>OX392498.1:28549365-31321865 GCA_947623375.1 Apotomis capreana
TCAGATTTTTGCTTATATGTATCTTCGTCTAAAGAGACATTTCAAAGACAATGTTGTAGAGGGTGAAATTTACTATAACTACTTGTAACTACTTATATCTATTGTGTTATAATCGATAAAGAAAGTACGATTATAAGTTTTTATGATTTTATTTTATTTCTAATGTGTTTCCCAGTTCGTGTATGTTTACGAATAAATATTCATAAATTCATTTTTTGATTCATAATTTACATTGTAAATTTTGCTTCAAGGACAGATAGTTACGGAGATATGCACATATAAAAATATTTAAAAAATCGTAATTTCCAGTAATGTATCAAACTTTTGGCTTATATCTTCATAAGGGAGCATTTTAGCTAGAAAAGAATTAAAATTACTATGAATGTTGTAGACGATAAAATGACTATAATTTTACATTTATTTCAAATTTTGTTGGGTTAACTTTGCACCACATTTGTGCCCGGCGCCATACATACCAGGTGCAAATTTAACCCCGCCAGTTAAGATGGGATAAGTGTTTGTACGGAACCCCCGGTGCGCGAGTCCAACTCGCACTGGGCCAGGGTTTTTTACAATTTCAAAACTAGTCTGTATAACTAAATAAAAATAATATCGTTGGGTTTTGTGCTAATAAAACTTAGTAAAATTAGTTTAAACTTAACAATATTTGAAAATTTAAAATGTTGTCAATTGGAAGCAACACTGACTCGTTATGCGATAGACTGAGCCGCGCCATGTTCTCTCTCCGTAAATTCAAAAATAAAATGATCGCATCATGAAGCTGCGTACGGATAGCCCGTACCCTGCTACGCGTTGTTGGTATCATATCCGGGAACGCTCTATTCGTACCTGCAGCTACGCGTACACTTTTGGAGCACGGCAGATAGGGATAGAGTTTTCCAGGACACGCGTAACCGACTACTCGTAACCGACTACGCGTAGCAGGGTACGGGCTAATAGTACGCAGCTTTACGGAGTAATCCCGTGGGATAAATCGGTCATATGTCAAAAGGTATTGAATTAAAGTTGAAACCACATTTAATTAGCTTTCATTTAAGTATAACACGAAGTCGGTTACCTTAATAATGTATCAATCAGAACAGAATTTAGGAACACAAAACAAGGATTTATTTTGTTAAATGTAGAGAAAGCCCGTTAAATATGGGCATAGTACCAAATTAAAAGGCATAAAGCTATCAAAAAGGAGCCCTCAGGTTAGAACTCAGTCGCAGCGCAGTTTATAGTAGAGGATCCCGATATAGAACGACCTTCACCGAGATGTTTATTTGATGAAATGTATTTTATATTTAATTTAATATGTCAATAGATATATTGCATATGGGTTGCCTAACAAATTTTAGTCCAGGGTATGTTTTGTAAAAAAAAAAAAAAAAAACATTTCACCGGTTTGATTATTAGATAAATTCATAATAAAATAATCTTAATTTTATTTAATTTCAGTTCAATAATCAGACCGTTGCAAAATGCTAGTAGGTATAGATTTACCTGTTTATACCTGGCTACCCGATAGTTGTGACGGGAAATAATTCAGTGAATAAAGGATTTTGACCTTACAAACGGTCCGGTAGTTTTGAATTTTTGATATGTTGTCTAGGATGGTTAGTCAGTGTTTAAAATGCAAAATGCACAATTCCCCCCCTCCGCGCCCGCCACCATATTGAAAAAATCAGCACTTTCTTCATATTTTTGCTCATATCTTCCTTTAGGCGCATTTTAGCTAGAAGAAGGCTTTGACATTGTTATAGAGAGTTAAATTTACTACATTCTCCATTTTATATTTTGTTTCTAGGACAGATAGTTACGGTTACGGAGATATGCACATTTAAAAAAACGTAAAAATTCGCTATTTCCTACTGAAAAACTAACTTCTGGATTATATCTTCGTTTAGGAGCATTTTAGCTAGAACAAAGCTTGGACAATGTTGTAGAGAATTAAATTTACTATAATTTACACTTCAAATTTTGTTTCAAGGACGGTTAGTTACGGAGATATGTAAAAAATTAAGTCACATTTTTCGAAAATGTATGTAAAAATGGACATGAGTTTTATAAGCAATTATATTTCCTACATGTTTTAATTTGTCCTAGACTAGTCCGTAACTGAATGACAGCGTTCTAAACCAAGAATTTTAAGAAATTTCCGGAAAATTCGACTTCCCGTTTTTTTAAATTTGCATATCTCCGTAACTAACCGTCCTTGAAACAAAATTTGAAGTGTAAATTATAGTAAATTTAATTCTCTACAACATTGCCCAAGCTTTGTTCTAGCTAAAATGCTCCTAAACGAAGATATAATCCAGAAGTTAGTTTTTCAGTAGGAAATAGCGATTTTTACGTTTTTTTAATTGTGGATATCTCCGTAACTATCTGTCCTAGAAACAAAATATAAAATGGAGAATGTAGTAAATTTAACTCTCTATAACATTGCCAAAGCTTTCTTCTAGCTAAAATGCTCCTAAAGGAAGATATGAGCAAAAATATGAAGAAAGTGCTGGTTTTTTCAATATGGCGGCGGGCGCGGAGGGAGGGGGGGGAATTGTGCATTTTGCATTTTAAACACTGACTATTCTGACATCCTAGACAACATATCAAAAATTCAAAACTACCGGACCGTTTGTAAGGTCACCCATAGTACTTTAGTCTCTATTCACCGAATTAAAAAGAATGGTCAACCTAACGTTTGCATATTCTATGGGCTTCATACTTTCGATTGGTATAGAATTTATCTAATATTAACCAAACCGGTGAAATGTTTTAAATTTTTTTTTTTTAATTATTAATTAAACATACCCTGGACTAAAATTAGGCAACCCATATGCAATATATTTATTGACATTTTAAATTAAATATAAAATACATTTCATCAAATAAACATCTCGATGAAGGTCGTTCTATATCGGGATCTTAGACTATTACAGGACAGCTGGGTCAGGAACTTGCAAATTAAGAAGTCGCTTTGCTTCTATAAATAATAATATGCTTTTTCCATAAAATTATTAAAATTTTAAAAATCCACGTTAACCTTCCAGTCGTTTTTCGAGATTGTAAGTAAATTATTTAGTCTCACAAACTTTGTATTATTCTAAATCTCATATGATGAGCGGTTTCGCCAATATTTTGATCTGGAAGGCAACACAAATTGAAATTGTCAACTTTCAGGAAAATGCGCTATATTCTAAGGGCCACTGCTTGAACCCTATAGAGTGTAAAGAAGTGCAGCTTAAATTGTTACGAATTTAATGGGCTCTAAACACTTTCCGAACGTTGAATATTTTACACATGGTTTACCACTAAACCAAAAAGTGAAGAGTCCCGAAATTTCAGTTTTTGCGCATTGCGCAGCGACCACAAGAAGTAGCAATATTGTATGAACACTGCCCTAACTGATCCTTACAACATATTAAAAATCCACAAACGCATTCTGCTTTGCAATATTAAGCCTTCTTGAGTGTCGATTTCTACTGGGTTATATGAAGCAATTATCTAATCAAAATTTCGCTTGCAATTTCGATCGCAATGGTATGATGTCTCTCTACGGAAATTTGGCTTTTTGGCGTTTAAAGTACGACTAGATTGCGCAACGAAATATTTTACAGATGAAATATTTTGATATTTATATAAACCATTTCGCATAGCATAGGGTTTAGCAATTATACAGTTGTGTACAAAATAATAGCAGTAAAGGCAAATTTTCAAATTTAAGATGTAAGTACATATTACTTTATAATTAAAATAATGCAGATATTTATTTCCTATTCTCTCATAATAATAAATCGATATGACCCATAAAAAAAAGACGTAAACATATTTAGTAATGGAAGAAAAAAATAACAATGCTGGTTCAATAAAATAGCAGTTTTTATTATTAAACGACAAACAACTGCAAACCAAAACCTCAAAACCAAAATTATAAAATCTTGTTATTATTTAGTGGCATGACCTTTTATTTTTAATGACAGCCGCTCATCTCCTCGGCATAGAGTCAACTAAAAACACACCTTTGTATACAGCAAGACAATCCTTTCAATTCAGACTGTACCAAGTGTCACAATTGAGCCTTAGTGGTAGGTTTTTGATCAGCTTCAGCATTCTTATTATCTGTCCACAAGTTATCGATGGATTTAGATCCGGTGATGTGTGGGCCAAGATGAAATTTTTTCGGATTCAAACCACGTTTTCTCAAATTTAGCATATGGGGACATTACTTCCTAAAGCACCTAATTCAAATAGTATTCTTTGTCCATTATGCCCATGATTTCAATGATAGGCCCAACACCATTGTAAGAAAAACATTTCCATACCATCAATTTAAGGCCACCATGTTTGACAGTTTTTAATGTGTACTGTGACATGAAAGCAACACCCACGGATCTTCTGTTCTGTTCTGACACACTCTTGACGTCCTTTATTGCCAAATAACACTACTTCACTTTCTTCACTCCACAGAATATTCCGCCATTTCTCCATAGACCATTAATTGTGTATGTTGGTAACTGTGAGCCCCTGTTTTATGTTCTTCGTAGACAACAGAGGCACTTTCCTTGGATTTCTGGCATGCAGGTCAGCTGCAATGAGTCAATGGCGAACTGTAAAACTGCTCACATTTAAATTGAACGACTTTTCAATATGTTTTGAAGATAGAAATGGTGCCTTTTTCCACAGGCGAGCAAGTCTGGAGTCCTCCTTTTTCGTTGTAGCCCTTTTCTACCTCTTGTTTCAGGTTTATCTTCCCACTTTAGAGCATTTCTGATCATCCCTAATGAACCTTTTAAAATATCTTGAATATTTTTATGTTTTTCCATCTTTAATTACCTTTTTAATCAAACTTCTGATTTCTTTAGTACAATGCCTTCCCCTCCCTATAGTTGTATATTTTTTTTGTCAAAATGACTCACACACATAGCTTTAAAAAGCTTTTTTAACCGACTTCCAAAAAAGGAGGAGATTCTATGTTCGACTGTATGTATATGTCCACCGATTACTCCGCCAATTGTGGACAAATTTTAAAAATTCATTTTATATTTGAAAGAGTATACTCCTGAGGTGGTCCCATTATAACCGAGTTGGGATCTGATGATGGGATCCCAGGGAAATCTAGGGCAACCCTCAAATTTTTTAGGCACTCATAACGTTTTTCATTTTTTTTATTTTTTTTTTATTTTATTGATTTAAAATAATTACACAGCATTACAGTTAGTACTAATGCACTGTGAATTACAAAAATAATTTAACATAACATGTTACATATTAGGTAGATTCAATTACTGAAAAATTACATCCATCCATCGCCTCACAGTACCTTAAACATTCACGACACACAATTATCCAGCTACTTCCAAAAACGTCCAAATCCGATGCTGATGCGAGAAGCGCATTAAGTTCTCGTAAGGCTCGAACTAGAGGTGAGTTTTTCCGCGCTATGGTTCGCGCCTCAGGAGCAGCCAACAGCAGCCGGCAGCGTGGGCGAAAATTGAACCTCGATTTAGAAGGGACGAACAATCGGATAACCTGACTGACCAGCTCCGGACAGTCAGAACATCCTCGCAAGATTTTACAAGCACTGGTCTAAGCACATAATTTCGTCTAACCTCGAGGGAATTATACCCTAAAATACCTAACAAGAATTTTGTTGGATACAAAAATGGATAGTATCCATACATTTTTTTATATAAAAATCGCAAAAATGCTTTTTGGATTTTCTCCAATAGCAAAGCGTAAGATGCTTCATACGGATTCCAAATTATAGAAGCTGTCTCCAGTTTACTTCGAACTAGGGCAGAAAACACGAGTTTTATTGCTCTAGGACTGTCGAAATCACGCGCATTCCTAATCACGAATCCTAACCTTTTGTAGCAATTCGCTGCTAAGGTTTTTATGTGGTCGTGAAAGGTAAGGCGTGAATCGAAGATGACGCCTAAATCCTTCACTGTGTCTACACGAGATAACTGTTCCGACCCTAGAGTATATTGAGCATACAGTGGATTAAGGGAGCGACCAAAAGACATCACAGAACATTTTTCGAAGTTAAACAATAACTTGTTATTGATGCTCCATTGATGCATCAAATTAATGTCCTCCTGAAGTGAGTTGCAGTCTGAGGGCTGTTGTATACCATACAACAGTTTCAGGTCGTCGGCATAGAGCAGACATTTGGCATTCTTGGGTACCGACGCGAGATCATCAATCATAATCCCAAATAATAATGGGCCTAAGATGGAACCCTGGCTGACTCCGGAACGGGTATTGTAGGATTTAGAAACAAAGCATCCGTGCTGCACAAACTGTTGTCGATCGCGTAGATAATCGCTAAAAAATCTTAGTAGTTTGGATGAGAAGCCGATACAACTCAATTTACTCAAGAGTACATCATTATCTACGCGATCAAATGCTTTTTTAAAATCAAAATACAACACGTCTACTTGAATCCCCATATCCAAGTGTTCTGAAATCGAGTCCACCAGGGTCAGAAGATTTGTATCTACAGACCGATTAGACCTGAAACCATGCTGAGCGTCATTGAGGTGCGGCTTTATCTGAGGAGTTATGTGACTGCGTAAGATGGACTCAAAGAGCTTGGCGATCGACGAAAGAATCGCAATTGGACGATAATTGTCAACATTAGCCGTGTCACCGGACTTTGGAATAGGCCGTACGCGCGTAACTTTCCATTGAGAAGGGTACTTACCCGAGTCAATGGCTAAGTTGAAAATGTGAACCAATGGCAAAAGTAATGATTCCTTACATCCTTTTAAAACAAATACAGGGACATTATCCGGGCCAGGAGAGCTCTGGGGTTTCAAGTTCTTAATGCCAACTTCAACGTCTAGGGCTGAGATTCGGTTAATATGGACATAATTAGCGGTTTTCGTGAGATCATCTTGAAGGATCCTGTCACAATCAAGAAGAGGGTTGTTGGGCAAAAATACGCTCGAAAAGTAGTCAGCGAAAGCCTGTGCAGCATCCGGACCTTCATAAGTTTTCCCGTTTAAGGAAACCTGTGACTCAAAACCACCCTTGGATTTCAGACTATTGACGTGCTGCCAGAAGGCTCGAGGGTCAGAAGTAATTCTAGACTGAACGCGGTGAATATAATCTTTATAGGCCTTTGACGTTCGCGACTTGATGTCAGCTCTAAGCCCAGAAAAACGAGCATAAACCTCTGTATCACCTGAACGTTTCCAGTCGCGATGAAGGGCGGATTTGCGTTCAATATCCTTGATTAAATCACCCGTGAACCACACTGGATAACGCCTAGCGGGTTTTAAGGGTCTTATTTTTTTAGGTATACACCTGTCGAAAAAAGAATACAACTGTTGATAAAGCAGATCAACAGCAATACCGACATCACGACATTCAAGGACTTTCAACCAGGACTCATTACAGAATAATTGATATAGAAGTTCGTAATTTCCTCTAGGAAAATTCCAATCGCACCTTGTGTCAATATTGCTGGGTTCAATGTTTCCTGGATTAAAGGGAGCGCAAGTAAAAGGGATGGAGATTTCTAGCGGCGGATGATATGCATCGGCATGCGGAACCAGTCCCTCCTCAGACTCAATTACACTTGCACCGCGGCCAGACTCTCTCACCAGCACCGTATCAAGCACTCCTCCATGCGCATTTAAAACTTCATTCATCTCTCGCAGATTACATACAGAAGTGAAATAACAATAATAGCTTAAGACACTAGTCGGCGTATAGTTAGGATTTAGGTTTAAGTCGCCCACGATCACAACACTATCATTAAGGGAATCGATAATAGACTCAACACTTTGGAAGAAACGCAAATAAATATCTTCAGTAGCTTTGGGAGGAATATAAACCACACAAAGATGAAAGGCCATATCTTCCGCCTCAATGAAAGCCCACAAGTCCTCTCCAGAAGTCGTCTCAAATTCAGGCCTACGTCGCAATGTAATACCAGGTCGTGCGGCTACAAGTACGCCACCCCCTTGGCGACCGTCATCACGATCGCGCCGCAGAATAGACCAGTCTACTCCCATCAGCTCAGAATTTTCGACAGATTCTGACAACCATGATTCAGTAATCGTAATGATATCATATATTTTCTATGGTAGTCATTATCTTCCTATGCTGAGCTGATGATGGAAGGTATAACTCCTTAACGGTTAGGAGTTAGGGGATAATTTATGGCTTTTCAGTTTTTTCGAAGCCTGTTCTTTTTTTGTTAAAATTTTTAGCATCAATAAATAATATTTTACTTTCGGAGTCAAATAAAAGCCGAGAAAAGAAAACATTTTAATTACTACTGCTGATTGGTATTAATATGGAATGTGATTTAATGAAATTCACTTGTGTTTTTATTAAATATTTCTATACGTGATCGACTAAACCTGCCTTAACTATTATCATATGAAAGCTCTTTAAATAGAGAGTATAATCATATATTACATTCATATGATACGAGGGTGACACTGAAAGTTTTTAGAACAGGCCACTTGTCAACGATATAATAAAAAAATAAGTTTAGATTTTGAAAATTCATCTCTCTGCGAATATTATTGTGTATGTATTTAATCCCATCAAAAACATAAATGTTAAATTAGAGCCAAGTTCTCGCATGCAACGTTGTCGACTTCGCCGACAAAAGAATTGAGATCTATATGGGCGCCAAGTTCTTTGCCCTAAATTTTTTAAATACATGGACATGCGACATACTCAATGCATTTATTTTACTTGGGGTGTAATTCAATATCAAGACTGGACTTGGCTAGTTTTTACATATAAATTTATATTATATTTGTCTAATCATTAACCTATTTTCGTAAAGGTATGTACGCAAGTTAGTGTACGTCCCTGTTACTTATACTGTTAGCTTGATAATAATACTATGTTACTTTGATAAAATTAAGTCAGTTTGTGAAAACTAGCCAAGTCAAATCTTGATATTGAATTACACCCCAAGTAAAATAAATGCATTGAGTATGTCGCATGTCCATGTATTTAAAAAATTTAGGGCAAAGAACTTGGCGCCCATATAGATCTCAATTCTTTTGTCGGCGAAGTCGACAACGTTGCATGCGAGAACTTGGCTCTAATTTAACATTTATGTTTTTGATGGGATCTCATTACTTTTTGTACAGAAATTATTATGATGTGTAAATTATTTAATAATTAATTGTTAATTACTTGTGTGTGTGCTATTCTAGTACATCTTTTAAACAAACAAAGAATTTTCCAAATCGGTTAGTACGTGTTGGATTCTTGTGTGTGTGTGTGTGTGTAAGAGAGAGAGAGAGAAAGAGTGTGAGCTATGCTAATACATCTTTAAAACAAAGAAAGAATTTTCCAAATCGGTTAATAAATGACGGAGTTCTGAGGCAAGAAGCATAAATAATAATAATAATTAAAAAAGTAAAAAAATCACTGTTTTCGATTTTTTTATGTGTACACACACAATTACCAAGCTGAATGCCAAATTTCACCTTTCTAGGTCACCTGGAAGTGGGTTAGGTTTTTGATTACTAGTCAGTCAGTCAGTCAGTCAGTCAGTCAGTCAGTCAGTGATAAAAATACCGTTTTTTGGACTTTAATATCTCAATACCTATTTCACCTATATTTATGAAATTTGGGGTTCTAGTTGTTCTAAAGGATCTTAATACATAAGCCAAATTTCATGTTTTTATGTTAAATAGATTTGGAGTTATTGAGGGGTCAAAAGTGTCTCCAAACGGTTCGTGTAATATAACACACGGCTGCTGCTCGCCAGTTCTTGGGGTGAACTTGGCTGGACACGCTGCCGCGTGTCTAGATTCGTTTGTCATTTGTTTTACGATTTGGCGGTGAAATGAAAATTGTCTGTGTCACGTCGGCTTGAATTTTAGTTGACAAATTTTTCTTGCAATTATTTTTTAAGACTTTCGATGTCATTAAAGTCAACAAGAAAGTTATGATAGACTTTGATTGGCCTTTCATGATAAAGCCCCGTTTCGTGCCACTGTTTACAACTGATTTAATGAGTTTAACCGTGGACGCACTAATTTCACCGATGATCTGCGTGAGGGCCGGCCTTCGACGGCGACGACTGAAGACAATAACAGTGTTGTGCGGCGTGCGATAGAGACTGACAAAATAATGACCTATCAGCGGATTCAAAAGAGCTTAGGCATTGGTATGAGTCAAGTGCACAAAATCCTCCATGAACATTTAGCTGTCAGGAATCTTTGTACCCGGTGGATACCTCATAATTTGACAGAGTCCCAAAAACTCTTTTGTGTTGATTGGTGCCGTGAAATGGTTCAAAGATTTAATGGAGATGACTCAAATGCAGTTTTCAACATGCTTACGGGTGACGAAAGCTGGATTTACTGTTATGGATCTGAAACTAAAAGGCAGTCTGCTCAGTGGGTGTTTCCTTCAGAGGAGTTGCCAGGTAAAGTGAAGAGAGGTCGAAGCGTGGGAAAAAAGATGGTGGCGTGGTTCTTCCGAATGACAGGTCATATCGCAACAATTGTTATTAAGGATCAAAACACAGTTATCGCAAACTGGAACACTAACAATTGTTTACCACTTTTCTTGGAAAAAGGTACGGAGAAGCGACCTCGCAGTAGGCTCCTTCT
The DNA here is from genome assembly GCA_947623375.1 of Apotomis capreana. Classification (NCBI taxonomy): domain Eukaryota; kingdom Metazoa; phylum Arthropoda; class Insecta; order Lepidoptera; family Tortricidae; genus Apotomis; species Apotomis capreana. Next base: position 28,559,967 of record OX392498.1, read on the forward strand.
TTCTCCTCTTCCTTTACAACGACAACGCCTCGTCGCACACCACCAAGCAAACGATCGACTAGTTGGCGATGTCAGACGTGGAATTACTTGGTCACCCACCGTATAGCCCCGACCTCGCACCTTGCGATTTTTATTTATTTCCGAAAATAAAAGAAAAACTTCTAGGAAAACGTTTTATGGACGCCGAGGAAGCAGTGGCTGCGTGTCAAAGGGTAGTCGAAGAGAACCCTAGGGACGAGTGGGCAAAGCGCTTTTCTCAGTGGTTCCATCGGATACAGCGATGTATTGATGTGAAGGGAAACTATTTCCAAAAGATATAATAAAACTAACAACTTGCTACTTTGTTCAGTTTTTGATTTTCTAGAAACTTTCAGTTTGACCCTCGTATCATAAAAGATTCTCGTTTTGCACAAATTTATTTAAAAGTACCTAAAATAACTAAAACTCAAAGTATAGGTAAAAGTGGTTTATTACAAAAAAAAAAACAACAAAAATAACAGATTCTTGACTGACAATCAAACTATATGATTAGTACTTGGTACTGAAACCCTTTGCATCAAGAACAGCTTGGCATCTTCGGAGCAGTGGACACTGGTTACTCGTCCATACTAAGGTGCGTCAAAAATAGTAATGCTCATTGTACCTAAGATTTAAAAGTAAAACCTGTTTATTTTAGTTAAATAAACACATTAAATTAGATGATTCAAATCTTTTATATTAATAATATTAAATTAGATAAAAAATATCTTAAAAACTGACATTTCTTTTTTTAGGCAATTTCGTGAGCCTCGTCATTAATGGATCAGAGCTCAGAAGAAGCCTGTTTAAGAGATCTGCATTAGTTACATTCCTTGTGTGTCGTAATCGGAACCCACACTTTGGCGTAGCACCCTGATTACTTAAAATAATGGAAGGTTCTGGATTAAATTAGACTTGATTTAGTAAAAGAAGCCTTATATCTAACTAATCAAGATTGATTTAAGATTAGACAACCGTTGACACAGTACTAAAAGTCAACTAGCATTCTAAATATAAGGAAATATTTTACTGATGATATACGAGTAGCAGCCAATTTATCACACTAAAACTCAATATTTAAAATTAATGAATACGTTAAATAATCATACATACTGTGTTTCTGAATATCCATTACAAAAACAAATGACAACATAGAAGTTTTCCCGTAATATGGGTAAAACAACGAGCGGTATATGCGCGAGTTACTGGTAGCACGCGTCGCGGGAAGAAATAGCCCACATTTCGATAACAATATCAGAGTAAGGGTAATTAGCAAAATAGATCTCTTTATATTTTCTGATTGTTTGGACATAGTAGACGTCAGAATAATTAGTAATATCAATAAATATGTCATATCATTCTTTTGTTTTTGTCATATGTTATTGCTTTTCTTGCACTCACACGACGTCCTAGCTCCTTCCATAGATTCTCTATCGGATTCAAGTCTGGACTTTGACTGGGCCATTCCAAAACCCTCACTCTACGTTTTTTGAACCACTGCTTAACAAGATTGGATGAATGTTTCGGGTCATTGTTAAAACATAAACGCCCTGCCGAAATTTTGGCGTGCCCAGGGAAGAAAAACATCTTGTAATATTTCTTCATAAACTTCCTTCGTCATAATGGCGTTTATTCGATGTAACGGACCAACGCCACTTGCACTAAAACTGCCCCACACCATAGAGAGCCGCCGCCGTGCTTGACTGTAGGGAGCTGGTACTTGGGGACATAGCGAGCATTGTCCGGGCGTCGTACGTACGTAATTCCATCTGTTCCAAACAGTAAAAACTTGGATTCGTCGCTCCAAATTACCATTTCCCACATTTCGGCAGTCCAAGAAAGATGTTCTTTCGCATATTTTTTTCTAGCTGTCCGATTCTTCTTGAAAATAAGTGATTTCTTAGCAGGGCGACGGGCACAAAGTCCACCACCACTTATAGTACGTACGGTCACAGAAACTGAATCTCCAGCCGATATTTCTCGCATAACGTCGCTCGCCGTGAATCGTGGATTGTCTCTGGTTATTCCCAAAATGTTGCGGTCAACCAAATGTGATGTGCAGCGTGGGCGACCAGGTCTGTTGGGCTTTTTTACACATCCGTGAAGCTTTTCGCGTTTTTAAACCTTCGATATAGTCGACTGATGAAGTTGAAATTGCTTAGCCAGCGTCGATTGCGTTAAGCCATTTTTGTACCCAATTACAATTGCTTCTTGTATAGGTACTGCTGCTACTGTTAAGTTTTTATTTCCACGAGGTCTCCCCATGACGGAACTGATAATTCTTACAAATATTGTTACGAATTAGCACGATATTCTGCTTTTTATCGACTTATATACTACAAGTGAAGGATGTCATGTTCCAGAAATACGAATTCAAATTGATTTTTGAAATAAATATGTACCGGCCTGTTAGCATATATTTGGCCTAGAATAAATCAATACAAACTTTTTTGATTAGTTATCAAAAAATTCAGTCCTTGGTTTCATCTATTTTGAAATATTTTTCAGAAAAATCACAATATGATAGATTTTTTTCCGTTACTGTATACTGCTATTTTGCACACAACTGTATAATTCATAAAACAAACTCGAATTACCTATTAGATGGGCTGTGTATACATATTTATATTTATGAAACATTAAGGCAAATTGGGATATTTGTTTTAATTGACGATATAAAACAAAGGAAATATGCAAAAGTTTAAAAAAACATTTACTCTCTTTTCTTTACTAATAGTGCCTAACATTAGGGTGGGAAAATAGATATAAAAGAGAGATAAATTTTAATAATACGTGTTTGCATACTGTCCTCAATTATTTACATGTTTTACCTCTGACGGTACCAAAATATTCATCATTCATAGTGGAAATATGTAGGGCAATGATCAGATTGTTTTTAATCCCTGACAAAAAAGGTTTTTATGTTTAAAATGTGTATCTGTCTGCGGCATCATTGCCACAGTACATATAGTTATATGCCTAAGCAGTATGGAAACTAGGCTTTTTTTGGAGATAAATACCTACGCGCCAATCAAGCGTTAGGGTTGTCCTCTTAATTACCGTAAAATTGAAATATTTATAAATATATTTAATTTATTTGTATCTCAGCTGTTAGTTAGGACTTTTATGAAATAAAAATTAAAACATTAGGGTTGTCACTCTTAAATTTTATAATTATTTATTGAAACATTTATTTGGGTAATATAATGATCAAATAATGAATTGACTAGTTTACAAACAAAATAGTGTAATTAAGAAAAAAACAATAGTTTAAGGTTTTTAACACTATAAAATTTAATAATAAGTATAGCTGTTCGAACGAATAAAGAGCGTCTTTATTAAATAATATAAATACTTCCGCCTGCTACAACCTACGACACGTTCGAACAGCTATACTATTAAATTTTATAGTGTAAAAAATCTTCATTCTAATGAATAACTTTTTTAAATAAATTATCAGAAAACATGGACAGGGTACTTCTTAATAAATTAAAGCAGCTACTTTACAATTTAGGCTCTTTGAAAACAACAGCGAAAAGGTTTGAAGAAGCTGAGTTCATGCAGCCATATACAAGGCAATACACTCGTGGTATCTTTTAAAAATCGCGGACAGCGCACGCAATAAACAGTAAACACACACATTGACCACTAGTCTCGACACGACGCGGTACACGCGGCTCACAGCACTGCTATGTCCACTTTGGGCCCTTGTAAACACTTGCGTCTCTGTGTGTTCATTGTTTCGACCGTTTGTATGTAGTTTCCATACTGCTTTAGCTTAAATGTGTACGGACTCAAGTCATAGCTTCCAAACGGATGAACCGATCTAAGCATTTATATAGGTTCTTGTTCATTCAGCTGTTTCATAACAGAATAAAATCATGTCATCCTCCAGACATTGACGTCTCATTGATACTAATGAGCAGATCATCTCGGCCCATAAATAGCCTTGCATAACCGTGGAGTTTTAGTTGCATACTGTCCAATAATAGTGTATAGTCCATGTATGGTGCTGGTGCGTAATAATTGGAGGAGCCAGGAACTAACCTTGGTATGATGGTATGCCGGTCACATCCTCCAATTGTTGAGTTTTACGTTTCAGTTCGTCGATGAACATTGCCACTGTCTTCACGACACAGATTAAGCGGAATTACGGTCACAATTATTGTTTTTAAATTAGAAATGGATTTTTCACAACGAAAGTCGCTCGCGCGCGCGTTAGGAGGGAATTCAACTACTTGCCCCTGGCTCTTAGGACGGCGGGGGGGAAGGGAAGTGTGTTGCCATGTATGAATAATGTGAGTTCGTTTGAGGTATGTATTAAAAAGTTTATGCGTGTATGAGTGTTATTCAAAAAATATATAATATATTATCATACAATTAGTAACGGCGCAGCCAATAATCAAAATTTCTTTTAATGTATATTTTCACAAATATGCCCAAGAAAAATTGTAATCATAATGTTATGGCTAGTTTTAGGTCCAATGAAATCTAGGTAAGTATATTTCTAAAGTTTACATGTTTTTTATTGCAGCTTTTTTGTATGCATTTAAGAGATGTTTTAAAGTAAGTATACACATTTTGATTTTGTATGCATTGTAGCAAACATTAACAAAGTCAGGTAAATGCCTATTTAAAAAGACAAGTATGTTTTTCTACATCTGGAACACCTATATGTACTCCCACTACCAGTCAATTAACACCACATTTTGACTCCCTGAGGCTCGACATAAAAAATCCAAGAATGAAACTACCTGACCCTCAAAGCGCTCCTTTGCTTTTTTTACATATGGAATTATGGATTCAATTGGCACAGCAATAGTAGGAAATGCAACAGTTTGTTCAAGTCAAAATAATTGCAAGTTTCTACATTTACAATGTGCGAAGACTTACAGATTTATTTACCTATCATCATACTATTAGAAACTAACTTTGTTTATTTTTGTAAACTGAGACTTACCCGGTGCTGGTATAAAATTGCGACGTAACTCCTGATCCGCTCTCTCACATTGCTGTTTAAAAATGTATGCACTGCTGAGTTTCTGAATGCATTCTGCGCAAACTTTATCTGGCAGACCATCTCCTTCAAATATCTATCAATAAAAAAACAAAGCATTTTTAGAAAAGTAACCCACTGACTGACTTCATAGTAAAAATTGAACTATTTCAAAGTAATCTAGTAGTTTATAGTTACTGTAATGTCACTATCTAAAGCATTACATTACAATTTCTATTACCTAGGATAGAAGTGATAAGATAACTTTCGTATGTTGATCAAAAATGGACTACCAATTTTATTGAACTTTCTTTTCATTGAACAACTTTATTGACTTAATATTTTATAACCTGATTACTTTAAATTACATAGATATTTTAAGTATAAGTAAAGTTTGTGATCTGTACTCTCTCTGAATTTATAGACTAAACAAAACAGTTTAATTGACAAAAATATTTAAACGTGTTTCTATGTGAAAGAAGCTTGTAATTTTTACTGAATAGTATAGATAATTCAATCGTTGCATACTTTGATACGGGCGCACTCCATCACCATGTCCGCCAACTGTACACTGTTGTCCACAGTGAAGATGGAATAGAAGTCACCAAGTTTGAGACAAAGTCTACATTTTCCCAGCTTGAGAGCCATATTGATTTGTACTCCAACAACTTCATGTCACTCAAACAAGATATCTGAGGAAAATCACATTAAAACCGAATTACGATTACTAATTACCGAGTTATTATCAAGTGGTATCACTAATGAAATAATAATAACGCTTTAAACCGACTAAGCGTGAATAACTTAAAATAAGCTTACCTCGCTTGCCGGTGTACGCCATTCGCAGCCTTTCGTGGTTTTTCTCCGATCCGATACAGATAAAATATTTTTTGTACATTGATTGAACCGGTTGTCCTGCTCCAGCAGCAAAGAAAATAGATGGCAACATCTAAACTACAGCGACCATAAGGCACTATTAAGGCGAGCGCGCACTACGCTACCACTGGGTGCGACGCTGCGTGACCAAATTCAAATGCGTGAAGCTTTGAGTATTTTGTCTATGCTCTAAGGCGTGAAACAGTGAACGATTACTTGGTCCATGCAGTGAACGCATATTAAGTACTTTCAATGAAAACTATATTGAACAAAATCGGTCGATCCGTTTTTGAATTATCGCAAAAATTCATATTTTTCATTAAAAGGACGTAAGTTGACTTCCAGAAGGTAATATAATTACAGTTACATTGGCGTTTACGACCTTTTTTAAAGAGCTTGAAATCTTAGTTTTAACTTAAACCTCGGGTTTAAAACCGCTGTTTTAAGCCCGTCTATTGTGAAGGATGACCAACTACGGAACCCTACACTGAACATGGCCCGACATGCTCTTGGCCGGTTTTTTTTTTTAAAGTTTAGTCGGCAACACTGGCAAATGGCTATGTCAATGTCAATGTCATACATCCCGACTCCCGATCCCATCCCGATCCCGACTGTCCACGACTGTCTCCGCTCGTTCTTGTTCTTCGTTCTAACCATGTTCTAAACTAAAACACAGTTCTCAACTGATTACAAACAAGATAAGACATTGTCGATAGCCGATAAATAAATAAATTCGCGTACCTTGGAAATACAGAAACAGAATATCGTTCAGCGTTTCAGCCAGCGCATATTACGGAATATGTACAAAGTATCTGGAGCAAATTTATACGGACAATGGTTTCACGTTCACCCTATTTTAAATGAATTCCAAACCATATCTAGAGCCAAATGTGATAGTGTTGATATAGCCCAATTAAAGTTAATTCACATAAGTTGGTCATACAGTATATTTCAAAACACGTCAAATTTTTTCTTATCGGGATCATGGAATGGACAATCTAAAAAAATTATTGAATTGCCATTGCCAAAAGAAGTTTTGAAAAGAAATATTTTGATCTCTGGAAATGAATACAAGTTATTTATATTTGAGATAGATTCATATACAATGTGGATAATAAATCTTGAACATGCAGACATGGTAAAGAAAGTAAATTTAAAAACAGTCATTCCGAGTTCAGTTAAACGTTTAAAAGTGGATGATATCATACTTAAAGTTTGTGTAACGGACTTTTATTGCATTTGTTTGACAGCAGAGGGAACTGTTTATGGTGGATCACTGCCTGAGCTCTTGGACACATCCAACTGTATAGGCAGAGTCTGTGATGTTCAAAGTGGATATGAGCACCATCTTCTTCTTACAGATAAAGGCAGAGTGTATTCATGGGGAAATGGACGGTGAGATACAGTTCATGTTGCATGCATCAAAGTCAAAATTACAATAACAAGGTTGTGAACCAGATGCCACACACTCAACTAACTGCTCTTTACAGAATTGAACATAAGATAAGATAAAAACATCACCTCTTGAAATTGGACGGTAAAGGGTGAAATTTAATAATAAGAGACTAATAGTTGTTGATTTAGCCTTTTGCCTCACAGTATGATGTCTGGTACCAACTTTAGCTTATTTTCGTTCTTATATAGTCTCTCTTGGATGAATCATACTTTAATACTTACTCTTAATGAAGTTCGTAAATAAGAAAATATGCTTTCAGGAGGCTACAACTTGGTCATGGTGCTCTTGACAATGTTGAAACTCCCAAGGAAGTAGAAGCACTTAGTGGTATCAACATCACACAGATAAGTGCAGGAGGCTGGCATTCTCTAGCTCTTAGTGAGTCAGGAGATATCTATGCATGGGGATGGAACGAAACAGGACAGTTAGGAAGTTATGTGACTGATCATGATGTCAGTGATCAATTAGATGACCACAAAAGTAAGCTCAATAGCCATGGCTTGCCTACTTTAATTGATATATTTAATGACAATGGTGATGCTGTCCATACTAATGTAAAATATATAGCATGTGGGAATCTTCACACTGCTATAATGTTAGAAGACAATTCTGTGTGGACAACTGGGTGTAACAAATATGGACAATTGGGATTTTCAACAGAAACCATAGAAAAAGTATACCATTTTAAAAAGACATACCAGTGTTCTGACGACTCTTTAATAAGATGTGGGCCATGGGTTACAGTTATTTTAACCAAAGCATAACATGATTATTGAGCTCTTGCATGACATGTGTGCATTAAATAAACACAAATTCAGAAATTATTCTTTGTATATTTTTAAAGCGACTTACTCTCAGATCTAGAAATACATTATTTAATCGAATAATGAACTTTGAACACTTTTACATGTCTAAGTCTCCCAGCATTTTATATGAAGAGACCACTGCACTGTTGAGAAGAAACGCCAAAAGAAACAATTGCAATGTTCGTCATAAGGTACTCCTTTAATTAAGTGGATCAACATGGTTCCCCCTGTTTTGGCATAATGAAGGCTCGTATGGTTTGATAATGTAGATACTAATTTTTCATAATTTATTTGCGCATATTTTTATATGTGATTATTTATTTGGCGCATATTTTTGTTTGTCCGAATCATGTCTACGCATAAAATAAATACTTCGTCATATTTTCATCACTCCGAACATTTTATTTACTAACGATCCGAGAACCCGTAGACGCAGCCCCGCGAATTTTGTTTCCGCTCTAAGGCACAAAGGGTAACGAACGAACCTACCCAAGTATTTGTAGGGATGAGTGTGGGTGTGCTAGCATTTCGTTTTTGCGAGGGACGCAGTTCTAACCTAACGTAACCTTCTTTTCTGCTAGCAGTCCGTTTTATGAGTATGCTAAACCAAATTATTCGTAAATATAATCGGCCTAAACAATAGTATGCAACAATTTCGGAAGAACATTTTGTAACCATTATAATGGCGGGACCAGGTCCTGAATTCTGTCCATTCACATTGCAGTGTTTAGTACTGAATTGGTACTATTTGCTACCTTTTTAAAAAAAAAATAGTACCTCTTCTATTTCAAAGTTATATTTAACTAGACGTGCCCGCGGCTTCGCTCGCGTAAATCATATTTACTTCCTATTTGAAACACTTGAATATGTAATTTTGGGGTAGGGGTCGGGTTGCATAAAATTGAAAGGCTTACTTTTGATACGCATACGTGTATTCGTCATACTCATCATTACGCATAACTGTAAAAAGTCATATATTTATGCGCATAACGTTTTTAATCATAATGTTTAAGAACATACTGTGTAATGGGCATACAGTTGATGCGCATAAAATGATTTAAGCATACTTTGTCATGGTCATACATTGATTACTCATAAAACAATGTAACCATACTTTATAAACGCATACATTGCAAAACGCATAGTCAAGTCGGTTCATCATTGCAAGTCTGTTCTGGCCAAGTCGGGTTTCAGGTCATAAAAAAAATAACCTAAACCTAACCCAACCAAGTCAGATCTAGCCAAGTCGGGTTTCAGGTCATAAAAAAAAACCTAACCCAACGAAGTCGGATCTAGCCAAGTCGGGATTCAGGTCATAAAAAAATAACCTTAACCTAACCCAACCAAGTCGGATCTAGCCAAGTCAAGTTTCAGGTTATAAAAAAAAAATAACCTAAACTTAACCCAACCAAGTCGGGTTTCAGGTCTTAAAAAATTGTAATTATCAATATTATGTCTCTATTATGTCTTTAGGCTCAGTAATTTTCTGCCTATTGCCACCAAAATTGCACTCTCTCAAACTCTACTTCTTCTTATATTGGACTATGCTGACATAGCTTACCTTGACCTCACGGAGGAGCAGCTTAATAAGCTTGAGCGTATCCAAAACATCTACATTCGGTTCATATTTGGGTTACGCAAGTATGACCATGTATCCGACTTCCGGTCTCAGCTCAAGTAGCTCTCAATCCGTTCTCGTCGTCACTCCCATATTCTGTGTCTTCTTTATAATGTACTATTTAACCCCACAACTCCCCACTACCTCAAGGAGCGCTTCAGTTATTTGCGTTCTGTTCGCTCTGCACAAAACTTGGTTCTTACTGTTCCCCCTTCATCTTCTAAATTTTATAATGGTTCTTTCACATTCCAGGCTACTTTACTGTGGAATTCGCTTCCTCTGGATATAAGGCGTGCCCAATCTCTTGCAACATTTAAAACCCTCGTCAAAAAACACTATTTGTCTCTCCCTTAGTACACTGCAATAATAAGCGCTCCTTTAACTTTGTGGCTCATACTGTTTTTGTTTTATTTATTACTTTACCATATATTTATTTATTATGTCTAAGTATTTATGTAAGTATATCTGTATATTTTTATTTATGTATGTTTATTACTTTTGTCTTTTATGGTAGTCGTTCATTTAGTCCTATTATATATATTTAGTCCTACGTTGTGTCTGTCTAGGAAAATAGTGGTGGACGTTAGCCTTTATCGGTAAAAGGGCCTCTTAATCTTTCAATAGAAAGTAATATGTTAAAAGACATACCCATTTATCTAACATAGTTTCTGCTTTTATTTTACGCTTGTTTTCTCTCACAAACTCGTTCCTACCCGTTATAGGTAAATACAATATATGCTAGGCTAGGCGTTTACGGAGTATAACGTTTTGGCAACAATATAGTTGATCTTTTTTCACTAATTCCATTCAAAAACATTAATAAAAATCACAGAGTTGAGGTTATGTCAACTGCGTTTGACATTTCAATTGAACTCGACGTACATGTCGTCTCACTCTATCGTATAAGCAAAGTGCGTAGTCATTACATTTCGAGTAAAAAACTTGGACATAACGGCGTACCAACATGACGCCAAAAATTTTTGGCTACTTAAACTTAAGTCATAGCGAAAAGAAACCGAGTATTGCCGGAAATGGCCGACGGTCGCGAAATGAAGAATTTTATGGACATTTCTTTAGCCGATTGTGAAGGAAATACGTAGCGAAAACGGTAATTTTTACGCTCTTATTCTATTCTCATATTTAGACAATAGATTTGAATCGTTGTTTCTGCGGTAACATGCGTCATATTGGAGAAACGTGATCTAAAAGGACGTCGAGTTTTGTAAGGCGCCATCTCGCTTCCTCCCTAGTGCGTTATCCCGTTCTGGCATTTTCGATTTTATTATATAGATGTTTCTGTCAAAAATGTCATTTTAGTGGCAAGCTTTTATAGCCGACTGTACTGTTCTTTGGATATCCATCAAATGCTCACTGAGACGATTCTAAAGAGCCCAAGCTCGGTAGGATTGCTTTTTCTATTATAGAGTTCCTATGGCCACCTTCCGGCTCCATCATCAGATCAGCCCCATGGTACCATATTATTGTATTGTCATCAAAGTTAAGTAAGTATGCAAAATTTCAGCTCAATCGGTTGACAATATCTGCTTCAAAATTGAGTTGCAAGATTTCACCCGAACAAACATACTTTAAACATACCATGCAAGTTAAATAAAAGCTTTAAAAATAGTCTGGTCCCGCCATTATAATGTTATAATGGCGGGACCCCTTGTGGCAGCCATTGTTCGCGCGAAATATGTATATTAATAAAGTTTATAAATAATAGACCTTTACACGTTTATATGCGAAATGTCCAAACATTATAATGGCGGGACCAGTGTTTTAATACAACAGCACATTACCTGCTGTACCCAGCCACACTTTTTAAGCAGTTTTCAAGAGTACTAAATATTCATAAAACTAATCGCAGCTAACAATGGCTGCCACAAGTGGTCCCGCCATTATAACATTATAATGGCGGGAACAGACTATTTTAAATATAACTTTGAAATAGAAGAGGTACTATTTTTTTTACTAAAGGTAGCAAATAGTACCAATTCAGTACTAAACACTGCAATATGGGTGATTCTTATTCTCATGTATTTTTTTGTGATTTGTAAGAATCACATGTATATTTTGTTTAAATCAGAAATCTATTTATGCCTTTGTTGAGCAAATATCCTCTACTTATCTTTTATAAACACATTTATCTTAAAATATTCAGAAATATATATAAAAAAAAAGAATGTTTGCCCAAAATGTCACGTCCATGCCGTGTGATATCTCCCGATTTTCTAATAAAATATTTTTTTCTGCTACAATATCACGTAATTTTGACTAATGTTATACGAATGATGCAAAGCTAATAAATGTCTGATAACATTATTTAAAAGTTGTGATTGTTTAAATAATTTAAAAGCTGTAAAAGTATAATGTAACAGTTTCTGATTCAGAACATCATAAAGTTTGTGATCAATTTTTTTGGCACAGCCATGTGTGATTGTTTAAATAATTTAAAAGTTGTAAAAGTATAATGTAACAGTTTCTGATTCAGAACATCATAAAGTTTGTGATCAATTTTTTTGGCACAGCCATGTGTGATTGTTTAAATACGTGTAACTCGGCAGACAATTATATTTGAAGCTAGCAGCCCTATTTAGGCTTTTTAAGAACGGAAAAACTACCTTCTTGTCGGTTCTGCTTATAACAAAGTGCGGTGAAGGTATAGCAAAAATATTTTCTTGTATTTATTAAAAAAAACCGGCCAAGTGCGAGTCGGACTCGCGCACCGAGGGTTCCGTACAAACACTCCATCCCTAAGTGGTTAAGTTAAGTTTGCACCTGGTATGTATAGCGCCCCATATAAATTAGGTGCAAAGTTAGGTATTAAAATATTTAAAAAAAAACTACTTACTAGATCTCGTTCAAAACAATTTTCGTTGGTAGTCTTTATAGTAATGTACATCATATGTTTTTTTTAGATTTTTCATTTTCTTATTTTAGAAGTTAGAGGGGGGGAAATTTCCACTTTGGAAGCGTCTGTCACGCAAACTATTCGGTTTAGAAAAAAAATCTTTTAGAAACCTCGATATCATTTTTGAAGACCTATCCATAGATACCCCACACGTAAGTGTTTGATGAAAAAAAAATTTTTGAGTTTCAGTTCTAAGTATGGGGAGCCCCCAATATTTATTATTATTATTTTATTTTTGCATCAAAATCTTAATGCGGTTCACAGAATACATCTACCTACCAAGTTTCAACACTATAGCTCTTATAGTTTCGGAAAAAATGGCTGTGACATACGGACGGACAGACAGACATGACGAATCTATAAGGGTTCCGTTTTTTGCCATTTGGCTACGGAAGTTCCGTAGCCAAAGTACTAAGGTTGTCCTTTTTAGGGTTCCGTAACGGAACCCTAAAAAGGACAACCTTAGTACGTCACCACCGTGGAATGAGTTTTAAAAAATGTAAGTCCTACTGTTATGTTATTGATACTTATATAAATTTTACCTCAGAAATAACAGAATAAGGTGATTGTTTAAAATTGGCGAGATAAAGCAAATTGTTCCGTTATGTCGCACATGTTCAAAATTTGTCACGACCATAGATAGATCTAAATGTCACGACCACGGAATTTTTCAAACCTCGGTTGTGACATGTAATGCTTGGTTGTGACATTCTTGTAGTATAATTGAATAATTTGATGATTTTGTTTGCTAAGTTGGGTTATCAATTTGTTGTATTTTTTCCGCAGATGTTACCAAAGAAAAATAAATTAAATCAGCCATCTAGCGAGAGTCTCTTAAGATGTTTGTCGAGACTCTTCGCTATAAGACCGTTAGCCGAAACGACTATCGGGACAATGATCGTCGAGTCAACATCCCACATGGCGGTCACCTCGTGAGCCAAGTCAAGGTACTTGCTGAGTTTGTCCTTCTCGGCCTTCACGAGGTTCTTGTCATGGGGGATGGTGATGTCGACGAGCACTGCCTGGCGCTTGGATCGATCTACCAAAACGATATCAGGCTTATTGGCTACAATAGTCCTGTCCGTGATGATAGATCGATCCCAATAGAGCGTGGCACGACCATTCTCAAGAACTGACATCGGTGCGTATTACTTATAGTACGGCACCTCAGACCCCACAAGACCGTATCGAAGAGCAAGTTGCTGGTGAATGATCATGGCTACTTGGCTACTTATTATTATTATTTGACACAATTACTTGATTTTCGATGAAATTGTCACACCCATGTTATACAGTCTCACAACTATGCTTAGGGATGTCACAACCATAGACACCACACGTCACAGCCGTGTACACATGCATTACTTTTAATCACTTGCAGAGGATATTAAGCTTGTCCATCTGCACCAAAAATTAGCCTTTGGTATGTACTCTTAATATACACCGCAATATATCACAGAAAAAAAAATAAAAAAAATTGTTAATATTTTAAAACTATATGAGAATCACCCATATGAATTGACAGAATTCAGGACCTGGTCCCGCCATTATAACGGTTACAACATTTTCGGTAAGTTAGAACTTATGCCAGATAAGGTTTCAGCCACATAACCATTCGTCGAAAACTTAACCTATTGACCGCCAAGCGGTCTAGCAATTTACCGTGCCACTGACGCCAGAGTAAAAAAAAAAAGATGTGCCCCAAAATCAACAGGGATTGAAAAATACTTGTAGCGGTTAGAATTACAAAGTTTTTGATCATTGAAATTTGGACGGCTGTGGCCGACGTGGCGTCAGGGGCACGATTTTTTGTTGACGGCCACAGCCGACTGTGGCGGTCAAAAGGTTAATATGCCAAGTCTGTTATATGCTAAAACAACTGTGTTTGTTCGGTCAAACAAAAGTAATGCTACATAGAGTAAACTTAGAATTGTAAAGAATTTGTTTTTTTTTTCTTTTATTCAGAGCTTCAAATGACTGTAGACCTGTTCCCGAGATAAGGGTCTCAACTAAACAGAAGTACAACAAAGTAATCCTATAAGGGTTTTTTTTTCTTTTGAGCTATGATTATGAAACCTTAAAAATAACAATGACAGCAAAATCTAATTCAATATTTTTACTATACATCATCTTTAAAACAAGGTACAGAAATAAAAACGAAATCACGAATAATTTATTAATTACTTTTTATCCTTGACCTAGAAATGCAAGTATTTAATACAGTAACAATAAAAAACGATGCCAGTGTTTAGATTATGTTCTGCAATTTCCCGGGACTTCGTAACGTTAATATTAATATGGATATGACTTAATACCGGGATTATTATAATCATAAAGCTAAAATAAAAATGTTTCGTTTTAAAATATTACAGTTATACCTAAAAAAGATAGATGCTTATATTATTAATATTATTATACAGGCATCAATAATATTGTTTTTCTACTCCTGTGCTTTTATCCGTTATTTATATAGTCTAATGAAGTTATAGTTTACAAAATCCTTGTAAAAGTCTATTAACCAAAACTGCACTGCTGAAAGATGTTACATAATGTCACCAAAAACGGGTTTTCCAGGAATCCCCGGATCATATCCAGTTCAAGGTAATTCTCTCCAAATTGCACAACCAATCCGAACACTGATGATTACCTACATATAGTTAACTTAAATAAATAAGCATTATTAATTTATTATATTTGTATCCAAATAAATAAAAATATGGATTTGATCTATTTGTCTAATTATTACAAATAGAATCATAAGAAAGTAAAATATATAGAAATATTCAGTGTGTACGTGCAAGGGTCCACACAATGATGTTGAATCTTATAACAATATTATTAAATAAAAATAGTAGAAAGAATAATTACAACTGAATAAATAAATTTAGACAGATAAAACCAAATCAATTAGTGAGATCAATAATAAGTTTAAAAGAACCATCACAGTCTACACAACGTATCACACCAGCCTCATCCCCACGGACCATATGTACCTTTGGGTCAGCTAAAAATGCCATTGCATCAATGAAACTGTCACTCCTGTTCGTTTCTACTTCACCCCAGTCCATCACCATCTCTATTTTATACCAACACACAATAGCATTCGCATTTCCATTATTGATGATAGGCACTTTGATCACACTTGACACCATGGAACTATTAAGAGTTCCTAAAACATGTGGGGCTGACAATTCAGTGAACTCCAAAGTAGTCAGGTCAAGGCAATAGTTCTGTGAAACTTGAAACTTGTTCAGTTGTGAACCAATTTGATACTTATTGACATCTTCATCAATAACCCTGTTGTTTCTGTCCAGCCAAGGACTCTCAACAATCTGACCCATCAAGTAAACATTTGTAGGCAAGAACAGGCCTGCAGGGTAAAGATGATGATGTTTTAGATGATGAGCAATTTCTTTGTGGTGTAAATCTATGTCACCACATAATTCAAAACCATTGCAAACAATTGCATGATACTTTTCTTTGCCAAATGAGTCAAGAGTCCATTCATCTGCCAATAGAAATTTTACTTTAGATATTGATATTTTATTGGCCTTTAACACTTTCTTGAAAAATTTCTTATCTCCTGGAGATTTGGCAACACAAATCAGTGACTTAGCCCCACGTTGCAGCATTAACAGCCCAAATAGTGGAAATGGACACAAATCAGCAATATCAATGTTGGAGATGTCCACCAATTGGCCGAAATAAACACAGGCCATACAAATGCAATCCTTAATTTTCTTGGTGTAGTCATAATCATTCAAAAATCTAAGTGTTTCCGGAGATACCCTGGTAACATGACTAGGGTGATCTGACACTAAAGTCAGTTTACCTCCATTTATTAAAAATTTGGTATCAAAGATTTCATTTTCCTCAAGATTCTGTGGTGCAAAATCTACAAAAACGGCTTGCTGCCAAGCCACTGCTTTATTTTCTGATTGTGGATTGGTAGTTATCATGATGTCCTCTGTCAAGTGCAAGTTAAACCACCCGACAATTATATTGACCTCACCACTTCGAGAGGCTTTCAGGGGAACTGAAATGGGTTCATTTTGCTGCAGAAGCCCCTGTATATCATCATAACTATTGAAATTAACTTTAAAAACTGAGTGGGCATCAGTTATGTATGTTATGTCTTTCAAGAGATGTACATCAGTACAGTCATAAGTATCACCATATGACAAAGTGTGAACATTCATGTTTGGAATATTGAGGAGCACCTTGGCTGATTGACGGAGTTGGTATTTCAGATGGAGATGATCACACTTGGCCCCAATTACAAAGAATTCTGCACTATTAGGGATGATTCTTCCATTATCAGACATGAGGTTCTCCCAAGCATGAGACACAGATTGCAGCACATGTTCCCCAAGCAAACCAGAATCAAACACTTCTGTTATCACCAAAGACTGCTTTCCACCTATCTCCGTGCAGTTAATATTTGTGGACATTTTATTAACAATGTTCACTCTTGCCTGCAACGCAGGTAGGTTTTCATGCATGATAACTTGTGCTATCTTCGCCATAACATCTGAGCCTTCGCAGCCAGTTGTGGTATATGGTTCACACTCGTACGCATAAAGCGCCAGCAGACCAGTCCCTGTACCAATATCCAACACTCTGTCCTGATCTGGTTTAACAGTTTCGCGAATTGCTGCACGATATGCCTCATTCCGGATGCTGTCATTAAGCATTCTGAAATGCCACCTTTCCACTAACAAGTTTTTCACAGAATTTAAGTTTTTCTCAGCATCTACAAACCCAGAATCGACCTTCAAAGCATTCTGGAAATGACACCATGCCACTGTGTAATAACCAAATTTGTATAAATATTTTCCAATGTCGTTCAGAAGATATACATTTCCAGGGAATGTATTAATAGCTTTCCCAAAATTTGCAAAAATTTGGTCGACCTTTTGAAACCTGGCTAGCATTTCATTCAATCTGATGAGAACTACTCGAAATTCAGCTTCAAATAGGGTTTTCATATGTGAACATTTATCAAAAGCCAAGACGTAGTAGTCAAAAGCCTTGTCATAACGCCCATAAGCCGACAGTTGCCGCGCATAAGTAACGTAAGTTCTTGCCATGTCTTCCATTTTCGATTTACTGGGAATTCCGCTGAAGACACTATTCTACACGGTGTGATAATATATAGCGATGGGTATAAGAGCCCATTACCTTTAACAATAATTATTAACTATACATGCATTTTTCTTTTCATAAAAATAGTCAATAACTTTAACGTACACTGAACTGAACACTTGACAGTGACAGACAGAGCCAGTAGCCAGTGGTGTCGAACGTCAAAGAGCGAAATCGGTAGAGTTGCCAGCTAAAATCGGTATATTTGTTCCCAAAATCGGTAGTAGTCAAAAGACAACAAAGGAAACATCTAAGTTTCATCACCACGGTAGGAAACTTACTTTATCCCAATATCCCAAAATAATTCTACATCATCAGGAAAAGTTTGGATACGTTCACAAATTCTTTAAATAATACGGCACTCTGTATCAATTTCCTGAAAATCATTGCTCTGAACAATATTAGGAAAGAGCCTAATAATAGGAATTATCGAAGCGGTTTTGCCACTTTTAACATTTTCGGGTTTAAGAAATGTAAGGAATGCCTCGTCGGCCGGTTCCTCACATTGACATCTACGATAGCTCAGTAGTAGAACGATATAAAGAAACACAAGGGTAAACGAAAACGATATATATTTAAACACAAAACAAATTAACACAATTAAAGATCGGAGCGTAAACTAACACAGAAAATTAACACACAAATTAAACCGCGAATTTAAACTAAATCTTAACTAATGAAGTCCTTTATCTTTCACTACGCACTAATTAACTAACAAGATGGTATACACGTGAGTAAGAGACTGGGCGGAAGTACTAGCGGATCGTTGATCTACGCACTTGAGTAACAGAGTGATGACTCGATGTTGACTGAAGTTGTACTACTACGGAGTCGTAACTCTACGCAGACTAAAGTTGTACTACTAACTGACTACGGAGTCGTAACTCTACGCAGACTGAGGTTGTACTACAAATTTTGCGGAAAACGAGCGTCCTTTTATTTGATCTGTTCAAGGTTTGTTTACATGTCTAGAGGGACGCCCGCTCCGTTACATTTATTCATTTCTTGCTTATAATATAATTCTCATCTTAAATTCAACTTATAGTTAATATCAAGGCTCACTTATAGAACACAAATCTATATGTGGTTTTGATGTGAGAGCTCCCATTTAATCATAATTATATGAAATGTACATTATTTCTTTGTTCGGACTCAGAGTCCGTCTCGCTCACACGGGTCGAGATATACACCTTCCTAGTCCCTCTTATCGCGGCGCGCGCAGCGTGCCGTGTTATTTTCATGTTTGCCGTGCTCGCAGCAGGTTGCGGCCGGTATAATATTAAGAGAATTTACTTATATGTTCATAAGGAACATTACTACAAAGTTTCAGGATTTTCTAATATTTATCCTTAAGTTTTACATCCAATGTAAACAACATGACTCCTTTGTCTTAGACTGTGAGTGGAAAGTTACCAGGATGAGTCATACTTGTTTACTTTTAAGACTCCGTGGTCTTTTAACTATTTTACTTAGTTATATTTCGGGAGCTCTCTACAATAATGTCTTCAGGAAAAATAAGTGTTATACACACATAATATTGCCGCTTTTTAGGGCATTTAGGGAAATAAGAAATATATCATTATTTATTTGCCTTAATTCTAGTTTCGCCTAACCTTTTACACATATATATTTATTTATTTATTAATACTAAATACGCTTAGCTGTCCGCAACAAGAAACTTTATTTCTCAAAAGAAGATATTAACAACTTCACTTAAATGAGAAATTATTACTAAATATATATAAACTAGTAAACCAATAAATGCTCGCCACTCTGCCGCGGTAATGCAACGCTAATTTCGGAACTATGTATATACGATAGCAAAATGTTATCGTTAAGTTAACTATAAGTAGGTAATCACTAATCAGTATAGATCACAGCACAATTTGTTAGTGCGCGGTGGCGCGTGTAGTAGGGTAGATTCCGCTTAATTCTACAACGCGGCAGTCGGCAAGCACCCGGTAGTGAGCGATTATGATTTAATTAAGTATATTACTTATGTTACGTGTTAGCCTAGTACATTTTTGTGTCAATTTTCTTGACATACAATATTATGTAGCTTTTATATGTAGGTACCTAGTACAGTACACATTTTAGATAATTGTCTTAATACTCGAATTTGAAAGTTTAAACAAAGATACAAACAAATACTAATTTGAACTCGGTAACAACAAGTAAATGGTCAATCGATTAACATGAAAATAGTAAATAGAAGATCGATCCTTTCTTCGTGTGATGTTTATAGTCATGAAACAGTTTCAAAATGTATCAATAAATTTTAAACCAATATTAGTTATTTATTATTATTATTTTAGTAAAATACTAAAATTAAAACTGATTCATGACGTAAGGTTTAAGTTTTTTCTTAAATATATTTAATGATTCCCCGTCGCGAATGTCTTTAGTTAAACTATTATAAAGTTTAGATCCCTCGTAAGTGATACTTTTCTTGCCGAACCGGTTCGTCCGCCGAACCTGTGGCAAAGATAGATCGTTACCTCTTCGAGTGTTCCGTACATTTTTCTTGTTTTTAGTTTTAAAGGATAACTGTGAGTGTACTTTATTAATTATTTTTCTGATCAAAATACATGTTTTATAGACATCATTTTGTTTTAATGTCAGTAAATTCGTTTCTTTGTATATTTTGGATGTAGGTGTTAGGTAATCATAGTTAAATCGGGGGGCACGGCAGTGCCCCCGCCAAGTCGAGCGCGAAGCAAACACTGCCGTACCATCCTTTACTGGAACCATTTCGCCGCATTTTCAGGCCCCTATTTGAGCACCTCTGGATAAGACCAGAACGCAGAAGTTTTTGTCATCCAGTAAGCTATAATCACATACTTAAAATCAAAAATTTCAAGTCTGTAGGTCATTTAGTTCCGAAGTTACGCGAAAGCAAAGTTTCGCATTTACGACACTCACTCATTCACTCACTCACTCATGATCATCAGTAAAGAACTAGTACTTCCCATAAATTCAGAGAGCTGAAATTTGGTACAGAGTTAGGGTTTAATGGCCACATAAAGCGAAAACTATAAAAATTGGCCAAGTGCGAGTCCGACTCGCGCATGAAGGGTTCCGTACTATAAAACAAGTTTGTTGTATGGGAGCCCTTAAATATTTATTTTATTTTATTTTTAGTATTTGTTGTTATAGCGGCAATAGAAATAGATCATCTGTGAAAATTTCAAATGTCTAGCTATCACCGTTCGTGATATACAGCCTGGTGACAGACGGACGGTCGGACGGACGGACGGACGGACAGCGAAGTCTCAGTAATAGGGTCTCGTTTTTACCCGTTGGGTACGGAACCCTAAAAACTAGGATAATCGAAGATCTGGAGTACTCTGATTAGAAAACACAAGAGCCCAACCAAACTATTAGAGATCGACATACCGCCTTTACAAAAAATATTCAACTTGTTGTTGTGTTCGGTTGGCCGCCGTCGCGACTGATCATCTCTCCTGATGATGGATCGCGTACCGATTCGAAACATGTCGAGCGTTATTCGACTTCTACGACGTGAGTAAACCCGTTTAAGTATTTTAATATTCAACTTAGTGGGCCGCTTCATTTGATGTCAAAAATCCAAGGTCTGAAGTATTTTGACGACGCGTTTGGCTCGGTTTGTAGACACCTCCCTACTGAGCCGGCGGTCCCGGGTTCGAGTCCCGGCCAGCGCAAATATTTGTGTGATGAACTCGAATATTTGTGCTTGGGTCATGGTTGTTCTATGTATTTAAGTATATCTTTATCTATATAAGTATGTCTATCGTCGTCTAGTACCCATAACACAAGCCTTCTAGAGCTTAATTTGGGACTGGATCGATTTGTGTGAGGTTGTCTGATATTTATTTATTTATTATTTATTTGGTGAAGAACCCTCAGCTGGTCTCAGCTGTATTAGAGATATGGTAATGCCCCCTTCTACTATTGGTACATTAAAAAATCGACTGTCATTGAAAAAATCCAGCGTAGTAGATGTGTACCCACATCTTCTAATTTAATCTAGCCTATAGCGTCCCACAGCTGGGCGGGTTACGTATTACAATCCCGAAAGTTCATAATACCTAGTAGTTGAAATACCGATGGTCAAAATACCGAAAGTTCAAAAAGCCGATATTCGATAAACCGAAGCTCAAATTACCTATTTTCAGAAAATCGAAAGTTTAAAATCTCGAAATTTCATAATCCCGAAATTTTTAAAATCTCGAAATTTTATAATCCCGATAGTCAATGAGCACTTTAAAAGTGTCAGGACACTAAACTAATCTGACTTTTCCGTAGAACCGATCTGCTCCGGCGGCGCTGCGGGATATTTAGCCCCTCCGCCCTAGCGTAAGAAAATGCGGCACCTACGCTCGCCTTCTTACGGCGGCCGGGGGCTGCCCTCCCTCCGCGCCTCCGGCCTTTTATATACACTCTAGGGGTAGGGCAGACAAGACCACGTGGAATCGGGGTTGACAGCTTCGGTTCTGTGGCAAGTCGATTAAGAAAAGGAAAGAGTCCGGGAAAGTGGGAAATTATGACACTAAATATTCGATATTATGATAAAATATTCTGTCATGGACCGCCAACCGAACCGAACTTGTCTGGAACCGAAGCTGTCAACGCTCGCCTCCGCAGCTTCGGCTTTTTGGTCACCTTCGGCGACCAGCCTCAGCTGCTGCGACTCGCTTGATGCCCGCACTTTCTAACGCTTGGGCCACAGTATAATAAAGAGTACTAACGTACTAGGGCGGAGGAGCTGCACATCCCGCAGCGCCGGAGCAGATCGGTTCCACAGAAGAGTTCACTTATAAATAGTAAGTATAGTAGTAGGCAAGTAGGTTACGTAATTTAGGTTAATATTCTTTGTATAAAATAAACATTAGAATCTGTAAGACTACAGAAATATAATTCTCGACAGTTTAAATAATATTCCGGATTACAACCTTAAGGCAGGATCATAGTCTTCGGGATTATAATCTTCGGGATTACAGTCTTCGGGATTTCATTCTTCGGGATTACAGTCTTCGGGATTATAATATTCGGTATTTCATCCTTTCGATCAAACGTTCTTTCGGGATTTTAAACTTTCGGTCAAATAAACATTCGAAATTTTAATTTTCGGCCTTCCGTCCATAGGTCTTATGAAATTCGGTATTTTGAACTTCGGTATTGTAATACGTACCCGCTGGGCGAATGCCTCCCCTTCTGCTTTTAATACGCATATAAATAAAATTAAAGGAAAACTCTGGATAAGACTAGACTGGCTTTTATACTTATACTCACCTTACAAGTTTACAAGAAGAAATAGTCGAACGATTAACTTTATTCTACTCGAACATTACACAAATTAAATAAACAAATTACACCAAAATATTAATTTCGCTCAAAATTTGGTCAAAATAATATATAATGCATTGGACTAAGAGTGGCGGTGATACCCGCACACGTCGCTAGATGGCGCTAACTGTATTTTGAAACGCGCCTACGTTTGTTTTTCCGATAACCTTATATGGCGAAGTGGCAACCGGCCGCGTTACAGTCGTTTACGACATTCTTCTATTGCGCTCGGAAACGTTTGCTAGGGATTAGGAGGGATTATTTGCATTTCGTTGATTTCGCTTATTATTTCGTGAGGTTTGCTAAAGTGAATTAGCAGGTTGTTATAAAACAATATGCCCACGCTTCTACAAAAAGAAGTGAAATCCCACCAAAAACATTCTGTAAAAAATTAGCCAAGTCTCGATGGAGCTGCTTGTTTATCTCTAAAAAGTAATGAAATCTAGACAAAGTCGTACCAAGTCGAAGGTTCCTTACTGCGATTTCTTTATTATTATAGTTAATGTTGTGTGACTTGGCCGTTGAAGAGTACACAAGGGTACAACACCAGGTGCTCCATGACACCATTGCACCAATCTGTCGCCAGAACCGCTACCCATTGACGATGGAAAATTGCCACTTGGAAAACGTTGATTCAATAACCAGTCAATTGTAGGCTTGATAAAGCTGCGTATTTCAATAATACTTATGTATTATTGAAATACGCAGCCAAAGCCTGAAACAAACAGTATAAAAAGTATTCATCTACCTCTAATCATTGATAGAAGTCCGTCTGTAAATCTATTTTATGTTAGATCGGTGGTCGATTTGACGCTCCAAAAAGAAGAGAGCAGAAGTCAGCATTGTCAATGCTGAATGCATGTGCTGCACAATCAACAACAGCCTAAAATGAGACACTAGCGTCAAATTACCAATACCAGTATGGGCTATTATCTCGCTTAACAAACATAGGTAGTTACAACAGATATAACATTACGTGTAAACAAAATTGACTTGTAGCGGTTCTGGGGACAGATTGGTGCAATGGTGTCATGGAGCACCTGGTGTTGTACCCTTGTGTACTCTTCAACGGCCGAGTCACACAACATTTACTATAATAATAAAGAAATCGCAGTAAGGAACCTTAGACTTGGTACGACTTTGTCTAGATTTCATTACTTTTTAGAGATAAACAAGCAGCTCCATCGAGACTTGGCTAATTTTTTACAGAATGTTTTTGGTGGGATAATATTTTATGGTAAGGTTACCAACTTAAAGTGTAAAATCGGTTGAAAAATCGGAAGAACTTTCATGTACACTCTGAAATCGTAGAAAAATGGTTACATTTCGATAGAACACAGCCCATATCGGTAGAAATACCGAAAAATCGGTAGATTCGAGACCACTGGACAGAGCAGAGTAGCTCATTTTTATTACTTTTTAAAATTTATTGGCAACACGGGCTACTGATGGCCGTGCCGCCGTGTTGCCAATAAATTTTAACAGTGGAGACTTCCATGTAACTTCCTTTAGTCTCATTCATAGAGTATATTGAATAATGGTCTCATTCATTACTAGGTCGATGCAGAGTCAGCCACCGGCTAAGCTTGCACCATAGATTAGAGCGGTTTTTTTTTTTTTCCAAATTTTCTCTTCGTCACGACCTAGCGAAATTTAATTCTTGCATTTTAAAACATAAATTTCTAAAATCGGTTGAGAACTCGCTGAGATCTGCGCATTGTTACAAAGTCCATTCGAGTCGATCCATGGGAGCTTCGCTCGCTTCGCTCGCTCCGCTCCAATAAATCATTGAGGTGCTTGAGGTATTATTAATAGAGCCACAGACCCGAACAAAAATGACAAAAAAGTGGCATCGTTATCATGTTCAAGTAGATGCCAATAACGCTTGTTTATAATTTATAACAACATAATTACTTCGAACAAAAGAACTCATTGTTTAAACATTTAAGTGTCAAATTGACTTACGTACTAATAAGTACGACACAAATATTTTTCGTGTAAATTAACTTTTTTAGCGTATTCTGACTCATGTCTCTTGTCAAACTTGGAACATGGCAAAAATGGAGCAGATTTTAATATTTTTACATGCTAAAAATATTTTCATTATTATTTTATTTAGGTATTAAAATATATTTGTTGTTTGAATTAAATAAACTCGTAAATTGTTAATAACAAAATTAAGTTACGTTTTTATTGGAGTTTACTCCTTAAGAATCGATTTTCATATATAAGCCCGGGGTATGAAAAATATGGGGTCTAAAATCGAACGTATCTGCCGTGCTAATTTAAAAAGTCGTATCTCAGTATACGATCGGGGTAAAAATAGGACTTCTTAATTTAGCAGGTTATGCGTTAAGCGTTATAGACTAAGATCCCGATATAAAATGACCTTCACCAAGATGTTTATTTGATGAAATTTATTTTAGATTTAATTTAATATGTCAATAAATATATTGCATATGGGTTGCCTAACAAATTTTAGTCCAGGGTATGTTTAATAAATAATAATAAAAAAAATATTTTAACCATTTCACCGGTTTGATTAATATTAGATAAATTCTATACCAATCGAAAGTATGACGCCCATAGAATATGCAAACGTTAGGTTGCCTATTCTTTTCCCGTCACAACTATCGGGTAGCCAGGTATAAACAGGTAAATCTATAGGTACCTACTAGCATTTTGCAACGTTCTCATTATTGAATTGAAATAAAATAAAATTAAAGATTATTTTATTATGAATTTATCTAATAATCAACCGATGAAATGATAAAAATTTTATTTTTATTTTTAACTAAACATACCCTGGACTAAAATTTGTTAGGCAACCCAATGCAATATATTTATTGACATATTAAATCTATATATATACTCGTCAAACTCAAAGGTGACTGACTGACTGACATAGTGATCTATCAACGCACAGCCCAAACCACTGGACGGATCGGGTTGAAATTTGGCATGCAGGTAGATGTTATGACGTAAGCATCCGCTAAGAAAGGATTTTTCAAAACTCACCCCCTAAAGGGGTGAAATGGGGTTCCAAAATTTGTATGGGGAAACAAGATTAGTTAGACTATTTTATTCGAAACTTCACAGGAGTATTCCTAACAATAAATCAGTAAACACGTGTTTCAGGTTTTTTGAAAATTCAACCCCTAAAAGGGAGAAATATGGTGACAAAGTCTGAAAATCAGCATGGGTATTGTTTTTATGGTTTATCGGGTCGCTGATTACGAAAACCGCAAAGATTTTAAAATCCAACGTGGCGGACGTGAGTTACCATCTCCCCTGTTGGGGTGAAATGGGGTTGAAATGTCTAAATACTAAACCGCTGGTTCTAGAGTTCAAATTTGGCACGTAGGTTCCTTATAAGGTGTAGGTGTGTACTAAGAAAGGATTTTTCAAAATTTACCCCCTAAAGGGGTGAAATAGGGGTTCAAAGTTTGTATGAGGAAACAAGATTAGTTAGACTATTTTATTCGAAACTTTACAGGAGTATTTCTAACGATAAATGAGTAAACACATGTTTCCGGTGTTTTGAAAATTCAACCCCTATAAGGGAGAAATGTGGTGACAAAGTCTGAAAATCCATTGGTAATGCTTTTATGGTTTATCGGGTCGCTGATTACGAAAACCGCAACGATTTTTAAATCCAACGTGGCGGACGTAAATTAACATCTTCCCTGTTGGGGTGAAATGGGGTTGAAATGTCTAAATACTAAACCGCTGGTTCTAGAGAGTCCATATTTGGAACCTACGTGTCCTTATAAAGTCTAGGGGTGCAATAAAAGAAGCATTTGTCAAAAGTCACCCCCCCGAAGGGGTGAAATGGGGGTCGTAAGTTTGTATAGGGAAAAAGTATTAGTAAGACTATTTTATTGAAAACTTCCAAGGAGTATTTCTAACGATAAATGAGTAAGCACGTGTTTCATATTTTTTGAGAATTCAACCCCTAAAGGAGGAGAATAAGGTGACAAAGTCTGAAAATCAACAAGGGTAATGTTTCTATGGTTTATCGGGTCGCTGATTACCAAAACAACAACGATTAAAAAAAACAAACGTGGTGGACGTGAAATAGGTACCGTCTCGCCTGTTAGGGTGCGATGGGGTTGAAATGACTAAATATGAGTATGGGTGTAATTTTTATGGTTTGTTATTGGGACGTTAATTACGAAAATGCCACCGATTTTGAAATTTTATTTGTGGTCATGAAAATTCTTGAAAGCATTTGCGCCAAATTGCAATTTAATCGGTCCAGTAGTTTTGCAGCAAAGCGGATGTAACAGACGGGCTGACAGACAGCTACACGTGATCCTATAAGGGGGTTCTGTTTTTGCTTTTGAGGTATGGATAGGGACCCGCGTTATCCTAATAGATTAAAAAAATAGTATTTGGTGGCATCTCGATCGTCGTCAATCGGTACCTATAGGCGGGCGGCGCGTTGGGACGGGAGGAGTAATGATCGGGAAACTTCCTGCATCCGTAATAAATACATTCAAGCTTTTCAATAATTATGTTGTCATTTCAGAATTCTGAATTACGTTTATCTGGCTCAGAATAATACATTTTTCATTCATCAACGAAGAGAACCTCAATATCTTACAATAGAACATGACGTAACTTAGAACATGGCTTAGAATCATTAAACCAATCTCGAATATCAAAAGTCGATAAGCGGAGGCTCGGGACATTATAAAAGCTTTATACAAATAAAATGCACACATATCCCGGTGTCTTAGCTTCACTTCGAGTTATGAATTTTGAAGTGAACTTTATTTGGTACAGTAAAAGCTGAGATCGCTTGATTTGTGAGTGCTTGAGTTTTCGGTTTGATTTGATAAAGTGGAGTTATGATAAAATAAAAAGTATTTCCCAGTAATATTAGAAAAGCGAAAGTCTGTGTATGTTTTGTTACTTCTTCACGCTAAAACGGCTGGACGGATATGCATGAGGGAAATGCAGATTATACCCTAACTTAACAAATAGCCTACTTTTAATAATGAAAAAAAAGAGCATTGTTCCCGTAGGATGATGTATATTATATAGGCACGCGAGCGAAGCCGCGGGTTAATGCTAGTTAAATATAAAATACATTTCATCAAATAAACATCTCGGTGAAGGTCATTTTATATCGGGATCCTATACTATAGATATTTGTTTATTGGTGAGTTTTGGTTGTCAACCGATATTATACAGGGTGACCCATTTAGATCGGTATTCCACCTGTATAATCGTTATGTGCAATAAACGTATTGAGTATATATTTTATAATCGTTCTTAAGGCCAGGCGCGCACCACGATTTTAGCCGCGCGATAATATTGTCGCATAAATGCAAGATATGGGTTTATATGAGTGCGCGCACCACGATTTTCATAAACCCATAAGTACGCTTATTTCTGCGACAAAATTATCGCGCGACTAAAAAAAAATCGCGGTGCGCGCCTGGCCTGAAGAGTAAACTCCAGTCGTGCGTCGGAGCTGACACACACACTTTTTTCGTCGGATTGTGTGTCCATGTAATTATTACGTCAATGTTCATTATATATAAAAAATAATATTTTTTCTTTTTTTCCAAATCTGCAAAGTACAATGCCATGGTATAACTACTATACTACGTATATCTATGCCATGGTTAGGCTATATGCGCCGACGGCCCGACTGCGCCTACGCCAGGCACCCCTGCTGGCGCCACCCCCCTCGCGCACAGCCCTGCTGCGGCACGCGCCCATTCCGAGCGCGCTCTCCATCCTCAACTCTATGCTCAGCGTAGCTCCACACTGCGATGTGTTCGCTACCAGGTTTGCAAGCGTGATGAATGAATGCAGAAAGTTCTTAGAACGATCTTAAAATGTATTTTACCTTATATCTAGTTTTATATATTATATATATACCTATTTGTAGTGTTTAGAATAAGTTTCAGTTATGTTTATGTTAAATGGGTGTTCTTTACCCTTAGATTTAATTATTTTAGGCTAAAATCTGTAACGCGTTGGCTTTAGCTGTAAGTTATAGATATGTTATGAATAAATGAAATAAATGGTATAAGAAAACAAGGTATGGTATTCCGACAAGGCAGCCTTGTGTCGTAGACTGATTGCTTTATGGTAACTTAACTAGGTCGATGCAGAGTCAGCCACCGGCTAAGCTTGCACCATAGATTGGAGCGGTTGTTTTTTTTTTTTTTTTTCGAAATTTTCTCTTCGTCACGACCTAGCGAAATTTAATTTGTGCATTTTAAAACAAAAATTTCTAAAATCGGTTGAGAACTCGCTGAGATCTGCGCATTGTTACAAAGTCCATTCGAGTCGATCCATGGGAGCTTCGCTCGCTCCGCTCCAATTACCGAGATGGGGCTCCTAAATTGACAATATTTCGTGGTTATTTCTATAGCAGCTGCGATCTAGAAATTCCGAATATATTAAGAGGCCTTATTCCTTTTAAAATTTATTTTTTTCATATTATGACAAATATATTGATAATTTCAACCAACTTTTTGATGTGAATAATACTTTTCTCTGAGTTCTAGGTAGTAACATAGCTATTTCATGCTTTTATTGCGTGCAGACGAATATAAGTTGAAAAAACTAATTTTCCGCGTGAATTGCGAACGAAAATTATCAATGAAAAGTTCGAACTATGGGTTTCAAATATATACCAATAAATCCCAATAGCCCTGTTCTAGGTAGTAACATCAATAATATGTTATGTAACATGATTGGTCATAGAGAAAAAGTTCTAAAACAATCAGCTTTTAAAAGGAATAAGGCCTCCTACCGAATTCAACACGATACAGCTACATATGATAGCCAAATAACATTATATTTTTAGGTCTGGTTAGCTAAAACATTTCAGTTTAATTTTACTTCACCTAATAATAAAGTTGCTTCCCCGAAAACCACTTAACACGAATAATTGTCAATTATCCTAATTACTTACTCGCTCGGCTCGCGCGCTGTTGTGGTCGCAGTTCTAACCTAACATACTTACATGTTGCTATAATCGTAGTTCGTATATAATACGCTAATATATTGTACACAACATATTCATCAAGTTCAGAAAAAAATACTCATACAAAATACTTATTTTCGCGTATTTTATACGGTACAATCATAAAAAACAAGTGTATTCTTCCTGAAATTATGATTAGGACCCCCTCTATAGAAAATTGATTTTAGATACAAATCTAGTTATATATAATAGTTATAGATTTGTCCTCGCTCACATCGTATCACAATGACGTCACAATTTTTTTGAATGATTGGAATTATACATAATTTTATAATATAATGTAGTAAGTAACCCGACCCAGATTGAGAATTCATTCTCTACTCTACAAAGATCGGGACAAAGGCTAGGAGGGGTGCATTGCGTAGTGAAACACGTATTATTCCATAGTGGCTTTATTTACACAAATGAGATGCGTCAGCCGCCATTTGGGCGTCCAACCCGGCGGCGTTGACTTCCTACAAATGTGCAAACGAGCACCAGTGTCTTGACTGACTCTAATCAAAGAGACCAAAGCCCATGTCATCGTCACTCTCTGGTTCCTCTTCCTCAACTTTCTTCTCTTCAGCTTTAGGAGCGGCGCCCGCAGCTGCGGCAGCAGGGGCGGCGGCGGAAACTGCAGCTACGAACTTGGAAGGATCCTGTAATCATTGATTTTCCTTATGATTAATTTATACACAGTTTTATTTAACTTAATAAATTAATGGCAATTAAAACTGTTCCTGCAAAATGCCAGTGCAATATCTAAATAAGAATAATCACACTAGGATAAATTTGCAGGATACCTTATGCTTTAGTCTGAAAGCGAATCCAAGGAGTTAACTGTAACATCTTTGGTATTAGAACAGACCATACAATTATCAATATTTGATTAATACAAATAAATATAATTCTAGATATTACACTTTAACTAACTTCTATAGCAGTGCCCTCCCAACTTTTTGTGTTGAAGGTAATATTTAGGTAACATGGAATATTTAGGTAACATGGAATGGTTTAGGTGCATTAAATGAAAAAAAAAAAAAAAAAGTGTTATACTTCTCAGTTATGGAATTTTGTTTATCTACTACCCTGTAATACTTTATTACTGAATTAAAAGCCAATTAATTGATCTATAGGACAAAGTGGCCCATGTAGTCAAACAAAAAGTAATTGTTATGGGTTTTTATCATTTAGACATAATAAGCCAGATGTTTAAAAATGTTTCAGGAATATTTGCACAGAACATAACCTTAGTGAAAAAAATAATACCTTGATGAATTCCTTGATAGTGGTAGCCTCCTTGAAGTCAACCTCTGTGACGGCAGCAATAGCCAGCATGTTCTTGAATCCATTTGCAATGGAGTGTGGCGCAGATGCGATGGTTGGGTATCCAATAGACAAAGACAAGGAAGCTACATTAGCAACTCCCTCAAGGAATCTGGCACGCAGATCCTCTGGCTTAATGTCCAGAATAGCTGGAGTGAAGATAGTTCCAGAATCATACACCTGAAAACAAGTAATAATTAAAATAAATTCTGAGGCCCGATCATTTTGTATCCTATTAGTTTAACACAACATGTAACCATCATAAATAGTGAAAATCATTCAAAATGTCTCAGAGATATATGTTTGCATTTGGCTTGAAAAATCAGGACTAGAAATTGATTCTTAAAGACTCACCAAATTGCAAAACAATTTACCAAAGACAAATTCCAGACTGCCACTAATCTGCAAACTGGACTCAATGCTTTGGGAAATACTGTGTTTTTTTTACCTGTTTCACAACAAGACCGTATGAGAACGGAGAGATGTTCAACATGTTGAGCAGAGTGGCTTCAGACGCGCCCACCTTGTCACCAGGCTTCAGGATGTGCACATCGTTGATGATTTCAATAGTACCTGCAACATGACAACCATACTTTAACAGTTCCACAATCAAAAGTACCTTATAAAAATGTAAACCAATTTTGAATTCATGTTTGTATATTCAAAATGCCAGTGCAATTTTAATAAAATAATATTATCACACTAGGATAAATTTGAAGACTTTTCTGTGGTCTGAAAGCGAAGCCCAAGAGCAAATGTTAGACTCCCAGGTATTAGGACAGACAATTTTCTTTGTATTTTTTCCTCCCTGTAGGCACCATGGTTCCAACTGCATTAGTCTGTAACCAGCGTACATTACTGCTATTGACATGAACACCCGATGGACAACTCACCCTTTGAAATCTTGGTAGGGATAGACAGAGCTTGGAAGAAAGAGGTCTTTTCAGGTCCGAGGCCAGTGTTGTGTGCAGGGACAATAACGGACAGGGGAGCAATAGCACCTGGGCGAGCCAGGGCACGCACTTTGTTCTCCAACAGCTTTTCACGCACCTTTCAGACAAAATAAGTGTAAATATTAGAAAATGTTGATCATAAGAGGTGATTGGTAAAAATTTGTACAGGTCAAATGAACCACATGTTACCTCGACAAGGTCGCCGCGCGTGAACACGAAGCCCACATTGCCCTTGATGTGCGGGAGTAGCTTCTCCAGGGCCGGGTTGTTCTCCAGATGCCCACGGATGGCCTTGCGCATCATGGTGTTCTTGCCCATAAGGACGATGCTATGTCCACGCAGGGACATACGAATTTGCTGCATCTGCTTTGAGCCCACATTGTCGGCACCCACTATGAAACATTTTGGGTACTCGTCCAAGAGTTGCTAAAAACAATTAATATTTGTTATAATTATTTTGCTTAGACAGTAATCACTAATCATGTATGAAATCGTTATAAGCACACTACTTACGACAATCTTCACGAAATAGTTTGACTTCCAGGAAGCTTTGTCCTCCCTACCCATCTTGAAGTGTGTAGGGACTTCGAAGAAATTTAAGGACTGAAAGGTTAAAGTAACATTAGAGCGTGCCACCTGGCAAAAATTTCTAATAAACAATAAATAGGACTATAAACAAATCTCGTAAAATACAAGCGCACTGTATGTTGCAGGAAATTAAAATAATTTTAAGGATTAGGAAGATAAATAACGATTTGGACACTTACCAAAACGACTAACGCACGTACTACGTGCGAAACAAAATTGAAATGGCAGACGGCAGATGAATCAGATGAAGATGAATGTTAAGTTTTTTTTTAATCCGTATACACTATAATTCACAATTATTTTTGCACTGGCAACAATTAGGCTGTGTTCACATATATATGGTATAACTTAAGCCCGTTCCAGACCTTCCGATCCTACCCGATCCGATCCGATTTATCAGATAAAATCGGATAAAGCTCCGTCCACACTTGTATCATTTCGCCGATCCGATCCCCGTTGCGTATCTCCACCGCGTATCGTGCTGTTTGGACGCTCACTGCAGGCATTCCGTATCATTTGCGCCGTCACGCGAAGAAACGCGTCCACACTTGCCGTATCGTATCCTCGTCGCGTATCGCCGCACCGATCATTTCGGCGTGCAGTAGTTTGGACGCTATCCGTATCGTAGCACCGTATCACCGCCCCGATCATTTTGGCATTTCGTTTTCGCCGAACATTTCATTTCGTTTGTGATCGTTGTTCTGTGCGGAGTTGCGTCCCATTTAAAAATGTCGCCCGCTCAGATCGCTCACTGAATCTTGGGACAGAAATATTCTTGAGTGGGGGCCGTCTACCAGAAGTCGCAGCGAGGGAGGCCTTCATTTTTGTCATCTGCTCATGGAGATTTAGCACATGACTGTGCTCGTTTTATAATACTTAATGCGGCAGAAAGGTTCTGGAGTGGAAACCGCGTGCTGGAAGACGCCGCGTGGCGGGGCCTTCGATTAAGGCACCCGCTCTCGGAGACATGGCCTTCGTATGACTGTGTTTGTTTTATGGCATGCGGCAGAAAGGTTCTCGAGTGATAACCGCATGCCAGAAGACGCCGCATGGAAAGGCCTAACAAAGTAGACAGTCCATCAGTGGTATGGTATTTTTTAATTATCGTAAAGATTAAGGATTAAAAACCAATGACCGCAGCGAGGATCGATGACTCAAATAGCGCCTTTGATGATCGGGCAAAAACCCACTCGAGATGGATCACGGCCGATCCTCACCCCGTATCCTCACCGCGTATCATGAACGAAAGTGTGGACGTCACGCCGTCGCGATCATGCAATGCTTTCGTGATCGCCAGTGTGCGGGGTACTGAAGATACGCGTATCAACATGGATTTCGCGCGAGCGTTGCATGATCGCGACGGCGCGACGTCCACACTTACCGTTCATGATACGCGGTGAAGATACGCGACGGGGATCGGATCGGCGAAATGATACAAGTGTGGACGGAGCCTAAGGCTGCGTCCACACTTGTATCATTACGCCGATCCGATCCTCGTGGCGTATCCCCGTCGCGTAGGCTCCGTCCACACTTGTATCATTTCGCCGATCCAATCCCCGTCGCGCATCCTCACCGCGTATCGTCCTGTTTGGACGCTCACTGCGGGCACTCCGTGTCATTTGCGCCGTCGCGCGAAGAAACGCATCCACACTAAGGCTCCGTCCACACTTGTAACATTTCGCCGATCCGATCCCCGGCGCGTATCCTCACCGCGTATCATGAACGGTAGTGTGGACGTCGCGCCGTCGCGATCATGCAACGGCCCGTATCCGTTCGCTCGAAATCCATGTTGATACGCGTATCTTCAGTACCCCGCTCACTCGCGATCAGGAAAGCGTTGCATGATCGCGACGGCGTGACGTCCACACTTCCGTTCATGATACGCGGTGAGGATATGGGGTGCGGTTACGCCGTGATCCATCTCGAGTGGGTATTTGCCCGATCATCAAAGGCGCTATTTGAGTCATCGATCCACGCTGCGGCCATTGGTTTTTAATACCTATCTTTACGATTATTAAAAAATACCACACCACTGATGGACTGTTTACTTTGTTAGGCCTTTCCATGCGGCGTCTTCCAGCACGCGATTTCCACTCGAGAACCTTTCTGCCACATTATCACAAATCACAAACGCAATGAAATGTTCGGCGAAAACGAAATACCAAAATGATTGGGGCGGTGATACAGAGCTACGATACGGATAGCGTCCAAACTACTGCACGCCGAAATGATCGGTGCGGTGATACGCGACGAGGATACGATACGGCAAGTGTGGACGCGTTTCTTCACGCGACGGCGCAAATGATACGGACTGCCCGCAGTGAGCTTAAGGTTCCGTCCACACTTGTATCATTTCGCCGATCCGATCCCCGTTGCGTATCTCCACCGCGTATCGTGCTGTTTGGACGCTCACTGCGGGCACTCCGTATCATTTGCGCCGTCGCGCGAAGAAACGCGTCCACACTTGCCGTATCGTATCCTCGTTGCGTATCGCCGCACCGATCATTTCGGCGTGCAGTAGTTTGGACGCTATCCGTATCGTCGTAGCACCGTATCACCGCCCCGATCATTTTGGCATTTCGTTTTCGCCGAACATTTCATTTCGTTTGTGATCGTTGTTCTGTGCGGAGTTGCGTCCCATTTAAAAATGTCGCCCGCTGAGATCGCTCACTGAACCTTGACAGAAATATTCTTGAGTGGGGGCCGTGTACTGGAAGTCGCAGCGAGGAAGGCCTTCATTTTTGTCATCTGCTCATGGAGATTTAGCACATGACTGTGCTCGTTTTATAATACGTAATGCGGCAGAAAGGTTCTCGAGTGGAAACCGCGTGCCGGAAGACGCCGCATGGAAAGGCCTAACAAAGTAGACAGTCCATCAGTGGTATATGGTATTTTTTAATTATCGTAAAGATTAAGGATTAAAAAATAAAAACCAATGACCGCAGCGTGGATCGATGACTCAAATAGCGCCTTTGATGATCGGGCAAAAACCCACTCGAGATGGATCACGGCCGATCCTCACCCCGTATCCTCACCGCGTATCATGAACGAAAGTGTGGACGTCACGCCGTTGCGATCATGCAATGCTTTCGTGATCGTGAGTGTGCGGGGTACTGAAGATACGCGTATCAACATGGATTTCGCGCGAGCGTTGCATGATCGCGACGGCGCGACGTCCACACTTACCGTTCATGATACGCGGTGAAGATACGCGACGGGGATCGGATCGGCGAAATGATACAAGTGTGGACGGAGCTACACTACAGCTGGAACGGGTTTAAGCTCTAAATATACGTGCTACAATAACTTTTTTTTCCATATCTCGAACGTTTTCAGCTCAGTGTCAAAAGACGGGAACTCTATGTTTAGAGGAAAAAACAATCTATGGAAAAAACGACGTGTTAGCCCAGTGAGCTTTCGCGATCTTGGATTTTGCAGAAATTCATTCTAAACCAATTCCTTGATTCCAACGGAAGTAATGACTACACTTTACTAAAATCTCTACTCAATCGACGAATCGTAAGAGCTTATCCTTTGTAAAATGTCATTGTTTCGTAAGCCGAAAAGGATTCAAAGGCGTGTATTTTGCGTTGATGATGATGATGATGGTGAACCTGAACCGCCGCCACCACCAGTTATTAGCCACGGTAGGAAGGAGAATAAGCCGGTCAAGACCACCCCGTTGCTGAGTTTCGTTGATGAAGGTAATATGTTTATTTCAAACCTTTAAGAGCCAATACATCGTCCCAATCAAGTTAGAGAAGGTATTGAACATTGTATATTACAATCAGGAATATAGGATCAGGAGCACATTTTGTTCTGAGCTAAAAAAAAACAATCGGGCAATCATCTCCAGACAAATCTTTAGGTTAGGTGTATATCATTTCAACATTACAGAAGTACTTCATTGATGGCTTCAATCTGAGCTTGAGCTAAATTATATTATGGATAGGTCCAGAAAATACTCATCACGTAATTTCTTTTTGTGCTTTTACTACATATCAACGGCAAAAGGCGGAAACGCTGTAAACGCCAAGGGAATTTGTGTTTCCGCTTTTTGCTGCTAATATAAACTGTAATTGTAAGTGGGCTGACCTGCCTAGAATCTATGGTGGCGGCGCCATCTATCTATCCCATAGTAAAATGTGGGCTCCAAACATCACTTAATGTGATTGAGCTTCCATGCATTCCAATATTATTAGTTTGGATATGGTAGTTGGCAATGTCGCTATGTTGTCCTGGTGAGCCACAGGACTAGGAGCCAACACATACTACGGCTTCTTGTGGCCACGACAGTACGCCTCTAATTTTCTCACTTCCAGCATGCAAAAGAGACATATGTACTGTTACGGCTACAAGAAGCCGTAGTGTGTGGAGCCAGTAAGGGTTAAAATATGTGATGTTTTAAATTTTGAGTGTTTAACCCATGTTCACTAAGCTCTAGGCACAATCAAATGTAGTCAAATTGTGTTCTAGATAGTCTACAGCCAACCCCCCCACAAAATGAAGTATTAAATATATTTATATAATATAATTTTTATTTATTATTTATTATTATAATATAATAAGATACAGAGTCTAACGTATTTAGAAATGATTATTTTTTAATTTTTTCATCGGTTTTGCAGGGTCATTATCATAACTGTATTAATGTTTCTACTAGCGTAGATAGTTTTTTTTTTATTATTATAGCCTTTATTGCCGAAACTAAAATACATAATCTACTTACAAACTAACACATCAGATCAGTGTTCAGCGTGTCTTCCGACACATAGGCCTCTCCCAGCTGCTTCCATTCATCCCTATCACTGGCCTTCCTGGTCCAGGTGGCATCCCCCACCTGCTTGATGTCGTCCATGTCCAGCGTAGATAGTAGTTGTAACCAAATTGCCTATCATTGTTTGTCTCTTAGGCACTTTGTAAATTATTTTTTTCTTCAAACATAACAAATTAAATTGATTTCATATTCCGTAGCTTTGGAGAATTACCCATGGGGGCCACATTTGTCTGAAAGAAATGATTTTCATTTCCATTTCATTTTCATTTAAAAAAAGAAAAATGGATTGACTGGCTTTGCACCCAGGACCTTCTACTTGATAAGCAATCCTCCGAGCTAAATTTGTAGATGTGCTGTCATTGATATAATTCAAACACTGTCATAAATTGACACTAACTTTTGCACAGTGCCTTTTACCATATTAAATTATTATTTATTTTTATTTTATTTAGTTTTTTCGAATTTAACGTAAACTGATTTAATAGATGGTTTGTCTTAAGACCTTCAGTGCGTTTGAGGCCTTTTCTACCTCATACTACTTTGGTTAATTACAAGTTAACTTAATTGCCGCAGCGAAGGTGTTAATGTACCAAGCATTATAATATATCGAAGTTAACGCTAATAAAAAAAACATGGTGCATATTACAATACATATACAGACAATCCTGAAATTGAACTAAACTGTTCTTTCATTATTGCTTCATGTCACATCTTGAAAGTGTTACATATTTATGCTTTAGTAGTCATTTAAAAAATAAATGTAACTCAAAGGACTAAGCAAACAGTTTACAATAACAATTACATACTAATAATAAAAATACTTTTTTTAGAAGAAGATGGTGAAGTTTTCATTGTCAAGAAGTCATCACAGAGCAAGAGGCTTGCCAAACGTCGTGACCGGGAGAAGCGGCGCGCTAACGATACCGATAGTAATAAAAATGACAACCACACCAAAGAGGTAATGTCTGTAAAAGCTGTTACAGCTGTTTGCTCAAGGATGCCATTCTGCTGTCACCAATGTCATTCAATGTTTTGATAATTTAACGTGTGTCTAAATGCTACATTTCAGACTCTAGTTCATGGGTCTACGGGCGTTTCTACCAATGTCAGTCCGCTGTCGTAAATATTGAAAGAATTAGCTACGCCAAGGAGCAAACTTTCGTACAATATACTTCTTACCACAATTGATCGAATTTATGACAGCGAACCTACAGCGGTAGAAACCTCTCTGAATTCACCCTAATATAGAAAAGTGCAGTCATCGTACCATTTTCTCTGTATAACGGAAGGTGCCCGCAACTTGGTCCGCGTTTCCATCTTTGGATGTCCAGTTCTCCCTGTACTAAATTTGGTTAACATCCATCCAGCCGTTAAGGCGAGATGGGAGGACTTAGAAAATTTTACCAACTGATGGGACTGTACGGCTGGCACCACATAATAACCCCTCTCCAGAGAAAACTGATTAACAATACATTTTCAGTATAGTATACATTAATGATTAATCTTTTACTTGTAATGTAGGAAACGGAATCAACAAACAATGCTGATAAACAAGACAAGTCAAAAGCAAAAAAGAAGAAAGTGAGTTTGGAAGGGCTGATATTGTCGGGGCGCGAGGCGCTGGCGGCGGACGGGTCGGGCGACTTGTCGGGGAGCGACGAGGCGGAGCCGGAGGAGGAGGAGGAGGAGGATAACAGGGGGTTCCACCAGTACCGCGCCGAGTCCGTGCGCGCGGCGCTGGCCGGCGCGCCGGGGCACATCCCGGACGCGGCGCTCATCCACGCGGCGCGCAAGACCAGACAGCAGGTATGAGAGGTGAGGGACCTGCGCCCGCCGGGAGCGAACACCCACCACACAAACGCTCTTCATTATGTCTCTACATACCTACCCTACGGGGTGCAACCTACGTCAGTATCCTGGGTAGCTTACTTACCAACCCATGTATATGTTTTTTGTATGGGAGTTAAAAAACTTGGTAATGAAAGGGTTTAAGGCTGTCATGGACGATGACTTCTTTTACTTTGTCATAATCAAGGATAGTTTATTTAGCGTTTGAGTGCTACTACACAATAGACCCATATTCAACGAGCTTTTGTTACATACCGAAGAAGTGTTAAGTGCCGAATCCTGAAGTATTTTTTTTTCCTAAAATAATGACCTCTCCATCTGAAAGCTGATATTCACTACAAATGTAGAATTTAATAATATGTAGTATAGATGTATTAAAAATAAAATACACTGTATTTGATTTGATCTTCTACATACAGTACCCGCCAGTTACATATTTTCTAATCCCAACTATATGCATAGTGAAGAGGCATTATTCAAGTAAATATTGACTATGTTGGTATAAATAAACTATGTAAAACGTCACTTTTCCTGAGTAAAAATATATGTACGCAGATCAGTGCAGGTGTTGTGATAGTAGTATATAGTAGAATTCAAACGAATGGCTGACACTGGCAGTTCTTAATTCAAAATGGTATATTTCCATCCATTTGATCATAATTCCAAATGCATAAAAAATATGACACCACGGTACTTTTATACCTACGTATTAGTCACAATAATAATACTCTTAAATAATTTTCACTACAAAGGTGATATAATATTCGCCGTTACTGTAAGTACTTATACGTTATATCAGGGGCTCTGATATTTTCCAGTTCGCAGCGGACTTAGGTATATTTTTAATAATTAATATCGGACCCTACATTAGTAACATTGAACAGTATTTATCAGCACAGTACCAATATTAACAAAGTTTTGATTCAGAACAATAGGTAATAAATATGAGTGGGTCACGGCGGCGTCCCTCTTCGGTGTTTGAGGGCAACAGTTTGTTACAACAAACATTATACGGTAAACATATATCACCAGCTAACGAGTAGTAACCAAAAACCTATGAGCAATGAGGCAATGCCTACTGGCCCGTCTAAGTGATCGATAGGGCGTTTGAGGATTAGCTCTTCGTGAAATACTTCCGATTACTCATGGATTTATATGACGTCGTGCCACTGATACTTATACACAACTGTACGGACATAAACACAAGATAATATTTCCCCGCATGGTTTAGTTAAAATACATTTAAAGTAACACAATGATTCTCAATTATTTACTTCATGTTTTTACGTCGATATCGGTCAAAATTTACAATAGTACATAGGTTATATACAACTGTAGCCACAGCCCAATACGTCTTTCTTTGTTACGTGACAATCATTTCCTTTTCCACTACAGTATATAACGAAACGAAACTGAACGTGATCTATAGACGATGTTTAACGCAACATGTAAGAGCCATGGTCAGCTTTGCTAGTCCAATGCCAATTTCACCATGCTCTTTTACATTGCCCAACTGATTAATTAATAACGCATTTGCAGGCGTTATGCACCGCTTATAAATAACAGAATCTGAAAGAAATTGGGCTCTTGTGCCGTATTTCGAATCTCGAAGGAATATATCGCTAAATCTTTCAGAATTTGGGAGTAAAAGCGTTTTTTTGTGATGCAAATATATACACATACACTACATAGATGCGCCAATCATATCGCTTTAGATATGGGAGGGGTGTGTGACTATGTTTTATGTATCAGGCACGCGAGCACGGGGACTACATCCCCGTCCCGTCGGAGGCGGCGCCGGGCGCGCGGCTGCCGCGCGACGACGGCTCCGGGGACGAGGACGAGGGCCGCATCCACGTGCGCGGCCTCGACCTGCCCAGCGACAAGCCCAAACGTATGTTGTCACGTCGTTTTTGATATATATTTCTTTGTAGAAGTA
Organism: Apotomis capreana; assembly: GCA_947623375.1. Classification (NCBI taxonomy): domain Eukaryota; kingdom Metazoa; phylum Arthropoda; class Insecta; order Lepidoptera; family Tortricidae; genus Apotomis; species Apotomis capreana. The sequence goes on from OX392498.1 coordinate 28,601,543, forward strand.
TAATTTGAAACATTTCATACGACACATTTTTGAATTGTTATGATGAAATTTTAAATTATCGTTTTTCCTGATTTAAATATACTTTTTATGGTACTTTAAAAATATTATGTTTACTTCTTTAGGCAAGTTTAGTATTTTCTTTGTTTTCAAGTTTCTTACAAATGAGAAATGACTAATGGTTGTAACAAGATAATTAAAGTCAAAATTAGTGCTTTTGGTCTACTTTAAATCCAATAGAAATAAAATAAATCTATAAAATGCCTCTGTTGATACAAAAAAGTTAATTATAATAGTGCAAACACTTTGTATTGAAATGGCCTGGGGCTAACATTGTTAAATTTGTTGTGATCGTGTCGGTAACTTGGCTCGGTTTGGTATTGGCAGGGGGCACGGCGGCGGCGGCGGACTCGGAGCCCGACAGCGAGGCCGAGGAGTGGGCGGCGCAGCAGATGCAAAAGGCGTGCGGCGCGCTCACGGACGTCGCAGGCAAGTACCCCGGCACCACATATACCTACATGTTATATAATAAACAGTTATTTACATTTCAAGTGTACGTGTATTGAGTTCATAATATTTTAAAATTGAGCTGAAATACCATGACTCCTTTGCCTATCAGGTTGGAGATGCGCTACGTGGCAGCCCGCCATATAAAATAAATGTATTGTTTTTAAATATTGTTGGTTTTGTAATGGGATTAATTTAATAATGTTAACATTGACTTACTAAATAAAGAATATTAGGAAAGTATGGTTAATATGACGTACCGTCAGGCGCGGCGCACTCCGAGATTTACGTTCCCCGCTACAAGTACATGCCGGTCGCCCCTGCTCTGGGGCATATTCAGTGGCTGCCACGCTCTGTCTTGCAGCGCACGCGCGCGGCTCGCGCGCTCACGCTCTCCCGATTTACATCGAAACTGAACGTGCCGCATTTGTCTCCTTATACTAGTGTTGTCCTTGTCTTTTTATACTAGTGTTTAAATGAATATAAAGATAGCTAAAAAATATTTCATCGTAGCGGGATGCAGGAATGTGCTCGAATTTGGATATAAGTATACCAATATTAAATTTAACAGCCATCATTTTAAAGACGGCAAAACAGTTTTTAGAAGGTTTATTTGTAATGTGTCATATTATTGTGCGTTATTAATTTATTATCGTCTTTTGTAAACAAAATCAGTATTGTTTCACAAGCTTTTATTTAACTTGCATTGTATGTTTAAAGTATGTTTGTTCGGCTGAAATCTTGCAACTCAATTTTGAAGCAGATATCGTCAACCGATGAGCTGAAATTTTGCATACTTACATAACTTTGATGACAATACAATAATATGGTACCATGGGGCTGATCTGATGATGGAGCCGGAAGGTGGCCATAGGAACTCTATAATAGAAAAAGCAATCCTACCGAGTTTGGGCGTGACGTGTGGGCGGGGGTGAAAAGTTAGCTCAGTCATCATATCATAAAAGTAGGTGATTTGTTTGCCGTATAGTCACAGGAGATTTATTATTCTCTGCGGCACACTGTATAAGTCCCCTGTAGCTGAGCACTGCGATTGTATAAGTAAAGAAAAAACATATCACTCATTATTTTTAATGTGGATACACCACAAATTTTTATTGAACCTTTGATATAAAGCACAAAGAAACACTTGGGAACGGTAATCAAGAGGTACCGGGTTCGATTCCCGGTCCATTGCGCTACGGTAACCTATGCCTTTGCATGGCAGCATTTAAATTTTTCTTTGTGCTTTGATCTTAATAAAAAAATGTTGGTCGCATCTGCAGCGACTTTTTACACTGTTCAGGCGCGGTCTCATTGCTTGCAATACGTTTTTAAAAAGTTCAATAATAAATCTATCCACTTAACTGGATTGAACCACTATTTCTTGCCATACCTGGGTGAGCGCTTGTTGCATTTGTTTAGTTAAAGAAACATGCTTGTTTTATCTTTGTATAAAAATGTTTTAACTATTAATTTGGTAACTAGTAATTTAATTTGGTGCTAGAATTAACACAGCCTTTGTCAATTCTATTGTATTTTGTTTGCCTTATTCAACAATTACGAGACTTGAATTATCGATCCCTTTTTATTTTTCTCTAATTATGTTAAGCGCCAAGATATCTCAAGCTGGCAGTACAATCTCGTCTAAAACTTAATACATTTTAGATATAGTGTCGGGGGAATAATATTCAAAATCGTAAACCTAGTTTTAGATTTGACTGGACGATTGTCTGGCTTTTGCAAGTATGCTGCTGCATACGTATAACAATTATTTATATAGTCTTCGTTCATTATTTCGGAAGAAAAACTTCCTATGCTATGCGACTATTGCGAAAGTTATTTATTTCAGGGCCGTTTTGTATTTTCTCTTGCATTTGTGAGGCTATAGTGTCAAAGTACTAGCCTTAACGGAATGATTATTTTCGTACCTCGATTGTAACCGGGTTGTACTCGTACCTGCGTTGACCTGACAGCTGCAAGCTGCGATCGTAAAACGATGTTCTCTTACTTTTCACTTTCATACTACAGTTGGATTTTTTTAAACACATATTTGGCACTTGTTTTGTGATGTTTTTAGTGATGTACCTAAGAAATATTGTATGTTGAATCTAACGATTATTAATCGTGAACGGTTGATGGAATCGATTTCACTGACGATATTTTTTTATCGAACCTGCTTATGTTTGATGCGCATCGAGGGGTTTAGCTCGATGGCGCTAGTATCGCCTCTTAATTTTTGAATGCCCGAACTGTTTAGTACGTAATACCGAGGTCACCTCTGAGGAGGTGACCATATAGGACGGGATTGATTTTAATGTCTGTGACTCACTGTAACTTACTGTAGTAGTCACCAGAGTTTTCGATGTAAAATAGTAATTCGTTTTATTGTTCTTTCTTCTGTTTATAAATTTGTCTATTTACTTAATCGATTTCCATCAATTTACAAAAATGTCATCTGAATCGAAACGAAAGATTTGGTCACAATCACAACACTGTAATGTATTGTTTTATTATCGTTAAATACTTCAACTATGTGTTAAAAAAAAAACTTAATTAGCCGCGTCCACACTGGGCGAGCCGCCTCGCGCGGCAATTGCCGCGCGCGGCGGCGCGGTCTGTGTGTACGCGCCTCGGCCGCGGCGCCCGCACGCTTTGCCTCGGCCGAGCGCTGCCGCGGCCGAGCCGCGCGCTGTCGGTTTTTGTCCGTGCTCAAAGGTGCCTCGGTCGTTTGCCGCGCGCAGTGTGGACGTACACGTACACGTGTTTGCTTCGGTCAAATTATGACAGATAAAACAAAATGGCGTGCGACACTTACGTATTACGCGAAACGGAATAACCGTAACTAAATATTATGTGCTATTTGTTCGTTTTAAACATAAAAAAATATTGAATTACCTTTTTTTTGGATAATTCTTTGTATGAACGTAGCAACAAGTCAAAAATCAAAAGCTGATTGCGTGCGGCGGCGCCATATTGTTTTATCTGTCAAATGGGCGAACAAGACGGCTCGGGCTTGCCGCGCGCGGCATTCGGTGAGCGTAATTTCATCCAATGCCCGAGGCATGCGCCGAATGCCGCGCGCGGCAATTGCCTCGCGAGGCCGCTCGCCCTGTGTGGACCCGGCTATTGTATCAAATAGAAAGTAAAAACCGTTTCTAGATACTTGAAAAGCCACTATTTCATTGCTTGTTTTTTTTATCACATTCAATAGATTATGCATATTTACGTTATATGGGTGCTGTCATGTGTCAAATACGTGTTTAAAAAAAATCCAACTTTAACGCACCCTGTTGTTTGAAATGCAGTTTTGCACAGAGCATTTTTCCGTAGGCGTTTATTTATAGAATTAACCCCTGTAGCTGCTGCAGTACGCGAGTTAACTAATTTGATTTTCGTATTACCTTCTCTATAACCTATAAACCTGCGCCAACTACATATCTTGTTCTTTTAACTGGTACATAATGCCATTTGTTTTTTTTCGTATTGTGCAATAAAGATAAAATAAATAAATATGCTTTTAATTTTCCTTATCTATCTTGCTAGTCTTGCAACACTTAAAGCCGTCCGAGATAGATAATGAAGTTTATTACAATTATTACATTTAATTTAAGCCATATGTTTACTTAAGATTCTAAAAATTAAAATTTAATCACACATGATAATGCATAAATCTCGGTTACGCTGCTTGTGCTTTTGTTTCCAAAGTTTTAGAATACCTAAGTACTAAATAAGTTCCGACGTTTATGTCACGACGCTTTCCTACTTTCATTTCATAAATGTATTTAATTTACAATGTACATTGCAATTGAAATAGGTTATAAGTTATAAATACAAAGTGCACATTAAATAAAAAAAAAACTTATTTTATTAATAGTGATGGTTACGACGTTGCACCGTAAAATACATTAAATACTGACTTCTTGGAAATGTGTGTAAAGTTTGTTGCTACGCAACATCTCCTTTGTCTTCAAAGTAATATTGAAACATCACATTATCGCGGGCTGGGTTTCCGCGACTCGACGTGTTACAATGCGCCTGTTGTGCGTGAGGAGCCCGTGTATATAATGTCCATGTTTATGTGATCAGATGCGGGTGGCGCGGAGTTGAACCCGTTCGCGGTGGCGCCGCCGCCGCCGCGGCTGTCGGAGGCGCCCGCGCACCTGCGCCCGCTGGTGTCGGCCACGCGGCCGCACCCCACCACTCCCGGCGCCTTGCTCGACGCTCTTACGGAAAGGTACAAGCATGCCTGTTATATCACCATTATTTAGTTCTGTCTGCCCCGCTGTTTGTCTTAACTGATGATGTCGCCAAGGTGGTCATGGATATTCTGTAATAAATCAACGCAATACTATTGGAATTTTATAAAAACTGCTAAAAATCACAATTCCAAAAAACCACGTATTTTTTTTATTCCCTATTTAATTTTCCTGCCTTTCGGGTCATGCCTATGTCGCAAATGTCGCATGGATTGTCCGACCTCAAGGAACTAAGTTTAACGACTATAAAATATCAGATAAAACGCATGAAAACGTTAATTATCGTTCATTTACTGCGACCCCTCATTTTAATAGTATATTACTGCCGAGGCCGGGAAAAGTCAGTTCGTGGATGAGTATGATTTTGAAGGACGAGGCGTAGCCGAGTCCTTCAATAGTACGAATCTGCGAACTGACATTCCCGCCGAGGCTTGTATAGTGCTTTTCTCCAAATATGCTTGGAAATAATCACCAATCTACATTTTAATTTAATATATCATCAGTACCATGAAGTTCATTTGGTACTTATTTTTTTTAGGAATAGGAATAAAATTTCGGGTCCGAATCATATGTTTGATTTAAAACAAAATATAATGAATAAGAAATAATATATATGAAAACACAATAACAAAAAATATGCACATAGGTATTATAAATTTTAGTTAAATTAACTTCCAAACCATACCATATTTATCATTCGGAGAAGATCATAAGTTCAAAATAACTTTTATATTGATTTGGACACAATCATTTCTGTTTTATTTTTTATTTGTTTACGTTTGGTACACTTATTAATTTTCAACTCACTCATTAAATATCATCATATTATTAAAATTAAAACTTTCGTGAGAAATCTCTAATAAATAACTTAAGAATCATGAAAATAAATTAACCGCATAATAAGATTATTATTTAAATTGTTTGTCCGTTATTCGAAATTTGTCGACATTTCAAATACATTGACAGTAGCAGAGCAAAAAAAATTTCAGTGCAAGAACTAAACGCAGAGAACAATTAAAAAGTTTACAATAGTTTTTATTTTTTAAATTTAGTGGACAATTGGCTGTATGGTGAATTATCAAAGTCTTTGAAAAAAATTAAAAGTAAAAATGCAGTAACCGGCCAAATTAAGATTACCCTCATTTGTATGAGACGTTATAAACGGAAGGTGTGTTTTTTACTTAATCGTCTTATTTAAATAATATTGATTTCCCGGCTAAGGCCAATAATATATATTTTTTTTAATTTTCATTAACGCCTTCTAAATATAACGAACAATTTCGCGGTCCAGTTTTACTACATTAATGGGAACAGTTCCAAGCAAGTTGGAGAAAAAGTATATTATTATTTATTACCGAATTATAACTCGGTCACAATGGCGCGATCTAATTGCAACTCTTTTATCCTTTTAAAACTCAGTCCAACATGCGCTCATTGCAAGTCGTTTGAGATTTGTATTTTATCATTCTGCCTTATAATTAGTACCATGGTTTTCGAGAACTAAACCAGAATATTGGTATAAAATGTTATTTAAAATAATATTATTATTTTAATTAAAATGGATCTCCGAAAATTAACGCCTGATGCAATGAATTATAAAAGGCATGTATTTAAATCGATATCTGTATATAATTGAAAGTTTCACCAAATATACTGACTTGCGAACTAATTATGCACACTAAATAATGCGAATTCAATAAACTATTTAAAGGTATTTGCAAAACTGTTTTACTGGATATAAAAAAAAAAACCAACCTAACCTAACCCGGCCGAGTCGGATCTTAGTGTGCAGTGCGAGGATAATTAGTGCGCAAGTCAGTATTTTTGGTGAAACTTTCAAATATATCTGATGTACAAACCATATTTTTGGTGTGAATTCGGTTAAAAAGGTCATCTGGTTTTGTATGATGTTTAAGTTTTTTTTATAGGACATGTTCAGTTAATCAATTGTTTTTTTGCACAGCATAAGTTTTTCTGGTATGCATTCAGTTAATTAGTGGAGTAACCCAGTGTACTGAAAAAATATATAGATGTGCAATTAAATATATACCATTATAAAATGGTGTATCCCTGATTGGTACGTCTGTGTTCAGGTTGAAAGATCTAGAGGCGGATCGCGAGAGTACGGTTGCCAAGAAGGAGTCGTGCCAGACGCGGCTGGCGGCGGCGGCGGCGGCGCGCGAGGCGCGGGCGGCGCGCACCGGCGCGCTCGACGCCGCCTACCGGCGCGCGCAGGCCGCCCGCGGCTTCCTCACCGACCTCATCGAGTGCCTCGACGAAAAGGTACGTAGTCGAAGGAGTCGGGGCAGCGGCAGTGGCGAATTTTTAGATTTCTCGCAAGGCATTGTAAGAAAAGAGACGGACATTATTTGTCGCACGCCAAGGAGTAGCATGTCACAGTTGCGTGTTGTTTTTAATGTTTGGTGTCGTGTGTCAGGTGCCGGTCCTGGAGGCGCTGGAGGCGCGCGCGCTGGCGCTGCACCGGCGGCGCTGCGAGTTCCTCACCGAGCGGCGCCGCGCCGACGTGCAGGACCAGGCGCTCGACACGCTCGCCGCCGGTAACCAGCTCACAACCGTTCGCTTTCCGCTCCTCGTCGAGCTCACACTGTAATGCCGGGCTAGGCGGGACAAGCATACGTGTAGGCGTGCCGTGTACAGCTAGCATAAGACTCAGCCAACTACATACGACATTTTATGTACCTGTAGGTACTAGATATTGCGATTTTCTGGGCTGTAGTCTATTGCCTTCTTCTTCTTAGTCGTACCATAGAATAGAATATGAATATTCTTTTCTATAACTTGCTCGGAAATGTTCCCATTAATGTAGTTAAACTGGACCGCGAAATCGTTCGTTATTTTTATAAGGCGTTAATACAAATTAAAAAAAAAAAGTTATTGTAAATAAGTTTTATTTAAATAAGACGATTAAGTAAAAAACGCACATTCCGTCTATGACGTCTCATACAAATGAGGGTACTCTTAATTTGGCCGGTTACTACATTATTATAAGTGATGAAGAGAACTTTACTTTGAAATTTTTCAAAGATTGATAATTCACCATACAGCCAATTGTCCAATAGCCAATTATCAAAAACTGAATTTCAAATAAGAACTAGTATAAACTTTTTTAGTGTTCTCTGCGTTTAGTTCTCGCACTGAAAATTTCTCGGCTCTGCTACTGTCAATTTAAATAATAATTTTATGCAAACAATTTAAATAATAATTTTATATGCGGTTAATTTATTTTCATGATTGTTAATTATTTATTAGAGATTTCTCACCGAAAGTTTTAATTTTAATAATATGATTGTATTTAATGAGTGAATTGAAAATAAATAAGTTTACCAAACGTAAACAAATAAAAAATTAAACAGAAATGATTGTGTCGAAATCAATATAAAAGTTATTTTGAACTTACGATCTTCTCCAAATGATGAATATGGTATCGTTTCTAAAAAAAATCGTGCGTTTAGAAGTTGTTGATTTAACCAAACTTAATAATTATGTCCATATTTATTATTATTTATTTATTAAATCTTTATTGCACAAAAGAAAACTTATCGTACAAAAGGCGGACTTAATGCCATGAGGCATTCTCTACCAGTCAACCTTCGGGCAAAGCAGAGAAATTGTGGGCGGTGTAATTAACTTAAACAAGTTTTAATAAATAAATATTTAGATAAATACAATTAATTATCGTGGATAGAGAGATTAATATTGCGAGTAGTCAATATTATATCCTCAGAAACTGTTTCCAGATTTCCAGTCCGGCAATCCTTTTTGATGTCTAAATCCACTGTAGTGATATAGAAACACTAAATGGTCTCCGGCGCTCACCACAATCGATATAATAAAACGTATCCCCTTAAACAGGGCGCGCCGGCGGATCGAAGGCGCCCGAATCAGAAGAGAAGATCCGTCGCACGGCGGAGCGCGAGGGCCGGCGGCGCGCGCGGCGCCTCAGGCGCGAGGCGGCGGCCGCGGCGGCCGGCGCGCCGCCTCGCGCGCATCGCGACGGAGACTCCAGCGACGACGAACTGCCGCCCAGCGAAGAACACTACTACCGACAGGAGAAAGGTCCGCGCACAACCACTATTTGATTACACCACCACTCCATCCGTTCACCTTTTCACCCCTTTCACCCTTTTCACTATTTCACCCTTCACCCCTACCACTCTTTCCACCCCTATCACCTTTTCACCCCTTCCACTATTTTACCCCTTTCAACCTTCAGCCCTTTCACTCTTTCCACCGCTTTCACCTTTTCACCCTTTCACTATTTTCATCCTTTCAGCCTTTTCATCCCTTCCACCCTTTCCACCCCTTTCACATTTTCACCCCTTTCACGCTTTTCAATCCTTTCAGCCTTTTCACCCTCTTCCATCTTCTCTCATCGCGAAAGTAGACGGTTTGTACAAGTAGACAGATTGGGAAAGTAGACAGATCGGGAAAATGGACCAATCCGGAAGTAGACGGATGAGGAAAAGCAAGTGGACCGATCGGGAAAGTAGACTGATGGTTCCGGAGGGACGTTTACTTCCATACACAAAGTGGAGGTATTTTGTTAACCGCCATGAAGAGTTAGTAAAGCGTTCACCTGAGTGAAGTAACGGACAGACAGATACACCAGCAGACGAAGTTACTTACATTTGTTTTATTAAAAGGGATGCGCCTCTTACAAATGAAAGGTCATTCTTACTCGGCTAACTATAAAAATTCTCTAAAGGCATTATTTAGACAAAGAAACGCAAGGCGCAAGTCTAACAGAAGACGTCTGATCTGCTTGCTGGCTATGGATAGCAATGAAAGGCTGATATTATCAAATAGAAACGAGATTGGCATGACAGTTATTCCGTACGTTTTCAAAATGTTTCATAATTCTTATCGCAGTTTGATTATGCTAGCGGGGTTTTGCGTCGCGGTATGGTACGGTGGTGGAATGGAACGTAACATTACGCGAACGCGTGTTGCAGAGTCGATCCGCTTGGCGGCGGCGCTCGTGTTCTCGGACGCGCTGCCCGCGTGGCGCAGCGCGCGCGGCGTGTGCGCGCGGCTGGCGCGCTGGAGGCGCCGCGACCCCGCGCTCTACGCCGACGCCTACGTCGCCGACTGCCTGCCCAAGCTGCTCGCGCCTTACGTACGACATCAGGTACCACAACCGACCCGAGCAATGAGTTACGGCCGCGCAATATAAGGGAACAATTTAACCTTAAAAGTGACGTTTAGTGCCAACTAGAAACCTAGACGAAACGATATTTAAAAACATAATGCTTTCGCCATATCGGAATCCAAACTAGAAGCCATTTTTTCATTTCAATAAATTTAGTTCACGGCTGGGAAATGCGTGCAAAAAACACACACCAACAACAACAACTGTTTTGGAAACTCTAGCTTGAAATAATAAATAATGAATTTTATTCCGTGAGTGCACTTTTTCAACAATGACACTTTTACATGGTTGAAGTGTAAACACGTTGCTCTAACTTGTTTAAAATTGATTCCATTGACTTATTTGGTTATCATGTCATTTCCATGTTGCAGCTTATTCTATGGAATCCACTCGCCGATGAAGACAATGAAGATTACGAAAGAATGGATTGGTACAAGTAAGTAAATCATCATCCTCCTAGCGTTTGTCATTTCTTCGCTTAATCTGTAGATGTTCAGGTTATTATTAACACAATTGAGCCATCGAAGCTTACGTCTCCTACTCCTTCGCCTGCTGCCCGGCAGGCGGTAAGGCAAGATCAAGTGCCCGTATTCGGGTGCCCTTCTCTTGACATGTAATAGTAGATTGTACAACAAGTGCATAAAACGCACCATTTTACACGAGACGTTTATCCATCCGAGCGAGCTTGCGAGCGAGGATGAATATAAAGTCGAGTGTAAAATGCGTTTTATGGACGAGTTGCACACTACTTTTCACTTCGATTGCGAGGAAATGAAACTGGATCATGTAAATATTATACTTAAAAACAAATTTAAATAAAAATTAAAGTTACAGTAGAGCAATGAGAAATATTTAAAGTAATAGTTTTTCCTGGCATATTTAAACATTTTGTTTTTTATATCCATAATGAATTATTGTTGTAGGTTAAATATACAATATATTGATATACAAGAAGAAAAGAAAATAAAAAGGAATAAATGATAGTAAATATAAATCACAAGTTAATTTCAAGAAGTTTTATTGTTAAAACGAATTTCGGTCGCTACAGATTAGTGTTGTCAGCTTTCAATATATACTTTACTCGTTTAGGCTTGATAATTTAATGTAACTAAACGGATAATTAGTATATACGTTATAGATAGGTTAGTTAGTAGGGAATTAATGAAATTCAGATTGAAATGTACAAATGTTTAATAAAAATAAAATAAAGTAAAAATAGGTAGATCCGGCTAGGTCGTGGGTAATTTAGATTGTTAATCCGAGCTGAGTACACTTTAGAGGAGACAAGTCCTTGTTAGGAGCCACTTCCCTGCACACGTCGTCTTCGTCGCAGCGGTCGCAGTAGAGCGCGGCGAACATGCGCAGCAGGCTAGGTTCGGGCTAGGATAGGTCTAGCCGTCCTGGTAGTCTGGGCAGGGCAGACTAGCTCCAGACTGATGATCTCGATGTAGTCCTGCAATACATTATATTAATCTGTGCCGATACTATGAGTTTCTCACGCGACGTGTAATGGCACTCCGTGGCCGATGCACGCTCTCTCAAGACTCTAGAGTCATTAAGTCTACAGAACATCGATTGGTCACCTCTTACCATTCCAATTGTGTGTTGTAGATGCCTCATGATGTATGGAGTGCGCAACGAGAAGCTGTCTAGCGACTCCGAACAGTCTAGTGAGGAGGAGGAGGCGCCGGCGGTGAGCGAGGAGGGCGTGCGCGCCGACCCCGACCTCATGCTCGTGCCCGCCGTCGTCGGCGGCGTCGTGCTGCCCAAGCTCACAGGTGACCCTCCCGAACAGTCTAGTGAGGAGGAGGAGGCGCCGGCGGTGAGCGAGGAGGGCGTGCGCGCCGACCCCGACCTCATGCTCGTGCCCGCCGTCGTCGGCGGCGTCGTGCTGCCCAAGCTCACAGGTGACCCTCCCGAACAGTCTAGTGAGGAGGAGGAGGCGCCGGCGGTGAGCGAGGAGGGCGTGCGCGCCGACCCCGACCTCATGCTCGTGCCCGCCGTCGTCGGCGGCGTCGTGCTGCCCAAGCTCACAGGTGACCCTCCCGAACAGTCTAGTGAGGAGGAGGAGGCGCCGGCGGTGAGCGAGGAGGGCGTGCGCGCCGACCCCGACCTCATGCTCGTGCCCGCCGTCGTCGGCGGCGTCGTGCTGCCCAAGCTCACAGGTGACCCTCCCGAACAGTCTAGTGAGGAGGAGGAGGCGCCGGCGGTGAGCGAGGAGGGCGTGCGCGCCGACCCCGACCTCATGCTCGTGCCCGCCGTCGTCGGCGGCGTCGTGCTGCCCAAGCTCACAGGTGACCCTCCCGAACAGTCTAGTGAGGAGGAGGAGGCGCCGGCGGTGAGCGAGGAGGGCGTGCGCGCCGACCCCGACCTCATGCTCGTGCCCGCCGTCGTCGGCGGCGTCGTGCTGCCCAAGCTCACAGGTGACCCTCCCGAACAGTCTAGTGAGGAGGAGGAGGCGCCGGCGGTGAGCGAGGAGGGCGTGCGCGCCGACCCCGACCTCATGCTCGTGCCCGCCGTCGTCGGCGGCGTCGTGCTGCCCAAGCTCACAGGTGACCCTCCCGAACAGTCTAGTGAGGAGGAGGAGGCGCCGGCGGTGAGCGAGGAGGGCGTGCGCGCCGACCCCGACCTCATGCTCGTGCCCGCCGTCGTCGGCGGCGTCGTGCTGCCCAAGCTCACAGGTGACCCTCCCGAACAGTCTAGTGAGGAGGAGGAGGCGCCGGCGGTGAGCGAGGAGGGCGTGCGCGCCGACCCCGACCTCATGCTCGTGCCCGCCGTCGTCGGCGGCGTCGTGCTGCCCAAGCTCACAGGTGACCCTCCCGAACAGTCTAGTGAGGAGGAGGAGGCGCCGGCGGTGAGCGAGGAGGGCGTGCGCGCCGACCCCGACCTCATGCTCGTGCCCGCCGTCGTCGGCGGCGTCGTGCTGCCCAAGCTCACAGGTGACCCTCCCGAACAGTCTAGTGAGGAGGAGGAGGCGCCGGCGGTGAGCGAGGAGGGCGTGCGCGCCGACCCCGACCTCATGCTCGTGCCCGCCGTCGTCGGCGGCGTCGTGCTGCCCAAGCTCACAGGTGACCCTCCCGAACAGTCTAGTGAGGAGGAGGAGGCGCCGGCGGTGAGCGAGGAGGGCGTGCGCGCCGACCCCGACCTCATGCTCGTGCCCGCCGTCGTCGGCGGCGTCGTGCTGCCCAAGCTCACAGGTGACCCTCCCGAACAGTCTAGTGAGGAGGAGGAGGCGCCGGCGGTGAGCGAGGAGGGCGTGCGCGCCGACCCCGACCTCATGCTCGTGCCCGCCGTCGTCGGCGGCGTCGTGCTGCCCAAGCTCACAGGTGACCCTCCCGAACAGTCTAGTGAGGAGGAGGAGGCGCCGGCGGTGAGCGAGGAGGGCGTGCGCGCCGACCCCGACCTCATGCTCGTGCCCGCCGTCGTCGGCGGCGTCGTGCTGCCCAAGCTCACAGGTGACCCTCCCGAACAGTCTAGTGAGGAGGAGGAGGCGCCGGCGGTGAGCGAGGAGGGCGTGCGCGCCGACCCCGACCTCATGCTCGTGCCCGCCGTCGTCGGCGGCGTCGTGCTGCCCAAGCTCACAGGTGACCCTCCCGAACAGTCTAGTGAGGAGGAGGAGGCGCCGGCGGTGAGCGAGGAGGGCGTGCGCGCCGACCCCGACCTCATGCTCGTGCCCGCCGTCGTCGGCGGCGTCGTGCTGCCCAAGCTCACAGGTGACCCTCCCGAACAGTCTAGTGAGGAGGAGGAGGCGCCGGCGGTGAGCGAGGAGGGCGTGCGCGCCGACCCCGACCTCATGCTCGTGCCCGCCGTCGTCGGCGGCGTCGTGCTGCCCAAGCTCACAGGTGACCCTCCCGAACAGTCTAGTGAGGAGGAGGAGGCGCCGGCGGTGAGCGAGGAGGGCGTGCGCGCCGACCCCGACCTCATGCTCGTGCCCGCCGTCGTCGGCGGCGTCGTGCTGCCCAAGCTCACAGGTGACCCTCCCGAACAGTCTAGTGAGGAGGAGGAGGCGCCGGCGGTGAGCGAGGAGGGCGTGCGCGCCGACCCCGACCTCATGCTCGTGCCCGCCGTCGTCGGCGGCGTCGTGCTGCCCAAGCTCACAGGTGACCCTCCCGAACAGTCTAGTGAGGAGGAGGAGGCGCCGGCGGTGAGCGAGGAGGGCGTGCGCGCCGACCCCGACCTCATGCTCGTGCCCGCCGTCGTCGGCGGCGTCGTGCTGCCCAAGCTCACAGGTGACCCTCCCGAACATTCTGCTTATAACTGTACCTCAGTCATTGAACGAGATCACTCATCCTCAGTACACTTTTTAGTAACTTGCCTCAAAAAAATCCTTGTAGCGATTCACCGAATCACATTTTATCTCGGCAAAACAAAACCACAATAGTTTCTTTCTTTAAGCAATTTTTCGTGTTGCTGTTAACAATAGTGTTTTTAATTTGTATATTTTTCGTAGTATTCTAAACCTAATCGCATTAGCCAGTCAATTAAAATTGGCCAGCCTATTAATATACCGCCGACAATCAATTTCAGTGGTCTTGCCGAACTGTTGAATGCATCGAACGGCCTTTAGCCGTCTTTTAGTGTACAATTATGCGTGACCGACCGCGCTGTTTTATTAATTCATAATATGAATGACCGCTATTTTTGTGTCTTAAATAATATATTTATTTACAATTTATGAACATTATTAAAGAAAAAAAGATTCACGCCCGATTTACGAGTCAAGGCAAAAATTGCAAGTGGGAGTATTATACCAGCAAAATCGAAAGAAAATACATTGCCGTCTATGAGCATTTTATTGGCTGGAAACGAGAACACGAGATTTTTTACCAGCTTGAATAAAACTTTAAACTTACCCGCAAAGGCCTTGAATGCGACCCTTCACAATTGCTCTAACAATTTTACTCTTAATTTTTATCAGACAATTTTATAATTGCCCCTTTCAATAACTGTTTTGTTCGTTTTATTGTAATTTTTCTCAAATGTATTAAAAAACTTAGTTTGGTGTTGAAACTCGTCCCGAGTCTTGACGCTCGCCTTGCGGCTCGGGCAAAGACGCCTCGGGACTCTTTCAAAATGACATACTTTCCACACTTGTATCAAAAACTACTATTACGTTCCTAAAGGCGGAAATAGAAGCCGCGAAGGGCGGGTACGTCGACTGGCTCTCAGATTTTCAAGTCAAATTGCAAAGCTTTATGATATGGTATGATAATCACACGTAATTAGTGTCTTGTATATTTTTTGGTTGCAAGTTCATAATTGTATCGTATCTGGTGCTCGTTTGTTCTTGTGACAGAGCTAGTGGAAGCGGCGTGGGACCCGGTGTGCGTGCGCGCGTGCGTCCGCCTGCGGCAACTGGTGGTGCGCGCGTGTGAGCTGCCGGGCGGCACTGCGGCAGTCGCGCGCGTGGCCGCCGCGGCGAGGGCGCGACTGCAGCGCGCGCTCCACGCAGACGTGTTCCTGCCGCCGTTGCCGCACAATCAGTCAGTATCAGTACTCCCATACATTACGGTCACAGACAACCCCCCCTAGACGGAGCATGTAAGGCGACCCGCGCGCACCAACGATATGGTACGGCAGAACATTCAAGTATCAACACGGCGGCCACCGGTTAGTTGCGTCCTTGTTTATGATCCATGCGTACGTCAACGAAAAAAGAAATTAAATAAATATCATGGTAAATTGTAGTGTTAAGTGGTGTAGAGAGACCTCATAAACATGGACGCAACTAAACGGTGGCCGACGTGTTGGTACTGTAATGTTCTGCCGTACCATATCGTCGGTGCGCGCGGGTCGCCTTACATGTGCCTTACATGCTCCGTCTAGTGGGGGTGGTCTGTGATTACGGTACATCACTGGCGGCGCTTGCGGACTGCAGCTGTCGGGCGGCAGGGTTTTACTGTGTTGCCCGCGTACTGTGATCATAATCTTACAATTACTACGAGTCCGGGAAAATGGGATGGGGCCGAGTAGATATCGTCGCATTGCTCGTCCGGCTAGGGATACGAGGCAGGCAATCGTTTTTCACGTCCAGTTATTTAAAGTGCCGCTCCCAAATATGCAATGAAATAAACAATAAAAAAACATCGATTAATGAAATCGAAATCACAACATTAACATTTTTCAATTCGACCGCCAAATATCAAAACTAAAAATAAACTTAATGAGAATATATATTTTGAAAGCCTTCCTGATGCCGAAGTCCAATCTGATCATCTGAACAAGATAAAAAAATGTTTTTTTTTTTTACATTGGTACATATCGTGGCTCCATTTCGCCTGATGGTAAGCAAAAACGGAAGCCCAAGTCGCAACATGGCAATTGATAAGAGACCAACGGTGCCTTCTCAGTTGACACTGCCATGCTGACCCGAGAGATAGAATATAATATTGAAGGTTATTTCTGGTCTGATCAGATAATAAAAAAATGTCGGAGATATGGGAGTAAACTTAAAAAAACGTCATATTTCCGCCGAAGTCTACAGTTCCCAGCGCCACTCGTCATTAAAACTGCAAAAATATGTTTTTTTTTTATTGGCGTAGTGGCATAATCATAACGACTGCAGCGAGCGAAATGTGAAAAAATATGCAGTTGCCGTTAAGTAGATAACGTCATCACTAGTTGTTTAATCCATTTCTAAACTATATATTTAGCACTTCGAAGAATGTGTTAACAACTTCTCCGTGGAAAAATTATAAGATTATTAATATTTTACCCTAGGGTCTAAGTAAAGTTGGACGAAAATTGAAAAATCGTAAGCAGGCGTTAAGCGTTTTTTAATACTTTAACAATGGAAATCTATTCTGATTTTCAGTTCAATAAAAAGATGAATGTTTACATTACAATTCGTCCGCATCAAATATTTCAATTATTGTTTGGTATTAAAGGTCCAGATTTTTAAAAAAGTGCTTTTAATTCTCCATACATTTTTACTGTGGCGGCCGCGCGCCGATCTAAATACGCATTCCCCGCGCTCTATGGTTCAGTTGCTAACGCTCGGCGCCCTCTTAATGTATTTATCTATCCAAATATCATAAACTCTCTATGATGCATACAAGAACCGCACATTATGACCACCATTAAAATAAACTGTTTTGTTAAAACAAATTTCTTATCTGTAAAAATGTTATTATTGCTAAATAATAACATCGATTTCGATGATATTATTCATTCAAATTTCGAACATCTCTGAAAACCAAAGAAATTTGATTTGACCTTTATTCTAATATCAGTCGAGGTGACGTTTAGTTCGAAATTAATTGTCAATTGCAATCTAATTTTTCAAATGTCGCACGTAAGTAAGGTATCGAACGATATGATAGTTGGGGCCAACCGACTCCAGTTTGTCTTTGAATTAAAAAAAATACTATGACAGCTGCCTGAAAACTTCATTGCCGCCACTACCGGTTAAAATTTGTTTTGTTGTATAAAATCGTTAGATTTGTTGAATCATGGTTTAAAACCATAAAATGAACGATCAAAATGATATAGATATTTTTCGGCGACGCCTCCTGATATCTGATATGATATACGTACATATGAATTTGTTCTAACAAAACAGTCTATTTTTATGGTGGTCATAATGTGCGGCTCCTGAATGCAGCATGGAGACATATAATATGTGAGTAGATAAAGCAGTGTATGTAACTGTACATAATTAGGCATTAAAACACTCGTGTGATGTTGTTCATAAACCCACACTCATTATGTACAGTCACATAAACTACTATTTTCTACTCCAGTGCTTTTTTCTGTCATTTATACATGGCGTCCCAAGACTATGGGACATCAAGGGAAAGTACCTTAAATATCGTAGATAGGATATTTTGCTGAAAGAAGACTATGTTATTTTTAAAAGTTAGTAATTCTGTTTCTGTTGCATAAAATACTATTTTCACTTCTCCTGCTCATAAAGTCCGTTATTTTAGCTTCCTGAAGGTATGTTAGGTAAAATGTAGTTAGGTAAAATGGTACTTGGTGGCTTTTCGCTATCCTATGGGGGTTTAAATGGAAGCCTAATAATATTTTTTCTAATAATCTTGTTAGCGGCGAGCTACATGTTAGGAGAATTAAAAACAAACCATGAAGTTTCTGCAGTTTCTGTAGAGTTCATTTTTTATTCGGAATATTTAATAATAAAACAAATTTACTAATTTTAAAAGGAAATGATACATTTATGAAATTCATGAACTGAAGTTAAAAATAAAAATAAATCTAGAAAACAACGTTAGGCGCAGGTAGCCAAATTGACCAATAGTTGTGCAGAAAGCGACCATTTTTTGTCAAAGTGACTTAAGTCTTAAATCAATGAATGAGTTTGGTCGCTTTTTGCGTTATGAAAAAATAACTTTGGTCGCTTTCTGCATAACTATGGTCAATTGGCTGTATGGTGAAATTTCAATGACAGATATCCAAGCCAATTATTATTAGGTATACAATGTCAATATTTCATAGCATATTTGAGACAAAGTACATCATAACATACAACTGTCCAGATTTCGATTAGGCGGCAGACTTACTGCTATTGATATGACGACAGACATTCCCGAAATCTCGGTATTTCTCAAAATATTTTTTAGTTCATATTTTGCCATCTCTTTGTAATTTCTTGTGAGATTTTCGAGACCTTTTACTCAATGGAATGGAAGTGTGCTGTTTCCGGAATTGCGCAATTTACCACATGGATATATGTTAGGGGTAGCTTTTCAAAATTTGTACAAGAAAATATCAGAAAATAAAAAAGAATATATATATTGTGACATGCACGTAAACACAGTGTCAAAGCGATTAACAATAAGACATTGTTTGCATACACAGGGCGATGGAGGGCGCGAGCGGCGCGTTCTGGCGGCGCTGCCTGGGCTCGGGCGTCCGGCTGCTGCGCGCCGCGCTGTCGCTCACGGCGCCGCCGCCGCTGCTGCGCGCCGACGACGTCGCTATCTCGCTCATAGGTATTGTATTATGTTTTGCTACTCCAGTCCTTTTCTTTGTCATTTATATAGTTACTACAGGTCTACAATTTCATACGTGACACTCCCATGGTCCGTGTGGGGGGCGAGAGACGGTACTATTCGATGACACATTGCCGCCATGTTGATCACCGCTACTCACGATATGCTTTACATAACGGATATATCTTCCGATATCCCTAGCTATATTCTGCATGAACTTAAATTGTTTATACGAATACAATGTAGTTGTGACCGATTAACCATTAGGAATAAATAATTAGTTGATTTATGTGAGTAATTTAGGAAGTAAGGTAAGGACGGTTATTTGTATTTTGATGTTCCAATGAAGTTGGATCTGCTTTAAGTTTTTTAAAATGGCTATATACATTCGGAGATGGGCATTAATCGATTAATTAATAGATAAAAAAAATTAATCGTCTAAATTTATCGAGATTAATTCAATCACGATTAAATTCATCGACAGAGTCTTCAATTAACGATTAACTAATCGACATTTTAATTTTTCAAATTTCACGATTAATTCTCGATTAAAAGTTGGAACACGCTCATTTGTGCATTTTACGAAAGTACAATATGTCTTGTCATGTGTAAACTAGAAAAAACATCCTAGTGTGCTGCGTGAAATAAACTTGTTACAGTAATACAAGGTGGTTTTTATAGTTCAGTACTCTAAGATGTTCTACTAGCTAGGGACTTAGACTTACAAATAATATCTTATTTTTCCCTAATATTAATCGAGATTATATATGATTAAGACTGATTATTCTTTATTCGAAAATACTAACTTGTGTTTAATCAGTAGGAATAGGTTAGGTTTCTATATTGTTCGCGTTTTCTGTCCTATTTAAGAATGGAAATCATTGACTGACAATGCGTGTCATACCCGCAGAAACGCTGAGCACGGCGGCGGGCGCGGCGGCCGGCGGGGCGGCGGCGGCGGCGGCGGCGGCGCTGGCCGACACGCTGCCGCGCGCGCCCGGCGAGCTGCGCACCCGCGCGCTGCGCCGCCTCGCTCAGCTCGCCGCGCTGGCGCTGTCGCGCCTCGACCAGGCCAGCCCACTACACATGTTATTATATTTTCATCTCTCCTGTTCAGAAAGTGTAATTTTCATAAGTAGATAGCCGGGTGGAAAATAGCTTTTCCATCCCTAGGGTGGAAAGTAATTTTTTTTTAATTGCCACGGAGTCAAAGATAAGTGCCATCTAGATGCACGTCGTGACCAACTCAATTAGGTACAATCTAGTCGGCCGTGGTAAGTGGCCATTGAAAAAATGTCTCCAAAAGTTATATATGTATATGCAAGCTTAATTTATTTACATCTAATTATTAAATATAAATATATATTCATAATACATATATATAATTATGTCCCTGATTTATTGATAGAATCGTACATTTAGATAAAAAATAAAATAGAAACCATTGGATTTGTTTTTTTTTAATGTTGGCGGTAGGTACGTATATGTCGGGGATGGTCCGATATAGGTGTTAAAAGGTTACCTCGTCAAATAGTTTTTTTTTATTAAAAATAATAATAATGAAAGTTTGCAATAGAAAAAGCGGGAACACGGGATTAAATATAAATACCGTGTCTTTTATTAATTATTGGTTAAAAATGACATGGAAATTAATTTAACACACTCATGACATGTGTGCGTGTAGTATTTTATTTTCCTCGCAGTCGAAATGAAAAGTAGAGTGTTTAACTCGGGTGAAATTACCCATTTCACCCTCGAACTATTGGCGCTCTCACTTCGTTCGAGCGCCAGAAATATCTCGGGTGCAATGGGTCACTTTCTACCCTTGGTTAACAATCTACTAATACCTTACCGTTTTATATTACACCTTTAACCCTTCGTATGCCGCCTCCCCGTATCCGTTACCTATATCTGTATAGGACGGATTCGGGACACGGCATACGAAGGGTTAAGCTGGAAACTAATTATGCTTTGATAGTCGACAAACTGCGACTTATGAATGTGGCTAAGGAAAAACATTCGTTGCGTCAAAGGCGGTCCAATGTCACTTTCGCAACCAGATATAAAATTTAACCCTACCCCAGAAACCGAGAGCCCGCTAGGTGGGTAGCTTTTTAAGCAAAAATACGTGACCGGCATCTGAGCAAAGATTACGAGTGCCTACCAGGCGGGTTCCTGGTAGCGAAAGTGTTAAGAGTCGTCCGTTCGGTCCATTAGTTTTTACAGTTTAGTGTATAGATAGCCAGATACCAGCAAGTCCAATGTATCGTAAAGTTTGTCCTATGATAGCCATCATTTGGTTCTGAATTACATATTTATTGTTAAACTTCCGTATGTATGATTCCGAAATGATCAGAGGATATCTGTAAAAAAAAACAGGCGGTTAAAATATGTCGTCAAGATCCTAACCAAACGCAGGTAATCGCTCCTACCACTTACCTATAATACCTACTGGGAAATTCGAGATATTCTATCTTTTTATTAGCGGTTCCAGAATCGGAGCCGGGCTATATTGGTCGGTTTTTTTAAACATAGTCACAACAGCTGACAAGATATGCAGATCCCAAATGTACTTAATTCATAGATGTCAAACCTCATGAATTTAAGGTGATATTTGTGTGCAGGAAAGCAGTGGAACAAGCCAAAGCAGTGATAGCGGAGGCAAAGGCAGTCGAATGACAAGAACTGACGTCCGTCGACGCGGACGCGGGCGCCTCCGCCTCCACCCAGCAGGAAGAACTCGTCCAAGTGTGAACTATCGAATCAGTGACATAAACATTAGTAAATGTGACATAATCGGGATATATCACAACATTGTAAATCTATAATTTTCGCCGCGTTGATAGCGAACGATCAGGTGCAGATTAACATGAATAATAAATATTTAAATAAATTATTATAACATAAAATGTGTCAGGCGCAACGCGCAACCCTTCTAATGGAATGAAATACAACTGCATAAAGTGTACCGCTTTCGTAATTTACATGTTAGGGCATTGTCTATAAATAAATGAAGTATTGGAATAGTTCCAGATTTGTTTTAATTATACACCCAAGCAAAAGAGTTTAAGCATATCGAACCTCAGAATGTAATTCATTTTTACAAGCTTTTATTTAACTTGCATTGTATGTTTAATGTATGTTTGTTCGGATGAAATCTTGCAACTCAATTTTGAATCAGATATCGTCAACCGATTGAGCTGAAATTTTGCATACTTACTTAACTTTGATGACAATACAATAATATGGTACCATGGGGCTGATCTGATGATGGAGCCGGAAGGTGGCCATAGGAACTCTATAATAGAAAAAGCAATCCTACCGAGCTTGGGCTCTTTTGAATCGTCTCAGTTAGCATTTGATGGATATCCAAAGAAAAGTACAGTCGGCTATAAAAGCTTGCCACTAAAATGTAATTTTTGACAGAAACTTATTTGAACTTAGACTTGGAGGCGAAGCAAGAAACTGTATTATGCAATAGCCTAGAGTACAGGTTAATTACCTCAAAATAAAAGTAGGTGAAAAAAAAACTAATATTTAGTGCTCATTTAGTTAAGATTTAATTAATTGTAATTTTGTTACTCCCTCAAAAGAGCTATGGAAATTTTTAAACACTGTTGGCAATAAAACAAAAAGCAAGTTATGTCACAGACTCTAACTCGATTCCACTTCAACTACAGGAAGTTGGTCAAATTTAACTAGCACGATTGATTATTGACAAGCAGACAGGCAGCCAGACAAACACTGGACAGGTTATGTTAACCTCATAAGAACAGTGTAATCTATTTTGTTTCTACAATCAAACGTGTTCCTGGCCTATGGACAAACATGAAAGATGAAAGGTACGTGTTGATTAGGGTATTTTTAATACAATCAAGGATTTGTCATCATCAAAATTCAAAACATTGTTTACCGGAATGCTGCTCAATCCATCGTTCTTCTTGCAAAATAAAATCTGAATCCTATTGAAAAAACTTGACTTTCCTCATCTTTTATTGTGCAAGAATTACTTAAAATTTGCGAAATATTTTGTCCTATTTCCTCTTTGTTTACATCTGTGACATTCACCGACTCTCAACGTCAGTTACCAAAAATTTGTTGTTGGCAGTAAAATAATTTAGTACCACTGACAATCCGCAATATGGCGTGGGTTGTAAAACCCCTTGCAGGGCTATACCTATTTCATACCCGACAGAGATAGTCTAATAATCAACATATTACATTCTTGTGTATTTCCTGAAAATTATAACTTGGGGTCTCTTCTAGACCTATGTGAACAGCATGTGCTACTGAGGTCGACCGCTGGTCTTTATGGATAAAATAAATAAAAAATATTGCCTGAAACTGAGAGCCTGAAACGCGTATAGAGCTACACATTGACAGTTAGTCGAATGTGCTGTGATCGGAAACACTCATTCTTCCTCGGCTCCTCACACTCCTCCTTTGCTAATACACACACACACACAATACATTATACCCAATAAACTTTATACCTAACAGTTATGTGGTTATATGACAATATTTCAAATGTTGTTCGACCTATGATTCGTTATATATTATATCCTTTAATCGATATACTTACCAATAATATACCAAAAGTTCATTTATCAACCGTTAACCACCCGATATATTACATATAGGATTTAGTAAATTATGGAATAATGCTAGAGCACCAAGAAAACAAACATAAGTCTTGTCAAACGACTTTATTTCTTTGGTCATACCCTAAAAGGATTCAAGCTTATCAGCTCAAGCCCAAACCCTAACGATAAATGTGGAAGGGACTCATTAAACAAAGGACAGCAACTAAACAAAGGAAGTTACAATACGAAAAGTATTTTATATCACTTGAGATAACTACTGCTAATTTTTTAAAGTTAATAGCTACTTGCCATAAAGATTTACACGTATTTTATAAAACTAATGTTAGTATTAAAACTATTATATTTCATTATACCAGCTATCAGCCCTCTATTATTGTTACACCGTTTTTACATCGTAAAGTCATACTCGTACCTCCGAGCGAAGTACGGGCGGCGCACATTAGCGAGTCCTGATTCTGTAATGCGTATTCGGCTCGCCTGCCTTTAGACATTTAACATTGACACTTAATAACCTTGTTTCGGTGCCCAGGGCTTGCAGCTGTACCCTTAGTTAATAATCTGATGGCAATTTAGAAACGTTATCAGACACTTGAAGTCACGTCATACATAGTAGGTATGTGACGGTTAAAGTTTAGTTAAAGGGCCCATAGTGCGGCTTAACACATTGGCAAGCACACAATGGGTATTTCTTAATATAATACCACAAGGCATTTCTTTGCATCTATACCAATAACCTGTCAACGCATCCTTGTAGTAAGCTGCACAATGGGACCTTTCCTGTTAAGCGTCACATATGTAGCTGGCGAGCCTTTTAATTTTTAGTATGGGCATATCGTTCCCACTTTTACCATATTTATTTCATAAAACCCTTGACCTTTTTTTACGATTTCGTCGAATAAGGAGACACGACTTATCACATTCCTGTTTCTTGGCGTAATATTTCTCGCGTATCAGGCTCGATTTTCCATCTTCAGTTAAACCGTTATTAACCCCAATAGTTTACTATGCATGGAATGACACCTTATTCAAAATTGGTTAAGGAGATCAGGTACCGGGCGATGAAATAACGTAGTAACAATATATTATCATATATTACGCGAATTCCTATAAATATTCGTATTCATTGCGTCACTCTCAATAGGGGTGTAGACACCAATCAAAAATGAATACATTCAATTTTTAGGGTTCCGTACCCAAAGGGTAAAAACTGGACCCTATTACTAAGACTCCACTGTCCGTCTGTCTGTCACCAGGCCGTATCTCATTAACCGTGATAGCTATAGACAGTTGAAATTTTCATATGCTTTCCATACAACAAGCGTGTTTTATGCCGTTTTTATTTGATGGTACCCTTCTTGCGCGAGTCCGACTCGCACTTGGCCGGTTTTGTATTTTTACTCATAAACTTATTATAATTAATAAAAAAAGAAAAAACGATATCATCAATTGACCACGAACAACAACAACAGCGCGTGACGTCACACTTCTCGTAACATTTTGACATTTGCTTGGCTTGAGCGGCTTGTGCCAAAGTCAATGTTGTTATAATTATAAATTGGCGTTTTGCGGGAAATATTAAAATTAACATTTTGTTTAAGGCATTTTAAATTAATATAAAAGTTTCATTTTCACATAGTCTTTTTAGATGTTTTTTGAATAGTTATAAAATAAAAATGTCGTCTACTCCCCTATTCTGTGGAAACAAAAAGGTCAAGGTATTCTCAGTGATAAAATCCCCCAAGAATTGTGATGATAAACTGTACTTACATGTATTAAAATAGTTAAGTAACATTATATACAAGTACGATTTACAAGTCAGTGGTTTTAAAGTTCATAGCTTATCACATAACGCCGTTCCGGACGTGTGCGCCAGCAGGGTAAGTCCACCTACCATACCGACAAGTACAGATGTTATACAACTAACAACACGCAACTGTGGTCAGTTGTTAAAAGTAAGATGGCGCTAGTAGTATATGTGTACTTTTCGATATTTTGATATGGTAGGTAATTGTCCCTCTGGGCTGATGTTAGCATAATCGAGTCCCCGACAGGTGCCGTGAACCGAACTGTGCGGCGTTCCACCTCCAGCATAATATCATTGAACGACTCTTATGCGCGGCGGCATACCCCGGTCGCAAACACCAGCCGACATAGTGTGTAGGAGCTGTTACAGAAACGTTGGATGAATACAACAATCCGCGCTAGTGATGCGTGAACCTTTTTATGTATTTATGTTAGGAATTATCGGATATCGTTAATGTTTCGTTAGTCAATATTGAGTACGTTCCGTAATTGATTACTATTAAATTTCCATTCCAGCAGTCTGATTGGCTGCAGTATTCTGACTGATGTCGTTTCTGAGCCGTTCTCACCGACCGGTAGAAATCAGACTAAACCATGACCGCTAGAAATCAGACTAAACTTTCATTGGAACAGGTAATTACCATAAAATCTAATACAATGTAATTAATGGTAATAACTTTCGCCTCATTTATTTTTCTCATATCTCTTGCCAACAATATTCGCGCTCATTCCATCCTGTACAACTAGGTTTCGAGACAAAAGCAAACCCCCTACTCTATCATATTATAAAATCCTTTAAATTGTATGTGTTTTACTACCGCAACCTGTAGTGCCTCGCATCATTTTGCGACATAACAGTAAAAATGTGTCGATGAGTGAATATATTAAAACGATTTGCTTCTCGAATAAATATTATTTATCGCAAAATTAGGCAAGGCCGCTACCATCAACGTGATTGGAGCTACAGATTGATTGAATAAGCAATATGTAGGAATCATAAATTGGCAAATCGATTAGTATTCAGCGGTAAAGCCCCGCCAGCGAGCTGCGAGGCTGACGGTCTGTACATATATGTATAACGGCAGTCATTGGTCACAACACAACTTGAAACATTCTGAGCGGACGGTTATTCGATTGAGCAAATCGAATTTATCGTTTAACACGGATAACGTTTCCGAAAATGTACATATAAAATAATAATTATTTACATATTAAAATCTAATTGTTTAAAATGTAGATTTTATAGAAGTCTTATTGCAAAAGTAACATGATAATAGAGAAATAGTATTTATACTTTATAGTAATACAAAAAGCTAATCTGTACTGTACGTATCTGTTAACATGATAAAAACGCATAGTAGCGCGTTACACTTGACAATTTTGGGAAGTTTCTTTATGTCGTTTTCTTCTGAATGATACTAAAAGAAGTGAATAACGATAACGACACAGTTCAGAATTCCTTAGTGGTGAACACTCCCGCGCGACCGAGTAACCGAGCGACTAATACACAATAGTTATTTGATTTAATCTCGACGAGTTATTGACGTTAACACAAGGATTTATCATATTGCACAATATTTAGATAGACGAAATTTATAAATTAATATGCGGCGGCGGGTTCTGGGAGGCGGGCAGGGCCGCCACGCCAATCTCGCCGCGGCTCGGGGTCTCGGCGTTGATGGAGTGGTCGGGGGCGTGGAGTAGCGGCTCGGCGGGGGCGGGGGCGGGAGCGGGGGCGGGCGCGGGGGCGGGCGCGGGGGCGGGCGCGGGGGCGGGGGCGGGCGCGGGGGCGGGCGCGGGGGCGGGCGCGGGGGCGGGGGCGGGAGCGGGGGCGGCGGCGGCGCGGGCGCGGCGCGCGCGCCGACCGAAGATGCGCTCCGTGGCGGTGGGCGCGGGGGGCTGGATCAATGGCTCTGACTCCTCGTTCACACCACTAAAATTAACCACAATCAACAAACTAATAAACCAAGATATTATAACAACAATATAATGTCTGGAATAAATATGATGGTGGTATTCCTCAATTGGATTGCATAATTAGAAATCATATCGGGACTTAACATGTGTAGTGTTATAATAAGGTATACTTACGTTTCTTCGTCAGCGTTTGGCAAGTTGTTTTCTTCATCAGGCTGCTCTTCATTCTGATAAAGTAAATACATCTGTTTTTAGAAATGTTTATTATTTAATTAATTTATTGTTCGTAAAGACGTGAGTGAAGACCAAAAATTTACCACCTTAACTCACTCAATTAATATTTGTCAAAGTCTCCGTTGTGCGACGATAGTTAACCTTCCAATAACGTACCTTAAGGTTCTATTTTAAGGTTCCTTATTGTATCGTTAATTTTGTCGCACAACGGAACTTATTCCATTATTTCCTCGTTTTGTATGGCTAACTACGCCATAATTTCATCCAACTTTTTTGTCCTAACCCACGTGTTGTACCTAAATATAAAACCCGATGTCCGAAACAAATAATTCCATTTCATTTCAAATATAAGTAATCAAATATTATTTTCAAATAAGGATAATATTTGGTAAAATTGACGTGAACTTATGTATAGTGTATCTTAATTATGTTCGCGTTTCGTGACGACGTCATAGAGACAGAACGCAAACGTAATCCAAGGAGTTGCTTGTATAGTGGGGGCTCACCTGCGGGCGCGCGCGGCGGGCGCGCGTCACGAAGCGCGCCGCGCGCACGAACGGGTTCTCGCGCTGCGGCTCGAACGTGCCTCCCTAAGGAACAACGCTCCGTTAACATCTATAATAGTCACGTCGCGGCAAAACGTAGTAATACACCAAAATACCATCAAAGTTTTACAATTAATTAACCCCTGTATACGATGTCAAAAATTTGCTAATCAAATTTAAATCAACTGATAATTTAACATATGGTTCAAATGTCCCGCACGGATCCGCTATGCATATGAGGGGTTAAGAAATAAGAATATAAAAAACAAAGTGATAGATAATGCGAGCACATTGCTCGAACACCTTCGCCGGTGGGACAACAACCCGGGTGACCTGATGAATATCATAAGAGTCCGCGTATTGCGGGCGACACGACACTGAAGCAGCCACAGCAGCACTGTGTGAGATAATTTAATGTATTCGGTTGAAGTATTTTTAGTTCGAGTGGGGTTCTAGCGTTAGGACTGCTGTACATTGGGCTACTAGAAGTATTAGACAAACACCTCGCAACAACCTCTACCCTAGCCGTGTGTTGCCTGTGAGCTGCGAGCCACGAAAGAATCGGCATAGAAAGGGCAGTAGGTAGTAGAGGTACCTGCGTGGGCGGCGAGGCGGCGGCGCCGGGCACGAGCGGCTCGCGCGAGTCGTCGCTGTCGGAGTCGGAGAGCGCGGGCCGGCGCTCGCCCGCCGCGAACACGCGCCGCTTGCACACCGGACACACGCGCCGGCTCTGCGTCAGCCACGGGTCGATGCACATAGAAAGGGCAGTAGGTAGTAGAGGTACCTGCGTGGGCGGCGAGGCGGCGGCGCCGGGCACGAGCGGCTCGCGCGAGTCGTCGCTGTCGGAGTCGGAGAGCGCGGGCCGGCGCTCGCCCGCCGCGAACACGCGCCGCTTGCACACCGGACACACGCGCCGGCTCTGCGTCAGCCACGGGTCGATGCACATAGAAAGGGCAGTAGGTAGTAGAGGTACCTGCGTGGGCGGCGAGGCGGCGGCGCCGGGCACGAGCGGCTCGCGCGAGTCGTCGCTGTCGGAGTCGGAGAGCGCGGGCCGGCGCTCGCCCGCCGCGAACACGCGCCGCTTGCACACCGGACACACGCGCCGGCTCTGCGTCAGCCACGGGTCGATGCACATAGAAAGGGCAGTAGGTAGTAGAGGTACCTGCGTGGGCGGCGAGGCGGCGGCGCCGGGCACGAGCGGCTCGCGCGAGTCGTCGCTGTCGGAGTCGGAGAGCGCGGGCCGGCGCTCGCCCGCCGCGAACACGCGCCGCTTGCACACCGGACACACGCGCCGGCTCTGCGTCAGCCACGGGTCGATGCACATAGAAAGGGCAGTAGGTAGTAGAGGTACCTGCGTGGGCGGCGAGGCGGCGGCGCCGGGCACGAGCGGCTCGCGCGAGTCGTCGCTGTCGGAGTCGGAGAGCGCGGGCCGGCGCTCGCCCGCCGCGAACACGCGCCGCTTGCACACCGGACACACGCGCCGGCTCTGCGTCAGCCACGGGTCGATGCACATAGAAAGGGCAGTAGGTAGTAGAGGTACCTGCGTGGGCGGCGAGGCGGCGGCGCCGGGCACGAGCGGCTCGCGCGAGTCGTCGCTGTCGGAGTCGGAGAGCGCGGGCCGGCGCTCGCCCGCCGCGAACACGCGCCGCTTGCACACCGGACACACGCGCCGGCTCTGCGTCAGCCACGGGTCGATGCACATAGAAAGGGCAGTAGGTAGTAGAGGTACCTGCGTGGGCGGCGAGGCGGCGGCGCCGGGCACGAGCGGCTCGCGCGAGTCGTCGCTGTCGGAGTCGGAGAGCGCGGGCCGGCGCTCGCCCGCCGCGAACACGCGCCGCTTGCACACCGGACACACGCGCCGGCTCTGCGTCAGCCACGGGTCGATGCACATAGAAAGGGCAGTAGGTAGTAGAGGTACCTGCGTGGGCGGCGAGGCGGCGGCGCCGGGCACGAGCGGCTCGCGCGAGTCGTCGCTGTCGGAGTCGGAGAGCGCGGGCCGGCGCTCGCCCGCCGCGAACACGCGCCGCTTGCACACCGGACACACGCGCCGGCTCTGCGTCAGCCACGGGTCGATGCACATAGAAAGGGCAGTAGGTAGTAGAGGTACCTGCGTGGGCGGCGAGGCGGCGGCGCCGGGCACGAGCGGCTCGCGCGAGTCGTCGCTGTCGGAGTCGGAGAGCGCGGGCCGGCGCTCGCCCGCCGCGAACACGCGCCGCTTGCACACCGGACACACGCGCCGGCTCTGCGTCAGCCACGGGTCGATGCACATAGAAAGGGCAGTAGGTAGTAGAGGTACCTGCGTGGGCGGCGAGGCGGCGGCGCCGGGCACGAGCGGCTCGCGCGAGTCGTCGCTGTCGGAGTCGGAGAGCGCGGGCCGGCGCTCGCCCGCCGCGAACACGCGCCGCTTGCACACCGGACACACGCGCCGGCTCTGCGTCAGCCACGGGTCGATGCACATAGAAAGGGCAGTAGGTAGTAGAGGTACCTGCGTGGGCGGCGAGGCGGCGGCGCCGGGCACGAGCGGCTCGCGCGAGTCGTCGCTGTCGGAGTCGGAGAGCGCGGGCCGGCGCTCGCCCGCCGCGAACACGCGCCGCTTGCACACCGGACACACGCGCCGGCTCTGCGTCAGCCACGGGTCGATGCACATAGAAAGGGCAGTAGGTAGTAGAGGTACCTGCGTGGGCGGCGAGGCGGCGGCGCCGGGCACGAGCGGCTCGCGCGAGTCGTCGCTGTCGGAGTCGGAGAGCGCGGGCCGGCGCTCGCCCGCCGCGAACACGCGCCGCTTGCACACCGGACACACGCGCCGGCTCTGCGTCAGCCACGGGTCGATGCACATAGAAAGGGCAGTAGGTAGTAGAGGTACCTGCGTGGGCGGCGAGGCGGCGGCGCCGGGCACGAGCGGCTCGCGCGAGTCGTCGCTGTCGGAGTCGGAGAGCGCGGGCCGGCGCTCGCCCGCCGCGAACACGCGCCGCTTGCACACCGGACACACGCGCCGGCTCTGCGTCAGCCACGGGTCGATGCACATAGAAAGGGCAGTAGGTAGTAGAGGTACCTGCGTGGGCGGCGAGGCGGCGGCGCCGGGCACGAGCGGCTCGCGCGAGTCGTCGCTGTCGGAGTCGGAGAGCGCGGGCCGGCGCTCGCCCGCCGCGAACACGCGCCGCTTGCACACCGGACACACGCGCCGGCTCTGCGTCAGCCACGGGTCGATGCACATAGAAAGGGCAGTAGGTAGTAGAGGTACCTGCGTGGGCGGCGAGGCGGCGGCGCCGGGCACGAGCGGCTCGCGCGAGTCGTCGCTGTCGGAGTCGGAGAGCGCGGGCCGGCGCTCGCCCGCCGCGAACACGCGCCGCTTGCACACCGGACACACGCGCCGGCTCTGCGTCAGCCACGGGTCGATGCACATAGAAAGGGCAGTAGGTAGTAGAGGTACCTGCGTGGGCGGCGAGGCGGCGGCGCCGGGCACGAGCGGCTCGCGCGAGTCGTCGCTGTCGGAGTCGGAGAGCGCGGGCCGGCGCTCGCCCGCCGCGAACACGCGCCGCTTGCACACCGGACACACGCGCCGGCTCTGCGTCAGCCACGGGTCGATGCACATAGAAAGGGCAGTAGGTAGTAGAGGTACCTGCGTGGGCGGCGAGGCGGCGGCGCCGGGCACGAGCGGCTCGCGCGAGTCGTCGCTGTCGGAGTCGGAGAGCGCGGGCCGGCGCTCGCCCGCCGCGAACACGCGCCGCTTGCACACCGGACACACGCGCCGGCTCTGCGTCAGCCACGGGTCGATGCACATAGAAAGGGCAGTAGGTAGTAGAGGTACCTGCGTGGGCGGCGAGGCGGCGGCGCCGGGCACGAGCGGCTCGCGCGAGTCGTCGCTGTCGGAGTCGGAGAGCGCGGGCCGGCGCTCGCCCGCCGCGAACACGCGCCGCTTGCACACCGGACACACGCGCCGGCTCTGCGTCAGCCACGGGTCGATGCACATAGAAAGGGCAGTAGGTAGTAGAGGTACCTGCGTGGGCGGCGAGGCGGCGGCGCCGGGCACGAGCGGCTCGCGCGAGTCGTCGCTGTCGGAGTCGGAGAGCGCGGGCCGGCGCTCGCCCGCCGCGAACACGCGCCGCTTGCACACCGGACACACGCGCCGGCTCTGCGTCAGCCACGGGTCGATGCACTTAGAGTGGTACGCTGCAACAAACAATACCAGTTAGGGTTCCGTAACCAAATGGCAAAAAACGGAACCCTTATAGATTCGTCATGTCTGTCTGTCCGTCCGTATGTCACAGCAATTTTTTTTCCGAAACTATAAGAGCTATACTGTTGAAACTTGGTAGGTAGATGTATTCTGTGAACCGCATTAAGATTTTGATGCAAAAATAATAAAATAATAATAAATATTGGGGGCTCCCCATACTTAGAACTGAAACTCAAAATTTTTTTTTTCATCAAACACATTCGTGTGGGGTATCTATGGATAGGTCTTCAAAAATGATATCGAGGTTTCTAAAATATTTTTTTTCTAAACCGAATAGTTTGCGTGACAGACGCTTCCAAAGTGGAAAAAGTTGGTCCCCCCCCCTCTAACTTCTAAAATAAGAAAATGAAAAATCTAAAAAAAACATATGATGTACATTACTATAAAAACTACCAACGAAAATTGTTTTGAACGAGATCTAGTAAGTAGTTTTTTTTAAATATTTTAATACCTAACTTTGCACCTAATTTATATGGGGCGCTATACATACCAGGTGCAAACTTAACTTAACCACTTAGGGATGGAAAGTGTTTGTACGGAACCCTCGGTGCGCGAGTCCGACTCGCACTTGGCCAGTTTTTTTATACTCGCGTACTGTCTGTCAATTATAATTTCACAGACAAAATCTGCATGTTTCCTCAGCATTGTATGCATTTTGCAACTCAGTACACGCAAAATCAAAAATCAAAACCGAAAAATTGGTGGTTATATGTGTCAAAATTGCTGATCATTCTCGAATAGGTACACCTTGAACAGTAAGCATGTATTTTAATAATATCCTGCTATCCTCAAGGTATACAGGGTGTAATCATTAAGTATGAATTGGCGATTATCTAGTTATTACATGAGATACCAAAAAAATTAAAATGATATCATAAGTAGGTACCTACAATGAGCTGCAGAATTACATGGCCCATAGTACGTTACCTAAAATATATGTTGATAAAGTAGTATACGCAACTGTACATAATTAGGCCTTAAAAGGCCTTATTCCTTTTAAAATTTATTTTTTCATATTATAACAAATATATTGATAATTTCAACCAACTTTTTGAAGTAAATAATACTTTTCCCCGAGTTCTAGGTAGTAACGTAGCTATTTCATGCTTTTATTGCGTGCAGCCGAAAATAAGTTAAAAAAACTAAATTTCCGCGTGAATTTTGTCAATTTCGAGTAGTTTTTGAAACAAAAATTATCAATGAAAAGTTCAAACTGTGGGTTTGAAATATATACCAATAAATCCCATTAGCCCTGTTCTAGGAAATAACATCAATAATATGTTAAATAACATATTTGATCACAGAGAAAAATGTCAAAAACAATCAGCATTTTCAAAGGAATAAGGCCTCTTAAAAAACGTTTTAATGTATCTGACGTAGGTATCGTAGAGGTCTGGTTTGTGAAGTGGCACGCACCGTGGGCGCAGGGCAGCACGCGCAGCCGCTCGCCCTCCACGTAGTCGTCCAGGCAGATGGCGCACGTGTCGTACGGGTCGCCCTTGCTGAACTTGCAGGTGGGAATCTTGCGGAGCGCGCGCGATGGCAGCCGGCGCCGCCGCGCGTGCTGCCGGTCGCGGATGCACTTCACTATCTGTGCACACGCGTTACACATCAGTAAGAGGAACTCTGGAATGTTTTACCAATGATTCCAAGGTAAAACACTGCATTCAAAGTTGTTTATGAATCGTACACCTCGTACATATGGAACAAACACACTTGGTCTGTTAAAATGGCATTTATAATTCGATTTGAATATTCACGTATCGACCAAGTGTAGACTTTTGATAATATTTACGTGAACAAATGACTTAGCATTCGTCGTATTTTGACAAGTACACGAGTGCGAGAGTGACGGATGCTTTGCCACTTATTCAACAGGTGACAAAGACAACCGTTACAGCCCGCTGGTAGCTTACAGTTGGTATAGTCCTTCGGCTTGCGTTATATTACATCTGCCATTCAGTCATGGTTACATCCATTTCTTTACAATGACGTTAAGCTCAAAAATCGCCAGTCCCATCATAACTTTAAACTATAATTTATTGAGATTTTGTAATTAAATATACCACTGGTCTTTTACACGACACGAGCAAGTTTTTATAAATAAAAGCGGCCGCTTACCATCAACCCAATCATGATCAGGAGGCAGATGGCGACCACGATGGCGAACGGCAGCAGCAGTTGCGTGTTGATGTCGAACGGCGCTCCGTTCACCATTATATAGAAACTGCACACATCACAAACAGAAAATAATGTTACTGGGATTATCTAAATAAAATGAGGGATGGTGGCGTTACAAACCATTTTCATGTGACGATAATGTGCATACGTCATAGGTTTATGTATACCTATCCATTATAAAATCTAAGTAGCGATATGTCACGCATTTATTTGTTGATTCCTGAACCAAATCTTTGAATTCAGTATTACTTATTTTTAAACACAGAATTGATATTTTTATACAGCAATAAATTTAAATTTACCTACTTGTCCTTCATGTCATATTATAAGGAGTTGTAGGACGGACGGCCTGTATACTTTTTAGCTGCTTAATTTATACATAAGCCTGAATTTTTAAGCTTTTGTAAATAAGTTGGAACCATTTCAAAATTACTATTAGGTATTTTCAAATTAAGGAAATCGAAATATTAGTTTAGCTAAAAAACTTTTTTTTATTACTCTAAACCAAGGGGATTCTAGGCCTGAAATTTGGTAAAAATTATTTCTTCCAATAAGACAAATAAATGCATTTACAGAAGCTATACATTTCCGCCAGGGGTAGTTTCACTAGGTATAGGATTGCGGCTACACTCTTTAGACTAACAAATTTTTATATAAAGTTATTCAGGTATGTAGGCATCATCTCATTACGCTGAGCTGATGGAAGGTACAACTCCTTAATGGTTAGGAGTTACGGGATAATTCTTTAAATATTATAGGTAGGTTAGGACCAGGAGTTGTATTATTATAGTAACTCGTTCAATTGTTCTCGGAAATACAATTTCTTCTCGTTCAAGTCGGTTATTTTTATGTGAAATAGTGATGAAAGTCAGCAGTTACAGCAAGGTTAGTGAGCAGTGATACTGACCCGTAGTTGTAGAGGTAGCTCTCGGCGAGCGTGAGCCCGGCGATGTCGTTCACGAATACGGAGGGGATGTCGATGCCCGCCGGGTGCTTCGTGGTCATAGTATCTGTGCCAAGCGACCGGTCATATGTATAATTTCAACTAGGATAACAGATCGGGGTACCTAGAGCCCGTGACTATGGAGGGTAAAAGGGAGGAGCGATATCTTTCATACGAGAATATTTGAAGTGTTCAGCGGTAAGCAGTAAATTATAATTCGAATACTGCCCGCAATAGCGCTAGAGTAGCCATGATAGTATTAAAAAAAACAAGTTTTAGACGGCATAAATTGTGTTGAATTGATAATTTATTTTTTAGTAAGAACTTACATAATGTAAATTACAATACAATAGATTAAAAACTACATACAAATAAGACTTAATTAAAAGGAGTCCCCCAGTACTGAGGCCCTCTGAGGCATCGGCCTCAGCACGCTCGCCGCGTTGTCCGTTTGAATCGCGAGGCTTAGGCTGACCTTACACAGTCTGAATCCCAATCTGACTTCATAGCCTGAATTCCGGTGCCTTGTCTCACACATGTCTTAAAGATTTCGATTGATCAGTCTGCAATAGCAACTGACATTAATAATCTGACTCCAGTATGTGTGTGCTCGTCCGTACTAATTGTATAGAAACAGGTGCGTTTGGCACTCATACTGTGAATTTTCATACTCTGAATTCAGAACGCACCACGTCTAGATCTTTCTGACAGATCAATCTGAGAAAATTATAATCTGCAAAAATCAGAATGTGTGTTGGGAACAGTTAAATTGTATGCAATACCGTGCGTTCTGAATTAATAATCTGAATTCAGACTGTGTAAGGCCAGCCTTAGTCTTTTTGCGAAAAAGGAGTCCGCTCTCTGATACCATTTCTTTGAGGTTCTCAAATCGACGTAATGTGCTTTTCCTAACTTTTGAATTTTAAAATAAATGCCTCGTCTTTTCCCCTACGGGAAACGTTTGGCTTTATTATAATAGGTAGTTATTATCTGACAACACAATGTTTAAATTGAAGCTCGAATAATGTTACTGAACTTGTGTCAGGTTATGGTTATGACTTTATTTCCTCTGCGGCCGAAGACGCAGACACTATGTAATGGTACACAGGATGATAGTATGTAATTGTTTTAGTGTTTTTGCAGTGCAGTTGGATCCATAAACAAGTTATCGATTATTTTGTATGACTCGATATAAATATTATTCTTGTTATCTTACGCTCTGCTCTGCGTAATAACAAACGTGTCAAGATAAATAATAAAAATAAATACAATATCCGTCGCCACCGGCTACGCTAATTCCCGGGTCGACATATTTATTTATCGAAGACGTTTGTTTGCATTTTGGCGTTCGTACCATATTTTATTTTCTAACCGATACCATAATCACTCTCATTAAGTTGTATGTATCACCGAAGTGGAACTAGATTTCTATGTCATCCGTCATCTATAATATTTTTGGATTGGAGTCGAAATATGCCGATAGTAACTTGCGTCGTTTGATGCTCGCGCCTTGGTTTCACTTCTACACCCACGCCGATGCCACGATATTAAAATTTCACTTTATATTTTTTTCCTGGTACAGTCGCCATCAGATATATCGCAGCATATAAGGCGTTCATAAATATCTGAACATGTACTGTAACGCCCAGTCAATAAGAGTCGTGTTCAGATATTTACGAACGCCTTATATGCTGCGATACGAGGGGCACACCGAAATGATCGGGAATAGAGTACTTTAAACTGAGTTACATTAAATCCTTTTTTGTCACATGCATACTGGCGACTTACAATCACGATGCCGTTTTTACAATTTAAAAAAAGAACGATATATTTTTTTAATTCCATTTTTAAATTGATAACTCGATGAACAAAATGGAGCTGACGCGTGAAAATTTTCGTGCAATTATTTACCATAACTTTCGTCGTGGCTTATCTCCAGATGAATGTCGCAATGAGCTTGTTACTATATACGACATTGAAGCACCTAGTCAGACGACAATATATCGGTGGTATGCTGAGTTTCGACGGGGTCGTGCCTCTCTTGGCACCGTACCTTCATCAGGTCGGCCGAAAACGGCGGTTTCGCCTGAAAACATCGCGGCTGTGGAAAAACTACTAAAAGAAGATAGACATGTGACATACGAGCAGATTCGGGCAACCATAGGCATTGGAATGACTGCAATTCACACTATTTTGCATGGTGAATTGGGTGTCAGAAAATTGATTTCCCGATGGGTACCCCATAATTTGTCTGAAGAGCAAAAGGCGGCTCGTGTTGATTGGTGCCGATCTATTCTGAAATGCTACAATGGAGGAAAGTCAAAAGCCGTTTATAATATGGTCTCGGGTGACGAATCCTGGATTTATTCTTATGAGCCTGAAAGAAAGCACCAGTCGGCAGTATGGGTCTTCGATGACGAGGTCAAACCAACGAAAGTTGTGCGTTCTCGAAGCGTGTCGAAGAAGATGGTGGCTTCGTTCGTCTCAAAAAAGGGGCATGTTGCCACAATTCCTCTAGAAGAACAAAGAACCGTTACCGCTGATTGGTATATCACAGTTTGTTTGCCGGAGGTGCTGGCCGAACTTCGCCAAGGGAACCCGAGACGCCGCGTCATCTTACACCACGACAATGCGAGCTCCCACACCGCCCACAAAACAACTAAATTTTTGAACGACGAAAACGTTGAGTTGATGTCCCATCCTCCATACAGCCCTGACCTGAGTCCAAATGATTTTTTTACGTTCCCTAGAATTAAAGATTTATTGCGTGGTCAGCGGTTTGAGAACCCAGAAGCCGCTGTGGAAGCCTATAAATCGGCCATTTTGGCAATGCCTACTTCAAACTGGAATTATTGTTTTAATGACTGGTTTAAAAGAATGCAAAAGTGCATTGAATGTAACGGAGAATACTTCGAAAAACAATAAAATATAATTTATGTATATAGTGCACATAGTTTTTTAAATTCCCGATCATTTCGGTTTGCCCCTCGTATATCTGATGGCGACTGTAACCAAGCAACGACGACAGTAACTAAACAACGAAGACTGTTTTTAGATAAATGAGAATTTAGTAAATAGATTTTGGCTTACATGACTTTATGCATTATTCTGGGATAAAAATAAATTATATAATAGATATAGTTGAGCATATGAACAATCGGAACAAAAATAAGAATATGTACAGTAGCGGAAAAAATCCATCCATACAAATATCGACGTTATTTAAATAAAAATATGTATGATATTTTATTTGCCAAAAAACATCGCATGTCATAGTAACGTATTATAACACCTTTTGTAATTGTATAAGTTTGGCAATTTTCGTACAAAATACACAGCTATATTTATCACTACATAGTATAAAACAAACTCGCTTCCTGCTCTATGCCTATCCCCATGTATGCTTAGATCTTTAAAACTACGCAACGAATATTTATGCGGTTTTTTTAATAGATAGAGTGATTCAAGAGGAAGGTTTATATATGTATAATACATGCATAATATAGTAGAGAAAGAAATTTTAGAAGTTCCGTGCGAAGTCGGGGCGGTTAGCTATAACTGTATATACTTTTATTTTTAGCACCCCATACTTAATCAATACCAACCAAAATAGACAGTTATACCTTGGATGTTATAGAGAGTTAATATAAGACGTACATGATTCTAAAACCTTTTACAATTTAGTCTCTGGACTGCTGCAGGAAAGTAATGCCGCAGCAAATTGTTAGTTCGCAAAATAATCGAGAAAGTACCTATGACCTCAATGGGTCTGCCAATATTACAGAGAAGGGACAATCATTCGATTTAAACAGAAAATCCTTTAGAAAGTAATTTAAAACACAATTATAATTATAGCACTGTCACTGTAGGAACGAACACACTATCCGTCACATGTGTACATACCCTCGAAGGGACGAAAAACCGTATGCAGTCCATTCGATCAACAGACATCTCTAAGAGCGGGAGTAGGGCACCGGGCTCAGATAGCACTGAAGGGATACACATCACGAGCCTTGAGCAGCGCCCGCCGCCCCGCAACAACACTTTTATCGCGGCAATGCTAACGCCCCGTATACAGCGCAGATAACTCTCACTCTCACTACTCGTTAGTCTCATTACAGATGCCCTTGCTCGGCATCCTCCCCGACCATCTGATCACATATCATTTTCATTATAATAAAATAGGTCTAAGTGAGACCTCGTATGTTTATGCTTAGTAGCCCCGAATGTCAGGAAATAATGAATGTCGTGTTATATTACATAGTACCCGACGAAGGTAAAAATGTGGTTTATCTCTTGAAGAAGGATGAAGTTGCGTGTTTCTTTTAGTTTCTGAAACTTATGAGTGTGATGTGATTATTTGTAACAATCTTCACGAACCATTGTAAAGGAGTTCGTGTGAAGTGCGTGTGCACTGTGCGTGCTGTAGGGGGACTCACCGAGCTCACTGGAGTTGACGTTGTGCACGATGGCGCAGTCGAATCCGGCCGCCTGCGCGTTGCGGATTTTTACTTCGAAGGTGCAGTTGTACCTGGTAAATTATAATGGAACTTGTTAATGGTAAATACTTACGAAAACATATAATCAGTGATAGGCATAGGCGTCCACTCAGTCAGTCTTTTACCTAAACTTTGTGCGAAAAAGTAATATAGAGTTGTTAACACGAGCCGAAGCCGGAATTCTAAGAACTATTTATTACATTTTAGGATTACGATAATTATCTATTATTATTCAAATCTGGAACGCGTTATTCATAAGTATTTGTTAACCTTGAAGAAAGTGTTTTATAAAGTAGGTAGGCACCAAAATAGCCAATAGGGAACACGAAATAGGACTCTCAGATTGTATTTTTTACCGTGCAAGTATATTTCAAATAACGCGTATATTTAAAGCGCAAATATTGCATTGCATAA
This sequence comes from Apotomis capreana, assembly GCA_947623375.1. Taxonomy (NCBI): domain Eukaryota; kingdom Metazoa; phylum Arthropoda; class Insecta; order Lepidoptera; family Tortricidae; genus Apotomis; species Apotomis capreana. The sequence goes on from OX392498.1 coordinate 28,641,801, forward strand.
TCTCGTTATTGGTCAAATAATACAGTTTTAACATTCTCAGAAACCCGGAATTAGGCGGTGTATGCAATGCAACTTTATGTTACTTATACTCGCAAAGTTTAGGTAAATTTACTCTGTCTATTCTCATCACTGGAAATAATGTACAAAATTAGCAACCTATCAATAACGATTTTACACAAGTAATGAAATGTCCCTCAAAATTGTACGTCTTACTAAGAAGGGTAGGTACACGATATTAAGAAAAGAAACGGTATAGACAGAATGCTTTAGAAAGTCCCCCGTTGTGTCCCCGACCGCAGCATTTCGTATCTCTGTAGGTACGTATAATTAAATAATTGGGAAGGCACGTTATTATTTCGGTAAAAAGCTTTGCAAAATCATTGGTCTTTCACATCTACAACAGATGAGTTAAGCAGCGTCTAATAAACTGTGGCATTTACGAAAATGGCTGGATAGCCCGATACGAGAGCGACAGTCAATTATTTGAAAATCCAGTTCGCTATTATATACGTAACACTAAAGTAACTTTGAAGGAATCAGAAAGACGACTTTTTAGCCTCGGCCCGCCACCGGTCTTCCGCCTCGCACAAGGCGGCTCGCCCTACGGTTCCGCTAAAATAATCTAGAGGATTTGGGATGAAGACGTTCGGGATCTGAATCCTTCAGCGGAACTTCAACTGTCGCGTTGGTCTCGGACGTTGATTGATACTCGCCTTACGTGGTCGTTAAAATTATTTGCAAAGAAAAGATTTAGGATAACGAAGACCGTAGGGCGTAGGGGAGCTTTGGTCTTCAGCATATGCTCGGCTCGAACCTTAAAGCTGGCTCTGCAAGCTCGCTAAAATTACTTGACAGGAGTACGAGCCTTAAGCCTCTGACAAGGTATCTGTCCCTTCCGTTATTTACGTATGTCCTTTTAGCTAAGTTGGTAGATTCTACATTATCTACATTTATTAGATTAGGTACCAAGCAGTAACAGTGTTCACTATTTACTAGAAACCAAATAAGTACCGTTGTTGTGTTTTAAGTCGGTAAAAAATGTAATCTGTTTCACGTTTGCCGTTATAAAGAATCCTCAATACCTCATCATCAATCATTATCTACAGACAGACAATCGAGTGATCGTATAAGGGTTCCGGTTTTTCATTCGGAGGTTCGCATCCCTAAAATATGTATTATGTCTTAAGCCCATTCCATCATATGCTTGTTATATTAAATAATATTCTACAAAATGTGTTTAATAAATAAATATAATATGTCAAATGCGATTCTATGAAAGGTTCTTCAATCATTTGAATGTTATATGTACATATATATATATTCCTACCCGCCTTCTCGCTCACGACGGTGTGCAGGGAATTGAATTCACTTCCAATCCTAAAAATCTATCCCACACTCATAATATGCTTAAGGCGGGCTTTTCCCAGTAGACGCCGAACTCACTCATTTTCAGACTCGTCGTAGACGTTTAATCAGTGTTTGAAGATTATGAAAAACATATATATCATACTTAAGGATCTTCTGAATATGAAATCGTGTTCAGCAACATGATTGGAAAAATTTCGCTCGATAGAAAACAACCCCAAAGTTACCTCTGTTCGTTATATGTTTTCAGTAGTATGGCTAAAATACGAACCTTTTTTACCCGTTTTTTTGCGTAAATGTATAGATACTAACATTATCTCGTCAAAGCCGATGGTATTGTCTGAATAAAATTATTTATTTAATCACTAGAACTAAATATCTACTAAAACTACGAGCGCAATCACGCGCGGTGCCATTTTAGTCGCGCTTCGGCGCTTGAAGAGGACGGACCTGTGTCAGTTTGTTCCGCGCGACCACGTGATCGCATTTACGAATTATTGTTGCAAAAAAAAATGGGAAATAAAGCTGCACGAAGTAAAAAAAGAAGCTTTTCATATAACAAAGAAAATGCTCGAGCAAGGAATGCGAAAAAGTAAGTTAATGTTTTATTTATAATAAATTTACAGAACCGAACATAAATGTCAAAAAGTAGCACGGTTGACATGTTCAAGTAGATGCAAATAACGCTTTATTTATAATTTACAACAACATAATCACTTCGTACAAAAGAACTCATTGCTCAAAGCATTAAGAATCAAATTGACTTACGTACCTATTACCACAAATATTTTTCATCTAAATTAAGTTTTTTAGCGTATTCTGACTTATGTCTCCTGTCAATCTTGGAACTTGGCACGCATGGAATTTAGTACACAGTTAACATATTTTAGTACTTTAAGTCCATGCCTGCCCCGCGGGGAAAAGGCGTGATTATTGTATGTTATGTAACCTAGATATTGGTTAGTAAAAATAAAATTTGTACTTTACACATACTCATCAGTACTTGTTCTTCCTGTAAGGCCTTTAGCAACAATCGATTCGAATGTATATCGGACACCTAGGTATGTAGTTTACTGCGCGCCGCAGAGGAGGGTAATGTGTTTAGCAGTCTGTTTATGTATGATAGCGCCTTTGAGATTAGGCCACATTTAAATGTATTTAAAAGAACAAATAATTTTATTAATTGGATTATATTTATCTCAGAAGCACATTTAATAGATTATTGAATATCTTGATAATTTAGTTATAAGTTATTGGCCAATGCTAGTTACATGAGAAATTTTTTGATTAATAATATCAATTTAAGAAATAGTAGATTCGACAATAGTATTAATCAAAGACCCGGTTACTTAACGCCTACCGCTTACTTGTTTCTCCCCTCCATTTCATGGTACTTTGATGGATTTTAAATACCGAGTCCTGTGACCTTTCTATTCAATCCTTTGTGAATTTTTAACTAGTTCATTTATTCAAACTCCTCATCCCCACCTTACTGCCGTCACAAGTTCACACGTAGCTTTCTTGAGTATTTTAAAAGAATCATTGTGGCTTTGCATTATGGACACTGCTCTAACATGTATACAAGATTTTTATGAGTCTGACGTCAATCGAATCGTCTGTCATCAATTATCAGGCGTAGGCGCCATATATAAAATTAAAAATCTATTTCAATAAATTGTGTTAAATGGACCTGATTGAATAGTAATTTAATAATAATAATAAACCTATATTTTTTTTATGTTCATTCGTAATTTTTGATATTAATGTGCCATTTAGGATCTATAAGGATTAAAAGTTGGCTAGCAAATTCGATTGGGTTAAGTTTGGACCTTATTCATAGGTAAAACTAAGATATCAACCAGATCTAAACTTAGAACTTATCTACTTTCATGCTATTTTATTTCAATAATTAAGATAGACCCTGGGATAGAAATGTGAAGAAAGAACAAAATAGTACTAAACGTACGTTATTTTAGATTCGAGAAGTGGGTGAAATCTTACGGGCTAAAAGTATCATTGGGTTTAAATGGAAGCCATATAATAATTGCTATGAAAAGTTAAGTTGTTAGCGGCCAGCAAAAACAAAGCAAGAAGTCTCTGCAGTAGAGGCATTTAATTATTCGTAATACTGAGATTACAACTCCAAGAATTTATCGTAATTTAACTAATACAACATAGTTATGGATTAACTAGCAGTGTTGCCCGCGACTTCGTCCGAGTGGAATTTTATTTTGAACATCAATCCACCTTTATTATTTTCATATCGAAGCAATGTTGAAGTTACTTTCCTTATTTGAAAGTTGTATCATTTAAGTCAAGTGCTGTGTTCAGGGCTGAATTTACAAAAACACTGAAATCACTTTTCTTGTATTCTAATAATATGCCCTACAAAGTTAACCCTCTTAGGGGTTGAATTTTTCAAAATAGCTTCTTATCTCTTGTACCCTTTATAAATGTAACCTAGTGTGCAAATTTCAACTCTCTAGCATTTGTAATTTCGGCTCTGCGTTGATGAGTCAGTCAGTCATCAGTCAGTCAGTCAGGCAGGACACTCGCATTTATAATATGTATATAGATTAGCTTAAATTATTAAATAAAAAGGGTTATTAGATACGAAACTACGAAATGTAATTGTCTATGCCCTAGTCATAGTTACAAAAAAGTGCCCAAAATACAAAAAAATAGAACAGTAAGCTATTGCGCATTAATTACTAAGTTTTTTTCTCGCAGTCAAAGTGAAAAGCAAAGTGTTCAACACATGGTTAAAACCCATTACGACATTCAGGTTATATTTATCCTCGCTCACTTCTTTCGCTCGTCCAAATAATCACTTCGTGTCACAGTGGCTCAATCTTTTAGCTCATTATCAAACAATCTATTATTAAAAGTCCGCAACATGAAGAGGGTAGTAAATCAACATATCGAGCTGCAATCTACATATCAATAATATGCATTAAAAAAAACTAAAATAACTCCGATCCCTTCACAGAGAACAGTCGCAAGTAAAAACTATAAAACATAAATTAAGTTAAAAGAAAAAAAATGTTAAAACGTAAAATAATATTTAGTACTTCTACAGTAAGAATTCGCATTTCACTTTGAACGATTTGCACCGACCACTTAAAAGACTGCCGACCGTATTGTGATTGTGACACCGCTGTAACGTACAGTGCATCGCCATCGCGAATTTGCGTTAGCGAACTCGGCGAGCGGGGCGGGACGCGCGGGCGGCGCTCCGCGTCTTGCCGCGCACCTCACCCCCTCAATTCGGCCGTAGGGCCGGACAATATCGCCTTAAATCGCAGCGTATCGCAACGCTAGTCAGGGGTAAAAAGTAGGGTAAGTAAAGACCTGGCTATGAGCACGATCCACTTGTCAGTGAAGTTGTCGGCGGCGGGCGGCGGCGCGAGCTCGGAGCACCCGTCGGGCGGGGCGCCCAGCACCAGCATGCCGCGCAGCCCGTCGTCGGGCACCTTCGCGCCGAACGCGGCCGGCTGGTCGCTGAACTCGTCCACTATCTGCAAGAAACCATGGATACCTTTACATACATATATTATACCCGTATCGACGCATATAAAGAAACAACTAAATCAATATCACTGTCAATTATACAATTATGTACTGACGAAATGCTGTATTCCGACAATTTGCAAGACTTGCACGGCATTGATGGGGATAAGTGGCGCCATGTTCGTAAACTAGTGATCGTGCTATGCCTGGCCAAAACTTATTACACCTTCGACGCTATACGGCTACATTTCAAATACACAAAAAAAAACAAATATTTAAAACAATTTGTGGCACTATTATTCACGTTTATAAAATGTAACGTTTGTATTATGTTACTGAACTAGTGACTAAAATATCACATTTCACTCATTACGTTAAGATATATGCCATAGATTAATTGAAGTCGTTAGCGATTACTGTGTCAGAGATAGTTGATACCCGGAGTCTATTAATCGGCTATTAACAAGCACTGGAAATATTCTACTGTTAAAGATAAGATTTACTTTATCGTCAAGTGTTTGTGTCTTGCACAAATGTTTACTTAACTGCTTGATCACTATCAAAAATGTTGCTCTTTTCATTGGTCCTGGACGTCGCGATGTGAACAATAATTGTTGTACGTGCAGTGTGCATGTGTTGTGGCAAATGATGATGCATATAAAATTCACATAAATCGCATTTCCTGTTCAGCGAACAAAAAAAACCTATTAAACTTATGAAGGTTCTTAGGGGTAAGGATTATTTCAAATAATATTATTATAGTTACCCGTCGTATGTGAGATTACGAAAAAAGCGCGAGTTGAAGCTTCATTTGCGCCGTAATGCAAAAAATAAACGTACGTACCTACTTCTGTTTGTTTTTTACCGAACATATACAGTGATTGCATGAACAAATCGCAGCGTTGTTTTTTTAGGCCGACTGTTTCTGTAATAAAATTAATGTAACTTACAATTGTTGAAAGAATATCATAAGATGTATGGCTTATAAAATAAATAAGATTAAAAACAAAAAAAATGAAGGACTTAGTTTGACATCGGAATCCTCAAAGTTTGCGACTAAACCGTATAAGTACGAATTTTAATAGAATTAACCATTAGTTTGTTTACGTTAAATGGAGGGTTTTAAGGGTCGATTGCAAAAACAAAATTACATAGTTAAAAGCTTAGTTCACAAAAAATCACGATCGCTTCCTTTGTGTGACAAAAGTTAGTCCTACAAAATGTATGGGTAACTTTCGTCACACAAAGGAATCAATTAAGTTTTGTTTTAATTAAAGCCCTTAACAATGTAATTTTTTTTGTAATCGACCCTTATTCCTTCAATAGTTATTTAGAAAGATTCATAATAAGTTATATATATATGTATGTTTAGTTAGCTTTAAACACAGTTGGGGCCTACGTGAAGAGCTCGCTCCGTCGACCGTGGAGACTCATGGTCTCCACAATCATATTATGTACCTAGGTACTTTCCATTTCTCATATTCTGAAAGTTAGTCATTATTTATTTCAATAGCGGGTTGAAAATTACTAATTTAGACAAAAACGTTCAATGAATTTATGGCACTAAAAATAACCTTATTATTTAACCGCTCAGCTCGTCAACGAAACACTGTCCCTGACGCAAAGCTAACAGTAGATAGATAGTATGACATTGTATAGCGGCAAATGACGTCGTGGTGTCTGGGCTGGGGCAAAGCTTTTCGTCGACGTGATGTGCCGTCTTTGGCGCGCAAAAGGTTAAAATAATAATTCAGAACTAAAAAAGACTTGATATGTTTACTAAGCGCCTTCTGATTGGTTATTCGAATGTCACACAAACGTGTCCGTGGGGTTAAATACATGAAAACTAGAGTGTTGAACTCGGAATAAAGAAAACATATTTCCCTCTCAAACTACTACATATATCTCGAGTGAAATTGGTGCCTTTCAACCCTTGTCTAACAATCTACGATAGTTGCTCAGTTTTAGTTTTTTGAGAATTAAACCTTACATTATACCTAATATAAATTTAAGAAACATGTAATGTCTATTTTTATTTAAATGTGGGTCACCACAACTTTTTTATATTAAACTATTCATACAAAGACATTTACATTATAAGTTATTTTGTCTATGGATGTCGAATATGTATTCAACTTTTACAACAGTCGTACGATATAGGTTTTTTTATGTGGGCTTAATAATAATATGTAATTAAAAATAATTTATTCCGATAGAGTCATCCATTTCATTACAAAATATCTTATTAAATTAATGTAAGTAAACATAAATTGGACATTTACAATTTCCGCACAAACGGAGGCACTGGTGCGTGAAGCGAAATCCAGTGTTTCATAAATGGGCCATTTTTTCTAAAGTTGTACACCCCACTTATTTTTTAATTTTCGATATTTTGGGTTTTTTCTACTCAGAATCACGAGCTCTTTCGATCTAATTAGGAGAAAAAAACTGTCTCAAGTTTTTTCAATCCATTCCGTTACCATTTCCATACAACCTACTACAGCGGTAACGGAATGGAAAAACAAAAAATGTGTGAATATTTTGCGACAGTTTTTCTCTCCTAATTAGATCGAAAGAGCTCGTGATTCTGAGTAGAAAATATCGAAGAATAAAAAAAAAAGTGGGGTGTACAACTTGAGAAAAAATGGCCCAAATGGGCCATCCAGCCTGTCAGCCACGATTCTCAGGAGGCCGTTGCGACTGTCCCGCGCCCGCCGCGCCATCGACGCGCATCTCTTGCGCAAGGTGGCGAAGAAACAATCCACGCGCGTTTCAGGAAACATGCCCGAGGCGCTGCAGAACGGGGGCAGCCGCAACAGCGACCTGAACTCGTTGTTGTACTGGATGCGAAGAGCGCTGTATGATTTTGACTGAAATTGATCCAAAGGCTGCTCGTGCTTAACCGTCTTACAATGGTACTGTTTCCTTTAAGTCAATTCGCTCTTTGCTTAAATGAAAGGTCCCTTTATTCGTTGTTCGTAAATAACTCGTAAATGGTAGCCCATACAAAAACAAACTACCACAGTACATTTACATAAAATTCTGTTTAAAAAATATTTATTTTGTGCATACATTTTCGCCAGGATCAATATTTATTGACGTATAGAGGGAAGAAGATGGTTATTAAAAAATAAGCTTGTGTTATATTCTAAGTATATATAGCGTGCATTCAAATTAAATTCCTAAATTCTCTTCTAAATCTAAAATAGGATCATCAGCTTCGCGGACAGTCTTCGATGAGGGCTCCTTTAGTGCATGAGCCGGAGCCTACACCACAAGCACTGGAGCAGGCAGCACCAGCTGAACGACAGCCGCATCGCATCCCACATTCAGTCGTGCATCGGCAAACTATGGTCTTGAGAATGGAGTCAAGTGCCACTGGTTCGTTGGTTGTCAGTGTCACTGACATCAGGATGTAGAACACTTTTTGGTATGGTCCACCGTTTACGAGCTTTTTGCGAAAAACAAAAAAAGGAACTTTTAAACCCTCCCCTATCCATTAGATGAACCCCCATCCACCAGTACTTTTAGTAGGCCGTTTAAGTAAAACACCATTCCCTACAACTATGCCAAGATTCGCTTCTGCACGAATTATTTTCCTTATTTGGCAGTTTTGGTTTTGATTGGGTGAGCTACTGTGCCTTGCGAGGAATAGATTGAAATGAAAATAAGGTTATTTCATACATTTCAGGAATAAAAATAATCGTTATATTTCCACATAGACTATACCAATTATCTTATTAACATTTAAAGAGAAATTTTAGATAACTATCGGTTCATACCTAATAGCGAATTGTGAGTCACTGGAATATGTCCCTTCGTGACACATACTGGATTGGACTGTAATACTCTATATCAAATATAATTTTGTTGTGACTAATATATTTTGTAAACGTAAAACAGACACACGTCGATATAGTCATTATCATTAGTCATATCTTTAACATGCATAACACATTTATTTTAGGTAATGTGTAATGTAGAATAGTGATTACCGAATGAGGTATGTCCTGCGTGTAGACGACGACGGTGCCGCCCGCGGGCGCGAGCAGCCCGAAGCCGCAGGCGCAGGCGCAGGCGCACGCGACGAGCGCGCGCAACGCCATGCTGCCGCTCCGCGCTTCGCTTAGTCTGACTGTTGTTGCCGCAACTGTTCACATCTCACTCGCTACCGCGCGTGTGCCTCGCAGGTGCATAAGGGTATTGAGTCGCACTGAAAATTTATACTCATTTTACATGGTTAAAAAAAACTCAACTTAATCTACCTATGTGAGGCCTTATTCCTTTTAAAAATATATTTTCATATTATGACAAACATATAGATAATTTCAACCAACTTTTTGAAGTGAATTATACTTTTTCCCGAGTTCTAGGTAGTAACATAGCTATTTCATGCTTTCATTGCGTGCAGTCGAAAATAAGTTGAAAAAACTAATTTTCCGCGTGAATTTTGACAATTTCGTCATAAATTATCAATGAAAAATTCTAACTGTAGGTTTTGAATATACAGGGTGGCCCATTTAGATCGGTCTGTATGGGAAAGTCTGAAACTATTGTATGTCTTATAGTTTCATACTTTCCCATACAGACCGATTTAAATGGGCCACCCTGTATACCAATAAATCCCAATAGCCCCGTTCTAGGTAAGTTAAGAAACATGTTTGATCATAGGGAAAAATGTCTAAAACAATCAGCATTTTAAAAAGGAATAAGGTTATGTAATAAGTTATGAGTAGAAATTACATTTAATGTAATGTAAATGTAGGGTTTAAAAGTGCACTGCACTAAGAGTTAGCCACATTTTGGATGACCATGACACCTGTGTAAACTTAAAATATTATAAATAATACATTATACATATTTTAATAATTAAAAAGTGTTATTATTAATTAGACAAATGCAGTTGGTGCAGTTTGAATCCCAACAAGGATAAATATTTGTGTGATGAATTCGAGTATTTGTTGCTGGGTCTTGTATTTATATATTGTGTATAGTATGCATAAGTACTAGCATTGCTAGTATGGGACTAAGTCGATTTGTGTAAGATTGATCCTTAATATTTATTTCTTTACGTATATTTTAAGTGTACAAAACGTCAAAGTCGGAAAGATTCTAGCCCTCGTTAAATGTGCTATTAAAGATAGGTAGATTACCTCCATATTACTTCACTAAAATTTAATATCTGGATGGTTCGATTAAGACCCTGAAATGTATTGTTATGTTGTTGATTTACGGAGTGGCATATTCGCACTAGCAAAAAAACTCCATACATAAAAGAGAAGACAAAAAGTGTACACAACCTCAAGCAATGCTGCAGTCGGAAGGGTTATGAACAAGGTCCGGAATTCTTCATAGCAAAAATCAAACATTGATAGGGTTCGACCAAAGTGTTTTATCGACTATCGATAAATAGTTTTCACTTAACGAAACATTGTTAAAGTAATTAAAATCAGACTTTTGGATATATACAGTGGCGTTCAGCCAATTAGGGACATCATTATTTTATTTCATACAACTGCGTATAAAATATCTTTTGATGAAAAATGTAAGATGCGGTTGACCATTTTTATTATTATGTTATTAATAAGTATAAGTATGGGTGTTTAAACAAGGTTTACTATAGGGAAAATAAAGTTTCTATAAAACATGTTCTCTAGAAACTAGACATGTTCAAATTAACACTTTTAACAACTTACAACTCCATACTTTAATAAATTAGAAACGGAATACACATATGTCTATTTTCTAAAAAATATGTTTTACAGAAATTTTATTTGCACTATACTAAAACTTGTTTAAACACGTGTACACCATGTTATCTATACTATTATAAAATTCTAGATTTGTATTGAAATGATATTTTCTACGGAAAGGGGTCACGATTTCATTTTTCATTTTCGTGATGCACGGTCGTCATTTGTTTTGTATGGGCGCGCGACGCCATGCCTGCCTGGCGCCATCTGTTGGTCATAATTTTCTTTGTCTCGGATCACGCCGAAACGGCTGGACATATTTTAACCAATTTTGGTACAGGGATGGCATCCAAAGATGGTTATAGAATACTTTATATCCGTCTCAGTAAATAAAAAAATACGAGGACGAAGTTGCGGGCGTCTCTTTGTTAATAATAAAATTGGCAAACGTTGTTCATAGAATTTCTAAAGTCATATTTTATATGCATTTGTATGGAATAAAATAATGATGTTGCTAATTAGCTGAACGCCAGTGTATATATCCAAAAGCCTGATTTCATTACTTTAACGATGTTGTGAAAATTATGCATCGATAGTCGATAAAACACTTTGGTCGAACCCTATCAAAGTTTGACATTTGCTATGAAAAATTCCGGACCTTGGTTATGAACAATAGTGATAGCAGACAAAAAAGGCACATAGTAAATGATAATAATAATGTGATTGTGACATATTTTTTAAGTACTATAAAAAAAAACAATGGGGCCTTTTTATCTGAATAAAGTTGGGTCATAATCATTATTCATTATTGTTCATTCTCAGTAGATATTGTTTTTTATTTGAATATGGTAATTATATCCTTAACTTGATGTAGTATTATGGCTCTACAGAAAACCAACTCCATAGGCATTGCTATGCCTAGTAACCATTTCATCGTCTATACTATACCTAATGTTATTGTGAAACTGTAATGATGTGTTACCCTTAAAATAAACCTTTTTTTTCTATTCTATTATAATTACTAGATTTTTAGTAACCGGTGCTTGCTTAAATATATGGCATTTTGATGATTGGGAGTTTCCCTTTGGCAGGAGAAACCTTCTGGAGCCTAAGAGCATTTGGAGAAGGACAGCCCTCTTGGTTTTTAGATCGTTATATATCATCTATAATTATGGCATTTCGACATTTGTTATTCTGAATAAATGTCAATGAATTTAACATTTTGGGTGATTTTAGACGAAGAGTGTAAGGGTTGTATGAACTTGCAGATATAGATGCCCAGCATGATATTTATCTGCAAGGAGGCTGAATAAGCAAATAAAGGTTAAACTGATGAAACCATGTTAGCCACGCAGTTTCCCAGATAAATTTCACAAAAACTTTTTTCCCATCATAGCAAAATTTCACATCACAGTTTTAAATTATTGGTAATTGAATTATTTGTCTTACTTAATCTCGCAATTTTTCATTAGTGTTTTATAATGTTCGCATTATTTTTTTCCCATATTTTACCAGTATATTTATATTATTTAGCTAAACTTAAAGATGTTATGTCCTTCATGGATATGGATTGGTAATTCTCCATCATGTAGGTGTTGACAAACATTGACTGTTTGCTATTAACTTTAGCATCAATCATATCAAGAATATTTGCAATTTTATTGTAAGGTTTGCATGTCAACTATTTTGTGACTCTAATTGTAATCAAATTTTTATAAAAATCCATATATTCAAAATTTAAATGCAGAGTTGTTTATACCACGGTTTTTATGAGCACAATACCACTTAGTCCATAGAGCTACACATCATAGTGTGACTCGGATCGAAGAGAACTTCCGAGTTAAAGTCAATGTCGTAATCATAACAAGCAGATTAACACAAAGACAATAGTTTCGCGATGCATCATGTGAGGCGCGGCGGTCGCAGCAGAACACACGGAACACCAGTTAATCAAATTAATCATTGGGACACATGAATAATATGGTTAACCTTGGAACACATTTTGTAACGACAACAATAACCCATTTAGGCAAGCCTACAAAACGGCCAGTACGAACTAAGTACATACCTACATTAATAAAATTACAGAAGCATTTATGTACCAATAATTCTACTGGATGAATACTCAGGTTCCGAATCTCAAGATCACAATGTATAGACTCGTTTAGCGTCTCACTGTAACACAATAAACTTACAATCCCAGGAAAACAAATAAAAGGTGAATATAGACAACTATTTTGCGACTGAGTTAGTCAACTCACTACTCGTCGACATATTTTTCCATCAGCTGTCATTTGCATTGGTCGGAGGCGTTCAGAACATATCATGACGCACTTGATATCAAGTAATATTTGAATGATTAATTCACGTATAGAAATCTAGTTTTAGACAAATATCTGAACTTGTAGATTTTCTATGTAGATATACTATACAAAGTAAATACCTATTAGTTTGTGAACTAGGCTTCAAATTATTTAGCTGAAAGAGAAATGATTACTGCTTGACTTCGTGCAATCATGCACTCAAAAGGGATAAATTAGACAATCATTTAAAATTGACATACATGACCAGGTTTACCTTCAGTTCCATCTTTGCCTTCCCATGTATGGGGGCCTTTATAGCCTAGCGTCGTCGGCAAAGAATATAATACGTCGTCGGTACGGCCCAGGGATAGTGGCGCTACAATACAAACAGCTTTCATACGGCAATGATGTGCATACAGTCTGACCAAAAAGAGTAGACATTAAAAAGTGGCAATACTGTAGTGTCGTCCCTTTCTTATCAATCTAAGAAAACGGGGACGACACTACAGTATTGCCACTATTTAATTTCTACTCTTTTTGGTCGCACTGTACGCCATATTTGCATTATTAAACGTTAGTCAAGGATTTGTCATTATCAAAATTCAAAACATTGTTTACCAGAATGCTGCTCAATCCTTCGTTCTTCTTGCAAAATAAATACTGAATCCTATAAAAAAAAATTAGGTTTGACTTTATTATACAAAAAATTGTTGAAATTTGCGGAATATTTTTGTCCTGTTTCCTCTTTGTTTACATCAAGGGCGTCGCCAGCCGTAGGTCCAGGGGGGGGGGCAAGTTCATATAAATGCAAGATGAGGAAAAGGAAGGAAAAGGTACAGTCTTGCTAGAGGTCTTCACCAAGCACGTAAAAATAGAAGCGGATTTCGGTTTACAGTCATAATCATTCATAAATGTAATATAATATTATATACAGAGATAGAAACGCGAGCGCAGCGAGTGCGAATTTTTTTGGAAGGGAATGGTTAATAATACTTATAGACAAATAAAACGCGAGCGTAGCGAGCGCGACTTTTTTTGGAAGGGGACGGTTAATAATAGTTATAGTCAGATCAAGTGCGAGCGTCATCTTTCGAGAGGAAGAGTCAAATTAAATCCAGATGAAAATTTACGCGAGCGCAGCGAGCGCGAAAACTTTCGTTAGCAATAACGTAAATTAAAAGACAATCATTCAATAAGTACAGCTACATTTTGATGATGCAAGTGCAGAAAATCACGAGTCACGGTACCGAGAGATCTTGCCACGAGCCGAAGATCCACTGGACGCGACGAGTAAAGACTCGAGGTTGCCCAATAAGACTGCCGTCAAAATCACAGAGCTTCATCAACCGAGCGAGTGAGTTTATCTCCGTTACAACTTGGCCAAACATCTTTTTGTATTTTCTTATGTTCTCGCCTACCGGTCGCATTTCTTGTCAAAATGACGGCTAGTAATGGGACTGGAAACGTAAAAAAATACAATTTTCAGTAATTTCGGAACAAACTCGCGAGATCTTCAGCTCACAGAGCCACTGGAGTAGTTCTCTTATTTTTTATATGTTTTATAGACCAGTTCTTCTCCTTCGGTACTCTCTACAAAGTGTAACCTGTCAGTGTGCCACTCGTTTCGTATCTATAGAGTCACTTTCCGTGAGCTTTACTGACGGTAGCCCAACGATCTTCCTTTAGCCCAGTAATTCCCAAAGTGGTCCACGGGAGACTCGACGGGGCTCTACGTTGGGGCGTGACAAAAAATGGGGGTCCACAATCGTAAGTAACTAGGGGTGCATAGAAATTAATTTGGGTTCGATAGTGAAGAACTAAAATGTTGGCTTGACTTTTATCAATATAGGCAGATAATATTTTAAGAAGATCAGCGACTGTTAGATATATTTAAAAACTTACATAATTCCATATTCAGTAATAACGCGTCGAGACAAGCTTTTTTGACTTCCACTCACAGCACAATCAATTAAAATTTAATTGAAAATTTATTTAGTGGACTTAATTGTAAAATAATTAACCCTATCAAGCAATCAATTCTAACTTTTTTTTCGAACTGTTAATTCGTCGCTGAAACGCAGCCACACCGCAAGTTTCCATAGATAGATCTAATCTTCGCTTTATTTGCGAGATTTAGAATTGTAGCTGCAGGGGGTTCACTGGATCTAGCAAAATTTTGAAAGTGGTCAATGAAACAAAAGAGTTTGGGATCCTCTGCTTTATCCCCTGACCTGGTCTGGTACTGAATTCATTTGAGTTGCGATGTGCAAGAATGATCTTCTTGGTTGTCTGATCAGACAAGTCATGTGACTGGACATATTTATGGATCTCTAGGGGGGGCCGCTGCCTCCCCCCTTGGCGACGCCCATGGTTTACATCAGTGACATTCACCGACTTTCAACGTCAGTTACATTACATGTCAGTTACCAAAAATTTGTCGTTGCCAGTAAAATAATTTAGTAGGTACCACTAAAAATTCGTAATACGGCGTGGGTTGTAAAACCCCTCGCAGGGCTATTTATATCCCATTCATTTCGTACGACGCCAATTAAAAAAAGTGGCACGTATAGCCTAGCAAGTGTCGGTCCGACCCAGGGATAGTGACACTACAAACAGCTTTCATATGGCAATAATGTCCATGTTACGTCATATATTTGCATTATTAAACGTCAATAGCTATTTGTCAAGGATTTGTCACTAACCAAATTCAAAACCATAAACATTTTTTACCGGAATGTTGCATAATAGTAGTTTATGCAACTGATACATAATGAGAGATTGAGAGGCCTTAAAACACGAGTGTGGTTTTATGAAACGAGCGTCAGCGAGTTTCATAATAGGATCACACGAGTGTTTAAAGGCCTAATTATGTACAGTTGTATACACTACTTTATCTACACACATATCATAAGTACTCTAAGATGGGTTCAGAAGCCATAAGGAAATGACCGGCACCACTAGTGCTACCTGTAAAATATCTAAAAACGACATATACTAATGCAGTAAGAAATAAATCTGAACAAATACATAAACAGATTATTTATTGTCAACAAACAAATGACAACAATAATGGCGGCAATTCGAACCTCCGTCAAGACGAATGTTTTTTTTTCTAAATCATATACAAACGAATGTATCCATATTCTCATGTCACTCGATATCAAATGTCGTGCGGTTTTTATAAAAAATCATACTGAATTGACGTTTCGTATCGATAACAATATTAATATCTATGGATACTAGAATAGAGACCTACTTTAGTTTTGACAGCTGTTCCAAATTTAAACTCATAACCTTACAAAAATTGATACTGTTATAACATTACAGTATAGATTTTACCTACTGCCACAGATAAGAAAGTTCTCATAGTAAAATTGGTTGTAGTAATGCTGGTCATTTCCTACGGTTTCTGAACGCATTTTAGAGCACTAATGATATGTGCGTAGATAAATTATATAATGCGTGCCACACGCTACTGACAGCACCGCGAAGTACGCTTAGCCGCCTCGTAAACGCTTGCGTCTGTGTGCGCTGTTTCGACCGTTTGTTCGTAGTTTCCATACTGCTTTAGCCTATACGAGTATATGTACTGTGCTTGAGGGGCAATTGAGGGGATAGTGTTCTATTCCGTGGTTGAACTCTATAAATAATAGGTACAGTAAACGGCGATAAAGAATGCACATCGGCAATCATCGCATTTCCGAATACAAACGAATGCTAATTTCCATGTACATCAATTATTAGATTAATCGTTCATCAGAATTTGAATTTAAAACTAAGTACTTTATTGTTGTTTTGATTTCACGTGGAATATATAGAGCTGTTAAACTCGATGTAATTATATAATATATAGTTATTGCTATAATGTTCTTGTTGTGGAAAAAATATAGGCTTATTATTTTCGCGGCGACAGAAAAATTAAAGAGCAGCAAACTATTTGCAACTAAAATAATAATTTGTCAGCGATTAAATATTTTGGCAATCATTTATATTAAATGAGCTTTAAACTAAGGATATTTTAAAATTCAAATAATGGCAGCTACTTTAAGGTAGCAGAAATAATAAACAAGATTACTGAAATCATAGGCGAGGTACTATAAATAATGACTTGGCGACTAATATTAGCAGAAGATCCGACTCGGCCGGGTTAGGTTAGGTTGGTTTTTTTTTATATCCCTATAAAGCGCTCCTTTTATTTTTTTTGTGACCTTGATTTATTTTATATGCAATCTCCATTAAACAATTAGAGTAGGCCATTTTCAACTTTTTATCCGCTGTCATGTTTCCGCTTAATTAGTTAATTCAGTCACCAAAACTCGATGCTAGTTTATATTGAAACAAAGCCGAAAATTGATTACTTAGCTGCTACTTTTTACTTTATTAGTCTCCGCAATTAGTCGCCAACTTATTATTTTTGCTACCCCCTTTAATTTTTTATAAATCCCTAAATCAGATTAATTTGTCGCCGCGTTAAATACATGCCAAATAAATATATATATATATATATATATATATATATATATATTCAGGCCCACATTCCTAAAAGGGTGTTGACTGAGCATTAGCAACTGATGTTATACTACTAGGATACTTAAATGTGGGTTTAAAGATCGACAAAAAGTGTAATTACTTACATTAACATTCTCATTTTTAGGGTTCCGTACCCAAAGGATAAAAACGGGACCCTATTACTGAGACTTCGCTGTCCGTCCGTCCGTCCGTCCGTCCGTCTGTCACCAGGCTGTATCTCAAGAACGGTGATAGCTAGACAGTTGAAATTTTCACAGATGATGTATTTCTATTGGCGCTATAACAACAAATACTAAAAATAAAATAAAATAAATATTTAAGGGGGGCTCCCATACAACAAACTTGTTATAGATTATGGTACGGAACCCTTCATGCGCGAGTCGCACTCGCACTTGCCCAATTTTTTTTTAATTGGTCGGCTTCAGTTACAAAATATTTATAAACATTGTAGATAATTTCGCGTGACTGGCAAAGTAACGGCTTACCTTTTTTCCCTATAGATGCCATAGTACAAATTTAATTTTGTGTAAGTTTTAGCAACTTTATATATATATTGACTTGGATATGCGACTGCACTCTCTCGCATTTGAACCAGGACTGACAAAACAAACGTCATGGTGTGTGCGACACAGATATCGCTATACGAAGTCGAAATTAGCCGATTGTCTCTTTCCAAAGATCGATGTGCAAACTTTATCGCCGTTTACTGTACTAAACTAAATTGACATTTATTTGTCAAAATATGTTTGATGTCATATAAACACTTAATTTTATGTTCAGTAAAAAAAAAACCTGGATAATCGTGCTGAATTTTCTCAGTTTAACTAATGGCAAAATTGGAAATAAATCGAATGCGACGCGAAAATAAAAGGTTAGTAATTTTAGTAAAACTGTGCTTCATCATAAATTGTTTTAGCGACGTTTATACCAGTATGTCAAATGTACACTAATTAAATGAATATTGTGTGACAACCCTATGATTCGATTTCAATGAATTTTCACCACTGATAACGGGGTCTGATAATAAGCGCAATAAGATAAGATTTCGAAGCGGTCCGACACAAAAAAAAATCCTTCCCATTCATCCATTTCGTGGCCAAAATTTCGTTACAATTGGTTAAGTTTTGGAGGAGGAAACAGTCCAAAATGAAACCACGATTTGTATGGAAAAATTGAAAAATAGGTAAGCAGTGATCGTCGCAATTCAAATGAATTTTATTTATTTCTTTCATTTGTCCGCGTTCGGGCCACAGTCACTGACATATATGTACATATGTATGTATATGAGGTGTGTCTTTTAAAAAGGCCTTATTTTTGTGTGAGTTTCATAGAGAAATAAGCCCTTTTGAAAAAGACACTCCTCATAATGTACCAAATTTTAACTTGATCGGTCCTGTAGATTCGGAGAATATATGTGGTGACAGACAGACAGATAGATATTCGAGTGATTAAGGGTTTCGCTTTTTTCATTCGTAGGTTCGGAACCCTAAAAAGGAAGAAAGTTGTGACCTGCGTGACTTAGCTATTCACTGTGGGTTATTGAAAACTAACTACGAAATTAGATGATCAAACTACGAAACAAAAGTAGAAAACCACAACAACGCACTTTTTAAACCTGTACTAAAATTCTATACGTTAGTCTATGGTACCCGTTACTGAACTTTAATATTCACTAGCGGCCAGCCCCGGCTTCGAACGGGTGGTGCAATGCTGCTACTGAATATACTATGCATATTATGATTAACTAATTATGAACTGAATAACTGTGATTATGAATTACCTAATTAAAATTGATAAATTTCATATTAAGAGTTAAGGCATCTTATCTTTATTAATTCTTTGAAGTTATGATAGCGAATTTATGATAAGTTCATTAGTTAGTCTGCTAGCTCCGGCCACTTAAGACTACTGCATGTCAGGCAATGAAATAGGCAAAAAAAAACAACAATGGATTTAGACACACAAACGAAGGTCATACTTAAAAAAACATCCCTAAACACTTTTTTTTCATACAAAAGTATCTCGACAACCAGAATCTTGGTTCTGCAGGGCCGCATTCAGTTTAACATCGTGGGTACCTAATATTGCATTTAAGTACATACAATATTTTTATTTTCAGGTCGTCGAACCCGCCCAGCCGAAAGACATCAGCACCGCATTGGAAGCTGTGATCAAGGATGTGGGCGAGATGGGGGTGTACCAGCGGCTGCTGTTCGTGGGCATGCTGCCGTTCGGGTTCCTGTGGGCGTTCGTGTATCTGGGCCATATGTTCGTCACCGCCACACCGCAGGAGCACTGGTGCCGGGTCCCTGAACTCGAGGGACTTACTATGGAACTAAGGTACAATTATATGCTAATACGTCGTTTGTTTTTTGATATTAAGCTAATGTAAACGAGGCTTCTTCTAGTATATCAAATACAAGCAAAGCTTTACTCACTGCATCGTTCGTTTTAAATAGTTCGTGTATTTATTATACAGAATTTAGGACTTTGACCCATACCGACATTTATTCAAAGCGAGATAGATCTTCAAAAAACCAATAACGAAACAATGTGAACATGCTCCGGAATTACACTTTCATTGAAATAGGGAGATGCCAAACTTATTTAAAACTACCGACCTATCAGTGCCCAACTTAGGACTGACAGGACCAGACACAGACCTGCGTCCTCACGTCGCCACCACACTCGCGACAGGACCAGACAGACTGACAGAGACGCCCGTTTTGACGGAAGCCGTGTCAACCATCATTTCAGACTATGAGCCTCGCTGAGGGCTAGACAGGAGCTTGACAGGGTCACCCACAAGTAACCTAAGACATTGTCCATCTTTCTTAGAGGTAGGGTAGGGACACTAGGGACACTTACACGATGTGCGTGACCTTGGATCAAGTAACCAGTAGATTCGACAAAGGTACGCGTACACCCGAAAGGGACAGGAGCACTAACACATAATTCTCCCATTCATCACCAGGTTCCAAATAATTCTCCCGTTTTTCCAGTGCTAAAAAGTTTTCCAGTGCACAATTAGTCGGCCACTTCGTAAAGTACATTTAGATGCGGCTGACTACTGGGATTTCTTCGTAATCGAGTTCAACAAGTAGTCACTAAATTGAATATTTAAATATTTAAAATTAAATAGGTATTTAAATTTAGTATACTTAAAAACGATTTAAGTAAATGTTAATAGGTATTAGTTCAATAAAATTCGCTGAAAATTTGGCAAAATTAAAGGACAAGTTTTATCTATCAGGATATGTAGGTTAAAGCGCAAAATTTAATTTTATCTACTCTCCCCCCCCCTCTCCGTGCGTGGTGAGCTTCACCCCCCACGCCCTGAATGTGAAAGAAAACCGTGAACGATACATATATAGTATGTAGGAACAAAATAATTCTTGATAAAAATACAAATCATTCAATTCATACACACAAAAGTGATATCTCTTAACGCCAAAATATGTATGACAAAAATAAAGAATAGAATATGTTCTTTCTAAAAAGGTATACTTAATTTATATCTAAACTCTTTCATTTACTGTTGCTATGCTATTTTATAAATTTAATTCATTTGACCATTGAGCGAAATATAAATATTCATACTGGTTAAACCATTATAGTAGTTATAGATTTGCCACAGAGCGACCAGGCGTAAGAGAAAGACATATAATGACGTCAAAATGTCGGGTTGCCATGGTCGCAAAAAAAAACCCCATAAAAAGTGGTTAGAGAGAAACGTTCCAAGTACTCGAATTCACAACATTTAATTTTTTTTACTCATTTTCCAATAACATCAAATAAAAGATAAAAAAATGATGTATTCCCTTTTTATATTTTTGAAAATATTCCAATTAACGATTAAAAATCTATTTGTTCCTCATTTAAAAGACCGCTGTGACAGGTCACAGCGCAGTAAATCATAAGTCGGACTATTACTAAGGCGGATGTAGTATAAAAATTGTAGCGCTGTTCTTTTATAGGCTACGACTGTCAATTTTCCACAAGGTGTCGTCATTTGAGTGCTGATTGATTTGAGTCTTAGACGACGCTGCTTTCACATTTATATTTAGTATTTTCAAAACTAGTCCGTATAGTCAAATAAAAATAATATACTTGGGTTCTCTGATAATAAAAGTAATGAAATTAGTTTAAACTTTAAATAATATGTATTTACAACAATTGTTTCTAAACATAATTTTTGATTTGCTCTTGAATACTGTAGAATTTTTCTGGCCAGTACTAAAAAAATAGGATGAAACTTCTTCTTTCTTCTTTTTCTTCTATTCTACTCAGGATACTTTTAATCCATCGTGACAGTCCACGTTCATGGACGCACCGCCTTATTGGGACATTCTGTAACAAAGCAAAATTAAATAGTAAAATTGTAAACGACATAAGTAGATAGGATAGTTGCTAAAAAATCTAATTTTTCTCAGGCCTAGCTATTCATTTTTTACACGGTTCTTTCTCTGTCGGAATCGGAGAACTGAAAATATCAATTTGCTATAGATTCCCCAAATATGGGGGTAATTTTTATTTTATATCTAGGCATCCCCAAATTAGATTATAAACCGACTGATTTATTTAGACGTCTATGTTAGCTGGCTTCTATCGTAGATTTATGCTACGCAATTTGACCGATTTGCAATATTGACATGTCAAAATGCTCCGAGTTATTTTGAAAATAATTTACAGATTTTTCCTATTTTATCAAGTTTTTTCATGATATAACTAATGATTTAACTTTGTAACTTGATTCTTGTGAGATTTGAGAAAGAAATAGGTGATCAAAACACAAAGAAACTTGTACTTACGCATGAAATGTAAAATCCGCTTATTTTCGTTAACTGTTGCTTTTCTAACCAAGCACTGAACACCCCACCATTTTTGAGGCTACACACAAACACTCCACATCCGTTAATATGTCAATTATCTGGTAATAACAATTATTTAATACACAAAATCTTCTATTTCTATACCGCTTTTGATACTACCTGATTGTTTTGCTTCGATTTTGAAGTGTGCCAATAACCCGACCATGAAAAAATGCTCGGTCGCTGATAAAGACAAAACATGGCACTCTTTTCTATTTCTTCTTTTAGGAATCGCAATATGGCTATCTTTATCTATCAAAGCGTGTCAGACCCTTGCGGTTAAACGGTGTTACTATTAATACCATAGACCAGCGGAACTTCCGCTGGTCTATGGTATAGAGCATGTATACCGGTATTCGATAATATCGAGAAACCGGAATATCGGACCAAAATTCCGATATTGAAATAATATCGATTTTGTTTTTGTCCCAATATCGGTATTTCGATATGCGGAAGTACCCTCTAAATTTGAATTTTCTTGAGAGTGTCGAAATATCCATTTATTGCGGTATAAAACGGCTGTATCTTTTTTACCTTAACATCCAAGTTTGATTTTTTTAAAGCTTCATGGGCATGTAAACTTCACGCGTTCCCGAGACACGACAGACGGATGGACAACAAAGGGTTCCGTTTTTATCCTTTTGAGGGGCGGAACTCTAAAAATTTGGTTTAGGATGATTAGGTACCTATAGAACCATAATCAGATCAATAATGTTATTAAAACTATCGTGAGACATCTTTACTAATTATAAATACGGTATAAACTCACGTAAAAATTAAATGATGAGTGGGTCGCGAGTCGCGTAGCAGCACGGATAGCTACCCCTGATGAAGAGCTCCAAATGAGTTCGAAACATGTCGGGCCGTTCCTGACAATTTTTACTTGAGTTTATACAGTTTTTGTAATTAGTCATAATCAGATCATTTATCATACGCATAGGTCAATCAATATATTATGTCCGTATATGATCCGTTATGTAATGCTAAAACAAAACCTCTGAGCAGACGAAGCCTGTCGATCCCGACGACGGCGGCGGGTGAGTTTGACCAATGCGCCATGTTTAACGCCAACTGGACGCAGGTGCTAGAGACGTTGCTGCCGCCGCCACCCGCAACGCCCACCGTCGGCTGCCAGAACGGCTGGGAGTTCCTCTTCGAAGACATACCCTATGCTACTGTCGTTAGTGAGGTTTGTTCAATGCGGTTACTAAAACACTTTTTTCGACATTGTGAAGTCACGACCTCGAGAAATGGAAACCAAATTCACAAACGTTATTGATTTGGGATCAGATATTAGCCACAATGCAAGTTTCATCACTTGGTAGAATTGGTACCTATCCGATAAATTCCAAAGGATCATCTACTTACAAAGAAAATATGATAGTTATGGCCTGAACGGATTTTATGCATTTCGATATTATGAGTATTACATATCTATATACCTTAAATAGCGAAGTTTTAAAGTGCTTTGTAATTCCAGCGTGAATGGGTGTGCGATCGCGCGTCGCTGGTACCCTGGTCCCAGACCATTAGCTTCATGGGGTCCATCGTGGGTGGAATCCTTCTAGGATATGGCGCGGACAAGTTCGGAAGGATACCAGCTCTGTTCGGTAACTATATAATCTTAACACGTGGCACGGCATCACAAGCCAAGTAGCGCCTTCTTTTACCTACTGCCTTTAATCTCATAGATGCAGTTTATTTATATCATAGATGCAGTTTTGAAATGTACATACCTATTTACTTAAAAAATATCGAGTTCAAAATACTTCAAATTGTTATGGTTATTTTCTTTTGTACTTATCTTGTTTAGTGCTTTACGAGTAAAGAAAAAAATAATATCATTGAAATACACGTGGTTGGAAGAACATGTACAAAACAACCGAATGTCGCTGTTGAGGGGCGAATGTCGATGTGTGTGCTACACGAGAGCATTACTAAGTATGCCCACTATGTCATAGTAAAAAATATAGTCCCAATATAGGTATTGCGCATGGTGAGGATGTAGCGACGTATCATCATTCCGACTGACTCTCGACTTATCAATATTAGAAAAACCTCTGCTCGATAACCCATCAAGCGCTCACTCCTAATAAAGTGGTGACCCCGAAAGCAATTTTATTTGTTTATTTTCTCGCCGTCGAAGTGAAAAGCAGTGTTTAACACGTGGCTCAAAGCCATTATGACTTCGTGTCAAAATGGTCAATTTTAGCCCCTTCTCAAACAATTATTCAATTCATCCATTAAACAGATGGTTGAAGGTCGTATCTAATTCTACCAGTACTATTACCAGAATTTTAGAAATTCGTAAGTAGGTATGTGTTTTTGCCTGATAAATTATCTTTTTGTTTCAGTGTCTAATATACTGGGCTGTATCGGCGGCGTGGCGTCAGTCTTCACCATAGGTTTCTGGGATTTCTCAATGTGCCGCTTCATGGTTGGAATGGCTTGTGACGGTTGTTTTCTGTTCATGTATATTCTAGGTAAGAAAAGATTTAGAATAAAGTATTAATTATAAGCAATTTTTTTTATCGTTCGTAATAAGTAGGTATACACTTACTTAATTATCATATTTCTAATGTCTATAAAAAACGTTAATGTACATACCTAGCCGAAAGACGGTTACGTTACGATGGTCACATTTCGTTTGCGTAAGCTATTTTATTACTTAATGATTATACTTACTAAACTAAAGCAAATTATGTATAGTAAAGAAAACTGAAACGCGTACATTGTGACAAGAGCGGAAAAGGGTGCCTACGTCTTTCAATTTCCTTGCCTGACCGTACCTATGTATCTAGATATGAGGTTCTGTCTTCATTGCATTTATACCTTTAGTGCGTTACACAACAGCGTTATTCCCATGCAGTGCGAAATGCCAGAAGGCATATATTTGTACGCACTTACTTACTTTGTTTTGACTTGCCTTATTTACTTTATATGCAGTAGAACCACGCTACACACAGTGAATAATAAAAGATTTATTAGGTACGTTTCTGTTTGAATGGTGTTGTTGGAAGGATAAAAATTGACAAAATTGTCTTAAAACAGATAGGTTACAACATACATTATACACTATGTTAGCTACATTTACAACATACATTATGTTAGCTACATTACAACAGTAACAAGGATCTATCTATGGTTTAAGTAAGTAATTATAATCCATAACTAAAACAAAATCCAAATGAGCAAGTAGGTGATTTTAAGTTCAGCCCCTAAAATTCTGAATGATTTATTAATCCAAAAATATGGGCCTATTATTTTACCAGTTCTTTATTTATTACAAGTCTTTTTAAGATTTAAGTGGAAGTTTATGCCTGTTGTCATACGTTGTCCAGTTCTGGAGTACGTGGGCGTGAAGCACCGCTCGTGGGTGGCCAACATGTCGATCGCGCTGTACTTCGGCGGCGGCTGCCTCGCGCTGCCGTGGCTGGCGCTGTGGATTGGGGACTGGAAGATCTTTACACTGGCGACCGCTATACCTATGCTGGTAGTTCTCCCCACGCCCTTCTTGGTCCCCGAGAGTGTTGGGTGCGTCGACTTCACTAACAATTCCTTGTACTGTTCTGTGACTAAAACCGAACTAGCACATGTGTAGTTTTATAGGGGTTAGTTCAAATAAAAACGGCAGCATTATGGCTTAGAGTTTAACAGTACGTTTAGAGAAACATTTTCGTTCTAAATAAGAGCGGCGCGGTATGTACCTAGCAAAATGCACACTACGAGTATGTCAAACGTAGAGTAGCGGAAAACGACGCAGTGAAGGAGAATTCCGCTTGTCTTTATTTGTAAATTTTTTGATACGTCTTATAGTAAAAATAGTCCAACAAAGGTGTTCTTATCCTTTTTAAGTCTTCTCTTCCAGTAAATCTTTGAGAGAAGAAGTGGAAAGGACAAATGGACCACTGCTTATATTTTTTATTAAAAGAGCAAAAACCAAGACCTGTCTCGCGCCATAATTAATTACCTTACTGGATATACTTTAGTTTTTATCCTATTCCGCGTCAAACCGCGATTTTACAGCTGTTTTTACATTTCAGATGGTTGGTATCTAAGGGGCAAGTTGATAAAGCTGTAAAAATACTTAAGAAGTTTGAAAGGGTCAACAATTCCAAAATTTCTCAAGAGGTTCTTGACGAATTTATTGTAAGTATATTAAAAACAGGTAGGTAATTTTAAGTATTTTTAGGTAGGTATTTTTAAGTCGCTCCCATAAACAACGCCGCACCATCAACATCGTAGGAATGTTCCTAACATTGTCACTACCTTGGTCGGTACAACCAAGCAAGTTGCAACCAAGTAAGTACTTAGAACTAGGTACAAGGACCCTGTTAGGGCGTTTACTCAATATTATACACAAAGAGATAACTTGTATTATTGCTTGGAGCTGGAAAATACTGCAATATAAAATTTGATTGTAGTGGAAATTAATTATGTAATTGAATAAACCACTTAAGCATACATTCAAAAACACATCACGGAACCAAATAAATTACCCCTAACTTTTGGACATTTTAAGAATTTTAATTCGACAAAAACTAAAAAGAGGACGTGTTTTGACTTCTGATTTTAATGATGTCACAATTTAAGCCAGTATCTTCATAGAAACGTAACTTCACACCAGAGTATCATGTCTCTGCTTCACACTAACAAATCCTTTAATTGACATTTCATAAAGAGTAGCTGATTTACTGTGACCAGTTAATTCTTTTGTTTATCGTACGCATCTGCAGTGACAGCAGGAACCAACATGCGATAATTATAATTAATTAATAATTAATTAGACAGATAGGGTTCGATCTTGTTTCAGTAGGTTTCCTAATCGGACTTAAAAGTTGTTACTACGGTGAAACTTCAAATGAGTAATTATCAATGTTGCTGTTACGATTGTCACGTCATATTTCGCAATCTTAAATCATTAATAAATATTAAATTATTATTAGGCATCGGTAATTCAGAAGCTTTTATGCCTAAACTTCGGCGTTATAGGTGCATTCAGCTCCAGTAACTTCGGCGCCGAAGTTTACGCATCTAATTAATTGAATGAATCCTTGGATTTCTACATTAACTAATGAGGCTAACATTCAAACATACCTACTATATTATATTAGTTATAAAATTGACTAATTGAAGGTGCTTTAAAGTATAGTTCGACCAAATGTAATTTTCACCTCACTCGCTCGGAAAACCTCCGTTTATAGCGCAAAATCTGCATGCAAAAGTCTATCCCACCAAAACATTTCATGTAAATTTGGCGGCCAAGACTCACATGCTCATAACGCTTTCGCTCTAAAAAGTTATCAGATCCCAGGACAAGCCAAGCCCCTAAGCCCTGACTTTACTAACCCTGCACCTTGGTTTCAAAAGTATGGCTTGGCTGTTTCTGTTTAACCTGTGAATTTGGGCGCTCTGGTGTTTACTGGGACGAAACTATGAGGGTTTAAAAATGAGACGAAACGGTTCGAGAAAAGGTAGGTAGCGCCCCGCCTCTTTTTTGTTCGTCTTGGCGGGGGAACTACCGTGCCCCCAGATTTTATCCGCTAGCGTGCAAAAGTCATGTGAATTTCGAACACGAGGATTTTGATTCTCTGTGGTCCATGTAATCTATTTAAAACTCCTACAACGCGTGACTGATTTCATCAGTCGATAAATCCGCGAATAACCAATCAGCGCACGCTAATAAAGGGCGATCTGGTCAGGCCGGCTAAAAGGATCTGTACGTTTGGATACGTCTGTATTAAAAAAATACACACACAATATCACGTTCAGAAACCAGATTTGTGGTTACTGATTTTTAAGTTTTTATTTTTCTACACTTTATTTTATTTTGAATACTCGTATGTTTTAGTATAAATATTCATAGTATTTCAGTTTGATTTATATATTTTGACTAGTTTATAAGTTAAATACAACACAAATTTTAATGTTTATTTGTTATGTCTGAACGCACCCGAAAAAAAAAATTAAAAAGTTGGAAGTTTTCACTATTCACGTACCAACATGTAAATTTGTTGTGTGGAGAATACATACAGCCCGACACAAAAGAGTAGAAAACGGATGAAAAAGGAACTAAAATTTTTCATACAAAATTGTTACCATATTCAAGCACTTTACGTCAAAAATGTGACAGTTGCGAAGGAAGTGGCGCCCTCATTTATTTTCTAATCTTTTGTGTCGCACTGTACTGTTGTCTTACTTTATTGAAGTATCAAAAAAAAAGAAAGTCAAGCCCAATTTGGAGTATTTACTTAACGACTCACGGTTAGGGTCCGGTTACACTTGGTTTTCATTAGATTGGTTCATCCGCGTGAGTATTCGGGCGAGGAGACAAGGTTTGGTAGAAGTATCAGCCGATCCGTATACTTCACTTCCTATGATTGAACCAAACGCACCTGTAACATAAATTTATCTAGAGTATCTATGACGAATAAACTTGGATTCCCAACTTTTATAACGTTCTACCGCAACACGTGAGGCGCTAGCTCGACATGGAAGAACAGCTGCCCAACGACAGCTGTCAATCCCGTCGTATATGGCCACAGAGTTCGGTATTACGTACTAAAGAGTTTGGTCATTCATAAATCAAGAGGCGATACTAGCGCCATCGAGCTAATTCTCTGATGCGCCGTCACGGCCAACCCTGACAGTCACACGCCCTCGTGTGATAAGACCTTTACAAAGAGTAAATAAATAAATAAATAAATAAATAAATATTAAGGGACAATCATACACAAATCGACCTAGTCCCAAACTAAGCAAAGCTTGTACTATGGGTACTAGACGACGATATACATAATATATAAATACATACATAGATAACATCCATGACCCAAATACAAATATTTTGCACAAATATTTGCCCCGGCCGGGATTCGAACCCGGGACCGCCGACTCAGTAGGCAGGTGTCTACCAACCGAGCCAAACGCGTCGTCGAAAGAGTATCTAAAAAGAACGACATGATTTCAAACTAAGCAAGCTCGACCCTTCCTGACCAATATGTTGTCTGCGTCTAGCGTTGCCAAATAGTTGCCTGTCGCATTTTTCTTTATCTCGCAACATGTAAGCAATCTTTCGCTTCTAGGCAAATTCATAATTTCATTTTCTTGAAGCGCATACTATTCACTAACGTATCTAGCAAATGGCTCGATACCACGTACCTACAATCCGCACCTGCACCCGTTCAATACCTATTCAAAGTGCAGACCCAAAACCCTCTTGCCTCCATGCCATCCCATGTTTGAGTACCTAAGCTAAACGGCAGCACAGGAACTCCGAACTTCACAGTTCACAATAGCTCCCCTTCTGCAATGACATCTGTCAATTAGTATTGTATCCAATAGTTTGACATCCCATTTCAAGCATTTTTCGCTTACTAAAATGTAACATTCGCAGCATTCGCTATAACCAACTTATCAGGCTCACACTGCAGTAAAAGTCACAGCAATGGCGTGCACCGGGCGCCTAAGGCCCTTTCGACCAGCGTATCCTCAAATCATGGCGTGAACCGGGCGCGCTAGGCCCTTTGGATCAGCCTGCTCTTGCTTGTGGTGCGGCGTAGACCGGGCGCCTGTAGCCCATCCGACTAGCCACCTCCCACCTACACTTCCATAAAGCATAGACCGGGTACCTGCAGTCCCTTCTGACCAGCCTTCAGTACAAGGTCGTGATGCAGATCTAGCCGATAAACTCACGTCCACCAGTCATCATTCACCATTACAAACAGACCATGTAAAAGCACTCTCTCTCTTTTCTGCCATCACAAGTAGCAACACCTACAAAGGATCCTTCCTACTTACTTCCATAACTGCTCATTAGAAGGCTAACAAGGATTCTCTATAACAATGATTTTAAAAGTGTAGATTTGTTAGATCGCTATTCTTTTTTTTTTAAAAGGAAGGTAAACTTATCGCTCTTTATTTTTGGAACCAGAAACTATTCAGAACTACTCACTCAGGGTGGTTCACTTGACACCGAGAATATCATTGTCGCTATTTTATCATTAACCGCCGTCTCGGCCTCCTGTTTATCTGTTAAGTAAGTAGTAACTCGAGCAAAACCTCAACACTATTTAACCAGCTTTAACCTTTTCACACTTTGTCAAATACAAAATCTGTCATTCACACGTCATCACATTGCAATGCGAATCGCGTCATTAAACTCTATGAGGCATATAGGTTGATATCGCTCTACACGCCTTGATGGATATTGGATATATCTGTTGTTGGCGTCCGAAGGGATAAGGGATAAAACTATCATCTCAATTGCTAGGCTCCACTTCACCGTTCAAAGCTGTGCACGATGCATATCATTTATATTTTTGATCATACAGTTACAGTTACAAAGTTATGTTAGTTTTCCGCGTAATGGAAACCATAATTGTTCAAAATAAATGGTGCCCAGGGTCTTATCATAACCCAAAGCTACATGATACATTAGAGTCCTAAATAGTCCTAATTAGGAATCGATACGACGTGGAGCAATGGGCAATTGGGCAACCACGAATTTGTCTAATTAAATTTTACATTTCTGAATAGAATTTTACTACGTAAATCAAAGTATGCATGAGCAATAGGTACCTTCAGGTAGTAGTGAGTTGTCTGTTTGCTGATTAGATTCTAAATTATACCGACTACCATGAAGCTCTACCAAATAAACAGCTTTTATACCGGGTGTTCGGCGTGCTGTCAGTTTTACGCATGTAGGGAACAGTTGCTTTCAAATTGAAGTGATTTTCACGACAAATAACTTAGCGTGCTACATTCTAGGGTTATACTAGGTACTCATTCAACTTAGAAGAAACACACCACCGATGAACTCGCGGAGGTAAATCAACTTTAGCTTCGAAAGCTATAATGACTTGCCGTCAGTGAAATGGTAAAATGCTGATCGTACTGTTTAATTATGACGTAAATACGTAATTCAAGAATACTTTGACCTATTGTAATGGTTTCCTGAATTTAAATCGCAACGATAGTGATGAAGAGGTGATCTATCCATCTGGTGTTTAGCATCATCTTCATCATTATCATCATTTCAGCCACTGCTAGGCAAATACTTTCCCGATATGGCCCCGCGATGCTCGCATACAACGAGTTCCTGTACCCTTTACAATATCGTAAGTCCAACCTGCAGGAAAACTTTTCCACGTGTCATCCTCCAGCACATGGTCACCGCTCGGGCACCTTTTCGTCCTAGTTGCTACCACCTAATGTTACTCCCACTAAGGCCACTGAATAATTACGTTCTTTTTTTTTATGTTATACCTAGGTATAGGTCCTATACCTTCACCTTATAGCTTCAATCTCACAAGTTGGTTAGTGACGTTGAAGACGACAATGGAACATGCTTACCCAGATAGTGCTTATTCACTCTCACTTTTAAAATACCACATTTATAGGCTGCCTGTCCACAGAAATGATAACCGATAGTAGTAGGTATTCTATACCAAATTGGAGTGTGAGGAGTGTACTACCTCTCCTTGAAAAGAATCACAAGCTGCTACCAAAAATGAACGTAATGACCTCACCAGATAATGTCGACCTCTCGTTTTACGATTCTTGTAGATTTGGACATCCTTGCACGTGACCGGTTCACTGGCTAGCTTCATCACATCATCGATGCAACTGGTACTGATGTGCCTAGGTTCCATTTTCGTTGGTCTGGTTATCTTTTAGTTGTCGTCGAAGCGTCTTCAGTCATAATGCTCTAAAATCTCGTCAAAACTACATGCAAAATCAATTATCTGCGAATCAATGAAATTTTCTTAGATAATACACAATTTACACGGCAATAATCTCTACTTTCAGAAAGCTTAATAATGTTCCACAGACGCATAGCTTCTCGCGCAGTCCCCTTACCTCCAACTTGAAACTCTAGAGTCTAATAGGACTTCGTCAAAGTAATTTGCATTATCAATATTACAATAAGATTGTTTAAGCCAAGTTTATTTTATTATATACCATGTTAAGCCTTATTAGTACTATTTGGCAGTGCGGCTCTTTAGAGCGTTCGTTAGGGCTGGTGACAACTCAGCACTTCTAGCACAACTCTAATAGGTACCTCTTGGTCGTGCGAAAAACATTAGCAAATCTCGTTCTTGACAATACCGTGCGAACAGGATAGGAGATGTTGAGGCACGCGACAAACGAAGACGCTGCAAGATGTGCTAGCCGGTAAGCTGTAAGCTTGGTTATAGACATGCGCAAAACTCAAATGAAAAGAATCGAGATAGTTATCACTCGTTTCGTTTAGTATATCTATAGACTCAACTGCTCTACCATGTAGGTCGTTAAGAAAGTGTAGCATGAATACGAATGACGTAGATATTTGAAAAATAAGGTTACTTCGCGATCTACACATCTCTATTTGGCTATTCACTACAATATCGGTTACCTTGCACAAACCCTACATCTGAACCAGCTTCACCTTGATCACACTTGATAAGATTTGTGTATGCAAGACTCGTAGGTGTATTATGTGTTGCCACAATCAACTGAGAGAGCCATGCTCCCATATTACCAAAAAAATATCGCATTTCCGCTATCCGTCCTCATGATGCCGATGGTGTTTCTACTTGTCCCCTCATGATCAAGCCCTCAGATCCCACTTCTGATAACGACTCACGGTTAGGGTCCGGTTACACTTGGTTTTCATTAGATTGGTTCATCCGCGTGAGTATTCGGGCGAGGAGACAAGGTTTGGTAGAAGTATCAGCCGATCCGTATACTTCACTTCCTATGATTGAACCAAACGCACCTGTAACATAAATTTATCTAGAGTATCTATGACGAATAAACTTGGATTCCCAACTTTTATAACGTTCTACCGCAACACGTGAGGCGCTAGCTCGACATGGAAGAACAGCTGCCCAACGACAGCTGTCAATCCCGTCGTATATGGCCACAGAGTTCGGTATTACGTACTAAAGAGTTTGGTCATTCATAAATCAAGAGGCGATACTAGCGCCATCGAGCTAATTCTCTGATGCGCCGTCATACTCAATGCTAAAAGCCTGCATTAAAACGAAAAAGGCCATATTATACATATTGAAATTTTACCGAAACTATTGGCATAAAGAATCTTGCTCGGATCCCCACCGTCCGGCGTCCATCACTTCCAAAGCAAGTGCTACCGTGCTGTATACTTGAGAGTCGCCATCGCCAACTAATCCTCCCGCAGAATGCCATTCTTCCACATTCACTACTAATGTGTCAAGTAGTTCACAAATAAGTACGAATCTAACACTGCTTAAGAAAAACTCAACGATAAAATATGCACGACAGTATTAAGTAGAGTTGTCAATCCGCTGTTTTCTAACATAATTGTGGCGTTATCTGGGGAAAGGGACCTTATTGTCGGTTCTAGTTGCCGAGATAATCGCGTTTAAAGTAAAATGTCGAAAAAAATCAATTTTTCTTTTTTTACTCTATATTAATAAGCAGGGTCTAAAATTTAAACTGACAAAGACACAACTTTTTAAATCGATTTTTTAAGACTTAGAACAGCCCTTAAAGTTTAGTGAAAAAGGGACCTTATTGTCGGTGCCCCTCTTGTATGCTTTCTGTGAGCTCGGTATCGGTTTGAGAGACGTGTCGGTACTTGTCGGCGCACAAAGGATAATTATTGATCATTAGGAAGTATCCTTGCTCATCTCTCACACTTCTTGGGAGTGTGGGGGGAGGGCCTTATCTGTACTATGTACACTTAGGCTACTTCTGTCGCGGCCCGTTACTACGGGCCGGTCTTTCTGGTGACGCGTGGTTGCGACGGCGGTTTCTTAGTTGGTTGGGCCTTCGTGATGTTCCATGAGTCCTCGAGGCCCGGGTGGAGCTTTATCTCCTCTTCTTATTTCCCACTGTTGGTGGTGGTGGTGGTGGTGTCGCTGCATCTGCAGCTCGTAGCAGCTCGTGGCGGGATTCATCAGCTTTCCGGACCATTGTGCTGGCCAGTCTGCTGATCTAGGCGTCTAAGGGTTTCCATTTCAGTGCCCTCTGTATATGGTCATTCCGCACGAAGCGTGGGCAATCTATAATGTGTCTCAGTGCCAGGTTTTCTTGGGCTCTGATTTTGTTTCGGTTTGTGGTAGCCACTAGGGCGTACCACGCCGGCGCCGCGTATGTAAGCCTGGACCTCACATACGTTTTGTAGATCCCCAGCTTCGTGCGGATCGGCAGGTTGCTCCTTAGGACTGGTCTCAGCGTAGTTCACGCTGGTCTGGTTCTTGAAACCACTTCCGCCACGTGCTGCTTCATGGTGAGGCCCCGGTCTATGGTGACACCTAGGTACCTCACCGTGTGCTTCCATTCCACGTCTTGACCAAACATGCGGAGTGGAGGTGAAGTCTGTTTTCTTCCGGTCATGAAGGCCTGAGTCTTGGTGACGTTGACAATAAGCCTCCAGTCCTCAATCCATCTTGGTAGAGCGTCTAACTGGGTCTGCATCTTCCTGACGGCATGGGTGGGGCTGACGGATGCGGTGTAAAAGGCCGCGTCATCCGCGAACAGCCCCAGCTTGACGTCGCCTCCTACCACTGGGGTCATCGGTGAAGGTTGCGTAGCACGCTGGTGTAAGGCAGCTTCCCTGAGGGACTCCTGCTAGGATTGGGCGCTCCGAAGACAGTGCCTGTTCCACTGCCACTTGGAACTTGCATCCGCTCAGGAAGGACTTTATCACCGTTATGATGCTGCGTGGGGCCGTGGTGTGCAACAGTTTGTACAGCAGCCCCTCGTGCCATACCCAGTTGAACGCTTTTTCCATATCGAGCATGACAGCCACAACATGCTCTTTCTTGTTGCTTGCATTGGCCATAAAGTGAAGAACGCGAGTGAGCTGTAGCGTTGCCTGAATCCGAACTGTTCCGAACGGGGCTCGACGTGGGGGAGAAGTTTCCCCAACAGGAGCCTCGAACACCTTGGAGAGGGTGCTGAGCAGAGTTATTGGCCTAAAGCTCTCCGGTCTTCGGCAGTCTTTGCCAGGTTTGGGCAGCATAACTACCCTCCCAGTCTTCCAAGTTTGGGGAAAGTGACCTGAGCGCATGATCCCGTTGAACAGGCGCGTCACTGCCACAATGGGGATGAATCGGCGCCCGGGGCATTCTTGGGGTCGCAACGTTGGAGGGCTCGCTGCATCTGGCTGGGGGAGAAGACCGCGTCTTCCTCTGCTCTTGCTGGTGCCTCCGAAGTACCTCTCCAGGTGTTCTGTGATGCTCTGCTGGTGTTCTGCATTGTGCATCGGGTTGGGCCTAAATTGTCCCTCCAGGTACTCGGCGAAGATCTCTGCGCGATCCTCAGCCTTGCAGCGTGGAGTGTTGTCTACAGGGTCGTAGAGTGGTCTTATTGCCTCAGGTTTTGTCACTAGCTGTCTGCAGATACGGTGAATGAAGGGGCCATCACCTTCTTCAGACGCTAGGTGGCTCTCCCAACTCTCGGCCCTGTGTTCTGTGAGCGCTTTCTTGGTTTTAATATATTATATTAATATTAAGGCTATTAAAATTAAACATAAATTTATAGTCGATATCAGATGATATCACTAAAAATTTTACCACCGACGATAAGGTCCCTTTTAGAAAATATAAAGTGGTTGTACCAACTTTTTACTAAACTTTATCTTGAATTTTGAGACTTAAAAAACTACTTTTTTAATATTTCCTCTGTTAATTTGATCTCATTTGACTAAGTTTTAGCGTAGTAGATGTATATGTTTGTTGATTTTGACTGTTTAATTAGATTTATAAACACAAAGCTATTTTTGTTAAAATAAATATTTTTTTATAATAAACAACGTTGATTCAAATCGAAGTAGCTCTTATTGAGTGTCTAATTACATATAATATTTATTCCTTCTATAATATCTAACGGAAATACACTATAAATAGGAATTTAAGTAAAAAATCCATCAATTTATTTTTTTTACTTTATGCACTTTGGCAAGGTAAACTATACGAAAACAGATATTTAATTACAAAATTGTACTTGAAACCTGAAAGCCTATACAATCTACTCCTCAAATAGCATGGTATCTATGTAACTTCCAACAATAACATACTTTAATGGGGTGTAGAAGTTTGAATTCAATTTTCTCATAATCACCTTTTCTGACTTTTGAGTTTCAATTATTTTTCAAAAAATATCTATTAAACCTACATGCATGTTTTTTACATGGTTCGATAGCTCAATGTATGTAAATTATGGGGATATACATAACTCAATACCGACAGTAAGGTCCCTTTACCCAGATAACGCCACAATTGTGCGCATCGGGTTACATCGGGCACATCTAAAAATACCCACCACAGAATACTCTATCTGTGGTAGAAATTTCATGGTTGTATCCCGATGTACACAATTTCGCGACTTAGCAAAATGTACTAGAGCACGCAGGCTAAGCTTAACATCAAGATTTTATCAAGGTATTTTTTGTATCAGATGTGCCGAATATGTATACATTTTTAAAAACAAGATTAAATTTGCTGTTCAGTTATATTTTTTTAAATTGTAAATATTCAGGATATATGTATAACTAATTTATCGTTCTGAATAAAAAAAACTTGTTGTGATTTT
Source organism: Apotomis capreana (assembly GCA_947623375.1). Classification (NCBI taxonomy): domain Eukaryota; kingdom Metazoa; phylum Arthropoda; class Insecta; order Lepidoptera; family Tortricidae; genus Apotomis; species Apotomis capreana. The sequence goes on from OX392498.1 coordinate 28,678,635, forward strand.
TACCTTTTCGGCAGTAAACCCAATTTTTTATATCAAACTATTCTTGAATAACATAAAATATTAATAGCTGATATATCTATTTAACACGAAAACGATCCCGCACAAGCCCTAATAGCCTTAACTGATCAGTAATAAAAAAATTAAAAGAGCAGTAAATGGTCCTCTTCACCCCGCTCTCCCGCCACGCAGGGGACGAATCTGACTTCCCTCCACATCTGAAAATAATCACTGTGATCGCTCTATATGTGGTAGAAACTTCATGCTTGTAACCCGATGCGCACAATTTCGCGGCTTAGCAACTCTACTATGTAGGTATAAAAGCATCTGAAATTCCGATGCCTAATTATTATGGGATGCGAGTACATTTATTCACAGTAAGTTAAATGAAAACACAGAAAACAAAAGAAACAAAAACCAATCAAGGAAATGGCCGAAGTTCTGCCCTGACTACATATAATAAGTAGGTAGATATGGGTAGTTTTTGTATCATATGGCCATAAACAGTTAAAAAAATCACTTGTGCTAGCTAAGATTTTGCAGAACATCTAGGCATCTATATAAGTATAATCTACTTAGATTTTAAATCCTAAATACCTTCGCTCGCTCTGCACCTTTCAATTTCATGACTCGCGCTTTGCAGCCCTGTATAACATATAACTAATTATGTAGGTGCAAAACATTTCCACCGCAAAGTACATACTTAATTCATGGTTTTTTGTATGCTCTCATGAAATGAGGTACCTATTTATATTTATTTCATCTTTTGTTACAGGTTGTTTGTAAAACGACAGAACAGAAAAATGATAGTTTGGTCGTTATTTTTAAAACGAAAGGGTTGCGTAAAACAGTTCTGTACCTGATTATTGCATTCATGGCTTGCGCTCTGGTATTTGATGGGTTAATCAGGCTGTCCGAACATCTCGGTATGGATTTCTTCCTGACATTCACATTCGCATCAGCTACAGAGATACCTTCTATTGCTCTACTGGTCCTGTTAATAGACAGGTTCGTTCTAAAATATTTTACTTGATACACCCCAACATTTTATAAACTTACTTAACGTTTGTTTTTGGTATTGCAATAAACTAAATCAATCTTGCATGTGTTACTTTTCAGATTTGGACGTCGCAGGTTAGTTTCGGGCCCTTTGATCTTAGGAGGAATCATCGCATTTGTTGGCGCTTTTGTACCTCGAGGTTTGTAAAAATGAAAATTAAAACTATACTGCGGACGCTATTCAGTAGTTGTTAGTACCTATTATACCTACCTAAGCAGCTAAATCTTACATGAGGCCTGAGAATAGATAAAAGTAAATCCAAGGTGACTCGCGATGATTATCGAATAATTATCGAAATACGAGACGTTATTCACTTAACTAATAATTTTACAGGAAGAAAATTTAGGCCTTTAGGCGAGGTCTTTTTCGTAGAAAGTCAATTTAGTGAAACATCATGTTTGTTTTACATCTATTTCGAAGGACGTAAGTAGGTCTATTTTACATAATTTCACAGGACGTCATTTTCTGAGTTAGTTATATTTTAAGTAGGTCTATTTCGAAAGTCGTCATTTTCTGGGATTAGTCAGTATTTAGCTCTATTTCGCAGGACGACATTTTCTGGGCAAGTTATATATTCTAATTGGGTCTATTCCGCAGGACGATATTGTCTGGATTAGTCATCTTCCAGCCGCTTGTTGGTAACTCTCATAGCAAGGCATGGGGACGAGATTATGACGGGAGATGATCAAATGCAGCCGGAGGCATACATGTACGCCAGCTCGAAAATCAATCGTACGCCTCCGTATAATATATTAAGAAAATAATTACAATAAACTAACAATGTCGATTTTTAAGATAACTATATACAGTGTAAACTCTATGTAACGTCACTCGATTTAACGACAAACTCCCTAAAGCGTCGAAATCACTCTGCTTTGGTTGGTTTAGCTTGTCTTCCATACAATGATATACTCCATTTCAAATACGAAGGCCCGATGCACTTGAAACTTAACAATAGGGCTCATAATGTTTGTCTTTTGTTATCTAATTAGGAGCACTTCAAAATGGCACGCGTCGGTACTGGGCCCGGCCAGGTATCTTTTGTTATCACTAATCCTATTGTTAATGCCTAATGACAGACTCAAGTGCATCGGGCCATGGTATTTGAAATGGAGTATACACTCTATATAGCATTACACCCACTCTCAATAACGACAAGAATGAAATAATAAAAACCGGCCAAGTGCGAGTCGGACTCGCGCACCAAGGGTTCCGTACAAACACTTTCCATCCCTAAGTGGTTAAGTTAAGTTTGCACCTGGTATGTATAGCGCCCCATATAAATTAGGTGCAAAGTTAGGTATTAAAAAAACTACTAACTAGATCTCGTTCAAAACAATTTTCGTTGGTAGTTTTTATAGTAATGTACATCATATGTTTTTTTTAGATTTTTCATTTTCTTATTTTAGAAGTTAGAGGGGGGGGACCAACTTTTTTCCACTTTGGAAGCGTCTGTCACGCAAACTATTCGGTTTAGAAAAAAAATATTTTAGAAACCTCGATATCATTTTTGAAGACCTATCCATAGATACCCCACACGTATGTGTTTGATGAAAAAAAAATTTTTGAGTTTCAGTTCTAAGTATGGGGAGCCCCCAATATTTATTATATTTTTTTTATTTTTGCATCAAAATCTTAATGCGGTTCACAGAATACATCTACCTACCAAGTTTCAACAGTATAGCTCTTATAGTTTCGGAAAAAAATGGCTGTGACATACGGACGGACAGACAGACGGACAGACGGACAGACGGACAGACAGACATGACGAATCTATAAGGGTTCCGTTTTTTGCCATTTGGCTACGGAACCCTAAAAAGGACTTTTTTAGTTGCCAAAATTAGTAAAAACTGCGCAGCTGTGTACCTACCTTCTTTTGTCCCTTTATTATCCTAGCCTGTAATAAACTGGACTGTCGGCATCATACATATCGAACTTTCTAAGAAATCCGTTCTTTTGTTTACAAATTGGGATTGCTTGCACGTGTAGAGTTGTAGACTGTTGTTAGTAGGAGTCATGGATTATCTATACGTTATCATAGTTTTTAGTTGCTCGCAAACTTTCAAACTGTAAACATGGCAAGTAAGAGAAAATCACTGTGTATTGACGATAAAGTTTTACTGACGCTCAATAGAGGCGGGAGAGAAGATAAGTGATGTTGGCAGACGCTTTGGATTTAGTCGCTCTGCCGTGTCCACAATATGGAAAAATAAAGAAAAAAAATTACAAGCAGAGGAGGATGGAAGATCTTCCAAAAAATTAAAGAAACCTAAATACGAAGATTTGGATCAAGCTGTGCTATCATGGCTTCACCAACAGGGCCCGAATAATATGCCTATCTCTAGAATTGTTTTTTATGTACATAATAACTAACACTAGTCTGAAATAAACTTTTTTATTTTTGTATTAGGTACAGATTTTTCTTCTCTCCATTTAACGACAACTCTCTATAACGTCAAAATATACGCAGTCCCTTGAGTGCCGTTATATATAGAGTTTACACTGTATATTTATTGAATTAAAATACCTACAGAAAATGTACAAACATGGGTGACGACGGTAATGGGGGAGAAAACTAAGAAAAAGGTGGGCGAAGGGGGAGGTTGGTTGTACAAAGTTGTTGGTTGTAGAGTTTACACTGTATATATTGCTAAGTGTAAAATTCCAGCTCCGTCTTCGCAAGATGTGTCTTCTGGTGCCTCTCACCCTCATGGAGACAGCTCGTATGACTAATATTTGTACTTTAACTTTTTACCTGTTAATTATTTGTGTATATTTTTTCCCATTTGGATGATATTTTTTGGAATATAATTAGCTGTTTTTTTCATAAAAATCATAATATTCAGTCCTAAGGCTTCATCACATGAGATTACAATACTAATCGTGTAAATGAGGTTCTTAAGGTCATATTATGACGGCTCGGTCACAGTGAAAAAAAAAAATGTAATAAGGCCTCTTAAATAAGCCGAGAAAAACAAATATTATTTGTTTTTCTCGGCTTATTTAAGAGGCCTTATTACATTTTTTTTTTCATAATATGACAAAGGAGTGTCCATTCAAAAGGGCTTAAATATTCTCTATGAAACTCATACAAAAGTAAGCCGTTTTGAAAAGACAGTACTCAAATATATTGTCAATTTCAACCAACTTTTTGAAATGAATAATACTTTTCCCCCGAATTCCATTTAGTAACATAATGCTTTCATTGCGTGCAGTCGAAAATAAGTTGAAAAAACGAATTTTACGCGTGAATCTTGTTAATTTGGAGTTGTTTTTGAAACCAAAATTATCAATGGAAAATTCAAACTGGAGGTTTCTAATATACCAGTAAATCCCAATAGCGCTGTTTTAGGTAGTCAAGTAACATCAGTAATATGTTAGAAACATACCTATTTGATAATAGAGAAAAATGCCTAAAACAATCAGCATTTTAAAAGGAATAAGGCCTCTTAACTCTTGATTTATTGTTACGGTTGTTATCTTGAATCTTACAAATTTAGTGTCAGAAAATTTAAAACTGAGAAAATGGCTAACCGAGAAATGATGTCCCTCGAAATTGACAGGAAACGAAGTTTACCTACTAAGAAACTGTCTTAACATGGCGTCCTTCGAAATTGTCAGGAAGTGAAGATGATCTGCCGAGAAGGTGAGGAACTGAGAAAATGACCTTGCTCGTATTACTCAAATCGAGGATGTCCCATCTTTATGTCATGTTAAACGTAATATTTCTTGACGGCTTCTGGGCTTTATACAATCATTGATCTTCGTTGGTCTGAAATGGAATTAAATTTGAACATAATGTCAGGTGTGGCGTCGGTGACGATGGCAGTGGCGGCGCGGTTCTTCGGCAACATGGCGTACAGCGCCGTGATCCAGTGGACGCCCGAGCTCATGCCCACGAGCGTGCGCGCGTCGGGCGCCTCCTTCGTGCACGTCAGCGGCTTCGTGGCCGCCATGCTCTCGCCCTTCCTCGTATACTCCGTAAACATCTATGTTCTTATTCGTTACATCTGTATCATACAATTCCAGATTTGTATGGAAAATCTGTTTTCTATGGAGAGGTGTAGATTTCAGGAAAAAAAAACATTTTTTTTATACTCGCGTAGCTACTTTAATCTGTCAATTATAATTTCACAGACAAAATCACAATAACGCACTTTTTTATCTTATACCAAAATTCTATACTTACTCTATGGTACCCGCTACATAACTTTAATATTCATGATCATGAGACATCTCTCTACTCAACTCTAATAATTTCAAAAAGAGAACATCAGCATATTTGATTTAAAAAATGCACGCTACTGTTCACTGCTTGGTTGAAATTACTTGTCAAAAAATTTAACCAATCATGAATTCATGAGGCAGCCGCCATGACCGTCGCGATCATGTTTTTTTAATAGGTCAGTTTTAGCACAGAATAGATAGTAGTACAAGTACAGAAGGCACACTACTTTGATCTTTACAAAAGCCGCTTTTTTTAGCCGAAAAAATATGATTTATGACCCTTCTAAAGTCGTCGTCCTCAGCGCAAGCCAAACGGAACGTTAAAGCTGCGTGCCAACGGTGAAAATGAATTGGCTCGCTTGCCGCGTCGCCGAGAGCGAGGGCTGTCAACGACTAAAAATAAAAATGTATTTCCCATTTATTTCTTGCATTCAACTGGATTTCACGAAGACGAAAGCTTAAAACCGTCCTCCCTGTTGAAATACTGGACACAACTGATATAGACAGAAACCTTTCACATTACTTATTACACGGCCTTAACATTAAAATTTGGTTCATTAAGTCAGTAATCGTCCGTAAATAGTGAATTAGTACTAAACACTGAATTAGTTGACAAATCGAAATATTTTATTCGCTATTTTAGTTGGAACACTATTATGGCTTTGTCGGATATACAGTTTTGGGCATTATCGTGTCAAAATACCGCGTTGAAGCAGGCATCAACAGCAAATACAGCAATAACATACCTGACACTGCACCTGCTCTCTTTTGTTAGTACATATAATGTTTACATTGTAGTTGTACCTACGTAGTATGATTGTGATATTGTGGGACAGGAGCGCGTGTGGGGGGAGCTGCCGCTGGTGCTGGTGGGAGTGACGGCGGTGGTGGGCGGGTGCGTAGCGCTGCTGCTGCCCGAGACGTCGGGCCGCGCGCTGCCGCAGACCATGGAGGACTATGACCGCATCGCCGCCGCTCGACGCAGGTAGCACCACACCCTCTTGCGTATGCCAACACGTACTGCCAACATTTTGTACATACAAGTATAGTTGTATTACGTTTACTTGTATTATTTACTTGAAAATATAAATTATTCGCAACAACAAGAAGTAACCACCTCCCCGCCCCTCCCCATTTAAACTGATATTTCACTACACGAAGAAATAAAACAATGTTAAACTTAGGTACCTGTTATTTTAATATTCTGATCCCATTTCGTTCCTTCACTTGTTGTAATCTTGATTTTATGAAAATATATTTAGTTTTCAAAATTACTATTTTAGAAACCAGAGATGGCAACGGCGCTACAAGACCTTTAAAGTGTTAACCATGCCCTTTAAACCACTTCTGTAGACCCATTGTAACTTACATATCACTATGAGACCACGGTAGACCCATTGTATAACTATAAGCTGTATAATAGGCGCAAATAGGCGCTATAAGAGCTCTTTATCCGGATATTATACTTATACGGCTTGTTATTAACGCCTGTACCTATGCTTGTTGGAAATGTTGTGATACGATCTGGGGTTTTACTAATTATAATATTACCGCCCAAGTTCGTCGTTGTATTTCTGTAAAATTAAATGAATTGACTATGTAATGGATGCTATCAAATCAAATAAAAGAATCTCTAAGGAAAGGATTCCGCTCGAAATTATTATCAACGCGGCAACAAGGCGGCAGCCGACAAAATAAAAAAAAATGCGAACTCTTAACTGGATTTTATTGAAGATACGAGGTAACTCGAGAATACTTAGCTATATATACATTTTAAACTTGCTTATATTTTAATCCTTTTGATTGGATTGTCTTGAAATTTCACGAAACAATGCTGACGGTACAGAATGTAACATTGAAAGACTTTGTACTAAAGAACTGAATTGAGTTTTTTTTTCTGTTTCGAAGTACTTACTTAACTTATACTTAGTACTTTAATATGTGCAAAGATTAATTTAGTTCTTTGGTTTCAGGTCGCTCTTATACTTGGAGTAAATCTTGTTTTCTGAAATATCTACCGCCATGGCTTCTCAATTTACACTGATACGAGGAAATATTGTTGCTTAACCTATATATATTATTCCACAATTGACAACGTTTCATATTTTGCTAAAGTCCTAAATCGAAAACCACGTGTAAAGAGCGCAAAAAAATATTTAGGACTTTTTTCTGCTCATACTTTTCCAAAATATCTACAAAATATGTTAAAGAAGTTGACATCATTGCTGGACTTCAAGGCTTAAGCCTCCGATGGAATGAAAAAAGAAATCTGCCTTCCGGTTGTCACGTTTGAAAGTTTTTCAAATAATTGTCATTGACTTGTCTTTGTTCAGTTTTCGCTCGTGCGCAATATTCCATTTTATTATTGTTTTAACCCATTATACGACTCGGCTTTTCCACGGACATTGATTCTCATCATTTTCACGACTCTGCTATTCCACGGACATTGATTCTCATCCTTTTCACGACACGACTATTCCACGGACTTTGATTCTGATCCCTTTTACGACTCGGCTATTCCACGGACTTATAAAATGAAGAATTCTGAAGGAATCTTACAAGCTGACAGCTCAAACTTGCCACCCGTGGAGGCCGCCATATTAGGAGGTGCCAAAGCCTCATAATCTTCACGCAACACTTACGTCGATAACGCAGTCGGATATGTGGAGGTACGCAGAGAAGCAAATAAATGTTTCGTTCAATGCCGTATGATTCCGGAGCACCGCGTCAAGAATAAGTTGTACAAGATCACATATGAAATTGACGAAATTGATGAAACCGTTATAGACGTAGTACATTGTCATGACTGTGCAGCTTCGGATCGGATGGCAGCTGTACCTAAACATGCTCTGTGTTTGCTTATGTGCATACCTGGGATAGCTCGGGGCATCTATACAAAAATGTTGTAGCAAAATATTTTATCGACAAAAAATTTATCGAAGTGACTGTCAAGATCTAAATGTTATCGAACATATTTTTTTCTTTTCATTTTAAAATGACAATAAAACGTCTATTATTCGTTTATTTTTAAATAGTTTTCATAGTAAGTGCACAATCAATATTTTTCCCCATATTCGTCGGTATAAAATATTGCCGCCTAGATGAAAATATCCGCCCGCAACACCATTCTCGTGTATTTCCACGACGAACTGTAAAAAAATTCTTTGCAGGACACGCAGATGAGTTATTTTTGCAAGTTTTTAAAAAACAATATTTTGTTTTCACGACAGACATTTTAACTATGTTATTGAAAATTATTTTGCACTGGCGAAAATATTTCGTATCGAGTTGATCAGATCATTAATCTGTCGTACCTAATCTGTCACTCATCAACAACGTAACTCAAACATCTATTCAATTAAAAAAATAGATACGCACACTCGGTTTTGATTAATCTACGCAAATTGATGCTAATAATGGATTATCTATTGAGTCGTCAACGAGATCGGACGTGTCCATAAACATCGTAAATAATTATTCATCTGCAAAATTGCGACCTAGAAATTATCTGTGTCACCGTTTTTGCTGAGGCATTAAGAAATATAATGAAGTGTTTCTAGTTTTTAGTTATTATAAATTCAAAACAAAAAAGAATGTCCGACGGCAACAGCCCTTTTAACCGGAGTGGGCTAACGCGCCGCAGCCCTCCGCCCACGCCCTCACCCCGCACGGAACCCGTGCTCCCGCCCGTTCCAGCATCGCAGCCGCCGCCCGCCGCCAGGCCCTCTGAAATGGAACTTATTACGACACCGGAATTACAAAATTGGTTGACGTCGATCGAGCATCACCTGAACGAGGTCTGCACCATCTCGACCGAAGGGAAGCTGAACTCCGAGCAGAAATTACGAGTCCATAATCTGTGTCGAAAAGTAGCCCACTGCTCATCTAAGTTAGCCGTCGAGTACCAAAGCTTAAAGCAGAAGGCCATCCTTAACTACACGTCTTGTAAGCACACCTGCAAGAGCAAGTCGACCTATCACAGCGCGTCCAAGAAATTAAGGAGTGCATCGCCGAGTCCACAAAACACAGCCAAGTCCCGGTTTCTTTCGCCGATATGCTGAAGAAAAATCAGGCCAGGTTCGTGCAGCCCACTAATTTCAGCTCGGTAGCGATTTATCCTACCGACAAACAAACTTCTAGCGATCAGACCAAATCTCTCGTCCAGAAGATCATCAAGCCAGACGAAATGCAGCTACACGTAAGAGGGTTACGCAAAACGAGGAACGGCGGTGTCGTGATAAGTACGGAGTCTAAGGACGATATTTTGAAGCTAAGGCAGTCTGCACAGTTAGCTAGCTCTGGACTTTACGGTAGACGAACCACAGAAGCGCAGACCCAGGATAGTGGTTATTGGAGTGCCCGCGGCCATGCAGGAAGCAGATGTATTTAAATGTATTTATAAGCTGTTACGGCGCAAATTAATGTTAAGCCTAATAACAGCTAACTGCAGCGGGCGACCTTTGACCGGTGTCGCTACCCGAGGCCCGCTACGTACGAGTATGTCGTGACGTATATGACGACATATCTCGGGAACCAATGAGCGGCGCTTACGTCGTCTTGACAGCCAATCAAGCACCGGACCGTCATCGCCTTCTACAACCAATCACGGACAACGGACGTGGAAGAGCCCTGTCTTTGTTCGCTTTAGAAAGGACACACACCCATTTTGATTTATATAATTTAACAATATGCAAAAACAATGTAAAATCCCGAATTAAAGTAATTCAATTCGTTGAACTGCTGCCTTCGTCATTCATCACCTGCCATCCACATCTTCAAGCCGTGTAGGCCATCATCAGCCACCAACTGTGTCTATACGCGCAGACATAATTTTGGACCTACGAGCCGAATACCAAGAACCAGGACCTGATAATACACGGATTGTTGGAAGTGAGAACGCAACGGCAGTTTTGTATCGACGAGAGCCGCCAGCAGCAGCAAAGATCTTCGGTGAGACGCGCCAAATTCCATCCTAAACCTCCTCCATTACGTTTGCGTGATACCGTGCTTTTCTCAATTCCAGTGCTTGTGCTTTCATTGTGGCCCCTATCGCACGTCGCTTCATCAACGGTCTACAAGTAGCCCGAGTCAGCTTTCGCGTTGCTGCCGTGCTGTAACAAGTGGTGGTGATTGCAACTGTAAGTAATTTCACACATACAAACCGCTAAAATGATTGGCGACGAAAATCAGTTTCATTGCGCTTTAGGTGGTCCTAAGGAGGCAACAGACCAGGAGTCTATTAAGCAGTTGAACCGCAGGCGCGGGTCAGTTAAATGTAGATTAACGAATTTCAAGAAGTTTGTGAAATCATTCGAGGGTTTCGAGTTGTCCGATACTCAACGTACTGAGCTTAATTTACGTATGCAAGGCGCTCAAGGTATTTTTGACGATTTTACCGACATACATAATCAACTCGAAAATATAATTCCTGATAGTGAAATGGACAAACTTTTTGAAACCAGGGAAGAGTTCGAAAGCGAATATTATGGCATCCTTGCGCAAACTCAGTGCTGTAAAAGCTAGTAATCCTAGTTCGCCTACTTCGCATAACCTATCACAGTCAGTAAAACTCCCAGTTATATCGCTTCCTACCTTTGACGGCTCCTACGACGCTTGGTTACAATTCCGCGACACCTTTTCATCACTGGTTCGCAATTCGCACGAAATATCTAGCATTCAGAAATTCCATTACTTGAAATCATCACTAAAAGGTAACGCGCAACTTGTGATTGATTCGCTCGAATTTTCTGCCAACAATTACGTAATTGCTTGGGAATTGCTCTTAAACCGTTATGATAACAACAGATTGCTAGTTCATAATCACGTAAAGGCCCTATTTTCCATACAATCGCTTACTAAGGAGTCACCGACACTGTTAAGAAAGTTAAACGACACTATCTTAAAGAATTTGCGTGCTTTAAAACTTCTCGGAGAACCCACAGAGAGCTGGGGAACCCTAATTATCTATTTGGTAGTTTCCAAATTAGACCCCGTTACGGAACGCGAGTGGGAGCAATATAAAACCACTTTGTTACCAGTGTCGAGTGATTCCCCATCCGCGCTAAAAGTAGACGATTTACTCAAATTTATCCGAGACCGCGCCGATATGTTAGAAACACTATTGGTAACGCACGCCAGGTCCAGTAGCACTTATACACAGCACGACGCTAAAAAACAATACGGCCAATCCGCGCACAGTAGCCCTAAACTTCACTGCAACGTCGTCACTGATAAGCCCGTGGATAAATCTCACAATAAACCTTCATCGCACAAGAAGTTATGTATAATGTGCAATGGTAAACACCCGTTATATTCGTGTCAAGCATTTCTCGATATTAATTTACATGATAAATTACAGATAGTTCGCGACAAAGGGTTATGTGAGAATTGTTTACGTGCCGGTCATACATCCAGTGATTGCAGGTACGGCCCGTGTAGAAAGTGTAGCAAAAAACATAACTCAATAATTCATCAAGACGAGGATAGTGACAGCGACAAGCGCTCGGCGTCACTGCTGGTGCTAGACAAGGCGTCGCTGCCGTCCTCCTCCGTCTCAGTTCCTGATAATCATATCACACACGCGCAGCATGCCATGCAGGTAACAAATGCACACATCGACATCAACGCGCACTTGTCTACGGTGCAACCCGTTTTGTTATCTACTGCGCTAGTCGAGATTCCTGATAGTTTTGGCAATTATCATAGGGCCCGCGCAATTCTGGACTCGGGTAGTGAATGCTGTATAATTAATAACGCAAGCGTTGTGTGACAAATTAAAACCTAAGATCCTACAGTCCACTCAGCAAATACGAGGCGTCAGCAATTCTATCTCGCATTGTTCGCAAAAATGTGAAATAGAAATTAATTCGCTTGTTGACAACTTTAAAACGCGCATACAATGTTTAGTTTTACCGCAGCTAACATCAACGTTGCCGACGTTTAACGTTCAACGTTATCAATTTCGCATTCCAGATAACATATGTCTGGCAGATCCTAGCTTTTACGAATGCCAATCCGTCGATCTACTTATAGGCGCGAACCTGTTTTGGGACCTACTTATCGATGGTAGAATGCGATTGGAAAACGGCCCATATTTGCAAAATAGTAAGCTAGGATGGTTTCTCGGCGGACCTGTTCACTCAACTACGCGCAATACAAAGCCTATTAATTGTAATTTTACGCAATCTATTGAGGCGCAATCATTAGATAATCAATTACGTAGGTTTTGGGAAATTGAGGAACTTCAGCCAAATAAATACGATTCGCGCAGCGAAGAGGAAATTGCATGTGAGGAGCACTTTATAAAAACCACAAAACGTCTCGAAAATGGTAGGTTTTGCGTGCAACTTCCTCTCAAAGAATCGCCAGAATCCCTTGGTGACTCATTAGCCCAAGCAAAAAGGCGTTTTATTTCATTAGAAAAACGCCTCAATCGCGACCCAACCTATAAAGCACTGTATCGGGAATTTATCGACGAATACGTGTCATTAGGTCACATGAAAAAGGTTCATACATACGGAACCCCTAATTTTTTTCTTCCGCATCACGGAGTACTTCGCGAGCAGTCGACTACCACATGTCTCAGGGTGGTTTTTGATGGCAGTGCTTCGTCAACGAGTGGAAAGTCGATCAATGATTTACAACGCGTCGGACCTCCTATTCAAGGCGACTTGTTATCTATATTATTAAGATTCCGCGAAAATAGATATGTTGCCTGCGCGGATATTGAGAAACACTATAGGCAGGTACGTGTTGATGAATCTCAATGCGATTTACAACTGATTTTGTGGCGCGACAATCCTAATGACGAATTAGAAATATATCAGTTAAGGACTGTTACGTATGGCATGGCGGCTTCGGCCTACTTAAGTTGCAGGTGTTTAAAACAGTTGGCGCTGGAATGTACAGATCCAGAGATAGCTAGAACAATAAAAGAAGATTTTTACGTCGACGATTTTATAAGCGGGTCATCAACGATTCCAGAATTGCAACGCATTTGTCATGAGACCGCAAACGTATTAAAATCGGGCTGTTTTCCATTGCGAAAATGGATATTTAATTTTGACTGTACAGACCAACGCCACGAAAATGGCACATCGAAAGAGTTAGCTTTAGGCGAACACGCGCACAGTAAAACATTGGGCATTGGATGACAGTACGCTTGCTATGCGCCAAGGGAAAAGTTGCGTCTATATCGCCGGCTATGAGCAAATGAGCATACCGAGGCTGGAGTTGTCAGCAGCCCTGCTAGGTGCAAGATTGTATAATAAAATCAAAGAATCGTTGCGCACTAAAGTTCACGAGGTTCTGTTTTGGACAGACTCGACCATCGTTTTAGGCTGGCTTCGAATGTCGCCTAACTTATTAAAACAATTTGTCCAAAACAGGGTTTCAGAAATCCATGAACTAACTAAGGAGCATTCATGGCACCATGTTAGTGGAAAATGCAATTCAGCCGATTTGATTTCGCGTGGGATGCAATTAGACGCACTGATCAACTCCAACCTCTGGTGGAATGGGCCAGAATTTCTACACGATACCAATTTTCAATGTCAAAATGTAGATTTAACCTTATTACCAGACGAGTCACAGTTACCAGAACGTAAATCAAATCCTGTGACCAGTTTGGTATGCAACGACAATGAAAATGGTTTGTTTACGTTCTCCAGATTCTCTCAGTTCAATCGTATGCAGCGCGCTGCAGCTTACGTAATTCGCTTCATTCATAATACGCGCAATAAAAGTGCACGTCGTGTCGGCGCGCTGTCACTGGATGAACTGAGGGAGTCGGAACTCTTGCTCGCGCGCTTATCTCAAGTAGAATCATTCACAGATGTTTATGACGCATTGATAACAAATAAACAAATCGCTAAGAGTTATTTGTTAAAATTAAATCTGTTTATGGATGATGTAAAGGTTATCAGAGTAGGAGGGCGTATTGAAAATTCAACTACATTTGTTTATGATAAAAAACACCCTATATTGCTATCTAGTAGGCATCATTTTACAGTTCTATTATTTCGATATGAACATCGCAAATTATTTCACGCTGGACCGCAGCACTTATTATTCTCGCTTAGGGAGGCCTGGTGGCCGATAAGCGGGAGAAATCTCGCCAGAAAGGTGGTACACGACTGTGTCACTTGTGCGCGGTTCCGCGGCAAAACGTTATCGCCTATAATGGGTAATTTGCCTCCAGAACGTCTGGAACCTGGATACGCATTTATTAATTGCTCTGTTGACTATGGTGGACCCTTTCTTATTTTGAACCGCAAAGGAAAGGGAGCTGTAACTGCGAAAGCATACATCTGCGTATTTACATGTTTTACTACTCGCGCTGTCCACCTCGAATTAGTCACTGATTTGTCCTCGGATGCCTATTTATTAGCGCTAAAGAGATTTATTTCGCGTCGCGGTAAACCGTCAAAAATATTTTCAGATAATGGTCGAAACTTTGTTGGCCTTATGAATGATTTCGCAAAATTTTTGAATTCGTGTTCTGAAAATATAAAAGAATACGCGACGTCGCAAAAAATTTCATTTTTAATGATGCCTCCTTACGCCAGTCATTTTAGCGGTCTAGTCGAGGCAAGTGTGAAAAGTTGCAAGCACCACCTACGACGTGTGATAGGTGACGCCCATTTAACTTACGAGGAGTTCAGCACGGTATTGACGCAAATCGAAGCCATCTTGAACTCCCGTCCTTTGAGTCCAATGTCCGCAGATCCGCAAGACTATTCGTCCCTCAGCCCTGGTAATTTCCTTGTTGGCCGTCCACTGACTGCTCCAGTATTAGCCGACCTGAATGACGTTCCCGCACACCGTCTGTCACGCTATCAACGAGTGGAGCAGATACGGCAGCACTTCTGGACACGCTGGTCCAAGGAATATGTGTCAGAGCTGCAGGTCAGGACAAAATGGACACGCAACACGGGAGATCTTACAACCAGACACTCTCGTACTAATAAAGGAGGACCACGCCCCGCCTCTCAAGTGGAGCCTGGGCCGTATCACGAAGACCTTTCCAGGCAAGGATGGTGTCTCACGAGTCGCTGATATTCGCACAGCTCACGGCACGGTACGTCGGGCGTTTTCGAAAATTGTTCCGCTGCCTGTACACGACGAGTAGAATCATCGTCCTTCGCAATCTACGTGTTGGAAGTTACTACTTCCAAGGCCGGGAGCTTATGTTACGGCGCTAATTAATATTAAGCCTAACAGCTAACTGCAGCGGGCGACCTTTGACCGGTGTCGCTACCCGAGGCCCGCTACGTATGTCGTGATGTATATGACGACATATCTCGGGAACCAATGAGCGGCGCTTACGTCGTCTTGACAGCCAATCAAGCACCGGACCGTCATCGCCTTCTACAACCAATCACGGACAACGGACGTGGAAGAGCCCTGTCTTTGTTCGCTTTAGAAAGGACACACACCCATTTTGATTTATATAATTTAACAATATGCAAAAACAATGTAAAATCCCGAATTAAAGTAATTCAATTCGTTGAACTGCTGCCTTCGTCATTCATCACCTGCCATCCACATCTTCAAGCCGTGTAGGCCATCATCAGCCACCAACTGTGTCTATACGCGCAGACATAAGCAAAACTTAGCCGATAAGTTACCTGACATGTCTCTGGATACGTTTTTGACCTCAACGAAGCTGAGTCATAAATCAGGCAAAAAAGGTGCTGAGACCTGCAACTACATTATAGAAGTTCGTGCTCCCATCAGAAAGGCATTAATTTCAGGCGAAAGAGTTTTCGTGAATTGGTCTTCGTGCCCAGTCAGAGACTTTACCCTAGTGACGAGGTGCTACAAATGTCAGCAGTACGGTCACGCAGCAAAATCATGCAAAAGTGAAGCTGAGACCTGTGGCCATTGCGGCAACGTAGGCCACTCTATCAAGGAATGCACAAGGAAGGCCGAGCCGGCCTGCTGCGCTACATGTAAGCACTACAACAAGACGTGCGACCACGAAACAGGTGATGCCAACTGCCCTGCTAGGAAATTAGCCGAAAAAAGGTATTTTAACTCCATAGACTATGAGGGCGCCTGAGTGCGCCGTATAATTTTTAATTTTTTCATTCCTCTCTGTACTTTAACGTAGATATATATTTATATAAGTAATAGTTTAATACATGACCTAGATAACTTCTCAGTCTCAGAATGTAAAGAGTGTGACGTTGAAAACTGCAAACATTATATTTATTCTTATAAAATATTGTTCTAATTTCTAATTTGTAATATACCTACACAAATTAAACAACGTGACGATTCATGCAATTCCGACTGTCCTAGTTTCTTTCCATTTGTGCTAACGGTGACAATGCAATGTCCTACATAGTTGAACATAAATATTAATTAAGCAATATAAAATAGAAATAGTATTATTATATTATGAATTCAATAAGTAGTATTGTTTTAATTGTAAATGATTATTTTGGTACTTGGCGTATAATTTGAACTCTCAAAGCCTGAGATACAGGATTCTCCTAGTTCAGGCACCAGTATTATGAATGCTCTGTATAGATGTAAGACTTTTTATGCTAATTGTTATTACTATGATTTTATGAATAAAGATTATTATTATTATTATTAATAAGGTTTGGTTTTATAAATAAATATCGGACAACCTCGCACAAATCGATCTAGTCCCAAAGTAAGCTCAAGAAGGCTTGTGTTATGGGTACTAGACGACGATATACGTACTTATATAGATAAATATATACTTAAATACATAGAACAACCATGACCCAAGCACAAATATTAAAATAAAAAATAAAATAAAATAAAAACCGAGCCAAACGCGTCGTCATAAATGTACATTCGATAAACCAACAAAATACGGTTAAGTAGGATTAGACATAATGTAGATATGTATAAAAGTCATGTGCGTTAAGTTGTTGTGCCTATCTTTTTAGGGTTCCGTAGTCAACTAGGAACCCTTATAGTTTCGCCATGTCCGTCTGTCCGTCTGTCCGTCCGTCCGTCCGTCCGTCCGTCCGTCCGCGGCTTAGCTCCGTGATCATTAGTACTAGAAAGCTGAAATTTGGTATGCGTACGTGTATGTATAACGCCGACAGAACGATAAAATAAAAATAAAAAAAAAATTTTTTTTCGGTTAACTCCTTACCTCCTAAAGTGGGGGTGATTTTTTTTTCTTTTCAACACTAGTATGTGGGGTGTCGTTGAATAGGTTTTGTAAAAATAACAGGGGTCTCCTAACATTATTTAATGATAAAGTCAGCAGTTTTGTAAAAATTCGCTCCGAAAACAAAAAAAATAGTGTCCCCCCCTTTAAATTTTCAACCACGGGTCAAAAAAAATCGGAAAAATTCATGTAAATGAGGCCTTAAGTACCTACTTTCAATGAAAACTATATTGAACAAAATCGGTCGAGCCGTTTTTGAGTTATCACCAAATTTCATATTTTTTCTTTTAAAGGACGTACTCGTAAGTTGACTTCCAGAAGGTAATAAGTGATTACAGTTTCTAGGGCGTTTACGACTTTTTTATAGAGCTTAAAATCTTTCTTAACTTAAAACTCGGGCTTACAACATTATTGTGAAGGATTGGCAACTACAGAACCCTACACTGAGCGTGGCCCGACATGCTCTTGGCCGGTTTTTTTTTACTGGCAACACGTCACCCCAGCACTGACGTCATTTTTGTCGCTTACGATCTATTGGAATGAGCAACTATAAAGTTGGGCTTTTTGCTTCGAAATGGAGGCTTTCGAGGAAAATAAAAAATATGTGTAACTTAAAAAAAGACCCTCTTTCGGACTGTATATTAAAAAGGATATGTAGGTAAACAAACTAAACAAGTGCGAGTCCGTCAAGGGTTCCGTACCATAAAACAAGTTTGTTGTATGGGAGCCCCCCTTAAATATTTATTTTATTTTATTTTTAGTATTGGTTGTTATAGCGGCAATAGAAATACATGATCTGTGAAAATTTCAACTGTCTAGCTATCACCGTTCTTGAGACACAGCGTTCTTGAGGTGACAGACGGACGGACGGACGGACAGCGAAATCTCCGTAATAGGGTCCCGTTTTTACCTTTTGGGTACGGAACCCTAAAAAAATGATACATTGTCAATTCAAGAAGGTACAAACGCCCCACTTAATAAATGCATTATCACTATGAGCTGGACAAATTTTAAATTGTATTATGCATGTACCTTAGTTTTGTTTTATAAATATTTTGGTACCTATTGACTGCTGTTTATTACTTTTGTTTTATTTCCTCCCAAGTTTGATGAAAAACGTCGTACGTCACTCTGGTGGTAAAGGAATTCCAAACTTTTGTCATTAAAGATATGTAGAAATAATGTTAGTATTATTTTTCGTAACGCCCGGGTTTGATTCCCGAGCTGAGTGCAGTTTTTTTTAATGTATGAATGCAGTTTTTCTTATTATTAAAATCGATGACATGGTTCCTAAGAACAGATTTTCGTATGTCTTACAGTTTCAGACTTTCCCATACAGACCGATCTAAATGGGCCACCCTGTATAAGTAAGTTAAACGGCTTAATTTAAATTAGGTTTTATACAACACTTAAAAAACCTAATCTGCATTAGGTACCCAGCAATCTAGCGAGAGTAGCTTCTCTTGAAGTGTTTGTCAAGACTTATTAAATTGTAAACTGTTTTTTATACGCACTGAGGGCGTTACGGTTATTGTATTGTCGCTTTGCTATGTCGACCTATAACAAAAAATACAATTACGTATTCCTAGTTCGTAGCGGTACTAAACAAAACGAACTGATAAGTAAGTACAAATCCCAATACTTAATTTACATAACTATTTAAAATATCCGCCTAACAAAATTGCTGCTACTCGTTGTCCTTACGGACTGGTTATCAAAACCAAAGTTAATATTTCTTCGTTACCCTACGAGCTACCGCAGCCATTTTAATATCACATACTCAGGGAGGACTTAAGTAGGGGGCTTAAATATAGATCAGCCACTACTTGCACGCTAAAGAGAGAAAAAAGTTTTTCTTGGTGTGCCATGAACGATAGTAGAAGGACACACCTACCAGATCGTAATGCTTTCCCCAGTCATCTTGAGTTAAGTTGACATGTTGAGATGTTGGCCTTTTTGGGAAGTGGTTTTTGTATACAAATAGAAGGTAGTATTCACTTTTCAACCGACTTTAAACGGCACTAATTACATCGAAACTTTAATTTTCACACCACAATGGTAGAATTGAGTACAGATCTTACTGATGGCGGTTTTAATTGTAAATTTCTATTTTTTATATAAATATTGACACATGGGTAAATTAATAAAGATAAATGTAATGTGATCTACTTCAATCTAAGCAGGAGTCGAACCTGCGACCCTACGATTACAGCGTAAGTAGTGCCCCCAAACTGAGCTATCACAGCGTTACGTCAATCACGCCAATGTTTATTGATAATTTCTAAAGTAGGTACTTACTAAAACATTGCTATGATTTTTTTATACACCAACATTGATATACCAGGTGGGTCCTGTAACAGGAGCAAAAAATTAAAACATAGATTTTACTCGTCAAACTGAACAACATCTGTTCAGAAACTTTTTTGAAAATAAGTACTGTTTTCATATGTTCATTATTACAAACAAAGTAAATATCAATCAATCAATTTTTGTTGGTTATGGCTCCATCGATATCGTCGATGATTCCGCCAATGTCAAAGTTAAAGAAGACACGTGTTAACTATTAAGAATTTGGCCGGTATATTCAGATGACACGTTCACTTTGATGAGAATCTAACAAAGTAAATAGCATTTTCAATGTACACCTTCCAACATTGACATCGCCCTAGCATTGATAGGTATAGCTGTCACTTTACTAAATATCAAATATGCGAAATACATTGCTTCTTTCAATAAACTTTATTTTACTGGTTTACATTATAAATTAGTTATTTTTAAAAGTGGTTTAATAGTAAATTGTTTGACAAGGGGCTAAAACAAGCCATTATGACACGAGGTGATTATTTGGACGAGCGATCGAAGTGAGCGAGGCCAAATATATCTGAGTGTCATAATGACTTGTAGCCCCGTGTTAAACACTCTGCTTTTCACTTCGACTGAAAAAAAATAAAAAAAGCTTAAAATTTAAAATAATTTATTTAAGAAAAATTAAAAGTACAATTTGAGTAATTTTTAGGGTTCCGTACACAAAGGGTAAACACGGGACCCTATTACTAAGACTTCGCTGTCCGTCCGTCTGTCACCAGGCTGTATCTCAAGAACGGTAATAGTTGAAATTTTCACAGATGATGTATTTCTATTGCCGCTATAACAAAAAATACTAAAATAAAATAAAATAAATATTTAAGGGGGGCTCCCATACAACAAACGGGATTGGCTGCGTTAACTTTGCACCTCATTTGTATAGAGCGCTATATATACCAGATGCAAACTTAACCACTTAAGGATGTAAAGTGTTTGTACGGAACCCTCGGTGCGCGAGTCCGACTCGCACTTGACCGGTTTTTTTTTATATTTAATGTTACAGCCTTTTCGTTGATTATAAAACGTGCCAGAATAAAATTTCAGTTAATATTCCAGTAAGTACATTGTAAATAAAAACTTTTTGGTTTATTTTTTTAATTGGGTCGATATGATCAGGTTGCAGGTTGGTTTATTTTATTTGTAAATAGTATGTAGCTGGCCGGTAACAAGATTTTTTTTTCAGTGTCATAGAAATTTGTATGGGATTATATGGTTTCCTTTTTAACCCTAGGGGCTAAATGTACTATTTTAGCCCCGCTTTGCGAACTTAAAATGACGTACTTTTTGAGCGGGAGAAGTGAAAAAAATGTTTTTCATTTTGAGGGGTAGAATCTACGTTTTAATTTATTGCTCCTGTTACAGGACTCACCTGGTAGGTATAGTTGGAAAAGAAACACAATAGCTATTATCTGTTGAAGTATTTTCCGAGGTTTCTAATGATAAGTTCTAACCAATTCT
Source organism: Apotomis capreana (assembly GCA_947623375.1). Taxonomy (NCBI): domain Eukaryota; kingdom Metazoa; phylum Arthropoda; class Insecta; order Lepidoptera; family Tortricidae; genus Apotomis; species Apotomis capreana. The sequence continues at coordinate 28,699,898 of OX392498.1, forward strand.
GTACCTTGGTATAAGTAGTACTTACCTTTACCTGCTGAATATGTTTACCTACGCACAAAACAAAAGAGTGGTAGATATCAAACGTATAAACAATGCATTGCAATGAAGTTGCATAAAACTAATTTGTCCTTGAATGCAGTGATTGGTCGATATTTGGCCGAGGTCGTCGCCCATTGGTTGATATACGGCTGGTTTGCCGCACTGCGCCGTCTATTCCAGGAGCCGGGCACGGCGAACTGAAACTGTAAATCGACTAACCAGTTGTACAACCAATAGAGCTCTAGTCGTTTTATACAGTGCACAGCACATAATGCCGCGCGGAAACATATTCTTAACCAGGACCACTAATCTGAGACTTACAACATCTGGTGTAATTTCGTATTAAAGCATTGGTAGGTAATGTAGGTATGTATTAAGTATAGTTATATAGGCATTTGTCGTAGCGTCCGGCAGTACACACATTGCCGACAGCATCGAACGGTCGCGTCGACTAATATTTAAGTTTTAGTTTTCGATCGCGTTCGTCAACAAGATTATTTTAAAATTGACGGGAGTGTTTCATTTTAGTTTATTTTTACATGTTTACGTGTAAAGATATTTATACACGAACGATAAATGTTTTGTGTAACATATAGTTTACTCATATGACAAGAGTTGCGAAAAGTGACGATGAATCTGGTAAGTCGCCTGTGTATATTTAGTTGGCATCATCCCAAATCCAATTCATGGGGGTCTACTACGAAATCGGCACCTATATTCACGTTGTTTTACTACCTATTATAAACGTATTCCTATATCCTAGACTAAATTAGGTATGAATTCATTTTTACATCTGTTTTTAGGGTTCCGTAGTCAACTAGGAACTCTTATAGTTTCGCCATATCCGTCTGTCCGTCCGCGGCTTAGCTAAAAAAAGTAGCGTCCCCCCCCCTCTAACTTTTCAAGAACGGGTCAAAAAATTATAGAAAATTTCATGAAAATGAGGCCTTATAAGTAGGTACTTTCAATGAAAACTATATTGAACAAAATCGATCGAGCCGTTTCTGAGTTATCGCAAAATTTCATAAGTTTCTTAAAAGGACGTAATAAGTTGACTTCCAGAAGTTAATAAAGTAACGACCTTTTTATAGAGCTTAAAATCTTTCTCGTAACTTAAGTCTATTGTGAAGGATGAGCAACTACGGAACCCTACACTGAGCGTGGCCCGACATGCTCTTGGCCGGTTTTTTATTTTAGGTACACTATAATATTTCATGAATTTAGTGCTTTTATTATATTTTATGTCAAATCTGTTTTACTAAAATGGTGAATAAGTAATCTTCTTACGCAGTGCGCTGGATAATTTTTATAAATGGAAATTGGTATTTTAAACAAGTCAACTTAATTTTTGGTTGGTTTTTAAATTTGCTTATTGTAGCTGGGCAGCTACTTTATCAAAACTATATTTTTTTCACCTCACCAGCTCAAACATGGAAATTTTGCTGTCAGATAACAGTGAACAAAAAGCGATTTTGTTCCGAGCGTGAAAAAAGGTTCCTTTTTAATTTTTTAAATTTTTGACTACGGATTTTCATTTCTCAGCCACAGGTTAATTAAAAAATTCGAATCATTTGAATTTCGATGCACTCTGTCGCTTTCATATCTACATGAAAAGAAGAGTGATAAGATAAGATAAAAATATATCAATTCGAAATTCGATTTTCGAATCCGACCTCGAATAAGCACACGTTCCGATACGCATTATATACCGTAAAATTAAAAAAAAAATATCTGTAGAAGTTTTAATTACAACATTTTGTTTTTCACGACCGAATGTTTAAAATAATTATGTCTTATCACCAATTTATCATAGACGCAGTTTCGAAACGTACTTTAAAAATTATCGTGTTCAAATTGTTATTTACTTTTGCATTAACAAAATCTCGTAATAATAAAAAAAAACTAGTAATGTATCTGCTCAATCTTCCAGTTGAACGGTTGGAAGAAAAAGTACAAAAAGTCGAATATGCTCTCGCTGTTGAGTGTTGAGGTGAAAAGTTGTGTTTGCTACTCGAGAGCAAAGTTTTTTTGCATCTCGTGCTGTTGAGTACCTCGCTACACTCAGGATTCTAAATTAGAATCCTTCGCTTGCTCGGTTCTCAAAATCAGCACTCGTAACAAAATACAACTTTGCTCTCTTGTTGCACAAATAACCATTCAATAACTTTGAACTTTACTTTGTAAGTAAACCGACTTCAAAAGGTGATTCAAATGTAATCTGTACATGGTTATTTTGGCTTTTCAGGTTATTTTGACGTCTGTTCTTTTTTGTAATTTTTTAAAGATTTAAATTGTTCATAAAACAAAATTAGCTTAAAGTATAAATAAATATAAATGTAACTTTAACAGAGATAAAATTGTGTTTCTCTCAGTTAACCTTTGACATCAGTAACCGGAAAGTTACCGTCGTTACCGGCTCAAATAATGAATATACGCCACATAATCCGTTTAAATTGTTTTATGGCCGATTACAAAAAAAGTGACTGCATAAAATAAATTATGTACTTAGGGAGGTCGCATACTGCGATATCGGGTGTGGGAAGGTGAGTGTGGGCTAAAATGAATTTTAGCATCGCGGCGGTATCAATTTAATCGCGACTGTATCGATGCTGAATCGCGACTGTATCGATGCTCAATCGCGAATGTATCGCGATAATAGCGATGCAGAATCGTGTTTACGTGTGCAAGGCAAGGGTATATGACCAACTACAGCATTGCGATTGTATCGCGACATTCGCGACTGAACCGCTACTGAATCGGAGCAAAATGTAGCCGTATGCTACTTCCGTTAGTAACTACTCGGAGAAATCAAATAAAGAAGGTTATTTAAGATTACGGAAATAGTATATTGTGTTAATGTTATAAGGGTAGTAAGTAGGGGATTACTAACGAAGGTCTATTAATGTCCTGATTTTGTAATCCCCTTACTACTCGCCATACACACAATATTTTTCATCACATTTATTTCCTAGGAATTGTGCATTTTACATGTTAAACACTGACTAACCATCCTAGACAACATATCAAAAATTCACAGATCTCGTGCCTTTCACGACCTTCTGGTACATTGGAAATGCACTTAGATAGGGCAAACTATAATGGCAACAACTCTTTGCGCAAGAGAAACACAAGGGTTAGTAGCAGGTACCGGCGAGTACCGTTATTTTTTATAAACGGACTACGCCCTTTAACAAAGCTCAGCCTTTTTTTCGCCTTTTGCACACACGCTTTCGTCCGCCAGATGTGGAATCATCATCATTACCCAAGCCACGCTATTCCTACGTTCGGGAAGACGAAGTATAGAAATAATAATCATAATTTTTTAGTTGAAGGAACTTTCTACTTCATGTGTCAAACAATTTATCTTGTAACAAATGAAAAAAACAGTCTATAGGTAAGTTCTCGTTCTCTACGTATAAAATAAGATAAAGGATATAGTGGAGTCATAAAGCAATAGTAATTATATTGTTAAAATAAGTTGAGACCATGAAAAAAATAGGACTTCATTGTTTATAGCCACTCAATTGCTTTTGGTAACTACGGCTACCGGTCAACGCTTTTATTTTATTATATAAATAGAGTTCAACTCAAATAGGGCCGCTTACGAGCAATAATACAAAAAAATTACTATGAAAAGGGTGGTACAGAGCCTGTCGCACGTGTCACAGTAATAATAAAATAAGTTGAAAATTAATATTTGCTTCATCACGCCATCGCCACGTAGTAGGCAGAGTAAATTTTGTTTTCTCAAACATGCAATGAAATATTGTCTTTAGGTACGTTCCTTATAATAGGCTCGGAAGTATCGCTTTTTGTGCGCAACAACTCGTTGGGACTGTAAAGGGATTTCATACTGCTTTTCAGGCCTAGGCCTGCAAAGTAACTTTTTTTGGTTTCAACAACAAGGTCATTCACAGCTGGCTGGTTTGACAAAAAGCAGGTTTTGTTTTTAAAGGTTGCAGTTGGTTGTTAGACTAAAATGTCCTATTTGTCAATTAATAAAATGTTGTTCTTTGAAGTATATTTTTTTATTTCATTGTATGTTTGAGAAAAGCACTATACAAATACATGCCTCGTCGTGAAAACGGATTCCCGGCCTCGTATCACTATCCGGCCTCGCTCGCACGCTCGCTCGGCCGTATATACCTACTCATTTTCCCGGCCTCTGATGTAATGTACTATTTGTTTAATTTATACGATTCATTTTCAAAGTACTAGAAGGGCACGAGATTGTATGATACATAGGTAGTAGATTGTATAGCAAATAGAGAACCAAAGAAATAAAAAAAAATTACATAAAAGTATTTTATTGTATACATTATATATTTTTTTTACTTACTTTATTACAAACATCTAAAAACATCAAGGTTTACAACTTAACTAAAAAAATATTAAACTTACTAGTACACGAAACTCACTAATATACGCGCGCGCCGCACGCCGCGAAAACTCCGCCACATAAAGGTAAAGCTTTCTCCAACTCCATTACAGATAGTAAAGTTCCGTTTTTTGCAAACTGTAGCCCAACTCAATACCCCGAGTGATTTTTTTAATTTTTTCGATATCGCTTTTCGTTTTTGAGATATCGTCGATTTAAGTTGAGAAGTCGCAAAATAATCACGTAATTTTTTGACATTTTTGCACTTTTTCGAAAAAGTTTTTGAGTTTTTCAATTTTTTTTACACCATCTTGTAGACCTCGTCAAGACACGTCTTTTGATACCCCATTGAATCGCGTAGCCCCAAAATTGACGACGACAGAGCGATGTCGTTCTTTCGCTGAAAACGGTCCCCTACCAACGCGATCGAAAAAACATTTCCAATGTTAAAATTCAAAGCTGCCGGACCGTTTGTAAGGTACCCATAGTACTTTAGTCTCTTTTTTTTTTTATTAGCTTTATATATCCACAATACATTTTTAAATATATATATGAGTTGTTTTTGTAAAATATAACATTTAATCTTCTGTTTGTGGCCCCTTGCGGGTAAGAGCCTCCTCCAGGTTTCTCCATTTTTGCCGGTCGCAGGCAACGGTCATCCAGCTTCTTCCTGCTGTATCTATTATATCATCTGCCCATCTTTTCTTTTGTCTCCCTACTCGCCTTTTTCCTGCAGGGCCCAGCCATTTGGTAACTTTATGTGTCCACCTTTTGTCTTTGTATCTGGCAACATGTCCTGCCCATCTCCATTTTTGCCGTAAACTGTACTGTAGGGCATCTGTTACATTTGTTCTCTTACGAATATCTGTGTTTCTGGTTTTATGTATTTTTCTCAACTTCAAGATACTCCTCTCCATGGCGTGTTGGCAAGATAGAATTTTGTTTTTTATTTTATTAGTGTACACCCATGTTGGGCTTGCGTAAGTTAGGCTCGGGAGGATGCAGGAATCCATTATAGTCTTTTTAATCTGTAAGCTGTAGTTACCTTTAAGGATTTCTTTTTGGGCCCAGTTTTTTTTCCATGCCCTAGTTATTCTTCTGACAATTTAATGCATTCCATATTGATGAGTGTGCTATGCAGTCGAACGCTTTAGAATAGTCCACAAATGCGATGTAGAGTGGTTTGTTAAATTCTTTAAATTTTTCAATTATTTGTTCGATGGCGTGTATATGGTCGATCGTGGAGTAGTTTGGCCGGAAACCTGCTTGTTCTATAGGTTGGAATCTGTCTATTTCGGGTGCTATTCTGCTCAAAACTACTGATGCGAAGAGTTTGTAGATTGTGGATAGTAGACTGATAGGCCTGTAGTTGCTAATGTCGAGCGGGTTCCCTTTCTTGTATAGCAGGATTATATATGACTTGCACCACTGTTCTGGTATTTCTTCTTTTTGTATACATAAAGTAAAGTTTTGCTAGGTACTCAGCTAGTATGGGTGCTCCTATTTTGTAATTTGTAATTTGGTCCGGCCCTGGGCTCTTTTCAGATTTTAGTCTTTTGACGTGGATAATAACCTCACTTGCATTGATGGGATATAATGGTGTTTCTGGTAATCCGTCGCTCTCTGCATTGTTTAGTTCCTCTTGTGGTGCTGCGGGTGATGGGTTCTTGTATAGCTCTGAGTAGAAGGCTGTTGCACATTTAATTATGTCCTCTCTGTTTTTGACTTCACTGTTACCATCCTTTAAGCACTGTATCCAGTTTTTGTGACTTGCCAGTTCCTTATAGGCTCTTTTAGAACTGTGGAATCTTGTCATGTTTCTCTCTATGACTTCTTTTCTGTGAATTTCATAGTCTTTCCTAATTGCTCTGTTGGTGGTTTTGAAGAGCTGCTTTAGTTCATTTCTTGTTGCTTATGTTTTATTTTTTCTTTTCAGTAGTTCTGTTCGCTTTGATATTAGTGTGAGTGTTCCATCGCTGAAGATATTGTTGGTCTTCTTCTGATTTGTTGTTATTTCGTTTCTAATTAGGATCTTGGTGATAGTTGTTTCCAGTATGTTGCAGAGGGATTGTACGTTTTTTGTGTTCTCTAGCGTTTTGTATAGAGTTTTAGAGTTTTCTTTTAGGTTTTGTAAGTAGAGCTCTTTTTCTTCAGGGGATTTAAGTTTTTTGGGTATGTTGTTGAATTTCCTTCGACTGGTCTTGGGCGAGCTCAGTTTCAAGGAACATCTTACCAGTCTGTGGTCTGCACGTCTAGCATAACTTTGACACGCGAGTGTCTCTCGCGCGACAAATACTACCTGTCACTTTCCTGTCAATACTGCGTGAGCACGACAGGTGACGCTAAGTCGCGCGACTAGCGAACTCGAGTCAAGATATGCTAGCCCCACTGATGGAAAGTTAAGTGTATTCAGGACTTCTAGATTTGACACTAAGCTATTATGGCTGCTTAGTATGAAGTCTATTTCGTTTCTTGTCTTGTGGTCGGGTGAGACCCAGGTCCACTTGCGAGACTCCTTTTTCTTAAAATATGTATTCGTCACCGCAAGTTTGTTTTCGTTTGCGTATTGAATAAGACGTTCTCCCCTGTCGTTCCTCTTCCCATATCCATACTTCCCCATTATTGTGTTTTCATCGGGTTTCGGCTGACCAATCTTGGCATTGAAGTCTCCCATGACTAGCAATAATTTGTCCGCCGACTCTTGTGCCTTTGCTATATCCTTGTAAAATTTAACAATTTCATCCTCGCTTGAGTTCTCTGTCGGAGAATAGACCTGGATTAGAGATATCCTTGTGTTTCCTAATTTCAGCTTCAATAGTGCTACTCTTTCGGATATTCCCAAGAAGCATACAATATTGGCCTTTAATGCTTTCTTTATTAGGAACCCCACTCCGTGTAGTCCAGCAGTCTCCCCTATGTAGCAAAAAATGAAGTTCTCGTGTTCTTCTATAGTGCATCCTGTTTTCTTGACTTCTGCCAACCCTATAACGTCCCAATTAATTTTTTCTATAGCATTGTTTAGTTCTATCATTCTATTTGTAGTCGAAAGGGATCTCACATTGTATGTACATATTTTTAAGGTGTGTCCTCGTTTTGGTTCATTATTTTTATTTGTATTTTTATTTGTATTTGATGGAGGGTAGTAGTCGTTCTCCCCACGGGGACCAGCCGGATTGGGGAATTTGGTTTTTGGTTTAGCCTTGTTTCGTTTTATTCTGTTATTGTTTTTACTTTTAATTTCCGGTGATATGTTGCTATTTGTGGCTTCCGGGTTTATTGTAGTGGTTAGTTTAATGTTAGTTTTTGTAGGTGTTTTTCTCAGACAGAGAGTAGGACCTTTCCCGCATGTATTGAAAGGCATCAATTTGATGGGAATCTTTTTGAGAAGTGTCTGTCATGTTAGTTTTATGCACTTTGGGGGTTCCCATATTTTGATTGTCAGGACTTGAGGGTTCGGATCTTTTCCTTTTCTCATTCTCTGTTTTGTCTGCGGTTTTGCTCTTTTTTTCTTTCTTCTTTTGTAATATCGCTTTCGGTAGGTCTTGAGTAATGTAGATGTTTGATGTAAGTTTCTTTTTGTTTTTCAAGATCTGAATTTTTTTCTGTAGCGTAGTTGTTGCCAGTAAAATTGGTCTGACTTTTCCAATATCTTCACTCCTTTTCCCCAGCCTCTGAACTCTGTCGATATCACTTGTTCCGATTTCCACTTCAATAGTTCTTAGAGTAGATGTTACGAGGCTAGTTAGGTTAGGTTAGGTTAGGTTAGGTTAGGTCGCTCGGTGTCGCCCTCTTTAGTTTCGGGGAGTCCGTGAATCAGAATATTGTTCCTCTTGCTATTAGTCTCCAGATTTAATATTTTGTTATTCAATAACTCCACTTCTTTTTTAAGTTTATCATTCTCTTCTATTATTGGTTTGATTTTTTCGTCCACTTTCTTTAACACGGCTGATGTAATATTGTCAGTTATTGTTTTTGTTTGCATATCTAGTTTTTCCGTCATTCTAGCGAGCAACAGTGACATCTCAGGTGACAGGTCGGCAGACATTTTGTGGTGAAACGAAACGAAACGCAGTTTCTGTTGAAGTTTCCGAACGTATGTTTGTCTTTATGAGTTGGTCACACTGTGCGCGCTTGACTAATAACAGCCGTTTGTATCTATGGTTTATGTTTGACACTTAACCTCAAATTCTAGTCGAGAATTATGTTTCGTGTTTTTTCACTTTGGAAGCGTATTTTTGTTGTTCTTATTTTATGTTTCGATGCACACGCGTATGAAAAGTGTTTGAGGTGGCACTTCAGCACTGAGAGTTTGTTATTTATCACTTTTATTTAGTAATTTGCGAGAGCGTTTATCACAGCGTCTGACTTATATCGCACCGCACTTTAGTCTCTATTCACCGAACAATTAATGGAGGCAAAAAAATTTCATTCTGTTACTCAGAGTGCTGACCGATGTTGTTAATCATCTGGATTAATAATGTTTAACTGTAAAGAGTAAGTATACATATATAGTTAATCTAGAGCATTTGCAGAAATACATTGCCGTCGACCGACTGTGATAATATCCTAGACATTACTTATCTAACTATAGTCCCTACACCCTACGGACTTTAAAACGATACCAGTTAAAACGATGACATGACGATGGAGATATTGAGTCAATGAGGAATTAAGGTCAGGTTTCGTTATTACACTCTATTGTCACCATCTAAATCAATGTTACTTGTCAAAACAAAACCAATATATCTTACTAGACTTTTTGATTATGGCGAAGAAAATGCCAAATTTTTAGGGTTTCGTAGTCAACTAGGAACCCTTATAGTTTCGCCATGTCCGTCTGTTTGTCTGTTCGCCCGCGGCTTAGCTCCGTCATCATTGGTACTAGAAAGCTGAAATTTTTAAGGGAATGTGTATGTATCACGCCGATAAAACGGTAAAATAAAAACTAAAAAAAAACTTTTTTCGGGTCCCGTACACCTAAAGCGGGGGTGATTTTTTTTTCGTTCCAACACTAGTGTGTGGGGTGTCGTTAAATAGGTCTTTAAAAATAATAGGGGTCTGCAAACATCGTTTTTTGATAAAAACAGTAGTTTTGTAAATATTCGCTCCAGAAATCCAAAAAATAGCCTCCCCCCCCCCTCTTACTTTTCAACCACGGGTCAAAAAATTATGGAAAAATTCATAAAAATGAGGCCTCACTTTCAATGAAAACTATATTGAATAAAATCAGTCGAGCCGTTTTAGACTGGTAGAAAAATCCAAATATCGGCTTCCTTTACCGTCCTAACGGCATTTTGTGAGCCATTTTGGCAACATGACTTTTCTGATGTAAAAAAGCCTGCTGAATTCGATTCTGGATGTTGCCAAGCCGAATTTTGCCCCCCTCCCCCCATTTCCCCCCTTTTGACCTCAAAATATGTCCCTAATCACGGTTTTTACGGTTTTATACAAAAAGTATTACGGCTAGAAAAAAAATGTCAAAGACAAGAATAATCTCTATAAAATTTCCTATAACATGGTGTATACACTTTTTTAGTAGGCCTTATGGTTTGTGAGCAATATCTTCCCGAACTTCATAGACTGGTAGAAAATTCTAAATATTGGCTTCCTTTACCGTGCTAACGGCATTTTGGGATCCATTTTGGCAACATGACTTTTCCGATGTAAAAAGGCCTGCTGAATTCGATTCTGAATGTTGCCAAGCCGAATTTTGCCCCCCTCCCCCCTTTTCCCCCCTTTTTGACCTCAAAATATGTCCCTAATCACGATTTTTACGGTTTTATACAAAAAGTTTTACAGCTAGAAAAAAGTGGTCAAAGACAAGAATGATCTCTATAAAATTTCCTATAACATGGTGTATATTTTTTTTTAGTAGGCCTTATGGTTTGTGAGCAATATCTTCCCGAACTTCATTATTTTTAAAAAAATTGGTAAACTTGGTCGAGGCAGTGAAATGCACTTATTTTAGGATAATTGGTATCGCACAGGATCCAGCCGCTCTGCAGCGCTTGACGCTGACATCCAGTTGGCATGCTGCTTATTATCTGTCAAGACTCACGAGACTTTCAGTCATAAGCAATCGTCAGATTTACACGCAGAACCGTACCCAAGTCGGGCTAAAAGGGCCGTACAAAATAAAAATGCTTTGTTTCTGAACATGGAATGCTTCGAAATGCTCAGTTCTACGCCAGATTCTCCAGAAATGTGTCTTAGAAATGCAGTTACCCGGGATCTTGCAACAGAAAAAAATAAAGTGTCAATTCACACTGCTAAGCAGCTTGTCACTCTAAGTAACGAAGTTTGTTTCCGAAAGGCTCACCAACAGCAGCGCGTCTAGCACAACTATGCTTTGCGACTCGAAAGAGACAGGCAATTAACTCGTGCCAGAAATGGCCGTTTGCGACAGTTGTGCTAGGGGTGCAGGTCTACAAGCTACAACGCAAAGTTCAAAATGAACTAAGGTCCGACCTTCAAGACCTGTACAAGGCAGGTCGTTCAAAATCTACCATATTTGCGTCTGATGTGGGGGGCAAACGCTCAGGCGCTGGAGTGGTGCCAAACAAAGCATAGCCTGCATCGTCACATACTCGACTTGTACAGCAGGGACAGGAACTTGTCAGCCTTTCGCTCATGGGGTGTATATCTATCTCATTGAGTAGTTCACAGTGCTTTCGATAACGGAAAACAGAATACTTTTAATCAAAGGAGTGAATGTTTTAGAAACGCAAATGATCAATTTAATTATTTTGTTACCTGCAATAAAGCCGTTCGAATCGCCAGTGCCTAAAACGCCAGAATAGTCTAAAGCAGTCCCTTAATTTTGTCATGATGATGAATCATAAGCGACAATAACACTAATAACCAGTCTTCTGGGTGGGTTATGCACAGTGTGGAGCACATGTCGAGTGTCGGTTTCCTCATGAATAGCAACGTATGTTGAGGTATCGACCTCAGTTGGTGACGCTTGAACCTTAGTCTCGTCTGCAAATCCTCGCACTACGACGACATTAGTCCCGCTCGCGCGTTCGCGGGATAAAAACTGCGAGCCCAACCTAGTTTGAAGGTATTGAGTAATTTTTAAGGAGCTGCTTGGCAGTGAGAAGTGACACTTTATTGTTTTCTGCTGCAAGATCCTGGGTAACTGCATTTCTAAGGCCCGTTTCTGGAGAATCTGGCGTATAACTGAGCATTTTGAATGACGTCATGGTCAGAAGTAAAGCATTTTTATTTTCTACGTCGCTTTTAGCCCTACTTGGATACAGTTCTGCGTGTAAATCTGACGGCTGCTTATGACTGAAAGCCTCGTAAGTCTTGACATATAATAAGCAGCATGCCAACTGGATGTCAGTTTCAAGAGCTGCAGAGCGGCTGGATCCTGTGCGATACCAATTATCCCAAAATAAGTGTCTTTCACTGCCTCGACCAAGTTCATCATTTTTTTTTTTAATAATGAAGTTCGGGAAGATATTGCTCACAAACCATAAGTCCTGCTAAAAAAATTATACACCATGTTATAGGAAATTTTATAGAGATCATTCTTGTCTTTGACCATTTTTTTCTAGCTGTAAAACTTTTTCTATAAAACCGTAAAAATCGTGATTAGGGACATATTTTGAGGTCAAAAAGGGGGGAAAAGGGGGGAGGGGGGCAAAATTCGGCTTGGCAACATTCAGAACCGAATTCAGCAGGCTTTTTTACATCGGAAAAGTCATGTTGCCAAAATGGATCCCAAAATGCCGTTAGCACGGTAAAGGAAGCCGATATTTAGAATTTTCTACCAGTCTATGAAGTTCGGGAAGATATTGCTCACAAACCATAAGGCCTACTAAAAAAGTTTTTACACCATGTTATAGGAAATTTTATAGAGATCATTCTTGTCTTTGACATTTTTTTTCTAGCTGTAATACTTTTTGTATAAAACCGTAAAAACCGTGATTAGGGACATATTTTGAGGTAAAAAGGGGGGAAATGGGGGGAGGGGGGCAAAATTCGGCTTGGCAACATCCAGCATCGAATTCAGCAGGCTTTTTTACATCAGAAAAGTCATGTTGCCAAAATGGCTCACAAAATGCCGTTAGACTTGAAAATTTTGATTTGAACTACCAGTCTATTTGGTGTTATCGCAAAAATTCATAATTTTCTTTAAAATGACGTAAGTGCCGCGCGGTGTCCTTGTACTTCGAACGTTACTCATATTAGTGAAGTCTCGTCCTCCATTAAAACATTCCGCTCAATCTAGCGCGTATAATCGATAACTTCCAGAAGGTAATAAATAAGTAATAACAGTTACTTTGGCGTTTACGACCTTTTTATAGAGCTTGAAATCTTTCTCGTACGTAATTTAAACCTCGGGCTTAAAACCGCCCGCTGTTTTAAGCCCGTATTTTGTGAAGGATGGGCAACTACGGAACCCTACACGGAGCGTGGCCTGACATGCTCTTGACCGGTTTTTTTTTTAATTTTTCTTTAAGCTTTGATCTTTGTATCCATGGTTTATTTTATTTAAGGGTATTGTCAATGCTCTCGCTCGGACTATGCGAGTGTATAAAGCAGCTTCGAAGCAACTCAACGAGATTATGAGCGAAAAATCGTTGCGGGGGCGCGCGGTCTGCGGGAAAAACGTTAGGCTCCTCACTTGTATAATCTTTTAAGGGATTTATATTATTTTTCACTCGTTTCGTTTTCGCTGACATAATCTCTCGACAAAACTGTTTGAAAATAATACGGAATGTTAAAACAGTAAAATGCGATGCCCTCATATACTTACTACGATTACTAATTCAAGACCAAAAAACTACCACAAGGTTGCCACTACAATCAAATATTTTTAGAATAGTAAATTCCTTTTTCTTTTTTAAACACGCTAAGATAATTTATTTATTGGCAACCTTAACTCTATGTTTTAACAAAATAACTAGATATATTTATTATTACGAGAGGAGAGAATAAAAACATAAACATCGGAGATTTTTGGTACAAAATCTGGTATTTTACTTGTATCACTTGAACATTTGGTGCAAGCCAAGAAACAAACTCAGATGTCATTTAAATGTTGTCAATTTTGACAGTGACGTATCTGTTGTAGCTTTTTTGGTCTTGAATTGAATTAGAAATCCGAGTTTAGATATTAGTATAGTAGTTATGTGGATGTGGTAGTTATAGATTTACCACCGAGCGCCCAGGCGTAAGGGTTAGACATATAATGACGTCAAAATGTGGGGTTGCCATGGTCGCAAAAAAGTCCCCCAATAAAAATGTATGAAAAATCAATCTGATATGTTCCTCATTTTAAAAGACCATAGGCGACAGATAGCGCAGTAGATAAATAAATAATAAATAAGTAGGTATACCGTCGGACTATTACTAAGGCGGATTCAGTATGAAAATTGGAGTGCTGTTCTATAATAGGCTGCGACTGTAAATTTTCCAAAAGGTGTCGTCATTTGAGTGCTGATTCTTAGACGACGCTGCTTTCACCTTTGTCTTTAGTATCTATTTGTAGTGATCCCAAAATCACCCATAGGTGAACCGCACTCATTGGCTCGGTATGGCACCAGCAGGTCAGACGTCCGTCTCAGCCGGTGGCTCTCACGTGACTGTCTTCTCACCCGTACTCTCGAGACAACGTCATAATCATAACTACCCACATAATAGGTCTTATACAGATCCACAAACACTACAGTATTTTCAAAACTAGTCCGTATAATCATGTATAATCAAATAAAAATAATATTCTGTGATAATAAATAATGAAATTAGTTTAAACTTAAGATAGGAGGTACCGCAAGTGAAAATATGAGATTATGGTGGTTGTTGGAATAAAATGATAGGCATTAAATTAAAACAGATAATTTATTTCTTGAAAACATACTGTAATAAAAAATCTTGTTTATAACGAATTGTTTCTAAACAAAGATTTTCATTTACTCTCGAATAGGTACTGTAGAATTTTTTTGGCCGGTACAAAAAAAAGGGTGAAATTTTTTCTTCTTTCTTCTTTTTCTTCTATTTTACTCAGGATACTTTTAATCCATCGTGACAGTCCACGTTCATGGACGCACCGCCTTATTGGGACATTCTGTAACAAAGCAAAATTAAATAGTAAAATTGTAAACGACATACTAGTACTAGTTATTGGAGCGGAGCGAGCGAAGCTCCCATGGATCGACTCGAATGGACTTTGTAACAATGCGCAGATCTCAGCGAATTCTCAACCGATTTTAGAAATTTTTGTTTTAAAATGCACAAATTAAATTTCGCTAGGTCGTGACGAAGAGAAAATTTCAAAAAAAAAAACTCCGCTCCAATTTATGGTGCAAGGTTAGCCGGTGGCTGACTCTGCATCGACCTAGTTGGAGCGGAGCGAGCGAAGCTCCCATTGGATCGACTCGAATGGACTTCGTAACAATGCGCAGATCTCAGCGAGTTCTCAACCGATTTTAGAAATTTTTGTTTTAAAATGCACAAATTAAATTTCGCTAGGTCGTGACGAAGAGAAAATTTCGAGAAAAAAAAAACTCCGCTCCAATCTATGGTGCAAGCTTAGCCGGTGGCTGACTCTGCATCGACCTAGTTTATTTGCGACTTCGTTCGCGTACAGCGCTATTTATTTTTTACACTTCTTTCTCTGTCGGAATCGGAGCTCTAGAAATATCAATTTGCTTAAGATTCCCCAAATATGGGGGTAATTTTTATTTTGTTTCTAGGCATCCCGAAATCGGATTATAAACCGACTGCTTTATTTAGACATCTATGTTAGCTGGCTTCTATCGTAGTTTTATGCTACGCAATTTGACCGATATGCAATATTTACATGTCAAAATGTTTCGAGTTATTTTGAAATTAATTGACAGATTTTAAGTAAGTAAATAAACACTTTACTGTACACAAAACCAGTTAAAAATACATCTATTACAAATAACATATAGGTACAAAGGCGAACTTATCCCTGACTTATCCCTATAAGGGATCTCTTCCAACCTTAACCTTTGAGCAGTTGAGTGAGTACGAGAAGAAGATATATAAGTACGAGAAGAAGATTTTTCCTATTTTATCAAGTTTTTTCATGATATAACTCTGTAACTTGATTCTTGTGAGACTTGAGAAAGAAATAGGTGAAAAAAAGTGTGTGTGTCAGCTCCGACGCACGACTGGAGTTTACTCTTCAGGCCAGGCGCGCACCACGATTTTTTTTAGTCGCGCGATAATTTTGTCGCAGAAATAAGCTTACTTATGGGTTTATGAAAATCGTGGTGCGCGCACTCTCATATAAATAAACCCATAGACGCTGACGGAACAATTCTACGGGTATGGCTACGCCGGGATTAAGAGCCGTCCAGGCCGTCAAAGCATCGGAGGCGTAAGGAATGATAGCCTTGTCACCATCAAAAGATAAAATTTGAGTGACAAGGTCCACCAGCCCACACGCCGAAGCCAGGAAGGCCGGGAGGCTCACATCTCGCGCGCGACGCACGCCCAAATCACCAGTTCGAATCGGCAGAGAAACCTGGTCCCATTGACCTTGGTTAAGGGAGACGTTCAGCACCTTTTCCAAACTCTCCTTCAACACGAAGTCAAAGGAGTCTGTCTGGACAGGGTGCAGCCAGGCTGGCACGGTGCACAAGAAATATGTCAGCTTAGGCACGGCAAAGCAAACTCGCAACATAACGAGGGCTACGTGAGCCGAAAGTTCATTCAATCTCTGCGCAGCCATCAGCAGAAGCAGCTTTCTCTCCTCGAAGGCTTCAGGAATGGCTTCTGGGAATATTGGGGACCCCAAGAGGTTGAAAGATCTCGCCGACAACACTTTCAGTCCGGGGAGCAGAGCACTGAATAAGGGGAAAGAATCGTGTGAGTTGGTACTGCAGGGGAAAAATTCGCATTTGCTGAAATTAATATCTAAACCCAGAGCTTTTAAACGAGGCAGGAGCATGAGCAAGTCTTGTTCCACTTCTTCAGGTTTACCACCTAGGGTACCGTCATCTAGGTACCAGATATTCAATGGGGATTTAACCTCTGAAATTACCTTTTGTATGGCCAGACAGAAAACTAAAGGGCCTAGCGGATCCCCCTGCTGTGCACCAACTTGGGAAAGCACAAGAGGACCATTGTAGAAAAGATTAGAAGTGGAAGAATATACTTGGAAAATGAAGGGGTAGAGTGATGGCACTTTATCCTTCACTTCGGACAGTAAAACATCACGCTCCACTGAGTTAAACGCGTTTTTTAAATCAATTTTAATTAATAATAATAATAATGAAATAATGAACTTTATTCTGCAAGTAGGCCACAAGGGCACTTTTACATGTCTGAGTCTACCGGCATTTCACAAGAGGAGACCACTGTTGAGAAGAAACGCCGAAAGAAACTCAACAGTCAGTCATTTTTTCAGAAAGCATAAGTACTTAACTATTACAATGATATGAACTTAACTATACGTATTAAAACGGATTCTAAGTTTTTGCTATCTACCGAAAAAGCCCGCGTAGCGTCAATTGCAGCCTCGCAGCCCAATCTTGTGCCAAACCCTAATTGGCAAGGTTGCAGATAAGCTGCCATTTCTTCTCTCACTGCACGGCATCCTAGCTTTACCGTTAAGCGGCGGAAAGCGCTGCCTATGGCAATGGGTCTTATACCACCGTCTTTTTTTGACAGCGCACATAAGGAAGCACCATAAATATAGGAGCAAACTTCAGGGTTTAATTGACCACTGAGCAAAAAATTACAAAGCTTGGCCAGATGTTCCAGGAGCCGAAAATCGGCGTCTCCCGCAGATGCAGACGTAAGCTCCTTAAGATGAACAGGGCGGATACCATCCAAACCGGCGGCCGAACTATTGTTGAAAGAGCTGAGTGCCTGCACCACTTCCTCCGGCTTAACAGTTAAGGCAGAAATAGATATGTCAGGTTCCGGTGGAAGTACCAGCGGCCGGGACGGGGCTGGATGCTTCGACTGCAGCGTAGCTAAAGTCTCAGGGCTCGACGGCGCCACGCCCTCATCCGACATAAGCACTCGCTCTGCACCTGAGATCCCCTTCATGTACTTTACGCTCAATTGTCTTCAGTATGGAGTGTGATCTCAAAGGCGTGGTCTCTGCACCGATGTTCCCACTGATATCAAAAGAAGCAGAGTTAATATTTCTCTTAACTTTCGTGGTTAAATTGCCCGTGGCCGACGCTTCAGGCGATTTGAGTGCAGAATAGGCAAAAGACAGTAAACTAAACCATTCGAGAGTGCCATTGGAGTCGATACACTTATCAATGAGGTCGCTCAATTTGGCCGCTGCCAAGTTTCGCGCCCCTTTGGGGATATGCCATAACACACGTACTGACTGCTTTAACGTAGCTAGATCACCAAAATCTAGATGAATGGGGTTGTTACCATGAGCTTGCTGTGAAACCGACAGTCTAGGGTTGGAGGGGATGACTTGGGGAAAATGTTTATGCATGTGCCCTATATGCACTTTAAGTCCATGAGGGGTAAAAGTTCGAGTTGAGTTGGGACAATGGGGACAGCGCAAGGATGAAGAAGGATCACTCATATTTATAACTAACACTTACAAATAAAAGTAAAAATACAAGCAATTATAGTAAAAAAAGATACAATTTAAAAGCCAACATCAAAAACATAACAATTTCGATTTAAACTTCATAGCTTCTTGTCGGTCGGCAAGACTCCCGTCTAGAAAATGAATGGCTCGGTTGTGTTGGATCCTTGATTTATGTATGTATTTATCCTGGAAAGTTTCACGAAATCAAAACCATTCTGCGGCTGAATGCAGGAAAATGAGAGCAGTGGTGATGGAAAAGTATTCACGCCTTCTCTATTTCTAAGCTTAAAGCTGAGTCACAATTAAAGCGGTCTCTCTCTCTACAGCAAGACGTCTTCTTCGATCTTAGCACCATACAAGCACGGCTTAAACACCAAGAAAACACGGTCTTTGCATTGCACGTTATAAAAGTTGTAATCTTGGATATCACAAAAATTCGTTAGGTTTGTTTGGGAGCTGAAACGAACACGTATCTTTTAGCCGATTGTGTGACGGGCGCTATTGTTTCAAAAGCAGCACATTTTACCCGTTAAGCGTAGATTTGATTAAATTTTATTTTATTTATAAAATTTTGTTGACACTCGACATGAAGTTGACATTGACAATTTTATAGTTTGTTTATGTGAACATAATGGTAGTTTAAAAAGTCGTATCTCAGTATACGATCGGGGTAAAAATACGACTTCTTAATTTAGCAGGTTATGCGTTAAGCGTTATAGACTAAGATCCCGATATAAAACGACCTTCACCGAGATGTTTTAGTAGTAAAAAATAAAAATATATATTTTCTTAACATTTCACCGATTTGATTATTAGATAAATTCATAATTAAATAATCTTTAATTTTATTCAGTTTCAATTCAATAATCAGACCGTTGCAAAATGCTAGTAGGTATAGATTTACCTGTTTATACCTGGCTACCCGATAGTTGTGACGGGAAAAGAATAGGTAACCTAACGTTTGCATATTCTATGGGCTTCATACTTTCGATTGGTATAGAATTTATCTAATATTAATCAAACCGGTGAAATGTTTAAAACATTTTTTTTTATTATTAATTAAACATACCCTGGACTAAAATTTGTTAGGCAACCCATATGCAATATATTTATTGACATATTAAATTGATTATAAAATACATTTCATAAAATAAACATCTCGGTGAAGGTCATTTTATATCGGGATCTTAGCCTATAACGCGTAACGCATAACCTGCTAAATTAAGAAGTCGTATTTTTACTCCGATCGTATACTGAGATACGACTTTTTAAATTAGCACGGCAGATACGTTCGATTTTATACCCCATATTTTTCATACCCCGGGCTTATATATGAAAATCGATTCTTAAGGAGTAAACTCCAAAAAAACTTGTACCTACGCATTAAATGTAACATCCGCTTATTTTCGTTAACTGTTGCTTTTCTAGCCAAACTTTGAACACCCCACCATTTTTGAGGCTACACACAAACACTCCACATCCGTTGATATGTCAATTAATGTGGTAATAATAATTTTTTAATACACAAAACCTTCTATTTCCTTAGCACTTTTGATACTACCTGATTGTTTTGCTTTCAATTTGAAGTGTGCCAATAACCCGACCATGATAAAATGCTCGGTCGCTGATAAAGACAAAACATGGCACTCTTTTCTATTTCTTCTTTTAGGAATCGCAATAAGGCTATCTTTAGGTATCTATCAAAGCGTGTCAGACCCTTGGATGCCCTAGTGAGATTTTCAGAGGTTGCTTAAATTTTTTTTATACCTTCCGCACACTCAAGATCCGTTAGAAAATGTTCATACCCATTAGTACCTACTCAATATACTCTAAATACAAAAAATCAGCACTTGTATGTTATTATTGAAGTTCAAAACCATTCGCGTATTGGGCTAAGATCCTCAAGGACATTGACAGCCATACTCGCCATAAGTAGCGCGCGGCCGCCGCGCGACTAGGCATGTTTGCCGCGCGTAATGTGGACGCGCCTTATTCATGTCGTTTGCGTTCTCTCAATTCTCTCATGTAATCCCTTATATAATGTTTACTATTCAGGGTTCTCAATTCATAATATCAGTTTAATTCGCATGTATTGAAATTTATCCGACGACAGAAAAGGCAAAGCTAGGAAACAGCAACTAAAAACTTAAGGTACTTAGTTGAAATTAAACATAATAATTTTTCATTTTTCATTCATTTTCATTTTCATACTTGCTAAGTAGATATAGGTAGGTACATCTACGTAACTGAATGTCTGTCCACCAACGTGAGAGAATAGGTGCGTACCTAATAGTAGAAAATAACTAATCATATGGGTTATTGAGATATGCAATTGCCTTGAGTGCACTAACACGCAACTACTTATTTATAAAACGCACATGATGTTCACCCAACTATTGCAGAGCAGAAGTCATTCAGCGCGACAAACGCATCGGTGACGAAGGATAGCCATTGGTTGTTGTGATGTACCTACTCGTATTATTATTTTTGTAGAATTAAGTAAAGATATTTAACGTAATAAGTAAGCTGACTCATAAGGCTCCACATTCTACCAAACTATAATTCCAAGAATAACGCCTACTTACCTACTCTCCGATAGATAGACGTTATAGTAATGTCTTACTAATATGAGGTTTTGACATTAATATAATCCGAGAGTAAGCGAACGCCTTCGAATATTTCAAAGATTGGTTAAATAATCTTAACTATGATATGAAGATTTTGATTACTAGGTATATCGCAAGCAAAAATATAAGGACTGTATTCGCCGTACAAAAGCTTCCACCGATATCTGAAACATCAGGGCCTCGTTATCGTGAAGTCTTTTTTCAAGAGGCCTTATTCCTTTTAAAATGCTAATTGCTTTAGACATTTTTCAATATGTATTTGTATAGTTACATTTGCAATTTAAAATTAATAGAATTAGTTACTTAAGTAGGTATGTGTTATTTCTTATGTTCATGTCGATATTACATAAATAACACTGCCAAATGTATACCAAATCGATTATTGTTTTTTTTTTATTTTTATTAAGCTAATCGAAAAGCAGACTGGCGTGGCTGGCTATATTATTTGATTTTTAGATATAGGATTAATATTTTTATGAGCTTCTTGATATTTTTTTACTTACTTAATTATTTTGTTTATACTGTTGACATACATTTTCGTGTATTAGTTTGTCGAGACCACGGTTTGTTTTCAACTTGTCCGGTCGAGTAGCAACGAATCAAGTTGTTTCGGATCAGATATCGAACGGGTATTTCACTCGGCAGTAATTGCGTGGAGAAACCTGCACATGCGATGGCTTGACCCGGCGTTACGGTACAAGGTCACACCATATATTTAGCATAACGTAATGCAAAATCATTAAGTTGGGCGAACAGTCTCGTTTAGATCATGACACGTGACGGGTCTCAAAAATGACTGAATGTTCAGTGAAAAATTGCAGAAATAACAGCTATAAAATAAAGAAAAAGGTCGGAATCTTCTTTTTTACGTAGGTTCTATTGATTAATTAACGAACCCTATGTAAAATCATAGCATATTTTAGATTAGAATTAATTACTTTGTCCCTACAAAATGCACCTTATCACAGAACAAAAATCTAAGGAGTCGCTATAGTTTTATATTTTATTAATAAATAAAGGAGTGCAATAAATAATTATCCTATTTTTTTAATTAAAGATTCCCACGCGATCCTAAACAACGTGAAAAATTGAGGTCACGTTTAGCACAGGTTTAAAGAATCACGTTTAGAGACAGACGTCAAGAATAATTTCAGCCAAATAATTCGTCTCTCGTGTGTTCGGCATAATCATATATCTTTTTATATGTTTAATCAAAAGAAGCGTAAAATGGTTACATTAATAAATTAAGAAAAAAGTTGCTCTATTGTCATTGTTTTATTTTGTCTCAGAGTCTAGACACTGTCAGTTTAAACCTTTGAACGCCAAGAACACCTAACGGCAACGTGTGCTGCCGTGCATACCACGCCACCGACTTTCACGCCACGCCATCAAACTTTAAAGGGTTAAAAATGTTAATATTTTGCACTTGCCTTACTCTCATTTCACATACTAGGTAGAACAAGATGAGTTGAGAAATAATGTAATTATTACTGATCCCTTCTATGCAGTGTCGGGACCCTTTTATGCAATTGTTAAATAAAAACGTAACTAAATTTGTTATTAACAATTTAAGCGAAATAATAAGACATTATTTCATACTGTTTGCATAGCGGTCCTATAGCTCAGTTGGAAGAGCACTGTTCCGGTTAAACAAACGTCGTGTGTTCGAGTCATACTTGGACTTCAGTGGATCGCATGACATTTTGGCTTCTTATTTATACCTTGTATCTATATACAAATGAGATACGTTATCTTTTTATTTTATATTGCGAAGTACTGTGCTTACTTGTAAATTATTTCAATTAATGTCTTGTAAACTTCGATCATTGGGTCTTTATTATTTTTATAAATTTATGAAACATGTAATGTCTCATTTTTTATGTGGGTACACCACAATTTTATTATTTGTTTTGATAGAATTAATGATAGTTAAAAAGAGCAAATTTTAAGAATTGACTCCATGTAATATACCTACTATTGTAAACGAAAGGTTTACAGTACCTTTGAATATAATTAAATAAATACATGTGTTTTAGAAATAGCTGATATTATTTAAGTATTTCTTTGGAATTTGGTCCTATAAAAAACTGTCGCCGCGTCTAGATTCAAGTGTTTAGTTTACAAAACAATAAATAAGCAGATTTATGGTCAGCGATAATTTTTTCAACTTTCGTCTCGTGAGAAATCTCAAGTGTCCAGCTCATTTAGAACAAGTAATGAAAAGGTCGCAAGAGCATTAGATTAACATATGCGTTACACCTTATTCTTATTGAATGCGTTATCCTTTAAAACAAAGGGCATATATTGATAGTAATTTTATAGGTGTTAGACCGTTTAGTTCCGCAGTATTGATATGCGTAAAATATTATTTTGAAAAAATAATAGGGCAGTCGGGTTTGGGAGTTCGGATTGGGAGCTGGTCGGTGACGCGCGCGTATAAATAAACGAGCCCCCTTTTATTCTTCTTTTATTATTGATTTTCTTTACATTCAGTAACTAAAATATTCTAGGTAGAATAGGTTTTATTAGTGACGAATAAGTGAATAAACGCGAAACGCGAGTGTTAGCTTAGGTTTCGGAATCGTTTACGTCGTTTAATAAAATACGGACAATAGACTTTATATTTCAAACTCTAGTGCTAGTGATTTTGCTTAACATAATTAATTTAGCTTTAATTAATGTAGTGTTTAACATAGGAAGTACATTTTTTCTATTTTAACATATAGGTGCTGCTGTGTTCTGCAACTTTCGAGTCGAGTCATCCTCCGTTGTCATTGTCTTGTCATTGTAGATCACTTCTGCAATTGTTCGACCACAAGGATGGCGAGTTCGAGTGTTCCAGAGTACGAGCGTTCCAGACAATATTTAGGAATCTAAATTGTGTTTTTATTTAATATTGTCTAAAAATTATGGATGTGATTTATCCTTGCATTTCAATATTTTTGTCGATAAATTCACAGTTAGTATTTTAAATAGGTAGTTAGGTATTAAGGGCATCTGCGCCCAGGCCATCACTTTGTTGGCTTCGATAGTTAAATTCACTCCAATCTTATGTAGCTCCCGTCTTGTCGGTTTGCCTGATTGGAGTTATAAATTACTTAGGGATTATCGCAGCACTAGGACCAGTAGTGTACGCCTTGATTGTGATGACTACTTGCTGCTAGCTTAGGCAGGGCACCGAGATCGTCTCTGACCGGTCGGAGTATACTCGGTAGGACGAGATTCAGTGACGGCTGAAATACGTCCCGATATGTTTTTCCGTTAACCACTATGGTTCCCTCTTTTTAGGCTTCGTAGGTAGGAGAGATGAATTAATGAATGATGTCGACTAGTATGTTGGGTGACGGTTTGATTGTTTAATGGATTTAGTAGGCCATCAGTAAGGTCGTAGGGCAGGTGAAGTCTGTTGACTTGCTGCTTGGCCGGGTTATAGGCGTGAAGGGAGACCCGGTTCTTAAAAAAAAAAATAAGCTAGGTTCCCCTCTTTGACCTAAAGGTCTAACTTCCTAAGGTCCCTTTGATGTCGGGTTTTTTCAGGTCGTCGTTGTTTATCATCGAGCCAGAGTTCACTTTCTATATGTAATATTAATATAATTTTAGTTTTACTATATTTTATAATTTAATTATTTTAATTTATATTTAGCTTAATGCTGATTCGGGTGAGTTTGCACGTTCACTAAAATTTATCTTGATTTACTTTAACATTTTATAATTTATGTTTTATCATAATTATTGCGTTGCGTTGAATTTATTTTATTACGGTCGGTTTTACTTTAAACCGAAATTTGTTTATTACGGATTTTCTTTTATTATTTTCGTTTATTGCGGACGGTTTTACATTAAACCGAAGTTTTCATTTTATTACGGATTTTGATTTATTATTTTTTTTTAATGCGGAAGGTTTTATTTGAAACCGAAACGATTTTATTTTACTTCTGCGGATTTTATTTTCTTAAATATTGTATTTATTTGAAATCGGTTTTATTTTAATCCGATTTCTTTAACACAACGTAAAAGGGTCCTACATTTAGTACTAGACGATCACAAGTATTTTTATTTATGGCGAATATTTTTTATTACTGATATTTTATTTGAATAGTCTTATATACTTACTTATATGGGTATATTTAAGATTTATTTACACTATTTATCATTAACTGAGTCACAATCTAAGTGTTTTGTATTAGCTATTTGAAGTCATCCTGTATCTATGTATATTTATATTGATCAAATTGTTATCATTATCACCAGCAGGTATCTATCAACCATGAGGGACACACGTACTGAATTGAATTGAATCAAAAGCAATTTAGACAATATGATTTTAAATCAAATGGGATCGAGCGCTAATAATTCTAAGGTTAGTGTATCGTTATTACTCGTATAAGTTTAGGTAAAATATAATACCTTTTTCATACTATTCATGGGAATTTATTCGTATACCTATTTTTTGGTTATAACATTTTTATAGTTTATTATGCATCTCAGTCACCCAAATTATTTTGATCGTTATGGTATAAGTAAGTAGTAAAAACTTTAAAAATCTCCATAGATTTAAAATGCAAAGTAGTGATGACAGTGATGTGCCGCCGAGAAGTTAACGCTCTTACGATAATTCTCATCGCATCTCTTAAATTACCTAGTATTTTCCGTAAAGTACCTACTCAGTAAAGTAGCTACATTTGGTGAGGCTTAATTTAGGCTTACAACGTGCGTTTTAAGTCATTATAACATTACTTATATATATTACATAAACATCCTGGACGGGCTATTATTATTAACGATTTTTTAAAGATTTAAATTTTCGGTTGATTGCAAAAATATTGTACATAGTTAAAAGCTTAGTTAACATAAAATACGATCGCTTCCCTTGTGTAACGAAAGTTAGTCATACAAGATGTATGGGTAACTTTCGTCACACAAAGGAATCAATTAACATTGTTTTAATTAAAGCCCTTAACCATGTACAATATTTTTGCAATCGACCCTTTTAACGAGAGTGGGAATGTTTGACAGAGATATCCGAGGTAAGTATACAGACAGTGTAATAATAAAGGACCCAACATCGCTGACGCACGTGATGGGACCTCGAATATATCTAAGGGAGTGCGCATGCTCGGTATGTAAACTATGGAGGGTAGAAGCTTCTCAAAAAATAATAGGCAACCCAACGGCTGCACATTCTATACGTTTTATACTTTAACTCAGGATAAAATTTTATTATCTCGATGTTGCAACATTTAATAATAATCATTTTTTTAATTATTAAAAATAGCCTGACCAGGATATTTTTAGCAAACCCATTTTTAATATATTTTCTAATATACTAAATTCATTATAAAATATGTTTCATTCAATTATCAGCTCGGTGAAAGTCGATGTAGGTTAGGATCTCCTACTAGAACGTTTCGGAAACAGGTACATAAATGCTTATTATTAGTTATTAGAAAGGGTCGTATTCGAATTGTGTTCTGAAAGGTAAAAATAATTGATTTTTGCTTTGAGTGCTGATTTTGAATCCCGAGCAAGCGAAATATCGTCTGATTGAATAACGAGCGTAGCGAGTTCTTTCAACATTCAAGTGTACTTACCTATGTTTATTGTCTTAGTTGCTGATTTTAGTGAAACATTGATTTAATTTTTTTATAAATCTATAGTGTTATAGCTTATTTAAGTAGCAGGTATCTACGTTGTTATAAATAATAATTTGTATAATACCTCTTACAAAAGAAATAACAGTAAAGATTTATATACGTTCAATACTGTAAGAGTCCATCGCATCCGCCATGGCCCACGGTTTTCATTATTAGGTCATATTGGAAAAACCGGCCAAGAGCATGTCGGGCCACGCTCAGTGTAGGGTTCCGTACCGTAGTTGCCCATCCTTCACAATAGACGAAAATTACGAGAAAGATTTAAATTATGACAAAAATTTCAAGCTCTATAAAAAGGTCGTAAACGCCAAAGTAACATTAATTACTTATCACCTTCTGGAAGTTATCGATTATACGCGCCAGATTGAGCGAAACGTTTTAATATAGTATGGCACTTAACCAATATGTGTAACGTTCGAAGTATAAAGACACCGCGCGGCACTTACATCATTTTAAAGAAAATTATGAATTTTTGCAATAACTCAAAAACGGCTCGACCGATTTCATTCAATATAGTTTTCATTGAAAGTACTTATAAAGCCTCATTTTCATGAATTTATCCATAATTTTTTGACCCGTGGTTGAAAAGTTAGAGGGGGGGGGGGGGACACTATTTTTTTATAAGCTTTTATTTAACTTGCATTGTATGTACGTATGTATGTATGTATCTAAGTATGTTTGTTTGGGTGAAATCTTGCAACTCAATTTTGAAGCAGATATCGTCAACCGATTGAGCTGAAATTTTGCATACTTACTTAACTTTGATGACAATACAATAATATGGTACCATAGGGCTGATCTGATAATGGAGCCGGAAGGTGGCCATAGGAACTCTATAATAGAAAAAGCAATCCTACCGAGCTTGGGCTCTTTAAAATCGTCTCAGTGAGCATTTGATGGATATCCAAAGAAAAGTACAGTCGGCTATAAAAGCTTGCCACTAAAATGTCATTTTTGACAGAAACTTATTTATTTTCGGGGCGAATATTTACGAAACAGCTGCCGTTATCAAAAAATAATGTTCGGAGGCCCCTATTATTTTAAAAAGACCTATTCAACGACACCTAGTGTTGGAACGAAAAAAAAAATCACCCCCAATATAGCTGTATACGGGAGGAACCCGAAAAAAAAAATTTAGTTTTTATTTTACCGTTTTGTCGGTGTGATAGATACACATACTCGTACCAAATTTCAGCTTTCTAGTACTAATGATCACGGAGCTAAGCCGCGGACGGACAGACAGACAGACGGACATGGCGAAACTATAAGGGTTCCTAGTTGACTACGGAACCCTAAAAATGTAGAAAACACATCACGTGTACATTTATTATTAGTGTTTTTTTATGGTTTAAATAATATTTCTTGTTTTTACTCGTAAATTAGATATAATACACAGTTTACCTGTGTTTGTCTGTGTAAGGATACTTAACTTACTGTTAGGGTTCCGTAGTCAACTACGAACCCTTATACTTTCGCCATGTCCCTCTGTCCATCTCTCGTACACCCAAAGCGGGGGTGATTTTTTTTTCGTTCCAACACTAGTGCCTGGGGACTGGGGTGTCGTTGAATAGGTCTTTTAAAAATGACAGGGGCCGCGCCAAACATTATTTTTTGATAAAGTCAGTAGTTTTGTAAATATTCGCTCCGGAAATCCAAAAAATAGCGCCCCCCCTCCCCCCACCCTCTAACTTTTCAACCACGGGTTAAATATTATGGAAAATATCATAAAAATGAGGCCTTATAAGCACATTCAATGAAAACTATATTGAATAAAATCGGTCGAGCCGTTTTTGAGTTATCGCAAAATTTCATAATTTTCTTTAAAATGATGTAAGTGCCAATGAAATCTTTCTCGTAATTTAAAGCCCGCAGCGTAATTTAAAGCAGTTTTAAGTCCGTCTATTGTAAAGGATGGGCAACTACGGAACCCTACACTGAGCGTGGCGCGACATGCTCTTGGCCGGTTTTTTGAACTCGGTTAATCAAACAAAATTGGGACTGATTACAGTTAAACATAATATTTACCAGCACGAGTAGATAACATCTCGTCATTTTATTCATTCTTCCCCAATATTGTTATCGCAGTTATCAGTAATGTTTTATTTTCCTTGTGGATTAAAAATACATATTATTATCATCTTCAATACTATACTCCATTCCTGATAAGATTAGATTAGAGAATCTAGAACAATTTGTGTACTTTGCGCCCGTTAGCGCCGGAATTTTGGCCAAAAACACCTTGTACACAAATGTTGCTATAATAAGCGCAAATACCGAAACGGTCCGACACAAAAAATTTCCTGCCCATTAACTTCCTAAAATTTCGTAGATTGGTTAAATTGTGGAGGAGGAAACAGACGAGAATGAAACCTCGATTTTATCGAAAAATATAAGCAGTGGTATTTCCTCGAGGCCTTTAAAATGTATTTTTTTCATATTATGACAAACATATTGATAATTTCAGCCATCTTTTGAGTGTTAGAATAGATAGTTACATAGAGCTATTTCATGCTTTCATTGGGTGTCGAAAATAAGTTGAAAAAAAAAAAAACATTTTTCTGCGTGAATTTTGTCAATTTCGAGTAGTTTTTGAAACAAAAATTATCAATGAAAGTTTAATCTGTTGGTTTGAAATGTATACCAATAAATCGCAATAGCCCTGTAATTGTAGTAACATTGAGAATATGTTAAGAAACATGTTTGATCATAGAGAGAAATGTCTAAAACAATCAGCATTTTTGACCGGACAAGGAGCCTTAACTTTAAAATTCGAACTTCACTATGCACTGTTTCTTTCATATCTATGTAAAAAACAAACGACAAAAATGCGCATTCGAAATTCGATTTGGATTCCGACCTCGAAAAATGACACATTCTGATACGCGTAATAACGATAAACTTAAGGCGAGTGGGTATGTGGAATGGTGACTTTTTAACCCTTTATTTCGCAACGGAGGTCGCTAGATTAGATTAGATTAGATATATTTATTTCTCTTTGAAAATTACACAATATTTTACATGTCGTAGATAAAATAGAATGGATTCACAAAAAGATCGTCAGGTATATTCAATTCAATTATATAAAATTAATAATAATCTGGTACTTATTCAAAAGTCACAGTTTAGCAAAATAAACAAAAACCAACAATGAAAACAAGAAAATAATATGTCACAAACTAAAAATACTATAATTATGAACTAGATTAACATATTCAACAAAATGTCAGGAGACGAAAAACAAAAAATATAAATTAAACATAAAACAAACAATCTAAAATAATACAAGATAATACCTGTCTAATTTAGTGCAATGTCAAAATTTACGAAATTAAAATTAATAATTAATAATATAAATTTAAAATATGGTACAAAATAATTATGTTACCTCATAATATTCTGAGACAGAATAAAGGGTTTTTGATCGCAAAAAATCTTTTACTCGGCGCTCAAATACTTGATCCGACGTCTCGTTTCTGAGACTGGCGCCTTCCGGCCGCCATCGCAACTGTGTTTCACAACCAGTTGTCTACGAGGATTTTGTAGTCTTTCACGGCAACCAGTTGTGATAAAAGAATATTTATTCTTCTTACGCAACCAGTTGCCAATAAAGAAAAAAATCGCCACCATCGCAACTGTGTTTCACAACCAGTTGTCTACGAGGATTTTTTAGTCTTTCACGGCAACCAGTTGTGATAAAAGAACATTTACTTTTCTTACGTTACGTTTCTAATCTCGACGCATTATTTCAAGCAATGATTATTAACAGAGATGGGCATAAATCGATTAATATTTTAATCGATAAAAAAAATTTACGTCAAAATTAATCACGCTTAATCTGATCAGGAATAACTAAATCGACAGTCTTTGATTAAATCAATCAAATTCAATGAACAATTAAATTTCACGATTAATTCTCGATTAAAAGTTGGAACACGCTCATTTGTGCATTTTACGAAAATACAATATGTCTTGACCGGGCCTTTTTAAAGGTATCCGACCGTTAAAATAGCATTTCGGTACCGGTATCAATATTTTAGATACCCAAACAAGCTTCCATCCAAACGATACCTTTAAATAAAAGTAGGTACCTATAATACCCGTTTGACCGTTCCTTCCATCTTCCCTCTTGTTACAGTAATACAAGGTGGTTTTTATAGTGCATTACTCTAAGAAGTTTTAGGCAGGAACTTAGATTTAAAAATGTCTTATTTCTTCCTAATATTAATCGAGAGAAAATGAATCGAATTAATTAATCGATTAAAAATTTAATCGCTAGAAATTAATCTACGATTAACTTAATCGGGATTAAATTAATCGGAACTCGTACGATTATATTAACTAATTGTTAGTTTTAATCATTAATCGCGACTAAGTAAGTTAATCTTATTTCTTAGTGGCCAGTCTGTTATAATCATAATTCAAGGAGTTTGATACCAAAATTATTAAAAGAGAGTGTAGAGCCGCCATTACATAAATCATGAGATAGATGAGTAAGGAGTTTGGATCGCATATTAAAGTAAAACCTGTTTTGAAAATAAACATTGCCCAACAAGACTTCCCTTTTAATGAAAAGAGACAACAATAACAAATGTTGCCAGCTCGTTCCAAAGTATTGTTTTACTAGTGAAGTAAAGGTACCTAATTTATTTATTATGTATGAAAACATAAAAAAAGTTAAAAATCCTCAGGAATCCGCTGGTAAAATTATTTGGATTGCTCAGGAGCACCCTGTATTTATATTATATTTTAAGCGGAATGAAAGTTATTTAAGTTGAAGATATCATGGCATTTCATCTGTTCATCATTATAATGTCGCTGAAACAAAATTTTCTCATACTCGTATTACACCGATAGTCAACTTATAATAAACCGGTCAAGTGCGTAGTTCTTCTATCACGGAATTCGAGGTATCAAATTAATTATCCTCATGTTGGAAGCATCATCATCTTCATTTTTGGTATATAGCCGTCCAGGTTTAAACATAATCCATGGTTTAATCTATGGTTGTGAACAAAGAAATTAACTCTTCTATAGCAACTAGGCTTTTTGAGATTTTCCTTGTTGGCAACTGGTTGCATAAGAAGAATAATATTTTTCTATCACAACTGGTTGCTGTGAAAGACAAAAAATTCCTCGTAGACAACTGGTTGTGAAACACAGTTGCCATGGCGGCCGGAAGGGACTGGCGGGTAGACGTTCATAGAACGACGGGCCTATTACGCACGGGTTCTTGTCGAGCAGCGCCAGCCGCCGCGGCACGGGCAGTAATCGTCCCGTCTGACGGGTTATCTGTTAGGCATACTGGCACGCTTAAACAAATGTATGTTCCGGCGCGTGTACATTATGACTTCGTACACGTACAGGGAGTAATGTGTCAGCATTTTATATTGCTCAAAAAGTTCTCTGCACGAGTGCCTCGGATTCACGGCCGCCATCACGCGTAGTGCTCTTTTTTGTAGCTTGAACACACGGTCAGAGTCCGTTGAGTTACCCCACAAGACAATGCCGTATGACATGAGCGAATAGAAGTACGCGTAATAAATTTGTACCAGTGCATCACTGGAGACAACTGGCTTCAGTTTACGCAGAGCGAATACTGCACTGCCAAGCTTTTCGCAAAGATGGTCAATAATGCGTTTTCCATTTAAGCTTGCTGTCAATCATAAATCCGAGGAACTTGCATGAGTCACAACGCGGTATCGGACTCTGTATCAGTGGAATGTCTCTGTGACCTGCTGTGAAAATTATCACGTTCGATTTCGTAACATTTAGGATGAGACCGTTCGCTCAAGTTCAAGCCTCGTTAAGGTAGAATAGAGCAAAAAATTCTGATTCGAAAAAAAATTGAAAAAGATGGTCTAAAGGTGGTTTTCCACCGGCGAGGCGTAGCGGGCGTGGATGGGCGAGAATTGAAATCGCGCTGGCCCTTTTCCACTAAAAATTGGCATTAATAGCTATCGCGAGCCCGCGCGGGCCCTCGCGAGCCTGCGCGGGCCCGCGCGAGCCCTCGCGTGCCTGACCGAGCTCGCGGTTGACATTAAGGTCTTCGCACATTATAACAACTCAACGGCGACTCGATTCTATGCCAAATGTTGAAATTTAAGCCCTATGTCATATTTACTAGGTTTAATTACAAAAAATGTACGACGCATCGTCCACTACTAATATCATTTTTTGAAATTAAACCTAGTAAATATGACATAGGGCTTAAATTTCAATATTTGGCATAGAATCGAGTCGCCGTTGAGTTGTTATTATAATGTGCGAAGACCTACCGCCTGGTGACAGACGGACGGACGGACGGACGGACGGACAGCGAAGTCTCAGTAATAGGGTCCAGTTTTTACCCTTTGGGTACGGAACCCTAAAAAAAAGATACCAACTACAGAAAAGCTGTCAGTACTATGGAAAAGCTAGTTGTTTGTATAAGGTAAGAAAAACTACAATTTAAAATTTAAAATATTTATTTAAAACGATCTTTTTTTTAACGAGAATGTACTCTTAATGATTTTTTTATTACCACAAAGCCACCTACTATCAAATAAATCAATTCACATTTATATCCTTAATCGGGGATCTAAAACAATCTAATATTGTTCTTATTTATTGATGATCTCTTATTTACCTACTGTCATCTTTTACAATACAAAAGTCAAATGAATATTTGTTTTATATCTATTTATTTTAGTTCTTAGATACGTAAGTCATAAGTAGGTATTTGTGGGTTTGATAGCTATACTTAAGCGTAAAAAGAAAATCAAGACATAAACGGCAGCGGTAACGAACAACAAAACGCCTATCGATCGCGTGAAGCGGTTTTTCTGTTAATTAATTTATAATCTGACGAAAGCAAGACGGTTCATTTTTACACCAACACATATGACTCGAATCTCGTATCAATTTTATTTTATTTTTAGTATTTTTTGTTATAGCGGCAATAGAAATACATCATCTGTGAAAATTTCAACTGTCTAGCTATCGCCGTTCTTGAGATACAGCCTGGTGACAGACGGACGGACGGACAGCGAAGTCTCAGTAATAGGGTCCCGTTTTTACCCTTTGGGTACGGAACCCTAAAAAGCAATTGCCGGGTTTTCCCCGGATACTTGGTGAAAACTCCCCCGGACGGCCCCCGGACTGCCTCCAAACTGGGACAAATCCGGGGAAACCCGGACAGATGGCAGCCCTAGTTGTACGGGCAGGGTTACTACGAAGTTCGTTTTTTTTCTCCGTTCTATTCCTCTCGACCTTCTGTCAAACAATTTTTGAATCTGCGGGACGCCACGATACGAAGTTTGAATTTCGAACATCGGTCCCAGATTGGTCCGAGAGATGACAGTGACAGTGTACCTACTGTACAATTTTTAAAGTAGTAATCTTCGAAAATATTCTTACGGACATAATTACATTACAACAATTGTTAGGGTTCCGTAGCCAAATGGCAAAAAACGGAACCCTTATAGATTCGTCAATTCTCGTCCCGCACATCCCCGCCAATTCCTACTATTTCCACCGACCGAAGATGCGCTGGGAGGGGATTGAAAAAATGCAATACAAATTAAAATTCCCGCCCCGTCCCGTCACTCCACGCCTCGCCACTCGTGTTCCCGCTTAGCCGGTGGAAAAATCAGATTTAATCTCTACCCTATATCAAAAGCAATAAGGTTCATTTTTACACAAACAAATATTTCAATTCAAGCCCGGCGCATCCACGCGTCGCCTTACTATTTCCACCGAAGATGCGCGTGGCGGGGATTGAAAATTTGCCGTACTAATTTCAATTCTCGCCCATCCACGCTCCGCCACGCCTCGCCGGTGGAAAACCACCTTAAGAATGTGTTCCTCCTGGGATACGCTGCGAAATTAAGGGTTAAAGTCCTAAGGCTCGTAATCTAACCAACGGAAAATTCTGAAAAAAATATATGTTATTTATGAGTTTTCCCTTAAAAAAATTATAGTTGGATTTTTTTTAAGCAATAATAACTATGGAAGAATTAATTTTGAAATAGGGTCGTTTTAAATTTTCAGTTCCCTAAGGCTTCTAAACTACAAGTGATATATACACGGTTCTTTCGGAAAAGGACTGGCAATTCACAAATCTTTATTCGTATTGTTTAAAAGTTACCAAAACGCAAATTCGTTCTAATAAAGTATCATAAAAACCGAATTTCCGCATGCGCGTCCGTGCGCTTGCTGCGAGCTCAGTGTAAATCTAACGGTCAAAGGGAAGGCTGTGTCACTTGCTCTTGCGATCCATCAAGTTACGGAAAATTGTTATAGTACCGGATCCCGCGGAGGTTCGATCTGTCTTCGTAGGTACGTTTGAAGTGTATTTTAAGAAAGCGTTGTTCTTTTTTTCACACTACTACGCTATGCGATATAAAAAAAGCACTTCTAATATTTTTCACAGAACCTCATTTTCATATAGAATTTCATTAAACTGTTTTCTTTTTGTATTTAGGTATCTATAAATTTTAAGTACTTATAAAAAAAATAGTCATTGCTTAGTACTCCCGAGCACATTTAGATACTTAGATGTTCTCAGCCATGGGCCCACACCAGATAGGGTACCCGGAAACTAACACTTTTGGTGTGGGTTGGTAGGGCCCTTCTCTGTGTATCTAATATTAGATTACCTTAGGTATTTCGTAGATAATATCAGATAATACAGATATTTAAGTATGATAACGTCTAATGATCTTTATGAATTCAATCCTAAGAGATATGAATATCGTTATGCAGTACGACTACTGTTCGTTTGAATCAGTTGGGCAAATTTCATTTTGAATGAGAATAAGAATGAACGGCCGACGTCATTCACATAAAAAAAAATATGATTTATCCTAGAGCGCGTCATTCTGAATGGCGGGAAATATAATCAAGAATCAAAAATATGTCATTCTGATTAAAGCTAACGCGTTGATTGAGTTAGTTTGTTAGAAGTCCATATAAAATAACGTTTTATTTGAATGGCGATTATCTTGATTAAGAGTGATTGTTTAGTATAAGTATCTTTTTTATTATTGAAAAGTCGAAATTAAACGGAGGTGTGCCATACTGCCATCACAAGGTCGGCAGCTGAGTGATTGGAAAGATTTGGAAAAATTTATAAGTACCTACAACGCCATGGAAATGTGGTCCTAGAACAAGAAATAACGTTAGGAGACCCCTATTATTTTTAAAAGACCTATTCAACGACACCCCACACACTAGTGTTAAAACGAAAAAAAAAAAAACACCCCCGCTTTAGGTGTCCAAGAGGTACCCGAAAAAAAAAATTTTAAAGTTGTTATTGTACCGTTTTGTCGGCGTGATACATACCCATACTCATACCAAATTTCAGCTTTCTAGTAAGTTTCACGGAGCTAAGCCGCGGAGGGACAGACGGACAGACGAACATGGCGAAACTATAAGGGTTCCTAGTTGACTACGGAACCCTAAAAAGATAGAGAGGCTTTACCCGACAAAGGGACTGTGAAAGCTTATAGTTATAATGTATAATAATCTGAAAAATATATTTTTATCATGTAGTACATTGAGTTATCGAAAGCTTGTTATTTTATTAAATCTTTTTATTGTATTTATCTCATCACACCGTCTAAATATATATAATATTACCATCTTAAACTTAAAAACCTACCTTT
This sequence comes from Apotomis capreana, assembly GCA_947623375.1. Lineage (NCBI taxonomy): Eukaryota > Metazoa > Arthropoda > Insecta > Lepidoptera > Tortricidae > Apotomis > Apotomis capreana. The sequence continues at coordinate 28,735,789 of OX392498.1, forward strand.
GCACTATAAAATGGTACTAAATCATTTAAAACTTCCGTTTTTCTGTCACGACCCTTTATCTCGGTAACGCGTAGAGGTGTCGAATTGAAACTAAAACCGTATACTCGTACTTTGGTCTACAGTCCCTTGAAGCTGTAAAAAAATCAAACTTCAAAGTTGCCGTAAAAAAGGATACGGTCGTTTATGCCGCAAAAAACGTATATTTAAACACTTACGGGAATCAAAATTTATAGGGTATCCATTGACCTTGAACAATGAAATTTGGCAAAAAAATATCATCTTATACAACAAGGGAAACATCTCAGAACTGTACATTTGTAATTAAATCATAAAAAACTATAAGTAAAGTACGTAAATCAGTTTTCCTACGGTAAAGTTGAGTTTGTCGCTCTATTTTTTACAGTTTATCTTTTCATTAGAGCAATAATATACAGGGAGAGCACTGCACGTACGTACGAACTGTTCGTACGGACCATTTATTTATAAGTTTTATATTTTGTAACTTGTTTACTTTAAATATGAGCAGAGTAGCACCCAGGGGATAAAAGTGGTTTTCCACCGGCGAGGCGAGGCGGGGCGAGGCGGGGCGAGAATTGAAATTAGTATGGCAAATTTTCAATCCCCGCCTAGCGCATCTTCGGTGGAAATAGTATGAATTGACGCGGATGTGCGGGGCTTGAATTTATATATTTGTTTGTGTAAAAATGAACCTTATTGCTTTAAATATAGGGTAGAGATTAAATCTGATTTTTCCACCGCCAAAACGGGAAGAGGAGAGGCGAGGCGAGGAGAGACGAGACGGGGCGGGAATTTTAATTTGTATTGCAATTTTTCAATCCCCTCCCAGTGCATCTTCGGTCGGTGGAAATAGTAGGAATTGGCGGGGATGTGCGGGACATAAATTGAAATATTTGTTGGTGTAAAAATGAACCGTCTTGCTTTCGTCAGATTATAAATTAATTAACAGAAAAACCGCTTTACGCGTTCGATAGGCGTTTTGTTGTTCGTTACCGCTGCCGTTTATGTTTTGATTTTCTTTTTTAGGGTCCTATCGTCCATCCGTACTATTTCACACACACGCTTAGTACTAATACTAAGCTGTAATTTGGCAGGTGTATTTATTATTTATTATTTATATAGTATGTTATTCACGGAAAAAAATGTGGTAGAATATAATTTTCATCACACTTTCTTGTAAACAAAGGTTTCCATGCTAGAAAAGCGGGCGGTAAGTCGTAAATTACGCCCTAGGGCGGTAAGTAATTTCTATCACACTTTTAGGGATTACAAAACTGCAGAAATAACTGTCGTAAAAATCGGTCGACTTTGAATTTGGCATTTTTAGAAATAAAGGGATCCAATAAGACAAAACGAAGGACCAAATGGTAAACGATAAATAGAATCTGAACGTTAAATTATTAAAGTGTAAATATATTGTATTTATTGAACTAAATCTAAGACTAACCTATGTCTATAATTGGGCCTCGTGGCATTGGCATTGTACCAAAGACGCTGAATACACCTTTGGTCGGCCGTGTTGTCGACGACGACGAGGCGTTTCGGAATTTCCTTAAAAAGTACTCATAGCGCTTGGACACCGCGGGTCCAGGGGCTCGGCAGTCGGCACCAAATGCCGTGAAGTGATATTTCCGAGAGTCGAGACCCTGGTACAGTCGCCACCAAATACAGGGTGTTTGGTGGCTAGATGCAAAGGTTTAAGGAGGTGATAGAGGAGGTATTTTTAAACATTTCTAGCCATATATGTCGTAGACGAAATTTGATAGAATAGAATAGAATAGAATATTATTTATTGCACACCTCAACAGGAAATAAATACAAACAAAATCAGATTACAAGTAACATTCAATAGAGGTAAACAACAGGCGGTCTTATCGCTAAAGAGCGATCTCTTCCAGACAACCTTTGGGTAGCGAAATTAAATAAAAACGTCAGAAATGAGTAGGCGATGCAAAAGTAATCATGGATTCTGTGAAAAAAAAAAACTACTAAAATAATACATAAATAAACGTACATAAAATACCAAAAAATAAATATATATGCACAAATAAACCTACTTAAACATACATAACATAGGCATATACATATAAAATAATATTAGTAACGAACCACGATGGCAATGGCAAGGACTTGGCATCAACATCAATGGCGAATACATCACTCACCTTCGGTTTGCCGACGACATCGTAGTCATGGCAAAGTCGATGGAGGAACTCAGCATGATGCTCGATGACCTCAATCGAGTTTCTCAACGGGTGGGCTTAAAAATGAACATGGACAAGACGAAACTCATGTCAAATGCCAAGGTTGTGCCCATCCCAGTTTCTGTTGAAAACTCGGTACTCGAAGTTGTTGACTCATACATCTACCTAGGACAAGTGGTCCAATTAGGTAGGTCCAACTTCGAGAAAGAGGTCAACCGCCGAATCCAACTCGGCTGGGCAGCGTTCGGGAAACTACGCAATGTCTTTTCGTCCGACATACCTCAGTGCCTCAAGACGAAAGTCTTCAACCAATGTGTGTTACCAGTGATGACTTACGGCACCGAAACGTGGTCTTTCACTATCGGCCTCATCTCAAAGCTCAAAGTCGCTCAACGAGCAATGGAGAGAGCTATGCTCGGGGTGTCTCTACGTGATCGAATCAGAAATGAGGAAATCCGTAGACGAACTAAAGTGACCGATATAGCTCACCGGATTAGCAAGTTGAAGTGGCAATGGGCAGGCCACATAGCACGCAGAGCAGATGGCCGATGGGGCCGAAAAGTGCTCGAGTGGAGACCTCGGACCAGCAAGCGCAGCGTGGGACGTCCACCTACAAGATGGACAGATGACCTTATAAAGGTCGCCGGAAGGCGCTGGATGCAGGTCGCTTCCAAACGGTATATATGGAAGTCCAAAGGGGAGGCCTATGTTCAGCAGTGGACGTCCTGTGGCTGAGATGATGATGATGAACGAACCACACTTCATGTCGGTCACAATACCAAAAAATTAAAGAAGGGACAAATAATGTTCTTTAAGGAGTGTTTTAAAATTGGCAACGGATTTGCTACGTTTTAAGTCTACAGGCAGAGAGTTCCACAACAAGGTAGCCTGGAAAGTAAAAGAGCTGTTGTAGAATTTAGAGGAGGAAGAGGGGACAGCCAGAAGCAAATTTTGAGAGGATCTAACAGACCGAAGATAACTGAAACGCTCCTTGAGGTAACGGGGAGTTGCAGGGTTGAAAAGTATATTGTAAAGAAGAGAAAGGATGTGAGAGTTACGACGAAAACGGATAGGAAACCACTTGAGCTGCGAACGGAAACTGGATACATGGTCATATTTGCGTAACCCGAATATGAACCTGATACAAATATTCTGAATACGCTCAAGTTTATTTAGCTGTTCCTCTGTGAGATCAGGGTAAGCGATATCAGCATAATCCATGATATAAAGAAGTAAAGTTTGAGTAAGCGCAATTTTGGTAGCGATTGGAAGGAAATTACGGAGTCTTCTCAGCGAACTCACTGCTGCAAACATCCTCCTGCTAACTTGATTTATCTGAGGCACCCAAGATAAGGTCCGATCCATGATAATACCAAGGTTCTTAACTTGGTGTGAAAAAGGTATCAAAACACCATCGAAATAGATCGGTAACAAATTAGTAAAATCAACCCTAGATATTAGTTTAGCACTACCAATTATAATCGCTTGAGTCTTTACAGGATTAACTTTAAGACCAAACCTGTTGCTCCAGTCTAAAATGTGCTCTAAGTCGTCATTTGATATTTTTTTTTTAAATTGAAATTTTAAGAATTTTTGAAAAATACCCAGAATTTGGTAGAAACGAGTTTATAGTGCCCGAATACGCGTTATTTTGTAAACAATTTCTTTTGTTTCTGATAGTTTAATGTATGTCGGACGAAATAAAGCTACTTTTAAGTGTATTTATGGCCTCTAAAACCAAATGAAGGCATACGAAACTTTAAAAAAAATTGTAGGTTGACACGAGCATAATTTTGATGTGCCGTAAAAAAAATAAAAAAATCTTTTGAATTGTTCAAACACTTTTAAAAACATGCCTATTTATTGTTCTTTCTTTAGAGGTATCAGTCATTCAAATCGCTTGCCAAATCTCTGAATTAAGGGCTAAATACCAATGTTAGGGAGCACTTCCTAAGAATTCCAAATCCCCGTACTAGTCTTGAAATTTTACTTTAAGTAGGTACCTAGCTAATACATAACGTGTAAAAAATAAAACAAAAAAGTTTGTAGTAATTAATTCATTCTAAGTTAATTATTTTTTATGAATTAAATAAAAATGAATAAATAGCAAGTAAGTACCATTTTCCACAATACACCAAAGTCCGAGGAGGATTATAAAAAAGCTCTAAACTAAATACCATAGCTTTAAATTTGGAACACGTTATTTTAAGAATAAGAATTTTTTATATTTGGAATGTTTTGAATTGCCTTTGTTTTAAGGTTTGACGATAGCCAATTGCAAATTTAGTTCTTCTATGAAAATTGAATAAACGGTTGAAGCAGTTTTTCATTTTGTAATTAAACATTATGAACATCGATGGTTTTAGCAACGAAGATTATGCTAACATTATCTTAATGTACGGAAGGGCAGACGGTAATGGAGCATTGGCACGGCGAATGTATCAGGAGCATTATCCAAATCGCAGATTACCCAATGTAAGGATGTTTTTGAACACGTTTCGTCGTCTTAGCGAAAATGGGATCCATCGTCCGGCTACTGGAGTGAATCCTGAAAGATACGATGTGGATACCGAGGAAGAAATTAGTCACGCATTTGAAGCTGATCCTAAGACAAGCATCCGAACAGTAGCTCAAAACCTTAACATATCGACATGGAAGGTTTGGAACACGATGCTTAAGGAGAAAAAATATCCTTTTCGAGGGGTGGGGGTGCAGGGTTTAGAAGAAGGAGATCCCGTGCGACGAATACATTTCTGGAGATTCTTATTAAACAGCGAGATTGACGACGTGTCATTTTTAAAATCTATAATTTGGACAGATGAGTCAAAGTTTTCAAGAGAGGGGATCACAAACTTTCATAACCTTCATGAATGGGCTGACAAGGACGCAAATCCTCAATGGATGAAGCAGTTTCAGTTAACGTGTGGGCTGGAGTTATTGGCAGAACTTTGATCGGGCCACATTTTCTGCTCGATATTTTGACCAATTATCTCCAGTTTTTACAAAACGATTTTCCTATCCTCCTAGAGGATGCCGAAGTACCATTAGAAGCGGAAAGAGAAATCATCTTTCAGCAAGACGGCTGCCCGGCACACTGGACTTTGGCTGTGAGAGAATACCTTAACAACTGTTTTCCGGAGTGCTGGATCGGTAGAGATGGACCCATTCCTTGGCCCGCTCGATCCCCTGACTTAACTCCTTTGGACTTTTTTGTTTGGGGACGGGCCAAAAGACTTGTGTACACCTCAGCAATCGCAACAAAAGAGGAGTTAATTACAAGGATTCGCGAAGCTTTTGTTATCATGAGGGAGGAGATGCAACTAAAAATAACTACCACAGAAGTGCGGAAAAGGGCCCGTTCCTGTATAAGAAATCGTGGTTTACATTTTGAACATGTGATTTAAGTTTTTACTTTGATTTTATTACTAAAGTTTTAAAATTAAAGTTCACGTTGTTTTATTAAAGGTGCTCCCTAACTTTAGTATTTAGCCCTTAACTTAGAGATTTGGCAAGCGATGTGAATGACTGATACCTTTAAAGAAAGAACAATAAATAGGCATGTTTTTAAAAGTGTTTGAACAATTCAAAAGATTTTTTTTATTTTTTTTACGGCGCATCAAAATTATGCTCGTGTGACCTACGATTTTTTTTAAAGTTTTGTATGCCTCCATTTGGTTTTAGAGGCCATAAATACACTTAAAAGTTGCTTTATTTCGTCCGACATACATTAAACTATCAGAAACAAAAGAAATTGTTTACAAAATAACGCGTATTCGGGCACTATAAACTCGTTTCTACCAAATTCTGGGTATTTTTCAAAAATTCTTAAAATTTCAATTTAAAAAAAATATAAAATTTCGTCTACGACATATATGGCTAGAAATGTTTAAAAATACCTCCTCTATCACCTCCTTAAACCTTTGCATCTAGCCACCAAACACCCTGTATATCGCAGCCTATAAGGCGTTCATAAATATCTGAACACGACTCTTATTTACTGGGCGTTACAGTACATGTTCAGATATTCATGGACGCCTTATATGCTGCGATCTATCTGATGGCGACGACTGTACGTATGTAAGCTTTTTGCGGTTTTCGGCCCCTCCACCACCGCCGGCCCGGATCGTGGTCCGTGGGAGATGAGTTGGTGTTGCAGGGTATCACCCACCAGCACGCGACTCGGGTCATTCCGTCCGGCCTTTTGCCATCGTCTCACGAGACATTTGATTCAATACCGCGGGTATGTTGACGGTGGAAAGAGCTCGGCAGATTATATCATGTAGGGCGGCATATCTCGACAGGCGGCCAGCGCTGTTTTGATCGAGATGCTTATTTAATTATTGATTAAATTTATAAGAATATTGTAATAATTTAAAAACTACAGAATTATTGCCGCTAGTTAGGTACTGGTGTAAAAGCCCCATTTCTTTGTACTCTACAGCCAAATCGATTAATTTACTTTATAATGTCACTTGTCACTTTTATGATTTCGTTGCTTTCAGGAAGCGAAGGAGGAATTAAATAAAAATCCAGCGGGCAGCGATCAAGATGCCTTGGAGACAATTTTCACGTATATCGGCGAAATGGGCCGCTACCAGAAGTACCTTTTCTGCGCGATGTTGCCTTTCGGCTTCATGTTCGCCTACGTGTACTTCGTGCAGATGTTCATCGCCGCCACGCCGCAGCGCCACTGGTGCCACGTGCCCGAGCTCGCTCACTTGGATTTAGAACTAAGGTACCTAACCTAACCTACAAATATTATAATTGCCATAATTGGACTTACGGATACATCTACTTACTTTCTCCTTATCCTATCTATGTTCATTGTAGGAATATTTAACCAAAACTACAGTTTGTGAAATTTTTTATTGAACTTAACTAGACATTAGAACGGTTGTAAGTGCGAACGTCACCTATTTGCACCCTTATATACTAGATTGGCTCAGTGGCCCAAACAGAATCTTGGCATCTGACACAAGAGAATTCCATTCTTCTCTGTTTTGCGCCTTTTTCTCGGCAGTTAGGTATGAACACTTTTGGTCCGGTAGCTGCACTTTATGATGGGAGCAAGCCGTTTTGTACAGTGATAATAGGGACCAAAATAATCGATTCCACTCGAGTATAAATTACTTTCAACCCCATGAACAGAGATGGCGCCACTAGTTATAAAAAAAAAAACCTGAACGGATACTAAGATTTTGATGACGAAGGTGCCAATCGGCAGATAATTCAGTTCCAGGATTAGCGTCAGTCCTAATGTACTTACCCTGACTGGCTCCTGACCTTGTGTACAAAGTTTCTGACTGGGAAAAAAGCCAAGCCTTTAGCATGAATCCCAATTTATAGATTTTTTTATAGCAATCCTTATAAGTCTACCAGGTCAAAGGCTTTTCATCCATTACCGCAACAGCGAAGTCCAGAAAGTGCCCATTGGTGGTTGTTGATTTCCCCGTACAAGCCATATTGAGCATCGTCAAGTTGAGGACCCATATCTTGTCAATCACGGTTTCGAACATTTTACCAAAAACTGACAATAATGCTCTAGGCCTATACTGTGTACAGTCAGATTTTCCAGGCAGCATGGCGGATAACTGGCTTGTTGAAACTTGCAAGGCTAAGGCTGCCTGTTCACCGGAGCGGAGCGGCGTGAAGCTGCGTACAATTGCTGCGCTTCAGTGGAGTGGGATAGGACAGGCAACCCAAGTTAATTAGATAAAAAGAGCGGTTCCTCAACTAGAAATGGGGTCGGACCAGCTTCGGAGCGCGGTTTAGTCTCTATAATATTAGCGTTTGTAATTGCGCGACGCACCTCCCATGCGCTCACACCACACAATCGACGGCGACTCGCATTGTAGGATTTGTAGGTGTACCTATGTTCAGCAAAATTTAAAAAAATCGAAATCCAAAATTTAATTTTCTTAAACATGCAATGAAATATTGTCTTTACGTTCCTTAAAATAGGCTCGGAAGTATCGCTTTTTGGGCGCAACAACTCGAGAGGACTGTAAAGGGATTTCATACTGCTTTTCAGTCCTAGGCCTGCAAAGTAACTTTTTTTTGGTTTCAACAACAAGGTCATCCACACAGCTGGCTGGTTTGACAAAAAGCAGGTTTTGTTTTTAAAGGTTGGTTGTTACACTAAAATGTCCTATTTGTCAATTAATAAAATTGTGTTCTTTGAAGTATATTTTTTTATTTCATTGTATGTTTGAGAAAAGCACTATACATGCCTCGTCGTGAAAACGGATTCCCGGCATCGTATCACTATCCGGCCTCGCTCGCACGCTCGCTCGGCCGTATATACCTACTTGGCCGGAAATCCTCATTTTCCCGGCCTCTGATGTAATGTACTATTGCAAGTAGGTACAACCGTTACATTGGCTTTTTTACATGTCAGATTCTAAGTTAATAATAACATCATAGCAGTAATATTAAGACTGCACCGAGCGGTAGCGACTGAACCAGAGCGCGGGGAAAGTATTTTTCTCAAACATGCAATGAAATATCGTCGTAACGTGCGTTAGAACAGGCTTCGAAGTGTCAAATTTCGGGCGGAACAATTCGAGAGAACTGTAAAGGAATTTCATACCAAATTGAAGGCCTAAGCCGGGAAGTAATTTGTTTTTAATTTTAAACATGGCGTCTGTGTGTATGAACAGCTGATATTTTTTTTTTTCTAGTAGCTACCCATTCAGCCATCGGACCAACAATATCCGTGTTAATGCCTAGTACACACGAACTGAAAATACCATCTATACGTAAGTCACCAGAGACCATAGACAATATTAAAAATCCTCTGCCTTTATTTTACTTATTATAGAAACTAAGATTCTTATTATCAGGTTGTGTATAATGGCCCTAATATTCGCACACTACACACGTGGACTTATTAAAGAAAAAAAATATAGAGGGATTGGAGGGAAAATTAAAAATACTTTTTTTAAACATGGCGTCTGTGTTCATGAACTGGCTGAACAGCTGAATTATGTTTTTTTGAGTGGTGTATTTTTTTATTTCATTGCATATATGTTTGAGAAAAGCACTATACATGCCTTAGCCGTGAAAAGGGCTTGCCGGCTTCGTATCACTAGACGGCCTCCCTTACTCGGCCGTCTATACCTACTCAGCCGGCAAGCCCTTGTTTCCCGGCGTCTGCAGTAATGTACTATAGATCGGCGCGCGGCCGCCATAGTAAAAATGTATGAAGAATTAAAAGCACTTTTTGATAAACCTTTAATACAAAAAAAAGTGTGTGTGTCAGCTCCGACGCACGACTGGAGTTTACTCTTCAGGCCAGGCGCGCACCACGATTTTTTTTAGTCGCGCGATAATTTTGTCGCAGAAATAAGCTTACTTATGGGTTTATGAAAATCGTGGTGCGCGCACTCTCATATAAATAAACCCATAGACGCTGACGGAACAATTCTACGGGTATGGCTACGCCGGGATTAAGAGCCGTCCAGGCCGTCAAAGCATCGGAGGCGTAAGGAATGATAGCCTTGTCACCATCAAAAGATAAAATTTGAGTGACAAGGTCCACCAGCCCACACGCCGAAGCCAGGAAGGCCGGGAGGCTCACATCTCGCGCGCGACGCACGCCCAAATCACCAGTTCGAATCGGCAGAGAAACCTGGTCCCATTGACCTTGGTTAAGGGAGACGTTCAGCACCTTTTCCAAACTCTCCTTCAACACGAAGTCAAAGGAGTCTGTCTGGACAGGGTGCAGCCAGGCTGGCACGGTGCACAAGAAATATGTCAGCTTAGGCACGGCAAAGCAAACTCGCAACATAACGAGGGCTACGTGAGCCGAAAGTTCATTCAACCTCTGCGCAGCCATCAGCAGAAGCAGCTTTCTCTCCTCGAAGGCTTCAGGAATGGCTTCTGGGAATATTGGGGACCCCAAGAGGTTGAAAGATCTCGCCGACAACACTTTCAGTCCGGGGAGCAGAGCACTGAATAAGGGGAAAGAATCGTGTGAGTTGGTACTGCAGGGGAAAAATTCGCATTTGCTGAAATTAATATCTAAACCCAGAGCTTTTAAACGAGGCAGGAGCATGAGCAAGTCTTGTTCCACTTCTTCAGGTTTACCACCTAGGGTACCGTTATCTAGGTACCAGATATTCAATGGGGATTTAACCTCTGAAATTACCTTTTGTATGGCCAGACAGAAAACTAAAGGGCCTAGCGGATCCCCCTGCTGTGCACCAACTTGGGAAAGCACAAGAGGACCATTGTAGAAAAGATTAGAAGTGGAAGAATATACTTGGAAAATGAAGGGGTAGAGTGATGGCACTTTATCCTTCACTTCGGACAGTAAAACATCACGCTCCACTGAGTTAAACGCGTTTTTTAAATCAATTTTAATTAATAATAATAATAATGAAATAATGAACTTTATTCTGCAAGTAGGCCACAAGGGCACTTTTACATGTCTGAGTCTACCGGCATTTCACAAGAGGAGACCACTGTTGAGAAGAAACGCCGAAAGAAACTCAACAGTCAGTCATTTTTTCAGAAAGCATAAGTACTTAACTATTACAATGATATGAACTTAACTATACGTATTAAAACGGATTCTAAGTTTTTGCTATCTACCGAAAAAGCCCGCGTAGCGTCAATTGCAGCCTCGCAGCCCAATCTTGTGCCAAACCCTAATTGGCAAGGTTGCAGATAAGCTGCCATTTCTTCTCTCACTGCACGGCATCCTAGCTTTACCGTTAAGCGGCGGAAAGCGCTGCCTATGGCAATGGGTCTTATACCACCGTCTTTTTTTGACAGCGCACATAAGGAAGCATCATAAATATAGGAGCAAACTTCAGGGTTTAATTGACCACTGAGCAAAAAATTACAAAGCTTGGCCAGATGTTCCAGGAGCCGAAAATCGGCGTCTCCCGCAGATGCAGACGTAAGCTCCTTAAGATGAACAGGGCGGATACCATCCAAACCGGCGGCCGAACTATTGTTGAAAGAGCTGAGTGCCTGCACCACTTCCTCCGGCTTAACAGTTAAGGCAGAAATAGATATGTCAGGTTCCGGTGGAAGTACCAGCGGCCGGGACGGGGCTGGATGCTTCGACTGCAGCGTAGCTAAAGTCTCAGGGCTCGACGGCGCCACGCCCTCATCCGACATAAGCACTCGCTCTGCACCTGAGATCCCCTTCATGTACTTTACGCTCAATTGTCTTCAGTATGGAGTGTGATCTCAAAGGCGTGGTCTCTGCACCGATGTTCCCACTGATATCAAAAGAAGCAGAGTTAATATTTCTCTTAACTTTCGTGGTTAAATTGCCCGTGGCCGACGCTTCAGGCGATTTGAGTGCAGAATAGGCAAAAGACAGTAAACTAAACCATTCGAGAGTGCCATTGGAGTCGATACACTTATCAATGAGGTCGCTCAATTTGGCCGCTGCCAAGTTTCGCGCCCCTTTGGGGATATGCCATAACACACGTACTGACTGCTTTAACGTAGCTAGATCACCAAAATCTAGATGAATGGGGTTGTTACCATGAGCTTGCTGTAAAACCGACAGTCTAGGGTTGGAGGGGATGACTTGGGGAAAATGTTTATGCATGTGCCCTATATGCACTTTAAGTCCATGAGGGGTAAAAGTTCGAGTTGAGTTGGGACAATGGGGACAGCGCAAGGATGAAGAAGGATCACTCATATTTATAACTAACACTTACAAATAAAAGTAAAAATACAAGCAATTATAGTAAAAAAAGATACAATTTAAAAGCCAACATCAAAAACATAACAATTTCGATTTAAACTTCATAGCTTCTTGTCGGTCGGCAAGACTCCCGTCTAGAAAATGAATGGCTCGGTTGTGTTGGATCCTTGATTTATGTATGTATTTATCCTGGAAAGTTTCACGAAATCAAAACCATTCTGCGGCTGAATGCAGGAAAATGAGAGCAGTGGTGATGGAAAAGTATTCACGCCTTCTCTATTTCTAAGCTTAAAGCTGAGTCACAATTAAAGCGGTCTCTCTCTCTACAGCAAGACGTCTTCTTCGATCTTAGCACCATACAAGCACGGCTTAAACACCAAGAAAACACGGTCTTTGCATTGCACGTTATAAAAGTTGTAATCTTGGATATCACAAAAATTCGTTAGGTTTGTTTGGGAGCTGAAACGAACACGTATCTTTTAGCCGATTGTGTGACGGGCGCTATTGTTTCAAAAGCAGCACATTTTACCCGTTAAGCGTAGATTTGATTAAATTTTATTTTATTTATAAAATTTTGTTGACACTCGACATGAAGTTGACATTGACAATTTTATAGTTTGTTTATGTGAACATAATGGTAGTTTAAAAAGTCGTATCTCAGTATACGATCGGGGTAAAAATACGACTTCTTAATTTAGCAGGTTATGCGTTAAGCGTTATAGACTAAGATCCCGATATAAAACGACCTTCACCGAGATGTTTATTTGATGAATGTATTTTATATTTAGTTTAATATGTCAATAAATATATTGCATATGGGTTGCCTAACAATTTTTAGTCCAGGGTATGTTTAGTAAAAAATAAAAATATATATTTTCTTAACATTTCACCGATTTGATTATTAGATAAATTCATAATTAAATAATCTTTAATTTTATTCAGTTTCAATTCAATAATCAGACCGTTGCAAAATGCTAGTAGGTATTAGATTTACCTGTTTATACCTGGCTACCCGATAGTTGTGACGGGAAAAGAATAGGTAACCTAACGTTTGCATATTCTATGGGCTTCATACTTTCGATTGGTATAGAATTTATCTAATATTAATCAAACCGGTGAAATGTTTAAAACATTTTTTTTTATTATTAATTAAACATACCCTGGACTAAAATTTGTTAGGCAACCCATATGCAATATATTTATTGACATATTAAATTGATTATAAAATACATTTCATAAAATAAACATCTCGGTGAAGGTCATTTTATATCGGGATCTTAGCCTATAACGCGTAACGCATAACCTGCTAAATTAAGAAGTCGTATTTTTACTCCGATCGTATACTGAGATACGACTTTTTAAATTAGCACGGCAGATACGTTCGATTTTATACCCCATATTTTTCATACCCCGGGCTTATATATGAAAATCGATTCTTAAGGAGTAAACTCCAACAATAATTGAAATATTTGATGCGGAAAAATTGTTATGTAAACATTCATCTTTTTTTTTAACTGAAAATCAGAATAGGTTTCCCATTGTTAAAGTATAAAAGAACCTTAACGCCTGCTTACGCAGTTTTCGTCCAAGTTTACTTAGTGTTCTAGGGTAAAATATTAATAATCTTATAATTTTTCTACCAAGAAGTTGTTAAGACATTCTCCGAAGTGCTAAATATATAGTTTAGAAATGGATTAAACAACTAGTGTTGACTGTTGACGCTGTCTACTTAACGGCAACTGCCTATTTTTCACATTTCGCTCGGCGCAGTCTAATGCAACAGACAAAATCACTGAGCACATTTTACTTCTTATAATCCTCCGCTCCAGGTTTATTAAATTACAATTATTGATAAGCTTAAACCTATACTATCAGAGACATACGTATAAAGGTTTCTAGGCGTCAAGATTAAAATAATAATAAAAGTATGAATAAGCTTATTACTAACTTTGATAGAGATATAGAAAATGTCCGTGGTCAAATTAAAAGGTTTTTGTACCAGTTGTCCGTAATATTACGTATTTTATCCGATACCTTGGACACGTCATGTCTTATTTTTATCTTGCTTAGTTAGATTAACTATAATCATGATCAATTAATATGATTTGAATGATGAAATGAAACCATGCAACGAATTAACTTGTTGGTTATCTGTATGACCCTTATGTAGCGTGTATCGCGATTATCTGAAAATCGATTACGCCGATTTCGGTGTTTTTCAACTTTCAAGGACTTTTCTTTTTGCAATTTTCTACCACAATAATTACGATAAGAACGTGGCTTGTCGTCAAGAGAGAAGTCATATATCTACAAAAACGTATCGCCTACCGAAATTTACCTGAAAAGTCAAAAATATCCGCTTAAGCACGGATTTCTATTTATATGGATATGTTTTTGTAGGGGCCCAAAACGAGCATAATGCTCAAAGCGAGCACTACTGCTCACCTTGAAAATATAACAGCAATGGCGGTGTAACTGCGTGGAGATACCCGCCCCGTCTCGCACTGCCTGCCGCGGTCGCCCATCGCCGCTGTTAGGTGACCATGCGCGTGTAGTGACAAAAATTACGATTTGATCCGCTCAGATATGAAAAATTCAAGGTATGAATCGAGTGTTTTGTGGATTTGTGAGAACGTTGTTGAATAACCTTAATTGTAACATGGATTGACGGTTATTTAGCTTTGCTTTGGTAAGCGAAATATTTAAAGGTCATGTTTGAGTACAATGTGGATTTGGTGGAAAAGGCAAAGCGGGCAGGGCAAAGTGAGCATATGCCCACTTATATTATATTGGTATTGGATCATTTTACTGTGAAACTTGTCTAGAGATATAAGATAAAACAGGGTTTATGTTTCAAAAAAAATTGGGCAAGTGCGAGTCCGACTCGCGCATGAAGGGTTCCGTACCATAATCTATAACAAGTTTGTTGTATGCTGGGAGCCCACCTTAAATATTTATTTTATTTTATTTTTAGTATTTGTTGTTATAGCGGTAATAGAAATACATCATCTGTGTCTGTGAAAATTTCAACTGTCTATAGCTATCACCGTTCTTGACATACAGCCTGGTGACAGAAGGACGGACGGACAGCGAAGTCTCAGTAATAGGGTCCCGTTTTTACCCTTTGGGTACGGAACCCTAAAAAGAAGAATTTACGTCAAGTCTGTGATTTTAGCCAAATGTTAAGTCTATTTAAAGTAGCTATGTTATATGTTTGGTAATAAGTACCATTTTTAGGGCCATGGCCGTCTGTCCGTCTGTCCGTCTGTCCGTCTGTCCGTCTGTCCGTCTGTCCGTCTGTCCGTCTGTCCATCTGTCCGTCTGTCCGTCCGTCCGCGGCTTAGCTCCGTGACCATTAGTACTAGATAGCTGAAATTTGGTATGAGTATTGTGTATGTATGACGCCGATAAAACGGTAAAATAAAAACTAAAAAAAAACTTGCGCTTCGAAAATAAAAAAACCGGCCAAGTGCGAGTCGGACTCGCGCACCGAGGGTTCCGTACAAACACTTTGCATCCCTAAGTGGTTAAGTTAAGTTTGCACCTGGTATGTATAGCGCCCCATATAAATTAGGTGCAAAGTTAGGTATTAAAAAAAAAATATATGGTTTTCGTAATTATTCCTTTATCTATGCTATAAGACGTTGCTTCGTACCAAATTTCAAGATTCTGAGTTCACGGGAAGCACCCTGTAGGTTTTGATTCCCTTGCAAGTGTCGAAAATTTGCAAATTAGGTGCAAAGTTAGGTATTAAAAAAAAAAATTATGGTTTTTCGTAATTATTCCTTTATCTATGCTATAAGACGTTGCTTCGTACCAAATTTCAAGATTCTGAGTTCACGGGAAGCACCCTGTAGGTTTTGATTCCCTTGCAAGTGTCGAAAATTTGCGGCATAAACGGCTGTATCTTTTGATTGCGTTGGCTTAGAAGTTTGATTTTTTCACAGCTTCAAGGGACAGTAGACCTGAGTAATTGATATAAATTTCAGCTTCATACGTCCACGCGTTCCTGAGAAAAAGGGTCTTGACAGACGGACAGACGGACAACAAAGTGATCCTATAAGGGTTCCGTTTTTTCCTTTTGAGGTACGGAACCCTAAAAATAGCGTCCCTCTAAAAAAAAATTATGGAAAAAATCATGAAAATGAGGCCTTATAAGTACTTTCAATGAAAACTATATTTAATAAAATCGGTCCAGCCGTTTTTGAGTTATCGCAAAATTTCATAATTTTCTTTAAAATGACGTAAGTGCCGCGCGGTGTCCTTATACTTCGAACGTTACACATATTAGTTAACTGCCATACTGCATTAAAAGATTCCGCTCAATCTGACGCGTATAATCGGTAACTTCTAGAAGGTAATAAGTAATTTCACTTACTTTGGCGTTTACGACCTTTTTTATAGAGCTTGAAATCTTTATCCTACCTAATTTAAGCCCATCGATTGTGAAGGATGGGCAACTACGGAACCCTACACTGAGCGTGGCCCGACATGCTCTTGGCCGGTTTTTTTTATTGGAGATATCTTAAAAATAAAGTTAATATCAGTAAATCAAGTTTCATCGAGTAATTAAAAGTAAACACGGGAGGAAATGCAAGGAATTTCCCATAGCACTACATTACAGTCAGTTATGGAAAATACCGATCGGGGATGCAAGAATGCCAGGAAAGAATAGTAGATTGTTAACCAAGGGTAGAAAGTGACCCATTGCACCCGAGATATTTCTGGCGCTCGAACGAAGTGAGAGCGCCAATAGTTCGAGGGTGAAATGGGTAATTTCACCCGAGTTAAACACTACTTTTCATTTCGACTGCGAGGAAAATAAAATACTACACGCACATATGTCATGAGTGAGTTATATTAATGTTCATGTAATTTTTAACAAATAATCAGTTAAAGACACGGTATTTATTTTTAATCTCATGCTCCCGCTTTTTCTACTGCAAACTTTGATTCCTCTTATTTTTAATAGATAAAAAAAGTTAAGATATACGTACCCCGCTAACATTTAAAAAGTAAAAAAAAAAATCGAATGTTTTCAATATTATTTTTTAAATAAATGTACGATCTATCAATAAATGTGGGACGGAATCATATGTATATATTATGAAGATAAGGCAAATTTATATTTAATAATTAGATATAAATAAATTAAGCTTGCCTATATCTAACCTTTAAAGACCTATTTTCAATGGCCACTTACCACAGCCGACTAGATTGTACCTAATTTAGTTGGTCACGACGTG
The DNA here is from genome assembly GCA_947623375.1 of Apotomis capreana. Lineage (NCBI taxonomy): Eukaryota > Metazoa > Arthropoda > Insecta > Lepidoptera > Tortricidae > Apotomis > Apotomis capreana. Next base: position 28,752,927 of record OX392498.1, read on the forward strand.
CATCTAGAAGGCAATTATCTTTGACTACGTGGCAAATAAAAAAAAATACTTTCTACCCTAGGAATGGAAAAGCTATTTCCCACCCGGCTATCTACTCATGAAAATGGCACTTTCCGAACAGCAGAGATGAAAAGGGATATTATTATTTGGTTAATGTTCTTTCTCAAAATATAAAACCCCAACTTGTTTACTTTCATTGTAGATAATAGTAGTTTACGCGACTATACATAATGAAGGGTATTAAACACGAGTGTGGGTTTATGAAACGAGCCGAAGGCAAGTTTCATAATAACATCACACGAGTGTTTTAATGCCTAATTATGTACAGTTACATACACTATTATGTAGAACGATATCTTACGTAAGTAAGACATTTGCCCAATTTGATTGCAAATTGACAATTCATTTCATTTCGAACGAACTGATATTAGAATAGAGGTCAAATCAAATTTCTTTGTTTTTCAGAGATGTTAGAAAGAATAAATAATATTATTTAGCAATGATAACATTTTTACAGATAAGAAATTTGTGCTAACATAAGAGACTACATATTTTTATGGTGGTCATAATGTGCGGTTCTTGAACGTATCATGGAGGGTTTATGATATTTGGATAAATAAAAGATTATTTTTCACTGTGCAATTGTTTTGATATCCAAAATGACATTTAATCCAGTATAATTGAGCCATAATTCAATTTATTAACCTTAGTAGGTTGTCCCTAAAAAAATATTTCCACCTAAAATCTTGTTTTGGTGGCTTGTCCTGTACCCATCGGGCATTAAAGAAAACCGAGATAGAGTCAGGCCACACTAACTCTTCCAAGTGAATGTACTGTCAAACCATACAAACTGGCTCACTTTGTATGGATTGACAGTTCATTCACTTTACTTTCCGTGGTCTGACTCTATGAAGTTGTTTAACATCAATTAAAACACATGTAAACTATTCTTTTAAAAAGTATCTAATGGCATCAAAATTTATCAGTTTTAGTTTCTGACAAAACATCAAATTTTGGTGGGTGATATTATAGATGAAAGAAAGAGTCGTGGACCAAAGCTTCCGTAACTTTAGTAGCTTATTATCATTAGCTTATTAGAGATTATTATTTTCGATGACATAATTATAAAGCCTCAATTAGCATATCGGACGGCGTTAAAAATCATCACTTTAAAACGGCTTTCCGCATAGTAGACTGTGGAGCATGGCATGACGCCAAATATGATGTGACTTCTTACCTACCGTAAAATAACATTTTAGATTTGTATCGTTTAATTTTTTTTTTTTTTGAGATTTGAGGATAAGGATTTGAACCAGTTTTGGTAAGGGGATAGCTGGACATCCAAGGATGGTTATAGCATTATTTTTACCGAATACAGTAAAAAAATAATTTCAAATGTTTAACATGGGACGAGGTCGAGGGCACCTACTAGTAACATAATATTTATCGGGATATTACAGACGGAACCTGTCGGCGCCTGGCGCCATCGCGGGTGGGGCCTGGGACCGCTGCTCCGCGTACCAAGCCAACTGGACCTACGTACTGGAAACCATGTCGCCCCCCGGCAACGACACGCCGACTATCCCATGTCAGCACGGTTATGACTTTGAACTCTCTGATATACCGTATCACACTGTCGTAAGTGAAGTAAGTATGGCGATAGGTAATTTTCATTACATTTTGTTCCTGATTGTTTATGTCTAAATCACCATTAACTTTACCTAAAGTGGTTGTTTTTAGAGTTCCGTACCAAAAAAGGAATAGAACGGAACCCTCGTAGGGTCACTTTGTTGTCCGTCCGTCAGTCTGTCTGTCAGTCAAGACATGGTCAAGACCCTTTATCTTGGGAACGCGTGGAGGTATCGATTTCAAATTATAACCTGACTACTTGAAGTGGAAAAAAATTCTTACTTCTAATTTGACGTAAGAAAAGGTACGGCCGTTTACCTATGCAGAATAAATGTATAATTTGACACTCTCAAGGGAATCAAAATAGTGCAACTCTTTAATACAAACAGAAGCTCAGTTAATTTAATGAATTCAAACGTTTTTAACTAAACTTGAAGTATATATTTTGACTTTATAGCGAGGATGGGTGTGCGGGAAATCGGGCTACGCTCCCATGGCGCAGTCAATATTTTTCGTCGGATCACTTACTGGGGGGCTGCTCTTTGGTTGGCTGGCAGATAGGTTTGGCAGAATACCCGCTTTAGTCGGCAAGTATTCAATAATTAAGGGTGTAACTAAGTACATTTTATAATTACAAAAAAATGTGCAAATAATCCATGAGCTTACATATTGTTATAGGTTCCACTATGATCGGTTTTGTAGGCGGTATTGCCACTATTTACACCACTGGAATAGTAGACTTCACAATCGCAAGGTTTTTAGTCGGTATGGCGTACGATAGCTGCTTCATGATGATATACATTTTGGGTAAATATTTTTAATTATGTAACCGTGAAGTTATTGATATATTTATCCAGCTATACGCTATTTGGTTTTAACTTTATAATGTGACAGTTCTTGAATACATCGGTCCCCGGTACCGCACGGTGGCGGCCAACATGTCGATCGCGCTGTTCTTCGGAGCGGGCTGCCTGTCACTGCCGTGGCTGGCGATCTGGGTGAGCGACTGGCGCACCCTGCTGTGGGTCACCTCCGCGCCCATGCTGATAGTCCTCGCCATTCCTTTTACGACTCCCGAGAGTGTCAGGTACGTTAATTCGACGATTGCTGTTGCGTCTTCCCCAATGTGGAGGAATAACTCGTGTCGATCAGGTCGTAAATTCGTGTCTCTATGTATTTAGGTGGCTCGTCTCTAGAGGACGCACAAACCAGGCCGTCAAGGTATTCAAGAAATTTGAGAAAATTAATCGCACGCAGATCCCGCAGGAAGCTATGGACGACTTTATCGTAAGTGATTACAAAGCGATGTCCCAACTTAACTGTCTGTAATATCAAATATGTATATCTAATAGCTATCTCGTATTGTGATAAATGTGATAATGTTCTAACTTCTAACTCTTTAAGTGTCAATCATTTTAGCATATGTTGCCGCAACTTAAGAATATATTAGAATGCGCATGCGTCGTTTCTTAAGCTCACGTTTAACGGGAAACTTGTAACGGAACGTCGAATCGTCTGAAAAAGCAGTTCAGAAAGTCGCGGCAACTTGTGCGCCTCTTCTCTGGATTGCATCTTAATCTATGACCTCACATATGCGTTTTTAGATAGCATCCCGTCAAACCCAAAATCAGAAGCATTCAGTGAGTGCATTGTTTAGAAGCGCGCCGCTGCGGAGCATGCTCCTGTACATGGTGCTGGTGTACATGTGCTGCGCGCTCATCTTCGACGGGCTGGTGCGCCTCTCCGAGTCGCTGGGGCTCGACTTCTTCGTCACCTTCACCTTGGCCTCTGCTACCGAAATACCTTCCGTCACTTTGTTGGCTCTTGTTCTCGACAGGTACTCATTCGCAATTTCCTGTGATCTCTGATTTTATCAATTAAAAAATATCATTTTTTATCTTCGCAGTTTATCTTGTCAACAATTGAGACTAGGCATGCTGTTTTGCAGATGGGGTCGGCGAAAACTTACTGTCGTGCCTATGGGATTATCTGGTCTGTTAATACTAATTGCGGCATTTTTACCTAAAGGTAAATAACAAATCACCTACTTTTGTTTTTAATTTAGCAGTTTTTTATAATTTTATTCCGTTTTCACATACCTTTATTCTTCTGCTTTCTTATTTAGTTTTTTGACTCATTTCGGCTCAGTTTGTTAACGTCTAATCTTCTGGTTCCGGAATAAGTAATAAGTGTGTAGAAACACATTTTCGCTGTCCCGCACCTAAGTATACCTACTTATATTTTATATATAAATGATTGCCTAGTTCTGTGACAGAAGCAGAAGTAACAAAGCTGAGAATGAATGTTTGTGCAGGCGTACCGCAGGTGACGGCCGCGGTGATGGCGCGGTTCTTCATCAACATGGCGTACACGGCGGCCATCCAGTGGTCCACCGAGCTGCTGCCCACCGGCGTGCGCGCCTCCGGCTCCTCGCTCGTGCACGTCAGCGGCTACGTCGCCACCTTCATGTCGCCGCTCATCGTGTACTCGGTAACGTCCAGATACCTACATCCAGTGGTCCACCGAGCTGCTGCCCACCGGCGTGCGCGCCTCCGGCTCCTCGCTCGTGCACGTCAGCGGCTACGTCGCCACCTTCATGTCGCCGCTCATCGTGTACTCGGTAACGTCCAGATACCTACATCCACAGGACCGTCATTTGCTTTTAATCACAATCATAAAATGTTAACAACAGCCTCTTGAGGCTCTTGCGGGATAAATTTAAACTTTACATCTTTTCCAATGCAAATAGTCTTTGTAAGTTTTAAAGTATTTTTTATTTTCCCATACGATGCATAGTAAAGTTTTGTATAGCACTCGTGTCTAAGATGATTTCCTACTCGCGTTATTTAATCACTCGCTCGTACTACGTCGCTCGTAAATAAAAATGGCACTAGAGTTAGATATCAGATCACATCACCTGCCTTACACACTTGAATCATAAATAACTATTATTTAACGCAGGGAAATACTCAGGAAAATAAAACATAATGATTAATGAAGGTATTGTATATATAACGTATGACATGACAGCGTTAAAATACGGTATTCGATCACAGTATAAATCAGCTATACTCTTTATGAAATATCAAAAACCGGCCAAGAGCATGTCGGGCCACGCTCAGTGTAGGGTTCCGTTTCCGTAGTTGCTCATCCTTCACAAGAGACGGTCAAAGACGTAAAGACGGAAAAAGGTCGCAAACGCCAAAGTAACTGTAATTACTTATTACCTGCTGGAAGTCAACTTACGTCCTTTTAAAGAAAATTATGAAATTTTGCGATAACTTAAAAACGGATGGACGGATTTGGTTCAATATAGTTTTCATTGAAAATACTTATAAGGCCTCATTTTCATGAATTTTCCCATATTTTTTTGACCCGTTGTTGAAAAGTTAGAGGGGGGACACTATTTTGTTTATTTTCGGAGCGAATATTTACAAAACTACTGACTTTATCAAAAAGTAATGTTTAAAGACCCCTATTATTTTTAACAGACTTATTTAACGACACCCCAAACACTAGAGTTGGAACGAAAAAAAAAATTCACCCCCACTTTGAATCAATGAATGAATGAATAAGCTTTATTTCAGAACTCAGGATTCCATAGTTGTTAGTTACAAAAACTTATAGCTACGTTAGTTAATACCTATTTACTACAAAAGATCTTAAATACAAAACAAACTAATCAAAATTTCGTGCAACACTATATAGTGATCTGCCCCATCCAGTGTTTAAATATTGGACAGTCATATTTATCTGCAATTATATTCAGAATTCTGTTGGAGCTTTGCCTTATTCTACCCAAAAGAGAGGTGATTTTATTCCGCATCAGTGCAGGAAATCCATCTGTGCGCGCTTCACAGAACATGCCACAGGCACTACATCTGCTGGGCAGGCGCAACAGAATTCTGAATATATTGTTGTATTGCACTCGCAGGGCGCTGTAGGCTCGCTTCGTATACCGAACCCACAGGCTGCTCGAATAAAAGCTCTGACAGTACGCCTTAAATATTTAGGGTTACTTTGACTGCCGGCATGCATCGAGCAAACCTGCGGGCCAGCATATTTCCTCGAACCGCCAATGCCCTGCGTTCTCTGTCAATATCCTGGTCATCATTGAGATCACTGGTAATTATGTGACCAAGATATTTAAAACTATCCACGATTTTAAGTGCCTCAAGGCACTTTAGGTGTACGAGAGGTACCCGAATTTTTTTTTATTTTTTATTTTTTATTTTACCGTTTTGTCGGCGTGATACATACACATACTCATACCAAATTTCAGCTTTCTAGTACTAATGATCACTGTAATCACTTATTACCTTCTGGAAGTCAACTTACGACCTTTTAAAGAAAAAATATGAAATTTGGCGATAACTCAAAAACGGCTCGACCGATTTTGTTCAATATGGGTTTCATTGAAAGTTCTTATAAGGCCTCATTAACATGAATTTTCCCGAATTTTTTTGACCCGTGGTTGAAAAGTTAGAGGGGGGGGGACACTATTTTTTTTGTTTTTGGAGCGAATATTTACAATCTGCTGACTTTATCAAAAAATAATGTTAAAAGACTACTATTATTTTTACAAGACCTATTCAACGACACCCCACACACCAGTGTTGAAAAGAAAAAAAAATCACCCCCACTTTAGGTGTTCGAGGTACCCGATTTTTTATTTTTTTATTTTTTTTTACCGTTCTGTGTGCGTTAGACATACACATACTCATACCAAATTTCAGCTTTCTAGTACTAATGATGATCACGGAGCTAAGTCGCGGACGCACGGACGGACGAACGGACAGACGGACATGGCGAAACTATAAGGGTTCCTAGTTGACTACGGAACCCTAAAAAACGATCGTATAACATTTTTTACTGTATAATAAAATTCTAACAAAAAAGAATTTTCCTCAAGTAAATGAAACAACACAACAAATGTTTCGTTGGATGACGAAGCATGCAGAACGCTTAAAGTACAAACATAATTAATCGCATCTGAATAACGATGTACGAACTTTTGGAGGTGATGAAGGGGACTATTTGGAAGAGTTTGAACCCTACACTCAGTATGTAGGTACTTTAGTCCAATCCGTGATTGATTTTTTTTTTTAATCGAGTTATTTCAATTTATTCAGTGCGTATTAAAAAATAAAAACACTCTATATGTAGTTTGAAGATATACGCCTCTGTCATCGGCACCATAGTTTCGCTCCCTGAAGATCTCTACTGGCGTCATCGGTAGTCAAAACAAGGCTCCTTTTTAGTTCTTGTTCAATTAAAAATTGTATAATGTCCAAAAGTTTGTGGTTGTTCATTTGATTCCGTGTATTTTTGATTGTGTCTTTAGTGAAAAATTTAATGATTCGGACAGGATTCGAACCTGCGTTTCCAACGGCTTTCCGGGCCAACACTGGCGTCCTCCCAATTGGACCACCGAATCAGATGTCAGAGTCATTGAATTTTTCAACCAGTTGCTATATGTAAGTATTTTGGGTGTAGCACATCGTTACTATCGATTCTCAACAAATTTGAGACGATGGTGCCGACGATAAAGTCTAAATCTTTACGGTAGATGGCGCTACGATGCCACCCTAAGGCATGTCGAAGCAACTGGTTGAAAAATTCAATGACTCTGACATCTGATTCGGTGGTCCAATTGGGAGGACGCCAGTGTTGGCCCGGAAAGCCGTTGGAAACGCAGGTTCGAATCCTGTCCGAATCATTAAATTTTTCAATTTTCGCTTCATTTGTAAACATTTAGTTTACGTTAGCAGACGTTACTGCTTTAATAAAAAATAAGTATTTTGGGTGTAGCACATCGTTACTATCGATTCTCAACAAATTTGAGACGATGGTGCCGACGATAAAGTCTAAATCTTTACGGTAGATGGCGCTACGATGCCACCCTAAGGCATGTCGAAGCAACTGGTTGAAAAATTCAATGACTCTGACATCTGATTCGGTGGTCCAATTGGGAGGACGCCAGTGTTGGCCCGGAAAGCCGTTGGAAACGCAGGTTCGAATCCTGTCCGAATCATTAAATTTTTCAATTTTCGCTTCATTTGTAAACATTTAGTTTACGTTAGCAGACGTTACTGCTTTAATAAAAAAAATAAGTGTCTTTAGTGGTTTTAATGATACAATTTGTTTTCACTATAGTCAAATACCGCACTGGACACAACTCAGGACAATGTAATTGAACAGTAGCGCCTGAAACTGACCGGGAATGAACTTAACATACGATAATCTATCAGTGATAAGGACATCACTAACACAAAATAAAAATAACGTAATGTATGTATGGCTCATCATCTGATTAGAGTATTACATCTACATTTTTGTGAAACTTTTAGAACCTATTCGGCGACCGTATACTTACGTGGCTTAAATCATTAATCATCCGCAACTACGTCCGCGTAGGTAACACTTTTTCTTTATCGTAGTCTGGTAAAAAGTATCCCATAACCTTAATGAGTTAAAATCCGTGCAGGCATTTCGGCGAAATGAACAGACAAATCATTTTTTATTCTACCAACAGATGGCTGAACGGCTGGTGCCACGGATCCATACAAATTCTGCATAGCGCCTGTTATTATTTCTTCTGAAATAATGACCGTTCTCCAGAGAACTGATTTAATACAATTTTATAGTAGTATCGATGTGTTTGTACGCAGGAACGCTACTGGAGCCCGCTGCCGCTGCTGGTGATGTGCGGGCTGGCGGCGGTGGCGGCCGGCGCCGGGCTGCTGCTGCCCGAGACCATGGGCCGGCCCATGCCGCAGACCATCGCCGACGGCGAGGCGCTCGCCTTAAACTACTCCTTGTGCGGGTAAGTGAACCGCGCCTCTATCCAGATTGTCTTAATACTCATTGGATGCTTACCTAAATATTTAATGATTAATATAGCTTGCGAATCTCTCAATACATGGCTAGACTTTAAACCAAAACATGGTTTTAGATTTGAAAACGAAAATTTATGATTTACAAGGGTACTGTGATATGATTTTGTTAACTTAAAACTTTACATTTGATTAATTTATTATTAACTGACTGATACTCACGTCAAACTCAAGAAATTAAGGTTTCTGTGTCTTGCAAAATGACTCAGTGCGAAGTTATTTGCTTATGTATATATTGTTATTTTTCCTTAAAGTCCTGCATTTAGTGCTTTTTGTCACCTTAAATAAAACTAACTGTATAATCAACGGTGAGTGATGTAATGTACTTAAATGCGACGCCATACACGCAGACGCGGTTAAGTTCGCGCACGTTCAGGAATCAGGAGTGTGACTAAACTCGTAATAAAACCGGACCAATGTCTCCGACGACGTATATGTTCGAGACTGATGCGACTCCGTATCATTGAATGGACCCATACTGTACAAGAGCCGGTTTTAGAACCTTAGTGAAAAGCAAACAGAAATGGATTGAGGTCTGTGACCTCCAGCGCGGCCATCAATCCGGAGAATACAAATTCTCAACTCCTTTATACGGTCGCAACGGATTAACTCGAAACTTATAATCGACGATATGTTAAAATTATAGCCTGCGTCGTCGGTATTGTTATTCGTTGGCCCAGTTAAATAATGTAGGTACTATGAACGTAATACCTAATTAAATATCTACGGTCAGCAGAATGGGTCTTGTCAAGGTCAGGAGAGAAGTAATAATAAAGTAGCATCAGCAAATAATACAAAAATAATGTAATGAGCAATAATTGCATACAACTGTCGATTAAGTACGATATGTATATACTTATGTAAGTTTTTCTCAGCATTTCAACTTATTAAGATTAAGACAATATGTTTAATTTGCAGAAAAAAAGAAGACGACGGGGATGACGAAACCGCCGAACGCAAAGAGAAAGAGGTTATCACGTAGCAACAACATTTGTTCTCCGATCTAGATTTTAAGTAGATACGTAATATTTAAAAACTCGTTAGAATTGTCAAGCTCAAAACAATAATTCTATTAAATTTTACTAAAATAATATCACAATTATCACCGTTTCTGCGAAACTTTCCACATTCATAAACATACGTTCGAACTCTCAGGAAAAGCGAGACGTAGGTACGTAAAAATAGATTCGTGGAAACTGGGGATGAAAGCAGTATTAATATATGAACTGTTCCTACCCTTATGTAGGTATGCCTGTAATTTACAGGATTAACAAGTGTTGACTATTCATACATACTTACAACTAACTAGTATTAGCAATGGTGGTAGAAAAAACGGTTCCCCTCCGTTAGCCCGAAAAACTTTCATCCTAATTTCATTGGCCCTAATTTTGGTAACCCTAAAATCACTAAACCGAATTTTCATTCATCCTAATTAATGAATAGCCCTAATTTCAGGATTCCGAAATTTCATAATACCTAATTACTTCATACCGAATTCTCACTAGCCCTAATTTGCACTTAGCCGATTTTTTTAGACTACTAATATTATAATACCTAATAATGTTAAAACCTAAATTTTATTAAACCTATTTATCTATAAACCTAAGGCAAGGGCTGCTCTCCCTCCACGCCTCCGGTTTTGGAATAACACTAGGGTAGGTAGGAGTAGGACAGGCAAGACTACGTGGAGTCAGAATTGCCGACTCAGGATGTACATGGGAATCTTTTGACGCTCCGCTCGCTACGCTCGCTCCGCTATACATTGTCACAATAGAAACCTAACCTAACCTACAGTTTTCGGGGTTCAGCCAATTCGATATTTGTCCAAATCCGTATTTTCTGTTTTAACGTAAAAATAGGTTTAATAATCTTTAGTAGTAGGTACTCTTGACATTTAGTGTCAGTAATGATTAGGTCTAATAATAATTAGGTGTGGTAATTATTAGGTTTTCATATTAGTATTGTTGACAATTAGTACAAATCATTATTAGAGTATTGGATTATTAGGTCTAACAACTAATTAGGGTATAAAAATTAGGGGAAATGACATTAGGGCTAATGAAAATTAGAGCTAACGTTGATAGGTGTAATAATATTAGCACTTGCGATATTAGGTCAAGTAGGGGAGTACCAGAAAAAACGCAAGTGCCTCAAAATAGCTTTGCTTAGGCAGCGAAGTCGCACCCCCGCCACGCCACGCCCGCTCTGGGAGCAAGTTCAGGATCCTCACAAGCGTGAGACTAGATCACACTAAAAAAAACCCAATCTGGGTAGTCTGTCAAACCCAAGGTAGGTACCTGAAATTCAGAAATGCTAAGTTTCCTGAAAATATTAGGAAGGTACCTAATATATGTATATATCATATTATAATATAATAATAATATCATATATATATTAGATACCGTAGTTCTATCATCGTCATCTTCATCTAGTTACTACTAACTTTGCACTGCAAATATAAGATTGTACTTGCGCCAAATCTCTAAACTGGTTACTGTAAATGTACGATTCACATTGACCGGGCCGGGCCGGGTCGGCTGCCGCCGCGTCGCAACGGGCGCTCTGGCAGCCGGCAGCGGCCGACCGCGGCCAGTGACCAGGTCGGGCGGGTTCGGCTGCCACCACGTTCCAGCGGACGCTGGAGCGCCCGGCGGTCACAACATAAGGTACTTATATGCATAAATTAGGTTAATGTGATACATCGAATTTTTGCGAAAAATATTGGATCCGTATTGTAAAAAAACCGGCCAAGAGCATGTCGGGCCACGCTCAGTGTAGGGTTCCGTAGTTGCCCATCCTTCATAATAGGCGGGCTTAACGAGGTTTAAATTACGAGAAAGATTTCAAGCTCTATAAAAAGGTTGTAAACGCCAAAGTAACTGTAGCTACTTATTACCTTCTGAAAATTATCGAATATACGCGCCAGATCGAGCGGACTGTTTTAATTCAGTAGGTATGGCACTTAGCTAATATGTGTAACGTTCGAAGTATAAGGACACCGCGCGGCACACGTCATTTTAAAGAAAATTAAACTCACTTTATTACCGTTTTGTCGGCGTGATACATTATCGTGATACATACTAATGATCACGGAGCTAAGCCGCGGACGGACGGACAGACGGACATGGCGAAACTATATAAGGTTTCCTAGTTGACTACGGAACCCTAAAAAACGGATCATTAGATAAGAGGATATACCTACTATTGCCCAATAGGTTCCATTCGTTTTGTAACTTCAAAAGCCTTAAGTTGTATCGATTTAATGTGTCCTTATACTTGTCATTTGGTCAAATACCTAAGGGATTTGATAAATTCACGGCAGATGGAAAAATTGCAGCCGAGTTTTATCATTTCACTAAAAAAACTAGGGATTTGATCAAACCGGCAAATGAGCAGTAATTTAAATTACAACATTTTTTTATATCAACAAAAAATTAATTAATTAGGTTGAAAACTGCGTCCCTCACAGAAACGAATCGCTGCCAGAAAACTAGGTTAGGTTAGGTCGAAACGCTACCAGAAAACTGATGTGGAGATTGTGGAGTTAATCATGAAATGGAATATTATGCCATATAAATTTCGGCGACACAATTATTCGACCATAGGAGTACCTATTGTTCTAATCAACATTATGCCAATGTACTATTCTGCTAAAGAAACGTGTGTGAAATAATAGTATGCCAAGAAATTTACGCAAAAAGCAATTGTGCGAAATGATGATTGTGCCAATGGTTGCTATGCGAAACGAAAATATGCCAATCAATTTTGTGCAACACATTAGTAACCCTTTCTGATGTTTTACAGTAAGATAGAAATTTACAACAAATTTTACCGATGATTTTTAGGGTTCCTTAGTCAACTAGGAACCCTTATAGTTTCGCCATGTCCGTCTGTCCGTCCGCGGCTTAGCTCCGTGATCATTCGCACTAGAAAGCTGAAATTTGGTATGACTATGTGTATGTATCACGCCGACAAAACAGTAAAATAAAAATTAAAAAAAATTTTTTTTTCGGGTACCTCCCGTATATACCTAAATTGGGGGTGATTTTTTTTTTCGTTCCAACACTAGTGTGTGGGATGTCGTTGAATAGGTCTTAAAAATAATAGGGGTCTCCAAACATTACTTTTTGATAAAGTCAGCAGTTTTGTAAATATTCGCTCCGAAAATAAAAAAAATTTAGTATCCCCCCCCCCCTCTAACTTTTCCACAACGGGTTAAAAAATTATGGAAAAATTCATTAAAATGAGGCTTTATAAGAACTTTCAATGAAAACTATATTGAATAAAATCGGTCGAGCCGTTTTTGAGTTATCGCAAAAATTTTCTTTAAAATTACGTAAGTGCCGCGCGGTGTCCCAACACTTCGAACGTCACACATATTGATTAAGTGCCATATTATAGCAACACATTTCGCTCAATCTGGCGCGTATAATCGATAACTTCCAGAAGGTGAAATGAAATGAAATGAAATAATTTATTCAGTAAGTAGGCCACAGGGGCACTTTTACAAGTCAAATTGTGAATCTACCGGCATTTCGCAAGAGGAGACCGCTGTTGAGAAGAAAGCCGAAAGAAACTCAACAGTAAGTAATTTTTTCGTAAATAATACTTAAAACAATTACATGATACTTTTGTAGTGTTATAACTAATTACACTGGTACACGTAAAGGAGATAAGTAGGAACATTAAAATAAAATTTTAACGATAAATTTAAAATATTAAATATACCCAGAGATGTATAAAGTCTCTGGGTGTCACAACATGCAATAAAATAAAATTACTTAATTAATTTAATCCCACAGAGATGTATAAGGTCTCTAGGCGTCAACGTGAATAATTTACAATAAAAAATAATAATTAAACCTGAATTTCTTAGAGATGTATATGGTCTCTAGGCGTCATACATGCAAAAAAATATTTTAAAATTATTAAATTTCCTCAGAGATGTATAAAGTCTCTAAGTGTCATACTACACTAAGCTGTTTCTTAGAGATGTATACAGTCTCTAAGAGTTCAAAAGTAAAAATCAACATATAATAACTTCAATCGAGTACAGGATGAAGTTTCTCACGTTTACTTAATTTAACACTAGTATGCGATTGCTACATATTTAATTTGGCCCTTGCTAGCATGAAGGTAATAAGTAATTACTGTTACTTTGGCGTTGACGACCTTTTTATAGAGCTTGAAATCTTTCTCCTAATTTAAGTCTCTCGTAATTTTCGTCTATTGTGAAAGATTGGCAACTACGGAACCCTACACTAAGCGTGGCCCGACATGCTTTTGGCCGGTTTTTGTCTGTCTCTTGTCATTGTACATTCGATAAAACCATGGACTTTGCATGTACAGTCGAGTTCATCAGGAGCATAAAGTCGTGTTCAGATATTTTTGTTCTCGTAAGTGTGTAGATGTAAATGAACTCGACTGTACTAGATACCTTTTAGTACCATACAGACATTTGATCGATCGATTGACATTGTAAAAAACCGGCCAAGTGCGAGTCGGACTCGCGCACCGAGGGTTCCGTACAAACACTTTCCATCCCTAAGTGGTTAAGTTAAGTTTGCACCTGGTATGTATAGCGCCCCATATAAATTAGGTGCAAAGTTAGGTATTAAAAAAAAAAATTATGGTTTTCGTAATTATTCCTTTATCTATGCTATAAGACGTTGCTTCGTACCAAATTTCAAGATTCTGAGTTCACGGGAAGCACCCTGTAGGTTTTGATTCCCTTGCAAGTGTCGAAAATTTGCAAATTAGGTGCAAAGTTAGGTATTAAAAAAAAAATTTATGGTTTTCGTAATTATTCCTTTATCTATGCTATAAGACGTTGCTTCGTACCAAATTTCAAGATTCTGAGTTCACGGGAAGCACCCTGTAGGTTTTGATTCCCTTGCAAGTGTCGAAAATTTGCGGCATAAACGGCTGTATCTTTTGATTGCGTTGGCTTAGAAGTTTGATTTTTTCACAGCTTCAAGGGACAGTAGACCTGAGTAATTGATATAAATTTCAGCTTCATACGTCCACGCGTTCCTGAGAAAAAGGGTCTTGACAGACGGACAGACGGACAACAAAGTGATCCTATAAGGGTTCCGTTTTTTCCTTTTGAGGTACGGAACCCTAAAAAATATGAGAGAAATGTCACGCGACACGGAACGATTCAAAATGGCAGTGAAGCTACTTTAAGTTGTTTTACGTGTTTGACCAGTTGACCACTGTACTTTGCCAGAGGGGTCGCCCGTGCATGGCATCTCTATTCAGAATTATACTCAAAGCAGCCAGGTAAATTTTATTTTATGTTATTACCTATTTATTTTATTTTTATAGAATGTAAGTTGATAGATACTTAATATGTTAAGTAAGGAAATAGGTAAAAAATAAGTAAATATACCTACTTAAGTACCTACCTAAAAAAGTTTGCTTTCGGGAACGAGTTGCTCAAATTTGCACAGTGCCTAAAGTGCCTATGTCTACGACAAGACTGGAGGTCGTCTACTGGTAGGTAGATAGGTATTTACTAAATTGCGTAATTATGGTGGTGTCCATTTGTGTAAGTTAGTATAAAGACTCGTGGACTGAATAAAGAATGACTGTATGATAATGTGGCGTAGGTTATGTATTATAGTATATAAAATGTTTGAATTACTATCCTTCATGAATAAAGTTGTGATTTTAAAATTAAAATAGCGTGTTAATTTCTGGTTTCAAAAAGAGGGTTGTATACCTACGTATTATA
The DNA here is from genome assembly GCA_947623375.1 of Apotomis capreana. NCBI lineage: Eukaryota > Metazoa > Arthropoda > Insecta > Lepidoptera > Tortricidae > Apotomis > Apotomis capreana. The sequence continues at coordinate 28,768,188 of OX392498.1, forward strand.
ATTATATATGAGTATGCCTCCAAAGTGCTTTATTATCCTACGCCTACTGATCACTCGTGGATCCAGACACGTACCTAATTTCCGGCTAGGGACGCTCATTATATTACAACACTAAGTTGCAAAGGCGTGGTAATAGTGGTAATGAAATGAAATGATATACCTACCAATCTAGGTGATAGAGCATTGGTGTAGGTACCTAACTTATGTTTATATTGCTCTCTTGGTAGTTACGTTAAATGTACCTATTACGCTGACCTGCTAAATGTATTGAGAGGCGCGTGCCGTACGATGCGGCCTCGTTCGAGAACCGACGCCGCCGATGGTATCGCACTGCCATTGAAAGCCCTACGGCGTGCCTGCGATGCGATTTGCGGTCGTCCTAAAGATCCGTGGTGACGAATGTGTTTAACGTTAGTAACTATAACTAAACTGCTTTAACACTGTAAATAAATTAGGTGTAAGTAATATTGTGTTCTTCCATTGTACATACCTACCCACCTAATAAATGACATAGTAGTTTGAAGGTTATGTGCGAACCTACAACAAAAATGCTAAGTCTGAACATATTTATATTCTTCTCTATGGCAAATAATATTTTAGTACAAAAATAAACGTTATCTCTACTACTAGGCACATAATTATTTATGTTTTATTTCTGAACTATCCACCCATCTTGCCTAACCCTTTGAACGCCGCCGTCGTCATATCACAACATCGGAAAATTGTGCACCTAACGCCAACGACGTGTAGTGATTTCAATGATCAAACATTTTGTAATTCAAATCGCTACAAGTGCTTCACAAGCCCTGTTGATTTTGGAGCACTATATATTATTATTTTTATGCGGCACGGTATATTGCTTTACCGCTTGGTTTTCAAAAAGATCTCGACTGAAATCTTTATCATAATGGTGCTAATGGTACCTAATAATGGTACCATTAGTACCTGTATAGTATAGGTACTAATAGCGCGCTGATATTGTTTAAATAGGGTAGGTAACTACCGTGGCCCTGGGCAGTACCTACTCACCCATGTAAGCCTATGCATCTAGCTTTCTGACTCGTCTCAAGCGGTTCTTACTTATTTTTATTCTTCTTGGTGGACACCATCATGTCTCTGTCCTGCCGAAAAATAACACTGAATGTCCAAGCTTTGCAATTGACATTTCAAAATTCTAGCTGTTTTTGACATATACTGTTTAAAAACACCGAATGGTGTGTTTCTTCTCAACAGTGTTATCTTCCTGGGTATTTTTTCAGTCAGACTTCTTTTTTCTTTTAGGTAGGTACCGTGAAATACGCCAACTTTGCCTCCACAGGGAACTTTGCCCAAAACGCTACTTAAAAAAAGAAACGTTTCTGTAGACGATTTCAACATGATTCTGGCAACATTACTATTTTTAGTGGAAAATAGATTATATCTGTGGTATCACTGGGAATCACATTTGCGCGCAACTTCATTCCGTAACGTGTTAGGACTAGTTGAATAAGGTGCGTGATTTTGCGGGCCAATTCTAGGTAAAGTTCTGGTGTATTTTTTACAGAATGGGGAAGCCTCAGGTGAATGTATCTTATTGCTTGTTATAAAATAAGAACTGTAGATCATTTTTATTGTAGTTTGTACTAAAAATACTTATTAAAACCGGAGTTATGATTGTGGGCAATGTTATCTAGTAACTTGCTAACCTATGAATGCCAACATTGCCCAGACTAAAAAAAGGGTTAGGGTTGTCACCTTGTCGTAATTTTACCTGACTGCGTAAATAAAGGAGGGTTATGTATTTAAGGTAAGGTAAATTATATTTCTATTAAGCCGTTGTACTGTTAGCAGTAGCTGCATGTCATGTCATGTCACGTCCATAAAACAAAAAAAACATAGAATATTCAATTATGACAATTGTTTTTTAGATTATTCTAACGCGAAGTAACAAAATAACCGCCTAACTATTAGTATCCAATATTAAGCATACATTTTTCATTTTGATAATGGTACTGGTAAAGATGGTTTACTCAACTAAAAGTGACAACCCTGACAATTTCAAACTGCTTGATTCGGCTTGTATGGAGTAAAACAAAATACCTATGTAACATTGCCCACCCATATTGCACACGTGTTTGTACAGTTAAGACCAAGATATTTACGTGGAACGCCATTATTACCCCAGATTTTATACTGATCCTTATCTTAACGTTGTAGGGGCTATAGTTACGAAAATAATCGATTTGGGCAATGTTTGAAAAAGTTTAGATAACTTTACCCGAGGTGAAAATTGATAAAAAAATTGATTAAATGTAGATTTAAAAATTGTTTCTCGTAATAAACGCATGCATATGAATACGATGGATGCGTTAGACAAAAAAAAACTTCATCCCGTCATAGAAAAAATTAGAGAAATTCGGGTTTTTACGAAAAAAGCGGGCAAAGTTGGCATGTTTCACGGTATAGCGTCTCTTAGCTGGCATGGCAAGTGAATTGGCGTACCTACCTAATAGTTGCTAACAGTCAGCTTTCATTGTCGTTTTCTTAAGTAATAATCTATTAGTAAAATCGCTTCCGCATCCCAAAAAATTAATTGTCGCCATAAGTTTACCAGCCGATGGACAAACCTTGAACTTTCGTCCTTGAATTTCCACTGTAGTAATTCCTGTTTACTTTTCGGGTCCCATTGTCTAATCCAAGTCTCATCAGTCTCATCACACGGCACAATCCTGGAAATAATTTCTTCCTCCTTCCCGTGACTCATGTCTAATAGTACATTACGGCAGAGACCAGTAAGTAAGCCATACTGGCCGAGTAGGAATTAGACGGACCGAGCCGTAGGCGAGGTCCGGATATAATACGAGGCCAGGATGGCTCTTACGGTCGAAGCAAGTATAGTGCTTTTCTCAAAAATTAAACAAGAAAATTAGATTAAAATTATATTTTGTAGGTGACATTCATATTCGGTTTTTTCCAATGAATATTTTTGTTATATCCCATTTTTATTATTACACATTGTGATATTCGTCGTCGCAAGCACCATTAACTCCCATGATAACAACCTATAACAAAAATAATTATGAGTTTATACTTGGATAAAAGATATAGTTAAATCGTTATCAAATAGTGGCAGCATTTATTTACCTTCATCGCCAAAATGGTTATCACTTATCATCTAGAGCTTGATTTAAGAACGTTTCTATATTTTGCTGCTGAATATTTGTGATTTCTTTCCTTTGTAGCCATCCGATTGTCTCAGAAAGATTGTTGAAATATTCTGACCTTATCACACATTATCTGACCAATTTATTAACTTGATTTTCTTCCTTCCATTTAATGAATCTCTTGTATTTTTTTATATCTCCTTGGAGTTAGTCGGAAGTAAATTATTTTAGCTAACTCTGCCTCCGCTTTTAAGTATGGAGGAGTGCCGTCTATTCGGAATCAGACTTGTCTGAACTCATTTTTGCTGAATTATTGTAATCGATCAAACAAACTTGGAAATTTTTGTCTTTTAATTAAATTCCCGCCTTAATTTCTTTTTTTATAAATACTGCGTTTAATTATTTGCACTGTCTTACAAATCTTAGTCTTAAAGATAAAATTTAATTATTGTTATACATTGTTGTATTTTCCAACTAATTTTCATATCATAAAGCTTACCTTCAATTTTAACTCCGAGGTTTTTTCTAAACGACACAAAAAAGGAAGGAATTCCGAAATATCCTTGTCACAGTACAATTATGAACTAAACGCTGCATACAAACTTCCGCACTAAACCTTGTCGCTACTTTTTTTTTTTAAATATGCATCTTGAGTTACGTTTATACTGCCAATAGTACTAACCTCTTTTTATTTTACATTTGCTCTTAGTGTAAATTGCAAGTGTATACTGCAATGTCGTCTCTTTCTATTTAATCTATGAAAAAGGGACGCCACTTTTTAATTTCTACAATTTGCTGTCGCATTGTATCTACTTATAATATAATTAAAACAACTTGTGGAATGCATCCTTTTTACATTTATATACGACCTCATCGCCTTCACATCCTTAGTTTTTTTATAGGTCGGTGACGATGTAAATCGTGTTTCGATATTCAAATATCTTGATACGTAATAGGAATTACATACTTACTTACTGGACAAATATTGATTCCAAATTTAAAATCTCGCTGTTTACTGGACACTTCTAAAAAGTCTTCGGTATGTTCCACTTACTGTAGTCTATCTAGCGATGGTAAGGCAAAATTACATGCAATTTTTGAGAAAAAACTATTAAACGTAAACAAAAACACGTCTGTCCTTGTCTAACGCGGTCAGCATTTTGGGGACCCAACGGGCACTGACCTTAGACATGTTCAAATAGCCATGAATTATTTCATTTAATCGTTCCTTACTAATGCCCACATCTCCCACTGTTTCACTCGTCGGTCTTCAAGAATTATATTTTTCACCTTGGTCACATTTTCATCAGTACATACCTAATGGCAGAAATTCGATCGTCTCCTAGGCTTTCGCGCCCCGATTTAAAATTGCCTAGACCAGAATTTGATCGTGAAATCTGAAGGACACGAATCACCAAACTCGGGCAACATACGTTGTTTTATCTGCGAAGGCATCACTGAACGTTGCCCAACTTTGAGCAAATATTTTTTCTTTAGCGACATGTTGTAATTGTAAGCATTCGAGTGCCAAAACAAATGAGGAGAAACCGACAAATAAAAGTTTGAAAATTTGAAAAAATGATCAATAAATACAGTCATAGCGGCCAGTATTTTTGTTTTATTATTTACAGGCTATGTAGATACTTTTCAGCCACCCCTCGTATGTTAAGCCGTTTTATTAACCCTTTTATTTGACTATGATGCCGTTCACGCTTCGCTCCTGTGACTTCCAAAGATTCAAATGAAATGTTTCTAGAATTGGAATTTCAGAAGATTCGCCATTTGATTGGTAATATCATCGGCATTAAGAGACACCTTACGCCGCTAATAAAAACAAAACAAAGCTATTCTAACAGAAACGTTACTGTTAATGAAACTGATTGAATTCCTACAAATTATTTATAATTGGTAACGTCTTTGTTTCCATTTTCTATTTGACACGTAGGACCCTTATTTATAAAATTGTGATAAGAATGAAAAGGAAACAATGCACAAACATTTAAAAACCTTTATTTAAATCACAATTGGAACAAGAAAATAATAAGTCAAATCAAATGTATGATTAATGTAACACCAAGGTACATAGTTGAACTGTACATTTTGAAATGTGCAACTTAATGAAACAACAACGTGCGTCTTTAAGTCTCTTAAATTTATGTTTTGTATGTGTAGGATACCACTGAGAATAAAATAACACCTGATATACAATGCCACATTTAGTTAAATAAAGTAATTACATTATGTACATAGTGTCGCGACACTACCGCGAATGTAAATATTATACATAGCAACATTGATACTCTGGTGAGTATATCTATGGTTTCTCGTGACACTTTCAAGCAGGGCTGCCAGATCGTATAATTGGATACAAAAACTGTATAATTGGACCGCTGATTGTATCCTCTTTGTATCCTGGACCGTCTTGTATAATTGGATACATCAATTATTTCAAGCTAAAAGGACCGTCTTGTATAATTGGATACATCAATTATTTCAAGCTAGAAAACTCTTAGCCGTCTACACACTTTTTGTATCCTGGCAATCATTTTTGTATAATTTCAGACTTGTGGCTGAATAATGGAAAATACTCTACTGGCAGCCCTGCTTTCAAGTGTCTATTTATTTTGAATATGGCCGCGACGCTGTTAAATTATTTTCTCTAGTTTAAAGTTTACAAATTCCTATCTCAGTTAGTATTGTGGTTGTTATTAAAGACAGTGACAAGTGCTGGACAATTGTCTACGAGCAGTAACATCCACGCCGATGAAAATGAGCTAAGTGCCTCAGGTTTATTTAAAGTGTAATAATATGTGTTTGCTATGACCCGTAGACGGTACTTGAGCAAAGTACAAAGTGGTGGTTCGGTTCCTCTTATCATGGAATCGGACCAAGAGGCCGTAGGCCATATGAGTAGGTGATCATGTGTCAAACCTTGTCTCCGTAAAGGAGTGGATATACTACCGGTAGTAAGAGTGACCCCACGGCGGTGCTTCTCACGGAGTGCCGTAGGGGGCGGTATTGGCCTGCGGGTTGCAGTATCGTGGACCATAAAGTTCACATATCCAGAACATAAAGTCTAAGCTCTGTGGCCTTAGTGAGCCGGACACTATTGCCAGACGACAGAACGATCACCAGAGGATGATGAGGTGGGGTCAAGATTATAAGAAAGTAATGATAGTAAAGTGATTGATAAAACACATTGATAGTGTTTGATATATATAAACTTTAGGCACTTACCGATTCATGCGGTTAGAATCATAGTTATATAAACTTTTACAGATGGCGAAGCAGTAGAAAGATAGTGTATTGAGAGCAGTGTCAGCACTGCTTCTACAGTGGACACAGCACGGTGGCGTTATATAAGGTGAGAGTAACATGTTGCAATAATGGATTCATGATAAAGTATATATAGAACTTGGGCAATCTGTTTTCACCGTCTGTAAGACTCAGTTAACAGTCTTAATCCCCAAACAGAGACGGCGACATGGTGGAGATGGTGCTGTGATACCATGACGAATCCAAAAATTTGCCAATTTAATGAATCCGAATGAAAACAAGTAAATTATGATGTCAGACATGAAATATTGCAACTTGTCACTCTCAACGCCATCTATTGTCCACTAACAGAACTAATGATGTCAATTTATGGTCATTACGAATTAAAAAACGACAAACCTCGGTTAAAATATTTGACGTAAAAATATTATGATGGGAATATTTGAATTTTACACGCAAATTCGAAAACATTTAAATAAATGAAAGTTTTTTCGATTGTTTTATTGGTTTGACTTTTCTATTTGCTATAGGATATACATGGTTATTTTATTTACTTTTAATGAGATCCGTATGTGAAGACTTTAGTATTGGGAGTCAGATTTAAATCTTGCCGCTTTTTAAGTACGCCGTTTCGAGCACTTTTAGTTTCGGCCGCCATTACAAACCGAACGAAATGTGTTGAGTGAGCGCTCTAGCAAAAAATATTTTTAGTTGGTGAAAAGTGAATACAGCTGTGTAATATTATAAGGAATTGGTGCATTATTTCCAGGTAAGCACATTCGTTTAGTATTTCAACGGAATATTATACTATTTTCTGTTGTTTTGATAATTTGAGCACGCGGAACTTTGTGAAGTAAAAGTTTTGTTCGACGCCAGTTAAACCTACGCATTGAACTAGGTACATACGAAGAAATAAAAATAAGTAGGGCTAGAAACACGACGCTTTGAAGAAATAAACGATACCAATCATTGTTTATTTCTATGATGCAAGTTTGTAAGGCGATAGCAACAAACGGAAAAATATTTTCTCACAAGTACATAATCGACTATTTTAATCGGATATTTAAGTTTATTGCATGAATAAATAGTAGAGTACATAATCATAGAAGATGGTTATTACATGAGTTGTATTGAAATTTAACAGTTACTTAGTTATTGTACGAAGAAACGTACAAGAAAATCATACAGTCAAAACAGAAACAAATGACTGTCGATAGACCGTAACTCATCGTAATAAGGTTGAATATTGTCGTAAGTAAGCAATACGAACGGGTATTTGAATGTGGAATTTTCAGAAATTTCTTTTCCAAACTCGTGACGGCGCAGACTTGCGAATTTTCGAGTTATAATATTAGTGTAATTAAACATTAATATAATTATTATAGGCATACGTTCGTGAACAACTGCACTGAAACAACGAGCGTGATATATTCGTTTTCGAGCAGACTGAGAAAATGATTGAAGACTGACGTCAATTATTTTCTTCTACTTACTGAAAATAAAAGGTATGTTACGGATATATTATTTCTATGAGAACTCCATGGTACTGGAAGTATAATTGTTTGTACTTATGTATGTATGATAATACTTTATTGAAAGATTTAAATAAAGTGTTTTATGCCTACTACACTGTTTACCAATATCACTGTTAGATATAATGCAATAAGTTAATTAATATTTCATAAATAAACATTTGACATAATATTACAGTCAAGTTTAATGGTATGGAGTACAGTCAGCATAAATGACTAATAAAAAACTATTCAATTCTTTTTTACATTTTGTTTATTATTGTATTGGTTATATTTGGTAGTGATAATACTTCATTAATCTGTGGTTGTTGTTGGTAAATGGTGGTAAGATAATCTACTGTGTACATTGTACATTTTCAGTTGTGACAACAATAATGGACTTGTTGTTTCAAGTCTCAGTATTATGAAAATAACAATTCTTTATTAATAAATCAAGTTAATGGTATCAACTACTATAATGAAGTGTGAAATATTCTTACCTAAGTATTTGTGCCCTTGACATAAAGTTGAATATTTTGTGTGGCCTACATCTAAGAAATATTTCTGCTATTCTAAGTACTTTTGCCATGGATATAAGGTTACATTTCGTGTAGCTTGTGTCACTTATTATTTATTCAACATATTTGTGGGTTGTATACCTAATGGTGGGTTATTATAGTATTATACCTATATTTGTTGTAGGTTGTTATACCTACTGTACAATTTGATTCCAGAATATTTTACTACAAAATGGAAGAAATTCTTTTAAGTCGATTGTCCAAATTTGCAACAGAAGTTAAATCTTTATCAGATCAAGCTCTCAATCTATGCAATATCTTGAATGAAAATAATGAAAACTTGGAAATGGCAAAAATAGTCACATCTAAATTATAAACAATGTTGTCTCGCTTCACAACCGAACTGTATAATTATTTTAAAATATGTAATGATCCCAACCCGGATGAGATATCTGACTTGACCAATCATCAGCTTCAGGGTGAAGAAAATCTCGCTGAGTTGGAAGCCAGATTGGCCATGGAGACTGCGACGGTACCTCTTCAAAATGAAAATTCATCGTACAGTAAATTACCCGACTTGCGTTTACCAGAATTTGGTGGTAACCTTCTTGAATGGCATCAATTCTGGGACCAATTCACCTCGAATATAAACAGAAGAAACTTGAATGATGTCGACAAACTTCTTTACCTCAAGAGTTGTCTTAAAGGAGATGCTGCTCGGCTTGTTGATGGTCTGAGCACAACAAACCGAAATTACGAAATAGCCGTCAGAACCCTAAAGGCAAGATATGGGAAAGAAAACGAAATTATATACGCGCATCACATCGCTCTGAAGAGAGTCAAGCGAGCGGAGAATATGGAGCATTGTAAAGGAACTTTGGATGAAATAGAGAGACATCTCCGAGTACTTCAATCTTTGGGGGAAAACACAAATTCCAATCAGATGCGATTCCTGATCATGGAAAAGTTCCCAACAGAAATTATCTATGAAATGAAAATAAGATTAGACTTCGACAAGACAGAGTCAGTCGAAGACATTTTGAAGCAACTCTCAAGAGTTATCTCGGTTAAAGAGGAAGCACGAATGATAACTCAAGAAAGTACCTTGAATGAAGCTTCACAATACACTGTGGAAACTTTACATGTAAATGAAACTACAATTCAAAACAAAGGACATTCTTCAAGGATGAATAATGCTAATGGACCAAAACATTATAAAGGCCATTTTAAGAATTTTAAACCTAGATTGAACAATTGGAATGCGAAAGAGAAAAATTTACCAACTAAAAGAAAGTTTGAACCAGAGAGAAATGGTTATGACAGATTTGTTAAAGATAAAAGAAGAAGATGGTCATGTATTTTTTGTGGAGAAAACCACAACAATAAATATTGTAATAAAGTAAAAACGATTGATGAACGCAAAGCAAAATTAAGAGGTAGATGTTTTAACTGTCTTAGTACAAGCCACATACTGCTTAACTGCACATCGAAATGGAGATGTAGTTTCTGCGGTAAACAAGGAGTTCATCACCAATCGTTATGTCCTAGCAAATTTCAACAAAAAAGGGGTGAGAAAGAATCCGCCAACACCAGTGTCATGCACATAAGTGGAAAGAGATCTTGTGTATTGCAGACTGCTGTAGTTGAAGTCAGAGGACATGGCAACAATGCAAAGATATGTCGAATTCTACTGGATTGTGGTAGTCAGAGGAGCTATGTTACTGAAAGGATTGCCAAGGATTTGAATCTTCAAGCTGAAGAACGAAATAATCTTTCAATATTTACGTTTGGAGCACAGAAGCCCAAGGAACTAGAAAGTCCACTAGTTAAACTAGGATTAGTTACACAGAATAAGGCAATTAAGACTATACGTGCCAACGTTGTACCTATAATATCTCATGGAGTTCCACAACCAGAAAAGGACCTACTTGATTGCAAGATCAAGAAAAATTACATCTTGGCTGACGATGGTACATTGTCAGACAGAGTAGACATTTTATTAGGAAATGACTACTATTATACGATTATATCAACAGAGAAGATTCGTATTGGAGAAGATTTATACCTCGTCGAATCTGAATTTGGTTGGATACTTACGGGCCGAATAATAATAACAACACAAATGAACAACTGTCAGTTTTGACATACTTTCAGTCTTCGTGTGAAGTGAAGCTGAATCAACCAGATCCGCCATTAGACAATGGGGATTTGAAACGTTTATGGGACTTGGAGTCAATTGGAATCACCGATTCACCAAAATTAAATCGTGATGAAGAAGCCATTAAACACTTTAATGAAACTACAGAATACAGAAATAACAGATATTATGTTAGTTGGCCATGGAACGACGATCCAACAAATTTACCATCTAACTTTGGACTAGCGTTCGGACGTTTAGTAGGTTTAGTTAAGAGATTAGACTCTGACACTCTAGCATTGTATGATCAAACATTAAGAGAACAACTGGAAAAGGAAGTAATTGAAGAAGTTCCAAACACAGACGGAAATGATCATCCAGTACACTACATACCACATCATGGAGTCTCGAAACCAGCAAAACCGCTGAGAATAGTATACGATGCTTCAGCAAAAACTAAAGACAACAAAAGCTTAAATCAATGTCTTTATTGTGGACCAATGCTACTGGAAGATTTAACTGGATTACTAATTAAATTTAGATGTTATACTATTGGAATAACAGCTGATGTCGAAAAGGCATTTTTACAAATTGGACTTAAAGAACAGGACAGGGATGTCACAAGGTTTCTGTGGTTACAGGATGTCAAGAAACCAGTAACAGAAGATAATCTTCTTTACTTCAGATTCACACGTGTTCCATTTGGAGTTATTTCAAGCCCATTTATGTTAAATGCTACAATCAAACATCATCTGATGAACACTGAAAATCAAAGAGTTAGAGAATTAGCTAATGACATATATGTAGACAACGTTGTGACTGGAGCCAACACTCCAAAGGAAGTTGAGGAGTTATATAAAAACTCAAAGGAGACGTTTCAACAAATCTCAATGAATTTGAGACAATGGAGTTCTAATTTAACGGACTTCATGCAAAAAAATCCCGATGCTTGTCCAGATGAAGTAGTAAAGGTATTGGGTCTGGACTGGCACATAAAGGAAGATACGCTTCAATTAAGGACAAACAACAGAAACAACGCTTATACCAAGAGAGGTATTCTGAAAACCGTTGCATCTTATTTTGATCCGTGTGGATATATAGTTCCGACTCTGCTGGCTGGAAAACTCTTGTTGCAAGATTTGTGGAAAATGAAAATAAAATGGGACTCACCATTACCCGATAGCATCGTTCAAAATTGGAACAAAATTCAAGAAGACTTGCAAGAAGTCAAAGAAATAAGTTTGGCCAGATGCTATGTAAAAAATCCTAAATGCAACGACTTTGAAATTCATTGTTTCACAGACTCTTCTACAAGAGCCTACGCAGCAGTAGTCTATATCGTTGGAAATAATCAGAAAAGTTTTGTAATTGGAAAATCGAGATTGGTACCAATAAAAGATCAAGAAGACCTAAAGATTCCTCGTCTAGAACTGCTAGGTGTATTAATTGGAAGTCGATTAATACAATATGTTCTCAAACTTATTAATTTTAATATAACTAAGCAAATATTGTGGACTGACAGTCAAATAGTTATTGATTGGTTTCACTCAACTAAATTACTAACACCATTTGTTACAAGAAGGATCAATGAGATCAAACAAAATAAAAACCTGATCGTCAGACACGTACCGTCAGAGCTGAATCCTGCTGATGTTGCTACTAGACCAACAAGCACGAAGGAAGATAAAGAGAGATGGGTGAATGGACCAGACTTTCTGCTTCAGAAACCTGATAGTTGGCCAGCAGAATTCAGTGTCAATACTCTTTTGGTTGGGGAGGATCTGACGAAGACCAATGAGATACAAGACTGTCCACAAGCGGAATTAGAAGATCAGTCGAACACCAATGACGTTCAAGAACAGCTTTCAGATGTAATGGAGTTGGAAGATACTATAAGTGACAATATACAAGATAAAATATCTAAGGCACAAGAGGTAGAGATTGAATTTCCGGATAACACATTAAAAGAAGTTAAGAAAATACAAGCAGAATACTTCAAAGAAGAAGTAAATGGTAAAAAACAAGCCTCAGTCGCAACTTGGGATTGTTCAAAGATATCGACGGCATTTTACGATGTAAAGGTAGACTTCAATATGCCAATTGGTCTTTCGACAAGAGGTATCCGATAATTATACCTAGGGAATGTGATTTCACTAATAAGGTTATCACTGAAACCCATGAAAAGAACTACCATGTTGGTGTCAATCATACACTCAGCTTGATCCGTCAGACTTATTGGATACCGCAAGGCAAACGTCAAGTTAGAAAGGTCTTGAAAAAATGTCCACGTTGTGTGAAACATGGTGGTGGGCCATTTAAACTACCATCGACACCTTCATTACCACATGAGAGAGTAAATTATAGTAAGCCATTTACATTTACTGGAATTGACTATCTTGGACCTGTGTTAGTCAAAACAGAACAAGGAACAAGCAAAAGATGGATATGCTTATTCACATGTTTAGCAGTCAGAGCTGTACATCTAGAAGTTGTCGAAGATTTGTCAGCTGAAGAAGGTTTACTCGCTTTGAGGCGAATGATTGCGACAAGAGGAGTACCAACGCTGATTACATCTGACAACGCCTTACATTTCAAACTGATAGCTGACATAGTTTCCAAACCATACTGTGTTCAAAATAAGATAAAATGGCGGTTCATACCTGAACTTGCACCTTGGTTTGGAGGATTCTATGAAAGACTTGTAGGACTAGTAAAACATTCTATGCGCAGAACACTTCAAAAACATCTTTTAAAGGATAGTCAACTCTCAACAATAGTTAAAGAAATAGAATCAGTAATAAACACTAGACCATTAACTTCCGTAGATACAGAACTAGAACATGTTCTGACACCTGCTGATTTTCTACAAATGGACAGATGTATCGGTTTGGAACCAACACAAGATAACATTCCATTACAAGGTACATCGACGAAGACCAACTTAGTCCAGGGCTGGAGAGGAGCTCGTGTACTACTAGAAGAGTTCAAAGAAATGTTTCGTAATCGCTACTTACCGAGTTTACGTGAGAGATATAGTCACTCGCTTAAACAACCACGTGTGACTTCAAAGCTATTTCCAAAAGAAGGCCAATTAGTTCAGATCAAAGGAGATAAAAATCGTGAAGGCTGGAAAGTAGGCAAAATTATTTCTTTAGTAAAGAGTTCTGATGGTTTAACGAGAGTGGCTCAAGTGAAAGTAGGAGACACTATATTTACTCGTTCCATTGCTCACTTATATCCTCTTGAAGCAGAAAATGATGTCCAATGGGAACCGATACCTCAAGATACTAAAGAACATACTGATATTCAAAAATTACCTGATGAAACTTCAAAAGAGTTAGTAACTATACCAGATACTATTACAATAGAAACAGAGAATACACAAAAGGAATCATTAACTAAAGATATTGATATTGAAATGAGACAAGTTGAAAACATGGACGTGACCGAAAATACGGTAGACGTTACAAGTGATGAAGCAAACATAGAGACTGAGAGCATAGATAAAGATAAAATTACAAATGATCTGAGAGATGATTCTAATGTAATGGACAAAGATTTGTTGACAACAGACAATGAAACTGTTGAAGAACCATCTGAAGAAACTGGACACAAGCGAATTGCAGCAGTCCGAGCCCTTGAGAAGATAAGGGAATGGACGCGCAATTTGCTTACCTTACTGTAATCGTTCCCGGCGGGAGTGTCGCGACACTATCGCGAATGTAAATATTATACATAGCAACATTGATACTCTGGTGAGTATATCTATGGTTTCTCGTGACACTTTCCAGTGTCTATTTATTTTGAATATGGCCGCGACGCTGTTAAATTCTTTTCTCTAGTTTAAAGTTTACATATTCCTATCTCAGTTAGTATTGTGGTTGTTATTAAAGACAGTGACAAGTGCTGGACAATTGTCTACGAGCAGTAACATCCACGCCGATGAAAATGAGCTAAGTGCCTCAGGTTTATTTAAAGTGTAATAATATGTGTTTGCTATGACCCGTAGACGGTACTTGAGCAAAGTACAAAGTGGTGGTTCGGTTCCTCTTATCATGGAATCGGACCAAGAGGCCGTAGGCCATATGAGTAGGTGATCATGTGTCAAAACTTGTCTCCGTAAAGGAGTGGATATACTACCGGTAGTAAGAGTGACCCCACGGCGGTGCTTCTCACGGAGTGCCGTAGGGGGCGGTATTGGCCTGCGGGTTGCAGTATCGTGGACCATAAAGTTCACATATCCAGAACATAAAGTCTAAGCTCTGTGGCCTTAGTGAGCCGGACACTATTGCCAGACGACAGAACGATCACCAGAGGATGATGAGGTGGGGTCAAGATTATAAGAAAGTAATGATAGTAAAGTGATTGATAAAACACATTGATAGTGTTTGATATATATATAAACTTTAGGCACTTACCGATTCATGCGGTTAGAATCATAGTTATATAAACTTTTACAGATGGCGAAGCAGTAGAAAGATAGTGTATTGAGAGCAGTGTCAGCACTGCTTCTACAGTGGACACAGCACGGTGGCGTTATATAAGGTGAGAGTAACATGTTGCAATAATGGATTCATGATAAAGTATATATAGAACTTGGGCAATCTGTTTTCACCGTCTGTAAGACTCAGTTAACAGTCTTAATCCCCAAACAGAGACGGCGACACATAGTATTGACATCGTACTAACTCGTTACCTATTTATACTTCCTATTTGACACTCTTCTATGGAAATATGAACAGTACGCGCTCGCGTCTAGTCGTTCTGGCGTACCGATTATCTATAAGGCTAGGTTTTGTAAAGCACCTCTGCACCATCGACACAGATCAAGAATTAAGAACAGAAATTAACTACGGGAATCCCTACAGAATACGAATATATAACGACACAACTATATGAAACCCAGATGTAGTGTGAATTAATAAATACCTATAATTTTAATGGCTTCACTAAGAGAGCTAGCTCAAAAGAAACGGATTATATAATTGAACCCTTATTCCAAGTTTAATGTTCCGTTCACGACTGTTATAGGGTCCTCCTCTCGGGCGCACGAAGTACATGCAGTTTTTTTATGACTGATGCATCATACGTACCCACAACCAATTGTTCACGGTCGCAGAGATCAATCATAACAATAACTTTCATATGCCAATCTCTGTCATGTTCATGTTGTCAACAGGTCTATATCGGGTGGCATAAAATTGTTAGACCTAGTGTTTTGTCGCATAACTACTTTACTCCGAATTCCGAAACGTATGGCAAAAACTTGGGGGGGGGGGGTGCTCGACCAAATGTCATAGAGCCGCAATTTTTTTTTAAATGGCGTCTAAATTTCAAAATGGTCGCTCTGATATTTGGTATAAGGGGTCTCTGGGTTCCCCTGATTCTAAAAAAATTTTTATATTTCAAGCTTTAACAAAAATGCATGGAGAATATTTTGGGGGGCCCGTATCTCGTAAACGGCTGGAGATAAGTAGAGGTTGCTCGACCAAATGTTATAGGGGGCCTTCACTTGAGTAGTCGTAACAAACTACAAATCTAATTCAAAATATCAGGTTTTTGAAGAATGGAAGAATTGGTAGGGGCTAAAAACCCGAGAGGTGCCAAGACCTTTATCCACTCAATTGCTTCGAATTTTGAGTTGGACTCTACTTATATAATAAAATAAGAGCGGTGACAGGTAGCCGTAGCTACTAAAAGAAATTGTGTGGATATATCATGCATATCCACAGTGATATGGTAATGCTCAGTTGCACAAACGCTCACTCAGTTGAATACCGCCTCGTCGCTCGCCGTTCCTGCGCGCGCGCGCGACTCAGAGACGCGGCGCGCGCGCGGGCGGGCCGCGCCTGCGCAGCGGGGTTCGCGTCGGTAGGTCAGTTGTGTTTGATGCTTAAGTACATTTTGCCGTTGATATTCTGTTTGACGGGGTTGATGCGCTTGAGGATCTGCGTCATGGTCTCGAGCAGGCGCTCGCTGCTGACGCCGGTGAGCTTGGACTTGAACTTGGTGAGCAGCTCGGTGGTGGTCATGGGCTTCCGTGCTAGGTAGCGCCGCACCGCCTCCTCGGTCACTCCGCACTCGCTGCAACAACACACATTTCACGTTTCTTAGTCTTTAGCTTACACACTTCTTTTGGGTACACATATACTGTTGCGAAATTCTCTGAAACCAGGCCTTGGAAATCATGCGGCAAAATCAAATGGTTCATAAAGTGTTTGTATGTAAGTAGAGCTTAACAAGTGTCGGTTTTGTCCTGGGATAGTGACGCTACCAACAGCTTTCATATGGCAGTAATGTGCATAAGACGTCATATTCATATATTTGCATTACAAAAAGTCAGTAGCGATTTGTCAAGGATTAGTCATCCACCAAATTCAGATAATTTTTTACCGAAATTCTGATCAATCATTCGTTCTTCTTACGAAATAAATACTATCATATTAAAAAAATAACTTGACGTTCAACACTGTGGATAATGTGGATTCACAAATTACTTGAGAATTGCGGAATATTTAGTAATGTTTTCTCTTTGTTTACATCAGTGGCATTCACTGACTTTCAACGTCAGTTCCCAAAAATTTCTTGTTGCCAGTAAAATAAATAAATACCACTAAAGTCCGCAATACTTATGGCGCGGTCTAAAAACACCCCGTTGGGCTATACGTCGAAATTTGTGTTTAAATTAAAAAAGGTACCTGACTATTAGATTAATTTAATTCTTTAATTATTATTAAACTTTTTGCCGAATAGATTTTTCAGCAAACTAGTACCTATACTTGGCGGGTAGCCTCGGGGTTAAGGATGTCATATTAAAGATGAATAAAAAGTGGTCGGCTGTTTGACCGCGGGCGAATGTTTGACAAAAATAGATTAAGAATAGTGTTAGAGACGTGTAAGAGGGGTCGATCTTGGCGCGCTTGGCCGGCGGCTGCGCGGCGGCGGCGGCGGCGGCGGCGGCGGCGGCGGCGGCGGCCAGCGCGCCCGCCACCGCGCCCGGCGCCGGCGAGCCGGGGCGCGACGTGCTGGCGCTGCCGGGCGCGCTCGCTGCACGCACACATACATACGTGTAAGAGGGGTCGATCTTGGCGCGCTTGGCCGGCGGCTGCGCGGCGGCGGCGGCGGCGGCGGCGGCCAGCGCGCCCGCCACCGCGCCCGGCGCCGGCGAGCCGGGGCGCGACGTGCTGGCGCTGCCGGGCGCGCTCGCTGCACGCACACATACATACGTGTAAGAGGGGTCGATCTTGGCGCGCTTGGCCGGCGGCTGCGCGGCGGCGGCGGCGGCGGCGGCGGCCAGCGCGCCCGCCACCGCGCCCGGCGCCGGCGAGCCGGGGCGCGACGTGCTGGCGCTGCCGGGCGCGCTCGCTGCACGCACACATACATACGTGTAAGAGGGGTCGATCTTGGCGCGCTTGGCCGGCGGCTGCGCGGCGGCGGCGGCGGCGGCGGCGGCCAGCGCGCCCGCCACCGCGCCCGGCGCCGGCGAGCCGGGGCGCGACGTGCTGGCGCTGCCGGGCGCGCTCGCTGCACGCACACATACATACGTGTAAGAGGGGTCGATCTTGGCGCGCTTGGCCGGCGGCTGCGCGGCGGCGGCGGCGGCGGCGGCGGCCAGCGCGCCCGCCACCGCGCCCGGCGCCGGCGAGCCGGGGCGCGACGTGCTGGCGCTGCCGGGCGCGCTCGCTGCACGCACACATACATACGTGTAAGAGGGGTCGATCTTGGCGCGCTTGGCCGGCGGCTGCGCGGCGGCGGCGGCGGCGGCGGCGGCCAGCGCGCCCGCCACCGCGCCCGGCGCCGGCGAGCCGGGGCGCGACGTGCTGGCGCTGCCGGGCGCGCTCGCTGCACACACACATACATAAAATATAGTATTTAAATCCTCGAACAAAACAAAGGGGTATCATCATCATCATCATTTCAGCCTATTGCAGTCCACTGCTGGACGTAAGCCTCCCCCAGGGTTCGCCACAAGGCCCGATCTCCCGTTTTCGCCATCCAGTCAAAGGGGTAAAGATATGTGCATAGCATCAGTAAAGGCTTAGCCTTATCACACCGGGTGGATAAAGGTGGTGAATGAAGTTTTGCCATCGTATTTTGTCCCGGTTTCCCGTAAGTACCTATTCATATTTCTGTCTCACGGTAGCTTAATTGACAGTTAAATGCGATTTTATACGATATAAAAAGATATCAAAAGCATCAACACGTTGTTCATTGTATCTGCAATCCTAAGTTACGTACGTTAAATATGTTGAGTTCAACACGTTTGAGTTCATTCAAAAATTAACATACGTCGCAGCGTTTTGCAGGTCTGGTTTTACCTACCTAGTCGCCTCATAAGTTCTGTCACTGACCAACATGTTTCAATTTTGACATAACAAAAAAAATACGTTTGCCTATATTTAGGCGCCATATTTCTGGAGTTTTCGGTTATTATTAACGATGAAATAAACACAAAATGAAAATCGTATCGCGGTAATTCACTGCACCGCTGCAGTTATTTATTACGCTACTTGCGTTAATTCGAGGCCGGGCCTTAATGCACAGAATACCACGTGTCCTTATCCTTATTCAAGTCCAAAGAACAATTAAATATTGTCCAATTTCATTTGACTTTACATTATTAGAGCGATATTTCAGATTTATTTAGTCTTCCGACTTACGAAATGTTTAATACAAACTAGTTTTTTATTCTACGTTCATATTGCTTTGCTAATATTCTCATATTATTCTACTCGTATTCCAGTGGCGACCAATTTCGGTCTAGAAATAAGAAAGAGGCTACAGCTAGTAAGTTTAAGAAAAAACATAAATACAAGAACTGCGTCTGAACCTTCCTCACATATTACATACTTTTTAGCTATGTAATAATTGACAACATTTCATATTTTTAAGACTATCATTTTATTACTTTTGTGAATTCTGCTTAAAAAGATGAAGTAATCTCTGTTTTTATTTATTTTCTGAGATGAATATTTATTTTATTATTAATTTATAAAAACATACTCATTTTAAAATGTGGCAACACCAAAACCAGAACTTAATGGAACGGTTACTTTAGTCGGTTTTCTTATTCAAAAAAAACTTAATAAAACTCGGTATGCATATGTCTTCTGTCAACGTCAAATAAAAAAAAAAATATTTTTTCGCTCTTTGGTTTAGACAACAACCCTTTTCAGCCCGTATTGTCTTAGATTGCAGTTATTTGATGTATTTTCTAATATTTCTTTAAATACATAAGAATAAATTCAAAGATTTTTTTTTAAGGTACACGACATAAAGCCCTGTCGGTCTCTGTATTAATTTCCACCTGTTATAAATATGAAATGTTGTCAATTGGGAGAGGAAATATCTAAGATAAAATGTATGAATAGGTGCGGCGTGAGTCACCCGAGGCGGCGGCGGCGGCGCCCTTGTCGCCGGGCTCCTTGCGCTTCTTCGCCTTCTTCGGGCCCGAGCGGGAGCTCTCCGGGTCCGTGTCCGAGTCCGAGCTCAGCTCGCTACTCGATTCTGTTACAACAATATCACTCTCTAAATACACTCTAACTCTCAACACCGTTATTTCGCTGTAAAAATATAAAAAAATATACATCTACAAAGATAATTGGACATCCAAGGATAAAAACATTTTTTTTTTGTCAACTGGGCCATTTTTGTATAAAGTTGTACACCCCACTTTTTTTTGGAATTTTCGATATTTTGGGTATTTTCTACTCAGAATCACGAGCTCTTTTGACCTAATTGAAAAAAAAAACGTCTGTGTGTGTACAACTTTATAAAAAATGGCCCAACTACGGTAAAAAAAGATGTTCTAGGTATAATGGGGAATTGAAGTCATTTCTCATAACTTGAATTTAGTTTAGACGTAGACATACTTAACTCCCCTCATTCCTAAAAAAAATCAGATTCTTTTGTAGCCTTCAACAAAGAAAAAGATGAAAATGTTTTTCCCACCTTTTATGGGCCTTATACGGAAACCTTCCGTGCTCCTAAATAATATAAATTGCGATTACTAAGCTACTTTTACTGTTCATATAATTTTCCTCGACTATACTACCTAAATAGATATCTAGGAGCACGGCAGCACCCAATAAATATCACTTCAGTTAGGTTTCCGTACAAGGTGGGAAAAACATTTTAATTTTTTTATTTCGTAAAGCTACATAAAAATGTGTATCTTAATCCTAGGAATGAAGGGATTACAGCTTCAAGCTTCTTTTAGAAAAAAGCCAATCCCAGTTGACACTGAGTGCACCTCGCACTACGCGAAGTAGTATGTACACGACATGTAACCGTCTAAATATTGATAAAGCTACGAGAGCAGAGCATTATACGGACCACAGACCACCCCCACTAGACGGAGCATGTAAGGCGACCCGTAGGCGACCCGCGCGCACCAACGATATGGTACGGCAGAACATTAAAGTATCAACACTATCAACACGGCGGCCACCGTTTAGTTGCGTCCATGTTTATGAGGTCTCTCTACCCCACTTAACACTACAATTTACCATGTTATTTCTTTAATTTCTTTTTTCGTTGACGTACGCATGGATCATAAACAAGGACGCAACTAAACGGTGGCCGCCGTGTTCATACTTGAATGTTCTGCCGTACCATATCGTTGGTGCGCGCGGGTCGCCTTACATGCTCCGTCTAGGGGGGGTTGTCTGTGATACGGACACAACAAAAATAAATAAGCGCTTGTAGATATGAGATGAGGCGTGTGTGGTAGCACCTTTCTTGTGGTCGTCTATGTTCTTCTTCTTCTTGGTGAGCTTGTTGGCGCGCTCCTCGCCGTCGCGCGTGGGCTCGTCCTCCGGCTCCGACTCCTGCTTCTGCTCCGGCTCCTGCTCGCTGTCCTCGTCCGACGTCAGCAGCTTCCTGCGCACACACACACACACACACACACACTAATAGCCATCACTTATTATTATTACCTATTGCTTTGCTAATCTGCGATATAATATCGTGCCAGTTAATTTGTGCGAACCCGTTATACTTATTTGCGTATTTTTTCATGCATCATACGCTTTTAGTTATTTTATCTTAAAGTGGATCATTTGAAATATACAGCTGTATATTTTGTATTTAGTAGGTAAAAAACGTCACTAATCCAAGGAAACTTCTGTGCGTGTGGATTGAGTGAGCACTACTAAAAATTAGGATATAAAATTATATGTTAAATAAACACATTCACAGATTTCATTGGTAGTTTGTGAGAACTGAGTGAGCACACGTTAATGAATGTATTATTTTTATTTATCGTTTTACAAATTCATTAACTAGTTGTACAATTGTTTTAAAACTTTTACTAAATGATCAGCACATTTTTTTTTCATTTTGAAGGGTGCCCACTCAATCTACACGCACACGGAAAACTTGCCTCAATGCGTCTTCCTCTGCAACCCCCTTAAGTTCTTTGTTCGCCTTCCCCTCGTGATCTGAGTCACTGTAAATATAAAAATAATATGCTATATATAGATACAAAGCATACTCGTAAATGTAGTAACACTACAAAAATAGGATCAACATTGATTCTTTTCAATAATATGCTATATTTATGCTACATAAACGCAATGGCGAAGCATCAATACTACCCGATGCACCGGTTCGGCGTGCACATATAGCAATTATGGCGGTAGCACATTGGTGAGCAGAAATGTTGAATTTGCAAACGAGCGTCAAGGTTCATTATGCAGTAACGTTATGTTAATGCCGATTGGCTTCGACCGAGCTTCAACGAATTATATTTGTCCGTCAAATGGTGCAATCATTATGTTATCGTATAACGTGTCGTCTACAGTCCGTGAGGTCCGAATAAGCTAGGGGCCAGGTGTAATCCGACGTCCATGGTATAAGAAAATAAGATACGAGGTGAATGTCACCGCCTAAGACCCTGCCTAAGCCTACCTGTCGGACGAGTCGGAGATGTAGTCGCGCTCGCGGCCCTCCTCGTCGCCGTCGTCGCTCTCCTCGAACGCTTCGTCTTCCACCTTCTTCTTCTTTTTAGCTGGTGCCCCTGGTGGACAATCAACAACTGACATAACTACTACCAGCAACCGACGTAAAAATAGCCACAATGAGAGGGTCGCACTTGAAAGGAAACTGTGCGACTGTCACATGTAACGGCCTATTCACACATTGATTACTGATTAGTGCGAGGTCGTACATTTGCTGCTAAATGTAAGTAGCGTATGTGAAATCGGAGCAGACTGGCAGCGCTACTCCATCCAGATGTATGGCTGCAAAACAGGAAAGACCGCCGAAATCGCAGAACATATGTTTTGGGTCTGCTGATTCTCAGCCCAACATTTTCCAGTTTTCGCCGCCATATCTCCAGTCTACTCTTAACTTCGAGTTAATTTTCACAGACAAGGACGATATCATCGGCGAATAGCATACACCAGGGCGCCTCTTCCTGAATGTCCGATGACGAAGCATCCATAATAAACAGGAAGATAGAGGTAAGGGCTGAAAGCCGATCCCTGGTGCAAGCCTACCGTGACACTCAACTGTCGGTGATTCCAGCAGCCAACCGATCATCCTTTCAAATACCCTACGAGTATCAAACGCGCGTACTTTAGATCTCAATAAACCAAATGCATAATTGTATTGTCGTTATTATGTATTGCATAGCTTTTTACCCTTTTTATTTGGTTTCTTTTTGGCACCAGAGTCGCTGTCGTTGTCCTTCTCTGCCGCCTCGGATCCGGAAGAATCGTCATCAGAATCTATCCATTCATCCATATCCGATATTTTTAAATCTGCAAAAAAAACATAAGCTACATTTAATTAATCAAAATGCTAAACTTGCAATCCCGGTATCTCGAAAGCGATTCTGTTTCAGTTCAGTATTACACACATACGGTTTATCTATTCAGAAATGTTCAATCCTGCTATTCACGACGGTAAATTATACGACATTTTAGCGAATAAAATATGATCGACTATTCAAGTCTGTATTAGTGTGTTTTCATACAAAACATGAATTTCATTTTGTTTTAATTCCAAAAAAAAAGTTGTTAATTCCAAAGGCACGGGTAATACGCACTAATATTTTAGGACTGAACCATCTCACACTGTAGACAAACCTAAAAAACGTGTTTCAAAAGTTTTCTATAGCTTTCCGAGTAGTATGAATTTCGTAATCGGAGTGTTTGGCCGTGCCTACACGGCGCATTGCTCGGGCGCCTCACCCACCTTTTTTGGCTTTGGCGCCTTTAGGTTTCTTCTCGTCGGGGTCCTCGCCGTCGTCCGCCCCGTCGTCGCCGCGCATGCGCTTGCGGAACATCAACGAAAAGTAATTTATCACTTTGTTGCGTCTGAAATGTATTCCAATTTTGAACACACGGTGATGATCACACAACAAATAATACAAGCTGCTACAAGTTGAGAAAGGGACATTTGCGAATTAGGTGTTTTGCACAAGGGGCCGTTTGCAAAGAAGATGTCTTGCGAATGGGACGTTACTTTGGTGGAGGGACGTTTTGCGAGTGAGACCTTATGGGCCCTAACCATAAGGACTAATAATCATAGCCAATATTTTTTTTATTTGTAATTTATACCTATTTTGAAGTCATGGTGGCTATTCACAATCACACAATTATTTAATTTATCTCATCGTCTCATCTCATTGAGCACTCTAAAGTATGAAGCTTTTTATTAAATATAAACAAATAATATTTATACATAAAATCATAAGGAAAAATTCGAAACGTTATCTGGGCCTAAGGGTGGCGAAAAGCTTAACGCGCTGGACCGGTAATCCAGAGGTGCCGGGTTCGATTCTCGGTCTTTTCTACCAGGTTACGCATTTCAATTTTCCTTTGAGGTTTAATCTTTGTATCAATGGTTAAATAATATGTATTTCGTTACCTAAATTGAGATTCTGTATGCCGAGGAAAACTATACTATCGCGTTGCTAAAACAGCTCCTTAACTCTTCTTTTACAAGAGTGTCTTTTCAATACTAACCTCCCAAACTCCTGTTCAGCCTCCTCTGCAGATAAGGCTTTATATCTTTGAATGGGTTGGAAATTGTACCTGATGATAGAAAATACAATAAAGATCTAGCGGGCCAAAGTAACACACTGCAAGCTACCTACGTATAGTATTAGGCCCAACGATGACAGTAGCAGCTGTGTTTTGGTTTCGTTTCGTTGCAAAATAAACATGAGAAAAAATTTGAAGAGAAAAACAGTACCCAGTTATAACAGCGGATGATGGAGGTGCTGACAGTCCGCCTTCTACCCGAGAAATGAGTAGAACGTAGAACAGGGTTATCGGTTGGATCGAGACGTTATCGTTATGCGCATCTCTATTGTTGAGCAATACAAAGAACAGTTGCATTGGTTACAACGTGTTGCCATGTCAATCTCGAAAATGATCGCTAATCGCAAGGACGCGGTACCCGCATGGAGGCACTTGGCACTCACCACTCTTGCAGCGGGTAGGCGTCGATGGCGGTGTCGGCGGCGTGCGTGAACACGTAGTAGGCCGCGTTCTCCGACACTCCGCCTTCGCGGATGCCCTTAAACCTGCACAACAAGGAAACGCTACAGATTTCACCTATTATCATAATGTAGTGTATGCAATTGTACATAATTAGGTCTTAAAACACTCGTGAGATCCTATAACAAAACGACCCGATGGCAAGTTTCATAAAACCACACTCGTGTTTTAAGACTCTTTATGTTACAGTTGCATAAAATACTATAATGATGCACAACAGCACCAACTAAAACCATACCATACAGACGGAACCGTAAGAGCAGTTAATTTGCGCCTGTTATGTTACTTTCCTAACGCATCTTGCATTGTATCTCTCCTGTTTATTTTGTGAAGTAATGAATCCTTGTATTGTTCTATGCTAAACGTATGACCAGGCGCTTCGTTTTATAGAACATACATAAATTAAGCATGCATGATTGATTAAGCTCAGACTAACACTAAGACAGACGAAATTAAATCAAAGATTATTAAATAATTTTAAAATAACAAAAAACTATCAAAGCGTTATTAGTAAAAAAGTTAAATAATGAAGTTTGGAGAACGAACTTTTTTCCAGTTTTTCCACCAACTTTCAGTATCCATGGCTGATCTTCAGGTTTGTATTTCCGCGTCATAATACCAAACTTCTTACGACGTGCCTCTTCGCGAATGTCGCGACCATACTCGGATCCAGCGCCGAATCTGAATAAATACGTGAAAATATGGTCTTATAAATGTGTGTTTATATTGGAAACTGTGCTGGACATATACACAAACAATTGTTGGAAATAACTAATACTAGTTAGGTATTGGTTCGTAATATTATGTGACAGTGTTTAGCACATGGTCGTGTCGAATACCGTAGTCGTGGCCACCAGGCCGTTATGGAAACCCGAACAATAGGATTACTTTTCTTTACTCTTTGGGAGAGTTCAATACACTAGTTAAGCTTATGGTCACTTACTTTGGCATATCTTCATCTATCCCTTTGAACTCTTTGATGTTGTTTTCCCTCTCCATCTTCACCTGCGTCCATTTGGCAAAGTCCACATTCAGTGTTGCATTGAATCGCATTACATGATGTTTCTTTTTCACATTCTTTGGAACTCTTATTTTGAATTCCTGGACAGCTGGTGTTGACTGCTAAAAGCACAATTTAAACAATAGTTAACATTTCTTATCCAGTTATCATCAGACCCCGTTATCAGTGGTGAAGAAACATTGAAAATACTAGGGCTGGCACTACATATTAATATTACATTAATATTTTACGTGTATAATTTGATAAACCTATTTGATAAAAAAACAATATATGTACCTACTTATTTTATTAATAGGTATATATAGTGTGAAGCCAATTGCCTTAAAAAAGGTTTCTTGACATTGACATTTATTTGTCAAAATATGTTTGATGTCATATAAATACTTAATTTTATGTTCAGTAAAAAAAATACTGGATAATCGTGCTGACTTTTCTCAGTTTAAAGTAGAACTAATGGCAAAATTGGAAATAAATCGAATGTGATGCGGAATAAATGGTTAGTAATTTTAGTAAAACTGTGCTTCATCTGTTTTAGCGACGGTTATACCAGTATGTCAAACGTACACGAATTAAATGAATATTGTGTGACAACCCTATGATTCGATTTCAATGAATTTTCACCACTGATAACGGGTCTGGTTATCATATAGAATAATGGCAACATACATATATTTCCTAGGAAGTATCATGAACATAAACAGATAGAATTATGTAGGGAAAAAATTAACAATAATTTGGGACTATTGTAGATTAACATCATTATAGATCATTCCTTCATTAATCATTAGGTATTTGAACAATAAATTTGATTTTGTCCCATAAATACTGATTCCTGCAGCAATAAAGTAAAAGTATTGAACTGCATGTTTTTAAGTTACAGAGGACATAAAGATTGTTGATACTACCAATTCTAACTAACAGCTTAACGTTACGCATAGCCATGCATACATAAAAAAGTCAAGTTTTAATTTTATGGTAAAGCATAGTGTGGGATTTTAGTCAAGTTGCAATCATCCTTTTTAATTGTTTTTGTATATACGCTGGTTAATTTAAAAGACTTGTGTGCAACTCCTATGTGTCATTATAAAATAGTTTTTGACAAATATAAGTTTGCTGAAAACCATAAAAAACCTTAGATTTATTTAGCGGATCCAAATATACATATTTCTTCTCAAAGCAAAAACAAAGATATGCTTATTATTTTTAAAACAATTAAAAAACGATAATAGTGGCAGCACAAGCTTATATACTTAATTATATTCAATAGTTCGGTTTCTGCATTTTATTAAAATAAAACATTATGTCTAAGAGCGTTAATTATAAACATATCTTTATAACAATTTAAACATGGCTTTATAAACATATCAAATACTGAATTGATAATCAGCAAGACGGCTGAGTAATGGAATTTTTAAAATTTTGGTTACAGTTGTCACTATCACGAGTCTCGAGTCACGAGTTTCGAGTACCATGAAGCGCGTTCTCACAACCCATAAAACTTCTATATCCAACTCAATAGATAGCTACCGTAAGAAGTATGTAACGATTTTTAAGCGAGTGATTAGGCACGCTAAAAGACTTGCAGTACAAAGCCAAATTGAAAAAGCAAAGGATTCTTCGAAGGTGGAAGATCGTCCACAAACATTACAATGTTAAGGGAATCCAACAAAAAAGGGAAAATTTGCATCTAGAAATTGTCGATGAAAATGACCCAAAAGTTGTAGTTAACTGCCCAGAAGATGTGAGTTCTATCTTCTCAAAACAATTTTCTCAAAGTGATACCACACAGGATACTTCAAAGGAAGCACTCTTTTTATTACAAACTAATGTTGCTAGGATACAAAATGATATGTTTCTTGATCCAGTAAATTCGGTAGAGGTTAAATATATAGTCAAAATTTTTAAACCCAAAACGTCGAGTGGATATGACGAAATTCCTATATCTATTATCAAAGAAAACATTGACATACTTGCCGAACCATTAGTATATTTATTTAATGAATGCCTAGAGTCCAGCACATTCCCTGATCAGTTTAAAGTTGCAAAAGTCCTGCCTGTGCATAAGAAGGGGTCTAAAAAAGACTCAAAAAATTACAGGCCTATTTCTCTCCTGCCAACACTATCGAAACTGCTGGAAAGAATCATTAAGGACAGACTGATAAAGCACCTTTATCTTT
This sequence comes from Apotomis capreana, assembly GCA_947623375.1. Classification (NCBI taxonomy): domain Eukaryota; kingdom Metazoa; phylum Arthropoda; class Insecta; order Lepidoptera; family Tortricidae; genus Apotomis; species Apotomis capreana. The sequence continues at coordinate 28,796,481 of OX392498.1, forward strand.
ACAATATTATAAGTGAGAGACAGTTTGGCTATCAAAAAAGCAAGGGCACGAATGAAGCCATTACCACACTGCTCGAGGATATAGTCTCTCTACTTAATAATAAAAAAAAGTGGCAGGGCTATTCCTTGATCTGAGTTCTGCTTTCGACACAGTCGATCACAATATCTTGCTTAAAAAGATGGAACATTATGGCATAAGAGGGAGAGTATTATCACTCTTCCAGTCCTATCTTCAAAACAGACAGCAGTTCGTTGAAATAAAATGGGTTCAAGACGATAAAGAAACAGTTCACAGATCCAAGATTACCAAATCAGAAAGAGGAGTTCCACAAGGTTCCATACTAGGTCCAATATTTTTTATAATTTTTATCAATGACCTAATACCGTATATGCGTAACCTTGCTCAGAACACTAAACTGGTGGTTTTCGCTGATGATACAAATGCCATCGTATCTGCAGAGAACATTGAACAGTTAAATGACAGTGTCAATTTCGCTTTAGAAGCTTTAAATACGTGGTTCAGCTCAAACAACCTAAGGCTGAACTGCACTAAAACAAATGCAATGCTATTCAAAACCACTGCAAGAAACAATGACTGTCTACAAATTTCATCAAATGATACAGCAATCGAACAAGTAGATTCAGTAAAATTTCTAGGTGTCTGGATTGACTCAAGTTTAAATTGGAAAAAAGAGCTGTTTTCAATAGTGCATTCCATTAGTTCCGCTTGTTATGCACTCAGAAACCTCCGGGATGAAGTGAAGTTGTCTCAATTAAAGATGGTTTACTATGCTTTGGTCGAGTCCAAGTTACGATATAGCATCAAGTTCTGGGGAAACAGCTATCTGTATAACATCAATTCCGCCTTTGTTGCTCAGAAAAGGGCAATTAGAACCATTGTTCGGATACCTCAGACAACATCGTGTAAGGCCTATTTTTCTGAGTTAGAGATCCTTACGGTACCCAGCTTATACATTCACGTGGTTCTTTGCGATTTGGTTAAATATCTTGGCTGCATAGAAACGCCAGAAGAAAGACAAGCGCGCCTAGCCACAAGGAGAAAAGACTTGCCTCGAACGATAGATGCCAGACTTAAGGTGGTGAAGCATTCTTCGGGTTTCCAGTCCATTGCTCTTTTTAATAGGTTACCGTTAGAATTGAAGACAGTGACAAGTGTCAACATATTTAAAAATAAACTGAGATCTTTCTTGCTGATGAAGTGTTTTTATTCGGTTGATGAGTTCTATCAGCATAGAAATCCCAACAACTGAAAAATATGTACTTATACTACTTATAGTAATAGTAGTTATGCTAATTATTTGATAAAGTGGACATCATCAGTACCTGTTAATTAATTAATTATTAATATTTGTTAAATTATTTAAATGTTGACATTTTAATTATTGTATATTTCATTATCTAATTTTATTTGATTTTATTGAGTATAGTTGTTTAATTTATTGTTATTGTAATTTTTTTTATTAATTTGATTTCAAACGCAATGTAAATTGTTAAATGAATAAATACTTATGACTTATGACTATCACAATTATCACATGGTCATTGACATTTTGTAAAAGAAAATATCTCAAAACCTTTTCCAGATAGACACATCAGTTGCACTAAGTTAAAAAGGCAAAAAAAGTAAAAAACCGGCCAAGAGCATGTCTGGCCACGCTCAGTGTAGGGTTCCGCAGTTGCCCATCCTTCACAATAGACAGGCTTAAAACAGCGGTTTAGCGGTTTTAAGCCCGAGGTTTAAATTACGAGAAAGATTTCAAGCTCTATAAACAGGTCGTAAACGCCAAAGTAAATGTAATTACTTATTTACTTCTGGAAGTTATCGATTATACGTCCCAGATTGAGCGGAATGTTTTAATGCAGTATAGCATTTAACTAATATAATATCGAAAATAATGAATGTTCGAAGTATAAGGACGCCGCGCGGCACTTACGTCATTTTAAAGAAAATTAAGAAATTTTGCGATAACTCAAAAACGGCTCAAACGATTTTATTCAACATAGTTTTCATTGAAAGTATTTATAAAGCCTCATTTTCAGGAAATTTTCCATTAATAATGATTTTCTGACCCGTGGTTGAAAAGTTAGAGGGGGGGACACTATTTTGGATATCCGGCTGACTTTATCAAAAAATAATGTTTGGAGACCCCTATTATTTTTAAAAGACCTATTCAATGACACCCCACACAGTGTGGAACTCAGACCATGGTCTGAGGTGTGGAACGTGTTAGTGTTGGAACGAAAAAAAAAATCACCCCCACTTTAGGTGTACAAGAGGTCCTCGAAAAAACGTTTTTTTTTTCTAGTTTTTATTTTACTGTTTTGTTGCCGTGATACATACACATACCATATTTCAGCTTTCGAGTACTAATGATCACAGAGCTAAGCCGCGGATGGACGGACAGACGGACATGGCGAAACTATAAGGGTTCCTAGTTGACTGTTCCATAGTCATAAGGATTATCCCAAATTGACTAAAATCCATATTAGTAGAAACCTCATTTAGTATTGAGCTAAGAGATTAACATTGACTTTGTCATCTGTGATTGAATTTGCAAGCTACACATTATATATATAGCACACATTATTGCCGTTGTACTCAATATCTTCTAAAACGTCTTGCAATAAAAGGCAGAAAGAATCTAACTTTACAATTGTCTTTTTTATTATTATTATCTTTATTAATTAGAAAGGGGTTTTGTCACACAGTGACTTACAATTGTCTTTAGAGTAAATATGTTGCAATATCATGAAATTTGTTGAATATAGTTAACAAAACTGCACAGCATCAAAAACCTGTTCAACTGTTCACAATCTATTCTTGGCATCACATTAGAGCCTGCTCTCTTATAGTTTTTGATTTTGATAATGGTTACAAATTCTTCTGCATTTTTTAATGAAGAAATCAACTATATTTCCATCTAAGGACTGGAAAGCACTGGATTAACATTAGCCCCTTGTATGCTTAGGCACAGTTCAGTGCGGGACATTGAAACTTTCCGTTAAAATATCAGTTAGATTCAATTTGATTAGATTTTTTTTTGACAACACTAATGCATAATTTAACTCCTTTTAATATTTTCATAGGTTAGGTGATAATGGCAATCTACAAAGTGTCTTAGAAATATCACATAATTTACACTCTCGCCCTCAATCCAGCAACAATACAGGCTTACACAACAGCACAATTTTTTCTAATTTTTTATTAATACCAACATAATTCAAAGAATATAGCAATAACATCTGTTGCTGGCAATTATACCAGATACCCATAAATTGCAGCTAAAGCTAGTTAATTTCCAAATAATATAATGCCTTCAGTAAGAGTGAAGTAATTCACAATTGCAGCTATTACTTAGAGCACCATGTTTCATAGTGCAACGCCAAGGTATAAATAATGGTATGAATCAATTCCAGATGGTGATAGTATATGTATGTACCGAATATATACTTACTGAAGGTCCTGGAGTCGTCATGTTGACTATAATATTGTATTATGTTATCAAAAGTAAACTGAGGTCGATTGATACGAATTCAGGGTTCAAATTGTTACACTGCAAAGTTCACGTTTAAGAAGGAAAGGAAAACTCATTGATTATTGAAATAGTAGCGATAAATAGAGAATAGCAGCCAGCACTGAACCAGCACGTACTTCCAGTAGAGACAGGAGTGAGACGTAACGTGAACGTGACAATCATGACACGACACGACGCTCCCAATTGCAGAATTGATTGACACTATTGACAGTGACAGAAAAGAGATTCAAATGTCAGTAATTTTTTAAATCGCGTTCAGACGCCGCCTAATAAGCCAGGACAGGATATTTTCATCATACAGGCGTTACAGAATACATTGATAAGATATGGAAAAATAATTTAACTGCTAAATACTTGATGCTTTACTGCACTAGTATGAAATGAGAAAATTAATTTCATAGAAAGATAATAAAATTGAGTTGTTGGGTTAGGTATACAGTTTTAGTATAAGGTTATCGAACGTAAAAGTCAAGTCAAGTCAAGTCGTTGATTGATTATAGTTTGTTGACTATTTTGTTGCTCGAGCAGCACGAGGAAATGTGCGTTTATAAAATCAACATACTTAATTCTGTTTGAATTATTCTTGTAAGTTAAAGCTATGGGGAAAAAGAAAAATAAAAATAAGCTTAGTGGTGCTGTTAAAACTGCAGTTAAGACAGAGAAGAAATTGGCAAACAAACTTAAAAAAGAACTTGCGGACCTGGGAGAGGTTAGTTCATGCCGATTTTTTTTATTTTTTTTTATTTTATTTTTTTAATCCATCAATACAATGCATTTTAGGAAGACATCGCTCAAGTAGTAGCTCAAATTGAACGCGAGGAAGCAAAGCGTTTAGCAGCCAAAGAAAAGAATCTACCTGGACCACCTTCTCCCAGAGCCTATGCTAGTTTTACCCCTCACCCTATTAATAATGAACTTATTGTTTTTGGGGGAGAATATCATGACGGTCAAAAGGTAAAAGTATTGATAATATTGTATTATACATATATATATAAGTAACTTAATTTAAGCGTAAGTTACCCTGGGGTTCAGTTCAGTAGGTACACCGAACCACTTGCCCCTATAATCAGAACAATTTAATTTTATAATATGTATAATGTAATGATTACACCTTACCAAGTACTAACTAAAGCTACGAGAGACCTGTGATATAACTACACAGGTAAATCTACATACATTTACAGGTAGGTACATTTGCTCATTTGTATGTTATATACCTACTAAGAAATAGGTACATTGTAAGATGTCAATGTAGAAAACCAGCCCATACTAACCTTCACTATTATAAATGCTGACTGTGCATATTGGTTACAGACGCAAGTGTACAATGAGCTAATTTTCTACAACCCGTCGAATAACACATGGAAGCGTGTTAAGGCACCGGGTGCTCCTCCTCCCCGCAGTGCCCACCAAGCAGTTGCAACACCTGCTAATAAGTATGCTACCTTTCTTCAATGAAAATCTAATGAACACATTTATATAATTGAATTTCTAATGCATCTAGTCTATAACTTTTTGATTGACGCCAAAGACAGTTGTGGCCAACAGCAGAAAATTGCTCCACTGACGACAATATATACATATTTTTTTGCAGTAGCATTAGGGGCACGGTGAATTGTTTCACCTCTTGGCATTCAGGTGGTTAATCTTCTGAATGTACTTAACAGTCAACTGAATTTTGCTCCACACTGACACCAATGTACACGTAAATGTAAAAATTTCAATGATAAACATCATTTTAATTCAAACTATTACAAGTATTTATCAGTTCTTATTTATTTTGGAATACATATATTTTTACTATCGTTTCAGTGGCACCGTGAATTTCTTCACCACTTGGCGTTCATATGATTATGCTTAAGATTGGAAAAGTAAATATTATTATGTTGTAGCCATTTTTATACATGGAGTACCAAACCATTGCTGTACTGAAACTGTATCCAGCAGGGTGTGGGTGAACTGTGGGTGTTTGGGGGAGAATTCACAAGTTTATCTGCGACACAATTTTACCATTATAAAGATCTGTGGTGTTACTCTTTAGCTAAGAACAAATGGGAAAAGGTATATATTTTCTACACTTGCCGCGACATCTTTTCGCCCCCGACTCAGCATCACATGTCCTGCTCGCACAGTATTGAAAGATTTGAAAGGCAACTGACAGATAGTATTTGTCGCGTGAGTGAGTCGCGTGTCACAGTTATACTGTACGTGTAGCCGGGCTAGCATATCTTCCCGCGACTTCGCTTGTCGCGCGAGTAAGCGTCAGCCATCATCCTCACTCTGTATCGATACAATGAAATAGATAATCATTACTCGCGCCAGAAGGAGTCGCGTGTCACAGTTGCACTAGAGGTGCTGTCGCTTAATTTTTACAGCTTTTAATGTTTTTGCATGTATTTTGTTCCCAGGGGCGAACTGTGGGTGTTTGGGGGAGAATTCACAAGTTTATCTGAGACACAATTTTATCATTATAAAGATCTGTGGTGTTACTCTTTAGCTGAGAACAAATGGGAAAAGGTATATATTTTCTACACTTTCATTGGAAAGTGAAATACATTTGATGTGTAATAATTTTTCTAATATGTATTTTTCTTTACTGAGCTAATATTTTACAATCATACATTTCAGATAATATTTTGTTAATGCATTGCATAATCACCTTACTTAATGAAAATGTATTCATAAGGGGGACATATTCAAAAGGTACCCATTTTGGAAAATGTTTGACTTTGTTTCGAAAACCTAAGTCGAACCGAAGTCTGAATAGAAAATATGATTGCAGGTAGCGGCTCCAAACGGTCCGTCGGCGCGGTCGGGGCACCGCATGGCGCTGCTGGGGCGGCGGCTGCTGGTGTTCGGCGGGTACACGGACGACGGCCGCGAGTGCCGCTACTTCGACGACCTCTACAGCTTCTGCCTCGACACGCGCGCCTGGACCAAGCTGACGCCGGCGGGCCGCGGGCCCAGTCCACGGTCCGCTTGCGTTATGGTGCCAGCTGGGAGTGATTCGGTAAATCGTTGATCTTTTCACGTCACCGATGCTACAGCACGTCGTGGCCTCAGCGCGATGATTAAAGCTTTACTAACGAGCTCCACCATACTTTAAGTTTGATTGTATTCTCGAAATTGATATAGTATTTTATGCAACCGTTGTATAAGAGGGGGCAAAAAATGCGAGTTGCATCGTAAGAAAGATGCCACGAGCGTTTTTTGACCTACTTATACAACGTTGCATACAATACTTTTTCTACGACTCGACATTTCATAAATAAAATGCAAATAAACAACAAAGAAAATAATTACGACGGAATCAACAAAATTAAAAATAGTCATAAACTTTTTTTTTATTGACGCCCATCTGTCAAAAAAATATGAACTTACTTATACGTAAAGGTATACGTTCACTATACTAAACATTCATGCACTGAAGATAAAACTTTTTTTTAAGTTGGCAGCAATGCCTTAGTACAATTAGCTTTTTTTTAAATTGCAAATTGTGTGAATGCAGCTGTTTATCTTGTAATCTGTGAAACTAAGTGATGCTTTTTTGGCGACATTATAACATGGTTTAGCAGTGTTTTTTTGGGCAATAGAGTATAGACTTTTACAGACTTTCATAATTTATGTCTTTATATTAGAGTTAGTAACTATATAAATGACAGGAAAAAGTACTAGAGTAGAAAAAGGAACTTTTTATTTTCAACCTCTAGTTTACAGTTTGAGAGCAGTGAAAGAGAATTTGAATCTTAATAAACGGTGACCATTGCTGCCGTGCTAAGCTAAAAGGCGACTTTTTTGTGTGGAGCTTCATACCAAAAGGTGGCCTTTTACCTTAGCACGGCAGTTTGTATTTAGAGCCACTAATGAAACCATAAAATTCCATTCATTGTCCGGTTCGTGTTCTAATTGCAAATATAATATTGGATGTTACAGTTGATAATCTACGGCGGGTTTTCTCGCATCCGCGAGGGGCGCACGGAGCGGGCGGCGACGCACTCGGACCTGTTCCGCCTGTCGGAGCGGGCGGGCGGCGGGTGGGCGTGGCGCGCGCTGGCCGGAGGGCCGCTGGCGCCGCCCCCGCGCGGCTCCCTCGCCGCCGCTGCGAACGTGCACGCCTCTAGGGCCTACGTCTTTGGCGGAGTCACTGTGAGTTTACAACGATCATGTCTTTTCTCAAACATGCAATGAAATATTGTCTTTACGTTCCTTATAATAGGCTCGGAAGTATCGCTTCTTGGGCGCAACAACTCGAGAGGACTGTAAAGGGATTTCATACTGCTTTTCAGGCCTAGGCCTGCAAAGTAACTTTTTTTTGGTTTCAACAACAAGGTCATTCACACAGCTGGCTGATTTGACAAAAAGCAGGTTTTGTTTTTAAAGGTTGGTTGTTAGACTAAAATGTCCTATTTGTCAATTAATAAAATGTTGTTTTTTGAAGTATATTTTTTTATTTCATTGTATGTTTGAGAAAAGCAGTATACATGCCTCGTCGTGAAAACGGATTCCCGGCCTCGTATCACTATCCGGCCTCGCTCGCACGCTCGCTCGGCCGTATATACCTACTTGGCCGGAAATCCTCATTTTCCCGGCCTCTGATGTAATGTACTCCCAAGCAGCACATTAGTGAATTTTGCAGCTTATCTTATAGCTTTAAGTTCTAAATGAGTGGTTTAACAGTGTTTGATACAACTTATAGCTTTAAACACCACTCAAAACTGTATATGAGTTCATCCTATCACTTGTAGTTGCATAGGAGCGTTTTTTGTTTCTACTTTATTACTTATGGTGGGATAAAGTCGATTTTGCTACTTAAAGTTGCATGCAGGTTCAAATTGTCACTCAATAAGAAGCAATAGTGCTATATAAGGCCTTAAAATCACTTATAAGCAACTTTTACATATAAGTGGGAACATACCCTTATTTGGAACTAAAAGTTCCAAATGACTAGTACAATAGCGAATTATATCACCAATAGTGGCTAAAGGGATAATTTTACGGCTCTTTTGGAACCAAAAAATATTGCAACTTTAAGGCCTAAGAAGTACCTTATTGCCACTCCAACGCATAAATAGGTGTCAGTAGGAGGTTCTTGGAACCAAAAGCAGTTATTTTCACTTATTTCGAACCACTAACGAACTAAAAGTTCTATTATTGTTCCTATTTGCGCCTTGTCAAAATATATTTAATAGTCTTGCTTGTTTAATAGTCTACAAAAGAGCAAATAATAACTATTGGTAATATCATTCACTGCTTTGCCACTCGCAAGATACAAATAAGTGATTATTAGACTTGATAGTTCCAAATAAGGAACAAATAAGTGAAAATAAACACTGTAGGATCTTTTTTAGGGTTCCGTAGTCAACTAGGAACCCTTATAGTTTCGCCATGTCCGTCTGTCCGTCTGTCCGTCCGCGGCTTAGCTACGTGATCATAAGTGCTAGAAAGCTGAAATTTGGTATGTGTATGTATCACGCCGACATAACGGTAAAATAAAAACTAAAAAAATAACTTTTTTTCGGGTACCTCCCATACACCTAAAGTGGGGGTGATTATTTTTTTTCGTTCTAACACTAGCGTGTGGGGTGTCGTTGAATAGGTCTTTTAAAAACAATAGGGGCCTTCAAAGATCATTTTTTGATAAAGTCAGCAGTTTTGTAAATATTCGCTCGGTAAATCCAAAAAATAGTGTCCCCCCCCTCTAACTTCTCAACCACGGGTCAAAAAATTATGGAAAAATACATGAAAATAAGGCCCTATTAGTACTTTCAATGAAAACTATATTGAATAAAATCGGTCGAGCCGTTTTTGAGTTATCGCAAAAATTCATAATTTTCTTTTAAATGACGTAAGTGCCCCGCGGTGTTCTTATACTTCGAACGTTACACATATTAGTTAAGTGCCATACTGCATTAAAACATTTCGCTCAATCTGGTGCGTATAATCGATAACTTCTAGAAGGTAATAAGTAATTACAGTTACTTTGGCGTTTACGACCTTTTATAGAGCTTGAAATCTTTCTCGTAATTTAAATTCGATTTTATTGTCTATTGTGAAGGATGGCCAACTACGGAACCCTACACTGAGCGTGGCCCGACATGCTCTTGGACGGTTTTTGTTTCGCCATGTTTACAAATGGAAGCCTATGAAAATTGATTATTTTAACCAGAATTTTATCACACTGACGCATAATCACAGACTTTTGATAGTTGTGACGATGTTACTTTAACATTGTACGTAACCTACAATCATTAGGTCAGGTTTTTAACAGTTTTATTTCTTATCAGTATCTATTCCTTATTTAATTTAGCACTCTCTATTTTAATATTCCTGATCAAATGAAGGGCGCGTCGAAATTTACAAAGAAAACATACTATAGTTTCACAGTAAAAAAAAATTCGCAAGAATTTCGTGCTTATTTCGATGCTTGTATAACGTAAAGTTTTAATCACTCATCAAACAGACATATAAATCCAAAATGAATATGGCAGATCACGTATTACTTCAATTTGACAGTTGCCTCGCCACTCAAAGATAATTTTGGCGACTCATTTATCACTCATTGACCGAACTGAAATGTTTTCATTCGTTCACTGCGCATAACTTTTACCCTTAGTTCTAATTGCCACTTAAGGTTATTGTGAGATCTCTTATGGACGCATAACTTTCACCCATAGTTCTAATTTCCACTTAAGGTTATTGTGAGATCTCTTATGGATTCTATTTAGCACCAAAAATAGGCTGCAATTTTTCTCCTTTTGGTTCTATACTGGTGGCATAAGGGTTCTTGCCACCTATATAGCACTTAGTCATGGTGGTAAATTTCATTTAAGCATCTAATTAGATATGATATACGAGCTATTTAGACCCAATTGTGCTACTTGGGCTATTACTTGTGGCGCGCAAGTCGACGTGTGCCGTCTGATGGCGGCAGCGGATGGCGCTTGAACTCGGTGCGCGTTGCCCGGTGGGCCGCTCGCTTCACCGCCGCGCCGCGCCAACGTACAAAGCATGCGGTGAAATTCATGTGAGTTTACAACACTAATTTCGCTTTTACCGCTCGCGCCTAGGATATAGTGGTCGCAGTGGGCGATTACGTGGAGCTGTTCCGTCTGTCGGAGTGCGGAGTGAGCGGGCTTCGGTGGGACGTATGGGCCAGCGCCTGTGGCAGCCACAGGTTGACTTTCCCACACAACTTGCCGGCTGCTTTGTCCTTCTAGTATGTCAATGTGACAACAGTGATTCTACATACGCAATCCAAGTAAAATAACATATTTTCCCATTAAACACTTAACCATAATCCAATCCTTAGGACGTAGAAGAAACCGAAGAAGTGCTCCGCGGCGAGATGAGCGACGAGCTGAAATTGCTGGATTTGGAGGCGGGCAAGTGGCGCTCCGTGAGTCTCCGCGCGCAGCAGCCCGGCCGGCCCGGCGCCGCGCCGGCGCCCGGGCGAGGGCGCGCGCCCGCCGCAGACACTGTCACCAGTATGTTTCATTTTGGACAATCCGCTAGCGGCGCTGGCTTCCACTCCTGGCGAAGACAAATATTTGTGATCATCTCAAATAGTTCCTGTATCATGGATGTTTTATATGTAAAGCGTCGCAGTATCTTCGGCAAAAAAATTATCGTATGTCCGGATTTCCGTCTGGTGTTGCTTCGCAATTCTCAAATGATTCCCATCAATGTATATAATTATAATTTATTAATAAATTTAGTTTATCGATTTTTAAGAAACGTAAAAAACTCATGTTTCATATGTTCTCGAGGTTTACAGTTCACGGAGCCACTACTCGCGCTGCCTGTCCACTGGGGCGGTAATTGGTTCATTTTCTCCGCTCCGCTACAGTGGACAGGCAGCCTTGTATTGTATATTTAAATGAGCGTGCAGCGAGTTCGCCGTGTCTTGAGGAGGGACGCCATACTGTACATTCGTCAGTACGCAGCGAATTCGTTGCGCACTCGCGGCGAACTCGCTGCGCACTCGCGGCGAACTCGCTGCGCACTCGCGGTGAACTCGCTGCGCGCTCGCCTCGCTTTCAACTCGCTCGCAAATCGCAAGTGTGATAAGGCCCTAACCCGTGGTTACGTCTTTAACGTTAAGCGACAAAGTATATTAATACTATGATCTAGTAGCCACAGTACCCGCAAACATTGCTTCGTTTGGCACTGATCGATTTGTGTAACACTCAACACTGTCCCCTAAAATATTTATTTATTTCGTTGTCTTAAACATCAAACATTCTTAATTCCGTCGAAAGTTTATTTGAGAGCATTTATGTTATAGTTGTAACGGACGAGGTGTTCACGATGAAGCTAGGCGGCCCGTCGGCGGCCGCGCCCGCGCCCGCTTCCGCCCCCGCCCCCGCCCCCGCCCCCGCGCCCGCGCCCGCCTCCGCCGCCGGGCCCTGCGCGCGTATGTCGGCCATGATGGCTGTGCAGCGCTCCGTGCTCTACGTCTACGGCGGAATCCTCGAGAAGGATGAAAAGCAGTTCTGCCTTTCTGATATGTATAGCTTGGGTTAGTAATGGCTTTTTATTATTTACAATATAACTTTTTGACGACGCAGTTGGAGCAGTGGTAGGCCTGGTAGTGGTAGACGGTCCTGGGTTCGAATCCCCGTAAGGGCAAATATTTGTGTCATGAACTCGAATTTTTGTTCCTGGGTAATGGATGTTCTATATATGTATCTATATAAGCATGAATATCGACGTGTAGTACCCATAACACAAGCATACTATAGCTTATTTTGTGACTAAATCGATTTGTGGACGTTGTCCGATATTTATTTATTTCATCTTTTAAATTAGGAATTTTACAGTATAGGTATGTATAAAAGTAAAATACAATAAAATGATGTATTTTACATAATGTATATTATTATTATTTACGTATTATAACTTTATAAGATTGTCCAATCCATAACGCGGCGTGAGATTCTTAGTTTTTGACATAATAAGACAAAAATCACAGAATTCCTGTGACATACAATAAATCCATACTAATATTATAAATGCGAAAGTGTGTCTGTCTGTTTGTCTGTCTGTTACCTCTTCACGCTAAAACCGCTGAGTCGATTTACATGAAATTTGGTATATACATAGTTTCAGTCCCGGGGAAGGACATAGAATACTTTTCATCCCGAATAAATGTAGTGTTCCCGTGGGATGAGCGGTAATCGCATAAAGAAGTTCGAAGGGATCGGGAAAGCTTATTTTAACAAAAACAACTTGCAGTGACTACTATGGGATATAATATAAGCCTTGGTGAAATGCAGTTGGAAAGCAGTACCTACGTAATCTGTTTCAACTCATAATATGTATCAAACTTATAACTAAATCCCGTTCTCTTGTCGTGCTGACGTTGCTTTATCTATCTAATGTCGATGGTGTAGTACTCAGTTTTATGGCTCTGACATGAATATAAATATGATGAAAAATGCCCGAAAAATTATTTCGATAAATAGAAGTCTCCTGTGTCCGTTACTTGAGACTGTTTACAACGGTACATCTATCTACGCTATATTGGGTTTGCGCTGTGGTTTAAAAAGTGAGAAATCCATCGCATTGTGCATAATATAAACATCGATATAGTCTGACTAAAATATCTTTGCCCCAGCAATTTTAGTTTTTTATCTGTAAATATGACAACACTAATTAGTCTTGAACTTGATACTTGTGCATTATTCTTAATCTTTAGTATAAGATTCTAGCAAATTTAATATAAATAAAAAAACATTATGGTAAGTTATAATATGCTTTGATCAGTATTGCAAAAATATTTACAAAAGATTTATAATAGTTATTTTAGCAACAAGAGAGCAAAGATGCTTTTTGACGACGCGTTTGGCTCGGTTTGTAGACACCTGCCTACTGAGCCGGCGGTCCCGGGTTCGAATCCCGGCCAGGGCAAATATTTGTGTGATGAACTCGAATATTTGTGCTTGGGTCATGGTTGTTCTATGTATATAAGTATATATTTATCTATATAAGTACGTATATCGTCGTCAAGTACCCATAACACAAGCCTTCTTGAGCTTAATTTGGGACTAGATCGATTTGTGTGAGGTTGTCCGATATTTATTTATTTGTTACGAGTGCTGATTTTGAGTCCTGAGCAAGTGAATCCTGAGTGTAGCGAGGGACTCAACAGCACGACATGCAAAAAACTTTGTTCTCGTGTAGCACACACAACTTTTCACCTCAACAGCGAGAACATATTCAACTCTTTGTACTTTTTCTTCCAACCATTCAAATGTAGGTATGTTTGTAGTCTTTGTTGCTGATTTTAATCATATTATTAATTTACAAAAAGATTTTATATACCTGCTGCTCACAATTTATTGTAATTTAATTGAAATTATACGTTCCAACACTGTACCAGTCCCTCCCACCACAGTTAGGCATGTTGTATTTGATCAAATTGGAAGATTTAGCAGATTATTTATCATCGCGAGATTTTGTTTATATTTCAATTAATATTTTTACTCTTAAAAACCCAAACAAAATAAATACAAAAGAAAATAACAATTTGAAATCAATACTTTTTAAAGTACGTTTCGAAACTGCATCTCTATGATAAATTGGTGAAATTATAAATTATTGGTATAGGTATTTACAGTATAAAGTTGAAAAGCCTTATCGTATTTCAACAAGAATCTATTTAATTTATATAAAAAATACAATTATTTAAACATTCGGTCGTTAAACACATATGTTGTAATTAAAACTTCTTCGGGTATTTATTTTATTTTATGGTATAACGCGTATCGGAACGTGTTATTATTCGAATTCGTATTCGAAAATAGAATTTCGAATTGATATGTTTTTGTCACTCTCTTCTTAATGTAGGTATGAAAGAGACAGAGCGCTTCGAAATACGAACGATTCGAATTTTATAATCAACCTTTGGCTGAAAAATGACAATTCGTGGTCAAATATTGAAAAAAATGAAAAAGCTACTTTCTACTCACGCTCGAAACAAAATCGCATTTTGTTCACTGTTATCTGACAGCAAAATCGCCATGTTTGAGCTGGTGAGGTGAAAAAGATATTTCGGAGGACTTGCGTTGTATTTAGTGAGTTAACATACTGTAATTAAAAACGGTAACTTCATCGTTTATTGACATTCGTACTCTAAAGGCTCTAAAAAAGGGGATTAAAAACAAGATAAAAGTTAGTATGGGTAAATTTGAAATAAAAATATGCAAGTACTAAGATTGTTGATTACTCTTTGGTTAATATTGCCATACTTAGTTTTTATGTGTTTGACTGACTTTATGAGTTAACTTGCTTGGAAGAGTTATTGTGGTCCAACTCTATCGAGATGTTCGATAGATTAACATACCCCACGAAAAAGCTAGGTCAGTGCAACAAGATAACGGGGTTTGCCTATGTTGTTCAGGCCAGAGTAGTATGAAGAGTGTAGTAGTATGAACAAGGCCTTGTATCCCACTGGGCACTATGCCCACGCGCCCAGGGCCCCCAGTCCGCGACTTACACGAGGGCCAAACACGTGTGTCCCCCGTCAACTCCCGAAGAAATGTAGAGCCTTTTTTTTGTGCTCAATATTACTAATTATGAAGTGCTGAGGGCATCAGCATGCTTTAAAACGGCCCTTCAAATGAACGCAACCCGCGGCTTATAGAATGTGTTTGGTTGGCACAGATCTGCACAAGCTTAACGAGTGGAAGACCCTGGCAGAGCAGCCGCCGCTGCCCGAGTGGCTGGGCTCCGACTCCGACAGCGGCGGCTGGCATTCGGGCAGCGGCTCCGATCACTCCGACTCTTCCAGTGAATCTGATGACTAATTCACGCCACATCGAGTGTATATAAATTCACTTGTATTGTATTTGTATACAGTCTATCAATTATAATATAAGCATCTAAATAAAGATATTGTTGTTGTGTACAGCTTGTTTTTTTTACTACAGGTTCGTTAAATGTCAAGATAAAAACAATACTACATATGTATCATTTTCAAAAGATTAACAGTACCTACTGGGGAACGGAAAGCTAGCAGCTTCCTCAAGCCGCACAACGTATCAGCTCAACGTATCGTTCGGCGAGGAAATGCTGTCATCGTCTTCGGTAACATCCCGTGGGGGAGTCACTTTCAACTTCTATGCGCATGCTCATAATTTAGCGTAACATTTTATTTACTGTTTCATAGTTTTGCCTTTATTGTGATCTACTTTAGTTGTACATAAATGTGACATAATAACATTAATAACGTAAGGAATTATCAATCCCACCAAAAACATTTCATGCAAAATTGGCGGCCAAGACTCACATGCTCATAACACTTTCACTGTAAAAAAGTTATCAGATCCTAGGAAAAGCCAAGCCCCTAAGCTCTGAGTTTACTAACCCTACACCTTGGTTTCATAAGTATGGCTTGACCGTTCCATAGAGTACCGTAAATAAGTCCAACGGACCGTCTGGCCCATATGGTATCAAGAAATTAAGTTTATGTCTAGATGATAATATATATATACTTTACAAATGTGTTACAAGAATAACGCCAATTGATGAGTAGTTCCAAGGAAGATAAAGTCATCCTTAGTAGTTCTCTTTTGGCATGATGAACCTTCTGAACCCTAAGAAAATTTGAGGAGAGCCATCTTATTTGTTATTGCACGTGTGAGTTATGACGTCATAAATTTTTGTATTTATGGGATGGTGATTATTGTTGTTCTGAATGGGGAATTAATGAAATTTTAAAATTTTAGTTTTGTGAAAAAAATTACAGACATTTCTGAAGCTTAAAAAAATAATAAAGATAAACATTTTTCCTGCCTTTTACTGGCACCGTATAGGTTCGGTAACCTAACCGCGGTGATATTTTTTCCGACTTGGCAGGGGTTCCGCTGTGTACCTAGATACCTATTTAGGTATGTAGTTTGGAGTGCTCGACCCATAATGTAGTAGTCACTAATTAAGCTCTAGGCAAATATCAAATGTAGTCAAAATGTGTTCTAGACAGTCCAAGACCAACCTGATTTTTAAGTTTTTTCCAAATACGTACTAAGCTGTAATGTAATAAATAATATTCCAGTTATCTTTGGAATCAACTCATGAAGCCCTTTCATTAGATTCCTCGTATGATAGGATTCAGAAGAACTATAATGCCAAAATCACATAACAAATGATGACGTCATAACTGTCCCTGCGTCATAACCAGAAATCGGATGGATGGGCGTCATTATACACGGTGTTCTGTATTTAATGGACAACCTTCTAACGTCCTATATATTAACACCTTAGAACGGTCCAGAAAATAGGCCTCTAATTTAACAAAAAGTAAGTTTAAAGATAATCGGACTACAGTAGCGGAAAAAAATCATGATAGATTTTTTTCCGCTACTGTAGTCCGATTATCTTAAAATATTTTAACTTTAAGTCGAATTGGATCCAAGGATAAGGTACGAATGAATATTGCCAGTAGCGTAATAAGTAACTTGTAGTATAGTAAGTGTGTAACGAATAAAGACATATGTATTTTATTAGCGTAGTTGCAAATATTAAATGAACGGTAAATTAGTGTAAAAACGTGTTTTTTTTTATAAAACGCAGAATGTCGACAAGGTTTTTTAAATATCAATTTGTATAGAAAAATAGATGTTTTATTGGTTAAAAAAGAAATCTCAGGTCAGTACTTTGTTATATCACCGATTGCAATTGTAAAAGTTAGGCAAGTATCGTACAAAATACACCAATATGATCGATTTTTTTCCGCTACTGTATACATATATATTTTCTTCAATGATTGGCAGCACAGTTGAAGATTTTTTTGTTGTTTTTGTTCTTTAATAGTGATGCTTGCTTGAGTGAACTTTATGGTACCCAGTTTTTTTTAAACAGGTGTTAATTAAAGAAATATGTTTTTATAAAAAAAAAATATGGTAAATCACTTGGGGTGAAGAAATAAATAAATAATGGAACCAGAGTGGTCAACTTTCTTTAAAACAGTATATCTTGATATTTACGGTTGGTGGTAGAAGGTTGTGTCCATTAATACAGGACACCGTGTATAATGACGCACATTTGTCCGATCTCTGGTCATAGCTCATCCTGCCAAAGGAAAACGCCGTATTCAGGAACGAACCAATAAAACAACTATAATGCACATGTTATCATTTATTTATGATTTCAAATTGAATATCTACTATATATATTTAAAAAAAAGTAATACCGATTGTGACAACATTTTAACTACAATTTACAATGAATGCTCCAGCCTCCGCTGTGCACACGCGAAACTGCCAGATATCATGCGCTAAGGTTCTAATGCCATTACACTGTTTGACTAGACTCCCCATTGGCACTCAAACCGGCCGCTGTTTTCTGGCGATAGACAATCCGAAAACTATATCACACCATTCATACAATGCATGCAAATAAATATCGGCAGTTTCCTATGTCCTATTTTAATAGCGGCGAATGACACAAACACCACAGCCTAACGGAGGCGCAGCCGAATGGTCGCGCGGAGCCGAGTCACAAGTCTAGAGTGCCAGGAACGACAACAGTTCGCCGACGGAGAACCACAAAGCCCTACCTTTTTTTATCAAACTCATAAAATATCAAGATAATTATTTCCACCGTTTGCCAATTAGACACAATTGCCTTTTCATCTCTCCTGTTCGGAAAGTGTCATTTTCATGAGTAGACAGCCGGGTGGAAAATAGATTTTCCATCCCTAGGGTGGAAAGTAATTTGTTTTTAATTGCCACGGAGTCAAAGGTAATTCCCTTCTAGATGCACGTCGTGACCAACTAAATTAGGCACAATCTAGTCGGCCGTGGTAAGTGGTATTGAAAAAAGGTATCCAAAGATTAGATATAGACAAGCTTAATTTATTTATATCTAATTATTAATTACATATAATTCCGTCTCACATTTATTTAAAAA
The DNA here is from genome assembly GCA_947623375.1 of Apotomis capreana. Lineage (NCBI taxonomy): Eukaryota > Metazoa > Arthropoda > Insecta > Lepidoptera > Tortricidae > Apotomis > Apotomis capreana. The sequence goes on from OX392498.1 coordinate 28,814,947, forward strand.
ATAAAATTGAAACCATTGGATTGTTTTTTTTTTACTTTTTAAATGTTGGCGGTACTATATCTTAACTTTTTTTTATCTATTAATTTTTTTTATTTATTAATAATTATTATTATGTTCAATGTATGTATGACTGTTACTACCTTAATTTGTTTTTTGTTTTTACTAACAATCTATGGATCAGTGATCCGAAATAAATAATAATTTGAATTTGAATTTAAAAGTAAGAAGAATGAAAGTTTGCAGTAGAAAAAGCGGGAACACGAGATTAAATATAAATACCGTGTCTTTAATTGATTATTTGTTAAAAATGACATGGACATTAATATAAGTAACTCACTCTTGACATTTATGTGCGTGTAGTATTTTATTTTCCTCGCAGTCGAAATGAAAAGTAGAGTGTTTAACTCGGGTGAAATTGCCCATTTCACCCTCGAACTATTGGCGCTCTCACTTCGTTCGAGCGCCAGAAATATCTCGGGTGCAATGGGTCACTTTCTACCCTTGGTTAACAATCTACTATTCTCCTTAGCAAGTATTTTTGTGGTGACGTCACTGTTGACTTGACTTGTACTGCAAAATGGCAAGAACAAGTAAAAGTCGAGGAATTCATATTAATAACTTTTCACAGTAAGAGCCCTATTCCCAGATATGGGTTTTTGATAACATGGTAGCAAAAAAAATGTATATCCCAATTATGTACAGAATACAGATTAAAATTACGTAAACACGTTTGGGGCGTGTTAATTTTTATAACTTCTGTGAAGTTAAATTTTAAGTTTACATAACCTTCTAGTTTATTTGAATGTTGTTTTTGTTAATCTGAATCTCTTTAGTTAATCGTCTGTGGACTGGCTCTGCGCGACTAATCAATAATCATCGACACACGACTCACAAAAAATATGACTTTTTGCGAATTTTTTCGCGCTCTTTGTCTGTGTAAATAAATTATTACTTGGTGACGGATGACTATACAATGTTAGGCTGTGTCGATAGGTATGTAATTCTGCACAATCGCTGTAGCAACAATAAATCAACTCGGTACCCTGTTTCGTTAAACTGTATCAAAAACTACTTTTACATTCAGTTTTCATGAAAGTATATTACATAATATTGTATGTATAACATTAAATACGATATTTACATTATGTCTATACACAGCTAGACGTTGCATACTATAAAGTAATTACCGATTAAAGCACTGGGCAGGTGTTCGCTGTGACTATGTACATACTTGGACTTATTGTACTGGATTATCGTACTGTCGGCTTTACTGTGGTACTTATCAACAGTTTTCGTAATTTGAAATCACTGTGGCATCGGTATAACAATCACTACAATAAAAACACCACACAATATCTGTATGTTTATTATACCACGAATACTATGGCGATTTCATCATTTGAACACAGACAACTTGCTAATTCCCGTTGAATGTTGAACTAGGATCCCACCGCGTTTCGTTACGCTGTACCACGTACGTGATGCAGCGTGCGAGTGGGATAGACAGACCAACGCCCGCCGTCCCAGGGTGGTTAGTGTGTAAGACGCCCCTGTGTCCACTTCCCCCTGAAGCTAGTTATTTCTCTCCGTATACAGTTGCGATTTGTCCATTTAAATATAGTATCAGAAAATAACCTAATCTTATAATTATGCGACGTTTCCCAAATACTTTTCCGTGCAATATTTCCTTTGGATTAACAAATCATTAAATCAAGTCGAATATAATATACAATAAGCACAATGGCACACAGAGCAGGCAAATACATCATAAATTTGGTCCCGTAGCTTGCACATATCTAGCCTTTTCTATAAATACCCCGCTTACGTTTTGTCGGTTTGTGGTCAATTGAGAGACGAGTTTGATAAAACTATTTCAAGCCAAATAGGTTTACAACTCGTGATTGTACACAGTGCCGGCAGCGAGCCGAACAAGGTCGAGGCTGCTAGCGAAAGTTCAAGCTAAAATCAGGATTATGTTGAAATTACGTGTTTGCACTCATTTAAGTATCAGTAAGAAATTAACTACGTAACGGAAAGTGCAGTAATGTTATCCACCTTAGTTATTTAACTGCATTCATCTTATTAACCCTAAAATGCATGATTTTTCCCTTTTAAATAAATATGAGATATTTTGTGCTTTACAGTGAACCAATTAGGATTTTTTTTTCTGAACAAATTGGTAAAAGAGAAAATTTGTGATTTTTTCATACATAAATTAAATTTAAAAATATTGCTTATAGATACGTGAAATTCGTTACTGGACTTAGTATCCGTACAGTGTTTTATATATGTAGGAACACATTTTAGTAAAAAAATGTATACCTACTGAACATAAAGACTGCCAAAACACTCATCAGAAAAACCACCATTTTGCGAGACCATAAAACGATGGCGGTAAGTTTTCGAATTTCTGCCTTCTCGTTAATAAACAACTGAAACTCTTTTTTTTTATATACAACCGTCAACGTATGACAAAGAGATATTAAAATGGATTAAATTTCCTTATGAAATCACTCTCAATAACAGTATAAATATTCCTACTTTTAAATAAATCTTGAATTCATTTTTATGTAAGCTGCATCTTACAGTATGCATTAAGGTTTAACCCTCGCTTGCACAGAGCGTCAGCATGTGGCGGGATTATGAGTCGAAGTACACACAACCAAGATAGAAGATAGCCCACACACTACACAAACACTGCGAAACCGGGCGGCACTTACACGTGTTCCAAGGGCTCAGGGCCGGTGTGACGCAGTCAATCAAGTGCCTTGTACGGGGTAAATAATTCATATTTAATTTTACATTTATGTTTAACTAATGCTACAACAATAGAAATGCTATAATCTAACGTTGTGTCTGTGCGTCTCATTTTATTTTAGAATGGCAAAAGCGTTATTAAATTATATATAAATTCACTTTCCCCTAAAGTATGTTAAACAAATTCCATTTGAAAAATATACTACAGTTACAAAGTCTTTCCAAAGTTTTAAATAACATTAAACTTATACTATTAAAGACTGGAATAAATATGAAAAATTTTTTATAAAAAAAATATATAAAAAAATGGATGACTACCCGACCCGGGTTTATTTGATGTAATTTGGGAATAATATCATGTCGCCTGATATAATTCTTACAAACCAACAGTGTATGATGTAATAAAATTAGCTATATTATTTTTATTTATATAAAATAATCGAAAGCAAATCAGTCTCTTAAATTAATTTTAATATTAATTCTAAGTTATATGTACATTTTAGTCAAGTCATTATTAACGTAAAAGAGTAAATATGTGGATTTGCTTCTATATTAAGTAGAAAAGTAACGCCTAATTCGCTGATAGGTCTGTACATAAAATATTATAAATATAATAATAATACGGAAATAATTTCCAATGAAACATTCATCCTCACGCCCCGGCCCACGAGTGCGCGCGCTGCGGAGCGCGCTAGGACTTCGAACGTAACGTAATCGTTAGCATTTCCACACATGTTCTCACAAAATGCTATACATACATTATGCTGACGAATATTATCATACATACATGATTTTCACTAGCTAAGTTCAAATTTACACTTGATACGCGAAAAATATTTAAAAATGATTGATTCGCTCGGCAGTGATTCGTCGTGGGGCACCCTGTTGGAGCGACCGACACATCCAGTTCTTTGCGAGGACGCACTCATCTCAAGCCATCCGACCTAACCGTTTTCTAAATTGTATAAACACCTAGTAGCTTATGTAAAGTAAGAAAGCTTAAGTATTGTCGACGCTCTTCCTGATTCAAATGCGTTCATGAAAAATTATAATAATAAAAATCACGACTAATAATAATATAAAAAAAAAACAATAAATAAAATCCACTGCACATTCCACAAAGTGGCCGTGTATCGTGTTACAAATTTCTTAAGAAGTTCATTTTCCGACATTATTCCGCATTTCTTCGTTAGGCATGACCTGTTCACTTCATTTTTATCACAGTAGCGCTCACACGCCATTCGACTTCCGCTCATACTTGACTAGGCTACTAACCAATTTGTTCTCCTCATTTTGAAACGTCACCTATAGAAATCGTCAATAACACTTTCGATGCCAGAAGTGGCGGGCGGGCACCGTTTGGTTCGGGCACAGACAACCCCCACTAGACGGAGCATGTAAGGCGACCCGCGCGCACCAACGATATGGTACGGCAGAACATTAAAGTATCAACACGGCGGCCACCGTTTAGTTGCGTCCTTGTTTATGATCCATGCGTACGTCAACGAAAAAAGAAATTAAATAAATAACATGGTAAATTGTAGTGTTAAGTGGTGTAGAGAGACCTCATAAACATGGACGCAACTAAACGGTGGCCGCCGTGTTGGTACTTTAATGTTTTGCCGTACCATATCGTCGGTGCGCGCGGGTCGCCTTACATGTGCCTTACATGCTCCGTCTAGGGGGGGTGGTCTGTGGGTGCGGGGCGGGGCGGGCGTCTACATGAGGTCGGTGACGATGGTGCCGAACCAGGCGCAGACCACCGGCAGCGCGTACGTGAGCAGCGCCCTGTGCAGCGAGGGCCGGGCGGCGGCGCCGGCGACGGGGCGCGGCGGCGCGGGCGGCGCGGGCGGCGCGGGCGGCGCGGCGCCCACGCGCCCGCGGATCTGCACGTTGTTGGAGTCGGGGCTGTTCACGACGCCGGGCGGCGCGGGCCGCTCCGTGTCCGTCGGCGGCTCCGGCTCGCCCTCCAACGGGTCCATCTCGTCCGGTCGGCTTTCACCGGAACCTGATTAACATTACATCATTATTATCATGTCAACTATAATTACTATTACGATAAAGTTTAAATTAAATATCCATCAAATTTGGGCCACAAATGACATACATTTGCAATTTTAAATCACGTGCTATGAGGGGTGAAAACCATCCTTCAATTTGAATATCATTTAAGTTTTTGAGTATTACCCGCTTGGAATCATGAACCAAGCGCGGACGCCGCACCGTATCGACCTACAAAGATCTTTAAGTAACTAGAGTATAAAAACAGGAGCACGAAGCGCAGCAATGAATTCAAACAATTGTAAAATTCAAACGGAACTATTTTTTGTTCATAGTTTATATTTGAGCTGACGTGATCATAAAAGTTACTAAACAAATAAATAAAGGAAATCACCTTCTGGGTAGTCGGTGGGCGGGTCGCGGTCCTCGTCGTCGTCGGGCAGGTCGTCGCGGCCGTCGTCGGCGTCGTCGCCCGACCCCGACCCCGACCCCGGCTCCGTGAACTCGTGTGCCATCGACTCGGCCGCCGCCAGGGAATCGCCTACATCGAATGATTGTGTAAGAATAGGTCGCAATATATGAACATATGGATATTATACTTGATAAATCTTAAAGGAAAAAGAAATAAGTTTCTGTCAAAAATGTCATTTTAGTGGCAAGCTTTTATAGCCAACTGTACTTTTCTTGGGATATCCATCAAATGCTCACTGAGACGATTCTAAAGAGCCCAAGCTCGGTAGGATTGCTTTTTCTATTATAGAGTTCCTATGGCCACCTTCCGGCTCCATGATCAGATCAGCCCCATGGTACCATATTATTGTATTGTCATCAAAGTTAAGTAAGTATACAAAATTTCAGCTCAATCGGTTGACGATATCTGCTTCAAAATTGAGTTGCAAGATTTCACCCGAACAAACATACTTACTTTAAACATACCATGCAAGTTAAATAAAAGCTTTAAAAAATCAGCATACGTGGTCGATGTAACTCGCCCAATAAAATGCCTGTAGTGGACTTCTTCCGTATTTCATAGTAAAGCATAATCCGCGCACTACATTTTTAAAACAAAAACTACCGCTCATATTCAATAATAAACATACTGGAGTCCTTCCACTGTACTTCGACGCCGTTGTAGGCGTCCTTGAGGCGCGCGGTGAGCGCGGCGAGCGCGTCGAGCTGCGCGCGCGCCGCGGCCGCGCCGGCGCCGGCCGCGCGCGCCGCGCCGCGCACCTCCGGGTTGGCCGCCAGGGCCTCGCTGCCCTCGCCCGCGGAGCTCAGCGTGTAGCTGGACAACATATACGGTAAAGTAAACAATTCAATCATAGTACATTACTGCAGACGCCGGGAAATAAGGGCAAGCCCATTTCACGGCTAAGGCATATATAGTGCCTTTCTCAAACGTATGCAATGGAATAAAAAAATACACCACTCAAAAAAACATAATTCAGCTGTTCAGCCAGTTCATGAACACAGAGGCCATGTTTAAATAAAAGTATTTTTAATATTCCCTCCAATCCCTCCATATTTTTTTTCTTTCGGAATTCGTCCACTTGTGTAATGTTCGAATATTAGGGCCATTATACACAACGGCAGAGGATTCTTATAATTGTCTATGGTCTCTGTTGGCTTACATATAGACAGTATTTTAAATTTATTAATCAACACCTTGAATCATACAGATTTGTATTCTTAATATCAGTTCGTGTGTAATAGGCCTTAACACGGATATTGTTGGTCCGATACCCTTTCAGCCACTAGAAGAAAAATTAAAAAAATATATTTCAGCTGTTTAGCCTGTTCATGAACACGACGACATGTTTACATCAAAATTAAAAAAAAAAAATACTTCCCGGCCTTTAATTTCCTCAGAGATGTATAAAGTCTCCGAGTATCACACTATACTAAGCTGTTTCTTAGAGATGTATAAAGTCTCTAAGAGTTCAAAAAGTTAAAATCATCATTGAATATCTTCAATCGAGTACAGGATGAAGTTTCTCTCTCTTTACTTCATTTAACACTAGAATGCGGTTGGTAAATATTTAATTTTGCTAGCATGAACAGACCGGACCCCACTAACGGCACCCGTTCACGAGTATGACGCATATCTTAAACTTACACAAATAAGTTTAAACATGGCGGGTTATTCTTCGTCTTTTAGGTCTACGTTTCAATCAATCAATGCGTGTCTTGTTTAGTTTTTCTTAAGTATCTAAACAAATAAGGTAGGTATCTATTGTATAATTTTCCGTAACCTTGTTAGTTGCGCGACACCTTATCACCAGTCTTTCTCGCACTGTGGGCAAGAATATTTGTGGCGACTAATAATGCTAATCACTGGCTCGAGTGCTAAGAATCTCAAGATGACGCAGATCAAAATAATAGGGATGATGAATTGATGACTGATGTTAAGTTCTACAGCAGACTGCAGTTATATGAATAACAATAGGTGAACATATCATGATATAAAAAATATCATTTTTTTTTCTCGTCGCTAATTAGATGTATTTTTATTTTCTTCGGTTTCCGCGACTATCACACATTTAAATAAAACATTTTAAACGGATTATATCGCGTATATTTATTATTTGAGCCTCCTTGGCGTTTCGGCAACTTTCCAGTTACCGTTGCCAAAGGTTGACTGAGCAAAACACAATTTTTCTCTGTCAGTTACAATTGAGCAAAGTACCCATTTTATAAATATGAATTAGAAATAAAGGTGTACAGTTACAAATGTGCCAGAAGGGCATTAATTACTTTACTTAAAAATATCTACCAGTGGTTAAATATACGTCTCACATACCTTTTCGGGTAGACTACTATTAGCAACGCTGCTATTTCTTATACAAGAAGCGAATAGTCAAGGATTGGCAATTTGTACTTATAATCGCGTCACTCGTATCAATGGCGAATCATAGCAAACAAGTTGAATACAGGTAACAGCGTCCAGTACGTAGGGGGAAGTCCCCTAACGCCGGACGGCACCTAGCGCCGGACACTCGAACTATCTCGGCAACTGGAAGCTCGGCAACGGCAACTCGGCAAGTGGAAGGTGCGCGGGGGACACCCGCGCCTCTTCCATTTGTCCTTGATTCGCTCGCGTTGCTAGTTGCCGAGATAGTTCGAGTGTGCGGCGTTAGGGGACTTCCCCCTAGTGTCGTGTGCACGTACCTGCCGACGGCGGTGCCGTTGAAGCAGGGCGCGCTGGTCACGCTGGCGGGGCTGCACAGCAGCGCGGGCAGCAGCGCCCAGTACTGGTGGGTGGCGCGCACTCGCAGCCGCGTGTCGCGCACCAGCTTGTCCAGCGCCGGGCCCGCCCACTCCGACCCTACACAACATATACAAGCTCAGTATAATACACAGACCACCCCCACTAGACGGAGCATGTAAGGCGACCCGCGCGCACCAACGATATGGTACGGCAGAACATTAAAGTATCAACACGGCGGCCACCGTTTAGTTGCGTCCTTGTTTATGATCCATGCGTACGTCAACGAAAAAAGAAATTAAATAAATAACATGGGAAATTCTAGTGTTAAGTGGTGTAGAGAGACCTCATAAACATGGACGCAACTAAACGGTGGCCGCCGTGTTGGTACTTTAATGTTTTGCCGTACCATATCGTTGGTGCGCGCGGGTCGCCTTACATGTGCCTTACATGCTCCGTCTAGTGGGGGTGGTCTGTGCGTATACCTGAGCCCCCAACCCCCACGCATAGAAGCAAAACTGGGGCATGACCAGTGACCGGAAAATATGCGTTCACTGGGCATGACTAACATGAAGTCCTTTTATTTTATTTTGCAGGTGGGAGGGTCCTGCCCACGCCACTGCTCCTAGTTGTAGCCTCATCAAAGGAGCAAATCGTGCCACGCAAGTCTTCTCTGCATATAGCCTCAACATCCTCTCCCGGAAACTTATATGATGCTAATTGCACATCAGCATTTGAAATGAGACCGTACGAATTATTTGTAATGAGATAAATATGCTCATATATGTGCATCTTTTAAGGGGCATTGAACTTTGTTGTACGAGATTATAATATATCGTCGGGGATAGTGCAATACCGCGTAAATAACAGCTGTCGATAAAGTTCTCATTTCAATAAATTACTTAGCATTTGTTTGAATATTGATTCGTATCTACACTTGTTGTTACTAACGCGGTATTGCACTATTCCCGACGATATGAAGGTCAAAAGCGAAATTCGAAACGCCACGAATCACGATCATACATTTAATTCTAAACAAAGAACAAGCCTGTCTATAGCTATAAATTTATTCACTCACCGAGAAGTGGTTAATCAAATAGCATAATAAATATAGATCGAATAGCTGGTCTCGCTTACCGTGACCGCCGTCTTCCGTCTTGGCGGGGGGCTTCTTCTTCTTGGAGCCCCGTTTCCCACTGAACTCGTAGGGGCGGAAGTCGATGTCCGAGCCTCCGGCGGGCTCGGGCTCAGCGTCACGTTTTTGTCTCTCGTGATCTTCGAATGCTTCCAAGTCGATATTTCCTCTCATGTATTGCAAAAATCTTTCTCTTGATTTCGCTTGTTCGGCCATCTCGTCTGTTAGCTTTTTGATACTTTCCGGGGTCCTCAGACTGAGGAGGGAAGGATCGTCGTTGACTAGACTTTCGAAAGATGCTTCGATTTCGAAGTCGTCTACATCGTTGAAATTGGAGTCGAGGTGAAAGTCCGGGGAGGAGCGGGGGGAGCGGCGGGAGCGGCGGGAGCGCTCGGGGGCGAACAGGGCGCCGCTGCTGGCGCCGCCGCCGCCGCCGCCGCCCAGCACGGGCTTGCCGCACCCGGCGAATATCTTTTGGGAAATCTCTTGGTTGTGCTCCTGGAAGCTCATAATGGCCTCGGAGATCTTGATGTCGATCGGCTCTACCACCATCGCGATATTGAATGGACCGAGGAGCCGATCCGCTACCTTTTCAACAGCATCTGGGAATTTTATTATTAATAGGTACATAATATAAAAAAAGCGAGTATGAATAAGGAACAACGTAATTAATATTCTATCATAATTATATTCATTAGCAGAGTTGAATAGTCGGTTACGTCGTCGCCTGATCGTATAATTCGGCAGATCATGACATGCCTAGGCATCGCCTTTGTTTCATGATTTGGCTTACTAACACCCGCCATTTCGTTAAAATCTCATTGGTTGACGACTTTCTTAGCGTCGTTTAGGCATAGGTATCGATTAAGTTGAGTAGCCAAATTTTCGGCAAATTGAACGCAGCGCTACCAGTGGCCAAAAATACACCTACTTTCCAATTACGAAATGGCGGCATTCTATAATATTTATGCCTAGGAAAAGGACTGGTTTTGACTATGCCTGACCGAATCCTAGGCATATCATAAAAAGTCGACATTTCATGATATGATACATTTCACTCCGAGATAAATATCAACGATTTAGCCCGGTATGCAGCTAGGGATGTGGATATCGGTGAAAACCTTGCTCTTATCGAAGTGCCGTGTTTTTTATTAGGCATATTGTATCATGCCTGGCCACACGTTAGGCATAACATGAAATGGCGTATCTGATACCTAGAACAAGAATATCACGGATTGGCGAATTGTACGATTCGGGTGAGGACAGATATGGGCGTTTCTCTACTATTTGGAAAATCGTTATCCTATGGTTGTTGTAAAAATGTTGTAATTGCAGCACTTATAATCCCATTCTTATTTAGAATATCTCTTGAAAATACCAATATTATAAATTATCAAGACTTTTCTAAGAAGTTTAATCACCATTGTCTCCCGGGTGACGGGACGGAATAACAACAAGAAAAAGTTGATCCACCCATTAGCGATGTGTCACTATTTAGCACCCATTTATGTTGAACATAAAAAGTTTATTACATTATTGATTATAATACCTGGACCTACTTGTCGACCAATTCTTGTTAGTGAAATTAATACTCGATAAGATTCACACTTATAGACCAATTACTATAGGTACCTATACAGTAGGTATATTACTATAGATACAGTGTTGTGTATAGGTACTGGCAGCACAACACTGCAGTTAAGATGCAAAATCACTTTTACTATTAACTTCGCATATTTGCTGAGAAACTTGGCAGGGTATGGTCAATGTTTCCATTTAGTGGAGGAACCCCACATAACGAGCAATTAATTATTACGTTGAACTAACAACTGAAATAATAATCACTACTAATCGAGGTTACCAACAGCAACATAGATTATATCATTTATGGTTTCTGGTGTTATCAGCCCCAACATGAAATTCAATCAATTAGTAATTATGTAAAATGTATACAGAATAAACCGAATCCCACAAGCGCATTTTGTGGTTCATCGCGATACACTCAAACATTTTCCGAGCATATTTAGTTATCTAATTTTAATCACATAAAAACACCGCCCCTTTCTATAGATGTGAATCTTTCTTACATAGAACGTCACTCTGGTATTATTATTTTATTAAAATTAACTTGAGTGATATATTATTTCCTGTTAGCTGAAAGCACTGACCAGCTTTTTCAATTTTGAAGTAAATGTGTGCCAGAGGTATGACCTCGAACCAATATTAATCAATGCTCCGGTGTTCTGCGGTGTTTACTTATTTTCTTAGTGAGAACCGGTGATATGGTTAAAAATGGGATAGCCGATGAAAATCGGCCGGTCAGTAATGTGATGTCTGTGTGTGTGTGTGTGTGTGTGTGTGTGTACGCACCGACGTAGGCGTCCCAGTTGTTGGCGAGGTCGGCGTGCGCGGGCAGGCAGCCGCGCAGCACGTTGTGGCAGTAGCGGCTGCAGGCGGCGGGCTGCTGGCCGCCGCACGCGCCGCACCAGCGCAGCCGCGCCCACGCCGCCGAGCACTCCTCGCCCACGCCCACCTGACGACCACGAACGAGTGTAACACTTTTGTACCAGTACCACCTACGCTACTGCACCTACCGCTATTTACTGCCGCTTTCTTTACAAACGCACCATGACTATTCACATTTTTCATATTTATGAAATAAAAGCGGCAATAAGCGGACATCGTCATTTTGGTAACAAATTCATTGCGAGAATCGCGGGAGAGTCATGCCTTGCCTTCGCTGAATGTCCACATAAATAAATCATTATAAACTTCACTACGCTATTTAAGTATAATAGGCAAGGCATCGTCTATTTCAGAGCGTTCTAGCGGCACAAATTCGATTGCCGCAATAAATCAATTTTGTTATATCAATCTTTGGATATGTTTGATATGGTTAAGAAAATGTTGTGAAATAATATGAAATGTTATTCGAAATTGTAGTGGAAAGCGCTATTAATTCGGTCGCTGAAATTAAGGTGGTTGAAGGACTCTGCAATTGACTCTAATACCTACACATATTCCAAGTATCACATTTAAATAATAAGTAGAACTAACACTACAAAAGAAAAGGACAAACAAAGAAATTTACTCACATAGGTACATTCAAGTATTGTGCAATAAACTATTGTTGTATTGTATTGTACATTTTGCAATTAAGTTATTGATAATTTCGCCCATGGCTGTACTATTTGTCATCATAGTCTGCATGCAGTTACAGTAGGTACATGAGCTTATTTTCAGGCTACACGGAAAATCTTGTATCTATAAACTTCACGTCTTCTAATTCGTGAAGTTTATAGATACAAGATCCAATTTAGCCACACCCTGTGGTAAAAGTGTAATATTAAATCAATATTACAAATAACAATATTCCGTCTACAAAAATAATTCAAGTAATGCATTCTCAATATCACTTATGCGGTTAATACACACCAAATATTGTGTTTTTCAATTGGTTTATTATGTAACTTTAAATGTAAGAGATGCAAATTTTAAGGCAAACCAATAGACGGCATTGAAAGGCCATGAGATGATGATTCAGACAATTCGCAAGAAATAAACACCAGCAAAATAGCGATATTTCAGTAATATACATATTATACATATACATGTATAAGGCACCCCAAGAATTGGCTTTATTAATAGCGCAAGATAAAATTAAAGCCACAGCGAATTTGATAAGGACATCTGTGCAGTGCAAATTAAGATAATAACATTGAAATCGCCTCGGCATCAATAATATTTTATTTATTTATTTAAGAAGTTCAACAACGTTATCAAATGAGATCAATACTATAATCATAATAAAGGATTCATTTGATTGACGTTTCATTCAAAATGAAACAGCAATCAATACGAGCGTAGCACTCGCTAGGCGCGAAGCTCAGTTGTCAGTGACATCACAGCTCTGTAAATAGCCGGGCCGTATTCAATTAGTTCAAACACAATTGCGCTATATGTTTTATTTAAAAGTAAGTCAGTAATTTGTATGAAGTAGATGAGTTACTTTATTGGTTACTATTAGTCCTTCAGCTTGTAGTTATGCAGTCTCGGATATAACAATACTATGACATACAGACAACAGTCAGCAAAACTGTCTTCACCATAAGGGCACACGGGGCCCGTGCCCAGGGCCCCCATTCTCAGGGGGCCCCGAAGGACCGACAATTTCTCTCACAGAATAAATGGTCATACTTGGTAAAAAAAATGTTATTATAATTCGCTTTTTTTACTTTCCAAAAGGGCCCCAAATTCTTGTGTGCGTAAGGGCCCCAGCCTAGTTTAAGACGGCCCTGACAGTCAGACGGACATGGCCAAACTCGACTCTAACGAGCTCTCGATGTGCTTTTGTGCCCCACACTTGTAATAAATATGTAAAACGATTTCAAATTAGAAGCATCTGATGAAACAATATTACAATTCTCGGCACAGAGCGGTAGGGCCGGCCTTGACGTTCGGCAGCAGCTTTGCGTACAAAATGAACCAGTTGGGGGCGGGCGCTGCGTTTCTACGCGCTCGGGGCGCGGGCGCCATCCGAGACGGGAACGGTTGGAAACCGGCAGAAACAATGAACATAGTTTGGGCGCTCGGATGTGGCGTGACACATGCGGCGGGAGCAACGCTCGCCAAATGAGTTAGCGGCTGAAACTGTGACTCACTGGCTGATGTCAGCACGCCGGAGGTCAACTTAACGTCTTCGATATCGATTTGCTTAAATTACACATTTAGATGGCGAGCCGGTTGTTATAAATTATTATATAAATTTCAATGTATTATGAAGTTTGGCACCGACGATAAAATATGCCGTCAAAGGTGCACAATATCTGAGCAAGCATTAGTATTCTATGTTAGAGGCAGTGCGCCGCATGCGTAATGGACGGCCGTGTAAATCTGTCGCGCACCCAGAATAATTTTAGGTACCTACCTCTGCTACCGGTTCAAGCAAACCTTCATTTTAATCGTATAATTATTATATATACCAGAAACGAAGTACATATATAATAATTATACTTACTGGCTTAGTTACAAGTTTAGCAAGTAGCATAGTAGCTATATTGAATGTTGTTCTTAAGACTAAAATATAGAAGTGAAGCCTAGTCTGAGAAGTGCAGACTTAGATATGCAGTGGAATTTAAATAAGCGATCAAAACTCGGAGTGGCGAAGTTGCCGAGGCACCGGCGCTTGTTCTATTAATATCGACAACCACTTTTCGCGTCGGCGGCGGGTATTATTCAGAAGAGGCTGGTATTATAAAGCTCGAGTAAACATCGCGTGGCATGCGCACATACACGTATCATACATTCGCTTTTTGCATAACTACTTCCATTAAGGTAAATTAAAAACAATGTAATAAACGGCACGTTCGACAGCACAATAGAAATGTTATAATAGCCACCACCGAATAAATAAAGTAAACTGAAATTCGTATGCGGCTACATTATATTTTAATCCAAAACTCTGAGGGTGCGACGAATTGAGGGCGAAAGTTCGTCCCAAGCTCACAGGCAGAATAGTTCCTAATTATAATTCGATGAAGTCCAAAGATAATAGATAAGCAGATTTTGTTTTAGTGTTTATACTGATGAAATGAAATATAGTAGTCAGGGGACGGGAATGCACATACATGAAAGCGGTTGCGGGGGCTGGTTAGCGGGTTACCTGCATCATGGTGCGCACGACGTCGGCGCCGGCCCGCAGCGCCTTGTGGAAGGTGCGCGTGGCGACGAAGGCGCGGCGCAGCTGCACCGACAGCTTGTTGGGCACGTCCTCGAACGGCTGGATGTCACGCATGTGCTCGTTCACACATTTCAAGTACCTGAAATTTCAAAAACGGTATTTACTACTACCACTTACATGTCATAGTGTATCTTGCTGGTTACAGTTATTTTTTTATTATTATCTCCTTTACTTCTTACAAAGCTTAGATTAGGTTTTTACAATAAAGTTATATCAAAAGTAAAATACAATGAAAAAATTACAAAATATAAAAAAAAAACATTATAAATAATATATAATATCGGACAACCTCACGCAAATCAGTATCAGTAGTCCCACAGTAAGCTCTAGTAGTAGGCTTGTGTTATGGACACTAGACGACGATAAACATACTTATATAGATAAATACAAATAACATCCATGACCCAGGCACAAATATTCGAGCTCATCACACAAATATTTGCCCTTGCCGGGATTCGAACCCAGGACCGCCGGCTCAGTAGGCAGTTGCTTAACCACTGCGCCAGCCGCGTCGTCAAAGAACCAAACATTATAAAAAACCATTAACATAAAAACATTATAAAAACCTAACCTAGGAGGGTACCGCCGGCAGCGGGGCAGGGCCCAGGCTACCGGTGGTTACGGTTAGGGCTGCAGAGAGACGATTATTTTGACGATCATGATGTGAATACTTACATCTTTGACTAATGAAAATGTATACAGTCATTTTCAGACAAAATAAATGAATATAATCAATCTAATCTATCGAAGTAAATCATTCCCAAAGGCGTGTTGTACAACTGAACATGTATTTTCTGGAATTTTAACTAAGTAGATTGTGAACTAACCTTTAATTGGAACTGGAACTATATGTATTGAAAATATATTTAAATATTTAGAATTATGGCCGTCTCTGTCACTCACCAGGAGAGCCGGGCATTCAGGCTTAAGCTATGTATCGTGGTTGAACGCTAAAATAAATTATAATCCAAGTCATATCTTCTTTTAATCATCTTCTACCAGAGTTACACCTCCCACAGTACGTACATATTTCTACTTCACGAATTTACACATATCCTTTATCGGACGGGATACTTTAATTTACAGAAGTCACTTAGTAATTTTTTGCGCAGGGAGAACTACGCGGCAGTTGCACAACATTCTTAAAAAGAAAATTTTCAATAAGTGAGTATGCCGAGGAACGAGAGAGAAATAGTTGATAGCCCAGTGCTTGTCCGCGCTGGGACACAGAAGTCTTAAATTAAACCATAATTCGAGCGTTTAAATGGTGTTCAGCGAAATCAGTGCGTTATTGTTATTGTGGTTATTTAATATTCCTGAACAAAGGCTGAGAAGGATTTATCAAGTAGCGGTTAGTTTACAATGCTCCGCGAACTGCCTAGCAGAGTCATCATTAGCCTTAGGCCATAATAACACTAATAAGTGGTAGTTCCAATTATTATTAGTATTACCTAGTACTGTGACTAATTATTTCATTAGGTATATTGCGATAATAGGGACCAACCAACAACATCTATATTTATTTATCTGGCTGTGAATAATAAATACGTTATATTTTATTGTAACATTTTTTTACTCCTTATATTATCAAATAACATTTATTTTTAATTGTTCATAAACATGATAAATCAGCAAAGCATGTCAATTAAAGCACATTGTAAGCGCAATTGTCATTGATCGATCAGATCGCTGAACTGCATGTTACTCGTAAATCCCCTCTCAAGGCGTGTACCTACACCGTGTACACGTTTCTGCATGAAGTAAGCCTCGGCTCTGTTTATATACCTATTCAATACGTCTTCAGATAGCTTTGTGCGTGTGACATCTGTCATCTCAGTACATTTTCAACAGACTTTAAAATACGAGGAGATTTTCAATTCGACCGTATGTTTTTTTTTGTGTATGTTACGCGATTTCTCTGCCAATAATGGACCGATTTTAAATTAAGTTTTAAATTATCCCGTTTCTTTTTTGGTTTAATTCGGTTACCAAACCAGTATGATTTAAAACAAATTGTATATAATGTATATAAATATTTTTATTAAGAGGCAGAAAAGTTTAAGAAAACTAAATATTTTAACAAAACTCATTATAGGTATTATCAGTCAATATACATTTCTGACAGAATTGGTAAATGAAGATGTGACACTCTCTATTCAAATAACAGCAGACAAATTCAAAATTACAGATTCTTTTTCATTAGACGAAGTCTCTTACTAAAACCAATTGCATTCTGAGTGCTCACGGACTGTGGGTAACATGGCTACTCGGTAGGGAATAGTAATTGTTCAAAGATTACACAAAAGTATTTACGCGTACTTGATAACGATAACGACGCAGTTATTGAGACGCGGAGATATCTTTATCGTGTATAAGTAACTGGAACATAAACAATGCGACTAAATACTAATAAAAATCCAGAAATGTATCACAGAGAAGTTGGATTGTGAGTTAAAATTTGTCTTAACTAAATCGAGCGAACAGAGCCAGAATATGATGGAGTTGCGAATAAGAAAACAAGTGTACCTACGTGATTATTTAAAAGCAACAATTAAAATTAAAACTGACTGCTGCAGTGCAGATAAATTTTTATTTGGGTTATATGTATAATGATCAAATAATCGAAGGAATTGACTTTAGTTTACAAACAAAATTGTGTAATTAAGAACACTTCAACATTTTAAGTACCAATCCTTATCCGTTCAAAAATGCTGATTATTTTAGACACTTTTTTTATGATCAAACATATCTCTTTATATATTATCAATGTTACTACTAAGAACATTTGAGAATTATTGGTTCAAATATATATTTGAATAAAAACCTACAGTTTGGATTTTTCATTGATAATTTTAGTTTCAAAAACTACTCGAAATTGACAAAATTTACGCAGAAAGCTGTTTTTTTAACTGAAATAGCTTTGTTACTTTCTAGAACTCAGGGAAAAGTATTATTCACTTTAAAAAGATGGTGGAAATCACCAATGTGGAAGTCATAACATGAAAACAAAACAAAGGAATAAGGCCTCTTAAGTAGCGTCTTTATTCTGCGCTAGACAAGTACCTATTATAAATTGCTGACTGAGAAATACTTTCGCCTGCACACCTTCGAGAAGCCTTATTATTAAATTTTATAGTGTTACTTCTTAATAAATTGATGCATACTTTATAATTTAGGTATTTTCTTTAAAAACAACAGCGAAAAGGTTTGAAGAAGCAGAGTTCAAGGAGCCGTATACAACGCAAGACACTCGTGGCATCCTAAAAAATAGAGAACAGCACACGCAATAAACACAAACAGTGACCACTAGTCTCGACACGGCACCCGCGACTGACAGCACTGCTATGTCCGCTTCGGGGCCTTGTAAACACTTGCGTCTGTGTATGTGCGTTGTTTCGACCGTTTGTACGTAGTATCCATACTGCTTTCGCTTATATATGTACTGTGGTTCCATCCATCGTGGGTAAAAATATCTCTTACTTAATTGGTATGCTACTATACTATTACAAATTCAGATTTTTATTTCCGTTAATGGCAAGGAAATTTATTGATAAATTAAATAATAAATAGGCTACACAATCTCCGTACTTACTGCTTGCGCCTGCAATGGCTGTATTTTTACGTATAATGAATGGGCTGCCATGTCTCTCAGATACTTTGACAAATTTTGGGGATTTCATGCTAAAATTTTGAAGGATTTTGAATTGTTAAAAGATTGGTAGTATCGTTTATCTGCAACAACTATAGCTATTAGTTTCATATAAAAAGCACTTACTTGTCATCGAAGCTGTACTGGGAGTTGAGAACACTGAACATCTTCTGATACAGGATTCCAAAGAAATGATCCATCATGACCTCGAAGTTGCTGTCGCCGAAAGTGTAATATCTGGAAAACAACCATGTGTTACTTACTCTTTTACTTTAATAATAGACAAGTGTGTAATTTGGATAAATAGCTATTTAATTATTTCACAGCGTTTTATACTTTGATGGTTTTGTTGTGCCACGAAGGGCGCGGAGCATGAAAATATGACATGACACTAGTCAATGGGAACAATATTCCAAGCCCTTCTCTCAGTCGTAGATCAAAGTGGAGCTGCTTCGGTTTGTGCGACAGTTACCGTTCTAGCTGCTCGAATAACTGCTCGAACACGTAGGAGTGCTGCTCGTAGATCATGCCGTACGTGCGCTTGAACATCGCGTGGAAGCCCTCGCGCGAGCTCTGCAGCAGCTTACGAAAGAAATCTGCAACAACAGTCCTCATTCGTAACCACCTAACGACTTATTTATACAATCAACGTACCTACAATCCATACATATAATTAACATAATTAACAATTCAGATTTGAAACACTGCTATATAAATAATAGCAGGTGACTCCAACACGACCAATAACAGATGACTAATCGGTCATGAAAATGTGACTAATCGGTAGAGTAGGGTGAGACAATTGACTCCAGACCGATGAGGAACGGGTTTTTTTTTCTCGTTTTCGCTAAGGGCTAAAGGAACTTGTAATTACAAAATATATAAATATAATGTTAGACAAAACAACAAATACGTGTAAGCGGGTGCACATTCCAAACATAGCACCACTTCCAACCAGCTCTTACCTGATATCAGTGTCCAAACATACGAGCAAGGCCCGGATTCCACTGAAGCGTAGCGGAGACATGCAGAGTCGACCGATCTCAATAGTGAAACGGAGCCGTGAAACAGATTTAACTCGTGTGAATTGTCGATTCCGCAACCGCATGTCCCTGCTCCGCTCCGCTTTGGTGAAGTCCGGGCCTAACATTGAGAGGTATCACTGGTGATTCGATGGTGACATAATGGGCTTTGTTTAGGAATTAAACAGAAACAGTAACAAACATAAACAGTAACTGTAAAGAATTAAAAAAGGTAGAAGACTGGCTTTAAAACATAGAACATATTAATAATAGAATACGTAAACTCACTTGGATATTTAAAATACTGAGAAACATTACCAGCACAGATTTAAATTACACAGCTTTAGCACAATCTCTGTATATCAGTCTGGGGCGGGGTAGCTAAAAAAAAAGTACTTAGAAATGGACAGAGGACAGCGATGTTTATTAAAAACTATGTTTAACAAACCAATTAGATTCCCAACAACAGATCTATACAATGACCGTCAGCTTCTGAGCATGCGTAAACTGTACATAGCATCTGTGGTAATCAGGGTTCACAATTCACATAAGAATATACTTTGACCCTTCTCTATTGTCAACAAAAGAAGGGTTTGGTCATTCGTCCCGATCTCCGAGGCAGAAATACAATCTGCACGTACGATAAATAGGTACCGTATCATAAATGCAAAGAAGTACTGACTAAGTTATTAAAACTAAATTATAATGAAAAAGAACACACACACACGATTAAGTTAGTTTAAAGTAAATATAAAAATAAGTTTATATTTAAGTACTAATAGAGACTATTGCGATAATGTACGAATTCTGAAAGAGCGAGCCCTCCAGACACAGGTGTATAACATCTACTTAACAGTCCTCAAAACTTATTATCTCATTATCTTTGAACCGATAAAAACTTTGTATTTTTTTTTTTAATTTAAACAGGGAAATGTGCAATAGATCCGACCACGCGCCATTAGCCCCATATCAGCCACCACCTGTGTCGGAATCTGAGAATAGCGCGCGTTTGCGGTCACCCTTCCGTCACCAGCGCGTGGAGTGGTCAGGTCTCTCTTGTGAAGGAAGGTGAAATAAGATACCTTGGCGCTCGCTTCTTTGCCTACTTACATTACACGTGGTTTCTATGTTCACTCAATAAACAAACGATTAAGCCTCACGTTTGTTTCTCATTTAAGATGACGTGAGATTGCCACTCAAATGTGATAGCATAGAAATAAGCCAGAACGAGTGACCTCTTTATCCAAATAAGTCCGTGATTGAGGATTTTGTTTATATTATTATACGAGTATTGTGTACAAATGCGACACAATTTTATTAACCTAACCTACGCATTAACTTCGGACTTATCGAAGTTATCGAACCGTTTTAACCTTGTACAACGCCTTTACTCTTCGCATCCATAATTCAGGTCATGGTTATTGAATATATGGTATGCATATAGAGAAAAGAAAGGTTTTAAATGTATTAAACGCGAGATATTTTTATGATACTCCTGTTGTAATTGACCTCTTTTTTGCTGTAACCTGGCCGCTAGATTTGTGTAATTTTTTTGATACAATGTCAGTTTTAAGTTGTCAATAATTTTCTTTGGAGATACAGTCTGTCTGTGTTTTAGTTAGTAAATTCTGTTTTAATAAATAGTGGTGTTATTTAGATAATCGGAACCAGAC
Source organism: Apotomis capreana (assembly GCA_947623375.1). Lineage (NCBI taxonomy): Eukaryota > Metazoa > Arthropoda > Insecta > Lepidoptera > Tortricidae > Apotomis > Apotomis capreana. The sequence goes on from OX392498.1 coordinate 28,836,129, forward strand.
GAGAGATGTCTGTATGTGTTTTTGTTAGTTGATTCTGTTTTTCGTAAAGCTACATAATCGGAACCAAACCCGTGGTTCAAAGTGGTAATTCGAGCCGGATTGCTTATGTTTACCACACCGCCGCCGCACCGAGTACAGAAGCGTAGTGATACGCGAGCGGCACGTGAAGCAAAGCAAAGGGAATCTACTATTGCGTTGCCTTTATCACCACCACCGAGGAACTTAGATACGACGTTCGTGGCTGGCAGTAGCCATATGGATCTTCGGCAACCATCGTTGAAGGAAGACGGTGCGCCACACCCGCTGCCACCTCACAGTTAGTCTTTGTCCGTATTTATATAGAATTACAGTCCACACAACAAATCACGCGCACCGTCCGTCAGCCCCGTCAAGAAGTGGTTACACGAGCGATAACTAAATGAGCAGCCGCAGCCTATGCACGAAACTGTTAAACAACACGGACAGCCTGTGCCCGCCGCCAGCCCTTTTATCACGGTGCAGATGCTAGTACCTTCCTACCTAGTCCTAGTACCCTCAGAGATTTCATCGAAATATCGAAGAGCAACGAAACGAATAACAGCCGTTTACTGAGCCGCTTGAGTACCAACAGTAATCTTCCAAACTTCTCCGGCGATCCAATGGAATGGATTTACTTCAAAGAAGCCTACGAGGAGTCCACGTATATTTGCGACTTTAGTCCGAAAGAAAATCTTTGGAGGCTCAGAAAATGTCTCAATGGTCCAGCAAGTTTCGGCCCTATTGGCGTGCGCTTCGTCACAAGATGTAATAATGTCGATGTTAGCGCTGCGATTTGGAAACCGTGATGTCATCGTCCACAAAGTCTTGCTTGCACCGGTATTGTCTGACTATCCTAAGGGCTTTGTCGCATTCTTCGTGAACGTGCAGAACTTCATCGCCGCAGTACGTGCAATGGCCGAGAGGAGTCTTTTCAAAGAATGCACATGTCAACGATCATCCTGCCAAAACTTTTGCCTCTGCTTATTTCCAAGTGGTCCGACTATAGTTTCACGCTCATCGTCATCAATGAAGGCAAATTGTCGCGCCTGAATAAAATTATCTCAGTTTTTGCACGAAGAAGCACTAAAGGTGTCCACTACAGTTTTTATACTGAATTTGCCGATAGCAAGCACGCGAAATAATAATACTTACACAGAGATACACTAGAATGTACAGTCAGCCGCGAAAGAAGATAACAAAGGTTTATTCTGTAGTGGATCGCAACATGACCTGCCGACTTGTAAGAAGTTTCAAAAAGCATTACGCAAAGACAGACGCAAAGAAAGCCAGCTATTGGCGCTACGACGGTGGGAAGTGTAAACGACGGCCTCTTTGCTGTATGTAACCTGGCCGCTAGCTTCAAGTTATTTATTAGATGTCAGTTTTAAGATATCTGTATATGTTTTGTTAGTAAATTGTGTTTTACGGAAAACTGTGTTATTTACATAATCGGAACCAAACCCGCAGTTCACACCTGTTATAAGTGGGACAGTGCGCAGTTTCCCGTTCAGTTGGTGGCTAATTGCAGCGGTGAACGGGCTCTCCAAACATGGCTTGTCGCTCGCAACACTCGTCTCGATGCCGCCGCGCACGTTACGACATTCCTATACCCCACCTATCACAATTAAGAGACACCGCCTTCGCTTATCATGGGTATTATAACCAACTAGAAACTTTGTCGACAAAAAACGCCAACATATTGAATTGTTTGTATACACTATGATACACCGATTAATGGATAAGTAAGTTTTATTTAACCTAGGTATTTTATTTTGGTACAAGTATTGAACAGATTACATAAATAAATAAATAAATAGACGAAATACCTGGTCTCTCAGAGCATTCTCGTTCGTGCCGTTAATTGTCTACCTTATGCTATGCATGCTTTAATCTTATTTTATTAATGCATTCCGATCCGATTTAACAAGTTTGCAGCTCACACATGGGCGTCGTAGATATTAAATACAAATTAATTTTGTCTTATCGAGTCATAGTCTTGTGGGTTAACCTAACATTTAATTACTGAAGCAAGAGGCCGGTTGACGGCCGGACGCGATGAATATTGACTTTAAACTTTCCAATGCACTTCATTAAGTGTTTTGTGTTTCAATCATACTCTTGGTAGGTACCTACTCATACTCCCACGGTATGACTGTAGTCGCCAATGTGAGGTCAGTGGGATTAGCGGGTAACATCTTGTATGGTAAGTATAGCGGGTGCGTCTCATTTCATAGAAAAACAATGAACATATTTTCATATGACCGAACATACGTTTGGTAGAATTTTCAGAACAACGTTTCATAGAATGTTTATTTCCCCGTTTCCTGGTGGTCATACTATAGTTAGTCATATCAGTATGACCACGAGGATGTACATGTCCTCCTAGTCATACTCACTTTTCTGAACGATCTGTTGGAAAAACGAATGTCAGTTCATTGAAAATAAAAATGTCGAGCTAGAAATAACTAGACAGGACTTTGGAAAATCCTTTATTTTTTTACTTAATATTGGTCCTGTTATACATATACAAATATATGAGAATCGTTATATTTACAAGAAACCTAATAATTACACTATCGTAATTTTTCTAAAAAGAAACTAATGCATATTTCGCCGTGAGTAAGCTCGATCGTGAAGCGTGATCGAAATCGTCACGATCAATGCTCTCTTTGTGGTAGTTTTACCTTCATCGCATATATCATTTTCTTTGTCACTTATAACATTTAGTAAACGCAAAATAGACACTGGATATCGCTTTTTTACCTCTTTATTAAGTTGAGAGTGCCAACTTTCCACCACATTGTTGGCCGAGAATGTTTGACATATAGGTACTTTGAATAGCATAGGTACTACTTGTTTATCCTATACATTTTAGCACATACTCATTTAAAGTCCTAAAGCATGTTTGCCCTAATATTGGTAACTTCAAAATCGAATTACCTAAAACGTAATATTCTTAACATTAATTTTATTGCCCTAAGAATTATTTTGCCTATCATTAAAATGGCTACAATTACATCTAAACTATGGTACCTAGGTGTGAAGTCAGAATCGTTACTATTAACTTTAAGGCAGGTCAGACGAGCGAAGCGAGGAGGAGTGTTAGCTTCAACTGCGACCCTAACGAGCGAGCGAAACGCCAGAACCGAGTTTATTATTCCCCTAGCTTTAGGTAAAACTGCGAACCTATAGCACATTAAATACTAGGAAAGTAGGAACATCACAATTATGCACATGAATCATTCGACAGTTGAATTTAAGGTTGGAGCTAAGGCAGAGTCGGCGGAGCGAGCTTACCGTAGTTGCGATTATTAATATTATTTACGTAACATTATATTAAGCGTATATTATGCTATTTGTTAATTCTATTAAATGTTCATTATATTAGGTGTTCATTATATTAGGTGTTCATTATATTAAGTGTTCATATACGAAACAAGTAATATATCAAGTGTTTTTATAAGAAATGAAAATATATGAACTGATTTTCTACGAAATGATAATTCTATGAATTGATCGATTCTATATGTGTTGAAATTATATTATATGTTGTTCGATATGATGAACGTTATTCCATTTGTTGTTCTATAAAATATTACACAACCAAGTATAGCAAGTACATTATAACTTTCCATGTACATTAATAAAGTACTTCTAAGAGTACGTCTAATGTGTAATTCAAATCGAATCGCCATTAAGTTATGTAGTGTTAAATTCACCGACTCCTAGCGCTAAGTCGCCGCCCGATTACTCTATAAATAAATATCCCAGCATCTACTCGAGTTGCTCTGACTACATACCGGGAACGGAATTACTGTTAGGAAATACTTCAACCCCTTTCTTGTAAACACAGATACGTGCCAGAAGTATAGATGTGGCCTTCTAGAACGTTTCTTGATTTGTATGGGAAGAGAACGCTCTCGAGATCATTTCCAAAACAAAATGAAGAAAGTTTTCTGATATTCTCGGAAACGGCACATCACTAGCCAGTGATAGATAATCGCGATCATATTGGGCGGGATGCAATTGATTTTGATTCCACAAAAACGTGTCCACTGTCCAGTGCTTTTGAGGAAATTTTGTATGAAGGGAGACAGAGGATTAGGTACCCCTATATCAGCGAAAACGACCGGACAGATCTCAAAATATAGATGATTGTAGGATATAAAATAGAACTATTATTAGGAACTATATTAAAACACAAAAGTGAAAGAAGGCATTTCGCCGCGCGAATAAAGTTATGGATTGTTGGTGCCAAACTGCCTACTATTATTATTTTACCAGGCAACCTGTCCACAGAAGCGGAACGGAGATATATAATTTACCAATCAGGCTGCGGTTTGTGAAGCCCAAAAGAAGTGCATTTAAATCTGAGGAATGTGCTATCATTATCTAGTTTACACCATCAGAACAGGCAGCCGTAGTTCACAATCCATCTATACTAACCATCAAACCGCTTCGCTCTGTTGTTGAGCATGTCGGCCAGCTTGCCAAGCTCGCTGCGCACGGCGTCCTCGAGGTGCTTGCGCGCCTGTTGCGAGAGCCGCGCGCGCGCGCCGGCGCCGCAGCACCCGCGCGCCCCGCACAAACCGTCTGCATCTGAAATAACACATATCCTTGTATTGTGTTTGCATTGCAAATGCCTGAGGCGAACTTTACAAAAATTATCAATGAAAAATTCAAACTGTAGGTTTCATATATATACCAATAAATCCCAATAGCCCCAATAATATGTTAAGAAACATGTTTGATCATAGAGAAAAATGTCTAAAACAATCAGCATTTTAAAAGGAATAAGGCCTCTTAAAGGTACCATTCCGCGATGACTGCAGCAGCAAACTGCAAGCGACACCACTTGTTTCTATGAATCTTTATGAAATGTATTCCGAGCGTGGCAGCACTGCGGCCTGCGGCCGCGGCGCGCAGCGACCGCAGGCTGCAGCACCAGTGGTGACGCGAACCGCAGAGAGTCTCTGAGAGAGAGAGACACGTATAAAAAATGGCGACTTTTCCGAAGACGATGAAGAGAAATTAATTAACTTTTTTGCTGGTCATCCAGTCCTTTACAATACATCTAATCCAAATTACCGCAATAATTTAGTCAAAGATAATGTGTGGAAAGTCATAGGAAAGGATTTAAATAAAAATAGTAAGTACCTACCTAAATTATTTTATTCAGGCATTTAATTAGAGTACACATGATATTTAATTGACGCATGATTCTATGAATTGTGCAGCCGCGGCATGCCGCCGCGCTTGGAACGCGACCGCAGGCAGCACTGCGGTCGACCGCAACCGCCAGCCGCAGTGTCGCCTGCGGTTGCGGTCTGCAGCCCATCGCGAAATGGTACCTTAAGGCTACTAACTAGGGCTTGTGTGGTATCATTTTCGTGTAACATAAATATATGAAATTCATTTATTTTATATTAATCGGGTATGGTTTCATATAAGAATATGTGTATACAGCCGAAAAGGTAAAAATAAAGAAATTTCATTTTTATTCATAACGTTATATATTAGTTTTAATTCTAAGACTTTTTCTATTTAAAAAATATCATAAATTAGAATATGTAATCTAGTATCTAAAAATATATACGATGATTCTTAATTGGTGATCAGGAGTAGAAAAATATGAATATTTAGCAAAATGTAAACTTAATAGGCGAGCAGCCTAATTAAAACTAATAACCACTAGATACATGGTCATCCTACATAAATTATTGAAGTACGATACCTACGTCAAGTGCCATCGCTTTGGCGGGAAATTCAACAAATTTGTCTACGACTTTGTTTATGTAATGAAATGACAATGGCAATGACAAGTTATTACTCATAAATTGTGATTGCCATTAAATTATTAAAGAGGTTATAAGCTCACAGACATAGTCTGGCTAATGAAATATTACTTAGTTCTAGCGGGAAATTTAAAACATCTGCGGCTGGTCACACTTTGTGTAGTAGGAATTATAGTTATGATACTAAAAACTTTTTTTTTATTATCTATGCACATGTAAGGCTGCGTCCACACTTGTATCATTTCGCCGATCCAATCCCCGTCTCGTATCCCCGTCGTGTTGACGTGCACTCATAGTCAGCTTACATAATTTCTAGCACTATATACAGTACAGTCAACGACAAACACATACGTTTACACTTTCTAACCATATACAAGGTGAAAAATTAAATGTAGTGTAAATAAGACCTAGCTCGATAATATCATAATTCATAATATTAATCCATTACCAAAAGAAATACATAATGCCAAATTTCAACTCAATCGGAATGTTAGAACTAGTACATAAAGTATCAAAACTATTTATAGAGGACCTACCTACTAAATTGTTTAAATCATAGACAATTGGTGATACCACAAGGAAATATCTGTTAACATTATTTGGCTAGCCAGACTATACAGATTAGTAGGGTGGCAAGGAATTTAAGACAAAATTGGTTTCAAAATAAAAATTATCATAGAAAAATAAAAGTTTGTTTTTATGTAAATGGGTGAATCAAATTTTTTGTGTTGTTTACTCTGTCCCATTGTCCAAGTGACATCTTCATACTGTTTCATAGAAAAATGCTTAGGTTGTCCGAGGGAAAATTTTTACGTAACCATAGCAACAAGGTGCACTTAAAAGTTGATTCACCCAATTACGACTTCATCAATTACCATGTTAGCAAAGTTTGGTACCGGATCACCGATTAATATCATCGTGTATACAAATAATCGGTACTTTTAACAAAAGTACCCCAATGTGCACAATTATGTTAGAAAAAAAAATATTTTCATCCCATCAGTCGTGATTAACACTACGTTTGGACTCTCGGCCGAAAATGCACTGCAATTTACTTAAGGATACATATAAAGTCATGCCACTCCGTGTGTCCATAAGATCCGCTATCTTGATTGCAGGAGTTATTTTATTGAGTGCTAGCTTATTAACATATACCCCTAGATATTTTTTATTATACGCATTTGTAATACTTAAATAACAAATAAGTGACGTAGGTATATAATGTACATAAGTATAAAGTTTATATTTGTTTAGACATGCATCATTCAGCACAAACCGGCCTAACGAGAAAGCCCCTCGAGCTGTGTTTATATTCTCCATCGTTGACGGTCTCCTGACTGCTAAAGGTTAAGGCCGGCCTAAAGACTAAATACAACTTATAATAGGTTTACCACTTGACTCAGACCACGGCTGGCAGCTAAGAGGGGCTGGAAAGGAGCGTTGACGTGATGTGTCATGTGTGGAGTCCTCCCAGCAGCCTAACCCAGCATTTGAGTATATATATATGTACCTATTTACAAATCTCGTGACTATAAATTACCTCAATGATATGAGTTTTATAGGAATTTAATTATATAATTGCCGCTTCGCCTTGCCCTTAATATCGCTGTAACAAAAACACTTACGATAGCTGAACTCGATCTTACAATGAGCTCTAGCGATATTTTAAATGTTCTTGGCGTTCGAAGGGTTAATATTATTAACCCTTTGAACGTCAAGAACACCAAGTTAAATGCAAATACAGCCGCGTATTTATTAAAGAATATAAGTACTGGCTATTACTCGCGTTGTCAAGCCGCAGGGATTCTACATCGAATTAAGTCATTCAAACTATTTTTCTTACTCTGTCCGAGTTCCGAGTAGGAAGCATACCATAAGTCTGATAAATGAAACAATTCAAAATAAACACAAGGAAATACCGTATCTTCTAACTTAAGATTAGGGACAGAGATGGGATCGACTTTCAAGTAGGAATTAAGTCCATCGAGTGCTGAATAAGGTAAGTATGAGAGAGAAGGAGATAAAGATGTCGTAATGGCTCTCCGTAATTACATAGACCACCCGCGAGATACCACTCGCATCAACCATTATAATACTTTTTGTGGGGAAAATAATAATCAACACAATGAAGTCATCAGCGGACTCGCCGCGTGCGGCCACGACTCTAATCGATTGAATTAATCGCAGATAGTTAAGTCTACGCTCTGTTTTATGTACGTACACCCAGTAACAAATTGGTAATATAATTACATAAACAATTTCTCCCGAGTCATTAACGCCCATACCAACTAAAAAAACGCAGACGAGGAGCGATTTGGTTAGGAATATGTATGGAGATTTATTAATACGAATGTACCTATTTCAGCAAAGCAAACTATTTTTATGGCATAACGCGCACTGTTCGAAGTTGCATTTGCACGCTTCCGCGAAAGGAAGAGCCGCCGATCTGTAACCGCGCTACGATTACTTTCAGTCACGGTCGATTCCGTTTTCCGGCACAGAGTGCCGGATACTGCTGCATCCAGTGAAAGAAATGCTGTAAACCCAGACCATTCACAAGATGAACACAAAGAGGGCTTAGATTAATCAAAATATAATCTTTTGTAATATCTTTCGACCATGAACTCTGGTCATCAAACATTCTGCTCTGACCTAGCCAGTAGGATAGCAAGAAACGTATAATTACAAGGTGTTATTATCAAATTGACACAATGGAGAAATATTTTCTTCTTAAATTATTTAACTCCTCGAGGAGCATTTAGCTTCAATGCAGCTTTCCACTACTTATATCAAACCGCGGCGACAACGACAAAGTTAGAAATACATATTACAACATTTAATGTACACATCACTATCACTAAGTAGATTGCGATTTCGTTTTAATTCACTAAACCATTGTACACAGTAGCAATAGATGGAGCTTCATGTTTAAAATTTAATCATGAAGCTAATACTAAGTCTTTCGTGACACATTTTATGCACACATGTTCGGACATGACTACCAATAAGGCCTCCAAAACATGGATTGGAAATAAACGTGTTTCAACTTGTAGTCACCGCCGCCGCCATGGTGCAAGTGCCATACAAAAAATAAACCGCATTAGCAAATTCGTTTGGCACAGATACCTACTAGGAAAACTATTGCTATTGTGTTGTACAACGCCTATATTCGTAGCAGGCTGGAATTTGGGGCGGTGGTATGGGATCCCCATGAGGATAAATATGTCCTTATGGTGGTAAAAATACAGAAGAAATTCGCAAGATACGTATATAGGCGGCTGTATGGGTATTATCCATTCTTATACACAAGTCTTTTTGTGACGGGTATGATCGAGTTTCACACTCTCGAGTTGAGACGTAAAATGTTGCTTATGGTTCATTAATATTGTCTCCTCAATAATAAAGTGGATAGCCCATCTGTCCTGCAACTAGGGCTTGCAATATCCGTCCATTTTTCGTATCCGGATATTTCGAATACTAAAATTATTTACTATCCGGATATCCGGATACAGCGGATAATACGGATATTCATATTATTTTTAATAAAACACGAAATATGGTTAACATTTCGACGATACTAATGTACCATGCCGCTAGGTAGTGATTTATTTTAGTTTTAGTGCCGCTTTACTTTTTTTTAATTGTAAGTGTGACGTATAGGTACTTGTTTCGTTGTTGTTTAATTTCAGTTTATACATAGGTATTTTCGCATTTTTGCTGCCGAATAAATGAGTGTTGTATGGTTGTATATCATATAATAATAGATAAAATATACAATTTAACAGTAAGAAATTGACCAAATGATTTTAGCCAATTAATATTCAAAAAGAAAAAACATAGTGAAAAGACAAGTTCTTAAAAGTAAATGGAAAATACGAGTAGTTTTATTTTTATCATAATATTAAAAATCTAATCATATTTGCAATCAAAATTTAAACTTTACAGCGAGAAGATAATATATACTTACTGAACATTAAGATAAAATCTCCAATATACCAGTTATCTCGGAGAAGAGTAGTGGTTCATAAAAAAAAATTGCAGAAGACAATAAAATACGTAAGGATCATTATCGAAATATTTAAAATTATATTCAATCGGCTTCCATACTTTTATCAGTTTAATTTCGTTTTTAGTCGTATTTTGTTTGATTTTGATTTTATCTGTCCAGCGCATAGAGCTTCTTCCTCATGGTCGCCTTCCCTGTACTTTCCCTGTCATCAGGAGCACTTCGAGGGTGTCATTTTTGTTCCTAGCTAGGTCATCGAAGATCCTGTGGAGACAGATTGTCGACAGCCTAACGGTGACTCCCACTTCTGGAAGAATTTACATATTTGTGCGGTGGGCTGTCCAAGGAACTGGTAACATTCCGCTCCTGCATCACATTTCAAATGCGTCAATGCGAGATCTATCTGCCTTTTTGAGGGTCCAGGTTTTCGCACCGTAGGTGAAGATCGAAAACACCAGAGCCCTCTAGGTTTTTAGTAAGATTGATATATCTGTCCAGATCCTGTTTAGTCGAGTCATCGCGCTTTTTGCCATGCTAATCCACTTTCGTTCATCTGATTCGCATGAGCCATCGTTCTGGTCTCTACCAGGTATACAAAGCTGCTCTCATATTGGAGATCGAGCGTCTCACTGAGCTCTAGCAGCTTTGTTCGATCTATAACCATGAATTTTGCTAAAGATTTGTTGATCGACAGACCAAGTAGTCTATAAAACACAAGATCAAGGGGGTGTTAAATTCGAAGGATTTCTTCAGGAATCAGTTGTTTGGTGGTTAGAATTTGTTCTCTAGTGCCTTTTCCTTTGAAAAAGCCAGCTTGTTCAGGTATTTAATCTTTATTATGATACTTTCTACGGCTTGGTATATTAATTATATTATAGTTATTATTTTATTTTAATTATCCGAAATATCCGTATTATCCGAATAGTGTATAGAAAATTGTCCGGATTTAAAAATTCGCGGATTTCCCGATAAAACGAATATCCGGATTGCAAGCCCTACCTGCAACGTATTGGATTGCTGGTACCGCGAGCCTGCGCCGCGGTGCCGGCGCGGAGGCCCCGCCGGCTGCTGGCGGGGCCCGCCACGCGCACCCACCGCGGCGCCAACGCCCCAACGGCGAGAGCGATTATATTTTTTCATCTCTCCTGTTCGGAAAGTGTCATTTTCATGAGTAGATAGCCGGGTGGAAAATAGCTTTTCCATCCCTAGGGTGGAAAGTAATTTTTTTTTAATTGCCACGGAGTCATAGACTATTGCCATCTAGATGCACGTCGTGACCAACTTAGGTACAATCTAGTCGGCCGTGGTAAGTGGCCATTAAAAAAAAATCTCCAAAGGTTAGATATATTTATTTATATCCAATTATTATTAAATATAAATATGTATGTATTATTATATTTATAATACGTACATATAATTCTGTCCCTCATTTTATTGATAGAACCATACATTTATATAAAAAACAAAATTGAAACCATTGGAAGTGTTTTTTTTTTTATATTGGCGGTACGTATATTTGAACTTTTTTTTCTGTTAAGAATAATTATAATGAAAGTTTGCAATAGAAAAAGCGGGAACACGAGATTAAATATAAATACCATGTCTTTTATTGATTATTGGTTAAAAATAACATGGACATTAATTTAACTCACTCATGACATGTGAGTGTAGTATTTTATTTTCCTCGCAGTCGAAATGAAAAGTAGAGTGTTTAACTCGGGTGAAATTACCCATTTCACCCTCGAACTATTGGCGCTCTCACTTCGTTCGAGCGCCAGAAATATCTCGGGTGCAATTGGTAACTTTCTACCCTTGGTTAACAATCTACTATTTCATCTCTCCTGTTCGGAAAGCGTCATTTTCATGAGTAGACAGCCGGGTGGAAAATAGCTTTTCCATCCCTAGGGTGGAAAGTAATTTTTTTTTAATTGCCACGTAGTCAAAGCCTTCTAGATGCACGTCGTGACCAACTAAATTAGGTACAATCTAGTCGGCCGTGGTAAGTGGCATTGAAAAAAGGTATCCAAAGGTTAGATATAGGCAAGCTTAATTTATTTATATCTAATTATTAATTACATATAATTCCGTCCCACATTTATTTAAAAAATAAAATTGAAACCATTGGATTGTTTTTTTTTTACTTTTTAAATGTTGGCGGTACTATATCTTAACTTTTTTTTTATCTACTAATATTTTTTATTTATTAATAATTATTATTATGTTCAATGTATGTATGACTGTTACTATCCTTAATTTGTTTTTTACTAACAATCTATGGATCACTGATCCGAAATAAATAATAATTTGAATTTGAATTTAAAAGTAAGAAGAATGAAAGTTTGCAGTAGAAAAAGCGGGAACACGAGATTAAATATAAATACCGTGTCTTTAATTGATTATTTGTTAAAAATGACATGGACATTAATATAAGTAAATCACTCTTGACATTTATGTGCGTGTAGTATTTTATTTTCCTCGCAGTCGAAATGAAAAGTAGAGTGTTTAACTCGGGTGAAATTGCCCATTTCACCCTCGAACTATTGGCGCTCTCACTTCGTTCGAGCGCCAGAAATATCTCGGGTGCAATGGGTCACTTTCTACCCTTGGTTAACGATCTACTATAAACCGCGTTGCACTCGAAGCTGACGTTGACATGTTTGCTGACAGTGTTGGTGTATTTTGCAGAAAAATCTTTGCCTACTTTAAGCTCTACACAAGTCGATATACGTTTACCTTTATTTATTAGAAGTAGTTGTAAATAGTTTTTTTTTTTGTTTTTGTACAGAATTAAGCTTGTTTTTCTTGTTTTTATTATAGCTGTCTTTTCTTTTTAATGTTTGTTGTTCTATGTGTCAGTCTTACTGTTTTTTTGCTTTTATGTTTAATTGTGTTTCTGTGTTCCATGTGTTTACCGTGCTAATGTTTTGGTCATGTGAACTGTAAATGTGCATGTAATTATTAAATAAATAAATAAATAAAATAAATTAGGAAAGCTTAACAAAAATATTGACCCGATGTCCTAAATAATATTGCCTGAGGACAGACAAGACGAAATTAATAATGTATCCATACTCTTAACTCTATTTATGGAATTAATGAGAGTAATATAAATCGTGGCCTTTTTTCCTATAAAGGCTTATTCTTCGTCTTCGTGTTTGTGAACAAGTAAGTTAACGTTTGCTGTAAAGAAGTAGGGAATGAAACGGCGAAGGAGTTTCCCTAGTCCGAACCGAACATCATCGCTTGTGAAGGCAGAAGTTAAGTTTTAATAATTTAAGATAGTTAGCAGGGTTAATTTAAGATAATCTAGCTACAAATTCGCTTATCGCACGACATTGCGTCAAACGACGGTTGTCATTCTCACACGGTATCGAACGTAAAATGAAAAACAATATTTGTCGAGCGTAAAGGGTCGCGTCTTAGTTGTGCTAGAGGTACAGGCTGTTACAAATGTACTAGCAGTCTGGATAAGATCGACTCGTCAGTTAACATCACAACCGTGATGAACTGCGATGACCCTCTAGACTAGAGATTTCTCACATTGTGGTGTGAAGTCGAACATAAAGGACACGGCCAGGCCTGAGCACGTTTACGGACCCGAGTCACGTATGGTATGGAACCGACGAGTTCTCCTATCCTATGAAGCGTTGCTTGTACGCATGCGCACTCATTCATGTGCCGCAACCATAACTGATTGAGCTAATATGTAGTATTTTAACGTTGTTTGGTTCGGATTAACGCCATCGCGAGACTTGGTAGATCCAAAAAAGTTTTTATTTAAAGTAGCAAGTAGCGTCACTTTTCTTGTCAATAAACTGTTGAAAATGTCAAATCGAGGTTTTTTAAAAATATATAATTTATAAGACGATACGAGGTAAAAATAAACTAAACGTAGTCGTAGATTCTGAACCCAAATACCTAACGTATACGATCGGGAAGAAATACAATATGAAAACCTTTATAAAGCTTAAGAGATATATCAATATCACTGATCCTTTTTCCTTACTATCAGTTTATGTTAAGTTTGCACCTGGTAACTGACGTCGGATACAAATGAAGTCCAAACTTAACGTAACCCAGGTTATACAAATCAAGGTTTCGTTCTCGTCTGTTTTCACCTCAAAAACTTAGCTAATCTTTAGGAAACTTAGGAAGGTAATGGGAATATTGGGAATAATGGGAAATAAATGTTCAGTGTCGGACCGTTCCCACTTTTGCGCTTAGGTATTACGAAACGGTCCGACACCGAACATTTCCTTCCCATTCCGTTCCTACAATTTCTTAAAGATTGGTTAAGTTTTGGAGGAGGAAACAGACGAGATCGAAACCTAGTATTGTATGGAAAAATGAGCCGTGATATTTCCTCTTGTTCCTACAAAGCAATTACATTAGCGACCCGACGAAACTTCGCAAGCGCGAATTGTTTATTATTATTACTGATCTGAGGGACGCGAGGTGACTAACTCTCTGACAATATTTCAAGAATTCAAAAATTTGTGATTAAAAAAATTATAAGATTTCCCTATTCACCAACATTTTAGTCTTCCGGATGTTCAATCAGACAGTACTTACCAAATTTTTTGGCTATATTTAACAAATTTCCGAATATTATATTTATATTAATAAGTACGAGCCCCAATGCATATGAGTTCGTATGACAGGAAAAAAAAGTATTAACCTAACTTCAACCGAAAATTTCATGATGAATTAGATGTTTAGTAGAATATGTTACACAAAAATAAGATAGATTATAAATTATATTTTATTTACCAATGAAAAAAAAACTACTTTACACAGTGAAGAAAAATAAAACTCTATTTCATCAAATGTAATTCTAGCAAAAAAGTTCGTCTTCAGTTTAGCCGACGCAGAATAGAACGTCTACCACTTGGTGGTGTCACCTTTTGCATCCAAAACGGCTTTGATCCTGAGCGGCATGGAGTCTACCAACTCTCGACACTCTTCAGAGGTAATTCCATTCCAGACAGAAGTAATTTTCTCCTTAAGATCAGCTTTTGATCTAGAAGGGTCTTGTCGCAGCTTTTTCTTCATTTTCCACCACAAAGTCTCTATAGGAGACAAGTCCGGGCTGCTGGACGGCCATGACATGGTAGGGATTTTATTGGACTTCAGCCACGCCATCGTTTTATTTGCGGTATAGCATGAGGCACCGTCTTGTTGAAACGTAAATTCATTTCTATATTTTAACTTCGGTAGACGGCAGCAAACTCGCTGTCAAAATACTTATGTATTTGTCTGAATCGACGGTTCCATCTATAAATTGCAGACAGCCAACACTCTAGAGCCGACATACAGCCCCAAATCATTAAAGATGCTGGAAATTTCACCTTTCGTTTAAGACAGTCTTTATGAAATGCCTCTCCTTTTTCTCGAATGACCTTGCTTCGTTCGTCGCCAACTGTGAATTCAAATTTGGATTCGTCACTCCATATTATTTTTTGCCACTGATTGGCAGTCCAGTTTCTGTGTTCTTGGGCGAATTTCAACCTGTTCTTTTTCTGTTTTTTAGTAAGTAACGGTTTCTCTTTAGCAGTGTAGAAACCGTAGCCCATTCTCTTCAATACTCTCTTGCAGGTATCGACTGAAATGTTCTTGTTAATCGCGTCACGCCATAGTACGGTAAGTTCTCCTGCTCTTGCACGACGATTTTTCTTAATATTTTTTTTCAGAATTCGGTTTTCTGCTTTACTGGTTATACGTGGACGGCCAGATTTTTTCAAACAAGAAACTGTTCCGTGTTTTCGTTGATGCTCGATGATCGTTTAAACTGTAGATCTTGGCAATGAAAGGTCCTTGGATATTTGGTATGTAGATTTGCCGTTATTGTTACTGGAAATTATGATTTTCCGCACTTCTTCAGTCACTGGTTTACCTCGTGCCATTTCGATAGAATAATGATTATGAAGTAATGAAAATATACACTGAACATTCCTTTTTATAATAGCCGTCCGTCATTTTAGATGACAGAGATTATTCTGTATTCAATTTAAAATATTATTTCATATTAAACAATGTAAGAAGCAGTTTTTATCTTAAATAGACGACCTATTTTGCTTCAAATGTGAACTAGACGTATTTTTTTGCTGTCGAGATGTTAACTTTATGATATAATTATATTAAATTAATAAGCATTATTTGATTTTATACGATTCTAAATAAAACTCGTTTTAATGACTTAGAATGTAGCGTGGTACATTAATCTTTAAAGTCAATCAGGGTTTATCAGGTTTCGAAACAAATATCGTATATTAATTATGAAGTGCGACTAGACGACCTATTATGCATCGGGGCTCGTAGTCTAGTAATGTTTCATAATTACAATAAAAAACTAATGATATTTTTGTACTTAAAATGTTTTCTAATGAACTATTTTTAAGACAAAACGTTATGAAATGAAATATTCGTAAGTTGACAAAAGTCCTTTAAAAATTGTTACTGGTTATAATTTTTGTAACATGAGCATACAGAGTAGGACATGTAAATTGCACACGGTTAATATAATGAATAATCTCCCGAGCTTAAGGTCAACTGCCCGAGTCGTCGCACTAGCTCCGTTGCATGTAGGTGAAGTGGCTACTACACAAAGCTTTGTGCTCACACGTGAGGTATACAAGACACTAAGAAATATACACGCAATATAAGGTTGCCTACTTCTATATTAAAGAGATGATAGAAGATATAATTGATAAACGGTACATTAATGAGAATATAAGAAAATATCTGAGATAAGACAAAATGTATCTAATTATCTATGAACACCATACATATATGTGACGTTTTCAACAAAAAGGGCCCACTTTGTCGCTTGTTTAAGAGTCGAAATTTGTTTGCATCTTTATACCAATAACCTGTAAATACCTACGTCCTTATAGTGAGCGACCAAGTAGGCCCTTTTGGTTGAAAACGTCACATATATGGGCTTAGATACGATATTTTTTCATGAAAAAGTATTTTAAAATATCGTTAATTTATAGTAACTATTCATAGTTTGTGTAGCAAGTTTAATGTGTAAAAAAAACATCAAATAAGTAAGAGCCGTATGAGGTTTATTTTTTGCAAATTCAAAAGGTGTTACTGCTTCTTACCAGATTTCATAGCGGTCGGATCCTTTAGTATTATTATTATGCTCCCAAACAAGTATTCAAAGGACTTTGTCTTAAATTAAAAAAAAAAAAAAAAATCTTTATTTTCAATTATTAGTCGCACGAACTTTGATTTTGCCTCAGTGAAAGGAAAGTAAATGTACTACAACTTTATTTAACCTTTATCATATGATGAGTAATTTAGTCAATATTTTGATTCGGATGGAAGTCCAACTTGAAGTTGTCATCTTTCCGGAAAAATTAGGTATATTTGAAGGCCGTTTGCTTACATTTGGCTAAAATTGTAGCAATTTTAATGGACTTTAAATGCTACCTGAATATTGGAGGCCGAAAACACAAAGTTTACGACTCTGAGCCCTAAAAACCTAAAAGTGAATAAATTACCAAAAATCCCAGTTTTTGGCGCATTGTGCAGTGTGCACAAGATTCTCGTAGTTACATAGTTGGATGAACAGTGTCCTAACTGAACCTTACAACATATACAAAATACACAACTACATCGTGATTTGCAATTTTTTCTACTGGGTTAGTATGTAATTGTACAGCAATTATACGAGCGGAACCGCAGCGATTAATAAGAAATTCATTATAGTCGTCGACAACGAAATTAGGAACTAAGCATTCACGTCAACAACACCAGAAATCACACCAGCGACAAGCAAAAAGCGATTCGTCGATGTTCGTGTAAAAACTCAGAATAAATGAGGAAGTGTACACGGTTTACTACTCATCATTTTGACTGCATTCCTTTACAAAACTGTCCTTACATAAAAGTCATTTAGTCTAGCACTAAACAAAACGGAAATACCAGTAGAAACGAAACTTTTGGATTTTGAATATTTAAATCATAGAAATAAATCGATCACTTACATTTTTAGAAGTTTCCATAGAAAACCACTTTAAATACGCATTTATTTGTCGAATTTTATAAGTTTCATTTAGTAGCGAGCACGAGTCCATACGTTTATGATATCATAACAGTATTTAGCACACTAAACATAGTACAAGTTTGAACGTCACAATTATTTTGGAACCTCCGTCATCTCTTTACACTATATATTACAGGACAATACATATGTTTGTTGTAATTGTTCTATTGCAACAGTCAGGCATACAGTCGACGTAAATTGCTGAAGCTAATCAAGTCAAACCAGGGAGTGCTCGCAGGCAGAAGCTGTTGGCCAGCATCCGTCATCGGCTCACATGTTGTTTACATCAGAGGGCCCCAAAACTATTTCCATACGAAGTTTCTTGTAAGTCATATTGATACTTGTGGTTAATCTTTCTTTAATATAATCGCCTGATCAAATATAGGGCAAAACATTTTATCGATCTAACTTTTAGAAACAGATAGACTGTTGGTCTTGTTCACTCTCTAGTGTTAAACACACTTAGATGATAGTTAAACTAAATCTACCTAATCCTATGATTATTTGTCCTATTTAGTATACAGGATTCTAACCTCAAAAATGTCATTGAATAACAAAACCAGTGTTTTCTCAAAAACAGTGGCACAAGTTACTTTATTAATGAGAAAATTGGAGTTTTCGACACACATGCCAAACTTTCAGGTTAAAGTTTTATTAACTTAATTAGACAAGGGAGCATGTCCAGCCAAGTTCACCCCAGGAACTTGCGAGCAGCAGAAACCGTTTGGAGCCTATACTTTAGACTTTACTAATAACGCAACAATCTTACCTAAAGCAAGGGTCTCAGACTATTGCTCTTAGTCTAGTATGGCTTAAGGAGCTACTTATGAAATCAACATTTTTGTTTTTATATTAGAGGAATTACCACCAGGAGGGTGAATAAAATTGGGCCAATAAATTGGTAAGGCTATTAAACAACATGTATAGCGATTTCATGAAGAAAGTAACAAAGTCCCTGGCCAACTGGTATAGCTGTGCATAGATAACATTTAAAAAAATTGTCTTTCACAAATAGATCCTAGCGTAAACGCATACGCAACTACACTACAAAAAAAACCCTAGAGCTTGATAGCAACCTGTAGAATATTAGGCACCGAATGCAAACCCCACTTTACGCTCACGCTGCTCGCCCACAGACATTAATTTCACACTCTCATCGCTGCGTACTCGTAGTAATAACATAATGCTATCTTTAGCTGAAGCCGACATGATCTAGCAGTGTACAAGTAAATAAAGGTGGGCACCGCGACCGCCGCGGTCAATATCCCACCGCAAATAGAAAGGTTTCAGCTTCAGCTTACAAAGTTCAGGAACGTACGACTATATTTGTAAAGGCACGCGTGATTATGTTTAAATATTCAACTTACTATATTATATATACGTAGAGAAAAAATATACATATATCTATACAATCAGCATCATGTTTATCATAATCTTTTTTTCATTCGAAATGCTTTGTCTGTAAGCCTCGATGCAGGCAGCTTGCCCAACTGTGTAAATTGGTCTGAATAAAGCAGTTGTTCTAACACAATCAAGTGAAGTATTCGTAGAACAAATTAAGGTTGGCTTAACACGTTAAAATATTATTATGGCGTTTATCAGTCATATGAGGACAACAAAAATATTAGGTTTTATGGACACGTCGCCAATAGAAATCTAAAATATAGCGAGATGAACGAAATGTAAACTCGTAATATGACGTTGAAAAACATTAGTGAATTACAAGAACCAGAGAGAGAAATAATGCAGTGTGCCTATTCTATGCGTGCAAAGTAAAGCCCCGCACGTCGTCCCAAAATAGATTGCTTATATAGGTCGGCAAGGCTAGGCAGCGATATGAAATATCATGTAAACTTACATTCCGCGATGTACATCGCTGTACTAACCATCGTAACGTCATTCCATTCCCTAGGCTTTATTCATTTATTCACGGCTCCGTCACGCGGCAAACGTATCTCGACATTTCCTTAGAAGACATATTTACCTTTTTTGAATCTGACATTTTAACTAAATACAACCTAAATAAAAAAATTAAAAAACCTCGATACAAGTAGCTGGTCATCACATCACCAGGCCGTCGTTCAATGAATGGGATAAAAATGCTACTAAACCTGAACATAACCACAAAATTTAGAATTCTTAGCTTCAATATTGTTGTACACTTGTTCCAATCAAAGTTGAATATCTTGATACGGTTGCAGGTATTTTTACCAAACATACCTAAGAACCATCTCGACAGATAAAGCTTTCGATTTAAAAAAACACTTTAGAATCGGTCCATGCGTTTGGAAGCTACGATGCTACAGACAGACACCCAGACACAAATGTTAAACTTATAACTCCCTCTTTTTCGTCGGGGGGTAAAAAAACATACTTAGATTACCTAGATAATTAAAAATATGATTTCGTTTTTACACTTAGTAACAGCTAGTAACATGATATCTATTTAATAAATATTAAAACCTGGAATATGATTTCAAACGAAAGAGTTTTTACCCAAGATCCTGTCATGCAGCTGCTTGGTTTATTTTCTTCTTCTGCGGTTGAACAATCCAAGTTCACATTTATCCGCTCCGTTTAACGTGTGCGTTAATTGATCTAAATCCCGCATGCTTCGATGTTCGCCGGACGCGAGCATACCGAACAGATGAAACCGGCAATTACCTATATTATTATTATTACAGAATTCCAGACTTTACGGTCCGCACTAAGGACTCAGGCAGTGACTTCAATATTCGTTCTGTTCAGTTAAAAGTTAGGACTGGTTAGTCTTTTTCACTAAACGACGAATCACGACACGGGCTGAACGAATTCCAAGCTATTGCTAGTTTAAATATTTCGCCATTTTAGTACATTACTTACAGTGCTGGACGAAATGAATCATACACGAACATAAACATGAAAGTTTCTCTCTTAACAATTTTAAGAATTCAACTACATATATCATATCTTAGGAAAACTATAGTAGCACATGTCATACCCTATTATACATATAAAAATTTATTATACATATAAAAATTTAATTTCATTATTCTTTAAAATTATTTATTT
This sequence comes from Apotomis capreana, assembly GCA_947623375.1. Lineage (NCBI taxonomy): Eukaryota > Metazoa > Arthropoda > Insecta > Lepidoptera > Tortricidae > Apotomis > Apotomis capreana. Next base: position 28,857,052 of record OX392498.1, read on the forward strand.
TCATGGGTAATTATCGAACGCACATCATTTTGCACTGGACAGATTAAATCATACAATGCCGAAATTATACTTTTTAATACAGTTGCTCAAAAAGTGGTACTTTTCGTAGCTGCAAATCGTGCGAAAAGTTGGTTATTTCGAACTAGTGCTTTTTACTTTTCAAATTTTTTTAATTTTCTGTTGTACTAACACGTCATGTCTCATACATCCAAAAAAGGTCAATCACTTTCCGACTTTATTTATTACGTCATACAGCACTGCAAGTGTATATCTTATAATTATGCTTAAAATATTTAAATTGCATATTGGATCAATCAAAGGGTTATCTATTAAAAATATTCAAAAGTGGTGTTAATCATTTGTCTGAGTGACTATTATTTAATGAGCAAATGAGTATTATGCGTGACCTAAAAAAATTAAAAAGAAAAGTATTGTCACAGATTAGAAAATTCAGTATTAAGCGTGACCCACGCGCTGCTTTATAAATTAATAATAATTATGAATAATCGCTAATTTTGTGTATAAAATAATATATTTATATAATAATATATATATGAGATGTAAAGAACTAAAAACAGATTCACGATGTTTATTGTTTCGAATCAATTAAATTACTGTGTAACATTATCATATCTCTTCTGAAATATTAAAACTATTTCTTTTGATTTGGCTGAATGATGAAAGCCGAGGCCATCTTGAAAAAAAATATTACAATTAAAAGTAAAACTTTCATTTTCATTCAGTATTGTTTTAATTATGTGTAAAATTTACACATAATTAAAACACTGTAAATGACACGTAAGATTTATAAAATAAGAGTTTTTGATAGAAAATGATGGATTCTGATGTTATCAGAATAGATTTAACACCGCCCTATATACGAGCCAAGGCAAAAATTGCAAGTAAGAGTATTTTACCCGCAAAATCGAAAGAGAAATTACATTGCCGTCTATGAACATTTTATTGGCTGGAAACGAGAAAAAGAGAATTATTAACAACTTGAATAAAGCTTTAAACTTACCAGCAAAGGCCTTAAATGCGACCCTTCACAATTACTCTAAAAATTGTAGGTAAGTACTCTTAATTTTTATCAGACAGAAATAAAATATAATTGCCCCTTTCAATTACTGTTTTAAATTTGTATTATTGCAATTTTTCACAAATGTATTAAAAAACGTTGTTTGGTACACGTGTGGAAGTGTCATTTTAACTCGTCCCGAGTCTTGACCCTCGCCTTGCGGCTCAGGCCAAGACTCCTCGGGACTCGTTCAAAATGACATACTTTCCACACTTGTATCAAAAACTACTATTATCTAATATTTTGTGTGGCCACCTTTTGTTTTCAACACTGCTGCTAATCTTCGAGGAAATTCTGTCAACGTAGACACAGAGTTTAAGATTTAAAAGAATCATTAGCAATGCAAGACAGGATGACACTTGTGTTCCATTGTTCAAAAAGTTGCACATACTCCCATTGCCATGTCTGTATATTAAAAACATTTGTACTTTTGTAAAATCCCAACAGCACTATTTCACACAGAGAAACGAAATCGTTCAAAGACAGACTAGACAAAATACTATGAATCGTATATGTAAACCTCTCTGTAACAAGGTGATGTATGGCAAAAATGCATACATAATGGCCATAAGAATATATAACCATCTGCCGGAACGCCTGAAATTGCTACAGGGAAATAAGTTTAAGCGTAACCTAACAAACTGGCTTCTTGACAAGTGTTTTATAGCGTTAAGGAATATTTAGAATTTAATGTGACTGAATAACTGATGAAATTTTGTAATTATGTTTATTGATTATGATTATTATTGATATCATTTAATTTGCAAATTTTTGTATAATTTAATTTTTTTATTAATTAATTTAATATTATTTAGTTTTGGCCCCACTGACAAACATTTGCACGCTTGCTTGCAAGTAAAAATACATGGAAACGAAATTGTACCCCAACACCATACTGACTGTATTTTCGCAAATAAATATATTTGAATTTGAATTTGAGGAACGCTTTCGACCAGCGATTTTAGGTATTCAGGATCGATATTATCCAAAGCTTCTTCCAGGGCTCTGAAGTAGGAATCCTTATTAGTTACATTAGTTTTATTAATTTTGCTATCCAAATACGACCACAAATTCTCGATTGGGTTGAGATCGGGTGATTGTGGCGGCCATTCAAGTAGTTTGATCCTTTTTGCCTTGAAGAACTTATCAGATACTTTAGCTGTATGCTTGGGGTCATTATCTTGCTGAAATACGTACCGGCCCTCCAAGCCACATTTCATCAATGAAATCTCCAAATTTTCTCTCAAAATATTGACATAATCTTCACCAGTCAATATTCTATGGATTCGAGCCAAGTTACCTACTCCAGACCACGCAAATGAGCCCCACGCCATGACATTGCCCCCTCCATGCTTAACAACCTTTTTGCCTTGAAGAACTTATCAGATACTTTAGCCGTATGCTTGGGGTCATTATCTTGCTGAAATACGTACCGGCCCTCCAAGCCACATTTTATCAATGAAATCTCCAAATTTTCTCTCAAAATATTGACATAATCTTCACCAGTCAATATTCTATTGATTCGAGCCAAGTTACCTACTCCAGACCACGCAAATGAGCCCCACGCCATGACATTGCCCCCTCCATGCTTAACAGTTTTTTGTATGTTTCGTTCAGCTAAAGCTTCACCAGGTTTACGCCACACCCTGAACCGGTTTTTTTTTTTTTTGTCCAAATAGCTCGAATTTACTTTCATCCGTCCATAACACTGATTTCCAGTACTCCAAGGGTTTGTCAATATGTTTCTTCGCAAACGCAAGACTTTTTTTTACGTTACGTCTGCTAATAAATGGACGCTTAGATGCTTAAAAGTTTTTCAAGACATTTTCTTTTAGTCTGCGACGTACAAGTTCTAGAACTGACCCCAAGATCCATCATTTTTGTAATAAATAGCTCTCGATGATAATTTTGGATTAAGCTTTACACATCGAACAATTCTCGCATCTTCCTGTTGAGTTGTCGAGCGTTTGCGACCGACTCCAGGCAAGTTTGCCACAGTTCCTAGGTTTTCATGCTTTTTCCAAATGTGCTGAACAGCTCCAACCGAAATAGAATATTTTTCGGCAATTTTCCGAAACGAAATTTGCTTTTTTCTATCACGGATGACCAAATTCCGAACGTCGATGGAAATCTGTTTGCCTGCAATCATGATCATGAACATTGAAATAATGCAAAGAAATTGCTTTGAATTGACAACATTTCATATTTACAACAGGTGGAAATTAATATAGAGATCGACAGGGCTTTATACTGTACCTTAAAAAAAATCTTTGAATTTATTCTTCTGTATTTAAAGAAATATAAGAAAATACATCAAATAACTGCAATCTAAGACAATACGGGCTGAATAGGGTTGTTGTCTAAACCAAAGAGCGAAACAATATATATTTTTTTTATTTGACATTGACAGATGACAGATGCATACCGAGTTTTATTAAGTTTTTTTTTAATAAGAAAACCGACTAAAGTAACCGTTCCATTAAGTTCTGGTTTTGGTGTTGCCACATTTTAAAATGAGTATGTTTTTATAAATTAATAATAAAATAAATAATCATCTCAGAAAATAAATAAAAACAGAGATTACTTCATCTTTTTAAGCAGAATTTAGAAAAGTAATAAAATGATAGTCTTAAAAATATGAAATGTTGTCAATTGTCTAAATTGACACAATTACTCATTTATGTTTACTTCCAGCCAGGATATTATATTACATTTAATAATTATTTATTTGTAATTAAAGAGTTCGTATTTATCTATTTTGTCCAGAGCAAACTAACACTGTGTAAAAGTAATTGAGCACTAAAAGAGAAGATTTTGATTAAGCGTTATTCTTTTTTAGGGTTCCGTACCCAAAGGGTAAAAACGGGACCCTATTACTGAGACTTCGCTGTCCGTCCGTCCGTCCGTCCGTCCATCCGTCCGTCCGTCCGTCCGTCCGTCTGTCACCAGGCTGTATCTCAAGAACGGTGATAGCTAGACAGTTGAAATTTTCACAGATGATGTATTTCTATTGCCGCTATAACAACAAATACTAAAAATAAAATAAAATAAATATTTAAGGGGGGCTCCCATACAACAATTTTTTTATAGATTATGTATATATATATATATGTATAGGTACGGAACCCTTCATGCGCGAGTCGGACTCGCACTTGCCCAATTTTTTGTTTATAATAATACAGCTCATTAAAAACGCTACATTTAAAATAAAAAAAAAAACAACACGTAACAAAGTTCAAAAAGAAGTTACACAGGAACATATCGTTTTGAGTAAGTGTATGATTCATATTGTCCAGCACTGTACCTAGGGCGGTAAATTCGTGAATGTTCCAGATCCCAGGTGTTATAAATATGCCATCCTGGGCTTTACGAATTACAGCCCGTGTTTTGTCTTAAGTTTTACGTTTTGCCTTGGGCATGAAGCGAGATTTTCTCCCGTAGCTGGCAGAAAATACCATTTACAGGTTAGGCTGACGTAAAAGTATATACTCGCGGCTTGTAGGTGTCTCACATCATCGTCATAGTAACTCAATACTTAGATGTACAATAGTCACTTCCGTACAAAAACAAACCGATCGTATAAGAAATGTGTAAACAATCCTCAGAAGTATAACAGCATCCCTTTCTCGGTCCCCTAATGTACGGTGCTTATGACTAATGTATACTTGTAACGATGACAAAAGCTTACAATCTAACAAAAGTGTTGTAATTCCACGCCGTTACGTGTTTGTTAGCACATGAAACACTCGAAAGAGAGTTGATCCTTGTGTCCATGACGACGAAGTTTATTTTGGCATTAGCGCGCGCGGGGCACGGAGGCGGCCGGCGTCTTTGACCGAACAAGATAACATCTACATCGGGCAGGTAGGCTTTTATTGCCGAGCGCCAGTACGGTGCGGTGCAGCTCGTCTCCGCAGTCCGCCGCCCGTGCCCGACCAGACATTGCCAGTGCCACACTTTTGTTTGTCTCTACAGAATCTATATCTCTCTTATATCAACATGTCACAGTCGCTACATTAGCAAATAATTATCCAAAGGCTTTAGTGATATACCTATTATATCTGTAGGTATGATTTAACCTTGAGGGCACTCATCTATAAACCCGTTGATGTGACAGAAAAATAAAGTATGCATTAAGTCCCAACGAATTAGGAATGATAGTAGAAAGCCGTGGTACAACGCATGTACGTGACCTGGCACCAGATCGAATGGGAAAACCAGGGTTTTCAATCTACAATCCGGCCGCGGCGCAGGCGCCGACGAGATGAACAGCATTCCACGACCGCATGTCTTTGTGATGTTAACCCAACACCGGTCTCATTATTCTGTTATTTTAACAAGGCATGGCGTAACTACTTATCCTCATATAACACAAGTTTCAGCCGATTATTTGTTATCTCTTCTCAACTAGCACCTGGGATCACCGTTCGCGGCGGACGCTATTGTGTTCGGCGGTTCGCTTTTTTATGTGATAGTACATCGGCATCGCCCCGCCCACTTGAGTTTTTCGAATTCCAAAAGCAGTATGCACCGCGCATGGGTTGTGGGGCGCGGGCAGGGGCATTATCTGCGTCGCCGGGTGAGGGGTTCACGTTCATTCATAACGCTGCGTGATGCCAGTGTGACGCCGACCCACCTCCATTTAGCTTCTCTAGTCGTAAAGCAGATTGTATCACATGTGTCTGCCGTCAATCGGATATACTCGAATGGCCGAAAACAAAGCTATTGCGTCGCACGCTTTGAATGCGGGCGAGAGTAGGTGGTCTCCGACCATCATTAGTATTTATTGATTATTTTCAAATCCTTTAGCTTACTTGACCTGTAAGTATAAAACTAAGCTTTAATTAAATGCTGTAAGTAATTGTTTATTCACTATTGCTGATTTCTACTTTTGGTATGATGTATCTTTCGTTGTAATGATTAACAAAGATATCTAAGTACCTAAATTATACACTGGCCCTGGTCAGAATTATACGCTTTATTAGCATTAAGCTATGACTACGATATTACAAAAAAATATCAACGAAAAGCTTGTCTTATTGTTGTACTTTCTGGTTGAAAATATTTTGTTACATATATTTGAAATTAATTGATTGAATCTTAATCTGAATTTTTTTTTTTCCTATTATGACAAATATATTGATAATTTCAACCAACTTAACTTACTGAAGTGAATAATATTTTTCCCTGAGTTCAAGAAAGTAACATAGCTATTTCATGCTTTCATTGCGTGCAGTCGAAAATAAGTTTAAGAACCAGTTGTCTGCGTGAATTTAGTCAAATTCGACTAGTTTTTGAAACAAAAATTATCAATGAAAAATTCAAACTGTAGGTTTCAAATATATACCAATAAATTGCAATGGCCCTGTTCTAAGTAGTAACTGATAAAAGAAGTAAGTTCTAAGTGATAGTATGAAACATGTTTGATCATAGAGAAAAATATCTAAAACAATCACCATTTTTGAACGGATATGGAGCCTTAAGACGACCCCGCCGGATATATAGTACCTAGGCAGCGTTGCCAGATGGTTACATTTGTTACATTTTTCGTAACTTTTGACCCTCTCTCGTAACATGTAAGTAACTTTTGATTTTTGGGGAATTTTCGTAACTTTTTAATCGCCTTTGTTAAAAATACTAAAGTGGGAACATTAATTTCGATTCTGAATCCAAATAACATGTACTATCGAGAAAAAATATATCATGTGTATACCACTGAAAAATTAATGAAAATTTCGATAGTGGGTTTCAGTTTTTTTTTTTTAATAAGTACCATTAATGTAATACGCCATAATATGATAGGATTCATAACATAAAATGTGAAAATCCTATACAAAAATGTATGATTTCAACTCGAGGGACTGCACCAAAATTTAAGATGGCTATCCTTCTAAAAATATTCTTAGGATTCAAAGAACTTCCGATCGTCAAATCACTTCGTTGTCCATCTGTCAAGAAACAAACTATTATGTTCCGTTTATATCCGAAATCCGTAAATTTGTATTTATATTAAGCGAACACATTTTTGTAGAGGTTAGAAAGTAAACAACGGATGGATGAGTAAGTTCGAGGGCCAAGATGAGGCCCTAGATAATACAAGTCTATCTATTGTACTTTGGGCCAAGACATTATAATATTTAATAATATGTATATGATGCTTTTAACAACTAATAAAATAAAAAATATATTTCATTGTCGCTCCAATATGACCTATTATACAATTTATTTAGTTAAACGAAACACAAGTAAAAATTAACAGAACTCAACTTAACCTAAATAAAATAAATATTTACACAATATCGCAAATCGAGATTAACACTATGTTTCTCCCGTCAGTTTTAATTTTTTAAATATTTTCTTTAATCTGCACTCTTAAATTTTGTCATACAAGTCGTGTCCCTTGAAAGACGCGATAAATTCAAAAACCTAACAAATATCAATATCAACAGTCAATAAAAATAGAATACAATTCCGTAATAAAAATAGAATACAATCCCATGATTAAGTTTTTAAAATAAAATTTGTAATTTATCTAACGCATATATTCGGTGTACTATCAGTGCAGATACCTGTAAGAATTTTGAATTGGCTGCTTTTATCAAGAAACACCACTCGCTTAACAGACTATCTATTAGCCAGTACTAAACATATTAAAACTGAGGCGTCTTCCTTGATTTTTTTAGTGTGATTTTTAACTAGCGGTAGTAAACTGATGTAATTTAATTAAGTTTAATTTGGTTTTAACATATCACTTTTTATCAATAAGTCAATCTAATATCAGAAATTACGTGTTTTCTCATTCATTTTTTCAAGAAATAATTTCTGAATAACGAAAACATAAATTATGACATCCGTCAAATCACTGGATAATTAAAAATTCAACTTTAGATATAAAACTGTTAGAGTGGATATTATGCGTTTTAAAAAAAATTACCTCTATTCTATTCTATTCTATTTTTTTTTAAATGGCAACCGGTCACAGTTAAGCGACCATTACTGCCAATGTCTCGTTGCCAATCGCACTAGGCGACTAGATAGAGGATTGATACCACGTTTTACGGTGAGTTGAAAAAATCGTGCTTTTTGTAAAGTGATAGCGATTTACAAAAAACCACGCGGACTATCGGGCCTTGACCCAGGAAGGGCTATGAACGCTTCAAGTTGAATTCTTCATTAGCTATTCACTCATACGTTAGATCACTGCACAATACGCTATCAATACTACACATTGAACAACTAAAATGAATAAATAGTGAACAACTAAACTTAAACGCATGCGGCCATCTTGGGACACGATACGGAAGTCCAAAATTTACCTCAAAAATTATGTATTCTCATTGATCAATTTACTTTGACATTTGTTGTGATTGGTCCAATTGTCGTTTATAACAACAAAGTTTATGTTTATGTCAACAAGATTATTGTATATATGGACAGTTTTCAACACTATACACAGCTTCACGTCACATGGAAAGCATCCAACCAGGTGGATCGACCTGGTTAGGATTGCGGGAAGCAATTGGATGAGGGCGGGGCATAACCGATCGTTGTGGAGAAATTCGGGGATGCTTTTGTCCAGCAGTGGACGTATATTGGCTAATATGATGATGATGACACAGTTTCCCATGCCAAATATAGATTTATAGACTATTATAATTTTTTTTTTTTGATATAACGAACTTATTTAAAGTAAATATTCGATACTTTCATTTCATAGTTTGTACCTTTGGAATCCTCGGTACGCGAATCCGATTCGCGCTTGACCGTTTTTTATTAATATCAAAATGTAACTTTCCCAGCAAAAATGTAACTTTTCGAGAAATTAAACGTAACTTATGCCACAATGGCTCTGGCAACACTGTACCTAGGTAATGTTATGAAATAACATCTATTATTTTGGTCGGTGCCAAGTAATGTAGGTCTATAAGTAGGTATCTATAGTATCTGAACTTTTTATAGTAATTTACGTCCCCCTAGGCCGTAAGTGGGATTTTCAACAAGGCGAGATGCAACATTTTAGACAAACCACGGTTTGGGCCACAAAATCCCGCCATCTGGGACATAAACCAATTCACCGCCATAGGTAAGTATGTCGTATGTGATATATGTCTGTCATATAGGTAATGTAATGTACTATTAAGAATATACATGTATGTGCAGATTAAATGCATTATAGTAGGTATTTATAGTCTATCCGGAACTCAAATTATGTCAAACTGGCACAAGTGAAAAACGATCTTAATTTTACTAATAAACGGTCGTTTGTAACTTGTGCCAAATTAAATTAATTAGTCCTTGCGGTTTCGGATAGAGTACTATACCTAACTGTTGAAATACCTACTTTGAAGATGTTTTACCATATGCATAAGTATGTTCGAGTCGCATCGCTTGATACTAAGTGCTCGATCAGTGTTATTCAAAAACATTATAATTTTTGGTTAGTGACATATCCCCGGCCTGTGTCTGCGTGATCGTGTAAGAGATTCCAAGCACAAGGACTCGCTATTTCCTGGTCGATATGCAGCAGGTTTCCCGTATCCAACGCGCACCTGTTACCGGCACAGCATGACAATGCGGTTCGCTTGTGATTAAGACAATGCGCAGTGGCGATATGGTCCCGGGGTGATCGTCCGTGCACTCTCACGGCGTAATTACGGGGCGCGAACCACTCCGTCGCAGTTTATAGGCCGGCTCGGGCTGCAGCGCCGGCGGCCGGCGCGCGTGCAGCCCCCCGCCCTGCGGCCCTCCGCACTCGGCGCGGCCGTCGGACCGCATTCCGCTCCCATGCGACTGCGTCCTGTACCCGCACCACTTCAGGACCTTTCCAAAATGACGTCATTTTTATTTTTGCTCATACATTACGATTCAGAGTTCACCTTGTCGTAGCCCATGTCTATTCTGTTGATGTATTTTGATTTTCAAGATCAGCAGAAATCTTACTACAAAGCTATTCTGTGGCACTAATCTAATGTCGACGCCGCACGTCGTTGCTTTAATAATTACAACCCTACATATACTGTCAAAATTACCCTGAAATTACTTAGAAGAAATGGGCATGTAATACATTTCTGATATCGGTATTTTCTGCCCGCTAACCTACCACGTTACAGCCAGCTGGCTATTGGCTGTAATGTGGTGGGTTCGTGTAATGTGATGTCATAATTTGCAACCTCTGAAAGATATTCATAGCAAAAGATTCGCTATGAGTCGGCGGAGCTTTGTTTTACCTTAACAACCAATATGATAATTTTATAACAAAAATTGTATAGATGCAATTAAAAAGCCATCCGAAGTAATTCACACGGTTAATGCTATTCCATTAACGAAATCAGACGATGACGAATCGAGCACTAAATGGAGATTATAATCATTATACGACTTGCGGCTCGCATTCTTAGCCCCGAAGAATCCATGAAGCGTCGGAATGCACGGAATCAATTCAAACTCGTTTTATTTTCGCCACGTCACACTCACAAGTCGCTTCAACAGAAGCTCATAGCCTCTCATGTGTAGTTTAGTCTACCTTAACTCCGGCTAATTAACACCGTGCACGCAATAGAGATATTTATAAACAAATTTCCTTCGCCACGGATTACCGAGAATCAGCCTCTAACGCCCACCATTTCTAAGATAACTTATACAAATACAATACATACATAACCGACAATGGCATTTGATAAATTATACAAATAAATCATAAGCCGGTACGAAACCTAACATAAACATGACTAAACAACTTCAAAGAAATGTAACCATACAGCCATATTTTTGAATCGCAAAATAAATAAATAAATATCGGACAACCTCACACAAATGCATCCTTTCTTTATATTTAAACGATGTTCCTAGTACAGTCAGCATAAAAATTTGGTAACAATTGTAGTATGCAATTTCACATATGCCAGTAGTAAAATTTTCAGCTACTTTTGATGCTGATAGCGACGGCCTGATTTATTTTCAGATTTAATTCTACTTATTTTTTATTTTAAGGGGTGATCATATAAAAGTTTGTAAGTTAGTTTAAATGCAATTATAACTAACGAGAAACAGTAGAATGCATTTTTTGCGGAAACTCGCTCGACTGCGAGCCGCGACACGACCGGCGACCGGTCCGCGATGCTATAGAGCGGCGAGAAGGCCAACGCGGCACCTGCGCCTGCGCCGCCGCGCAGTGGAATGTCCGGCCGGGAATAAAAGCCTATATCCCATGTCCTCACCGCCCCAGTCCTATTTCTTTTTAATTAATTATATATTCCATGTTTATGTGTTCTTGACATTTTTAAACAACTACACATTTTCGTACATGTATATTTGTAAAGCTTCACTTGTGTAAGTAATTAAATGGTCATTATGATTGAAACGAACTTTTATTGCCGTTTTTTTGCACAACCGTCATATTATTATGCTCCAGTTGAGACGAATAAAAAGAGCCCCAACTCGGTTGGGTCCTGTGGTTTTATTACAATGTTCCTCTGACTACCTTGGCTACCTCCCTGCTCGACCATCAGACCAGCCCTCTGTTGTGTTGGTCAAAGTACAAGATTTGATTACATGCAGGCGGACAGACAGCCACCGAGATAGGACAAAATAAACAGAAGCTTGTAAAAAAATCGCAATCGCTTGACCAGTTACGTACAAATTAAGTTTCCTGGATTCCTTGTTTCATATACATTAACCCACACTTTCAAGGATAAACACTCAAATAATAAAGTTGCAGAACTTTAAACTAATTGGAAAAAATTATAACTAGCAAAAGCCTATAAAATGGTCGCAAAATTACCGTGTCAAACAAAATGATATATATTTTATACTACCTAAGTACTTCATTAAAAAAAACTCTGATTTGATCTGTCAGGAATCTAGCCTATTATTATGCATTCCTAAGCTTAAGTATATCAACTTACACTGCTTGTGAAATTAGTGTAGGTAAATATTGTACTCGTAGGTACCACGAATACAAAGGCGTGTTCAACAAATACCTCATTAATACTAAGCATTAATAAAATCTTCCCGCACAATATGCTTGAGAATTTTGGAATTGTAAATTCTGAACTCTTTATATATTTTATTAATATAAGAGCACAGCCTTTTCGTCGGCATGGACTATTCCTTTTAAAGCAGCCATACAAGAGGCGCGCTTAGCGCGGCGTTTTTCCGGGTGGTATCACGGAACCTTTCCTGCATATGGGTCTATTCTAGTAACGGGGCACCACTGAAAATCGGCGTCTAGACTTGTCTTTGTCAAAATTATTGTGATTTTGGAAGGTCGTGCATTCTATAAATGTATATATTCTTTAATATACTACGAGAATGCAAGTCAGACGAAATAATGAAGAAAACGCTATAAAAACGCCGGAAGATGGTGCACCCGGTCTTTTGTTACCTTAGACTCCCTAACAGATAAAGATAAAATGATTACCAAATTGGATGAAACAAAGGTACTTTTTGAAATATAGTACTAATTGTGATTATTATATGGCAAACTACCATCTTCTTAATACGTACATGTTTGCAAGGCGAGAGGAGAGTGTGACAAAGGTAATAAAAAATATTGATTAAGAAAAAAATATTACTTACCTACTACCTATTTAATGCCCTACCCCGATTGTCCAAACCTGATCGATATAAACGTTAATACACGTCCAGTGTGGTGTGTGCGTTGGTGTCGGTGCAGGAAGGGTTGTCGACCTTTTCTTGTTTGCTTAGTCGGCTGTCAACCAGTCCACCCACTGGTCGATTTTCTATGTGCCCAATACCAAATATTGGTCTAATGGCGAGTGTTTTGATAATGAAAAAAAAAACTTGAGTCACTATTGATCGGTTACTTTTTATTCTATAATAAAACCACACTTGTAGTTACACACCATACCTTCAACAATAAGCTTAACAAGTTTTCTCAGATAAAATAAATCTGTGAGTTGTGTAGTAGTATTTGCATAGCGTTCGGAAACCAGAACTATAATATCTTAGATTCTTATTTGAACTAACACTAATCTAGTAATCACAGTATGATTAACGGGATGTGTCTTTTACAAAGGCACGTTGAAGGGAATCAGGCAATCGGTTGAATTCTATAAGGAATTTAATGGACTAAATGACAAGCTCGGGTTTTGGAGGATTGATTGTTAAAAGTAGTGGTTGCATCGATAGCGGCATGTCATTTTACATTGTAGTGAATAAATGGTATTACGAAATCTTAATACCTACAACCTACAGATATCTACTTTGCTTCATCGATTGAATGTTTAATCATTGGGAGACACTTTAGTAACAACACCGGTACCGGTGTCACCTTCTCATTGACTTTGGTCTGAATACACTATAGCTTGGTGACTTCATTCTCAATTATAAAAAACTGGATGAACGGATAACCAAGGTTTTCTATGAACAAGATTGTAATTGTTAACAAAATACTCGTTATCTGTAATTTTTATGCCACCGATTTTATTCTGTAAATATGTAACCAAGGGATTACTCCAGATATGATAGGAACTTCGGATAACCGTAATCGAAGCGGAAAGAGACCCACACAAGTGATTTATGGTAATGATAATCCTCAGTAAACTTGAAATGACAGTCGGCAGAACGTCACCTGATACCTGGTGCTTACGTAAGGGTCAGAAAGGGAACGTGAAAGTAATAAATTACCAAAAACAAAAACTCCTTTTGATTAGGGTACTTATTTCTTAAAGAAATACGACAATATTGCATTTAGGACATTTGCAGTTTGAATCGCCTGAAACTACCATCAAAATCATGATCCTCAAAAATTATCAACTTTACATCGCACAGATAACCTTGATTTGCCTTTTACTGTCCTTTGAGGTAGAAGATGTTTATGTAGGATTCGTACTGGTGAGTATAAGGAGCAGGCTGGTAGACTAAAATTAACTAGATCTATGCAATTAATGACTAGTTCGAATAGAATGAAATAAGGAATATTTTAGGTTTGACGTATGAAGTAGAGTGACAGACGATAGAATGATTTTGTAAAAGGAAGACGAATATTTGTACGGAGTTGTAATTATGGGCTGTAAATATTTTAAATAAACGACGTGAACATATGCGTTTCGTTTCCCTGCCCCATCCCCACAATGTTTGGGGGCTCGTCCAGGATGAGGTCAGGACTAGAGTTTCTCTTCGAGAGTTCTCGAACCGAGAATTCCCGGGAAATTTTGCCTTACTCGAGACGAGAAAAAAGTGGTCGAGAAATTCAGTGAAGTGGAACAGTGGAACGATTTCTTAAACTGAAAAATGCAATTAAAAAGGCATTGATCGATTTAAATATGTCCTCAATGTGGCGAGACGCCAACATTGATGTTTTAGAGTCATTGTTGGCAGTTTTACACCCGGTTAAGTTGTCTGTTGAAGCGTTATCGAGGAAAGATGCCACTATTTTGACATCGGAGGCAATAATAGACGTGCTGATAAATAAGTTAAAGTCTATGGAAAACAATTTAGCCACAACGTTCGTGGACCATCTGATGAGCAACATTGAAAATAGGCGCAATATTAACTTGATTACATTAATTAAATACCTTCACAACCCAACCATATAAGAATACCTACCGACATCGAGCACACATTCAAACTCCGCTATGTCTGATAAGAGTAGTCCCTTATCACAAACAAGTCCCCAACCAACAACAGAAAATTGCAACACCAGTGCGCTGAGACATAACAATACAGAAAATACAGAAAATAACGGGACTCATTCCTTTCGAAAGCAAACCATCGATAGTTAATATACTATTCCAAAATTTTCAAAGTATTTTTAACAAACAACATATATTAGAAGCCTTTATAGCCAAGAACAAAAAATTTCATGCAATTTGTGTTTCGGAATCCTGGCTATCGGAAGGAAAACTATCAACAGTTCAATTCAGCGGTTACAAGTTTGGAGCATCTTTCTGTCGCGAACAGCGAGGAGGGGGAGGCGTCTGCATCCTGCTGCAGGACCACATCGAACACATCGAGAGGACGGACATTACTAGTTTTTCAAGCGAATTCAATCTGGAGGTTTGCGCGGCGGAACTACCACAACATAATATACTACTTATTGCAATGTATTGGAACAATAAGGAGGAAGAACTATTCTATAAAAATTTAAAACTTGTACTCAAACACATAACCAACAAATGCAAAACACAAAACATAATCTTAGGAGGGGATTTCAACATAAATATATTAAAAAAAACCGGCCAAGTGCGAGTCGGACTCGCGCACCGAGGGTTCCGTACAAACACTTTCCATCCCTAAGTGGTTAAGTTAAGTTTGCACCTGGTATGTATAGCGCCCCATATAAATTAGGAGCAAAGTTAGGTATTAAAAAAAAAATTATGGTTTTCGTAATTTTTCCTTTATCTATGCTATAAGACGTTGCTTCGTACCAAATTTCAAGATTCTGAGTTCACGGGAAGCACCCTGTAGGTTTTGATTCCCTTGCAAGTGTCGAAAATTTGCGGCATAAACGGCTGTATCTTTTGATTGCGTTGGCTTAGAAGTTTGATTTTTTCACAGCTTCAAGGGACAGTAGACCTGAGTAATTGATATAAATTTCAGCTTCATACCTCCACGCGTTCCTGAGAAAAAGGGTCTTGACAGACGGACGGACGGACGGACAGACGGACAACAAAGTGATCCTATAAGGGTTCCGTTTTTTCCTTTTGAGGTACGGAACCCTAAAAACGACCCAAAAAGCAGCCATTTTCTAAATGTAATGTCCGAGTATAATTTTACACAACATATAAAAAGTGCAACACATATAACTCAAACAACGTCTACCTGTCTCGATCTAATATTCACGAATTTTAAAAATAATAACTTATCAACCACAGTGGAAGAATTTGGTTTTTCGGATCACACGGGAACTATCTTGACTTTCGAATTACCACAAACGATATCAGCAAAAGTTACCTGGCATACAAATAAACGTATTTTTAACGACACTAACACCGAAAAATTCAAGACGGAACTGGAAAAGATTGACTGGCAAAATATAATATTTCCAAATAAGACCGTAAATGAAAATTATACAGCATTTCATAACGTTCTAAAAGATACCCTAGATAAAACAATACCAGTTCGTAAAATTAAAATACAACATAGGAGAAAAAAAACATGGCTAACTACCGGAATTAAAAAATCATGTAAAAACAAACGGTTATTAAGAATACTTACATTAAGGTCAAACAATTGCATAATAAAACAACACTACAAAACATATGAAAGAATTTTAAAAAGAGTCGTTACAACAGCTAAAAAACTACAATATACAAAGAGGTTAAAAAAATCAAGAAATACAATCAAAACAATGTGGAACATTATAAAAGAACGCACCAACAAAATAAATAAAAGATCGACGGAAAACATAAAACTAAACAAAAATGTTGCAAGTCCAACATCCGATCCAAAAATGATTGCTAACGTTTTTAATGAGTTTTTCGCATCAATCGGTGAGTTAACAAATACCAAACCACCTGGCCGGCCTGTCATAGATCCAACAGAAAACTCAATGTTTCTTAGACCAGTAGAGTTTCAAGAGATCAACAAAAACATTAAAAATCTTAAAAACAAGCATAGCTATGGAATTGATGAACTTCCGCCGTCATTAATTAGAAAATGCGCAAATAGCCTTACACTACCTTTCTGTTATCTTATAAATAAGTCATTTTACGAAGGGACTTTCCCAGACCTACTGAAAAAAGCTATTATTAAACCAGTACATAAAAAAAACTCAAAAACCGATCCAAACAACTATCGTCCAATTGCATTACTTCCAACTGCGTCAAAACTATTCGAAAAAGCGATGTGCGAGCGAGTAAACACATTCTGCGAAAAATATGACGTATTCGATGACTGTCAAAATGGTTTCAGGAAAAAGCGATCTACCACCCAAACTGTCTATAAATATATTCAGGAGGTCCTAAACACCCTAAATGCAAAAAAACACGCTTTCGGCATTCTATTGGACATGACCAAAGCCTATGATAAGGTCCAGTATGATATACTCCTAAACAAGCTGTATGGCGTAGGAATTCGTGGATTAGCCCATAAATGGTTTACCTCATACCTTAAAGACAGAGAACATATTACAGAAGTCCAGTACTTTGACCCTAACACCAGCGAAATAATAAACGTCCGATCCAATGGCAAAACAATCAATAGCTCAATCCCGCAAGGTAGTGTGATTGGATGTCTATTGTTTCTCGTATATATAAACGACCTACCCAAAATTACAGACGAAATGTGTGTATTGTTTGCCGACGACATCTCGTTACTTATAAAATGCGATAATCCATCTGACATTACTGAAAAACTTAATACTGTACTTGACAAAACAACCACTTGGATGAATGAACACAATCTCGAAATAAATTATAATAAAACGAAACTAATGACATTCCATAGTTACCAAAAAGCGCCGCTAAATATTAATTACATTTATAATAATTTAAAATTAGAGCTTGTATCAGAATTTTCATTGTTAGGTTTAGTTATTGACAAAAACATTAACTGGAAAGCACATATAAGGCACATAAGCGGTAAGATATCTAGCTTTGCATATGCTCTCCGTGAAGTCAAGAAAACTACAAACTTTCAGTCCGCGCTAACAACATACTACGCCTACGCAAACTCCTGGTTTACATACGGGATAATATTATGGGGAAACAGTACCGATGCACCATCGCTCTTTACCTTACAAAAAAAACTTATCCGAATTTTAGTAAACAAAGATAACACTACTTCTTGCAAACAATATTTTAAGGACCTGAAAATACTCACGCTACCGTGCATTTATATTTTAGAAATATGTAAGTTTGTACGACAAAACTCAAAAATATTTAAGACGAGGGAAGAACTACCTACAACTCAATCTCTGCGACATAAAAACCGGCTCATGCTGCCGTCATCTCGAATAAAAATGCACTCAAAGAGCACCTACGTGATGGCTATAAAAATATATAATAAGTTACCTAACGAAATTAAAACTGAAAAATTAGATAAATCATTTATAAAAAAATTGAAAGATCTACTAATAACTAAGTGCTATTACACTGTAAACGACTTTTTAAATGACAAATTTTAAGTTTATTACGACATACATAAATAATTTATTTTGACATTGTATTCGAACTGATTTATTTTATAAATAATGACTTGATTTATTTTATTTTACACGGACTTATATATGTATAATTTTAAAACCTGACAAATGAAATATATTGTTATATGTTAGGGACCTTTAAAGTTTTGTACCTAAATTCTTACAATCTAGTTTTAAGTATCCGACATCTGATTATTTTTATCTTTATTTGAATGTTTATTATTTAATTCTAATTTTATTTAATTCGCTTGACCTGTATACAAAGACTAATCTTTTATTTTTTGTACTTAATTATTTACCTAATTTAAAACTGCTATGTAAAACCTAATATAGTTTAGTTTCTAAGATAATTGCAATGCCCTGACAGGGCGTCATGTATTGACTGCCATATATGTAAACATCCTAATGTACCTACTCATGACTGCAATAAATGAATATGAATATGAATATTTCAGAACTATAATGAAAGTGGTACACGCAATTGCACCAAGACAGCTTTGATACGATTTACAGAAGAACTGTACTATAGATTATTTCCTAGCAGCTCTAATTTAGATGAAGATGACACTCTAATACGGACATCAGAAAATGAGCAACTCGAGCAAGCTACATCCTTTGAGCTGAAACTAAAACAGGCTATTGAAATGGCAGCCACAGACACTACGAGCAATATTGAAACTGTTTTAACAAGAGGCTTGATTAAAAAAGAGTTTCAGTTATATGAATCAACTGGCAAAAGAACACCAAATCTGGAAAACTTGTATAAAGCTGTTATGTCAGTAAAGCCTACGTCGACAGAAAATGAACGGGTTTTCTCCTTGTCTAGAAACTTTGTGACGAAAATACGAAACCGATTGTCAGATGATGCTATAAATGCCCTCGTATTTTTAAAGGCTTATTTCCACACAAGACATAGTGGGCTAGCTTTTGATTTTGAAGCAGTTTCCGCTTTAAATTGGGATTGTAAATAGTCTAAGATTATTAATTATTTATTAGGTTCTTATGTTTACGTACGTAGTAACGAAAAGACTGTCCATTTATAACAAATATTGAAAAGTTGATACAAAGACTAAACTAAGGTATCTTACCCGTAATTATTAAGCTAGTCTGATTGTTATTTTTATACCTAATTGAAAAACTGTAATTTTATGTTACATACTTAAAAATTTGGAGTACAGACAGAGACTAAAGTAAATTATTTAGTATGTAAGGTACTAAGTTTTATTGTGGTGACATGATGACATTGTTTTTAGAAGATATTTTATTTGTTTATTCCAAAGAAAAATACTATTTAGTTTTAATTGTTTGTAGAAATAATGATTAAAAGATCTCGCTAGATATTATTTCGCTTTATTAAAGTTTTCTATAGTTATAGTCACATGACATTAAAAATAAACGTTGTTGATTAATAAATGTTGTTGAATATTGCATAAAAAGCGAAGTTTTATTGTTAAATCACACATATTTTTAAAAAATTCCGTATTTCTTGACAACCCGGGAGTTCCCGGGAAATAGTGGTCGAGAATTCTCGTGCTCCGGGAAATAAAAAAGGTCGAGAAATGAGAAACCCTAGTCAGGACAAAACATAGAACATACGCAAACGAAGGAAAATATCAAAGACGTAACAAAATGAGGAGGCGTTTACAATTATGACGACGCGGTTGGCTCGGTTTGTAGAGACCTGCCTACTGAGCCGGCGGTCCC
Organism: Apotomis capreana; assembly: GCA_947623375.1. Lineage (NCBI taxonomy): Eukaryota > Metazoa > Arthropoda > Insecta > Lepidoptera > Tortricidae > Apotomis > Apotomis capreana. The sequence continues at coordinate 28,876,941 of OX392498.1, forward strand.
GGGTTCGAATCCCGGCCAGGGAAATATTTGTGTGATGCACTCGAATATTTGTGCTTGGGTCATGGTTGTTCAATGTATTTAAGATGTATTTAAGTATATATTTATTTATATAAGTATGTATGTATATCGTCGTCTAGTACCCATATAACACAAGCCTTCTTGAGCTTAATTTGGGACTAGATCGATTTGTGTGAGGTTGTCTGATATTTATTATTTATTTATGAACAAAGTAGCTTTTGCCCGCGGCTTTGCTCGCACAGGTCTGAAAACGTGTATGTGTAACTTTTTACCGTTTTACTGTTTCTTAAAAGAATACAACTAATAAAATAAATATGTTCGATTTATGTATTTCTATTTAGATCACGTCGTAGCATCGTCATCAGCGTCGAAGCAGAAGAAGTGTGTTAAACAACTCTCCCCAAACAGCTTAGTCCAGCTCTCCAAGGGCCGCCATTAATAAAAGCAAAGAAAAATTATGCATCAGTTATTGTTCGGAATAAGTAAGTAGGTATATGGCTCAATATGGGTCTTAATAATAATGGGTACTAATTAAACAAGCTTCTTTTTAATAGCATTATTCGCTTCAGAAAATATAAGTTACCTTCTAAATTACTAAGTCAGCCACAACCAACGCGCGTCTGAATAATAATATCTCAGCCACTAGTTATCTTCTTTGTAAGCCACTGTAATTGTAACTTAGCATGGTGATTATTTTTTAGCATCTAAATTTGAGGCATGCATTCAAATAGCAAACTTCTAAAATATTATTATATGACACCAAAATAGTAACTATATTAGCTTCTAATTTTATAACTTAGTATGTTTAAAATGTAAGTCATCCTACATTAATCGATCGTAAAATTTACCTAAAATTGTCATCAAATAGTATATTAAAGCCACTATTATTACATATGAACTATTGAGGAGAGAACAAAACAAAATACTTAAATCTCATTTTAGGTTAGGGTCGCAGTTTTATATTATTTTTATTTTTTATTTTTTTATTTTATTTTATTTATTTGGAACATCAACAGCATTACAGAACATATATAACAATGCTTATAGCTAGAACATAAAGCCAATAACAGATGTCCACAGATATGCAGTTAACGAGGTTTTGAAAAGGTAACGATATTAGATTTCAATTGGTATAAAATTAGGTAAGGTACATATACACTTAAATTAAAACAAAAGAAAGCTAGCAACCACCCCAAGTGTGTGTACGCGCGCGTGTGTGTGTGTGTGTGTGTGTGTGTGTGTGTGTGTGTGTGTGTGTGTGTGTGTGTGTGTGTGTGTAATAATAAGCATGTCTATCGTACGCAACTCCACGCTACCACATCATCAACTTTGCAAAATGAGTTTTTCTACTCCAGTACTTTTTTCGTGAGAGTATGAATGGCGGGTGTACCATCACGGATTTGTAAAACAAGGTGTACTGCCGTTTGGCAAATAATGTTTCCCAAATATGACTTCCCAAATAACTTATCGCAACAGTTTTATTTCCCAAATGCATCTCTAGCAAAGTTACATTTCCCATTGTATTCATTTGGTCAAATCATCTTTTCCCAAAATTTCACTTTGTCAAGATTTTATTTAGCAAATGCTTATAAAGCAAATGTTTGATTTTGTCATAAATTATTTTCCAAACAAAATTTTCCCAAATTAGTCACTTTGCAAGCTGAACTTATAGCAAAAGTCTGGTAAATTGTAAGCCCTAAGTATTCATAAATATTACCTAATAGTAGTACGTAAGGCAGGTCCGACTTGGCTTACGAGCGTAGCGAGGAGGAGTGTTAGGTTGAGTTGCGACCCTAACGAGCGAGCGTAGCGAGCGAGCCACGCGCCCCTATAGTGATAGCGAGTGGGCAAAACATCATAATATCACTTATTTCACCTTAAGGGAAATCCGACTTGGCTCAGGTTAGGTACGACGACGAGCGTAGCGAGGAGGAGTGTTAGGTTGAGTTGCGACCCTAACAAGCGAGCGTAGCGAGCGAGCCACGCGGCCCTATAGTGATAGCGAGTGGGCGAAACATCATAATATCACTTATTTCACCTTAAGGGAAATCCGACTTGGCTCAGGTTAGGTACGACGACGAGCGTAGCGAAGAGGAGTGTTAGGTTGAGTTGCGACCCTAACGAGCGAGCGAAGCGAGCGAGCCACGCGGCCCTATAGTGATAGCGAGTGGGCGAAACATCATAATATCACTTATTTCACCTTAAGGGAAATCCGACTTGGCTCAGGTTAGGTACGACGACGAGCGTAGCGAGGAGGAGTGTTAGGTTGAGTTGCGACCTTAACGAGCGAGCGTAGCGAGCGAGCCACGCGGCCCTATAGTGAGTGGGCCAAACATCATAGTATTACTTATTTCACCTTATACTGGGATATAAATCGTATGCCATGCAATATTTTGGGATAAGAATGTTATGCCAAACGATATATTTGCAAAAAAAAAATGGGGAAAGTAAAACTTGACAAGTAATTATTTGCTAAGCAACCACTTGCTAAACAAAATGTTTGCAAACTGTAAATTTGCGATACGTAGTTTTGCTAATTGCACTTTTTGCCAAATAAAAATTTGGGAAACAAAATTTGCGATGTGATACTTTGGGAAAGATTATTTGCCAAACATTAGTAATCCGTAAAACAATTATACCAAAAAAATGTACTCAAAATGTACTATTTTGTACCAACTTTAAAAAAAATTGTACCTCTCAGTACAAAAAGTTATTACAATGTTTAGGTACACCCGCCATTCTGACTGTCAGGATGGCGGGTGTATCGCTGTTTACCATGAAGCCCTTGTTTATTGAGAAATGTTATTACTCTGAAAAAATGTACCAAAATTGTACTCCATAATACAGTTAAAATATTTGCAATCGGATGTGTAATTTGCGAGTTACACACAAATTAAATTTTGTTCGTAGTAAGTGAAGGGCCAAGGGGAAGAACTGGGTAAGTCACATTTAGCAAAATTTTACAGTACTGAAGATTGGCTGACTGCCAGCATATTATTGCTGAAGCATTACGGCTTCAGTAATAATATAGCAAAAGAAACCGACCAAGTGCGAGTTTGACTCGCGCACCGAGGGTTCCGTACAAACACTTATCTTAACTGGCCGGTTACGTTTGCGCCGGATACAAATGAGGAGCCCTTTGAAATAACGTTTTTTGCTGCTTAAATGGCCGCATCTTTTTTTTAAGTTAACTTAGAAGTTGGTGTTTTTCACAGCGTCAAGGCCTTTAAGGGACTGTAGAGTGTAGACCTGATTTAAGATTACGACTTAAGTTTTAATTTCAATTCGATACTTCCACGCGTTCCCGAGATAAAGGGTTTTGACGGACGGACGGACGGACAACGAAGTGATCTTATAATGGTTTTACTTTGTGGACCGATTCTCAAAATTCTTATGTATTTGAATGAGCATCCTCCTGATGTGGTCCCATTATTATCATTTCGAGATCTGGTGATGGCATCTCAGGGAAATCGATTTTATAAAGTTATTCAGGTTTTGCATCTGGTATGGAAAAAACAACTCTTTAATAGTTGAAAGTTAGGGGATAATTCTTTGAAATATTATAGGGTTAAAATTTTGGGCTTGCTGGGGAGATGTTCTACAGCAACTCCGAATTCAGTTTATTGTACTCTCGATCTATAGAGGTAAAAATTTTTTAAGTATGTACTAATTCAGTACATATTGTGTACATCAGTAATAAATCACAAAACAGAGAGTGGGGTTACCAGGGAGCATGACGTAGTAATATCGGTCAATGTTACTAAAACCAACATGTCTAGTAATTAAAGTAGCAATATACAAATGTCTTACTAGTTCCATTGATGGTTACTATCCAATGGCACTACCACGGCACTACAGTAATAAAGGGATTACTCAAACCAACATGTGTCTCTAGATCCATCGATGGAACTAGCAATATACAAGTGTGTCAGTAGTTCAATTGATGCTACTGTCCAATGGTACTACAGTAAAGGAGTCGGTCCTCACTTCGCAGCCGACGTCCGTCGTCTTCTGTTGCTGTCTGCAGTCGGCTACGAACCGCCACCGTAAGAAAGAGCTACCGGCTTCAAAAAATATGCCATTATAATTCGTTATATTGCCATACTTAGTGGATATAGACTGGTGCTTGGTACTTCCTGTCCTGGCATAACCGTTTATTTCGACACACACTCTCAAGGTACCTATTCAAAATTTATAGGGTATTTTTCGTTGATCTGGAACTGAAATTTACAAGTTATATCGTCTTATACTACAAGTATAGGGAAAGCTCAGAAAACTATTCATTTGTAGGTAAATCATAAAAAATATTGTCCATTTCGAAAATCATATTTGGAGAACTCAGTTGCCTTAACTTTGCACCTCATTTGTATCCGGCGCAAACTTAACCGGCCAGTTAAGATACGTTTATACGGAACCCTCGGTTCGCGAGTCAGACTCGCACTTGGCCGGTTTTTTTGCTTTATTATTACTGAAGCCATACAGCCATCAAAGGATTAGCCATCCTCAATCTTCAGTACTGTAAAATTTTGCTAAATGTGACTTACCCAGTTCTTCCCCTTGGCCCTTCACTTACTACGAACAAAATTTAATTTGTGTATAACTCGCAAGTTACACATCCGATTGCAAATATTTTAACTGTATCTTGGAGTACAATTTTGGTACATTTTTTCAGAGTAATAACATTTCTCAATAAACAAGGGCTTCATGGTAAACAGCGATACACCCGCCATCCTGACAGTCAGAATGGCGGGTGTACCTAAACATTGTAATAACTTTTTGTACGGAGAGGTACAATTTTTTTTAAAGTTGGTACAAAATAGTACATTTTGAGTACATTTTTTTGGTATAATTGTTTTACAAATCCGTGATGGTACACCCGCCATTCTGACTCTCACCTTTTTTCTGTCATTTATATAGTTACTAACTCTAATATAAAGACATAAATTATGAAAGTCTGTAAAAGTCTATACTCTACTGCCCAAAAACACACTGCTAACCGATGGTATAATGTCGCCAAAAAAGCATCACTTAGTACCACAGATTACAAGATGAACAGCTGCATTCACACAATTTTCAAATAAAAAAAAAACTTATTGTACTAAGGCATTGCTGCCAACTTCAAAAAAAAAGTTTTATCTTCAGTGCATGGATGTTTAGTATAGTGAACGTAACCTTTATGTATAAGTTTAATTTTTTTGACAGATGTTTAGTATGGTGATCGTATACCTTTATGTATAAGTTAATATATTTTTGACAGATGGATGTCAATAAAAAAAAGTTTATCAGAGACAATTTTTCTTTTTAATTTTGTTGATTCCGAGCGGGAGCATGTAATTATTTTCTTTGTTGTTTATTTGCATTTTATTTATGAAATGTCGAGTCGTAGAAAAAGTATTGTATGCAACGTTGTATAAGTAGGTCAAAAAACACTCGTGGCATCTTTCTTACGATGTTCGCTACGCTCACATCGTAACCCATGCCACTCGCGTTTTTTGGCCCCTCTTATACAACGGTTGCATAAAATACTATTTCGAATACGGTTTTTTAAGACCGACTTGGAACAGTCAAATAGATCGGCGGCATTAAATTTACAATTGTATTCTCTCAGAATACGTACAATTGGGGAGTTTTGTTTTGAGCATACCTAGTGTTTACCTTGGGTATGCTGAAAAGTCGACGTTCGGAGTGCCGGGTTCTGAAGGTTGGCACAGAAAAGCCAATTTCGGCAAGAAGTGAAGCACTATCGATACGACCAGACAGGATATCATGTAGTATAGAGACATCAAGCAATATACGACGGTCCTCCAGGCTCAGTAAGTGGTGGCGGCTGCACATAGACTCGTAGCTTGGATCCCATTTTTTGACACGATAATTTAAATGACGCAAAAATGAGCGCTGTAATTTTTCAATTTTTTCTTTATGCGTGACATATTGGGGGAACCATATACAGCTGGCGTATTCTACAATACTCCTGACATAGGCAAAGTACACAACTTTAATGCAATTGCTATCGTGAAAATCACTGCACACCCTGAAAACAAAACCCAGATTACGATAAGCCCTAGCGACTACTTTATCGATGTGCTGTTCAAAAGTTAACTTTGAATCCAGTCACAAAAGGTCTTGAATAGTGTTTACTCGTTGAATAAACTCACCTCCTATATGATACTGACGTAATATCGGAGAACGACTACGTGTAAATGAAATTTGAGCGCATTTATTTACGTGAACATTTATCCTGTTAGTAATATAGTAAATTGATAATCGATCCAAATCAGCCTGAATTTTGTCGCAGTCACTCTCCTGGTTAATGTCAAGGAAAACTTTTTTATCGTCAGCGTACATTAGGAAGTTAGAGTTGCAAAATACAGTATAAATATCATATAAATAAGCATTATACAGCAAAGGTCCTAGGTGCGAGCCCTGGGGGACACCAGAGGGAACGTTTACGTAGTCCGATCTACAGCCGCCAAGCACAACAGCCTGGCGCCTGTTAACTACATATGACGATATCCAGCGATAAACATCACCACGTAGTCCCAGCCAATACAGTTTGCGAAGCAGGATGACGTGATCTACACGGTCAAAAGCCTTTTCAAAATCCGTATAAATCACGTCCACCTGTTTCCCCCTCTCCATCCTTCGAAGGACAAAGTTAGTAAATTCGATTAGATTTGAAACCGTTGACCGACCCCGTAAAAAACCGTGCTGTTGAGGTGGAATGCCTTTATTTAAAATGTTGTAAATATTTGATAAGACCAGTTTTTCTAAAATTTTGCCGAATTGATTTAAATTTGAAATTGGACGATAGTTAGTTATCTTAGCTTTAGGTCCTTTTTTGTAAATGGGCACCTTCAGCTAAAGAGCGGTTAAATAGCAAAGAAAGAGGCAAACCTAAGCTGGAAGCGCACTCTTTGATGAAGAACGGAGGTATCCCATCGCTGCCTGCTCCACCATAGTTCAACCTAACACTCCTCCTCGCTTCGCTCGTCGTCGTACCTAACCTAAGCCAAGTCGGACCTGTCTTAGAACTAGATTGTTGTGGGTTACGTACCGTTGGTTTTTTTTTTCTTTTTTTTTTTTTAAGTAGGTACTAGCGGCGCCACGCGGTGTTACCCGCTCATCACACGGGGACACTATTTATTTTTCGAGATAAAAGGGGCATGTATTTAAATCGATATCTGTATATTCCCTTTTTTCGATCAAATGTTTGAAAGTTTCACCATAAATACTGACTTGCACACTAATTATGCACACTAAATAATGCGAATTCAATATACTATTTAAAGGTATTTGCAAAACTGTTTTACTGAAAATAAAAAAAAATAACTAACCTAACCTAACCCGGCCGAGTCGGACCTTAGTGTGCAGTGCGAGGATAATTAGTTTTCGAAAACTTTAATTAATTACACATGCACCTATCGCAATATGAACGAACGAATGACAATAAACAAACATGGCGGGACGTTCGGTACAAGAATCGAATGGCGCTCTCTGATTGGCGCAAATGGCCGTGGCTGTCATGGCGCGCACTCGCGCCAAATCGTTCCTACAGTGGCTATTTTCATGACAAAAGAATATGAAGTATTATTTTAGATGTTAAGTTATAATATATGATGCTGTCTATTGAAGCTCGAATATATAATTTTTGAGGAGCTTGTATTGAAGCTGTAAAACGAAAAATGATGATGAGTTACAAATTTCGTGGCTGAGTTAGTAAATTAGACGGCAATGTATAAATCAGGAGGACAAGTAGTAATAATTGTTGATTATGACTTGATGCTTTCTTTAACATTTTTAGTTGGCGTTGTAAAGAAGATGAATTAGTTTATTAGAGGCTATCTCATATTCCCGATGCTTAGTTATTAAAAGAGAAGTTCGACCAAGTGGCCAAAAAATAAAATTGCGGCCGGATTTATTATTTCTCATAATAAATTTACTTGTTGTTTTAAAAAAGGGGATAAAATAAGGGATCCTGTAAGTTTTTGTGACCAAATATTGCAAAAATGAAAACAGTAACGTCCTATATTCCCATCAAAATGTTGGTAACTTTTCTGTCTTTGTCGTACCTAAAGAAAACTTTGAATCGTCTTAGTTTATTGACTATTGTAGTAGGTAACGGGGACTTAATTTTTTTGGAAATAATCTAGGTGCGTTGTGATCGCAATATACCCAACACTCCTAACCTTGGCTTTTCGTTAAATCCTTAGGGAGAGAATTTCGGCTACTGTTTAAATCAGTATTCTCAGTTAATAAAAATTCTTTTTTTTTTACATTTTAATCCAGGCTCAATAAACGAAATTTTGTCACTCTTACTCAGAGGATCCCACGTTTTTCATACAATGTTTTACCATCTAATCACCTTGCATTGAACCTTTTTAGGAGATTAAATTCAAATAATGACTGCAGAGTTTATACACGAAAATATTCCTTTCAAAAATGTTCAACTTTCCACCTTAGAAAAAATGCTCATAGTAGTATTTTTGTGGCTCTACACGGAATATGAGCAGTCTTACGCAAATAATCTCATTTTTCTCATCTAAACTTTTGCCTTCCATTAAACCCATTTTGGAAATGAATTTCAAACGAGGCTTTAGTTTATTTTCTTAGTTTTCATTGAATATTCTATACAAATATCTGTGTACCACTTATTCATAAATTCATAACATGCAAATTTTCTCACCTTCAATTTAACCTGCTTAGGGGATAAATATTCAAAAATGATTTATATTTATTTATTTTCTTACTTTGTATAGACGAAAACACGAAATATTACCATTCTTACTCAAGGAATCCCAAACTCTCCATACAAACTTTCACCTTCACTTTACTCCATTAGGGGTTAAATTTTCCAAAACGCTGAGATTAATATTCTTATTTTTTGACGAAAAGTCCCCCGCTGCACTCCTTACTAAAAAAAGGGCCACGAATCTCATACAAAGATTTACTATTCATTGAATCCCTTTCAGGGGTGAATTTCAGAAAATGCAGCAAATTTCTTTCTTACTTCGTATAGAAAAACCTTTTCACGACATATTACTACTTTTACTCAAAGAAACGCAAGCTCTTCATACAAACTTTCACCTCCCACTTTACCCCATTAGGGGTTGAATTTTCAAAACGTTTCATATTCTCATTTTTTGGTATACAACCTCAGTTTTTGGGTCTATACGTAAGATGGTGCACCTCTTAATCAAAAATACGACGTCTCTTACACAAACTTCCTTTTTCCATTCAACCTCCTTCCGGGATGAATTTCCAAAAATGCTGAAAGTTAGTTACTTGTTTCGTATTGAAGAACCTATACAAGAATTATTATCTCTTTTACTCAAAGAACCCCAAGTTCTCTATACAAACTTTCACCCCCCATTTAACCCCTTTAAAGAAAGACTTTTTCAAAAGGAGGAACGTCGTTTGGAATGGGACGACGCAGTTGATGGATTGGGACGACGAGAAGGAAGAATGGACATCCAAGCACAAGAAGGAAAATGTTCGTTTATATATTGTCACTACATGATCAATGATCATACCCTTCTGCTTTTTCTGCACTACACAGTCATCATCAAAAGTAACTGACAATTTGAGTATGCAGTTTGACATAAGCCAGTAGTAGAATCAATTTCGACCCGAAATCTCGAAACCTAATTCCGAGTTAATGGGTACTTTGGTAGGAATATTACGCAGTCCTATTTAAATACATGGGCGTTTGCACGCGGCAGCTTATTCCTTAATTCCTTTCTTTATATCTCTCTAGGGCCCACTGTGAGTATTAAAACATCACAGTATTTAATTTTTTTTAATAGGTAACCAGTTTGCAGTATGGAAAAATTCTGGCCAACTCCCTTGCGCCATAGACAGACAAAAGTTATTGATTGTTTTACGAAAATCATAATGTTTTAATACAATTTTATATTGAAATTAATCATTATTTGGAATTAAATATTAATAAAAATATTCACTATTTAAATGTTAGTTATTTAAAAGTCTACATTTACATTTCTTTTTTCAGTCTTGTACCGGTGCCAGAAAAAGTTCTAGAACTGAAAGTTGAATTGTAAATGGAATGAGATGCTATATCGGAATATTCCAACTATTTTTTGACCCTGTTTTGCAAACAATATATTTGATTATTTTCCATGTGTTCAGAAGACGGTTAGCTAATGCAGCAGATTCAATCAATCAATTTAACATTTTTAAAAATCTTATTGATTGTCATATTTTTTTATACTGAATTGAGAATCCCCACCAGTTGTAGAATGTAGAAATATAAACAGATATCTTTCATTCTTTCTCTATTATCTCTAATGGTGGGCAATAGCACTTTAAACCTCTCTTGTGCCTATTCTCATATATTTTATTATTTTTTATAAACACATTTAAAACAATAACATAAATAATTCATTATACGTTATTTGGTTAATTGCGTACTTCATGAGTTACTTTAATTATAGAAACATGTCATTATTGACAACTAAAACTCACTAAGTAATAAATACCTACTCAAAACAGAGCTCATATCTCAGTATCAATTTACTAAGTAGATACGAGGTTTTGAAAAGCAGTGACAGAAATTTTAGTGAGTTTTGGTTGTCACCGGACAATATTTTTAAGTGATGGTGATATTTTTGACAAGTCTTAGTTTTACATGCTTGGGCATGTTAGCATAGACAAACTGTAGGTATAAATATAATTCATAACTAGAAGGTACCTGTGAACTTCATCTGTGTAGAAGGAAAAGTCATTGAGTAACACTCATTTTTGCTTCTCTGTAGTTGGGTTAAAAGAATCTTATAATCATCTGTAGAAGCGTAGCTATCTGTATACCAAAACTTGCGTTTAGGTGTGATGAACGGATAAAAAAATCACTACTATTTTATAATAATTATGAATAATTTAATAATATGTGTATAGGACTCTATTAACCAAGTAGCACAACAACAATTATTTGTGTATTTATCAATAAAACAAAACACTGACGTCACAGCCCTTTAATTAAATAAGTACTAACCAAGATTTAACTTGTTTCTCAATAAATTGTGTTTCCAAAAGGAACTTTGTTATTCGCTATAATATTATATTAAAGGCTTTTTCTATTCACTACATTTATATTTCTCTATTATATAGATTGTTTATGCAAACTGCCAATCTGTTATATTTATGCTTGGCCTGCGTTTTTTGATGTCAACTTGATGTTTACATTGAATGTTTCTTCATATATACTTAATGCAAATAATCTGTTCTTGAACATACATGCCATCTTTACAACGAAAAGATGGCATGTACTAGTACTATGTTTCAAAGTTCGTAAAATACATGTAATGGATACCTATACGCGCTTTTTACAATACATGACATGGAAGGAAATATGAACGTAAACGATGAAGGCGCTTGGTAAATAATTCCGATATTGATACTGAACCTATATGTTAACATTTTAGATCTTTAAGTTTACTTGATCCATTGTTTCCTTTCAGCATGCACACAAATTTATTTAGTGTTAGAATAATGCTACAATTATGTAGTTGTCTGTTATCTTTACAATCATTAAGATCTGAGTCAGCTGAGACCGCCTGAGGCCCGGCTGCAACGTGTGGTACACTTACCTGAGTTAGGTTGCTCCTGTATATCCACCGCTGACAACATTCCTTTCTTTTCGAAAATACTGCGCACATTTGTGCAAGATAGTTCCGTATCGGCAACACAAGTACTCGACATATAACTAAAGAGTACCAGTACCAACAATATTTGGCTCATTCTTAATCCGTAAATCGATTTTTTGCTGGGCGACAATTCAACACAATAACACTTTCTCACAGACATCGTTTATACAATTTACGTTATTTACATCAATTGCAATTAATGTAAATAGTAAAGTCATATGGTATTCACAGTTCCTAGGCTTTTTTCGAAAAAAACGTATTATTTTATTATAAACTAAATAAACGCGACCGCCAATAACCGCTTAGTCAACTACGATTCATGATGGCCGCAGTTCGACTGCAATGTAAATTAGTTCAACTTCAACTTCACTTCAATCAACTTCTCTTCTACCCATAGCTTCTACCAATCCCGTCAAAGAGACAATGAATAATCAAGGCTGGCAACTTCAAAAAATGCTAGAGCTACTTCGAAGCTTATAATACGAAATTTGTACTGTGCCACCTTTCTTACCCTTTGTTTACCTAATACTTGAATGAACGGGACCTCATGATATCAAGTTAAATAAATTACGTCTACTATAACTTCAGAGTAGAACTCCTAAAGATTTAAACCCGCTCCAGACCTTCCGATCCGATGCGATTTATCGAAGCAATCGGATAATGTGTAGTGCAGTTGTCCGATTTATCGGAAGAAATCGGATAATAATATGTAGTGCAGTTGTTAGGAAATTTCTTCCGATAAGTCGGATCGGATCGGAAGGTCTGGAGCGGGTTTAACAGCCGTGTTTAAGAGTGCGTTCAGCGTTTCTATTGGTGAACCATAGATAATTTGCACGAAACTATTGGTTGTATATTATATTAATCCGGGAATTCAGCTCGTGGCTTTTGCTAAGAAGAAGAGGAAGTTTTTAATAATAATATTAACTTTATAAAGAATAGTAAACCATGCTTGCATACTTTCGTATTGAAATTAAAAAGTGGCAATACTGTAGTGTTGGCCCCGTTTTCTTATATTGATTAGAAAGGGAGGACACTACAGTATTGCCACTTTTTAATTTCTACTCTTTTTGGTCGGACTGTAGTACCATCGTTCTTGGTCTCTTGAGTGAGCGGGATGGCACTAAACCACGGCCGAATTTCGAACGTCGGAGTAGCTCTTCTGCAGTTCTTGCATTAATGCAGCTTTGATATGCAGCAATACGAAGGAGTAATTTAGGAGAGTGTAAAGCCGCATAAAATTCGAACTGCATTATGTTACCCCGGCACTGTCGCGAAGTTGGCCTAATAGGCTAGTTGACTCATGTCAAATTGTATAGTAATGTTTAACTTTTCAATCTTTTCAGGGATAATTTCCAGGGTAAAAATTATCCTATGTCCTTCCTCGGATCTTAAACTATCTCCATGCCAAATTTCATCAACATCGATTCAGCGGTTTAAGCGTGAAGAGGTAACAGACAGACAGACACACTTTCGCATTTATAATATTAGTTTATAATATTAGTATGGATAGTATGCATTATTAATCCGACGTAATATCGTAGGTACTGTTACTTACATCAAACAGTAAAATATTGACATATATATTGTTTTATATATTGTATACCTACAAGTATGGCTTTAATAAATAATGAATGTTAGAATTCATGTCGCTTCTGCATAATGAATTTCTTAGGTCTACCGGTTAGTAATGTCATCTTGGCAGGTGCTATACATTGCGTTTATGATACTTTAAATTGAATGCTACCTAAAAGAAATCGCGGTAATGTATTTCGTGTCATTTCCGTCTCCGGATTGAGGCGATGACACCCGAGAAAAGCCGAATCGTTAACTGATTTTAATCGTATTGTACGACGGCCGAATATTTACAGGTAATTCTACGTCACGCCACAGATTAGCGAAAGACAAAAATGGCGGACGGCGTTTTTGACTGTTCATGAAATTTCTAATTTGTTATTGATAAAATTTAGCTTTCTAGCTTTCACAAAAATACAAGACATTTTTTTCAGAGCTAGTAAGTTCATTATTAACCATTTCAAATATGTATATTTCAAAACTGGGTCTACTAGCCTATTGCACGAGTTTCTGCAGCGAAGTGCCTCCCACACTATAGTCTGGCTAATGAAAGTAGAATAGAAAATGGCGGGAAAATTTAAAAAACAGCGTGTTGCAACACCGCGTATAACTCGATAAAACAATATTGATACTCGGTATTTTTTTCTACACCTATTATATTGTTACTACTATAACGAGTTCAGATACTATGGTAAAAAAGAAGAATGAAGGTAGCATCCATCTAATTATTTAATGCGAAAAGTGCAAGTCGCATTAGATAATCCTTCACATTTATTTGTGAACTTTGTAAGGGTAAAGAGGGAAAAGAAATGAAAATAGCTCCTCGAAAACACAATTTCCATTGAATCCCTAGTTACTGCTTCCTACACTAATAATAATTTTATTTAAGAACTCACCTGACATTATGCTGTCCCTATCTGTCGGCTTATGATTATGAGGACGTTTTTTTCCTGGAGGAAACTAGTTAGTCCATTCCACACATTGTTGTTGATTCCACCTTCATGGTTTTTGAGCATGGAAGAAAGAGACTGATGGAAGTGGCAAGTAGGCGTTCCCGTGTGTCCAAGCATATGTGCCGTGGCACCTCTCCGTCGTCAATCGCTAGTCAAACGCAGACTAGATTTGACGTGTGAAATCTACAATAAAAAATAATTATTTTAAATTGATCATGCCGTGTTGTGCAGTAATAACCTGCCGAAATTCAACCCCTGGCAAAAACTGTCTGAAGGAGGCATTTCGTATCATCGCTAAAGTATTATTTAAATAATAATTCCATTTTTTATTTATTATTATTATTATTATTTACTATCGTTTGTTATCTACATTAAACAGTAATCGAGAAAATTCGCTATTCAAGACGTCAAAGTGAACGCTACTCAAGTCGGGATGCGGCTATGTTACTATCGCTACTATTGTCGATACCAATTTTGAATTTGATAACTAAAATTAAATAATGGAAGATTTATTAAGGGGAGACCTACGCAAAAATAGTAGATTGTACGACAAGTGCATAAAACGCATCATTTTACACGAGACGTTTATCCATCCGAGCGAGCTTGCGAGCGAGGATGAATATAAAGTCGAGTGTAAAATGCGTTTTATGGACGAGTTGCACACTCTACTTTTCACTTCGATTGCGAGGAAATGAAACTGTATCATGTAAATAACATATATACACATATCATGTATACCTACTTAAAAACAAATGTAATTAAAATTTAAAGTTACTTAAATATTTCTCATTGCTCTAATAGCAATGAGAAATATTTATAGTAATAGTTTAAAAAGTAATAAATGATAGTACATAAAAGTTTCAAGTTTATTTCAAGAAGTTTTATTGTGTACTTTGGCTGTTGGTATATTTGCCTTGGTCTTAGAATACTAACAAAACGAAATAAAGTAAAGAGTTAAAACCCGTTCCAGACCTTCCGATCCGATCCGATTTATCGGAAGAAATCGGATAATGTGTAGTGCAATTGTTAGGATCTTATACACTACACATTATCCGATTTCTCCCGATAAATCGGATCGGATCGGAAGGTCTGGAACGGGTTTTATTGTATGAAGTTTTGTTTTTTTTTAAACTGTTTATTAAGAACCTTTTTCGTGTGGCTGTTGGACCGATCGCCTTGGTCTTCGACGACGATTTTACTTTATGCTCTAGAGCATAAAAAGCGACTTTATGAGCATTTCTCAAAAAGTTTGTACATTTACTTTACGTCTTTGTCCGGGCCGGTTCGAAGCTTGTAATAAATTAAGAGACAATATCTAATATAATCTGACCTTGAAAACTTAAAAATAAGTTTAGTATCTCTAAGATAATATTATTGTCTGAAATCATAATGCATAATATAATTTTATAAAAATATTTTAAAATATTGGGTAGGTCTCGTTTGTATGGCAATGCAAATGTCCCCTTAACAACATTGTAGTTAAATTATCGATTTTCTGTAACAAAACTTAGTGTTTCGGGTTGAGTGTTGTGTTTCATTACAAAAGAGATACCTCAGAATTCATAAAAAATAAGTATTATTGTCGTTATTTAACGTATATATTTATAATAAAAGATAATAATTTGTCCTAGAAAAAGTTCCAATTTTGTTTCCGGTGTTTGTTACGCTATTTTCATAGAATTCTGGGGTTTTGTTAATTCAATTGTAGTTTTATAGGAAAGTGGTAACACTAGGGATATTTTTAAGAGTGGCCATCTTGGCATGTTGACAGTCTATCAAACGCAGCGGTAGAAACACACTCGCCGTTGGTGGCAACCGAAAATTTGAACTCCTTGTTTGTTACGGGATAACTTGGTAAGTTTAACTTTTTCTTCGGTTTTGTTTCAACTCATCACTTAATCATATTATTACGACTAAGATACAGTACATACAATATTCGAGTTATTCATTCAATTCGGTTAAAATATTTTTTAAAACGTCCGAGCATCACTTCGTTACTTTCTTTTTTGTTACTTTTGAATCGTTTCGTATGACTAGGAAGTGAAGGTAACAAAAAAGAAAGTCTAAGGAGTAGTATAGACTATAGAGAATGACGTAATACAATATATATATTTCTCTTAAAAAAAATTAATAAATGTATTTTCAATTTTAATAAAAACATATATTATAAAGCAAAAGTTTTCTGATTTTGAGTTAAATAATAATATTATTTATTTCTTTTCTAGCTGAAGAAAAAAATGAGGCTTTTTTTACGTTTTTTTTTTATTTTTATACTGTACAAACGATATGTTTATTATCATTGGTAATTGTAAATATTAATTGTTAAATAAAACCACTTACGTCACCCTTGACCGTAAAGCGGGATTTACGCCCGCTTCGCGGGACGAAAATCTCACATCCCGGCCAAGGCATGACGTAAAACTTTAGACAAACCACGGGCGGTAATTCGTAAAGCCCCAGATTGCATATTTATTAGGGTGGGTCATTTTTTTTTCTTTTTTAATTTCTAACGGGCACAGTTGAAAAAAGGTGCCATTTAGTGTCATTAATGGATACAATATTGTTATTTATTTTTATATTTCCGTTTTATTGCCTCCAGATTACTCCAGAAAAAAGTTCCTAATGTATGGAGCACTAAAAAAAAGTGCCCTTGTATGTTTTTTTTGTTGTATTTTGTTTTGTGATGCCCTACTTATTATACTCAGAATAAAAATACATTTAAATATTGGGCCAAATTTAAAATAATAAAACCAGACTTCATAACGCTCATTCAAGATGGGCATTTCTATACTAACTTAAAAAGATTGCCGTGTAGGTACTGTAATACTCTGATTTTACTGTACTTTTTGATGTTTAATTTTATTATTATTTGGATTCTTTATTGTGATCTGATCACGTCTACAAGTAGTCAAAACTGCATTTTGTGATTTATTGTATTGTTCCTATAAACAATACTCTTGAATAATAACAGAAGATCTCATGTCAATTCTGCTTGAATTGGCACATTATTTAAGCACTAATTAATCTGTATGATTATTTTTTGTGATACAAAACTAATAATTATATAGTAAGAAATGTAATTACTATTAAAGTGAGTTGTTAAGCATCTAATTAATATTGTAAGTGTACGTACTAATTGTACACTATGCTTAATAGTTCCGATTTTGTTACAAAGGTTCCTATTATTGTTACTGTCCCTTGAAAATATTAGAGGTTTTTGTTATTTTTTGTTAATTATTTGTTAAATAACATACATTTAATACATGTTTAAAATATAATTTAGATGGTCTAATAAATTGTTCTTCAAAGATATTTTAAATAACTCAATTTCATACGCGTGATATTGTAATTTCAAACCTGAGTTTTGACTAAATGGTAACGTACAAGAGTAGTTACCATTATATCTTTAACTTATCGGAATATAGTAAGCAATTTTTATGAAAACATATACGCGTATTGGTTATTACTATGTTAACTAATAAATAAATTCAATGTAATTCGTATGTGTTTATTTTATTTCCCGTTTGAATTAAGGTAACAAAACCGGAAATTTTGGTTGCCTCGGCTCAATTAAATAAACTTTACAGTTAAAATTACACATCTAATCTCTGTCAAAAATTAATAAACTGAATCCTTACATAACAGTTAAATAATAAGCAACAACAAAATCATTAAAATGTGATATTTTTTCTTTGTTACGACTATCCGAGAAATGTACAAACTTTTTGAGAAATGCTCTTATGTTGCCTACGCACAGCATAAAATCGAACTTTTAGAGCGAGAGAAGTGAAAAAAATGTTTTCACTTCTCATGCTCTAAAAGTTCGACTTTAAGCTGTGCGTAGGCGACATAAACTCGCTTTTTATGCTCTAGAGCATAAAGTAAAATCGTCGTCGAAGACCATGGCGATCGGTCCAACAGCCACACGAAAAAAATAAAACTTCATAGAATAAACGCTTTATTTTTTTTCGTTTCGTTTGTATTCTAAGACAAAGGCAAAAATACCAACAGCCAAAGTACACAGCAAACTTCTTGAAATAAACTTGCAATCAAGAATCTTATATACTAACTGGATATTGCATGCCGAACATTCCTTTGAAGCCAGAAAAAATGACCTTGAATTACGTCACGCCGATCTTGCATCTCTTTCTTTAAGGTGTCCATGATTAAGCATACATTAGGAATATCCCGCGGAATTTGACATATACAACACATTGCTGATTGATGATTTTGTAATTTATTAAATTCAAATCCGATCAACTGTTTTATCATGAAAGTGAACACCCATCCTAGTAGGATAGGAAAGTATATGCATAGCTAAATTTTATTGTTGTTTCGTGCGTTGCCGTCCCGCTCGCACTGGCTAATTTACCAGAAAGGAATGGAAGCCTTACATCGGCGATAAAACATTAGCATTCTAGGCAATGCTGATTTCAAGTGTCCGTGTAACTGGAGACCACTTACTGATACTTAAACGGACGGCTAAATGTATGGAGAAAAACGCGAGGCATACGTCAACGTCCCTTTTTCACCATGTATTAGCCGCCTTTACGCAACGGCAGCGTATTGTGAGCACCTATGAGGCCAATACTTAAATATAGCAGCAATTTTAGTATAGACGTTTTTTGTTTATATGTGTTTGTGAATACGAGTGTGACTATGGCTGAGTTCACAGTGAGGTAGCCATTAGTGGATTAGGTTAGGAATATACTTACCGTTGGTGTAGGTATCAATGTGACGTTCTCTAGTAAAAGATACCAATTTGTCAGTCCATTTTTGGTTACATTTCTATGCCACTCTGCACTTAGTCCGCCTTAATGATATTCGGCAAAAGGTTTCCTTTTACCTGAGCACGCCACAAATAGTTCCTAACAAAAACATAAGGGGAGTATTTCTCAATGGATAAAAAATAATAAAATACTAGGACGTTATAACAGTTTCTTTATTTTCCACATGTGAGAACAATTTCGTCAGCAGGGTCATCAAATTGTCGAACGCTCTGAAGCCCTTTATCGGTACAATCGACAGCCAAAACCGCCTCCTTCCTTCATCTTTTGGAAAACTGCAATATTTAATATTATTCAAGTAAATTGTAAAGACACAAACAATAAACATGTTATTCTGTGATATGAATTATGAGAATAGAAAACGTACTAAGTTGATAGATTTAGGTCCATTTTATACGAGTAAATACCATGCATGAAAACGAATTGGTCACCCGAGTTGTAAAACCACACAATCTTTAGTTTCTCATTTAAGACAATGTTTAACTCCAAATAAACAAAATATACTTCTAACTTATCATTATAAACCTATTCGTGGGGTTCTTGAATAAAAACTAACAAAGCTTACAAGCAAAATAGAGGAAGATTGATTGCTAGTAAGATTTTTGAACATTTTCGTAAAATAAGTACTCACCTATAAAATTTTGTGTCGGATTTCTGCCTCCAATTACTTTTACAATGCTTTACTATGCAATACATAGCGCATTACCCAAGTAAATCGACGAAATACGTTTATTTCACGAAAAATTTTATTGAATTGGTGAATGACTTTTGACAATTCTGACATATCGGCGATATTTCTTTATTATTAGTGTTGTCATAGTACGTAGGAGGTGCATACCCGTAAAATGAGAATTTTGATTCGGTTATTTTTTTTGTATAATACATAGAAAACTAAGTAAATTTGATCGCAGAAAGCTTTATATGAAAAATTTTTTTTTTTTTGGAATTAGCTTAAAGTAAATTAATTAGGTAATGCCCGATAATTCGTATTTCTATAAAAAATAAGTTTTTTTTTATAAATAACATGGTAACACATCACAGTGTGGAAAAGAGATAAAACATATGAGCAAAGGTGAATGAACCTGGCTTCAACTCATAGTTCGGCACGCAACATCCAGTTAGTATATAAGATTCTTGCTTGCAATTTTTATTTACTATCATTTATTACTTTTTTAATTTATTTTATTTTAGTAAATCAATATACTATTTATTTAAACTACAACAATAATTTATCGTAGATATAAATGTTTTAAATTTTTAATTTAATTTGTTTTTAAGTATAATATTTACATGATGTAGTTTAATTTTCTCGCAATCGAAGTGAAAAGTAGAGTGTGCACTCGTCCATAAAACGCACTTTACACTCGACTTTATATTCATCCTCGCTCGCAAGTCGCAAGCTCGCTCGGATGGATAAACGTCTCGTATAAAATGGTGCGTTTTATGCGGTTGTTGTACAATCTACTATTGTAGCTGTTGGCTGCCTTATCTTACCGTTTAGAAATACCCTTCTTTTTGGCTCCGTCTAAAAAAGTATTGTAAATATGTATTTATATGTTGAATATGTTTCGTAAGAGTTTTTTTTATTAAATGTGGTTTTATTGACAAACTTTTAGAACCTTCATATGTGACGACCTCGTGCAAAGTACAGGTAAATTAGCACTCCCTATTCTGATCACCGCCTATAGGATAAAGAAACAGTAACCAGCCCTGTGCTTTGCACGGATTGCAGGCAAGTTAGGATAGACATAAACTGCCGGAAATGTATGATTCATCACTAGAAGCAGCTAGTTTGGCAAGACTGTTTTTAAAAAGCTTGTTAGGAATGTTATTTTTTCGTTACCAGACAATACGTAACATATGACGTAAAATATATCACTACCGTAGAGTTATAAATGTGTTGGAATGTAGCAATTTTTTTTTGTTATAAATGGAATTTCATATTGTTTTGTCGAGGACGAAACTATCGATAATTCATACTTAATCTTAGGTACCATCACGTTTTAACTTAAAATATTATTGACCACAGTGTCATCTGTTGTCGAGTAGCAGAATTTTGGTGACTTCATGTTAGCCTTTGGTGACTTTAAAACAAACTTATGTAACAATTTTTGAACATTGTAATTTACATCGCAAATGAAGCGAGGTAAAGTTGTTTTCAGTCTAGAACTGACGTAACTTAAGTGACATTTTGTTGTTGATATTGCTGTAACTTTAAACCAATGAAAAAAGAGTTGTAATAGTGTGACGTGTAATGTAACGATTTGCCTAAAGGACTCCCCCACATCTAGCGTCTCTCGAACGTCGACGCCTCACCAACACCCGCGCTGCGTCGACGGCGTTAACTGGTATAGTATAGTGGATGTGGGTGTCAAGACCGCAAAACTGAAATGGGACTGGGCTGGACATGTCTATCGCATGCATTCGGAAAGGTGGGCCACAATAGCAACCCAATGGATCCCACAAGATGGATATCGGAACAGAGGCAGACCGAAAAGGAGATGGCGGGACGATCTGGACGCATTCTGCAGAGAATGGCAGAGCCGCACTCTCAATAGGATCGAATGGAGAAAAGAAGGCGAGGCCTTTGGCCAGCAGTGGGACACCTAAACAAGCTTTTAATATATTTTAATATAAGTACGTGTATCCTATTTGTTGCTTATTGTCAACTGATATTGTTGAGACGCGACGCGGTGGGTTGCGTGCTCTGTCCGTCGCAGTGACGCTGCGTGGGCGCCGACAAGACGCTCCGACGCTCGACAGTCGACACTGACGTCGAGGAGGCGCGGCGCTAACGCGGCGCCGACGCCGCGCGGGCGTCACTGCGACGTCGACGTTCGAGAGGCGCCGCAGCGTCGACGCCGCGCGGGCGTTGGTGAGGCGTCGACGTTCAGGAGATGCTAGATGTGGGGGAGCCCTTATTTGTATGAGTTTGGCGACAGCGGTTTTCATACGATTTAACCTACATGCCAATCCCATAGGTTCTTTCTTCCATGTTTTTAGAGACAATAACTTCTGCAAAACGAATAAAAGCATGTAGTTGCCTAGTCTCATTTGATAGATATTAATTAATTCATAAATAGTTCATAATGTGTTTAGCCTAGTCGATCGTGACACTCAGTTTTAGGTTTTAATCTTTAAATTAGCAAGGAAAAACGTGTGATTCGTTCACGACAATATATATTAGTGTAAAGATTATAAAAACAACAGTTGCTAGGAAACCAATAGCAGAGTATAAAAAGAAGTATAGCATAGACAATGAGTCCATGCTCACGTTATCAACCTTCTTCTTAACATCCCGTCTCCTCTGAAGCGACTGTTAGTTTTATGAGACTCCTGCTACTTTCAGTAAGTCCTCTAGCCGAGGTTTAAATAAAGGCTTGGTAAGGAAGTCGGCCAGCTGATCCTTAGTGGAGATCTTATTAACTGTTAAGTCCTTTTCTAGGACACACTGCCTTACAAAGAAGTGCCTCAGCTTTATGTGCTTTGTTCGCTGGTGTGTTTCGTAAGGTGGATCATGAGCCAATCTTATAGCCGATTCACTGTCCACGTATAATGGGGTGATCGTTTTCTGTAAATCACTCTTCATAAAATTAATGATCCGAGTGAGCCATATGATTTCTCTGGCAGCCTCGCTAGCAGCAATAATTTCTGCTTCCGTAGAGGATATAGCAACAGAACACTGTCGCTTACTCTGCCATGCTATTGCGCCATTCGCGTAAATGCATATCATGCCGCTTGTGGAGCGTCCAGTAGGACCGTCACCTCCATGATCTGCGTCACTGTAGCACCTCAGACCTTTAAGTGCAGTGGAAGTCTTAAACGTTATTCCGTACGTCAGTGTACCCTTGACATACCGCAAGATTCTTTTCACCCTCGCTACGTCTTCAGGTGTTGGACTGTCGAGTTTACGTGATACAACTCCAACAGCTTACGAAATGTCAGGTCTGGTGCCAACCATTAAGTAAGATAGTGCACCAACAGCTTGACGATATGGAAAGTTCTGGGTTTGAGCATCCTTCGTGGAAAGCATGGTATCCTTTACTATCGGTGTCACAGCTGCTTTACAATCCTGCATTCCGAATCGTTCAAGTAACCGTTTTGCATATGCTTTTTGGCAAATTTTGATACTCCCATCAGCTTTCCGTTCTATTTCAACGCCGAGAAAGTAGGAACCGCATTTCGTTGTTATTTTGAAACGTTGCCGCATTTCATTAAAGAACTTTTCAGTTTCGGCGGAGCTTGCAGAAGCAATAAGTCCGTCGTCGACGTATAAAGCTATTAACAGCTTATGGTTCCCCTCTCCTCTTTTGAACAAGCAGGGATCGCTGTCACTCTGTTCAAAACCTAGTTCTTTGATGTACTCTGTTATCGTAGAGTTCCAGCAGCGCGGAGCTTGTTTAAGGCCGTAAAGGCTTCGTTTCAGCTTGGAAACTTTTCCGTCACTATTCGAGTATCCCTCTGGTGGTTTCATATAAATTTCTTCTTTCAGTGTTCCATACAGGAAAGCCGTCGATACGTCAAACTGACAGAGCGAAAGTTTTTCTTGTGCAGCAATACTTAATAAAGCTCGTATCGTGCTTGTCTTCGCAACTGGACTAAACGTTAGGTCGTAGTCTAGTCCCTTCTTCTGCGAAAATCCTCGTATCACAAGACGGGCCTTGTATTTATCAACAGAACCATCTGGGTTCGTCTTAATTTTAAATAGCCACTTACTGGAGATAGCTTTTCTTCCTTTGGGTAAGTGTACCATTTCCCACGTCTCATTTTCTTTGAGAGAATTGATCTCATTGTCCATTGCTTTTCGCCATTCATCAGAATCCTTGCATGCCGTTGCTTCTTGGAACGTGCTTGGTTCTGTCCGAGGTTCATCACCAATCGAGTTGACGTTGAAGCAAACGTTGCAGATGTAGTCCTTGTATCTGGCTGGTGGCTTAAGGTTTGAGCGCCCTCGTAGCGTCATCCTGCCTTCCTCCTCGATCTCGGATGCTGTCAGTGATGAAGAATTTCGACTTTCTGTCTCTGTTTCATTAGCATCATCGACTTCATAATCTGCTTCGATCATGTCATTGACCTCTTCTTCAGGCTCTTCAATGGATTTTTCTGCTTCGAAATATGAATCAGCCTCAGGCATTTGTACTTCAATCACTGGCTCATGAACTATACATGATGGCCCAGCTACTTCATCTTGACCATCTTGTTGGCGTGGTGAAGCATTAGCTCTATCTCCATCATGACTAATCATTGGCTGCTGATTGTCGCTATTGTCGTGCAGACTTCCGTATTCGGGAACAACGAAGTCAAATAGGCTATTAGGCTTAGCATCGCGTTTGCTCTGTTGGGTATCAGCTTCTTTACTCTCTTCAAGATGACCCAGCAAGGGATTTTCATCAAAGGTTACGTCTCTAGACCGTATCAAATTGAATGACTCGCTATCCCATATGCGGTAGCCATCATCACAGTCATAGCCGACAAGTATTCCCTTTTGTGCCTTTTTATCTAATTTTCTTCTTCGTTGCTTAGGAACATGTGGATAACATTGAGATCCAATTATTCTCAGGTGACTCAGTCTGGGTTTCTTATGATGCCATAGCTCATACGGTGATTTTCCATCGATGCAGGTAGGGCCTGTTCTATTCAGGATGTACACCGCAGCTAGTACCATTTCAGCCCAGTCCCGTAGGAATCTTGGCGTGTGCATACATGAGACTTCGTGCCATTTCCACAACAGTCCTGTTGTCTCTCTCTGTTGGGTTCTGTTGAGGAGTATAGGGCATTGTCAACCTCTGTTTTATGCCTTCTTTGTTGAGAGTAGCTTCTACTTTAGTATTGACGAATTCGCCGCCATTATCGCTTAGCAATTCTTTTATGACAACTCCAGCAGCTTTCACTTCAGCCAGCATGAGTAATAGCTTCGCGTGTACTTCAGCTTTTTCTCTCATGAAGTATACAAATCTGTATCTCGTATAATCATCTTTGAAGAGGACAAAATATCTTCGCTTCGAAATTGAGTAAGGAAAGGGTCCACAGACATCAGCGTATACCAGTTCACCAGGTCGTGTAGCTTTCTGTCTTGTCCCGAACTTCATCCTGTGTGATTTCCCATAGATACATCCTTCACAGAGTTCCTTGGTGGCTTCTGCTTTAATGTCAAACTCTCTTTCAATCAATTTCTTCACATGGCTTTTATTTTGATGTCCAAATCTTTCATGATACAGCTGTAACAGATTTGATGTTGTGGACAGCTGGTTCACTCGTACAGTTGGCTTGAGACATCTGAGCTTTAATTTGAATAGTCCGCCGAACTTGCTGCGAGTACCAATGACTTTGATCTGTCCATCCATTTTTAGAGTACATTTTAGAGTAGTGGACTCAAAAACACTATTATCCGACTTGTCATGGGTAGCAAGTACTGAGAATAAATTCCTGCTGATACTGGGCACATACCAGACATCTTTCAGCAGTATCGGCTCTTGTTTGCCGTTTACATCAGCCTCTGCTAGAATATTTCCAAGGCCCAGGGCTTCAATACATTGGCCATTCGCGCCGGTCACTGTGTGCTGGCTTTTGAAGTAAGTAAAGCTTTGAAACAGATCTCCTCTATTGGTGACATGACTGGTTGCTCCATTGTCCACGTACCAATTTTCTCCATCTTTTGTTTCTCCAAATACTTTTTCCGAATGTACTGTCATCACTGTCAGATTCATGTCAACAATTTTGGATTCCTTAGGCGGTCTTCCGTCATGGATCCACTTCTTGCAACTTCTAACTCTGTGGCCCTTTTCTTTGCAATAGTTGCATATAAGCTCCTTGGAAAATGTTTTCTTCCTACCCTTACTCGTTCTTGCAATCAAAGCTTCTGCAGCAGTCTCGTCTTCTGTGACTTGAGTGTCATTCTGACGTAAAACCCTTTCGTGTGCGCATAACTGACTTGTCAGATTTTCGACTGAGCGTGCCTTTTTCGAAATTAACAGCCAACTAGACTTGAATCCTAAATATTCTGAAGGTAGGGTGTCTAGGATTTTGCACATGAGGAGAACTTCTGGTAATTTCGCCTCACTCTGCAACTCGGTACACAAATCGCTCCAGATATTCTTTAAAATTGACACATGTGTAATGATGTCATGATCCTTGTCTTTTTTGTAACTGAAGAATTTCAGGCAATAGTCGTATGTTTTATCCACACAGGTGCCTCCATAGATGCGCTCTAGCTCGTCCCACATGTCTTTAGCACAATCAAATCGAACGACTTTTTGCAAGACGTCATCGGACATGTTTGTCGTGAACAAAATTAAAATTGCACTGTTCGTAGTTACAAAGCTTTGAAGATCCTTTTCAAACTTAGCCTTTTCTTCGGCAGTTGCAGTTGGCGCCAAGGCTGGTTTTGTCTTCCTTCCCTCAAGGATATCCAAACTGCCCGGCATTGCCTTCAGCACTAATTGAATTTTGTACCTCCATGTTTTGTAATTTTTGGGGTCTAAATTCCCAATTTGAACTTTGCACGCATTTATCACGCATAAATCCATTATATCTCTGCTACCACTTTAAATTAGCAAGGAAAAACGTGTGATTCGTTCACGACAATATATATTAGTGTAAAGATTATAAAAACAACAGTTGCTAGGAAACCAATAGCAGAGTATAAAAAGAAGTATAGCATAGACAATGAGTCCATGCTCACGTTATCAACCTTCTTCTTAACATTAATCCAGGTTTTGGCACTTGTTTACATGAGACAATTCTGCCAGCGTCAAGAATATTTTTCTCAAGTGATACAGCAAAATATAACTGACCTTATTGCCATTTAAAGACTATATGACTCCCCAACCTCGGTCAATTTCGTTAGTAGTGTACAACCAGAGTTAAATTTCATTCAGTCAGTCCACAGACTAATAATAATAAGAGATACTAAGTCAGTCAGTGTCAGTGTAGTGTTTATATTCTCTTTGGATTGGAGTTTATTTTATTTTTTAACAGTTTTTTTTATACTTTAAGGTTGTGTTTCTAAGTTAAATGTTTAATTATCTAAGGGTTTAATCAATTCAATAAATAGAGGTACCTGTTACCTATTTATAGTTCTAATAAATCTATTTCAAAACATACAAACAAAAGTTATATATACTTTTATATGTTTATATAATCACAGAAAGTTGCATCTTCAAAATGATTTTTTATGCAAAGATTGCTCTTAAATCCGTCGGCAGGCGATTTTTATCAACAAACAAACTTCGAAATGTTACACATTGCATCTTCGATATGGATGGACTATTATTAGGTAAGTTGTGTCTCTTTATCACTTTTTATTTAAGGTTACTTTTGTGAGAAAGATACAATTTTGTTATTGTACGTTATCTTTTTTTTAATTGTATCCGTGGCGTAGCATGAAACGTTTTCCTGCTAAAGCCGTAGCTGATTTGGGTCTTCAAGAGCTGTATAAATATTTACATTAAAGTAGAAAATTTAAAAATGTAATAGTTCTGGAGAATCTGAACCCGTGTACGGCTTACCCGGACCAACACAGGCGTATTGCCTGTTAGACCACTGAACTGATGCGTGAGCCATTGAATTTTTCTCAAGTATAATTAAATTGCCAACTTCATTAAAAATAGCAATTGGGAATCAATTTCCTTTGGGCCATGCCACTAGTGTGTATATAAACATTATACATTAACTGTTAAATATTGTGTTCAAAGGTTTTTCAAAAAGATAAATCTTCATTTCCCTTGGGATACTAGATATGTTTATCTACCAGTTCCAGCAATAGCAGCATTTACTTGAATAATTCAGTGGTAGCTTGATGCATTCTAAGAGAAAATGTGGCTCTGAAAATATTTTCATTGTGAACATTAGTTTTCCTTACATTATTATTTATATGTTTGTTTTTATTTTTGTTCTTATTTATAATCTAGCTGTACTTAATTGAAACCAAAATTAACTAATTCACAAACTAAACTAAAGTAGTATTAGTTATAAGTTTAATTCATGTAACGTAAGGAAGAGCGGTGCCTCCCAACACAGGCAATTATATGCTTACTGGGTTGCTCCATCCCATAGATCATAATGAACTGTATTTTATGAAATAAAATATTTTGTATTTGTATGTAATAATAATTTAGTATAATACAGATACTTTAATCTTTGTTGCTTAAAGTCATTTCCTGTATGTGCTATGAAAACTAACCTGTCCAGGAGATAGTGACTTTTTATGTAAGAGGTTTTTACGGTATAGTGGAACAAGACCCAAATACCCCAGTTGCTGATTTATGATAAGCATAAAAATTTATAGAATAATTATCATCTTAATGGGTAATCTGCTTTTCTTTTTTGTGAAAAAATATTTTATTTTTAAATTCTTTTGCATATTAGAAAAACTGTATTGTATATCTTCTAGAAGTTATTAAATTAAATTTTACAAGTTGTCAACACAACACTTCTCATCCCATCAAAAATTTTGATCTTACACGCACCCACCTTACTGCTTTCTTTACAGATACAGAGCTTGTGTATAAGAAGATGATAACGCAATTGTGTGCTAATTATGGACATAAATACACCGATGAACTCATGATGAAGGTGCTTGGAGGTACTGAGCAGCGATTGTCTGAGATTTTATGCAAAGAATTAAGTCTTCCTGTGTCTCCTAAAGAATTCAGAAATCAAATACTAGAACTAGGAGATACAATGTTGGCTGGCACACCTTTATTAGAAGGTAAGCTATGTTTCTTTGTGTTGAGCATTCCTAAGGTAAAGAGGAATTATGGAGCTTCAACTGTGACTCTAGATAATTGCAACTTCCAATTGATTTTACAACTTCGACTGATTTTGAAAACTAACACCTGACTCTTTTTTTGGGATCAAATATTATCTGTATGTGATAAACAATAATTAGACTGCTCTAAAAGTCAGAAATGACCACTAAAGGCTACGGAGACCCAAGGTCATCAGGTGATTTATTTGTCTGGTACCACCACCAATATGTGTATTTGCCCTGAAAAAATGTGTTGAAGTACATAATTGTTATAAAATATTGTTCTGTTGAATTTGGAGGATCAATAAAACAATTTCAAATTTGTTTATTGAGTTAATAAAGTCTTCAGACTTTGTGACATATTGAGCTATTTTTATTCTAAAAACTACAGTATGCTCTAGAATTCGCCGTCAGTCATCATCCCTATTACCTATGACACGTCCTCGTATTTAAGTCCTTATTTAAGGTCACCTGAGGCAATTGCGACTAGTGCCTAATAATAGGGTCTCAGAGTTTATAAAATGTTGCACTTCTATGTCATATTAAGAGACGCAATCGTCTCTATAGTCACAGTTCTCTGAGGTGACCTTAGTTGAATAGGCTTTATACTCACGCGGTTTGTATGGGGGGAATATATTTGAGTAGTGCAGTTTACGAGAAAACACCCAGGATATAAATCAGCAGTTTATTATTAATCCATTTGTTTACAACACATATTGTTCAGAGTATTTCAGAACTGACATTGTAGTCAATACAAACAAAACGTTGCTAATACAAATTTTAAATAGCAACCTGTTCTAGATTTAGTTTGACAAAGTTCTAGGCCAGTTTATCATACACAAAAGGTTTTATGCCCAATCTCAATAATAATTCCAATACGCCACCTTAATGTGCATATTAAAAAAAGGCATATCACAAAACATATACAAATCAAAGTTATATCAAACTACTCATGCACCTATAATGCTTAAATTTAGGCAAAGCCTTTGTTAAAATATCTGCGAGCATCGAGTCTGTGGGCAAGTACTTCAGCTGGTTACTTTTGTTATTCTTTAATACACTTCTTATGAAATGATACCTGATATCTGTGTGTTTACTCCGAGAATGGTACACTGGATCACCAGCAAGACACAACACCCCTTGATTATCTACATGTAAGGTCAATTGTGCGAACTTACGTAACCCGATTTCAGTCATCAAGCTGTTCACATAAATTGCTAGATAAATCGCTTCTTTCATCGAGGACGACAAGCTCACATACTCTGCTTCACACGTGTATGTTGCCACACATTTTTGCTTTTGCGACTTCCACGACACGCATCCGCCTCCTAACATGAAAGCATAAACAGAGTAAGAACGTTTATTAGACACGCGCCCCAGTCACTGTCTGAGTAACCTTTTAGTGAATTACCTGTTTTCGTAGACACAAGACCATGCGTTTTTGTGTGCTTCAAGTAACGCAGTACGCGCTTTGCAGCATTCCAGCACTGTTTAGTTGAACTTTCTAAGAATTGGCTCAACTTTGCTACGCTGTTAGTAACGTTGGGTCTCGGTCCCGCAGACAAATACATAAGTGAACCAATTAATTCACGATATGGATATCATTCACACTCATCACAAATCTCGTTAGATTTTAATAATTGGTTCTTCACTTCCATTGGAGTACACACCGAATTGCATTTATTCATGATAAATTTATTTAAATATATCGTCAATATATTTTAAATTAAAATTAAATTAAATCCAGGAATGGCAGCTCGAGGCTTTTGCCAATGTCAGTTTAATAATAATATTCACTTTATAAATAATAAAACCATGAATAAAAACAAAAATTAAATTATTAAAACATGAGATGAAATGAACATGAACAAAGATCCAATATATTTTTGTTGTGACAATTTAATGCCATTGTCAATTCTGTCAGTTTCAATTGCGAGCATCTTTAAATTAGCAAGGAAAAACGTGTGATTCGTTCACGACAATATATATTAGTGTAAAGATTATAAAAACAACAGTTGCTAGGAAACCAATAGCAGAGTATAAAAAGAAGTATAGCATAGACAATGAGTCCATGCTCACGTTATCAACCTTCTTCTTAACAAGCATTTATTTCGCAACGCCATAATCTTTCAATTCAAACTCAGTGGCCAGTTCCCTTTTCAAGCTTTCGATACAACCTCTTTTCTGCGATGCGACTAATATAAAAATATCGTCAACACATCGTCAACATAAACTATACAAAGAGTTTTGTATCGCGGTAAATGTCTTTATAATAAAAACATGGCTCATTTAATGATGCGGCCAATCCCATTCGTCTCAGTTGCTCATCCAGTCTGATGTTCCACTGACCGACGACCGGCTTGTTTGATCCCGTATACGACCTCTTGAGTAGACATACTTCGCCCCCAGCCTTCAAGTCATTCAACATCTTACTGGCTCGTTCATGTATTGTATAGGTGAACCCACAGAAATATATATATTTCTGTGGGTGAACCACTGTTCGATCCGTATAAGATCGTGTAAACATTCTTCTAAAAGTTCGGGTACTTTCATGTATATATTCTCCTCTATCCTCCTGACGACCAGCATTCATAATTTGTCAATTTAATTTTAGCCTTATGACACATAGTTGACAGTTAACTATTGATTGTAGTTTATGTACTATGTGTAGGACGCGGGAAGTCAGGAGGCTATAGTACATTGTTGTAGAGGCTGTAAAGTAAGCAATAGATGAACGAGTAAATTTCGAAGGCCGACCTGCAGGGGAGAATTCTTGCCACCAACTTCAATCTATTTATTAGGCAGTAAATAGGCAATTCCTAGGATCGGTCAGTTGAAACCCCTTTGAGCGGGTTTTTTTAAAGCGGTTTTAAAACTTATACATACATTAAACAAAAATTACGTTCAATCAAATTCGGTGAAAAATTGAAAAAGAGTTGAAAAATCTAGTGTGTATGCAATGAAAAAAAATAGTGTAGATAAAATTCCCGAGTGTGTAAATATGCTGTATTGGAAAAAGACGATTAAAAAATATGCTCATGGAAAAAAATAAAGAATCCGAAAACTATAATACTGTAAAAAGAACTTTCGGGGAAATACGCGAACGGAAAATGTACTACGAAGAAATAATGAGTTCGGGAAAATGATCTAACAAATTGAGTTTATAACTTGTTATGAAATAGTAGATTACATCAGAGGCCGGGAAAATGAGGATTTCCGGCCAAGTAGGTATATACGGCCGAGTAGTGATGGGTCGCTACCGGTAATACTACCAAAGTGAGTATTTTCCCAGTAATGCTACTAGTAATATTACTAAAAATTGGAAATATAGTACGGTAAGATTCAGAATTTTAATTAAAATTCAAGGTTTTGTTTTGCGTAATATTGAAAATGGACAGTATAGACATCATACGTAGTGAAGAGAAATGCACGGCTCTCTCCAGAAAGTAAATTACCAATCTTACCAGTAACTTACCCAATGTTACCAGGTATCTTACCTATGTTACTAGAAATATTACCGCCTCGTAAATCTACACACACCGTTTTTTGTCGTTCCAGATCAAGTTTGCTAGGTCCGAAAAAAAATGGATACTTACATGGATAAATAAATAATGATATGTTCTTAAATATGATATCATATGATATGATACGCAAACTTGGTAGCATTTTCAAAGTTATGCACCACACTGCAAAAGTTACACGTGTAACTTTTCTTATTATTAGTATTGTTTTGGTTTTATTGTGACGCATTATAATTTTCACTCACTTACAGTCACAGATCCAGGGATCGGATATTTGGATGCGTTTATACCTATCATCATCCCATGCGAGTAATCTTTCTGCATATACTCAAAAAAGGCTTGAAAGTTTTATCGGGTAGATTGCAAAGGAACAGGCAGGTTTTGTCAGAGGTAGAGAACACGCGAACAAATATTGAACATCAGGCAGCTCATCGAGAAGGCTAGGGAGTTCAACGTGCCGATGGGCCCATGCTTTATTGACTATGCGAAGGCCTTTGACTGCATCAGATAGAAAAAGATGTCATGAGAGAGATGGGTATACCAGATCACCTAATTTTCCTTGTGCAGAACCTATACCTCGACGGCAATTCTAGGATCAGAGTAGAAGACACCGAATCAGAACCCTTTCAGACCACCGTGGAGTTAGGCAAGGGTGTATTCTCTCACCACAGCTGTTCAATTTCGAGGCGAACACATCATGAGAAGAGTTTTGGAGGATTGGTATGGAGGCGTACGAATCGGAGGACTCCTCATTAATAATTTACGGTCTGCAGATGATACTACCAAATTGCCACCGACTCTACCACTATAGGCTCTAATGAAACGGAACTAGCTGAGCTTTTGCAAAGAGTCCAAAAAGTGAGCGTGGAGTTGGTCTACATATTAATCGGGCTAGAACAAAACTCATGTTTGTAGATCGGGCAGGCGTGTTGCAACGAACGGCAGAACTATCCGACCTCGATACCGTGGACAAATTGAATTTGGACTTTGGTTGCTGTGGATGGTGACTGTGAGAAGAGCCCAGATAGCAACGGTGGCGGTGAAGGGGCTAAAGAAGATCTGGAGGAACAGAGGTATCAGTAGAAAAACTAAAACACGCTGATGAGAACCATGATCTTTTCTATATTTCGATACGCTTCAAAAACCTGAACCCTTAAAGCATGCATTCGGAAGGCATTGACGCATTCGAAATATGGTGCTGGCGACAAATGCTAGGAATCCCTTGGACGGCACGTCGCACAAATGCGTCCATCCTGGCCGAATTAAAGATCAAGTGCCGCTTATCGATCATTTGCCTTCAGTGGATCCTGCAGTACTTCGGTCAGCCAGATAGTTTGGAAAAGCTCATTGTAGTTGGCCACGTGAGGAAAAAGGGCCCGTGGGAGATCACCGATCCGATGGACCGATGCCGTGAATGAAAGCCTTTCAGGAGTAGTTTCCTGAACGGCTTCAATTCGGAAGGCGAAAAACCGTGTGTAGTGGAGAGCTTCGGTGCAACGGATAACGGCCTCAAATGGTCACGACCCTTCAGTTATGAGGAAGCGAGTAAGAAGAGCGAAGAAGAGGTTATACCTCTATATTGCTTGAATCGCAAAGGAGTTTGATTTAAAACCGGTATGGTAAGACGGAAGAGTGAGTTTGATCATGCGGGATGAGCACAGCTCACGCCCGGGACGGACAGTTAAAAATATGAATTTGGATTGCAAGCCGATTGTCCTATGCAAGATAAGAATTTTGGGTGAAAGAGACAAAAGATGATAATGTTATTTGCATAAGGCTTATTGAACTCCACAAATAACCAGTAACTTAAGTGTATTTCATTCGTCTCGTATCTTACCACCTTTTCGGAATCTTACTGGTAAGATTGGAAAGTTACTAGTAATATTTCCAAACAGAATGTTACTGGTAACAGGTAACTTACCGCGACCCATCACTACGGCCGAGCGAGCGTGCGAGCGAGGCCGGATAGTGATACGAGGCCGGGAATCCGTTTTCACGACGGGGCATGTATAGTGCTTTTCTCAAACATACAATGAAATAAAAAAATATACTTCAAAGAACAACGTTTTATTAATTGACAAATCGGACATTTTAGTCTAACAACCAACCTTTAAAAACAAAACCTGCTTTTTGTCAAACCAGCCAGCTGTGTGAATGACCTTGTTGTTGAAACCAAAAAAAAGTTACTTTGCAGGCCTAGGCCTGAAAAGCAGTATGAAATCCCTTTACAGTCCTCTCGAGTTGTTGCGCCCAAAAAGCGATACTTCCGAGCCTATTATAAGGAACGTAAAGACAATATTTCATTGCATGTTTGAGAAAAAAGAATTACAATTTTTCTGCTTACCCTGTCAAAAAACTGTGCACTGCACTGTTTACACGTTACTTACTAAAATGACAAGTCAAAATCTGAATATTGTCAATAAGGACACATTGTCCCGAAATCTCAAACTGACGTGGATTTCATTCGAGGTTACGTCATTTCAGAAGTAAAATTAGTTTAATTAGGGTATTATTTGAACAAGCTTCTTTTTATTAGCATTATTCGAAAATATAAGTTACCTTCTAAATTACTAAGTCGGCCACAACCAACGAGCGTCTGAATAATAGTATCTCAGCCACTAGTTATCTTCTTTGTAAGCCACTGTAATTGTAACTTAAAAAAAAAAAAAAAACATGTTTATTTCAGACCTAGATCCATATTGTGTTAGTTACAAAGAACTTAATTACCTATGTTAGTATATAAAAAACAAAAACAACTACACTATTTAGCCCTGCCTGATGTCACCTCAATCCAGTATTTAGTGAGATGACAATCAAGACGTTCAGATAATGTCCTTAGGAGGCCGTTGCTGCTGCCTCGCACGCGGGCAAGCAAAGACGCAATTCTTTTACGTCTAATGGCGTAAAAGTCGTCTGTTCTCGCCTCCGCGAACATGCCCGATGCACTACAGTGCTTCGGCAACCTCAACAGCATCCTCAGGACATTATTGTACTGGACTCTTAGAGAGTTATAGGCCCTCTGGGTGAATTTCGCCCACAGACTGCACGTGTAGAAAGTTTGACAAAACTTAGCATGGTGGTTATTTTTTAGCATCTAAATTTGAGGCATGCATTCAAATAGCAAACTTCTAAAATATTAATATATGACACCAAAATAGTAATTCTATTAGCTTCTAATTGTATAATTTAGTATGTTTAAAATGTAAGTCATCCTTCATCCTACATTAATCGATCGTAAAATTTACCTAAAATAAAATTGTCATCAAACAGTATATTAAAGCCATTATTATTACATATGAACTATTGAGAAGAGAACAAAATAAAATACTTAAATCTCATTTTAGGTTAGGGTCGCAGTTCAACCTAACACTCCTCCTCGCTTCGCTCGTCGTCGTACCTAACCTAAGCCAAGTCGGACCTACCTTAGAACTAGATTAATGGGTTACGTACCGTTATCAAATATCTAATGTTTAAACTCGATATTATAATTAATGTTTAACCTAACCTATTGCAATATGAACGCACGAATGACAATAAACAAATACGGGCGGGTCGGTACAAGAATCGAATGGCGCTCTCTGATTGGTGCAAATGGCCGGTTGCTGTCATGTCGCGCACTCGCGCCAAATCGTACAGTGCATATTTTCACGATAAAAGAATATGAAGTATTATTTTACATGTTAAGTTATAATATATGATGTTGTCTATTGAAGCTCGAATATATAATTTTTGAGGAGCTTGTATTGAAGCTGTATAACGTACAATGATGATGAGTTGCAAATTTCCGTTGCCGAGTTAGTAAATTAGTTGGCAATGTATAAATCAGAAGGAAAAGTAAAAATAATTGTTGATTTTGACTTGACGCTTTCTTTAACATTTTTAGTTGGCGTTGTAAAGAAGATGAATTAGTTTATTAGAGGCTATCTCATTTTCCCGATGCTTAGTTATTAAATGAGAAGTTCGACCATGTGGCCAAAAAAAAAATCTGTGGCCGGATTTATTATTTCTCGTTTAATTATATGCATTTAAGGGTTAAGAGGCCTTATTCCTTTTAAAAAATATTTTTTACATTTTATGACAAATATATTTGTCATAAAATTATCAATATATATATTGATAATTTCAACCAACTTTTTGAAGTGAATAATAATTAATACTTTTCCCTGAGTTCTAAAAAGTAACATAGCTATTTCATGCTTTAATTGCGTGTCGGGTCACGCTCAGTATAGGGTTCCGTAGTTTCTCATCCTTCACAATAGACGAAAATTACGAGAAAGATTTCAAGCTCTATAAAAAGATCGTAAACGCCAAAGTAACAGTAATTACTTCTGGAAGTAATCGAATATACGCGCCAGATTGAGCGAAGTGTTTTAATATAGTATGGCACTTAACCAATATGTGTAACGTTTGAAGTGTAGGGACACCGCGCGGCACTTACGTCATTTTAAAGAAAATTGTGAATTTTTGCGATAACTCAAAAACGGCTCGACCGATTTTATTCATCGTCATTTTTTATTTTCGGAGCGAATATTTACAAAATTGCTGACTTTATCAAAAAATAATGTTCGGAGACCCCTATTATTTTTAAAAGACCTATTCAACGACACGCCACACACTAGTGTTGGAACGAAAAAAAAAATGACCCCCACTTTAGGTGTAGGTACCCGGTACCCGAAAAAAAAATTTTTTTTTACTTTTTATTTTACCCTTTTTTCACCGTGATACATACACATACTCATACCAAATTTCAGCTTTCTAGTACTAATGATCACGGAGCTAAGCCGCGGACGGACAGACAGACGGACAAGGCGAAACTATAAGGGTTCCTAGTTGACTACGGAACCCTAAAAAACAGTTAACTGCTTGAATTTAGTCAATTTCGAGTAGGTACTTAGTTTTTGAAACAAAAATAATCAATGAAAAATTCAAACTGTAGGTTTCAAATATATACTACCTACCAATAAATCTTGATATAATATTGATAATATAATATGTTAAGAAACATGTTTGATCATAGAGAAAAATGTCTAAAACAATCAGCATTTTTGAACGAGCTTTAATTTGTAATCATTTGGGCTGTTTCAGGAGCAGAGGATTTAATCAGGCACCTGCATAAAAATAAAGTCCCTTTTGCCCTAGCAACTTCATCCAGTGAAAGATCCGTAGTTACTAAAGTAGCCGCTCATAAGGATTTGTTCAAACTGTTTAACCACATGGTAATGGGAAGCAGTGACCCTGACGTCAAATTTGGAAAGCCAAATCCAGATATATTCTTAGTTGCAGCTGCTAGATTTCCTGATAAACCTGATCCATCAAAGGTAAATTATTTTATACTATAATTTATTACTGCTAAATATAATACTTATTAAAGAGATTGGATTGACTCCGTTTGAAACAAAGATTACAACAAAGTTGCAAACCCCTGGCAAAAAATCTACGAAATTCCTACTAGTTTAGTTATCCACTTCGGTCCAGAACTGTCAGTAAAATAAATTAGTACCACAAAATATCCGCAATATGGCGTAAGCTAAAGAGCTAGCTGATGTGTAGATGTGTAAATTTAGACCCGAAACGCAATTTTTGGAAAAAGAGTACGCATTAGTTAGGGTTCCGTAGTCAACAAGGCCGCATTTTTTGCGGCTACCCCAAGGTGTGGGATATCCCAACCCCTGCCGGCTTAATGGTAGTTTTCCTAGGTATGGGAAATTCAGTAGTAGTATATATAAAGCAATTAAAAGGAAAATTATCACACAACCAAGTAGTAATACAAAATGTACTCGACAAAGTAAAAATCCCATAGAAAATTACTCGTACGCCGTTGTAACACCGTAGTAAATATAAGTTTGTACCTAAAATAACGGAAACCAAATATCTTGTCTATTGATTCTTTAAAGCCAAGTGAGGAGAATAGGTTGCACCAAAAAGCTATCTTCCTGTGGTGGCCACGCGAAATGTGGGTGGCGCAATCCCTACATTTCGCGTGGCCCGACACGCTTTGGCCGGTTTTTTTTACCAGTTATTATAGTGCTTTATCATAAGATCAAGACTATCGAAAGGCAAAATCAACTTTTAAGGCAATTGACAACATTTCATATTTATAACAGGTGGAAGTTAATATAGAGATCGACAGGGCTTTATGTCGTGTACCTTAAAAAAAAAATCTTTGAATTTATTCTTCTGTATTTAAAGAAATATAAGAAAATACATCAAATAACTGCAATCTAAGACAATACGGGCTGAATAGGGTTGTTGTCTAAACCAAAGAGCGAAAAGAAATATTTTTTTTTTATTTGACGTTGACAGATGACAGATGCATACCGAGTTTTATTAAGTTTTTTTTAATAAGAAAACCGACTAAAGTAACCGTTCCATTAAGTTCTGGTTTTGGTGTTGCCACCTTTTAAAATGAGTATGTTTTTATAAATTAATAATAAAATAAATAATCATCTCAGAAAATAAATAAAAACAGAGATTACTTCATCTTTTTAAGCAGAATTCAGAAAGTAATAAAATGATAGTCTTAAAAATATGAAATGTTGTCAATTATGTAGGTATACAAACATTAGTCTTTAACTGAAGTAATGAATAGCAAAGTACCGATGCCAATAATAAATAGTCGCAAGGCGCACATAACTTGTTAAACTATAAAACATTTTTACCAAATATAAGGGACGGAAAGAAGTTGTATTAATAATTAATGTACATCGATATCTTCCATAATTATATGATACTTTCTCAAATACTCACCCTGAGATTCTCCATTTCAGTGCTTGGTGTTCGAGGACTCTCCGCACGGCGTGACGGCGGGTATTTCAGCCGGCATGCAAGTAGTCATGGTGCCGGATCCCCATCTAGATAAGAAAATGACGGAACATGCAACTATAGTGCTGCCTTCTTTAGCAAAATTCCAGCCAGAAATATTTGGTTTACCAGCTATTTCATAAGGAATGAATGTTAAAATTTTATCCTTCTATCATGGTATAAGTTAGTAATAGAGTTGTAGATATTTTAACAATACATAACACCATTAACAACTATAAAATAAAAGTTAATAGTCGAACTGGAGTGGCCACTTAGGGTCTATATTCTTCTTGGGTCGATCGTGTTGGATTTTATGAGATTGTAAGAAAAAGCATGATTGATATCGTGGTTGGCCACGATCCTAAAATGATCTGTTCAAGCGGACCAACGAAAAACCTCACGTCATGACAATTGGTGGAATGCTAGTTGCTCGTGATTCAAGCGACGCCGACTATTGACCAAACAAGAAAATGGCATCGTCGTAATTTAAACTGATGCCAAATTACACTTACTTTATTTGACGCGGACAAGACTAGTAGGTACCTGAGTTGTTCATTTCATGTCAGTTGAAATTTAATTACTAATAAAGGCGGGTGCCATACTTATTTTGTAAAATGCACTTTAAACCTTGAAGTACATACTTAATTTGATTGAATTACGATACATAGATGTAGCAGTTTTGTCTACATAGAACTTTCATACTTACTGATGTTGAACTAGTTGATAGTAAGGTTAAAGTAATAAATGTTGAATAAAAATCCTGGTTTAATTCGATTAAATGTTCATTTTACTAAATCTCTATCCGTAATAATTATTAATAACATAAGTTTTGAATTTTATTTTGCCAGTTGTTTCACAGCAGCCAAAACGTCGCCAGCGGATAGATTTGTAAGTACTGTACTGCGCTCGACTCCTTTGTCTGAAATAAAAAATACCTTGTTATTAAAACATGTTATTGTCATTTTATTGATTCTAGCGCGCCCGGTCAACTATCATATACGCCCATTGGACTTAATTCTGTCAAATGACAAAAAAAATACAGTCAGTATATAAGTTAAATAGCTATTATTATTACTCTAATATAAAGACTACAGTACGCAGGGCTGGTAAAAATCTAGTCTACTGAACAAACGACTGAACACTTTTTGCCAATATTATAATTTATAAATAACGTTGTTAATACTGTTAATCTGATGTGTGCCACAGACTGCAACACTTCAATAACCTTTTAAATAATAGAATAAAAAAAATTGTGTAGTAGATCTACGCGACATAATTATCTATAAATTATTGTAAGTAAGTAAAAAACCGCCCAAGAGTATGTCGGGCCACGCTCAGTGTAAGGTTCGGTAGTTGCCCGTCCTTCACAATAGACAGGCTTAAAACAGCGGTTTAGCGGTTTTAAGCCCGAGGTTTAAATTACGAGAAATGTTTCAAGCTCTATAAAAAGGTCGTAAACGCCAAAGTAACTGTAATTACTTATTACCTTCTGGAAGTTATCGATTATACGCGCCAGATTGAGCGGAATGTTTTAATGCAGTATGGCACTTAACTTATATGTCTAACGTTCGAAGACCTCGATGTATAAGGACACCGCGCGGCACTTATGTCATTTTAAAGAAAATTATGAAATTTTGCGATAACTCAAAAACGCCACGACCGATTTTATTAAATATAGGTTTATTGAAAGTACTTGAACTTATGAATTTTCCATAATTGAAAAAGCCGCACCCGAGTGTCAAATTCTGAATTGGTTGCCGCATACGAAGGGTTAAATACTATTGAATTGGATAGGTACGGAACTTCAAAGCAATATATTTATTTTATAAATATTTCATGGGATCTCGTCATTACGTACCTGACGATTATTTATATTGTCTAGACTAAAAAGGTAAAGATCTAATTACAATAGGTAATACAACACATAATACTACAGAAATTAAAATACTAACTATAAACTTACATAACTAAAATAAACGGCTAAAACGGATTAAATTTAATATAAAAAAAAAACATAAAAAATCAGGTCCCTTTAGCATGGTCCTGAAGATGCTGACAGCATTTCCTCGCTAATGCGTTGAGCGAGGAAGCTGCCAGCTCTTCGGTCCCCCATGATGTTGACTGTCCTACTATACTTACTTCATTTCTTAACATTGTGTAAAAAATAAGAAATGTTTCATAAATTAAAAAAATAAGAAATCAAACCTACACATTATATTGTCTTCATTATATTCTTGTCAACACTGAGCGAGTTTTCGAACTACTGACTCAACTTGAGAAGCACTAAAATTGCATACAGAAGTTACTGTTTCTCGTGCATTCGCTGTAAGGAGGTTAATACAATATTAACAATTAGGAATTCTCATAATTATGATGAAAATGCCAGTCCAAAGGACCAATGCAGATAATAATGCTTAAAAGTACCCAAGTATTTTTCCAGATGAAAAAGAACTGGTTGGATTAGAAGATTCTAGAACCTACTTAGATTTTGCAATGTTTTAAGAGAAGAATACTCTAAATTCATGCTATTACAGACATAAAAATAAAAACAACAGTGACTTTATTATATATGTGACATTCTCAAGCAAAAGGTACCACTGTGTTGCTTATCATAAAGATGGTGTTGCCAAGAAAATTTCAAACAAATTTTTTGTTAACCCTTCAGTTGTTAGTGGCAATATGTTTGGAGTCATGAATTACAGTTCAAAATGAAATCTTTAACCACTAAAGGTTTAAAAGCTGTAACAATAATTTAACAGTACATTGATCAAGGTACGGTAAGGCAAGGTAGCCAACTGTCATATGGTTGTAGTCAAAATGTTGCTTTTTGTTTGTTTTGCCTTATTTTGGCGCCCGTCGCTACCAGGCTCTCTCGAGCTCTAGCTAGCGCTGCGTTTTAGGGCGATTACAATACGAAAATTTGACTGTACAAACTGTAACTACAACCCGGTTACAATATTTGTGGACCTCGCAGGTATGTGAAGCCATAAACGCCAGGTCCACAGATATTGTAACCGGGTTGTACATCATAATTGCTGTGAACCTAACAATATTATTAATAAGATAAAGTAAAGAAAGTGAAAAGTCAATTTTCTCATAAAGTACAGATCTTATTATATACATACCATATCGGGCCCATATCTTCGGTTCAACTCCACTACACTCGCGAATCAGTATCGGAAAGCCAGGATTATCTTTCTTGATATTGACATAGTTCGATTGTATAAAGTCCCTGAAAATATTATATAAAGATCATTGCAATGGATTGATTCGATAGAAGTTGAAATGTTTTAGTTTATGTAATCAAGCATATACCTTACGCCTGCAGACTGCTTACTCGTCTGACACAAATGAATTCGTAGTTCTTTTAAGACACCCCCAAGACGGATAGCCATCTTATATGATTTGTATTTTTCCTGTCGAAAATAAAGATACTTATGAATAGGATGATTTAAACTTTTGGTGGCTCTAACCAATTTTATAGATCATCGAAGTGTACGTAATGTACGTATCCGTCAGTTTCTGACAGTGACATTGACATCAGTAAAATACTTTTTTTGGGAAGAATATACTCCATGGAGCTATTATGATATACTCTCACCATGGAGCTACTATGTAAGACAACAGGAGTGTGCACTCAGAATAAGTATGCACACAAAATTAAATCTTGATGTAAATACATATTATTTTACCGATGAAGGGGTCACGATCAGATAGACAGCTCGCACATGGTCAGTGTGCTCCTTTTTGATATTGCCAGTCACAAAAAATAGTAATGATAAGTAGTTTTCAAATAAAATGGTAGTTATTAGTAGTTTACATATATTTTTAAATAAACACTTTAAAATTCATATAATTAAATATTTTATTAGCTAAACGTTCTTTCGCGTCAACAAAGAAACTGACGGAAAATTTTATAAACGTTATAAAATCCGTTAGTAGTATAAAAATAATTTTATGTTAGTGCCATGGTAGGATAAAACCTTAATTATTTTAAACTTTATTAATATAATTGAAAACTGTCAGCACTGTTGACATTGCTTAATGGTGTCTTTTCTGGTTATTGAAATAATTACATATATTTGCATCATGGTAAGAAAGTGCTGCATTAAAGGTTGCAAAAGTAAATCTTTTCCTGGCTGTAATATATTTTTTTACAGGTACGACATGGTAATATTGAATATTATAAAAGAATGTCAAACTTTGATAAGGTATTGATAGAGTGACAATGAATTTACAAAATTACCGGATAATTCCGATCTATATTTTACTTCGAGAAATATTGTTTGTACTAAAAACATCTTGAGCAATAATTTATTACAGTAATGTCGTTTTCAATATACTACGATAATCCTTCGCTATCTAAAGGTGGTTTAGGTTTCAAACCAGCATTGTTGCACACAGCATTGTAAACTCGCGTATGAGTTTGTTTTTGTAAGCGCGTAAGTGAAGGTGCGTATAGGTGCCGTGTCTTTGAAACCACGCGTGACTCGTACGAGCGTTAACGCGTGATTTTACTTTATGCTCATAGAAGTAAATGCGAGCCGCAAAAGATGTAATTTTAGCGCACATGAGCCCGTGTACGCAGTAGCGTAGCGAGGGTATGGCAGCTAGGGCACGCGCCCTGGGCGCCATTCAGCGGGGGGCGCAAAAAAATAAATATACCTACTAAATAGATACCTATTGAAAAAATAAGTGCAAAAATGTTTTTTTTTATTTATTTAGTATACATTTCTGCGTGAACTGAGTGTGGATGTTATTTATAGTCAGGGCCAGCCTTATCCTCAGGCACCCTGGGTGAGTCCTTTATTGTGTGACGCTCTAGGCGCCCTAGACTTGGTTAAAGAAATGCCGTTTAGGAGTCAGCAGCGCCCCGGACGGCCGCCCGCTTCGCCGCCCTCCTATTATCGACCTACACAAATCTTAACGTTCCAAATATTTGCAAAACGTTTTGCACATGAAATTTTAT
Organism: Apotomis capreana; assembly: GCA_947623375.1. Classification (NCBI taxonomy): domain Eukaryota; kingdom Metazoa; phylum Arthropoda; class Insecta; order Lepidoptera; family Tortricidae; genus Apotomis; species Apotomis capreana. The sequence continues at coordinate 28,920,970 of OX392498.1, forward strand.
CTTATTTACATCTGGTAAACAAAACTTTATCAACTCTGTGGTAAGAAAATCTTCTTAAAAATCTGAAGTAGGTCATGTTAATCGGGCGTAAACCTCTATCAAACCATTAAAATTCATCCGCGATTCCCGCGCTTTATGTTTCGGCGCATTCTCTAGGGGGAATGACATGAGGTGAGCGCCGCGCCGGAAAAAAAAATCAGTCTGTTCTATTCCCTTTGAATCGTTTGGATCATCCAACTGCACGGTACAAAACGTAGACGTACGAAAAAGCTACACTTTTAAATAAGCATTACTTTTTAGGGTTTCGTACCTCCGAATGAAAAACGGAACTCTTATGGGATATCGCTCGGTTGTCTGTATGTCTGTCCGTCTGTCACAGCCATTTGCTTGGATTCTATTGGGACCGATCAAGTTGCAATTTGGGACATACTTATAGGCAGCTCTGTGACCCAAACAGGGACGTTCAAAGTAAATGAAGTAATGAAATTTAAGTGTTACGGTCACGTTAATTTTAGAAAACTCAAAAATCCAATTTATAATTTGCTTGTGTTGCGATAGGTAACATATTAAATAAAAGGGCTTTATGTGGAGATCTGAAATAGGTAGGTAGGTACATTTTTTATTTACAAATGTGAAATAAGTAAGTAGTTAGGAGTCATTTAATATAAATACATGAAAATTAACCTATCCACCTAACTTATCTACCATACTCATTAGAAACCTCTAAAATTATCAGTGTTTCTCTATTATATTATGCATAGGGACAGACAGACAGACAGCAGAAAGCGACTTTGTTTTGTACTATGTAGTGATAATTTATTTACGTATCTTTACATCATAGATTAGACCTACTCGTCTGATGATAAATGAGGCAGCCGATTCTTTATTATGGCTAATGTATAACACAGATAAAAAATTTAAGCGACTCAAAAAAAACGATTTACAAATTTCGCACTCGCTACCTAGCTACGTCGTGTTTTCATCTAGTTGTATTATGACCCTCACACCCCCGAAAAATTTTCGCGCTCGCTACGCTCGCGATTTCAATATGGCCAGGCTAAAGTCACTCAGAAAAAAGTTAACGCTTTACAAACTTATATTTTTCAAAAAAGCGTCTAATCATTCTTTCAATAGGTAATTGCTCCCACCATTTTTACCTTTTGCAAAGAATATATATACTAACGTCCTTTTGTACCTATACCTACTTACTTATTAGGAACTACCTTCATCTAGCTCCTGATACACACTGTGGATGCACAAGATAATAACGCTACGCCCCTGCGTGTACGCTCGTCCGGTTTTTTGAAACTTGCGTGAAAGCGCCTAAGACCGAAACGACCTCAGTTCTATGATTCTCATGAACAAGATTACCTAGGTAATTTGATTAAATATCCGTGTAAAAACTAATTTACCCCGATCCTTATTTATTAAGGTACAATGTACAAACACAGACACAGTTATCTATACACCCACAGGCCAACACTTTGAACACCGGGAACCCGCTTCCCGGGCGCAGTGCTCGTAGCGAGTTTTCGCTACATACGCATTTCCCCATGTTATCAGCTACGCGCGTAGCGCTACGAAATCCTTGGCAGCGAATGTGTTAACACGTTGCAATAAGGTTTAAATTCGTTTACAAATGTACAGTTATCAGTATCTTCGATAGTACCAACAACGTACAATACACAATGATGACTGACGAGTTTTAGACTTATTTTATTTATTTAACCTTTAATGCTCAAAAGTAAATAAATAATTATCGTGTAAAAGGCGGATTACAAGATTTTTTTTTAATGCCTAGTGGCATTATTTACCAGTCAACCTTAAGACAAAGCAGATAAATTGTAGGCGATGCAACTAACTTACGCATAAGTAACAAAATATAATACCTATTTTAATTTTTATACAGTAAACAATTTTTATCAGTATTGTAACATTCATAACGAATACGAAAAATATACGTTGATAATTTTTGGGTTAGCGGAGCGAATATTTACAAAACTGAGACCCCTATTATTTTTAAAAGACCTATTCAACGACACCACACACATTAGTGTTAGAACGAAAAAAAATCGCCCCCGCTTTAGGTGTACGAGAGGTACCCGAAAAAAATTTTTTTTTAGTTTTTATTTTACCGTTTTGTTGGCGTGATACATACACATACTCAAACCAAATTTCAGCTTTCTAGTACTAATGATCACGGAGCTGAGTCGCGGACGGACGGACAGACGGACATGGTGAAACTATAAGGGTTCCTAGTTGACTACGGAACCCTAAAAAGTAGTGCTAGTCTTGCTTTGGTAAAACAGAGCTATACAGTTAATAAACTAACGGTAGTCACAATCTTACTTTTTAATGAATTTTTACAAACCTACATAACCTTTTTTTAGGGATATTATTATTGGCACAGCAAACAAATAATCGCCTATCAATTTATTTTTATCAATCATATAGTTTTTACATCAAATTAATGATTGCACAGCAAATAAAATAAATGCCTAGCAAATATTGTACTGCAGATAATTAGAAAATACACATCAGGCAGACATTACTTTTTTCTTCGAACGCAAGACAAAAATACGACCGACTTTATCATAAATACTGACTGCATAGCAAATTATCTATTCTAATAGGAGCTCATTTCAAAATTCTGCCCTACCCCTAGTGTAAAAAGCCGTATTTTTAAATGATATGTTATGTGCAAAAAATATAATGGTGCGAAAGTTCGAATATTTCGCTGGTTAGGACGCGTGCCGACACAGAGCACCCTAGAGTGTTTTTGCAAACCCGGAGGCGCGGAGGGAGGGCAGCCCTCGCCCGCTGTGAGTACGGGCGACCGTGCTTTGTCACGCAAGGGCGGTGGGGCTGCACTGCCCGCAGCGCCGGAGCCGTTGCATAAACAAAAAGCTATTGAAAAATCACTTTTTAGGAAGTGAGTTTGGGTGGGGTGGGGTGGGGAAACCTGTATCATGCAATATTTTGGGATTGGCATGTTATGCCAAACGATACAATTGTCAAAAATTATTTTGGGAAAATAGAACTTGACCATGTTATTATTTGCTAAACAATCATTTGCCAAAAAAGAGGTTTGCCGACTGTAAAATTTGCGATAAGTAGTTTTGACAATTGAGTTTTTGCCAAATGAAAATTTGGGAAACAAAGTTTGCGATGTGATACTTTGGGGAACTTTTTTTGCCAAACATTAGTAATCCATTATTTACCTAATTAAATTTACGGCATTTATTATTTTCTTTTGCTGATCTCATTATGTTTCAATGAATAAAAAATATGATTATATGTCAAATAAAATGCCGTTTCATTCAGGTAAACTACTGTACGTTACATAAAAATAAAAGCTATATTAAAAAAAAATACACATAATATGCGGTAGTCATAATTAGCTATGCATTACTTAAATATGCTTTACTCTTAAATAAATAGATGCACGCCACAAATATAAATTGTAGTATATTTAGTAACATTTTTAGTGCAATATTTGCTGTGCAATCAGTAATTTTGATATAAATTTGGATAATTTTTGCATAGAAAAAGGTTTTTTTTTGATGTTTGTTAAAATACTACCCATTTTTAGGGTTCCGTACCCAAAGGGTAAAAACGGGACCCTATTACTGAGACTTCGCTGTCCGTCCGTCCGTCCGTCCGTCTGTCACCAGGCTGTATCTCAAGAACGGTGATAGCTAGACAGTTGAAATTTTCACAGATGATGTATTTCTATTGCCGCTATAACAACAAATACTAAAAATAAAATAAAATAAATATTTAAGGGGGGCTCCCATATAACAAACGGGTTAGTTGCGTTAACTTTGCACCTCATTTGTATGGGGCGCTATACATACCAGGTGCAAACTTAATTTAACCACTTAAGGATGAAGTGTTTGTACGGAACCCTCGGTGCGCGAGTCCGACTCGCACTTGCCCAATTTTTTTTTATATCCCCATGAATTCAGTCTAACCAAAATAAATTTAAATTAAAAAGTGGCAATATTGTCATATTATCCCTTTCTAATCAATCTAAGAAAACGGGGACGACACTACAGTATTGCCACTTTTTAATTTGTACTCTTTGGTCAGACTGTAGGTTAATGTCCACGTACATTAGTATCAGAATTTGTATTTTTTTAAGTTTAAATATACTTTTACTTAGTCTTAACGAAGTTTGACATCTATTAAATCACGTTAACAATTACGTACGAGTGTTGCGTTCTGTTAAAATCCAATAAAGGGACAAAAGTGTGTTTTTGCTGACGTTTAGCTTAAAATAACTAAGTATATTTATTTATGAGTATAACCATACCACGTGCAGTCAAGTCACGTCACGTTGTAGTCAACAGGTAAAAATAACACTTTTTAAAGCCTATTGTAGTATTGTCAGGTTTTCTACACGTGCGGCCTGCAGTAAATGTACGCAGAACACCACCAGTTCTCTGCGCGTCCAGTACAACAACGGCTTCAGGATGTTGTTGGGGTTGCCGCGATTCTGCAGCGCATCGGGCATGTTTGCGGAAGCCCGCACCGATGATTATTACGCAATAATCCGGAAAAAAATTGCCTCGTTGATCTTCAGAGTGCGCGCCAGCCCAAACTCCATCTTGACTACTGTAGCGAGCCGGTATGACTCACCCATTATGCGGCATTTCGAATGTGTAATGAACTACTAGATAATTATTATTATTTAGTAAAATTTAATTGTATCTTGTAATGTTATATTTATATTTTGTCGATCTGTTTACTAACACTGTACCATGTGTTACTAACAAATTATGGGCCATTCTTCTTTTAAATAAATAAATTTGAATTTGAGTGCCAGCCAAAACACATTTTTAGAAGAGTCTGTTGAGGTTTTAGGTAGACGAATAAGCAAACTCTGCTATTTATCACAAAATCACAAACCATATTATATTCATAAAAAAAAGGGAAACACGTAGCTAGTGCTGTACATCTCAACAAAGTCAAACCACGCTTTACTCTTTCAACCAAATGAGCTGTCAAACCATTCAAACTGACTCTCTTTGTATGACAGTTCATTTGCTTAAAAGAGTTAGCTTGGTTTGATACTATAATAAAACGGAATAAGGATGAGTCCCACTTTCTTGCTAAATATTTGGTTACCCCAGCAGTGGGACAAACGGACTACTTGGTGGCTATTTCCGTTGGATCGTTGTATCGTAGCAATTCGCAGTCCAGGTGTACTGTATAGTACTTGCTATAAATGGTGACAGCGACAACTGCGGATTAGACTTAGAGTAAGGAAAATTCAATAGAGTACTTGTAACTTAGTAGAAACCTGCGACTGTATTGCTATCTCTGTAAAGCACCTCAAGTTTCCGCAAGAAAAAACGAGACAACAGTATATTTGTCAACACGTCGACTTCAAAGACGTAAGAGAGCCCAATGTGTTATGTTATGATTGTTAGTGATGCCCAAATAAATTTCGAAACGATATCGATAAAACATAAAACTATCATTATATAGTTGATATATTTTTTAATCATGGATTAATGTATGCTAAGTTTCAATAAAATAACGTCTTTAACTTTAAGCCTGTAATATAAATAAGCCTGACCAGAAATATACGTGGATGCGCCATATTGCGAAATTTCACTGCAACTAATTTCTTACACTGGCAATGATTTTATAATGGTTGGTTTGTCAACAATGTTGGTGGTGGTTTGTTTACGTTATTTAAAAAACTAATTTTTAAAAATATCCAAAAAAATGCCGAAAACCATTCACAGTCGTGATCGTAATATTACAAATAAAGTGTATACGTGGCGGGCAGTCAGTCAGGGGTGAGTGGTCTGGTCTTTATGAATTGATTTGTGATAAGACTGATAACTTTCTAAAATGTGATGGTACAGTTCATTCGGGGACAAGGGTAAAGCACCAGAAGTCTTGGCACTCAAATATGAATGAGATAATATAAATAAATAAGCTGCAATTCAAAGAAAAAACTAATACCTAACTATAGAATGCTCACATATATTAGTAGGTATAGTCAGACAATCAGCCATTAATAGCATACTTAACCCTTTACTGCAAACATGGACCTAGCATTTACTATAGTATACCTGGACTGCTCATTGCTACGATACAACGATCCAAGTGAGAAAGCCACCAAGGAGACAGTTTGTCCCACTCTGCTGGGGTAACCAAATACAGTGTAAACTCCATGTAACGTCACTGGATTTAACGACAAACTCCCGAAAGCGTCGAAATCACTCAGCTTTGGTTGCTTCTTGCTTGTCTTCCATACAATGATACACTATATATAGCATTACACCCACTCTCAATAACGACAAGAATTGAATAATTTGGACTTTTTTAGTTGCCAAGATTTGCAAAAACTGCGCAGCTGCGTACGTTCTTTTGTAGCTTTATTATCCTAGCCCGTAATAAACTCGATTGTCGGTATCATACATACAGAACTTTCTAAGAAATCCGTTCTTTTGTTTACAAATTGGGATTGGTTGCACGTGTAGACTGTTGTTAGAAGGAGTCATGGATTATCTATACGTTGTCATAGTTCTTAGTTGCTCACAAACTTTCAAACTGTAAACATAACAAGTAAGAGAAAAACACTGTGTATTGAAGATAAAGCTTTACTGATACGCGCAATAGAGGCGGGAGAGAAGATAAGTGATGTTGGCAGACGCTTTGGATGTAGTCGCTCTACCGTGTCCAAAATATGGAAAAATAAAGAATAAAATCTACAAGCAGAGGATGTAAAATCTTCCAAAAAATTAAACAAACCTAAATACGAAGATTTGGATTAAGCTGTGCTATCATGGTTTCACCGACAGCGGCAGAATAATATGCCTGCCTCGGGGTCGATCGTGAAAGCTAAGGCGGAGAAGTTTTCTGAAGAACTTGGTAGGTATACTTAATTTCAAAGCATCCGAAGGATGGCTCGGAAAATTCAAGCAACGTCACCATATCAACTATGCCCCTAAGTATATGTCCTTATGACGATCCCTGTACCTGCTCCGAGTTGGATCTGGTACTGGATGGACTCCATGAGCAAATTGAATAAATTCTCTAAGGTACACCTGAGTTTGTTCAATTCGTGTTACATATCCGGGGAGATGCCTGTCCCTGATGAATGCAAGGTTCCGTTTATTATATCATACATGTTATTTAGTTTAGGTACCCTTACATGACATATATCCTCCCACAAAAACCGAAATTTTACTGACATTCTCCTCATGTGGAACCTGGCTGGCCATTTATAAGCTGCGGTGTCTAAATCGAAAGGATGTTCATGTTTAAATCGAAGGGGAAGAGGTGCATGATTAAAAAACTGTTACATTTGCATATTCGTTTGTTTTTGTCACCCGTGCAGTACTTACATTTAGAGTTGATCACGAGTCTGACTACTGACGCATACTTACTGGCGTTGAAAAGGTTTATCTCTCGCCGGGGAAAATCCTTAGAAATATTTTCCCATAATGGAAAACCTTAGTGTGTGCAGTGAAAGAGCTTTGTCATTTCTTAAACAAGCATTATATTTTATTAATGAATCCAGCTTAGATGCTCAGCCAGTTAGATGGCATCACATCCAAGGCACTATACAGCTTGCAGCGCTAGAACCGTGTGGAGCTAATGCGATAACAATTCTGGCAGAGGCGGTCCAAAGAAAATATATCGGAGTTGGAGACACGGACAAAATGGCAGACTAACGAGGATGACATCGTGCCCAACACACTCGTCCTTATCAAGGAAGACAATTTGCCTCCATTAAGATGGCGGCTTGGCAGAATCATACACACTTTCACCAATACAAACGGTGTCTCCCTAGTCACGGACATAAAATTGCGACCGGTATTGTTCGTGGAGCACATTCCAAAATATGCCCACTGCTCAAAGACCCTGATGAAAAACTGCAAACCGCAGCTGATGTCATGATCATGACGCAGTTAACATTATAGCCGTTTGCCAACTTTACCATGTCATCACGTCGTGATCAACGATCCTCCACTTCGTTGGAAGCAGCTGGTGCTTTCAAAGCGGGCGGGGGCTTATTATGCCGCATTTAAAAAAGTAAAAAAATATCGCCCCAAACTGTTCACGGCTCAGTTCCATATCTATCCGCTACGATTATTTTTCAACTCGTTTCGTTTCGTTTCGGTGACTACACCCAGCCAGCAGTTCTGCTGCAAGGACGCGGAGGCGTTGCGCATGCAAGAGAGGGAAAGACAAAGAAGCTCAACGAAATGACTCAGAAGCGCATACTGGCACAATATCGAAAGTCGTTCAGGGTAGTATAGAAACCTTAACATTCCCTGGCCGGAGCTTTCGGTTCTGAGAGAGGGCACGTATCCGGGTCCTCTCCGCTACGATTATTTTTCAACTGCCAAAAAAAAACAAAATAGAACGCGGCAAAACTTTTTAAAGTTATATTGCCGCCAAAAGGTTCAAACTATACTACAGAAATGTCACTTGACCGATGGCAGCACTGGTTTAGGATAATGACGAAATTTTTTGAGGATGTCAATCCATTCTGTATTTATCGGGATCAAATATCTATATGGGACTATCTTCACTTAGACTGCTCTAAAAGTCAGAAATGACCGTCAAAGTTTAACATTCGTACGGAGCGCTAAAAACGCTCCATTCAAACGGCCACCTAATCGTGACGTCATTATAGTTATGGGTACCAAATTGTTAAGGTGACATTAAGTAATTTGTCATTTTCACCGTTTAAAAGTCCGTTTAAGAGGACTTATAACTTTTAAAATTGATTTAATTCATATTATGACAAATATATGTCAGGTAGTAACATATGGCACCTATCCGTCGCGACGCGTCGTCAGTCGCCAGTCAACCGCATACTAGGTTTGACGTGTGAATTTGCAATAAATAATAATTATTTTAAATTGATCGTGCCGTATTGTGCAGTGATAATTTCCGAAATTCAACCAAGGCAAAAACTGTCTCTGAAGGAGGCATTTCGTATAATCGCTAAGTATTATTAAAATATAACTCATTTTTTTCCTTTTTCTCCATTTGGTTGATCGTTATTTGAGTTATCACGTTAATACAACTTTTTTCCTTAAGAAATACAGTTCATCTTTTCTAATTATAAAAACGGTATAAACTCACGTAAAAATTGTCAGGAACGGCCCGACATGTTTCGAACTCATTTGGAGCTCTTCATCAGGGGTAGCTATCAGTGGGTCGCGAGTCGCGTAGCAGCACGGATAGCTACCCCTGATGAAGAGCTCCAAATGAGTTCGAAACATGTCAGGCCGTTCCTGACAATTTTTACGTGAGTTTATACCGTTTTTATAATTAGTAAATACAGTTCAGTATCGTTTGTTATCTACATTAAACAGTAATTGAGAAAATTCGCTATTCAAGACGTCAAAGTGAACGCTACTCAAGTAGGGATGCGGCTATGTTAATATCGTATTGTCGATACCTACCAATTTCGAATTTGATAACTGAAATTAAATAATCGAATATCTATTCCCACGCAAAAAATCCCATAATGGTCTGGTGCTCACCCCAGGATCTTGGGTTACCGATTGGAAATTCTAGGCTAGACAAAGTCAAAATAATAATCTACAACCGATAATTCACGATTAATCGTTACATAATCGTTTCATAAATGCAGGGTTACGTTTGAAGTTCCCGCCAAAATTGTGTATTATTCTTTCTTCTCTGTTATTAATATTATAAACGAAAGTCGCCACTGGCGCCTGTCTGTCTGTGCGCGATAAACTCGAAAACTACTAAACCGTTTTACGTACTATGCGGTTTTCACTATTGGTTAGGTGTAAACACCTTGGTTCTTTGCAGTAGTTTTAGTATCAATTGATTTGAATTATTTGAATGTGCCATGATTCGTGCGGCGCACTGTTGGCGGTATGCTTTTGGTACATGGTGCGATGTTTAATTTTTTTTAGTATGAGATAAAATGGTACCTAGTGGCTAGGAATTTATTCCATAACATAAGTGATTTCTCCAGAATGATATGACAAATTTCGGGGTTTCAAAAATAGCCCTGTACGTACTTGCAAAATGCTTTTTAGGGTTCCGTAACCAAACGAATCCTTTAAAGTTTCGTCATAATCTAGGGCTGCCATCTCTAAATTCACCACACCCGGATAGACTTAAAAATACCCGGGTATTTGGCGCATTTCCCCGGACGTGTCCGAAAATAATAATAAGTATTGTTAAAATAATCCTTCATTTTTCATTCGCATTGACGTATTAATTACATGAACACACAATCCGACGGAAAAAATGGCACCCTCCCAAGTAATGCAAAATCACAAATCGCATTAGTTGGGCGATCAGTCTCGTTTAGACCATGACACGTGACGGGTCTCAAAAATGACTTAATTTTCAGTAAAAAATTGCAGAAATAACAGCTATAAAATAAAGAAAAAGGTTGGAATATTCTTTTTTACGCAGATTCTATAGAATAATTAACGAATCCTATGTAAAATCATAGCATATTTTAGATTAGAATTATTAACTTTGTCCCTACAAAATGCACCTCATCACAGAACAAAAATGTAAGGAATCGATATAGTTTTATATGTTATTAATTAATAAAGGAGTGCAATAAATAATTATCCTATTTTTTTATTAGATTCCCACGCGATCCTAAACAACGTGGAAAATAGAGGTAACGTTTAGTAAGAGACAGACGTCAAGAATAATTTCAGCCAAATAATTCATCTCTCGTGTGTTCGTTCGGCTTAATCATATATGTTTTTTTTATGTTTAATCAAAAGAAGCGTAAAAGTCTTTCACTCAACACAATTAAAGCTGTCTCAATAAAAACGTAAAAAAATGACTATGTATACAAAAGAAGCGTAAAATGGTTATGTAGTGTTTGTGGTAGTAGGTATCTATACATAAATAGATATACACTGTCTCAGGCGCACGCCACATAGGATGCTGCGTTTAGTTCCACGCGAGCCGAGGGCGAGAGTGGACGCATGACATTGCTATTATGTGTGCGGCGGCGAGTGAGCCAGTGTTATGAACATATGCCTTTTACAGGCAGATCCTACAGGTTACATTAATAAATTAATAAAAAAGTTGCTCTGTTGTCATTGTTTTATTTTGTCTCAGAGTCTAGACACTGTCAGTTTAAACCTTCGAACGCCAAGAACACCTAAAGACAATGTGTGCTGCCGTGCATACTACGTCAACGACTTTCACGCCACGCCATCAAACTTTAAAGGGTTAAAAATGTTAATATTTTGCACTTGCCTTACTCTCATTTCACATACTAGAACAAGATGAGATGAGAAATCATAATGTCATTATTACTGTTCCCTTCTATGCAGTGTCGGGACCCTTTTATGCAGTTGTTAAATAAAAACGTAACTTTATTTGTTATTAACAATTTACGAGTTTATTTAGTTCAAACAACAAATATATTTTAAGACCTAAATAAAATAATAATGAAAATATTTTTAGTATGTAAAACTATTAAAATCTGCTCCATTCGTGCCATGTTCCAAGTTTGACAAGAGACATGAGTCAGAATACGCTAAAAAAGTTAATTTACACGAAACATATTTGTGGTAATAAGTACGTAAGCCAATTTGACACTTATACGTTTGAGTAAAGAGTTATTTTGTACGAAGTAATTATGTTGTTGTAAATTATAAATAAGCGTTATTGGCATCTACTTGAACATGACAGCAGTGCCACTTTTTTTCGACAATTTTGTTCGGGTCTGTGGCTCTGTTATAAATAATACCTCAATGTTCATTCGCATAAAAAGTGCCCGGACACTGAAAACCCCTTCGGACGGATGGCAGCCGTAATCATATGTATGCCTTTAGGTCCAACATGTTCTTAGACGGTTTAATTTATTTAAATCTCATCAACCATTTAATAACTAGGGTCTTGTCGGTGGAGCATTTTCCATGCAGCTGCACAAATGGAAATAAATTCTTTGTAAAACCGACAGCTTCGTTTTTAAAGATTTTTTAAATTGAATTTTAGGTAATAAATAAAATGTGGAAAATTAGAGACATCCGATCTTTTTTTAATAAAAATAGAACTCTGGATTCTGATCAATCTCTTGATGGCGCTACGAAAGAAAAGTCTCCAGACAAAGCTCCGGCAGTCACAGTCCCGGTATCGATATTGAGTAGGTACGCCTTTTGACCCGGCACCAGAAACTACGATTCCACAAAGTTCGCAGTCAAAAATCATAAGTGACTTAGGTTTACTTCAGTCTGGACCATGTCAGCCACAAATTGTTTTTCCTCGAACAAAATTCGGAGATAAACTACGAGCATTTAACGCACAAAACTACGAAAAATACACCTGGTTAGAATACAGCGCCAATGAAAATAAGGCATACTGTTTTGCGTGTCGGGTGTTCGGTAAGGAAATGCGTGACCAAAATGAAAAATTCACCACCACCGGATACGGCAACTGGAAGAAATTGTCAGAGGCTCTTCAAAAACGCGCCAATTCATCGGTTCATCATCAAAGTAAGGAGATGTACTACACATATCTGCATCAACCATCAGTCCACGATCAGGTTGTCACCCAACATGAGAAGGAGGTCGAGCAAAATAAAGACAATTTACTGAAAATTATAGACAGCGTTCTATATGTGGTGCGCCAAGGATTACCTTTACGAGACCATTGTGAAAATGTAGAGTCGAAAAATAGAGGTAACTTTTTAGAGATGGCTCAACTTCTCGCTAAACACAATGAAACTTTCTCTCAACACTTAGAAAAACATGTATCTCATTGCAGTGCCGGTATACAAAACGAGTTAATAACTATTATAAATGAAGTCACGATTGCAGGAATTGTAAAAAGACATAAAACAATGCGGTTTTTTTTCAATAATGGTAGATGAAGCGAGATGTTTTAGAGAAGAAAACTTGACGACTGTTTTGAGATATATGATGGGGTTGGAAGTGGAAGAGTACTTCATTCTTTCTCCACTAGTAGGGATGCAAAAAAATTAGCTGCAACGATTTTGAAATTTTTAAAACAATGTGGTTTAGATAATGTGCCCATTCTGGCAGAGTCATATGATGGTGCGAGTGTTATGTCTGGAATACATAAAGGCCTGCAAGCACTCATTAAAGAGAAATATCCGCATGCTATTTACATTCATTGTCTAGCACATAAACTTAATCTAGCTGTTGTAGACTCATGCTCCAATGTGTCACCTGCGACTACCTTTTTAAGCACTGTACATCCATTTTTCACACCCTGGAAATCACGCTCATCTCAAGAAATTGCAAGAAGCTCTTGAAATAAAGACTGGTCGTGAAATGGGCAGTTTAAGTACCACACGATGGAGCTGTCGCTTTGAGAATTGTAAGGCTGTAATAAATAATTATGATGCACTGAAAGCTGCACTAGAGGAAGAAATAAGCCAAAATAAAGACAAACATGTGGCGGAACGGAAGCTATTGGCTTATTAACTTCGACTTCAAAGCCTGAGTTCATAGTTTGCTTACACGTGCTCTATTCGGCATTACTAGGTTATCCATGGATTAAGCAAATACTTCCAAAGCAAAAATGCAACTCTCGGACGAGCCGGTACCATGATAACGGGTATCATTAGTAGTTTCGAACAAAATCGGAACAATTTTGATGATTGTTGGAAGGGAATATTTTCAGAAAAACATGAAATTTGCCTGGAACCTACACGAGTAAGCAAACGCAAGCATAATAGAGTCGGTGGAGGTAGCAGAGATAGACTTTTCTTTTATATTGAATCCACACTCGGAAAAAGAAACATGATTGAGTTGCCATCTGATTCACGCCCAAGCGAGTATTGGAAAATTAATAGGTATATATTACCCAGTCATGGACAATATAATAGTTAATATGAATAACAGGTTTGAGAGTCTACCTTTACCTAATTCACTAGATGCATTTTTGAATTTGGATCACGAAACTGGGAAGGCTTTTGTAGACAATTACAAGGTCGTCCTGCAAATCGCCGAGACGCTTTTAGGTGTAGAATGCTTGATTATGAAAAACGTATTAAAAAAAGTCACAATTGAAGAGCTGAAAGTCCATGTTAAACAAGAGTTTTGTCCAAATCTGTATAAATTAATCCAAGCTGCCATAGTTATTCCAGTGAGCTCAGCTGGATGTGAGCGGAGTTTCTCGGCAATGCGCAGAATAAAGACCTAGCTCAGATCAACTATGGCTGAAGATAGGTTCTCGAGCATCTCTCTTCTCCACATTGAAAATAAATTTGTTAAAGACAATGTCACGACAGAAAAAGTCCTGAATACTAAAAAGAAAGCAAATGAAAACAAATGCAGAAAAGAAACGAAAATTAAAGTAGGTATAAATTTAATGAATTTTACCTCGAAAGTTATTTAGAAATACTGCTATTGTTATTGGTGCCATTTTTCTGTCATTTTGTAAATATGTAGCTAAATAAATCCGAAATTTTATTGTTTAATTTGAGTACTTACTGCCCCTACACCTAAAAATTTCATGTTGATGATAAGAAGTCCACTTATTTGCTTCAAATTTTGAGTTGGAGTGGTGACTGGTAGCCGTAATAGCTACCAAAAGCAATAGAGTGGGTAAGTAGAATAATTTGATTTCCGAATTACGATGCTAGTTAGTTGTGCTCTGCTCATAGTGCAGTCATTGAAGCATTATTGCTCCGATTTTTTTTACTGTGAACCGAATTGCATACAATTTTGGAATTAGGTTCATCTTACCCTTAACTTCAAAAGTGAAAATGATTTGAACTCCGCAACCACCCTGGGGGTGGTTGCCACCACTTCTCGGGGGTGAATTTTTTTTTTCAAAGAAACCTCGGATATCGATAGAAAACCTAATTTTAAGCAAAAAAACATCTATAAAGTTTTTCAAAAAATCCAATACTTTTCAAGTTATTGGCAATTGAAAAATCGCAATTTTTTCACGTTTTTCATCGGTTTTTTGCAAATATCTCCAAAAATATACGTTTTATCGAAAATTTTATAAAGAACAAAATTGTAGCAGGTAAAACAATGAACAATTTGGTTTTTTATAAAGTATTCTAACTGCAATATTAAGCTAGATATTAAAGATCAAAGCCGTTTTTTATTTTGTCTTAAATTTAATCGATGTGGTCAAGGCCATCTAGCGGCGAGCAGATGCATTTTATGCATTCTAATACGAAAGGGTTTTGTAGTGCTTGAAATAAGCTTTAAAATGAGCACTATTAAAAGTCTTTTGCACGTAAAATAAGTGAGCTGTATTGCAAATAAGGGGAGCATCTAATGTTTTTTCTTTTAAATCAATGGGTTTCAGAAGTGCCATTTCCACCAAAATTAAAATTAATCGTATTCCGCCTAGAATTAACTTTATTATGAAGAGTTTGATAGATAGTATCAGTTTGGTTGCTTCAGGACACATATTTTTCAAAAAAGTCACGATTAAAAAAATAACAAAATTTCAAATTTAAAAAAAACCCACTTTTTTTTCATAATATCTCAAAAATTACGACAGATACGTATAAAAGTGTACGAATTAAAAATTTAGGTATTTTTCTGACAAACAATTTGGTTTTTTTGTTTTTTCTGTCAAACAAAAATTGACGGAGATATGATTGTTTAAAGACCGCGTGGCAGCGCAATCACAGCCTCTCTTAAGCCCTTTAACCCTTCACCGTTTTAGAAAAAGGTTTTTTACTACATATTGCAATGGAGGATGTTGTAGTTCTCTTAATTACCTTTACAATGGTTTTTTATAAATTGTGATAGCATGAAAATTGAAGGAGTTATAGTCCAAAAACTTATCATATTTTTTTCTACTTAGTAACTGAAAATTTCGGAGTGTGAATATTTGGAGCAATGTGAAAGTACGCAGTATAATAGAGACCCACAACTATTGTAATGTGTATATATATACATAATATGGCTCATATATTTTGGAAACGTAGGCATGAATACATACCAACGTTCTTATATGTACCTATATATAACACATTTAACACAAATGGCAATTTTTTACTCTAAATTAAATTAGTTTTAAATATGTAATCATATATATTTACTGATTTAATTTAGGGGTAGTTTTAAGGGTAGAAAAGCTTAAGAATATGATAATCATATTCGAGAGTGTGGAATAATATTTAAATCCTTTTCATTTTAACAAAAAAAAATTACCAATTTTTTATCAAGGGGTAGTTTTCAAGTGTTGAAAGGGGGTTAAAAATTTGATAATTATTATAGAGAATATAAAATATTACTTACTCTATACTTACATCTTTTTATGTCATACCAAAGTATTTTTTTGTGATTTTTTCAATTTAGGGGTTGTTTGCAAGGGTTGTAAGATTTTCAAGGGGTTGAAAATTATTTTAATATGAGGTAAATATGTTAGAAAATACTTTACAATTTCACCACTTACTATTAGACATGTTTTCTAGCGATAAAATGGCTCAATGTAAATTTTTCCACCCTTTGAGCGCCAAGCGGCAAAGCAATTCACCGTGCCACTGACGCCAAACCAAAAAAAAAAAAAGTTGCTCCAAAATCAACAGAGATTTAAAAACACAGATAGTGGTTTGAATTAGCATGTTTTTAACCATTGAAATTTTTGACGTCAATAGGCGTCGTTGGCGTCAGTGGCACGAATTCCCGATGACGTGATTTGCCGTCTTTGGCGGTCAAAGGGTTAAGGGGTTGTTTACACCCCTTAAAAATAATAGGCGGAGTTCAGATCATTTTCACTTTTGAAGTTAAGGGTAAGATGAGCCTAATTCCAAAATTTCATGCAAATCGATTCACAGTAAAAAAATTCGGAGGTAAGACCATATTTTTCGCTTCAATGACTGCACTATCATTGACCACATGTAAATTATCTTATCTTATCTTATTAGGAAGGGGTCCTTGCGGATACACTTCGACCCAATGGGATCTTTTGTGTAGTTACCCCCATCGCGCCTACTCAAAGGATTGTTCCACCACCTTCATATATCGGATGATGGAACCAGTTGGTAGTGCCTGGAATTCCTTCGGTTCTGGGTAACCAATACCGAATTCCTTCATTCTGAGTCTGGCGAGGGCATGACATCCACACAGTATGTGCTTCATTGTCTCTGCCTCCTCGCCACACATTCTACAATCTGTATTGTCAGACAGTCCCAACTTGGCCAATTGTTGCGGACAGCTTTGCGAAGCATTTAGTTTTAAGTAAAAATAATAAATAAATAATGTGATTATATTAGATATAAGATTTTCGCCCGTAGAAGTGGCAAACTTATTGAAATATGTGTAAAATCACTTATTATACCGAGCTCCCGTCATGTCTTAGTAAAAAGACCACGGCAAAACAAAGATGACTCATCGTGGTAATTTCCACTCGCAGCGCAAAGGAGTCATGTTTGTTTACGTTGGATGCAAAATTTAGGGAAAAATTTGAGATTAATTTAAAACCTTTGTAGAATCATTTATTATGTTTAAATGAAGTAAATTCATTTATTTTGCCCCGGCCACAACCGTCTGAGAGCACCACAACGCCGAAAATAAGCGGACGCGCAGCGCGCAGCGCCATAAGAGAGATAAGGCAGGTGTATATCTCGGACGGTGCGAGCGAGACGGCCTCTGGCCGGGGACAAAGAAACGATAGGTATTTTTGCATCTCACAGTCTGACGGGAGCTCCCACAACGTAAACATTTATTAAATTTTGTGTATCTAAACAGCGTCAATCCATAACATAAGTTATTTTTAAGCTGAATCATATGTAACTATAGTAAATTAATGTAGAAAGACAGGGCGGGCGTCCCCCTGGCCTCTAGCCGATTTGTATAAAAGGACGGCCATTTTTGTATGTAAACACAGTCATTCCTCAGTCCTACGTAGAGTATCACTCCGTAGTCCGCGCGTTGATCATCGATCCGCCTCACAGTGCAACTTTAGTCTACGTAGAGTACCACTCCGTAGACCACGCGTTGATCATCGATCCGCGACTTCTTGTTCACTCGTACTTCTCCACTTTGCTTCCGAGTGATAACCATCTTAGTTTCAGTAGCGTAGTACCATCGGTCCGCGAATTTAGTTTATCAGTGTTTTTAAAGCGTAGTACCATCGGTCCGCGATTAGTATTTAAATTCAGTAGACAGAGACTATATTAGTTAAGTGTTAATTTAAGTGTTTCCGATCCTTGTTGTTTTGTTTGTTAATTCGTGTAATATATTTCGTTGATTTTACTTTTGCGTTTTCGTTTCGTCCGTTTCGTTTACCTTAGCCTACAGTCCACTTCGCTCCATAACTCATCCCTGAGTTTCGGAGTGCCCTTGTAGCGGATAGCCGACGGACGCGGTTGTCCTCTACATTGTTTGGTCCTTCGAACCGGATCGGAATTAGTTTAGGTTCGTTTGTGTAGTTGGAAAAGTGCGGTTTTCCAAACGTTTAAGATGGTTATTACGCGAGGGAATAAGAGTGAGGAGAGTACGCGCTCGCAGCGTGAGCGCAATCAAGCTGCAGTCGACCTTCAACGGTTCGCGGTGACGAACGTTGCAGTCACGCACTCACCGCCCGCTGCCCAGGCCAGGCCGGGCCATTCGGGACTGCAGTTTCAAACCGACTCGCCAGAGTCTCCCGCCGAGGAAGCTCCAATTTCGCCGCCAACCGACACTATGGCTTGGCGCAGCGAACTGGAGAAACGGCTGTCGAAGAACGCCGAGCGCTTCGACCAATCACAGCACGCCGTGCCGGCCGCGCCGGCCGGCCAATCACAGCACTCCGCGCCGGCCGACCAATCAGAGGCCCGCGCGCAGCGGCGCGACTTCAACGTGACTTTTACTGATAAAGCCCACGCGCCGCGCAAACCTGCATCACTTCACTCAAGAGCGTCGAACGCGACGGACATGCGGCGCCAAGAAGCAGAACTCGCCGCAATGGAACAACTCAAGCAACTCCGACTTGAAGAAATTCGGCTGGAACGCGACCTCGTCGAGAAGAGGCTCGCGGTCGAAATGGAGCGCATCGATGAACAATCCCGAGCCGGCGGTTCTCAAGCTGACTCTCATCGTCGAGTCGACGACTGGCTGACAGGCGTACAAGATGCTGACGCGGACAATGCGAAGCATGCTCGAGCACGGACGCCGCAACGCGAGACACGCGGGCGGCAACAGCACGAGCCACAGACGCCACATAGCCAGCGGGAGCGATCGACGAGCAGAGGACGAGCTATCGACCGCCTGACGGACACAATCGAAACAATGATGCGGCCACCTCCGCGTCAAGTCTACGAGTTGCCGCCATTCTCCGGGGAGCCGAGCGAGTGGCTCACATTTTACAACGGCTACACCGAGAGCACTGCGCGCTACAAATTCTCGCCATTTGAGAACGTCGCGCGCCTGCGCCACAGCCTGAAGGGAGAAGCGAGGCAATGCGTACAACACATGCTTGCCTCGTCGACCCGCCCCGAGCTCATCATACGAGTATTAAAGAAAAACTTCGGGCGGACTGACCTTCTCATCGACCGAGCCATAGAAGAGCTGAAGAGGATGCCGCCGTTGGGACCGAGCGCCATCGATCTCAACAACTTTGCCATCAAGGTCATGAACATCGTCTCGACGCTGGTGGACCTCGATCGCCGTAGCTACGGCGCCAACCCGCTGCTGATTCGAGAAGTGACGGAGCGCCTAAGCCCGCACTTACGCAGCCGATGGTGCTCCTACGCCAAGGAGCGCCTACATTCCGCCGAGAGCGAACTCATGCTCATGGCGGAATTCCTGCTGGAGGAGAGCGATGCGGAAATGGAATTTTCCCACGCCAAGGCGCCGCCACGAAGACCGACGCCCGCCGCCGAGCTACGGGGATCGCAGCGCGTCCCAGACAATCGAGCAACAAGCGGCGGCGCCGAGAGAGGAGACGTACGACGCCCTCACGAAGATCGTGCGCACATATACGCGACGAAGCACGCCGACGGCTGCTTATTCTGCGGCGGCACTCACTCCACTACAAACTGCCGCAAGCTACGCGAGATCACAATCGGAGCCCGATGGGATTGGGTCCGAAACAACAAGCTCTGCGTCACGTGCCTGGACCGCCGGCATCGCCGCGACCAGTGCCGCGCCCGCGGCTGTGATGTCCCCGGGTGCACTTACCCGCATCACCGCTTGCTACACGCCGATGCAAGCCCAACGCCGAGCAACGCGCCAGACAGGGCGCAACCAGCACCGCCACGCACTTGGACGCCGAACGCGCCGTACACGTTGATCGCCACAGCGCCGTGTACCACCGAGCCGTTCGCCTACCGCCAGTACGTGCCGGCGCCCCACGCGGCTGAGCAATTCGCCGCGACACCGAACGCACCGCAGTATACGTTGAACGCCCCAGCGCCGTATACACCGATGCAACAAGCCGTCCCGTACGTGCCCTATCCGTACGCGACGGCCCCCTTCGCGACTGAGCAAGTCGTCGCGACGCCGAGTGCTACGCCAGCCGCTCTGCCACAACCAATCACTGCGCAACACAGAGCAGCGCCGCGACGGCGCCCTGCTACGCGCACAACAGACAATGCACCCGAGACGATGGCGTGCATTTCCGAATTCACCTCCAACACGGCGGAGTTCGGACGCACCACTTCAGTGCTCCTCAAGATCATCCCGATCATCATTGGCGGACCACGCGGCGAAACACAAGCCTACGCTCTGATGGACCAGGGCTCAACAATCTCGCTCATGGAAGAGAGCCTCACGAACGAGATCGGCGCCGACGGCGCCACCACACGTCTACACATACAAGGCGTGGGATCGATGGCTACCGAGCAGAAGAGCCGTCGAGTACACGCTCACGTGCGCAGCCAGACAGGCGGCCCGGCACATCCGATCGAGCTACGCACCGTGGATGACCTGGGCCTACGCGCACAACGGGCCGAGAGAAGCGATGTCACGCAGTTCCCGCATCTCACCGACATGGGCGCAGCCTGCTACAGCCGAGCCCGCCCACGCATCCTCATCGGTGCCGACCATTGGCACCTGATGCTGCCTTACGCTCTCCGCGTGGGCAGACACAACGAGCCCGCCGCCCAACTATCTCCCTTGGGTTGGGTGATCTTCGGGACGGCGCCACAGCAGCACTCGAGCAGACAGCATGCAGTGCTGCACTGCCACGCCGTAGACGACCCGACGCCTCTACGTGAGCCCCAGCCCGTGACGGCGTCACTCAAGTCCTCACGGAACGCGCCGACCGAAGACAAGCGATGGCAGCCTACAGCAGAGGAAGACGATCCCTGCAACCACACAGCGACATTGCAAAGAAGCGTGCAAGAGACGCCAGCGGCGTCACCCCAACCACACGCTACATCAGTGGCGTCGCCTGCCGCGACGCCGCGCAAACAACGCCGACGGCGTTGCCCCCGTTCCGACGCTACTAGTCGACGGGGGGAGGAAGGCGTCGTAACGCGCACGACGACGCCACGCGCGCAGACACCACGTCAACGCGCAAAGAAGAGGAAGCGGCCAAGCAGTCTACGCCGACGGCGTCACCCCGAACACGACTACGACCAGGAGCAATGGAGACGGGTGCCTACAAGGAAAAATCCCGCCGACGACGCTACGAGGGCAGACAGCACGCGTCGCCTGGACATAGGCGTCGCGACACCACCCGCGTCGCCAGCCGCCACTGCCGCCGCTACTCCGGCTGCGACGCCACCCGCGTCGCCTGCCGCCACAACCACCGCGACGCCTCACGCGTCGCCTGCCGCGGCGCCCGCCGCGGCTGTGTCGAGCTACAGCCGACACGAAGCGCAGCCACCACGCAGCGCACACACTCAGCGCTGCCAGGCGTTGCCCCCGCTTCAACGCTGTCACACAACGGGGGGAGAAGAGCGTCGCGTCACACGCGACGACGCCGCGCGCAAACAGAGCGCGCCACTTGACGCCAACGTCGCGGCGCGCTGCCACAGCGCGCGCCCAGACAACATCACGCGCCGGGACGGCGCACCCAACCGAGGCGCTAAGAAGAGGAGGAGCCGTCGACGCTGCTCGCCAACGCCGAGGCGACGTCAACGCCCGGCCACTCACACACGTCCCTTTCAATCTGAGGGACGAGTCAACGCATCCTGGTCCCGACGGCGAGGTGCAGAGCACGAACGTGCACACCAAGGGCGGCGTATTTCGACGCCCGTACGGAAGCTGTCCTCCCCATGCAACCCGAGTCTACGCGGCAGCTCGACGGGGGGAGTCTGTTGCGGACAGCTTTGCGAAGCATTTAGTTTTAAGTAAAAATAATAAATAAATAATGTGATTATATTAGATATAAGATTTTCGCCCGTAGAAGTGGCAAACTTATTGAAATATGTGTAAAATCACTTATTATACCGAGCTCCCGTCATGTCTTAGTAAAAAGACCACGGCAAAACAAAGATGACTCATCGTGGTAATTTCCACTCGCAGCGCAAAGGAGTCATGTTTGTTTACGTTGGATGCAAAATTTAGGGAAAAATTTGAGATTAATTTAAAACCTTTGTAGAATCATTTATTATGTTTAAATGAAGTAAATTCATTTATTTTGCCCCGGCCACAACCGTCTGAGAGCACCACAACGCCGAAAATAAGCGGACGCGCAGCGCGCAGCGCCATAAGAGAGATAAGGCAGGTGTATATCTCGGACGGTGCGAGCGAGACGGCCTCTGGCCGGGGACAAAGAAACGATAGGTATTTTTGCATCTCACAGTCTGACGGGAGCTCCCACAACGTAAACATTTATTAAATTTTGTGTATCTAAACAGCGTCAATCCATAACATAAGTTATTTTTAAGCTGAATCATATGTAACTATAGTAAATTAATGTAGAAAGACAGGGCGGGCGTCCCCCTGGCCTCTAGCCGATTTGTATAAAAGGACGGCCATTTTTGTATGTAAACACAGTCATTCCTCAGTCCTACGTAGAGTATCACTCCGTAGTCCGCGCGTTGATCATCGATCCGCCTCACAGTGCAACTTTAGTCTACGTAGAGTACCACTCCGTAGACCACGCGTTGATCATCGATCCGCGACTTCTTGTTCACTCGTACTTCTCCACTTTGCTTCCGAGTGATAACCATCTTAGTTTCAGTAGCGTAGTACCATCGGTCCGCGAATTTAGTTTATCAGTGTTTTTAAAGCGTAGTACCATCGGTCCGCGATTAGTATTTAAATTCAGTAGACAGAGACTATATTAGTTAAGTGTTAATTTAAGTGTTTCCGATCCTTGTTGTTTTGTTTGTTAATTCGTGTAATATATTTCGTTGATTTTACTTTTGCGTTTTCGTTTCGTCCGTTTCGTTTACCTTAGCCTACAGTCCACTTCGCTCCATAACTCATCCCTGAGTTTCGGAGTGCCCTTGTAGCGGATAGCCGACGGACGCGGTTGTCCTCTACACCAATAGTCCTTTGACCCCAAAGTGACCAGTAAACACCCCCGTTATGATTCGGAGCTGTCTTTTGCTGTATTCCCATAATTTCTTGGTCCAGCCTGATTCTATACATTCCATGAATAGCTTTGAGTGCCTCAAGCCTGCCATTTTCCTCCACTCTTGTTGGTGCTGGTTTTTGGCATAGTCCTTGATGGCTGTTGCTATGGTTCCCTGCGAGAGACCCACACATGGTTCAGGTCCTATGAAACTTGTCGCAGACCCTTTTCTAGCAAGTTCATCTGCAATTTCATTACCGATGAAGCCTTCATGCCCTGGGATCCATACCAGTTGCACCTTATTGTGCCTTCCAAGCTTGTTCAAAGCTAGGAAGCCATTATACACAAGTCTAGAATCCACTTTAGGCGCACCCAGCGCTTTAAGTGCCGCTTGACTGTCACTGAGTATGTAGATGTGCTTCCCTCTGGTAAGTCTATCTATGTTCTCCTGGGCACAGGCGATTATAGCGTATGTCTCCGCTTGGAAGACAGTCGCATAACCTCCCATACTTGTACTTGCATTGAAGTCTTTTGCATGAATGCCTGCTCCCGTACCTGATCCCATTTTTGATCCATCAGTGTACCAAATAATGTCCTCACCATCTGCTGTAGGTGGCTCGCGACCCTCGGCCCATTCCGCCCTCGTTGGAACTTGTACCTTGAAGTTCCTACTGAATACAAACTTAGGCTGCATTTTATCGCAGCTCATGGTTGTTATTCTGTCAAGAAAATTGTTGCTTTCCATGCTAGTGTGCTTAGTCTTCGGCGTGCAGTAACTCCACAGGTCCATTGTTTTTAACCTGTGCAGTGATTTGCGCGCTTCGGACTGTATCACTATATGTAGCGGTTGTAGATCTAACATTATTTCTAGCGCCGCGGTTGGCGTAGTTCTAAACGCCCCTGTTATAGCCATGCACGCCGTTCTTTGCACCTTCGTCAAGGCGTCTCTGCATGTGCTCCTCAACGTCCTTGGCCACCATACGAGGCTACCATATAGGATGATTGGTCGTACCATCATGGTATAAATCCACTTTAGTACCTTTGGACTTAATCCCCACGTCTTACCATACGCTGATCTACACATCCCAAATACTCTGAGAGCCTTTTGTTATGGTGTGATCAACATGCTTTTTCCAATTGAGTTCCTTATCTAGTGTGACACCAAGATATTTCACCTCACTGGACATTTCGAGTACCTGTCCATACAGTTTTAGTTCCTGCATGTCCTTAAGAATTCTCTTTCTCGTGAATGGTATTACCACTGTTTTGCCTGGGTTAATGGATAATTGGTGATTGTTACACCATTTCTCCACTTTCCTCAGTGCTTCACTCATAATTGCTGATACCGTACTGGGAAATTTCCCATTTACGAGAATCACCAGATCATCTGCATATCCTACCGTATAGATAGGACCAATGTTGAGTTCCTCCATTAGGGAGTTTACCACCAGACTCCATAGAGTAGGTGAGAGTACTCCTCCCTGGGGACACCCTTTTGTAGCCGTAGCTAGTATTTCATCTCCCATCAGAGACGACTTTATTAGCCTGGCGTTTAACATGTTGCCTATCCATTTGCAGATGGTCGGTTCTATGCCATGTCTTGCAGCTGCTTCACTGATAGCTTGGTACGTGGTGCGATCAAACGCTCCTTCTACGTCTAGAAAAGCCGCCAGGCATAGTTCCTGATTTTCTATGGCCCGTTCGGCTCTGGTTGTTACCAGGTGCAACGCGGTATCGGTTGACTTTCCAGGTTGGTACGCACATTGTAGTTTGTGCAACGGACGTCTTTTTAATGGACCATCCCTTATATGTCTGTCCACCAATTTTTCCAATGTTTTTAGGAAAAATGAAGACAGACTTATAGGCCTGTACGATTTGGCTTCTCCGTAGTCTGCCTTGCCTGGTTTAGGCAGGTATATTACTTTTACATGTAAATTATAGGAAGCCGAATGAAATCTAGCCCAATGTATCTCAACAAGGCAGGGGCCAGCCCCCCACCTGGAAAATATCTCTAGATACGCCAATGGCTACATAATATGTATAGGTATGTAAATTTTAAAACTTGCTTATATTTTAAAGTGATTCCTTTTGATTGAATTTTCTTGAAATTTTATGAAACAAAGCTGATGACGGTACCTACAGAATGCAACAATAAAAGACTTTAATATTAAAGGACTGAATTGAGATTTTTTTCTGTCTCAAGTCTCAACGTAAAGCCTGAACAGACATACTCGTATATGAGGATGCGCCATAGTTATTGCGGAATTTCATTGGAACTAATTTCTTACAATGGCAATGATTTTATGATGGTTTGTCAACAATGTCAATGTCATTCGTGATGGTTTCTTTAAAAGGCAAATATTTAAAAATATCCAAAGAATATGCCGAAAACCATTCACAGCCGTGAACGTAATATTTATAAATAAAGCGTACACGGACACGAAAAACAGTCAGGAAAAGAGTGCATTCCAATAAATGAAATTACGAGGTTATGGTGAGGAACTGCCATGTATTTAAACTAATGTCATCCTAGTGCGGTTGCGATTGGTTGCAGAATTGTTGCCATATAAATCTTATAAATAGCGCCCTCTTGACAATCCTCATATATTTCTGGTCAGGCTTTACTTAACTTATACTTAGTAAGATTCATTCCGTTATTTGGTTTCAGGTCGCCCTTAAAATACTTGGAGTAAATCTTGTTTTCTGAAATATCTACCGCCATGTCTTCGCAATTGACTCTGCTACGAGAAAATCGTTTTGCTTATCCTTTATATATTATTCCTCAATTCAAGAAGGTACAAACGCCGCACTTAATAAAACCATTATCATTATGAGCTGGACAGTTCTTAAATTGTATTAAATATAATATTTACATAGTTTTGTTTTATGAATATTTTGGTATTGACTGCTGTTTATTACCATTATTTTATTTCCTCCCAAGTGTGATGGAAAACGTCGTACGTGACTCTTGTCAGTTTAGGACATGATTTTAAGAAAAATTTACCTATTGAATTCCATTTTTGAATGTTTGACAATTATTTTAAAACAAAAAAACAGTTATCCGCTGCAATTTCTCACGATGGAGTGGACATTGAAAGAAAACCGAATAGCTGTTTTAGCATTGCACCGCTGTGGGCACTCGCCAAGTAGGTACCTTTATAAGTTTGCTCAAAAATTTAAATATAACGCTTAGGTTTGTGTACCGTACTATTGATAGGTACAATGAAGTCTCCAGTGTTGAGGACAAAAAAAAATAATTGCCCGGCCTTGCTCCGTACGAACAACAGCAGTGATCAAAGCTATCAAGGCGCGCATAGCAAGGAATCCTGTCCGAAAACAGAAGTTGATGGCTTTGCAGATGGGTGTCAGTAAGAAAACTGTCAAAAAGGTTTTAAACGAAGATCTGTCTACGAGCATACAAAAAAAAAGATTGGGCACTTACGTAATGCCCGTCTAAAAACAATAAGGCTTAAAAGATCTCGGAAGTTGTTAAAGCGGTAGGCGAAAAATCGACACCGTGATCTTTACAGACGAAAACATTTTCGATATTGAAGAGAAGTACAATAAACAGAATGATAGTGTGCGCTAGGAGATCTGAAGAAGCAGGAAAAAGAGTTCCGCGGATGCAACATGGGCATCATCGATCATCAGTGATGGTCTGGTTGGGTGTATATTATTACGGGCCAACTGAGGTTCATTTTTGCGAACAAGGGGTCAAAATCAGTGCTAAAGTGTACCAAGAGACGGTTTTGGATAAATTTGTCAAAGACCTGCCCAACACGCTATTAAAAGGACATAATTTTGTGTTCCAGCAAGCTTCTGCGCCAACACACAAAGCCAAAACCACTCAAGCCTGGTTGACCGTCAAACAATCGACTTTATAAGACACGAAGTGGCCTTCCTTCCTCCAGTCCGGACCTTAATCCTATGGACTATAAAATTTGCTAAATCCCATAAAAATTTGGAGAGCCTGAAGTCATCTCTAAGAAAAGCAGTTGCTGAAATAGACATAAAAATGGTGTGTGCTGCGATAGACGACTGGCCGCGCCGGTTAAGGGCCTGTTGAAAACAAGGGAGGTCATTTTGAATAATTTTAAGTAATTTTAATTGTTTTTTAAATGTACTTTAAATTGAATGTTTACAAATCAAGCGAAAATTAAAAAATTTAATGATTCGGACAGGATTCGAACCTGCGTTTCCAACGGCTTTCCGGGCCAACACTGGCGTCCTCCCAATTGGACCACCGAATCAATGTCAGAGTCATTGAATTTTTCAACCAGTTGCTTCGACATGCCTTAGGGTGGCATCGTAGCGACATCTACCGTAAAGATTTAGACTTTATCGTCGGCACCATCGTCTCAAATTTGTTGAGAATCGATAGTAACGATGTGCTACACCCAAATTACTTATTTTTATTAAAGCAGTAACGTCTGCTAACGTAAACTAAATGTTTACAAATTTTATTTTTTTCAATTTTCGCTTGATTTGTAAACATTTAGTTTACGTTAGCAGACGTTACTGCTTTAATAAAAATAAGTACTTTAAATTGGTATATAATTTATTAAAAACTGATTGGTACTTTTGTTTTTATCATTATTTTAATTTGTGATAGAACTTTGAGACTGACTACGTAGTATACGTATGCTGAAGAATTCACCATCAGTCGTCATCCGTATTTCGGTGCATTTTAAAGTAACTCCGCAAATGACATTTCTTCTCGTAGCAGTTGATTATTTTTGTGAAATAGTGATTATTGGTTACGTAGTGTTAAAAAATAACTACCAGTCATCGAGTATGTCAACCACTTTTGACCTTGCTACATAAAACGGTCCTTTTTGCAATAGCTCAACTAATCTTTCGCCTAATATCGTTCGATGTCACTTCTTTAAGCAACTTACCTCGAATAAATAACCGATTTGCCACAAAAAGAGTTATTATTTATTAACAATACATCAATTTTTACCTTCTTTTGTACATAAATGTAAGTACCACATGAAATATGTCTAATTAATTATATGAATGACAACCTAAAAGCAACAGCCAAAGTTTCCATATCAGAAAGAAAATAATGCTGTTAGTGATGATGTGATACAATATAAATCTATCCGATACATGCACGCTTACTTATATTATAACCATTGTTCACCGAATGTAAGTAAGTAATTGTAAAAAGTTGTACGTGAGGTTCTTAATCTATTAGATTGGATAGCGGCCCGACCCAGACATACGGCATGCGCATGCGCCGCGGCGAGAACGCACTCCGCGACCACTTCCACTGCTAATATTTTCACTGTTCCAGAGCGCAGGATCGGGCAGCTACACATCAATAATTTAATACTAAGTATGTATTTTAAAATATATACAAAGTACTCTGATGAGAAATTTGTTACCGTGATAAATTACAGATAATAATTAATCACAGATAACGCTTTACTATAACATTTATTTTATATATTAATATCATTCATGGCAATGGCATTACCTATGGTGTAACAGCACATCAACATCACACACAGAATGATTGATTATTGTAGTAAATTGTCTTTGTATGGTCAACTTGATGTTGTAGTGATGGATTGGTGCAGAGCCCATGGAGCTCCTATAATCAGCATCGCATGTATACGAGTGTCGGTCGATTAACGCATTTAGTGCACGCATTCGTGTCGATCAAATTGCACGTCTGTGCCCAGACGCACCCTTTAGTAAACAAAGGTAATATAAGCTAAGGCATATAATAATGCATGATGTATACACATATAGCTAAGGGTAAATGGGATTCCCAATCGCGCTGTTTAAATTAACTATGCTTTAACGCATATAGGTGATTCTAAAACATACCTAATAAATTAAAAATGGAATGAGATGTTTACATGATAACTCCCAGATATACGATTTTTTGTCCCGTCCTACGGCATCTGGTGTGCGTCTGTACCTTATACATCTTAATAGGTATCTATGTGTACAAGTCATACCATGTGAAGTATATTTATTTCAAGGGAAACGTTGGAAATGCTGTGTCATATTATATTATACTTAAACATCGAGGTTTTCAATGCTTTGCAGGCCCTTTTTGACTATATCGTATCTAAAGTATGTTATAAAGATACATATGAACGATTTACATTTAAAATAAAGCGTGATAATAAAACAAGTCATATTTATTATTAATAATAATATGTATATACATATTTACATTTTTTTTAAAGTCAAGCAGCCAATTATATGCTCGTATTAATTACAAAAGAATATAAAATAACGATGCCGTTGCCGCATCGATTACATTCGGAGCCCGGCAAACTCATGAGCAGAACTCTTGGGCTGTTGCAACACAACTCGGGAATTATATATATTTTTTAATTTTTAATAAGATAATAAGGCCAAAGGTGCCTGTTGCCGAGAATATTTTTTTGGCGGGAAATATTCAGAAACTTTTACCACATTGGAAATAATTACCACACTTGCTATCTCACACAAAGTGCAGCATGTATGTACAATTGTACATTTCCCAATAATTCTGTTACTGACGGTTATCTATCGTTTGCCCGAACTTCATATGCCACTTGTATTACTTGCCATAATCTTCATTTGCTATAAATCCATTTTCCAGTTGAAACTTTTCGGGATTGTTATAAATCTTAACTTACCTAACCTAATGGTTATTACATGAACAGAATTTATAAAATTCTGAAGAATTTATGGTTTTTGCAATAAAATGTTTAGTGAAAATGATGGCAAGTGATACATTTATGGCAAATGAAGGTAACCGGTTACAGACAGATCCGTTATTCACACCGCTCTCGCAGAGAACCATGGTCATTCCCCAATGTGTTGCGAACAGCAACTCTACAGTCAATTTGTCGACGTAAATGAGAAACTAACAAAATATTAGTTACTGGTGTATGTATCGTGTCTATATATATACCTACCTAAATGGCGACAGTTATGATCATGACCCTTTATTAGTATTATTAAAATATATTTTCAAGACGGTTCAAGGTTAATTTATAATATTAATGAGAAGTTGACATGTTCATTTGGTTTCGTTAATATATTTAAATATGGAAGATTTGCATGTGTTAAGTACCAAAATGCATTTTATATTTGAAAATATTGAATCTAATAAATTTAAGTTGGTACAGTCATGGAAATTGAAACACGTACCTTTTTCGCTCTTGTCACAATGATAATAAGGGTCAAAAAGTACGCGTTTCAGTTTCCTTTCCTGTACTTTTATTTCAGTAAACTTTAGGACTGTTCGCCGTTAACTATGTGGCTTTCGACTGACTGAGGCGGTTAATACCATCGGTAACGTGATAAATATATGTACAAACTTTAAAAGTACCTACATCATAACAGTGTGTACAGTATACAGAAGGTACACAATGTAAGTTAATAATTATACGACTAATTATACGGCACTTAATGATAAATGTAAATTGCACGTACACAAAATGTATAACAGCGTGTCAGTTAGATACGTATGTATGCATATACATAACACATATTGAACGGCAAAGGAAACTAAAACATTTATGTAACACTTTAATGCCATTATGGCAAGTGCGTAAAAGGTATCTTTGACTAGTCAAAGATATTTGAATTTTGAACATTAACGGTGTACCGTGCTTTCCATTCAGATTTAAGTTGTAAATTGTACGACTAAGTAATATTTGGTGCACATTTGCATGTTGTATAACATCAGAACAATTTCTTCGGATCCGCGACTGTCACATTGAAATCAAAATTTATGAAATGGATAGTTTGCACAAATGTAAAAAGTTACAAGTTGTGCAAACTACCCATTTTATATATTAGTTTGCTTACTTCCTTCCTGACGTTTCGACAACTATCACAGTTACCGTTGTCA
Source organism: Apotomis capreana (assembly GCA_947623375.1). Lineage (NCBI taxonomy): Eukaryota > Metazoa > Arthropoda > Insecta > Lepidoptera > Tortricidae > Apotomis > Apotomis capreana. The sequence goes on from OX392498.1 coordinate 28,952,219, forward strand.
AAAGTTGACTAAGAATACAAGTGTTCTCTGTCAATAATGAATATACGCGGTATACTTAGTCCGTTTAAAACAATTATTTAAAGCAGCCTGTAGTTATTTTTATTTAGTAGTTGGTAACTTTGTAGCAAAGCAATTATTTTCTAACTACAATTTTCCAAACTGAATGAAGTTGATGTGATTGCATCTACCAATACCTAGAACTGACTTATAAAAACTAGGATAGAGTGGACGACAACTATACAGGGCGTCCGAAGACTATGGGACATCAAGGGAAAGTACCTTAAATATCGTAGATATGATATTTTGCGGAAAAAAATACTTTATATTATTTTTAAAAGTTAGTACTTAATTCTGCATTTAAAGATTTTCTAAGAATTACTTGCTTCGTCTGGGAATCGAACCGACTTAAATGTGAAAAAGAATCACCTCTATTTTTATGCTGCCAATCGAAAGAATGGACAAAATATAATAATTATTCCTAAGTGACATATCTTAAAAGAAAGGAACAACGTTAAATTAATCATATTAATCAAATTAAAAAGAGAGTGTAAGTGAATGAAGACTAATCAGATAAAAATCTATAAATGCAGAATTACTAACTTTTATAAATAACATAAAGTCTTCTTTCAGCAAAATATCCTGTCTACCATATTTAAGGTACTTTCCCTTGATGTCCCATAGTCTTGGGACGCCCTGTATATATGTTAATTATAAATTAAATAAGTATATACGAACAAAAATTACAATGAATGTTTTTATCGAAAAAATATTCAAGATTCTTGGGTCTCAAGGAGTCAGTCGAACTTTTTTCATTTCTATAAGAATGAATTAGGCATTTGCACGCGTCTGTGATAAGCTTAGAAGATTCCGGCGAGGTTACTCTTGAACTATTGATAAAAATATGTATCTAATACGTCCAAAGATGCCAGCGCATCACAGATTTAAGTTTATTTAACAAATACTAGTGTTTCTTTAAATATTTAATTTAAATATTTGTTTTGATTTATGTTCTTAAAAGTATTTTATAAGACTAAAGAAGATACAGACTTTGTTCACGTGACGAATGAAATAATTTAAACGATATCAATATAACGGTTAAAAATCAGTCATAAAGAAATTAAGATTAATCTCATTGAAACAATCCGTTTGTACGTACGGTCAGCATCAAAATTAGCTAAGAATTTTACTACCAGCTTTAGTCAAATGGTACCTACTAAAATTGTCAGCTGCTTCCGATGCGGACTGTAGATTGTAATGAAAGTAGCGTCAAAGATACCTCGTCGTCGTTTTGTCATTGATTGGCAATTATTGACACGGTGCACAATGAGAGCGCCTCATACAAGCGTGTGGATATGCGTTCACTCTTATATAGTATTTTTACCAAATTTTATAATATTATTTTATTTGTGATCCATTTCATTGCTTAAAACTGGCATTGGATTGCCAAGCGCAATGTAGGGTTACGTAAGTTGCCCATCACAAGAGAGCTTTTTGGTGCAACCTATTCTCCTCACTTGGCTTTAAAGAATCAGGAGACAAGTTATTTGGTTTCCGTTCTTTTACAAACTTATATTGACTACTGTGTTACAACGGCGTACGAGTAGTTTTCTGTGGGATTCTATGTCGAGTACATTTTGTAAGTTGGTTGACCATTCTCGTAAACTTATGAAGCTTGCTTAGTTGTGATAATTTTCCTTTTAATTACATCCCCAGTTTACGTGTAGGGGAGGTACCCTATAAAAATGTTTTGTTCAAGATTTTATTCTACCACTTTGTCAGCGTGACTAATATTAATATGCATACCTATCCGAAATTGCAGCTCTCTAGTATACGAACAGTCCCTGAGCTAAGCTGCCGACAGACGGAAGGACGATAGACATGGCGTAACCGATTTTTTAAAATGCTTTTGTCTAATTTAAGCAATTCGAAATTTCGATGTTGGAATTGTTGGATGAAATAAAATAAATAAGTATTGTAAAATAATACATGATACATTTGCATTTTTTCTACATTGAATCGCCTAAGCAAATTTTCTGTGACCTGGTTGTAATTCCCAAAATACATACTTTATCAAACAAACTCAGTTACAAACCTTAAAATTAGTTTAACCTTTGGACGTCATATCGTCGGGGATAGTGGAATACCGCGTAAATAACAGCTGTCGATAAAGTTCTCATTTCGATAAAATACTGAGGATTTGTTTGAATATTGATTCTTATCTACACTTGTGACTTACGCGGTATTGCACTATCCCCGACGATACCACATCTTGACGACATCGGAAAATTGTGCCACTGACGCGAACGTGATGCAAAGCGCTACACTGTCCGGTGTTTTCAATCCCTGTTGATTTCGGAGCATCTCGTTTTTTTAGGGTTCCGTAGTCAACTAGGAACCCTTAAAGTTTCGCCATGTCCGTCTGTCCGTCCGCGGCTTAGCTCCGTAATAATTAGTACTAGAAAGCTGAAATTTGGTATGAGTATGTGTATGTATCACGCCGACAAAACGGTAATACGGTATGTTTTTTCGGGTACCTCTCCACACCTACAGTGGAGGTGAATTTCTTTTCGTTCCAACACTAGTGTGTGGGGTATCGTTGAATAGGTCTTTTAAAAATAATAGGGGTCTTCAAACATAATTTTTTGATAAAGTCAGCAGTTTTGTAACAGTTCGCTCCGAAAATAAAAAAAATCGCGTCCCCCCCCTCTAACATTTCAAACACGGGTCAAAAAATTATGGAAAAAATCATGAAGATGAGGCCTTATAAGTACTTTCAATGAAAACTATATTGAACAAAATCGGTTAAGCTGTTTTTGAATTATCGCAAAATTTCATATTTTTCTTTAAAAGGACGTAAGTTGACTTCCAGAAGGTAATAAGTAATTACAGTTACATTGGCGTTTACGACCTTTTTATAGAGCTTGAAATCTTAGTCGTAACTTAAAACAGCGGTTTGAAGCCCGTCTATTGTGAAGGAAGAGCAACTACGGAACCCTACACTGAGCATGGCCCGACATGCTCTTGGTCGGTTTTTTCGTTGTTTGTTTGTTGTGGCGTGCACTGTGCACTGCTTCACCGCTTGGTATTCAAAAGTTTAAAAAAAACCCTTTCAAAATATGTGACAAACACATTGATATATGGTGAAAAAGAAAATACTTTTAGATGTACATGTGTAAAAAAATAACGAAAAAGCTCGGTTAAGCCTTGCGAATTATTTGCTAGACAGTTGCCTAATCTATAATAATACATTATGATTATGATTTCGGCTCGGGCGTAATGACCACAATGCACCCGCGTTTTATACGACATTTATCAACACATCTGCAAGGAAAAAAAGCACCTGTGTATGACAAAATTTCGTATTTTGAACAGTACAATATTATTGCTTTTCTATATTCCGCTTAGAAAGAGGACGTAATCACTGTTTTTATATATTTCCTAGGCTTACTAAATATTTTATAATTTATTTATACAATTTTACACATTCTAAAATGTAGTAACTCCAAAACGATGACACAAAGGACCTTGCCTTACTTTAGTCTGGTGCCTAATAAAAAAAAACCGAATGACGTTAAGCTGTTGACATTATTGACAGCTTATTTATTTCGCGGATACCTACCCTAAGACTACTCTATGCAGGCATAGCTGTCGTAGATTTCGGCTATTTTATGTATTATTTATTTTATGTATTTTATATTTCTCTACATACAGAAAAATAAATTGAAATATGTTATTAGGGTGTACAAGACGCACAGCTCTCTTGATCACTATATTAGTTTCCACCTGTGAGAAATATGGACTGTTGTTAATTGTGTTAATAACTTCATTATTCGAATTTTACGTCGAATTTAGGCAGAATATAGGGCATTATTTAGAGTAATATCATTTCTCAATAATTAATAGCTTCATGGTAAACTAGGATACACCAGCCAATCTGACAGTCAGAATAGAGGGTGTACCTTCAAATTGTAGTAACTATAAAGTATGGAGGTGCAAAATCGAACATTTTGAGCACATTTTTTTGGTACAGTTGTTTTACAAATTCGTGATGGTACACCCGCGATTCTGACATTCACCTTTTTTTTTATAAACAAAGTAAATAGTTCAAATAAGAAATGCATGGATTTCACATAGTGTTTGTTAACTAACTAGTAAAAGGTACTAAAGAATATTCCTTCCTTATTCCTGATCTAATACCGTTACTTCTGCTTTTATTGGCAATCAGTGGTCGAAACGAGACTATTTGCCTAAGAGCACTGCCGATGGGGCAATATTTTCAGCCTGACTATGTATCCACGTAATTGTGTATCAATGCTAGCCCTAGAACTTATTCAATACTCAATATTTTACCATTTCAATTTAAGTCAATAAAAATATTAGTAATAGCACTAAGGAATTCAAGAACTAAAATCTAAATTATAAAAATTAATATAGTGGCAATCTGAGCAGAGAGGAAAATGGAGTCGTTATTATCTACAAACTTTTTATGATTGAATGAATAAATTCAAAATTTCAATGCCATTTCTTATAGAATCAAATATTATGACGGTAATGTTATGTTACATGCTATTCCATTTATTTTACAATTCTCACACTTAATCGATATACTTCCTAATCATATACCTACAACCTTCATTACTGGTAAAAAACTACTTCCAATAGATGAAAGTTTTCTGACAATAGACATAGTAATAGTAAGGAGTACATTAAGCTTGTATGGAAGTGAAACTGTCAGAGAAAAATTAGAATTCGTTTTGGATCGAAATCCAGATGTCGACGAAATTAGAGACATGGTTTCAATGGAAGATTATAGGTATGCCCTGAAAAACGCAACGTTAAAATCGGTAGATGTTGAACGATCATTTTCGGCACACAAATGGTTTTTTAATAAATCACGCAACAGATTTACCCCGACGAACATGGAGCAAGTGGCCATAGTCCATTCACTCTACAACATGGATACTGATTTAAATGAAAACGACGAGGAAAATATTGAATACTCTATTCCAGCCGTCATTTGTTATTAAACCTCGTAGTGGACACTATACTCATTGGCAGCTATTCCTTCTCTTAATATATACGAGTAGGTATGTACTTGAAGTTATTTTTGACTAATAGTTACGTGAGTTTCCCGATGATAAACATCTAGTATTCATGTACAGTAGAATTTTACTATTGAGTGTCCCACTTTTGGGTAAAGGACTCCCCCCTCGTTGTCTCCATTAGACCCTGGGCTGAAATTTCCAACTCTTTTTTGGTCTGCCTTTGACATAATTAAATCGAGAAATAATATGAAAAATAAATCAATATTTTCATTCTAAAAACTTTATTGGCACAACTTGAATAAGAAGTGTCATGTTTAGGAAAATCAATTAATTAATCGTTATTCATTCAATCATGAAATATACCGAAGCGACTCCATTGCCCTCTCTGCCCATAATGCCACTAACTGTCCGTACGGTAATTATAACTTTGGTAATAAACTTAAATGTCCACACGCTTGTATAATGATTAGGAATTATGAAGCCCTGCATAGCGCAGTGTTCGTTGCCAATAATATTTTAATTTAATTGTACATTGATTTCAAAACATTGAATGTGGGGTCATCTTGCCTAAAACGATGAGTACCGCTAGTCCGAACCGACGAACAACGATAACATGCCATGCGACAACGATGCATAATTATAGTAGAATTTCCTAAGATGTCTGAATGGTAAGAAAAAAGATGATGATAAGGAAGATGGTAATAAAGAGCTTATCTTTTAATCATGGCCCCACAATGCCCTTTGTCTTACTCCTGTAGAGAATCTTACTTTAGGACAAAGCAAAGGAAGCAAGTAACAAAAACACAAACAAATTTATATCATCTTTTCTAAGTCACAAAATTTAAATTGCCATAGCAGTTTCCAATATGATACTGTAACATGGGAAGTGTAACTCAGGTAAATTTTAGACAGTTACGGTTTCAGTGTCATGCTCCAATGAGTTAGGATATTGCAATTTTTAACCCTGGGACTTTTACACTACAAGATCTTAGTGTGCGTTTTTTGTTACTTTCCTCCATTTGTCCTAAAGTGTGCTTCTCAATAGGAGTAAGATAAAAGGAATTGTGATGTCATGTTAACAAGATTACCTTTTTATGACAATTTAAACCGCGGGACTTTAATTATAACAACAACTATGAAAAGAGCTTTGCTCGATATGGTAGGACAGCTGCGTCGACCCCAATATTACAATAGCGAAATAAAATTAAATAATTGAATATCGTTAGTATTCTTATACCAGTAGCGCGGTGAGTGGTGCCTGTACAATTAGAATCCCGCCGACTTTCCCACTATGAAACATTTCAACACCTAATCCTACAGCACTCGAGTAAAGGTAAGCCAACTTAGCTCCAACTTAAGACTTTTTCTTTACTCATTATACAATGCATTCAGTACTCGACCATGATCGTTATATTGTTGCATAGCTTACTATAGATAATGAACAGGTATAGGAAAGAAGTCGCGGCGCTGTGCCGTGTGCGCATGGTAATTACGTCGAGTTACATAACATCACTATTTAGAAAACAGGATTGAACCGCATCTCTAAGAAGATCTATTTAATGTCCTCCTTATAATTTTATATTTATGTACATTGTAATTTTACATCGAATTTAGAACAATATTTATAATTACTTACCCTCTACATGTGTCAGTCAATTTAGTAAAGTTATCGTTGTGATACTGATCACTAAGACAACTTTGGCTCTAAATTGTACTTTAAACAAAATGTTACTCAAATTTTTATATCCATGTTACTCAAACCTTACGTCCGACTCTCATTTAAGTTTTGAATACAACAGACAGAAGGTATCGTAACCAATGTAAAAATATATATTTAAAATTGAAAAACCTTATAACACAAATAATCTAACACCTAACAGGCAAATAGGCATATCACGAGAGCTGTATACGGAAGAGTGACTATCAACTCTTACAACAGTTTCTCCTATGTTTTACATATAAGGTTCTAGATAGGTACATAATTATCTTAAACATTTCAATCAGGACAATCATCTATAAATGTAATATAAAATACGTTTTTGGATAAACTCACAATTCAATCGTGTCAGCCACAAAAGTGGAATACCATTATAACCGCAAACCACTCGACGGTACACAGCTCCATAGTGTACATCAGGAAGTAAAACAGCAGCAGTAGGGTGGTGATGAGCAGTTTTCTCGCGTTGCCGAAGTGTCGTCGTGCCGGGCGGGCGACGGGGTCGCGCCGCGCTTCGTGCTGTTGGCCAGCATACAGTGACAGCTAGCCGGACACCGGCTCCAGCGCCTTCAGGCCCTCGGCGGTCAGGCCCTGCTTCTGGCACCACTCGACGAAGTCGTCGATCAGCACGGGCCAGGCCCCCTCGGCATCGTAGTTGTTCATACCGTCGTCAATTTGCGTTGCAAAATCTAGAAGGAGATTCCATGTGTCCTTGGGAATTGATCTCTTATGGTGCTCCTGAAACATACATAGATAACAGTGACATTAGAGCTCTACTTGTTTTTATCATCTAGTAACTACCTGGATCAAAATACCGAAAATTCTTCACCGAAAATTATTTATTTCCCGTTAACTTTTTGATTTTAAAATTAGACAAACTGACGTTTAAATGCAAGAATACACTACGTGTTATTCGCGTTATAAATATCCGCGTTATATCCTTTTTTTGACGAAGTAATGTAGTAAATTTATAGTCACTGATAGTATGTTATTAAAATATTACATTACTTTTATATTAATAAATATCCTTGAAGAGATATATTAAAACTTGCAAATGTGTCACTTTTGCAACCCTTAATACTAATACCTTTTAATCTACTAACAACTATTTATTTTATGCGACTGGTCATTAACTGACTGGATATTTTTGTAAACTTTGATTACGCAATTAACGTAAATAACGACGAGTGACAGATGACATTTAGCTATCGAATATGGGGTAACCATTAGGTAACCACACATCGGAACTTTAATTATATGTTTTGTTAGATAATTACCGATAGCTAATTATAAGAATTTACTTATGGTAATATATTATTTATCATTACTTGAGTCACAATCAAGTGTTTTGTATCACTAATCGAATTATAAGTAGGTACATTTGACGACGCTGTTGGCGCAGTTCCTAGTGCATCTGCCTACTGAGCCGGCGGTCCTGGGTTCGAATCCTAATCTAGTGCATAAAGGGGTTTTACCTTACAAACGGTCCGGTAATTTTAATTTTTTGATATGCTGTCTAGGATGGTTAGTGAGTGTTTAAAATGCAAAATGCACAATTCCAAACAAATTCAAAACTACCGGACCGTTTGTAAGGTCACCCCCAGTACTTAAGTCTCTATTCACCGAAATATCCCGCCAGGCAGGGCCGTATTTTCCCCTAGGCCCACAAGGCCCAGGCCTAGGGGCCCAGCCAGCCCCAGACGCAGGAGTTGCACCATAATAATGTTCTCCTTATAGGGGAGGGGGCCCCAAATGCCAAGTGCCTAGGGGCCCTCTAAGTCCGGCCCTGCCGCCAGTTCAAATATCTGTGTGTTGAAGTCGAATACTTGTTCCTGGGATATACACGATGATTCTTAATCGGTGATCAGGTACCAACTTTTTTGGTATCAGCTTTATTCGTCCCATTCGCTTTTCGTTCAATTCTTATTTCGTCTCATTCTGCATTCGTCACTCATTCTTTATTCGTCGTGTTCGCCATCTATTCCTATCTTCCTAAGTCCAATTCTATAACTTGTCTCATTCTTAATAAGTTTTATTCGTTATTCGTCACATTCTTCTTTGGACTCATTCTTCATTCCTCCCTTTCGAATTTAGTCTCATTTACTTATTTGCCTCATTTACTTCAATACGTTCGATGCTGGTCACATTCGTTATTAGTCTCTTTCGTTTTGAGTCTATTTCGAAGTTCGATATATTCGTTATTAGTCTCAGTAGTTATTTGTAATTGTAACTATCTTTTCATGTCAATCTTAAATTATCAATATTTGGGCGACTGATTTTTGCTAGGTTATGAAACCTATTTAGATCAACCCAAAATATAAAACTACGTCTAAATATCAAATTTCATGTACAGTCCGACCAAAAAGAGTAGAAATTAATTGTAGTGTCGTCCCTGTTTTTTAGATTGATTAGAAAGGGACGACACTACAGTATTGCAACTATGTCTCATTTTAAGGGGTTCCGCAGTCAACTAGGAAACCTTATAGTTTCGCCATGTCCGTCTGTCTGTCCGTTCGCGGCTTAGCTCCGTGATCATTAGTACAGTCGAGTTCATTTACATCTACACACTTACGAGCACAAAAATATCTGAACACAACCCTATTGTCAGGTCAGGAGCATAAAGTCGTGTTCAGATATTTTTGTTCACGAAGTGTGTAGATGTAAATGAACTCGACTGTACTAATGATCACGGAGCTAAGCCGCGAACGGACAGACAGACGGACATGGCGAAACTATAAGGTTTCCTAGTTGACTGCGGAACCCTAAAAATGAGATATTACATGTTTCATAAATATATGGATGCAGTACGGTATTCATCTTGACAAATAAAATAATGTTTGTTGTGCATACAATTACCTAGCTATCTCAAAAACTTAAGGTAAACCTAACTTTACACACCACCAGAAAACGTCGCTTCATAAATAGGCATTCAAAAGTAGGTAAGTAATCATAGGTCAAAATCATAAAGTTTAATTTGTTCAACTATGAATAACCGATCAAGTCAAAAGAAATATGAATAGCGAATAAAACGTGTATCTAGTGAGACGAGTAGCGAACGTACCCCAAAAAGAACGAGACGATTTGCCAGTAACGCCAAAATAAGAGAGAGACCAATAACGAATGTGACTAAAGATAAAGTGTGAATGAGACTAAATTCGAAAGGGAGGAATGAAGAATGAGTCCAAAGAAGAATGTGACGAATAACGAATAAAACTTATTAAGAATGAGACAAGTTATAGAATTGGACTTAGGAAGATAGGAATAGATGGCGAACACGACGAATAAAGAATGAGTGACGAATGCAGAATGAGACGAAATAAGAATTGAACGAAAAGCGAATGGGACGAATAAAGCTGATACCACTTTTTTAACTCAGTAATTGATGGCGGTCACGTTGAAGTCGTAATTACATGAAAGCAAACTTTTATTTTTCTATGATAATTATTATTTTTAAACCAATTTTGTCTTACTCTCAATTTTGTTTTAGATGTAGTACTAAATGATTTTCCTTCGTACTTTATCGGAAAAGTTCGTATTTATCATGCTCTCTCAATTAGCTTCAGTACCCATCTTTCGGTACGGGTAAGTCGCATCAGCAGACCAATATATATATATATACCTATATATAGAGTGCCTAACATGCAATTCAAATATTCGCTATAGTTTTGATTATATTCAGATTTCAGATTTTTTATTGGTAAATGTACAATATCAATTACAAGTCATTTTCATATCTATAGTAATAACAGCTATTAAAACTTTACATAGTTACATAGGTAGGTTTGATATTTACAGTTTGACCCATAAAAGCTTCGCTTTTCACAGTCTCAGTGTACTAAAATATGATGCACAACACACTCGTTTTTACTTAGACAAATTTAACTGCATGTGTTTCTTATTATGATAACAATGCAAATATTTTATCAATTCTTTTTACGCAAAGCAACTGATGCAAACCTGGGGACCCATACTAGGGTAAAACCAGGAGAGATGTTGCAGTGGGATAGATGCTCTAATTTTAATTACTCCAGTTCCGTGATGAATAAGTGTACCCAAGGTATGAGATAGATGTCTCAAATGTAGAGATTCGCAAACATTGAGGGAAGTCTGGAAATCTTCAGTAAAATGTTCTTGATCTTTTCTTAATTTTAAGGTAATGAACCTAGAGAAGTACCTTCCACTTCAATAAATAAATTACACACATAAATTGTATCCTAGGAAATAGTTATATTTATATAAGATGTATGGCTTATAAAATAAATAAGTATAAAAAAAAATATAGTTTTATAGGTAGATAATGACTTTATACAGATTAGGTCGCGGGCAAGAGCTAATTATTCATAAAGTAGTGCAAAAGCATCAAAATTACATATCAGTATAATAGGATCTTTATTATGAGCATATTTAAAACAATTGTAGCAAGGCATCGGACTTCTGATAGCACGGTAGGACTTTAGAGAGCTATGGCGCCTATATTAATGTTAAAATATAATTAATAGTCATTCTCATTCATCTATTTCATTCCAAACTGCCTTTATAGTTATTGTAGTTAACATTCCCATGCATTAAATGGCTAAAATTATATATAAAATAAAATTTGTTCACTATTATAGTCTGTCCGATTTCTAAGATTGAATTAAGTCACTTTGGAACAAAGGTTATTGGGCGTTTTTGACCCGCTTTCCGAACTTTCGCGTACAGAGACCAAACTAGTTTTAAAATAGAGAATTTAATCTCACTTTTCTAAATATGTATTTTTTTTATGTATCAACCGGCAGAAAAAAGTTAGTCAATAGTATGTGTACGATGTAGAGATACTATTAATTAATGTTTTTACTTTCAGCATTGTGCAAAAGTGTGGTTCATGAACAATTCTCTATAAAAAGTCAAAAGTCTAGTATATTAAACAATATAACAACAAAAAGGCAATATAACTTGCTAATTTTTTGCTTGTGCCAGTTTGACATAATTTGATCTCAGTATTCCGGATAGGCTATACAAACTCCTATATCGTCGGGGATAGTGCAATACCGCATAAGTAACAAGTGTAGATACAAATCAAAATTCAAACAAATGCTAAGTATTTTATTGAAATGAGAACTTTATCGACAGTTGTTATTAGTTGGTATTGCACTATCCCCGACAATATATGTATAACTATATTGACAATTGCATTTCTACTCATAACTGGATATTCAATTCATATATAGAACCCAATTTACTCCAGGAATATTTATGTATTTTATAATGACAAAAAAAACAATTCCTTTACAAATCACATCTTTGTATATTCTTCTGACTTTGTCCTTGACTATAAAACTAATATTGCTAATTAAATATACTATTGGGTATGAGTATGAATTGTAATATAATGTTAATATCGGCTGATGTCTAATTATATAACCACCAAGATTGGCCAAAGGTCTGTAATTTAAATAACATTCTTTCTTAAATATTGTTTTGCTATGATTATGGTCATTAATAAAATCATACTGATAAACAATCATAAAATTTATAGATTGACAGACTTAAAAGACACATATTTGGTAGCAGCTCCGACCTACACTCTTGACTGTACAGAAAATACAATGTTGATTAATTTAGAAATAGATTAATTATTATTTTTAATGGTTCATTTCATTTTCATAACTAAGTCAGATTATCTGTGTGTTAATAAGTAATTTTTTTTCGCAGTGCTAAATTATCAGGTAGTATGGCTAAGTTTGTGCCATCTAAACAATCATTATTAATAGCGCTCTGTGTGTTCTGCTATTGCATGAATAATTATATTGTAAACAAATACTGTATTTTCAGACAGCCCAGCATATTAAACTTTTTGGGACAGAAACTTAATATTAGCATTCCTCTTTTTGTGCCTCGCACAGAGTGTATGAATGCCACCCAAAAAGTGCTGCCACAGACACAGACACATAGCCAGAGATCACATGCTGCACAGATAGCAGCTGGATATTAATAAACTTTATTAAATTTCGTCTAAAAATGATACATGTTCTGGATATAAAGTAAGAGGGCTAAGCAATTAAACATAGAACAATCTACAAAGGGTCGCTGATTATGGAGTGTTTATATTGATGAAATTCGCGCAGCTTTTGAAATTAACGGTGTCTGTGACTCAACTTACTAACAATTAGCCTGCATTAGTGCTAAAACAGTTAAAAATGATGCTTAGCATGAACATTATTAATTTGTGTACCCAACAATAAGCTCTTGGAGTTGGTTGCAACACAAATAAGTTTTTTAAATGAGTTATTTTTTCAATAAACTTACCAGAAGGAATTTGCACCAAGCATCCAGGAATTTAAATCTCCCACGGAGCACTATGTTCCAATAAGCTATTGCCATATCTAACTCCAGTCCTTTTTGCCCTGGATTTTTGGCATAGTTGAAGGTAAAATGATAGAAATCTTTAAATTTATTTGGATCTTTAATTTCTGTTTCAAGGGTAGCTAGTTTTGTTTTTAATTTATCTATGCTGTCTACGCCCAACTCTATAAGTCCAGTTAGGAACTCGTCTTTAGAGAACTCACACTGTACTGCTGCTTTACACTTCCATGCAATGATAAGTACTAGTATAGATTCAGGACTAAGATTTAAATCTTCTAGAAATTTCATTACTCCATCTACAGTGATCTTATCAATCTCTTGTTGATCTTTGTATTTGTTGAATAATTGTTCCAATTTCTTTCTGTCTACCGAGGATTTAATGGGATCTTTGTAGTACGCATCAGGATTCTGAAAATAGTTATCACTAGCCAGGTCCAGTTTCCAGTCATTCTGTGTGAGGCAATATATTGCAGTACTCTCGCTGGTCTGAGTAAAAGCGACGAACTTCTTCACTTTGTCTCGTTGTGATGATTTTAATTTATTCTGAAAGAAAACGCAATAGGTAATGTCATAACCTCAGTCTAGACTTAACCGTGCATTCATTTGCTTTTATTAATTCCTAAATGATACATTTAAAAACACTTGTTGAAATATAGCCCATGCATAAATTCCTACATCATTTGAAGATTTTGGTGCTTACCATTTTGGATAGATTTTTTAATAATTCTAACAATGACTTTCACTGTTATTTCGACATCAGAACCATAGTGATATGATTTTTTTATTTTTTTTATTACCTTCCCACAGAACAGTAATGATACCGTTTTAAAATGGACCATTCATGGCAATATAGGGTATGGACAAAATTTTTCGAAAACTTAAAATTCTGAGTCGGAATAACCTCCTCAAGCCTAGAAAAAAAAAGATTTTTCTATAGCTTAAAAAAAATTAAAACGGTAAAAAATTTTTTTTGCGCGTTCGGATGGGTCCTATTAACGGCTACACAACAGTGTCAATGCAGCCGTTGCGAATAAAATTCAAGTTTTTTTTTAAATTTCACCCATTTCCCTGCAGGAGGCATTTAACACGACGTGGCACAGAATTTCTTAATTTCATACAAAAATGCTGTGCCGCGCTGCGTAGTAAAGTTGCGGTGTGAGTGTGACATGAGTGTGACATTCGCGTCTATATTCCTACATAATGTCACAGTATAGCCCATATATATATATATATACTGTGATAATGTTGTAGGTATACAGCGCTATTACCATGCTATTACAAAGAAGGCGGTGAGCGAAAATGTAATGAGGTATTGAGAATAAATTATGCACTTGAACTGATCGATTAAGGAATCAATCCAAAAGCAATTAAAGGATAGAAGACCTACTGCTAGTACGAGTGCATGTACTGCAAGCTTTAAAAAATACTTTGACAGAAACAGACGACGAAATTTTAGACCATGTTTTATACAAATATCAGTCGCGGCCATAGATAGGTCGCGGCGATCTCGCTGCGTTATCGCCTTCATACTAAATTCGCTCACCAATCGCAAGTGTGTAAGGACCTTATGGGTAATATGATTTTTAACACTTGACAGATGCTTGACAGTTGAACAGTTCAGCACTTCAGTTCAGTTCAGTTTGAGCAGTAAGTCTGGAAGTCTAGTTTAACCTTAAATACTTATTTCTAGTATTTCTAAAACTTGAATGACTAGGTATTTTTGCGATGTAGAAGGAAAACTAAAACTTGAGTAGGTCTTGCTATTATATTCGTGACTTCGAAGAATAATTCCCATCATAGCCAGATGAATAATCCTAAATACTCGAAAACTTTATTATTATTTTATGTACCTCAGTTAAATAATTACCTTTTTTAAGAAAACTGTAAAGGCCGAACAAGACATGACCAAATATAATGTTTGTACAATAATGAAACTGATACCACGTCTCCCTCTTTCGGTGTGCCCTTATCGAAGTTTAACAACAAATTCACCTAGAGTGAGATTTGCACCAAGTCCTACTGGCTACCTTCATCTAGGTGGTTTGCGTACAGCGCTCTATAACAAATTATTTGCTAAATCATGTGGAGGCTCATTTATTCTTCGAATAGAAGATACTGATCAAACACGGAAAGTGGAGGGATCTGTTGAAGCACTTGTTCAGGATTTAGAATGGGCTGGCATCCATTGCGATGAAGGACCATGTATTGGCGGTCATGCTGGCCCATACATTCAAAGTGAAAGGCTGGATATATACCAGTGAGTATTTCAATACAATTAATAAGAGTAGAAATACTATGTGGGTTAACTTATTGTAGTGAGCAATTTGGTTATTTACAAGAAAATCAAGCAACACGCAACAAAAGAGGCTGCTTAGATGGTTGTGGAACAAGCCTCAACCAAATTTAGAATCATATTGAGAGACTGTGTATTGCACTTTATTTATTATTATTTAAGAGTTTCACTCTTGTTGGTGCAGTTCTCTCCAGTCCGTTCTACTTAACGCCAGTTCTTTGACATCCCGATACGACCCGACGTGTGCCTTTTTCTTGATCTGGTCCAAATAGCTAATCCTCGGCCTTCCTCTTCCTCTCCTTCCTTCAATTTTCCCCTCCATTATCTTATGTATTAGATCGTCGTGTCGTATCAAATGACCTATCATTTTCCCTCTTCGAGTTTCTATTGTATAAAGTATATGTCTCTTCTCCTTTACCCTTTCCAATACTTCCTCATTGGTGACTTTTTCTGTAGTATTTAAATAAACGGAGAGAATAAGAAAAGAGTTTTATTTGTCATATAATGGAGGGATAACTAATAGCTCAGACAATTTTTTATAATGTTTCAAGAACTTAGTTTAGCATTATGCTATTTTATTGTGAGACGATGCAAAGCACAGTGACTGTTGATCGTCAATAACAATCACTTCATAATACATTTTTATGACCAGAATCGTATCTTAATTCCTAATAATAATGAATAGCTACATATTCAATATGGATCCTTATCGCCTGGTTGTCAATGATGTTGCTGGGGCTATCGTTATTTTGTTCACTGCGATTTGTTGATGACTGTGTTGCATATTTTACCAAATATGCAACACAGTCATCAGCTCTTTTAATTTTGTCTATGCTTCATACAGTTATTTTGGAGAGGAGTTAAAATTGTAATATTAATTTTATAACACAATATTCAAATAGGGTAGAATATGCGGCTGTGCCTCTCACTCTCTCGCATATCGCTTTTGCAATGGGTCTGAGAGAGTCCTGTGTGTCTTACATGCACTCATTGACATTTGAGATACAGTTTTTGTAGGCTATGTCCGTCAATGTTCATGTACTCTACTTAATGAATATAATATTACAAATTTTTGTTTGGTTTCAGAACATACATTACAAAGTTGATAGAAAATGGTGCTGCTTACAGATGTTTCTGCACAGAGCGTAGGTTAAATTTGATTCGTAGAGATGCTGTAAGATCACATAGTATACCTAAATATGATAACAGATGTCGTAACCTTTCATTACAAGAAGTTAAGGAAAAGATGAAAGCTGGTGTTCCTCACTGTATCAGATTCAAGGTTTGTATGTGTCAGTGCTTCACTAAAAGTATTTGTAAAGGATATCCGAACTCATCACTAGCTTGTAAGTTTCCAAAGTTTTACTTTCACTTAGATTTCATATAAGCTTCTGTATGTTTCCAACTTACTCTTAAAGTTCATGTAAGTTTCTTTAACTTTCCATCTGAAAATTTCACATTAAAACCGTTGCTAAACGTGTGTATTGAGTAGCGTGGCTCAGTGGTAGTGCAGCTGCCTGCTGAGCTGGCGGTCTTGGGTTCCAATACCGGCAAAGCCGAATTATGTGATGATATTAAACTAAACTAAAATGATATATACACGACATACACGTACCAATCAAAACAAATAGCAAATACATACGACGCGTTTGGGTCGGTTTGTAGACACCTGCCTACTGAGCCGGCGGTCCCGGGTTCGAATCCCGGCCAGGGCAAATATTTGTGTGATGAACTCGAATATTTGTGCTTGGGTCATGGTTGTTCTATGTATTTAAGTATATATTTATCTATATAAGTACGTATATCGTCGTCTAGTAACACAAGCCTTCTTGAGCTTAATTTGGGACTAGATCGATTTGTGTGAGGTTGTCCGATATTTATTTATTAATTACATATAAAAAATAAACTAGAAAGTAAAAAAGGATGCAGCTTGTAGTCGAACTGCAGTCCATCATTTAAAAATCGGGTACGGAAACCCCCTTAGCCACGCGGCTACTACCATTAGTTGTCGAAAGATTAAATGTTGCGTCAAAATGTTACATGAAATTTAAGTGAAATTATTTCATTCAGAAACGTTTCCTGTCAATTATGTAATTTTCAGTAGTTAAAATATTTCATTGTTAAGGAAATATATGAAATGTTTCTGAAATTGCCCATCGCTAATCCAAACCCACACAAGCCACAGCTGAATAAAGTCCTTGATTTAACCCCGAGCAAAGTTACACAGACATCTTAATTCTTAAAAAGACTTCCAAATAAATGTACAATTTTCATCCATATTTTCGACAACACTTGTAATATTGGTACAGACATTTTATTTTATAAGTTATTGTACATTGTTCAGAACTCTACTCAGGATCCACAAAATATTTAAAATATTATCTTAATTCGTACAATGTACTTATTCTTATATCTATTTGCTTCAGGTCTTATAGAGAAGTTGATTAATGTTACAATGATTAAGACTGCGCCGAGCGTTAGCGACTGAACCATAGAGCGCGGGGAATGCGTATTTAGATTGGCGCGCGGCCGCCATAGTAAAAATGTATGGAGAATTAAAAGCACTTTGATAAATCTGGACCTTTAATACCAAACAATCATTGAAATATTTGATGCGGACAAATTGTAATGTAAACATTCATCTTTTTTTTGAACTGAAAATCAGAATAGATTTCCGTTGTTAAAGTATAAAAAAAAACTTAACGTCTGCTTACGGTTCTACAGTTTTCGTCCAACTTTACTTAGTTTTCTAGGGTCTTATAATTTTTCCACGGAGAAGTTGTTAACACATTCTTCGAAGTGCTAAATATATAATTTAGAAATGGATTAAACAACAAGTGTTGACGTTGTCTACTTAACGGCAACTGCCTATTTTTCACATTTCGCTCGGTGCAGTCTTAATCTTTTTTCAGCTCTCATCAGACTGCCAGTTTTTCGAAGATTTAATCTTTGGTGGAATTGCATATGATGTTTCTATCAATGAAGGAGACCCTGTGTTAATGAAGTCTGATGGGTTCCCGACGTATCATTTTGCTAATGTGGTTGACGACCATCTCATGAGGATAACTCATGTGCTAAGAGGAGTCGAGTGGCAAATCTCGACAACCAAACATCTTTTAATTTATAAGTAAGTAAGGCCTCACTGACCGGCACATATTTGCGGCATTCGTTGTTGAGACACTCGGCCCATAGAGCTCAGGCGGCCACCAACATATGCGCGCTCTGTCTGAGCAAGAAAACTAAAAATGTAACTGGAGACCATAGGGCGGCTGGTTTGTTCCTTGCTCAAACAATAGGCATATCTATCCAGATAGGGAATGCAGCCAGTCTTATGGGAACCCTAACCTCGGCCTCTCCCGATTTACGTCGCAAGTGAACGTGCCGCATTCGTATGTTTATACTGGTGTTAAAATTAAAAAAAATATTGTATCGCAGCGGGTTGCAGGAATCAGCTCGATTTCGGATAATTATTAGAGATGCCACGAATATTCGGCAACTATTCGGTATTCGGCCTAATCGGCCACTTTTTTGCTATTCGGTATTCGGCCGAATAGTGCGTACTATTCGGCCGAATACCGAATAGCAAATCATGTAAAAAAAGACACGTTATTTTACTCAAAATTATGTATTTATTTCCAAATTACAACATTTTTGTACTTAAAATTAATCAGTGGTAAGTTGTGATGGATAAAAACGAGCTTTTTAGCATTTTTTGGTAGCAAACGATTGCGCTTTTCATCGTAAACGTTACCAGCCTCAGAAAATAACCTCTCACTATAAACGCTACTTCCAGGCGAAGAAAGATAAACTTTTGCAAATTTCGAAAGGTTCGGGTATTGTTTTTCCTTCCGATCTAGGCGAACTGTTTCCAAATAAAAATCCAACTCGTTTGGCCGAATATTCGGCGGCCGAATATTCGGCGGCCGAATATTCGGCGCTTCGGCCGACAGCGTTGCCGAATATTCGGTATTCGGTATTCGGCCAATTCACTATTCGTGGCATCTCTAATAATTATATATACCAATATTAAATTTGACAACCGCCAATTTATAAGTAAACCATTTGTAATGTGTCACGTGAGTATTATTATTTGTTATTAATTTATTATCGTCCTTTGTCAATAGAACTTAGTCAGTATTGTTTTATTACACCAAAAATAACATTAAAAATGAATTTCTGATATCTGTTTTACTCGGAAACGATACCAGACAAGTCCTAGTAGACTTAACTGACCAGCAATAAAGAAAGAAAAGAGGTATAACTACTTGGTCCTATTTACTCCGCTCTCCGGCCTCACAGGCGACGAATCTGACTTCCCTCCACATCTGAAAATAATCTGTGGTAGAAATTTCATGCTTGTAACCCGATGCGCACAATTATGTTGGAAAACAGCGGACTAACAACTCTACAGTTATGTATAACTGACGAAATATATTTCTTTAATATCCAGTAAGCAAATGTACTCGAAATTACACAATTTAACAAAATGACTTTTCTAATATTCATTTAGCATAGTTCTAGTTTTTCTTATACCTTATACCTAATGTTTCCTGAAATATTCAGTACATCATCATAACATAACATAACTGGCCGGTTAAAACGTTATTAATCAGATATATCAGCCTATATATAGATTTATATTTTATTGTTTTAAAAAGTTTTTGATGGAATCTACTTTATCAATGTTTTACAGGGCGTTTGGATGGAAGCCACCACAGTTTGGTCATTTACCGCTTATTGTTAATGCTGACGGAACCAAGTTGAGCAAGAGGCAAAGTGATGTTAAAGTAGAAGATTACAAGCAAAAAGGTTTACAGAAACAGTGTATATAATTATACTAGTAACGCTCTCGTTTTTAGGGTTCCGTACCAAAAGGGTAAAAACGGGACCCTATTACTGAGGCTTCGCTGTCCGTCCGTCCGTCCGTCTGTCACCAGGCTGTATCTCAAGAACGGTGATAGCTAGACAGTTGAAATTTTCACAGATGATGTATTTCTATTGCCGCTATAACAAAAAATACTAAAAATAAAATAAAATAAATATTTAAGAGGGGCTCCCATACAACAAACTTGTTATAGATTATATATATTTATAGGTTCGGAACCCTTCATGCGCGAGTCGGACTCGCACTTGCCCAAATTTTTTTTATTGTGAGTTCATACAATTCCTACTTGCATTTAGCAGTAAATGAATGTATGGACTCGCACTAATAATAATGCAATCAGGCCATAATATACGCAATGCTGTGAATTACTTAGACAAATTTTCTAATATTCATATTTATCGGCTCAAAACCGATACTGAGATTACACTAATCATGTAGGATTGCATTTGTCGTACACAGGTGTGTTTCCACTGGCTTTGGTGAACTACATCACTCTGTCCGGCGGCGGGTTCGACCACCTGCCTGGCGCCGGCATCAGGCTCAAGTCGATGGATGATCTAGCTCATGAGGTAAACATTTATATATCGTTGAAACCTTTTCGGATACCTTTTAATTTCATAATAACTTACCAGCCTACTTTCTACTTGAATTTAAATCATAGTGAAATCACATTATCAAAATTACATGTTTGATACATGGGTAAGTTTTTTTATTAAAATTCACTCCTATAGGCTAGCTAAAAAAAATAGTAAATAGCTACTTTAGGGCCCAAACGAAAACAAAAAGTTTTCATTGGAAGGCAAATACTGTTCAGATACACAGTACCTAGTAAATTTAGTAATTATCGGTGGAATCAGTTCAATATATGCACCTCTCACATATTATGAAATTAAATCTTAATGTACTTGAACCCTAAGTTTAAGCCGGAGCCCCACTGCTGCGCACGGTCGAGCTACACACGTGGTTACAAAAACGCTTTGTATGAATATGTAGGTAGATACTTCCACAGTAGTGCACGAGCACGCTGCGCACGAAATGATATCACTGATACACGCGTGGTCTGTTCCGAAGTGCCTGCCACGCACACGCTAGCGCCCGTGGCAAGCAGCCTACGGACGAATGCTGTCTCTATAGGGACAGGGAGCGGGGAGCGGCAGAGACGAGAATCGTGCGTCATGTTTGTTTTGTAGTTTACGTTTATGGGCATTTCTGAATCTCATATGATTATCAATCCAAAAACGATGTTTTATTTTTCCAGTCAGTGCACTTAATAGTAAATCATCACATTCAATCTCGTAGTCGTCTTCGGAAGAACTATCTAAGGTTTGTTCACTAATTTTCACAAAATCATTTTTAAATTCAGCGACATTTCACATCGCGTTTTTTCATGATCGCCAATTTTATTGTTCGTCTTTCTTCATGTAGCGATTTTTCATGAAGCGTTTTATAATGTTCGCGTTTATATTTTTTCGCTTATTTTACCAGTGGATTATTTTGTGATTCGCAAATATTATCAGTATAATATACAGTATAATATAGTGCGGTTTAACAGATATTTTACTCGTAAACAATAAGGCGTATGTTGCCTAATGCTGCTAAAAATATATGCGACTGAAAAAACAATCTATTCGTTAAATAAGCGAAAAAAATCATCGCGACTATTAAAGCTTAATGAAAAATCGCTACATGAAGAAAGACGAATAATAAAATTGGCGATCATGAAAAAACGCGATGTGAAAATTCGCTACAATGAAAAAACTATTTTGTGAAAATTATAGAACACAACCTATCTAATAATGATAATGCATATTCCATTTTAGTGCAGCGGAAACAGCAGTACGTATATACGTGTGTCGCTTCTACAGAACGAACGTTTCTAAATAGTGAGCGAGGTGCTTGTCCCGCAGTGGAGAATGTGGACACACGCAGCTGACCAATGTACCCACGTGGCCCACACGTTTTACGTGTGCGTGCATTGGTTGCTGTGAAAATGTTGACACACGCAGCCAGACCAATGGAGCCACGTGGGCGACGTGTATAGCGTGTCCGTGCGTAGCGTGCGCAGCAGTGGGGCTCCGGCCTTAATGCCTTTCATTTTAAAAAGTGTTCGTATTCTGATACACTTCGTCAGTTTCAGATAAGTAAAATATCATCACATCCGAGCCGTCTCAATCCGGACTTACTTGAAGAATGTAACAAACTGGAGATTAGACGCCGTCTGCTGAACGAACATGAAACCGAGAAGCTGGTTGCTAGGCTGCAGCAACTTGTGCAGAAAGCATATCCTAGAGAAAAGCTAAACGTGAGCCACGATCATGTCAAAGAAGTTTTGGAATGGGCCACTACCAGGATAAGCAGACTGGAAGACTTAGTGACGGTCAAATATGGATTTCTTTGGATACTTCCTGCAAACATTGATCATGCCGAATTGAATAAAGATCTACTTGAGAAACTTATACCGGATTTAGAATCATTATCAAAATATGACCAAGTTCATTTAAAACAATACTTGAGGGATTTTAGTACCAAAAATGGTATAAAATACCCGATTCTAATGAAAATGCTCAGGTCAGTCCTTAGCGGACTCGCGGAGGGGCCGGGCGTGGCTGAGATGATGCAGCTCCTGGGCAAACGACAATCCCTATTGAGAATAAAATCAGTTATTCGTTGAGACTGTTGTGTTATTTTCAACCTTCTGTCATACATTTTTAGTTCTCTTTTAAAAATATTACTAGTTACATTACGATTGTTGAGGTTGGCCCTCAACACAGCGTCTTGAATCGCGTCTGTGGTTTTGGATTGTATTGTACCTGTTCGAAGTTCGAGGATCGTTGCTACAACCGTAGCGGTCGCCGCGGCGTACCGTTCGCAGCACAGCGATCTCGTAGCGGTGTAGCAATATGGCTATGTGGTTCGTAGTTCTGGCTCGTGGATCAAACGTAGGATTCACGTAAATGTATCGTGAGCTGCGTAGACTGAAATTTGGAGCTCGATCGTGACCACGAACAAAATTCTATTATAATTTGCGTATTAATCAAAACGGAGATAAGTTTCTGTCAAGAATGACATTTTAGTGGCAAGCTTTTATAGCCGACTGTACTTTTCTTTGGATATCCATCAAATGCTCACTGAGACGATTCTAAAGAGCCCAAGCTCGGTAGGATTGCTTTTTCTATTATAGAGTTCCTATGGCCATCTTCCGGCTCCATCATCAGATCAGCCCCATGGTACCATATTGGTTGAATACTTTTCTACGAAGTTGCCAGGTACCAACAACAGTTAATCAGGCGTAGGATGGGCGTAGGTTATAGGGCATTCGTTATTTATTTTTTCACATTAAAGGTAAGTTTAAAATCTTTACGACAATATAAGGTTGCCTAGACTCATCCTAGACTTAACATTTTCAAACCCGCATTTCTCCATGTAGGTCACAACATTAATGTTTGATTGAATCCAATAACAAAAGAGGAGAGGTCGTTTTATCAAGTTATTGTACTTAGAAGAGAAGATTGGTACTAATAAAATAAAGGAACTTTGACATCTCTTTAACTACTACTAGTTAATATGATGCCCTTTGGTCACTGTACATTCAGACTTCTAGCTTTATCCACAACGAAGTTACAGGGGGTCCGAAATATTCAAAATGTTTCAGGACTGCTGTTTCACTACTATACAAAAACCAATAAAAAACAGTTAGTTATGAGTAACAGTATATTTATTGAAATACCAATACCAAATATATATAAATACAAGATAGTTCAATCAAAAGTAGTAAATATAGATTAGTTTCTTAAATTATACATCTAATTTGATGGTAAACAACTAAACACCTGTAGTTTTATGTACTTTGTGTGCCGAAAGTGCCTATATAATTGGATAAGGTCCCTTACCACCGTACACAAAAACGCCGAGGAAAACGCTTTGAAATATTTTTTTCAAGATATACAGCGTGTATTGTTGGTATAGCCACAAACTGTAACCAGACGTAGATTTTAGTGCTATGAACCGATATTAAAACAAATTATTAGGTCATTTAGTGTTACAGTCTGACCAAAAAGAGTAAAAATTAAAAAGTGGCAATACTGTAGTGTCGTCCCTTTCTAATCAATCTAAGAAAACGGGGACGACACTACAGTATTGCCACTTTTTAATTTCTACTCTTTTTGGTCAGACTGTAACTACCAGAGCGTATTGATTTTTTGTATTTTTTTCGATCAGCAATGTATTGCGTAGATACACTACTTGATACATTGACTTATATACCCCGCGCGGCGAACGATTGACACCTGTCATCTCAGTACATTTTTCTCGTTATAAAATGACAGTAGATGACTCAGTGAGAATAAAAACGAGTTACATTGCTTGCTGAATTATTTTATAAGGGGAAAATATTGTAAATTTTAATTAAAGAAAAACATATTCATTTGGGCTTATGCTAAGAACTTGTAAAGTTTGAGGCTGTATCAAAAATACCCGCTTTATATGTGTTGATTACAGTGTTATACTTACAATACAGTGACCATAACATGTAATCTGCCTGTGCTTAATGAGTACATTTTTTCGGCAGCGACGCCTGCATTGCTTACTGGCACCGGATTTTATAATAACATCGAATGCCAGCAGCTCACAATGACAATAAATACCACAAGATACAAGTACAGAGGTCTGCCATTTCTAAATTCGTCGAACCTGGATAAAGACTTAAAAAAACCCCGGTCATTTGACGTAAATCGCTTTTTTCCCTGGACGTGTCCGAAAATAATAGTAAAAAAACAATCGCTTTATTTTTCATTCACTTAAAAAGTGTCCGGCTTTTCCCTGGACACTCTTTGAGAACCCCCCGGACGGCGCCCGGACGGCCTCCAAACTAGGACAAATCCGGGGAAACCCGGACGGATGGCAGCCCTAGTACAGGCAATCATTATATAGGCAGGCAATCGATATAGTAAAATGATAGTAATAGTATTTTATGCAACAGTTGTATAAGAGGGTGCAAAAACGCGAGTGGCATGGGTTACGATGTGAGCGTAGCGAACATCGTAAGAAAGATGCCACGAGCGTATTTTGACCTACTTATACAACGTTGCATACAATACTTTTTCTACAAAACGACATTTAATAAATAAAATGCAAATAAACAACAAAGAAAATAATTACATGATCCCGTTCGGAACCAACAAAAAAAAAAGTAGTCTGATAAACTTTTTTTTATTGACGTCGGATCTGTCAAAAAAATATGAACTTATACCTAAAGGTATACGTTCACTATACTATACATCCATGCACAGAAGATAAAACTTTTTTTTAAAGTTAGCAGCAATGCCTTAGTACAAAAAGTTTATTTTTAAAATTGCAAATTGTGTGAATGCAGCTTTTTATTCTGTAATCTGTGGTACTAAGTAATGCTTTTTTGGCGACATTATAACATCGTTTAGGCAGTAGAGTATAGACTTTTAAAGACTTTCATAATTTATATCTTTATATTAGAGATAGTAACTATATAAATGACAGAAAGAATTACTGGAGTAGAAAAAATAAATTACTTAATGTACTACCTAAACTAAAATAACTATTAGTTCAGAAAAAATATTGACTATTCATTTTCTTCCGGCGTTTCGTCTTTATACTTCTCAATTTTATAATTCACCCTTATAAAAGGGGTTTATAGGTGCTTACTTTCCACATTAAGTACTTTATGCTGCGGTAGGCGACTAATGATGGAAATATAGGCTGTATATTGGCAGATGTTAATTTGATTATTTAAAAATAAGTTTAATTGGTTTAAAGTGTTAAGTAGGTAGATTGTAAAATCATCATCATAATAGTCGCAGCGGTTTCCTATTTCGAACAAAAGATAGTTACGAGTATTTTAAAATTCAGGTTTTCTTTAAAGTTACATCCGCTGAGACACCCAACACAAATAGGTAATAGGTTATTCAAATGTTATATATTTCAAAATGACTAAATTTAGGTAACATGTACCAAATGTTTACAATGAAGCGAAAAATTGTAAAATTTAATGGTTCGGACAGGATTCAAACTTGCTTTCCGGGCCAACACGGGCGACCTAACAACTGGACCACGAACCAGATGTCAGAGCCATTGAATCTTTCAACCAGTTGCTTCAACATGCCTTAGGGTGGCATCGTAGCACCATCTACCGTAAAGATTTAGACTTTATCTTTAATTTTTTATTAAATTTTTCAATTTTTCGCTTCATTTTAAACATTTGGTTTACGTTAGCAGACGTTACTGCTTTAATAAAAATTAACATGTACCAGTCGATAACTTTATTATTTTCCGATTATCGTGATTCATTTTCATTCATTTGGCACGTGTAGTCGGGGATCTCCGCGGCCGTATAATATAATCCATTAATTATAGTTGAATCTTACAATGTTTTAACATACTATTATGACATAACTTTTAACAAACATTATATTAATATATTTAATAATTGAATGTGGTAGTCGTATACAGCTCTTTTAATGCAAATTGCTAAGATAACTTACTGCGAAATATACTATTAAGATTGTAATAATATTTATTAGTATTACCATAGGTATCAAGCAATAAAAGCATCGTTGTAATACATAATAAGCAGATAAAATCAGAAAATGATATAACACTTTAATCCTATATCTTGGCAGATAACTCGTCACGGGTACTAAATACATGCACCTTGAGAAAAAGTTATTTTTTTTTAATAGTTTCAGCATAGTATAAAACATCTAAGCGTTTTTGAACAGACAGTTAGTAACACTATGCAGAAAGAATCTGTACTTATAGTAACACTTCTTATTTTGTCTGTCAGGGGTATCTAATTATACATTACTACAGAGACCGAGAAAATGGCGATTGCCTGCCGAGTAGGTGCTCGCAACGCTCGGCTGGCTGGGATACGTGGCCCCTCAATCCCTTTTCACGCACGCCGAGGTATGTACGTACATACCTAGCACTTTTCTCAAATACGCAATGAGATAAATAAAAAACAGCAAATAAAGATATCGAATCACAACATGGTTTTCTTTATTTGACCTCAAAAATGTCAAGCCTTTTTAATATATTCGTTCCCTTTGCACATGCGAATATATTTAAAGGCCTTCCAGGCGGTCAGAGATTTTATTCTCATCTGATCAGATCAGCCATCATGAAAGACGAATAATAACTGTATTTAAGTTTAAAATTAGTTTGAGATATTTGAAATTCATGTAATAATGGCTGAATGAAATTGAAACAAAAGAACGCCGCATTAGGCGATGCGCTCACGAAATACATTACCGCGATTTCTTTTAGGTAGCATTCAATATATAGTATAGCACCTGCCAAGATGACATTACTAACCGGTAGACCTAAGAAATTTATTATGCAGAAGCGACATGAATTTTAACATTCTTGTAGGTATACAATATATAAAAAAACATATATAAGTCAATATTTTACTGTTTGATGTAACTAGTACCTACGATATTACGTCGGATTAATAATTAATAATAATCACCAAATAAAAAATAAAAAAAAAACTGATTTCAACCCATTATTGTTGATATTTCATAGACTGCTTGAGCTTGACCGATTTTGATAAAATTTACATGGGATCATCCCTATCAAATACGAAAAGAATTTTGTAAATCGGTCATATCTGTAAATTGATAACTCTATGTGAGAGATGAGGGATTCACGACAATTACCGAGGTTGGCCGAAGTGTTAACTGATTTTAATCGTACTGTATCAGATCTCATAATCATAATAACACACTACTTGTCTCACCCGAAATTCCTATTATAAGAAGCACAATGTCAATATATCATTGTACGTTTGAGAAAAGCAATTTACTTAGATACCGCATTTTATAAATAATAATAAAAATATAATTTTAAGAGATCTCAATAAATGCCATAAAGAATAATATTTATATAGGTCACTAGAAAGGATAATTATAAATAAGTAATTTAATTATGTAAGAAAATTGTGTCGTGTTTGCGAAATGATTTTTATTTAGAATAAATCTAGAAGCGCATTAAACTCAAACATTTCTCAATCAGATTTTTTGTGCTTGGCTGAAGTAATGCATTCCTTTAAAATTTGTGCGGTAATAAATAAATGGCACAACCAACGACTAAACCTAAATATTCGATAATTAGTCGATGCACACTTCCAGATGTTAAAATATTAAGAAAAAAACAGTAACTTGACTTTGTCTTGCAATATTAAGGAATAGTTTACGGCTGCCGATTACGTATTTCCAGTTAGAACTGAAATATAATATTACCTATTATTATTAAAATGCTGTAAATCAAAACGGCCAGTATATTGGTTATTATGGGTATAATAAATACTAGTGAGCTGTAGACCTCGTGAGTCTGTTATGAAATGGCTGAAATATGTTATTTTTTTGTTCTCAACCCCCATATTATATCGTTAGTTTGTAGTGTTCATATTATTTTAGTTGTGAAATTATTACGTGAGAAAAAAATTACACATCCATTCGATAAGTGTTAAGTACGTAGTTATTTCTGTTTACATTTATTTTATTTTCTCATCTATTTTGTTGTGTTCCTATTTGTTCTAGTTGTTGTGTGTATTTTTAGCATCAATGTAGTTGTAAGCAGGTCCCCAGCCCCCACTGAAAAGTTTGCCACACCGTGGCAGGGTGCTGAGTGGGGTCCTATTCGACATTAACAGTTTATGTTCGCAATTTTGAAAACATCGAATAACTGAATCGGCAAATAATATACCGACCTTGCTCAAAGATTTTATATTACTTAAGATGCTCATCTTAGACGAAATGCACGATTTGAATTACGTTTTTTTAGATAGGTAACCAAAAAAATAAGAAAAAAGATATAAAACTTAATTTAAGAATTATTGATATGACTTAGATTAAACAACAATAAAATTTAAGATTCCCTATAAAGATACTATTTCATAAATAACATAATTATAATTATATCATTATTAGAAGAGTATTCAAAAACGCAGTTTCCCAAGTTTTAACTTGCGCTGCATACCCATTACCCAGCATTGTTTTGAGAATGGCTATCCAACTATTTCTGTAAAAAGGCGCCTTTTAAGCGGTATTGTGAAAAATGCTGGCTGTTAGGTACCTACTTATTTCTTAACAAACAAGAAAGTAGTTCATTATTGATTGATTTTATTGTTTTACGAAAATCATTATGTTAATCACTATCTATTATATCTAAGATATATTTCATTCAAAGATAAAAGCGTCATTTTTTTGACCTGATTTAAACTGGTGCCTTGTGGAATGCCGGGGCGACACGCTCTGAACCATATAGGTACTATGGTTATTCAATATCTACGTTCAATTACACGCAGGTGGTTACATCCCCGCTATAGACATGAAGTGGCATGGTATTTGATCACTATAATCTGTCCATTATAAATTTATAACAAGTTCGTATGGGCAGGGCTCTGGTTTTGCGCTTTAGCATATTTAAATGAAAGGATTATGAACAAGAAAAGGTAGCAAGGAGTAAACACTGGCACATCGCTGCCAGGTTTGGCTTGGATGCCAACACTCGGGATATTTATTTTCAGTGATCGGCACGGCCCGTGCAAAATCGCAGTATTCGGCGTAAAAAAAGGGTTCAAATGTTTATTAAAGTACCTACTGCTTAATATAGTTTTGCCATCGTATTTTTACTCACGACCTGGATGGAACGGAGACGGTACCTACATGTATTTCGGGTCAGAGATTGTTTGTTTGTCTGTTACAATTTTTTTACGAATACTGTTGGGTAGATTTTTTTGTGACTATAATTTCAGAGCAGAGGTCCTTCGATATATTTTATAGTTGTAGGTCACTAGTAGGTGCTGCAGAGGTCAGTAGTAGGTCAGAGGTAGTATGACGATTGGTTGTTCCATTACGTTTTATCCGGCGGCGTCAGGTTTTACATTTTTATATGGTTTTTGTTTCTTGCATATATGTCGATTAAGCTTATTGTAATTCTGATATTTCTGTCTCCATTGTTAGGGTTCCGTACCTCAAAAGGAAAAAACGGAACCCTTATTGTATCACTTTGTTTTCCGATCGTCCGTCTGTCTGTCAAGACCCTTTAT
Organism: Apotomis capreana; assembly: GCA_947623375.1. Lineage (NCBI taxonomy): Eukaryota > Metazoa > Arthropoda > Insecta > Lepidoptera > Tortricidae > Apotomis > Apotomis capreana. Next base: position 28,982,588 of record OX392498.1, read on the forward strand.
CTCGGGAACGCATGGACGTATCGAGTTGAAATTAAAACCATATATCGAGGTATTCAGTCCCATGAAGCTAGGTAAAAATAAAACTTCTAAGTTAACGCAAAAAAAAGATACGGTCGCTTATGCCGCAAAAACTTATATTTTCACACTCTCAAAATGTATAGGATTATTTCCGGTGACCTAGAACTATGAAATTCGGCAAGTAATACCGTCATATACTTCAAGTATATGGACGAATCTGAAAACTATACATTTGTAATTAAATCATCAAATATATAGGTATAGGTAGTCTTTGTTTAAAGTACCTACTTACGTAAGCGGTTGTCCAACGGTAAAGTTAAGTTTGTCGCTCAGTACAGTTTATCTTTTTACTAGAGCAATATGCTGTACATGCAGTGCTTTCATAACTCGAACGGAATCCTCAGTACGCGAGTCCAACTCATACTTGACCGGATTTTTTCACTTCTGCATATAATAAGAACGCGACTTATCCGAAAAGAAAATATACGATGGTGAAGCATAGATTTTAGGTACCTACTATATCTGTATATCCTATGTATCTGGCTCCGATAAAAATATCCCACTCAAAAGATTAATCGAGAAGCAATCCAAATTAATAATCCGGGTCAATGAAAAATAATATTTAAGGAGAGTAGGTACTCTGACCTACTAAACGCGCATGGTGCGGGAGACAGATGGTGCCTGAACTTTGACCGCCGTGTAACCCCTACCCTTCGCTGTGTTTAACGCTTGTATTTTTATTTCCTCTTTTTTTCTGGCAGTAATTTGTTATTTATCATGGACAGGATAAGTGAATATACCGTGCATAAGATTGCACGTGCGGCACCTCACAGTAGCCAAAGTGCAATGAAGTTCAACGTGCCAGATACTGGCCAAATACTGGCCCAGACAGTACACACTTAAGTTACCATTTAATTTTCTATAACAACAAGAATCGATCATATTTATTACACATAAGTAATAGGTACACTTAATATACTTATCCATATAAACAATTATTCATGAAATTTAGAAGAATAGATCACAATTTGCCCCATTATAAATCAACATCATACCTACACTTACAACTCGCATCACCACAAACAAACTTACATTGCTCGTTTTGATTTAGAATTTGGTTTTAACCTCTAAATTGTCAGGTAAGTATATACATTATACGCACTATTCTATAAACTACTATAAATATCAATCATATGTTCAAAATCGATTAACAATAAGTAGTAGTACAATTTCATCTTATCCTAAAACATACATTTTAAATACTTCATACTATATGATATAGTCAAGTGCCTCAAACTTGCATGGGTACAGACACTGTAAATAGAAATACATTGAATATTATCTTAACCCATCAAATGGGTTTGTTTTAATCACATTCAAATACATGACTTTGAAGCGTTTGACTAGAAATGTATCGATTTCATATGAATTTTAAATGTTGCTACTACCTATATATTATTTCTTAAAGATAATTATATATTGAAGTAGTATGAGGTGGCCAGTTAAGTAAATTTACCGTTGTGTTATCCATATGCGACGTATCGTTGGTGTATATTATTTATAGTAGTATCAGTTCTACTGGCTGACTGATAAAAAAAGCTAATAATAGTGTGCAGTCTTGGTCTATCAAAGATTTTGATAATTTAGTTGAGCTATTCTGATTTTCAAGCAATATATCATATATTATACGATTTCTTTTCAAGAAAAAAAACTTAAGTGAGATTTCTGATTGTATTCGTTGTAAATAAGTTACGATTTTATTAAATAGACAAAGGAAAATTCAGGGTAACCGAGAACGTCGGCCAAGAAGGACAACGGCCCGGGTAATGCAGCACCTGTACCTGTACGCAATATTATTATTTTAATGAAAAACTATTAGGTACCAACTTATTCACAATTAGTATAAATAGTCAATAACAGGCCTTTCGAAGTTGCAAATTCGGATTACACGCTCCGAACGGAACCAATATATTGTATGGATATAGATAAAACATCTAAATGAATCGTTAACGCAGTGACGTGTTGTATTTGTACTCCTGCCGCAAGCTCTTAAAAGACCGCGACGTATCGTAAACGCAAACAAATGCATAGAAACAATATACACCCGACGTTTGCGTCTCGTTTTATTCATACATTTTATACGTCAATGTTTTGTTTGTTTGAGGGATATCTGAATTCATTTTTCCATCTTAATTCTCATACTGTTTATATAGTGCTCCCTTCGTAAGGCATCGATTCCTAGGGGGTATCTTATACACGTGGTTGCATTGCAGGTGGGTAGGTTTGCGTCACTATCATCTTTGGAGATACTTGTTCAATGTTAATCTTACTCTTTTCTATTCTTATTCGTTATTCGACGAATAATAGTCCTATCGTCATTGGCCTTATTCAAGGTTTATAATTTTCTATTATGGGGCCTGCTTTGAAATTCATCTCATTATTTATTGAATACATTCACTATTTTTCTTTTTTCAATTTAGGCAATTTTTGATTATTGTAGGGAAAAATAACCATGTTCGAGTTCCGTGCTAGTGTAGTGGTAGAGTGCTATACAATTTAAAAATCCAAAAAATTATGTTCTTGTGGAGAAAAATATACCTATAACTTTTGAGACGAGAACCTAACATGATGATTCGCGCTAAAAATTATAAACTTATTGGTAATGGGACACAAACGAACGTATCAAACAAAACATTAGGAATAACGAATGAGTCGATAAAAAGAGAGAGATACTGATATCGAACGTGCCCAAAAAATTTAGAGACCGACACCGAAAGGGCCTGAATAAAAAGAAAAATGTGTGAAAAAAATGACAAAGACTACCAAGGAAAACAACGAGTGAAGAATAGGTGACAGACGCAAAATGAGAAGAATTTAGAAAAAACTGATGAGACGATCCAAGATGATATACGAGTATAACTTATATGCATCAATCTTAACTTACCACGAGCAAAGTTGAGTTTCAGTAACGTCAGTCACATTTGATAATAGGAAATTTGTCGTGGTTTCCAAGTTTTCTGATGTGGTTAATAAGTATTTGTAATTTATATATAATCCGTAGTCAAAATGAAGGTTTTTTTAAGGGGTGCTGCGCAAAAGTTCGCATAAAATTGCAAATTCGATTAATAGAAGTCCTATAATGAATCTTATATAATTTTACATCGTAATGATCACTACCTACGTAATATTATTCTTGGTTCATAACGATTGAATCCTAATTACTTATATTCATAATGTTATTCAACATAAATATATAACTAGGTACTATTTATATACTCTTTGAATATAATGATTTATAGAAATCTAATTTATTATCATATTTTTTTAATAATTCTTGTATCTATTCAGAATATACTTACCTACTGTGTATAAATAAAATAAATATAAAATATAAATAAACATTATATTATGGGACAATCAATATGATGTTGATATATGAATAAATATATGACTATTAATGAATGCGAGTTACACAGTAATTAAAATTAATAAAACTAACTACTATCAATAAGGAACTGCTACCAGAAATTGTAGATTAGGTTAGAACTGCGATCCTTACAGAATCGAACTGATCCCAGAAAAGTAGGTAAGGTGGAGCTAGAACTGCTATACCTACTCACATAACCGAATTGTTACCGAAAGTTACAACTGCGAACTGCTACCATAAAAACCCCATAATGTTTCGAAATATTCTATTCTATGTTTGATTCAGTATATTTTTATGAGTAGAAATAACAGCAACAAATACGTTTAGGAATAATAATTTTATTCAAAACGTCAATATGGGTATAAATATAATTTAAGAAATAAAAATCCGATTTCTGTTACAAATGTATGACAAAGTAAATTATGAAGAACAACATTATGAACAGTGAGAATTATGACAAAGCGGTATTACAAGAAAAAATGGAATTAAATATTTTATATGAGCCAATATGGACCCTTTTTCTAGTTATTATAGTTATGTATGCCTGTACCTACTTAAAGAGATCGTTAAACGAATCTTGTTTCAAGTAACGTAATTAATTAGGTAGCTAATAAATTCGCCCAATATGTTCCCAACGACTTTTCGTCTCATAAGCCGTCATAGGTACTATCAAAGTGCCCATACGTGTACGGATTATCATTATATTATATGCATTCGTGAATGAATTATTACTATAGCCATTATTATATGATAAATATATTACAAGTAGAAGCAGGGCATACATCGCTAGACCATTATATATACTTAAATGTTATCGGAAGCTTGATGCATGTGGATGGTAAATAAGTATGCAGGGCTAATTCAGAGACATTATTTAACAAAGTGAGGCTTAGTAAAACATTAAAAAAACAATACATTGTTAAAATTATTCTAAAATAAAAAGATATGTAGCATAACAAGGCAGTTATCTCCGACCAACATATCCATTAATCCGATACTGTTCGCATATACGTTAAATAATTACAAAGAATCTACGCCTGCTTCGTACCACAATGATATGAATGGTAAATCCGACCAATTGACTTTCGCTTACGCCTGCGGATTCACACTGCATAACAATAGAGTAAATTGAATGACTTATGATTTGCGAGAAGGGATTTATTAGGTGTCATGTAGATAGTAGAAAAAGAGGTAGAATTTTCGATGTTAATTCATTGTCCCGATAGTCCCGATACGAGCGGAAGGCGGGAGCTAGCTCTAGCAAGAGACGCGAAGAATTGGTAATGCTACTGGGTCTAAGGGGTACAACCAGGGTTTGATGATGGAGATGATTACGTGATAATTCCTACTTATTTACTTAATATATGCTAAAGTAATATATCAAGAGTCGTCATAGGTAATATATTCATAAAGACAATATTTTTATAAACGTTATCTATTATATTATTATTTTACATCCACTATTTGAAAGGAGTTTTCCAATAATATAAGAGTATTAAGATAAACTCTACTGTAAGTAATTCTTCTTAGTCTAAGCTAGATATTTATATCTGTTTGATATTAATAAACGCTTTTTATCACACTTGCTCGTAAGAGGTCATTACACGTAGGCGATGTGGGTGGTTCAACATGGTGCCGACGAGAATAATGGATTTTCATGCAATATTACGCCCGGGTTTGAGAAATAGATATACGGCAATCATGGCATATGAAATCGGCTATGATTATCACACAGTCCGATGTGTTTACTTTTTCACTATACTCATTTTAGAAATGGCGTCTATTTTGGATTTCAATATGACGGACATAACTTTTTAAAAGTCGACTTAGGTGTCGTTTTCTGGGTTTTTGGAGGTGCAGATTTCGGAAAAGGCACCCATTTTGGATTCCAAGATGGCGGGCGTCACTGCTCTGAAAGTCTTAATAGGTGTCGTTTTCCAGGTTTTGAGGTACTTACCAATTTAAAAAAAGCATTCATTTTGGATTACAAGATGGCGAACATAGCTTTTGTGGAAACGGAAAAGACAACCCATTATTGCTCTGTCTAGACAACTCCGTTGAACTTAAGGATTACTATCTATGGTTATATGACTTTACAAATGTATAATAGATTAGAAGTCTATTAACAACTTTATTTTCCTCGCTAGTGTGATGAAAAACATTGGGCGTGGGCCATGGGCGGTATAGGAATTACAAACTCGAATCATTAAAAGCCCTCAACTTAGCTTCGAACTTCTCATGTATTCACGTTAGTAATTCCTGATTTACCGCCCCTGATACACAATGTACTATTACGAGTTGGTTTTATTACACCTAGACTAGAAGTACATAACAATTTTATAGATCAGTTGTAGAATTTAAAATTTACCAGCCGAGTAATACAGTCGCTTACTCAGAGTACTTAAATATAACCTTTCCATTCGCCATTACAATAGTGGTAAAAGAAAGAGCTACTAGCTCAAAAACATCACTTCGTATCAACACTAACCACTTCAGTCGTTTAAATGTTTTTGAATATTAATCGATAAATGGAACGAAAAGTAAGGCAGTATGAATATAGATAGAAGGGTAAAATTACGTCTTAATTACCAAATTTGTGAGTTCAATGACCACTTTCGTTCAAGGAACCTTTCGATCATTCATTACACGAAAGGGTGCGCCAGCGGCCACCCGTAAGTCAGAATAGCGCCTTGTGAATTGTGATCCTCCATCGTCAGTCTTTTGGTACATTCGCAAATTCTTGTCTATACATATAAGCTTTTAGATTATTTTTTAAAAGTATTAGTGCGATTGTAAATATCTTTTTTTTTTTTTTACTTAAGTAGCTTTATACGTACAACGGTGTCGACAAGAGCCTCGTATAATAATATACTTAGTAGTTTTAAATAATTAATTTGGAAAGGGCTACATATAGCATAAAAATAACGAGCATAATATTATTAGGAATGTGTATAGGTACGCGTGTTTTGTGTAAAAATAATATTCTTGTTTGTCACGGCGTACCAATGTAATATTATTTCCTTACCTTTGGCGATCACTCCTTACTCTACGAATTCATAATATGCCGAAAAGTTTTCGCAGAAAAAAAATATTGATACTTTTTTATACTTATATCATAATATCGTCTTTTTTGCGATGCACAATTGTCCTTATACTACAATAAGTAGTTGGCATCCGCAGTTTTCATTATGTCATCTTTTTCATTTAAGATTTATAAGCATCGGGGCACGTTCTATTGATAGGATATCGATAAAAAGATTTCGATATAATTAAATTAATATATGTGCTCATTGAACATTCTCGATTACTATAAAGAGGTTCGATGTCATATCTGATCTGATATTGAGCCTCTTAAATTGAGATAATAAAAGTATGAGTATGTCAATCAAAATGACAATTTACGTATATTATGAAAATTATTTTAATATAAACATGTAAATACAAGTTTTAATATGTTTTTCTTATTTGAAAATGTGGAGAAATAAGTAATATTTATTTATGTCGATGAAATTAGATGTTGACAGTAACATCGATATATTTTTTGTCGATAAAATATTTTGCTACGTTACTTTCGTATAGGTGCCCCGAGTTATCCCAGGTATGTTTATAAGTGTCACAAATCATGGCGTCATGTCAAAGAGTCATATCAGTGTGCCATATTAGTGTCATATGATTACTCATATACAACCCCACACTGATATGACTATCAGTGCATAGTTATGGGTTTGCTCACATTTATTCGGAATAAGATAATGCAATAAGAGCGAAAATATGTCGGCTGCCGTCGTGCCGCGTAGTCCGATGCGAGCAGAGCCGGATGACCTCATGGTACTCATGGTAGCTCTTATTGCATTGACATAAAGGTTTTATGACCGGGTTAATCCGATTCCGGGTTCCGAATTAATGTGGGAAAACCACAATAATTGTAGTATATTAATCTTAATAGTTAGTGTCATAATCTTATAACAGTGCGTGAGCTCTCAGAATGCGCTTCGCGTTTTATAACTGTCTTGCTCGCTCTTACGCGATACAGATAAGAGAACCTCTCAATTTTCACCCAAACCCGAATCACAATCTGAGAGCTCACATATACTGTATAATATTTATAATTTAAGAAATCGACATCTGTTCGGTAGATTCTTATTCTCTATCGCCCTGCATTAAACGGTAGCCAGTATCGTGATCAATTTAGCCGTGCCCATGGCCATTCCCTGCGGAGCGGCCTCGCCGGCGTCACTGTAGCTCCTTGACGGCCTGCAGAATCCTCTTGACGTGACCGACTTTCGTGATACCGAGATCTCGCAAATCGCGCCTTACCAATGATAGCAGCTCGCGCCCCGTCACATCATGTTTAGCGAACGCATCGGAATATTCGCCCAATTGAAGAGATTCCAGCCATGCATGAACTTCCTTGACTCCCCACGAACGAACTTGGGCAGCGCCGTGCGACGATGCAGGACCTCCTCCTTCCGACACGCTGCGGCGTCCTCGTAGCCAGTTGCGGCCGCTGCCCTTCTTTGGCGCCTAAATGAATTAGGGAGTTAGGTTAGACACTGCAGCTACCTCACTGTAGAGTATAACAAGACAATGATGTGTATATTCATAGGTCAACGCAGACTGTTCAAAATGCATTTATTTTAACCTTTTGAACACCACAATCGGGACAGTCGAGAGAGCCGACAAGAAACGCTAACGTCGGCCACAGTTGTCAAATTAACAATGATCAAAAACATTGTATTTTCCTGCCTTCCACTATAAATATTTTTGAATCCCAGTTGATTATGGAGCACCTCTTTATTTATTTTCATGCCGCGTCAGCACGGTGAATATTGCTTCACCGCTTGACGTTGAAAAGGATAATGTGACGAGATCAAGTATCAGCAAAACGAATTGACGCTGTTACATGTTAGATTAGGATACCTCTTCTACGTGTAAGAAGGCGTGTCCGTCGCGCAGGTCGAAGCGCGCTAGGTGTGCGCGCAGGCCGGCCGTGGCGCCGGAGCTGACTGCGGCTGCGCCCTCCACCAGTTCATGGCAGCTCTCCATCTGAGCCAAGAAATTATAATAATAATAATATAATAATAATAATAATAATTTATTGATAAAACATAATGTACAGAGGTGACGGTTAAATTCTATACTTAAAAAACAAATAAATTCACAATTTACATAACCTGAACTAGGGTTGCCCCTGTGTTTCAGGCAATGGGAAAGCCTTTACATTATTTAATTTAAGTACATATTCATCTATCTTACAGTAATCTTATTGTAGCTTAACGACTAAAATTTACACTAAAGAACTAAATTCAACTAAACAAATATTTATTTCATGACAGCCAGTAAGTTCTCTGTATCTTCGTACGTCATAGTTTGTAGTGACTCACGAAGCGCTTTCTTACATTGAGCGAAGCTTAGTGGATATAGGTCCAATTTCGCATTTAATCTATTGTAAAGAAATGGACCCAGAAATATGAAAAATCTTGTAGAAAAAGCGTGTTTTGCTTGCATGTTATAGGAGCAAACAATATCTTTACGCCTCTTGTTTTTATATTCGGTGCTGTAAGGAGTTATGCAGTGCTGCCTTAATACTGTGCCGTGGATAAATAACTGACGAACTGTTAGTACTCTACATTCACTGTATATAAGGTTAGTAGGGTAGAGGTAAGGACGATAGGTATGGACCTTTAGGATTGCTCTTTGGGCTCTTTCTAATTTTAGAATTGTGGTTTTAGCCAAACCTCCCCATGACGTTATGCAATACGTTATTATTGATTGGCAAAGAGCAAAATAAACCGTCTTGAGGAGCTGCTCATCCGCAATTGACCGCAGTTTTTTGAAAACAAATATTAACTTACGGATTCTATTACACAGCGCTTCCACATGGAATTTAAACGAGAGGGTTTCGTCGATTAAAACTCCGAGATATTTAATTTTGTCGGTACGCGTTATGTCCGGGCAGCTGCATTTGACAGTTGAAATGTTATTACATATGTGGGCATAGAGCTTGCGGTAGGTTATGTCTACGCTAGGTTTACGCAAGGAAAATCTTACATACTGAGTTTTATCTGGGTTAAGTGTTAGTAGGTGATGCCGTAACCAGGTGCTGACGCTATTAAAGCCTCGCTGTGCATATTCATGTACGTCATCTGCTGATTTAGCGGAAAAAAGCAGTACAGTGTCATCAGCGTACGAGATTATTTTACCATTTCCTATTTTTAGATCACAAAGGTCGTTAATATAGATCAAGAATAGGGTGGAAGCGAGCACGCTTCCTTGTGGAATTCCGTAAGCGGTGTTTTTTAAGTCGGAGCTGATATTATTGTCTATCTTCACGCATTGGGTGCGTTCATCTAGATAATTTGCTAGTAATTTGAGTTGGGTACCTCTAATACCAAATGCTTCTAGCTTTTGGAGAAGAATGGCAATGGGGACGGTGTCAAAAGCTTTTGCGAGGTCCATAAAGATTCCTATTGTCTGATTTCCTTTATCAAGTTCTTGGACTAGGTAATTAGTTAGTTCATGAACAGCGTCAGCAGTTGATAGCCCGGCCCTAAAACCAAACTGATTTCTTGATAGAAGACTTTGTTCTTCAAGATATTTAATTAGTCTAGAATTAATGATTTTTTCTAATATTTTTGATATGGCAGGTAAAAGTGAGATGGGTCTGTAGTTTGCTACCTGGTCCTTACTGCCGGATTTGTATACAGGAACAACTACCGCTTTTTTTAGGCATTTCGGAAAAATTCCTTCCGATAGGCATTTTTGGAAAATGTGCGTGAGAGGTGGAATCAGGATGAGTTTGTATTGTTTAAGCATTTTGTTTGAAATGCCGTCCCAGCCGACCGCAGAGCTATCTTTTAAATTATTAATAATCCTTTCCACCTCTTGTTCGTCTGTATTTAAAAGCACAAATGATTTCAGCATATTTTTAGATGAATGATCGCGGGGAGAGAGAAGCGGCTTGTTTTTTTGAATTTTATCAGCTAGGTCTTTTCCAACATTTACGAAGAAATCATTTGCACTCTCAACGGATGATGACTTCGAGGGGTGAGCTTGTAACAATTCACAAGATGTTTCTTGTTGGTTTGCCGTATAAGTTACATTTTTAACACACTTCCAGATCAATTTACTGTTTTTTCCAGCCATTTCCAATTGTTTTTTGTCGTAGTTGTTTTTAATTTTTTTAAGCAGGTTGTTACAGAAATTACGATATCTTTTGTAGGTCACTTGCAATAACAAATTGTTCGGATTCTTTTTGGCTTTAAAATGCAATCTATCTCTGTGTCTCATACATCGTACGAGCCCCGGTGTGATCCAAGGTTTAATATTGCGGATGATGTTATGATTTATCAAGATTCCGTCGAAAGTGTCGTAATGGTTTGTATGTGTACCAGTGTGGTGGCGTCTATAACTGGATTCCGTCTACTGTTGTAAAAGACTCTAGTTCTGGAGTCCTAAATTTGTTAATTTCAAAATCATACTTGCGGCTGGGTTCGCAATTTAACTTTATAAATCTAACTGTGAATAATTCAAATAATTCTTAATAAAAATATTTTTTTTCTGATGTCAAGAATAAATACCATATAATTAGCGATGAATAATAATAATAAATTACGTTGTTGAACAAAAAATATATATTTAAAGCACATTTCATGAGGTACCTATTTATTAGCTTATAAATGGAGTTCTATACAGGGTGTCTATGAGTCAGTAGGGAGCAATCAGTCTTATTATTAGTAGAGGGAGTCGTAGGTAATAAAAAACCTAGAACTCGATTTGTTTCATCCGCTCGTCAATCTCTATTGCTATGGAAGAAAAAGTAAGCGAAATCAACCCTGGCTTGCCCTGAGTTTTTGTCTGACGCCACGCGACTAATGTGTACCTATATATAGAAGCGAGTTGGTTTGATAAAATAAAAAACTTACCAAGGCCGCGAGTAAACGGCGAATCAATGGCGGAGGCAGGAGTCGACCCTCGCCGTCCTGGAGCGCATCGACGCGGGCGGCGACGCAGCGCGCCTGCACGAAATTCGCTGACGCGCTGCCGCCTTCTCTGCCCTCGCTGATGCATGACAGCTTCACCTGTGTATCCAGCACTGGCTTATTAACATACCTTATAGCTTGTTAATTATCACTTATCTAAACATGCTCGCTTTTTATGTGACAAAGACACTAGAATGTATATTTACAGATATTTTTAATTTGAGCATAGATATTTAATCACAATAACTACTTTTTCACATCTCCTGCTCAAAAGTTTTAGCTTCGCGAAGCGGGGCTTAAGGGGTCGTTTAAGCCCCTAGGGTTTAAATGGTTACTCGGCCAAAATACCTAATCGTCCGGTAGGACTTTATATAAAAATGTAAAAACGCCTAAGAAAACGTTGGGCGCAAATAGACGTCTGTTTAAGATCTTACGTTTTTAGACATTTATCAGATCTTCCAATTGTCTAAGTAAGACCGCTATGTCATAGTTTATGGTTTATATGGTATATTAATGTTGCATTAATATATGATTACCATCAGGTTGCAAAATTTAAGCTCAATCTAAAACCGGAAGTTTGAATATCGTTAAAGTTAAGTGACCTAAAACCTAACGGTCGGAAAATCACAGTGGAAAAAACACGACCTCGAAAAAGATTTCCGATAAATCCTTAGAGACAGGTAGGTAATAACAGAGAAATATTTAGTTCTCATTAGATTTTTCAGTTGATTGTATCACGGCGGTGGCGGTGCCGCAGCGGCGGCGCCTGCTGCGGTAATAACTAGATTACACTAACGGGGAAGTGAAGTGTAGGTATTACCTGTTTGTGCTGTAGCTGAATACTTCATTAGAGTATCAATTTTATATTCATAAAGCGAATCAAGGAACGTCGCGAATAGTATACTCAGTAAAAAATACTGGAAAACATAGTGAAGGTCTTCGAAGATAATTTTCTCGTGGCAGCAACACTAACTACCTAACATTAGGTCCTAGAGTCAGCCCTTAACTGTTTCATTAAAATATTCCGCCTTGTATAGTCGTGGAATGAAAAGGTTAGTAACTTTTGGATATTATGTTTCCGGACTATACTGACAGTTGCAAAATTCTTGCCCTGTACCTAAATCTTATAAATAGCGCCCTCTTGACCATCCTCATAATATATTAGCGGTCAGGTTTTACATATTGGCCTGGACCGGCTGTGATGGTGATGGAATACACCTACATGAATTAACTATGGCAATATTAGTCCCACCAAGAATGTGAGTATGTAGAGTATGTTGTGGCTGCAATCGATCGCGTTAAAATAAAAAAAAAGCTCCAGGACCAGACGACATTACTTCCGAGATTCTTAAAGCCCTGGCTGATAAAGGCATCCATATCCTGCACAAGACCTACAACCACGTATGGCAAAACGGCAGATTGCCAAAAGTCTGGACCCAATCCGCCATCATCCCGTTACATAAAAAAGGTTCAACGAAAAAATGCGATAACTTCCGTACACTTGCTCTGATCTCTCATGCTAGTAAAGTTTTGCTCGACGTGATAAACAACAGAATTCGTCATTATCTAGACTGGCAGATCCCGCAAGAACAAGCGGGTTTTGTGAAGGGAAAAGGCACGAGGGAGCAAATACTGAACGTGAGGCAAATTGTAGAGATTAAAGATTATTTATTAAGCATAATACATGAATACTGTAAACAATTTGTTCGTAAGCAGCTGCATTAGTATAAACTGTGTCGCAGCTGTTTACGCCCACCTCGGGACATAGGAGACATTGTGTTCTACAGAGATAAGTACTACGTAGATGTACATCTAGATGTGCTACGAGTTCAATACACCCGTCATCATGAGCTTTGTCGACTATAGCAAGGCTTTTGACTGTGTCGACTTGGACCGTTTGTGCGATGTTTTGACAGATTTGGGTGTTCCTCGCCACCTCACTGCACTACTACAGTCACTTTACTACAACAGCCAAGGAACTGTGAGAATGGATAAGACTTCATCCAATCCCTTCAGTTTCGAAAAGGGTCGCCGACATGGTTGCAGTCTTTCACCTTCCTGTTCAATATACATATACGGCCTGTACTGTATGTTTGTTAGAATCACACAACACTCACAATATCGGCTCCTTGCCACACGGTCATCACTTCCAATATCGAGCACGCACATACACCTCTCGCCCATACGTTCGGTACCCGACTAGCCGCGCCCGCGCGTCTCGCTCGTGCCGTGTGCGCAGGAGACGACAGATACACGCCTCTCTTTCTCGCATACACTACATCCCTTCCTTATTGTTAAATTGAGATTTTTTCTTAAGAGAGATAAATAAAACAATCTCTTGGACAGTCAGCTTTATTTTCATCTGCCGTAAATAATCACATACATCAACATCATCCATATATCAGCTTCTTTCACTTCTTTAGCTTCCTTAATAGGTACTTTTCGAGCTTCGACTTCCTTTTTCCTTTAATTGCTTCCTTTTTAATTAGTATCACCTACTTCGCTTTATATATGTAAGGTAAAGGAATGAGGGATCATCCCTTTATCTTTTTTTTTTCATTATATATATGTATATTATTTATTAATATTTTTTCTTCAAATGTCTAACACTCCTCCTTATCCGTTGTCCTGTTTCATTATTCTCAATCTCTTCATCTCCATTTCTACGAGATTTCACCGTGTGAGGTGTTGGGTCAAAGTTTGGAGCGAGTTTATTCGTCTTGTGTATATGTTTTGTGTATACCTCATCACCGGCTTTTATAGCTCCCTCTTGAGCATTTCTTTTCCTATCTGCGTATTCTCTTACTCTTTATTTTTGTTGTTTATCCCTGTCTCTCACATCCATGTCTTGGTCTCTATGGGTATTTTCTATTGTATCTATCATTGGAACTTTGCCTTTAAATTTTCGCTGAAAATAGCTCTGCTGGTGTTTTGCCCGTTGTTGTATGCGGCGTACTATTGTACATCGTGAGATAATCTAAGAGTGCTTCCTTCCAATTTTTCTTTTCAATTTGGCTTATCTTTAAGCACTTGTTTATATTTCTGTTCTGGCGCTCAACTTCTCCATTTTGTTGAGGCCAGTATGGGATAGTGTTCAACAGGTGTATATCATGTTCTAGACAGAAATTTTTGAATTCCTGGCTAACAAATTGTTTGCCGTTACCCGCAGTCATTGTTACTGGGCATCCTAACCGACTAAACATTACCTTCAATATTGCTATCATGGCTTTGCTCGATATGTCGCGGCAAGCCTTAATCTCTTTATACCTCGAGTAATAGTCTATTACTCGTATAACCAGAAGGTAATCTCCAGATGGTAGGGGACCTAAAAGTTCAATGGCCGTATCTACCCATGGTTGTGTTGGCAGTTCTCTTCCTTTCATCGGGTTGGGGGGGGGGTTTGGCGCCGATACAAGGGTACAGCCTTTGCAAGAATTTACTAATTTTTCGACGTCATTGTCATACCTAGGCCACCAAACTTTCGATCTAAGTCGAGACTTCATCCCATCCTCGTCACCAAAATGTACTGTATGTTTGTTAGAATCACACAACACTCACAATATCGGCTCCTTGCCACACGGTCACCACTTCCAATATCGAGCACCGTGTGCGCAGGAGACGACAGATACACGCCTCTCTTTCTCGCATACACTACACGGGCAATACATCGTAAGGAGGACGTGCGACGGCTGGGTTGGTGGCATTACTGTTGGTATACGTAAGGTCTCAAATTTGCGATACGCCGATACCAAGTAGTACCAAGACCAAACTCATGATTGTTGATCGTACAGGCAAGCAAGCTAAATCACGGAGAACTTCGTATACCTGGGTTCTAACATTAGCAATAATGGTTCATGTGAGACGGAAATTCGCAGAAGGATTGGAATGACCACGACCGCAATGTAGCAGCTTAAAAATGGACAGAAGCATCTCCACCAGCACCAAGACTACCTTAGTCCGAACTCTGGTGTTCTCCATATTTTCATACGGCTCGGGGACATGTACCCTGAAGAAAGGGGACTGTGATCGAATTGATGCTTTTGAAATGTGATACTGGAGAAGAATGCTGCGCATACCATGGACAGCACGCCGCACCAACGCATCGATCTTAGCCCAACTCAAGATCCGAACTAGACTGTCTACGACCTGTTTTCGCAGGGTTCTAAAGTACTTTGGTCACATTGCCGGGAAAGACAGTTATAACCTAGAAAAACTGATGATCACTGGAAAAGTCGAAGGCAAGCGACCAAGAGGCAGGAGCCCGACACGCTGGACAAACCAGACTCGCACAACCCTTGGTGGCACTACAGTTCACGATGCACTTCACACGGCTACTGATAGGAGTTGATGGCGGCGCATCATCCGGGAGAGACTGTTCCAAGAAAATGACCACGACCCTCAGCAATGTGGCAACCCACGCAAGGAGGAGGAAGTATTGTTGTATGAATATACTCCGAGAAACGGCCGCCTTGAACCCGTTGTCATCGAGCACAAAATCTAGCATAAGTGAAATTAATTTTTCTCAAACATGCAATGAAATATTGTCTTTGCGTTCCTTATAATAGGCTCGGAAGTATCGGTTTTTGGGCGCAACAACTCGAGAGGACTGTAAATGGATTTCATACTGCTTTTCAGGCCTAGGCCTGCAAAGTAACTTTTTTTTTGTTTCAACAACAAGGTCATTCACACAGCTGGCTGGTTTGACAAAAAGCAGGTTTTGTTTTTAAAGGTTGGTTGTTACAAGTTGTTAGACACTTGTGGAAAAAAAATTCAAGATGGCGACTTTTTTTTTTCAAAATTTCAAATTGGTGCTAGGCGGCTAAAACTCGGTATCGGGGGGCTCTCGGGGCTCAAAAATATGAATCTGAAATCTTGTCCGAAAATTCGGTCAAATTCGGAAAAAATCGAAAAAAAAACGATTTGTATGGAGAAAATTTCAAATTGGTCCTAGGAGGCTGAAATTCGGTATCCGGGGGTTTTTGGGGCTCCTGAGTCAGAATCTGAAATCGGATTTTTAAAATTCGGTCAAATTCGGAAAATATCGGACAAACAATATTAAGTGTTATTTTTTTATTTCATTGTATGTTTGAGAAAAGCACTATACATGCCTCGTCGTGAAAACGGATTCCCGGCCTCGTATCACTATCCGGCCTCGCTCGCACGCTCGCTCGGCCGTATATACCTACTTGGCCGGAAATCCTCATTTTCCCGGCCTCTGATGTAATGTACTATTATCAATAACTGGTTTAAAACAAAGCATGCAAATAACCACGACAAAGGCATTTTGTAATAGGTTGGTCGAGGCTTGTATAGTAAATTGTTGTAGATGCTGGAAAGTAACCAATGAATAAATGAGAAGGTTGTTTAAGTTAAGTACGGAAACTTCATGCATTGCATTCCATCAAAGGTAGCATACGCATCGTATGACGGTTATCGCTAAAGCTCTCATAAATGTATCTATCGTCTTTGACTATTCACTCTTCTCATATTTTAATCTTTATTATTTACTCAGGTAGAAAAATTAATTCTGTCTTCGCGAATATTTAAATTTACCACCATTTGAAAATTAATAAAATGGTGACAAGCTCGTGTGAGTGAAGTAAATGCTGTTTACACGTATTACTTATTATCTATATATATATTACGCGAGGCCGATTTTTGTACATCCCATCAGATCTACAGTTATGGTCCGATTTTGATAAATGATATGTCATTAGATTCGTCTCATGCTGGAGAGGTGCATAAAACTCTTGGAATTTTAATTTTTTCCTGAAAAGGTACTGAAAAATGGATTTGAAAAAACTACTGTGCGCTAACCACGTGACTTTGACCACGTGACCTGTGATCCCTATTTTGACATAAGATGACCAAATAATAATAAGCATGATTTGCTCACAAACCTGTAGTAAGTTGTTCAGCATGATGAAATATTATTTTTGAGTCGGCAACATAATATCCGCAACACTTAAAACATGTACAAATATGCAAAAATAATTTTACAGTTTGTTGACAATGAATGACAGTAGCCATATTCTGACAACTTTTAATGTCTTTTTTATTGGGGGCTATTATGTCAATGCTCTAAATTGCCAGGTTGTTTTTTTTTTTTAAATGTTGATATGGAAACTTATTTCGCATACCTGTTAAAAATGTGGAGAAAAAAGCCGGTCAAGTGTGAGTTGGACTGGTGCTCGAAAGACTAGAAAAACTGACCGTCATTCAAGAATAGATTATTTCTATAGGCGAGTTTTACTAAATCTAAATCAAAGCAGAAAAAAAATAGTAAAACTAATTTAAACGTCATTCAAATATGTAAATTTATGGTAGATTATTATAAATATGAATATATAAGTCCATCAAAAAAATAATTCCAAGGAAAATGGCATGAGTTATGGTAAATTAAATGGTATTTTACAAGAAGAAACTTAGTCCTTCCGCTTGCATGTCGACGGGATGGGAAATGTGGCCGAGTTGAGAATATGGACGACTTGACAATGTAGATAAGTTGGGAATGTATCTTCATTGGTAATATGGATGAGTTGGTAAAATGGACGAGTTGGAAATGTGGACGAGTTGGGAATATGGACGAGTTGGGAATATGGACGAGTTGGGAATGTGGATGAGTGGGCAAAGTAAACAAGTTGGGAATACGGACGAGTGGGCAATGTGGACGAGTTGGAAATGTGGATGAGTTGGCAAAATAAACAAGTTGGGAACACGGACGAGTGGGCAATGTGGACGAGTTGAGAATATGGACGAGTTGGCAATGAAGACGACTTGGTAATACGGACGAGTTGTAGATATGGAAGATTTCGCAATAAAGACGAGCTGATAAAAAGGACAAGTTGGTATTGTAGACGAGTTGGGTGTATCGTCGAGTTGGGAATATGGACGAGTTGGAAATGGGGATGAATTGGCAATGTGGATGAGTTGGTAAAATTGACAAGTTGGGAAAATGGACAAGTGGGCACTATGGACGAGTTCGCATTATGGACGAGTTGGCAGTGAAGACGAGTTGGTAATACGGATAAGTTGGCAATGAAGACGACTTGGTAATACGGACGAGTTGGTGATATGGAAGATTTGGCAATAAAGACGAGCTGATAATAAGGACAAGTTGGTATTGTAGACAAGTTGGGTGTATCGTCGAGTTGGGAATATGGACGAGTTGGAAATGTGGATGAGTTGGCAATATGAATGAGTTGGTAAAATTGACAAGTTGAGAACATGGACAAGGGGGCAATGTGGACGAGTTCGTATTATGGACGAGTTGGCAATGAAGACGAGTTGGTAATACGGACAAGTTGGTATTATGGACGAGTTGTGAATATGGACGAGTTGGGAATGTGGATGAGTTGGCATGAACAAGTTGGGAACACGGACGAGTGGGCAATGAAGACGACTTGGTAATACGGACGAGTTGTCAACGTGGACAAGTTAAGAATATGGACGAGTTGGAAATGTGGATGAGTTGGCAAAATGAACAAGTTGGGAATATGGACGAGTTGGCAATAAAGACGAGCTGATAATAAGGACGAGTTTGTATTGTAGACGAGTTGGGTGTATCATCGAGTTGGGAATATGGACGAGTTAGAAATGTGGATGAGTTGGCAATGTGGACGACTTGGAATTGTGGACGAGGTGGGAATATGGACGAGTTGGAAATGTGGACGAGTTGTATTTGTGGACGAGTTGGCATTGTGGACGAGCAAGTAATATGGACGCGTTGGCATTGTGGATGAGTTGGGAATATAAACGAGTTGGCAATGAAGACGAGTTGCTAATACGGACGAGTTAATAATATGGACGAGATTGGCAATAAAGATGAGTTAATAATAAGGACGAGTTGGTATTGTAGACGAGTTGGGTGTATGGACGAGTTGGAAATGTGGACGAGTTAGCAATATGGATGTGTTGGCATTGTGGACGAGTTGGGAATATAGATGAGTTGGCAATAAAGACGAGTTGGTAATATGAACGAGTTGGCAATGTAGATGAGTTGGGTGTATGGGCGAGTGGGCAATATGAACGATTTGGCATTGTGTACGAGTTGAGAATGTGGACGAGTTGTATTTGTGGACGAGTTGGCATTGTGGACGAGTAAGCAATATGGACGCGTTGGAATTGTGGACGAGTTGGTAATATGGACGAGGTGGCATTATGGACGAATTGGGAATATGGACGAGTTGCCAATGGAGACGAATTGGTAATATAGACGAGTTTGCAATGCAGATGAGTTGGGTGTATGAACGAGTTGGCAATGTAGACGTGTTGGGTGTATGGACAAGTTGGCATTGTGACCCAGATGGGAATATAGACGAGCTGACATTGTGGACGAGTTGGCAATGTGGAATAATTAACATGTTACGCTAACATGCGAAACTTGATGGAGAAATAACCTACATATGATGCAAATTTCAAAAAATCGACGCGCTCAAGAATAAATCATATTTGAATTAATGACGTCTGGCTGATCATTCTTATTCTCATTCAAAATAAAAATTGACAAATTCTGCGGTCAACAAAACAAATTGATTTTATAAGGTTTCCGTTTTTACCGAATATGGTAAGGAACCCTAAAATTAGGTTTATATTATAGGCTTGAGAGTCTTTAGCATCTCCCTCACTCTTCTGTCAGACACAATTTCAATGAGAGGAAAGACACGAAAGTTTGAATTATTCTTTTTTCAAACATGTTTAGCTGTTTTATATATTGTTTTTTCTTATTACACATATTTGACACATTCTTTTTTTTATGGTGGAGTATTGTTGGTCAGTAATTTATTTAGATTAGTAAGTAGGGTTTGATTAAGTATAACTAGCGTAAGAATTTCAAACACAATGTGTAATTGTTATTGAATAAATGATTGATGATGATGACATGGCAGCACCCATATTAAGAAAACTTGCACGATCTAATGAATTTCATAAAAAAAAACAAGCATTGATAATAGTGGTTTTTCGTGTATCTATAAACGTTTTTTACTCTCTATTTCATACAATTGAGTTTTTGTAACATTTTTTATTATTAATATTGTGAAATATTTACGATTATAAATGAATACATAAACAGTTACGCACTCCATGATTTCCTGTTTCCTCAAATCTGTCGTTTCGATTCATGTGCTATTTCTGGAAATTGATAGAAATCGATCAAATCGATTAATTTATGTCCTGAAGAAAGAACAACAAATTAAAATTCTACCAATCTTATGTTCGGTCCTATGAAAATATGTCAATTATATTTTTAAGATATGGGACTATTGTCATGAATATATTTTTCCATAAATCGAATAATATGCATTTTATTTGTGAAACAGATCAGCAGATCACATGTCATGCACAAGTTATTTTTACAAAAGAGTTGAATAAATTGTCACGATGAAGCTGGCAGTTGGCTATCAGGCCTGCCTCTAGCCTGGCATGTTTTAACGTTTTTAAAACATAATTTTAATGTGTTTTTTTACAGTATTAATTTATTCTTCATTCCCCAAAAACTTCTTATCGATAAAGTAGTTATTTTCTGTAACACTACCGGATTTCCATATTCTAGCGGCGGTTCGACGCCGCAACGGGTCTCTAGTTATCTTCTATTCGTGGACACAATCAAGTATTCGTTTAGATTTGCCGAAATAAATTAAAACAACTGAGCATCTATAAGCCTGATGACGGTTATTCCGTAAGGTACGTATACTAACAAAAATTGTATCCATAAGAGATAAACTGAATCGAATTGCAACACGCTCCGTAACCGGTGATCATCTTTTTGAGTCTTTGAATACATTTGAAATTGCGTTTCTATACGATAAAGTAGGTGACATCATGGCTTACTAATCCTACCTTGAGCGTCGCTGAGCTCTGTCAGCTCTGGTTGGGTTGGGTCATCAATCAAAAGAGTATGGGTGCGGTAGCGGGCTCGATAGGTTCGTCATTACGGGCCTGGTCTTCAATCCGTAGATGGCTTCGTTAATTTTCTTCTAAACTCTGTGTAGAACACTCACGTGTTTGACGTATGTGTTGACTTCATCCAGCAGCGCCAAGAGCGCAGTGTGCTCGGCGGGCGACAGAGGCGCGCGCGCCGAGGGCGGCGGTGGTACGTGCAGCGGCGGGACCGGAGCTGCGTGCGCTTTCATTTGCTGCTTCTCATCCCAAGTCCTGGGCAATCAATTACGCACGCATTATTGCGCAACATACGCACTTAAGTGGCATTGAAACCACCGTTTTTGTTGCAGCGAATGATTGTAATTTAAGATGCTTATTATATTTTTCTTATTCGTCGATTTAGGTGTTATTTTCAAAGTCAAAGTCAAAGTGTTTATTTGCATAAATTGTGGTACATAATTATGATGGAAATATTATATTTAGTTAGAAGAACAATACAATTTGCCAGTATAGTGGTGGGCAAAAAAATTCCATGTTCAAAAAAAGCAGTATTATTGAATTGAATCTACATACATATACAACACATTACTATTATAATAATTTCTCCACTACTTATTACTAACTACTACTATTAACTAACCTATTTCAAAATTAAAAATTACTGTCCCATTTCCTATAGTTAAACTATATGATCATAATTTGTTCAAAATTTTCGGGCGTTAAACTACCCCGATATTAATGACCGTCTCATAGTTAATCTACCTAAATATGTATACATCTCATTTATGAATAAACCTCTCATAGTTTAAAATATGCTCTATGTGAACTTTATAGTCGTCTCCAGGATAGTACAAAATGTTATGGCCGTTTTTATCGCAAAAGAAATAATTTATAAAAATAAAATAAAGTAGTTGTACGAGCGAGCGATGTGTCTCCGTTTCACCTCGGCCTAAAATCACAGGCGCGACAACGGCCTATCGTTGTAACTCGGGCGTCGGTGACCTTGTAATGCCGCGTCTACGCGTAGGGTTAGCGGTTTAGCTACCGCGACACAAGGAAATAATAATTAGTTAATGAAAGGTCTTTATTTATTTAAGACTGCACCGAGCGAAATGTAAAAAAATAGGCAGTTGCCGTTAAGTAGATAACGTCAACACTAGTTGTTTAATCCATTTCTAAACTATATATTTAGCACTTCGAAGAATGTGTAAACAACTTCTCCGTGGAAAAATTATAAGATTATTAATATTTTACCCTAGAGAACTAAGTAAAGTTGGACGAAAATTGTAAAATCGTAAGCAGGCGTTAAGTGTTTTTTTATACTTTAACAATGAAAATCTCTTCAGATTTTCAGTTCAAAAAATAGGTGAATGTTTACATTACAATTTGTCCGCATCAAATATTTCAATTATTGTTTGGTATTAAAGTTCCAGATTTATCAAAAAGTGCTTTTAATTCTCCATACATTTTTACTATGGCGGCCGCGCGCCGATCTAAATACGCATTCCCCGTGCTCTATGGATCAGTCGCTAACGCTCGGCGCCCTCTTAAGGTTTAAAATATATTTAGTATAGTAGTGTTCACATATGTTATAAATTGCTTACTTTAATATATTTTCTGTTTTTGCGACTTACTTTAAATCAAGTTCTTAAAAAAATAATGTCTATGGAAATGAAAAAGATAGTATTTGCCAATGAAATATGGTACGTTTTGTTAACACATCGATTTTGTTCTAGATTGAAATAAAAATACATACATTTAAGTAATTTTTAGGGTTCCGTACCTCAATCGGAAAAAACGGAACCCTTATAGGATCACTTTGTTGTCCGTCCGTCCGTCTGTCTGTCTGTCTGTCAAGACCGTTTATCTCGAGAGCGCGCAGAGGTATCGAAATTACCACCATATACTCAGGTCTACGGTCCCTCGAAGATGTGAAAAAATCAAATTTCTACGTTAACGTGAAAAAAAGATACGGCCGTTTATGACGCAAACAACGTACATTTCGACACTCAAGGGAATCAAAATGATAGGGTACTTCCCGATGACCTACAACTATGAAATTTGGCAAGTAATATCGTAAAATACCACAAATACTTATAAAAATCAGAAAACTATACATTTGTAATATAATCATATAAAATATAGTCCTTTTCAAACATCATATTTGGAGAACTCGGTTGCGTTAAGTTTGCACCTCGTTTTTATGCGGCGCGATACATTTCAGGTGCAAACTTAACTCAACCAGGCCAATTAAGATGGGATAAGTGAAAGTTTGTACGGAACCCTCGGTGCACGAGTCAGACACGCACTTGGCCGGTTTTTTTAATCAATGGAAATAGCATTATAGGAATCCCACCCTAAGGCATGTTGAAGCAACTGGTTGAAAGATTCAATGGCTCTGACATCTGGTTCGGTGGTCCAGTTGGTAGGACGCCCGTGTTGGCCCGGAAAGCCGTTAGAAACGCAGGCTCGAATCCTGTCTGAACCATAAAATTTTTCAATTTTTCGCTTCCTTGTAAACATTTGGTTTACGTTAGCAGACGTTACTGCTTTAATAAAAATAATTAATTTGGGTGTAGCACATCGTTACTATTGATTTTCAACAAATTTGAGACGATGGTGCCGACGATAAAGTCTAAATCTTTACGGTAGATGGCACTACCTAAGGCGTGTTGAAACAACTGGTCGAAAGATTCAATGGCTCTGACATCTGGTTCGGTGGGCCAGTTGGTAGGACGCCCGTGTTGGCCCGGAAAGCCGTTGGAAACGCAGGATCGAATCCTGTCTGAACCATTCAATTTTTCAATTTTTCGCTATTGTAAACATTTCATTAATTTCACAATTCACTTTTTCGAAATCTTGGAATGGCCGAGATATGGGGAATAAAAACGTGAAAATTACGAATGTTAACCATTTCGTAACATACTCAAGGAGTCTACAACTCACAGAACTACCTGACATAATGACGAACAGTGATCTCAAAATATGTACTTACTTGAGACTCGTCTCCAGCGCGCGCGAGCGGCACATCATCTGCGCTCGGTTCTTGTGTATGATGCGCAGAGAGCCGGGCGGCTGCAGCCAGGCCTCGCCGTCCACCTGCACGGGCACACACTCGTCCCCGAGGATATTAATCTGCACAGCGCGGCACTGAGCGATGCGATGCTTCTGCAGGTTGATGATGCGGGAGGCAGCCATTTGGGCTGAACCGAAAACTGCTACCACCTGCGAATATATTTTTACTTTTAATCGAAGCCTGTTTTCCTTCCTGTCCACTGTCCGGAAATAATTCTGAACGCATACGTCACCTCGAGGATGCGGTCGTCGAATGAAGGAGCCAAGAAAATGTCATCAGCTCTTGTTCCACCCCAGAAATTGGTACCGCCCATAAATGATGAAATGTTCAATACGACAATGCCCTGCAGTTCAGGCAGCGGTATCCTTTGTCCGTCGCATTCTAATTGCACTCGTTGACCAAGGTGCCTAAAAATTATAAATCTGTTTTACATTACGCGTAAAACTTTTTGGGGTTTATTATATAGTACAGTGATGCAGAAATAACGAAAATAACTAAAGTTTAAATTTAAATTTTGTAAAAGTGAAACGCAGTGTAAGTAATGTAATATTAATGCGAGGATATATAAACACCGTATTAACTAGGTATTTGTATATAGATATGCTTGAAAAACAAAGAGTTTGAACGAACAGGAACAAACAATAGATTTTCATTATTAAAAACACAAACCCACCTGTACGTTTTATTCACCCACTCTTTGGAACCTAGTACACCGTACCACATATAATTCCTCGCACGTGACCGGCATTTTTCAGGGTGCTCTTCTCGCTTGTTATGGAAATCCAGGGTTATTTTAGCATCGATGCCGATTCCGAAATAGTTATTCATCACAGCTTTTTCATAAAATCCTTCCAGTAGTGTTTCATCGGGGTCCATTAGAGGACTTACGGCAGCACAAAGAGCATCGGCGTTGGCTAGCAGGCACTGGCTTATAAAGCCTTGAGTGACATGAGGCCATGCCGGTAATTGAACCAGCGGGTTAATGATCGGCAATTTTTTCGCACGATCGCTAGTATCAGATTTGGAAGAGCCGCTAGCTCCCCCAATCACACCCGATTCACCCCAAAGAGACGACGCGGAAGTAGACAATCTGTAAATAAACCAAACAATTAACAATGTACCTATTTTTTTTAAATAGTAGATCTAAAAGCAAGTCTAATGTCTTACTTGTCTGGTTCGCCAGGTTTAAAGAGGCTACCACAGGAAATCCTCCTAGTCGCCGCTGGAGAACAACTCAGAAATCTTCCATATTCCGGATCAGAACCTAGCAACTTAGGATTGTCAGATTGTCGCCTTTCCCTATTTATATCTAAGTTGGGTTCCGGCGAAAATACGCTGAGGGTGTCCGTGCCTTCAAATATGTCGCTCAAAACAGATGCCATTTGGCTGGCACCTGTGTTCAGGCTCTTTTTCCCTTCGCTATGGGATGGAGATGGAGGTTCCACGATCACGCTTACAGTTGGAAATGTAGAAACATTTTCGACTTCAATGTCCGGAATTGTTTTATTATCAAAATCGTTGAAGGAAAGAGATCCTGCGCCATTATTTTGGGATTCCTCGGCAATTTTTGTTCGTTCTTCAATTTGTTTCAATACCTCCGCTGCTTTAGGCAGCAATAGGTTTGTATTTGCGTTCTCAGATCGGCTCGATTTTTTAATACTCTTTTTTTTTATTTGTTTTTTGAATGATTTTCGAGCAATGTCATTTCCTTCCTCAAAATGAGCTAAGCTGCAGTATTTCTTTTGTTCGTCCGGTTTGGTCGCATTTTCTATGTAGAAAACTTTGTTTTCAAAACCAAATTTATCAATATCCTTTTCCTTTGTTAATTTGGCTTTAGAAATAAATTTCAGTTTTCTCTGATTATTTTTTTCTAAACTTGGGTTCCGGCTGTCCATAGCTATATCCGATACTGTGTCGGACGTAAACAGTGTAGTGTCATCTGTATATGTTTCATTTTCGCCATTTATCCCTATCATGGCCAACAAAACGTCTTGTCCTAACATGGAACTAATATCATCCACAATCGACTCACCATGTAAAGTCTCAGAGTTCATATATGTGGTGGCATCTGAAGCTTCAGGAGAGTCAATATGCCCAATACCTCCAATTTCATCTAGGTCTGCGGGTTTGGTTTCCATGATCTCAGAGATTAAACTAAAATCGTCACTTATGTTTGATGCCTCTGAGCTTGTGTTGTCGTCGTCGTCGTCATCGTCATCGTAGTCATCCAAGTCCACACTGGAACGTCTCCTGGTGGGAGTACATTCACCGCTGTCGGCCAGGACGCACTTTATTAATTCTTTAAAATGTTCTTCATCAGTGTATGGTTTGTCAATATCTATAATAGTCAATTGGTCCGATTCATAAGTTTCTCCCTGTAATACCGAATGTCTCTCATCGCTAAGATCTGAAATAACCAAATTTGGTATCATCAAGTTACTACTCATAATGGATTCCTGATCGGTTTGATCCAGTTTGTGCAAATTTTTGCATGAGCTAGCGTCACAGGTCAGTAGGTTGGAAACCGATAGACGAGTTTGATTATTCTGACTATTATTTTTCTCCGTCTCTAACTTGCCGTACACATCCAAGCTGGACATTGAACGCAAATTTATAAATTTCACAATTTCTTCGTCCACGTCTGGAATGCTGAAAATAATATAATATGAACAGGTCATAATTATTCAATAAACCAGCATCCCTTATTATGAATGTTGACAACATTTCAATTTCGAATTTACCCAAAACCATTATATTTATTTTATTGTACGTAGATACCTATTAGTTTTAATAATATTCAGAATAATGTGAAAGAAGCGCCGCCCCCAATTCCTTACTACAGATGACCGTCACGTTGTGAAAAGCCTGACATACTCGATGTACAAGGAGAACAGCAGTACAATTTCCATAGTAATACCGCCTTAGTAATCTCTACTATATGATTTTCTGCGCTGTAACCAATTACCTGCCACTTACTCTCTTATAAGAAACTTTTGATATGGATAATTTAATAAAAAAATGGGATTATATACGAAATATACGAACGTTGAAATATTTGGTCATTAATTCATTATTGGTTACTTTTCCTTTATTTAATTTTATAGAAAAAAGGATGGTTATTTTTTTTAACGTTGTCAATTATGTGAACTAATATCGAGTTTTCTACATTATATACATCTGTTGGCTTCTGTCAGTAGTAGGTTATAGTTACACTATAATATTTCTTTTTTATTCTTAGTAATATTACAATATGTGTGTAACTGTCGAATTGGAAAACAGCTGGATTCTAGTCTAACTATAATAACGTATTTTTTTACGTACCTGCTGGTGACAGAAGCCAACAGATGTAAATAATGACGATGCTAATGCATTTCGATTGACATAATAATTAATTATTATCTATGACTATGCATAATGAAATGACTATATTGCCTCGCCAGTAAGAAGTGAATCCTGACACCTGTCATCTCAATAAATCTTAAAATGAAGAGAATCGAATTAC
The DNA here is from genome assembly GCA_947623375.1 of Apotomis capreana. Classification (NCBI taxonomy): domain Eukaryota; kingdom Metazoa; phylum Arthropoda; class Insecta; order Lepidoptera; family Tortricidae; genus Apotomis; species Apotomis capreana. The sequence continues at coordinate 29,010,475 of OX392498.1, forward strand.
TTTGTTATAAAATGTGGGTGCATCACGGACGCTCTAAAATAAGTTATGATATAATTCTGGTCAATATAACGTTCAAGGGATGTAATAAACCAATGATCTAATAACATTTTAATATAATTTCATATAGCATAATATAATTTAGTATAATGTTCATAATGTTTAGTATAGGCTCATAAGTAGGCATCGGACTTTCGTTAGCACGGTAGAACTTTAAAGAGCCGATATTAACATTAAAATACAATTCATACTCATACTCATTCGTCTATTTCATTCCAAACTGCGTTTATGGTTATTGTGGTTAACATTCCCAAGCATTAAATGACTAAAATAATGAATAAAATGTATATTTTTTTACAATAAACTCCTGATTTAACTCTATTAAGAGGGCTTATCCCTTTAAAAATTTTTTTTTCATATTATGACATATATTGATAATGTCAACCAACTGTTCGAAGTGAATAACACTTTTCCCAGAATTCTAGGTAGTAATGTACCTATTTCATGCTTTTATTGCGTGCAGTCGAAAACAAGTAGAAAAATGTAATTTTCCGCGTAAATTTAGTCAATTTCGAGTAGTTTTTGAAGCAAAAATTATCAATGAAAAATTTAAACTGTAGGTTTCTAATATATACCAATAAATCCCAATTTACTCCAGAAAACATGAAAAAGTCAGGTCTTTGTATATATACTTAAGACTATGTCCATAAAATTAAAATCGCTAATGAAATACACTTATGAGTATGGGTCTCAATTGTATTTTATTGTTAATATCGGCTTCATAGCTCTCTAAAGTCCTACAGTGCTAACGAAAGTCCGATGCCTATTCATAACACACTCAAATTGCTCAATCAAAAAAGCAAAACTGTCATAGAGTCATGGTTAGGTATGACAACGAGCGAAGCGAGGAGGAGTTTTAGGGTATCTTGCGAATCCATACTAATATTATAAATGCGAAAGTGTGTCTGTCTGTCTGTCTGTTACCTCTTCACGCTAAAACCGCTGAACCGATTTAGATGAAATTTGGTATATACATAGTTTCAGTCCCGGCCTCCCGGGGAAGGACATAGGATACTTTTCATCCCGAATAAATGTAGTGTTCCCGTGGGATGAACGGGTAACACCGCGGGGCACAGCTAGTATACCTATAAACTTCATATATTTGTATATTTTCTATATTTAATCTCAATAAATTATATCAAATGTTGTTATATCTAGTGAGATTATAATGAATCGTTACATTCCCATAAAATATTTTGGGATGACCGGTATCAGGATTGACTTCTTACCGCTGGGGTACTTTTTATTTTAATTTGGAGGCTTATTTTCAGTAGCACTTGCTTTCTTAAGAGCAGGAATAGAAGCCACGCGACGCGGAGGTTTGTTGATGAGCTCTCAAAATTGCAAGCCAAATACGAATATTAAATGATATGCCCAGGAATTTCATGATGTGGCGTATAATATTAGGTATTGAGCGACGAGATCAACAAAAGTAGGCACGTCAACATGTTTATTACTTCAGAAAAATATTAGGTACTAACAGCATGAATTAAATTTACAAGAATAGATTTACTCAATTTGTCATCAGAACCGCAAATTAAATTGGTTTCTAAAATAAATATTGTGGAAGAACGTAACTGCTTACATATTTTGAAACGACCATTGGGTTGAAAAAACATAAAATCCATTTCATTGCCTCTTTTTAAATACCCACGAAATTTTATAGTTACCGGCTGATTTTGTAGATGCACATTTACTTTATATGGATGCTGTCGTGTGTCAAAAATGAGCTGTTGCACATCAACAGTGCACTTACCTGTCAGGATGTAAAGAGGCGGCAGACACAGCGGACGCGGCTGATGAGCGGCGGCTGTCCGCGAAGGCGCGGGGCACGGGCAGCGTGTCGCCCTCGGCCCCCGCGCCATCGGCGTCCGCGCCGTCGGCGCTCTCGCCGCCCGCCTCGTTACCACAAGCCTCGCACAGAGCTATGCCCTGCAAATATAGGATGCTGCAGCTGTAGTGCCTCAAGCGATCAATAGGTGCAACACGATGCGTACGGAATACAGTTTTGGAACCTAGAATAAGTAGAATTCTAGCATACGCGGAGAAAACGCTGCTACGGGCTACGACGTTGGACGCATAGCTTTGCTGGGCCATTCCAAACAGCAACAGCGGTGACGTTTTTCAATTTCACATGATGAGAATTAAGCATTATATTTTGGTACCAATGTTCTTATCGCCATCTATTGCTATTTGATTCGTATTTTCTTCTGTTAGGCCGTATGGTGTGAGTCATTCCATAGCAACACATTGCTGATGGAACAACAAGTTTGGTACATTATTTATTTGTAATGCGGTACATTTACTTTATCCTAGGAACACACGCAATGTATCACAAGATAAATTCATGTTTCGTGCCAGAAAAACACAAGAAACACAAACGTGGGATTCGTGAAACAGATGTTGTACGCCTGCAAAATAGTAGGTACATTGTTGTACACGCTGGAAAGTAACAAATAGTTGAACACCTAATTTCAGTAATAAGAGTGCACTTTCGGGGCGAGACTAAACATAGTGCTTTTCACAACAACTTCGAGAAAATTCAATAGTACATTATGATGCGTTGTTAATTACACACGGCGCTATTTCGCATTTCGTCTGTTGGAAAGATATTACGTTTTCATTTAAAGCTGAGTGTGGTATCATTCATAATACGATGTATTTGAACAATTTGCGAGGACGCAAACATAAGCATATCTTACATTAAACCACATTACATTAAAATCTTACATCCGACGTTAATACTCAGCAGGTAAACAACCCTAATACTGTTACACTAATCCGCCATCGTTTCGGAACGTAATATTACTTATACACGATTGAAAATATTTCGTTTTCGTGAGTAACTTGATAACATTTTAAAAACTAATCACATTTTAACTTAATATAACAATATTTACAAGAAATACAGATTACACAAAATGGCACGAGGTACGCACAGCGCACGTGCGCTCTATAATCCAGTTAATAAAGGAGTTTTACCTTACAAACGGTCCGGTAGTTTTGAATTTTTGATATGTTGTCTAGGATGGTTAGTCAGTGTTTCAAATGCAAAATGCACAATTCCCCCACTCCGCGCTCGCCGCCATATTGAAAAAATCTGCACTTTCTTCATATTTTTGCTCATACCTTCCTTTAGGAGCATTTCAGCTAGAAGAAAGCTTAGACAATGTTATAGAGAGTTAAATTTACTATATTTTTCATTTTATATTTTGTTTCTAGGACAGATAGTTACGGAGATCTGCACATTTAAAAAAACGTAAAAGTCGTAATTTCCAACTTAGAACAAACTTTTGGATTATATTTTCGTTTAGGAGCATTTTAGCTAGAACAGAGCTTGGGTAATGTTGTAGAGAATTCAATTTACTATAATTTACATTTAAAATTTTGTTTACCGGACCGTTCGTAAGGTCACCCATAGTACTTTAGTCTCTATTCACCGAACTACTATCAAAAATTGGGCAATAGTTACATCAAGGTTTGTTAACTCTCTTCAATACGAGTAATATTGGCTTCAAGTGCTTATACAGTGCGTTACCGGCAAGCGAGCTTTTCTTAAAGGTGGATAAATAAACACAGTTCCTAAGCTTAACCATGGCCCTGAGTTAATTAATAAACTGAAATTGGGACTTCATTAATTTTCCAACAAAATTTAAATTGCCAGCAATGTACACCAAAGTAATTGACAAACGAGTGTAAATGACAGTTCTTCATTCTTTGTTTATTTAGACGCAGTACACGTAATACATTGAAGGCGCAGATTTAGGAAAATTAATTGTGTAATTAAATCACACATTTATGATTTGCTAATACATGTAAATAATTTGTTACTGAACATATTTTTATCAGTTACAATAAATGCCCGCGTGCCGGTAACACATGGTATATACGGCTACCACTTTTATTGTTGCTCGATGAGAAAATTAAACTTCTGCAATATTTTAATTAATTATTTTTTCCTTTTTGCCAAATTTACGTTGTCATTCATAATGTCAAACTGTCAGTTACTTGACATGCTCTCACAGCAACGCTTGTTTGTGTCTAAAATGTCTTGCTGGAGTTTGCTTATAGGTGTGCAAAATTTATTAAAAACTGAACCTGAGGCGTATTATCTTAATTAAGTAGATAAACTCGTTTGCGAGTATTTATAAGTTTAAGAAAAAATATAAGGTAAGGTGGGGGAAGATTGAATGGTTTTTTGTCGAGATAGACAGTGTTGTGTTAAAACCCTTATAACATAAAAAAACTATTTATATCCCTTTAATTGTATTAATGGGAAGGCATGGGCAAGGATTATACTTTTGTATTCTATTGATAAAACTCGGCTATGCCTATTCTAATATATAAAAATAATAAAATAAAATACACTTTTGTCTAAAAAATAGACGGGTCAAGATGGAATGGTGGAGGGGTAAGATTGACATAGTTTCTAAATGCCTTTAAATGAATATAAACGGTGGCTGTTGCTCGTTATTCTACAGAGTTTCTTACGCTGAACAGATACAGCTGATTGTTGCATGAATATTCCTGATAGGTAACGAGAAAATGACAGTAGAAAAAAAAAGTATTTCACTCTTACCCCGCTATATAGGAAAAAGAGCAGTGATTCTCAAACTTTTAACTGGACACTTAAAAACTAAACACTTTTTTATATTAAGAAGATCAATTTGGAAGCAAAATAACGGTTTCATGATGAGAAATTGTTTATTTTAGAAAAGAAATTAAGTAATACAAAAAATTGGGTGTTTTTTTGCAGCATGATTAATTTTGTTACAAATTAAGTCGGATACATGTAACATATTAGGAAATGAAGTATGAATATGTGTTCCATTTGACATACATTTAAAATCCGCGTAGCAAATTAGGTCAGATTCTTAGGTGCTTACATTTAAAATAACAAACATCTTTGGGAACTAATAAAAATATTATTGATTATCCAGAGGTCACAACACAACAAAAGTATTTGTATGAGGCAGCTTTAATTGTTGCATTGAATTAAACTCAACGCGCAAAACAAGTAGGTATAATAAAGGCAAGTCTACTCGTAACTAAATGAAATAACAGATATATAAATATAAAAGAATTACTCAAATGGAAAGTAGTGTTCCCAATCGAAAGTTATCAGAATCTTTAAAATATGACAAAAACAACAAATTATAAATTACTTATTTATTGAACAACTAGCATTCACCCGCGGCTTCGCTCGCGTGCCTATACAATATACATCATCCTACGGGAACAATGCTCTTTTTTTTCAGGATTAAAAGAAGGCTATTTGTTAAGTTAGGGTATAATCTGCAATCTGCATTTCCCTGATGCATATCCGTCCAGCCGTTTTAGCGTGAAGAAGTAACAAAACATATACACAGACTTTCGCTTTTCTAATATTACTGGGAAATACTTTTTATTTTATCATAACTCCACTTTATCAAATCAAACCGAAAATTCAAGCACTCAAATCAAACGATCTCAGCTTTTACCGTACCAAATAAAGTTCACTTCAAAATCCTAACTCGAAGTGAAGCTAAGACACCGGAATATGAGTGCATTTTATTTGTATAAAGCTTTTATAATGTCCCGAGCCTCCGCTTATCGACTTGGGATATTCGAGATTGGTTTAATGATTCTAAGCCATGTTCTAAGTTACGTCATGTTCTATTGTACGATATTGAGGTTCTCTTCGTTGATGAATGAAAAATGTATTATTCTGAGCCAGATAAACGTAATTCAGAATTCTGAAATGACTTAACATAATTCTTGAAAAGCTTGAATGTATTTATTACGGATGCAGGAAGTTTCCCGATCATTACTCCTCCCGTCCCAACGCGCCGCCCGCCTATAGGTACCGATTGACGACGATCGAGATGCCACCAAATACTATTTTTTTAATCTATTAGGATAACGCGGATCTCTATCCATACCTCAAAAGCAAAAACAGAACCCCCTTATAGGATCACGTGTAGCTGTCTGTCAGTCCGTCTGTTACAACCGATTTTCTGCAAAACTACTGGACCGATTAAATTGCAATATGGCACAAATGCTTTCAAGAATTTTCATGACCACAAATAAAATTTCAAAATTGGTGGCATTTTCGTAATTAACGTCCCAACAAACCATAAAAATTAAATCCATACTCATATTTAGACATTTCAACCCCATTTTACCCCAACAGGGAAGATGTTAATTCACTTCCGCCACGTTGGATTTTAAAATCGTTGCGGTTTTCGTAATCAGCGACCCGATAAACCATAAAAGCATTACCAATGGATTTTCAGACTTTGTCACCACATTTCTCCCTTTTAGGGGTTGAATTAAAAAAAACCTGACACACGTGTTTACTCATTTATTGTTAGAAATACTCCTGTGAAATTTCGAATAAAATAGCCTAACTAATCTTGTTTCCCCATACAAACTCTGGAACCCCATTTCACCCCTTTAGGGGGTGAGTTTTGAGAAATCCTTTCTTAGTGCACCCCTACATCTTATAAGGAACCTACGTGCCAAATTTGAACTCTCTAGAACCAGTGGTTTAGTATTTAGACATTTCAATCCCATTTCACCCCAACAGGGGAGATGGTAACATTGGTAACTCACGTCCGCCACGTTGAATTTTAAAATCGTTGTGGTTTTCGTAATCAGCGACCCGATAAACCATAAAAACAATACCCATGCTGATTTTCAGACTTTCTCACCACATTTCTCCCTTATTGGGTTGAATTTTCAAAAAAAATTAAACACCGGTTTACTCATTTATCGTTAGAAATACTCCTGTGAAGTTTCGAATAAAATAGCCTAACTAATCTTGTTTCCCCATACAAACTTTGGACCCCCATTTCACCCCTTTAGGGGGTAAATTTTGAAAAATCCTTTCTTAGTGCACCCCTATACCTTATAAGGAACCTACGTGCCAAATTTGAACTCTCTAGAACCAGCGGTTTAGTATTTAGACATTTCAACCCCATTTCACCCCAACAGGGGAGATGGTAACTCACGTCCGCCACGTTGGATTTTAAAATCGTTGCGGTTTTCGTAATCAGTGACCCGATAAACCATAAAAACAATACCCATGCTGATTTTCAGACTTTCTCACCACATTTCTCCCTTTTAGGGGTTGAATTTCCAAAAAACCTGAAACACGTGTTTATTCATTTATCGTTAGAAATACTCCTGTGAAGTTTCGAATAAAATAGTCTAACTAATCTTGTTTCCCCATACAAACTTTGGAACCCCATTTCACCCCTTTAGGGGGTGAGTTTTGGAAAATCCTTTCTTAGCGGATGCCTACGTCATAACATCTACCTGCATGCCAAATTTCAGCCCGATCCGTCCAGTGGTTTGGGCTGTGCGTTGATAGATCACTATGTCAGTCAGTCAGTCAGTCAGTCAGTCACCTTTGAGTTTTATATATATAGATAGATGAGTGGGTACGTCTCTTTGATCTGACGATTTCACTCAAATCAACTGTCACAAACTAAGAAAATATTGTTTTTATAAGTATAAGTTTAAGACTCACAATATGTTTCATTTATACTTCATAATTACTGCATATTTACCTTATCATGAGGCCAGTAAAAAAAAAATGTGTACTTACGTCAATAATTTTTTGAAGTCCAAAGTTTGAGAATCTGTCTGTTTTTCTATGACTTTCAAAACCGGGGGAAGATTGAAACATTACTATTTCAATGTTACCCCATTGAAATTGACTGGGGAAAGATTGAAGTCTCTCGTAAATCACAATACTCGTATAAGAGTAATAGCTACACCTTGCACTAGTAAATAAATATAAAATCTAAAATAATACATAAATATTCAGTCAGAACTTTTATTCACACCCTATTAGCCAAGTTATGAAATACGGGATAAGATTGAAAATCGACGAATTGACCACGAAATGCTGACTTTCACAAAATAACACATAACACGCGTCTACGCACTCCGAGCGGTCTCGGGCGACTGACTGGCGGATCCTAATAAAATGGCGGTTTAATTGAAGATACCAGCATTAAAAAAAATAAAAAATTTAGGGAGCTATGTGACACTTTTTATCTTTCCCCTTTTTTCATCTTCCCCCACCTTACCTTACCTCATAAATGACGCATTCTCATTGGTCAATTTAATTTGACATGCAGCAGATGATTAGCTTTGATTGGGTAAATTGTCGTTTAAGCAGGAAGAGAAAATTATTCTGACATATTTTCTAGAAAGTCGTATCTTACTATGAAATTCATGTATAGATATGAAATGTTACCGTAACGTGCTACATTATTGTCGTGTTTACGAGGCTCATAGATGTACAGTTTTCAAATGTAGTTACGACTATAAGCAGCTTTGTGTACTGAAGTTAGGTCAGCAATAACCACATTTTTGAGCAATTTCGTGTAAAAGATATACCTACTTACACAATTAGCCCGTTCGAAAATATCTTCTGTCTAGTCCATTCACGTGTTGTTGAATCTAATCGCATATATGTTCTTGCAGATGAGTGACCGTGTACATATCCATTTTCAATAGCTTAAGAACTGGCCATCCTTCCTTCTCGCGGTTATAACTAGTATTCAAATATCGTGATCGTAATTTTAATCTACTTTTAACTGTCGTACCTATAGAAATGAAAGGAACAACTATACAGTATGTAACAGAACGAAAGGCAAAGAAAGAGACCCACCAATGTTTAGGCCATAAGTATGACCAAAGACTATATACCCCCTAGACATATGTTCTCATACAAAAAAACGTAACTCTGAAAAAGCTCAAAATTCGGTATAAAAACTAGATGGCGCTGCTTCGTAGCCTGGAAGTGACAAAAATGTTATTTTTCACCAACATTTTTAAGTGATTTTTGATTTTTGGAAATCAAACGCATTACTGCTTTATTTTAATACGATAATATAACTTAAATACACAATTTTTAAGGATTATATTTTTTACTCTTCAAAAACGTGGTTTGATCGTATTAAAATAGATGGCACTACCTCTGGATAGCTCAAGGTTGCTTGCGGGCTCGCCAATTTTTGCTACACAAAATAGCTAGATGGCGTTGGTGCACTGATGTAATGGACAAAATAAGTTACGCCCGAATTGTCATGCGACATTTCCCACTAACAAACAGTCAGTAACGTAATATTTGTTAGATAAGTTTTGTACAGTCAAGGAATTTCATTTCCTACCCATTTCGTTACAATGTCGTTAGATATTCGCAATGCATTAAGGTCGAAAATTATATTTCAATAATAGTATTGAAATGTCAATATTATTATTTGTCACCATTTTTGTCACTTCAATTTACAAAAAACCTCCTCGCGAAAGGTTATCATTTGCTTTTAATTTCTAATTAGGAACATATGTCAGTGTCAATCGAGAAAATCGTAAAATAATTTTCAGCAACGTTATTAATATGAAAAATAAAATGCTTGCCGCTAACCGTGAACTATTAAAAGATAATGATAATGACTGAAAACAATGAAGAGCTCAAAGAGTGGGGTTACACCAGGAAGGAATACGGATTTATGAGATCACGCGTCGGCTCAATGCTAGCAGGGACACAGTTTGACGTTGGGTACGGCGATATAATGTTGAAGGAAACCTTATTGATCTACTGCAAAGCAAAGTAACCATTGCATCGTCCGTTTGCCATGGCCCAAGACCAACGCCGACGACAAAACGGCTTTACGCCAAAGGGACGATTTGCGGAAATGTTTGACATTTACCCTAGAACAATTAGAAATTGCCTACATGCAGGCGGCCTGCGAAAATATATTCGTTCGTTTTGTTTTTGTTAAAAGTAATATAAAAAAAACGTTTATAAAATTGTGGTTTTATTGAATTATCACTGTCGTTAGTTCTGTTAGTTTTTGTATAGATAAATTTCGGGTGCCTGTCGTATCGCATAACGTTTTTTGTCCTAAAAATGTTTGGCCGAGAAAGTTTGGCATACTGTTGAATGGCATACTACTCGTTTGTCCTAATAATTTTTGCGCATACTCTCTTAAAGTCCTAAATCAAGTTTGTCCTAATATTGATAACTAAAATCTAATTACCTAAAGCATAATATTCCTAACATGAATTGCCCTAAGAATTATTTTGCCTATTATCAAATTGGCTAAAATTACAGCACCTAAACTAAACTATGGTAGGCGTGAAGTCAGAATCGTTACGTATTCTACCTTCAGGCAGGTAAGGTAAGGTACATAACTCGAAAGTTTCATCATAATACGTCCAGTAGTTTTTTGAGATTAAGTGAAACGTACATACATACATCCATCCAAACTTTCACGTTTATAATATTATTAGGATTAGGATGTAAGTAATTTTTATGTTTAAATAAAACATACACAAATAGTGAAATGAGACGAAAAGTGAAATGAGACGAAACGGAACGTAGTAAACAAACATCGCACCTAACGTCATCTATTCACTTTTTACTGTCACTTGGAAGTTGGAATGTCGTTGAACGCTTGACGACTGTGTTACTTCACGCTTGCGCGTACCGTACAGTAGAAATTGAAAAACCGGCCAAGTGCGTGTCGGACTCACGCACCGAGGGTTCCGTACAAACACTTTCCATCCCTAAGTGGTTAAGTTAAGTTTGCACCTGGTATGTATAGCGCCCCATATAAATTAGGTGCAAAGTTAGGTATTAATAGGTATTAAAAAAAAACTACTTACTAGATCTCGTTCAAAACAATTTTCGTTGGTAGTTTTTATAGTAATGTACATCATATGTTTTTTTTAGATTTTTCATTTTCTTATTTTAGAAGTTAGAGGGGGGGGGGACCAACTTTTTTCCACTTTGGAAGCGTCTGTCACGCAAACTATTCGGTTTAGAAAAAAAATGTTTTAGAAACCTCGATATCATTTTTGAAGACCTATCCATAGATACCTCACACGTATGTGTTTGATGAAAAAAAAAATTTTGCGTTTCAGTTCTAAGTATGGGGAGCCCCCAATATTTATTATTATTTTTTTATTTTTGCATCAAAATCTTAATGCGGTTCACAGAATACATCTACCTACCAAGTTTCAACAGTATAGCTGTTATAGTTTCGGAAAAAAATGGCTGTGACATACGGACGGACAGACAGACAAACAGACATGACGAATCTATAAGGGTTCCGTTTTTTGCCATTTGGCTACGGAACCCTAAAAATGACGACTTTTGAATGAATTGATACCCTTAGCGGCATCTAGCGATGTAGAACGATAGTAACAAACGGAGTACGGTGCGTAGTATGAAGAATATCGGTCTAGGGGGTATATAGTCTTTGGTATGACTATGGTGCCTGGCTTATGGAAAATTTGCATCTTTTTACAGCAGTAGTACTGCAGTAGTGAAAAATAAACCATTATTTTATAACATCCTGTATTAATTATTTACAATCTTATCAATCACAACTAATAAAATGACATAAGTGCCATAAATGCCAGCTGATAATACCAGTAACCAATATCCAATACCTGCTCTTCCTCTCTCACGTGAAGTCGTTGACGCCCTCCTCGATTAATTGGTACCGGTGCGTTGTTATTTCGTAAACAGATAATCGCATTGACGATCACACGGGCATTGTTGGGTTGCCTTCTCTCTCCGCGCATAGACGAAGAGCGGCATTCCCGATACTCCTACTTTCTTCGTAAACAAGGATCATATCCACAAATTCCTCCACAGAAAAGTTTAAAGGCATTATCAGTATTTTTCAGTTAAATTTCTATCTAGATTTTATCTGACACACGAACGTCAAACCTCGACTTGAAGTTTAAATTTAAAGAAAAAAGTCCAAAAAAGTGATTTAACCTAAACTCTTTCAAAATAATAATTACAATGTGACAAATCTAAAATGTCAAAGTGAACTGAAGTGAACTACAATGTTATGCGAATTCCCTGTAATACCTAAATAATTTATGTTCTAAATGATGATTACAGTAAGTGGTTAGTGTTTCTTACAAGGCATATGTGGTAGTGCGGTCATAGTTGAAATTGCAGTAATCTGATATGATGATTAGTTTGTTTACATTAATAAACTGACGTCTTAGTTTCTACAGGATGTTATGAGAATCTTTAACCGACTGCAAATAAGAGGACCTAAAGTCATGTTGAGATTGAGCAAATTTACAAAAACTACTGAAATTTAATACTATGAGTATGCTCATACTCCACTTAACCATTAACCAGCTTTCAGCTTTGCTTTTCGTTCTGATACAGACTGTATATAAAAATGGCTATTTAGTTCAGTTGATAATGCTAATAATTCGCTTACAATACAAATCGTCACTCGCGTTTTTCCAGGTAGGAGTCAAAGGGATGAGCGGCGCGCCGTATTTAGGTCAGAATATATTCATTGCTGTTCTCAGTTTTATAGAGGGTGTTTGGTACATTGTTCGCCAAATTAAAATGGGGGAAAATTAGCAACAAGTCGGGTCTAATTATTTTTTTATTGACCCAGAAAGTTTTTCAAGACGTGAAAATTCAAAGAAACTGAAACTTTGATTGCCATTAAAAAAACTACAAAAACCATGCTATTGACATTGTTTAAAAAATATCTGTTTGTCCTCTTTCTAATGCTGTACAATAATGCCATACAATTCGCAAATTTTGTGCAATAGGGACGTGTTATGTTAATCTGATACTTATGCACGGGTTTGTGTAAATAACTCACTAACTATAATTGACAATAATCTTGATAATTAAATTTGATTCATAATGACACATCAATTACAATTTATAAAAATAATAATCACGAATCTTGTTTCAAATTGCCTCTTCTCATTGCGTAGGCCCTATCCCTTATTTCGATCGTGGTGGTTCGTAATCGAAATTCTTCCTTAATGACGACGAATGCTGCCTGTACTCGTATGCTTTGGGATAAATCATCCCTAGATTGAACTTCCGTGGCGTATACCAGATTTTTTGCCGGTCCCCAGATGTAAAAGTCCAACGGGGTTGGGTTAGGTTTGGTAGGTTACATTTGGGAGTCCCACATAATCACCGGGGTCCGTCCCCGCACCCTGGTGGTATGCGTAATGCATTTTCCCTTAAAAAAAAAGGGTTGCAACAGCGTTCCCGGAACCCGGTCCACAGGTGAGCGCAGGAACACCCCAGGACTCAGGAGTTTAGTCCGTGCGAGTCGGACATACTCACCTGGCTGCTGGTGTGCGCGTGGTGTTTACCAAAAACAACGTTTTATCCCGCACATCGATTATCAGCCGAATGCGTCCCTATGCCACAAAATTGACGAATTTATGAAGTTGTGTAAAGTTTGTATGATATTATTGTACATCATTAGAAACAGAACAAACAACAGATGTTTTTTAAATAATTTCAAAGGCATGGTATTTTGTAGTTTTATTCAATGGTTATCAAAGTTTCAGTTTCATTGAATTTTCACGTCTTGAAAAACGTTTCTGGATCAGAAAAAAATAACTAGACCCGACTTGTTGGTAATTTTGATTTTGATAGAACTGTACAACATTACACCTTGCAATAAATTAAAAATTTCAGGTCGAGGCACTGAAACTTTTTTGTAATTGAAGTTTAAAAGAGTCTATCTCCAGGATTTTCCAAAAAAAAAATGACATAATAAATCCGTGGGCCTAAGATTTTTTTACGGGTCGTAGGAGGTAGCAAATGACCCCCCAACGATGTACCAAACACCCTGTACAAAATAAAAATAGATCAAAGTGACATGTTTCAGAGTAAATATGGACAATAGGTAGAGTTGTTGTGAAACAAAAGTCGTTGTTGTTTATTTTTTTTTAGAAAATACTGTTTGTATCGGCGCTCTACTCGTATTTCTATACATACATACCTATATTAATAAATAAAAAAAAAAAATAATAATATTTAAACACTCCGGCGAGTGGCGAGGCGATTGGCATAGATATAAAACATGAACGTTACCTGCGGGTAGAGCTGCACCAGAGTGCGCATCAGGGAGCGCAGCGAGCGCCGCACGCTGTCGGCGCGGATGGCTAGGGCGCAGCCGCGGGCCGCCGAGTTCATCTGCTCCTGTGCAACATTAACCCTTTGAACGCCAACGACGCTTATAGGAACGGGCTTAAAACAGCGGTTTTAAGCCCGAGGTTTAAATTACTAGAAAGATGTCGAGCTCTATAAAAAGGTCGTAAACGCCAAAGTACCTAACAGTAATTACTTATTACCTTCTGGAAGTTATCGATTATACGCGCCGGATTGAGCGGAATGTTTTAATGCAAGGCACGTCACTAATATGTGTAACGTTCGAAGTATAAGGACACCGCGCAGCACTTACGTCATTTTAAAGAAAATTATGAAATTTTGCGATAACTCAAAAACGGCTCGACCGATTTTATTCAATATAGTTTACATTGAAAGTACTTATAAGCCTTCATTTTCATGAATTTTTCCATAATTTTTTGACCCGTCGTTGAAAGTTAGGGAAGGGGGGAGACTCTATATTTTTATTTTCGGAGCGGATATTAAAAACAGCTGCCTGCAAACCTTTCCAAAAATGGTGAAAGTTGTTTCCATACTTTGTATCGAAAAAACTATACACAAAATATTACCATTCTTGCTCAAGAAATCCCAAATTCGTCATACTAACTTTTACCTTCTACTTTACCCCATTAGGGGTTGAATTTTCAAGAATGCTAAAATCAATATTCTCAATTTTAGACAAAGAGCCCCCCGCTGCATCCCTTACTCAAAAAGGGCACGTTTCTCATTAAATAAATTACTTTCCATTTAGTCCCTTTCAGGGGTGAATTTCCAAAAATGTTGAATGGTTTTTCTTTATTTGTATCGAAAAAAACACGAAATACTACTACTCTTACTCAAAGAAACCCAAGCTCTTCATACAAACATTAACTTCCCACTTTTCCCCATTAGGGGTTAAATTTTCAAAAAAGTTTAATATTCTCAGTTTATGATCTATCATCTCAGTTTTTGTGTCGGTGCACCTTTTATCAGATACGCCGTTTGTCATACAAACTGCCATTTTCAATTTAACCCCTTTGGGGATAAATTTCCAAAAATGCTGAAAGTTGTTTACTTATTTTGTAATAAAGTACCTATACACGAATTATTATCTCTCTTACTGAAAGAATCCCAAGTTTTTCATATAAATTTTTTCCTCCCATTTAACCCCTTTAAAGAATGAAGTTTCTAAAATCCTGAAATTAGTTTTCTTGTTTTTAGATGAAGAATTAACTAACGAATTAAATTAACGAACTTTTATATCTCTTACTCAAAAATCGCACGATTTCCATACAAACTTTCAACCACAATTTGACCCCCTTAGGGGATGAATATTGAAATATCCCTTCTTATTCCTTGCTTCCATTGTATACTTAATCCATTGTAGAAATTTGAAGTTCCTAAGTTCAGTAATTTCGGCTCTACGTTGATGAGTGAGTCAGTCAGTCAGTCAGTCAGTCACTCACTCAGGACTTTTCCGTTTATACGTATATATTTGACCATGTATCTATTGGTTATTAGTTTTAATTATGTTTTTATTTTTAATTAATTATACAGTGTGGTAATTACGTGAGACCTCGCCTATTAAGTTTAATTTTAGCTGGATATTAATATTTGTCTACTCCTGATCACCGATTAAGAATCACCGTGTATATTCAACGCACCACGAAAATATTCAATTTTTCTTTGACATCTGATATAAATAAGCCTCGATGAGAAGATTACAATTTTTTTTATTATGTAATGTGTTGAAAGTTATTACACTGATATTAGGAAGTAAACATTAATTCATAAGGTTTATAATTCATGCAAGAAACATCATAAAACTGTAAAAAATATCAGATAATTTCTAGATTGCCATAAAAAATCGTGGTTTGACGTTAACCAGCGATGTGAACCCATTAAACATTACAATATTTGCTAAGCGCTGTTTAGTAGGTTGAGTCCTGCTAATTAGCAAAAACCTGAGTAGAATTCAACCCGTGAACTGTATACCGCTGTAACCTGTTTTCTATATGTTTAATAGTTCACCAGCTCGGTATGTACTTAGCAGTTAGCTGTGATGATGTGAACATTTAAACTCTTAAGATACATAGTCATTTAAGTTGTATGGTGGAAAGGACTGATAATGTATAATTCGTATGAAATGTTTAAGGCAACTAATGTTTCTAGTTAGTACTATATCCTATATCCCTGTAATTAAATATTATATCCCTGTAATTAACTAATGGAAATACCGCATTATAATGTGGACATTATAGAAGTTAAAAAGAGTAAGCTATCCTTAAAATATTGATATATGCCACCGCGATTTTTTTGTAGATCTATTTTACCGTTTATAAACGGAAACAATACAATTGTAGGTACAGTCTCCATCAGATATATCGTAGCATGTAAGGTATTCATAAATATCTGAACACGACTCTTATTGACTGGGCGTTACAGTACACTGTACGAGTACGTGTAAAACAACGGATCCAAATTGTTTACGCATGGATAGCATCCTAATCCTAACGCGGCAATGAAACACAGCAACATTAGGTAGGTACTACCTTGAGAGCGTTAGTTTGGTTAAATTAGTGTTACGATCATTTCAAATTGTAATCACGTCATAATTTCTTTTACTTCATTAGTCTTTTATTCTATTAGTTATACATAGTTATCAAATCTAATATAAACTTGTTTTTATTATATATCTGTTTTATTTATGTATTGTATATTTATTTGTTTTCTTTAAAGTCTTCTTTTTGTTATAGTTATTTATATTTTATTAATTTTGTTTAAAAAAATGCTCATGGCATCTTTATTTGCCCATTTTCACCCCTCTTTGACCCCTCTTGTATGTACAACTGTTGCATTTAAAATACAGCCAAAAGTGCATTTTGATTTATTTATTCATCCTAAAGAAAATTAATTATACTAGCTTCATATACGACTTTTAGACGCGTAAAAGGACGTCAGAGTTGATTTACTGGATTTAACCTAAATGCACCAGGTGCCTGCGACCTCCGGCCTGCGTCACGCGCACCGCAACGCCGGTGCTCCGGACGATGACGTTCTCTAGCGACCCCTGATGACCTACATACGACGGTGACATAATTCTATTACCTATCTATCCGGCTATTTCGGGACAATGTACAGGGAGGTTGCTTCGTAAAAGACGCTGGCGTTAATTTAAAACAAAATAAAGGAAATTAATATAATCATATAATGTTTTCACTTCTCCTGCTCAAAAAATAGGGGTACAGTGGTATTTTTAGCCCCTATGGTTTAAATCGCGACTTGTGTAAGATGTCCGTTAAGATTTATTTATCACACGCTGCCGCCGGGTGCGCTACGCTCAGCGAGGCGGAGGAGGCGCCCGCAACCGGCGTGGGTAGCTGGCTCCTGGTGGCCGTTTATTTAACCAGGCTTAGGGAGAATGACGAACCCAGGACGCCGCCATGACAAGGTCATTTTAAAACATTTTTTTTAATTTCTCACAGTCGAAGTAAAAAGCAGTGTCCATCACGTGGCTAAAAACCATTGTGACAATGGCTTATTTTAGCCTCTTAACAAAGAATCTACTTTTTGATGAATAATTTATTAAATACCTACTTCACCCTTTCTCTCTCTTATTCCTACCATGAATTCCAAAATGAATATGTTTAGCGTAATTATTCCTTTTGGTCGGTTGACTCTGCAGGGACTTGACAAAAGGTCAGGCCTGGCTGGTGGGATGCTAGCGCGGCTTGAATTAAAAGGGGTTAAAGGGGGATACAGTAGGTATAGGACCATTGATCCTAAACCCGTCTCGTCTTAGGGAGCGTTCTCACGAAGTACAGGTAAGTATTCCGTTATTTTGTGCATAATAGGACATCAGATTGGCGATGTAAAAACGAAGCACTTGTATTTTTCTTGCAGAGCGGGTATGATCGCGAAGTCTCCCGCCTTCGGCAGAATAAAAAGCGATAATCATAAACGAAATGCCTAGAAATTAGAATGTTGTAACAATAAGTGTTTTAATTTGAAACAGGTTTACACAACTTTCGAACTTACTCCGCAATCTTATTTATTTATTTATTTAAACTTTATTGCACAAAATACAGAAGTAAAATGACGCATTCTCTACCAGTCGACCAAACCACAAGGTCAAACAGAGACATTATTGGTGCGGGAAGGGTGTACAACAATACGTGTATGCACACGATGCAAAATGTCGAAACAAAATACACTAGTTACGTTGATAAATACTATACTTCGTATCTTGAACAGAATGACGACACCATTTTCGCGTCGCGACGTTTGAGATAAATGTACTTATGTAAGAGTACTCACCTTTTCAGTTTTTTCAATGGTTCCTTTTTCAGTGATTGGCGGTGCGGCTGTTTCGCTCTCACTGTCGCTTGTTGTGTCGGCGGGCTCCCAGAACCTAAACAAACATTTTGCTTAGTCTGTTTGATCTGTATCTGCCAAAAGAGCTGATTTTGACGTTACGGTGTTTAGAAGTATGGAAGCATAATATAAATGTGCAATGCAGTCGTTATAGCGACCATTTTCAATTGAAGGTGACAAATTATATGCTATTTTATTTTAAATTATATCACAACTGTTGATGTGTGATTAAAGTGTCTAGATGAATAAAAAAGAACAAATATTTCATATTTTCTGCATACATGTCTATTGACAGACGTAATTGTACGTATCTATTTGACAGTGTTTAAAAAACCATTCGAGATCGTTGTACTTACTTATTTTACACATACAGTCATTACCATCATAAATTTAAGCTTTTCTACATTCCGATTTGTACAATACATACCGCACAATATGTATACAATAATTTTCGCTTGCAAGTTATACATATTTATTAAAGAGCTCAGCGATAGTAAAATAGGTATCAGCTGTTATATATATGAACTATGTGTATGTGTACCAAATAACATGCATCAGTTAACTTGAATAATCCTACAAATCTTGATTTCACCTTACATCACAGGTGTGAATTACGGTCGACGTCTACGGGATCTTAGACTACAAAGCGATCGTGGAGTACGTGTACAAGAGCTCGCTGGCGTCACTTTAGTTCGCGGTGCCTTTTCTGTTTCAGAGCGTCTTACACTAACGAGTACAACGGCGAGGCTGGGGAGTTTTATTTAATTGGTGCTAATTTAAGTGGGCAAGTGATTAAAACGGTGCATAGGAACTAGGAAATATCTACAACACAAAGCACATGCTCTACTTGTTCAGTTAACATATAGAGATGTCACTGACACTGAGCATTGAGAATCCGATATAGATTGACGCAATATACGGACAGACACAATCGGCTCCTTTCTAAGTAAACTACTATTTGAGTTGTGTGTTCTCATTTCGGAATGTATAGAGTGGGGTATCGGCAGTGACAGTTAATACTCTTACCCTTGTCTCTAGTGCCCGAACCGTCTGGAGTCTATTTATATTTGACGAAATATTATTTGCTCCGATGAATGTTATCGCTTGGAATGGCCTAACGTTAGTCGGTCAATTACCCAATAGAATTTACCTACCTATCCAGGTTCACTAGGTTTGTATTCGTTTCGTTTTTAAAAATATGTTGTTCGTATGGTAAGGGAATAGGTTAGGGACTTTATAAATATGTAATTTGTAGTGTGCTTTATAAACATAGATGGGTTAGCGAAATTTCTCACTTCTATCTTTGTAATTAGTAAAAAAAAATAGAAAAATCCAGAGTTGCCCACTTTCAAAACAGTTTTGTTTGCAACCGATGATATTGGCATCGCCAACATGACAGCCGCCTCAAGCGAAATGCGCCTTTAAGGTGGTTTAGTGAGCTTTCAGCCGATAGTACCTTCGAGTTGAGTCAAAACGGTGCAAATGAGATCTTGCCAACTATACCTACAACTATTACGAGTTCTCAAGTTTTTTAGCCTTGTTTCCAGAAATTAGGAAAGTATGGAGCGGTTGGTACCACAGTGAAACTTGATTAAGTGGGACCTGAGTGGGATAAGTCAGAAACCTCCATAGCTGGAAATCATGCTGTAGTCCCGACACTTTACTGAATTACCTCTAATAGTCAGAGGTCCAATTTAGACCTCTATTTCTGGGATTCGGTTTTATCTTTGTATTTTTTAATTATATAATTGAGACAGCGAGCGTATTTTACCTCTTTTACTGAGACTACATTTTAACAATACTTTTGGTAAGCTGTTTTCTTAGATTTTTATCGGTTTTGACCTCTTTAACTTACTTTATTTCTAAAAGCAAACCAGTAAAAGCAGTAGTGTTTTGCACACTTATTTTGAAATGTCAACAAATCTTAATAAAATCATATATGACAAAATTTATACAATTGAAAAATAATATCTTAATAGCTGATACTTCCAAAAGACAAACTCAATTGATAGTTACGTATATGTAGTGTTTATAAAGAAAAGTCTTAATCATTTTTCTTCATTATTTACTGTTTGTTATTTTTAAAAATTACAACTCATGGATAATTGTTACAAAATACATTTTCTACCTATTTTATTTAATAATCGCACCTCTATAACTGAAATATCCTCTAATAATTCCTCGAACCTCTTTTAATGGAATCCTCTGTAAATGAGACAGATATTAATTTATATCTGTATATCTGCGACACAAGGTACAATACGATTAAAATCAGTTAACGATTCGTCTTTTCTCGGGTATCATCGCCTCAATCCGGAGACGGAAATGACACGAAATACATTACCGCGATTTTTTTTAGGTAGCATTCAATTTGAAGTATCATAAACGCAATGTATAGCACCTGCCAAGATGACATTACTAACCGGTAGACCTAAGAAATGTATTATGCAGAAGCGACATGAATTATTTATTGAAGCTATACTACTCGTAGTATACAATATATACAAAAATACATATATAAGTAAATATTTTACTGTTTGATGTAAGTAACAGTACAATATTACGTCGGATTAATAATTGATAATAATCACCAAATTAAAAAAAATTAAAAACCGATTTTTGTTGATATTTCATAAAATGCTTGACCGATTATGATAAAATTTACATGGGACCATCTCAGAAGTGTACCCCATCTTATATAAAAATAATTTTGTAAATCGGTTCACGTGTCTTCTAGAAATCTTATAACATAGTAACATACATACAAAAAAAACATTCACGTCGAATTGAGAACCTCGGTCGGTTAAAAATAAGGAACACAGTTTTCCAGTAGTACAAATTGGTTTTACAATTATAATACAATATTCTTTGGATTGTTGATCTGAGAGCTTGTCGTTTTCCTTCAAAATTTTTAACACGCTGCTTTTCGAAACTCCGGTTGCTTCACAAACCCTGTCCAAATTTTATTGATGATATTTACTTTCTTCTTTTTTAAATAAATTAGCTTCTTTTCTAAAATAGTTATATATAAGTATACATTATTTACAATTTTACGAGATTGAGCAACAATTTTTTTGACCACGCTTTAAATTTGTTGAAGCCATGATACATAACTATTGTAAGTTAATGTTGATAAAATTTGATAGAATCGAATATTTTCACGAATGAAATTAGCGTTCATAAACATAAATGTATCATATAAGTCAAACTGTTTTTATTGACACTAAGAAGGCAGACTGTCAAAATAGTCTGGTGGACAAAGGCCTCCCCCAAAGTCCGCCACAACGATCGATCTTGCGCCGCCCTCATCCAATTTCTACCCGCGATCTTAACCAGGTCGTCGGTCCACCTTGTTGGAGGCCTTCCAACGCTGCGTCTTCCGGTCCACGGTCGCCACTCAAGAACCTTTCTGCCCCAACGGCCATCGATTCTACGAGCAATAAATATACCCTGCCCACTGCCACTTAAGTTTGGCGACTGTCTGAGCTATATCTACAACCTTGGTTCTCTTGCGTATCTCGTCATTTCGAATTCGATACCGCAAGGAAATTCCGAGAATAGCTCACTCAATTGCCCTTTGAGTAACTGTGAGCCTTCTTATGAGGCCCATTGTAAGCGACCACGTTTCAGTGCCGTATGTCATCACTGGCAACACACATTGGTTAAAAACCTTCGTCTTAAGACACTGCGGTATTTGGGACGAGAAGACATTCCGCAGCTTCCCGAACGCTGCCCATCCGAATTGGATTCGACGAGTGAACGATTTTACTTATTTCAATATAAAGGTTGTGTTAGTTTTGAGCTACAAAGGAGGTTTTGTTGCTCAATCGGTCTTGTATAATAAGACAACGAGTAATATAATTAAAGGTCATATCTGTAAATTGATAACTCTATGTGAGAGATGAGGGATTCACGACAATTACCGAGGTTGACCGAATCGTTAACTGATTTTAATCGTATTGTAAGTGGAATACTTCTTTAAGTGAGACAAATTTTCTGGTCCCTTCAGGTCCCAGTTGTCCAGGTTTCACTGTACAAGGAAGGAAAAACTCCTTAATATACTGCCATACAGATCCTTAATATATAGAATAGACACACTAAAACGGTGTGAGCAAATTATCCGTGGTTGAGTGCTCTCGCAATGCTTGCAACAGCCAGAAATATTGCAATAGAAAATATGTAATATATTAACAAACCAAGGGAAATCTGTAATTGAGGATTAGTCCAGTACAGTAGCGGTCGGCAACCTCGTATAGCAAAAGAAGTCCCATCGTGCTATATGATTATATGAAAATAGGTAAGACAGGACGGTCTTGTACTAAATAATAACAAAATAAAGCTTCCATTACAACTGTCATAGATTACAAGGACTAAGGTGGAACTGCGGGTCCGTCAGTCATTTAAACAATCGTAGACCAATCTGACAAGACTATTGAGCTAGAAGAGACCACAGTAAACTTACCGGCATCGTGCGTGATCATGCGCTAGGTGCGCGCGCGCATGGAGCAGTTGAGAGACGGCGCGGCGCAGGCGGTGGGCGGCGCGAGCGGCACCGCCGCCCGCGCGCTCCCCCGCCGTGGCCAGGTGGGCACATCCGGAGCGCAGCGCGGAGCTGGCCTCGCCGCTCATCTCGCCCGGCTACCATAACCACATAAGGATTATTTAGGGTCAGCGGTAGCCACAGACCACCCCCACTAGACGGAGCAGGTAAGGCACATGTAAGGCGACCCGCGCGCACCAACGATATGGTACGGCAGAACATTAAAGTATCGACATGGCGGCCACCGTTTAGTTGCTTCCATGTTTATGAGGTCTCTCTACACCACTTAACACTACAATTTACCATGTTATTTATTTAATTTCTTTTTTCGTTGACGTACGCATGGATCATAAACATGGACGCAACTAAACGGTGGCCGCCGTGTTCATACTTTAATGTTCTGCCGTACCATATCGTTGGTGCGCGCGGGTCGCCTTACATGCTCCGTCTAGTGGGGGTTGTCTGTGGCGGTAGCCAACCGGTAGGTAGATACAAGATAATTTCAGATCTTAAGCGACCGACGACCGACTGATGTTCTGAGCTTGCTACTCTGCAGTTGTAAGACGGTCGTTATGTGGTTGCCGCGCGTAACGCGTCGTGTGGCCGAAGTCTGCTCGCCCATAGATGGCGCATCTCGGTGGCGTGCATCCGTCAGGATTTTATACTAATCCATAGAAAACTTACTTACGCGTCAGCCTAAATCCGACTGCCATCTTAAGCACTCTTAAGTACCTATGTATTAGTATTTCTCTCAGAAAAAAATGGAGTAGGTACACTTTATAACAGTAGAACTTCGGCATATCTATGTGTGTATTAGATAAAGAAACGAGAAGTACTTGAAAGGATTTTTCGAACTAAACAAAGAAATTTAAACCCACCAAAACATTTTTATGTAAAATGATGCCAAGACGAGACCATCGCACTGTCAAAATGTAGAGCCCAACTTGAGTAGAATTCGGACGTGTAGAGTACACGCCCTAATTCTACAAAGCATAGCTTCACAAACTCTACACCCTAGTAAAATTATGTGACGGTGTGGAAGATTCTGAAACGACTTTTATAGGTAGGCCCAAAATAAGTGTCAATTACGAGGGTATTTAGACATAGGTACGCGCACATGAAGATAATTTGGGACAGATACATTTTCATAGAGTTTAAAAGTAATGTTAATGTTGTTGCACTTAGGACCTTTTAGAGTCATTAATTGATTATAACTGATCAAAATCATTTATTGATTAAATAGTGTGACTAGTAAATATACTACTGTTTTCCAGAAATTATATTTATTAAATTAATATTCTGGGAATTCATCAAAGCACCCAAAGTGAAACTAATAATCGCGTTGCGAGTATTTGGTCTTCGTCGTAAGTAAGTATTTTTGCACATTCAGTCTTATATAATAATTAATAACTAGGGATCGGAAATTCAGGTGGATATTTACCTAAAATTGACTAAATCCTATTGCTATCTCACTCATACCTCAAACAAAGCCACCTACAACTGAACAACAAAGCCGCCGCCAAAGTTTAGGTATAAAAGCATCCGATTTTCCCATGCCTATTAATAACCCTGATGTTAAGGTACCTACAACAATGCGGCTGTAAAAAAAAACGTCGTTTCAATGAACAATAATTTACCACACTCGTATTATTATATATTTCCTCGGATTAGTCGTGAAAATCACTAGTAACGTAGTAGTAACGGCTGAAAGTGCAATAGATGAACTCGTATTAACGAAGATTCGAAATTTACTCGTTCATCTTATGCTTACTTTCTGGTGTCTGCGACGATGTAGGTTCTATTTCACGACACTGCTTGAAAATGTGGTCATAGATGACTTAAACCCAGTACACAAAATTGCTTATATATTTACGTTAAACAAAACAGTACATATATGTTAGCTCGCTGAAAAAAAGTGAAACAAGCTGTTCAGTCCCGAGTAGTTTATTAGTTCGAACATTCATAATATTCCAAATATCTTCTATTTTTTTAAAACGTATAATTTTGTTACGAGCGTGGAGTTCGTATTTGATAGAAAAGCACTAATTAATCCACTAAATAAAACACTCACTTTATTACCAAAATCACGCACTCACAATTCACACGAACTATTACACAAATTACGCACTCACTATTCACACGAACTGTACTAAAGCGCACTAATCACTTAAGAGCCTTTCTCTCCGTTTGTACTTTTACTCGCACTGTATCGCAGTTAAAATGTAACTAACTCCCGCCGGCCGCTCTACGCCTTTTATATCCCGCGGAACCGCTTTCTCGATGCGTTGTCCACATAAAGCGCGAATATTCCAGTAATGGCGGCTCCACATTAGTGCCGTGAATTCACGGCGCGAATTCACGGCATGAATTCACGGCCAAGTAGTGCCCTCCACATTCACGGGATGGTCACAACCGTTTGTGAAACCCGCCGCGAAATGGACGTAGAAGCTGCTGCTGCAATAACTTTGTTTGCTGTGGCAACATAGGTAAGTATCACTATTTAAACAAGAGAGTTAGTAGAAAGCGTTGGAAAAATACTTAGAAGATGGTGGATGACTGAAATAAAATACATCGTAACCGATCAAGGTATGTTTGCTGGTGTAGTGAATTTTTGAATTGACTTATTATATGATTAGAACAGTCTTAATGAATTCTATTAAAATCATTTCAGACTTTCTATGGACAAGCAGTTATCAGAATTACATTCTGAACACAGTGGCGAATTTAAGAAATTTACTCGTTCGTATGGTGGACTTCGAATATTTGCTTCAGAAAGTTTCTACAATAATTTCTAAAACAGATACCCAATTTAGACCAGCAATACCAGCAAGAATTCAGAATGGGAATGCTCTAAAAAGAGCATTTCAATTTCGTTACTCCAAACGTTAACGCGCGACTCCATTGCGCGCGGACAGCGACTGCACACGTCCGTACGCCTTTGTAGTCCATAGTAAACTGGTACGAGGCCGTGAATGTGGATGTATACACGTGAACGCCGCGTGAAGAGGGCGCGAACCCTTTGTCGCGGGACAAAATACCGACTCCGATCGGGGAACAGGCGTGAACCCCGCGAAAACCGTCGACATTCACGTTCACGCCTGTTCACGGAGCTTCACGGCACTAATGTGGAGCCGCCATAAGGTCCAGCAAGCGCCGAGAACATTCTAGGCAATAGATGTCTCTCTCTAATGGTGCACTCTCTGGTCACTCCCTTCTCGAATGTTCCGAGTATAGCTATCTCTCTCTAGTAGTGCTATCTCTGTTACACACTTCACGAATGTTCTGAGCATAGCTATCTCTTTCTACTAGTGCTATCTCTGTCACTCCTACTGGATATTTCGCCATATAATGATTTGTGCTTCAGAGGCCCATAAGGGGTCCTGAAAACGCCTGAAAACGGGTTTTCAGGTTGTGGCGTCATCTGATAGAGGGTGCCCTGAAACGGACTGAAAACATGTTTCAGGCGCCTGAAAACGACGGCAACTTGGGTGAAATTTCGATCTTTAGATACGTGATAGAGCAACTTCTGAAACTGCCTGAAATGACTTTTCAGTCTGCTGAAAACGCTTAGAAAGCACTGAAATGACGTTCAAAGTTTTTGACCTAACCTACCGGCGTAGCAATTTGATGATATCCGCAAACGATTTTCTTGAAGTAAGATAATACGCCTCTGGTTTATCTTTTCAATATTTTTTATGTGTAGATAGTGACAGTAATTCCAACCAGATTGTCACGTTATTGTATCGCGGATTAGCAAAGCAATGTATTTTCATTGACCAGATGATACGTACCTGCATGATCTCTTGAAGGCTGTTCAGGAGTGAACTCTCCTCGACGACATCTGGAGGCTCCGGCGGCGGCGGAGGCGCCGCCGGCACTGCACGTTCGAATGTCATGATTGACCACCTGATTATTGTAATAAGAATAAGTATATCAATTTACGAACTGGCATAACAAAAACAAAACATGCTGCAATTGTGTCAAAATGGACTCGTAAACTCCATAGATGAAACTTAACATTTTGATACTAAATAAATAGTAGCTACAGTTATGTTTTTTTTTTTCAATCTTTATGTTTTGACATATCAAGGTGTATAACCACTCAATTGCTTCGAATTTTGAGTTGGACTCTATTTATATAATAAAATAAGAGCGGTGACAGCCCAAGCAGCACATTAGTGAATTTTGCAGCTTATCTTATAGCTTTAAGTTCTAAATGAGTGGTTTAACAGTGTTTGATACAACTTATAGCTTTAAACACAACTCAAAACTGTATATGAGTTCATCCTATCACTTGTAGTTGCATAGGAACGTTTTTTTGTTTCTACTTTATTACTTATGGTGGGATAAAGTCGATTTTGCTACTTAAAGTTGCATGCAGGTTCAAATTGTCACTCAATAAGAAGCAATAGTGCTATATACGGCCTTAAAATCACTTATTATAAGCAACTTTTACATATAAGTAGGAACATACCCTTATTTGGAACTAAAAGTTCCAAATGACTAGTACAATAGCGAATTATATCACCAATAGTGGCTAAAGGGATAATTTTACGGCTCTTTTGGAACCAAAAAATATTGCAACTTTAAGGCCTAAGAAGTACCTTATTGCCACTCCAACGCATAAATAGATCTCAATAGGAGGTTCTTGGAACCAAAAGCAGTTATTTTCACTTATTTCAAACCACTAACGAACTAAAAGTTCTATTATTGTTCCTAATTGCGCCTTTTCAAAATATATTTAATAGTCTTGCTTGTTTAATAGTCTACAAAAGAGCAAATAATTACTATTGGTAATATCATTCAGTGCTTTGCCACTCGCAAGATACAAATAAGTGATTATTAGACTTGATAGTTCCAAATAAGGAACAAATAAGTGAAAATAAACACTGTAGGATCTTTTTGGAGTTTACTCCTTAAGAATCGATTTTCATATATAAGCCCGGGGTATGAAAAATATGGGGTATAAAATCGAACGTATCTGCCGTGCTAATTTAAAAAGTCGTATCTCAGTATACGATCGGGGTAAGAATACGACTTCTTAATTTAGCAGGTTATGCGTTAAGCGTTATAGACTAAGATCCCGATATAAAATGACCTTCACCGAGATGTTTATTTGATGAAATGTATTTTATATTTAATTTAATATGTCAATAAATATATTGCATATGGGTTGCCTGACAAATTTTAGTCCAGGGTATGTTTAATTAATAATAAAAAAAAATGTTTTAACCATTTCACCGGTTTGATTAATATTAGATAAATTCTATACCAATCGAAAGTATGAAGCCCATAGAATATGCAAACGTTAGGTTGCCTATTCTTTTCCCGTCATAACTATCGGGTAGCCAGGTATAAACAGGTAAATCTATACCTAGCATTTTGCAACAGTCTGATTATTGAATTGAAATTAAATAAAATTAAAGATTATTTTATTAGGAATTTATTTAATAATCAACCGGTGAAATTTTTTTTTTTTTAATTTTTAACTAAACATACCCTGGGCTAAAATTTGTTAGGCAACCCATATGCAATATATTTATTGACATATTAAATTAAATATAAAATACATTTCAGCAAATAAACATCTCGGTGAAGGTCGTTTTATATTGGGATCCTATACTATAGATATTTGTTTATTGGTGAGTTTTGGTTGTCAACCGATATTATACAGGGTGCCCCATTTAGATCGGTCTTCCACCTGTATAATCATTATGTGCAATAAACGTATTGAGTATTGAGTATATATTTTATAATCGTTCTTAAGGCCATGCGCGCACCACGATTTTAGTCGCGCGTTAATTTTGTCGCATAAATGCAAGATATGGGTTTATATGAGAGTGCGCGCACCACGATTTTCATAAACCCATAAGTACGCTTATTTCTGCGACAAAATTATCGCACGACTAAAAAAAAATCGTGGTGCGCGCCTGGCCTGAAGAGTAAACTCCAGTCGTGCGTCGGAGCTGACACACACACTTTTTTTTGTTTCGCCATGTTTATAAATGGAAGCCTATGAAAATTGATTATTTTAACCAGAATTTTATCACACTCACGCATAATCACAGATTTTTGATAGTTGTTACGATGTTACTTTAACATTGTATGTAACCTACAATCATTAGGTCAGGTTTTTAACAGTTTTATTTCTTATCAGTATCTATTCCTTATTTAATTTAGCACTCTCTTTTTTAATATTCCTGATCAAATGAAAGGCGCGTCGAAATTTACAAAGAAAACATACTTACTATAGTTTCACAGTAACAAAAAATTCTCAAGAATTTCGTGCTTATTTCTGCTTGTATATAACGTAAAGTTTTAATCACTCCCAAACAGACGTATAAATCCAAAATGAATATGGCAGATCACGTATTACTTTTAATAAAACACAATTTGACAGTTGCCTCGCCACTCAAAGATAATTTTGGCGACTCATTTATCACTCATTGACCGAACTGAAATGTTTTCATTCGTTCACTGCGCATAACTTTTACCCTTAGTTCTAATTGCCACTTAGGTAATTGTGAGATCTCTTATGGACGCATAACTTTCACCCGTAGTTCTAATTACCACTTAAGGTAATTTTGAGATCTCTTATGGATTCTATTTAGCACCAAAAATAGGCTGCAATTTTTCTCCTTTTGGTTCTATACTGGTGGCATAAGGGTTCTTGCCACCTATATAGCACTTAGTCATGGTGGTAAATTTCACTTAAGCATCTAATTAGATATGATATACGAGCTATTTAGACCCAGTTGTGCTACTTGGGAGGTAGCCACAGTTACCAAAAGCAATTGAGTGGTTAATGAACTGTTTAGAGTAAATACGAGTAATACTTTGGTTATAAAGTTTGGTAAAATATTACTTTGGCTTTAAAGTTTGAAGTAAATTAATAATACTATGAGGAGAGGCGTGGCGCGGGGAAACATATGAATACCAACGTTACTTTCTGGAAGATGATTTACTACTAATGGCCCGTTTACACGTTCATTAGTGATTAGTGCTAGTTCATTTGCTGCTAACCGCAAGTAGGAGTTATATGGGCTCGCACTAATCACTAATCAATGAATGTGCAAACAGGTCATAATAAATTAATAACTGAAATCATTAAGGTTATGTTAACAATGATATCGATGGACCTGTCAAGCATCTTGGTGGAAGCGCGCTCGTACCGCTCGAGCAGTAGCTGGAGGTTGGCGCCGTCGTCGCACGAGGCGCCCCAGCCCAGCACGCGCGCCAGGTCGTTGCCGGTGCCCAGTGGCAGCACCGCAGTTTGTACTTGACGCTGCTTAATCAATTACAACGTACATTCATTGTTGAAAATGTCGTTAAGAAACCTATGATAGTTATACTATTAAATCCACCAACTTCCACTGGCTAATGTGACATAAGTTTCTAATTTTCCGCGTGACGAGTTCAGGGCCAGATTCCAGGGGCGTGGCTAAGCCGAGTGGTAGCGATGAGTCACTATTTTCTTAACGCGTAGGTATAATTCAATTTGCGCTACGGATGTTTGCGTCTCTGAAGCACCACACCCGCCCTCCCTCTCGCTGCGTCCACTCATCAAAGCCCTTTGGCACTTAGAAAACAATTACTACGATGCTACTAGCTTCAGAAAAGTAAAGTAACAGAGCTTTTATTGTTTATATTTATCTTTATATTAAGAAAGGGTATATTTTTAAAGAAATATACCAAATTAAAAGTATCAATATAACCCAGCTACTAACAAGGAAGGGTACCTAACTGTCCGACTATAATTGGATTCATTTTGATATCTATAAAATACGATTTTGAGGATTTTATAACTGTCATTCGCCACTAACTCAATATCATCACTTTAACAGGTTAATATAAAAATAATCGGCAAGTGAGTTCCTTTCCGTTAGTTCTATTTGTTATGAAAAAAAGCTGCACTTTGTGATGGAAGCAAGCCGTTTTGCACGGTAATAATATAGACCAAAATAAACGATTTCACTCGAGGCGAAATTAGTTTCACCCCTTAGGATAAGAGATGGCGCCACTTATTAAAAAAAAGTTTAAAAACTTGTAAGTCCTGAACGGATACTCCGATTTTGACGAAAGAGGTGCCAAACGGCAGATAGTTACCCAATTTAACATAAAAAAAATTGAAAACAGGTAAAAATTTGTTTTGGATACCCAAAAAAATATAATTTCTGAAAAAACTATTTAAAAATTGTGATTTTTTGGAATTTTACTCGTAAAAATGTATGTGCATGGTACTTTTTTTATTTATTTATATTAATATACAACTAATTTTACATTTACGAAAAAAAACCGCATATCATTAGCCCGTATAGTTTCAAAGTTATTGAAGAATACAGACATGGCGCCGCTGGGTCAAAAAATCTTACGAAAAATCTTAAACCTCAACGGATATTCCGATTTTGATAATTAAGGTGCTAATCGACAGATATTTACTTAAATTAGTTTTAAAAAATAAAATTAAAATTAAAATAGGCAAAAAGTAAAAATAAATACAAAAAAACATACATTTTGAAAAAAAAAATGCTGTTTTTTGGGGGTTTTATGTAATTTCATACAAAAAAATGTATGAATGTATGGCTTTATTTTACTTATGTATATTATAACACTATTAATTGATCGATTAATAAAAAACCGCATATCAAGAACTTGTACAGTTCCAAAGTTATTGAAGATTTTACTATAGGGTGCCGGTGCGATGTTGCCGCCGCACGTGCTACTTATGTACATGTATTTATAAAAGTATTCTCCCGCTTCGAAGGTACTGATTACCCTGAAAATATAACCACAATTGAAAGTACAAATAATAATCATCCCAAGTAGCACACAACACATTTATATCCCTTATATAGCTTAAATTAGAGTTTTAACGAGTGAATAGGCTCTTTTACAACCTGTTTGCTAATATCGCAAGTATATTAGATGCTAAATAGCATTTCTGAATCAATATTTTACTTACTTAACGTTTTATTTTCACTTTAGTCTTTGCAGGTTTTGCATTGTAACGTGCAAGAGCAAGTTAGACCGTCGCATCAGCAACAACAACGCATTGTGCCACAGCCCAATTTGTATCCATAATGTTCAAGGAGTTTTCAAATTGAACTAACCTTCAACTATTGTGGATTCCACCTACCTTTGATGCCGTTTCATTCCCAAAAAGAAGGACTTGGGACTCGATATTTCCAAATTAAAACGTGAACCCACACTTGGTTAGCATGAAACGGTATTCAATTTGCAGCTGAAATAGATGGACGGTATCTCAAAAGCTTGTTTAGTTTAGTGTTTTTTAGTTTAAACAGATCTTTTCGAATCGCCTTAACAGTAATAATATATGCTCTGTTGGACCATCGTATAGCCTGCATGTGAATCTGGGACACACAACAACACAACGTTACGATTAATTGAGAACCAATGAATGACATTAATATAGTGATTGAATCTTACACGATTTTCACACATTACATCAAAATAATAAAACGGGACTTAATTGCGGTAATTAAACATTTTTGTTATAATAATGAATGACATTAATTATGTTAACACACCCCAAAAAAAGAAACAAAAATGGCCCTAAGTAACCGTTTCACATGAGCAATACACGTATCCAGAGAGAATTTCTATAGATAGCGATGTACTTGCAAAAGCAGTAGTTATTTCAGGGTATAACATGCATGTTTTAAAACAGGTCTCTTTTCTTATTGTATTGAAATTAGACGTCTTGTCATACTCTGAGAAAGCCTTGAAGTGCAGTCATCATTTCATTAAGTAATAACTGTTTTGTAATCTGCTACTAGTACGACCGTCGCACTGACGACTGAGTACAATTTGAATGCTTCAATGCTTTCACAGAGCTGGCGACAAGCCATTCGCCGACTACTTCAGCTGCCATTGAACAACAAGTTCTGCGTGTAGCGTTTTAAGCGAGCCAAATGTGAAATAAACGTCTTAATTTGGATATATCCTGTCCCAAGTCCTTTCATTTTGGGAATGGAATGGCGTTGGAAGCAGGTTGCAGGTGCGATCCACAATAGAACAGTCATTATGGGTGCAAATCGGGCTGTGGCAAAATGCGTTGTTGCAGCCGATGCACCAGCCTAACTTGCACGTTACAATGAAAGTTTAGTGAAAATAAAACGTAAAGTAAGTAAAATATACTTGTGATATTAGCAAATAGGTTGCCGTTAAAACTCTAATTTAAGCTGTATAAGGGATATAAGTGGAGTTGTGTGCTACTTGTGATGATTATTATTTGTACTTTCAATTGTGGTTATATTTTCAGGATAATCAGTACCTTCGAAGCGGGAGAATACTTTTATAAATACATGTACATAAGTAGCACGTGCGGCGGCAACATCGCACCGGCACCCTATAGTAAAATCTTCAATAACTTTGGAACTGTACAAGTTCTTGATATGCGGTTTTTTATTAATCGATCAATTAATAGTGTTATAATATACGTAAGTAAAATAAAGCCATACATTCATAATTTTTTTTGTATGAAATTACATAAAACCCCCAAATAACAGCTTTTTTTTTTCAAAATGTATGTTTTTTTTGTATTTATTTTTACTTTTTGCCTATTTTAATTTAATTTTTATTTTTTGAAACTAATTTAAGTAAATATCTGTCGATTAGCACCTTAATTATCAAAATCGGAATATCCGTTGAGGTTTAAGATTTTTTGTAAGATTTTTTGACCCAGCGGCGCCATGTCTGTATTCTTCAATAACTTTGAAACTATACGGGCTAATGATATGCGGTTTTTTTCGTAAATGTAAAATTAGTTGTTTATTAATATAAATAAATAAAAAAAGTACCATGGACATACATTTTTACGAGTAAAATTCCAAAAAATCACAAATTTTAAATAGTTTTTTCAGAAATTATATTTTTTTGGGTATCCAAAATAAATTTTTACCTGTTTTAAATTTTTTTTTTATGTTAAATTGGGTAACTATCTGCCGTTTGGCACCTCTTTCGTCAAAATCGGAGTATCCGTTCAGGACTTACAATTTTTTAAACTTTTTTTTAATAAGTGGCGCCATCTCTTATCCTAAGGGGTGAAACTAATTTCGTCTCGAGTGAAATCGTTTATTTTGGTCTATATTATCACTGTGCAAAACGGCTTGCTTCCATCACAAAGTGCAGCTTCCGGGCCAAAACCGTCCATAACAAGTAAGACTACGATCGCAGTTCTACTTCTAATCAAGTGTGATTTAAGATCGGGGCCGAGCGGTCAATGAAAATGCCGACGCCGGAAGAAAATTCCAATCACAAGCATTGCGAATAGATCTTTTAAAATACGCAGCGTACGGCGAAACCCTCGCGAGTCTAGTTTAATCGAGTAGTATCGTGAAAATACGTGACCTCATCTTAGACCATGTTTCCAGTTTATTCGGGTGCGATCAATCACTATCTAACTAAGTACTAATGTAACTATCTCGTAATATATAAATGCTAACAAATTAGATGCCAATACTTTCAGAGCTAATACTACTCGCCTTTGGGAGTATACTTAAGTATAAATCATTCAAAACTTCATGTAAATTTTTAGAAAAAAATTGGGAAATACCTTTGGTATGAAAAGACACCCTGTTAATGAGTTGTAAAATAATCTGTAATTACGGCAGGAAAACAGATGCCCTACAATAACAGTGCGCTGAAACCAGTCTAATTTGCAAAGACTTCCACGGTATCACGTAATAGTATTTTATGCAACCGTTGTTGTATAAGAGGGGGCAAAAAACGCATGCCACGACCGTTTTTTGACCTACTTATACAACTTATGCATATGCTTATGCTTATGCATACACAACTTTTTCTACGACTCGACATTTCATAAATAAAATGCAAATAAACAACAAAGAAAATAACTACATGTTCCCGCTCGGAATCAACAAAATTAAAAAACAAATAGTCTCTGATAAACTTTTTTTTATTGACGTCCATCTGTCAAAAAATATGAACTTATACATAAAGGTATACGTTCACTATACTAAACATCCATGCACTGAAGTCAAACTTTTTTTTAAGTTGGCAGCAATGCCTTAGTACAGTAGGTAAGTTTTTTTTAAAATTGCAAATTGTGTGAATGCAGCTGTTTATCTTGTAATCTGTGGAACTAAGTGATGCTTTTTGGCGACATTATAACATCGTTTAGCAGTGTTTTTTGGGCAGTAGAGTATAGACTTTTACAGACTTTCATAATTTATGTCTTTATTAGAGTTAGTAACTATATAAATGACAGAAAAAAGTACTGGAGTAGAAAAAATAACATATCGCTGCGGTAGCGAATACCTAGTATTTTATGCAATCGTTGTACAATTTAGGTTTTTAATTCGAGTAGGTACCGCGTTTAAGCCACGAGGCTTGCCGAGTGAAAATGAAAACACGTGTGATGAGATGATGCCAGTCGGTGTTTGATATTTGAACCTGTCTGACGAAGCCTGCTTTGGATTTACTCTTTTTTCGGATACTGTAGCCAAACTAGAAACAACTGAAATGTTTAACATATTTTCTCGTTCACAAAAAAAAGGGCAATATCATTCATTACAATATTGTTTTTATTTGTGACACCTGATAGTGATGATAAGTATTTACGTCGCACGCTCACGTCATTTGAGTTATTCGGAAATCAGACCACGATAAAGTTCAGTATGTTTGTTTTTAGTAGTAATTTGATACTATTATCAACTTTATTTATTTTATAATTTATAAATAACGTTTGACAGCACTTATTTATAGCAGACAAGCATCTTTAGAAGTCAGAAGCGATCTTAACTTCACACCTGTGACAGCCAAGTATAGTTTTTGCAAACGAGGACTCTTTGAGTGTTCAAATGTTTTCGTAATTTTATTTTTCAGTCTTCTAAAAAAAAATTTTTTTTGAATGGCATACGTCAGTGTCGTGAAGTTAATTTGGTAGGTACTTATTTTTTTTAAGAATAGGAATAAAATTTCGGGCCCGAATTATACATATGTCTGAAAATTAAAATTATATCAAAAAACAATAATAAAAAAATATGCAAATAATAATTATTTTTTGTTAAATCAACAACTTCTAAACGCACTATTTTCTTAGAAACCAAATACCATTCGGAGAAGATCGCAAGTCCAAAATAACTTATAAAATCAATCATTTCTGTTTTATTTTTTATTTATTTACGTTTGGTAAACTGATTAACTTTCAATTCATTAATTAAATACCATCATATTATAAAAATTCAAACTTTCGTAAGAAATATCTAATAAATAATGAAGAATCATGAAAATAAATTAACCGCATATAAAATTATTATTATAATTTGTATGTCGACATTTAAAATACATTGACAGTAGCAGAACTAGCACAGCCGAGAAATATTCAGTGCCAGAACTAAACGCAGAAAACAATTAAAAAGATTTTACTACTTTTTATTTTTTAAACTCAGTTTTTGATACTTGGCTATTGAGCAATTGGCTGTATGATGATTGATGAATCTTCAAAGCCTTGAAAAAATTAAAATTAAATTGTTGTGAAATAATGAACAGCTGTCCTGCAGCCGGCTAAATTGGTGTAGTGTAGAGCCTCATTTCTATGAGACGTATACGGAAGGTGTATTCTTTACTCAATGGTGTAGTATTATTTCCCGGCCTAGGCCTATATACATATTTTAAATTTAATTAATGAATTTTGCTATAACGAAGGATTTCGCGGTCTATTTTTACGACATTAATGGGAACATTTCCAAGCAAGTTGGAGAAAAATAACATTACGTTGGTCCAAACTAGTAAGGAAAATTAAAAAGTAATCGTGATATTGACGGTTCCTTTTTTATTTGCCTTGAACCGACCCTAGTAATCTGTACACCTTTGGTATGTGACTAAATGTCACATAGAAGAACTACACGACGTAAAAAAAACATCTAATCGTAGATTCTGAATCCTGGTAACGGAGACTATCAGAAAAAATAAAATACTTATATAAAAATTAATAAAAACTATTATCACCTTTATCAAATATCGTTTTGTTTTGTTTAATAAATATACACATGAATAATAATAACTTAACTAAGAAAATAGTATTTTAATCATCTGGTAAAAATATCAAAGTATGTCAAAATAATAACAAAATTCCTATGAGTGAGTTCAAAACGCATATGGGACCGCGCGTCTTTAATTTTCTTCGTTTTCGTCTCGTTGAAGAAGGAGACAAAACTAGAGATGCAGGCCTGCAATGTGGATGAAAAGGTTCAGAATACATACATGCATTTCAAGTTTGTCTATCTCCTGCAGCACCCAGCCGACGGAGCCGTCGCCCGAGCACACGAGCACGCGCAGCGGCGCGAAGTGCCGGAACAGCCGCAGCCCGAGCCGCGGCCCGGCGCCGCTCAGCTCGAACACTTGCGCCGGATTCAACAGTTGTTTGAAGCGGCGGAGGAATTTCACTCCTTGGTTGTCTCCTATCAATAACTGAGTAATTAGTAGCCGTAACCAAAAAAATATTGACCTGGGTCAATAAACTTTTCTGATGCTCGTTTCCATCGTAATGTCCCCTGGGCCACTCTTAAAACTACGATTAAAATAAATTATTAACACTTTTCTAGGAAGTTGGATCACTAGCCACGGGACAGAATATTTAACAACAAGAAAAAAGTTGATCCACCCACCTAACCAACTCTTCTTCTTGGCTCTTCAATTACTACTTATTATTAAGAACCGTCCACATTTCAACTCATGAATGACCCGTGCCTTAACGAGACTGCTCATTTCTTTGTCGTATGTTCCCGTAAGATACCACAACTATACATATATCATATTAGGGCAGGTACAGATGGAGCGATAGTTCCAAATGTCCCAATGCATAGTTGTGCTTAACATTGTCAGGCTATATGTAGAACTGCATCGAGTTCAAATTCATTCCTTGAAATATAGGTATTTCAGTTTTTTTTTGTGTATTTCTGTACCTGTAGGAATGGAAACTACAAAACAAATCATATTCAGAGCGAATTATTTAAATCGTACCTGATCGAGAATTCACAAAGACGATAAGTGGTGAAGCGTTATATGGTCTATCCGGGACCCAGGCGTCGTCGGGGCCGACAGAGTGCAGTCGTATCGGCGGCACGACGGAGGCGCGCGCGGCGCCGAGCGTGCAGGCGGCGCGCCAGCCGGGCTTGCAAGACGCGTGCACGCTTTTGCGGCACCACACGCATCTGAAGTCTTGCAACCTGACACAAACAAAATTTACGTTCCAAAGTAGACCACAAGCACACAAGGTAATTTAAACTGATTCGCAGTAGGTACTCCCAAGTATTTTGCGGTGACGTCACTGTTCGACATTATTTGACTGTGAAAAGTGGAGTAAATAGGTACATGGTTGTCATACAACTATTTTATTGACTTATGCGGATTCTAAATAGCTATAATTTCAAATATTTCAGATTATAAAAATATCAAATTTGTATACCTTTGAAGTAGGTAGGTATCATATTTCGAAGTCCTTTTCAGTTTTTGTTTTTTTTTCTTTATTTCATGACGTATTGAACTAGTTTTACCCACCGGAGTGAAGTGTAACCCGCCTATGCCCATTCGCACTAAAGTACAAGTCCGCTGTCAGACCGGCAATGTTGTATGGAGCCGAATACCGGCGGGTGAAGGATAGCGACTACGTAGGTACATAAACTTCATACTATATCGAAATGAAAATGCTACGTTGGTCAGGAGGGGTTACAAGACTGGACAGAGTAAAAAATGAACACTAAGAGGATGTTTTAAAGTAGCCCCCATCACCGAAAAGCTGAAAGAACATCGTTTGAGATGGTATGGACACCTCGTGCGGAGAGCATGTGGCCAAGAAGGCACTAAGCCTGCCGGAGAACAAGAGGTAGAGGTCGCCCTTGTCTACGTGGTGGACCAGCATGACCAGACTCCTGACGAAGGAAAATCTTCCTGACCCGACAACCATGGACAGAACGTCATGGCGCAATCATATTAGGAGAGCCGACCCAACCTAAAGTGGGAAGGAGAAAACAAGATAAAGAAGACATCGCGGTTTGCCGTTTTATTGTTGATTTCGACTGGGTTAGTAAAGCTAGGCTTTACGTTGTGGCTTACTAATACAGTGTGTAAAATAAAGTGTCATTTATTTATTTAATCGTATGGCCTTTTTGACCAAGTCACTCGGCCACTAATTATAAACATATATCTAGTTATACGCGAGCCAGATAGTTTGGAAAAGCTCATTGTAGTTGGCCACGTGGAATGAAAAAGGGCCCGTGGGAGATCACCGATCCGATGGACCGATGCCGTGAAGGAAGCCTGTCAGGAAAATCTACAGGCGTCAATCCGGAAGGCGGAAAACCGTGTGGAGTGGAGAGCTTTGGTGCAACAGATAACGGTCTCAATTGGTCACGACCCTCAGTCATGAGGAAGCGAGGAAGAAGAAGAAGATCTAGTTATATTTCTATTAAGTAAAGCAGTAACTTCTGCTAGCGTAAACCAAATGTTTATATTGAAGCGAAAATTGATAGCGGGCAGATCACGCAACGGTCGCTAACTTCCTAAATATACACCAATAATTAAGAATGTGAACTTAGTTTGTTCGAATAAAATATCGAGCTTAGCTAAATAAATTGGGTAAAATATATTGAAAGCTGGCCACATTACCCTGTCCGGCTGAAATCCGTATTTGAATAAATGGAATGATTGAAGCCTGCTGCTAGGCTTCTTCTTTCAAAAATGAATTAACCTTTTGACTATATTCAGGGCATTGCTTTTAATAGTTTTATTACGGCGTATTTTAACTGTCGCAATATAAAACCAAGTCTATGACTTCTGGTAAACTATTGGTATTGGTAACAAGGGTAAACAATTACTTTGGAGATGGAACCCTAAAAAAACGCATACCGTACCTAATCAATAGTTTACCGGAGGAAATACGACGAGAGCCAAACAAAATCAAGTTCAAAAGAATGTTAAAAAAACACTTTTTCACACTGCTACCGTAATGCTACAAGGTATGTATTAACCTTGTACCTAAACTAAGATTCCACAAAGATCCTACAGTCAAACCAGCTACTGGTTTTGTGGGACAATGTACTTAGATTTAAGGGAATTATAAAATTCCTAATAAATAAATAAATAATAATAATAAAAAAACACCCAGCACTCGAACGCAGAGATACTAACGTATGACATTCAGCATGATAGGCGTAGTTCCAAATGACATGATATAATATATTACGAGTAATAATTCTAAGGCGGGTTTTAGTGTCACGCGGACCGTCGCGCGGATCGCTCCGCGCGGAGCAATATGTATGGTGCGTCCGCGCGGACCCGTCCGCATTACTCTTAAACGCTCCCTTAAGCTTACGTACGCTTCGTACGTGCTCCGCGCGGACGGTCCGCGTGACACTAAAACCAGCCTAAGAATATTTTCCATGTTGGTTAAATCAAGCCTTACGAGCATTTGTTAAATCCTAAACCAAGTGACGCTACGAGTGCTACGCTGCAGTACGTAGCACCGTTTCCCGCTGCGCGTAGACACATACACATAATGCACGCCTACGTGTCATCTTGTTCAGGCTTTGAAAACGTTGTGTGGCCTTAAATCAAACGAAAAATCCATTCCCTTATTCGTATGTTATTGCAGAATGCGTTAATCGAGTGAGTGTTTGAACTTAACTACCGATTGAGGATATTCTACGGTACTGTTGGAAGTATATATATATATCCTAATATCCTTACTAAAAAAAGCACAACCTTATATCTGATTTTATTTACCATTTCGGATACCAATTTCTGCCGTTATGTATTTTACTTGAAAAAAATAATCCCAGCCTACCTATAACCATCAATTCATTAGCCGAATCGAGGTAAACACCCCGCATCATTAAAATCCACCCAATAGCTCTGAATAGGAAGAGTTCTCATTTAAAAAATATACAGTATTCAGTAGAAAGTTCTTTATTGCATTCATTTTTATTACATAATATACCTACGTCTTACGAGATCTACGAGTATACATTTTAATTAAATCTGTGAAGCTTAATTAAGTACAGGTCACAGAAAAGTGTTCACTTCAATAAATCTAAACTTGTTTTCTACTTCAGAATGTGTTCCTTTGTTGGTACACGGCGTTTACTGACACTTTTCTCCTATCTTTTTTTAAAGACATAGTTTATTTCACCGATTGATATTGTCCATATTTAACAATATTGTGATCCGGGGATGTCTTGATCAGCAATGCACATAATGTCCTAAGTTTCTCTTCATAGCTCGGTGTAGATCGTGTATCCTGAAATGCCAAGGATCTTCATCTAGTAGGTCCCACAGCATGTCGTGGAAATAGAACGAATAAAGCCTTCTACTCGGTCTCTGTTGCCAACAGATTTCTTTTGCTCACTCTTGCAACTACCTGCACTATCCCATAGTCTAAAATCGGGAGTAGATAGGCATTATATCACTGTAAGTTTAGTTTCTATGTTTGCTTTTGAATAATAGTCAATTATTGTGCGAGCATTCTTCTTGCACATTTGGTTTTTTTACAATACTTTTGAATTTCTGTTGTTTATTCATGCTTAATTTCTTATCCAGGTTATCTAAGTACCACATACAATTTTTATTTATAAGGCTTGTTCACGAAATAAAGTAGCCACAGAGAAATACAAATAAATCGTGTATTTTTCGCAATATTTCAAACGAACAAAATTAAATCTGTACCCTATTATTTGAAAAATTATATAATATATAAAATATTAATGAGACCCTAAGACTGAACCAACTGCTTGACCTTTTTTCGAAGTCCTGCCATTAGTGTACGAATTGAACTAGAAGTGAACTGACGAGCAGCTGCGTTCCATATCTTTTTGAAGTCAGCTTCACTGTCGGCTACTGCACCTTTCTTGAGCAGGTATCTCTTAATATTTGCCCAATATCTTTCAATCAGGCGAAGTTCTGGGCAATTTAGTGGGCTCATTCTTTTCGGAACATAATTGATACTTTCCTTGTCAAGGAACTTTAAGGTGTCCTTAGCGTAATGAGCAGTAGCTAAATCTAGCCAAAATATTGGGGGATGTTCATGTTTCCGATACACGGGCAGAATTCGCTTCTTAAGACACTCCTTTCGGTAGACATCGCCACCGATTGTACCCGTAGTGTAAAAGCTGGAACTTTTAAGCCCACATGAGCAAATTGCTTGCCATACGAGGATATTTTGGAGCGAATTTTTCAAATGCCACGCACTTATACTCTTCTGGAATATCCTTGCCAGCCTCACACGTATAAAACTGGGGTCCGGTAACGTTTTTATGTCTTTTGTAACGCATGTTTTATCATCCATGAGTATGCATCTGTCGCGATTTTTACAAGCTTTTATTTAGCTTGCATGGTATGTTTAAAGTATGTTTGTTCGGGTGAAATCTTGCAACTCAATTTTGAAGCAGATATCGTCAACCGATTGAGCTGAAATTTTGCATACTTACTTAACTTTGATGACAATACAATAATATGGTACCATGGGGCTGATCTGATGATGGATGATGGCCGGAAGGTGGCCATAGGAACTCTATAATAGAAAAAGCAATCCTACCGAGCTTGGGCTCTTTAGAATCGTCTCAGTGAGCATTTGATGGATATCCAAAGAAAAGTACAGTCAGCTATAAAAGCTTGCCACTAAAATGTCATTTTTGACAGAAACTTATTTATTAAAAACTTGTTAAATAGTTTAGCTCGAGATTTCGCTCTTTCAAGCAGGCCAGCACCATTTTTTTGGGATTTTCTGTTTCTTCCTAGTCTGTAAATTATTTCATTTTTTTGCTTTAATGACGTTCCCAACCGCTGTTTTCAACTTTTTTGCTATATCTCGCGTAGACGCCAATGGATTTTGACGAAACGACGCAACTATTGCCTCGTCCAATTTCGGTTTAACGCAGCCTTTTCTGCGAACTTGACCTGGCAGATCATCTAGTGTATTAAATTCCCCAAACTTTTGTATCATTTTTCATACACCATCTTTAGATATTTTATGTCTTTTGCGAGTTGACGCATGGATATGCCCTTTTCTGCACAATAACACACTATAATTAACTTACAAATATTTTCATTTATCCTCGGCATCTTGATCTTATCAAGTCAATGACATCCAACATATGTTTTTCTTAAACCAGACATTATAATGTGTTAAACTATGACATGAAACCATATCAAAAACTATCTATATAATTATATAACCCCGAATTTACGTGGCTACTTTATTTCGTGAACAAACCTTACTCAAGATTTATCCATTGTGGATTTGAAACCGTTCGGATTTTGCAAACTTCGAGCTATTTTTTGTGATCATTATACATTCTGTTTTGTCTACGACGCACTGTAAACCCAGCGTCAAATATCTTCAGCAGTTCATGTAGCAGGGCGCGTTGCTTGATCTGGTCTTAGAGCTGAGTTTAGTATGCACAAGTTATCTGCATACTGAGAAAGCATTTGCCCAGCTATGAGCGCCTATGGAATGTCGTGTACGTACAAATTAAATATGAGAGGCCTCAAGATAGAACTTTGAGGCTCTCCGAGCGGTACACCCACTTTCTCTTCAATTTCCCACGAGTTCTTCGATTCATCAAGTAGTTAGTTCATTTTACTGGCATTTTTGTTAATGTCTTTTTCAAATAATTTTAATGTTGTTGTTGTTGTTCTATGGCGCCCCGGAGGTGCAGAGGGCCTTCATCAGCTCGTGCCACGCCTTTCTATCCTCAGCAACTTTTCTGGCCTCGCTCTAGCTCAGTCCAACGGTTCGCAGCTCGCTCTGAATCTGTCGCGAATTTTAACGTAGGTACCTCTAAATAAATACCTTCGTCATCGACTCAAATGCTTTGCTCAAATACTGCGCCCACTGCGGCCTTCTTCAATGGAATTTGATGGAAATTTCAATGGAAATGAATGTTGATGTTCGTAGTATCTGTGTGACTGTGCCCCTTTATCGCAGGAAACTATGCTGGTAGTCTGGGATTAAGTAACCATATGCATTTAGAATACGGCTATGTGTTATTTTCTCGCATACTTTTCCCATAACGTTAAACAGTGTCATGGGCCTATACGACTTGGTTTCCGGGTAGTTTTTGTAGACATGTTGACAAATGGTCGTGTTGTGTTATTTTTATAACTAATATATGCAAAAGTATTATAGCGATGCTCGATCCCACCAAGAAGAAGGGTCGCTAACTAAAATTTGACGCATGGTTATTGGAACTAAATAAACATATAAGTATATGTAGTTAAAATACTGCGTTACGATCACTATTGATATGGAATTAAAATAAATAAACGTGGCTAGACATGTTCTTTCCCTGTAACTTTTAAATATTCATTTAACTAAGCTTCAAAAATAATACTTGTATAAATGTTTCGTACAGCGGGAATTTGTGAAACGTGTTTAATTGTTTGTTAGCATGTGTTTACTTAATTTAATAATTACTGTCGGCTAATTGCTGTCTTAACGTTATCATGTTCTTAATTGATTATATTTTAAGTTTTAAATAATTATTGGTTAAATTATAGGTATTATTACTTTTATTTACTCTTCAACTAACTGATTGAAACGTAATAAAATATCTGCGATTTCGCCGTGCTAAATTTACTATGTATAAAACGCATGTACCTACACTTCATTCTATGACAGCTAATTTGCTTTCGAAATGGGTCTGGCAGCCAGACCTCGACTGCGTGTGTTAGTGAGTGTCAGTCCTGCGGC
This sequence comes from Apotomis capreana, assembly GCA_947623375.1. Classification (NCBI taxonomy): domain Eukaryota; kingdom Metazoa; phylum Arthropoda; class Insecta; order Lepidoptera; family Tortricidae; genus Apotomis; species Apotomis capreana. Next base: position 29,055,121 of record OX392498.1, read on the forward strand.
GAATCGCTGTTTATTTAGTTTGAAAACTACATGAATATGCAACACAGGGAGAGTTACAAAAATACGCCCGCAATGACGGGAACGCTTCCGCATAATAATTGCGACTTTTGCTCGGAAAAATTTCCTTTCATGGGATATTTGCTATACAAGTTTGCTTTCGTAATTTAAATATATACGTCTTAGGGTATAAACTAGGCAATAGACTATTTGAGTTCATAACGAAATCGAATATTGAACGAAAATAGGAAAGTACATTACATACTTTTACGGATTATTGAAAGTAATTTTGTACACAAACATGTCGTCACACTAAAGTGTAATAGTTTTGAGATATCGGATATACAGAAACTTAATAAAAGATCTGATCTACACAAGATATACACTGAATTGGGATATATACGAGTATACTCACATATACTACAAACGAAACATCCCATTGTTCTTATTTTTTCATTGTCAGCATTTTGCGATTACGTCATTAGTGAATTTGACTTGTACAACAAAACGGCATGGACAAGAGAAAGTAAAAACAATATATATGAATCTCGCAATCTAATTGTTTATTGCGATATAAGGGCCGTATTCCCGGAAATAGTTTCGGAATTGACATACTTAGGTCGTAAAAAACGGTATATCCCAATTGCGTCCTTCCTTTACAATTTATTTAAATTCAAGAGAGCGTTTCGTTTTGCTCGGTAGTGGTAACGCCATGTACCGGCGTTGTTAGATGGGGTCTATCCACTGAGGACGGGTGAACCAGAAACCAGCTTATAATTTATGTTAGCAATTTGTAGTGTAGGATAAATTGACAGTTTCCAGTAGCCATACAAGTAAAGTACATTTATCGTTTAATCAAGTTTATATAAAATAAAATAAACCGGCCAAGTGCGAGTCGGACTCGCGCACGAAGGGTTCCGTGCCATCAACTAAAAAAAAAACATAAAAAAACACGTTTGCCGTAGGGGAACCCCGGTTTAATATTAATTTTATTCTAGTTTTAGTATTTGCTGTAATAGCGGTAACAAATATACATCATCTGTGAAAATTTCAACTGTCTAGCTATCACGGTTCATGAGATACAGCTTAGTGCCAGACATACAGACGGACAGTGGAGTCTTAGTACCTAATAGGGTCACGTTTTTACCTTTTGGATGCGGAACTCTAAAAAGAAAGGAGAATAGATTGCTTAAAAAGGCTTAATCCAGAGAAGAAATATTGGGGGGTTGGGTCTTACAATTAGTATGATCTCACGCCGGATTAAACCGGAAGCTACATAGGTGCCGGAACTCTGCAATAAACAAATGCATCCTAGCCATGCAGTCCCATAAACTACTTAAGCGGATGCTGATTTCCTATTAAGTTGCTTAAGATCCCAATGCAAACTTGTGTTCCTGCCTAGTGAGCGAGGTTACGTGTTACTTTCTCACTTAGAAATTTGCTATAGGTACAGTAGCGGAAAAATGTCGATCTACAATCAAATAAAAAATCTATCGGCCACACTTACAATCGCAAAAGGTTTTAGAACAAAATACAAATTCACTTACAGCATTTAATTTTTTTTTAAATATCCTAATAGTTAAATTTATGAAACATGTAACGTCTAATTTTTTTAATGCGGGTTATACACCACAAGGTTCAAAGCCTTACAAATAAACAATGCAAGGATCGAAACACGAAGCATAAGGAAAAATTCGAAAGGTTTCTTGGCGTAAGGGTAGCAAAGTGGTTAACGCGCTGGACCGGCAATCCAGAGGTACCGGGTTCGATTCCCGGTCTCTTCCACCAGGTTACGCATTTCAAATTTTCTTTGAGCTTTGATCTTTGTATCAATGGTTGATCCTAATAGTTACCCACTACTAAAATAACGTCGTCGACAATGTGCGCCTTTTAAAAAAAAAAAAATTTAATTTCATCATTTGCAATTTAATACCTACTATTTGAAAGTCCAAATAATATGGTAACTGGAAGTAAACTAAAAAAAAAATATTATATTTGCTATGTATTACACATATATGATATATTATTTTCCGCGACTGTATCTTGTAGTGGTACTAGTGGAAGGGATACATAGTAATCATTACCGTTACAACTTACAAGCTAGAAATATTTAGTCAACGTGGACCAGCAATATGATAATAACACATTTATTTTTGACTTAGATTATCATTTATCATGAATCATGAAACCACAACACATGAAATAAAAATAAATATGCGGTCAGATTCCGTCGCCTGTACAAACGAAAGGTGTGTCACGTGTTTTAATGAAATGGCCGCAGAGCTAATGACACCTCATTTGAGGATATCGATTTCGCCGTTACGATGTTACGAGGTCACAAACGTGCGTTAAACCTAATAATATATGTAGCATTCAGTTTACACAAGCAACAGGTGTTTGATTTACTCACCTCAGTACTGAGCCACAAATTTTCTCGCATATGTCACATTTGGCGGCGACCGGAAGATTGCCTTCCAGCCATTGATGAGGCATAATTATATTCTGCAACAATAGAAACAAATTGTAAATACGTATTAGTAATTTTTTTACTTTGAAACATCGTTAAAGATTATCTAAACTGTATTTAAAATCTACATTCAAACATATTATTAAATTAGATAAAAATATATAAAACATAACGAAAGACCGAAATTAATCTCAGATAGAAAGTATGTCAGTATAATTATATAACACTAGCGGCCGCCCGCGACTTCGTCCGCGTAGATTTTTGATGATGACAAAGATATTAAAATAGGTAAGTGAATTTTATTCTTAGTTAAAATGGTCTAGACATATTACATTTCAAACAGTGGCAGACACTGATATGCAATTGTTAAAGAATTTAAGAAGATTATCCAATTGGATTACGGGAATTGTTTGCAGGATGCTTAATACTTATTCCGTCAGTTACCTGATGCTTTTAATCTTTGGCAAAAATTACTCTGCAAGATAAATCGCTCGCGTCGCTCTATAGCGACGCATGGATTTGGAGTTAGAAAATGGGGATCTTAGTTATTATGAGTTAGATAAAAAAAAAGTTAAATATCGTATGGCTGTTGAAACAATCTTAAACTCAGCACTGGAAATCGAGAGATGGAGGCAGTTTAATGAAGAGTATCTCTTTCAATAATAATAAATAAATAAACTTTATTTCATAACAATAATAAATAATGACCTTTTTTCATAAGAAGGCAGCACTGGTTTTGGTATACGCCGGCCTGGCTATTACACGAAAAGAGTGGTGTGGCGGAGTTCTCGAGGCCAGCCAAAATGTTTCTCAATGGTCTAGAAGCTACCCCAGTTATTAAAAAGGCTAAAAATATTGGTACTACTAACGCCATCTATCGAAAAATAGCTTTACTATTAGCAGTTGTAAATCAAATGATAACATAAGATATTATTATACTTTGTCATTTATCAAATGAACACCAAATAACGTGAAAACAGGTAAGTAGGTAATAATTGAAAATGTCTTGAAAAACCATTCAATCCGTACATTAACGCCAACTACAACAAAATGACTACCCTACTACTAAAACCTTCAATCTTTTTTAACCCCCGTAGGGATAGAATTTTATTAAACGCTGAAATTACTTTTTTTGTACTTTAATAAGTTATTCTTTCTACAAAGTTTCAAGTCTCTAGCTAAAAAATAAAGTTTTCCCCATACAAACTTTGCATCCCTTTTTAACACCCTTGAGGTGAAATTTTCAAAAACACTGATAGTACTTTATTTTTATTCTAATAAGTAATCTTTTTACAAAGTTTTTGGTCTCTAGCTCAAAAAAAAATTTCCCCCCACACAAACTTTGCACCCCTTTTTAACCCCCTTAAAGGTGAAATTTTCCAAAACGCTGAAATTATTTTTTTTGTATTGGATAAAGTAAGCTTTCTACAAAGTTTCAAGTTTCTAGTTCGAAAAATAAAGTTTCTCCCATATAAACATTGCACCCCTATTTAACCCCCTTAGGGGTAAAATTTTTAAAAACGCTGAAATCACTTTTTGTGTTTTTTAATAAGTAATCTTTTCACAAAGTTTCAAGTCTCTAGCTCAAAAAAAAAAGTTTCCCCCATACAAACTTTGCACCCCTTTTTAACACCCTTAGGGATTGAATTTTTCAAAATCGCTTCTTATCTCTAGCCCACGTTATAAAAGTAACCTACTGTGCAAAAATCAACTCTCTAACATTAGTAGTTTCGGCTGTGCGTTGATGAGTCAGTCAGGACTTCTTCTTTTATATATATAGATTAATAAATTAATCAATAAAGTGGTAAAACTACGCACAGTCAGCATCAAAAGCATATTTACTACATGCATACGCCATATTGCACACTAAAACTGTCAGCTATTTTTAATACTGACATTATTACGTTTAAATTACAGCTAAGATTGAATGGATTTTATAAAATACATGAATATAAAGTGCTTGCAGCGTACAGAGAATAATCATTTACCAGTTAAGTAAAAATTAAATATTCACAAAGCAATTGTTTTGAGATAACGTTCATATACATTTGTGCCTTAATCCAAGTCCATGATAATACCAACTGATAGATAGCAGATTTGAAGAGCTATGAGCACTTTGTCTACTGGGTATGGATGGTGACACGAAAAGGCTTAGCGAACGTCACTTTTAGGGCTCAACATTAAGCTTTCTCAGAAATCTATATCCTGTTCTTCGTAGCGCTGCTTTACATTCCAACCCAGAAATGTGTAATATAAATATATATCTTGAACAATGCGTAAGTAACGTTTACCCTGCGTTTACCCTGTTTCTCGCTAATGAGATAATTTTACTTAAGTACGTGCGGTTACTAATAAACATGAAGGTTGTAAACTGATACTTCGCAGACCGACATTTGCGGGATGGGTAGACGATTTATGGTTTAACTTTTCGTGGATTTGATGTTATGCAAAAAGCCTAAGACATCATCAAAGAAGTAGGTACTCGTAACTATGTAATTGAAATTAATAACAAGATAGAAACTAGCATTGTATTGTATAACATACGTGCACACACTCACACACACAAACACGCACTGACACGCACGCGCGCGCACACACACACACACACACACACACACACACACACACACACACACACACACACACACACACACACACACACACACACACACACACACACACACACACACACACGCACGCACGCACACACGCACACACACACGCACACACGCACGCACGCACGCACGCACGCACGCACGCACGCACGCACGCCCCCTTTAATTTCATCTTCTATTTGTGAAACTAAATTTGTAATTCTTAGATATTATAAGTTATTATTTACATGCACTTATTCGTATACTATGATCGTCACATACTAACACAGCACAGTGATTAAGCAACTGCCTACTGAGCCGACGACGGTCCTGGGTTCGAATCCCGGCAACGGCGAATATTTGTGTAATATGTATTTAAGTATGTATTTATCTATATAAGTATGTTTATCGTCGTCTAGTGTCCATAACACAAGCGTACTAGAGCTTACTGTGAGACTAGATTGATTTGTGTGAGGTTGTCCGATATTTATTTATTAATCTGGCACAAAAAGCATCAGCTCATCAGATATTTCCGCGAAGTTATGTACCAAAGAAGTAACCATTAACAGTTTAATAACTTAAATAAAAAAATTAAAACACCCCCGACACAAGTAGCTGCTCATCAAGAGACCCTCATTCACTGAGTGATATATAGAAAATGCTACAAAAATTGAGCGTAACTACAAAATTTGGAATTCTTAGCTTCAATATTGGCTGAGATCTTGTCACTTGTTTCAAGTAAAGCTAGTAGATTGGAAACTACTGGTCCTATTTCCACCAAACATAGTTAAGAAGTAAAAACCAACTCGACGGACAAGTCTATTGATTAAAAAAATCCGCACTCATATTGGTCCATCCATATGGGAGCTACGATGCAACAGACAGACACACAGATACACCCCTCTTTTTTCGAGTGTTTTAAGACCTGGTTATGTACAGTTGCATACACTACTTTATTTACACCCATATTCATCATCATTATATTAAATTTTCTAGCTGCAGTGTGAGACATACACATATACTTTTCTTAGATTACATACGGCTAGAAGGAGTCTTCATAAAACAGATTTGCGAAAGATCAAGCCGGTTTTGGTTTTATGTGTGCGTGTATACGAATCAATCGTAGAGACGTTTTGCTTGTGACATTGAAGCATGCTCAACTGAAGAACTAATAACGTTGACCAAGGTTTTTGTTAGAGTGAGTGTTGGGCTTAAATAGAGGTTGGTTTACATGTATGAAACCATAAACACGAAGTAGAAAAATTAACAAGTTTAAAAGACATATGATTTTAATTGTATAAATAAGTAATTATTGATTTACTTGACCTTTATAATTATTTATTTATTTTATTATTTCATATCAAAATGTTGAATAAGTGTGATAAATACTTAATCTATGCTAGATATTTAAACATCAACGGAAATGTCAACGCAACCTGTGAGAGTACCCTCTTGTAAAAAATATCATCAAATTTTGTAGTTATGTGTATTAAATGAATTATACATTGGTACTATTTTTACGGTAAAATCCAAAATTTTCGAAAATGTCTGTTGATACATACCGCAAGTGGTCCAAATGTGGAATTACTCCACATATGGACAACCTTAAAGCATTTCATCGGTTTCCCAAACCGGGCAAAACCAACATCTTAAGGTAAGATATATTATATATCAGTACACCATTCATGTAAGTACTTATTTTTCATAATGACATAATCTAAATTAATATAAGATCGTGACCTCAGAATAAATATACAGCATTAATCTTATTAATACTCTCATAATATTGAGAAAGAATACTGCTTACACTCACGCAAAAATAGTTAGGAACGGCCCGACATGTTTTGTGTGGTGTTCGTCCTCAGGGTTCCTTCCTGGCATTTTTTACGTGCGTTTAAGCAGCTTTGCAATATTTTACGCAATTATTGATGTTATGTGTCATTCCAAAAGTATTTGACAGAATTTTTGTTTTAGGTGTAAAGCATGGGCTATATATTGTTAGCCAGAACAGAAATCTGGGTCAATAGAGTCTCTTATGAAGTTGCATTCCTGTCACAAAGTTTTGTGCTGGAGATACTTCGGGGACTCCTGTTTTGTTGACTCCGCCAGAAGTAGAATTACCATGCATTCTGTTCCGGGAGAGAGGGAATATGTCATCAAATTGATGAATTCTTTACGAAGGGAGATGAAAAGTAACGATGATGAAATTGAAAAGGTAACTATCGCATTCTTTTCAGACATTCAATTATTGAGTCAGACATTTTGTCTGTAGAGATCATTGGATACCTATTAATGATTGTCCTATTCTACTTTAATATTATACATGAGAAAGTGTGTGACAATTTGTGGATGTTTATTATTGTTAGACGATTTTTATGTCAGAACTCATCCCTTTGGGGAAATGAAGGGTTACATTTGAATTTACTGTGACAGTGCGGTCACCTCTCTGGGTTTAAGTATTATTATATTCTCTAATTGACACTTCACAGGCGCCACGATTGGAGCAAGTTCGATCGACTTCTAAGCACCAGGTTAGATAATTAAATTAACTCGATAATATTACATTACAGTATGTATCTATCGATTTCTAAATTTTACTTAGTTGTCTATGATCCAAGAAATGTGATCATTGATCATACATGTTCGATAATTTATATTATTACGTCGTTTTTAAAGTTAACCATAGTCGTTAGCCATAGTCTTTTTTCTGCCTTGTATGGGCATCGTATGGTAACCTAACCGAGGTGATCGTTTTTTCGACTTGGCAGGAGTGCTGTTGTTAAATTATATGTACAGTAAGATTAGCTTAGTACTTGCAATTTATATTATCTAGTAGAGCAGCAGCATCGCTGCCAAGTCGAAAAAAATATCACCTCGGCTAGGTTACCCTACGATGTCCGTACAAGGTGGAAAAAAAAAACATCTCCATCTCTAAATATTTTTATAAAAATTTAATTTTGTTAATTTAGGATAAAAATGTTACTCCGAAGCCTGATTCCGGCATTTTCACATGTGTAAATGTAACGAAAGTAAAAGAATTAAGTGACAGAGAAAGAAAACTTTGGCACATGCCCTAATATTTTTTGTCCTAATTTTCAATGTCCTAATACTTATTTGCCCTAATATTTCATTGAACTAATACTAATTTTCCTAACGATTACATCAGTCCAGCGACACTTCATACAAAACTGATTTATGAAAGCCTTTTGTGCCAACATTGAAATATAAAAATAATTCTACTACTAAATTAAAACGACTACCGATTCCTTCGCGTAACAAGTCTCATAACGTCTATTTGATTAAGACGCAATAACAAATGTCATACAACCCTCAATTTGACGCAAGTTGTAAAAAACTATGGTGGAATAAAAATTTCTTGTTGTTTGGTTTGTTCTTATAGGTAGTAGTGTGTCAGTGGTTTATAAGCATAATGCAAGCATAATGCCAGGGAAATATACTAGAAAGTGTGAAGTTTGTGGCATTGGGAGTGACAGAAATAAACATTCTGGCATATTTCTAGCAAGATTTCCGCTTGACCCGAACAGGTAAAACTTGGTGTATTTCAGTACCAATTTATTTTATATATATTGTATTTTTAGCTGTTTTACTCATATTTGTAGTAGATATCAGGTGAATACGTAAAATAAGGTATTTTCTCAAAAATCATACTTTAAACAAACAACAACATAGTGATGTGAACAAATTATCGATAAACTTTGTTGTTTTATTTTTAGGTGTCGTTTATGGGTGAAATTAACAGGCAATGAGGACTTGGCGTATTAACCGATTAAAAAGTGAAATGAAAATAAATTTCTATGCGGGATTCATTTTGAAAAAAAAAAATAATATTTTAATGAAATCGGTAATAGATTAAAAAGGAATGCTACACCCTCTTTAAATCTAAATACGCCACTGACTGATGAAGTCCTTTTGTCATTTCCGAGTTCTGCGCCAACCCGTGAAAAACCGCAAAAAGGTATTTTTTTATATATATACAACGCTCGATCATTATTCGAATTGATTTTATCTTTTGAGATGACTGATTGATTTTATTACAGATTTTTCAGCTGAAAGTCTGGAGGAACTCACTCAAAGAAAAAGAAAACATGGAGGTATACATTTAATTACTTATTTTATTTCCTACTCTATTTTTGCTCCTTTATTAATCGTGTAACATTTGTTTTAGATGAAAACGATCCCCAGTGTTCAAAGCGGCTGCAATATGCTGAACATACTCGTACATACAATGTACAAAACGAAGAACGAGACAACCAAACGAGAAACGTAGAACAAAAAATAAGTAACGCTCTAGATTGTGTACCATCAACATCTAAAGAGACAATTTGTGAGACCAAACAGGTTATTTTAGTTATTTTTAAATAAAACATTTACAAACGAAATGATTTAATTGTTAACTTATTACATTTTTATTATTGTAGGAGTACGTGGTGGTGTTGAAGTGCAGGAAGAACTTACTAGTAGAAAACGAAAACGAACAGGTAATTATTTTAAATAACATTCTGTCACTATCCCATTTTGTATCTTATTATATCGCATTCTTATGTAATTTTATTAACTGGCGTTGTTAGATTTTTTTTAAATTGTTTCCAATAAACTTTCAGACGGACTTTCTAATACAGAAGAATCGTGTACTTAAACGGAACAAATTAAAATGCTATTGGTTTATTACAACCCTCAATTTTTTCACCATAGTATATAATATAATAATTTTTGTTTGTTACAGCAGATACACGCCTAAAATATGGCTACAGCAGTATTGAACTGTCTCCTCGCAAAAATAAACTCATCAAAAAGTTGTAGACGAGCTCAGTGTTTATTAAAATCACTTTCAGAAACATCCGTTAAGTTAGAAAAAAATTATTCAGATTTTCTATAAAATGGTATCGGTACTCTTTAAAAAATCAAGCCCGAAAACCCACTGGAAAGCGATGGGATCTTAAGAATAAAATTTCTGCGTTGCAGATTTTTAAAAGGTCACCTAGACGTACACGTCACAAGACGTACCGTTTTCTTCAGCACACAACGCCTCTGCCAAGTGTTCGGAGTATTCAACGCTTATTGAAAAATATTGATATAAATCCTGGTCTTAGTGCATCAACAGTAAAACAATTAAAACAGAAGGCTTCGGAAATGTTACCAGCGAATAAAATTTGTGCGTTGCTCTTTGATGAAATTTCATTAAAAAAGCGGCTTATTTACAACGAATGTTCGGATAAAGTTGAGGGTTATGTTGACTTGGGACTTGGAGACAGCCGTGGAAGGAAAAGTCAAATGGCGAATAAAGCCCTAGTTTTCATGATTCAAGGAATTCGAAAGAAATACAAACAACTACTGGCATTTTATTTTGTAAAAGATACTGTATACACAAAATTTGGCTAGTATTATCATGGAAGTTATAAACGCTGTTCACGAAATAGGTTTTACTGTTCTCACCACCGTATGTGATCAAGGACCCACTAATTGTGGAGCGTTAACTCTACTCAAAAAGCTTTCTCACATACCACCACGTGCTAACCACTTTATAGTCGACGAGAGAAAAGTCTTTACAGTTTTTGACGTTCCACATTTATTCAAGTCCATACGGAACAAGTTTTATGAAGCTGGGACCATGAAATTTGATGGAAAAGTAGCTAAATGGCAACACTTGCGTGATGCTGAAGTCATTAATACTGGAATGTTATATATCCACAAAATTTCGTCCACATTATTAGATCCTAAACAAAAACTGAAAATGAAGGTGAAGTATGCCGCTTAAACCTTAAGTAATACATTCGCAGCTATCTTAAAAATGATTGCTGAAAAACATAAACATACTGAATATGGTAAAGAAGTGGCCCAGACATCCGAGATATTACGAGATTTGAACACTTTATTTGACGCGACGAATGGCCCAGCAAATCCAAAAGATATAATCAGAGGTCGAAGTGAAAATGTATCCAAGAAAACTTGTCACATAGATGTTTGGAATATTTTTTTGGAAAAACTGAATTCTATCGAGTTCTTTAAATCCGACAGCGCACTAAAAGTAAGAAATGTTAGATGCATTCACGGGTATATTATGACCATCAATGCGCGTAAAGACATTTGGTACTACTGTCAAGCCCAAGGATTCAAATATTTAAATTTACGGTCTCTTAATCAAGACGCATTGGAAAACCTGTTCGGCCTTGTACGACAGAGTAGTCCTACCAATCGAAACCCAACCTGCACCCATTTTATCAGTGCACTAAAATCGATTCATGTCTCTGGAATAGCCGACGCGCGAATTGCGAAAACGACATGAATAGGTTATTATTTGTACAAGATCCGGTTTCGTGTGAAGAAAATGTAGATCATACCCGAAAGTGACTATGAAGAGCAAATTGAAACAGATTTGACAAGCATAGAAAAACAGCCTATAGTCTATCTGAGTGGCTATGTCGCCTACAGACTATTGAAGAACAAAAGCTGTCAAATGTGTTCAGATTTGCTACAAGTAAAGGATGTTACAGATGATCCACTTTATAAACGTATTAGCCTACGGGAGTGGTGGCAAGAAAAAAAATCTTTAACGTACCCGTCGATACAACTGTGTCAACTGTGTAGCAGTAAACTGTTTTAATAAAAATAAAGAAACGTTATATCGAGAAAATGTAGGGCTAATGTTTTGTAAACTCTTTCTGGAAAATATTAATATAACCTGGTGGACATGCAAAGATCATGGGGATGTAATGATAAAACAATTATATTGTATAATTGCAAAAAAATTGATCAGGAGGCAGTGCCAAATCCTAAATAAAGCAACAATAAAATTAGAAGAACAGTCTGCTAATGCTTCGACAATTGCTCAATTGCGAAGTACCTACTGCTAAGTAATGTAAGTGTTCTTATTGTTCTTAACTTTCATTATGTTTGTGCTACATACATTAATGGTTATGTGAAAATCTCATAAAGCGTTTCTTTTTCAGGTCCTAGGTCAACCGACAAAACGACGAAAACAAAAACAATAATAAACTGTACATATAGGTTATGTCAAATAAATAATCAATTTTTAAGGCGTATATTTATTTTCGTACAACAACCAGCACTAAAGTTATGCAGGAAGCAACCAGCATATTTATTTGTCAAAGTGACTTGTGTTTTAATCAATTAATGATGTTGGTCGTTTTTCGCATTACAAAAAAAAAACTGCTTTTAAGCCTACGCAACTACGAATATCGAATATTTATCGATATCGATAGAAAAGTATGATTCGTATTTGTCAAGCCCTAACAACAGTGTTACCAACATACTCGTAGTAAAATTGGCTTTTACTATGTTGTTACTACTGTTTTAGGTTGCTAGGTTGGTACAAAAGGCTTTCATAATTCCGATTAGCGGCTTGTATGGAAGTGCCGACTCTTAAAACGTAGTGATTATATGCTCTTTGGATTACATATCCTTTTATAACCGACTTCAAAAAAGGAGGAGGTTCTCAATTCGAACTAAAAAAAAAATTGTATGTATGTTACTCGATATAACTATATGTACGAGGGCTGCTACTTATGTATCCCGAATCTGGGATTCCAACATTTTTAAACGCAATGTCTAACCTCCATGGTAAAATTTGTATTTTTTTTTTTAATAATGGCCGCATTTTTTTTTTCTTATGTACGCTAGTGTTTTGTTTTTGTTGGGTTTAAAATGTCATATCGCTGAAATGATGGAACCACAGACAACTTAACCTATAGACCCCGCTTATAAGGGCGCCCGGGTGAGCCAAGCTTAAGCTCAACAAACAAGATGCGCTCACCACGCCCCCAAACGCTCTCTTAGTTCGCGGTCGACTGTTGACGAAGTAACATGCAATATTCCACTGCTTACTTGTCTTATAAAGTGTTCAAAATATGCCTTATTGTATGGAAAATGCAGCAAAACATCTAGTCTTCAAAACTATGGGATTTCATTTCACGATTATGCTATATTTTACTATTTTACAAAGAATGTAATAAGTTATAAATGTAGGTTGGTAACCTAGCGACGCGTTAATGTCTTCTGTCAACCGTCAACTGTCTCTTACTTTCGCTTGCTAATTTTGTAATTCCGTCTTTTTCTAACCTTTGCAGTGTTTTTAGTAGTGATGTGACTGATTAATTACTTACGTAGGTACGTAACCGATACCCTTAAAAACAATATTGAACTTTTTATAGAAGATAAACTTTTTTATTATTGAATAATCGAAATGTATGTTAAGTACATAAATGTACAATTATGAAACCATAAATGTCTAAACTGCTGAATTTCGATGAATTTTAGAAAACAGATAGTTGTAATCACGGAGAAAGAATACTTAATATCCTGGATAAATACGATATACATCTATTCATAAAATAAAGCTGAAGTGGCTCGAAAATCTGTACATGGAAGATATTCGAAAGAAAGTTGGCGGGGGATACTTAGAATCCATAACAGAACACGTTCCAATAGTTTTTAGAATTTTTATCTGTTTATCTTTTTAACCGTTTGTTTGTTTATCAGTTTGTCTGTTTATTCGACCGCGCATCACGTGAAAACGGCTGAACTGATTTTGATGAAAACTTCATTAATCTGCCGAAAAAATCCCCATTTTTTGTTTGCTTGTTGGATTTGTAATGATAAAATGTACAGCGAGATTACAGTTTAAATGCGTTTTTTATGAATAGAATAGATTTTTTTAGAAATAGCCTATGAGTATCTGGAAAGTAGCCCTCTATCGACCTCCTACATTTCTTTTGTAAATATAATACATTATTCTCATCATTACTGCTTTCTCAGGCCTCCTATCCCTCCCATCCCGTAGCCAATTATACTTTCGGCATATGCAAAATACACTGGCTTAAGTGCAGAGTTATTACTTAACTATTATAATGTCTTTAAGGAGTAAAATGCACTTGCTGATTTCTTGGAAATGTTGTGTTTATGATTATGCCACTATAAATTAAATTCTAGATCGACATTCAAGAACCAAATTAATAGAAATTGAGCAACCAAAATCATCGCAACCGAACGCTTTGATTAAGTCACATCCCTGAACATTTCATACCTTGATTCATGTTGTTAAGAGTTTCAGATACAAGTCCAGTTATAGCGGATGTTTTTATTTCTACAGAAACCGTATTGTCTATTAGAAAAATATGAATTGTCATTAAGGTATTTTACCGAAGGACTGCCTTCTTTCAAATATGGGAATTACTTTAGCATCCTTAGGTACCTACATCAGGAGTACACCCCAGCTTTAATATGCTCTTTGAAAATGTTGCACAGTGGTATACGTAAAATGTCAATATTGCAGCCGGTATACCATCAAGGCCGTATGAATTTGTTTTATTTTTAATTACCATCAGTGACAAAGTTATCTATTGTTGAAGCTGTTTCTGTTGTAGTCCGTTGTTGGCTTCATTTTATGTTTCGCGAAATATTTGTAACAATTCCTTAGTATCGACACCTTTTGGTCTGAAAAATCAATATTAAAGTCGCCACATAATATTACGACGTACGTGTCTTTAATGGTGCTTAAATCTAAAATTATTTTTTTGTGATAGTATGGAGCAATGATTTTACACTTGACTGAGGTCATAGTGGGAACTTTCAGCTGCGATACAGTATCCATTTCGATTTATAGATTGAAACTCAAGCGGTTCAAGCCACATCTCCGTTAAAGCAGTAATGTCTGGTTTCATATTTATTGTTTTTTCTAATAATAATATGAGTTGATTTACATTTAATATTTTTAATTGAAACGCATTTTAAACCTTTCTCGTATTATTATTGATTCCAATTAAAAACATATCTACTTACATTCTGCAGTTTCTTTTTCGAGTGTGTCCCATCACTATCAAAAATGGCGCGCATCTTACACCGCATGCGTCATTGCTCGCTGACCTTGAACTAGCCAATCACAGTGCACTTGTTGCCCCCCTCACCCCGCCAATTTGGCAAAATGAGATACTAGAGAAAGTTTTATGAAGCGGGGTCTATAGGGTTAAGTGGTCTGTGGATGGAACTCACTCGTGAAAATATTCGTGCTATGATTTATTACGATTTTCGACGTGGTTTAACGCAACAACAGTGCGTAAATCAATTAACTTCGACTTTTGGTGATGAAGCTCCATCGAAAACCACTGTGTATCACTGGTTTAGTGAATTTAATCGTGGACGGAGTAAGCTCACGGACGAAGTTAAGGAAGGTCGCCCGAAATCGGTCGTTGTGCCACAAAATATTGAAGCTGTGCGAAAACTTATAATGCAAGACCGTCATGTTACGTATCGCGAGATAGAGGCCACTCAGGGCATATGTATGACGAGCATTCATAAGATATTACACGAATATTTGTCTGTAAAAAAAAATTTGTTCACGTTGGATCCCGCACAACTTAACTCAGGATCAAAAAGAAGCTCGCGTCGAATGGTGCAATAAAACGTTAAAAAAATTTAACAGAGGTGAATCAAAATCTGTTTATAATATCTACACAGGTGACGAATCCTGGATCTATGCATACGATCCCGAAACTAAACAACAATCAACAGTGTGGGTGTTTCAAAATGAGCCGAACCCTACAAAAGTGACTCGTGCAAAAAGCACCTTAAAGCAAATGGTGGCCTGCTTTTTTGGTATTAATGGCCATGTGGCTACAATTCCACTGGAAAATCGTAAAACGGTTAATTCGGACTGGTACACGACCATTTGTTTGCCGGAAGTATTTGAGGAAATACGCAAAAACAACCAGCGACGCAGAATCATACTTCACCATGACAATGCCAGTTGTCATACATCACGCGAAACAACTACATTTTTGGAAGGTCAAAAAATAGAATTGACGGGTCATCCACCATACAGCCCTGATTTGGCACCCAATGATTTTCATTTATTCCCAAATGTAAAGAATAAATTACGTGGTCAACGATTTTCGACCCGTGAGGATGCCGTCGATGCGTTCAAACAGCACGTTTTGGAGATACCTCAATCGGAGTGGAAAAAGTGCTTTAAAAATTGGTTTCAACGAATGCAAAAGTGCATCGATCATCGCGGAGAATACTTTGAAAAACAATAAAACCATATTTAGCCATATACGTTTGTTTATTTTTTCTATTCCGGATACATACTCGTAAGTAGCAGCCCTCGTATGAATAAAAAACTTATGACTTATCTCCGAGAACCGTGAACCGATTTTCAATTTTTTTTTTATCGAAAGGGTATAACTCCGAGTTGGTCCCGTTGACACTAAGTCGGGATCTGATGATGGAATCTTGGAGAAATCGAGGGAACTCTTCAAATGTTATAGGGACATGTACGGCGGCGCTTTCGGTAATTTATTGATAAAGTCAAGAATTTATATTCAGTAAATAGGATTTGGTGTAAGGAAACTGATGATGAACACCACAGATGGCCACTAGAACTTTTATATGAAACCTCGCGTAAACTATAATATAACTATAAATATAAGAACTGAGTGGTTTGGGATCGACTTCGAAGGGTGAGTCAAATGTAATCTGTACTTGAACGGGTTATTTTTGGTTTTTTAGTTTTACTGAAGTCGGTTCTTTTTTTTGTTAAAATAGTTATGTTTATTATATGACATAAGTATCAAATGACCTAACACCATTGACCCAATATTTCAAGGGATAAAAAGAGCTCGGTTCTGGCGCTCGCCGGCCGCTGCTGCGGCACGCTCGCTTCACTCGCTCGGCTCGCGTGCGTAAGGTCGCAGTTCTGCCTAATGCCTTGATCACACCTACCGAGTACAGTGGCGAGACAGTGCTCTGTCTCGCCCGTTTGTCTTGTGTGTGACAGGGACGAGATCACTGTCTCACCCACTGTCTCGGTACGTGTGATCAAGGCATTAGGCAGAACTGCGACCTTACGCACGCGAGCCGAGCGAGTGAAGCGAGCGTGCCGCAGCAGCGGCCGGCGAGCGCCAGAACCGAGCTCTTTTTATCCCTTATCGCGGCAGCGTGTCCAGCCAAGTTCACCGCAGGAACTGGCGAGCAGCAGCCGTGTGTTATATTACACGAACCGTTTGGAGCCACTTTTGACCCCCCCATAACTCCAAATCTATTTAACATAAAAAAATGAAATTTGGCTTATGTATTAAGATCCTTTAGAACAAGTAGAACCCCAAATTTCATTAATATAGATTAAATAGTTATTGAGATATTAAAGTCCAAAAAACGGTATTTTTATCACTGACTGACTGACTCACTAGTAATCAAAAACCTAACCCACTTCCAGGTGACCTAGAAAGGTGAAATTTGGCATCCAGCTTAGTAATTGTGTGTGTATACATATAAAAATCGAAAACAGTGATTTTTTAATTTTTTTTATTATTATTATTATTGATGGTTGTTGCCTCAGAACTCTGTCATTTATAAACCGATTTGGAAAATTCTTTTTTTGTTTGAAAGATATACTAGAATAGCATACCTATACACTCACACGCACACACACATACATGCACATAAAAATCCAATACGTACTAACCGTTTTGGAAAATTCTTTGTTTATTCAAAACTTTCAAAAGATGTACTAGAATAGCACACAGAACTAATTAACAAATAATAATTAAGTAATTTACACATCATAATAATTTCTGTACAAAAAGTAATGATATCCCATCAAAAACATAAATGTAAAATGAGAGCCAAGTTCAATATCGCGTGCACTTCGCCGACAAAAGAATTGAGATCTGCAAGGGCGCCAAGTTCTTTGCCCTAAAATTTTAAGATACAAGGACATGCGACATACTCGATGCATTTATTTTACTTGGGGTGTAATTCAATATCAAGACTTGACTTGGCTAGTTTTAAAATATAAATTTATATTATAAATCAAAATCAATCAAATCATTAACCTATTTTCGTAAAGGTAAGTACGCAAGTTAGTGTACGTCTTGTTACTTATACCTACTGTTAGCTTGATAATGAACTATGACTATGTTTCTTTTATAAAATTTAGTTAGTTTGTGAAAACTAGCCAAGTCCAATCTTGATATTGAATTACACCCCAAGTAAAATAAATGCATCGAGTATGTCGCATGTCCTTGTATCTTAAAATTTTAGGGCAAAGAACTTGGCGCCCTTGCAGATCTCAATTCTTTTGTCGGCGAAGTGCACGCGATATTGAACTTGGCTCTCATTTTACATTTATGTTTTTGATGGGATATTTTTTTCCTATATCCTACCGTTTCTGAGTTACACGCAGTAAAAAATGATTTTGGCTCAAACAATTTCCCCATACTACATACCCATGTTTATCACATCAATCGATCAAAAAATATTTCTTTCTTCCAAAAAACTCAAATGTGCAACTTGTGACCGGTACTGATAGATTGCTCTTAATTAGGTCTATAATTGGTAAAGTAAACACATTCCTCCATGGAAGCCTTTAGGACGAATCGATTGTCAAAATATTATATTAGGGTAGTTTGAGTTACTGAACTTGATCTTTTTATTTTTTCTTCCAAAAAAACTCAAAAGTGCAACTTGTGGCCGGTACAGATAGATTGCTCATAATTAGGTCTATCATTGATAAAAATAACAGATTCCACCACGGAGGCGTTTACGGGGAATAGAATTTTATTTGGGTAGTTACGATACTTGAACTTTTTATTTTTTTTCTTCCAAAAAGCTCAAAAGTGCAACTTGTGACCGGTACTGATAGATTGCTCTTAATTAGGTCTATCATTGGTAAAAAAAACACATTCCTCCATGGAAGCCTTTAGGAGGAATTGATTGTCAAAATATTATATTATTATTTTCGAATTTTTCACCTTTCATGGGATGTAGCTCGAAAACGGCTGCGAATAGAAAAAAAATATTTAGGTACAACTTGTAGATAATTTTATGGCCTTTCAACTTTTTCTTGAAAGTTTTTCTCTAACATGTACCGTTTTTGAGATTTAAGCGAAAAATGAAAAAATGGACCCTTTCCCCCCCTCCCCCCACTCCGGGGCTTCTCCTAGTGTCCCGGGGTTTTAGTATGTTTATTACCTAGGGACTCTTGACATGTTTCCGAAGAAACATCTTACGTTACTAACTCACGCACTCTAGACCCCCCTTGGAGGGACTCATTCAATGGACTAGTAGTTTGGTAAAAAGTATTCTATAACCATCTTTGGATAGCTATCCGTGTACCAAAATTGGTTATAATTTGTCCAGCCGTTTCGGCGTGATGAGAGGACAATTACGAAATAGATAGCGCCAGCAAACAAATGACGATCCTGCATCACACTATTAAGATTTTTCCTGAAATGATGACCCCTCTCCATAGAAAACTGATTTTTAATTGAAATCTAGAACTTTATAATAGTATTATGTAATGTCTCATTATTTGCAATGACCACAATTTTATTATATTTTTTATCTGCCAGGTTACGCACTTCAATTCTTCTTTATGCTTTGATATTTGTATCAATGGTACTTACAAGCTGGTTTAAATATAAAGTTTCTGTCAAAACATCGTTTTTGTAATTTATATCCGACTGTACTTTTCTTTAAACATCCATCACTGAAACGATTCTAAAGACCCCAAACTCGGTAGGATTGTTTTATCTATTACAGAGTTTCTAGGGCCATCTTCGGGCTCCATTATCTGACCAGCCACATGATTATCGTATTGTCATCAAAGTAAAGTATTAAAGTAGGTATGCAAAATTTCAGCTCAATCGTTTGAAGATATCTGCTTATAATTTGAGATGCAAGTTTCTACCCGAACAAACATAGTTACATACATACATTGCAAGTTAAATAAAAGCTTGTAAAAACGGATATTTATGGCCAGTTTGTGACTGTCACCTTAAAACTCGGAGACTATTAGTACTACTTGTGGATTATCTTATCAAACAACAGTCGCCTATTCTTACTTAACACATACATAATACGTATAACAAATATACACTGGAAAATCAAATTAATTTTCTTGAGAAGAATAAAACTTACAGCTATCAAAGTTATACCAACAGATAGTCCATTTTGTGACCATTGAGATTTGATTTATCAATTTGACATGACTTAAAGTTCTATCTCCCCTAGCAGGGGCAGAGGACATTCCCTTCTTATCTCCGTTTCCATATCGTCTGCAATTAATATCCGTTTTTCGAGAAAATCGGTAGGTAAGTACATACATAGAGACCAAACATATAATTTGGAACACAATTATTATCACGTAAACACGCCTACGCTTTCGACGAATAGGCGAACGTTTTCGGATAAAGTATATTCGAAATTATATGGGAAAATGCGTAACAATTGAAGTCACTGACTACGCAAAGCTATTTGTCTGATGGAGCGTTAAGGCTCTTCAATGAAAACCACTATTATGATGTGCGAACGATCCGGTCGCAGAAAGCCGACACCTACGTGCGAAGCTTGTTGTTGCGATTTTTTTACCTTTTAGTTCAGCAATAGAAATCTCCGAGCTAATTAAAACGAAATTAATATGTAGGTATCATTATAATTACTTAGTACGAATTGTGACTTGAAAACTGTCAGAACATAACAGTTCGTTTCTGAAGGGTACGCTGATAACACTGATAACGTCATTTGCATTGCATTCGGGGAGAAAAGGGTGACTCAGTCCCCAGTATTTCTATTGTTAGCATTCATACCTCCTCTTTGCACAATATTCTACTCTACAATCGGAATCTGATACTCATTTGATTCAACCTTCAGTGGGCGAATACGGGGAATATATTAAAAACTGAAGTAGTTCCAGAAATGTCAACCATATTGAATAACATAGTTCAATTTAATACCTACACGTATCGTTACAATAGGTACTCAGAAATGTTGATCTGCGTACATAGTTAAATACATAAAATTCAACTAATTAAGTGAAAAAAATTAAAATTATTCATCCTAATTCCGAAATTGGAATTCAGAAAGCAGATTCTTTCATATCCTAGTACTAATATTAAACTTTATTTATTATTATGAATGTTCTAAGAACATTAAAATCGTAATAGGAATATTTTTACATACGAGAAGGTATAACAAATATTGTATCTTAACTTCTCATAAGTAAAGCATCTTAGAATAAATACGCCTAGACACCTAGTCAGCGCTTGAAAGTGAAGCTAGTTTTGGTATGCCCGGCCAGTCACGGGCGTCGTTCGTGTACGAATCTGCCACAACTTCAATGCAAAGAATATAAGTACTCAAGAGAAGAACGCTAATTGCCAATAAAAACAAATGCGACATACCCAACACGCCCACCCGTACACGTATTATACCTCCTACAGCGCCTCAACGTCAGCCCAGTGAAAACTCAAAACCGGAAATAGGTGTCATCCGTCAGAAAGTGACAGTTCAATTAACGCGGGAAACTCGTTCTTCAAAATAATTAAAACAATAATATTGCTTTGTAGTTAAAGAAATTTAGATTGAAATGTATGGAAAATTTGGCAAAATTAAAGGACAACTTTTATCTATCGGGATATGTAGGTTATAGAGCCAAGTTTAATTTTATCTACTCTCCCCCCCTCTCAGGGGTGAGCGTCACCCCCCCCCCCCCCGCGGCCTCGAATGTGTCCCGGACCGCGGTATTTTCCACTTTAAAAGAAAACCGTGTACGATACATACAAAGTGTATACGAACGAAATAATTCTGAATAAATTTACTATAAACCTTTCATACATTCAAAAGCGATATCACATATAGGATCAGCGCAATCTGTTATCAAATACTAACGTTTTTAATTATTGATCTTTTTTTTCTGCTAAAAGTTATCTCAAAAACTTCACAAAACTTGTCAAAAGTAAAGAATACAAAATATTCTTTCTAAAAATGTATAATTTATTTCTGTTACTCTTTCATTTACCGCTGCAATGCTATTTTTAAAACTTAACTCATTTGGCCATTGAGCGAAATATAAATATTCGTACTAGTTAAACGGTGTTACTTTCAATGCCATAGACTTCTTATATGTTTTTTTGTAATCTATAAGTATTGAACTATATTCTGTATTTTTTTTAGACTCACTATTTTGGGAAATAAGGGTGTGGAAATCGTCTAGTTTTGATCATTTTCGTAAATAACTTCAAAACCGTTTTTAGAATTATGAAATATATATATTTGAGATGTTAATAATGTACCCTTTCATTTGATATGTCACACGATATACTTTGCCATTTTTTTTCTAATTTGCCCCCAAGTCTGGCCCCATGTTTCAAATTACTTGATTTACGTTACGTTACGATACACTTCCATGTTTGAGTCATCAATTTACATACTTGTACCAAATTTCAACTCAATCGGTCCAGTAGTTTCGGAGAAAATTTGCTATGATTATAGTAAGATCACTCGTGTGTCTGTGTCAGTCCGTCCGTATGTCATAGCCAATTTGCAATTCAATATCAATAGATTTATTCGCTCGTATCAACATTTTTGACGTCATTTAAACGACTTAGAGTAGTTTTTATAGCCTATAATATGGCCGGGAATTTTCACGACCGAGTAATGAAGTTTTCGTCATAATCCGTTCAGCCGTTTTCACGTGATGCGCGGTTAAATAAACAAACAGACAAAAATTCTAAAAACTGTTGGAACGTGTTCTGTTATCAATTCTAAATATCCAACTGTTTTTCGAATACCTTCCATGTACAAACTTTCGACCCTCTTCAGCTTTATTTTATGTATAGATAGATTAATAAAAATAAACGCTTTTTTCAGCAGATAAATAGTACCTACGCTAACATCCATGATCATATGATATAATATATATAATAGAAGTTCCTTACACAAATTTAAATTTTTTGCACTTTTTATTTAACCTCTATCGTCATTTTTAGTGTCACTGCGTATATGTTTGAGGAGTCACAACACCGCGACTCCAATTATACGAGACAGGCGAAAAACAATTTTCTACTGAGTATCTCTGAAAAAATCTGAATATTAATCCTTTAAAACTTATTGAACCGGGTCTATGGCGATATTTTGATTTACCTTCATTGCCTGACGTTTAATTATGTGTTCAAACCGCGACAGTATAAAGTGTTATATAAATCCTTTTCCCATAAGATATACAAAACGAACATAAACACTTTGAAAATGTAAATTACTTAATTTTGATATTGCGATGCATCGGGAAGACTTCACAGATACACACTTCAGACGAATAATTCTTTGCACAGCGTTATGGTTAATAAATAACAATGATTATTTATTTATTATTAATCATGATTTCAGGAAAAATATAATAGCGTGATGCAGGATCGTCATTTCTTTTGTATGGGCGCGCGGCGCCATGCCAGTCTGACGCCATCTGTTGGTTTCCTTTGTCCTCGCATCACGCCGAAACGGCTGCACCGATTTTTACCAATTTTGGTACACGGATAGCTGGACATCCAAAGATGGTTATAGAATACTATTTATCCGTCGTCAGTAAATAAAATAATACGAGGACGAAGTTGCGGGCACCTCCTTGTTAATTAATAAAATTAATAATATCAGAATAAAACACTCTAATATTGAAAAAAAGAGGTTAGCCGATTTAGCTAGAAACGAAATCCTAATTAATCATGAGTGGCACTGATAAAAATAATGATGAATTAATTTAATTTCCAGTACATAATTATTAACATTTAATATATAAAATTGTCCTTCTACTTGGTAACTATATTGTAAAAAACTTTAATGACAAAGAATCCGAATTCAAAATATAAAAAGTTTTTCCTCCTTTTCTAATATTATTCATTGCCTGGTCTGGTAGTCACATTTCATACGTTTCCATAAAGAAAATATTAGCTGTTCTATAAGCAAAGAGTTATCGGGTGGAAATATTCCCATTGCGAGCATTTTCGGTGTAGAATTATGAACTCAATTTACTGGAAATGTAAGAAATCGCCTTGTGATTTTGATGAAATCACAGTAATCCGCTTTTCGGGGACGTAATATCGAGCTAGTTAGGTTACCTTTTCATGGAAAAACCCAGAATCTACGAACAATGCCTAATGCCTATGCCCATGCCACCTTCGTGAAATTATTTTTGGCACTTACTTACTTTTGGTTTGAAAACTGGGGATGTTTATAGCTTAGGTACTTCAGCTAGTTCTGCTCCATTACAGTGAAACAGAAAGTCAAGTTTATCTATTATCCTTGCTAACAAAAATTGGAATTTTTCATTATTTTTCGCTCATCCAACGGGTACACTACATTTTTTTTGGGGATAGAAAGTAGCCAATGTGTTAATTTAGGGTATCAGCTACCGAATTTTATTAAAACTAGTCTAACCTATATAGATATATGTGAAGAAGAAACAAACATATAAATACTCACAAACATTCGCCTCAATAATATGAATGTGATTATTAGTTAAACTCACATATCGCAGCTAAGGGGCACCCTATCATCGCCCACAAACAGTTATTTTATTTGTAAATACTACTACTTCAACTTTTGCGGTCGTCGTTGCAGTATACGACGACCGCAAAAGTTGAAGTAATAGTGTTTTGAAATAATACTTTTAAGTTAATACAATTCCTTACTCCTTCTTCATCCTCGACAACGTGCGGCCCGAGCGATGCAAGCGTGCTCCATTTGCAAGAGGGCGGAGCGCGCGCAGCGCAGCGCTTGTGAGCCTTGAACTTGCACAGCTCGCACGACAGCGCGTGCGCCGTGCCCAGCGCGCCGAACGGCTCACGGCACACGTTGCAGAACGTCGGTCGGGCGTGTGTTGCTGCGTACCTACGAACAGACAAGAAGATCTCAGTCTATGCTGCTGTACCTACTGGTTTTATATTACACGCTTTTATTGGGACCAGAATCTTACTTACTCAACATCATTATTTTGATTCATCTAACGATACTAGGACATACATTTTTGGTGTGGTGTTAGTTTATATCACATATTTTAATTTTTATTTTTAGTATAACTCGAGGATTTATATATTTTTCTCTAATATAATATAAGAAAGAAAAGAAAGAAAGAAAAATGTTTATTCCATAAAAGCACACACAGACAGGACATTATTGGCATAACATTGTTCTATTAATTATCGTATGCGGATAAACACTTTCGACACCAACAACCCGGTAGCCGGGCGCTCTGCTCGTAGTAAGTTTTCGCTACATACGGTTTTTCCCATGTTATCGGCTACGAGCGTAGCCCGTAGAGCTACGCGGTAGCGAATGTGAGATTTTTCAATATGGTACGAGTTAGAAATATTGACATTGTGTTCGATATAATAATAGGCTTTTAAGTCTCACGTTTCGGGTGTGGCAGCGGGGGTCGACACAAAGCTAGCATGGGAAATATTTTAACCAACATTTCAGGTGACTCTGCGGGAAAGCAACCTTCTTCTTTTTTCAATATACATTTTTGATAAAACATCATTTATTTATTTATTTACCATAAAGTTTACACGGCATTACAGCTATAGACCAATGCACCGAAAAACTCAATTAATATAACAAATTAATATATATTATTATATATATATTTTATTTATGGTAGAACGTGTATCGGGACGTGTTCTTATTCGAGGTCGGATTCGAAATTCGAATTTCGAATAGATATGTTTTTATCACTCTCTTTTTCATTTCATATAGATATGAAAGAGATAGAGTGCATCGAAATTCGAATGAATCGAAATGTGGCTGAGAAATAACAATGCGTGGTCAAAAATTGAAAAAAATAAAAAGCTACTTTCTACTCACGCTCGAAACAAAATCGCATTTTGTTCACTGTTATCTCGCAGTAAAATCGCCATGTTTGAGCTGGTGTTGTGAAAAATATGATTTACCATTGATGGTCTCCACACGACAGCTTCGCCACGAGATCCGCGACCTCCCCCCCGCCGTGCATGGCGCCGCGCAGCGCGCCGGCCCACGACTCCATGTCGCTGCGGCTGTCGGCGCACAGCACCAAGCAGCGGCTTGATGTTATTACCTTAAACAAATAACGCCATCACTGAACTATTTTACTTTTGGCTACGTGCACGACTGCAGCAGTATAACTAGAAGGGTCTGTCAAAAAACACTTGAAGAAATGTCAAACAGCTGGTTCAATTTTCTTGATTACCTAATTGCTTAATATGGTAAATGTTCGATCAAGTAACCTTTTTGACAAGCACTAGCGTGGTGTCTGCAGAATCCCAAGTCCTGCCATTTGGGCTATTTTAGAGCACTTGGACCAAGGGTCTGACACGCTTTGATAGATAAAGATAGCCTTATTGCGATTCCTAAAAGAAGAAATAGAAAAGAGTGCCATGTTTTGTCTTTATCAGCGACCGAGCATTTTTTCATGGTCGGGTTATTGGCACACTTCAAATTCGAAGCAAAACAAATCAGGTAGTATCAAAAGCGGTATAGAAATAGAAGATTTTGTGTATTTAATAATTGTTATTACCAGATAATTGACATATTAACGGATGTGGAGTGTTTGTGTGTAGCCTCAAAAATGGTGGGGTGTTCAGTGCTTGGTTAGAAAAGCAACAGTTAACGAAAATAAGCGGATTTTACATTTCATGCGTAAGTAACTTGTCTTTGTGTTTTGATCACCTATTTCTTTCACAAATCTCACAAGAATCAAGTTACAAAGTTAAATCATTAGTTATATCATGAAAAAACTTGATAAAATAGGAAAAATCTGTAAATTATTTTCAAAATAACTGAGCATTTTGACATGTCAATATTGCAAATGGCTCAAATTGCGTAGCATAAATCTACGATAGAAGCCAGCTAACATAGACGTCTAAATAAATCAGTCGGTTTATAATCCAATTTGGGGATGCCTAGTTATAAAATAAAAATTACCCCCATATTTGGGGAATCTATAGCAAATTGATATTTTCAGTCCTCCGATTCCGACAGAGAAAGAACCGTGTAAAAAATGAATAGCTAGGCCTGAGAAAAATTAGATTTCTTAGCAACTAGTATTGGTGATATCCTATCTACTTATGTCATTTACAATTTTACTATTTAATTTTGCTTTGTTACAGAATGTCCCAATAAGGCGGTGCGTCCATGAACGTGGACTGTCACGATGGATTAAAAGTATCCTGAGTAGAATAGAAGGAAAAGGTGAAAGAAGAAGTTTCATCCAATTTTTTTAGTAATGGCCAGAAAAATTCTACAGTATTCAAGAGCACATCAAAAATTTTGTTTAGAAACAATTGTTGTAAATACATATTATTTAAAGTTTAAACTAATTTCATTATTTTTATTATCAGAGAACCCAAGTATATTATTTTTATTTGATTAGACGGACTAGTTTTGAAAATACTAAATATAATCAATCAGCACTCAAATGACGACACCTTGTGGAAAATTGGCCTATAAAAGAACAGCGCTACAATTTTTATACTAAATCCGCCTTAGTAATAGTCCGACTTATGATTTACTGCGCTGTGACCAATTACCTTTCGCCTATGGTCTTTTAAAATGAGGAACAAATAGATTTTAATCGTTAATTGGAATATTTTCAAAAATATAAAAATGGAATACATCATTTTTTTATCTTTTATTTGATGTTATTGGAAAATGAGTAAAAAAAGTTAAATGTTGTGAATTCGAGTACTTGGAACGTTTCTCTCTAACCACTTTTTATGGGTTTTTTTTTTGCGACCATGGCAACCCGACATTTTGACGTCATTATATATCTTTCTCTTACGCCTGGTCGCTCTGTGGCAAATCTATAACTACTATACTATATCTATGACTTGGACACATCTTTTTCTTGTCCCTAAAGAAAATGTAAGCTAATTTTGCTCCGGTTCGCCTAGGTATTTCATTGACACCACGCCACTCCTAACTAGGGAAACTAAATCAAAATGTACTACATCTAGAAATTTGGTATTGTTAGTAATAAAAATCAAGTAATCACTCAGATATATTTTTCGACATTCTTTTAAATAGAGTAAACGCCAAACTCGTAGAATGTTATGTTATGGCATATTAATATCCGTTGCCAGAACGTCGCTAGTGTATGTAGGTACATCTCGCCAGTGGTCTGTGACATGTACGCTCATAGACAGCCGTTTATGGTAAGGTGAGGTGAAGGTTTTGTATTTCAATGAATAAATAAACTATATTTATCTTAATTACTGAGTTATTAGGACATGTTACAAGAGGGTTATATCATTTATCGGGAATAGGTAACTCAAACTATATTATGACACTTTATACTCTCGCGGTTTGTACCTACTCATAATTAACACAAATTATAACGGGTCCAACGCGATATTTCATATTTACCTTCATAATCTAACGTTTCGGCGGGGTTGCACACGCCGTGGTCTCAGATGTACTCAAACTATATTAATAGATTAATTAAATTTCTCGATTAAATGGGCATTTCAAAGGTCTTTAAGTAATGTATTAATAATATATATAGGTACGCATGTATGCATAAACTAGGAAACGTCATTATCCTCTTTCTTGATTGGTTTTCCGTATTCGGATAAGAAGTATATGTATGTGTACACCAAGCTAGCCGTATTCCATAAATTACTGAAAACCTTTCAGCCACAAAACAAATACATACATGAAAAACATTAATAAAAAATGTTGGAATAAGGAATTTAACCTCCAAAATAGTCGTAACTTCTCTTTAATATAGTCTGTAGACATTTAATTTATTGGGTTATAATAAATAGCACCTAAAGATCAAGATTGAAAAGTGTAAAACTAAAGAAACCCTATCGGGACTATTACTGGTAGGAGGTGGAAACAAATTACAACAGAGAGTCGAGAAAACTGAGATGAGGGTGCGAGCCGAGAACATAATTACAGACGATTTCTCGGCTCGAGTGGACCTGCAGCCGGGGCTGTCTGCGCTATAAATAAAGACAACTCCTTCAACAACACCTACTAAAAAATATTCATAAAATATAAAACAATGCAATTCTATTTACAATGGAAGATCAATAAGTTTCTGTCAAAAATGACATTTTAGTGGCAAGCTTTTATAGCCGACTGTACTTTTCTTTGGATATCCATCAAATGCTCACTGAGACGATTCTAAATAGCCCAAGCTCGGTAGGATTGCTTTTTCTATTATAGAGTTCCTATGGCCACCTTCCGGCTCCATCATCAGATCAGCCCCATGGTACCATATTATTGTATTGTCACCGAAGTTAAGTAAGTATGCAAAATTTCAGCTCAATCGGTTGACTATATCTGCTTCAAAATTGAGTTGCAAGATTTCACCCGAACAAACATACTTTAAACATACCATGCAAGCTAAATAAAAGCTTGTAAAAAATAAGGTTTTTGGTGAAATATGATGATTGCAGTATGCAATAATAGCACGTAAAGCAGGTAACTATAGCACAGAATTTGAGGGCTCACTTTCAGTTTACTTTTGAGAGATAGCGAGACGGAATAAATAGATGGAAGTATAAACACTAAGTTATGAACTCGTTTTTAATTTTACCATACCTGTATAATAATTATTAGGATTATGATAATCTAAGATAGCAGGCTTCGTATACGAGGGGCGGTTACGGCCAAATTATATAGGTAGATACGAAACATAATATATATATATATTTTTTTTTTTATGTCATAGGGGGCAAACGAGCAAACGTATCGCCTGATGGAAAGCGATTACCGTCGCCCATAAACACCTGCAACACCAGAGGAGTCACAAGTGCTTGCCTACCCGGAGGACGAAGATAGAATACCTCTATGCTAGTAATTTCACCGGCTATCTTACCCCCACACCGGAACACAACAATGCGAACATTGCTCTTTGGCGGTGGGTTAGCAGGCAAGACGGTAGTAACAATCCGGACGGACCCTGCACGAGGCCCTACTACTCCAATATGCTCATCATTAACGAAAAAGTAATTTGGGAGACGGGAGCTTTTTATTGATTAGGTACTAAGTAATAGTACATTACATCAGAGGCCGGGAAAATGAGGATTTCCGGCCAAGTAGGTATATACGGCCGAGCGAGCGTGCGAGAGAGGCCTGATAGTGATACGACGCCGGGAATCCGTTTTCACGACGAGGCATGTATAGTGCTTTTCTCACCCATACAATGTAATAAAAAAATATACTTCAAAGAACAACATTTTATTAATTGACAAATAGGACATTTTAGTCTAACAACCAACCTTTAAAAACAAAACCTGCTTTTTGTCAAACCAGCCAGCTGTGTGAATGACCTTGTTGTTGAAACCAAAAAAAAGTTACTTTGCAGACAGGCCTGAAAAGCAGTATGAAATCCCTTTACAGTCCTCTCGAGTTGTTGCGCCCAAAAAGCGATACTTCCGAGCCTATTATAAGGAACGTAAAGACAATATTTCATTGCATGTTTGAGAAATAGTTATTTGTTATACAAGGGGGGAAAGTTGTATTTTACCCGCGAGTGTTTATTTGAAACACGAGCTAGCGAAAGGATCCTATGATTGACCACGAGCGAAGCGAGTGGTTCAAAATAGAATCCTGAGCGTAGCGAGTGTTTCAATACACAAGACGTAAAATAACTTTTCGCCCGTGTATAACACAAAACTTTTCACCTCACTACAGCGAGGAAAAAAGAATAAGGGTTTGTACTATATCTTTGAAAAATATCTGCAATAATCAACCAATTCGCCATTTATTAAAACTAAGGTCTAATTAAGCTTTCATGTAGGTATTTTAAACGGGATTTTTCAGAAAATAAGCTCATGTCAAATTTTACTTTAGCTGCGTTGAAACGTCAAAACTCTTTCTCCACATGTGGATAAAAAGCGATTTTCTCAATAGATATCAAACAAACAAACTGGCCTTTCCGAGCTAGTGAGGTGAAAAAGTACTTTTCATCACACTTAGTCGTAAACAAGGGTTTACATGCTAGAAAAGCGGGCGGTAAGTCGTAAATTACGCCCTAGGTCAGTAAGTAGGTAATTTTTGTCACACTTTAAGGGTTTACATTCTAGAAAACCAGGTGGTAAATCGTATATTACGCCCTAGGGCGGTAAGTAAATTTGGTATTGACTACTGCTATTTTTGTTTTATTTCCTCCAAAGTGTGATAAAAAACGTCGTACGTGACTCTACCTCGCCTTCGGCTTCGGGCTTCTAATAGACACTCCTTTGTAATTCCTAGTTTACCACCCTTGTTACGTAATGTACTATTACGTCTATGGACTTTGCAAAATATAAGGATAAAGGTAACTAGACTCACGCGATCCAAACTACGTTACAACTCACCAAGAGCCATAAAGGTTTATATTTATCTATGTTTTCTGTAAGCTTTTGGGGCAGAAGCTTCGTGTAATTTGCGAGGTTTAAATATAACAGAAACGCGTTAACGGTTAAATAAATTTTGTATAAAATATTGAACACTCCATCTTTCAATACTTTACAATCTTTACATAAACGAAGTTCACAAAGTTTCATACCTATTAAGAGGCTTAATACATTTTAAAATGTATTTTTTTCATATTATCACTAATATATTAATAATTTCAACCCACTTTTCAAAGTGAATAATACGTAATGAATACTTTTCCCTGAGTTTTCGATAGTAACATAGATGCAGTCGAAACTAAGTTGAAAAAGCAATTAATTTCTGCGTAAATTTCGAGTAGTTTTTGAAACAACAATTATCAATGAAAAATTCAAACTAGGTTTCAAATATATACCAACAAATCGCAATAGCGCTGTTCTAACTAGTAAAACTGATAATATGTTAAGAAACATGTTTTTGATCATAAAGAAAAATGTCGAAAACAATCAGCATTTTTGAACGGATGAGCCTTAATAGGCCATTACTGCAGAGGCCGGGAAAAGTCAGTTCATGATCGAGTATGATTTTGACCGTAGCAGTGTCCTTCAATTAAAACGAATCCACGAAGTAACATTTCCGCCGAGGCCTGTATAGTGCTTTTATCCAAATATGGTTGGAAATAATCACCAATCTATATTTTGAATACCATATATCAGCGGAGACAGTGTCATGTAGTTCATTTGGTACTTACCCATATTTTTAGGAATAGGAATAGAATTTCGGGTCCGATTCATACGTTTGATTTAAAACAAAATATATTAATGAGAATTAAAATTATATGATGACAAAATAATAAAAAATTTGACGTAATTTTTTTTTTCATTAGCCCGTTGGAGTGTCCCACTGCTGGGCAAAGGCCTCTCTGTTAGATCTCCACAACTCCCTATTGGCTGCTGCGTCCGGCCAGTTGCCTAGGAATGTATCTAAATCGTCCCGCCATCTCCGTCTCATGTAATTATTAATTTTGGTTAAATCAACAACTTTTAAACGCACGACTTTTTTTAAACCATACCATATAGTTATCATTTGGTGAAGATCGCAAGTCCAACCACTTTTATATATTGATTTGGACACCATAATTTCTGTTTTTTTTTTATTAGTTTACGTTTGTAAACTTATTAACTTTCAATTCACATATTGGTGGATGGAATGAACTCAAAGGCAAGTTATCGGATACCTTTTCAAACGATGGCATCCAATTTCATTTCACACCTCCTCATGCTCCTCATTTCGGTGGTATTTGGGAAGCTGGTGTCAAATCTACAAAGCATCACCTTAAACGCGTTCTTGGTTTGGCTCATCTCACATATGAGGAGCTAACTACCACTCTATACCAAATCGAAGCTATTCTAAATTCGCGCCCACTCACTCCATTATCATCATCACCAAATGATTTGCAACCGCTCACTCCGGGTCACTTCCTTATTGGTCGTCCTCTGACTTCATTGCCAGAGCCTACGAGTCCGGTTGGTAGCGCAGTGCAAAGATACCAAAGAATTGAACAATTACGTCAACACTTTTGGCAAAGATGGAGTGTCGAATACTTGTCTCAATTGCAAGAAAGGACAAAATGGAACCGAAGGAGCCCGTCTATTGATGTTGGTGCTCTGGTCATTATCAAAGAAGACTTCATGCCGCCTTTGAAGTGGAAGATGGGCAGAGTCACCGCCGTACATCCAGGCCAATATGGCATCATCAGAGTTGTGGACATCGTCACCGGGCCTGGATCCTGCAGACGTCCTGTCACAAAAATCGTCCCACTAGGAGTTTGAAGCCATGAGCTTCAAGGGGGCCGGCATGTTCCCGCCTCTTTGGCGACCTATTTTTATAATTAATTTAAGAAATGTCATGCTAATATATATATAAAATAAATTATTATATTATTAAAATTGTTTGTCCGTTATTCGAAATTTGTCGACATTTAAAATACATTGACAGTAGCAGAGCCGAGAAATGTTCAGTGCGAGAACTAAACGCAGAGAACAATTAAAAAGTTTTTCTAGTTCTTATTTTCTAAACTCAGTTTTTGATATTTTGCCTATTGGACAATTGTCTGAACGGTGAATTTTCAGTCTTGAAAAAATTCAACGTAAAAGTTCATTTTTACTACGTTACTGGAAACATTTACAAGCAAGTTGGAGAAAAGTCTTTTATCTATCTCTATTGGTCACTCATCGCGTTATTTATAAAATTGTGTGTTGGACATAATAATATATGTCAGGCTCTAAAACGAAATTACTATTGCTATTTGCATACATTTTTTTATATCCTACTTTATGCCAACTAAATACTATCAGATATAGATTTCGGTGAAATACACAATCGAATACGTAAATAACTATTATTCTTATCAATATTATGCCATATTAATAATCTGTATTATAAAATTATGTAAAATGACAGTATGAAAAAAATGCAATAAATGATTCGGCGAAATCATGATTCTGCTTTATGCAAAATGAAATTATGACAATCAACTTAACATATTAGTGAAACGAAAACGAGCAATACTCACTTGAAAACTGTTATTCGCGTTTTTGATGCTGCATTCGGCGAATGTAGCGTCTTCTAGGTCAAATTCATCCCACAATTGGCTCTGTAACAATAGTATCAGTTAAAGAAACTTACCACATTTAATACCAACTTATTATTCACTCATTCAATGAGTTTCTTAGGATAGGTATTTTTTACATTAAATTTATATAAAAAGTAAAATATAAAAAATACATTACAAATATAAACACATTCTAAGAAAAACCTATCCTAGGGTGCCGCCGGTAGCGGGGCAGGGCCCAGGCTACCGGTGGTTAGGGCTGCAGAGAGAGGAACCTCTTGACGATGCGCGCCGTGTCCAGGAGTACCGCCTTCTGTATCTGACCCTTGATCCAGCCATCTAGCGAGTCTCTTAAGATTTTTGTCGAGACTCTTCGCTATAAGACCGTTCGCCGAAACGACTATCGGGACTATGATCGTCGAGTCAACATCCCACATGGCGGTCACCTCGTAAGCCAAGTCAAGGTACTATACCAACTTATTATTGTTACGT
Source organism: Apotomis capreana (assembly GCA_947623375.1). Classification (NCBI taxonomy): domain Eukaryota; kingdom Metazoa; phylum Arthropoda; class Insecta; order Lepidoptera; family Tortricidae; genus Apotomis; species Apotomis capreana. Next base: position 29,089,454 of record OX392498.1, read on the forward strand.
TTAATATTAGAGTTTCCTGATTTTCTTAATTACGTGCAGATTCTTGGTTGTTACTACCTTGCTTGGTTGTCTCATGCACTAAATGCACACCGTGCCGTGGCTCAAATAGCAGCAAGTTATTTGGCTAACGACATAACATGGCCTTGCCCCGGCCCCGGTTTGTTCCCTAGGGCAGGACGTTTGCTAGTAAGTGAACCATGCCTTGTCTGACATAATAAAGCAACTAAAGTAAGAATCCGGAAAAAAATAACGATTGTGTTCATATTGATGGATGTAGGTATACTTTATCGACTGCCCGACAAAGGAATTAAATTTGTGCAAAATATACCACCATTCGAGGAAAACACGTCAGGATTGTATAGTTACAGGAAACATTCTAACAGTAGCAGTGGAAATGCCTGAAAAGATTAAGCCAAATCTGTTAGAAGAGGTAAATGATGGAATGTTAATATTTGTGAGCCACAATACAAGGGGAATATTTCAAAGCGCTAAGATAATTTTAGGCGATGAAACTTTCAAAATTGTGCAGCATCCCTTCAAACAGCTTTACAAATTTCACGCCGACTTAAGCAGTACTCCTGAAAATAATATTATAGTTAGTGCCTTTAGTTTACGGAGTCTTGCCGGACATAAAACAGAAAACATATGAAAAGTTTAACAGATTTTAAAAGATAATACCCTCCTCCTCCTCCTCCTTTACTATTCAAATTGGATTTTGAGATCGTGATGTATAATGTAATAAAAAAAGATATATCCAGACAGTAAAATATCCGGCTGCTACTTTCATTACGCACAAGCTATTGAAAAGAAAGGTCGAGAATAAGACATGAATGAATCAAAACTGGGGATTTTATTTATCAAATATTGTCAGGCTTTAGCGCACCTACGATGCTTACCGATGGTTACCTAATATTGCTAATTATATTAAAATAGGCTATTTGACTGATGTTACAGCGTACTGTAGTTATATGAATAAAATTAGCTAAATATTTCACGAAACTTTTTTGGAAATATGTGACTTCAAAGGTACGCAAATTTTATGATATTTTCTTTTAATCTAAAATAAATTTTGAAAATGTTTTCAGAATCCTCATAATTTTACGAAATAATAATTGTATGACAACTATGAACTTAAACGCACTTTTTCACGGTGAAAATGACAAATTTCTTAATTTTTCCATACAATTATTGGTACCTATACCGGCCTGTGGCGTCACTAGCCTGACGCGTTTTGTATGGAGCGTTTTTAGCGCTACGTAGGAATGTTGAACTTTGACGGTCATTTCTGACTTTTAGAGCAGTTTAAATGTAGTCAGTCCCATATAGACATTTTATTACAATAAAAAATAGAATCGATTGACATCCTCAAAAAACATTAGTCAACATGCCTATTACGTAATAGTAACTTGTGTCACTTGAGAAAATATACCTAAACGCTTATTTAACATGAAATCTTGTTTATTTCCATAATATTTAAGTGGCCCAGGCATGTGCCGAAGATAAACAAAGAGCAGTAAAAAACGTGGTTCCAGTTATCTAACAAACAAAAGTTAAGATATGGATTTTAATGGAATAACCGGCCAAGAGCATGTCGTGCCACGCTCAGTGTAGGGTTCCGTAGTTGCTCATCCTTCACAATAGACGGGCTTAAAACAGCGGTTTTAAGCCCGAGGTTTAAGTTACAAGAAAGATTTCAAGCTCTATAAAAGTAACTGTAATTACTTATTATCTTCTGGAAGTCAACTTACGTCCTTTTGAAGAAAATTATGAAATTTTGCGATAACTCAAAAACGGCTCGACCGATTTTGTTTAATATAGTTTTCATTTAAAGTACTTATAAGGCCTCATTTCTATGAATTTTGCCATAATTTTTTGACCCCTATTATTTTTAAAAGTCCTATTCAACGACACCACACACACTATATATAGTGTTGAAACGAAAAAAAAAATCACCCCCACTTTAGGTGTTCGAGAGGTAACCGAAAAAAAACATTTTTCTTTAGTTTTTATTTTACCATTTTGTCGGCGTGATACATACACATACTCATACCAAATTTCAGCTTTCTAGTACTAATGATCACGCAGCTAAGCCGCGGACGGACGGACAGACGGACAGACGGACATGGCGAAACTATAAGGGTTCCTAGTTGACTACGGAACCCTAAAAATTTGTATTGACAAGGTCGAAGGAAAAGGAATGTTAAAGGAATATTTCTTGACAAAAAGATAAGTACCAAATGATCTTGACGGCACTGATATATTAAATTCAAAATGTAGATTGGTGATTATTTTCAAGCATAATTTGGAGAAAAACACTTCTCCAACTTGCTTGGAAATGTTCCCATTAATGTAGTAAAACTGGACCGCGAAATCGTTTGCTATTTTTAGAAAGCGTTAATACAAATGAAAAAAATATATATTATTGGCCTCGGCCGAGAAATCAATATTATTTAAATAAGTAAGACGATTAAGTAAAAAAACACACCTTCCGCTTATGACGTCTCATAATAATTTAACTTTTGTTGCACAAAGTCGAGGAAGACTTTTATCATTCGAAGGGAAATCAATACCATGTTCACATACAATACAAATATTTAAATAGCATATAGAGGTGTATATATTAAATAGATTAACAAAATGTACAGGAACGATAACCATTACAGAGGTGTACGTACGTAGCATTTATGATTGGTTTCAAAGGCAAAGAAAATATATATAGACTAGTGGGTGAAGCCGGTAGGTGTAAGGGTCGCGAGTTTGTTTATGTTCCCGAAGCTTATTTTTACCAAAATTATGTAAGTAAACTCACATAGATATTTTCTTTTTTAGATGGTTCGAAGGTTGTGAACAAACGTGAGCATTCCAATAACTGTATGCCTGATGAAAATAAAAATTGCGAATCCTAACCTAACCGAAATAACAAGTGCGAGCCCGACTCGCGCATGAAGGTTTCCGTACCTATACATATATATAATCTATAACAAGTTTGTTGTATGGGAGCCCCCCTTAAATATTTATTTTATTTTATTTTTAGTATTTGTTGTTATAGTGGCAATAGAAATACATCATCTGTGAAAATTTCAACTATCTAGCTATCACCGTTGTTGAGATACAGCCTGGTGACAGACGGACGGACGGACGGCGAAGTCTCAGTAATAGGGTCCCGTTTTTACCCTTTGGGTACGGAACTGCCGTATGCCATTTAATAAGTTCGAGCATAGATACTGCGACAACTTAAGGAGAAACAGTACCTGCCAATTATAAAAAGACTGTGGGACAAATATATAAATAAATAAACAGGGAGTGATGAAGATGGCTTACAGAGTCGGAACTGAAGTCGACACGAAATTGGGAACGATCTTATGATCGTGTCATACCTGTAGATTGCATCATACATGTAAATCTTTATAGATTTACTCTTGGCTGACTATCATCACGAACGCGAACGTATTTTAATTTTTGCTTCGGAAGAAGCCAGATAAACGATTACAAACGGGAAAATGTTCTTTTACAACGGTACATTCAAAAAGTGTCCTAATCCATTCAAACAGTTGTATGTGATCTTTAGCGACCTAGGCAGCACCGAGGATAAAAACTTTGTAGTTCCGGTTGCTTATATTCTTTTGCAAAATAAGAAAAAGGATACATATATTCTTATGTTGGAAATGATTATGCCGCAAATTTCTGAACGGAACCCTTCTATATCGGACTACGAACAACCGTTTATCGGTGCCGTAAGTGTGATTCCTTTTATCAAAGCATCATGGATGTTATTTCCATTTCCAAAACCAATTATGGAGGAAAGCAAAACGATTTAAATTTAAAGAAGCATAATAAAATTAGTAAAAGCACTGTCCTATCTCTTCTGCCTGTATCAAAAATTAATGATGGATGGGATTACATAGTTTCGGAAAATGTTACAGAAGGACTATGTTAATATGCGAAAAATTCTAAGGTACGTAAAAAGGTTTTGGATGCCTAAGAACACACTGTGGTGCTGTTCCGGTGAGCGGCGTCTTACAAATAACGTCTCTGAGGAATGGAATGGGTTTATCAATAACTGCTTCAAAAGAAGATCTGTGACTGTAAATAAATGCTTAGCTGTGCTGTTAACGCAATAACAACATATCCATATAACAATACGACAAAACACGCCAAGGAACGTAATCAATATATAATACATGTACAAATGCAATTAACAAATGGTGACATTGATGTGCCGCTATTTTTAGAAAAGTTAAGGTAAACTCTGTGTTCCTGTTATAAAGTTACATTTTTTATTTTAGGGAACAATAAAATAGGTATACGTGCATGTGCGTGTGGACTGAGGGAACTTTGTTGCTTTTTGGTTGTTTCTTTATATGAAGCTAAGCTAGCTTTGTGTATCAGTTTTTTTCTAGAAGGAATCCTGTGACCGTAGATATTTTAGTAACGATAATATATTAGGCATTTGTAAAGATATGCCTTCAATAAAACTTACACGAAACGATAAATAGGTGGTTGAGAAGCTTTCAACTTGGGTGATTCTCATATAGTTTTAAAATATTAACATTTTTTTTTATTTTTTTTTCTGTGATATATTGCGGTGTATATTAAGAGTACATACCAAAGGCTAATTTTTGGTGCAGATGGACAAGCTTAATACCCTCTGCAAGTGATTAAAGTAATGCATGTGTACACGGCTGTGACATCCCTAAGCATAGTTGTGAGACTGTATAACATGGGTGTGACAATTTCATCGAAAATCAAGTAATTGTGTCAAATAACAAGTAACCAAGTAGCCAGGATCATTCACCAGCAACTTGCTCTTCGATACGGTCTTGTGGGGTCTGAGGTGCCGTACTATAAGTACGCACCGATGCCAGTTCTTGAGAATGGTCGTGCCACGCTCTATTGTGATCGATCTATCATCACAGACAGGACTATTGTAGCCAATAAGCCTGATATCGTTTTGGTAGATCGATCCAAGCGCCAGGCAGTGCTCGTCGACATCACCATCCCCCATGACGAGAACCTCGTGAAGGCCGAGAAGGACAAACTTAGCAAGTACCTTGACTTGGCTCACGAGGTGACCGCCATGTGGGATGTTGACTCGACGATCATTGTCCCGATAGTCGTTTCGGCTAACAGTCTTATAGCGAAGAGTCACGACAAACATCTTAAGAGACTCTCGCTAGATGGCTGATTTAATTTATTTTTCTTTGGTGACATCTGCGGAAAAAATACAACAAATTGATAACCCAACTTAGCAAACAAAATCATCAAATTATTCAAATATACTACAAGAATGTCACAACCAAGCATTACATGTCACAACCGAGGTTTGAAAAATTCCGTGGTCGTGACACTTAGATCTATCTATGGTCGTGACAAATTTTGAACATGTGCGACATAATGGAACAATTTGCTTTGTCTCGCCAATTTTAAACAATCACCTTATTCTGTTATTTCTGAGGTACAATTTATATAAGTATCAATAACATAACAGTAGAACTTACATTTAAAACTCATTCCACGGTGGTGACGTACTAAGGTTGTCCTTTTCTTTAATAAATACAAGAAAATAATTTTGCTATACATTCACCGCACTTTGTCATAAGCAGAACCGACAAGAAGGTAGTTTTTTCGTTCTTAAAAAGCCTAAATAGGGCTGCTAGCTTCAAATATGATTGTCTACCAAGTTACACGTATTTAAACAAACACACATGGCTGTGACAAAAAAATTGATCACAAACTTTATGATGTTCTGAATCATAAACTGTTACATTATACTTTTACAACTTTTTAATAATGTTATCAGACATTTATTAGCTTTGCGTCATTCGTATAACATTAGTCAAAATTACTTGATATTGTAGCAGAAAAAAATATTTTATTAGAAAATCGGGAGATATCACACGGCATGGACGTGACATTTTGGGCAAACATTCTTTTTTTTATATATATTTCTGAATATTTTAAGGTAAATGTGTTTATAAAAGATAAGTAGAGGATATTTGCTCAACAAAGGCATAAATAGATTTTTGATTTAAACAAAATAAACATGTGATTCTTACAAATCACAAAAAAATGCATGAGAATAAGAATTACCCACTTACGCAACTTGTTGTAGTTTTGCGACACAGGCGGAAACTCTGGCGGAAAATTCGCGATGCGCGCGGTGTGCACTGAGAGCGCGCACAAGACCAACTGTGGGCAGGAAGAGTGCGAGCAAACCTTGGCGAAGACCGTGCGTGGGCAGCTTTTCGCGCAGGCCATAAAATCAGGGCCTCTTATTGGTCTAGACGCGGTCCAATAAAAAGGGCCTCCGTCGTTTTAGATTAACTAAGATTTGTATTAAAAAAAATAAGGAAACATACTTAATCCTCATTATCTTAACTCCTATGGAATTATACCCAATGCTTGATTATAATTCGGGTAGTTGAATGACGGTATGGATGAAATCCGCCATGCCCCGTATTGTCTGAGTCATTAATAGCTGATCACCCTTGCTAATGTCAATAAGCCGCCAGTAACTAACATAATAAGGCAATAATGGGTTTATATCAAAGTGAATTCCCGAGATTCATACACGTTTATACATTATAATTTTCGGACGTTTTGCAGTATCCCGTCAACGGTACGTAACGGCTAACATGCAGTGATATTAGTTTAATGTAGTAACATTAAACTAATATCACTAAATTAAGACAAGTGGCATACAAAAGAAGACGCCTGTAGTTAGCTGTGCGGCTAATAAATTATTAATTTAATGAATATGATAAATTGATAATCATCAAATAGCCGGCTTATGTACGAGTACCACATCTTCTTAACAAAAGCTGGTAAACCGAGACTTGTTAAGTGCCCATAGGAGTATTAGCTGGGGTGATAATGCAGGACACCTTGTAGTTTTTGACTATGCGCTGAAACTTGGCACAGCTGATCCTTAGGTGATCTTGAGTGAATTCAGACCGGGAGCCGTCGAGAGCCACCGCCCGTTTAGTGGGGGGAAATTCGACGCTCCTGCGCCTTAATTAAAACAATATTACTCTAAAACTATATGAATCTATTTTTTGAACTAAAACTGCACGTTCTAACAAAAAATATTATAAAATAGAAAAAAACTGAGAAACGTAAGATGTGTTTTTTATACAGGGTGTAACCGACAGCGTACCGAAAACGAAAACCGTAGTTTTAGACCATAATCACGAACTGAAAACGAGTGTTCATTTTCTCGGAAAACTTAAGGATAAGATTTTCCAAAATAAATTATAAAACTCGACGCGCAATGTATTGCGTCCAATTCTCTCAGGTGCAGACGCGCGGGGAGGGGAGCACGCGGCGAGCGACCGGTCCAGGCGTTCCCCACTCCACTCACGCGTCAGCGCAAAACATACCGTTACGCCAATGCGCATCGAATGACATGAATGAATGCAACCATAAAAACAACGCAACCACAGATCACAACTAATGTACTACCTAACACCAATAACAACTGACCGATAAATTAAAACAGTCTAACAAGATTATTTTCATTCAAGCAAGCAAATAAAATGTGCGGGTAGGTAAACATTAATCCGACATGCGTCCGACCCCAGCGGCCTGCGCGGGCACACTGGCCTGGCGGATCAATGACCGGCCAGTACCGTTATCTGCCCCACTCCACGGGCTCCGCGTTGTACCGTTAAGCTTGCATAATACTGTTTGTGATACATTGTGTGTTTTGCGAAAAATGCTATTTTCATGCGATTTTTCATGAAAAATTGTTACTGGTAGAGTTCGATTAACGGAAAAATAAAGAAAAAATGAAAACTCGCTAGGAAAATTTGTGAATTTTCTCAAAGAAATTTCCACGATTTTCCAGCCCAGAATAATGGTCTGAAGCCATGGTTTCAGTTTTCGGTACACCGTCGGTTACACCCTGTATAATCACCAATTTTTTTTAATGTATAACGAAAGTCTTAAAACAAAAAATATGATAATAAAGCTAGACTTTTATACCGGGTGGAACGAAGCGATGTTCATTCCTGAAACTATAATGCTATGTATTTCATGTAGAATCGACCTGCAATAGTTAAATTCTTTTAATAATAAAAAAACGAAAATCGATTAAAATTGTATTTTTTAATGTATGTACAACCCTAGTTTTTTTAAACTATTATTTGACGTTTGGGAGTATTTACAATTACCTACATTTACATCCGGTGTTCGAAAGTACCGCCGTGGCGTACGATACACGCCGCTGCTCGTGCCCGCGTGTGGCGATGCACCCTCGACAAGATGTTGTGTCGGTTATTTCTTCTGCGAAGACTTTCAAAGGCCACCCTTAGCCTTTCCCTCATCTCTTCAGCCGTCTCACACTCAGTCTTGTAAACGATGTCCTTTACGGTGCCCCACAGAAAAAAATCCAAGGGTGTGAGATCTGGAGACCTAGGAGGCCAACGGTGCGGCCCATATCGGCCGATCCAGCGATCCTCAAACACATTATTCAGTGTTTCACGTACTTCGACTACTGAATGAGCTGGTGCTCCATCTTGTTGGAACCAAGTGCGTCTTCTTTCTGCCAGCGTCAACTCATCCAGATAGTCGTCGAGCTCTATCCTCAACAGAGCCATGTATCCGTGTCTGTTTAAAGTCTGAGGCAGAAATACAGGGCCTATTATTGTATCCCCGTGTATCGCCGCCCAAACATTAACAGACCAACGATACTGGTGTCCCGTATAACGGTAGGCAAACGGATTTTCTTCGGCATACACGTGTTCGTTATGCCTGTTCCACATACCGTTCCGTGTGAACAAGCTTTCATCACTTCACACACCCATATTACGTGTTTGATGAAGTCTCGGTCTTCTAACACCTTTTGCAGTAGCCACCGGCAATAGGCTTCGCGAACGGGGCAATCTCTTGGTAGTAATGCCTGGACTCTTTGTATTTTGTAAGGGTGACGGCCCTCACGTTTTAGTATTCTGAGTATTTTCGTATGAGTCATACGAAAATGTCGGCCCGCTTGTCTTGAACTTGACCTCGGATAATCTTCGAAGTACTGCAGCACTCTCTCTTCCAATCTGACATCATGTTGAATAACGCGTCCTCCGCGCTGGTCATCCTGACCCGTTCGTGGCACAATAGGACGATTGTTACCAACACGGTCAAGAGCGCGTAATATCGTACTAGAGTGTGTTGGGTGAGGAGGAGGATACCTGTTCCGGTATTGGCGCAAAGTCTCTCCAGTATTGTAATCGCACTCCGCGTACAAAAGAAGCAAATTCAAATAGCCTCTAGCGTTTAATTCCGGCATTTTTGCACACAGCATACGATACAAAAAGTCAATGTAACGTCTATCAATCATGTCAACTAAAAAGTCTAAAAACAATCTTAAGGGTATTTTCAAAGGTTTTTAAACCGATAAGAAATGGCTAGGCAATTTGTAAAAAGTTTGTTTACAAAAGTTAACTGTGTTATGAAGAGGTCATTGCACTCTAAAATAGGGTTGTACACACACACTTTTTCGTATGAAAGTTTAACATGCTATAACTGGAAAACGGTGAGAGATATTAATAAAGTTTATTTGGAGAAAATAATATTCTAAGCCTGTATAATGCCACAGTTAAAGGAAATAACGTTCTTTCGTTCCACCCTGTATATAAAAGAAAGTCGTGTTAGTTACACTATTTATAACTCAAGAACGGCTGAACTGATTTGGCTGAAAATTGGTGGGGAGGTAGCTTAGAACCAGGAGAAGGACATAGGATAATTTTTTATCTTTTTTTTAAATTTTTTTTCTTTTTTTTTTCTTTACATTTATCGACTAAAATGTATCGTTTGGCATAACATACCAATCCCAAAATATTCCATGGCATACGATTTATATCCCAATTCGAGTAGTGCGTAGGATAAAAATTTAAGAGATGTTTACAAATAAAACATAAAATAAAAAATACTGCTGATATAGATCTGCGCGGCTCGCTCGCTTCGCTCGCTCGTTAGGGTCGCAGTTAAACCTAACACTCCTCTTCGCTTCGCTCGTCGTCGTACCTAACCTAACCCAAGTCGGGCCTGCGTTAAGGTGAATTTGGTAATGTTAACATTATTGCCAAACTCTTGCTATAAGTTGAGCATGGGAAGTGATAAATTTGGGGGAAAAAAATGCCATATAATTTATGAGAAAATGAAACATTTGCTTAATAAGCATTTTCTTAATAAAATCTTGACGAAGTGAAACTTTGCCAAATGATATTTTGACCAAATGAATAAGTTGCGAAATGTAACTTTGCTAAAGATTCGTTTGGGAAATGAAACTATTCCGATAAGTTATTTGGGAAACATAATTTGCCAAACGGAAGAATTCCGTTTAATTGTATATAGATTGTAAGACTATCTTGTACTTGTTTCTGTTTGATCTCCAATAAATAAAAATAAAATAATGACCTGTTTGTTATTAACTTTTCTGTACAATATACTGTTTACAAACATACTTTCCATAAAATGTTTGACTGTTTGTATGTACGAGTATAATAATGTTAATAATTAAATAATAAACTTTATTCTGTAAGTAGGCCACAGGGGCTGACATGTCTGAGTCTACCGACATTTGACAAGAGGAGACCAAAGAAACGCCGTATGTATATATGTACCTATGTAAGTTCGGGTCAAATCTCGGAAATTAACATAAACAGATTTCTAGTCGTTCGCTTGATCGGGGACAATGCAATAATATGAAACCATAGATGTGGTTTGGTCTGGTGACTATTGGAACTCCTATACTTATTACATTGACGATTATTGAATGTTAATTTAAAACTTTCGTGAGACATATTTAATTATACTAAGCGTCACTCACGTTAAATTCACGGTTATTTACTAACTTTGTACGGTAAAAATAAAAAGTTTTGCGATCTATTGTAATAACATTATATAACAATCGCCGGTCAGCGCGGTTACACGAGAGATTCGCTTCTCTGCTAAACTGGAGTCTAATTCAAAGCTCACTACCTCTTTACGTACAACGTAAATTGCGGCATTAATTTACAGATTCACCTTTTTAGCTCCTGTTCTCATTGAGAATAATATTATATAATATATTTGACATAAAAGAACGTATAAAATTCCTTGTACATCTACTCCCCCTATTGGCAATGTGAGTATTGATCTCGTCCAACGTGACTACTGCTCACAATACCGTCAATACGATCACATAGCCTTTAGAAGTATTTTCTATTATACAGAGCGGCATTATCACGTGTAAACCGGTCAGTTTCAAAGGGCATGTAACACGAAGCACGTGTTCTATTAAATGTTTCATTTTATTTAAGTAAACTTCTATACAAAGATATCAAAGGAAACAACCCATTACTTATTGTGCACAGGAAATTATTTACCGCAAAACTTTTTCCAAAAGAAGAAATGCCAACAATTTTCTTTGAAATTCGTTTTTCTTGCAATAAAAGCAATAGACGAGACTATTATTTAACGTTGTCGCTAGTTTTATTTCAAATATTCTTAAGCCGTGTAGAGACGAACGAACAATCCATCAAGTATCTTGTTCGTACTTGTTGCACGTATGAACGCAATGAACATCAACCACAACATGACAGTTTATATGATTGATTTTATATGATTTTGTTCGTTCGCAACAGAATGCGTCAATCAAATAAATGTGACTTTTAAATTCACAAGATACCTATTAGTTATTTTTCTATATCAATATAACCTTTGGTATATATTTTGGTTAAATTTGTTGACATTTCAAAACGTGTGCAAAACACTAGTGCTGTATCGCGTCTTGAAATTTTAAAATAAAGTCCCAGAGAGGTAAAGAATTGACGTTATCGCAGTTACAGAGGTCAAAACCTCTAATTTCAAATGAAACCTTTTATTATTATAGTACACTAGGGTGTACACCTGGGTGGTAAGAAGGGGATTGTATAAGGAGCTCGACGCCGAAGGCGGAGAGCTTTTAATGGCCTGAGTTTGTAATTCCCTTACTACCCGTGATAAACACAATGTTTTTCATCTGTGAGGAAATAAAAATACATAACACAAAAATAAACATTAAACAATTGTCTGAATTGACAACTAACTCTTTCTGTTTTTAGGGTTCCGTAGTCAACTAGGTCTGTTTGTATGTATGTCTGTCCGTTCCGGCTTAGCACCGTGATCATTAGTAAGTACTACTATCACGTCGACAAAACGGAAAAAAAAAAACAAAAAAAAAAGTGTGTGTGTCTGCTCCGACGCACGACTGGAGTTTACTCTTCAGGCCAGGCGCGCACCACGATTTTTTTTAGTCGCGCGATAATTTTGTCGCACAAATAAGCGTACTTATGGGTTTATGAAAATCGTGGTGCGCGCACTCTCATATAAATAAACCCATAGACGCTGACGGAACAATTCTACGGGTATGGCTACGCCGGGATTAAGAGCCGTCCAGGCCGTCAAAGCATCGGAGGCGTAAGGAATGATAGCCTTGTCACCATCTAAAGATAAAATTTGAGTGACAAGGTCCACCACCCCACACGCCGAAGCCAGGAAGGCAGGGAGGCTCACATCTCGCGCGCGACGCACGGCCAAACCACCAGTTCGAATCGGCAGAGAAGCCTGGTCCCATTGACCTTGGTTAAGGGAGACGTTCAGCACCTTTTCCAAACTCTCCTTCAACACGAAGTCAAAGGAGTCTGTCTGGACAGGGTGCAGCCAGGCTGGCACGGTGCGCAAGAAATATGTCAGCTTAGGCACGGCAAAGCAAACTCGCAACATAACGAGGGCTACGTGAGCCGAAAGTTCATTCAACCTCTGCGCAGCCATCAGCAGAAGCAGCTTTCTCTCCTCGAAGGCTTCAGGAATGGCTTCTGGGAATATTGGGGACCCCAAGAGGTTAAAAGATCTCGCCGACAACACTTTCAGTCCGGGGAGCAGAGCACTGAATAAGGGGAAAGAATCGTGTGAGTTGGTACTGCAGGGGAAAAATTCGCATTTGCTGAAATTAATATCTAAACCCAGAGCTTTTAAACGAGGCAGGAGCATGAGCAAGTCTTGTTCCACTTCTTCAGGTTTACCACCTAGGGTACCGTCATCTAGGTACCAGATATTCAATGGGGATTTAACCTCTGAAATTACCTTTTGTATGGCCAGACAGAAAACTAAAGGGCCTAGCGGATCCCCCTGCTGTGCACCAACTTGGGAAAGAACAAGAGGACCATTGTAGAAAAGATTAGAAGCGGAAGAATATACTTGGAAAAGAAAGGGGTAGAGTGATGGCACTTTATCCTTCACTTCGGACGTAAGCTCCTTAAGATGAACAGGGCGGATACCACCCAAACCGGCGGCCGAACTATTGTTGAAAGAGCTGAGTGCCTGCACCACTTCCTCCGCCTTAACAGTTAAGGCAGAAATAGGCCGGGACGGGGCTGGATGCTTCGACTGCAGCGTAGCTAGTCTCAGGGCTTGACGGCGCCACGCCCTCATCCGACATAAGCACTCGCACTGCACCTGAGAGATCCCCTTCATGTACTTTACGCTCAATTGTCTTCAGTATGGAGTGTGATCTCAAAGGCGTGGTCTCTGCACCGATGTTCCCACTGATATCAAAAGAAGCAGAGTTAATATTTCTCTTAACTTTCGTGGTTAAATTGCCCGTGGCCGACGCTTCAGGCGATTTGAGTGCGGAATAGGCAAAAGACAGTAAACTAAACCATTCGAGAGTGCCATTGCAGTCGATACACTTATCAATGAGGTCGCTCAATTTGGCCGCTGCCAAGTTTCGCGCCCCTTTGGGGATATGCCGTAACACACGTACTGACTGCTTTAACGTAGCTAGATCACCAAAATCTAGATGAATGGGGTTTTTACCATGAGCTTGCTGTGAAACCGACAGCCTAGGGTTGGAAGGGATGACTTGGGGAAAATGTTTATGCATGCGCCCTATATGCACTTTAAGTCCATGAGGGGTAAAAGTTCGAGTTGAGTTGGGACAATGGAGACAGCGCAAGGATGAAGAAGGATCACTCATATTTATAACTAACACTTACAAATAAAAGCAATACAAATACAAGCAATTATAATAAAAAAGATACAATTTAAAAGCCAACATCAATAACATAACAATTTCGATTTAAACTTCATAGCTTCTTGTCGGTCGGCAAGACTCCCGTCTAGAAAATGAATGGCTCGGTTGTGTTGGATCGTTGATTTATAGTCCTACTCCCATTTTTTAAGCGAATCCCATTAGCTTTGTACCCGATGAACAATACACATTATCTGTATTGTTAGCTGTGGCCACAACTGCCACTTCAAAATGTAAGGCGTTATAAGTGCAAATTACTTTTACACTAAATTAGTCTTTAAGTCAAACAAAATAAGGTTTACTCTTAAACAAAGAGAACACAGATGTTGGTCACTTCGTAAGTGAAAGAGCAGTGAAGCTCGTTTCGATGCTTATAAAGACAATGAAGTGACCAACATCTCTGTTCTCTTTGTTTAAGAGTAAACCTTATTTCGTTTGACTTAAAGACTAATTTAGTGTAAAAGTAGTTTGCACTTATAACGCCTTACATTTTGAAGTGGCAGTTGTGGCCACAGCTAACAATACAGATAATGTGTATTGTTCATCGGGTACAAAGCTAAGTGGATTCGGTCAACCAAAAGAATTATTTCTATATGTATGTATTTATCCTGGAAAGTTTCACGAAATCAAAACCATTCTGCGGCTGAATGCAGGAAAATGAGAGCAGCGGTGATGGAAAAGTATTCACGCCTTCTCTATTTCTAAGCTTAAAGCTGAGTCACAATTAAAGCGGTCTCTCTCTCTACAGCAAGACGTCTTCTTCGATCTTAGCACCATACAAGCACGGCTTAAACACCAAGAAAACACGGTCTTTGCATTGCACGTTATAAAAGTTGTAATCTTGGATATCACAAAAATTCGTTAGGTTTATTTGGGAGCTGAAACGAACACGTAGGTATCTTTTAGCCGATTGTGTGACGGGCGCTATTGTTTCAAAAGCAGCACATTTAACCCGTTAAGAGGCCTTATTCCTTTTAAAAATTATTTTTTCCATATTATGACAAATATATTGATAATTTCAACCAAGTTTTTGAAGTGAATAATACTTTTCCACGAGTTCTAGGTAGTAACGTAGCTATTTCTTGCTTTCATTGCTTACAGTAGAAAATAAGTTGAGAAAACTGATGTTCCGCGTGAATTTTGTCAATTTCGAGTAGATTTTCAAACAAAAATTATCAATGAAAAATTCGAACTGTAGGTTTCTAATATATACCAATAAATCGCAATAGCCCTGTTCTAGGTAGTAACATCAATAATATGTTAAGAAACATGTTAGATCATAGAGAAAAGTGTCTAAAACAATCAGCTTTTAAAAGGAATAAGGCCTCTTAAGCGTAGATTTTATTATATTTTATTTATAAAATTTTGTTGACACTCGACATGAAGTTGACATTGACAATTTTATAGTTTGTTTATGTGAACATAATGGTAGTTTAAAAAGTCGTATCTCAGTATACGATCGGGGTAAAAGTACGACTTCTTAATTTAGCAGGTTATGCGTTAAGCGTTATAGACTAAGATCCCGATATAAAACGACCTTCACCGAGATGTTTATTTGATGAATGTATTTTATATTTAGTTTAATATGTCAATAAATATATTGCATATGGGTTGCCTAACAATTTTTAGTCCAGGGTATGTTTAGTAAAAAATAAAAATATTTTTTTTTTTAACATTTCACCGATTTGATTATTAGATAAATTCATAATTAAATAATCTTTAATTTTATTCAGTTTCAATTCAATAATCAGACCGTTGCAAAATGCTAGTAGGTATAGATTTACCTGTCTATACCTGGCTACCCGATAGTTGTGACGGGAAAAGAATAGGCAACCTAACGTTTGCATATTCTATGGGCTTCATACTTTCGATTGGTATAGAAGTTATCTAATATTAATCAAACCGGTGAAATGTTTAAAACATTTTTTTTTATTATTAATTAAACATACCCTGGACTAAAATTTGGTAGGCAACCCATATGCAATATATTTATTGACATATTAAATTGAATATAAAATACATTTCATCAAATAAACATCTCGGTGAAGGTCATTTTATATCGGGATCTTAGTCTATAACGCTTAACGCATAACCTGCTAAATTAAGAAGTCGTATTTTTACCCCGATCGTATACTGAGATACTACTTTTTAAATTAGCACGGCAGATACGTTCGATTTTATACCCCATATTTTTCATACCCCGGGCTTATATATGAAAATCGATTCTTAAGGAGTAAACTCCAAAAACTTATTTTCGGTTACGTCCCGTACACCTAAAGTACGGTGTTTGTTTTTTCGTTTTAACACTGGTGTGTGGGGTGTCGTTGAATAGGTCTTTTAAAAATAATAGGGATTTTCAACTTTCATTTTTTGATATAGTCAGCAGTTTTGTAAACATTCGCACCCGAAATCCAAAAAATAGCGTCTCTATCGTTTCAACTTCAACCACGGGTCAAAAAATTATAGAAAAATTCATAAAAATGAGGCCTGTATCGCAAAAAAATATTTTTTTTTTAATGACGTAAGTGCCGCGCGGTGTCCTCATACTTCGAACGATACACATATTAGTTAAGTGCCGTACTGTATTAAAACATTTCGCTCAATCTGGCGCGTATATTCGATAACTTCCAGAAGGTAATAAGTAATTACAGTTACTTTGGCGTTTACGATCCTTTTATAGAGCTTGAATTTTTTCTCGTAATTTAAACCTCGGGCTTAAAATCGCTGTTTTAAGCCCGTCTATTGTGAAGGATGGGCAACTACGGAACCCTACACTGAGCGTGGCCCGACATGCTCTTGGCCGGTTTTATTTAATTTTATTTACTATAAGCATTGCGTCGGGGATAATGCAATACCGCGTAAGTAACAAGTGTAGAAACGAATCAATATTCAAACAAATGCTAAGCATTTTTTTTAAATGAGAACTTTATCGACAACTGGTATTTACGCGGTATTGCACTATCCCCGACGATTGGCAACACGGCCATCAGCTGAAACAGAAAACAAATATAATATAGAATCTTACAATCTATCATTAAACAAACACAAATTAACATATTATGCACCAAATTTTTTTTTATTTTTATTATCTTTATTAATTAGAAAGGGGTTTTGTCACACAGTGACTATGTCACCCCCGTTGAGCACCAAAAATTAATACCTAATATTATATAACTTAAATACAAACAGATATTTTGTAACAAAACTATAGTACTTAACAAATAATTTGTAACTTTTTTCTGTACAGTCTACCACAGATAATGCTAAGCGCATATAAATGCGTTTAGTTTATGTAGAAACTTGACAGGCTATACTGCCAGATTGAACCGATTAGTCAAAATTAAATAGTATAAATGCAATAAAATGAAATGAAGTTAAATATACCGTACTAGCTTTTGCCCGCGGCTTCGCTCGCACAGGTCTGGAAATGTGTCTGTGTAACTTTCTACCGTCTTATTGTTTGTTAAAAGAATTCAACTAATTATTAGTGTCGATTTCTGTAGGTATTTATATTTAGATCACGCCGTAGCATAACACATCGGACTATTTACTTTCCGGTGAACCGAACGAAATCATATAGACAAAAGTTATGTTGCCTAACAGAAGCAGAAGAAGTTTAGTCCAGCTCTCTAAGGGCCATCAATAAAAGCAAAGAAAAAGAATGCATCGGTTATTATTTTAATGTTGTTAATTTTTCTGTCTTCGTCGTACCTAAAGAAAACTTTAAATCGTCCTACTTTATTGACAATTGTAATACCTAACGGAGACTCTAATATTTTGGAACTAATCTAGGTGCGTTGTGGTCGCAAGATACCCAACACTCCTATTCTCTGAGTATTTATTTTTTGTATTCATTTGCGCTGTTACTCAAAAAATATATTGCGCTTTTACACATTTCCCATACAAACCTTGGCTTTCCGTTTAATCCCCTTAAGGATAGGAATTTCGGAGATCGTTTAAATCAGTATTCTCAGGTAATAAAAATACTTTTTAGGGTTCCGTACCCAAAGGGTAAAAACGGGACCCTATTACTGAGACTTCGCTGTCCGTCCGTCCGTCCGTCCGTCCGTCTGTCACCAGGCTGTATCTCAAGAACGGTGATAGCTAGACAGTTGAAACTTTCACAGATGATGTATTACTATTGCCGCTATAACAACAAATACTAAAAATAAAATAAAATAAATATTTAAGGGGGCTCCCATACAACAAAGGGATTGGTTGCGTTAACTTTGCACCTCATTTGTATGGAGCGCTATACATACCAGGTGCAAACTTAACTTAACCACTTAAGGATGGAAAGTTTTTGTACGGAACCCTCGGTGCGCGAGTCCGACTCGCACTTGACCGGTTTTTTTACATATTAATGCAGGCCCAATTCATTCAGAGGATCCCACGTTTTCCATTCAATGTTTTACCATCTAATTACCTTGCATTTAACCTTTTTAGGAGATTAATTTCCTAAAATGAATGCCGAGCTTAAAATATTCCTCACATAAACTTTCAACTTGCCCCCCTAGACAAAAGTGTTGAAAGAAGTATTTTTGCGGCTCTACACGGAATATGAACATAATCCCATTTCTTATGCAAATAATCACATTTTTCTTGTCTTAACTTTCGCCTCCCATTAAACCAATTTTGGAAATGAATTTCCAAAGAGTATTGTATAGTATACCTCATTCATAAATTCATGTTAAATGTTCTCCTCACCTTCAATTTAACCTGCTTAGGGGATGAATATTAAAAAATGTTTTTTTTTCTTTCTTTGTATAGAATAACCTATATACTTACGAAATATTACCATTCAAGTTCAAAGAATCCCAAGCTGTTCATACAAACTTTGACCTCCCACTTTACCCCATGAGAGGTTGAATTTTCAAAAACGCTGATATCAATATTCTCAGTTTTTGATGAAGTATCGGCGCTGCACCCCCAAAAAGGCCACGTTTCTTATACAAAGTTTCGCTTTCCATTTAATCCCTTTCGGGGGTCAAGTTCCAAAAATGGTGAAAGTTTTTTCCTGACTTTGTATTGAAAAACCTATACACGGAATATTAACATTCTTACTCAAGGAATCCCAAACTCGTCATACAAACTGTCACTTTCCACTTTATCCCATTAGGGGGTTGAATTTTCAAAAACGCTGAATGCTGGATTCCCAGTTTTAGATGAAGAGTCTACACGCAAAAAATGCACCCCTTACTTATAAAAGGCCACGTTTATCATACAAAATTCATCTTTCCATTTCACTCCTTTGGGGGATGAATTTCCAAAAATGCTCAGTGCAGTTGTTTTGTTATTGTGTATAGAAGCACATGTAAACGAAATATTACCATTCTTACTCAAGGAATCCCAAACTCGTCATACAAACTGTCACTTTCCACTTTACTCCATTAGGGGTTGAATTAAAAAAAAACGCTGAAATCAATATTCGGTTTTCGCAAGGAGCCCCACGCTGCACCCCTTACTCAAAAAAGGCCACGCTTCTTATACAAAGTTTCACTTTCCATTTAATCCCTTTTAAGGGTGAATTACCAAAAATGGTGAAACTTGAAAAATCCATACACGAAATATTACCATTGTTACTTAAGGAATCCCAAACTCGTCATACAAACTTTCACCTTTCACTTTACCCCATTAGGGGTTGAATTTTCAAAACCGCTGAAATCAATATTCTCAGTTTTAAACGAAGAGCCCTTGCACCCCTTACTCAAAAAGGCCACGTTTCTCATATAACGATTTACTTTCCATTTAATACAAATTTTCAGCTGCCACTTTACCCCATTAGGGGTTGAATTTTCAAAATCGTTTCATATTCTCAGTTTTTGATCTACAATCTCAGGTTTTGGGTCTACACGTAAGATGATGCACCTCTTAATCAAAAAGACTACGTTTCTCACACAAACTTCCATTTTCCATTTAACCCCTTTTGGGGATGAATTTCCAAAAAAGCTGAAAGTTGTTGACTTATTTCATAATGAAGAACCTATACACGAATTATTATCTTTCTTACTCAAAGTATCCTAGGTTCTTCATACAATCTTTCACCCCCCATTTATCCCCCTGAAAGGATGACTTTCCCAAAATCCTGAAATTAGTTTTCTTGTTTGTTGATGAAGAATCTGTACACGAACGTTTGTATCTCTTACTCAAAAATTACACGATTTCCATAGAAACTTTCAACCCCAATTTGACCCCCTTAGGGGGTGAATTTTGAAATATCCCTTCTTATTCCTTGCCTCCATTGTATATTTGATCTATTTTACAAATTTGAAGTTCCTAGGTTCAGTAGTTTCGGCTCTACGTTGATGAGTGAGTCAGTCAGACAGTCAGTCAGTCAGTCACTCAGGACTTTTCAGTTTATATGTATAGATTAGTTAAATGCACAATGAAAATAGCTTTTCATCAAGTTTTGGTGATACAACAAAAAGCCTTGGCTGGATTGATACAGGGCGAACGATATGAAGTGTTACCAATTTCAAAAGGCTACGATTTTTTTGGTTGCAACAAAGTTTATTTATTATTACGAATATAATTAGAAAATATAACATTTTTTTTATTAATATATTTTAACTCAATATGACCACCTGCCTTGACTATGGCCTTCAGATGGTCGAAATATGAGTTGCACGCTGCACGAATGTGGTTTTGCGGTATGTTGTGCAAATTACGTACGATCGCTTTCTTCAGTGTATCCATACTGGCATGCTTTCTTGTCCTAACGTTGCTCTCCAAAATTGCCCAGATAGAAGGGCCATTTTTTCTAAAGTTGTACACCCCACTTTTTTTGTATATTTTCGATATTTTGGGTATTTTCTACTCAGAATCACGAGCTCTTTCTACCTAATTAGGAGAAAAAAACTGTCCTGGCCCAGAAATGAATTGACAAAAAAAAACAAATGCAATTTTCGTTTACTAAGAATTTTGTCAGATATGGCCATGTGTGAATTTGGTAACACTTCATATCGTTCGCCCTGTACCTTCTTAGTAGTGAAGTAATAAGTAATGTACAGTCGCCATCAAATATATCGCAGCATATAAGGCGTTCATAAATATGTGAACATGTACTGTAACCGAACGGCCAGTCAATAAGAGTCGTGTTCGTACGCGTCCTATATTTTCAAAACTAAAAATATAGGACTCCCTCTGGGAGTTATAACAATCCATAACTCCGGCGGGGATAATATATAGGTAGGTATTTTCCTTAAGCATGTACAATATCTTTTGCGAGCAAAAGTGATGAAAAAATACGACTTAAAATATGGTCTCAGTAAAAGAGATAAAATACGCTCGCTGTTTCAATAATAGAGGCAATTGTGAAGACAAAATCGAAATAACGAAGAAGTCTGTATTGTCCCACTAACAGTGGTAATTCAGTGGTAAATTGTCGGGACATCAGCTCGAGTTCGGGCTATGGAGGTTTCTCATTTATCCGTCCCATTTATCTAAGTTTGACTGTATTTTTTTTATCGTTGCTTTGCTTCTTTTGTTGATTATATTTCATATCACAGCAAAGATAAAACTCTCACGTGAAAACATTCGTGAGATGTTTTATTACGATTTAAGGCGTGGGTTATCACAACAACAGTGTTGATCTACTCAAATTAACTATTGATGATGAAGCAACATCGAAGACGACTGTGTATCAGTATCACTGGATCAGTGAGTTTCATTGTGGGCGTTGTATGCTCACGCTCACGAACGAATCTATAGACAATCACAGAAAATCGACTGTCATGCCACAAAATAAAGATGATGTGCAAAAACTAATAATGCAAGATCGACATGTTACTAATCGCGAGATAGAAGCATCTCTAGGCATTAATATGATGAGCGTACATAAAATATTACATGAGCATTTGATTGTAAAAAATATTTGTTTCCGTTGGATCCCGCACAACGATTAACAAAAACAAGTCCGTGTCGAATGGTACACAAGAATGTTAACAGAATAGTATGTGTGCCAGCTTCAACGAGCCGATTTTCATTGGTGATTAACAGCAAAAGATAGAGTAGAATCGCGTAGCTTGTAGTAGGGGGCCGAGATCCACTTCAGATCACTGAGTCAGCGTAATAAGAAGATAATACGAGGGGCGTTCAAAAATTCTCGGTATTGACACATTTTGAACCTTTTTAGTCTGGCTGGTAAATGGCATTCATTAGTATAAAAAATGAGTAAAATTCAATCGGTGATGTTCTTTTGTTTTTCTGTAACTGCCGAACAAACCTGATCAGTTGATCACTATGAGCGATTTTTCAATGTTAATTAAACTAGAGCACCGAGCGGTAATAAAATTCTTGAGCAAACAGGGAAAAAAAAAACAAAAAGTTATAAAAGAAGAAATGGATTAAGTTTACCGTGAGTCCGTTCCTTCTTTATCAACAATTCAAAAGTGGTCAAGTGAATTGAAGTGTGGTAGAGAGAGTATTGAAGACGACCCTAGACCTGGGCGGCCCGTCATTTATTGAACTGTGCGGTGAAAATTCTGATGAGGTACTGCAAAAGATTGTTACCGGAGATGAAACCTGGGTTCAACATTATGACCCTGAAAGCAAACAAGAGTCCGTGCAGTGGCACATCCCAAGAAGTTTAATGTTACGCTGGCAAGGTCATGGCCACAATATTCTGGGACTGTGATGGAATATTGCTGATCGATTATAGAGAAAAGGGTGTAACTAGTACAGGAGAGTACTACGCTAATATTATACGCCAATTAAGAGAAGCAATTAAAGAGAAGAGAAGAGAAAAAATTGCCAAGGGAGTTCTGCACGACAACGACCCTGTGCATAGTGTTCATATTGCCAAGGCTGCTGCTCTTGAATCTCTTCTTGAATTGCTTCGAAACTATTACACACCCACCGTATAGTCGACACTTGGCCACGAGTAACTTCTTTTTGTTCTCCAATCTCAAAAATGATCTACGAAGTCATCGATTTTCTGACAATGAAACTTTGAAGGCAGCCGTGGATGGCAGATGGAGCATTTTAACACCCAAGTTTTTTTTTATGAGGGGTTAGAAAAAGGAATTGCCGATCTTATAAGTGCTTAAACATACATTGCAAAATAAAAATAAGACGCATATCGTATTCTTTTGTTTTCATTCTAATACCGAGAAGTTATTGAGCGCCTATTGTAAGTATAGTCAAAAACTGTCTTTAAGAAGCTCATTGGCGATGGCGACCCTACCTTAGTTCAGGAAAAGCTGTAAAACCTTGAACAACGTAAGAGAGTCGCCTGTTTATCGGTTTTCTACAGGATACACTTTGGTGAGTGCGCACTAGGAGTTAGGAGGTGCACTGCATGAACTGGTTCCGCCGTCTCCGTTCCGACATTACAGAACTCGGTGCCCTTAATTATGTTGTCGATTTACCACTGGTTTATACGAAACTTTTTGCGTCTACTTTTCTTATAAGGACAGAAAAAGAGTGGCACTCCTCTTCCTAGGCCACATTTTTCCTGAAAACCATAACTTAGATCTCTTCAAGTCGAGAGTGAATAGGCATCTTCTAGGCAAGCCTGTTCCATCCATCTTAGGCCTTATTGTTACTTAACATCAGGTGCAATCAAGGTCAAATGCTTGACTATCTTGAATAAACAAAAAAGAATACTGGATCCTTCTTCGGTATGATCCCGAAACTAAACAACTCACCAGTGTGGGTGTTCCAAAAAGAACCGAACCCAACAAAAGTAGTTCGTACGTAAGCACTCTATTATTTTTAAATAGCCTGTTTTATTTTTGGCTACAGTTCCACTAGAGAATCGTGAAACAGTAATTCGGAATGGTATACGACCATTTATTTGCCGGAAGTTTTTGAGGAAATACGGAAATCTACACAGCGACGTAGAACAGTTCTTCACCATGAATAGCGTACGGACATACGGTGGCAATCTGAACAGAGAGGAAAATGGAGTCGTTATTATCTACAAACTTTATATGATTGAATGAAAAAATTCAAAATTTGTATGACATTACTTATAGAATCAAATACTATGACGGAAATGTTAAATTAAACATACCTGTAGGTATGCTATTCCATTTCTTTTACAATTCTCACACTTAATCGATGTACTTCCTAACCATATACAACCTTCATTACTGGCAAAAAACTACATAAATTACAGATGACAATGTAATTTGATGTTGCCGATTTAGACAACTGTTTATTATATTTGTAATCGTAATACGTTCCGTGATGCATAAAAATAAAACAATATGAATGATCCACCAGAATAAGAAGTGGCAT
This sequence comes from Apotomis capreana, assembly GCA_947623375.1. Classification (NCBI taxonomy): domain Eukaryota; kingdom Metazoa; phylum Arthropoda; class Insecta; order Lepidoptera; family Tortricidae; genus Apotomis; species Apotomis capreana. The sequence continues at coordinate 29,113,740 of OX392498.1, forward strand.
GTTTTAGAGAAATCAATTATTTAATCGTTATTCATTCAATCATAAAATATACCTAGGCGACTCCATTTTCCTCTCTGTTCAGATTGCCACCGTATGTCCGTACGCTAACCATGACAATATTAGCTGTCACGCGTAACGTTGAAAAAGTCCGGAAAAATTACCGTTTTTTTCATTCTACTCCAACAACAACAGAAAATAGAAAAAAAGTCACGAAAGTTACCGCTCTTATTTTTCAGAAATAAGGGTAAGGACAAAAAAGTTGGATGAAATTAAGGCGTAGTTAGCGAGGAAATAAAAGCGATTGGAATAAGTTCCGTTGTGTGACAAAAATCAACGATACAGTAAGGAACCTTAAATTAGAACCTTAAGGATAGGATTATTGGAAGGCCAACTGTCGTCGCACAACGGAGACTTTGATACAAATATTAATTGAGTGAGTTAAGGGTGAGTTAAGGTGGTAAACTTTTTGGTCTTCACCTATAAGCGATTTAAACCGAAAAAAGCTAATTAAAAAAATAATGTACTTATTAAACGTTTTTAAATCTTTATACATTGTTTTTTAATGCTGGCGGCTACGTTGACATTGTGATTAGCAATCAGAAATAAGTGCTATAATAGTATTTTATGCAATCGTTGCACAATGAAGGTTCTTAAAGTCGAGTACCGCGTTTAGGTCACGAGGCTTGCCGAGTGGCCTAAGTAAGGTACGAGATTTCGTCAATTTTCGAAAAATTTTTGACTTGTAATTTCAACCAATCAGTGGATAGTAGCGTTCTTTTTTAAATCAAATATGCTGATGTTCTGTTATTGTTATTATTAGAGTTGAGTAGAGAGATGTCTTATGAATATTAAAGTTCTGTAGCGGGATAGCCATAGAGGATAACCATAGAGTATAGAATTTTGTTACAAGATTAAAAAGTGTGTTATTGTGATTTTGTCTGTGAAATTATAATTGACATATGAGAAAGAGATTTGAGAAATTACGCGAGTATAAAAAGACATTTTATCATATCTTATCGAACACGTAATGAAGTATGGAAGTCAATTTATTACTTTGAAACTACCCAGTAAAACGAGATGGGCTGGGGCAATTGAAACTTTCAAATCACTCACAGAAAACAGGGAGGCTTAGAAATCATTGGCTATATTACTCAACAGCGAGCTCATATCGATCCCAACATGAAACAAATAATTTTATCAGATTCCTTGTGGTCAACATTAAAGATCATGGAAGCAATTTTGTTGCCAATATCCATAGCGATAGCAAACATTGAATCCGACGAAGCACATCTATCGGAAGTTCCGGCTGCATTCCTCCTCCTCCATTGATTTAGATTTTCCGGACGATTGCACCGAAATTGCAAATAGCAAGCCAGTGTGCAGCCGATGCACTTAGCTGCATAAATGTTTTACCCCAGGTTTCATAAAACTGTGTTCGACGGATATCACATGATAACGACGGACATAACAAAATTGGCTGATAATTGAAACATAAATACATGTGATTTGAAGGCTCAATTCGCCGAGTATCAGGCAAAAGGAAGTTTTTGGGCAATTGAATTTATTTGGCGGCCTGTGTTGAACAAAACCCCGCTGAATTGGTGGAAAGGGTTATATATGCTCTACCAAACTGCTGTCAAGTATTGCTGTTAGATTGCTCAATATTCCTCCATCATCCGCCGTAGCTGAAAGGAATTGGTCATTGTTTGGACGGACACATGCCAGAGATAGAAATCGATTATTTCCAGAACGGCTTAATAAATTAATATTTTTTCGGGCGACTTTGCACCTACCAATGGACTACACCGTAATTAATAAATAAATTTCATAAATTTCTGAAAAAAAAAACATTTGATCTATCCGGTTTTCGCAACGCTTGTCACGCGTCAGCGGAAATAAATCGGATTTTGGAAAGCCAGAAGTTAACGGATAATCTGCCGTACAGCCCTGATTTAGCATCAAATGACTGATTTGTTAGATCATTTTCCCGAACTCATTATTTCTTCGTAGTAAATTTTCCGTTCGCATATTTCCCCGAAAGTTCTTTTCACAGTATTATAGTTTTTGGATTCTTTATTTAACGCTGTATTTTTTTTCAAGAGCATACTTTTTATCGTCTTTTTTCAATGAATTTACACACTCGAGACTGTGTTAAAACTATTTTTTTTCAATGCAGCATATTTACGCACTCGGGAATTTTATCTAAACAGTTTTTTTATCATTGCAGCATATTTACACACTAGATTTTTCACCTCTTTTTCTATTTTATACCGAATTAGATTGAATGTTATTTTTGTTTAATGTATGTATAAGTTTTTAAGCCACCCAAGGGGGGCTAGGGGGTTTCAACTGACCGATCTTAGAAATTGCCTATTTGCTGCCTAATAAATAGATACATGAAATATATTGAAGTTGGTGGCAAGAACCATGTGACATTGCTATAGTGTATCCATACCAACTTGACACCAGCTTGGATATACTCGTATGTAGTCAGCGCCCAAATCTGATTAGAAGTCACTGTAGAACCTTGTTACTCTTATGTTCTAATAAGATTTGAACGAACGTTTGATAGATAAGTTACCAGACAGGGTACTAAAATCCTTATCTAAGAAGTGACGGGACAATGGTCCAGATGCTATATCAAACGTGGTCCAAGCAGAGATGGGCATTATTCGAATAATCATCAGAATAAAAAAATATTCGCGGATTTTTCATTCGCGAATAGTTTATTCGTCGTCGATGGGAGTTAAAAACGTAAAAAATCACAATCTTTAACCATTACAAAAAACGATATCAAGCGATTTGACCTCCAATTCCATTGAAATAAACAACACGCAAAATATTTAACGTGACGCGTTTTTACCGTATATAAGCACAGGTAGATTTAATAAACGAGGGATTAGCGTATAGAACGGATTAGTCACACACAAAGTTAGTTACTTTCTATCTTAACCTAGAAAGAGACAGATATATGACAGAGCAAGAAAAAACACATTTTCTTATCAGTTGTTTATTTTTGAGCGAATCTCACAACTTTATATTTGTCAGTTATTATTTAGTTAACAAAAACATTTGTCTTAACCCAGTAAAGAAAAGAAAGAGTAATGTTTTATGTAAGGCGAAATCATAGTCTGTTCCGTTAGTACAAACAACACTTAGGATTAGTATTTTTTGTTTGTTAAAAAATTATAACGTAAACAATAAATAACTAACCATATTAACTAGAAACAAAAGATCATAATCATAACTCTATTGTGAAACTTAAGCTCCTTAAGATAGGTTAAATCTGACTTATACTCCTTTTTACTAGGACCACGGAATTATTCGTGACAATTCATTCGACGAATAAATTATTCGCGATAACTTATTCAACTAACCGTCATCGAATAATTTATTCGAATGACAAATCATTCGCGAATAATTTGGTTATTCTTATTCGTTATTCGTCATGCGAATAAATTTTGCCCATCTCTGGGTCTAAATGACCAAAATTAGCGCCGGTACTTAACCATAAATAGAACCTCCGCGATAGCGGGGCTCCGCGACCCTGTTAATTTGATATTCAAATGGAAATTATTGGTCAGTTGGATATAGCATTGCCCCAAAAGGATCTAAGTACGGTCAAGGAAATATGTTCACGTCCCTTTTTCACTCTGGTCACAATGACAATAAGAGTCGAACAGGTACGCAAATACATTTTACCTTGTACCTTTTGACTGTACCTCCTCTTATCTATTGTGTATAAAATTATTGACTTTAATGTATGTGGCCGTGGCTGCTTCTGATGAACTTAAAATTAGTATTGGCATCACTGCTATTGAATGTATCTGGATCCATTTTCCGAATTTTCCGTATTCGATATTAAATTCTAGCCAAATGACGTTGGTTAAATTTGACAGACTTACGAACAAAATTTAAGAGGCCTTATTCCTTTAAAAATTATTTTTTTCATATTATGACAAATATATTGATAATTTCAACCAAGTTTTTGAAGTGAATAATACTTTTCCACGAGTTCTAGGTAGTAACGTAGCTATTTCTTGCTTTCATTGCTTACAGTCGAAAATAAGTTGAGAAAACTGATGTTCCGCGTGAATTTTGTCAATTTCGAGTAGTTTTTCAAACAAAAATTATCAATGAAAAATTCGAACTGTAGGTTTCTAATATATACCAATAAATCGCAATAGCCCTGTTCTAGGTAGTAACATCAATAATATGTTAAGAAACATGTTAGATCATAGAGAAAAGTGTCTAAAACAATCAGCTTTTAAAAGGAATAAGGCCTCTTAAGAATAATTTACAGCATAATCATATGAAAATCAAAAGAGGTTTCTCGTTACACAACTGCAGAATTTCACTTGATAACAAATCTAGCAAAGCTAACTACTTTGCGTCTAGTCAAGCCATAACACTTACAAATATTTTTCATTAATCTTCCTAATGGTTAATACACGTTGGTTTGTGTTTCTTGGTCACATATCCAATGAAAACGTAACCTAGTAGAAAAAAAACACGAAATAAAGCAAAGTGAAAATTAAATGGAAATCCTAAATTACGTTTAATAAAAAACGCGAATCGAAAAAAATAACGAAATGTAATATGTATATGTATATATTTTCCCGATCGGTGAAAAATACGAACGGAACATGTATCACTGACTAAAACAACGACAAATTAATTACTTATGGTAAATGTGTATTTTACTGATTAGGGAAATTTGCGGTCGGAAAATTTACTACGACGAAATAACGAGTTCAGGAAAATTATCTAACAAATCTTCCAGAGTGGAAAAAGTGCTACAAAAATTGGTTTCAAGGCATGCAAAGGGCTTCAATAATTAACTACGAATACATTTAAAGTCAATAAAACCATAGAAGAAATCTCTTACAGGGGTAACTTGGCCTTTGTGTACGAGTACATAAGTTTTTGATAATATTATTATTTAGTGCAATAAAGGGCTTACATACTTTTACTTATGCTAATGGTTACTATTTTTTTATATTAATATAGCTTATTCAAATAGTTATATTTTATCCGTGGACCTATCTCACGCGGGTAGAATTGATGGTGTAACGAAAACAATTTTTTTTAGCAAAGCGATTCATTTCATCGGTGGGGATAATTGTATAATTACAAAAAAAGACGTTGACGATAATATCCATATTAATCAAAACAATAACACAATAACTTTGCTAATCCGGGATACACTAAAATGCCAATCTATAAGTGCTGACCCGTTTTACTTACTATGTACATTGAACCCAGGGTGGGTTCCCCGACCACTGCATAAATAAATAAATAAGTAATAATGTTATTAAAACTATCGTGAGACATCTTTACTAATTATAAAAAACGGTATAAACTCACGTAAAAATTGTCAGGAACGGCCCGAACTCATTTGGAGCTCTACACCAGGGGTAGCTATCCGTGCTGCTACGCGACTCGCAGTGGGTCGCGAATAAATAAATAAATAAATATTAAGGGGCAATCTTACACAAATATAACTAGTCCGAAATAAGCAAAGCTTGTACTATGGGTACTAGACGATGATAGACATAATATATAAATACATATAAAGGTAACATCCATGACCCAGGAACAAATATTCGAGTTCATCGCACAAATATTTGCCCCGGCCGGGATTCATGAATGCATGAAAAAATACGCAAGTAACTATATCGGGCTAGCAATAATTGATTGGCACGTTATTGTATCGCTGATTAGCAAGGTCCGGAATTTTTCATAGCAAATGTCAAACTTTGAGAGGGTTCGACCAAAGTGTTTTATCGACTATCGATAAATAATTTTCACTTAACGAAACATCGTTAAAGTAATGAAAACAGGCTTTTGGATATATACAGTGGCATTCAGCTAATTAGCGACATCATTATTTTATTCAATACAAATGCATATAAAATATGACTTTAGAAATTCTATGAACAACGTGAGATGCGGAGGCCCATTTTATTATTAACTAGGAGGCGCCCGTAACTTCGTCCGTGTATTTTTTTATTTACTGACGACGGACAAAAAGTATCCTTTAACCATCTTTGGATGTCCATCCCTGTGTCAAAATTCGTTAAAATCTGTCCAGCCGTTTCGGCGTGATCCGAGGACAAAGGTAATTATGATCAACAGATGGCGCCAGGCAGGCATGACGACGCGCGCCCATACAAAACGAATTACAATCGTGCATCACGTTATTAAGATTTTTCCTGAAATCGTGACCCCTCTCCATAATAATCCAAAATATATTTTTCAATACAAATCTAGAATTTTATAATAGTGTAGATAACACGGTGTACACGTGTTTAAACAAGTTTTAGTATAGGTAGTGCAAATTAAATTTCTGTAAAACATATTTTTTTGAAAATAGACATATGCATATTCCGTTTCTAATTTATTAAAGTATGGGGTTGTAATGTAAGTTGTAAAAAGTGTTAATTTGAAAATGTCTAGTTTCTAAAGTAAAGTTTTACAGAAACTTTATTTCCCCTATAGTAAACCTTGTTTAAACAACCATACTTCATGTTATTAATAATAAAAATGGTCAACCGCATCTTACATTTTTGATTAAATTTCCAAAGTTATATTTTACATGCAGTTGTATGGAATAAAAATAATGATGTCCCTAATTGGCTGAACGACACTATATATATCCAAAAGTCTGATTTCGATACTTTAACGTTGTTTCGTTAAGTGAATATTATTTATCGATAGTCGATAAAACACTTTGGTCGAACCCTCTCAAAGTTTGATTTTTGCTATGAAGAATTCCGGACCTTGCTGATTAGCAAAGCAATGTTATCGTTTTGAGTAACCGTAGTGCTTCGACGTTGTCGAACCTGAACTCTAGACATGTAGGAGTTATTTATTACGGTATTTCAAGAGTTCCGTATCTCAATCGGCAAAAACGGCACCCTGGCGGTCTGTCTGTCCGTCTAACAAGCCAAGCTGGAATGAATATAAATTACTCAGGTCTGTTACTTCATGGAACCGTGTATAAATCAAACTTCTAAGTCAACGCATATGAAGATACGGGCCATATTGCTGCATTTGTGACGCTTGCAAGGGAAGCAAAACCTATAGGAGACTTCCTTATCTATATGGTAAGCCCATCCAGTTTATTAAACAATTCGTCGGGTAGTGATACTTTTTGACGAAATCTCCAGTAGCAACTCGCTGTCTCACCAGTACATGAGCATACTTGTGCCTGAACTTTGAAAATCCTGCATGTTGCACATTTCAGAGACTCCGCCTTATTTCAGCACTCTTTGACGCAATAACCGCGCGTGTACTCTGCCTGCATGCATGATTTAGCGGCGTGGCCATATTGTTGGCATTTGAAACACCAGCACCTCTAGCACAACTTTGACACGCGACTCTTTCTCGCGCGAGATAGATTTACCTACCGTTCAATTATCTCGCGCGAGATATAGTCGCGTATGTCAGTTATGCTAGAGGTGCTGGTGACGGTCGGGAAATCTCTCACTCTACAATGTACGCATACACGATTTTAACTCATTAAATCGTTTCGCATAACGGCGAATTACGTGCCGTTGACCTAGAATCATGAAATTTGGCGAAAAGCAACATCATGTAGCACAAGTAAATAAACAAGTAAATAAAAAAACGTCGGAAAAGACCGGAAAAGAGTAAATTTTTAGTAAAATTACAATAAATATATACATTTTATAATAAAGTTATTTGTACAGTTTTGCAACGGCAATGGCTCGTAACAAAAAATATTGGGGCCCCTAATTAAAAAAAAAGGACAATAAGGTGCCTTACATAAAAATATTAATTTGAAATAAGAATTTACAAAATTTAACCCACTATCGTGACATTATTTTTCACTGTTATATTTAGAAGATTATTGTCTAGGTAGGGAAATCTCAAATTTCATTTGGCCCTTTTTTTGCAGTATAAGTACCTATAAATTGATTCCTGTCCTTGTTTTTTACTTCTTAGGGTGTGTACTTACTCAATCTGGGGGCACGGCAGTGCCCCCGCCGAGACGAACAAAAAAAGGGGGACCTACCCTTTCTCGAACCGTTTATTTTATATTTGTTAAAGTATCAAATATCATCATCATTATCACAGTCATTCTAATTTTCATTGGTCACCCTATTTAACCAAGAATGATTTGCCATGCGTTCGTAAACTGGAGAAATACTTGTTCCTGGTGACCCAGAGTAATTATAATAAAATGATATTAATATACTCGTACAATTGAAGTCTGTTTGTCCTTTAATATCACTGAGACTGAAATGCTACCTAGATATTCAAGAAACTAAAATATACTTTTTTATATGATATGTACAGTATAATGTCGAAAATAGACGCATATAAACATAATTATAGTGTCAGTCGCATCGCTACAATCTTAAAATTTAGTTAATATAACGTATCTAAACATAACACACATTAAATAAACTTACCTAAAGTTATCCCATTCTCATTTGCTGATATGGCACGAAATAAGTAGAGATTCAAAATAAAACCGGGTCAGGGTACGGCACTTTTATAATTGAATATAAAAGGTCCACATTCGAACCAACAGAGTTATAAACCGTGAGACAACAGAAAAAGAACTATATTATGAAGTATGTCTAAGTAATGATTTTTAAGTATATGGTTAGTACAGTGGTCTACAAACGGAGCGTAAGGCTACGTACAGCGGGCTTCACGTATGAAGCGCGACTGGCTGAAACTGCTACGGCGGTAGGCGAGGTCGTTCGAGCGGGCACGGCGACAGGCGGGCGGCGGCGCCTAGCTGTCTGGGGAGGGCAGGTGGGGCTCGGCCCCACACCCCGGCCGCCACACGAGCGCCCGACGCCGCGCCGAACCCGAGACCCTCCAGCTGGCTCTTTAAATATTTTACTAGATGACATCCATTCGCCGTTTTAAAGATAAACAATTGTTATTGCATCTATTACGTGTCCGGTAAAATCAAGACAAATTATAAAAAAATAAATAAACATCGGACTACCTCACACAAATCGACAGTCCCAAATTCAGCTTGCTTGTGTTTTGGGTACTATTTATACGATAAACACAATTAGAATATACATAATTATATATGTATAGTCTGTCCGATCTCTAAGATCAAATGAAGTCACTTTGGTACAAGGCACAAACGACCGTATAAGTGTACAGTCAACCAAAAATGTGGTCTACCACTTTTCGACTCTATTTTACATGTAATAGAGTCCAAAAGTGGTAGACCACTTTCTTTGCTGACTGTACATTTAAGGTCGTTTAACACTTGTCCCAGTTTGACATAATTCAATCTTAGAATTCTGGATAGTCTATACATAAATACGTAGAAAACATTCGTCACCTAGGAACAAATACAAAAGTTTATCACACAAATAGTTAGTTGCCTTTGCCGGAATCGAACCCAGGACCGCCGCGTGCCGGCTTAGTAGGCAGCTGCACTTATATGATCTGTGGCTGCACTAACACTGCGTCAGCCGTATGATAAAAGAAACTCCCTACGTTTTAGATAGGTATAAGTAGATTACCTTTTGTGAACTTTTACCTATTTTTTATAAAGTAAAAAATTACTTCCTCAAAATTAAACAAATACTGACAAAGTTTGAACGTCGTTTTTGACCTTTAAATTTCTTTCATTCTTTTCATTTTAAACCTAATAAGTATAGCAGGAGGCGCGTGTTCCTCTGTGGCCGTGGTTAAATGATTATATTAGGCTATAATAGGAAAAATGCGAGAAATTAGAATTCCTAATACATTTAGTTATACCAGTTTGAAACATTAAATTAACTCAAAAAGTTTATTTTCAGAATAAATGCTAGTCTAATACTTCAAAAAAGAAGTTCAAAATCTTGATATATTTTTAAATTTTTTAGCATTGTACTACTTATTCTTTAAAATTATTAACACAAAAACGTAAACATTGTACATCAACTAACTATATATACTTAAACGCAGTATTTTATGAACTACAATGAAACATGCATGTTTTTAACTACATACTCATAGCAGCACCTGCGCGCAGTTGTGACGTCACACAAAATTATTCACACAAAAACGTAAACATAAATGTACATCAATTATATACTTCAACGCAGTCGCGCGCAGTCTTCATTTTATGATCTACATTGAAAATGCATGTTTTTACATACGCAAAGTAGCTCCTGCGCGCAACTGTGACTTTTCACACCTGCGCAACATTTCTGATCGTGAGACGGAATTTGCATAGCCGTTAGGCCGCTCGCCCACGGCGACTTTTTGTAGCGATTCGCATTTGCAACGCGCTACAGTAGCGATGCAAACGCGCTACAGCATTGCTACTAACGCGCTACAGCATCGCTACTAACGCGCGTTAGTCGCATTTGCAACGTGCTACAGATGCGATGCCAACACGCTACTAACGCGCTAAAGCATCGCGACTGTATCGATGCAAACGCGCGACCGTGTCGGAAGACATCGGGAAGGGAACGGAGGGAGGGTATTTCTGCGTGTCAACTCTGGTTTAACAATGAAAAGCAATTCACAAAACGTCGAATATGACATTCTATAACAAATTCTGAATTTATTGCTCATGGTTTTTTAGTGTTTTGAAAGTTGTTACATACGTAATATTCACCAAATAATCTCTCTTTATTAAATAGGTGCATCCAGTATTGACACTGCCTTCGTTGCCCATGCTTCGGCTGTCCACGCTTCGGCTGCTTACGTTAAAGCAGCACCAAAGACAACGTGACTAATGTTACCTCAACGGAGTTCACCTTGCAACTGTAGCGATCGCAGGCATTTTTGTGCCGAATCGCGTTTGCATTGCGACAGAAGCGCGACGGTATCGCGTTAGAATCGACACAGAAGCGCGACGGTATCGCGTTTGCATCGCTATAGAAATGCGACATTATCGCGTTTGCATCGCGACTGAATCGTGTTATGTGGGCGAGGGCACTCAGCTAGCGACCGCATCGCGATTGTATCTAAGCGAACGCGTGACAGCACCGCTACTGCATCGTTACATAAAGTCGCGACGGGCGAGAGGCCTTATAAGCAAGTAGAACTGCTTGAAAAGAAACAGTTTGACGTATTCTTCTGAGAGTAATTACAAAACTGTTTACTTTGGATCGTACACTATCAAAATGTTCTTTCCATTCGCAATGCCTATCGATTATTATCCCTAAAAACCTTGTATATTACACTTCTTTTTGAAGCTGATGTTTAATTCCTGTGTTTTTCCCCTGGTTGTGCAGAATTAGATGTGTTTTTTCTTATTATATTTACTTTCAAGTTATTAATTCGTAACCATTCCTCCGTATTGTTCAGCGCCCTCTTTAAATAAGAGTCAGATAAATCCTTAGATTCTATAATAATAAAATTGATGTGTCATCTGCAAATAATATACCATTATGCGGCAAGCACTTTGGCAAATAATTTATTTATGTTAAAAATAGTATAGGTCCTAGGGTACTGCCTTATGGTACTTCGTAGTTATTATTCTTAAATGAAGACCTAAGATAAGAAATCAGAGCTTTAGTTTTCGGGCAATATTTTAAGATGTCGACACGCTGATTTATCTTAATAAGGTTAGTGTTAATCAAATCAAAAGCTTGGGCACGTACACCGTATCTGTATAGTTTGGTTACTAACCGCGTATGACACAAAGTCAAAGGCCTTGCTCATATCCATGAACAAGACCGTGACAGGTACCTTATTATCTACAGCATTCGGTACGTTTTGTTTATTTCAATGCCACTAAAGTGCAAAAACCATGTTGCTATCATGTCAAAGTGGTCAAAAATTGTCTATTAATCATCACTTTTTCATATATTTTGTCAAAAACTGACACCAGAGTAACTGGTTTATAATTTCCGATATCCGTCTTAACACGTTAGATACGCTAAATGAAAGGTGTATCAGCTGACAAACACTATGTTATTTTATTAGACTCATACTTCAAAATAATCAATTTGGAAATAAATACGCTCACCAAAATGGCTTTTATACCCCAAAACTAAATTCCAAATAAAATGAATTGCCTCCATATAAATTAAACCCACTCTATACAGTGCTTCCCAAATTAAATAATTTTGTATTCCAAAATCGATATACATTACACCATAGTAGAGTTGTTAGTCCGCTGTTTTCTAACATAATTGTGCGCATCGGGTTACAAGCATGAAATTTCTACCACAGATAGAGTGTTCCACGGTGATTATTTTCAGATGTGGAGGGAAGTCAGATTCGTCCCCTGTCAGGCGGGAGAGCGGAGTGAATACGGCCAAGTATCCCTCTTTTCTTTCTTTATTGCTGGTCAGTTAAGTTTACCAGGACGTGTTTGGTATCGTTTCCGTGTAAAACAAATATCAGAAATTAATTTTTTATGTTATTTTTGTATAGTTCTATATAAAAATATGGGTGTAATGGCCGAAAAGGTAAAAATCACAACAAGTTTTTTTATTCAGTGAGGTAAATTAGTTCAATTTCGTGAATATTTTCAAATTATTATTATTATTTCAAAAAGTAAATTTAATCTGGTGTCTAAAAATATATGCATGTTGGGCACTTCTCATACAAACAGTAGCTTAAAATATATCTTTACGTCGGCGTAACCAACGTAAATCTCCGAACGCATCCTATTTCGCTTCATTAAATACATTAAATAATGATTGTTAACATGCTTTTACATATAATATTTACTATATACGTCCTAGAAAAACAAATTAATGTAATTAAAAAGAAATATTTTTTTGCTTATGTATCACGAGTAGAGATGGGTAAATCCTGACTTGAAGATTTAAATGATTCGAATCCGCAAGGGGATCCGAATCCCTTATCGACTCTTCACAAATCTTATCGAATCCAAGGAGTTATTAACTCCGACTAACTCAATCGGTACCGCGAGTCGTTCATAGTGAACGAAACGAAGTGAAGTGAGTACCGAGCCGAATCGAGTCGGCCGAGCGGCGGCGGCCGGCCGTGAGCCGCGAGTTGCAAGTCAATCGGCAATTGTCGTGTCAGTTGGGTTTTGTCTTCTCGCTCGCTCACCGCACTAAGTCGCGGCATGGTCGCGGCGAATCCGGCGATATCGGCTTGTGACGTGACGTTGTTTTGATACGAATAAGTACGAAATTCAAATACCTGTGTTGTGTGGACTTATTTGTACGAAACTGAGAGTTTAATGTTTATTAGTTATTAGCTGAAGTTTTCAAATTTTGTTTGTTGACGTATGTCTTTATCGTAACTCAAATATACATAAATAATACATAAAAAAATATTATAGTGGATTTTTTTGTAAATATGATGCAGGGAGTTAGGGGAGAAGAACGACGAAGAATGTAAATATTATTAAATACTTATTCTTCATCGTAATTCAAATAGGGAATGTATCAAATCAATAGAAAATGTTAGATATGTGATCAATTGACAAGTTAAACTAAACTACCGAAGTCTTCATTAGTTTCCAAAGGGAGCCGAAAGTTGCTAAGAGTCACTTGTTACAATAACAGATCGGTACTGATAAACGAAACGCAATCAGATTTAGAGCGAATTGCTTTAAAGAGTCAAAAGATTCAAAAGAGTTGAAGAGTCATTAAGCCGATTCGATTCCGCGAGCGGATTTGGATTTAGTGATTCGAAACACCACGCGGAGTCGAGATCGCCCATCTCTAATCACGAGCATACGGGCTAATCTCAACATCAACAATTTATTTAAGTTACTGTTTGTATGAAGAGTGCCCAATATTTATATATTTTTAGAAACTAGATTAAATTTGCTATTTTGCAATATTTTTCTTTGTTGGAAATATTCAGGAAATATAACTAATTTATCTCCCTGAATAAAAAAAACTTGTTGTGATTTTTACAATTTCGGAAATATAACCATATTTTTATATGGTATTATGAATAAATAACATGAAAAATAAATTCCTGATATCTGTTTTACACGAAAACGATACGACACAAGTCCCACTAGCGTTACCTGATCAGTAATATAAAAAGAAAAAGAGGACTCTTTTGTCCTATTCACCCCACTTTCCCGCCGGACAGGGGACGAATCTGACTTCCCTCTACATCTGAAAATAATCACCGCAGAAAACTCTATCTGTAGTAGAAATTTCGTGATTGTATCCTGATGTACACAATTTCGCGACTTAGCAAAATGTACTAGAACACGCAGGTTAAGATTAACATCAACATTTTTTTCAAGGTACTTTTTGTATCAGATGTGCCCAATATGTATACATTTTAAAAAACAAGATTAAATTTGCTGTTTAGTAATATTTTTTTAAATTGTAAATATTCAGGATAGATAACTAATTTATCGTTCTGAATAAAAAAAACTTGTTGTGATTTTTACCTTTTCGGCAATAAACCCAAATTTTCATATGAAACTATTCTTAAATAACATGAAAAATTAATAGCTGATATCTATTTTACACGAAAACGATGTCGCGCAAGCCCTAATAGCCTTAACTGATCAGTAATAAAAAAAAGAAAAAGAACAGTACTTGGTCCTCTTCACCCCGCTCTCCCACCACACAGGGGACGAATCTGACTTCCCTCCACATCTGAAAATAATCACCGTGGAACGCTCTATGTGTGGTAGAAATTTCATGCTTGTAACCCGATGCGCACAATTTCGCGGCTTAGCAACTCTACTACCAGAATAATTTAACGTTGAGTCCGTATATCTTCTTGCTTCCCAAAATGGATTTTTTGCTCACCAAATATTGTTTTCATAAAACATCAAAATTATTACCAAAAATTGCAGAGCAGATCCGACTCGGCCGGGTTAGGTTAGGTTAGTTTTTTTTTATATCCCTAAAAAACGCTCCATAATGTGCGGTAGTCATTATTAGCTATGATATATACTATATACTTAAATATGCTTTACTTTTAAATAAATAGATGCATGCCACAAATATAAATTGTAGTATATTTAGTAACATTTTGAGTGCAATATTTGCTGTGTAATCAGAAATTTTGATATACATTTTGATTATTTTTGCATAGAAAAAGGTTTTTTTTGATGTGCGTTTAAATACTACCCGTAATTGAAACCTCAATACTTATTTATTAATTTTAGGGTAGAAAAGCCATTTTGGTGCGCATTTAGTTTTTTGCCTCAGCAAAAATGACTATAAATGGAAGTAATAATATAAAATATTGGTGACATGCTTTTATCAATAATATAGATTATTTGGTCTGAAATTAACCCTTAAATGCATGAATTAAAAAAAACACAATATTGTAAAATATTATTTTATTTCATTAAATGTTTCTTGTTATCAACCAGTAATTCATTTTTGTTTATGTAAGCTGCATCTTACACCATGCATTTATGGGTTAACTTTAACGGTGTTCATATATTTTTATAGCATGTAAGAAAAAGAATTATTAGCTTTATTTATAGAATAGTTTGTGATACACTATTTGGTGAGCATTCATCCGTTTTGGCAAGCATTAAGAATTTATTGGAAGTAATTTATCAACATATTTGGTAGGCGTTTAATCATATTTGGTAGGCGTTTAAACACAAGCATTAGAAAAGTTTGTAAGCGGAATTCAAAATAATTATTGTAGGTAAGGCCAAGTACCAAGGTAATATTGTCATTGTCACCCTCGTACTACGGGATAGTGAAAATATCGATACATGGACTTAACGATTAAACTTTGAGGTCTAATAAATTATCTCAATAATATATTTTTTAATGTCACAAAACCAAATTAGTTCAGTTAAGTGAGTAGAATCGAAGTTTACATTTAATACCCTATAGTCAGGAGGCAGGCCGTATGTATGTACATAATATTTACGGTCTACGAGACGTGGTTGAAACTTACGTCTTTTTCCTTGGCATAATAGAGAGTGCGTCCGCGCAGCTTGAAGTAACGTCGTTGCCAGCGTTGGAAGCTGCGCGTCTGCTTCATCAGGAAGCCCTCCTTGACCACGGGCTGCAGACAATCACATCAGGGAGCGAATCATTCATCACATTAAGGCAACTGGGTATAATAAATGTTGTTTTTTTAAATCCTTATGTTAATTACCTACATCCCTAACAAAAAAAAATGTCTAAACTATATGGCTAAAATACTGTTGAAATAGGGTTTTCAATTCCTAAAGGCTCGTAATCTAGCCAACGGAAATTTCGATGAAATATATGAGCAAGTATATCCTCAAAAAAATGCTTTGATTTTTTTAAGGTAAGAAATGCTGTGTCAAGAGTAATGTCGAAATAGGGTAATTTCAATGTTTAATTCTCTAAGGCTTCTAAACTACAAGCGATGAAGTGAAATTTATGCATTATGAAATTTATGTGAAACCCATAGGCATATCAGACAAGCCGCATGTTTGTCTGTCACCATAGTAAGAAGTATAAAAAAAGTGCAATGTTGTTTTACTTTATGAACTTTTTATGGCAAAACGGGGAGCTAGTTTATTGATTTCAGCAAATGATATTATAGCCTTCATGCTGCATTTGTTGAGGCTTGCAAGGAAATCAAAATCTATAGGGTACTTCCCGTTGACCTAGAATTCTTCGGCTAAAGTAAATGAAAATACGTTCGAAAACCGTACATTTGTAATAACATTACAATGAATATATATTTTTGTGATTACAAACTTATTAGCAGTTGATAAACTAACCGCGATCTATGTTAATGTATTGGGGACGATAGTTTTGCAACGGCAAAGTTAAGTTTGTCTCTTAGCATACTTTAAACATCATTTTGTATATCAATATTTAGTGTTCGTTTGTACGGAACCCTTGGTGCGCAAGTCCGACTGGCAATTGACCGGTTTTTTTTAAATATAAACTTGACACACATACCTTTATTTATACGAGCATAATATATGTACATACCTAAAAGTTTTTGTTCTCGTTTCAATTTGTTATTTAAATGTTTGAATGTTAGCTACCGTACATTGATCATGAAAATTACATACTTAATAATTTCAAATGATTATGAATATAAGAGTTTTAATTATTAAGTTTTAATGAGAGATGTTGATTATTTTGATTTAACATGTCGTGTAATAAGTTTTGATTATTTAATCTAAGAAACTGTAATTTGTTGTTTTATTTGTGACTTTATTATTCTTGTGATACCTACTTACCTACTTTTGAAACAGAGAAAAAGCAACAATCTCCGTACATACAACAAAATTTCGGGTTAAACCGTTTAAAAACCGAAATTCAGGAAACAAGCGATAGAACACACACAAGGAGGCGAGGTGTCTCCTTATCATTCATTCATTCAAATACAGCTTTGCTCTATTGAGCATGTCGAGCTTTTTGGACGTCTTCTAAGTGACTTCGAAACTGGACGTCGCTGGCAATGTCAACACCAAGTCTTCGAGCTGGTGAGGGTGGGAACTGTGGGTCCACAGAAATGGAGTTTTTGTGTGGTTCAATTGAACAAGATGTTTCTGATCCCACTTAGAGACTCGCGACAGAGCACGCTCAATTTTGGACACAAGAAGTTCCCGACTCTCTAATACAACGGTGCGTGGAATGTTGGCACGGCCCGTGTACCTAAATAAGCATGGGGAGTGCTGTCATCTGCAGAGCAATGAATGTCATCATTTAACAGAATGTCATTGATATGCAGCAGAAACAACGTCGGGGATAGCACGTAGCGTTTAGGGACGCCAGCGTTAATGTCCATATTCTCAACAAAAGTGTGTCCTTATAATTTCAACAAAAGTGTTTAGTCACAAAGTGATGCGCAAATTATGGAATGTTCAACACTTTTCAACTATGCCCAAATGCGATTACTAATTATTAACTCGCTATAAAATTTATGGGATTTGATTTATTTAGATGTTTATTGAAAATTATTTAATATTTCTTTTAATGATGTTAGATGTCACAACGGTTGGACAAAATTGTCTAAAATAAAAATAAAGAAGACAAAATTCCTCGTATTTTTTATTTTGTACATGTCTATTTTGTAACTATTACAGGTAAAAAATGGGTAGGGCTTATTCCACCAAATTTTCATAATGCCTTATTCACTAATCTCCCTGAATTTCAAATGACCATGGACTCATAAATAATACCTAAAAATCAAACTGTCTCATTCCTAAAATGTACAAATGTCACAATGACTTCGACCTGAAATTTCTTATGTTCTAAATGCCGAATCACAGATACAGTACGATTAAAATCAGTTAACGATTTGGCTTTTACCCCTCTCTCGCACGCTCTTATTAAAATCGCATAAGAACGAGCAAGATAGATATACAATCCGAATCGTTAACAGATTTTAATCGTATTGTACGACCACATTTCAAAATAACTTAAATTGTAAACTCCAGAATAGCAAAATGACATAGGTTCAAAATGCCTATCTTTTTTTTTTCAATTTTATGAACAAGCTTTTATATACGCTTATAAAACTTTAGTGTTTTAGCAGCTTTTATTAAGTTTTATCTGTCTGATTTGTACAATCAAATATTCGAAGTACACGACCCGAGAACAGTCATTAACATTAAATACATTAGAAGCATAGGTACAACGGGCATAATACACACGAACAATAACACAAAAGTTGGGGTACGTTTTTAGATCGAAAATGGTCATATTTGCTGACGGACGAAATCCAGTAGGCATACGAGTATAGATGTAGTTTATCTTCCGAATTGATGTAGATCGGTGTTATTACAAAGCGCAGATCTGTCGCCTAGATATATATTTCTTCTTTGTGAGGTGTAAAAAAATAATACATATACTTAAAAATATTTTTTTATTCAATTTAACTCTAATAAAATCTAAAATTTTACCTTACAACAACTAAAATGCAACTTCTGACTTTAGTTTCTTTTTATTGCAGGTGTCTCTTCAACATGCAAACATTTTTCAGGAACTCAATAGCTTCCCTTTTTTGAAGTTTGTATTGCCTATCAAAATAAATTTATTTATTTATTTAAACTTTATTGCATAAAACGAAAAGTGTACAAATGGCGGACTTAATGCCATAAGGCATTCTCTACCAGTCAATTTCATTCCGTTTTCGGCTATTCACTGTAAAAAGTGAGTTCTTGACACGGTAATCTTGCCATTTGGCTTCTGATTTCAGTTTGTAGAGAAATCGAATCATCTATACAGGATTCTATCTATGCCATCCCTCTACAGGATTATTTATTTAATCGTATGGCATTTTTGACAAAGTCGCGCATTACTTATAAACATATATCTAGGTTCTTCACAGGATTATTTGTTCGATGTCTATCATCAGCACAGCTGATCAAGGAAGCACCCAGTCGGATCCATTGCCTTTCCATGTAATGCTTGAAAATTACTATGTTGTCGGTGTTTGGAACCATATCGACTATGTCCAACCAGCAGTTATTAATTTCTTTGTCCGGTAATAAAGGCAAATTCGCACATAATTGTATAATTTCACGCCCTTCTGCTGTGGCGTCGAGCTTAACCGCTTGTGCTTTTTAGGGTTCCGTACCCAAAGGGTAAAAACCTACTACTGAGGACCCTATTACTGAGACTTCGCTGTCCGTCCGTCCGTCCGTCCGTCCGTCCGTCCGTCTGTCACCAGGCTGTATCTCAATAACGGCGATAGCTAGACAGTTGAAATTTTCACAGATGATGTATTTCTATTGCCGCTATAACAACAAATACTAAAAATAAAATAAAATAAATATTTAAGGGGGGCTCCCATACAACAAACTTGTTATAGATTATATATAAGTATAGGTACGGAACCCTTCATGCGCGAGTCGGGCTCGCACTTGCCCAATTTTTTATGTACATCACGTGAGAAATGGTAAAGACAGCCTGTCAATTTTACATCAGGAAATATGTCTGCATGCGTTTATCACCGCAGTTTCGTAGTCACACTTAAAGTTTTCAATTCTCATGTTCATACTCTGATGCAAAAATAAGAACAATTTGCGATACGTCTCCTCTCTTTTGTTGGGGAGTAACGCAAAAACGACCGGTACCACGTTAGTAGATCTAGTGTCTGAACTTACATCTATATGAATGCTGTATATCTGGTAGAACGGTTAGGAGGTTAAACGTACCGTCACCAAAATACTGTTTCCCTTGTCCAGCACTGCTTTGTTTAAATTCTCTGCTAATCGTGGTTGAAAATACCAACATTTTATCATTCGCCCCATCATCAAATACCAAAAAATTATGCGATATTTGGCCTAAAAATGATTTATATACTTTACGAACACGAAACTTTCTAATAGCAATTTTATTTTTATTTCTAGTGTTAAAATTGCGGACATCGGAATTTTTTGTAAATGAATCTATGTTCTTAATAACATACATAATACCTACTCTCATAAATATATTGGGACGCTACAGTTAAGATGTTAATATCTTTGAAAATATCTCTTAAGGAGCCACGAGAATTCAGGTTAGTTCAATAGAAATACATCACATCATCTGTGGAAATTTCAACTGAATAGCTATCACCGTTCTTGAGATACAGCCTGGTGACAGACGGACGGACGGACGGATGGACGGCCGGACGGACAGCGAAGTCTCAGTAATAGGGTCCCGTTTTTACCCTTTGGTTATGGAACCCTAAAACACTTGGCAGGACGGAAATTTTCGACGGATAATGAGTCTTGTACCTCATTATCCGTCGAAAATTTGTGACTGAATATTTCGATCACCTTAAAGCCCTTTGGGGGCAACTGAGCCCACTCACAACTCAGCCCGCGGGTTCAGTTGACTACATTTATTTTTTCGGGGGCAACTCGGCCCAGAAATTGGCTAAGGGGTCGACTGAGCCCACACGGGCTCAGTCGACTACAGTTTAAAGTTATATGGTTGACTCAGCCCACGGGCTCAGTCGACTACAGTTTAAAGTTATATGGTTGACTCAGCCCACGGGCTCAGTCGACTACAGTTTAAAGTTATATGGTTGACTCAGCCCACGGGCTCAGTCGACTACAGTTTAAAGTTATATGGTTGACTCAGCCCACGGGCTCAGTCGACTACAGTTTAAATTTACATGATCAACCCAATCAACGGAAAGTTGAGATATATGTAGAACTAATATTTGATCCACCAGTCTGGACTGCTATCACGTTTTGGTTAAGTTACTAAGTAAGATTGAAAAGTAACTGGTAATATATTTCTAAACAGAAAGTTACTGGAAAGGGTAGGGTAGAGTATCTCAGATTGAACCAGCCAGCTAAAGTTAACCAGAAGTTTATTTTGGAAATGTAACGTTTGCCGAACCGTCCTAATGCAGTAAAAGTCGTGTAATTTATTAATTTATTTATTTTATCTATCCAAATATCATAAACCCTCCATGATGCGTTCAAGAACCGCACATTATGACCACCATAACAATAGACTGTTTTGTTAGCACAAATTTCTTTTCTTAGCTGTAAAAATGTTATTATTGTTAAATAATAACATCGATTTCGATAATATTATTTAGGTATTCAAATTTCGAACATATCTGAAAAACAATGAAATTTGATTTGACCTCTATTCTAATATCTGTGATATCAGTCGAGATGACGTTTAGTTCGAAATGAATTGTCAATTTGCAATCAAATATGACAAATGTCGCACGTAAGTAAGATATCGAACGTGCGACTCCTGAATGCATTATGGAAGCTTATGATATATGGCTAGATACAGTAGTGTATGTAACTGTACATAATTACACTCGTGTGATGTTATTATGAAACTTGCCTTCGGCTCGTTTCATAAACCCACCCTTCATTATGTACAGTCACATAAACTACTATTACATAGCAATAAGTGATAATAAATAAAAGATTTTTAACATAGCATTTATTAAGTGTGAAACAAGTAAAATAACATAAAGTATACCTAGGTAATAAGTAGGTAGCACAGTAAACCATTATACATAAATTAACACTTTCGCTACCAGGAACCCGCCTGGTAGGCACTCGTAATCATTGCTCAGATGCCGGTCATGTATTTTTGCTTAAAGAGCTACCCACCTAGCGGGCTCTCGGTTTCTGGGGTTGGGTTAAATTTTATATCTGGTTGCAAAAGTGTTAACTAACCTACCAGTTAGTGATGAAAAGGTCCCGGAATTTTGCGTGCGGTTTCTAAAAACTCAAAGGGAGAGAACATTTATCGATAAATGTCGATAAATCAAGAGTGTTTTATTAGTGTCTTTAAAAATAATACCCCAAACTTTCCAATGGTACATACCTACTCCTTTTAACGGTCAATGATAAAAAAAAAATTATAGAATCTTTTTTATCGATTCTATTTTTATGTGGAAATACCACATTTTTATATTTTATTAAGTAATAACGAGTCCTGCTTAGATTGTAGTGGATCGCATAAAATTTTTCTTTCTTAATTTACCTTTGTGTCATTATTTATAAATGATAAAAAAGTTAAAAATATTGGCAAGTTTAATCCGTTTCGTTTGATTTAAGAATGATGCATAGGACCTATACAATATCTATAAGGATTTGATAAACCTGAGTAGGTATTTGCTATACTACAATAATACTAGTGGTATTGAAGGATAAATTAACCCAATGAATCTATGAGAGAATGACCGATATATCGATAAGCATTTGTCTTTTCTCCCTTCGAGTTTTCAAAAACCGCACGCAAAATTCCGGGCCATAGTGGTGAATCACAATTTAGAGTTGGCATTTATGTAAGCATATTAGCAAAACACACACTTTATTTTTATTAGAGCGAGCGGTGACACGCGTATGTCTAGAGTCTGGCTATTAAACTAAATGTTCTTATTTTAAACACAAATATAGGTGAGAAAACACAACAGAAGCAAAATTTATATATCCGCGTCTTCGTCGGCGTGGACGTAAATCACTCCGCCCGATCACTTATTAAATGTTCTAGAATCTTAAAAGTTCTATACATAAAGCTAAACTTTTTTTATTGTGTTCTAGTTCCATAACTACTTCATTAATTTTGTCATTCACCTCGATGACTTCATTTTTTCTTTTGCTGACGATGTTATTTCTTACTTTATTTGTGTCTGTTTTCATGAGGCGTTGCAAAACTACTAGAAGTTTTAAAATGTCGGGTTTTGGCTTTAAGAGCTTGTTCAATTTCGCATGCCACCCTTCAAGTACATTGTTCGTCCTATTAAACTGCCTGTAGCATGTCCATGTTTCGGTATTCGGACAGACGGGTGGGAAAAACGCGCTGAGATGAGACCTGAATGGCGTCATGACATTAAAGTCGGAACATCAAAGCATGACGATGACTGGCTGGAGAACCTTAAGCAGAAAAGTCTTCGTCGTGCTCTTCCACCTCCTGCGGACTCGCGTTTTGTGTGCGATCGATGTGGCAAGAAATGCCGCGCTGCTATAGGACTCTATAGTCATCAACGGCGATGTGGGAACCCGTAAACCCACAAGTGCTGCAACAAACATCTACAACAGATGCTGTGGCCAATGATGATGATGATGAGCATGTCCACCGACCAAAGTAAAGGGATTTTGGATTCATCCAATTGTCAAAAAAGTATTGATTAAAATCATTAGCCATTTTTGTTTTAGGGCCTTGATCTAAGACGTGTAGCCAAGCGTCCAATAGGTGTTCAAATGGCAAATGTGCCAAAGCTGTAAAACGCCTAATATGAACCTTACCGAGTTTCGTTTTGGTAAGGCCACAAGCCTTTGCCTTGTTCCAGAGGCATTTGGTGAAGTGGTAGAAACAGCCCTGTATTTGGACACCCCTGCATGTATCGAGCAAAGCTGATATCAACGCCTTTTCGTAATCCACTTTTATGCTGGTAGGATTCCAGTCTGGAACTTGGCTTTTAATAAGTTTGAAAAGTATTTCATAACTGGTTTTGCGTTTGTCGGGCAATAAGGCATACAGTACCGGCACAACCTTTATATTCTCTCGGTCGCTGCCGAGATCGGCATGTATGGTTACTAGTTGATAAAAATTTCGTTGGCACGACTTAAACGTGCCATCAACATAAAATTGTTTGCACTGCGACAGCAAGTTTCGTAATTCCGGACATGAAAATACCAATATTCTCATCCCATTATTCGTGTAATCAGCAAATAGCAAATCTGAAAATTTTGGTGGAATGATCACGTCAGTGGCGTTCTTGAAAGTGCAGTTTTTAATGCCTAAAGATTTATAGCGTTTTCGATACAATTTTTTCTTTATATTTTCAAAATTTGGAATTTTTTTTTCTGTGTCCAAGCCCGTGTCTTTTATTTTATGATTAATGTTGTCGTATATGTGTGATATGGGCGTGCCTATGTCCTCGACAACTTGTTTGTCCAGATTATCCATTTGTTTTTTAATTTCGTTATCGTGGAAATCAGGATCGTGGTTGTGCCCGGTCTCGTGAACAACAGCTGAGTTGTCACCTACTGTTTTTATTACAGAATAACATTTGCATTTCACGCATCTCCATAGTATCGACCCATCGTTATTTGTCCTCTTCACACGGTATCGGTGTCCGGACTTTAACATAATTCGCCCTCCTCGTTGCGACGTTATGAAAGATATCACATCAGAACTGGACGACGCGGATGTACTGGGTTTGTACGGGTATGGGTGCATTTTCGTTGTTTAATTTTCTTTTCAAATGTAAAATTACAACTTTGATCATAAAACCACGCAAATTCACTAATGTCGTTCAAAGACAGTGCCATTCATATGACAAATTAAATAACTGACATGAAACAAAGACAAAAATGTAAATATGATTGTAGTTTTCCTTTCCAAAGACCTATTTGCAGAAAGTGAACAAAACAAGCGTGTCAGAGGGCCAAATTGACCCTTTTATTAGGGTTCCGTACCCAAAGGGTAAAAACGGGACCCTATTACTGAGACTACGCTGTCCGTCCGTCCGTCTGTCACCAGGCTGTATCTCAAGAACGGTGATAGCTAGGCAGTTGAAATTTTCACAGATGATGTATTTATATTGCCGCTATAAGAAAAAATACTAAAAATAAAATAAATATTTAAGTAAATATTTAATCCCATACAACAAACTTGTCATGGATTATGGTACGGAACCCTTCATGCGCGAGTCGGACTTGCACTTACCCAAGTTTTCTATACTAGCTGTTACCCGCGGCTTCGCCTGCGTACTTTTTTTTTACTTTTCGTTCAAAAAGGTAATGCAAGCAAGCATGCATGCATGCAAGTAAGTATACCTTTTACCACTAAGCCACAAGCGATTTCGCCCACGTGGTTAGAGGAAAATGCCATATATTCATTTTCCCGTGGGAATGAGATGTTTTCCTGCGTAAAAAAGTAGCCTATTCGTTTTTTCTTACAATATGACCTCTATTTCCAATTTTTAAAAATTAATCTTGATAACTTCCACTATTAAAACGCAAATTAAAAATAACAAAAAGGTATTTAATTTGCAAACATAATTGTAAACAAACACACACACACACTAAGTTGTCCCCCTAGCGAAAGACTGAGCCTGCGGGTCGAGTTGTCTCCTTAGCAATAGACTGTGGTCAACTCAGCCCGCGGGCTAAGTTGTCCTTCTGGCGGTAGACTGTGGTCAACTCAGCCCGCGGGCTGAGTTGACCTTTTAGGCCGAGTCGCCCCCAACATATATTTTAGAGGTCAACTGAACCCGCGGGCTGAGTTGTGAGTGGGCTCAGTTGCCCCCGAAGGGCCTTAAAGATTCATTTTTCTTACAGGGAATAATGAAGTTAGAAGTAAGGTGGCAAAAGTGTATGGATCGTTTTGGAGACTTTGTAGAGAAATAAAGTTGTACAGTCAAGTCTTTATTATAAAGGTTAGGCTTAAAACTTTTGAACTCACCCCGTATCTGTAGAGTAGATTGAAAAGTATGCTATACTCGTAAGCTCTCTACAACCATCTTAGGATGTAATTCAGTGAATAAAGGATTTTGACCTTACAAACGGTCCGGTAGTTTTGAATTTTTGATATGTTGTCTAGGATGGTTAGTCAGTGTTTAAAATGCAAAATGCACAATTCCCCCCCCCTCCGCGCCCGCCGCCATATTGAAAAAACCTGCACTTTCTTCATATTTTTGCTCATATCTTCCTTTAGGAGCATTTTAGCTAGAAGAAAGCTTCGACAATGTTATAGAGAGTTCAATTTACTACATTCTCCATTTTATATTTTTTTTCTAGGACACATAGTAACAGAGATATCCACATTTAAAAAAACGTAAAAAATCGCAATTTCCTACTGAAAAACAAACTTTTGGATTATATCTTCGTTTAGGAGCATTTTAGCTAGAACAGTGCTTGGGCAATTTTGTAGAGAATTAAATTTACTATAATTTACGTTTCAAATTTTGTTTTTAGGACAGATAATTACGGAGATATGTAAAAAATAAAGTCACATTTTCCGAAAATGTATGTAAAAATGGACACGAGTTTTATAAGCAATTATATTTCCTACATGTTTTAATTTGTCCTAGACTAGTCCGTAACTGAGTGACAGCGTTCTAAACCAAGAATTTTGAGAAACTTTCGGAAAATCTGACTTTTCCTGTTTTTTAAATGTGCATATCTCCGTAACTAACCGTCCTTGAAACAAAATTTAAAGTGTAAATTATAGTAAATTTAATTCTCTACAACATTGCCCAAGCTTTGTTGTAGCTAAAATGCTCCTAAACGAAGATATAATCCAGAAGTTTGTTTTTCAGTAGGAAACTGAGATTTTTTACGTTTTTTTTAATGTGGATATCTCCGTAACTATCTGTCCTAGAAAAAAAATATAAAATGGAGAATGTAGTAAATTTAACTCTCTATAACATTGTCGAAGCTTTCTTCTAGCTAAAATGCTCCTAAAGGAAGATATGAGCAAAAATATGAAGAAAGTGCCGGTTTTTTCAATATGGCGGCGGGCGCGGAGGGGGGGAATTGTGCATTTTGCATTTTAAACACTGACTAACCATCTTAGACAACATATCAAAAATTCAAAACTACCGGACCGTTTGTAAGGTCACACATAGTACTTTAGTCTCTATTCACCGTATTAATGCCTTAGTTGGATTTGAAACTACAAATAGGCGCTTTCGGCGTGATGAAGCCACGATACGAAAAAAAAAAGCTTGTATTTTGTAAATTAAGAGCATATAATTTAGATAGGTAATAACTAGTGGCTCTGTGACCTGTGTAGACCTCGCGATCATTTTTCGAAATGGCAGATTGGCAAAAATATGTCTTTTTTACGTTTTGAATCATCATATCTCCGACACTTTGAAAAATTAGTAAGACTCGACAAATAAATTCCACATAAGTATAAGACAATAATTACAACACTAAAATTTACGAGAATCAGTTGAGAAATGCGGCCTTTAGGCGAGAATAGGTAGAAATCCGGACAAACGGACATCCAATCTTCCGAACCTACGAAAGAATTTTCGGCCAAGCTCGAACGATGACGCTCCGCTCGCTCGGTCGATAAATCCGAAACAGTAAACCTGTTGGACGTTGATTCGACTGAGGTAGACGCTCGGGTACTTGTAAGCGCATCCTTTATTCTGTCTGAGAGGCCTCTAATGGACATGAAGTGCTCCATTACGGAGTCAAGAGCACTTCTTCTTAAGTTAATTACTCATCATGCCATAATAACGAGGCTTCTCGCATACCTGCTGGTTAACTAAGTGGAGTGATATCCATCGTATTATCATAATGTATAGCTACTAAAAGATTTGTCCGTACATTTCATTACCATAATCTGCTCGCGACGAGCGCGTATATCGTATTTAGCGAGGTACTATTCGAATAGATTCCAAGCCGCAGCGTTGCGTCAATCGCATTTTCAACATCTCTGATATTTTAATGTATTAAGAGAGTTCGTGTTATTTATGAATGCCAGGATAATTCTGATTCTGAGTGGATTCTTGCACGTCGGCTGAAATCAGTGGGTGCCGCTTGAGATTACTTAATTATCGTATGGCAATTGGCATTACAAATAGAAAAACAATATTAGAGTTCATAGCCTACTCTGAGCGGTTTTACTACAAAATACGGACTTAGATTCCACCCAACGGCAAGATTAAAAACTAAATAGATTTCGCTTGCACATCCACCACCAGCAAACAAATTGACCAAAATCACTGGTCAAACGACACTGTCCGCTCTCGCGTAGGTATGTTTGCTAATATAGCAAATTCGAGCACTCTATTGATATCAACTCTTCATCACTCTCTTGCATAAACGCTGCTCTGGTTAACGAAATTTAGGCAAAATACAGTAGACAAGTATATAACAATTAATTTAAGTACTACTTTATAATATAAGTTTAGTTAAAGTTACAAGTTCGGTAACTTGGAGCAAGTAACAATCATGTTAATTATAAGTTAGTTATAATCATTAGTGCTAATTTAGTGCATGCTGTGTCCTACTGTAAGTAATACGATATTAAGTTTTAAAACTGTAAATGTATAAAATAATGTAAAAGTGTACTTATTGTTGATTGTCCAATAAAATAAAAATAATAATTATGTTGAAGTAATTAATCGAATACAGTACAGTTCAGATCATAGCATATCCGCTCAACGCGATTGAGATTGAATTCGAAAGTTAAAACACTTAGCAAAATTAAGAAACTGGACAAATATACTATTTTACTAAATTTAAAGACCAACTAAATATATTAAAACTATTTAAGTAATAATTTCAATTTATTGAAATCCGACACTGGCACAGATAGTGGTAATGAAGAATATACGAAAGTAGAAAAAGGTTAGCCAAGTATAAAATTAAAAAAATTGGGCAAGTGCGAGTCCGACTCGCGCATGAAGGGTTCCGTACAATAAAACAAGTTTGTTGTATGGGAGCCCCCCTTTAATATTTATTTTATTTTATTTTTAGTATTTGTTGTTATAGCGGCAATAGAAATACATCATCTGTGAAAATTTCAACTGTCTAGCTATCACCGTTCTTGAGATACAGCCTGGTGACAGACGGACGGACGGACGGACGGACGGACAGCGAAGTCTCAGTAATAGGGTCCCGTTTTTACCCTTTGGGTACGGAACCCTAAAAACAAGATAATATAATAAAGAAGCCACGCACAGTTTTCACCTATTAAAAGAAAGAGAACAACACCGCATTATTTTATATTTGACATTCTATTTTCGTAATTTTACATCATATGTAGATCTCGTCTGATATAGTTAGATAAACGAGGCAACCGATAATTAATCCCATTAGCGGGTTATACTCCCACACAAAGTTCGACTCACTGGTAGTGAGGGCTAAACAGCCCTGATACAGCTCAAAACTAGTCTAAAAATTGGGCAAGTGCGAGCCCGACTCGCGCATGAAGGGTTCCGTACCTATACATATATAATCTATAACAAGTTTGTTGTATGGGAGCCCCCCTTAAATATTTATTTTATTTTATTTTTAGTATTTGTTGTCATAGCGGCAATAGAAATACATCATCTGTGAAAATTTCAACTATCTAGCTATCACCGTTGTTGTGATACAGCCTGGTGACAGACGGACGGACGGACGGCGAAGTCTCAGTAATAGGGTCCCGTTTTTACCCTTTGGGTACGGAACCCTAAAAACAAGATAATATAATAAAGAAGCCACGCACAGTTTTCACCTATTAAAAGAAAGAGAACAACACCGCATTATTTTATATTTGACATTCTATTTTCGTAATTTTACATCATATGTAGATCTCGTCTGATATAGTTAGATAAACGAGGCAACCGATAATTAATCCCATTAGCGGGTTATACTCCCACACAAAGTTCGACTCACTGGTAGTGAGGGCTAAACAGCCCTGATACAGCTCAAAACTAGTCTAAAAATTGGGCAAGTGCGAGCCCGACTCGCGCATGAAGGGTTCCGTACCTATACATATATAATCTATAACAAGTTTGTTGTATGGGAGCCCCCCTTAAATATTTATTTTATTTTATTTTTAGTATTTGTTGTTATAGCGGCAGTAGAAATACATCATCTGTGAAAATTTCAACTATCTAGCTATCACCGTTGTTGTGATACAGCCTGGTGACAGACGGACGGACGGACGGCGAAGTCTCAGTAATAGGGTCCCGTTTTTACCCTTTGGGTACGGAACCCTAAAAAAGAGGCAATCGATTCTTTATTATGGCTAAGGTAAAACGAATTAAATTTTTATCCGACTTGAAAAAAGGCGATGTACAGTCGCCATCAGATATGTCGCAACATATAAGGCGTTCATAAATATAATGAACATGTACTGTAACGCCCAGTCAATAAAGTCGTGTTCAGATATTTATGAACGCCTTATATGCTGCGATATATCTGATGGCGACTGAACAAATTTCGCGCTCGCTAAGTTTGCGTTTTCATCTCACTATGTTACGACCCACCGCCTCGGAAAAATTTCACGCTCGCTACGCGTCGCGTTTTCATCTGGACCAGTACAGAAAATGCCCGGGGGAGCTATTGGTCCATGAAGGAGCACATGAAGGGAAACCTTCTAATATCGCTTAAATACTCGTCATACTCGAAGGAAAAACGCCACAGGCATGGCACAGAAGCGTAGTGGTACTGTTCTTTAGGAAGGGCGATAAGATAAGACCCTTTTAAAGAACTACAGACCCATCTCGCTTCTGAGTCATGTTTATAAGCTGTTTTCGAGAGTCATCACGAACCGTCTCGCACGCAGGTTTGACGACTTCCAGCCTCCCGAACAAGCCGGTTTTCGTAAAGCTTTTAGTACCATAGACCACATCCATACGCTGCGGCAGGTTATACAGAAGACCGAAGAGTATAAGCAGCCATTATGCTGGTATGTTAGACTGCTCATACGAAAGCCATCGTACCAATAGGGTTATTGACAAAAATTGAAAATCGGTTTGAATGTATTAAGTTTATCGTAAATTAAAACATAAAACAAAGATTATTTTTTGCTGCGAATGTTTTCGTACAATTTGCGTTTTTTCGTCACCATTCACATGTTCGCGCCAAAACGCGATATAGTTTTAATGTGACTTCACAATTGCATAACAGACTAATGCGGATATTATACTTTACTACATTAGGTACAGACTAAATTCGTCACTGACTAACTTAGGAAAGTGTAATAGCTGCAGAACAGAACCTCTTTTCTGGAGTGTAAAAAGGAAGGAGCAGAATCTTCATATATCCAAAATTGTCCGGTGAAAGGAAAGTTGGTGGCGCTAGTATTGCAAAAGAGCTAGACTATTTCCTGTTCCTAATACTTACTGTGTACTTTTTACATTCCTAAATTCAGCAGAACAGAAGTCGGGATTCGTACCAAAAAAACCGGCCAAGTGCGAGTCGGACTCGCGCACCGAGGGTTCCGTACAAACACTTTCCATCCCTAAGTGGTTAAGTTTGCACCTGGTATGTATAGCGCCCCATATAAATTAGGTGCAAAGTTAGGTATAAAAAAAAACTACTTACTAGATCTCGTTCAAAACAATTTTCGTTGGTAGTTTTTATAATAATGTACATCATATGTTTTTTTTAGATTTTTCATTTTCTTATTTTAGAAGTTAGAGGGGGGGGGGACCAACTTTTTTCCACTTTGGAAGCGTCTGTCACGCAAACTATTCGGTTTACAAAAAAAAATATTGTAAAAACCTCGATATCTTTTTTGAAGACCTATCCATAGATAGCCCACACGTATGTGTTTGATGAAAAAAAAATTATTGAGTTTCAGTTCTAAGTATGGGGAGCCCCCAATATTTATTATTATATTTTTATTTTTGCATCAAAATATTAATGCGGTTCACAGAATACATCTACCTACCAAGTTTCAACAGTATAGCTCTTATAGTTTCGAAAAAAATGGCTGTGACATACGGACGGACAGACGGACAGACGGACAGACGGACAGACAGACAGACATGACGAATCTATAAGGGTTCCGTTTTTTGCCATTTGGCTACGGAACCCTAAAAATGGGCTACCACGTAAGAATCCACTTTGGGTAAGTTAACGCTGTCTGCTTTGCTATAATGTTCTTCCATTATAGAAGATATAATCCAGATCTAATAATTATAAAGCAAAAAAAATGTTAAATGCGTGAGAAGATGAATCCAATCGGCAAGTATGACGTCATTAGCAAGATGGCGTCGTTTTGATCATTTCACTCACAGATAAAAAAAACTGAAACTTATTTAAATAATATTTGTTATTAAATCATTTTAATTGAAATGTAACTACTTATTTTGCTTCTAGGAATCATAAGCTACATGTAACAATCATCATCATCATTTCAGCCATAGGACGCCCACTGCTGGACACAGGCCTCCTCAATAGATTTCCACATGGGCCGGATAGCAGCGACCCGCATCCAGCGAGTCCCCGCAACTCTAAATCTAGCATGTAACAATACGTTTTATAATTATTCATTACATGTGTCAAGTACCCTATTGCCTTGAGGTATGGCATCGACGTTTAAATACAAAAATTAAACCGAATCCTACCTTTGTGTTATTCCTGGATTTGCTTAGATAAGAAGCGAAATGGTAAGATGCAAACTGCAATTATATCCTTAACAGGAATAAAAGAAACAAAATGGATATAAAGTTCAACACAAAATTGAAAAGGAAGTTGAAAAGTTTGGTAGATGGTTTTATTACTCCTTTTAAGTTGTTTGCGTTTAATAACAAATATATTAAATATGAATTGAATAAAAAAATATTGGAAAGGGTACAGTCAGCATCATACAATTAATAGCAACGAAAGTAGCTTTGCTATATGAATAAGGATGTCTTTAATGGTAAATATTATTTTGAAGTGTTTATATTTTTATTTTTCAAATTACAATAAAACTAAAATTAGTAATAAGTAAAAGTAGTTATTAAACTAGAAGGAATCTATGAACCGTTCCGGAAGGTGCCTGGCTCAAAAATCCCTGAATATTAGCGGAGTTGCCGCGCACTATCGCCAGGGAGATCGTTTGAGCCAAGTAGTCGCCGCAACGGGGGTCCACGCCTCGGTCTTTCAGCCTTCGCGCCAAATCCACGACAAACTCCTTGGCCTCAGCGCACCATGACCCACCAGTCTCTACGGCCACCGGGACGAACTCATACACTGGTTCCAGGTTACTGTACATACTTCACGTGCTTTCGGTGGCACGTGTCGTATAAGCGAGGTGAGAGGGAGCAATTTTTTGAAGTAGTTAAAAGAGCACTGGTGAAAAGGGATTTCTGTGTGTATTTATTTATAAAAAAAAAACATTGTTATTACGTGACTTTTGGTTTTATTTTACCCTATGATTAACAGGTTCAGATTCCGATGAGGGGCATGTGGCTGGGAAGGCTATCTTAAACTAGCCAAGTTTGGGCTCTTGCAGGTAAGATAATAATATGACTGATTGTGAGTCAAATGTCAATTGGCATGAAACATACGCTAAATAACCCTCAATATACTCTTATGGAGAAGTGGCATGTAAAAATACAACCTACAATTAAAAAATATATAATTTCTTTTTTGTAATTTATTCTTTATTTATTTGAGTATGCAATTTGGTACAAATAAATCTTAAACAACATACATATATCAATGAAATATGCATTTGAAAAAAAAGTGTCATTTGGGTCTCATCACTATTCGGTATTGAAAGACCTGCTACAAGTTTTGAAAAAGCCGGTTAGTATTACAACGCGTAATTATGCAAATTACCAAAAACAACAATAAAGGTGACATAAAAAAAACTCAAATACATTTGTAACAGACTTTTTAAGTAATTAGTACTAACATTTTTCAGGATTTTTTATTCTATCAGTCATTTTGAGTTAATCCTTACAAACGCTTTAATTTTAACATATTAATTAGTCACATAGACCTACTATAACCTAACATACAAGCGGATTTTTTTATTAATAACAGTCTTTAAAATAAATCTAATAAAAAATAATATCTTCTATCAAAAGTTAAAACCAACATCAATAAATCCTCAAAATCCTAAACTAGGTATTGCTAACTTTGAGCTTTCGGGTCTTTTTCTTTTTTTGGACCATTGTTCTTCATAATGCAATATCTGAAGCAAATAATTTAATAATATATAAAAAATGCGTTTATAGCATTACATTGTTTTATTATGAAAGAGCCGGCTCTTTCAATGCCCATTCATCCGGCTCTTTCACGACTTGTTCCAAAAATAAATATAACGTTCAAAATAACGACAATATCAAAGCGTTT
The DNA here is from genome assembly GCA_947623375.1 of Apotomis capreana. Classification (NCBI taxonomy): domain Eukaryota; kingdom Metazoa; phylum Arthropoda; class Insecta; order Lepidoptera; family Tortricidae; genus Apotomis; species Apotomis capreana. Next base: position 29,147,824 of record OX392498.1, read on the forward strand.
GCAGCTAAGTTTTTATGAATCTGCAAGGCCAAATATATGCACAAACTGAATCTATAATCCATTTGCCTATAATTGTTAACTATAAAATACCAAAAAACAAATAAAATGAAGCAAAAAGCTTACTTTTGAGTTCCCAAAACTTCGACTCGATGTACCGGCGTCTGTTGGTTTCGGTGAACTGTCAAATGTTTGTGGGTGACGGAAAATCAGTGTTGCCACCTAAAAATAATATTGCCAACCAAATCTGTACTCAAACTACCGAAATAATAGAAGTGGCTCTTTCAAAACCTGGTTCTTTCATGCCACTTCTCCCCTATAACACCAACAAAGGAATATGATATATATTTAAAGTAATAAAGCTTGGCCCCAAATTTCGATAATGTGTTGCGGGTTTTTTCCGAATTAGTAAATTTAATATTATAATGTATTATATATATATATATATAATTATATATATCTGGAATCAGCTTATCGCCCTACGCCCTTTCATTAGATACCCTACAAGATAGGATTCAGAACATGAAGTGTCAAAATCCCATACAAAAAATTTATGACGTCATAACTTCTTCCTGCACTTAACGTATATATAAGCGAACACCGACGACTATTAGTTAAGCTACAAAAAGTTTCTTTTTAGCCAAACCAAGAGGATTCTAGGCTTAGAATTTGTTTAAATGATATCTTATAATAACACAAATAAAGGCGACTAAGCAAACTATTTATTTCAGCCAGGGGCATTTTGACTATAGGTTTGCGGCTAGAATTTTTACCTATCGATCGAAGATCTATATAAAATATCTATCTGACTCGATTTCCCCTGTGTCATCATGGTGATGCTCTAAGTCATTAATGTCATTATGATAAGCGTTTGATATTTGGATGTTTTGCTTTTTGGTCATTACATTATTCTACTTAGGCTAAATGTTTTCGATTAGACTTGAGTGGACGAATCACATTTATTTGTCACGCATAATTGAAAATATGTCACTGGCTGTGATTGGTATATACCACAGCGAGCATGCGCATTTCGACTATTGCGTTGCTCGTGTTCTATGTTTTATTCGTTCGCTGGTAGCAGGTATATTTTTTCTTACTAATAACATCACTAAATTCAGCAACTAAGACCACACACTTGAATGGTTGTAAGAACAAGTACAAAAAAAATATTATATCGCTGTTGGTTGAGGTGAAAGGTTGAGTGTGCTACGTACACTAAGCCTTAGGGTGCGTCTCCACTGAGGCGGAGCAAAGCGGAGTCGTACACGAGAGCAACGTTTTTAGCATAACATGCTATTGAATCCCTCACTAGCTCTCTACGCTAGGGATTCTAACGAAGAATATCTTGTTGCACAAACAACTATTGCCAACATTCTATAACCTCATTGTGGAAGCACCATTTTATAGTTAAAAAAAATACACATATAATTTGAAGCAGCAGGCTGACATTATTCAGCGTTCTGCTTCACAGTTCAAATTGGATCATAGGATATTACCTGGTATTCACTCGCAAATAGCTATCAAAATAAATCTTAGAGAAATAAACAATTGCGATTGCGTTGCACGTAGTTAGTTACTTGCTATTTAGATATTATAATAAATAAAGTAGCGTCAAGTTCGTGTTTTGCACATTTAACGGTACGCTTGCTAATATTACGATGGCCGGGGTACTAAAAACCAACTTCAACAAAAAAGCTACACGTTTTCATGCGGTATTATTTAAATTATTTTGTAGTAACGTGCAGCCCGATTGATGAGGATGATTTTGAAATGTAATTTAACACGATGCAGCTAAGTTCACGTATATGCGTTCGCTGTAAATGCTTAAACAACGGTTAATTGAGTAGATAGTGTCAAATGGCGAGTGTCCATCAACGTGTTAAGTATATATTTTTTGCGTTTTTAACACTGAGCGGGTCACTCACTATAGGTACGAGTACCTAGTTGCGTGATGCGATGACCAATTGAAGGCTGTACTGTAGGATCGCTAGAATACCTCAGAAGGATATTACGCTTAGGTTAGGTAATGTGATATAGTGCACAGCACACCAATATAAATTAAGACCGTTTATTTGTTTTGAGCTCACAACGTCAGTTCATTAAAACTTTTTTTATTATTCAATTTCGCCTGTGTTTAATTGGGACTTTAAATGTTTTGCACGAATGGGGAATGCATAAAATTATAAAAAAATCTCGAGTCGTTGTTTATAGGTAGGAATAACTTCGCCTGATTCCTAAAAAAAATACCTACGAATTTTTCATAGCTAAAAAAAAGGTGAAAAGGGTTTCTCCCGCATTGTACGGTAACCTGACCGACGCGAAAATTGTTTCGACTTGGCGGGGGTGCTGCAGTGCTAAATGCGCTAAATAATATAAATTGCAATTACTAAGCAAATTTTACTGTTCATATAATTTTCCTGAATTATGGTACCTACATAGTCTAGTATAAGTAATCCAGGAACACAACAACACCCCTGCCAAGTCGGAAAAATGATTACCTCGATAAGGTTACCTACCGTACGATGCCCGTACAAGGCGGGTAAAAATATATGGAACTTTTTTATTTTTTAAGCTGCAGAAAAATCAGTAATTTATTTCTAGGTTTGATATTTGGTTGCCCTTAGACCACAACGAAATACCGATTGATAGAAGCTAGTCAGCTCGCCAATCCTACACATTTTTTGTTATTTTACAAACGTTTACTTACGCGGATGTCGATATCTGTATAAACTTAGAACCCATATGAAGGGTTAAAGTTAGGTTAAAGTTAAGATTATCCATACTAATATTATAAATGCGAAAGTGTGTCTGCCTGTCTGTTACCTCTTCACGCTTAAACCGCTGAACCGACTTAGATGAAATTTGGTATGGAGATAGTTTGACACCCGGGAAAGGGCATAGGATACTTTTCATCCCGAGTAAATTTAGTGTTCCCGTGGGATGAGCGGGTAACACCGCGGGGCACAGCTAGTATTGTATAATTTAAGTATATTTATGATACCAAATAATCTAAGTATGTATATTTATTACAATTGGTATGATACTCAATTTTAATTGGATATTCATGAGGTAAAGAGAGTCTGAAAGATTATTTTTATAGTTCGAAGGCCATCTGTAGTCACTTAGGTATTACCTAGATTAGTTTGCACTGTGCGGGTAACCGGGTACGGGTGACGGACGGGTGTGTCACCTCAGTACAATTTTGGTTTTTCAAGGCTAAGATACTAGGTATAATATATATGTGAATACGCCCAAACTCCACGGTTTGACTTTGTTCGTTGTATATAACAACGTGCGTGACTTTGTTCTCTTATACAAAAGGTTCAAGCATATAGCTATAAATCAAATCACAATAGAAATAATGTTTTTTTGATCAAAATTTCGCCGCGGATTTTATTGTTTGAAGTAAATGTAATATGCAGGTAACGACTTCTATCAAACATTATATAGGTACCTAATACCTACTTACATTTATTTTGATCAAACAGGATTAATATATCTCACGCGACCAATATCAATATCAGGCAAAAAGTAATTTAAAATTGGGCTCGAACCCCAGGCACATGTTGTGTTCCCCGCCACTCCCCGCATCCCCCACAAACATTGACACTTGTCACGCCCAAAATGTGTTAAAATTATATTTATCATGAGATTTATTATTAACATTCATAGTTACATAAAAAATATATTTACCAGTCTACCAACACATTTACTCGTGGATATTCTCCGAAGTAAAGGCTTTCTATCAACTTCATTTTCACTATCAGTGCTGTCTTCACTGTAAACTGTTTTTTTATCTTGTGGAGTCACATTTTTCTCTACAAATGACATCACTTGGCGGACATTCACTCAAATAATGCGCGACATATATCAGATATAGCTACATCATACAGAAAAAAATATTAATTCACATTACACGCGGACTCGATCGCTACTTCACTGACATTTCAAGCGAGAAGCGAGCGCCATGACACTGGTAGAGCCACTGAAAACAAAACAACTCTGAAAGCGACTCAGCGCTCCAAGTGGAGATTTCAGGTACTCGGCAGCGCCGCGCGAAGCACTGGAGTACTGATCGCATATTTAAGCTCACGTTGCTTCGAAGTTCTCTACAACATACGCAGATGGCGTGATATTCAACACTCAATTCGTGAAATACCTTGATCTTATTGATATCAATATTGTTCAGCCGTTAGCCATCGTATTGTTATTATAAAATTGTAAATAATTATACGTCTGTACGTATTTAAATTACGTGAAACAGGCTATATGGAAGTCACAAAATCGAGAAACATATTCTTTTGTGTATTATTTGTATGTAGATATATCGCTTTGCTTATCCCTCAGTTTACTCATCAGGTACATAGTATCTTATGATCGTGTTCCAAAATTATAATAATTCGTTTCAGCCGTTTAGGCGTGATAAAAAAACATACATATTGTACGTCCATCTTCATCAAATTTTCACGCAAACCAAATAGGGAACTTGCATTTTTTTTATTAGGAGCAAGGCAGCCCTGGTCAAGTTGAAAAAGTTATCATTTGTGTTTAGTTTGTCATTGCGATGCCCGTACAAGGCGGAAAAAACAATTTCATTTTTTTTTTAGCTGAAAAATTACAATATCAAAAATTGCCATGCATCAATACCGAATCAGTTTATCTTTGTATCTGCATTTTCTTTTACTTTAGTAGTAATTAGCTTCAAATATATTTACGTACTTAAATACTAAGAAAACATCCATGATCGAGCATTAAATACTCTAGTAACTAGAATACTTATGCGAAGAACTAGAGGCTATTTCTTCGCATAAATATTTGCCTTTGCCGGGATTTGAACTAAACACCACCGGCTCAGTAGGTAACTGCGCCACCCACATCGTGAAATGAGATTCGAAGTGCGTGTCGGTCGGCCCGTCCTATCGATGCAATTTTTTTTACCTAACCTACTTAACTTCAATTCCCTACCAGTACTTATCCTTTGTAAAGTCTGTTTTTTTATAAACATTATATTTGCCGGTCTGTTAGTTTGAAACATCAACACTGAGTTATATACCTGTGGGAACTTATATTTTCAGCCAAGTACTTCTTCCTCCCAGAATGTCATTAGGAACCGAACCACCTGTTTAGAAGTGGAACGCGCATAATGCAAGACATTTTATTACATCTATTAATTGTCATTCGCATATAAAAAAAAACATTTATTCGATTTTCAAACACGAATTTAAGAATATATATATATTTTTCGCCAATATCTGACGTTATAATGCGACTAAGTTGAAAAAAAACCGTCAGTGTCGTCATCATTATATGCTTACTCACCTACTTTATTATGGCATCATGACATAAAGTCCAAAATTACATTATAAAACTCCACGTAATCCATTGGCTGGTGCAATGTGACGTCATCTAAGTTGTCTCTTGTTAAAATTTATGCAAGTGACGCCTCTTGATTTTTCCTTAGTTGAAATTACGTATAAAATACGAAACTTCAATATTAAAATTTTAGTAAAAACGACCACCTAATCATAGAATAAATCATTCAGTTATGCGCTTTTAATGAATGTCTTTGTTTTATTATCAATATAATTTCACATTGTGTACTTATAATATTCGTACAAGTTCCCTATTGCGACGCGACCTCTTCTAATACTAAACTAAAAGAGGTATTTAATTTACTATGTTTGCCTTCATTTTAAAGGCATGAACTAAGCCACGAATATTTTTATATTGGTTTTAGATTTATATTACGAAGCTAAGTTCAGAATCATAAGTTATGATTCATAACATAAGCGTTTCGAAGGGTGTTGCAGTCAGTCCGTCCACAGAGGCCGACCTACAGATTAAAATTATGCCAATGCTGGACATTTATAATGAATAATGATACATGGCTGGTTTGGGAAAGTAAATTATGACGTTCTAGAATTCCATGTTAAAATATTTGTTTTTTCTCGATGCAATGATTTTAAATCATTGTTATTTGAAATCTGACGTAATGTACACGGGTTAGATTGACGTTGGATTTTTATATAATTTTTTATTTAGTTTTAAGTTTATGTTAAGCTTCAATTTGGAGACCTTTTCGATATAATTTGAGAGAAATTGACAAGTATCCGGCCTTTAAAATCGAGAAATTATCAAGATGAGGGAAATAATTACTCTTCAAGTTGGTTCCTGCGGCAATCAGATCGGAGGAAAGGTGAGTTTTGAGTTTCTGACTGTAATAGAAAATTGAACATTGGGTACATTTTAGACTATTTGAATCCTGCTCTTCTAGAAGTCACTCGCACGAAACGTGCTGCCCTCCTGATGAGTGATAAATACAGTAACTAAGTGTGGTTTACCGGTCAAATCAAATTTGCACCTCATTCCAACACAAACTAACTTCTTATCTGCAGAAACTGCTAATACTGTACTTATCACTAGGAGGGCAGCGAAGACAAAGCGAAGTCAAAGCGAAGTCTAATTGCTTGAGCCAAATTTTCTATTGATCTGGTCCAAATGTATACATGAATAGGCGAACTGCAACCCTTCGAGCTATTAGCTTGCTCATGCGTATACCTCTAATAAACATGCTTTCCTTTTGTTCACAGTTTTGGGAAGTAATATCTGACGAACATGGGATTGATCCGAGTGGATGCTACCACGGTGACTCTGACCTACAATTGGAAAGAATCAACGTGTATTACAATGAAGCATCTGGCGGAAAATATGTCCCTCGGACCGTTTTAATTGATCTAAAGCCAACGACCATGGACGCCGTACGGTCTGGGCCGTTTGGCTGCTTGTACAGGCCTGATAATTTTGTGTACGGCCAACAAGGTGCATCTAACAACTGGTCCAAAGGGCATTACACTGAAGGTGTTGACATCTTAGAATCCTGCTTGGACGTGGTCAGACGAGAAGCTGAAGGCTGCGATTGTCTCCAAGGATTTCAAATGTCACATTCTCTTGGTGGAGGCACCGGATCTGGACTCGGAACCTTGCTTGTTAATAAGATTAGAGAAGAGTATCCTGACAGAATAATACTCAGCTTTTCAGTTTTCCCAAGCCCACGAGTTTCAGATTGTGTAGTGGAGCCCTATAACACAACACTAGCGGTGAACCAACTGGTGGAAAACACAGATCACACGTTCTGTTTGGACAACGAGGCACTGTATGACATATGTTTCAGAACACTGAAATTAACTACGCCTACGTATGGCGATCTAAATCATTTAGTTTGCGCAACAATGTCTGGAATCACGACATGTCTCAGATTCCCTGGCCAGTTAAATGCAGATTTGAGGAAGCTAGCCGTAAATATGGTACCATTTCCAAGACTTCATTTCTACACTCCTGGTTTTGCACCTTTAACGTCAAGAGGAGCTCAGCAGTACAGAGCGTTGACAGTTCCGGAGCTAACTTTGCAAATGTTTGATGCCAAGAACATGATGGTTGCCTGCGACCCGCGATATGGGAGGTATCTAACTGTGGCCACGGTGTTCAGAGGGAGAATGTCTATGAAGGAAGTGGACGAACAGCTCGTGAATATTCAAAACAAGAACAGCACATATTTCGTTGAATGGATTCCTCATAACGTTAAGATCGCAGTCTGCGATATTCCCCCACGAGGCTTGAAAATGGCATCTACTTTCATTGGAAATACGACAGCTATACAAGCCATATTCAAACGAGTATCTGAGCAGTTTGTTGCCATGTTCAGAAGAAAAGCTTTTCTTCACTGGTATACTGGCGAAGGTATGGATGAAATGGAGTTTTCTGAAGCGGAGAGCAACATGAATGATTTAGTATCAGAATACCAGCAATACCAGGATGCCACAGCGGATGACGAGGGCGAATTCGACGAAGAAGGTGAAGGCGAGGGGCTAGAATGATGTCGCAAGTGTATAATATATTTGGTTCAATGTCCACGTTACCTTTATAGCGAATAAAAAAAATGCTTGCAATGGTTGATTATTCATTTTAATATTAAGTTTATTAGCGGTTAAAGACTTGCTGCCGCAGCCAGGCGGAGGCTGCGGCAGCCAGTCGAATATATGGGAGTTCGTAGCTGCCCAGTGCGCGGGCTCCCATACACCGCAAAATATCGTCACGGCACTGAAAAAACTCCCTCTGCCCAGTAGAATCCACCATTTCGGCCCACCAGTGGATAAAGTTATGTATAGGTATATATATCTACTTGCCACGTTTTTCCGAAGGGTAGCTTCAGAACCGTTTTTTCAAAGCGGTGACGATGTTCAACGGCTAGGCTTCCGCAGCCTAGCCCACTTATGGAGCGCGCACACCTACCGAGTACAGTGGCGAGACAGTGCTCTGTCTCGCCCGTTTGTCTTGTGTGTGATAGGGACGAGAGCACTGTCTCGCCCACTGTCTCGGTAGGTGACGCAAAGTTGCGTGACGAAAGTTACCCATACATTTTGTATGACTAACTTTCGTCACACAAAGGAAGCGATCGTATTTTATGTTAACTAAGCTTTTAAGTACAATTTTTTTGCAATCGACCCTAAATCAGATACTGCGCAAATAAATTTAAACCCATACAATACATTTTATAGTACATTTTTTTGATATTGTTGCAGTTTTTTGTCCAAACAGAACGTGTAATCTGTGTTTTCCACCAGTTGTTTTATAAATTCTTGATGCTACACACTATTTTCACTAGTCTGCATTCAAAGGGTCTCAACTCTTTTAGTTCGGTGAATAGAGACTAAAGCCCTCCGGCACTTTAGGTCTATGGGTGACCTTACAAACGGTCCGGTAGTTTTGAATTTTTGATATGTTGTCTAGGATGGTTACAAATACAAATACAAATACAAGTACTCTTTATTGCACACCTCATAAAACATACAGGAGAAATACAATGCAATTAGACATTACAATTAGAGGTAAACAACAGGCGGTCTTATCGCTAAAGAGCGATCTCTTCCAGGCAACCTTTGGGTAGTGGAGAACTTGAAAAAATAAGATTTTTTTTTAGGCGGTGCAAAAAACGGATAAAAATAATATATAAATAAAAAACAAATTAATACATAAATATAATAAACAATAAATAAATAAATACATACATACATTCAGCCAACAGATAATAGGACCATATGAATAAAATACGAATTATGAAAGGGATAGATAGTGTTCTTTCAGTTGAGTTTTGAAAGAAACAAGAGATTTAGCGCGCCTTACGCTAACAGGCAAGGAGTTCCACAAACAGACAGCTTTAAAAGTAAACGAATTATTATAAAATTTTGAGACGGAAGAAGGTACGGCAAGGAGCAAATTTTGGGCAGATCGAGCAGAAGTGAGATAAGTTAGTGTGGTACTGGTTAGTGAGTGTTTAAAATGCAAAATGCACAATTCCCCACCTTCCGCGCCCGCCGCCATATTGAGAAAACCGGCACGTCCTTATTTTTAGGGTTCCGTAGCCAAATGGAAAAAAAACGGAACCCTTATAGATTCGTCATGTCTGTCCGTCCGTATGTCACAGCCATTTTTTTCCGAAACTATAAGAGCTATACTGTTGAAACTTGGTAGGTAGATGAATTCTGTGAATCGCATTAACATTTTGATGCAAAAATAAAAAAAATAATAATAAATATTGGGGGCTCCCCATACTTAGAACTGAAACTCAAAAAATTTTGTTTCATGAAACACATACGTGTGGGGTATCTATGGATAGGTCTTAAAAATTATATCGAGGTTTTTAAAATATTTTTTTTCTAAACCGAATAGTTTGCGTGACAGACGCTTCCAAAGTGGAAAAAAGTTGGTCGCCCCCCTCTAACTTCTAAAATAAGAAAATGAAAAATAAAAAAAAAACATATGATGTACATTACTATAAAAACTACCAACGAAAATTGTTTTGAACGAGATCTAGTAAGTAGTTTTTTTTTAATACCTAACTTTGCACCTAATTTACATGGGGCGCTATACATACCAGGTGCAAACTTATCTTAACCACTTAGAGATGGAAAGTGTATGTACGGAACCCTCGGTGCGCGAGTCCGACTCGCACTTGGCCGGTTTTTTGCTCATATCTTCCTTTACGAGCATTTTAGCTAGAAGAAAGCTTAGACAATGGGGTGCCCGTTGTTTCGCCGACAAACTTTCCATCGAATATCATTTCACCGAAAACGTTTCGCCGAATTTTTACTTCGCGTATTTTCATTTAGTGTAATTTTATCTCATCCACAGTTCAAATCAACTTTTATTAATTCGTAGATAAACTTTTCAAGGAATATTATTTGATCGATGATTCATTTCGTATAATTTTTAAATGGAGGAAGTACATTACATCGATTTTCATTTCTTCGAATAATATTTAATGTTATCTTCAACTACCTACAACAAAAGGAGCGTTTTTTAGGAAAATAAAAAAAACGGCCTAGTCGGATCTGCTCTGAAAGGTGAATCATTTAAAATTTGAGAATAGGTAGAGGTGAATCAATCACCTTTCAGAGCAGATCCGACTCGGATGGGTTAGGTTAGGTCAGTTTTTTTTTATATACCTAATAAATATTTTCCATTTTAGTTGCAGCGAGCTGGACCCGTACATGCAAGTGAAATGATATTACGTGCATTTTGCATTTTAAACACTGACTAACCATCCTAGACAACTTATCAAAAATTCAAAACTACCGGACCGTTTGTAAGGTCAAAATCCTTTATTAACTGGATTATTGCAACACCTATTGTATGGCTGCGTTTCCGCCAGAGATGAGTAGCGAGGGATGTGCTTTTGCAAATCGTGTACTATCATAATATTAAGTCTTGTGTGTTACTAACTTACTATGATCGTGATCGTTCAGATCTGAAATAAACGATTTTTATTTATTTATTAATCGAACTATAACACTCTATACAACGTGTTTTTGTTAAATTGCTTTAACTTCGACATACTGCTTGGAACATTAACGTAAACTCATCCCTTAAACCGTTTAATGATATTCGAAAAATATTTTTTCTTTGGTATCCCATACAAAGTAATTAAATATTTAATTGGTGGCTATTGTCAAGGCTCCTTTTGAGTTGGGCAATAGTTAGAGTCAACTTGTTGTCATTTTAACGTCACTGATACAACTTCATCGATGACAGAATTGAGAGCTAGTTAAAAACTTAGCTAGGTGGATGCGTGTGGATGGTCTTGGGTTCGAACCCCGATAAAGAACTTTCTTTTTGTATTTATTTTTGTTCATTGGCAGTGAAAGTTTAATTTATTGTGCTTATTTTTTATTTCAGAACAATGTTCGCGATGTGTCAAATCCATTTTTAACAGACTTAACTGCGTGAACCGATTTTGATGATTATTTTTTTATTTAAATGCTGGTGCTTCCCGTGTGGTCGCATTTAAATTTATTCCAGTTTTAATGAAGACATCCATGAGAAAAATCATATCAGTGTTATTATTGTATGTTCCATTTCGCTTGCTTCATTTTCAAAAAACCTGAAAAGCCAAAAATAAACCGATCATGCACAGATCACACTACCCGAATCACCCCTCGAAGTCGGTGGCAAACCTCACGTAAACTTGAGCGGCATCTGTTTTCATAGCAATAATTGAGTGATTTGCACCGACCTCAAAAGGCGACTCAAATGCAATCCGTACCTACATGATCGGGTCATCCTCGGCTTCTCTGATCTTTTTTACTACGGTTCTTTTTTTGTTAATTTTTTTTTTATTTCTCAATTTGCATTATATCACTTCTCTGGGTTTATGGTATAGTCACGAATGAAATTAATCAAAGTTTAAGTATAACAATTTATTTACATAAACAATAAAATTAAATTAAATGAACTCCTTCATCAGTAACACTGAAAAGCTAATAAAGATAATAATAATAAAATATTTACATAAAACCAAAATAATAACAATTTACTACAACTTATTTTCGAAGTGTCCGCCATTATTTTCCAAACATATATTCAACCGTGACCGTATCTCGTGATTGAGGTTCACAAGAGTGGCACGCATGGCATTGGCTTCTTTCTGAATTCGATGCAGTAGGTCTTCCCTCGAAGCCACAGGTTTGGAGTAGACTTTTTCTTTTAAAGTACCCCAGACATGAAAGTCTAAGGGTGTTAGGTCCGGAGATCTGGCGAGCCACGCAAGAGTTTGGCTGCCGCGTCCAATCCAACGCCCAGCAAAGTGCACATCCAAATACTGCCCAACACGGCCAGCGAAATGTGCGGGTGCTCCGTCATGCTGAATCCAGTGTGTCCGCAGTGTATCCAATGGAATATCATCGAAATAATCCAAATTATACAAGTTCTCCAGAAATCCCAAATAATTATCACCATTGAGTCGGGCTGGAATTTCCACTGGACCAATTAGGCGATTGTTTAACACTCCTGCCCACATGTTGACGGAGAATTCGTATTGAAATGAAGACTCTCTCGCCAGCTTTGGATTTTGGTCCGCCCAATGGTGATAATTTTTGGAATTTATTATTCCTGCTCTAGTAAATTGAGCCTCGTCCATCCAAAGAATTTTGAAGATAAGCTGTGGGTCTCGTAGCAATACCTCATTAGACCTTTGGCAGAAAACAATTCGCGAGAAATTGTCCCGTGGCAGAAGGCCCTGCACTTTACGGTAATGGTAAGGATGCAGACCGCATCGCTTCCACAATCTCCAGACTTTAGCGTGTGGTACGTTAAAAATGCGGCCTATTCGTCTTGTTGATAGCGTTGGGTCTTCAATAATTAAATTCATTATTCCAATTTCATCCTGTACCGTCAAATCGATGACACGGTCATGCGGAGCCGCACGGACACCCATTTCATTGAACCGTCTATGTATCTGCAAAAGTTATAAAAGTGGGTTATAATGAGAAAAGTACTTTTAAAATATAAAAGTATTCCGAAACTAGTAAATAGGTACTTACATTCATAAAAATATAAGTTTGAGGCGTTCGTAGATTGAGATATCGACGTCGGTACTCCCTTGCTGCTTCCGCCGCATTTCCATTGCAGAAACCGTAAACGAAGTGAATATTGGCTTCTTCTTCGGCCGCATAATTTATCCGTGGCATCACAAAGCAAGTGAACACAATTATTTAATGGAAAATAAAATACGTATTATTATTATTATTAGGCCGAGAATGGCAGCTCGAATAAAATACGTAACAACAATAATAAATTAGTATTGTCAATTTGACGTGACACATGCGAGTCAAGTGAGAGTAAAATCAAACAGAACTTATTTATTTAGACCTTGTTGTACATAAGGAACACTGAAAACTCTTTGCTTACGAACCAGCAGAAAATAGTCTCTGTTTATAAGAAGATTTTACACTGGATAAACTGAGATTAGTGATTAAATTTGGATTTCAAATAATTTCAAAACGGTGCGAGTTAGGAACTTAGTTTCTTTGAGAAATTGACTCAATAAGACGTAAAGAATTAACCCTTAAAGTTAAAGCAATTGAACAAAAACAGGATGTATATATTATTAAAAAGCTGTTTAAAAAAAAAACAACTTAATACTTGCAACAAATTAAGTAAGACTAGACGATTGGAAAAGTTCCCAGGCACCGCCGCGTCATCATCATCATCATTTCAGCCACAGGACGGCCACTACTGAACATAGGCTTCCCCCAGTGACTTCCAGATCGGCCGGTTGGAAGCGACCTGCATGCAGCGGCTCCTACAACCTTTACCAGGTCATCTGTCCACCTTGTGGGTGGACGTCCCACGCTGCGGTTGCCGGTGCGTGGCCTCCATTCGGGAACCTATTGCCCCATCGGCCGTCAGTTCTACGTGCTATGTGCCCCGCCCACTGCCACTTCAGCTTGCTAATCCGTCGGGCTATATCAGCGCGACTTTTGTTTGTTCACGGATCTCCTCATTTCTGATTTGATCTCTCAAAGAAACACCGAGCATAGCCCTCTCCATAACGCGCTGTGCAACTTTGAGCTTCCTTATAAGGCCCACAGTAAGAGGCCACGTTTCTGTTCCGTATGTCATCACTGGTAACACACATTGATTGTAGACTTTCGTCTTTAGGCGGGTAAGGCCGCGGGAATTTACCAATGTGACAGAAGTAACATAAAAAGATATACGTTATGTTATCGTAAAACGTAACATAAGTCGTTATAAAGCTTAGATCATACTGGAAAATATTCCCATTAAATAACGTAGCTAAGAAAAAAATCAAGTTATAAAATATATTGCCTGAAAACAAAATTTTCATGGCACATTAAAATCAATATAATCAAACACGCGTGTGATGGAACTAATGAAACCCAAACCGCTCTAGTGTTTTAAAGCCTCTCATTTTGTACCAGGTTGCAGTAATTACTATTTGTTCACTGCATACTAGTAACAAGATGACCGTATAACAATAAAACAGCTTTAGAATCAATGATTCTACTGTAACTTGTGGTCGAAAATAAAGAATTTCTTCTTAAAACAGTTTTTATTGATTAAGATGTTGTTTTTATTTATTTTATTATTGTACAGGAGTTTTGTTCGACTTTGTATATCTTCGTGTCATTAAAAATGTAATAAAATAAAATAAAATAATAGTGCGACGGTTAGCTCAGCCGGTGGAGTTTGAAAATAAAAAAACCGTTACACACAAGTTTAAATTTATTTTTAAAAATGGAGGTCGTGGATAGCCCGTCGGGTACGTTCCTGTAGGCGCGGTACTCCCCTCAAAACGCCATCAGCCCTTCCATGGCAGCCGGCGATGGGAAGCGGAGCAACAGCTTGCAGGTGCAGCCAGGGTTCAGCGGCTCAACCAGCTCCGGAGGGCAACGGGAAGCCTCCAACTTGCGCCGAGCAATGGAAGCGGCGCGTTTTTAAATAAAAACGTAGCACCCCGTATTGGGGCGCGACACTAGTTTATTCATTTTAAAACGTTCCACTATAACGTTCCTGTTCAAGTAGGACTAATTTAATTCCAAAACTATTGAGACAAGACTGTTAGCAACCGTGTGAAGACGCTAATAATGTTAGCGAACGGACTGCTACGTCCATCTCGTTAAAATAAAATTCATTTAAGTTAGTATATTCTGTGTGCACTTTCCTTTACACCATTTATTCGTTATGTTACGTATAAAATACGTAACATTTTGCAAAAATGTAACATATTCGTAACGAAAGTGTAACGTACTTACGTTCGTGTACGTTCTCTATCTTTATAAATTCCATTACACATAATCTATCTTCACATTATCACCTTTATGCCGATGATCTTCAAATTTATTCGCAGGGTGTTCTCGGTGACCTCGCGTCTGTTATTAGCGACGTAAATGGTGATTTGGAGCGCATTTTAAATTGGAGTCATAGGTTTGGTCTCAAAGTCAATCCTGCTAAAACTCAAGCTATCGTAATTGGCAGTTCTAAGCTGATCTCCAGGGTTGACTTTGATAATATCCAACCTGTATTATTTGACGGAGTCCATATACCTTTTTCGCACTGTGTAAAAAACCTCGGTGTCATTCTTGATCGCACTTTATCTTGGGTGCCACAGGTTAATGAAGTAAGCAGAAAGATGTTTGCGGCAGTCGGTTCTCTCAGAAGGCTCAGTAATTTTCTGCCTATTGCCACCAAAATTGCGCTCTCTCAAACTCTACTTCTTCCTATATTGGACTATGCTGACATAGCTTACCTTGACCTCACGGAGGAGCAGCTTAATAAGCTTGAGCGTATCCAAAACATCTGCATTCGGTTCATATTTGGGTTACGCAAGTATGACCATGTATCCGACTTCCGGTCTCAGCTCAAGTGGCTCTCAATCCGTTCTCGTCGTCACTCCCATATTCTGTCTCTTCTTTATAATGTACTATTTAACCCCACAACTCCCCGCTACCTCAAGGAGCGCTTCACTTATTTGCGTTCTGTTCGCTCTGCGCAAAACTTAGTTCTTACTGTTCCCCCTTCATCTTCTAAATTCTATAATGGTTCTTTCACATTCCGGGCTACTTTACTGTGGAATTCGCTTCCTCTGGATATAAAGCGTGCCCAATCTCTTGTAACATTTAAAACCCTCGTCAAAAAACACTATTTGTCTCTCCCTTAGTACACTGCAATAATAATCGCTCCTTTAACTTTGTGGCTCATACTGTTTTTGTTTTATTTATTACTTTACAATATATTTATTTATTATGTCTTAGTATTTCTGTAAGTATATCTGTATATTTTTATTTATGTATGTTTATTACTTTTGTCTTTTATGGAAGTCGTTCATTTAGTCCTATTATTATTATGCACCACCTACTAATTTCAAACATTTTTTTCAACTACTCCGCTACCTAAAGGTTGTCTGGAAGAGATCGCTATTTAGCGATAAGACCGCCTGTTGTTTACCTCTGCCTGTTATTTTAATGTATTTCATGTTGTGTTGTATATTCCTTGATGTTGGAGGTGTGCAATAAAGAGTATTTGTATTTGATGTTATTAAAATAGAATATGAAAAGAATATAATTGACAAAGTTAAATCAATCAAATTTCTAGGCATAGTGATAGACGAACACCTTAGTTGGAAAGATCAAATTGAAAACATATGTAATAAGTTAAATCGTTTTGTATTAAGAAGCTGCTTTAACAGCTTACCATGGCTATGTGTCATCAGTACTTACTTACGGCTTAATATTATGGGGTAACTCTGTACAGGTTGAAAGAGTATTTAAAATTCAAAAAAAATGTATAAGGGCTATAAGTAATGTCAAATTGAATGAGAGTTGTGTCCCACTCTTTAAAAAGATGAATATTCTTCCGTTACCATGTTTGTACATTAGAGACGTATGTGTTTTTGTCAATTCTCATAAAGAGCACTTTGATAAACGTAGTGAAGTCATACAGAGGCAGACAAGACCACATATCATGTCTCTTTTGTACAAACCTCGCTGCTACAAAGACATGTACAAAAGAAATATTTCTAATATGAGTATAACAATTTATAATAATTTACCACGTGAATTACGATTATTGTCGGGACCAATATTTAAGCGAAAATTGACGGAATGGTTACTGGACAAATGCTTTTACAGTGTTAAGGATTACTTGAATTATAAAAATGTTTGACATGTGCAATTATTGTAATATTAATTAATAATACCAAATTGAAATGTTATTTTAGCCTATTTACAGAAAAATATTTGTACGCATGCTTGCATGCTGAATACGAGGACTTTTATATTATACCTTAAGACCATGTATATAACTGTATTCTGACAAATAAATAATTTTGAATTTTTGAATTTTTTGTATTTGTACTTTTGAAAAAAAAAGTGGATTTTCATGGTAAAATAAAGACATTTTTAATACAATAATACGTGTCACTTGCGTGAAAACCGTTACGCTATTGTATGAAAAAAAAACTGATTAAAAACAATCACTCCTTACCTTTAAAATCACACACGACACTTTGGGGGTACTTTCACGAAACTATGACGGCGTCTACTTTGAATTGCGTTTGTTGACAAACTGACGAGTTTGGACTTGCTGATCGGTGTTGCCCTACTAGAATATGAGTTGCTAGTGCATGAAAACGAATTTCTACCATCATTTATTTAAAAACAAGCTACATAAAGCGTCACGAAAGTATTGTAACATAAGTGTGGAATGCTGATCCATTAAAATAATGTAAGATAAAAAATTAAAATGATTATATTATCATTATTCCGTAATCGGTAGAACTATCCTTATATCATAAATTTTAGTTTAAAACAAAAGTATGCCCATGAAAGTTGAAATATCATAAAAATAACAGAGCTTTTAGTACTCGTGGTCGAAAAATTTAACCATCTTTCGTTACGTTTTGGACGGAAATATATTTTTAGTATTTTTATAAAGGGGTTTATATTAATTGTCTTACTTGTGACCATGAGAATTCCTATATCTACATATGATAAAAATATTTTTGAAACAGTAGGGGTTACCGTTTTTTTTTAATCAGCTGGGTAAATTTGAAATGTCCAAATTGGTAACTTTCCGCGGCCTTACCCAGGCATTGACGTATGTTGGACGAGAAGATATTTTGTAGTTTCCCGCACGCTACCCAGCCGAGTTGTATTCATCGATTGACCTCCTTCTCAAAATTGGACCTTCCCAACTGGATCACTTGTCCCAGGTAAACATATTTGTCAACAATTTCGAGGGTAGAGCTCCCAACTGGTACTGGGTAGGGCGCAACATGGGCATTCGACATTACCTTTGTTTTGTCCATGTTCATCCGGAGACCTACTTGTTGGGAAACTCTATTAAGGCCATCGAGCATTGTGCTGAGGTCTTCCAGCGATTCTGCCATGACCACAATATCGGGCAGTTATTGGTCCAAGCTGTGTATACCGCTTGAACTATTTTGTCAGCTTCAAACTCTATATCAATAATGGAATTGAGCTTACCTTTCGGATCACCCAGTTCCACTTTCAGGTCAGCCTTGTACGCTTCCCAGTCAGTGTTCCTAGGGTTCCTTTTGAGTACAGTTTTTACATCTATCTTCGTATTGTACCTAAAGCATATGTATCTGTGGTCTGATAGAGAAATTTCCTTAGAAACATGCCATGAGTTGATGCTTTTGCTAGTGTTATTGGAAGCCAACGTTATATCAATTACCTGACCTCGCCTTGCGTTGACAAAGGTTGGTTCATTGCCTTTATTAAGAATTTGTAAGGAGGAACTCACCAGAAAATCCAGTACCTTCTCCCCTCTCTTGTTGACATCCGAGCTGCCCCAGATGACATTGTGAGCGTTCGCGTCGCAGCCGATGATCAGGTCGGTGTTCGCCTTGCTGCCTTCGACGACAAGATCCCGCAGTTGTTGTGTTATCGGGTCCGTCGCCTCGTAAGGGAGGTAGGCTGACAAGAAGATAAGAGCCTTCCCCTCCCCTTTATTCTGGATCTTAACACTGGTAAGATCCCTGGAACAGAAAGCATGTAAAGGCATAGCATCGATGCCATTTCTGACGTAGATGCATGTCCTCATATTATCATCGGAGCAGTGGTACAGTATGGTACCGCCAGTTCCGCCCAAACCTCTAATTTCCCCTTTATAAATATATGGTTCTTGTATTAGAGCAATATCGAATTTATCATTAATTAACTGCCTCGCCAGAAGGGCTGTGGCTGCTTTGTTGTGTTGTAGGTTAGTAGTAGGGATTCGCCGATACTACGATACGGGGCGGACGGGCCTGATGGGCGGCATCCAGGGCGGATTTGGCGGACCACGAAACCTAAAAAAAAAAAAAAAAAAAAAAAAAAAAAAAAAAAAAAAAAAAAAAAAACAACAAATAGCCCCCTACTTGGAGCGTTTGGAATAGGTCCCAGGACGCTCAGACAGCTCTGTCAGGACTTACAGAACGCCCTACGCTAACAATGCAACACCTTCCCCGACCCATCGACCCTTTTCTATTGTCTACCCGAGCTCGGGTTTTATTGCCCTCTCGGACGCCGAGCTCACTTTTATTACGGTCTACTATTGTTTCCCTCTTTTATATTTCTCTTTGGCTTCAACTGCCTACAACTTCCTTTCCAAACGGTATACATCTTTTAAGAACATTCTTTAGGTAAAGCTGGACAAATACCTAAACATCTCATACCTAAACTATCAGACTAGGTCCGCCACCTTGGTTCTTATTGGAATCGCTGTTTCAACCCAGCCTGTCTCACATCGTCTCTTTACTCCAAGGTTTCTTACTACGTGATGTGTGCTACGGTGTACGTATCACTAATCTAAGCTAACCTATGCTAGATCACAATTCTAACCTAACCTAACCTAAGCTACAGGACTACGCCCAGCTAACGCAGGATACGTTAACTGACTACTTAACTTCAGGTAGCCTTACTTCAAAGTATGTATTTTGTTACTCACTACATATGCTGCATTTCGAACGTTGTTCTATTTATATATTTTATCTTGTTCACCTTAACATTACTTCTAACTTATCACCTAACTTCGAAAACTTAATTTTGAAGAACTGCTTTATTTACTTACCTACTTAAAACTAGCTACGAGCACAGTACAGTTGTTTTGGTCTTAAGAACGCTGTTCTAACCTAACCTAACCTTGCATAAATTTGAGTACGTACTCAATGTTACTTTCATCTCTTTTTTGTAATAACCGACTTCAAAAAGGAGGAAGTTCTATGTAAAAATATTGCCTGTAGCATAAGGATAATACGAATCTAATCTTACAATAGTAATGCGGTATTTTATACAGTAATAACTGCTTCAAAACTATACTAACTTATTTAAGCTGTAAGTTAAAAATACGAGTTCTAGTTTTGCATATTTATTTATTTCGTCAAATATTATGTTCTTGAATAGATGCTTAAGAAAATACCTGAATAAACTTTGTAACTTGTACTAACGTGTATTTGTAGTAGGCTGAACTAAACTCGTTGATTTTTTAATTTGTTTGTTGGGTCCATATTGTTTGTAAAGATTTATGACAGGTTTCTTCTCCGAATCATCAAAAGATTCGAAAGTCTATTATAAATTTTATTACTGTTTGTTGGTGGCTGTTGGGCGCGGTACAAACTAGTCGAAACGTGATTTTAACGGTAATCTATTGTCACATCCTTATAAAAGCCGATGGACAGTGACGATCTATAAGTATTCAGAACCGAGTCGTGCTTGTTACCAGAGCTCTCTCAGTGTACAGTGACATAGTGTTGAATCGTGCTACAGTGCTTATAAAAAATGGCAAATGTAAGTATGTACTATTTTTTATAAAATATGTATGTAGTATTTTTATGTACTATTTGTTTAACAGTGTTTTTTTTTTTCTGTAACTTGTGTTCATCGTGTTACTTGTTAAGTGTGTTAATCGGATGTATAACTTATTGTTGAATATTGTTACAGTTCACGGAAAACACTTTCAAGAATTTTTATTACCCTGAACCTGAACATGATGATTCAGGGAGTGATGAAGAAGGCACACTCGGTTTTAAAGTGAAACAAGCCATAGCGAAGAAACGTCCTGCAAATAGTATCGAGAGTTTCTTTGAAAAACCGCAGAAAAAAGTGAAACCAGTGAAGAGATCTTCCAGTGTGTCGCAAAGTTCCCATACCGGTGTTGCTTACCTATCTTCGGGTAAAGACGATGCTGCGTATGCATCACACCTTATTAAGATAGAAATATACGATCTTGAAAAAGTTAGGAACATCGCACCAGAAGAGCACTGGAAG
Source organism: Apotomis capreana (assembly GCA_947623375.1). NCBI lineage: Eukaryota > Metazoa > Arthropoda > Insecta > Lepidoptera > Tortricidae > Apotomis > Apotomis capreana. The sequence continues at coordinate 29,168,946 of OX392498.1, forward strand.
CACGCCGATGTGAGATTAAAATCTTACATCTCAACTGAGCAAGATCCACAGCTTGAGACTGTCCGTGATGTGATATACAACATAACGAAAGACATAGCTTCAAAGGACACTTGCGTGAAATATTTTATAAACAATACGAAAAAGTAAACTAAGTGTTTGTGTAGTTTTAATACTAGGTTAAAACTGTATTTATTATATAAGACATAAGATAATATTTTATAACATACCCTTGTGTACTACTAGTATTATATATTTCTTACTGCTTAAACAACAACTTTTTGTTATTCAAAATTGTTAAGACTCGTTTTATAACCACATGTTGTAATTTGTTTTGTAGCCTAATCATATTGATCTATTTCCCTTTGCAAATGTATAAAAGTCTCCACCCTTTAATATAAAATCACTAAGCTACGTTTGTTATTTTAAGGAAAAAATTTGTTGTAATGTAATCACTATTTTCTTAGACACATCTCACGATGGACTGTTTAAGCTGTGATGTTTACGATTCCGAGCTCGTCAGGCTATGCGAAGAAATTGAAAGTGATCAAGAAATGTATGAGATCGGGGAATTACTAAGCCAGCTGCATAGTCAAGGGTGAGTACTCTTGTTCCAACCTGTTATATTGTTTATTGATATTGTACTTGTATATTTAGACATGCAATTTAAACAGTTTATTCTTGTTCAAACTTGTACAAAACCATTGACCAGTGTCATTGAGTTGTTGCCTTTTTATGGCTCAGTTTCATTGTTCTCTGTTGGGTGGGGATCCTGGAAGGTTCTTTATAAGCGACGTCTCTGGTGTAGAAATCATTCATTATTCCAGTTACTGTGTTTGTGCTAGTACTGTGTCTGTGTATTGTACAAAATACTGTTTTAAAAATGGTGCTTGGATACTTTCATATGGGAACTAGTTTAACCCACGACAAAATTGCAGTTTTAAGCAAAGGATTCATTTTAAAAGTATTTCATAGAAACATAAGATTGTGGTATATTGACAATCAATTACCTCAGGCGCTTTTGGAAGATGAAGATATCATACCCTATTACACACCATGTGATGGGCATATCAATAAGTCGATGCATAACTTGTCATCAGATGTCATTGATGGTGTTTTAACAATGCAGGCATATTGCCAGCAATGTCGAAAAAACTTAAGTTAGTATAATGATAATAATTTAATCATTGTTTTGAAGTTTTAAATCTTGTATTAAATACTAACGTTTCACTTTTTCTATTACAGATCTAACCAAGTAGGACGGGGGAGAAAAAGGACAGCTACAAGTACGGGTGCAGAAGTACCAGTGAAGAGAAACTACCCTTCCAACAGTCGTGATATGTCTACATCCTCAAGCGAAGAACCATTATCCGATGTCAATGTAAGTACAAAAAATAATTCTGAAATTGAATGTTCGGTGTGTAAAAAGTTCGTGTCAAAAAGATATTTTGGTAACCATTTAAATAGTAATATTCACAAAAATAATGTGTTGAGATCCGATAGTGAATATGTTAATGTCCAATTAATTGAAAATGCATTCAAAAACAGAGTCGCTACTTACAGAATATTATTTAATGAAATGGATCACCAACCTCTTGATCCCGAAACTATTTTACAAAAACACAAGGATAAGATCTTTACATTATTAGATCGTTCACTTAACAAACATCACGCTTTAAAAGTAAATTTTATTCTTAATGCAAATTTTACACAAGATACCAAACAATTAAATAATACATTTGATTTCCAATTAAGTAATAGTATTGTTGATATCAGCACTGATAAAGCTGCTGTTTTTACGTCCCTAGTAAATGAAATTGTGATAAGGTTGTCAAACTTTGAAAGAAAAGATAGTGGGTGGAGTTTAGTAACATTTAATCATATCGATCTCAATATTAACAAATATAATCCATTACGCGGCTCTTCTTTTATCGAATTACCTCGTGATATAAAAAATAAAAAAGCGGTTATTAATGTAAAAAACAATGACCATGAGTGTTTTCGATGGGCTGTATTGTCTGGTTTATACGAACCCAAAAGTCATTCAAATATGGTCAGTTCATACATATTACATAAGAATAAATTGAACTTTGAAAATTTAACTTTTCCATTTAAATTGGGAGATATCCATAAATTTGAAAAAAATAATGATATTAGCATTAATGTATTTGGTCTCGAGTACAACTCTCAAAACAAGAAACACGATGTTATAGGCCCACTACATTTAACTAAATTAAAAAAGTCTAATCACTTAAACTTGTTGTACATAACTAAAGATAACCAAGGACATTATTGTTTTATCAAAAATTTATCGAGGTTAGTGTCTAAGCAATTGTCAAATGCACAACATGCTGTTCATATTTGCGATGGTTGCTTAATTAAATTTACATCACACGAGAGACTAAACCAACATCAAAAAAACGACTGCTTCCACGTATGCACAAACTTACCATCCGAAAAAGAAGACACAAGAAATTGGTTTAACGAATATGTTCCATCGAATCAAGTTACTTTTAATAATTATGAACGACAATTAAGAGTACCTTTTGTTGTATACGCTGATTTTGAGGCATTTTTAAATCCAATTCAATCCTGTTCTAACAACCCCAGTACATCTTCTACTACCAATATTCAAAAACATGAAGTTTATAGCTTCGGTTACTATATTAAGTGTTCTTATAATGACAAGTTATCTGTGTACAGAACATATACAGGTGAAGACTGTGCAAAAACATTTATGAAAGTCATAAAAGAAGATTTAGAAACTATTTGTAAAAGTAATGCGTTTGCTAAAACTTCTTTCCCTCTAACAGATGCTAATAAGGTAGACATTATGCAAAGCCATGCTTGTTATATTTGTGATAGAAATTTGAATGATGACTCAACCGTTTCTTATAATTATCATACTGGACTTTACGAAGGCGTTGCACATAAATTTTGTTCTGAAAAATACAAACCACCCAATTTTGTACCTGTATTTTTCCATAATTTGAGCAATTACGATAGTCATTTTATTGTACATGGACTTGGTCTTGAAGATGGTGACATAGAACTAATCCCACAAAATAAAGAAAAGTATATTTCGTTTTCTAAGTCTTTACAAGTGAATAATCGTGTTGTAAAATTGAGATTTGTCGATTCTCTTAAATTTATGTCGAGTAGCTTGGATAAATTAGCTAAAAACTTGACTACTGACCAATTTTACGAATTGAAATTGAACTTTCCTCGTGAAGAAGACTTTAAACGTCTAATACGGAAGGGTGTCTATCCATATGAGTACATGACTTCGTATGATTCACTGAAATTAACTTCGCTTCCTACACAGGATCAATTCTATAGTTCTCTTACTGACAGTCACATTTCCGAAAACGATTTCCTACATGCTCAAGATATTTGGTCTCATTTCCAATGCAAAAATATGGGGGATTATTCCAATCTTTATCTGAAAACAGATGTTTTATTACTAACTGACATATTTGAAAATTTTAGAAATGTGTGTCTTAAGACATATGGTTTAGATCCCGCCCATTATTATACCGCGCCTGGAATTTCCTTTGATTCGATGTTGAGGACTACCAAAATAAGTTTAGAACTTTTAACAGATGTCGACAAAATAGCTTTTATAGCGAAAAACATTCGAGGAGGGATTTCCCAATGTAGCAACAGACATGCAAAAGCAAATAATACATTTATGGAAGACTATGATCCAAATATTCCTTCATCTTTTCTCATGTACTTAGACGCAAATAATCTCTATGGGTGGGCTATGTCACAATGTCTTCCGTCTGGCAAATTTGAATGGGTAAATAAAGATACCGATTTCAATGTTTCAGACGATGCTGAATATGGGTTTATATTAGAAGTTGATCTAGAGTACCCCAAGGAATTACATGACTCTCATTCAGATTTGCCGTTCTGTCCAGAAAATGTATGTCTAGGTGATTCTAAAGAAAAAAAATTGATTCCCAATTTAAACAATAAATATAATTATGTATTACATTACAGAAATCTTAAACAATGTTTAAAAAATGGGTTGCGTTTAGTGAAAATCCATCGTGTGTTGAAGTTCAAACAATCTACTTGGTTAAAAAGTTACATAGATTTGAATACCCGAATGCGTTCGCTGGCGACATCTGATTTTGAAAAAGATTTCTTTAAACTTATGAATAATTCTGTTTTTGGTAAAACAATGGAAAATGTCACGAAACGTGTGAATGTTAAATTATTAAGTCACTGGGAAAATCGCGGAAAATCCCAAGGGGTACAGTCCTTAATATCTAAACCTGAATTTCATAGTTTATCAATATTTTCTGAGAATTTAGCTGCTGTGCAATTGAAAAAAACAAAAATCTTTTATAACAAACCAATTTACCTTGGATTCTGCATTTTAGATCTATCGAAAACTTTAATGTACGAATTCCACTACAATTATATGAAATACAAATATACGGAAAATCTCAAGCTCCTTTACACGGATACTGATAGCTTAATATATGAAATAAACACTGCTAACTTTTATGAGGACATTAAATCTGACCTGAACTTGTATTATGATACATCTGATTACCCACCCAACAATGCATATGGTTTACCATTACTAAATAAAAAGAGGTTAGGTTTTTTTAAAGACGAAAATAATGGCAAAATTTTGAAAGAGTTTGTTGGTCTTAGATCAAAAATGTATGCCTTAGATGTTCAAAATAGTGGTATTATATCCAAAGCTAAAGGAATAAACAAGTGTGTTACCAAAAAATTAACCCTTAACGACTATAAAAGTTGTTTATTTGATAGAAATATACAACATGCTCAAATGTTACGATTCCGATCAATAAAGCATGTTTTATTTACGCAAAATGTCAATAAAATATCATTATCTTACAACGACACAAAACGATATTTATTGAAAAACACTTCGGATACTCTTGCGTGGGGTCATTATAGAATACCTCATAATTCTTAAAAAAAAAATAAAAAAAATACACGGAACATTCAATTTTCATATTTATTTTTTGTACATAATATTGTATTTTAGGATGTTTTTTTTTTTATTTTTTAAGTTTTGGCAATAAAATTATTGGCGAAAAATATGTTTTTGTAAATTTTTATGTGATTTATCTAGAATAATATAAATATTAAAAAATATTTAGCAACATTTTTGTTTTTTTTTTTATTTGTTACCCCATTTTTTTTTTATTTAAAATTTATTTAAAAAGCTATGGTCTAGAAATTTTCTCATTTGAAGTCAATCCGTTAACATATGAACACACATATTTAAAAATTTATAATGATTCATTTTAACCACCCTTTCACTACAATAGTAGCGGGTCCAAGTGGGTGTGGTAAAACTCAGTTTGTTACCAATTTTTTAAACAATGCAAAAGAAGTATGTAATGTTGAATTTGATGAAATTATTTGGTGTTATGATGAAATGCAACCTTTGTACAATCTGGAAAATGTAAATTATAGCCAAGGAATACCAGATTTTTCTTTATTTGATGGAAAAAAGCCCAAGCTTCTCATAATTGATGACTTGATGAGAGAATCGGATGGACGAATCGTTGATATTTTTACAAAAGGAAGTCACCATAGAAACTTAAGTGTTTTTTATATTACTCAAAACATATTTCATCAAGGCAAAGGACAACGTGATATTTCATTGAATACCAGCTATATTGTATACTTCAAAAACCCGAGGGATAAAACACAAATTCGCTACTTGTCACGACAAGTTTATCCGGAGAACCCAAAATTTGTAGATGAAGCCTACAAAGATGCCACTAAAGATGCTCATGGTTACCTTATGATTGATCTGAAGCAAAATACCGATGACATATGTCGTTTTAAAACTAAAATATTTCCTTTTGATGGGCATTGTACCGTATATGTTCCCAAGAAAGGGTTTAAATACGACAAGAATCAACACGTTTTAATCAGTTCCAAATAATGCATCCAAGAGTACACACATATAAACATTTACTTGAAGCACTGCAGTTACTTAAACCAAAGTATCGCACAGCGTTGCTAAAATCTTGTGAAGATGAAGAAATTAATATTATTTGTGAGTGTATTTATAACGTTTTAAAAGGGAAAATACCACTGGAATCAAAAGATAAATCAAAACTAAACAAATATAAAGACACATTACGAAAACTAGTTTCGAAAGGGAAACACAAATTGAGGAAAACTGTTATTATTCAAAAAGGAGGTGCATTTCTACCTATTATATTAGGTGCAGTTTTAAGTGCCTTAGTAAGCTCCGTAACATAAAATAAAATGGAAAACACAAAAAAAATGTTGTTAGTTGAACCAGACTTTATTGAAAGACTCAAACGAAATGATAGCCAACCCGAAAATGTATCATCTCGCCTAGACGGAGAGATGCAAAAAATCCTGAAGAGTAAAATTAATGATCGTGAAAAGTGGGCATTATATTCTCAAGCACTACAACGATTTTTGCACTTTATTGAATCAGATCGAAAACCATTTAAAATACCAATAGTGATGGAGGGGTTTGATCAACTCAACGATGAAAGTAAGGATTTAAACTTAAAAGTAAACAAAAAGGAGGAGGATGAAAATTATGAATCAGTTGCAAATAAAACACTACCAGATGGTGATGTTTCTGCAGTTACTGCAGCTACACCGTCTGGTACAAAAAATCCAGAAACTGTACTATTCAGTCCATCTCGTATTATAGATAATTTACCAAAATCATATGAGAAAAAAACCAGAACATTATTGACTTGTATTGTGTCAAGCAGACCAAAAATATGGTGGAAAACAAATGGTGAAGTTGTAATAAACAATCGAACTATTCCAAACAGCAATATTCTCGATCTGGTAAGCGATACGGTTAGATCTCTTAAACGCCCTAAGCCAACAGGATGGGAAGAGTTTGCTTTATTTTTAAGAGATATAAAAGTTCCTACGTCTTGTATAGGTAATCCTACTAATCTAGAATTTATAAATAAACCTCAATCGAGTGAACCTCACGCATCATCTGCTCCATCAAGTGCTCGATCGTCATCGTCATTTAAAGACACAAGCGCCAGTACACCTCTTTCAAGTGTACTGCTCAAGGCAAACAAAAAGAAACTAGATTGGGAAAGATGGAGCCCTTATTAGACATTCATGCAATATACTACGATGTATCTAATCCAGCAGGCTACAGTAGTTTAAATAAATTAAGTAAACAAATGAAAGGACGAATGAACAAAGACGAAGTAAAGAACTGGTTACAATCTCAAGAAACGTACACACTGCATAAACCGGTTCAAAGGCGATTCACAAGAAATAGATACGTCTTATCTAACTTTAATGAACTCTGGCAAGCTGATCTGAGTGATATGGGTACTTACAGTCAATATAATGATGGATACAAATATATTCTGTGTGTTATTGATGTGTTCAGTAAATATGCTTTTGCGAGAGCTATGAAAAAGAAAGATGCCACAACCGTTATAAATTGTTTTGAAAGCATATTTACTGAAGCCAATTCTACTCCTCGTCACATCCAATCTGATAAAGGCACCGAATTTGTTTCAAAGGCAGCAAGGGATTACTTTAGGAGCAAAAACATTAACTACTATACTACTAACAATCCTGACATTAAAGCAAGTATAGTAGAAAGGTTTCAAAGAACTCTTAAAATGAAAATGTGGCGTTACTTTACTCATAAGAATACATACAAATATATAGATATTTTGCAAGAACTTCTTTATTCTTATAATCACAGTTATCATTCTAGTATTAAAATGCGCCCTATCGATGTAAATTTTGATAATATCATGACTGTTTGGTGTAATTTGTATAACAGAAAAAAGGATAGACAACTTACTTTGGAAATCACAAAACTAAATGTTGGTGATCATGTTAGAATTACTAAATATAAACATATATTTCAAAAGGGTTACGAAACTAATTGGAGTGACGAAATATTTAGAATTGATTCAATAATAAACCGCTTTCCACGAGTTGTGTATACGTTAAGAGATTTAGAAGGTGAGCCTATCGTTGGTACATTTTATTCTAAGGAATTACAAAAAGTGACTTATCTCCCCTCCATTGATTATAAAATTGATAAAATAATACGCTCACGTGGGGTTGGTGCCAGAAAAGAAGTACTAGTGAAGTGGCGAGGTTATCCTAACAAATTTAATTCTTGGATACTCGCTTCAAGCTTAAAAAAAATATGAGTGAAAACAGCTTTTATATTACATTGTTAAGTAACAGTTCCTCGGACTACTATACCGATAATACGACTGCACACTTCTTAACCAAATTACCCAGGAGTATAAAGTTGGAAGGAGAATGGGTAGTTGGCTTAGTAGAATTTCAATACCCTTGTTCAATGTACAATGTTCAAGATCATGAAAATATGATTTATTTAAAAAAGAAAGTAGTGTCACCCACTGACAAGATAGCCAAAATTGTAGATATAAAAACTCATATACCAGCAACTACATATGACAACGTTGACCATTTTATTCAAGCTTTTAATGACAACCCACAACTGAAAAATAATGTAAAGTTTAGATATGATAATCTAACCAAAATGGTTGGGGTAGCAACAATTAATAACGATATAACTTCTCTTATAACAACCCCAATACTAAGTCTACAGTTAGGTTTTAAACCGAAAACAAATTTACGGCAAGTTTCATTTGGTAAAAATCCTGTTAATTTGTATTTGGGCTTACCATCACAATTATTTGTTTATACAGACATCATACAACCACAGGTAGTTGGTGATGTTATAACTACGTTGCTTAGAATAATACCATTAGATCCAACAGAATTCCATTATGGAGCATATAAAACACACATTTTCTCACCCGCTCATTATGTACCTGTTTTACGTAGAGAATTTGATACTATGGAAATAGATATAAGAACAACTACCGGTGCAAGAGTGCCATTTCAATTCGGAATTTCCTGCGTGAAACTACACTTTCAACGGCTAAGATGAATTATAAAAGATCATCTCACTCTTGTCCCTACGATCATTATTATACCCATCAAGCTGGTTCTGGTATAGGAATTGTCTATAAAGGTGTTCCGTTTCAGCGAGGGCATGGGATTGGAAGTTTTTTGGGGGGACTGTTTAGGTCAGTAATTCCTTTGTTGTCTAGTGGTTTTAAAACTGTTGGAAAAGAAGCGTTAGATGCGGGGGTTGGTTTGTTATCTGATATGGTAAATTCACACCCTATAGATAGTTCAGTTAGGTCTCGATTTAAAGAAGCTAGTGCTAACTTAAAAAGAAAAGCTGATGAAAAGATCGATTCTCTGATGTCGGGATCTGGGTATAAAATGTCAACTAAGAGACGGGAACCTCTCATTACCTTGAAAGCATCGCGCCGAAGAGGAGCTAAGAGAAATAAATATAGTGACGATATATTTTCAAAGTAAATCATGTCATTCCTACACAATCATTCGTGTGAATGTGCAAAATCTGAGTTAGATATATTTGCCCTGCCTTCGACACAGACAAGTATTGAGAGTGGACAGTGGGTTCATTATAAACCAATCTCATCTTTAAGTGATGATGGTCCTATTGAGTTTCAAGTCCCCGGTTCAGGTGATGACTACATTGACTTATCACATACATTATTACATATAAACGCCAAAATATTAAACCAGGATGGTACAAAGTTAAAGCCTGATACTCAAGTTGCCCCCGTTAATAATTGGTTGCACTCCCTTTTTAATCAACTTGACGTATATTTAAATCAAAAACTAATCTCGCCACCAAACAACACATATGCTTACCGTGCTTACATGGAAAATCTACTTAACTATGGACCAGCCGCTAAAAAAACTCACCTTACTTGTGGGTTATGGTATGAAGATACAGCACATTATATGGACACCGTTGACGCAAATAACAAAGGATTTCACAAAAGGATGGAATTTGTTACAGATAGTAAACAAGTTGAAATGATTGGACATTTACATGGTGATATGTTTAACCAAGAGAAGTTTCTAGTGAATGGTGTAGAAATGCGTGTTAAGTTAGTGCGATCAAAAGAATCGTTTAATCTTATTTGTCACCAAGATAAGAAATTTAAGGTACAAATAATGGACGCTAGTCTCATAATAAGAAGAGCTAGAATCAGTCCAAGTGTTTTGTTAGCTCATCAGAAAGTGCTAGCATCAACAACTGCAAAATACCCTATCACAAGAGCAGAAGTAAAGGTACTTACAATACCGTCAGGAATACAGGGTAAAACTTTAGATAACATATTTCTTGGACAGGTACCTAAAAGATGTATAATTGGTTTTGTATCAAATTCATCGTTTAATGGTAATTTTGCATTGAACCCTTTCAATTTTCAAAATTATAATATGAACTCTTTTAGTTTATGTGTAGATGGTCATGAAATTCCTTCTAGAACATTACAACCATCATTTAGTTCTGGTTTAATAGCATCAACATATCATACTCTATTTTCTGGGACTGGTATTCACTTCCACAATGAAGGTAATGCAATAAGCAGAACCGATTACGGGGAAGGTTACTGTTTGTTATGTTTCGATTTGACGCCTGACCTGTCAGCCAGTTCTACCTCACACTGGAACCTTGTAAGACACGGAAGTGTTCGGATAGAAGTTCGTTTTGATAATGCCTTGAGCACTACTATTAACTGTATTGTGTACGCTGAATTTGATAATGTTATTGAAATAAACAAAAATCGTGATGTATCTGTAGATTACAACAGTTAAAATAAATATAAATACAGTGAAATTAACAATTAATCTCATTTCTTCTTAATCTGTGTTTGTAACATCATCGATGAATGTATACATATTTTATTTATTATGGATACTAATGAAATTCAATATTGTATGAAAAAAATTAACCCTAGATTTAAATCAAATGTTTTTGCTGCTAACCGAATCCCTATTTGGGTTGCTCGTCCAGTTTTTATTGTAAGCAATTTGGACCCTGATTCGAAACCAGGTTCCCATTGGGTTGCAATGCATATTGATGCTAAAGGTGTAGGGGAATACTTTGACTCATTTGGTCGGAAACCTACTGGTTATCATAAGTTATTTTTGAATAGAAATGCAAAACGGTGGTTTTATAACCAAAGACCACTTCAAAATCATTTTACTTCAGTTTGTGGCGAATATTGTTTAGTTTATTTATATTTTAAGTATCAAGGAAAAACTATGAGCGATTTATTGAGTTTGTTTTCTGAGAATTCTCTTTGTAACGATTTAATTTTAAGAAATATGTTTAAGTCAATTTTTGTGAAATAAAACAATATATATATACTAAACTGATTTTTTTTATTTATAAATAATACCTTAATTATACCTTATTTACCTAAAAATAGTGTTTACATTACAACAAATTTTTTCCTTAAAATAACAAACGTAGCTTAGTGATTTTATATTAAAGGGTGGAGACTTTTATACATTTGCAAAGGGAAATAGATCAATATGATTAGGCTACAAAACAAATTACAACATGTGGTTATAAAACGAGTCTTAACAATTTTGAATAACAAAAAGTTGTTGTTTAAGCAGTAAGAAATATATAATACTAGTAGTACACAAGGGTATGTTATAAAATATTATCTTATGTCTTATATAATAAATACAGTTTTAACCTAGTATTAAAACTACACAAACACTTAGTTTACTTTTTCGTATTGTTTATAAAATATTTCACGCAAGTGTCCTTTGAAGCTATGTCTTTCGTTATGTTGTATATCACATCACGGACAGTCTCAAGCTGTGGATCTTGCTCAGTTGAGATGTAAGATTTTAATCTCACATCGGCGTGCTTCCAGTGCTCTTCTGGTGCGATGTTCCTAACTTTTTCAAGATCGTATATTTCTATCTTAATAAGGTGTGATGCATACGCAGCATCGTCTTTACCCGAAGATAGGTAAGCAACACCGGTATGGGAACTTTGCGACACACTGGAAGATCTCTTCACTGGTTTCACTTTTTTCTGCGGTTTTTCAAAGAAACTCTCGATACTATTTGCAGGACGTTTCTTCGCTATGGCTTGTTTCACTTTAAAACCGAGTGTGCCTTCTTCATCACTCCCTGAATCATCATGTTCAGGTTCAGGGTAATAAAAATTCTTGAAAGTGTTTTCCGTGAACTGTAACAATATTCAACAATAAGTTATACATCCGATTAACACACTTAACAAGTAACACGATGAACACAAGTTACAGAAAAAAAAAACACTGTTAAACAAATAGTACATAAAAATACTACATACATATTTTATAAAAAATAGTACATACTTACATTTGCCATTTTTTATAAGCACTGTAGCACGATTCAACACTATGTCACTGTACACTGAGAGAGCTCTGGTAACAAGCACGACTCGGTTCTGAATACTTATAGATCGTCACTGTCCATCGGCTTTTATAAGGATGTGACAATAGATTACCGTTAAAATCACGTTTCGACTAGTTTGTACCGCGCCCAACAGCCACCAACAAACAGTAATAAAATTTATAATAGACTTTCGAATCTTTTGATGATTCGGAGAAGAAACCTGTCATAAATCTTTACAAACAATATGGACCCAACAAACAAATTAAAAAATCAACGAGTTTAGTTCAGCCTACTACAAATACACGTTAGTACAAGTTACAAAGTTTATTCAGGTATTTTCTTAAGCATCTATTCAAGAACATAATATTTGACGAAATAAATAAATATGCAAAACTAGAACTCGTATTTTTAACTTACAGCTTAAATAAGTTAGTATAGTTTTGAAGCAGTTATTACTGTATAAAATACCGCATTACTATTGTAAGATTAGATTCGTATTATCCTTATGCTACAGGCAATATTTTTACATAGAACTTCCTCCTTTTTGAAGTCGGTTATTACAAAAAAGAGATGAAAGTAACATTGAGTACGTACTCAAATTTATGCAAGGTTAGGTTAGGTTAGAACAGCGTTCTTAAGACCAAAACAACTGTACTGTGCTCGTAGCTAGTTTTAAGTAGGTAAGTAAATAAAGCAGTTCTTCAAAATTAAGTTTTCGAAGTTAGGTGATAAGTTAGAAGTAATGTTAAGTTGAACAAGATAAAATATATAAATAGAACAACGTTCGAAATGCAGCATATGTAGTGAGTAACAAAATACATACTTTGAAGTAAGGCTACCTGAAGTTAAGTAGTCAGTTAACGTATCCTGCGTTAGCTGGGCGTAGTCCTGTAGCTTAGGTTAGGTTAGGTTAGAATTGTGATCTAGCATAGGTTAGCTTAGATTAGTGATACGTACACCGTAGCACACATCACGTAGTAAGAAACCTTGGAGTAAAGAGACGATGTGAGACAGGCTGGGTTGAAACAGCGATTCCAATAAGAACCAAGGTGGCGGACCTAGTCTGATAGTTTAGGTATGAGATGTTTAGGTATTTGTCCAGCTTTACCTAAAGAATGTTCTTAAAAGATGTATACCGTTTGGAAAGGAAGTTGTAGGCAGTTGAAGCCAAAGAGAAATATAAAAGAGGGAAACAATAGTAGACCGTAATAAAAGTGAGCTCGGCGTCCGAGAGGGCAATAAAACCCGAGCTCGGGTAGACAATAGAAAAGGGTCGATGGGTCGGGGAAGGTGTTGCATTGTTAGCGTAGGGCGTTCTGTAAGTCCTGACAGAGCTGTCTGAGCGTCCTGGGACCTATTCCAAACGCTCCAAGTAGGGGGCTATTTGTTTTTTTTTTTTTTTTTTTTTTTTTTTTTTTTTTTTTTTTTTTTTTTTTTTTTTTTTTTTAGGTTTCGTGGTCCGCCAAATCCGCCCTGGATGCCGCCCATCAGGCCCGTCCGCCCCGTATCGTAGTATCGGCGAATCCCTACTACTAACCTACAACACAACAAAGCAGCCACAGCCCTTCTGGCGAGGCAGTTAATTAATGATAAATTCGATATTGCTCTAATACAAGAACCATATATTTATAAAGGGGAAATTAGAGGTTTGGGCGGAACTGGCGGTACCATACTGTACCACTGCTCCGATGATAATATGAGGACATGCATCTACGTTTTTTTTTTTTTTTTTTTTTTTTTTTTTTTTTAGGTTTCGTGGTCCGCCAAATCCGCCCTGGATGCCGCCCATCAGGCCCGTCCGCCCCGTATCGTAGTATCGGCGAATCCCTACTACTTAGGTTAATTTGTACACACCTTACACCCGCCATTGCGCCATTATGTGGTTTTGGGCCTGCTGAGATCAGCGGCCTGTGGTGGCGCCTCGCTAGACATGGGGGAGAGGTCGCATCCCAGGTACAGATCAGCCATATCACGCAAGGCCTCCGAGTCCACCGTTGACAACGGCGATGACTCTCGACCCATGCGTGACCCAGCACGATCCTCCCTCCACTCTCTCTCTCCACCATCGTCGCGTCCGGCTCCGTGCCCGCCTCTGCCTGTACCGTCTTGGCCTCCGCACCGTCTGCCGACAGTGCCTCCTTGGCCTCGACGTTTGCGGCGTCATCGGCTGGGCCTTCCAGTACCGCACCACCCACTGGGTTCGCGTCCCCACACGCGGCCACATCGCCCTCTGTGGCCGCCCCGCCCCCGGTTGCCCGGTGGTCGACCTCCGCCCTCCCAAGCATCCTCTCCTCCGCATCCTCGAGGAGTTTGAAAGAGCTCAGATCCACCCCCGAGAAGAGTTGATAGTTGGACGCCTTGATGACATCCGCCGACTCCCGATCCATCAAGATGATGCGTCGGGTGCTTGCGTCTGACATCAGGGTGTCCACTATCTTCCATTGCTCCGTATGCAGCATAGGATTAAGCCTCTGCAGCACACGGAGCATTAGTTTTACGTCCTGGGCGCCAACGACCCGCGTCTTCCAGGCCATTTTGACCGGTTTCGGCAGATCCTTGGCGTCCACGACCTTAAGGTGCAGTCCAGCAATCTCCACTCCTCCGATTGCTGAGCTGAACCACGTGGAGGCCCCCCTCCCTTGGCAACTGACGTGGAGGGCGCCCCCCACAATGTTGCCGATCACGATTCTCGGCAGGGGATCAGGTGCACCGTCCAGGAGCGCTAGTACTGCGCCCTAGATAGCGGACAGATGCCCAGCCTGAATCTTGACGGCAGGGTAGTCCACTGGGATAATGGCCAATCTCTCCGCCGCCACCGCCTCCGCATACGACCCTACCTTCGTCCTTTTGGAGGCGCTAGCCAGCAGAGTAGAGTCGCCACTCGAACCCAGTGGCCTTTTGTTTTGCCCTGAAGGGGCCGCGGTTGCAGGTGCGTCCGGTGTCACACCTGCGCCCGTGTGTGAAGTCAGACGGGCTCTTGCTCGCGCGTTATTACGCCGCTTCTGCCTCTTGCTGAGAACGAAACCCTCGGCTTGTGCACCCTCACCCTGAGGTTTGGGCACACTCGCTTCATGGGGCACATTCCCAGTCGGATTCGGAAGGGCTGTACGGCACGGTTGGCCGGTAGGCTTCGGCATGCCTTTGCTGCTCACTCCTCCGGTCGCTTCAGTGGGTCCCCTTTCGGGTCCCTTCTGAGCGAGTCCGCTTTTCGACCCTTGGGGAAAAGATCGGACGGCACCTTTGAAGTGAACAGGTCCAGCATGTCCTCTACCTCCACGTCCACCTATGTGGCTGGGGCCCGCTCCCGCATCTCTGCCAGAGGCAGTGTTGCGGCCTGCAGTAACACCCAGTGTAGCGCCTTGCGCATTAGCCTCCTCCCTTGCGGGTACGGCTTGTCCTCCCTTTCTCGTCGTTTTAGGTAATGAGAAATCCATTTAACCTACCACATAAGACTTCGTCAGACTGGCTCCCCACCCTCCTTGGAGCCCTCCTACTGGGGATGCTTTGACGCATCAGGGATACCAGCCCGATATAGCGCCCCCGCATGAGTTATCCATGAGTCCGCACGGCACCAAAACCATCGTCACCTCCACAGGCGACTCAGGAATCGTGCGCCGCCGACTACGGACCCCATCACCCCAGGGCACTCGCCCGCGGCCATCTGACTGGACGCAACAGCCGATTGATCACGTCTGGCTAGGACGTGACCGCCCGTGTGAGATGAATCCCGAGCCAAAGTGGCGTGTTGTCTTTCAAGGGTAACGACTCCGACCCCCGTCCGACTCAACCTACCAGGATCTCGTTCTCCATGAGTACGGGTCCCCGCGCACGGCACAAACACGCGGGTGGCATTTTACCGCTAACCATCCTTCTTAGTGGATGGAAAGCCCGCTGCGACATGCCACGTCATCGCTTGCAGCTGACTGTGTGGGATATGCGGAGTAAGGAGGGTTTGGATTTCTAGAGGCTCAACTGGTTGTTTCCGTGCTACCTGTTTCCTCGTTAGAACCAGGTAGTTAACAGGCAGTAACCGCGGGAAGGAGCCCAACCAGTTTTGCCTCGAGGATCAAGGCAACTGTGAGCTCCCCCCGAGGCCATTCACCAAGTTAACTACCGGGCAGGTAGTTACCATAGAGACAAACCCAGTACAAGAGTAGCGACCGGTCGCAAATTATGTCTTGTTCTGGACCCACCTCCGCCCAATTAACCTGTCACTAAATGTTATTGTCCGAAGATCTCTTCATTAAGCCAAAGTATAATATTTTGCGATTTAAATACACAGTATATGTGCCATTTAACTAAAATGAGTTATTTTGAATTAAACGGTAGTAATACTTCCGGGCCGATTTTGAAAAGGGCAATAGTCAACGCCAATAAATGTGTTTTCGACGATTGCTTCGCGGTTGAAGTACTCCCGATTCCATATTTGCAAAAAGCCATGATGTTATCGAAATACAACTTTTACCTGCCACCAAATTCACGAGTGTGCCGCGAACATATGGATGCTGAAAACTGGGACTGTATTATTAACGCTACTACTGCTGTCACGAATTTCAACGAAACTCACACATCAGACATAGTACAAATATATAAGAGTGTTCTGCAGTTAGCACAAATCACTGTAGCGTCGGCTTTAGAGTGAAAATAAACTATTATCAAAGAATATGCCTATTATTTCAATATATAAAATGTACTCATTCTAATTCACACCGAAAACAGGTATTCATTTTTGGTATATAGCAGTCCAGGTTTAAACATAATCCATGGTTTAATCTATGGTTGTGAACAAAGAAATTAACTCTTCTATAGCAACTAGGCTTTTTGAGATTTTCCTTGTTGGCAACTGGTTGCATAAGAAGAATAAATATTCTTCTATCACAACTGGTTGCCGCGAAAGACTAAAAAATCCTCGTAGACAACTGGTTGTGAAACACAGTTCCGATGGCGGCCGGAAGGATTTGTTCTTGTTCCCCACCGATGGTAGTGAGATGGTTAAAATTATTAATACCTTAAATTCTACCAATGCTACAGGTAATGATGAAATTCAAACTAGAATCTTAAAATGCTGCAAGCATGAAATCGCCGCAGTTCTTAGCTACTTAGTGAATTTATCATTCATAAGCGGTGTTTTTCCGAAGCAATTAAAACTCTCTTTAATCAAACCACTCTATAAAAAAGGTAACAAAGATTGTTTAGAAAACTATCGACCAATATCTCTTATTCCCGTTATATCGAAGATATTTGAGAAGGCTTTCTACGAACGTATGATTTCATTTCTCAATAAATTTAAACTAATTAAATCCGAACAATTTGGATTCCAAAAAGGAAAGTCGACGACATTAGCTGCTTTTACCTTAACTAACAAAATCTTACACTACATGAACCAGAGCTTACCAGTAACTGCAATCTTTTTCGACATGAGCCGTGCTTTTGATTTTGTGTGCCACGAAACTCTTTTGTCCAAATGTGAGCGTTATGGGATTAGAGGCGTAGTCAAAGAATGGCATAGGGATTACCTGGATTCAAGAACACAGTTCGTAGAAGTAGTTCAGGTTGATTCTACCAATACTGTCACTGCGCATAAGTCACTTTCTAAAGTAAACGAGGTTGGTGTACCACAGGGGACCATATTGGGCCCCCTATTATTTTTATTGTATATTAATGACCTGCCAAATGCAATAAACTTTGATTGTACGCTCTTCGCGGATGACCTGTCCATTGTTATTCCTTGTCACGATGCGAAGACATACAATAGTGATATAAATCAGACAATTAGTGAAGTTTTGTCTTGGCTACACAAAAATAAACTCAATAATAATGCAAGTAAGACCACGTTCATCCAGATTGTCAATAGAAATAGCAAGAAATACCCTCTAACTGTCAACTTTGCTGATCATATTTTAACAGAATCCTGTGATTTAAATTTTTTAGGTATTTTCCTGAACGATAAGTGTTCTTGGAGCGAGCATATTAATAAGTTATGTAACAAAGTAAACTCGTTTGCCTATGCCTTATGGAGACTTACAAAGATCAGCGATAAAGACACTGCAATAAAAGCTTACCATGGATATGTTTGCTCCCTGCTAAGATATGGCATTCTTCTTTGGGGAAATTCTAGTCATGCTAAAAGGGCTTTATTAGCACAAAAACAGTGCATCAGAGCGATTTGTAATGTAGACACTATGACATCCTGCAGACCTCTATTTAGGGACTTGAAACATTTGACTGTACCAGGCACATATATTTATCAAATTTGTTTATTTGTTAAACTCCATCCAGAATTATTCAATAGACTTAGTGACATATGTAATTTCAATACGCGGTATCCTAATCGTCTAGTTGCTCCTGCTAAAAGGACAAAACTGTACGGTAAGAACGCCTATTGCATGTCAATCAGCATTTATAATCGCTTACATGATGACATCAAAGAGTTGCCAATTAGCTTATTTAAAAATAGACTTAAGAAATGGTAAATACAAGAATGTTCTTACTCTGTCGATGAATATTTTGATTATTATATAAGTTAATTATGACATTTAATTATTATTTATTGATTGAGGTATAGGTATATATATATATATTTTTTAATTTGGGTATTAATAAGTCACAGATTGTGTTTGACATCACTATGCAGATAATCTATTTCCTCTTTGTTTTCCTTTTGTGTTTGCATGCCAGTTGCTGGTGAAATGAGTGAAACTTTATTAAATATAACCACCATTATGTACCATATTTTTTGCAAAATAAAGATATTTGATATTTGAAAGCGATGACATTGACAATTGTTCCGTCAATTGTGAAATTTTAAGTAACTGATAAGCGGAAAATACTTTTTTTTTATTTAATTTCGAGGCAAAGGTCCTCAATCCATATGTGACGTCAACTTCTGGTTTAGCAATTTCAGCAGATTTTTTCCAAATATATTAATAAAAAATCTGAACATATTTTTTTTTGTCTTATTTACTCACTTTTATGCAAATGGATTTCGATTTAGGACTCTCAAAATATGAAATGTTGTCAATTGTGGCTCAAATTATAATCCTACGATATCTAAATTTGTAGCGGGCTTTAAGACAGCCATAATAACCAATTTAAAGAATACTGGTAAAAATAAGAATTGTGAGGATGACGAAGGCATCCTGAGTAATAATTTAAAAAGTTTTTTAATAGAGCCCGTAGCACAAACGGAACAAACTCCGCCGGTTACACAAAACGAAGATAAACCTGACACATCCCTTGAAGAATGTGAACCTGACACATACCTTGAAAAATGTGAACCTGAAGCATACCTCGAAGAATGTGAACCTGACACATCCAAAATAGAAGCACTGTCTTCCAAAATACAAGCTTGTGCCTATGTGTACGGGTTCGTTGTCATAAAATTAAACAACAGTGAGCAGTGCACAAATTTACGAACATGTCAACCTGGCAGCGAGCCCGCCCACATATTTACACAATTCAAAGAATATAATGAGTATAAGCACAGTCTAAATTATGCCAGTATGCCGTTAATAGGAGCAGTGGAAAAGGCGGCAAGTTTGGCTAAAAGCCATTTGAGTGAAAATATTTGGAAAAATAAAATAAAAGAAAGGGGGATGTTGCTTCTAAAAACTGAATGTAAGGAAACTTTTATCTTTTTGAAGCAATGCCCGGTCCATTATAAAACAAAATATAATGAAATATTATGGCATGTGTTAGCCATTGTACTCAAAAGATACTTGATTTTAACAAAAAGGGACCTGTCAGAGGAAGAGAGCAAAAAGGCCCTTCAAAGAAAACTCAATATTTTGAAAAATAAATAAAAGTATAAATCCTGAATAATGGTATGACCGCTATTCGTAGGTAAGGAATGCCGCCGCCGTCCCGGTGAGCCACTGTATACCAGCATTATTAAAACTGCATTTATCATATTCATGGAATATGCATGAAGTTGTGATTCTTCATTATTTTAGTAATACAGTTCAAACCACTAAATTAACTCTAAAAATATATCGTCACAACAAATGCTGAAGTCTACTTCATATTAGCTAGGCTGTTGTCGGTGGAGTAATTTCGAGCTCACTCTGCTTCTTTATATGATGAGTCATAAGTGTATGACAGCTAAATTATATACTCAAACGCAGTATTTTAAGAACTACATTGTAAAATGCATGTATACCCATAAAAACATATTTATTGTGGCGCACGGCGTTTGATATAACGTTTATTGACCTAATGTAATGTTGCATATTACAATGTAATGTTTGATATAAGTAACGCGTTTTTTTCTTTTCCTCTATTTCCTTTCTAAATTAATGAACTTGTAAATTGTTACACCAGTTAGGTTAGGTATCCCGCTACCGGCTTCGGCAGCATCGTTAGTTAGGTTTTTATAACCTTTTAATATTTTTTCTAATCCAGTACTTTTTTCTGTCATTTATATAGTTACTAACTCTAATATAAAGACATAAATTATGAAAGTCTGTAAAAGTCTATACTCTACTGCCCAAAAAACACTGCTAAACGATGTTATAATGTCGCCAAAAAAGCATCACCTAGTACCACAGATTACAAGATAAACAGCTGCATTCACACAATTTTCAATTAAAAAAAAGCTTATTGTACTAAGGCATTGCTGCCAACTTTAAAAAAAAGTTTTATCTCCAGTACATGGATGTTTAGTATAGTGAACGTATACCTTTATGTATAAGTTCATATTTTTTTGTCAGATGTTTAGTTTAATGAACGTATAAGTTCATATTTTTTTGGCAGATGTTTAGTAGGTATAGTGAACGTATACCTTTATGTATAAGTAATATTTCTTTGACAGATGGACGTCAATAAAAAAAAAGTTTATCAGACTATTTTTTTTTATTTTGTTGATTCCGAGCGCCACGGGTAATTATTTTCTTTGTTGTTTATTTGCATTTTATTTATGAAATGTCGAGTCGTAGAAAAAGTATGTATGCAACGTTGTATAAGTAGGTCAAAAACGCTCGTGGAATCTTTCTTACGCCAACCCATAACCCATGCCACTCGCGTTTTTTGCCCCCTCTTATACAACGGTTGCATAAAATACTATTGTAAAGCGTCTCCGTTTCAGTTTGGCCAAAACGCGTTCAACATGTTCGAGTTCTGGATATTTACAAATGGGATATATTTAAATGCTCATCTGTATAATTTTTCAGTACACTAATTAACTGAATGCATACCAGAAATACTAATGCTGTGCAAAAAAAACAATTGATTAACTGAACATGTCCTACAAAAAAAAACTTAAACATCAGACAAAACGAGATGACCTTTTTAACCGAATTCACGCCAAAAATATGGTTCGTACATCAGATATATTTGAAAGTTTAACCAAAAATACTGACTTGCACACTAATTATCCTCGCACTGCACACTAAGATCCGACTCGGCCGGGTTAGGTTAGGTTGGTTTTTTTTTTATATCCAGTAAAACAGTTTTGCGAATACCTTTAAATAGTATATTGAATTCGCATTATTTAGTGCGCATAATTAGTGTGCAAGTCAGTATTTTTGGTGAAACTTTCAAATATTTTGATCAAAAAAAGGGGATATACAGATATCGATTTAAATACATGCCTTTACAAATGAAGCGAAAATTGAAAAATTTAATGATTCGGACAGGATCATTAAATCCTGTCCGAATCATTAAATTTTTCAATTTTCGTTTGTAAATCTAGACACGCGGCAGCGTGTCCAGCCAAGTTCACCGCAGGAACTGGCGAGCAGCAGCCGTGTGTTATATTACACGAACCGTTTGGAGCCACTTTTGACCCCCCAATAACTCCAAATCTATTTAACATAAAAAAATGAAATTTGGCTTATGTATTAAGATCCTTTAGAACAAGTAGAACCCCAAATTTCATTAATATAGGTTAAATAGTTATTGAGATATTAAAGTCCAAAAAACGGTATTTTTATCACTGACTGACTGACTGACTGACTGACTGACTGACTGACTAGTAATCAAAAACCTAACCCACTTCCAGGTGACCTAGAAAGGTGAAATTTGGCATCCAGCTTAGTAATTGTGTGTGTATACATATAAAAATCTAAAACAGTGATTTTTTTATGTTTTTTATTATTATTATTATTATTGATGGTTGTTGCCTCAGAACTCTGTCATTTATAAACCGATTTCGAAAATTCTTTTTTTGTTTGAAAGATATACTAGAATAGCATATACTTACACTCACACGCACACACTTACACATACATGCACATAAAAATCCAATACGTACTAACCGTTTTGGAAAATTCTTTGTTTGTTCAAAACTTTCAAAAGATGTACTAGAATAGCACACAGAACTAATTAACAAATAATAATTAAGTAATTTACACATCATAATAATTTCTGTACAAAAAGTAATGATATCCCATCAAAAACATAAATGTAAAATGAGAGCCAAGTTCAATATCGCGTGCACTTCGCCGACAAAAGAATTGAGATCTGCAAGGGCGCCAAGTTCTTTGCCCTAAAATTTTTAGATACAAGGACATGCGACATACTCAATGCATTTATTTTACTTGAGGTGTAATTCAATATCAAGACTTGACTTGGCTAGTTTTAAAATATAAATTTATATTATAAATCAAAATCAATCAAATCATTAACCTATTTTCGTAAAGGTAAGTACGCAAGTTAGTGTACGGTTTGTTACTTATACTGTTAGCTTGATAATGAACTATGACTATGTTACTTTTATAAAATTTAGTTAGTTTGTGAAAACTAGCCAAGTCAAATCTTGATATTGAATTACACCCCAAGTAAAATAAATGCATTGAGTATGTCGCATGTCCTTGTATCTAAAAATTTTAGGGCAAAGAACTTGGCGCCCTTGCAGATCTCAATTCTTTTGTCGGCGAAGTGCACGCGATATTGAACTTGGCTCTCATTTTACATTTATGTTTTTGATGGGATTTAGTTTACGTTAGCAGACGTTACTGCTTTAATAAAAATAAGTTCTGGATATACTGATTTCCCGCTGTTGCGATATTACAAATTCCAGCCGTTTCTAAAAAAAATCTTGAGGTCTACAGCTCACGGAGTCACTAGTTTCTATTTGGTTTTGTTATGATTTACCAAGCGAGAGGGCCCGGGCCGTCTCAGCTTGGGAAAAACGTGTTCAATTGTCCAAATTTCAGGCTGTTCTTCTTTAGACGTCGCATTTTTTGATTCTCATTATTTTTGGAGCATATTGGATAGATAATATTAATTTATGGCAAATGTGATCTGACATCGTAAAATAATATACTTACTCGTACTTTAGCTATAAATTTATGAAACATGTAATGTCTCATTTTTATTTGAATGTGGGTACACCACAATTTTTATTTAAGCCTTTAATACAAAGATCAAAGCTTAAAGAAAAATTTAAAAAGGAGCTACCTGGTGGAAGAGACCGGCAATCGAACCCGGTACCTCTGGATTGCCGGTCCAGCGCGTAAACCATTTCGCTACCCTAGCTCCCCGAAGACCTGACGAATTTTTCCTTATGCTTTGTGTGTCGATCTTTGCATTGTTTTATTTGAAAGGTTTTTACACCTTAGCGACCTCTATGTGAATACTTTAGCTAGTTCAAAAAATTAATGTAGGCGAGGTCTGTCTACTGATCAAAGCAAAAACTAGTTATTATTAACTACATACTACACGAAGAACTACATGTCAGCTGACCATTGTCTCAATTTCTGTTAATTTTCTCATCATTTTTGTATTATATAATATAATAGTTTTTAAGACATTTTGTAGAAGTCCTTGCTTAGAATAAAGGCTACGATTTAAAATTACTTCATTGTGTTGTTTTTTTTTATAAAACTTTAAATTTCAGCTCAACCGTATACTCGTATATGGAAGTGGTTGACAAATGGTTTTAAAGATTTAACCTGAGAATATGTACATGCACGTGAAATAAAAAAGTTTGTTAAAACAAACTTTCAATATAGCATATTTGAAAACCCCGCCAAAAAAGCCCTCCGTCACTTAGTTTACAGCTCGTTGGCGCTAGTAGGTAGTATTAAAAAAAACTAGAGGTAACTTTTTGTACGTAGTTACCGTGTGCTGCTCTGTGGCGGCGCCACCATAAAGGAAATCAATTAATTATATGGTTAAATGATGTACGTTGAACGTACACCATGTACGTATCTTTTTTTGGCTGTCCCTGTACCAGGGAACGAAATAATGGACATGGATTGTGGCGCTGCTGGGGAGCATACTCTGCAGCGGCGCTACTGGTAATTCATAGATACAATTTACATTAGCTATTATTTTGTTATGGAAATTGATGTACTAGTGCTATTTAATGTGTACAGTTTATCGGGTGTTTTCGTCGAATCGTTTTTGCAGTCCGGCACAAAACAATACTTTGTGTATTTTGGAGGAATATATATTATACCTCATTAAACCATACGGGCGCGAATCTATCCATTTTTGTAAATGAATCCCGTATAGTTTTTCATTTGAATTCTCGTTCGTAAAATTCGGTATGCATCTCTCATATGTCATCGTCAAATAAAAAAAAATAGGTATTTTTTCGCTGCTTGGTCTAAGACGACAACCGTATTCAGGCCTAATTATCCTAGATTGAAGTAATTTTATGTATTTTCTTATGTATAATAAGGAGAATAAATTCAGAGTTTCTTTTTGCGCGTGCACGATACAAAACCAAATTAGCTTTACTTTCAGCAACTAGTGAATAATGCTCTGCATTAGGGGTTTTGAGATTTGTCAAATTAATATAATAATTGTTGAAGGAATTTGCAATCTGTGTAGGATTTAATATTACGTTTTCTTTAATAACTAATTTATCGATGCATGCATCAGAACTATTTCGTTGCATTTTCAATAACATCCCATGTCGCCTTACAAACATTTTTAGAGCGGGCTACGTAATTACCGTTTGCTAGTTTCTGGGCATGGTTTATACATCGTCTAAGGACTCTAGTGAAGGTTATTATACTTAGTTTTGCTTTCTGAATGACTAATATGGTATTTAGGTTTTTTGTAATAACTAAACCGTAAACGTCGTTTTGTTGCTATAGATTTTTTAATGCCTTTTGTAAACCAGGCAATGAAATGAGGTTTGACTGTGATTTTAATTCTATACACCGGGAAACAGAGGTTATAAAAAAGTATGAAAGTATCATAGAAGTCATTGAATGCTACTGATGCACCACTCTCCCCATGAACGTTAGACCACGATAAACTTCTGCGACAGTCCTGGAATTTAGCAATGTTCTCTGAACTATAGTCTCGCCTAAAGCGAAACAAATGCAACCGCGGCCTTTCAATATTGCTGACAGCAAAAGTTAAACTCTGCGCAGTTTCATGGTCAGACAAGCCCAGGCGAAGAATTTCACATCATCACAAACATTTGATAATATCTGATCCAAACATGATTCCTTACGTGTGGGGCCGAGTATGTGTAATTTTAAATTATTATTAGAGGCAATTCTCTTCAGTTCATTTGAGCTTTTAGAGATCTTAAGTAAATCGATGTTGAAGTCCCCAGCTATAACTACTTTATATTTCACTTTGTGTTTTAGTTTTCTCGCAAGTTGTTCCAATTTCCTTAGAAAGGATGTTGAATCAGCTATTGGTATCCTATATATACAAATTACAATGCATTTTATTGACGGTATTTCTATACCGCAACATTCAAATATGTAGTCTTCAGAAAATTCATTTAAAAACAATAAATCCTGTGTCTGAATATGATTAGCACAGAATATACAAACGCCGCCCCGCTTTTGGTGCAGTCTTGAGTAAGATGCTACTAATCGGTAACCAGACATGCGTAAATTTCCTTCATTACCATTTTTTATGAAAGTTTCTGAAAAGCATAATACCTCAAATCGTTTACCGCTTTCTGCTAATTCGTCTAAAGTTAAGTCTAGTATTTCTTTTTTACTAATGAGACCGGCTATATTTTGATGAAGTATGGCAAAGAAACTACTTTTCGGGACGAAAAAAATTATCATCCTTTTGTTCCGATTTCGGTGAGTTACATTGTTTCGGAAAATATTCAAGGATAGATTTTTGCGTCAAGGATTTTCCTTTGTCCGTACGAATACCACGCAGAGATTTCTTGAAGTAGTAAGGATAAGTGCCACTGCGATAATCTTTATAAGCAATGTTTTGTGGATTACTTGAGCTTTTACTATTATCATTCATTATTGTTCTTAGTTTGTTGTGACTCAAGTATGTATTGGCATAATAACGAGAATCAATGAGAAAATTAATTTTGGAGCATAATTTGTGCGTAAAATATTTATGATAATAGTTCAAGCCCCTCAGTTCCAGAAACGCACAGTTGTCAAAATTTTTACACAGCAATTTTACAGCATTATTTAGTTTGTTCTCATTAAGACGAACACTTTTTTTTTACCTCGGTTACAATAACAAAAGCTTGCGAGCGCATTTTGATAATAAATGCTGAGCTGTGCTAGCAATTTTATTGGATTGGTGTTCACGCGTTAAATAGGTACAAACAGGTTTTTCACACATATGTTAAAGTTTACCACAACCCGCCAATAGATGGCGTTAGTAGTATCGTTTTTGGTGATTTTACTTCAAGTTTATCAGTCATAAAAAATAGTATTATATTCCAAAAAATCTACAATTATATTATCACATATCAGCATATTTGTAAATTGATTATTACATGTTATTTTTGAAGTAATTTCTAGTAACCTAATCACCCCCGAGATGTCGTTGAACCCACCG
Organism: Apotomis capreana; assembly: GCA_947623375.1. Classification (NCBI taxonomy): domain Eukaryota; kingdom Metazoa; phylum Arthropoda; class Insecta; order Lepidoptera; family Tortricidae; genus Apotomis; species Apotomis capreana. Next base: position 29,195,979 of record OX392498.1, read on the forward strand.
CAAACTAGCTATTAAGATTTTTCCTGCAAACATAAAAGCCTAAATGAATCTTGTATTCATTACCTCTCTTAATCTTATACAAGTGTTTATACTTATACAGTGTGACTACTGAATAAAGTATTGTGTTTAGAATTCAGTGCTTCATTTTTGGGACCCTTTAACATGGTCCTTCGAACCGGATAGTTCGGTTTCGACGGGTCAGACGGCAGAGGGCGCCACCGACACTGCTGTGGATTGCAGCAGAGGAGTGTCATCGGCGACGTCATCGAGCAGCAGCAGTCTGACGTCATCGACGTGTACGGCGGTGACGACAGAGTGTGACGTCACAAGCGACGTAAGGTGAAGTGTGAGTGACGTGGACTATTGTGAGTACTTTTATCTATATCTGTCAGGGACTTAGCCAAATTCGGATCAAAATTGGACTTAGAAAAATTTCAACAATTACGGACTTAGAAAAATTTCAAGAAAATTTGGACTTAGACAATTTCGGTAGCGGTTTGGTTCATGACGTCTATTTCCCTGAATGTCTAGTCGCCGAACGTTCATTCCCGGAATGTCTAATCTCCGTACGCCTAATTCCCCGAATGTCTAGTCTACCTACGTCTAATTTCTCGAATATGTAATGACACACACACACAGACACTCGCGCACACACTCTCACACACACACACACACACACACACACACACACACACACACACACACACACACACACACGTCAGTGGGTTTGAAATTTATACTTACACTTCTAACCTCTTTAGTTTCACTGAATTTCTAATTTCGCGGAAGTCTTATTACCCGAATTTCTAATTTTGGGGAAGTCTTATTACCCGAATTTCTAATTTCGCGGAAGTCTTATTACCCGGATTTCACTTTTCGCGGAAGTATTATTACTTACCCGAATTTCTAATTTCGCGGAAGTCTAACTGCTGAGATTTCTAATTTCGCGTAAGTGTAAATGCCGACCATTCTAATTTTGGTGCTCTTATTACGGGGAAGTCTAATTGCCCGAACCTTCAGACTGGCTCAAGTTCACTTCGTCTACATTCCCAACTCGTCGACTTACCCAACTCCTCCACTTGCTCAGCTCGTCCATTAACAACTCGTATGCAATGTCAAAAACTTGCTAATCATATTGAAACCAAATGATATATTTTGAGTCATGAAGTCCCCACGGATCCATGTTTACGCATACGAAGGGTTAATTCACTGGGATGTTCACTGGAGTGAAAATATCGATTCATTGTGAGTCAATTTCGATATTGTTTGCGCTCGGCGTTGATGTGCGTGAATTTCTTTAGAGAGGTAACTTCTTGGAATGGTGAAATAAAAAGATGTGCGAATTACGTGCTTGACTTTCTAATGCGAATTTCAGTCTGTATACATGATTCGAGGATGGGGGTGGATGAGGTACAGTTTAGGTGACGTAGTATGACGAACACATATGTGGCGTTCCCATTGGCTGCGACACACATGACGTGATATTGGTAACTGCATTCGTCCGCCCATAGATGTCGCTACTGGTACGAAACCGAACATGCCCCCGGCCTTGAAAGATCTAACTTTCAAGAGGAATCTTGAGTTGCTCCATCTGTATCGTCTGGCTTCGGATACACCAATGGACAGATTTTGGTGTATGCGCGTCTCACGATGCCCGATGAGGTTTGGATGTCTGCTACTCTCGATACTCCGTCTTTGCCAGGTATGGTCTTCGTTACACGCCCCAAATGCCACTTTAATGGAGGGAGATTGTCGTCCTTTATGAGCACTAGCGTGTTTGGCTCCAAGTTTCCACCATTGACCCTCCATTTTGTCCGTGTCTGCAATTCGGAGACGTATTCTTTAGCCCAGCGCTCCCAGAAGTGTTGTCTGATTTGCTCCACTCTCTGGTACCGGTTGAGGCGATGCAGCGGCGTGTGTTGTAGATCGTCTGTAGCAGGTGACGTCAACGTTCGGCCAACCAAGAAATGTCCAGGGCTGAGTGGAGTGTAGTCGTGCGGATCAGACGACATCGGAGACAAAGGACGCGAATTCAGTACGGCCTCAATCTGCGTTAATACCGTGCTAAATTCTTCAAATGTGAGATTTGCGTTTCCCACAACGCGACGTAAATGAAATTTACATGATTTTACTCCAGCTTCCCATAATGCACCAAAATGAGCAGCGTAAGGAGGAATAAAATGAAATTTAATATTTTGACTGGTAGCGTAATCAATAATTTCTGAACTACAATTAGACAAAAATTTGGAAAATTCGTGCATTAGACCCACAAAATTGCGACCATTATCCGAGAAAATTTGTGCAGGTTTTCCGCGTCGAGCTATAAACCTTTTGAGCGCCAAAAGATAAGCGCCGGTAGTGAGATCACTCACGAGCTCCAAGTGAATGGCTCGAGTAACAAAACAAACAAATAGGCATATATACGCCTTACTCGTCTGAGCGCCCCTACCTTTGCGGTTCAATATGTATACTGGCCCTGCATAATCAACACCGGAAGTAAGGAAAGGGTAAGTAGGTGTAACTCTTTCCTTAGGTAAGTTTCCCATTATGGGGTTTAGAGTTTTCCCTCGTAATCGTTTGCAAACAACACAATCATAAAAAACTTTTCGCGCGAGACTCCTACCACCTAAAGGCCACCACGTATCGTGTAATTCAAAAAGTAATGCCTGAGGTGCGGCGTGTAATAGTTTTTTATGTTCGTGGAGAAACAACAACTGTGTAAATCGATGTTTACTTGTTATCAGAATCGGGTGTTTTTTGTCGAACGAAAAGTACTGCGAATAGCCGATGCGACCCCCGACTCGCATGACGTCATCATCATCGATAAATAAATTTAATTTACTTAAGTTGTGTTTTGACTTTAACTCGTGTTTACTAACCAACAGCTTGTACTCATCTGGAAACGATTCTAGTTGAGACAGCCTGGTTAATAACTTTGTTGATTCTCGCAGTTCTTCGACACTTATACTGCCCGTACGCCTATTATTTTTATTGCGCGCGTTATGAATAAAACGTAAAACGTAAGAAGCGGCGTGTATCATGCGCGAGAACTGTGAGAATCGTTCAAACGGGAATAAATGTAAAGGTTCGGTATTAACAGTGAGCGTAAAATTTATATTAGATTTAACTTCCGGTAATACATCGTGCGCGTCATCGTTACTCGGAACTTGAGATAATTTTTTTATATTGAAATTGACGTCTTGTAAAAAATTCGGTCCGTTCCACCATAAGCTAGACCCAGCAAGGTCTTCCAAATTGACCCCCCTGGAAACCAAATCAGCGGGATTTTCTTTTCCACTAACATGTCGCCATGGAAGCCCTTTGGTTAGCTCATGGATCTCGGTAACACGGTTTTGAACGAACGTCTTCAATAGATTAGGTTGCATGCGTAACCATCCTAACACAATAGTGGAATCCGACCAGAATATTATCTCGTCGAACTGACAATGAATGCTTTTTATTACCTTATCGTATAGTTTGGCACCTAAAAGTGCGCCACACAGCTCAAGGCGTGGACAACTTAGTACTTTCAAAGGAGCTACTTTACCCTTCGAGCATAACAAGCGCGATGATACCTGTAAGTTACTAATATTTATCGTGCGAATATAAATACAACTACCATACGACGTTTGTGAAGCATCCGAAAAAATATGCATTTCTACGCGTGTATAGTCGTGAATGCCCATTACATACCGCGGTACACGAATTGAACTTAAAACTGCTAATGATTTGGTAAATTGATTCCAAGTGCGCGCGACATCTGACGGAACTTCTTGGTCCCAATCCAACTTAAGTAGCCACAGACGCTGTAATAACACCTTTGCCTGCATTATTGTGGGGCTTAATATACCGACGGGATCGTATATTTGTGATACGTGGGATAAAATACTGCGTTTCGTTATTGTGCTGTTGTCACTTGCACAAGGAAACTGCGAGTTAAAATAAAAGTGATCATAATAATTGTTCCATGCTATGCCTAATGTTTTAGAACTGCACTCGGTATCGAACGTAACTTGTTTATGCGTACCTTCAAGTATCGTAGGTAAGTTAGTCCCTAATGCTATCGCGTCAAAGTTGAAAATCCACTTCCGTAATGGAAAGCAACCTAACTGCAGTGTTCGCGCGGTTTCATTACACAGTCGTAATAACTCGTGTTTATCCTGTGACCCGGTTATCATATCGTCAACATAGAAATCTTCGTTGATTATTCTTTTAACGTCTGGATCTGTACATTCTGTCGCTAATTGTCTTAAACAACGGACGCTTAAAAACGCCGAACTAGCCATGCCGTATGTGAGTCTATTTAAACGGTTAATACTTATCGGCTGGTCGGGATTGTCACGCCATAGAATCAACTGAAGGTCACGTTGTTCTTCTGTTATTAGAATTTGGCGATACATTTTAGCGACGTCTGCGCAGGCGACGTAACGATGCTGCCTAAAACGTAAAAGAATGGACAGAAGGTCCCCTTGGATTGCTGGCCCTACCATCTGCAGGTCATTGAGTGACACGCCAGAAGAAGATTCTATATTGGCCTGAAAAACTGTGCGAAGTTTCGTGGTGGTGCTATGTTCGCGAAAAACACCATGGTGTGGCAATATGAAATGTGGCGAGCCATACGACGTGACTTTATTCATGTGTCCTAATTCTTCATACTCCTGAATAAAGTCCGTGTACAATTTTTTTAATGTTTCTGACCGCTGTAAACGTTTTTCCAGCGCCAGAAAACGACGTTCAGCGAGAGGATACGTTTCTCCCAGGACATCGGGAGACTGCTTGAGTGGCATGCTGACACAGAATCTCCCTTCGCTATCGCGCGTAGTAGTACGAACGAAGTATTCCTCGCAAGCCTTCTCTTCGTCAGACAACGCGTTCCTAGTCGCCGGCAGTTCCTCGATTTCCCAGAAACGTCGTAACAGCGAATCTGTCGTCTGCGTAAAGTTGCATTGGATGTGGCCTTCAATGCGTGCGTTTAAATTGATCGGACCACTTATTACCCAACCAAGCTTACTATTCAGCAAATAAGGCCCGTTATGTAACCTTATCTTGCCCTGCGTAAGTAGATCCCAAAACTTATCGGCCCCGATTAATATGTCGATGTTTTGTAAATCTAAAAATTGCGGATCGGCTAATTGTATATTGTCTGGAATACAGAAACTTGCGCGATTTTCAAATACAATTGGCATTGTTGCTGTTATTTGCGGTAAAACAAAACAATGTAAATTCGTTGTGTAGGCATTGATGCACGATTTAATTTGTATGTCACAGGTTTGCGTACACTGTGTCACAGAATTACCTACACCGCGTATTTCGTGAGTGGACTGTACTAGTGGTGCGCCTAATAATTCGGACAACGCTTTTGTAACGAAACAGCGTTGAGAACCGTTATCAAGAAGTACGCGCGCTATATGACATTTATTATATTTATCCGTAACTTCCACAAGGGCTGTTGACAACAAGACCGGCTGGAGCGACCCATGTGTGCGTTGCAATGGAATTTGCTGACAGTGCGCGATGATCGACGCAGCTGAGGTCGATGCAGCGGGGCCTGAGACGTTAGCGGAGGCGGGGGACTGCACGTTATCTGTACTCGGAGGATGAATGATAGAATTATGTTTTCTATTGCATTTGCGACACGGACCGAACATGCATGTCTCCACCGAATGACCCGCGCGTAAACAGTTTTCGCATAAATTATTATCTTTAACTAACTTTAGCTTCGATTCGTAATCAATTTCAAGAAACTTGACACAGGAATAAAGTGGATGATTCATTTTACACATAGCACATGCGAACTTCGATGAGTGATGTGATTTTTGTGATTTACTATTGGTGGAAACGTTACAGTGCACTTTGTTGTTGTAATTCGTGTTAGATGTGAATTGTTTTTTGTTAACTTCGTACTTATCGCGAACGCTGGTACTCTGTGACGCCTGTAATGTTTCCAACATATCTGCGCGGTTCTTTAGAAATTGCATTAAATCATCCAATTTAATTCTGATTTGAGAGTCGTGACACGTAATATTACTTTTGTACTGCTCCCACTCGCGTTCGGATATTTTATCAAGCTTCGAAACCAAAATATAAATAATTAAAGTATCCCAGGACGAAGTAGGTTCTCCTAGGGTTTTTAAAGCGCGTAGATTTTTAAGTGTTGTGTCAATTAATTGTCGAATAAATATGTGTGCTTCTTTAAGCAAAGGTTGAATCGTAAACAACGCTTTGACGTGATTGTGTATTAATAATCTGTTGTTGTCGAAACGATTAAGAAGGAGCTCCCATGCCACGGAATAGTTGCTTGTTGTTAGCTCGAGTGCGTCTATAACTAACAACGCGCTTCCTACTAATGACGACTTTAAATAGTGAAATTTTTGAATATCACAGAGATCCTTTGAATTGTGAACTAGTGACAAATAAGTGTCCCTAAATGCAAGCCAGTTTTCAAATTTTCCGTCAAAGGTTTTTAATGCTATAGTCGGTAATTTAACGGCATTAAATGTATTTTGCGAACCTGTTGACTTGAAACTCATAGCGTTCTCACTACCGTTAAGAATGTACTCCACCTGAGCCACTGCATCGTAGTAACAATCTTCAAACTGATCTCGCTGCGTTAACTGATCATCGAGATTTGAGTCGAGTACAAGCGTTTCGATTTGTGTTTGAAGATCGTTAAATTCGGTGTATAGGCTCGCTGCTCCTTGTACACGTAACTTTAAATTAGCACGACATGAAGCAGTTAATGCGTTTAGGTTTTCTCGACAACTTATGACGTGAGTGGCGAATTTTGTGAGTCTAGCCTTAATGACACCGCGTTTTTTTACTAACTCGCGAACTAATTGCTCATTCTGCGATTCGCAGACTGCCCTAGCTGGGGATTTGTCGCGTGATTTGCTCTCAATATCGGGATTTAGGCTCATTTTGGTTATAGAAAGCTGGAGTACTCACGTGTGGACCTTGGACCCTGGTACAAAAAACAGCAATTGCAAGCGGCGGCAAGGGCTGCTCGCGGTCACAACAGAATCACTTATCGCGGGCGTTTACTGAAATTGAAATAAGCACGGTATTAAGCAACTGCAGACAATGGTTTTGGTGCTATGAAGAGGCTGGCCGTCCGTACCGAAATATGCGCGTTTAAAATCGTTGCGGCTGTCCAGATCTCGTTCCATACAACACTTCTTCCCAATTAGCGTGTCCTTGGGTGTCCTTGTACTGCAATCGCGCCTTTCCACCAAGAAGAAATGCTGACGTGCGCTTTCTCTTCTCCAAAGATGTTCTCTATAGGTGCTGTTTCTCGGGATCGGCGAAGAAGGATCAAATTATGTTTGCGCTCGGCGTTGATGTGCGTGAATTTCTTTAGAGAGGTAACTTCTTGGAATGGTGAAATAAAAAGATGTGCGAATTACGTGCTTGACTTTCTAATGCGAATTTCAGTCTGTATACATGATTCGAGGATGGGGGTGGATGAGGTACAGTTTAGGTGACGTAGTATGACGAACACATATGTGGCGTTCCCATTGGCTGCGACACACATGACGTGATATTGGTAACTGCATTCGTCCGCCCATAGATGTCGCTACTGGTACGAAACCGAACAGATATAAATTTCTTAAAATTCTACTAAGAAAGCTGGCCACATTGCCAAATAATCCAGCACATAAGCGAAACTGTGTATGAATTTGTAAAACCCCACAGCGAAAGAGTAGGGTTTGTGGACGTGTTGTGAATGTGAACGAAATGGGAATGTGTACAATATGAGAATTATGTAGACGAAATTGGAATGTGGAACTAATGGAAACCTAAGCGAAGCTGTTTATAAAAGATCGGCAAACATACATAAATAAAACATACGGACGAACTGAGAACCTGCCCATTTCGAAGTCTGTTAATAACAGCTACTTTCACCGGACACTGAGGCATGAAAAAAAGTACAGGAGGTAACATCAATTTTTATTTCACCATGATGACTGATGTTAATTTTACAACATAAGTTGTAGTTAAATAAATAAAAGTTTCTCAACTAATTATGACACAACGAAAAAAAAAACTGATTTTGAGTTATGATGAAACTTCGAAGTTAATTCAACAAAACAATTATTGCATGACAGCCATGTACTGAAATGTACGGGTTTTTTTGGGGCCAAAATGGCAAATTACTTATTTTCTCCAGACAAATGTTGGTACCAAAGACGGAGACACCGTCATGGTACGTCGCGTCGTTGACAATTTACATCCTCAAAAAATCATAATGCTTATAGCGAATAAAACAGTCTGTTCAAGTAAATTAACTTCGTTGCTCCAACTCTAAAATTAATATATTCCCTAGTTGGGCATTTCTATTTTTCGTATTATCCAATTTAGGAATTATCAACGAGGATTTTTTGTGAGAGTCAGAATGGCGGGTGTACCATCACGCATTTGTAAAACTATTATACCAAAAAAAATTACTCAAAATGTACTATTTTGTACATACTTTAAAAAAAATGTAACTACCTCTGTCCAAAAAGTTATTACAAAGTTTAGGTACACCCGCCATTCTGACTCTCACGATTTTTTAATATTATAAATAAATAACGTATCAAAAAGGAAATGTACAAAAATATTAACATTCCTTTTTGATACGTGATTTTTTATTTTTATATATTGGAAAAGTGCATGTCTAAACGGACAAATTTTAACTCACGAATAATGCCCGAATTGGGAACATCGAAAAATAGAAATGCCCATTTATATAAAGTTAACCTTAACATAAAAATAATAGCAGGTCTATGTATCAGAATTTCTACTTGAGAGCTTATTCCTGAACAATACTATTTTTTCTATACTTCAACTCGACCGCAAATTTTCAGGTTAAAAACCAAGGGGTACGAATTTCGCACACACCCCTAGTGACCGGTTTTAACATCTTGAACCTTATCACTCATGTGTTATGAATCGTATTTATTGCGAGGGAATAATATATATTATTACTAGTGTTTATTGGTATAATAATATATATAAATTTATTGTAATAAAATACAATATTGAAAATATACAAATATGGATGACGACGACCTTATCACTCATAGATAATTGTGTGTGAAATTTGTTACTTGCTTCTTTTGGATATCAACTTCACAATTTGCGGTTGATTCACGTTGAGTTAAAAATTAAAGCATAGAAAGAATGGTATTGTTCAGGGATAAACTCTCCAGTACGAACTCGGGCACCTAAGATAATTAAAATTAGACTCTATGTACTTACTACCATCTAACTTACAACACCATTAACGTAATTTCTTATTAAGCGCAAGTTTTAGAAATATAACTTTTCGTAAGAATGCCAATATTGATATCTTATTCTTATTCAATTTATTTAGCAGCACGGCATAGGATTTGTCAAACTGTATATCTTGGCGTTTCCTGTTCTTTTTCAGTTTGTTAAATATGCCTTTGTATATTCTGCTGTCGCAGAAATTTGCTTCTTTTCTTAAATTATACAGGAATCTGTAGAAATTTGGAGATTTTGGAATTTTTGATTTTAATCGCCGGTGCCAAGCTTCCAATGCATTGGTCGTACGGTGCCGGTTTCCCGTACAACTTAATGTCCCTGGTGACATTTTAGGGTACCATTGCCGATGGTAATATTCGGTGAAGTCTGTTATGGGACCTTGCTGACTTTGATTGCCTAAAATCAGAGAACACGCCTCATCGATCCTGTCTGCTGGTAATAGTGGTACGAGTGATATTAGCCGGGTCATTTTTCGGCCCTGTGAGGTAGACGTCACGTTCAAGTCTTTTGATTTCTTCCATATGGCTTTAGTGTAGTGATAGATGCAGCCGGAGATTTTGACATCTGGAAACACCATCTGTACTGCGTTCATCTGTGCTAGTTCGAAGTCACATTTATAGCTATGAATGTTGATTTGAAATGTATCCTTAATAAGTTGAAAAAACCGTTTATAGGTTATCTGACTCTTGTTCGGTAGCAAACCAAAAATTACGGGAACTATATTGGTAGTCGCGATTTCCGAACCAACGTCTATGTGTAGAACAAACAACTCGTAGAATGGCCTCGGAACTACGTAAAAAGTAGCATCAGCAAAATAAGTGCCCGTGTATTCTTTTACGATATTTTTCGATAATTTTGTAGCCAATATCACTATTTTATTATCTCGCCCATCTTCTATAATCGCCATTTCATTGTTCAAACTTTCCGGTATGTTAATGTCTTTCAAATTGGAGCATGTCAGTTTATCTACGTTTAAAAAGTTTTTTCTTGCATTATAACATCCATTTTTCTTTGAAGCGAAGGATGGTACTTCCATTGCATACTCGGGTCCTCTATTCATCATCTCCTCAAAATTTTCTTCGAATATATGCTGGACAGGCCGGAAATCCAAACACACATCTTTTTTGCATTTGTCAATTAAGAAATCAACTTCGTTTTTTACACTGTTAGGATCACATATATGTGTTTTTCGGCGAATAACTTTATTTTTCTTGTCGTTTATAGTTAAACTGGCATTGCAAAGATCGCGATTACAACAACGCCATAAAGATGTCCCATTTAGGTTTTGCACATTTAGAGTGTACTGGTACCCATCAAATAATAATATTCGTTTACCTTTTCTGCTTTTAATAAACTTTATTTCTGAATCCATGGCGACAAATCTCCGCGTCAAATGTCGAATGAACCCCTCTTAACACATTCTGTCATCGTAAATACTTACAAGATAATGCATAGATAATAAGCGGCCAGTACGGGGCATGTCGTCAATGATAATGAAACTGAAGAGGTTAGAAAAGTGTAAGTATACATTTCAAACCCACTGACGTGTGTGTGTGTGCGTGTGTGTGTGTGTGTGTGTGTGTGTGTGTGTGTGTGTGTGTGTGTGTGTGTGTGTGTGTGTGTGTGTGTGTGTGTGTGTGTGTGAGGTGTGAGAGAGAGAGAGAGTGTGTGTGTGAGAGGGTGTATGTGTGTGTGTGTGTGAGGTGTGAGAGAGAGAGAGTGTGTGTGTGAGAGGGTGTATGTGTGTGTGTGTGTGTGTGTGTGTGTGTGTGGTGTGAGAGAGAGAGAGAGTGTGTGCGAGTGTGTGTGAGTGTGTGTGTGTGTGTGTGTGTGTGTGTGTGTGTGTGTGTGCGTGCGTGTGTGTGTATGTGAGTGTGTGTGTGTGTGTGTGTGTGTGTGTGTGTGTGTGTGTCATTACATATTCGAGAAATTAGACGTAGGTAGAATAGACATTCGGGGAATTAGACTTTCGAAAAATTAGACATTCAGGGAAATAGACGTCATGAACCAAACCGCAGAACGTCAAACACTTAGAAAAAATCACGATGGATACACTTATAAAAATTCAAGAAGACTTCAGTTTTAGAATCAAACGCAGCTTAGAGAATTTTAAGAAGTCTCCTAAGGAACGTCGAACTTCAGTCGACTATCTCAGGGCTAGATTAAATTTGTTAGATGACTTATGGACACAATTCTCGCAGACCCATACGCTTATGGTGAAAGAAAGTAAGCAAGACGAGTTCATCCACAGTAGCTATACCGCCAACAATGTCTATGAGGAAACAGAGGAGTTGTATTTAGAATGCAATTATTTGATAAATGCGACTTTAGGCCAGATTAACCCTTCGCCTACAACGCCGAGTCGTGGTTGTACTGAGACCTGTACATCTTCAAACAAGGTTGATGATCGCGTCAGATTGCCCAAGATCTCAATACCAATGTTTTCGGGCCAGTATTCGGAATGGGTCAGTTTCCGAGATCTCTTTGTTTCCCTCATTCACAAGAATAAGTCATTGGATGATGTACAGAAACTTCATTATTTGAAGAGTCACTTAACAGGAGAAGCCGAGCAGTTGTTAAGACATGTGCCAATAACCCAGGAGAATTACAGCACCAGTTGGCAACAATTAGAGTGTCGGTACAATAATAAAAAGTACCTGTCGAACTGCATCCTAAAAAGACTTCTAAGCCAGCGTAATCTAGTTACTGAATCTGCAAGTGCACTCAAAGAACTGTCAGATACAACCAACGAGTGTCTTCAGGCTTTAAAGAATCTCGGCATAGACATCAAGAGTTGGGATATCATAATTGTTTATTTGATGTGCTTAAAGTTAGATGATGAGTCGCGGAAACAATGGGAGCTCAAATCAAGCGAATCGGGTTCTGAGTTACCAACATATGAACAGTTTAAAGGATTTTTGGACACCCGTTTTCGTGCTCTTGAGTTCATAGATCCCAAGGTTTCCCGAGTCAACAACAACGTACATAAACATTTTAATGCTACTGTAAATTCCAAGGTTCATTATGTAGCGAACCAATCTTGTGCCTATTGTTCGGAAGCCCACACGATTAGTCATTGTAAAGACTTTTCCAAAATTGATATTGACGCTCGTCGTGATTTTGTCCAGTCACGCAACCTATGCTTTAACTGCCTAGGATCCAATCATTCAGTGTATACATGTCGTCAATCCCATAGATGCCGAATCTGTCACAGGAAACATCATTCCTTACTACACCCCAAAAATGACACACCAACAACTGAGTCTCAAGAAAAAACTCACTCAGTTGTAGCAAATGTAGCAGCAGTCACATCTCACTTATCATCTCAGGAGGTCAATGATGAGTCCGGTAGGAATATCAAAACCCATATTTCGACAACTCGTGGTCAGGTTTTATTACCAACGGCTCTTGTACAGGCCACGTCGAAGTCTGGCAAAACCATAACACTCAGATGCTTACTCGACCAGGGTTCACAGGCTTCGGTAATTACGGAGTCTGCCGTCCAGCGGTTAGGACTTAGGAAACTAGCGCACAAAAGCATTATATCAGGATTAGGGAGTGACAAGAGCGCTGTAACAGCCTCTAAGTCTATGGTTCATTTAACGATTCAATCACTCCTTAACCAGTCGTTTCAGTTGGAAGTCAATGCTTTTTTGTTAAACAAGCTGACGTCGGTTCTGCCAGAGAGAAGAGTCGACGTGCAGTCATGGTCAGAGTTTGCAAATCTGAAACTAGCAGATCATTTATTTTATAAACCAAATACGGTCGACTTGCTTTTAGGAGCAGATTTCTATGGTAAGTATTACTAGAAGGAGTCATGAAAGGATCGTCGGGAACACTAACAGCCCAAAAAACTGTCTTGGGTTGGATACTTTCAGGGTCTATCCTGAAAGAGGAATCAACACCACCCAGCAATGTCAGAATAAATCACGTTAACTTAAATGATAACGAACTCCGGAAACAATATGGTGAGTTGGAACCTGACAATCCCATTATGTCGCCTAAAGACGATTATAATAAACAGGTGCGAATGTGCAAAGAAATTTGTACCGCTACTACTAAACGGGTTGGTAGTGGTAGAATTATCTTCAAACCACCCTTTTGTGACGAAAAACTAAAATGCAAAGTTGCAGAGGTGGTCAAAGAGCCCCAAGTGTTTGGTCATTTGGAACTAGATTTAAAGGGAAATCAAATCAAACCAGTGGCTATGTACGTATCATGTCGCACTTTTAACAAAAGTTGACAGCAAGGGTTACATAATGGTCCTAGTTTAATTCGCAATCACTCGAGATTGACATCTGTCAATCAACCAACCAACCAAATATGTCAACCAGGTGGTCATTGTCTAGTGAGAAATTCCTCTGTGGTAGAACCTGATCCCAATTACAAGACATCAAAATATCAGTAAGCTCAGAAAATGCCAAGTCGAGTGAGTATCTGAGGAAGTTTAACCAACATACGTTGTCTTGTTAAAATCTTCCATTAAAATGTAGTTTTAGTCAAGGGAGACGCTTTTTCTTCATCTTTCATTATTTATTGTCTATTTAATGTTCAAAAACATCACAGGTTGGACAACATCACACGAGCGGTCAATTTGATATCTTTTCTGTCAGTAAATCTATAGATTCTTCCTTTGCATCAATGCCAATGTTTATTCATGCAAATTAATGTTTTGTTGTACTTTGTTTCGTATCAAGTTTTGTTTTATGTTATATCTAGCATGGTGAGCGGCTTCATTTCGATTTATGTTTGTGGGCGGTATGTTCACGCGTTAAATAGGTACAAACAGGTTTTTCACACATATGTTAAAGTTTACCACAACCCGCCAATAGATGGCGTTAGTAGTATCGTTTTTGGTGATTTTACTTCAAGTTTATCAGTCATAAAAAATAGTATTATATTCCAAAAAATCTACAATTATATTATCACATATCAGCATATTTGTAAATTGATTATTACATGTTATTTTTGAAGTAATTTCTAGTAACCTAATTACCCCCGAGATGTCGTTGAACCCACCGCAAACTAGCTATTAAGATTTTTCCTGCAAACATAAAAGCCTAAATGAATCTTGTATTCATTACCTCTCTTAATCTTATACAAGTGTTTATACGTATACAGTGTGACTACTGAATAAAGTATTGTGTTTAGAATTCAGTGCTTCATTTTTGGGACCCTTTAACAATTGGAATCATTTTCCCCTATATTAATGACAATAACATCGTTGGAACTAGCTGTTAACGTTTCTGATGTCTCCAATATTTCCTCACAAGGCGCATCGGGTTTGATAGTAGATGTCACTTTGTACTTTTCATATGGTGTCGTTTGTCTTTATTTCAAAAGTGCCGTAGCCAAACCACTGCTTTGGTTTCCTCCTAAGATGTAAATTTTCTTTTGCAAGTTATTGTGAGTTTCCGTTGTATCTAATTTCAAGTCATTCTGGCTGTGTTCGACACTAGATTTAGAAGAGCTCATGTTACTTTCTTGATTTTGCAGATTTTCGATGGACGTTGTAATGGTTTGATCCTTATTATTTAACGTGTAGCCATCAATAACTCCAATTGCAATCGCTTGTGCAACTGAATCAAAAGCACATGTATTTGAGATGATATTATTTTTGTCTACAAACCTTGTTATTGAACCATTTCTCAATAAAGTTACTTTCATCATTTGCTTTTCTATCTATTCGCAGCATTATTATTATTAGTTTCAGTTTCTTTTTTTGACTGATGACATTATTTTCTTTGGTTTTCTTTTTCAATGTCTTAATGAGCTGTTAGCCGTTTTCAATTGTCCTGAAATAGATTCGGAATATGTTGCGATAAATTCATCTATACGAACTCTGTCTGTTGTCGTGTTTATTTGACATAGATATTTTTTAATCATTTTAAAGTAACTTTCAACATATGACGATGTTGGGATTGATATTTCAGAATCAAAATTATTTTTCATAATATTTGACCATAATGGGAGTTGTCCCATCAACCGTGATAGAGTTTTCAGAAATTCTGGAAAGTAAAACAAGTTATCGTGTGTTTTACAATCATCCTCAGATAGGATAAGCAATAACTTTTCGCGATCTATTGCATCATAGAACCATTTAGGAGATTTTCCTAAATTAATCTGTTCTTTTTTGTTATTCGTTTTGAATTCTTTATCGGCGAATATAGATTTATCATGTGACACTTGCGAGATTTTGGTAGTATCCTCTATTTCGATTTCGGATTCCGAGATTTCTTGAGAACAGGTAATTTTTCTTAATCGAATCTTCGCTTCACACCTTGTTAGTGAGCCTTGTTTATCTTGGCCGTCGTATTTGCTGAGGCATACCGTTATCAAGACCGTTATCATATCAATTACAATTTTCTTCACTTCATCGTAATCTTCGCAGCGCTTTACTTGTTGCATTTAACATTAAAAAAAATTACTCTCTGGTCTATGTGTTTGAAACATGAAAGGTTAAAAAGAGAATATTGATGAAGTGGCTAGTGTCGATACAAATATAGCACTCTCCAGGTGATTGCTGTTTTGTTTCTAGCTTAACATAACAATCATTAACGTACTCGGCCGTCGAATTAAATTTCGTAAATGATTTTACTGCAGCTCCAATTAATGCCGAGGCATCGTCAACGACGTCTTCATTTGGGGCTGCATTATTTTGGCTCTTACACCACGTATCAAGCCATTTATATATGGCGTCCAAAGTATGACTATCAGAAATCATATGTGTTACAGGTACACTTTCATTGTAAATTGACATCATCACGTATGGATATAAAAACATCTGTTTAGTAAGGATGATGTCTTTATGTGCTCCAAAAGGTTTGAAGATGCTTCCTGTCGCGTCGATACTTAATACAGTTATTTCACATTTTCTGTAATCCCTGTAGTATTGTTCTTGAGCAGGAGACCAGTAGCAAACACAGAAAGGAAACATTGATATGTATCTAATCACCGTATCATACGGAGGTAACCGTGTCACAATCCATAAAGCTATTATTGGATTAGGATCGTAATGTGAGCTTTCCGCTTTTCATATTTTATTTGTTTTAAGCAACCTATTGTAGGTAAGTGACTTGGTTCTGGATCATTATCGCCCATTACAGAATCGCACAGTCTATTTCGAACTGTCACAGCATATTCTGACTTTAACTCGTCACTAAGCTCACAGCGTGTTATGGGTGAGTTTAATTTTTTTCTTTAAATTGTGTGTAAATTCTTCATCACAGTTAAATATCGTGCATGTACAATGGGCATTTTTTTCCGTTGGCCAATTAATTAAAACTTCTACTTTTGCATTACATTGCTTACAATAACCAAAACACTTCACATTAAGTTCGTTTTTAATAGAGTAGTTGTGAAATATCCAGCTGCAGGGAGAACGATTTTTTTCCAAATTTCCTCTCTTAGAAGGTGAGCCCATTGGTGTTTCGGCAGCAACGTTTTAGTGCGAAGATCGGATAAATGTTGTGTCCGCTTCACACAACGATTAATTGCTTTTATTTTATTCCATTGATAAATATCAAGAAAAAAATCGAAGCCTTTGCAGTTACTTCTAGGTTTTTCTGTTGTTTCTGCAGATTCGGAATCGGTGTCTTCGTTGTAATCAAAAAAGTACTCGTAATTTCTACAGAGTGACAAGTATAGTGATTTTTCCGAGTTCTTGGCTAATATCTTTAAACACCTGGTCACAAGGCGAAGGAATATCATTTTTATTCCGAAAGAACTTCTTGAATTTTTGAAAAACTTCCTTTTGTCTGTCTAACGGAACTGCACTAGGTCGACCTTTTTTCATATTACTTGATGAGATTATTTTTTATTGATAATAATCATCAGTGCGGAGCAGTATTAATAAAATTATCATAACGGGAAATTAAATTCTCGGCGGGAAAATCTTACGTCAAATAAGTCGTTTTTTTTTAACCGTAAGAGGCTGCGGCAAAACCGAAAAGACTAGGCTAAAATCATGATTATGGTTAATGTTATTAAAATACAGTTATTTATATGCAAATACTAGCAGTTTTCCAATGGACAAATAAAAGTACGTACATGCGTTTATTAATTTATTTTATATATTTTGTTTTCTTTGCACAAAAGAAACATTTCATCGCCAAAGCGCGTCACACATGAGACTACTATGATATAGCATGTTCCTCAGGTTCCGTGTGTTACTAGCTTTACAATACTCACATGAAAATCTTATTTTAGGTGTAACTTTTTTTGGTGTGTCGATAAAATGTAAACGTAAATCAAACTTAAAGGTACAAATTAGCATAGTTGGGCACCGTTAATCAAATAGTTAACTTCGTTAATCGTTAATCCGCTACAAAAAAAGTTAGCTTCGTTAAACGTTAATGCGTTACATTTCGGAAGAATTAACGCAAGTTAACGTTAATCGTTAATCGTTAATCCGTTAATATGTGTAAAATTGCATTTTTATATCTTTGCGTTAGTGAAACGTTAGTTTGCCCTAGCCGGTATTCGAACCCGGGACCGCCGGCTCAGTAGGCAAGCGCTTACAAACTGAGCCAACCGCGTCGTCAAATGCTTACAGGAAAAAGTATTTGCTGGCCCGATCTGGATACAAATTCCACATACTCAGTCAACTGTGGGGTGTCCCCTTGTTTCGCAGACAGAAATCTCACAGATTTTCGTTACGCAGAAAATGTTTCAATGAATATGTGGTTCATGTATTTTCAGTTAGAATATTATTGTTTTAAAGACTATTTACTTGAAAGAAACATATTTCACAGAAACACAAATCAATGAATTTTACTATCTCTTTTTTTTATTAACAGACTCATCAACTAGTAGACATATTTTTATGTATTCTTGATTCGCTGATAGATTTTTTATAGAATTTTGTTTCACGGAAACTGTTTCATATAATATTTAGTCCCAGTATTTTTCTTTCGAATAATTTAGTTTCAGCACCGCTTTACTACTTAGCACTTATAGCACTTATTTCGAGGAAACGTAAATCAAATAAAAAGGAGGCGTTAGTAGGTTAGGTTAAAGACCGTAAAGCGAGCGGAGCGTCAGAATGCTTAAACATTGTGTATAAATACAAAATTCTAATATTAAAATGTCTATAAAGTAAGTTTTCTGTTAATTGACTATTCTATGAAACGATAATGAGATTTTTAAATTATTAGAAACACAATTCTATAAATAAGTAGTCTAGGTAATAAGTTTTACATGAACTGAATATTATAAGGATTAATAATATATGATGTGAAATTCTATGACACAAATATCGAAAAAAAAATCCTTTGCAATAAAAATTTACGATTTAATTTTCTAAAGTGTGAGTAATCTGCGGTTTGACCATTCTATGAAATGATAACATGAGAAACATTTTATTTGAAACAAAATTCTATAAAACTGTAGTATATGAAACAACGTACAACCCAAGTGTGGCCATGGATTCTCATCAGGACCGCCGGAATCCGATTCCATGTCTTCCATGATATGGTTTTAATTACCACACTGCACAGTACACTTTTTCTATCTAACTAAATTACACTGCACTATTCTTTATCAACACGCAAATGATCACTGACAGTCATTTATAATAACAAGAAACAAAACACTCGTCACTCTAAGCACCGGCGCTAAGTAATGAAATGATCAAACGAAACAAATCTCTTCACAGATTTCTCACTCGCACGCGCCGGCAAAATATATCTAGTTTTGTTTTTGTTTCACTCGCTGCCACGCGCCGCCCGGCACCTGTCTGAACCTGTTTTTCGCGCCGCGCCCCGGTGCCATGCGGTAAATAGTAGGCATTGGATTGGATTAACGATTAACGGACTTCTGCATATTAACGGAAGTTAACGTGTCCGTTAACATTTTTAAAAGTTAACTTAAAAGTTAATCCGTTAATCAAAATGTTAACTTCGTTAATTAACGATTAACGGATTAACGAGTTAATGCGCAGCTATGCAAATTAGGTACTAAATCTTTACAAATAAATTAAATAGTTTTAACGCTTATAACTAGATGAAACCAGCTTGGTCCAGTCAACCTGACGTCAGAATGGCTGGCCACTTTATTTTTAATATTTTTTCCTTATTAGCGAGGTACAAATTATTTCATATCCGGTACAAAATAGTACAAAATAGTTACAAAAACATAGGATATCTAAACTTCCAAAATCTCTCTTGGTCCAGTCATCCTGACGCTCACCTACGACTCGGCTTTCTCACGGAAATTGATTCGCAGCTTTCTTACGACTTGGCTCTCTCAAGGACATTGATTCGCATCTTTACTAAGACTCGGTTTTGCTACGGATATTCACTGTTATCTACGACTTGGCTTTTCCGCGGACTTGTAAAATGACGAACTCGGACGGATTCTCGCAAGCTGATAGCACAAACTTGCCGCGGGTAGAGACCATCATGATGATGGAATATACTACAACTTGCGATAAGTATAACGTAGCCGCCATCAGAGGTGCCTAAACTTTGTTGTCGTGTCGCAACACGTACGTAGATAATGCAGTAGGATACGTGGAAGTACGTCGAGATTCAAATAAATGTTTTGTGCAATGCCGTATGTAAAATCTAAAGGACTCTTTTGTATTGCAGATCCGAGTTTTTAAAATACAAAACAAGTTCATAAATATTTCAATGAACAATTTGTCAATAAATTAATAGAAGGTGCAAAGAAGTGCTGGGAGCAGTATATTTTCCCCAAAGTATATGAATGTGTTAAATAAACATACATATATAATAGCTTACAGTGTGTTTCATTTCATTGCGTAGGTAAATGCATATAAGTACTAATTTGTCCCAATGTTTACTCGTACTTCCAAGCAAATTACTTCCATCACACCATGGTCCACGTATATAAATATGGATCATTAAAACACGACCAGGTACCGATTCTGATTATTACAATATACAGGGTGATTCCGGGGTCATGGAGCAGGAGAGAACGGGGTACTGGGGAGGGGCACACTGAGCAACTTTCACTATGGGGACAACCACCCCCGTGTGATGCTACGTGACACAAGCCTTCGCGGGGACTGGCACCAGGCCCTGCGATTGCATGGCATGTGTTACGGAGCGCATCGACTACCTAAAGCAGAAAGTTTATGCATGGGCAAGCCGTATTCGTCGCTACAGAGAGCGTGTGGATCGATTCCAGCAGAATCGTCTCTTTCAAAGTGACCAAAGGAAGGTATACCAAAAGTGGGAGGGAACCGACCAATATGTGAGCGACGGGCAACTACCGGATCATGCTGCCATGATTAACTTCTGGCGTAGTATCTGGTCGGTGCCAGTCGAGCGCACCGAGGGTGAATGGATGAATGTTGTCAGACGTGAGTGTGAGCCGATCGAAGCCATGGGGGCTGTGACTATCAGCCCCGATGATGTAAGGTGTGCGGCCCGTACGACCCAGAACTGGAAAAGTCCTAGGCCAGACGGGTTGCACAACTTTTGGATCAAGTAGTTTCGATCCTCACACGAACGTCTGGCAACACAATTTCAAGAGGCGTCTTGAAATATCGCCCTCGAGCTTGGTTCCCTGCCATCTTTCATGACTTCTGGTGTTACCTTCCTGCTTCATAAGTCCGGTAGTACCACGGAAGCGAAAAACTATAGACCCATCACGTGCTTGCCCACTTTATACGAGCTCCTTACGTCCATTCTGAGAACAAAAATTAACACACACATTGTTGCGAACAACGTTTTGGCCTTTTCTCAGATTGGGTGTAGGGTTGGGTCCCGTGGTACTAAAGAGCTCCTCCTCATTGACACGACCATTTGCCAACAAGTCCGGCGGAACAAGGGGTCTCTCTCGGCCGCCTGGATTGACTATAAGAAGGCCTATGATTCGGTGCCTCATTCATGGCTGGAGAGGGTCTTAGAGCTGTATAAAATCGATACAGCTCTAAGAACCCTCTTAGGCGCGTATATGAGGCAGTGGACCACAGTCCTTCGTCAACCAGGTGGCGGAGATGGCCCCCTAGCCGAAAGAGGTATTTTCCAGGGTGACAGTTTGAGTCCTCTGTGGTTCTGCCTAGCCCTGAATCCCCTCAGCACTATGCTGAAGGATTCAGGACTAGGTTGCCGGTTCGAAGAGGAGGTGAGGTCATTTCTCATCTTCTGTACATGGATGATCTTAAGCTGTATGCACCAAAACGCTAGCATCTGGTGGAACTACTGGAAGTAACAGAAACCTTCAGTAGCGCCATCAAAATGGAGTTTGGTGTAGACAAGTGTGCGGTCATGCATGTACAGCGGGGGAAAGTCGTAAATTCCGCGAACTTACAACTTTCTGAGACAATGTCCCTCAGGTCTGTCTCCGAAGGTGAAACCTACAAGTACCTTGGTATGTCACAGTCATTGGGTATTGCGGACGGAGACATTAGGCAGGCGTTGAAGGAGCGTTTCTTTTGTCGCTTGACAAAAGTACTTAACAGTCTTTTGTCAGGTGGCAATAAGGCACGCGCCTTCAACGCTTGGGTGATGCCTCTGCTCACTTATTTCTTTGGCATACTAAGGTGGACTCAAACTGAGTTAGACGCCCTGGATACGAGGGATCGTCAGCTGCTCACTACACACCGCATGAGACACCCACGCTCGTCAGTTATTAGACTGTACATCCCGCGTAAGTGTGGAGGCCGTGGCTTTTTAACACGTTCACTGCGGGACAAATCTTGAGGAACTTTCAACAGGTGCGGTTGAGGTCGAATCAGCCCAAACCTAAGCTCTTTTTCAGTGCGGGTGAGGCCTAATCGACCTCGAATTTCAGTAAGTGTTTAAATCCTCCATAACTTTGCCTATACAAGGACTAGGCATTTTTTTCATGTGCATTTTTTACATTCGTCAGTAAATGCTTAAAAATACCCTTAGCGTAGCCCTTGGTTCTGACTTTTGGTTAAAGAAAAAAAAACTTCAGAATCTTTGAGGCCTTTCAGGTCTCAAAACGCACTAGATTTTATCTAAACCTAGGGAAGAGAATGGCAAATATCGCTAAATTATCGATAAGTTTATTATTTGTTTCCTTGTAACTAGTGTCGCGACGACTCGCGATTATATTCATACTTCTTTGACAACGTCTTGGCTTTTCACCTTACTGATTCTTCTTAGATTGTCTATGGTGAGATATTTGAATTTCTTATTTTTACTATTCAATTATTTTCTTTGACAAGGCAATTTAGTTTGTTTTTGGACCCTTGGAGTGCAAACGTATTAATTCTGTGATTGCTCAGCTCGCCTGCTCTATCAGTTAAGTTTGTTGCTTTGTGTCTCTTATTGCCAATATAATTACACATTATTTGCAGTTTTATACGCATCGCCCAGTCAGGCGGATGCTTTCCCGGGCATGTGATAGCATCCGTTTTGACCGGGGAGGCATTGGGAACGGGTAACTTATGTGGAGAAGTATTCTCAAGTATTCTCCTTACTTACTTACTTATTTGTACCTAGTTGTACCTATTTATTTGACCGGAAGATTGACGAATCTGATGGTCCCTATATGCTGGCTTAACATGCTCCTCGTATCCCCTCAACGCTCTGTCGCAGTCGCAGTCGAGTGATTGAAGTTCGTAATGGATGAGATCAGGTCCAATCCTCGTAAATGGTGTATTCCTTGAGGACTGTGGGGAACTGACTTCATACTGTACCATATGTTTTAATATATTAACTGCAAGACGTTACACAGAGATAAATAGTCTGGTAATGTCAATTTTATGCTAAGATACAAGGCGCAAACAATACATGACAATGGAAGTCATGTATATACCTTTTCCAGAAAGGAGACGACAATCCTGTGAGAGGAGATTCCTGTGAGATGAAGGAACACAAATAATGATACTACACGGATGTGAGGATAGCAGCAGAGTGGAGCGAGCTTGTAAATTAGCAGGTATGAACTATTGCATTACATCTGACGCATTCCTATTCAACAAATAGGGCTATTATTTCAGTAGCGAAGCGAGTTACAGGTTAGGTTAAATACTATGAACCCGGGCAATGTTAAATTAGTTTGTTGTCGCAGTAACCCCTCATGCTGTGGCGACAAATTCTGGTGAAGAACAGTGCTGGGATTCTGGTGGCACTTTGAGGGAAGTGTTGTTAGAATCACTGGCCGTAGTTTAGAATTCGGTATTGCGATTACTTGATAAATTATGGTATAATTTTCAGCCTAAATGTGTCAGATTGTGGTGTAATAGTTTTCATACAAATCTTTAGTAGCTAGATTGCCTAACCAAAATTATTGCGTATTTGAAAGTAAAGTGGTGAGTCAGACGTTTACTAAAGTATTACAATTCGTATTATACTCAAAATGAGATAATCAAAATCGATTATAGT
Source organism: Apotomis capreana (assembly GCA_947623375.1). NCBI lineage: Eukaryota > Metazoa > Arthropoda > Insecta > Lepidoptera > Tortricidae > Apotomis > Apotomis capreana. The sequence continues at coordinate 29,219,570 of OX392498.1, forward strand.
TCGTGCGGATAAATCACGACGATTCGATAGTTGTGACGAATTCTAGAATGTACGGTGATACTTCAAATCGATACTTGATTTTAATAGATCGATTCGAGGTATGAATACGACGCGTCATATTTACATCATCGATTGTTTATTTGGATTATTTCAAACGAGTCAAATATGCTATGAACAACGATTTATGCACCGAGTATCGAAACATCGGCGATTTTATTTTATTCACTATATTTTACGTCTTACGATTATTATGCGATGAAGTCAACACCACTTCGTCTATGCTATTTGAAAATAAATAAAGTGTTGTGTTTATTACCCATTTACCACCAAATAAATAACATTTATTGTTCGACGACAAATTTGATCGACTGACAATTCGATTGCAGCGTATAATCGAATATGCCGCTGTTGTACGCAGTCCTAATGTCACTTTTGCCAGTTGTTGAAAAAATGGTTGTTTAACGCCGCCAAATTGTACCTTTCGAAATCTTTTATTCAGATATGGTGATAAATAGTGTTATTTGGTGTATATTCATTGTGATTACGATGAATAAATGTATAAAGTGATGTGTAAAAAGGGTGTTAATATCATTGACTTATTAAATCGTGAACATAAGGTGAGTATTTGTCGTACGAACCAAATATCAAAACAATCATGTTTATCAACATTTATGAGATATTTCTCTGATTTACTTTCTCGTTTTATATATAAAATATGTGCTCTAACTATATTATACTCGATTCTATACCGATCGTATCAAACTAGGTTATAAATTATCTTGTTAAGTATCCAAGTTTATTCTGAAACAAACTCGCTACAATAACAACCATAGGTTATATAAAGTTGAATAGAGATGCGTCAATAAAACAGATTTATTTGAATATATTTCACAACAACGTTATAACTGCATATATTTAGGAAATGTGTATTATTGTCATAGGTTTACAATAAGGAGAGATTTCTACCGGATAATTCCTATGAAGTTATAAACCAACAACAATATTTATGATTCTCATGAACTTCGAGACATCCATAAAACTTATGAATAATATTTAATACAGGTAAGTCAAACCATAATCTCTAGTTTCCAAATTATATGAAAGAGAGAATTTTCATATAATTTTCTGTCCAATTGTTTACTTTCATGTTGCAATATAAATATTACAAATATTATTCCATTCTATAACAATTATAATGCAAGTACAGTCAGCAGCACATGATACTTATAATTTATGAAATATTTTATTATTTTTGTTTTGACATTTAAACAATTTTTTCAACTTACAAATATAATGTAGGGATCTGTTGACAGTTTAAAGAGAACCTTTCTTTCTTTAAATATATGAAAACATTTTATTAATTAATTAAATAACTTACAAATAATTTTATACTTTCTGCTAGATTATTGATAATGTCAATAACTTAATAATGAACATTGCGACTTTAAATATCATGCATCAATGAATGTGTCAACTAGATACTTAAAATATTTTCAGAATTGAATAAACATGGAGGGAATTTTACTCAGTCGTCTGAATACCTTTGCGTCAAGTATTTTAGTACTGTCAAAGGAGGCAGAAACATTGTGTGTGAATCGTCCTTGGGATAATGAGAAGCGAGAACAGAGTGCGATCAACGCCTCAAAGCTACAATCAATGCTTAATCGCTTCAATGCTGATCTATATCAATATTTCAATGTCAGTAGTACACCGAACGCGGACGAGATTTCAAACCTTACTACTTCTCAATTGCAAGGTGAAGAAATGTTAGCGGAACTTAATGTAACCATTCAAGCCGATAAAAACTCACAAGTGAAGGAGCCATCTACCTTCTCGGATAATCGCAGTAAACTGCCTGAATTGACTTTGCAGAAGTTCAAAGGAGACATTATGGGTTGGTTTCCATTTTGGGATCAATTTTATTCGAATATAGGTCAAAGAAACCTACGAGATGTGGACAAGCTTCTATACTTGAAGGCTTCTTTGGATGGAGAGGCAAAAAACATGATTGAAGGCTTGGAGACTACCAACGAGAACTACCAAATAGCGGTGGATACTTTAAAGGGAAGATATGGGAAGCGTGAACATGTCATAGATGCCCACTATGCCACTCTTTACAAAATAAAGCCAGCGGTTAGATTTGAGGATTGTCGGAAGACTCTAGATGAAATTGAGAAACATCTGCGTGTCTTACAATCTATGGGAGAAGATACATCTCATAATCACTTACGATTCTTGATTATGGAGAAATTTCCGGAAGATATACTGTATGAAATGAGATTAAAATCGGAATCTGAATCTATTGAAGCAATGAGGAAACAACTAAACATCATTATCACGGCAAAGGAAGATGCAAGAGGGTTTAATCACAAAAACGGATCCGAAGAAGTCCGATACACAACTGATGCTCTACATATTAGATCGATGAAGTCCAATAAACGGTTTAATAAAGCAAAGCCCAAGTTTAAAAGAACGGAAAATCGTTTCAACAAAGTTGGATCCTTTTTCTCCACATTTGCAAGAACTCCAATGCTAATGAAAAGGAGATTCGAAGGTCATTGAAGAAAACCTATATCTCTTAGATTCAATTTTTGGATTGATTTTATCCGGGAAAACCGAGAACACGTCTCATAATGATGACTTGAACGTACTTACATACTTTCAATCTTCTTATGAAAACAAATGGACTAAGAGGTGGATCACTCTTGATAATATTAGCATACAACATTTATGGGATTTAGAATCAATCGGTATTATGGACTCTCCAAGTATGAACAGGGAGGAGGAAGCAATCAAAAACTTCAATGAAACTACGGAGATCATAGACAACCGTTATTATGTCACTTGACCTTGGAAAGAATATCCTCCTGATTTACAAACTAATTACAACTTAGCTTATGGTCGTCTAATTGGTCTAATGAAGAGACTCGATACAGAAACTCTGTCAGCTTACAACAAAACGTTGAATGATCAAATTCAAAAGGGAATCATTCAGTTGGTACCTGAATCAGAACAGATTGATGATCCTATCCATTACCTACCTCATCACGGAGTCTTAGTACCAGGAAAAGCTCTTCGCATTGTATATGATGCATCCGCGAAAACAAAAGATACTAAAAGTCTAAACGAATGTTTATACTGTGGACCAAAAATGTTGGAAGACCTAACAGGACTGCTAATAAGGTTCCGATGTCATACCATAGGATTAACTGCTGATGTAGAAAAAGCTTTTCTTCAAATGGGTTTGAAAGAAAAGGACAGAGATGTTACTAGATTTTTATGGCTAAAAGATACTAATAAACCAGTTACTGTGGACAATCTTTTGCACTATAGATTCACTAGAGTTCCTTTTGGAGTAATTAGTTCGCCGTTTCTATTGAATGCAACCATTAGACATCTATTGCTGAATTCAAATTCAAAACATGCAAAAGATATAGCTAATGACATATATGTCGATAATCTTTTAACTGGTACAGATAGCATCGAAGAAGCAATGAACTTGTATAAGAATGTGAAACAAGTGTTTCAGCAAATTTCAATGAACATACGTGAATGGAGTTCTAACTCAAAGAAATTTATGAAACAAATTCCAGACATTGGTGATGATAAAATGGTAAAAACTTTAGGATTAAACTGGAACTTAAAAGAAGATTCACTTCAACTGAGGGTGAAGAATAAAGAAAATCCATACACTAAAAGAGGAATATTGAAATCTGTTGCATCAATTTTTGATCCATGTGGATTTGCTGCACCTATAACTTTATCTGCCAAGATTCTTTTCCAATCTCTATGGAAAGAGAAGAAACTAAATTGGGACACAGCGTTACCAGAACAAACGTCAGTTCAATGGAAGAACATTCTAAAGGACTTTGATTTAATCAAAGAGATCTGTTTACCAAGAAACATATTGAACAACAAAGAAGCTCAACTACATTGTTTTACAGATTCTTCCACTAAGGCTTACGCTGCTGTAGTTTACCTAGTGCAAGACAACAATATACAATTTGTCATGGGAAAATCCAGATTGACACCTTTGAAGGATCTGGAGAATTTGAAGATTCCTCGTTTAGAACTACTAGGAGTTCTCATTGGAACCAGATTGATTCAATTCATCACGAAATACATCAAAGCAAACGTCACACAACTAACCTTGTGGTCAGATAGCCAAATTGCAATAAATTGGTGTCAAACTGATAAACTACTGGATACCTTTGTATCACGAAGGGTAGACGAAATAAAAAGAATTAAGTCATTGGTAATCAAATACATACCTTCGATATTTAATCCTGCAGATGTAGCGACAAGACCAATGAAAACCAGTGAAGATCTGAAACGATGGTTATATGGTCCGACATTTCTATCCATGAAGTCAATCAACTGGCCTACAGAACTAACTACGGACGCCATTCTTCTGGCGGGGGAGGTTCTTCCGAATACGTCAGAATTTGAGCTACATTCTGAAAAGGAAGACCAAGTTTCAAAGGAAAATAATACAGAAGATGCATGTATGGAAGAGTCTAATGAACTCTTACCTCAAGATAATCTTACAACACCTTCGACTATTCAAACAGGAACGAATTCGGAGATACAGGAAATAATAAGTTTACAGAAACAGTTTTTTCCAGATGAATCAAAAGATAAAATAACTAACCTTACTAGAAATCTAGGATTGTTCAAAGATGTGGACGGTGTTATCCGGTGTGATGGTCGTTTAACACATTCAGATTTATCCTATGATGCTAAACATCCTATTCTCTTACCTAAGCAATGTGAGTTCACCAAGGAAATCATCATGAAGACACATATCGAGAACTATCATGTTGGTGTATCACATACCTTAAGCATAATAAGACATAAGTTCTGGATTCCTCAGGGACGAACTCAAGTACAAAGAATCCTAAGCAAATGCCCACAATGTGTGAAGCATGGTGGCGGTCCATACGCTTTACCAGATACACCTGCTTTACCACCAGAAAGGGTGAAATATACTTCAGCATTCACTTACGTAGGAGTGGATTACTTCGGTCCAGTGTTAGTAAAATCAAACAAGGATCAAGAAAAACGTTGGATTTGTCTATTTACGTGCTTAGTAGTTCGAGCTATTCATCTCGAAGTTGTAAAAGACATGACAGCAGAGGAATGCTCTCTTGTATTTCGTCGGTTTATAGCTTCCAGGGGTATTCCTACACTGATATTATCAGATAATGCACTTCAATTCAGATTGCTATCAGAGATACTAACAGTGAGAGAACTCACAGAAAAGGGGATTAGATGGAAATTTATACCTCAACTAGCGCCTTGGCACGGAGGTGTCTATGAACGACTTGTAGGAGTAGTGAAACATTGTCTCAAACGTTCCCTACAGAAACATCTTCTTAACGACAACGAGTTGCTATCTATCATCAAAGAAGTTGAAGCGATAGTCAATACTAGACCGCTAACCTATGTGTCATCTGAGTTGGATCACATTCTGAAACCTGTTGATTTCCTAACACCAGGAAAATGCATTAACCTGCAGAACTTGGAAGATAACATAGCTACAGTAACAACATCTACCAAACAGCGACTCATAGAAGGATGGAAACGGGGAGAAATAATAATGAACGAGTACAAGGATATGTTCATAAATCAATACCTATTAAGCTTAAGAGAACGTAGCAGTCATTCACCCAATCAATCGAGAATAAAATCTCACAATGAACCTTGCATTGGTGATACAGTTCAAATCAAAAGTGATAGTAAAAATCGGGGAAATTGGAAAGTAGGTCGTATATGTGAATTACTGCGCAGTACAGACGGATTGTGTAGAGTCGCAAGAGTGAAAGTGGGAGACACAATATTTACAAGATCTATTGGACATTTATACCCACTCGAATTGGATAAGCCCTTGCATGAAGTTAACTCGTCGCATGGCTCTTTAGATACAAGTTCCGAAGTGGAGCATAATGTATCAGTACCATTACTTGAAGATTTACCTCAGCCATCAAAGGACATGGATGTTGAGACAGCTGATATTACTGACACAATTGACCTTTCGAGAGACGCACACACAATAGATATTTCAATGATAGAAAATACTGAAAAGGACAACGCAAACACAACATCTGAAGATGTTGTAATTAATGAAGTCAAATCTACATCTACACTACCTAGAAATGAGAAACTTAAGAGAGCTGCCGCAGTCCAGGCAATGGATAAAATCAAAGAATGGACTCAACACTTAATGACTACACTTACTATTCTTCATTAACTTGCCGCGGCGGGAGTGTCGCGACGACTCGCGATTATATTCATACTTCTTTGACAACGTCTTGGCTTTTCACCTTACTGATTCTTCTTAGATTGTCTATGGTGAGATATTTGAATTTCTTATTTTTACTATTCAATTATTTTCTTTGACAAGGCAATTTAGTTTGTTTTTGGACCCTTGGAGTGCAAACGTATTAATTCTGTGATTGCTCAGCTCGCCTGCTCTATCAGTTAAGTTTGTTGCTTTGTGTCTCTTATTGCCAATATAATTACACATTATTTGCAGTTTTATACGCATCGCCCAGTCAGGCGGATGCTTTCCCGGGCATGTGATAGCATCCGTTTTGACCGGGGAGGCATTGGGAACGGGTAACTTATGTGGAGAAGTATTCTCAAGTATTCTCCTTACTTACTTACTTATTTGTACCTAGTTGTACCTATTTATTTGACCGGAAGATTGACGAATCTGATGGTCCCTATATGCTGGCTTAACATGCTCCTCGTATCCCCTCAACGCTCTGTCGCAGTCGCAGTCGAGTGATTGAAGTTCGTAATGGATGAGATCAGGTCCAATCCTCGTAAATGGTGTATTCCTTGAGGACTGTGGGGAACTGACTTCATACTGTACCATATGTTTTAATATATTAACTGCAAGACGTTACACAGAGATAAATAGTCTGGTAATGTCAATTTTATGCTAAGATACAAGGCGCAAACAATACATGACAATGGAAGTCATGTATATACCTTTTCCAGAAAGGAGACGACAATCCTGTGAGAGGAGATTCCTGTGAGATGAAGGAACACAAATAATGATACTACACGGATGTGAGGATAGCAGCAGAGTGGAGCGAGCTTGTAAATTAGCAGGTATGAACTATTGCATTACATCTGACGCATTCCTATTCAACAAATAGGGCTATTATTTCAGTAGCGAAGCGAGTTACAGGTTAGGTTAAATACTATGAACCCGGGCAATGTTAAATTAGTTTGTTGTCGCAGTAACCCCTCATGCTGTGGCGACAACTAGAGTACCTACCTACATGCTTTACTTGGTTAAACGGTTTGTTTTAATACTCTAAAAGGAAGAAATAAATCTTTTCACGACACTGCTCGAAAATGTGGTTATAGAATACCAGAATCCAGTACACAAAACAGCTCTTATATGTTCATTTGTAAACTGTATATCTATGTTAGCTCCCAACACGACAACAATGTAGCACCTTAGGGTCACAGTTCGTATCTACACATGAATTTCATAGTAAGATACGACTTTTTAGAAAATATTTCGGAGTTATTTTCTCGGCCGGCTCAAACGACAATTTAACCAATCAAAGCTTAATCATCTGCTGCATGTCAAATTAAATTGACCAATGAGAATGCGTCATTTATGAGGTGTATTTTTCTCTTAAACTTATAAATACCCGCAAAGGAGTTTATTTTCTTAAGTAAGATAATACTCCTCAGGTTTACTTTTTAAAACGTTTTCGTTAAAAAGGTTTTACCCCGAAAATCATGAACATTTATATTTTAAAATTAGTAATGGGGCGTAAATAAAATTTCCTAATTTCTGCAATTACTTATTTTTCAACAAATTAACAGTTTTCAACAAATAAACACATTAAATTATATAATTATATATTCAGTTCATAATATTTTTTTAATTCGGCTTAAAAGCCATGACTCCATTGCGATGCGCGCATGCGCTACAAGGCAGCCGCCATATTTTAAAAAAGCAAATGTATTGTTTAGTAAATATTAAATATTGGTTTTGTGATGTGCTTAATTTAATAATGTTCTCATTGACTCGCGAAATAAATAATATTAGGAATGTATATTAATATTGACGCGTAACGTTACAATGATCTTTCAGTGTAGAATGTATAGTTGAGTTGTTTAGCTGAGTGTAACCAAGTGTAACCTAGACTAAATGTATAAAGGAGGACCGGCAAAAGTGTATGGGGACCAATAGCGACGTGACATATATCATTAGAAAGGTGCTTCAATATACTACAATAGTTACTATGGGAGCTCATTTCAAATCACTGTGTGAAAAAAGTTAACGCGATATAAAAAAAAAAACCTATTTTCATAGGCGAATTTAAGCAATAAAAATGAATTATTTAGTTTTCCATGACGTTGCAGTGCTAGTTTAAACGTGTTTGTGAGTAGTTCTGGGGGGTGCAGGGCGACGGTCATTCTCTACCAGAATATAAAAAAAAAAGTTATGATTAGTATATAGTTTATTGTTTTATTTTACACATTCTCACATCAAAAATATTGCCTGCCGGTGCCCTGAAGGGCTGATGACGGCCAAAAAAAAGTTCTTCTTCGTCCTTCTCGGAGACCAGGGTGGTCTGCTCTGGGGTTTGGTACCCGGGCTTCTCCGCGACTACGTCAGCGGATGCCTCGGTCTCCGCGGCAGTGTCCATGGGCGGATTCTGTCGCCTCTTTGTCGTCTTGAGAGACGCGAAAACCTACCTCGTGGTCACTGGAACTTCACGTACACCGAGCCCAGCATGAAGCCGAGTCGGGTTTCACCCCTCCCCTCTTAGCACTCTCTTGCAGCGTCCAGCCAGCGTCGAGCTGCGCGTTTGTCACGTTTGTGGGGAGTTCCACCATTGGTGTCTGCTCCGGAGCTACGGATTTCTCCTTGCCGAAACGACCCCCTTGGCGTGATTCCCTTGGCTATGTACTGCAGAAACAGCACCGTCCGCCCTTTGTGATTGAGTAGAGGTGCCGCACAGAGGCACAGCATCGGCGGCACCGGCACCTGATGTAGGGGCGCCTTCTGGTTTCCCCTTTGGCACCAGTGGGGTTTGGGATCCATGATCTTTGTCTTCATCTCTCGAGCTTCCCACCCGCCGTGGAGCCCGCACCTTCGGGGATGTTCCTTGAACACCAGAACTACCCGAGAGATATAGACGCGGTTGGTTGGGTCTCATGCGCGACATCCGCAGCTGCAGGCAGTGTGGCTGGGGAAAACAATCCAAGTTCCTCCAGTTGCTCCACACGCCCTCGCTCCGTCAGCATGGCCGAGCCCCAATATCCGGCCAGAGGACCCCTCCTCCCCCCGCGTCTCGCCTGTGGACCGTATCCTCCTCATCCATACGGTACGAGTGCCTGTTTCCCTGCAGTGGCTAGCTGCAGGGCCACCGTTTAGCCTGAAATCCGGACCAAAGGGGACGTGTTGTCTCGCAATAGCATCGAACCCTGGCTAAGCTTGACACAACCCCCCAGGACTCCTTCATCCCTGCGTACGGCGCTCAACAGATCTTAGCCAACATGGCTAGCAAAATGTTGTCAGAACCAGCATATTACTAGCAATGTCGCCCAGGGTGCTCCGTGATAGCTGGTTTTATCCGTTTCGGGTTTTTAGGTCGTCGAGGGTTATCCCCAGCTACCCACACTAGGAGGCGATCTCGCTCACACCCCAAACAACACAAAAACACGTTTTAACTAGCACTGTAACGTCATGGAATACGAAATAATTCATTTTTATTGCTTAAAATCGTCTATGAAAATATTTTTTTTTTATATCGCCATAACTTTTTTCACACAGTGATTTGAAATGAGCTCCCATAGTAATTATTGTAGTATATTAAAACACCTTTCTAATGATATATGACACGTCGCTATTGGTTCTTGGACCATTTTGTCCGATCATCCTTTAGTTGAAAGTGAGGTAAGTTTTAATATTTTTGTTATTTCTTAATAAATGGGTTTAAAATCGTCGTTGCGTCGTTTGAATCCGGGGGCACAATCAGCTTTACGTATAAAATAGCCCTAATTTTTACAAAAATGAGGCTGCAACAAGGCGCCTAGTTTACATAGTAGTATATAAAATACTCGTATTTTAATGTATTTCCTCGCAGTAGTCGTGAAAAGCACTCTTTTCAGTCTCGGCTGAAAGTACAATAGATGAACTCGTATTATCGAAGGCCTCCCCTGCAGGTCGGCCTTCGAAATTTACTCGTTCATCTATTGCTTACTTTACAGCCTCTACAACAATGTACTATTGATTATTTAGAACAAACCCGTTGATTTATGTTATGACATTCTGTAAACAATATAGTTACATGTACTCGTACGATAAAAAACACTTGTCTTCATATTTACTTGCTCGGCTTATTCCATACAACCACAATAGTTCTTACATCTAGCGGGTGCTGTCTCTGTGTGCGTCCCATGACACAGGCAGGGGGAGCATCCGCATGGTGTACCCCTTACATTTCATTAAATTGACGAAAGGGCCTCTGCTCGTTGGCTTCAGCTCCGTGCACGCCTCCCAAAGGTCCGCGACACTATTATCCCGTGAAAGGGTGCGACATACAATAATAATAATAATAATGGATCCATATCCCCACGCAAGCCTTCCAAAAGACCGGGACGTGCGATGATGGTCCGGGATGAGCCCAAGACTCGATAACGAGATACAAATAATAATAATAATCTTTATTAATAAAAACTGTTTTTTTTTTTAATAATAATAATCTTTATTAATAAAAACATCGTTTTTTTTTATGATGGGGCTATAGTGGATGATCCTGGGTTTGAATCCCAGCAAGGGCATTTTTTTGTGTCATGAGCACAGATATTTGTTCCTGTACTTATAATTATCCTATTTATATGAATGCGTACCTGGTCTGTGAATCATTTGCGGGGCTCGGACTTGTGGAGATAGTTCCTCATGATCCAAGTTATTTAGAGCACTGCTAATCACAGCATCACCGGTCTTGCTTGCGTTGTATTGAACGGAAAGAGCTCAGAACTCTTTGCCGCGCGAAAGTCAAGGTGAATAAAGTAAGCACTAGGTATTGAGAAGTATGCTCATTAACTTTCGACTAAAACAAGGTTGTGAGTAATAAACACATTGCTTTATTGAAACTATAACTGTTTTTTTTCATTATTTTTGCATCCTCATTTCCCACTGGCTGTGACGTACCAGGTTCATTTAATTTTGTCGATACTTCCTGAAATGGATGTTTGAACACTGGCAGTCTGGGCTTCAATTTTGGGCGGACGTTCATCGTTTTCCAGTACCTACATAAAATTTTCCAAATCTTCCTCCAACTATAAAAAATGGATGGATAGTTACTACCGATTGATAAAGATAACTTTATAAGTATAATACTATTCATATAGTACTGTGATTAAGTAATTTTTTGGGTATGTAGTACTATTCTTTCCACAGTACGATAAAATAACACTTCGTTTTAACGAAAGACATTTCGTTGAACTTACGATAAAATATTTTAAATTGAACGGGCATACAACGTCAATTAAATACCATAGATATTCCATTGATTGCTTACATCAAAATAGTTACAAGAATCATATGCGTGTAGGGCAGTTTTAAATAAACTTTAAAACCTACATGAAACGACTGAACTGCCTCGTAATTGTTTTTTCGATGGCAACATTTCTCCTCTAAATGACGTTATTTTGGCGGTTACGCTTCTTTAGAATGAGTAACTCTTAAATTGATTTTTTTGCTTCGTACCAAAGGCTTTCGAGGAAAATTTAAAATACGTGTAACTTAAAATTCTGCCCTCTTTAGAACGGCATAATAAAAAATATTGGTGTGAAATATGAAATGTTGTCAATTGTACCTGAAACACCCGAAAAATTCTCAAGTGGATCCTGGTTTAAACTGCGAGTGGACAGGCTGTGAATGGCTCTACACGTTACATTTTTTAAGTCTTTCAACTGCATTATTGGTTTGTATCCACCCGGACTGCGACGGCGGATTTGTCGCATTGACAAAGTGCATGTATATAAAAAAAATCGTTTCCAAAAATTAATTTAGGTCGGGACTCCGAGAAATAAGTGATTGGTGCTGAATTTTTTCCCGCGTCTTAAGTCAGGCGAATTCGCATTTAAGGCATCAAAAAGCTGGTCACTGTAATAGGGTCGCCGTCGCATATGCGCTTCTTTCTGCAGGTAGTTCATCTGAAACAAAATGTATTAGATTTTATATACCTGAAATTTAGAAATTACTGTAATAAAAAAACTTTTTACACAAATTACAATATAAATTAAAATGGAGAATTATGTATTTTATAATGACTTCACTTGTTTCAATCAAATACCAAATAATGGACGGTAATTATTTCTGAAGTACTTACTGGTAGCAATTTTGCCCAAAATACTAGCGGTTACTGTGTGACTAAAAACTTGGGCCGCAAGTTTCACAAATTGGGATTAATTTTATCAAGCTCATAAAAGTGCTTAATGTGATCCCATTTCGCGGTACCTGTTATTAAATACAAGCTTTTATTTAACTTGCAATTTATGTATGTAACTATGTTTGTTCGGGTGGAATCTTGCAACTAAATTTTGAAGCAGATAGATATCTTCAACTGATAGTTAGAGCTGAAGTTATGCACACCTAACTTTGATGACAATAAGATAATATTATGGTACTATGGGCCTGATAATGGAGCCGGAATATGGCCCTAGAAACTTTGTAATAGATAAAACAATCCTACTGAGTTTTGGGCCTTATAGAAATATATACAGTGAACAGTGACCGGAATAGTACATTGTTGTAGAGGCTGAAAAGTAAGCAATAGATGAACGAGTAATTTCCAAGGCCGACCCGTAGAGGAGGCCTTCGATAAAACGAGTTTATCTATTGCACTTTTGGCCGAGACTAAACTTTGTGCTTTTCACGACTACTGCGAGTAAATAAAAAACATTTCTTATAATAATACATTTTAATTAAAGTTTATATTTATCAAGCGTGGGAGCAATTATTAAAAGACAATTAAATGTTCTTTCTTGGTACATTAATATTTATATTTTGCGTCATTTCAGCCGGTATGGAGTAGCTTGGCGTATTATTCACTGACGGTATTGAAGGACTTGTAGACGGGGATTTGAAATCCTCACGAGACGTAGAGGGACGGGGCGTGTTTGTCTCCGTCGACGTGATGTTGATGGATTCTGTTATTAAATTATTTATCTTCGCTTTATTCTGAACAGAATCCTCAATATATCCTTCCGCAACCTTATCAGACATCCAACCACCGTGTCTTTTTACGGTAGTTAGATTTGCTCCGGACTTTGCTAGGAGGTGGCTAGGAGAGTCGCTGAGGTCCTGCGGAAGCAGTGACCAGTGCAGCATTCAGCGTTCGGTAAATTTAGACATGCGGCAATGGTTTTTGGTACGGCAGATATTTTATGCCTGCCTATGGGTTGTTTGGTACATTTACCATTCAGGTAATTCAAGAAAAATCGATTATTTTCCAAATCCTTAGGGCGGAGATTTTGATATTTTTTCACAATATCGCGTAGTTCGTCTCTTATAACAAATGATCGATCTATTTTCGTCTCTGTGTTCGGCAGGTTTATTAGAAACATATTTTAAATAAAACAATTTAAACGGATTATATCGCGTATATTAATTATTTGAGCCTCCCTGACGTTTCAGTACCTTTACAGATACCGTTGTCAAAGGTTGACTGAGAAAAACACAATTTTTCTCTGTTAAAGTTACATTTGTGCAAACTACCCATTTTGTAAATATTAATTTAAAATAAAGGTGTTCATACATGCCAGGTGGGCCTAATGTGTAAAGACAGTTACACATGTGCCAGAAGGGCATTTATTATTTTATTTAAAATATCTACCAGCGGTTCACTAAAGGCTTACTGAGAAGAAAGAACCGCCAAAGAAAACTCCCAGATTGTCTTATTTATTACTATAAAATACTTTTAAAGAAAATCTCTACATATACAACTTTTAACACTAATTTGTTTTACACCGTTCGAGGCCCAAGGTTTCCAGTCTTGTGTCTTGCTTGATCCTTGATAAGATGTACAACAGGATCCCAAGCCGGTGGTAATGACAAACCATCTTCTCTATTGAAATTGGGATATTTTTTGATTTCAATAGCCTCTCGCAACATTCTGGGAAAACGTCGTTTTTCTCTGGCAAGGATTGAAGTGTTGTCAAACTTAATTGAATGGTTTGGTCAGGGAGGCTCAAATAATTAACATACGCGATATAATCCGTTTAAATTGTTTTATTTAAATGTGTGACAGTCGCGGAAACCGAAGAAAATATTAGAAACATATTGTTATGATTTTCGATATCACCCATTTTTATGTTAACTAATTCAGCTGCCCGGCACTCACGATCTACTCCAAAAAACAATACAACCTGTAACCAAATAATGAGAGTTTTAAAGCATTTTTATTACAAATTGAAGTTTAAATGTATAATGTTGACCCAACTAAAAGTCTTGAAAGTAGCACGCAGTTAGTTTACTTATTATTTGTAACCTCAAATAATCAGATCTCGCAAAAATCATAATCCAAAATAATGAAAAAATCCTGAACTAATAGCGGTAATAGTCGAATAGTTTCAACAATGGGTACCGACCGAGTCGACCGTGTCACTACTATTGCAGTCAACAGCCGTCTCTCAACAGTTTATTAATAATCTTAAGAAATTATGACGATATATTTATTCTAATGACGTAAAATATAAGTCTCGCAATACAATTTTTATTACTAGATATTCCACTTTCGACTTACCTTTGCAGCTAAATAAATATGATCAGGAGCTTCATTAGGGATGTCTCTACGTTTTCGGCAGTCAATATTTTCGATTTGTACCCATTCGAAAACCTTTTCAGTAGTGTCGTCAATTTTTTGTAATTCTTAATGCTTACCTACGTTGTGCTTAATACTTAATGTTGCTTTAAGCATTGAATAATTTCCCCACAAAGTTGAGGGTTTCAAAGTTTTTGAGAGTTCGTCAAAATATGCGAGTAGAACATTTTCGGAAAAAGATGTTGTATTTTTCTTGCTCCTCCATGTTGTAAAATTTGTGTATACTTTTAAATATTTCTCCCGGGATTTTTCGGGTAACAAGTTGTTCACAGTCGCCTTCGCTGCCTCTACTATTGCTGAAGGCGTAGCATCCATGTCACTATCGTCGCTAGAAGAATTCATTTTATTTATCAATCCGATTAGTTATTTATCAATCATCTGTTATAAATAAAACACCCAAATTCTTAAGCACATTAGTTTGTGCTGTCAAATGTATTGTTACATTGAATAACCATGGTTATATACTTACAATTTTCGTTCATAATAAAGAAAAGGTGTAGTATGCTATCCTACCTATCTCCAACACTCCCACTTAGGTAGGATCCCAAGGCAGTAAATCAAACAATTAAGTATACATATTCAAGAGCTACATAAAAACAAATTAATATAGAAATAAGACCACTGTCTCCCACTATAACTTTACACTGTAGACAATTTGTAAAAAGAAAAACAATCCATATAAAAAAAATAAACAATAAATTTTGTATAGAATCTCCCACTACGTAATTACCTAAGAGAGTAGCTTTGTTCGGAAGTTCATAAATTTTTCCTTCGCTAAAGGTTTTGTTGACCCATCAGCTAGTTGTTCGTTGGTGATGACATAGCTGACGGATATGTCTCCAGCCTCATGCGGTTCACGCACATAGTGGTATCGTACATCGATATGCTTGGTGCGCTTGTGGAACTCAGGATTCTTTACAAGTTTTATAGCACTCTGGTTATCGACGTAGATATTAGCCGCCTCGGTCAGGCTGGCATCGATATCGTTTAAAAATTGGCGTATCCACACAGCCTCCTTTGAGGCATCACATAAAGCCATAATACTCGGCTTCCGTCGTAGAGAGCGCAACTGAAGGTTGACGACGGCTGCTCCATGTGACTGCTCCGCCATTCATTAAGAACAATTAGCCTGTCGTAGATCGTCTGGACTCCGAGTCAGTGGCATAGTCGGCATCTGAATATCCAGCTAGCCTTGTAGGCCCCCTGCCGCGATACAATAAACCAAGTTGAGTAGTGCCTGCAAGGTAGCGCATAATTCTTTTTACAAGGAGCCAATGTGATGCAGTAGTTATTTAAAAATCGACTTGCGACCCCAACGGCATAAGAAATATCCGGTCTGGTTGTAGTAGCGAGATATATAAGACACCTGACAGCCTCCCTGTAAGGCGTATTTTTGACAGTGTCTTCGCATGCTGCTATACTGCTCGTTTCAATCGGAATGCTCACTGACTTAGCGTCACTCATGTTAAATCTTTTTAACATATTTTTCACATAGCTTCCTTGGTGAATGAGTACAGTACCGTCCTCTTGGTGTCTACCAGATACCAAGAGGAAGTCTAACTCAGATCTCTGAGCATAGATAGTCCAATTTTTCAATTTATTTGCTTTGAAGTTCTCAATTAACACCATACGTCAACGACGACGTAATTATGACGGCGGCATCTTGCTATTCCTGTTGATCTGCAAGTTCTCGCGCCTCCCCCGTGCCGCCAGCCACCTGCCCCGCGGGCGCCGCACTCGGCCCCGACCCAGTGGAGGTAGATCCTCCATCTTCTATATATCTACCAAGACCTTTGGCTTTCAACGCACACTTTAGTTGAAATTTCCATTGCAGATAGTTTTCCGCACTAAACTTTTGCAACATACCACTTATTTCTTTGTCCATTTTGCTATAGACCCATAACCGTTATAAATAAAACACCCAAATTCTTAAGCACATTACACAGAGTACCTTTGTATATAGGGTATAGTCATCACTCGTCGTATTGCATTACTAGCGCCATCTGTAAATCTGTGCGAGTCAACTTAACGACGGTTTCCCTTTACACATATATATTTCAAAATATTTTTTTGTGTGCTGCGTTCAGAGTGGAGCAACGAACGCCAGGAGCTAGCATGGGAACCCATGAAGGCAACCTGAGTTCGTTGGGCCACTCTGTACACAGCATAAGCGAAAGGAAAAAGCAAAAAAACGCAATAAGTTGGAGTACAGTTTATTTTCTATGTCTTTTTTTAGAATAAATGTGTGCTAAACATTGTACTCTATCATTTTTATCATAATCGTTTCTTATACCATTTAATAATTTATTAATGTCTTTGCACCAATTATAAAAGAAAAAGTTAATGGACACATCTTCCAGTTTTGTTATGATGTATTTTTTGTGTAATTCGCATTTTATGAAATTATAATCTATAACAACTGATAATATTGTTTTTATATATATTGTCGGATATCTTTTTTTTCGAGTCTTTATGTAATATAATATAAAAAATTACAATATTATCTTGTATATTAGAGAAGCATTTCATGAGGGCTGTCGAGGGATATGTTAATGACATCTTCTTTTTTTTCTTATTAAACTCTCTTATTGTAATTGTGCTTGCATTTTCATTGGTGTAGAAGCATGGTCGGCAATCAGGGCATTTTTTTAATTTTAATTTTGTAAGCACATTTCCTGTGACATACTCTATTTGGGCTTTTATTTTAAGACATTTAAATTTTTCGTCTAACTTTACAAAGATATTGTCACTGTCCACATCATCAAAATCGACTTCCACGGTACAAGTCGATAACGCAGGATCCTTAAAAAACAATGTTTTTAAAGACTTTAAAGTTTTGCAGGAATCTGCTTCACCATTGGACCCCGGAGAATGAACACTGCTCAAATTATTAATGAGCAGAGATGCAAAGGCTGCTTCAAAGCCAGCACATGACGGTGACGTATTTCTATATCCATGGCCTCGAATACAGCCGAAAAAATTCTGCAAGGGGTCCTGGTTAAAATGTCTAAGCCAGAGGGATGTCAAACCATACTTATTTTTTAAAATATCTACTATATATTGAATATTTTCAGTTGTTTGTAGCCAATTTGTGATAGATGGTACAGCTTTTTTGTTACCATCATTACTAGTAAAATTCATTGAACTCAAAATCTCTTTAGCTTCGATCCATACGTTTTTGTGGCTTGATCCGGGTGTTACTGGGCCTAGCAATGGTTTTCCGCTTCTTTTCTTGAAGTTTTCATAGCTGCCGTTGACAGAGTGGAATAGACTGTCGAAGAATATTAAGATATCAGCAGTCTCCTTACATTCTTCTGGAAGTATTCCTATACCTGAAAATCAAAATAAATATGTTAAATGTTAATGCAATAGACAAATTTTATTTAAATAATAACTTTAAAACAGTTTATCTTAAAATTAAACACACAAATAAATTACATAACAAGCCTTATCATTTCATTGTTATACGACAGTTTGCGTCACATTATGTAAATTTTTAATTTTTGCTCCCACATGTGACCCCAATATTCCAATTTATTCATTCACTATACACATTCGGTTTGGGTCTTAGAAACGCATATGTATACCAAACAACTCACTTTGTTCCGTTGACAGACGGACAGACAGACACACTATTCGGTTTGGGCCACAAACGCCTACGATCTGGGACATTTACCGCCCGAATTCACAGGTCTGTCTGTAAAGTACCATTAAAATAATTATTGGTTTTTTTCACTTGCTAAATATCCAATTTGGGTGGCAAATTTGACCTTCATTTTTGCAATTTTTTCTGGGATCACATGCCTGTCAATTAATTTCGGCATTAATCTTAAGCCTTAGTAAGCAGGATTTTCATCGTATAATTTCCTGATGTGGTCCCATTTTGCAGTTTTCCTTTCTCCTTTGATCACACATGTTAACTGTTTTGTTATTAAATTATTACGAATTCCTTTGATCAGGTGAGGTGGGTCGTACAGGGGAACAATTATATGTATCTCCATCAATTTCTAAACATTTGTTCTTGAATTCCAACTTCTGTCTTATATATTCCATTCTTGTCTCATTGATTAGCCAGTTTATAGCACTCACATTAGACGTGCCTTGATCACAAACCGTGGCTATTACGTTAAGTCCAATGCCTTTCAATTTCCTGATCATAGTTTTTATTTGTACTACCAATTCGTGCTTTGGCGTACTAGAAGCACAAAATGTGTATGCAATTGGCTGTTTAAAATTTTTGAAAACTCCCTCACCATAAACACCAATGCATGATCAGCTATTTCTTCTTTTTTATCTGTTCCATTATTAACAAATCCACTAATATTATCAGTTCTCCTGTTAGAATCGAAATGTGGTTTTACCGACATTTTCATCTAAAAGTAAAACTTACAGTTTTTCCTTCTCAGTCATTTTCAGTGCTCTTTTTTTCAATTGTGCAAATAAATTTTCATTAATTCCTGGCTTCAAAGATGCCCGCGAAATCATTCGACTTAAGGTCAGTGGAGAAGGTAGAGTAAAAAACTTCCTCAGCCATTTATATGATTTATTTATTTATTTAAACACGTTTACATGACATTACAGTTTCTTAACTAATGCGCCATGAAACTTACATTATTAGTACAACATTATCATAGAAAAACCAACATAAACATAAAACAGCAACACAAACAAATAATAATAATAACAATTATAATCGATCATCCAATTCCTCACAGAATCTCAAACATTCAGTGCACACAACCGCCCATCGCCACGCAAACAAATCACACTCCGGTGCTGATGTCAGGAACGCATTGAGTAGCACAAGAGCACGAACAAGTGGGGAATTTTTGCGAGACACAGTACGCGCCGCCGGCGCCATCAAGAGATCGCGCTCCCGCGGTCTGAGAGCTGTCCTAGGGACGTCAGGAACAAACAGTCGCACGAGGCGGCCTACAAGCTCAGGACAGTCGGACTCGCCGCGCAGGATTCGACATGCGGTAGTCAGCAAACAAAACTTTCGCCTAACCTGTAGTGAGTTGTAGCCGAGTGTTCCCAGAAGATATTTGGTTGGGTACATGAACGGGTAGTACCCATACATTTTTTTATATAAAAACCTGAGAAAGGCTTTTTGTACTTTTTCCAGTAGTAAAGCATATGTTGATTCGTATGGGAGCCACACAATCGACGAAGTCTCCAGCTTGCTTCTGACCAGGGCGTTATAGACTAGCTTGATCGCTAAAGGGTCATTAAAGTCACGCAAGTTACGAATGACAAAGCCTAGTCTTCGATAGCAGTCAGCTGCAAGTATCGATATGTGCTCATGAAATGTGAGACGCGTATCGAAGACCACACCAAGATCCTTAACTGAAGACACACGGCTTATGAGCTCAGACCCTAAAACATATTGCGCAAGTATTGGAGTACGCGCTCGACTGAAACTACAAACGCAACACTTGGCTGAGTTGAAAAGAAGCTTGTTATCCATACTCCACCGAAAGACCAAGTTGATATCATCCTGTAATGAATCCGAATCCGTTTTCGTCTCCACTCTGCGCACTAACTTTAAGTCATCAGCGTAGAGGAGGCATTGAGATGACCTGAGAACGGACTGAAGGTCATTTATCATAATTCCGAACAAAAAAGGTCCTAATATGGAGCCCTGACTAACACCAGATCGAGTATGATAGGGGGCCGAGACGAAGCATCTATGTCAGACATATTGCTGCCGATCACGTAGATAGCTTGCGAAGAAGGACAGTAGCCTGGGAGAGAAGCCAATTTGGTCCAGTTTCTCCAGCAACACATCATTATCTACGCGATCGAAAGCTTTCCTGAAGTCAAAATAAATGACATCAACCTGGGCACCCCTATCAAGATGCTCAGAGATAATATCTATCAAGATAAGAAGGTGACGCCCGTTGTGTCTTTCGATTCTTTCCACGCATGATCTGGGGCCCTTTTTGTACAAAGCCAATGCCAGTACTTTCTCGTCCTTTTTGTATCTCCTTCCCATTTTGTTTTTGCCAGCTTCTCCAAATTGTAGTGAATTAAATATTGCAGCTACAGCAGTTAAATTTTTCATAGATCGTATGAATGAGGGATTTTCCGATAGTTTCAGTGCTTTTTTTCAATCTCAGCATTGCAGAGTCTTTTGCACTCTGGAGTTTTTTTATTTTATTGGCTAAAGTAATGGCTTCAGGAACACTCTTTTCTTGTTTTCGCCTGTAAAAAAAAAGAAACAAATTGCATTAATAAACTAGTGGCCCTGTGAGCTGGAGACCTCGCTTTGTTTTGAAATGGCGGAAATTTGTAATTTTTTACGTTTTGAACCCCCACTGCTGCGCACGCACGGACACGCTATGTTACCTACACGCCGCCCACGTGGGCCATTGTTATAATATTGGTATCAGTGACGTCATTTCGTGCGCAGCGCAGCGTGCTCGTGCACTACTGTGGAAGTATCTACCTACATTTTCATACAAAGGGTTACCTATCTGAAACACTAAAAACGTTAGTCCGAATTTCATTTCGACAAAAACTATTCGACAAATATCATTTTAACTTTTTTTTATTTGTCCGAAAATTCAATTCGATAATTTACGATTGGGCATTAATTGTTTAGGATTTTTATTCACTCGACTAATGACACGTTTCCCTAAATCTCATTTGTCCGTAATATCAGTTTTCCGATGTAACGTTTCGGTTTATTAACTACTCGACATTTTTTGTATGACTTTGATTTCATTTGACCGATGTAACGATTCGCGGTTTATTAACTACTCGACTTTTTTTGTATGACTTTGATTTCATTTGTCCGATGTAACGATTCGGTTTATTAACTACTCGACTGTTGTGGTCACAGTTCTAACCAAACCTAACCCAACCAGGTCGGTTTTGGCGGTTTGTCGGCTGCTGCCGCAGCACGGTAGCTTCGCTCGCTCGGCTCGTGCGCTGTTGTGGTCACAGTTCTAACCTAACCTAACCCAACCAGGTCGGTTTTGGCGGTTTGTCGGCTGCTGCCGCAGCACGGTAGCTTCGCTCGCTCGGCTCGCGCGCTGTTGTGGTCACAGTTCTAACCTAACCTAACCCAACCAGGTCGGTTTTGGCGGTTTGTCGGTTGCTGCCGCAGCACGGTAGCTTCGCTCGCTCAGCTCGCGGGCTGTTGTGGTCACAGTTCTAACCTAACCTAACCCAACCAGGTCGGTTTTGGCAGTTTGTCGGCTGTTGCCGCAGCACGATAGCTTCGCTCGCTCGGCTCGCGGGCTGTTGTGGTCACAGTTCTAACCTAACCTAACCCAACCAGGTCGGTTTTGGCGGTTTGTCGGCTGCTGCCGCAGCACGGTAGCTTCGCTCGCTCGGCTCGCGCGCTGTTGTGGTCACAGTTCTAACCTAACCTAACCCAACCAGGTCGGTTTTGGCGGTTTGTCGGCTGCTGCCGCAGCACGATAGCTTCGCTCGCTCGGCTCGCGCGCTGTTGTGGTCACAGTTCTAACCTAACCGAACCCAACCAGGTCGGTTTTGGCGGTTTGTCGGCTGCTGCCGCAGCACGGTAGCTTCGCTCGCTCGGCTCGCGCGCTGTTGTGGTCACAGTTCTAACCTAACCTAACCCAACCAGGTCGGTTTTGCCGGTTTGTCGGCTGCTGCCGCAGCACGGTAGCTTCGCTCGTTCGGCTCGCGGGCTGTTGTTGTGGTCGCAGTTCTTATGTAATGCGAAAAATATCATTGGGTAAAAGAAAAAATGGGTATTAAACAAAAGACGTCTCAATTCAGATGGCAAGTGAATGGGGCGGGAAAAGTTAAAAGGTGAACTGAAAATTTGGCTAAATGAAAAAATGGGTACTAAACAAAAGACGTCTCAATTCAGATGGCAAGTGAATGGGGCGGGAAAAGTTAAAAGGTGAACTGAAAATTTGTTCAAATGTATGCAGTGCCAAAAGTATCATGGGGTAAATGAAAAATGGGCTACGAAAAAAAATACGTAACAACTCATAGGGCAAGTGAATGTGACGGGAAAAGTTTTTCGGACAAACGATACTTCTACTAAATGTAAAATGGTGAAAAGAAAAATGTATGAATCCTGTCATCGGACAAACGATAATAATTCGAATAGTTTTCGGGCAAATGAAATTCGGTCAATGGTTTTTAGTGTTTGAGATAGGTTACCCATACAAAGCGTTTTTGTACCCACGTGTGTAGCTCGACCATGCGCAGCAGTGGGGCTCCGGCTTTAAATTTCGTGTGTGTGTGTGTGTGTGTGTGTGTGTGTGTGTGTGTGTGTGTGTGTGTGTGTGTGTGTGTGTGTGTGTGCGTGTGCGTGTGCGTGTGCGTGTGCGTGTGCGTGTGCGTGTGCGTGTGCGTGTGCGTGTGCGTGTGCGTGTGCGTGTGTGTGTGTGTGTGTGTGTGAGTTTCTTACTTCTTCACGCTCAAAGGGCTGGACCAATTTTGATGAAATTTGGTATAGATGTAGCTGACACCCTGGATTAAACATAGGCTGCTTTTTAACCGCTGGTAACACCGCGGGGCGCAGCTAGTAATATATAAATACAAAATCATACAAGTATTCATACCTTTCATGTTTGATGTAGCAGCCAGGTCTGGTGTTGAGACGGGTTGCAATAAAGAGTTGGTAATATCTTGCAAGGGACTTGTTGTTTGTCTTCCTGGAAAGAAAATGTAGGTATTATCAGCATTTTGAAATTATAAATTTATTTATTTTTAATTGTTGGAATAAAATATTTTGTCCTTCACATCAGCACAGCAGTTAGACATAGGTACTAAGTTTACAATGAAATATCATTATGTATTCCGATTTTGATTTTATGAAAATTTTCTATTACACCATGGCAAACATGTCCGTAGTCGCTGCATGTCACTGTGTTTAGGAATTGCAGCTAAAATGTTTGTGCATGCAGCTCTCTGTGGCACTACCTATGCATAGCCATCGCGATGGCTTCCGAACCAGCGTTATGCTGCGGTGCAATTATGTTTTTTTTTGGTAGTTTCCTTTTCTGTTGTATTCTTAGTATGCACTCGAATAAACTTAGAAGTAAATAACAACTACTATAAATCTTACCTGACAAATATGATGTCGGAACAGAATCACGAGTGAGCCTTTAACTTCGAGTGTGGTAACGTGGTTACGTGGCTCAAAATGAGTGTGGCAAACACGACGATTATCGAAGATGACACGACTGTCCAATGATAAAATATCACCACTTTAACCCATGTCCTGAATCTGTCGGGATCCTTGTCAGGATTGGGAAACAAGTGCAATATGGTTTTGTTAGCACCTGCAGAAAAATAAAGAAATGTAAGGTACAGTAGTTTAAATTAGTGATCTAAATGTATACTCTAAGTCCGTAGAACATTCATTGTTTTCAACCGCATTCATAACACACGGTACGAGTAACAGGCGGTCGAACCGCACCGCGATTTTACTCTAGTAATAGGCTCCCGTTCTTACCCTTTGGGTTCGGAACCCTAAAAATGAAAGTATACTTACGAGTTTTATAGCAGTTTCGGACACGAGATCTTTTCTCAGACATGGTGAGGCACAATAAAAACACTAAAACCGAAATCCGAAGAATGGCGCAATCCATTTCGTCTTTGAATTCACGACCACAAATTAGACAGATACAATACAAAACATGCCGACAACATTACGTCCCATTTCATTAGAATTTTTTGTAAATGCATTTTAGAATCATGTGTAAATAATTCTAAACTTTAGAATAATTAAACTTCACAGTATATTTTACTTAAATTATACAATAAAAAATATATTAAATAGAAATTTACCGTTATAATTTTCAAATAAATTCATTTCATTGTAAATTAAGTCCCCTGCGTGTAACGGATCCACAATGCGTAACAATACCACATAGAAAAATATTGGACTTGCGAGTTCCGAAATGATATTACGATTGATTTAACTAATAAAAAATAACTTTGATCAGGATTTCATTAATGTTAAAACGTAAAAATATGTAAACGAACCAAATCTGTAAAAATAAAATATTTCATTTTCTGAAAACGCCATCTCTCGCTCTGTGACACTCAACTCGGCGCGATAACCCGACTTATTTAAATATCTGTTGAGGCCAAGGTATTTTCACATGAGTGGGTTCCAATTTTATCGGTTCGGGTAATAATTCTTCAATTTGTTCGAAGTGATAAGACTGTGACACATTAGTTTGTACTGTCAAATGTATTGTTAAATTGAATAACCATGGTTACTTAAAATTTTCGTTCATAATAAAGAAAAGGTTTAGTATCTCAGATTTAGTATGCTATCCTACCTATCTCCAACATCATCAACAAACAATATCGCAATACAGTGAGTTGTTCCCGCTGAATTTTGTATTTTCTTTTTGTTTGAATTGTTTGTTTTTTTTAATCGTCCGTTCTTAGTGGCAAGTATTACAAAAAAAAACAGATTACAAAACTAAAGTTGCATTAAGGTGTTCGCGCACTAGGTAGCCTGTCTACGGTAACCTAGTTGAACATATGGATATGTATTGGAACACGCATACTAGGCAGCCTGGCTGCGCAGTTAATGTAGGGCAGTGAGCGGAAGGCTTAAAAAGTTAATGCTGCGGCGTTTTTCCATACTTAAAAAAAAAACACGATTAAGGATATTACGCGTTTAAGAAAAAAATATACCTCATAAATAACGCATTTTCATTGGTGAATTCAATTTCAAATGCAGCAGACGATTAGCTTTGATTGGTGAAAATGTCGTTTACGCAGGCCGAGAAAAACACTGAAATATTTTCTATAAAGTCGTATCTTATTATGAAATCTGTGTCTAGATACGAACTGTTACCGTAAGGTGCTACATTGTTGTCGTGTTGCGAGCTAATATAGATATACAGTTTACAAATGTACTAATATAAGCAGTTTTGGGTACTGTATTCAGGTAATCTATGACCACATTTTCGAGCAGTGTCATGAAATATATGTAGACATCGCTCTCATTACAAAATTGACTTTCAAAAACGGTCCCAACATTTGACTGACAACTATCCCCTTTTAGATATTAGCCTATACGAAGTCATCCCGCCTCTTAGAAGTAGTTGTGATTGGTTAGTTAAAGTTTTCATTGGCTAAAATAGACTTGTAAGTGTCAAAGTCCATGCGCGGCGCTCGAAAAAGGGTAGTTATCAAACCTAATATAGATGCAGTAATCGAAAGGTAACCAGTTTAGAAAAATAGTGTCACTTTTGTGATTTAGTTCTAAATGTGTAAACAGCGTATTTTATTTAAAACTATCGAATGCAACTTTACTGTCGCCAAATCTCAAATCACAGTAAATTTTGATTTTATATTTTGAATTTATTTTCAATTTTTTTTGAAGACTAAACAAATGTTAAATGACTGACGAGACAATATAGCACACATACCATACAAATTGGTACCACATTGCGTTTTAGTTGGATGAATCCGGCATTGGTTTGATAATAATCATCATCATTAAAATGAACGCTACAGATATGCGAATATACTGTAGGAAGCCACTGCGGTTCCCTGCGTTCTAGAGAAACTGCTTTTGTCCGCAATTAAATGAATAATAAGAGATGTTAAATTATGAATATGTCTAGTTACTCATAAACATATACTGTAGATCCCGCAGGTAACAGAATATGTGACACTGACAGGGAAATTTTACTATTAACGGTACGAAAAAACATAAATTTACTGAAATTACGAGGGCGGTTTGATAAGTCAGTGACTTTTAGTAAAAAAAAAAACTTTTTTAATTTTTTTTATTTTATTTTTCTACATAATCTCCCTCCAATTCGATACATTTCGTCCAAGGATGCCAGCTTTAGTATCCCCTCGAAAAAATACTTTTTGTCAAACCCTGAAAAATAGACTTCAGTTTCAGCGATGACTTCCTCATTCGATGAAAATCTTTTCCCGCCGAGCCATTTCTTCATGTTTGGGAATAAAAATAAATCACACGGTGCCAAATCTGGAGAATAGGGTGGGTACGGCAGTATTTCATAATTAATTAATAAATAACGTAATTCTACTAATTTGGCTGTTGCGACTGCCGACGAGTGTGCAGGGGCGTTGTCGTGATGAAACAGTATTTTCTTCTTTGACCTTTCTCCAAGTAATCGATATAAATAATCCCTTGGCTGTCCCAAAAGACAGTGGCATTACCTTTCCAGCCGAATTAACGGTTTTCGCTTTCTTCGGGGCCTGTTCGCTAGCAGAAGTCCACTGCTTTGACTGATTTTTCGTCTCTGGCGTATAATGGTGAATCCATCTTTCGTCCACCGTCACGAATCGATGAAAAAATTCATCAGAATTATGTTTCAATTTGGCTAAGCATTGCTCGGAAGTTCATACGCGAATTCGTTTCTGGTCGGCTGTCAGCAAGCGCGGCACCCACCTTGCGGAAAGTTTTTTCATGCTTAAAATATTATGTAAGATATGAAAAACTCGTTCAGATGAAATGTGTAAAGTCTCGGCTATCTCACGTATCTTCATTCGACGGTCATCCAAAACAATATCGTGGACTTTATTCACCATGTCATCAGTGGTCACTTCAATCGGCCTTCCAGGGCGTACTGCGTCATTGGTGGTGATACGTCCACAACGAAATTTTGTAAACCACTTGTGTACCATTCCATGCGATGGAGCAGATTCCCCATAATATTTTTTTAACCGGTCTTCAGTCTCTTTGATAGTTTTGCCACGTAAAAAGTAATGTTTAATTAGCACACGAAATTCACTTTTCTCCATTTTCCGTCAATTTACCGCTCTTATCTGACATATGCCTCGATTTCTTTTTTAATTTTCGTAATATAAGAAAAAAATTATGACAGCCAGTAGCCAAAGAGTTAAAAATTAGAATAAAAAAGTTCGATTATGAAAAAGTTTTTTTTTTACTTAAAGTCACTGACTTATCAAACCACCCTCGTAATTTACACAGGTACCCCTCAGAGTCCAAATCGATGATAACTTTTAACATAAACTCATTTAAACCCATTTTGAGCACTTTCATCAAAATGCCCATTAATCGGACACTAAAAATCGGTACAACACCTTTAGTAAAGACCGTCAGATATATTGTTATGACATTTTTAAATTTTAGCAGATTATAGGTGTAAATCTTAATACCTGTACGTAAAATATAAATACCTTAAAAGGTAATGCATAATACCATCCCCATACAAATGTCTTCTAAAATTATTTTATATTTTAACAATTCAAAGAAATTTAGCTAGACCAACCAATGGATGCCGTGTTTTTTATTATTATTGCTGGAGTGGTTTCGAAACCATTTCACTGCACATGAAGGAAATCACAGACAGTTGCTAAATACTATATTTAAACCCACATGAAAGCATTTTGTAAGTACCTGAAAACATAAATATTTTTATTAGAATGGCGGTAGGTTCCACTTCATATACAATTATTGTACATTTCATTGAATAAATATAATATTAATACATATGTATCATTATTATTTACCTCCTTAATAATAACGGACAGTCGATCTGATGTTACAGATTACGCGGAAAGATAATATGCGATTGTTTCTTGCGTAAGCCACAAATCATAGCACTAGAGCACTGCATGCAATTTCTTCAGTCTTTCCATGATTAGCATGATCTTGAAAGCCATCCACACATTCTGCTTTTGGATTATAATTGAGATGATTCCGGATAGCCATTTCATCGAATACCAGAGTGCATAGGGTTCCTCCGTTAGGGTTTCAGTCATGGCCTTTATTTAATCCATTAAACACGTGTTCGTTTATTCCAGGCATCAGCGGGACTTTGTTGAGTAGCTTGTTCAGCGTGCTTTGGCAAGGCAATAAAAATATTCCCCTGAGAATTCTGTAGCAAGCAGGGGATTTTTTTATATAAAGTTAAGGCAAGTAATTTTTGTTCTAAATTGTATCTTCTTCCCTGCAGTTTTCTTCGGTAATTTACCAGCTGACTTTGTACAACCGAAACGAATGAGTCGCTTAGTTTTAATTCAAATAGATTTTGAACCGACACATTATCACAAATGGTTTTAATCTTGTTTAGTTTTGTTTTTCCCCTTATCTTTTTTCTTAACTTTTGTATTGTATTGATTTGCTGAATTTCGGCGGTATGTCGGCCATTTACAACCGTCGGAAAAGTATGGCATGGTGATTTTCGTAAATGGCTGCACGACGATAATTAACTGTGCAAAAATTAGCCTGGTACAAATGGTTGAATTTTTTTAATTTTAAATAAAGCATTCGCGTCGGTATGGCTGGCTGTAAGTCACACCGGAGAAGTATGGCATGACACTACCGCCTACATGTTTTTTATGGGCTATCGGAAAATACTAAAATTTTTGTGGTACTGGACACTCGTAATTTATCCGACGAGTTCGACTAACGCCCACGCAATTGGGCCGCCGGTACCAGCGCTATGACCATCATTTTTCTTTTTGTCATTGCGTACTAAGACCCCTGAAGAACCGCCATACTGTTACAAATGACCAAGAAAATTGTGTCACTATCTCCCGGTCTATTAATCGAGACCACACAAGCCCTCCGGCACTTTAGGTCTTATTACCGGAATGTCCAGTCGGATCATTAAGTCCATTTCCCTGAACGTCCATTCCCTAATGGTCCACTTCCCTGATGGTCCACTTCCCTGAACGTCCATTCCCTGATAGTCCAGTTCCCTGAACGTCCATGTTTGAGGCACGGCCAGACAAACCACAAAGCCAATAGAAGTAGAAATCAGGAGAAAGATTCTCAGAGCGATATGTCGTATTTACGTTACCTTTATAGGACAACCTCTTTTTATCTTTGAAGTGGTACAACCTACTGGAAATTATGAATAATAGGTATGACAGATATCAGAATGTCATTGTTTTATTTCTATTGTACGCAAGGAAATCGTGATTTGGGTGAAATTAAAATATAATTTCACAATGGACGAGAATTATATAAAGTTTGTGAAAAGCCGAAAAGGCAAAACGTCGTTATTATTAGATGGGTTTAAATATAATTTAGTCAGAAGAACAAGAATGACACTACACTATAGAGGTGTTGGAAGTGATCAGAATGTTCTGCGACAATCACATGTAAGTCGAATCAAGTGATTCGTGAAAGCAAGGAACATACCTGTCCGGCAAATAGGATAAGAAATGAGATACTGATAATAGCCATATAAATGTAAACAAGATGTATGTCGAGATTTCCGGCCTATACAACACATATTTGAAGAAAATTTTGAAAATTTCAAGAGGAATGGCGAGGAGTATTGCGATGCGATGCCGTCGTTTGCGTCACAGAAAAACGAATTGTATAAGGCCAGAAAAGATTTCCTTAACGTACCTATACAGACTTTATTATAAAAGTTTACGATATGTTAAACTCTCATCGACATTTATTCAAACGATAAGTTTCTGGTTTGTGACGATGGTGACGACGAAAAACTTGTAATATTAGCCTTGCCTCTTGAAAATAAGGTCCTGAAAACCTATAAAGGAATTTACTACGCAGATGGTACGTTAAAGGCAGCTCCTACACCATTTTATCAAGTGTATAAACTGCACATCGACCTAGGATCAACAATTACTTCCTGGAATACCGTACCAGCTATTTACGTGTTGCTACCGAATAAGTCTGAAGTTACTTATCTTCGGTTATTCCAGCTTTTTGTGGCGGGATGCTCCCGCAGAGCGCATAGAAATGCACTAGAGCGCAAGTAAACGATCAAAACAAGAATAAATGAAACATAGCAAATTATATTAGTACTGTATAATAGAAACGTCTAAAGGTGAAGTGTCATAAAATTGTTGTTGTGATTTTTATGACACTGAATAAGACTTCTAATTCAAATCTATACAACCAGCAATATACACATTAAAACCTAATACGCCCCCTTATATTAACAAAACAACAAAAGAACATTCGCAAATAGCAAAAAACTTCAACTAACGACTTATACCTAAACCAGTCATGCACATATAGTGCTTCTCTTTGGGTACAGCCTTAGTTAAAACATCTGCTAACATCAAGTCAGTCGATAAGTAAGCAAGCTTGATATTAGCATTATCTTTTAATACACTTCGTATAAAATGATACCTTATATCAATATGCTTACTCCGGGAATGGAATACTGGATCACTGGCTTGGCAGATGGCCCCTTGGTTATCCGCGTTTAAAATTATTTGTGCGAACTTACGTAATCCAATTTCAGTTAGTAGACTGTTCAAATAGATAGCTTCTTTCATCGCCGATGCCATACTAATGTATTCAGCCTCACACGTGGATGTCGAGACGCTTTTCTGTTTCTGTGACTTCCATGACACACATGCACCACCTAACACAAAAGCATATCCAGAATATGAACGTCTATCTATCAAACATTCACCCCAATTCGAATCAGAATAGCCTCGTATGGACTTACCTGTCTTTTTAAAAACTATTCCATATTCTTTAGTCCGTTTAAGATAACGCAATATACGTTTCGCGGCACTTCAGGACTCTTTACTTGGACAATTAACAAACTGTGCTAGTTTTGAAACGCTATTTGAAATGTCCGGTCTGGTTCCCACGGATAAATACATTAAACTCCCTATTAATTCGCGATACGGGTATCGCTCGTCT
Organism: Apotomis capreana; assembly: GCA_947623375.1. Classification (NCBI taxonomy): domain Eukaryota; kingdom Metazoa; phylum Arthropoda; class Insecta; order Lepidoptera; family Tortricidae; genus Apotomis; species Apotomis capreana. Next base: position 29,251,037 of record OX392498.1, read on the forward strand.
TCCATTTTGATATTTGGATCGGATAATTTAAGCTTTAAGTTTATTTCCATCGGAGTACACATAGATTCCTTGCATTTATCCAATCCAAACTTACGCAATAAATCTTCAATGTATTTTATTTTTAATCTCCATTGTCTGTCTGGAAATGCTTGATTTTCTTGCCTGTCAAATTTTCAACATAATTCTTATATATCTTGAAACATTTGAGCGCCTCACTCTTCTTGTTTATCAAAAATACTTCACACCATCTCGTTGAATCATCGATGAACGTGATGAAATATTTTGCGCCACCTATCGCCTCATGGCGAATAGGTCCGACAATATCAGAGTAGACAATCCTCAATTTTTCTTCACATGGACCTTCATGTCTCGAAAATGGTAAAGCACACATTTTCCCACTCGCACATACTGGACAGTCATACAATTCACTCACATCCGTCAACTTTATATTCATGCCGGATAAATTCAGAATTTTGACAAATTCAAATGCCCAAAACGTTCATGCCACATCTTTACTTCATCAATCGTATCCGTAATTGCCGAAACTATTCTCATTCGTTCCTCAACATAATAAATATTACCTATACGATTTGCAATTAATACAATGTTGATGCTACATCTCTGTCAAACGTAACGCTGTATCCTTTGTTAGTTATTTTCGCAACTGAAATTAGATTAGTTCGCAAATCCGGAACAAATAAAGTATCGGGCAATTCTACAATTGTTTTTGAAATATTTTCGGATGGAATTAATTTAATAGTGCCCTTACCTCGAACTTTATTGCTTGAATTTGTTGCCAAATTCAGCTTACCGGACAGGGGTACGAGTGAATTGCCAAATTTTAAAGAATCGTTACACAAATGTGAAGTACATCCGCTATCAATGATCCAGCCTCCATTCCCGTTGTATTATCACCTGGCATACAATTAAATGTTACAAGGTTGAAATCATCATTTTTTCTATGTAATTCACTTTCCGAAACATACTTTGCACTATCACGATACTCCTTATCCTTCTTCAAGGGTCATTCCGATGATTTATGGCCATGTTTGTGACATTTGAAACATTTATATATGAAAGTTTCTTTATCGCCCTTTTTTGGCTTAAGATTCTTTTTCGGTTTTACAAGGAGAGCTCTCTCTTCGCTTCCTTTCTGGCGTCTTGAAGACACTTCCTCGATTATTTTGACTTTTAAAGTTTCGGGATCTGGTAATGTATCCCTTGATTCTATAGCACACCTGAAATTCTCAAAGCTCGGTGGTAGACTATACAGCAGCATTATCGATACTAAATCATCATGCATATCAATTTCCATATCTGATAATTTGCTTTTCACGTCAAAAAATCGCATGACATGTTCTCGAACGTCACCGCCTTCCGCCATTTTATGCAGCAATAATTCTTTTAAAAGTGTAGCTTTCTTCGCAGGCCCCTTGGATGCATGAATGCTCTCCAATTTAAGCCACACGTCACGAGACGTCTTGCATCCACGAAGATGCCGTAACTCACTCGGACTAATTATTAAAATTAGGTCAGACTTTGCTTTTGCATCTCCGTCGTCCCATTTTACCTCTTCTTCAGGCTCGGCTGGTCTACACTTGCTTCCATTTACAAAACCCCAAGCATCGTTTTGACAAGGATAGCTTCAGCCTGAATCCTCCAAGTTTCGTAATTGTTTTCGGTGAGCGATTCTATTTTTATAGTACTCATTTCATTAACTCTTTTACGTTAACCTTCACTCTGTCAGCTGTTCGTACTCAATTTTAAACGTACCTTAAATATTGACTGACCGTGAAAAACACAATTTGCTTCAATTTAATTTTCCTCGCTTACTGAACTCCTGGGCCCATAACCACTGTGGCGGGATGCTCCCGCAGAGCGCATAGAAATGCACTAGAGCGCAAGTAAACGATCAAAACAAGAATAAATGAAACATAGCAAATTATATTAGTACTGTATAATAGAAACGTCTAAAGGTGAAGTGTCATAAAATTGTTGTTGTGATTTTTATGACACAGAATAAGACTTCTAATTCAAATCTATACAACCAGCAATATACACATTAAAAGTTAATACTTTTAAAAGATAAATTGGGCTCAATATCAACAAATTTAAATGTCATTACGAAATAGGCCCTATGAATGCTGTGCGTGCAGTTTTTTCCAAAGTTCAATTAACAGGATGTTATTTTCATTATAATAAAGCAATATGGCGTAATGGAATGGAATTTAAAGTAAATAAGACAAAAGCTGGTAGAAATACCTTGAGAATGATAGCTTTACTTCCGCTTTTGCCTTCGAATAAAATGGACGATGCCTTAAATGTAATATGGAATAACGCCCCACAATCTCCGGAAATTATTAAATTTATGCAGTATTACCACCGTCAATCGTCCAAAAAATCAAATGAAATATTGAGATCGTACAACCAACTCGTTAGAGAGATGGCACCACCGACTCAATTCAAGAATTCCCAAAACGCTAAATTTGTATTTAGTTATCATGACCCTGAAAAAAGAATCCATTCATTTTGATTCTACTATAAGAAATAGTATATTACTGCCGAGGCCGGGAAAAGTCAGTTCGTGGATGAGTATGATTTTGAAGGACGAGGCGTAGCCGAGTCCTTCAATAATACGAATCTGCGAACTGACATTCCCGCCGAGGCTTGTATAGTGCTTTTCTCCAAATATGCTTGGAAATAATCACCAATCTACATTTTAATTTAATATATCAGTACCATAAAGTTCATTTGGTACTTATTTTTTTTAGGAATAGGAATAAAATTTCGGGTCGGAATCATATGTTTGATTTAAAACAAAATATATGAATAAGAATTAAATATATATGAAAACACAATAACAAAAAATATGCACATAGGTAATTATAAATTTTACTTAAATTAACAACTTCTAAACACACTGTTTTTTTTTGAAACCATACCATTTTTATCATTCGGAGAAGATCATAAGTTCAAAATAACTTTTATATTGATTTGGACACAATCAGTTCTGTTTTATTTTTTATTTGTTTACGTTTGGTACACTTATTAATTTTCAACTCACTCATTAAATATCATCATATTATTAAAATTAAAACTTTCGTGAGAAATCTCTAATAAATAACTAAGAATCATGAAAATAAATTAACCGCATATAAGATTATTATTTAAATTGTTTGTTATTCGAAATTTGTCGACATTTCAAATACATTGACAGTAGCAGAGCAAAAAAAAAATTCAGTGCAAGAACTAAACGCAGAGAACGATTAAAAAGTTTATAATAGTTTTTATTTTTTAAATTTAGTGGACAATTGGCTGTATGGTGAATTATTAAAGTCTTTGAAAAAATTAAAAGTAAAAATGCAGTAACCGGTCAAATTAAGATTACCCTCATTTGTATGAGACGTTATAAACGGAAGGTGTGTTTTTTACTTAATCGTCTTATTTAAATAATATTGATTTCCCGGCTAAGGCCAATAATATATATTTTTTTTAATTTTTATTAACGCCTTCTAAATATAACGAACGATTTCGCGGTCCATTTTTACTACATTAATGGGAACATTTCCAAGCAAGTTGGAGAAAAAGTCTATTTCAAACGTGGCGCGTGGCGTGCTAAAACTCTTCAATTTATTTTTTGCGAATGCTGGTGACATATGCGGCAGCTGGGCGATACATATAAGTTATAATGATACAATAAATTCATTTGTGTGGACTTTTTGCTATGTTGACCGATTGCGAACAAATCTTCATTATCCACGGGTAACAAAAAATTATTCTCATATAAATCTCATCGTCAATAGTTCTATAATTTATTTTTCTCAAACATGCAATGAAATATTGTCTTTGCGTTCCTTATAATAGGCTCGGAAGTATCGGTTTTTGGGCGCAACAACTCGAGAGGACTGTAAAGGGATTTCATACTGCTTTTCAGGCCTAGGCCTGCAAAGTAACTTTTTTTTGGTTTCAACAACAAGGTCATTCACACAGCTGGCTGGTTTGACAAAAAGCAGGTTTTGTTTTTAAAGGTTGGTTGTTAGACACTTGTGGAAAAAAAAATTCAAGATGGCGACTTTTTTTCTTCAAAATTTTAAATTGGTGCTAAGCGGCTAAAACTCGGTATCCGGGGGTTTTTGGGGCTGCTGAGTCAGAATCTGAAATCGGATTTTTAAAATTCGGTCAAATTCGGATTCGGCGGCTCTCGGGGCTCAAAAATATGAATCTGAAATCTTGTCCGAAAATTCGGTCAAATTCGGAATATGTCGAAAAAAAAGGATTTGTATGGAGAAAATTTCAAATTGGTCCTAGGAGGCTGAAATTCGGTATCCGGGGGTTTTTGGGGCTCCTGAGTCAGAATCTGAAATAGGATTTTTTAAATTCGGTCAAATTCGGTATCGGGGGGCTCTCGGGGCTCAAAAATATGAATCTGAAATCTTGTCCGAAAATTCGGTCAAATTCGGAAAATATCGAAAAAAAACGATTTGTATGGAGAAAATTTCAAATTGGTCCTAGGAGGCTAAATTCGGTATCCGGGGGTTTTTGGGGCTCCTGAGTCAGAATCTGAAATCGGATTTTTAAATTTCGGTCAAATTCGGATTCGGGGGCTCTCGGGGCTCAAAAATATGAATCAGAAATCTTGTCCGAAAATTCGGTCAAATTCGGAAAATGTCGAAAAAAAACGATTTGTATGGAGAAAATTTTAAATTGGTCCTAGGAGGCTGAAATTCGGTATCCGGGGGTTTTTGGGGCTCCTGAGTCAGAATCTGAAATCGGATTTTTTAAATTCGGTCAAATTCGGTATCGGGGGGCTCTCGGGGCTCAAAAATATGAATCTGAAATCTTGTCCGAAAATTCGGTCAAATTCGGGGAAAATATCGATAAAAAAAACTATTTGTATGGAGAAAATTTCAAATTGGTCCTAGGAGGCTGAAATTCGGTACCCGGGGGTTTTTGGGGCTCCTGAGTCAGAATCTGAAATCGGATTTTTAAAATTCGGTCAAATTCGGAAAATATCGGACAAACAATATTAAGTATTATTCTTTGAAGTATATTTTTTTATTTCATTGTATGTTTGAGAAAAGCACTATACATGCCTCGTCGTGAAAACGGATTCCCGGCCTCATTTTCCCGGCCTCTGATGTAATGTACTATTTAATATTACAATAATTGTGCTAACATTTAATAGACGAAGTAATGTGACATTGTTTTTGTTGATTTCTCTGTTCAAACCTGCATGCCGGCTTTCCACTGTGTTAGGTATTCGTACGATGGCGTTCACCGAATACACTTATTTTATCACAATATTTATTTATCCAGAACTTCTGTGTGTAAGACAAAAAAAAATATTTTTGTGCACCATTACGAAGACTTATACGAGAGAACAGTGTTGGCATCAATCTGAACTAAATCAATCCGGATTGATCAATTCGAATTGATTCAATTCTGAATATACTGATTGACGCGTCAATCCGATTGAATCAATTGGAATTAACGCATCAATCCTCAATTCGGATTAAATCAATTCTCAATCTAGATTAACCATAGACCTAAGGGCCCATACAGACGAACGGCACTTTCCTTACAGACGAACGGCACTTGTACAACTGCAGCCGTCGCCACCTGTTGACGGCTGCCGTCGCCACTTGTCGACGGCTGCCGTCGACGCGTTGCCGGCTGCCGTCGACGTGTTGACGGCAGCCGTCACCTCTCGACGGCAGCCGTCACCTGTCGACGGCAGCCGTCACTTGTCGACGGGTGCCGTCGACGCGTCGACTGCAGTCGCCACCTCTCGACGGCTGCCGTCGACGCGTCGACGGCAGCCGGAAACGCGTCGACGGCAGCCGTCGACAAGTGGCGACGGCAGCCGTCAACAGGTGGCGACGGCAGCCGTCAACAGGTAGCGACGGCTGGAGTTGTACAAGTGCCGTTCGTGTGTAAGGAAAGTGCCGTTCGTCTGTATGGGCCCTAAGATTACTTTTCAAAGGTGTCCTTTTTTGGGACTTACTTGCTGGACTTAAAGTCGATATCTGAGGTTCCCAGAGGTTCGAAAACGTGTTCCTGATGTCAGTATTGACTGATGTCAGTATTGACTGATGTCACTTTTTGGGACATTTTTCGAAATTGGCCGATTGCGTTCATATTCGTAATAATCGATGTAGACCATAGGTCCCGAAAACTGTTTCTGAAATGGAAGGGACATCTTTCAATACAGACGAGTATTGAAAGATGTCCCTTCCATTTTGGGACATATTTTTAAAATTGATCGTTGGCACTTCTTAAAATTAACCGATTGCGTTCAAAATCGATATCTGAGGTGCCCAAAGGTTTCAAAAATGTTTCACACATTTGACGTATTTTTACGACGTAAAAAGGCCCTTTTGGAAGTGTTTTGTGTACTTTTGGCTTTAATGAAACAAAGTTTAAATCGATTGTTCAATCACCACATAAATTTATCTGCCAGTTAAAATTATTGCTATCCTTTTCGCCCGTCATATAAAAGAAAAGTGACAGTCAACATTTATCTGACAGATATGTTTTATCTGGTGATTGAACAATAGGCCCTAAATCATCTTTAATTATTTATCATGCATTAAAAAGTATACTTTCTACATTCTTTACGTTGTTACCATTTCTTCTGGTGATTCATGTTGCTCTTCATAACAACTCTTTTTTCAAATAGGTCATCCGACATCCGATGAGATTTTGGTAAATTCACCATTGTAGCAAAGGAAAACATCCTTTCTACTGACCCTGAAGATGGCATCGATGTGTTATATTTAAAGAAGACCCTTTTAATCAGAGGGTAGCGATTTAAAATAGTTAGGTCACGACTCAATTCGGTGATATAGTTAGACACAATTAATTGAGCTCTTTTCTGTGAGGAAATAGAATCAGTTTCACTACCTGAATCAGAGAGGAAATCAAAAAACTCGTCATCGTTCTGTTTATTTCTTTTTGATAAATCTTCTGCCTCTTGATCTTGTTGTTCGCCAATCTTTGTAATAATGGCCGATTTCAAGTTTCATGCAAATTTTTTCGTCCGCCGAACTAATACACGAAAACCATCTGTTCTTGAATCTTGGATAACTTAGTGCTGCAACTGCTGCTTTTTTGCCAGTTTCGGTTGAAAAATCAAAAAAATCACTGAATCTGCTTTCAACACGGCTCAAATATTTTTTCACTAAGACGCTACAGAACTGCAAGTGTTGTTTTTCAAGCTTCTGTAGTTTTTTCCTCAAGGACATAAGACATGGCGTGACGATACCATAAAATGCGTCATCGCCCTGCAGTATATCAAGAGCTAGTGCAACAGGTGCTGCACATTGCATATACTCGTCAATATATTCAAATTCCTTATCATTCAATGGATTCTTGATATTGAGAGCTCTAGCCAGCTGATAACTTTTGTTTTTGATTTTAGAAATTTTGCCTAAGGCGTCATACAGACTGTTCCATCTAGTGATTCCCGGTCGTGGAAGAGTGTAGCCAAGAACGTCTTTGATTGATTTCCGCAGACTTGGGTCTTGCAGCTGCACTCCATAGATCGTTACATTTTTTAATAACGGTTGTATGCGTTTTTTCTAACAAAGTCGATTGGTTTGTTAACAATGACTGAACATCAGCACTAGCGATGAGATTTAGTGTATGAGCATTACACCTCAAATGATAAGGTAGCAAATCGCTTTGTGGTGCCTCAAATGTATCAGACTGTCCCTCTTCAACATGACTTGATTCGTATGATATTTCACTGGAATCCGAAGTTACATCTTCACCGGAATCTGAAGAATCGGCTGCATTGATTGTGTAAATATCCGTCGATCTGGATTTTATGCCGAATGTTTTGAACGCTTTCACAAAATTGGAACCGTTGTCTGTGACTGATGATACAATTTGTGATGGCTCGAGTTCAGCATCCGCAAATATATCTAGCATGTTATCTTTAATACGGTCAAATGTATGTGCTCCTTTAAACCATCGACATGCTATGGAGGCTGATTTTCTGCATAAATCTTTATCAATCGAATGGGCAGTAGCTCCGATAAAGCTTCTTTTCTTTCCTGACCAAATATCAGCAGCAGTCGTAGAAACAAACTCTGCTGACTTTAATTCTTGTTTTATTAAAGTTTTTTGAGTTGCCGATTGATCATTAATCAAATTTTAAGGCGACGTCGTCCAATCAACTTCAGCCCCATTTTTTCTATGTTCAAATCATCCAACAGCTTCATAAAATGAGGGTCTTCAACATGACGCAGAGGCTTCATTGAATGAGTAAAAAAATTCACCAGATTTTTTTCAAATTGTTGTTGTGAACGGTCCTTCGAAGTGGAAGGGACTGGTTTGGCTTGGGATTTCTTCACCTTGTTTTTTTTGCTATTCAGCTTCAAGTGGTTCTTGTATTCATCTACTACAGCAGTTCCGTGTACTCGCTTTAAATGCGATACAAAATTGGAAGTGACCCTTCCATAACCTTTTATTTCGGCTTTATTCTGTGAACGACATTGGGTACATCGAATTGTTCCCAATTCTACAGATTTCTTTTACGGATTCCCAATTCTACAAATTCCCAATTTTACAGATTTTCAGTTCTACAGATTCCCAATTTTACAGATTCTCAGTTCTACAGATTCCCAATTCTACAGATGCCCAATTTTACAGATTCTCAGTTCTACAGATTCCCAATTTTACAGATTCTCAGTTCTACAGATTCCCAATTCTACAGATTCCCAATTCTACAAATTCCCTATTTTACAGATTCCCTATTTAACAGATTCTCAATTCTACAGATTCCCAATACTAAAGATTCCTAACCCTGCAGATTCCCGATACTACAGGTTCCAAATACAACAGATTCCTAACCCTGCAAGTCTGCAGTCCCAATACTACAATTTGTGTCCTCCTAGCGTTTTTCCCGGTCGTGTTCCTAAAGAACCCAGGGTCCGCTTTGACATTTGAATCCTAATATTTAGCGTAGGCCTAGTTTTACGACAGCGACTGCCATCTGACCTCTCAACCCAAAGGGAGAACTACACCTTGCTAGGATTAGACCGGTTTCCTCACGATGTTTTTCTTCAACGAAAAGCTATTGTAAATAACAAATGATATTTCGTACAATGTTCGTACATGAGTTTTTAGAATACCCAGTGACGTACGAGCTGCGGATCGAACCTACGACCTCTTGTTCAGAAGTCGCACGCTTTACCGCTAGGCTACAGCTACTCTTCCCAATACTACAAATTCCCAACTGTAAAGCCTTATTTACATGGTACGAGTTTTTCGCCTTGACCATACGATTATCGTAGTACAAGAAAAAATATAGTATCAATATAAACTTAGACATACGACAAATAATAAGCAATATTGGAATGAATAAATGCTCAAAGGTTTATTTTAAAATAAACACATACATGACAATATATTTGCAATATTTACAATACTAAAAACTATAGATAAATATAAAAGAAAGGATAATTGTACGTACAATGGCTTAAAGCTAAGTAGGTGGTAAAATAAAAATAACATAAAAAATATAAATTTTCTATAAAAAGAATACCCCGTCCAGCAAGTCTGCCTGCGGCATGGTTCCCATTACGCTGGCGGCGTTACCTCTTTGGATCGCAAGAGCGATCCTCTGTGAGAGGTATGCGCCAGCTCTGGGGTCTCCTGAGACGCGAACCAACCGAGGCGACAGGGCCCTCATAAATGCCTTCATATCGGCCGACCAGGGTCCTAACTCCTAATATCTCTACCGCAAGTGCCGCAAATTCATAATCTTTAGACAACGATGAGTTTTTGCGGCGCTTGAGGATTTGACTGTTTCCTGTATACATACACAAACGTCATAATTTTCAAGCAATAATCTATATATATATAAAAGAAAGTCGTGCTAGTTACACTATTTAGAACTCAAGAACGGCTGAACTGATTTGGCTGAAAATTCGTGGGGAGGTAACTTAGAAACAGGAGAAGGACATAGGATACTTTTTATCACGTTCCCGTGGGATTAGTAGTAAAAGCTATCTCTACATTTATCGACTTTCAGGCGGTACAAAGTTCACCGGGTCAGCTAGTATTAAATAATTCAACATACATTCTCTTTGCTATGTTCTCTATTGCATGAAGTATACTGGCCGGCACTTACAATTTATATTTTATTATTTATCTTGAGTGTCGCGTCAATGCAATGTCATTCAGATATCATACGAAGTTGCATGTTTCGGTGTCTAGTACATTAAAGTTGCAGTTCATATTAAGTTGGAAAATGGATGAAAACGATGAATTATCTTTTGTGATTGGTGAAAGAGGAAAAAGAGTTTTGATTATTGGCTCTAACAAATATTACTTCAGTGTCAAAAATAAATCTAGGAAGTACGAACTGGAGATGTTATAAAACAGCAGAATGCAGTGCCTCTGTCACTATGAGTGCGAATAATGAAATTCTGCGTAAAGGAGTTCATGCATGTTTTTCAGATACATCTGAAGCTAAAAAACGGCTGAGAGAAAAATTTATGAACGGTTGCAAAGAAAAGGTGAGTGAATCTATGATTCCGGTTCAGCAAATCTTCGAAAGTGAACTAGAGTCACCCCAATACAAGGACAATAACATTTTACCCCCGGAGTTTTCTTCTTGCAAAAGTTCAATGTATCGAGCAAAGTACCGATCCTTAAATATTACTAAAGCAACTGTTGAAAACATGAAGGACGTGCAAATACCACAAGATTTCAAAAACGATTTTTTGGTTTATGATGGTGCAAAGTTGGTCAAAATTCTAATTTTTAGTACACCTCTGGCTTTAGAAAGTCTTACGACAAAAGATTCCCTGTTCTGCGATGGAACATTTAAAATTTCACCAAAGCCATTCGTTCAGGTATACAGTTTTCATGGCGACTTCTCCGAAAGTGACACTAAACTTAGATTCGTTCCGCTTCTTTACGCTTTGCTTCCCAATAAATCTCAGGCTACGTACCACAAACTATTCACAATTTTGAAAGACAATTTCGGTGTAACAATAAAAAAATTGAAATGTGATTTTGAGGTTGCCGTTATTAATGCCGTTAAAATGGTATTTCCGGAAGTCATGATAAGTGGCTGCTACTACCACTTCCAGAAGGCCGTGAGGGCAAAAGCCGGAGAACTTGGGATAGACATTACGCCAGAAGGAAAAACAATAGTCAAGTCCTATTGCATGTTGGCATTTCTACCAGCTCAAATAGTTACTGAAGGACATATTAGCATAGTTAGTGAGCTACCAGAAAATTATTGTCATGACGAGAATTTTATAAAATTTGATCAATATTTTTTAAAGTTCTGGATAAAAAGAATTACGAGTGATGTGCTAAGTTGTGCTAATGAGGACGTGCGTACAAATAATTTATTAGAAGGCTGGCACCATAGAATGAATACCAGAATTCCACAACATCCAAGCATTCTGTTATTCATATGCTCGTTAAAAAAAGAAGCCGCATACCAAGATCGTAGAATAGTACAAAGCCAATTACACTTACCTGCCAAAAAACGCAAGTCAACTGACATTGAAAAGAACACTCAAATAAAAAAAATTATAGAAGATTGCGTAACAGAGCAAATAAATGTCAAAGACTGTATAAAACGGTTAATGGCTGTCTACTAACTGGTATTTCTATTCGGCATGGAAGATTGTTTTGTTTTTGAATAAGATAGTTTTAAGGAAGTACGTAAACTATTTGTATGTAAAAAAACCGGCCAAGAGCATGTCGGGTCACGCTCAGTGTAGGGTTCCGTAGTTGCTAATCCTTCACAATAAACTGCTGTTTTAAGCCCGAGGTTTAAGTTAAGAAAGATTTTAAGCTCTATAAAAAGGTCGTAAACGCCCAAGAAACTGTAATCACTTATTACCTTCTGGAAGTCAACTTACGACCTTTTAAAGAAAAAATATGAAATTTGGCGATAACTCAAAAACGGCTTGACCGATTTTGTTCAATATAGTTTTCATTGAAAGTACTTATAAGGCCTCATTAACATGAATTTTTTCGATTTTTTTTTTGACCCGTGGTTTAAAAGTTAGAGGGGGGGACACTATTTTTTTTGCTGTTGGAGCGAATATTTACAAAACTGCTGACTTTATCAAAAAATAATGTTAAAAGACCCCTATTATTTTTACAAGACCTATTCAAGGACACCCCACACACCAGTATTGAAAAGAAAAAAAAAATCACCCCCGCTTTAGGTGTTCGAGAGGTACCCAAAAAAATATATTTTTTTTTATTTTATTTTACCGTTCTGTCGGCGTTATAAAAACACATACTCATACCAAATTTCAGCTTTCTAGTACTAATGATTACGGAGCTAAGCCGCGGACGGACGGACGGACGGACGGACAGACGGACATGGCGAAACTATAAGGGTTCCTAGTCGACTACGGAACCCTAATACAGATGCAATAAAATAAAAAAATAATTTTGTTACAGAAGAGATAGTTTTTAAGTTAAATATTCTGATATAAAAAGGTTATTCGAATTAAACTGTTGTTTTAATTGAAAATTAGTAGGGAAGACTGGGGATGGTTGATAATTTATTTTTAATTAAGAATCAAACCTTAGTGAATCTGTAGAATTGGGAATTTGCAGGGTCAGGAATCTGTAGTATTGGGAATCTGTAGTGTTGGGAATCTGTTGTATTGGGAATATGTTGTATTGGGAATCTGTAGGGTTAGGAATCTGTTGTATTGGGAATCTGTAGTGTTGGGAATCTGTTGTATTGGGAATCTGTAGTGTTGGGAATCTGTTGTATTGGGAATCTGTAGGGTTGGGAATCTGTTGTATTGGGAATCTGTAGTGTTGGGAATCTGTTGTATTGGGAATCTGTAGTGTTGGGAATCTGTTGTATTGGGAATCTGTAGTGTTGGGAATCTCTTGTATTGGGAATCTGTAGAATTGGGAATCTGCAGGGTCAGGAATCTGTAGGATTGGGAATCTGTAGTGTTGGGTATAATTCGGTACATCGTCCTACTACTACATTTTCAGACGATTTCTCAGGAATCACTTTGAAAAAAGTTCCGTCCAGTATTATCATGTCTGGCTCGAATCTCGTTTCTGCGACTGCAACGCCAGGACGATCCGTGGCAGAGGATGAAAGGGAAGTGTGCAATCGATCTCCGCTGTCATCTTGCTCAGATGTATTCATTATGTTTCCATAATCATCATCATCAAAGTCCATCGCCATCTCGCTCAAGCGTAAACCAGTACCGTTTTACGTGGCGCAAAAACCATATAGGTGCCTCAGGTGCCTGCTATTAAAAATAAAATGATATTATGCTTATTTGGTTTAATCTGTCAACAGCTTGTGAAAACGTCAGTCAAGAAGTCAGGATCACATTGTAGTCTTTGGTCAGGATTAACGTATTTATTTTTAATTTTTCCACGGCAGGACTGCTTCATGGTTTTGTTTTAAAAAGTTTGTTTGTTTTATTTTAAAAAGAGTTCAGCGAGAATAAAATCATAAGCATTCAAATTGTACTATTAAATTATATAAGAGGTTACCGGTTGTCTGTCATGCATAGGTATTTACTTATAAGGCCAGTTTATCACATTCACATTAGTTGAACAAATAAAGGAGGTGCAAGTGCTTGTTGAATAGTAACTAAGTTAATAATTTAGTTTTTATTGTAATTTAAATTTGGTAAGGATAGTTTAATAATAAAGGACACGGGATATGATGTGATAAAAGAACTTTCAAAAGTTAAATACATTACGACTTGAAAGTATTCCAGAGTAAATGATTTTACATTTAGGTACCTTAAAAAATTCAACAGTTATCAGCCCGATATCGTTGCCCAAAAATATATCGCATAAAAATGAGAATAATAACGGGTATTTTATTCTAATTCAAATCGAGTTGTATAAGAATAAAATGATGGTATGAAAATCGATAAGAAAAGATCATTATTTAAAGAAAGAATCGTATCAAGGACTGACTACGATTTTATTATACAAAAAATATTTTTTTTATGATACGTTGCGTTGCGCGAATCTGATGGTATCAGTTCAGTACAAGTATTTTTATCGTATAACTGGATTATTTAAAATTATTTAGCATATTTGGGTATAGCCCTTTTGAATATAAATTTCATTGGTAAATTGGTAAGACGTAGGAAAAAAAGTGTGTGTGTCAGCTCCGACGCACGACTGGAGTTTACTCTTCAGGCCAGGCGCGCACCACGATTTTTTTTTAGTCTCGCGATAATTTTGTCGCAGAAATAAGCGTACTTATGGGTTTATGAAAGTCGTGGTGCGCGCACTCTCATATAAACCCATGTCTTGCATTTATGCGACAAAATTATCGCGTGACTAAAATCGTGGTGCGCGCCTGGCCTTAAGAACGATTATAAAATATATACACAATACTCAATACGTTTATTGCACATAATGATTATACAGGTGGAAGACGGATCTAAATGGGTCATCCTGTATAATATCGGTTGACAACCAAAACTCACCAATAAACAAATATCTATAGTATAGGATTCCGATATAAAACGATCTTCACCGAGATGTTTATTTGATGAAATGTATTTTATATTTAATTTAATATGTCAATAAATATATTGCATATGCGTTGCCTAACAAATTTTAGTCCAGGGTATGTTTAGTTAAAAATTAAAAAAAAAAATTATCATTTCACCGGTTAATTATTAGATAAATTCATAATCAAATAGTTTTTAATTTTATTTAATTTCAATTCAATAATCAGACCGTTGCAAAATGCTAGTAGGTATACCTGTTTATACCTGGCTACCCGATAGTTGTGACGGGAAAAGAATAGACAACCTAACGTTTGCATATTCTATGGGCTTCATACTTTCGATTGGTATAGAATTTATCTAATATTAATCAAACCGGTGAAATGTTTAAAACATTTTTTTAAATTATTAATTAAACATACCCTGGACTAAAATTTGTTAGGCGACCCATATGCAATGTATTTATTGACATATTAAATTAAATATAAAATACATTTCATCAAAATGAACATCTCGGTGAAGGTCATTTTATATCGGGATCTTAGTCTATAATGCTTAAGGCATAACCTGCTAAATTAAGAAGTCGTATTTTTACCCCGATCGTATACTGAGATACGACTTTTTAAATTAGCACGGCAGATACGTTCGATTTTATACCCCATATTTTTCATACCCCGGGCTTATATATGAAAATCGATTCTTAAGGTGGTTTTCCACCGGCGAGGCGTGGCGGGGCGTGGATGGGCGAGAATTGAAATCGCGCTGGCCCTTTTCCACTAAAAATTGGCATTAATAGCTATCGCGAGCCCGCGCGGGCCCGCGCGGGACCTCGCGAGCCTGCGCGGGCCCGCGCGAGCCCTCGCGTGCCTGACCGAGCTCGCGGTTGACATTAAGGTCTTCGCACATTATAACAACTCAACGGCGACTCGATTCTATGCCAAATATTGAAATTTAAGCCCTATGTCATATTTACTAGGTTTAATTACAAAAAATGTACGACGCGTCGTCCACTACTAATATCATTTTTTGAAATTAAACCTAGTAAATATGACATAGGGCTTAAATTTCAATATTTAGCATAGAATCGAGTCGTCGTTGAGTTATTATAATGTGCGAAGACCTACCGCGCGACCGCCGCGCCATAGACTGTATAGGCTTGGACGTAGATGTAGACGATGTAGTGCTGTTAAGTTCGCAGTGAAATACACACGTGATTGCTTATCATGTCTCGTGAATTAGTACTATAAATATGTTAATGGAAGAAGAATCGGATGAGGATAATGCAAGAAGAAATAATCTCATAGTCCTTTCAAAAAAACGAACTCACCGTTACTGGATTCGAAATCATATAAAATATCATAATGAGCATGGGGAGTTTAACACTTTGTTTATGACTCTAGATGACCAAAGTTTTGAAACTACCTTTAGAATGTCAAGACAAAGGTTGTATGAGGTACATGCCATGATTGAAACCCACATTAAAAAAAAAAGATACCAACTACAGAAAAGCTGTCAGTACTATGGAAAAACTAGTTGTTTGTATAAGGTAAGAAAAAATACAATTTAAAAATTAAAATATTTATTTAAAACAATCTTTTTTTTAACGAGAATGTACTCTTAATGATTTTTTTATTACCACAAAGCCACCTACTATCAAATAAATCAATTCACATTTATATCCTTAACCTTTTGACCGCCACAGTCGGCTGTGGCCGTCAACAAAAAATCGTGCCCCTGACGCCACGTCGGCCACAGCCGTCCAAATTTCAATGATCAAAAACTTTGTAATTCTAACCGCTACAAGTATTTTTCAATCCCTGTTGATTTTGGGGCACATCTTTTTTTTTTTACTATTTCCTTTTTTGTATTATTTCCTTGGATTTATTTGAGAAAAGCACTATACAAGCCTCGGCGCGAACAGGGATTGTCGGCCTCGTATCTCTAGATGGCCTCGTTATCACTCGGCCATCTATTACTACTCGGCCAAAAATTCCCTATTTCGCGGCCTCTGCAGTAATGTACTATTAATGGAATTTGTAAAAAAACACTTTCCTTATTACCTTTTATCATCATACTATCAATAAATATTCTAAGCAAAGCAATTATTATTTCAATTGATAAAGTCACAGAAATATATCAAGATCACATCGACATCGATTCACAAATCGATTCGAACACGGCACCGATTCTATGCATCGCCACCCCCACCGTTCCGCGCCGCGGCCCAGCCGCCGTCACAAACAAAAACAGTCACAATAATATTTGCATTGCAATATGTACTTACATTATATAGCTGTATAATAATATAAGAAGGTAATTATCATTTCCCCTGTTTTCAAAATCGATTTTAATCGAATAAGAAAATCGCAGTGTACAGCAGCACTATTCTTACTTTTGACAGAAAAAATGAGAAATCGACCTTGAACGTGACTCGACAGTTTGAATCTTTGAATAGCATATTTTAACATCGCTGGCTTTGAATGCACGCCAAGGTTGGTTGGTTCTCCGGGAACCGTGAACCGATTTTCAATTTTTTTTTTATCGAAAGGGTATAACCGAGTCGTTCCCGTTGGCACTAAGTCGGGATCTGATGATGGAATCCTGGAGAAATCGAGGGAACTCTTCCAATGTTATAGGGACATAGAATAGAATAGAATAGAATATTCTTTATTGCACACCTCAACAGGAAATAAATACAAACAAATTCAGATTACAAGTAACATTCAGTAGAGGTAAACAACAGGCGGTCTTATCGCTAAAGAGCGATCTCTTCCAGACAACCTTTGGGTAGCGAAATTAAATAACAATGTCAGAAATGAGTAGGCGATGCAAAAGTAATCATGGAATCTGGGGAAAAAAAAAAAAAACTACTAAAATAATACATAAATAAACGTACATAAAATACCAAATAAATAAATATATATGCACAAATAAACCTACTTAAACATACATAACATAGGCATATACATATAAAATAATATTAGTAACGAACCACACTTCATGTCGGTCACAATACCAAAAAATTAAAGAAGGGACAAATAATGTTCTTTAAGGAGTGTTTTAAAATTGGCAACGGATTGGCTACGTTTTAAGTCTACAGGCAGAGAGTTCCACAACAAGGTAGCCTGGAAAGTAAAAGATCTGTTGTAGAATTTAGAGGAGGAAGAGGGAACAGCCAGAAGCAAATTTTGAGAGGATCTAACAGACCGAAGATAACTGAAACGCTCCTTGAGGTAACGGGGAGTTGCAGGGTTGAAAAGTATATTGTAAAGAAGAGAAAGGATGTGAGAGTTACGACGAAAACGGATAGGAAGCCACTTGAGCTGCGAACGGAAACTGGATACATGGTCATATTTGCGTAACCCGAATATGAACCTGATACAAATATTCTGAATACGCTCAAGTTTATTTAGCTGTTCCTCTGTGAGATCAGGGTAAGCGATATCAGCATAATCCATGATGGGAAGAAGTAGAGTTTGAGTAAGCGCAATTTTGGTGGCGATTGGAAGGAAATTACGGAGTCTTCTCAGAGAACTCACTGCTGCAAACATCTTCCTGCTAACTTGATTTATCTGAGGCACCCAAGATAAGGTCCGATCCATGATAATACCAAGGTTCTTAACTTGGTGTGAAAAAGGTATTAAAACACCATCGAAATAGATCGGTAGCAAATTAGTAAAATCAACCCTAGATATTAGTTTAGAACTACCAATTATAATCGCTTGAGTCTTTACAGGATTAACTTTAAGACCAAATCTGTTGCTCCAGTCTAAAATGTGCTCTAAGTCGTCATTTATTGAACTAATAATAGACGGGAGTTCTCCAACTCCACCCTGCAAGTAAATTTGAAGATCGTCAGCATAAAGGTGATATCGTGAAGAGAGATTATGCGTAATGGAATTAATGAATATAGAAAATAACAAAGGAGACAGCACTCCACCCTGCGGAACACCGGCTAGAATGCTGCTCCAAGAAGATCGGGAATCATCTACCTTTATTCTCTGCCGACGACCACCTAAATAACTACGAAACCAATCAATTACCGCAGGAGATATGTTAAGAGAACGTAGAATACCTAATAAAATATCAAAATCAACGGTATTAAACGCGTTGCTGAAATCCAGCAGCGTCAATACCGTTAATTTCCGATTATCCATGCCTTCGCGGATATCATCAGTAATTTTCACCAGCGCAGTAGCCGTACTATGACCTGGACGAAAACCAGACTGGAAAACATTGTGTAGCTCATTTCGATTAAGAAAAGATGCCAGCTGCTTATGTACTAGACGCTCAAGAACTTTAGATAGAAAAGGGAGAATGGAAATAGGACGGTAGTCAGAATAAGTAGAAGGTTTGGGCTTCTTGGGAATTGGGATGATATTGGCATCCTTCCATAACGTGGGGAAAGTATTGGTGGAAATAGAAAAATTAAGGATATTGGAAATAATAGGAACAAGGAGGTCAATGAGAGGGAGGATCATATTACGGCTAATGCAATCAATGCCGACGGCATTTGAGGTTATCGCCATTATGTTCTTCTTAACATCACTGTCGGTAAATTGCGCAAGAAGAAATGAAGATGAGTCAGGAGTTGGGAGAGCTGAAAGATACTCAAGGGTTTTGACTTTAGTTGAGCCACTGAAAGTAGCAGAAGTAGAAAAATGCTGATTGAGCTGATCGAAGTCGATATCACTAGTATGGGGTTCCTGCTGTGATTTCCCAACTCCCAGTGACTTAAGAAATTTCCAGACCTTAGCAGGGTCACCATTCTCCACAGACTGATGGATATGACGCCTCTGAGCATCTCGACAAATCTTATTACAGCGATTACGTAGGGTAAGATAACGAGCCTTATTACCTTCTGTGGAGTCAGTTTTATACTTCGACTTGGCAGAATTCTTTTTATCAAGAAGATCCTTAATTTCTCGAGTAAGCCAAGGAGCAGGAAGATGTTTGATCCGCACAGAACGGACTGGGGCATGAATATCATAGAGCTGCACGAGGAGGGAATTAAAAAGCGACACCTGTTCGTCCAGAGTGTCAGCTCTAGAAACAACACCCCAGTCAATTTCTGCAGCATCCGCACGAAGTTTGTCGACATCCATCCGAGAAAAATTGCGCTGAAGGAGTGTTTTAGTTTTGGGCTTAGGCGGTTTGATTTTGTAGGACAGATACAATAAGTCATGGTAAGAGAAAGCGTCCGCAGAGTGTTGACCGTGCTTAGCAACATGAGGAATAGACGAAGTAAGGGTAAGGTCTAATAAAGACGGAGTACAATTGGGAAATTTATGCGTTGGGCCAGAAGGGAGAATTTTCAAGTTGCAAGCCTCTGCTGTGGAGAATAATGATTTAGAACGGTGGTCATCTTTAAGTAGGCATGTATTGAAATCACCCATGATAATGTGATGGACATAAGACGGCATGAGATTTTCCAGAGTTTTTTCAAAAGAAGTGAAGTAATCAACATTAAGTGAAGGAGAATAAAAAACTCCGAGTAGAAGATTGGTGTGAGAAAGAGTAATGTCAAGAAATAAATATTCAGGGACATCAGAAAGGGGAGAATGAGATGACACGCAAGCAATAGAATAAGGAATATATGAGCGAAGGTAGATTGCAACTCCACCACCACCTCTTTCGGAGCGGTCATGGCGAATCAAATGGAATCCAGGCAGCGAATAGGACGTAGAGGACAAGCACGGTTTAAGCCATGATTCCGAAATAAGAATCGCGTGAATATTACTTAAATCAAAAGTTGCGACTAAGTCATTATAATGGGCCGGGATACTCTGCGCATTAATATGAACAATGTTAAAATTTTTACTAACACTAGAGAAATTAGCATCTAAAAATTCGTGGAGCGTTGGGGGCAGACTTCTGAAACTATCTTCAGAAACACTTACTTTATCCGAACTAAAAGATACGAAATCATCATCACTTTCACTACTGTGGCCGAGAGAAGTCATACATTAATTAATATATGTATAAATATATATAGATAATACTAATTAAATAAAACTATAGCTAACGCTTATACAAGCACAATACGCTACCCGCCAGCATTTTCATAAAATTACAGTACTAAAATACAATGAAAGTTAAAACAACGCCACAGAAATACTTATGGGTAAACAAAACGCAAAATTATAAAATGGCAACACTGAAACATTTAGCTACTGACATTGACGGCACAGACGACAATATGTCAGTTGTCAATTACGGTGCATTAATAGATTAATAATTATTGAAACAAAGATAGTTCACTACACAGCAAGAGGGTAGAGAGACAAAACAATATTACACGGCCAAATACAAAATAAACTATAACACAGATAAAAGAAAATTACATGAAAAACACCGTGATAACGTTAAAACTGTTAAAAGTTATGATTATGACCCGGATTTAGTAGCTGCTCCACGTTTGGCTCTCCTAGCCGGCTGCTGATCAGTGTGAAGAGCTTCCTTACAGACCATGGGCGAGGATGTACTAACCGGCGGAGTCTCAGTGACAGGCTGCTGCGCCGGCGCGTCCGGGAGGGCTTTCACCTCGGCAACGCTGACTACACGATGTCGCACACCATCGCTGCCGAGGACGTGTACCTCCCCATTCCACGTCCAGCAATTTCGTACTCCGAAACGTTCGCGCGCCTCCATGAACGCATCGTGACGTGGTTTTGTGAGAAATTCCCCCAATGTGACACCCGTGCCCTTCAGTGCTATTTTTCGGAACCATACTTCATCGCGAACAGAGACATCCTGGAACTTGACAAGAATAGCCCTGGGCTTGTTGCCGCGCTGACCACTGCGCCGGCCCACACGATGACAACGCCTTATATCTGCAGCGGCGAGAGTACTCCGGGCTACTTTTAATTTAGCCACCACAAGATTAGGTGTGTCTTCGTCCTCGGATTCAGCAACTCCATGCACCAGCAGCATCTTGCGTCGGGAACGCATCTCCATGTCATCTACTTGGCGAGATATGAGCAGGACTTGCCTTTGTAGGGTCTCAAGAGCCTTCACTATGAAAGACTTGAAGACACTGAAATCCGCTGCCACCGATGCAACTGTAGGACTGCTGGTCCCTGCCTTCACAATGTCCTTCTCCAGCTCAGACATTCGAGAATTAAATAATTCAGCCAGCTCCGTGATTGAATTTTTGATTGAGTCAACTTGTGACATATTGAAAGTACAGTGAGTGGTTAACTTTCAGGATAAGAGTGAAGAAAACGCTGGTAGGTGAAACAGGCTAGTTAAACATTAATTTAAACTGGTTTTTGTGCCCAAAAAGTGTTAAAATTAATTTAAAAGCATAAAATTTTGTAAACAAGATGTGGTTACTTTTTATTCACCTACCCGAAAAATCAGGGACATGTACGGTGCTTTCGGTAATTTATTGATAAAGTCAAGAATTTACATTCAGTAAATAGGATTTGGTGTAAGGAAACTGATGATGAACACCACAGATGGCCACTAGAACTCTTATATGAATCACTAAAAAGCACAAAAAAAAAGATTTTTAACAAAAATTGAACCGACTTCAGTAAAATTAAAAAGCCAAAAATAACCCGTTCAAGTACAGATTACATTTGACTCACCCTTCGAAGTCGGTGCCAAACCTCACGTAAACTATAATATATAAATATAAGAACGAACAACAAAACGCCTATCGATCGCGTGAAGCGGTTTTTCTGTTAATTAATTTATAATCTGACGAAAGCAAGACGGTTATTTTTTACACCAACAAATATTTCAATTCATGTCCCGCACCGCACATCCTCTCCAATTCCTACTATTTCCACCGACCGAAGATGCGCTGGGAGGGAATTGAAAAAATGCAATACAAAATAAAATTCCCGCCCGGTCTCGTCTCTCCACGCCTCGCCACTCCGCTGCCCACTCCGCCGGTGGAAAAATCAGATTTAATCTCTACCCTATATTAAAAGCAATAAGGTTCATTTTTACACAAACAAATATTTCAATTCAAGCCCCTCGCATCCACGCGTCGCCTTACTATTTCCACCGAAGATGCGCGTGGCGGGGATTGAAAATTTGCCGTACTAATTTCAATTCTCGCCCATCCACGCGCCGCCACGCCTCGCCGGTGGAAAACCACCTTTAAGGAGTAAACTCCAAAAAACAAAACATGCAATCATCTAGTTTAATAAATTCCAAATTAATTTAATTTATTTACTTGTTGATGACATGCGGTTTACTTGTTTGTAACTGAGTATAAAAAAAATACTTATTTTAGAAGCAAGTAGTTTACCTCAAGAGTTTGGACGTCAACACAACAGGTACGTAGCTTAGAGTGATTATCATCACCAAAAAGAATGATTTATTTTTATTGAATGCCTTGCGAGTATTACAGTAAGAATCGGGATATCCCCCGGTATTCACTGTAATACTAGCAAGGCTTGGCTTTGTATATTGAACTTAACTTGTTATTTTGGATATTATTTAATAGGGTAGGGCTCGGGTTGCATACAATTTAAAGGCATAAGTTAAAGTTAGTTTAAGTTTCGAAACCTTTGGGTACCTCAGATATCGATTTTGAACGCTATCGGTTAATTTCAAGGAAAGTCCCGAAAATGTTCCAAAAAGGACATCCTTCATATTGCCGTCGGAAACATGTTTCGGAACCTTTGGTAAACTCAGACACCGCTTTTGAACGCATTAGGTCAGTTTCGAAAAATTGCCTAAATAAAAAGGACATTCATTAGGTAGATATATACAAAGTAATCGTCAATCCGAATTGACGATTGAGGATTGAGGATTGACCTATCAATTCGAATTAACGATTAGTAATTATCAATCTTCAATCCGTAGATTTAGAATTAGTTTCGTCAATCGTCAATAGTCAATTCGAATTGATCGGTCAATCCTCAATCGTCAATCGTCAATTCGAATTGTTTTTTTGCCAACACTGCTAGAGAAGTACTGATAAACTAATAACCTCTTGAAATATGCCCGTATTGAGATAATTGCATTTCAATAGGTACCTATACGAGGGTCACTCAATAAATACTTAGCCTCACCTCACCTCTGTTACAAAATAGTTATATCATCGTGCAGTAATTTTTTTTGGAATGTACTGTCAAATTTTCAGTCAATTACCTTCATTTGTTTTGTTTTCATACCCTTTGGAAGCGAGCGTGTCGGTCGATGTTACAAAAATGGAAAAAGAGCAATAGCGTTCTGTGATTCGATTCTTGTTTTTGGAAGGGATACGCGCAGCGAAATCAAAGACCGCTTGGATGCTGTGTACGGTGACTCTTCTTCTTCGATGGCGACCGTCAAAAATTGCCCTTCATGGGCAACTGATCCCACATAAAATTCATCCCGCGGGCTGAATGGCCCCTTTTGATTTTTTTCGTGGGTGACTCGACCCAACTGAACCTACAGGCCCAGTTATCCACTTATCCCACTTACAGGTGTTACGCTGTAAAACATGATTGAGGACTTTTTATCTTAGAATAGGGTTGACGGAGACATCTGTTGGTATTTTTCGGAAATACATAGCAAAATCTATCACGGCAGATAACACTATCGAAGTGAGTTCCGTTGGTCAAGTGATTCTATCGACCTCCGTTAGATGGCGCTAGTGCCATATTTGTTTTCTTCTCAACAATATTAAATAATTTCAATTTGTAGTTTATTATTTGTGTAAATTAAATTTCACAAATACAATTATCTTCCTTTTGGCCTTTCCAAAATATTTCTCGAACATGATTAATTAAATCACAATGTCCAACGCATAGACCGCGTCTGACATGAGGAAAGCGGGCAACACTCACACTTTGAGGCGTGGCAGTCATTCCTTGTGCAATGCGGTTGCTCTCAACATGACTTGAAAATTACAAGTGTCTTTTCGTCAAGGAATCGGGACTTCGGCTTAGGGAAGCCTTTAATAATCCCAACTACAAACGCCCACACCATTTGTGATGGCAGCGTTATAACTTTCTCTATAAAATGTGTTAAACCTTAAACAAGGATATTTCCAAGGGAGGCTTGGTTCTAAAACTATCACACATCTTAAAAGCATGGTTCCGTAGAATGCCACACGGATGACGGCAGCTCGAATTATTTCCAAATTCATTAAAACATGAAACTGTCCCGGTGCCACCGGGTGTCATAGACGGAGTCGCCAGGCTGCTGTAGTGGCTGCGTGTCCACATGCAGGGACGGTCCTCACGGAGTCTTGCACGTGCCTGTGTGTGAGCCGCGGAGCTGCAGCCAGGAGTGTGCATGCAGACACGTTCCTACGGGATTCTTGCACGTACCTGCGTGCATGTTCTTCTGCTGGTGTCGGCTGTCACATCTAGGGCTTCACTTCGTTTCTAAGCCAACGGTTATCAAGTGATGAGTCCGAGGCTGAGAAACTATGCTACTTTCTTAACCAGGTGATACTATTCCTTGTCTCACTTCTTTTAATTCGGGTTTACTTGTTTGTTGCGCTGAGTCACCATACTCACATTCTACACCCTACTCTTCTCACTTTAAATTACTACTGATATTAGACTACAAAGCCTTTCTACACAATCTTAAAACCATCTACAGTGTTAGTGTTAAATCCTTATGATATTAGTTAAGTACATAGTATTAAGTAAGATAGAACGCCTTCCCGCAGCACTCTTCTAGCAGTGTATGTGTGACTGTTTTATGTGATTTCCCAATTGAGCTGCAATATAAGTGTACTGTACATAAACTTTTGTTTCTTTCAACTTGATATTTCAAGTTTTCAGTGAAATACTGCAGATTGTTTTACTTGCTTACCTTGCCATTTGTATTAGGTTAAAATGTGCTGGCGTCCAAACTACTACTAAGAAACATCTGTAATCTTTTCCTGGGAATCTGAAATTTGCAATACCTAAACATACCCACGACCACTGAGATCTCTGCCAAGCTTCCGGTGCATCTCAGTCTAAACCCGTGACCACCTCAAGCGGGGATAGATTGTTATACAGGTCTACTCAACCCGCGGGCTCATTCAACCACTCTTAGCAGTAAAGAGTCTTCTCAGCTCGCGGGCTCAGTTTACCACTCTCTATTAGGTATGAGTTGCCTGAGCCCGCGGGTTTAGTCGACCCCTATCCGTGGCTTAAGGGTTTACTCACCCTACCGGCTTAATGGTTGTCACTAGACGGATTCGTGAAGAAGGTAAGTATTAAAAAGGTAATGTGATGAAATTCAGCACTAATGGGACGTAAGCTTTTCTGGACTGGAATAACCCTTACGATAACCCTAAAGGGTAATAAACACGGGTACATGAAACAAATATTTAATTTCCACGACAGTACATCAAAATAAAGTAAATTCTAAATGCAAATTTAAAAAAACATGGAAATTAGTGCCTATTAAGCTTGCTTGAAGAAAAAAGAAGCTACCTACATTCTTAAATGTTCGATACAGAAATCGAGGCTAATTTTGTTGTTTTTTAAGTCCAACACTGTTTCAGAAATGTGATCATTCACTTCCATTATTTCGCTTTTTCTTTTAGAAAATTCATTTTTTCTTATTTTTTCTACATCGTTTTTCATCATCCGTTGCAGTATTACAAGAAGTTGAATAATGTTCGGTTTCGGTTTCAAAAGTTTATTAACCTTGCTGTGCCACCCCTCGATAGCATTACTTGTGCGGTTTACTTGTGACATGTCTACCGGCCAAAATAAATCGATTTTGGGTCCATCCATGTTTTATAGAAGTATTCGTTAAAAGATTTTGCAATTTTTGTTTATGTAAGGCGAACAGCCACGCGTCGAGTAATCCCTCAAAAGGCAAATGTGCCAAGGGAGATAGTTGCTTGATATGGACCTTGCCCAGTCTAGTCTTCTGTAGGCCACATTGCCTCGCCTTTCTTCAGAGGCATTTCGTGAAATGGTAGTAGCATCCTTGGATCTCTACACCTGGACATGTATCAATAATTGCTGACATGAGCGATTTTTCAAAATCCACTTTAATATTGATGTGATTCCAATTCGTTGCTTGACTTTTTATGAGTCTAAATAGTACGCTGTATGTTTGTTTGTTCTTATTTGGCAATAACGCGTATAATATTGGTACCACTTTTATGTTTTCTCTATCGCTACCGAGGTCGACGTGTAGCGTCAGAAGCTGGTAAAAATTTCTTTGGCATGATTTAAAGGTCCCGTCTATGTAAAACATCTTACCCTTCGATAGCCAAGTTTTTAATTCTGGGCATGAGAATACTAAAATCCTGGTATTCTTTTCCGTGTAGTCAGCAAACAACATGTTTTTAAATTTGTTGGGTATTACAACATCAACAGCCCGTTTATAACTTATATTTTTAATGCCTTGTACCGTTTCCGGTATTTATTTCCGGTGTAATGACTACCGCTGAATTTTACTGATATGTTTTATAAAACATGTATTTAAATTGCCCGCCCATTTCTATTAGGTAGCACTTTGAGATGACGTTCATGGTTATTTTATATCCTAGTACAACTGCTGTATAAAGGAAATTTGGTATATACCGTTTTCCCAATTAAAGCTAGCTTGCCCTCGTACAAAGTCCGACCCGCAGGGGAGGCCTTCGATAATACGAGTTCATCTATTGCATTTTCAGCCAAGACGAAAAACATTATAATATGAGTTTGTTATATTGGTCATTAAACACGACGCCTTTTTGCAGCCTAAGGCTGCGTTTCCACCAGAGAAGTGCGAGGTAGCTAAGCGGTTCGAGGCTGTGTAACGAGGACGGTGTGTAACGGTGTGAATGTTTCCACCAAAGATGTGCGAGGTAGCCGAGCGGTGCGAGGATGCATAGCGAGGATATTGTATAGCGGGCTCTTTTCCTATAAGTGGGCGGGGTGCTGTGAGGCGGGAGCAGAGCGCACGTGCCACTGGCCGCTGCTAATCAGCGTTGCCAGATGGTTACATTTGTTATTTTTTAATAACTTTTGACCCTGTCACGTTACATGTAAGTAACTTGACTTCTGGGCAAATTTCGTAACTTTTCAGTAACCCTTGTTAAAAATTCTGAATTGGTGACATTTAGCTCTAGTCCGTAAGTCCGCTCCAAGATTGATTACGTAATATGATATCGTAAAGATATCACAAAATGTAGCAAAAACCTATTCGATGACCATTTTTGACCCCGTCTGCCAAGCACTTCCGGCCATTTTAGAACTGGCAGACTTATGTTTACACTCTCTACGATTAAAGGGCTACATGATGCCACCTGTCACGTAATGATGTCACGTGACGTAAGTACACCCCTAAAATTTTGACCGGAAGTGAAGGTTTTTCTCAAACTTCCGGCCAATTTTCTGTGCGATAATCGTTTGATTCTCGCTTAGCACAACTTTTTCGACCGTGTGCCATGCATTTTATCGTGATGTCATATTACGTAGGCAATCTTGGAGCGGGCTTACGGACTATTCCGGGACTCGGTCAAATTCGCGAGTAGTATAATCAAACCCCGGTAAAGAACTTTCTTTTTGTATTTATTTTTGTTCATTGGCAGTGAAAGTTTAATTTATTGTGCTTATGTTTTATTTCAGAACAATGTTTGCGATGTGTCAAATCCATTTTTAACAGACTTTACAAAAAGAAGGAGGGTTCTTGTTACATAACTTTCGACTGCGTGAACCGATTTTGATGATTATTTTTTTATTTAAATGCTGGTGCTTCCCGTGTGGTCGCATTTAATTTATTCCAGTTTTAATGAAGACATCCATGAGAAAAATCATATAAGTGTTATTATTGTATGTTCCATTTCGCTTGTTTCATTTTCAAAAAACCTGAAAAGCCAAAAATAAACCGATCATGCACATGCACAGATCACACTACAAACCTCACGTAAACTTGAGCGGCATCTGTTTTCATAGCAATAATTGAGTGATTTGCACCGACCTCAAAAGGCGACTCAAATGCAATCCGTACCTACATGATCGGGTCATCCTCAGCTTCTCTGATCTTTTTACTAGGGTTCTTTTTTTGTAATTTTTTTTATTGAGAAACAAAAAAAAAATTGCATTACATCACTTCTCTGGGTTTATGGTATAGTCACGAATGAAATTAATCAAAGTTTAAGTATAACAATTTATTTACATAAACAATAAAATAAAATTAAATTAACTCCTTCATCAGTAACACTGAAAAGCTAATAAAAATAATAATAATAAAAATATTTACATAAAACCAAAATAATAACAATTTACTACAACTTATTTTCGAAGTGTCCGCCATTATTTTCCAAACATATATTTAACCGTGACCGTATCTCGCGATTTAGGTTCACAGGAGTGGCACGCATGGCATCGGCTTCTTCCTAAATTCGATGCAGTAGGTCTTCCCTCGAAGCCACAGGTTTGGAGTAGACTTTTTGTTTTAAAGTACCCCAGACATGAAAGTCTAAGGGTGTTAGGTCCGGAGATCTGGCGGACGACGCAAGAGTTTGACTGCCGCGTCCAATCCAACGCCCAGCAAAGTGCACATCCAAATACTGCCTAACACGGCCAGCGAAATGTGCGGGTGCTCCGTCATGCTGGATCCAGTGTGTCCGCAGTGTTTCCAATGGAATATCATCGAAATAATCCAAGTTATGCAAGTTCTCCAGAAATAATTATCACCATTGAGTCGGGCCGGAATTTCCACTGGACCAATTAGGCGATTGTTTAACACTCCTGCCCACATGTTGACGGAGAATTCGTATTGAAATGAAGACTCTCTCGCCAGCTTTGGATTTTGGTCCGCCCAATGGTGATATTTTTTGGAATTTATTATTCCTGCTCTCTTAAATTGAGCCTCGTCCATCCAAAGAATGTTGGAGATAAGCTGTGGGTCTCGTAGCAATAGCTCATTAGACCTTTGGCAGAAAACAATTCGCGAGAAATTGTCCCGTGGCAGAAGGCCCTGCACTTTACGGCAATGGTAAGGAAGCAGACCGTATCGGTTCCGCAATCTCCAGACTTTAGCGTGTGGTACGTTAAAAATGCGGCCTATTCGTCTTGTTGATAGCGTTGGGTCTTCAATAATTAAATTCATTATTCCAATTTCATCCTGTACCGTCAAATCGATGACACGGTCATGCGGAGCCGCACGGACACCCATTTCATTGAACCGTCTATGTATCTGCAAAAGTTATAAAAGTGGGTTATAATGAGAAAAGTACTTTTAAAATATAAAAGTATTCCGAAACCAGTAAATAGGTACTTACATTCATAAAAGTATAAGGTTGAGGCGTTCGTAGATTGAGATATCGACGTCGGTACTCCCTTGCTGCTTCCGCCGCATTTCCATTGCAGAAACCGTAAACGAAGTGAATATTGGCTTCTTCTTCGGCCGCATAATTTATCCGTGGCATCACAAAGCAAGTGAACACAATTATTTAATGGAAAATAAAATACGTATTATTATTATTATTAGGCCGAGAATGGCAGCTCGAATAAAATACGTAACAACAATAATAAATTAGTATTGTCAATTTGACGTGACACATGCGAGTCAAGTGAGAGTAAAATCAAACAGAACTTATTTATTTAGACCTTGTTGTACATAAGGAACACTGAAAACTCTTTGCTTACGAACCAGCAGAAAATAGTCTCTGTTTATAAGAAGATTTTACACTGGATAAACTGAGATTAGTGATTAAATTTGGATTTCAAATAATTTCAAAACGGTGCGAGTTAGGAACTTAGTTTCTTTGAGAAATTGACTCAATAAGTCGTAAAGAATTAACCCTTAAAGTTAAAGCAATTGAATAAAAACAGGTTGTACTATTATTCGAATGTTTCATCATCAGCCGTGGCAAAAAAGTAACAAATTCTCCATGTTGTCGATGAAATTTTATATGGTTACGTATCCAAAACCTGTGACGTCTTCTGTGTGTCAAAAGGGCAGAAATAAATTCTGTACTCTATGCCTCCATTTCTTCATCGCAAATCGATAAATATAAAAGTATTTTTGTCCGCTGATCCATGTCACACTACACACCTATCTGCCTCTGACAGTGCCAAGTGACTGCGCTCGCGTCCGCCAGCCAGACGCCGCCTCGCAACACATCCCTCGCAACACATTCCTCGCACACATCTTTCCCTTTGTTTTGTATGTACAAAAACCTCGCTCCGCTGAGCTGTTTCCTCCAAAGCTGAACTGAGCGAGGATAGGTTAATGAAGTGTTTCTATTGGTTCATGACAAACACATCCCTCGCAACGCATTTACGCACAGCTCCGGTGGATACGCAGCCTTATTGTAGTAAAAATTAGGGCTATTATATAAAGCTGATCGTGTAATGATACTTGAAATGACACATACATACTAACATAAAATTAAAAAAGATTCTATAAGCTCCAAATATTTATCTTAGTTTTTGGAAAATGGATATACCTACATTTAATTTTTAGAATTTATATAGATAAGAAGAGGTCGAGCGCGTCCCTTTTTTACAGAAAACACAATCCCCGCGGGTTATGTACGAGTATGTCAACCACTTTTTGACGAAAATCTTGTAATTTTGAATAAAATACACATGTTTTCTGTGTACGCTCATCATTGCTAGGCCATTGAGACGGTTTTCACCCATTGTGTGTCTCAACCAAGTTTTAAGCCTCCTGAGGCTACTAATCGATCGCTCGCTCTACCGCACACGTTGTGCACGGTAAAGCGATTAATATTTTTAACGCTCTTTCCGTTTCGGGAAAGAACAGTTTTGCCTCTTGTAAGACATTTATAACGGCTAGATAAGTTGCATCAGGCTTATCAGATCCAGACCATAAATTGTGCAAAAGCTTAATTTCATTTCTCAAGTTGGGAAAATCGTAAAATTAGGCGATCGTTTCGCAAGTTGTTGTAAGATGTTCGAATTTGTACCCGATGTAATTTAGATAAAGCAAATGGTGCAGCGTCTTCGGTGAAACGTTCTAGATTATCACGGTGGTCATTGAGAAATTCCTAAAATCGTTTGATGTGTTGCGCTGCCATCACATCCAAAGCTATTGATTGGAGCACGCTAACCACAGGTTCCAACAAAGCAGACTATTTGGCTACTAAAATAATAAAAAAATAAAACAACTGGAAGCAGCCGCATGGAATTGATACGCATTATTTCTAGTCGCACTATTATTCCCTTTACGTGATGAGGTTTCCAGGGCTTTTAAAATCTCAGAGAAATTATCTCTAAAGACTCGTAAAGTTTTAAACTTCTCACTCCACCACCGTGTTTCGCAGTCTTGCAATACTGGGTATACATTTTCTTCGCAATATTGATTTCCGAAAAAAATATTTCAGGTGGTTCTCATTGGATTTCGTATTTCAAGACGAGTATTAAGATTATTTAATACCAGATCCAGTCTGTGCGACAAGCAATGAAAGAAAAAGCTTTGGGTGTATTTTTTGCGTAGGATTGTTTGGACCCCGCAGTCTTTACCAGCCATCATCGAACAACCTTCAAATCCAAAACCAGCACATTTTTTCTGGATCAAGGTCTTCTCTTGCAAACTCATCGATGCTAGATGCAATAGATTTTGCATAGATTTCAATTCAACAAACCCGAAGTACATTTCTTGAACATCGTTGATTTCCTCATCAAAATATCCTAACGCAGTCGATAGTTGTTCAGTGCCAGAAATGTCAGCTATTTCGTCTGCTAAAACACTATATGCTTATGCTTCTTTGACTTTTTTATAATATCGGCCTAAGTAACATATCCACAAATGCCAATAATTTCATATTGAACATCGTCTGACCGAAAGCTTGCATTATTTTTCCCATGATCAAAATGATTCTGTAAAACTAAATCTCCCGCTTCAATCCGTAACTTCTACAAGTCTCCCACGCCTTCACCATAATGTTTATCTCTTAGAGCTAAATCATGCGGCTCGCAAAAAGCAATACAGGAAATAAAAGATGTTATGATTTTGCGGTTTTCGTTAATAACTCCTTGGGAGTATTTGTTGAGTTGCAAATCTACAAACATAGTTTCGAGAAACGATTTAGCCGCTTCCAGTGCCGCCTTATCCATGTGTTTTTTGCACTGTTCGTGAGTACTCGTATTTTTGTATCTTGGAATTTACTGAATGGCCTTATGGTAAATGATCCCAAATACGCCTTTGAGCTTTGAAACAATTCGGATTTGGCGGAAATAACCCACAAGCTATGGCCAGCCATGGTGAGTATGTTTGTAGCCATGAATAATTGAATTTTCTCTTTAAATGTCGGGCGTCGTCAAAGTCATGCGTCGTTGGGGACAAACAGTTTTCAAGTAGTCCAATAAATCGTCCGATGTCATTTTCATGGCAGTCATCCAAGAGTGATTCGGGTCCAGACCTTTGAATGAGCTTGGTCTCGGCAGGTCAACCACGGAATTATCACAAGGATATGCGCCTGTAAAAGAGTTTTGAACATGATCCTGGGACTGAGTCTGGAGTGACATTTACCTTTTGCGTACCTTCATCTTCATCGTGCTTATCGCCATCACTGCTTGCCTTTTCAGGTCTTTCTTCTTTTTACTGCAAAACAAAACATTTAAAATAAGTGCATAAAAAATATCTGTATCTACGAGTATATACGTCATGTTCATGTCCAAGGCTCGGAAAAGCTCGGAAAACCCTGTACCAAACAGTGGAGACTACCTTATGATATTACGATTACACTTAATATGAAAATATCTATTGAGTGTAGTTTAATCCATTTATGTATCAAATGTTTACAAAGACGCGAAAAAGGGTCTAGCAGGCTAACCTAAGAAGATTGGCCCCCGCAGGGGATTTGGTTGTAATTTGAGGTGCAGTAGTGGCAGGCCCTAAGAACACTATATGCGTAATATCAGCCCTCGAACTTCTTTGGTGGACTTATTTACGAAAATGTCAAAAGATCATGGTAATTTTTAAACTGTGATACTGATATTAGCTAAACCAAGAAAGCGAGAGTAACCAAATAAATTCAGAATTAAAGAGCATGAAACGGGGTTCATAATTCATATTTTTAAAGACATTCATATCCTTGAACTTGGATGAAAAAAAAATTGTTTTTTTTTTCGCTTATATTTTTTGCCACTTCTCGCGGAGGCACAACTACCAAAAAAATTACTTAATAAGCCACAGCTGGCAACTACGTATACATTTAAAAAGATTTTGAAAAGTCGTGGTGCGTCATGTCAAAAAAAACATTTACGAACGTATGTTTACTATATTGTAGTGTCAAATGAGTAGAGGCCTTCTAACTAAAGGTAAGTCTGTAGTTGTCACACTACGGAACGAGAGTTGATGGACACATTAGATAGAGGTTGACGTATACAGACTTAGCATATTCGCACTATCTTTACAAGAACACGCAAATCATTGATAAATCATTTTTTATTACCATTCCATTTCAACCAATAACTCAGTAGAGCAAACAGAACAATACAATTCTTCCATATTTACAGAATCATACTCTTCATCGTCCCAAGTATGACTATATTCGATTCAACAATATTCACATTTTTTTAAGGGCAATATTTTCATCCGAAAGGGAAATCTCAACGTTAGGCAAGGATTTTACAAAAAGCTCCTTGCACATTTGTGCTGGTATGTTGAGCCCAAATATTTTAGACTTTATAATCTTCATCTGAAACAATATAATGCATCTAAGTTATTTTTTTTTTACAATTTTATTTATGTTTTTGAATTATAAAGACACACAACAACATACTTTTGCAATCATTGTCAACTCTGACTCCTCTTCTAAATAGTACATTATATATTTCGATACTAGAAAAGATTTATTCAATAAAGTGGATACAATACAAATAGGTGCAATAAATTGTCGTAAAAAAATAAAATTCAGTCGATGTGTGAGAGGGCAGCACCATAGTCGAATCCCAGCCATTTCACTAATGGCTTGAACCTGTAACGTGTGCCACGAATGCACATGCTAGTTGCACGTATGATCGCAACGCTTACCCGTGCTCTAAGCTAGCCTAGCACGGTGCTTAGAGATCGGTGCCAGCGGTCTGAAATGGCTTCTGCCATGTGTTTCATAAAAGAAGACATTTGTGGGGCAAAGACGCCATCAACTGACGTTACTAGTGGAGTGAAGGTGGCGTGGCGCAAACCTCTAACCACATATTTGATACCTGCTGTTCGTGTTTTATCCCAAAAATACTAGCTATCACCTTGTTAGAATTTCCAGTCCTGAGTTTAAAAGGAATATAACCAATGCTTGTTGAATACTTCAGTAACTAAGTTATATAACTCAGGGTTTACTAATTCAGGGTTAAAATGTTAAATTTTGAACTCATACTTTTAGTTGCACCAATAGAAATTAAGTCCGAGTTAACTAACCCGAGGTTAATGTAACAGCCATTTACTCTATTCACAAAGAATATCTATTCATATCCGACCAATGTGATAGAATAAATGATGAATGATTTAAGTGTTGAGCTTTCTGTCACTCTACAATACTTTGCATAAGTCTATTCCATTACGTCTGATTTGGAATGACATATCTTTTTTTAACGTATTATATTTCTGTATTTAACTGTCAGTCAAGCGTCATTATTGGTTTTTCGCGAGTTGTGTCTGCTTTGTCGTTATTTTAAACTGCTAAAAATGGGAAATAAATCTCGTATACGTGCCCCAAATTTCACGAATAGCGACAGATTGCTACTTTGTGATATAGTAGCGAAGTATAAACATATAATTGAAAACAAAAAAACGGATGGTGTTAACCTCCTACAAAAACAAAAAGCTTGGTTGGAGGTGATGAAAGAGTATAATTCCACTACCACTGGTAATAGCCGGATGTTTTGGATTCCAAAATGGATATACCAGGTATGTGTTCCTATGAACTCTATACGTTTACTTAATCTGATGTGAAATCGATTTTTAAAGCTTGGCATTTACTTACGTGTCATACATTACTAAAATTTTATGTAACTAATTTACAGTTAATAGAACAGCTCTTATTGAAAATATTGAGGAGTATGGCACTTCCACTGACGGCTGGGAAAAAGTTGCTGAGTGTACAGGAGCCTCAAAAGGAAATTGCCAAACCCTATTTAAAGTGCTGAGCAAGGAAGCACAAAAAAAAGATAAAGAATTTAAAAAGAATATAATGAGTACAGGTAAGTCACCAATTGCTATATCAATCATTATAATTATTTTTCCTGTATTTGTTTATTGGATGATAATAATACATTGGCTGTTTTATTACTAGGAAGAGGACCACCTCCAAGATGCGACGATGACCCATTACTGGACAAAGTCAAAGCGCTAGTTGGGCCATCGTTTGAGGGTCTGCACACCATTTATGATGGGGACAGCAGTATGATGGCAACGCTGAATGTACCACCCACCGAAGTAAATAATGTTATTATTAGTGAGGACCTCTCTGACAAATGAGTATGAACAAAAAGGACAAAATATATATATAGGTACATCACGATACCTTCTTATTATTCTCTCTGAATGTTTTGTTAGGTATATATATATAGAAACTCTTATGTATTGTATGATGACGATACTGTAGTACACGAATTGTGACAGAGGTGTCTTATGATTGAGTGGTGAGGCAATGGCCCGGTGAGCCCAAAATCAGAAGTTGACACATATCATTCCTTCCATTTGATGCTTTGGTCAATATAGTATCCTGTGTATCCTGTGTTTAATTTTGATCTAACTTTATTTAGATGAAAAGCCATCACCAGATGTAGCCCAGGATGACCTGTCTCAGGATGATCCGTAATGCTATTTTACAAATGACAGGGCAAATTTGAAAATGAAGCCACATGCTTTATTGTGTCGTAAGTATTCTGTTTTATGAAAAGAGCTATGAAGTCCAGAACTAAATGAGGAATCATTGAATTATATGTAAAGAGCTTGGCTTTGTGCGGCTGAACTTTTATCTCATCACGTGGTGATTATAATGATGATTGCCAAAATAAAGTTAAAAATATTGTTGTGTCTAAATATTGTCTTATTTTAGGTAAACGAAAACTTGAATCAGAAATGCCGCAGAAGCAATCTGTTACCACAAAATTCAGTAGTTTAGCTACTGAAAAGCTAGAGTTGGTCATGATGCAGAAAGAGTTATTGAAGTGTCAACTACTTGACGAACAAGAAAAGTTACAACATAATCAGTCACTAAGAGCTATGGAACTTGAGGATGCTAAAAAAATATATGAACATAACGAATTAATTAGAAAATTTATATAAATAACTTTTACTTATCGCCTACTGTTTTTGATTATGTATAGTATAATAAAGAAGTCACTTATGTGAATCTTATAATAATAGATTTAGTAGCGAGATGCCTACTATTTTTGTATAGATAGTTATTGCTTAGTGATAACAGTGAGTAATGTATTATTTTAATGTACGTAATGGATGTCAAATAAAAACGATTATAATTTTGGTTACTCTGTTTGTTTGTCCTGAATAGGTTTATTAAGATGGGTGCTATGTACGAGTACAAGAGTAGTAAAACACCGAATAGGATTACCACTGTTCTTTTAATCTATACAAAAATGTCGTTTCTCAAATTAAACTAATCTACTAAAATGTTCTTCTATCAGAACTTGTCGAGCGCGTTGTCCTGATGTATTCGGGACTGAGCCATTACTGGCTGATATTTCCAGTGTATCATTAATATCGTCATCGAATATTGGAGGAACTCTGGATCGATAGGTGGTTCTGCGTCCTTTTGAAGTCGGGCAATATTATGAAGCACAGAAGTGGCAACAATTATGCCAGGTATCTTGTTTAAATGAACTTGTATCCCTCTGCTCACTATAGGGAACCTTCTTTTCCATATCCCAAAGGTGCGCTCGATAATATTTCTTGTTCTTATCTGTGACTTATTATACAGTGACTGAGTTCTGGAACTCACTGTTGGCAATGGTGTCATCATAAATGTTGACTGTGCATATCCACTATCACCAACTAAACAACAATTCCTGTATGTTCCTTGCAAAAAGTGTCTGCGCTGGTTACAGTTGTCCCAGATGTTGGAATCATAGGCTGATCCATGCCACCGTGCAACAACATCATTGAACATTAGATCAGCTGAACATATTGCCTGCATATTTATTGAAAAATAACCTTTCCTATTTCTGTAAATCTCTGCGGTTTCTCCTCCTGGGGACTTCATCCGTACATGAGTACAATCAATTGCTCCAATCAAACGTGGAAAACGTGCAATCTGATAAAATTCCATTGCTGCATGCCTTTGCTCTTCTTCTGTAGTGGGCATAAATATAAATTGAGGGTATAACCGAGCAATTGCATCAGTGACCTTATGTACAATCCTGCATGCTGTTGACTCGTGGACCCCAATGACATCTCCACAAGTTAGTAACTGACTACCAGTGGCATAAAACCGTAGTGTGCACAACAGCTGGTTCAAAGGTGATACAGCCTGGCTGAAAAAAATAAAATTTAATACTATAGGTTAAGTAATCCGAAACTTAAATTTACCTAGATATAATTAAAACGTAGGTATTTCATCATTATCGTCAGCCTAAATACGTCCACTGCTGGACATAGGCCTCCCACAGAGAACGCCACCATGACCGGTCCTGCGCCGCCCGCATCTAGCGGACTCCAGCTACCTTCACCAGGTCATCAGTCCACATTGTGGGCCAACCCACGCTGCGTCGTCCGGCGCGTGGTCGCCACTCAAGAACTCGAAGGCCCCAGCGGCCGTCGGTTCTACGAACGATGTGCCCTGGCTATTGCCACTTAAGTTTTGCTATCCTTCAGGGTATGTCTGTTACCCTAGTTCTTGTACGGATCTCTTCCTTTCTGAATTGAAATCGGAAAGAAACTCCGAGCATAGCCCTCTCCATTGCACTCTGAGTGTCTTTGAGCCTTCTTATAATCCCATCGTGAGCGACCACGTTTCAGTTCCGCATGTACATCACTGGAAACACACACTGGTCAAAGACTTTTGTCTTGAGACACTGCGGGATATTGCACGAAAAGCTAAAGTAGTACGTAGCCTCCCAAACGCTGCCCAGCCAAGTTGGATTCGACGATTAACCTCTTTCTCGAAGTTGGACCTACCTAACTGGACAGTTTGTCCAAGGTATACATAGTTGTCCACAACTTCGAGCGAAGAGTCTTGAATTTTTACCGGTCGTGGTTGAACATGGGCATTAATCAGTATTACAATTGGTATTACAGTACTTACTTTTTATCCGGATTTGTTTATCGCAATCTATTTTCAATTTTCTCTAAAAAAAAATAATAGTTTCTTTTTCGAGACGAAATCTTATATGAAAAGCTTTGTCTCTTTGTGAGTAAAAATGATCAGTCCTTTCTGCAATTGTTCTGTTGTAAAAGTCCGAACTAATGTATTCGATGATCTCTTCATCATCATCAGACAATAACCATTCATTTATCATTGTTCTGGACAAAACAAACCTTTATTACATCTCTGAACAATACGTCAAGTCGATTTTGATACTTGTTTGACACTACTAACCCAGGGTTAATGACTTTAACCCTCACACTTCGGCGGGTTAAAAAATTAAATTTTTAACTCAAGGTTTACTTCTAACTCTCGGTGGTGCAAGACGTACTAATTACTTTACCCTAGAGTAGCATTTAACTCCGAGTTAATTTTGCTAACCCAGCGTGGTGCAAGTGGGCCTAAGTCATTAATCTAATCCCACGTTAATCCCGTCAATACTTGCAACTGTTTGTCACTGATGCTTGAATTGTTTATAGCATCAAACAAACATGTGTTGATTTTATCAGAAAGAGCTCTCATGAATGTACCAAGTGCATTATCAGTGACGTGACTTGTTGATGAAATAACACGCAATGTTGATAAATCTTCTTCATACAAATCGCTGCCTATCAAATGTGACCTACAACATCTGTTTCCTTGCGGAATATAAATATTAGTCCTTTTAAACATTGCAGCGAACCTCCAAGGGCACCAGATGAAGGTCTGAGCTAGACTTACAAATACGTACAACAATATTTGTGAGTGGAAACTACTCGCTGCATTGAGACTTCAAAGCGTACTTCGTTCTCATTAGCGGCATCAAGAGATCGCCAATGCTCATCGTCAATATCTGTACTACAATTACTTGTTTCATGACCGGATTCTTCTTCTAACTCCTCGGATACCCGTGAAGGTGTCGATATTTTGTAAACTTTTACCCTGCATTTACCGCACAAAATATCGCCAGTCAAAATATTTTTATTTGCGGCACTAGAAAAAAACGAAGCTTCGTCAGCGTTCTCTATCACTTTTTTAGTTCCTTTTGTTTTGCGTAAACTTATATTACACCATTTAAATACATCTGCTTCAAGACATTATTACAAGAAACTAGAAAATGTGTACTTAGTTGTAAATATATGACATACGTCATTGATCAATGTCATTTAATTGGTTCCATATTGGGTTGCATAAATTTTAAAGCCATAATGTCGGTGTGCATAACCACTTATGTCATAAACATCTTTCCGCATAAGTGTGTTAGTCATTAATTGATCCGCATACATTTTATGACCATAATGTTTTTACGCATAAGTAAGGAATGTCATATAATTTTGGGACATATCAACTTTAATCATAATCATTAATCGCCATAATGTTTTTATGCATATCGTGCATTGGTGCATAATCCTGAACAACATAAATATCAAGCTCCATATTTTTTTATTCAACGTCATCCGGCTTTTCTGGCAGTAGTTCGTGTCTGAGGGGGTCCCAGTTCTTTCAAACCTAACCTAACCTATTTTTCTGGCTGATGTTTGTATTTGTAGGTTCAGAATTCTAACTTTTTTTTTTTTCGTTGGAAAACCTAACCTACAACTAACCTAACCTAACCTAACCTACTTTTCTGGCCGATGTTCGTATTTATAGGTTCACAGTTCTAACCTAACCTAACCTACAACTAAGATGTCAGTGTGGAGAAGGATTTCTTAATGCGGGGGGCTTCGCCCCCCGAGCCCCCCTTGTGGGGGGCTCCACCCCCCCGTCCCCCCTTTTTGTTTTTCTGCTCATGTAAGTTTTGTATCATTATTTCAAATGTTATATTTTTGGTACATGTGATATAACTTATACTATATAATGTCTATTGCCATTAATAATTATGAAAGCCATAATTTATGCGTTGCTCTTCGTACTATCAATTATAATGACATTCAATAATATGATTAGAAATTTTGTACTAAATTATGCTTATGAACAGCCTGCCGAACAACAATTATGACGTAAAAATTTTATGCAAATAACTACACCTAGATATTTTTCTAGCACGAACGCTTCGTTGTAAGTGATTGACAAAATAAGAACATCGACAGTCCTGTTATCGATAAGTACCACTTCAACGTCATAGACAGATAGAGGTAATACAAAGACAATTATATATATATAGGGTAATAGGGTGCGTAAAAAAATAGATAACAATAACAAATCAATTTATTTATATTTTACATATTTCACGAAAAAATTTGGAATACTTTCGTAACTTTCTTTCTTCGTGTCACTGAATTAATTCTCCCATAAGTCAGTCCATGACACACACAAACCGAAGTTGTCGTTCAAATTGACGCAGAATGGCACAACATGTAGTTTATCCCAAACCCATTTTTGGTCCCAAAGCAGATCTGTGTCTGTATATGGTTACAGTGTAGATATACCTTAGTTTTTTATTATTACCAGTATTGCACTGATGGATTAATGACCCTCTTTCTCTTTTACTTAAATAGGTTAACACATTTTTACACATTTTGGGCGTATTTTTATTGTACGTAATAATAACTATAAATATATCATATCATATATAAGCTTTAATACGTATAAATTGCTTATTAGTAATGAGTGTAGTGACAGAAATAGTGACAGAAAATAAATCATTTATTCTTAAACTTCTACGCAGTTTTACAGCCAGTAATATAAGTATCAAAAAGGTTTTCTTACATGATTCTCGAAGTAAACGATTATAATTTTTTCCATGTTTTCTGGTGTCAAACTTCTTCGCCTTTTGGAGAAAATCCACTTCAATTGACTAAAAGACTTTTCAACTTCGACTGATGTTATGGGTGCGTGTAATGGGTAATACTATATTTACAAGTTTTGGTTCTATGTATTCTTAAGCTCTATATCTACTTATCAGAAAATCTTTGAATTGACCAAAGGTGGGCAAAGCATCTGAAGCTGTACTCGATGTCACATTGAGTTCCCACTGTTTACGGGTCTCGGGATCTAATTTATCCGAAATCAGATGAATAACAATTACGTCCCAAGTAGAAACGTCAATGCCTAAATTGGTAAGTGCATTCAAACAATCTGTGGAAGTATCCAACAGTTCCTTCAGAAAACTTGCCGACTCTGTAGTTGAACTTCTTTGAATAAGTAACCTTTTTAATATACAATGTGACAGATACTTTTTGTTACTATATCGTTCTTGTAACATTAACCAACATATCTGATAATTAGCCTCAGTCACAGGTATATATCGAATGAGTTGCTCTGCCTCTCCTGTCAAATAGCCTTTAAGATACTGCAACTTCTGCACGCTATCTAAACATTCATTTTTGTGGATCAAGGATACGAACAGATCGTTAAAAGTAGTCCACTCCGCATATTTACCCGAAAATACTGGAATACTGATTTGCGGCAACTTGACTAAGGTTGACTTTGGACTCATCTCATTGAACTTCGTGTCGACCTGACTGTGACTAGGTTTGACATCCTTTAGAAAATATTCTAACTTGTCCTTTAATTCACAAGTGTAGGATATGAACTCTTCCTCAGTTTTATCATAAACTTCACTCGTCATGTATGATGAGACTTTCAAAAGCTGAGGATCTGTTTGTTGCATTAGTTCTCTGTGACCTAATCTAAATTCCGTCCACAATTGTTCTAAAGTTTCAAGACGCCTTTCTATATAATTTTTAGTAATTCGTTCACGTGGTGACTTGTTGAAGTTTGAACTAGCCTTAAAAATGCGCTCTGACAAATCATTTTGAAAACTGAGAAATCGTTGCAATGTCTCCATATTGATATCCAATTATTTTTGATAATAATAACAATAACTTACTATTAGAATTGCGCTCAACTAAAAAACCTATTTTTTATATATTTTTGTGACTTAGAAAATTTATGATAAAATTTCCGAAAATATTACAAGTGTTTGAGCCGAGCCGAATCGCTGGCAGAAGTACAATCAGATCTTACATTATGGCAGGAGTCTTTGGAACGAAGAGGGTTGAAAATCAATAGACAGAAGACAGAATACATGTACTGTGACTTTTCTGGTACTAATGTAGGTGCTATTCCATATCCGCACATTAAAAACAGACCTCTCAACAGAGTGGAAGAGTTTAAGTACCTCGGATCCATTGTGACACCAGGAGCCAGTGTAGAGAGAGACATACAGAATCGAATCCAGGCCGCCTGGCTGAAATGGAGGTCTCTTTCTGGCATACTATGTGATCCCCGCATGCCGATAAAAATCAAAGGGAATGTATACAAAAGAGCAGTGAGACCAGCTCTACTATACGGATCAGAATGCTGGCCAATGAGAAAGTCAGATGAACAGAGGATGCACGTCACTGAGATTAACATGCTGCGGTGGTCTGGCGGAGTCTCTAGAATGGATAAAATAAGAAACGAATACATCCGTGGTACTTTTAAAGTAGCCCCAATACACGAAAAACTTAGAGAGACCCGCCTGCGCTGGTACGGACACGTAATGAGACGAGATGATGACCATATGACTAGAAGAGTTCTAAATATAGAAGAGAAAAAAAGGGGCCGTGGACGTCCACCAACAACCTGGTTACAAACAATAAAAAAAGACCTGAGTTCTATAAACGCAAACGACGAGACAACCCGCAATCGTACGGTGTGGCGCAAGAGTACTAGGAGGGCTGACCCCAAATAAATTGGGACAATAGCCAGGAGAAAGAAGAAGATTACAAGTGTTTGAGCTTAATTACTTCTGGCCAAAATTGGGCATGGATTCCCCGTTCCATCGTTTTTAGCTTACAATTCTAAGTCTTAAAACTACAATTCCTAAATTTTTTAAGTCAATGACAGTTATCTAAATTTTACTAAGTTTAAAACTACTTTATAATAAGGTTCAATTTTCTAAACAACATTTAAATTGTTCAAAGTTAAAATGTTAGAGTCTAATTTTAAATAGCAATAATATATTTTGATCTTCATGCCTCACTAAGGTTGAACTTTCCGAAAATTAATTTAAATGTACTCACGGTTACACTTGATTCTCACTCACACTAAAGCCACTTTTAATACGTAGAAGCTCCTTCTCTCCGCTGACCTCCTGGTAGTCGCAGTCCACTCGAACTGCGCGCTGCCTGCGATTTCCGCCGCTAGATGGCACTACTTTCGCTGAAAACTCCTTGTCGACCCACTGCACTGTATGGCGCTACTGTCGCCAAAACTCTTCGGGGCATAGTGAAAACCATACCACTACTGCCCTCTGTGGGAGCGATACGAAGAGTAGCTTCACGTTGAACTACTCAACTCAAATAGCCAAAAAATACATCAAAACCGGTTATTCGGCTCGACGGACCATGTTCATGGCTGAACTAAAAGAAAAGTCAAGTGTAAAACGTTACAAAATCATTCCTTTATTATCGGTCTAAGAGGGTGAAAGACAAAAACAACATAAATTCACAAGCCACTAATACAATCTACGGCGATACAACGTTCGCGCGATGCAGCCTTTGCATATTTCCTAAGCACGACATCTAGGAGCGTGAACAGTCAAATAACTGACATAACATTCTCAAACACGTGCGTTAGAACAGGCTTCGAAGTGTCAAGTTTCGGGCGGAACAATTCGAGAGAACTGTAAAGGAATTTCATACAAAATTGAAGGCCTAAGCCGGGAAGTAATTTGTTTTTAATTTTAATGTAAACATGGCGTCTGTGTGTATGAACAGCTGATATATATTTTTTTTCTAGTAGCTACCCATTTAGCCATCGGAGCAACAATATCCGTGTTAATGCCTAGTACACACGAACTGAAAATACCGTCTATACGTAAGTCACCAGAGACCACAGACAATATTAAAAATCCTCTGCCTTTATTTTACTTATTATAGAAACTAAGATTCTTATTATCAGGTTGTGTATAATGGCCCTAATATTCGCACACTACACACGTGGACTTATTAAAGAAA
Organism: Apotomis capreana; assembly: GCA_947623375.1. Lineage (NCBI taxonomy): Eukaryota > Metazoa > Arthropoda > Insecta > Lepidoptera > Tortricidae > Apotomis > Apotomis capreana. The sequence continues at coordinate 29,295,643 of OX392498.1, forward strand.
AAATATATAGAGGGATTGGAGGGAAAATTAAAAATAAATTTTTTAAACATGGCGTCTGTGTTCATGAACTGGCTGAACAGCTGAATTATGTCTTTTTGAGTGGTGTATTTTTTTATTTCATTGCATATGTTTGAGAAAAGCACTATACATGCCTTAGCCGTGAAAAGGGCTTGCCGGCTTCGTATCACTAGACGGCCTCCCTTACGGTCGGCCGTCTATACCTACTCAGCCGGCAAGCCCTTATTTCCCGGCGTCTGCAGTAATGTACTATTTCTCAAACAAATAAATAAATAAATAATAAATAAGTATTTGCAATGAAATAAACAAATACACCACTCAAAAATAACATAATTCAGCTGTTTAGCCTGTTCATGAACACAGACGCCATGTTTAAAAGAAAAATACTTCCCGGCTCAGGTCCTCAATATTTGTATGAAATTCATTTACAGTTTTCTCGAGTGGTTCCGCCCGAAACGTAATACTTCGAAGCCTGTTATAACGCACTTTAATACGACATTTCATTGCATCGTATTGGTGTATGGGTGTATCGGAAATATGGAAAATTATCCACTGTTCCACGTTTGTCATTTTGATTAAGCTCCACTTCTTCACAATTAAGTAGTTGATTAATTTTCATTACAGTTTTGTATCCTGAATTTTTGTGTATGACGGTACGTAATTTGCGATATATTTCCTTACCCTTTATGTGCAAACAGATTTTCGATAAATTTGTTTGCACATTTTTCACGATATTAATACTTGAGTCTAGTGCCAGTGATGGTGACTCCAGTTTTTTAATCGATCTTTGGATTGTGCACAAATTTTCTGCAATAAATGATAAATCTTCCTGTATATTTGCTTTATTAATTTCTCTTTTTGCCTCACGTATGGATGCAGCGTCTGTTTCTCGAAATGTATTTATGAGTCGTTTCAAGTCATTCAAATATTTTGAATAATATTCTGCGGCTTCAAGCCATGTACCCCATCTTATGATCGTTGGCTCAGGCGGCAGAGGAACATTTGGTAACATCATCTTAAAAGTATTTATTCTATTTGGTGCCTTCAAAAATACTTTTTTAATGGCTGAAATCAAGGTATTCACACTGGGAAAAAGAGTTCTTACTTTCTCTGCAACTCTATTTAAGCCGTGGGTTAAACACGTAACGTGGGTCATATTAGGAAGATGATGTTCCAGATTTTTACCTGCTTTAACCATATATGGTACTCCATCAGTCAGTAGTAACAAAACGTTGTCCAAGTAATTACCTTCAGTGTTCTTGTACACATTTTGAAGAGACTGTAGAACCAAATTTGTAATTGTGTTGTTATTTGTTTCTTTCAAACATTTACTGGCTATAATATGACACCGACTTTGTTTATCCTGGAGAAGCGTGCCAACGATGACGTTCGCGATTTTCTTACCATTTCCGTCAGTAGTCTCATCTACTGTTACGTATATATATTGACTATTAATTTCAGAGCGAATATTCTCCATTTCTTCCTCGTACACTTCCGGAAGAAATTGTTGCCGTATGTAACTTCCAGTGGGCAGTGTTCGATTTGAATATTTTCCTGTGATACAATTTTGAATAAAAGTTCGAAAATTGGGGTTGTCTAATTGGTACCATGGCACATTGCAGTTGACCATAAACTTCGTTAGGTCCATATGAAATCGTTTTTTCTCTTCATGAATATTCTTATGCTTGTCTGTGTTAATGTGACATGTGATGTTATGTTTCTTTGGGACGATGTTTACTTCGCATTTGGTGCAAAATAATGTTGAACCACGAAATTCGATTTCTGGTAAATTTACAATAAACGAGGTGATTCTCTCTTCTCGGGACGTTTTTCTGGGTGGCATATTTTCGTTTACAGTCTTGTGTTAACAATATCTTTTTGCTTTAATATGCAATGTAAATAAACGTCACATTGTATATGTCAATTATTTACTTTTTTCATGAATAACGTCTATTAATATAAAAAGTTTGATTACTTTTTATGTTTCTAATAAAAAACTGGAGTCACCTTCACTGGTACTAGACTCAAGTATTAAGATCTTGAAAAATGTGCAAACAAATTTATTCAGTTTTTTAATCGTTTTACGGATTATGTTCAATTTGTACATGATCGGTGGCACGCGGCGTCTAGGTAGGTAGCCGATATAAGTCTGTGGTTGTATGTACCTACGTCTTGTCGTTCAAATGTATATGTACTTATCGATAGCAGGATTGTCGATATTTTTATTGTGGCAAGCACTAAACAAATTTTGTTCCTGCTAGAAAAATATCTAGGTGTACAAATAACAAACGGCAAATAACATGTATGAAGAAAGCCATTATGCGAAATGAGTTATGACAATCGAATTTATGACAAGAATTTTTATTCCACTAGAGGTGATCCCCATTTAATTATTTCATAATGAACGAAAGAGGATAAACCTACCAAAGACTCATTTGCTGCTACTACTCTATTGATATGATATGTTATAGTAAGCATACGTTCATAAATGTTTTTTTTTTTGACATGTATCACCATGATTTTTCAAAATCTTTTTAAATGTATACGTAGTTGCCAGCTGTGGCTTATTAAGTAATTTTTTTGGTAGTTGTGCCTCCGCGAGAAGTGGCAAAAAATATAAGCGAAAAAAAAAACTATTTTTTTTTTCATCCAAGTTCAAGGATATGAATGTCTTTAAAAATATGCATTATGAACCCCATTTCATGCTCATTAATTCTGAATTTATTTGGTTACTCTCGCTTTCTTGGTTTAGCTAATATCAGTATCACAGTTTAAAAATTACCATGATCTTTTGACATTTTCGTAAATAAGTCTAAAACCAAAGAAGTTTGAGGGCTGATATTGCGCATATAGTATTCCTAGGGCCTGCCACTACTGCACCTCAAATTACAACCAAATACCCTGCGGGGGCCAATCCTCTTAGGTTAGCCTGCTAGACCCTTTAAAAATTTAATGGTTCAGGCAGGATTCGATCCTGCGTCTCCAACGGCTTTCCGGGCCAACACGAGCGTCCTACCAACAGGACCACCGAACCAGATGCCAGAGCCATTGAATTGTTCAACCAGTTGCTTCTACATGCCTTAGCAGACGTTACTGCTTTAATAAAATTATCTTATCTCAACTATCATCACATGAAATACATACATACTCATACTTGATTTGAATCAGGGATCGTTACCGGGTTCCCTTTATCTTGCATAATATCGATTCTCCGAAATACATTTCGCATAGCAGCTATCACCGAAATATTTTAGCCGGATGATTCTTTAGCATAATCATATATGTATCATAATTGTCTGTTAGCATACTATTAATTTAGCATAATTTTAAATGGCAGAACACTAGTATCACCGGATTTTATTTCACATAATTTTATATGGCAGAACATTAATATCGCCGAATTTATTATGGCATAAATACATAGTTTACGGAACAGACGAGTGCTAGGAAACTAGTTTTGGTTTTAGGTTAGATTAGGCGATTATTAACTAAACTGATACTAATAAAATGGGTTCGGTTAGGTTATAACTGCGACCTCAACAGAACCGAACTGCTGCCAGTAAAGTAGGTTAGGTTAAAACTGAACTTAATGGGTTAAGTTAGGTTAGAACTGTGACCACAACAGAACCGAACTGCTGCCAGTAAAGTAGGTTAGGTTAAAACCGAGATTAATGGGTTAGGTTAGGTTAGAACTGTGACCACAACAGAACCGAACTGCTGCCAATAAAGGAGGTTAGGTTAAAACCGAACTTAATGGGGTTTTTTTTTTCCCGTGGGAGGAGGAAATCCTCATTGGATACTGCCAGGCCGGTCCTGACACATGCCCGACTCTAGTGGAGGTGGTACCCACCATATTACAGATGGGTGCCACCTCCACTAGCCTACAGACTAAAACCTCCTCCCTGTAGAGTGTACTGTTTCAGAAGCGCGGCGCTAACGGTGTACACGTTGCTTCTGGATGTGTATACATGTGTGTGTGTATGTGATATGATGAGTTAAAGTACAGTGTTATTAGTGTGTCGTGGAGTGTACCTAACGGTGTGAAGGGCAAATTGGCGCACATATTACGCCCACTCGCCCCCCACTAGATATTACATTATATATATATATATATTAATAAAGTATTTATTTACAGTACAAGACAATCAACATAAAAAAATTTGCAGAACATATGTCCATTAGCGGGGCGACCAGAACCCAAAAAAGATTTGGTCGCCCCGCGCATGGACCGATTAGCACAGATGTTAAGAAGTACAACTAAAGGTAAGTACGATATATATATATATATATATATATATATAAGGTTAGGTTAGAACTGTGACCACAACAGAACTGAACTGCTGCCAGTAAAGTAGGTTAGGTTAAACCGAACCTAATGGGTTAGGTTAGGTTAGAACTGCGACCATCGAACTATAAATATTATGAGATATTTTCTTCGAAATAACTATTCGGACATAAATATTATGCTTATTCATATTCTGCCAATTGAATGTTCCGATTTAAAAAAAATGTGAAATCAAAATATGAGAAAAAAAATATGCAAAATAAAATTCGGAGAAATGATGTTTCTGTCGACGGTTGTTATACAAAATGAATTTATGAGTATCAATTTTATGCAACATATTTTAGTGAAGCGGTTATAGTTGCATTTCGCTATTTAAGCTAAATTTCAAATTCAAATATATTAGCGGTTTCGCCAATTGACAACAATATTCCTCTATTTGGTACTTTACTCAGAATAATAACTAATTATTATTCTGAGGTACTTTACCCCTAAAAACCATTACCGGTAATAGCTGTCAGTGTCAATATACTCGATTATTTGTTTCTGTAAATATATTTGGTCCTCTGGCGTATTATACTTATGAATATTACAGATTTGGTATTTTGGAATTTTTGGGTTCATAAAAATACATAAAAGAGACTCATTACTAAGTTAAATAATTTAAGTTAATTTAAGGAGTATTGATTATCTAAGTTTTACTTTCTTATAACGGGTTGGCTTAAAGTAATGAGAATTTTAATTAAATATTTTTTTTAATTAAATCAGTAAGTATAGGTGGAAACAGTTATATTTTATTAAAATATATTAAAACTAGTATTTCAATACTACAATATTCAAAAAGAACCCCCATCATCAATTTTTCGCAACTTGGTTTTAACCCCTCTCATCATACTTTGGACCACATCCAGCTTTACTTCTTTCAATTCGTTTTGTATTTTCGTTTTAATTGTTTTGGCGATTTTGCTTCCCATCCATCACTATAAACCAGTCTAGTCAGGATTGCCCAAAAATTCCTCAATTGGACAAGCCTTAGGGACATTTGAGGGGTTTGACTCCTTGGGTACAAAATGTATGTCTCGTTCTGTCAGCCACTTCTGGGTACTTGTTGTTGCATAGTGGGAGCTGGCTAGATCAGGCCAGAATATGTACTTTCCATCAGAATGGTATTTATTTATAAATTGACACACAATCGGCAAGCACTCCCGCTGATATATTTTGGCAGTGATAGCTGGTCCTGATAAATCTCTGATCACTGCCTTTGAAATTCCTTTGTCAGATATTACGACCCAGACAAGTACTTTCTTTTCAAATTTTAGTTTACATTTAAATTTAACGTTGTCCGAAACAGTATTTCTACCGGCTGTGTAAAATCCGTCATTACCAGGCGCGTTATCGTTGGTAATTGTGAAGTACTTTTTGTCATCCATTACTATTGATATTTCTTTGCCCAAATGGTTTCTTCGTAATCGCCTGCACTTGCTAGGTATTTCTTCAAGTTGTTAATGGGAATATTTGGGTGCTTTTTGTCGCTTGAATTGTTGAATATTGTTTTTCTTTAAAATATTCCTTATACAACCACGGGACACCTCATATTTTATGGCTAACTTGTTCTGTGTCACACCAACCCTGTTTTGTGCAAACTTAGCCGCTTTCTTCTGAACACTAGCAGTCAGGATTGGAGGTCTACCTGTTTTTGGTAAATCTTTTGTACCAACACCAAATTCTCATTGGCGGATCAGGGGGTAAATTGTAGACAAAGGGACATTTTCAGTTTTGAAGTGTGCAATCACCTCAGATTTTTCACGCCGTCCAAGAAGTTGATATAGACGCGTTCACGTAACAACTCTCTCGCAGAAATTATTTCTAATAGTATACAATTTTTTTGTCATACATGAAAAAGATTGACATTTTTGACAACAGACGTAGTAGTTATATATGCTACAATGCGAGTAGGCTGGTGAACGCCTTGCATGAGCGGATTTAAATGGGGGTAGCGGAACCCTGTAGATGCGCCTTCGCAGCATTTCCTCGTAACCAGCAGAATTGAGTACGATGCCATGGGTGCGAGTGACGGCTTTAATGACGAAAAGCTGCCTCACTCTGAGCAGCTTCAACTCAGCAACTTATATATCCGCCTGACCAAATCAGAAGGTTCAAACATAGCCTAACAAGACACTTTCAACGGCTCCGACACGGTCCACCAGTGTCAGGCCACCCGCCCGATATTGCAGAAAAATTGGAAGGAGGTCTCGTGTGCGCCGGGGGCTGCGCCCCGAAGTGAATGACATCCAGTTTGACTTTGAAGTTTCTATAGACGTTTCAGTTTGTTATTATATTATTATTGTTATCTAGGTATTTTTTTAGTGTTTTATGATGTAATTCCCACTGCGGCGATTATTATGAGCAGTCCTTGTAGAACTGCGTGCCCATACTGTCCAGGATCACAAAAACAATACATAGCGCCCCGCGGTCTCAGTGTTCACATTAGTCGCGTGCACAAAGATGTCCTTAATATCAACACCGCATCACAAGCGGCACCGAGCTCTGTGCCACATACGTCGCAAAGCCAAGTGGTAAAGTTAGAGGATCTGCCCCGCCTGAAATCCAACGTACCTGTTCTAAGGCACATACCGAAGGGAGCACGGAATCTCGCCGCAGGTAAACTGTGCGACGTAATAGGCGACTGTTTACGTACTAACAGTGCTGAGGATTGGTTCGCCTTACTTTCCTTTTCGTATGCGGCCCTAAGAGTGCCCGAAAATAAGACGGACCCATCACTAACTTTAGTCTATACTATCCCGAAGATCCTTTAACCTTTAAAAACAATTGTATATATCGTGCAATTGAGGCGAAAGTACATGACGGTGATCTAAGGGGTGCCGTTCGTCGTCTGCTTTCTGATGCTTTGCTTGCGCCTTATAACGTACGTATAGTACTCTGAGCTCCTTAAAAGATAAGCATCCATCTCCCTCTAGACCACTTTTGTTTCCCCCAGAACCAGACCGAAATAATCTCTTTCTCACAGTAACTCCTACAGAGGTAGCCCATGCGATAGGGTCATTCTATAATGGTTCTGCATCGGGACTTGACGGTTTACGCCCGCAACACCTGAAAGAGCTGATCTCCCCTTCTACAGGAAGTAATGGTCCCCGCCTCTTAGAATCCCTTGCAAATTTATGCAATTTTTTACTAAAGGGTATGCTTAATTTGGAAGTACGACCTTTCTTATACGGCGCATCCCTATGTGCCCTTTCAAAGAAGGACGGCGGCGTAAGGCCTATAGCCGTGGGCAATACCATTCCCCGCCTGGTTGGAAAGCTAGGTTGTCACGCAGTCAGGCATTCAATGTCAGAGTACCTTCAACCGCAACAGATTGGCTTTGGCACAACAAGGGGCTGCGAGGCGGCAATACACGCCACCCGTTCATTTGTTATGACGGATAATAATTCAAATTCAGTCGTTTTAAAGCTAGATTTAAAAAATGCTTTTAATAGCGTTGAAAGAGATATCTTGCTTAACGAGGTTTTAGATAACGTGCCGTCTCTCTACCCCTTTTTGTATCAATGTTATTCTGGTAGCACCAATTTATACCTCAAAGAGAACCTAATATCATCGCAAGTTGGAGCTCAACAGGGTGATCCTTTAGGTCCTCTAGTTTTCTGTCTGTCAATACAAAAGGCTATCGTTACATTGAGCTCGCCTCTCAATGTGTGGTACCTTGACGATGGTACAATCGGCGGAAGACCAGAAACAGTGATAGAGGACCTGAAGAGACTCATCCCTGTTTTGAAAGAGGTGGGTTTAGACGTTAACCCAACCAAATGCGAGCTTTATAGTTGCGGTCCTATTTCAGACTCTTCATTGACAGAATTAAAACAGCTTTTACCGGGGATTAGGCCCATAAACAAAGAAACTTTTTCCTTACTAGGTGCTCCTATATACCCCGAAGGAGTCAAGGCTGCTCTGCAGTTAAAAAAAGATGCTCTAGTCGGAGTTCGTGAACACCTTACTAAAATGTCATCCCATATGTCTCAATAACCTTACTACGAAATTGTTTTGCTACACCCCGGATGACCTATATCCTCAGAACTACTCCACTCTGGTTATATATGGATGAAGTAAAAGAAATTGACCTAAAATTTACTTTAGAGATTATATTAAATGTGGGGTTAAGTCAGTCACACTGGGTTCAGGCTACACTTCCCATACGATTTGGAGGGCTAGGCATTCGTCGCGTTCAGGACGTCGGGATTGTTGCGTATCTTGCGTCGTCACACGGAGCAGGAGATCTTGTCACTCGTATATTATGCTCTGATGGTGGCAACGTCTCAGTTCCTTTTATGACGGAGGCTCTGACAAAATGGTCCATGGTTTTCCCAGACGGCGAGCTACCCGAAAACCCTATCATCCAAAGGCAGTGGGATGACATATTTAGCAAACATATTTACGATTCCCTCGTGGAAAGTGCTCTGGACGCTGACTTGGCACGCCTTAAGGCAATCGTACGACCAGAGTCAGGGGCATGGTTGCACGCCTTGCCGTCGCCTCAACTTGGCACCCTGTTAGACAACGATACTTTAAGAATAGCCGCAGCGCTCAGGTTAGGCGCAAAAGTATGCGAAGCTCATCGTTGTCGCTGTGGAGTAAAGGTAGAAGAAAACGGCCATCACGGCCTCAGCTGTCAACGGTGCGCCGGTCGGTTCCCAAGGCACCACTCAATTAATGAAATCATCCGACGCGCCATGGTTTCAGTTAATGTGCCTTGTATTTTGGAGCCACCAGGTTTAAGCCGCACAGACGGTAAGAGACCAGATGGCCTAACCCTTATACCTTGGCGCAGGGGACGCTGCCTCCTATGGGATGCAACATGTGTCAGTACATTTGCTGCATCCCATTTGAGACAAACAGAAACATAATTTTGTTTTTTAAACAGCATACTCGTATAATTGAAACAGTGGAATACTTACTTACTCGTTGACTATCTGATATACCATTATTAGTACTGAACATTTGATCTGTTTGTGACAGCGCCGGCATGTAAACCGGACTGCCGCGGAGAGCGCGGCCCGGAGTACCGTTAACAGACTGCGACAGACACCGAGACTTCCCCTCGCGCCTTGTTCTGCGCTCTCACGAATAATCCCCCTTGTGTCTATAGTACCATTGATTTGTACCATCAATGGTACAAGTGATACTACTATGTGTCCTTAGTACCTACCATTGAAAGATATGCTAGTTTATACCGTGTATTTACTTGTAAAAAAAACAAATTAAAAATAATTATTATATATGTAATTATATCTACTTACATGTATTATATTTTGGAATTACACATATTTTATTATATTAAGACATTAGTCCTGAGTGTGCATACTAACTTGTTCGTTTGTCTATCTTCTTGGGTATCCTATTATTTTCTCATTTGCTCAAAGGTTAACTGGAAGAGATCCCTTATAGGGATAAGTTCGCCTTTGTACATGTTTTTTTTTATTTTTTGAAGTTTTGTGAATTGTTTTTGTGTACAATAAAGTGTTTACATACATGCATAATTTCGTCTTAATTAAGATACTAAGTTATTTTCACAAGTAAATACATAATATAGTTTATAATGTGTATTTACTTCTGAAAATAAAAATCTTATTTGTTTTTATTTTCTAACGACGCAATTTATCTAAAAATGTAATTGTTGCGGTCGATCACCGCTTTTGATCTTGAGTTTTGTGGCCCTGTTGTCAAAGTATTTACGGAATGGTATGCAGCATCTCTTTTTAGAACTTTTAGAAATTGGCATGTTGTGGTAGGCTTTCTCATAAAACGCTTGTTCATTTTAACGTTCCATGCTTCGCAACAGTTCGTTGTTCGATGTCTCTCGCTAAAACTGCACCACTGTGCTTTTTTCGGCATCCAAAAATGTGTTATATACTTTAACAAATCTTTAACTTCTTTTGTACTACCAATAACTACACTCTGCAATTATATAATTCAGACCTTCTTCTATTTTAGACTCTGGCAAAAGAGGAAGAACCATGCACAAGCTCACTATTTTAGTTAAGTTTTTGTTGCTATTTTTTTTTATTTATGTAGTATTTTAAGTTGCGTAGCTTTCCTTTTAATTTTATCCAGGAAATGGAAGTAGCAACCGTGGTGCAACACCTGGGGAAATGCACATTCAATGGCGTTTATTGCCGCTTGTTTGAAATCCGTTATGAATTTATGTGGTTCCCATTCCCAATTTATTTCGTTTGTAGACATCGTATCTGTATCTGTGACTTGATTAGTTCAATCAAATACGTCTTCTGTTTCTTATTCGGTAGAAGTGCGTATATTACAGGAATCACATTATTTTCATTTGCGGTGCTGCCTATATCACAAAAAAGTACATAAAGCTGATAGAACGGTTTCAAGCAATTCTTGAAGGTCCCATCACATAAGAACACTTTTCCATTGACCACAATTTCTCTTGCTTCTTTTAGAGCAAAAATGAGGATACGGTCGTTGCCATCACGGTAATCAGCAAGAAGGAAGTCGTCATACTCTGGAGGCACTTCAACTTCTTTTATGTCACTGTATGCCATCTTCTCAACTCCGGCCAATTTCCTTCTTCTTCTGTATGCTTTGAATTTGTATTTGTTATACGTTGGTAATTTCTTAATCAAGTTTAGTCCTGAATCTCTAATTGATGCTATGGTAGTTCTGTAAACCGCAGGTACTGCCTCTTCGACATTTGATGCTGCTCTGTCTAAGCTTGAGCTTGTGATAATACACATAATGTTTTAATTTTCGTCTGGTAAACAGTTCTTTGAATGCTACCTTTGTTGTACCAACTTTGACTGATCCTGAAGTAAACAGAAATTGGTACTAAATGTTTGAACTTTTGTAGGGCTACAATTAAAATGTATTTTTTTAAATGTAAGAATTAAAAATAAAATAAAAATAAACAAATACCTATCGGATGGACATGTCACACACAACGCCATCACAAACTAAGCAAACTTCAATGTACTATGGCTACTATACTAAACAATGTACACAGAAACACCCAGACTAATTAATACAAAAATTTGGTTCTGAATGTTGGAATATATCTTGTATGTATGTAAACACTTTATTGTACACAAAAACAGTTAAAAATACATCTATTACAAATAACATATAGGTACAAAGGCGAACTTATCCCTATAAGGGATCTCTTCCAGTTAACCTTTGAGCAATTGAGTGAGTACGAGAAGAAGATAGACAAACTAACACCGTGTACAAAAAGGTATTAAAAATAATAAAACTAATAAGTAGGTACCTACACTAATGAAGAAGTATTACACACATTACACATATAAACTAATAATACATATATATATACATACTTATATACATATATAATATATATATATAAATATAAGTAAATTAAATAATTATTAATAATTATACACATAAATATAAATACATTGTAGATGCAATTCACAAGTCATTGGAAAGCCATAACTTCTTAAGATTCGTCTTAAGCGACGCCACAGATGGAGACTTCCTAAGGGACAGTGGCAATTCGTTCCACAACTTCACAGCGCTTACTGTGAAAGATTTAGCGTAAGTACGCGTCTTGTTAGACGGTACAGCCAGAGTGAGATTGGCAGACGACCGCAAGCGGTGACCACTGCCATCGGCCATGTATTTAAACCTTTCACTGAGGTAAGGAGGTGAGGCAGGGTTGTAGAGAACATTAAAAAGCAATGACAGGACATGCAGGTCTCTACGCTGACGTATTGGCAGCCAACCCAGCTGCGCTCGAAAGGCGGACACATGATCGTATTTGCGCAGTCCGAAAACATATTTTATGCACACATTTTGTAAGCGCTCGAGCTTGTCAAGCAGTTCCTCTTTGAGATTCGTCATAGCATTGTCACCATAATCCAGAAGGGGCAGCAAGAGTGATCTGGCAAGAGTAAGCTTGGTGGACATAGGAAGAAAGTTCTGCAGGCGCCTAAGTGAGTGAAGAGATGCGAAGAGCCTCCGGCTGACCTCCGAGATATGCGGTGACCAAGACAATGTCTGGTCCATGGTGATACCTAAATTCCTTACAGTAGAGGAAAGGGGGATAGGAATCCCACCAAAAAGAATATCAGGCACCACCATTTCCGCCAGCTTATTCATAAAGTGAGGACTACCGATGACAATTGCTTGCGATTTTTGTGCGTTTACATTTAAACCAAAATTATTAGCCCAGCTGTGAATGGATTCCAAATCTGCATTGATTTGATCAATAAGCGATGGCAGATCCTCAAAACTAGCCGCCGCATAGATCTGCAAGTCATCTGCATAAAGATGGAACGAAGATCTTAGGCACTCTATCTTCCTAGCGATTGCAAGTTAAAAAATCATGTTTTGAGTGATTTTTCAGGATCCGGTCACCTACGGCCACTTTTTGTGACCGGCCACTTCCCGTGACCGGCCATTTCATCTATCGGCCATTTCCTTGAACGGCCACTTGATGACAAAATTAGGGTGAAGAGTTAAAATATGTATGTATGTACCTTTATTGTTTCTGCCTTAAGGTTTCACTGGAAGAGAATACCTTGAGGCATTAGATCTGCCTTTTATGCTTTATGATTTTTCAGAATAAAGATTAAATAAATAAATATTATCAAGCATTATTCACGGTACAGTCAGCAGCAGAAGTAGCTAAGCGGTTCAGGTGCCCGTTTCTCGAAAGCTTGTAACTTGTATTACAAGCGGTAGTCTCTTTCTAACGAATAAAGTTAAAAAGAGACTTCCGCTTGTAATAAAAGTTATAAGCTTTTGAGAAACGGGCCCCAGGTGTGCAAATTGATCTACACGCGTTCTTTTTCTCTAGACAATAAAGGCGTGTTGACTTCATTCTGAACACCTCACCCACTTTTGCTGCTGACTGTACAACTATTAATTACGACCTAATCTACCTATTCGTTGTCGCCTACTTGAATGATGTGATAACTGGCCACTTAGACTTTCTACTTTGGAATTATATGGAAAATTGACGTTATTTATTTGTTTATTCATTATGTCAAGCAGTAATAAGTAGTGTGAATATTATGATTTAATATGAATAGTAATAGTGTTTAAATCCGTGAAAGGGACCCGAAAGTACTGAATTAAAATGGACGAACTCCAATTCACTACAAGCCGTAGAGGTAAACCTATAGCGTTTTACAAAGGGTACCGTTATAATTTACGCACGGGTAAGAAAAATAAAAATCATACAACTTTTTGGCGTTGTTCAGACAAAGACAATTGTTATGCTTCTATTTCTATCGATTCTAAAGGAAAAAATGTATTGCGAGAAAATAAACAGCATCAGTGCAGACCTAATTATGTAAAAAAGGAAATCGAAATGTTATTACGAGTAGATGACTGTAAGAAGGAGTTATGTACCAACTTCACATCTGTACAACAGATCTATGAAACTCACGTTGAAAGATTGATAAACAAGAAGGGACGAAAGTTCGCAAAACACATTCCCCACTTTTCCTCAATAAAAAACGGATTGTACGCCGCCCGGAAAAGATTTTTAGATACGGATCGACTGAGCTTCAGAAAGTTAGAAGACGTTCACATTACAGGTACACTTGCTGACGATTTCTTAGTGTGCGAAGATGGCATTGACGACAAAATATTAATTTTTGCCACTGTCATGTGCAGAGACCTAATAAAAAACCTCGACGGTTTTTATTACGCAGACGGCACATTCCACGCAGCTCCACATCCTTTCTTTCAGTTATTTGCACTCCACCTAGACAGTAACTCGAGTGAAAATACAGTTAATATAGTTCCTGTGGTCTACGGATTACTACCGAATAAAGAAAAAAAAACATACACCCGATTTTTTCGTTTAGTGCAAGAAAAGCTTTTTGTGAATATAGTCCAATTCAAATGTGACTACGAGTTAGGCATACTGAATAGCGTTCGTGAAGTTTTCCCACACGCATTAATAACAGGCTGTCAATTCCACTACAGCACTGCAGTATGGAAAAAATCCAGGCAACTTAAGCTCAAGAGAACACCGCATGGACGCACGTTGACCAGAAAAGCTGCTCATTTGGCATATCTGCCGGCAAACAAAATAAAAAAGACGTTGCTGGCCATTATACAAGACCACCCTCAAACGCCGATAGTAAAAAAATTCAAAAAGTACTTTGAAAGTTTCTGGTTCAAAAAAGTTACGATTGACACGTTTTGCTGTTCGACAGATAAGTTTCGCACAAATAATGCCATCGAGGGATGGCATCATCGTCTGAACTCAATGCTACCAAAAACACCCAATATATTTCTGTTTTTGAAATGTTTAAAAAATGAAGCTACACGAAGCGAATACAAAATATTGCAACATATATACCAAAATAAAAAGAATAGAAGGCAAGATATCATTGATTTCGATCGTAAATATAAGAGGCTTCTAAAAAAACTGGACAATTCTGAAATTTCTGAAAACTCATTTTTAAATAAAGTCATTTATTGGAGACAGCTTTTAAAGCAAAAGAAAGAATAGACGACTTAGATATAAGCAATTATTCAATTTAAGTGGAACGTGTATTGTAACGAAGTGGAAACTAAAAAGTTAAGTTAATAAGTAGTAACGAGTGTTTTATGTTTTCTGTTCCTTATTTTAATTTTATTTCAATAATAATATTTACATTTACTATACCATTTGTATAATTTACTTATACATATTGTAACCCTGATTCATTAGAATACAATAATCACAGTCCACTATGTCAGGGTTTACGTTGAAACTAGCATTTGCCCGCGGGTTCGTATGGCCTTATTACTAAAAATAAAAATAAATAAATATTGGAGGCTTCCATAAAATAAACCTTTTTTTACTGTTTTTTCTTAACCGTGGCTAATGTTGTATAGTCTATGGTGCGGAACCATCCCGTGCCCATTTATTTAAATCTTTATGTAACCAAAAAATTAAGCAAAATCGTTAAAGTGATCGGTTTGTGTTGCAGCCTTTAATATTTTGCATTTTATGGTAAATACTGTCAAATGAAAACTGTTTATGTCATTTGAACCATCTTTCGGGGGCATTCCTAAGGTGTTTTGAATCGAACCACTAAAGTAGGCTGAATTTAGAATACTCCAGGTTTATATTTATTTTGGAGTTTTAGTTCTTTAAGTGTTAAAAACTATTTGGTATGTCTGTCGTAGTAGTTTTCAGTTAAAATAAAGAAATTAAAGTTTTCATTAAAACATATTTTTTAATTAGTGCTCACATTTCAAAGTGTGCTATTCCCAGTACAGTATGTAAAGCAAATTGTGTGACTAGTAAAGCCGATTTCATTACATCTATAATATCTTCTACGTGCTCCACATTGAAATCTGTCCAGTTGTCAGGTGCTTCGGCTACTTCCTCCCAATTTTGGTCGTGACGCTGGTGGTAAGCACAGGCTCGTGTCCCCGGAGAAATGTATAATTTATATTTACACAACAGCCTTGCTTTAAGTAAATTTGGTATTACTTGCGGAGTGAGCGGACATCCCCCAAAAACACAAAAGTGTTCATTTTCAGGGGTTCTTACTAATACACTGTTCATTTTACTTATTCTTATTTAACTTTCTTCTGAATGAATACCTAGTATACAAATGGTCCACGTCACGTCCACGTTAATGAATGACAATACTTTGACAATATAAATAATCTGGCATGGAATTGTCTGCGACTGACAATGTCTGTTTCGTCTATGTATACTAAAAACTTTTAATATAGACTATTAAGTGATGTTTGTTTTTTTTTTCTATTTATTCAACGTTTGATATAGGGTGTGGACATTTCTTTCAAATACGTGAAATAATTCACAGTTTGACCACTAGGAAACTTAATTCCTCGTAGCCAAACCAGTTTGGCAAATCAGTTTGACCACGAGGAAAAAGGGGAATCTTGCTACCCGATGAGGTAGTGACTGGTATGCCGGTTCTCCGTCTTATGGTCTTTCGGGGAAACGGCTGAACTAGGAATTTGCACAGTGGTCTTTCGGGAAAATGGCCTTAGTAGGAATCTGCATTGTGGTCCTTTGGGGAAATGACCGTAGTAGGAAAAGACCGAACAGGGATATGGCCGATGTAGAAATTTCCACGATGGCCGTAGAAGGCAGTGGCCGTAGGTGACCGGATCCATTTTTCAACCTTAATGGACATTTCACAAAACACTATTTTTATATTTAAAAGCATCCCTCCGGCACTTTAGGTCTTATTACCGGAATGTCCAGTCGGTTCATTAAGTCCATTTCCCTGAACGTCCATTCCCTAATGGTCCACTTCCCTTATAGTCCATTTCCCTGATAGTCCACTTTCCTGAACGTCCATTCCCTGATAGTCCAGTTCCCTGAACGTCCATGTTTGAGGCACGGCCAGCCAAACCACAAAGCCTGTCCCAAAAGAATAGAAGATGGCTAGATGTCCAGTTCGATAAAAAATACAATAAACTATTAAAGAAATTGAACCATGGGGATGTGGACATCGAAGGTTTTTTGAAAAAGATTATATATTTACGTTTGAAATTCAAAACTAAGCTGAAAACATATTAAAAACAGTGTCTTAGGGCAAGGAAGGAAGTGTATTTAATTTTATTTTACAAACTAAAGTGCCAAAATAGCTCTTTCTACTTATCATAGTTATTATTATTAAAATAATTAAAAGAAGTTTGGAGTAAATTATTTATTTCTTTTATTCTAATGCCGTGCCGACGATGTTGAAATCTGCACGAGTAGTAAAGCACTTTTATTATTTGCACTATGTCAGCAGTATGGATCTCATTAAATTCCATTACCGCAGTATCCCAATCCACTACTTCGCTCCAGTTCCCGGCATCTACGTGATTACTGCAGACCCGTGCGTGTGGTGGTAGATAAAAGTTGAACTTTGATAAAAGCATTGCCTTTTGAAGATACGGCACGGGGCGTAAGTCCACCGCGGAGCACGATGTGAATATGCATTCAGTGTTGATGGATATGGCTCGTTTTAATGGGCGAGCACTGAAATCTTCCCCGCCGTTGAATTCAAAATATTGCGCCATCGTTATTATTCAGTTGTCACTTGACTACAATGAATGACATATTTCGCCGTCAAGTCCAATAACTCATATAAGTGACATTTACGTTTTATCAGATTGCAAGTGACCAGTGTCTGAAAACTATACTTAAATTATACTATATACCTACTTACTTATAAAGAATAACATTTTAGAACCTTTTTAAAACCACTGTATTAAAATAGGCATCTTAATATGGTTGCATAATGATGAAAAACTTTGTTGTTTGCGTAAAAATATAATTAATAAAATTGGAAAAAATACATTGCATAGACTTTGCCGTTGACTTGACAGGCATAACATTGACAGAATAGAAGAAAACAAATCGAACATAAATACATGACATTTCTTAAATAAATTAAAAAATAGGTCGCCAAAGAGGCGGGAACATGCCGGCCCCCTTGAAGCTCTTGGCTTCAAACTCCTAGTGGGACGATTTTCGTGACAGGACGTTTGCAAGATACAGACCGGGTGAAGATGTCCACCACTCTGATGATGCCATCTTGGCCTGGATGTACGGCGGTGACTCTGCCCATCTTCCACTTCAAAGGCGGCATGAAGTCTTCCTTGATAATGACCAGAGCACCAACATCTATAGATGGGCTCCTTCGGTTCCATTTTGTCCTTTCTTGCAATTGAGACAAGTATCCGACACTCCATCTTTGCCAAAAGTGTTGACGTAATTGTTCAATTCTTTGGTATCTTTGCACTGCGCTACCAACCGGACTCGTAGGCTCTGGCAATGAAGTCAGAGGACGACCAATAAGGAAGTGACCCGGTGTGAGTGGTTTCAAATCATTTGGTGATGATGATAATGGAGTGAGTGGGCGCGAATTTAGAATAGCTTCGATTTGGTATAGAGTGGTAGTTAGCTCCTCATATGTGAGATGAGCCAAACCAAGAACGCGTTTAAGGTGATGCTTAGTAGATTTGACACCAGCTTCCCAAATACCACCGAAATGAGGAGCATGAGGAGGTGTGAAATGAAATTGGATGCCAACGTTTGAAAAGGTATCCGATAACCTGCCTTTGATTTCATTCCACCCACCAACGAAATTGGAACATTGTCACAGTGAATATGAGACGGTTTTCCTCGACGAGCAATAAATCTTTTGAGCGTTAAAATAAACGTAGCACTTGTCATATCGGCAGCTAATTCTAAGTGGATTGCTTTGGTTGCAAAGCAAACAAATAAGCAGATGTAGGCTTTAACGTGTTTCGCGCCACGACCTTTCTTAGTACTAATCATAATTGGACCGGCGTAGTCAATTCCAGTCACGTTGAATGGGCTTCAACTCTTGAAGCAGGTAAATTTCCCATAATCGGATAATCTATACGAGCAGCTAGCCTCTTGCATGTAATACATTTATGAACAATAGAACGAGCTAAATTTCTACCCCCAATCGGCCAATATCTTTGACGGACGCTAGCGAGTAATAATTGAGGACCAGCGTGCATCGACTTTATATGCTGATCTTCAAAGATCCTTATAGTTAGTACATCGCGTTTGGGTAAAACTATTGGATGCTTGACATCAAAGCTAGCATTTGATTGTGATAATCTGCCTTGTATCCGAATAAGTCCCATTAGACATAAAAATGGCTGTAGCTTAACAAAAGAACTCTTTTGTGGAAATTCTTTATTTAACTGCATTATCTCTATTTCCTTTGAAAAATGTTTTGCTTGAACACCTTTGATTAATGTAGTCAACGCCTGATTTAGTTCATCGCACGATAAGGGTTCGTTGAGACGATGCACTGATGACCGAGTCTTCGTATTAAAAATAAATCGCAATATATATGCCAATACTCGCTTCATCTTTGTCAACGTAGCATCGATCAAGTATTGTATCGACCACGTCGTTTTGAGGATTGACGACAACATTAGAGACAATTCGCTGTTCTGGCAGTTCGGCAGGATTGATGCACTCATGTGTAGGCCACATTTGTTCTTCAGACATCAAAAAAGCAGGTCGAGAGTCGCACCAGAACATGAATTTATCAATGGTAACCCTTAAAGATTTCTGAATCTTTTGACAAAGTCGAGATGCTACCAAAGCACCGCATAGTTCGAGTCGTGGCAACGTTGTTGATTTCAATGGTGATACTTTAGCTTTTGCACATAGTAAATGAGAGTGGACTGTATCATTAGAGTCAATTGATTTGGCGTACGCGTACGCGTACCATAGGGGACGGTATTTAATTGGAATATTGTATACGGTTCATTCTTTTTCTCACGCCAGATAATTTGCTGCAGCGATCACTGCTCAGGACGAACGAGAACCTGTTTATACATCTTGGCAATGTCGGCCGAGATCACTATTGCATGTTGTCTAAATCTCAGCAGAATTGCAAGAATGTCATCTTGAATGACAGGTCCAATCAGCTGAATGTCGTTGTAAGATAACCCACTGGACGTTTTGGCAGATGCATCGAAAACGACTCTTAGTTTCGTAGTAAGGCTATCTTCTCTGATTACCGCATGGTGTAGCAAATAATACTCCTTGACTTTGTTATCTGTTGTCGTTGTCACCTTTGACATGTGACCCATGCTTTCATATTCATGTATGAATTCCTTATAAGTCGAAAAGCTTGGGATTTCCATGGAGTTTTCTTTCTAGCGATAGAAACCTTCTTTCAGCCATTGAGAAAGAATCACCAAGTGCAGACGCCTCTTGTTTTAATGGCACTTGGACAAGAAATCTTCCGTCTGAAAGACGTTCAGTAGTCTCCTTGAAAATCCTTTCGCAAATGTGTTCCTCTTCAGACCAGGGTTCGACATCAGCTACTTCTTCGTGCTCCCAAATGTATGTTGATCTTGGACTTCCATCGTTGAGACAAAATTACATCTAATCTTTGAAGTCGCAGGAACGCTACCGGACAGCACAAAACCTAATTTGGTTTCTTGTAACGTGGGCTGATTCTTGCCAAGGTGGATTCGCTTGTTTTGAATTAAATTCCAAAATATATCGGCTCCAAGTAAAAGATCGATGTCTCCAGGCGTTGCAAATTCAGGATCAGCCAGATTGACACAGTACGGAAGATCAATTCCCAAAAGATCTATTTTGTATGCAGGAAGGGGCTCTGTTATGTTAGGAATGACAAAACATTCAATTGTGGCCTGGAACTTTCCATGTATGGCCTGTAGCTGCAATTCACACTTGCTTTTGATTGATGATGGACAATTGTTGAAGCCAGTGTCAGTAGTATTCACGGCTAGCATTTCTGGCTGTAGCACCTTCGCCAGCTTTTCGGTGATGAAACAGGATGTACTGCCACAATCCAGTAATGCACGTGCCACATGTGCGTTGCCTTTGTTGTCAAACAACTTGACACATGCAGTAGTTAACAACACCTGCTGAGAAGTTCTTGCGGTAGTTGTGATGATCTTGGAGTCGGAAGTGGTCTCCTGCTTCTGCGGCAACACTTCTTCCTTGACATGCAGTAGAGAGTTGTCTTTTGCCGCAGACTCGACAGCTTGAATGCCTGCAGTTGTTGACAGTATGGCCAACACGTAGACAATTGTGACAGGCTTTCACATTGCTGACGATTTCCCTGCGCTTAGGAATAGATTCCTTGAGAAACTCTACGCAGTGATATATTGTGTGGTCTCCATTGCATACCACACACTTCCATTGCGAGCGCGGTTCGTTGACAGAAACCAGTCCCCGGTTCACATGAGGCTTTGATGGAGTAATAGGCTTGACCTTGTTGTGACCTTCCAAACTCTCGAGAAGATCTGCTCGTTTCTTCAAGAATGTGCTGAGAGTAGTATAATCAACCCTATCAAGAGAACCCCGAAATGTTTCCCATTCTTTCAAACTGCTAGGGTCAAGCTTAGTACTGACTATATGAACGAGGAGTGTATCCCAACCTTCCGTAGCCTCCCCTAAAGCCTTGAGTGACCGGAGGTTCTTATTGAATGTATCCACCAAGTCGCGTAAATCCTTCGATGTCTCGCGTGGTTGCTTGGCGTCGAACAGCGCCTTGACATAATTATTGATCAATAGCCTATTGTTATCAAAGCGTTCGACAAGAGTATCCCATGCAATAGAATAGTTACTCGTTGTGAGCTCAAGTGAGCTTATCAAGTTTGATGCGTTACCTTCCAAACTGGCTCGTAAATAGTGGAATTTGCTTATATCATCTAGAGAATTATTGTTGTGCACCAGCGAGCTGAAGGTGTCTCTAAAATGAAGCCAATTTTGAAAGGTTCCGTCAAACTTCGGAAGAGATATCGTTGGCAGCTTTATTTGATACGGTCTAACATTAGAAGAACCACCATGATGAACGTCAGAGCAAGCATCGGCCCCCTGATTGCACTTCACCACAGACTGGAACTGGCTACCCTCCCTACTACCGTTGCCGAGGGAGCCTGACCGCGCGCGCCTAGAACGCGCTAATAAAGCCCTACCTTGTACCATTGCATTTAAATAATTAGTTTCAAAAATTTCCCGATCGATATATTGCTCTTCGGGATCCTCGCACAAACACTCAATTTGTAATTGAACCTCATCAAACTCCAATGACAATGATTCCATTTTCGCGACCCGTAACTCAAGTTCCTCACGCTCCGCATCTGGCAATAATGTTTCCGAAGGATATTTAGAAACATTCTTTTGAAATATTGTAAGTCGCGCTTTAATCGAACCACGTTTGCGTATTAAATTTTGAAGTTCAATATAATTTGACGGCTTTAAAATCGATGTAGCCATTTTGATTCGGAAATTTGAAACAAAACTGAATTATGAATTTTAAATTTAAATTGTCAAAAAAAATATATTTTAAAATTGCAAATATTTAATTTAAAACCAATTTAAAATTCTTGCCGACTGTAGAAAATATGAGAAATAAATATTGTTTACGAAAATTACGAAAATGTGTTTGCAGATCGTATGCAATGATGATGAAAATAATGATATCTTTTGACTCACGTTCCTTATTCCGTCGTCGACCAACCACACTACAGAACTTCCTCGACCAACTGGTTAGCTTGGCTTTGCGTGGCGTTTGATGGGTATTCTATACGAATTGCAATTGACTTCTTACTTTTGTAGAATATTCATACCAATCCATAGCTCGCTGTTGTTATCCGGCTCGAAGGACTAAACTTATGGTTGCATAATGATGAAAAACTTTGTTGTTTGCGTAAAAATATAATTAATAAAATTGGAAAAAATACATTGCATAGACTTTGCCGTTGACTTGACAGGTATAACATTGACAGAATAGAAGAAAACAAATCGAACATAAATACATGACATTTCTTAAATAAATTAAAAAATAGGTCGCCAAAGAGGCGGGAACAAATATTCCCGAAACGATTTTTCATAAAACATGGCAAGATACGATATATCAGTGACAAAAATAAAAAAGTAGGCACGGTGCGATTACATGTTTGGAAGGAACTGGACTATCAGGGAATGGACGTTCAGGGAAGTGGACCATTAGGGAAGTAGACGTTCAGGGAAATGGACTTAATGAACCGACTGGACATTCCGGTAATAAGACCTAAAGTGCCGGAGGGAAGCATGAATTGACCCTAAGCAAAAATAAAAAACCTAACAAACTTTGCAGTGCTATAAGGTTGTCTGGAAGAGATCGCTTTTTAGCGATAAGACCGCCTGTTGTTACCTACTGATTTGTTTTTTGCAATTTCTTTGTGTAATCTTTATTTATATTTAGTGGTGCACAATAAAGAGTATTATTATTATTATTAAACTTTGCATTTTTTTTAAACTTTACCTGGGTAATCGTAATGGATCCAGTAAAAGGTTTTGTAATTTTTACATCTCCACAAACAATTGTTGTTTTTATACCGCACGTGGAAATAATATTGGTGGCCGTTGTAGAGTAACACTTTGCCGCGTCCACGAGCTACTATTTTTTATATCATTTTGGTCACTGCTCACACTTGGTTTTTCATTACTAATATCCGATTCTGGAACGGTTCTCCGACAGTCGTTTCTTCGATGAACTGATCGCCGGCAGAACGTTTCGTTTATGGTTATTTCATCGAAAGAACTTTTCGTCTACGCATGTTTCATACATGAACTGTTCAACTTCGAACGTTTCGCCGACAGATTGGTTCGCCTACACACACTTCACCGGTGAGACTTTTCAGTGAATTGTGCGTTCACCTATGCACGATTCAGCGGTGGGACTTTTCAGCGACGAGTGCCTTCACCTATGTACGTTTCACAGGTGGGACTTTTCTGCGACGATTAAGAATTAAGGTTCGAAAGTGGTCAATGGTTTTTAGTACACGCAGAACAATATTGAATGGGAAATATATATATTAGTAAGGGTTGTAGGTTTTATGTGTTATTAAAACGAAAGTAATAGGTGAATGAATAATTTTTTACTTGGAACAAATAATAGGTAGGTATAGGTCGATTCACTAAAGCTGGCGCGAATGGATTGAATGAAAGTTATGTCACTTGTCACTTTGAGTGTTAGTGTGAGTGCCATTCTTATACAGGGGCCTCCTAATATTTTGTAAACAACAACAAAATGGGTTTTTGTTATTCAAGAAAAATAAAAATTATTAGGTATAATATAAGCATAATCCGCACAATATTTATACTAAACAAGTAATATATATGTCCGAAAGGTATATTTAACTGTTTGATACAAAAATATTTTACTATCATGGTGTTTTATGAAGACGCTTGTTTTTTGACATACTTTATTTTGACTGTTGTAAGGCAGTGTATGCTTAATATTCATGCAATCTGTGTATGACCAGAATTAGGATGTGGGATGATACTATTCCATTGTCTCGTATGAGTTTAACCATGTGGGACTATGCAATGGTATTAACGTAACCCACATTTTCTTCTTGTCTTCGCGGCCTGGTAAATGGTTAATGTCAAGAATTAATAGGTGACGGACGACTAGTTCGAATAATAAAAAACCGGCCAAGAGCATGTCGGGCCACGCTCACTGCTCAGTGTAGGGTCCCGTAGTTGCCCGTCCTTCACAATAGACGAAAATTACGAGAAAGATTTCAAGCCCTATAAAAAGGTCGTACACGCCAAGAAACAGTAATTACTTATTATCTTTTGGAAGTTATCTATAATACGTGACAGATTGAGCGAAATGTTTTAATATAGTTTGGCATTTAACCAATATGTGTAGCGTTCGAAGTGTAGGGACACCGCGCGGCACTTACGTCATTTTAAAGAAAGTTATGAAATGTTGCAATAACTCAAAAACGGCTCGACCGATTTTATTCAATATAGTGTTCATTGAAAGTACTAGTATCCGAGGCTAAGACCCACTCGATTCAATAAGTTATGCTCAGAAATGGCTCGGCCCTCCGTCAAGCTAAGATTACTAAATTTTGTTTGTCCGATGTTATCCGAAGTTGACCGAATATTCAAAATCCGATTTCATATTCTGAGTCGGAGGACCCAAAAGCCCCCCAATACCGAGTTTCAGCCCCCTCGGACCAATTTGAAATTTTCGAAAAAAAAAAGTCGCCATTTTGTTTTTTTTTTCCACGACTGTACTCGGGTGGGGGTCCCCTATGATATTTGTTTGAGCATCCCCCTACCCATCTCCAGCCGTTTACGAGATACGGGACTCCAAAAAAAAAATTTCCATACAAATATTGTTTTTTTCGATATTTTCCGACTTTGACCGAATTTTCGGACACCGATTTCAGATTCATATTTGTGAGCCCCAAATTCCTCCCGATACCGAGTTTCAGCTTCCTAGCACCTATTTGAAATTTTGAAAAAAAAAGCCGTTCATCATTTGGAATTTAATTTGGTTCGATAATTTTCACATTCATAATCACTTATTGTATCAACCTGTATGTAATCATTTTGTGACGCACACATAAATATTATCGTTCACTCATTCATTCCATTCGTGCCAGCTTTAGTGAATCGACCTATATATAGTATACCGAACATATCTTCTCGAAGTTACACAACAAATAACCATCATTGGCAGCATACAAAATGTGTCTAATGAGGGCATTGATAAGATTTTAAAATTGTATTCTATTTACAGTTTATCTTCTGCCCCCTTATCCATCTTGAAGTTAGTATGGAAATATCCATGATTAATGAAATGAGGGTTATGAAGTTTTATTTTATTATTTCAAATTTGGGTGAACTGAATATAGTGTTCATGGTTCTATAAAAACAAAATATGATGGAAAAAAAATACCAACATGTATTTTTTGCGACGTTCATACAATTTTGTAGTTTTTAAATCGGATTGCGGGGGCAATTAAATGAAAAATAATTAAAAAAAAAAACTACACATTATTGAGATCAAAAGGAACCTTTTTTCAACCATTATATGACAAAAATAAAAGGAAAACGCTCCACCCTAATATAAAGATATGAATATATTTATAGTACATTACATACATTCTAAGTCATCTCTCGATTCTCCAAAGTAACTATGTACTTAACACATTATCATAAAAAAAAAAAAAACAAATTTGGAGTTGGCGCCCGCATACCTACTACTTATAAAAATTATCATTCATTATGAAATAACAAAACATAATTTTGGACTAACTTGTGCCCATACAAAACATAATTTTGGACTAACTTGCTCCTAAGTATACAAAACATAATTTTGGACTAAGATTTACTATTTGTGTTCACTGCCTACTTAAAATTTAATTATGATTAGCAATTTTATTAACAAATGCCAACAGAAATTACTTAATTAAATGACAAATGTGTGCCAACCCGTTTAGATATGATTTTAAGTCCATTTGACTCTTTTCTGACAAATGTTGAGTGATTCTTTCTTTATAACCTTTCCCTCTCTCTGTTTTCCGCTTAGGCATGGGTTCTGATGAACTTATGCGCTCAATGATGCACTCCGTGTTTGTTTGTTCTTTTTTGAACTCTGTGATTGTCTTGAAAATGTTCCACTTACGGCGACCGAGTAGCGTGTTCCACCGATTATGCCACGACTCCAAAGCGTTTTGGGACAGCGGTACTTGTGCTATGTGACTATCATGGACAGACCACATCCGAGGCTGAAATTTTGGTGGACTTTTCTTCACAGTCATTTTTGTGCCTGCTGATTTGGATACTTTTGTTGACCCATTGACGTAATACTTTGCAAACCAAGTTGTAACATTTTCCGCTTCGGGCTCGTCGGGTATAATTTCATTTACAACTACGTCAAAGGCATCAGCAATTTCGCTTGGTTCCAAAAATGCCAGTGCCCCGAGGTGCCTCATTTTGTGAGCAAACACTGTATCTCTATTGTATCGGGACGCTAGACCTGCCGATTGAATATGGCGCCAAATGTTTTGATTTAAATGAAAATAACAGAGTTTGTTTAAAGTGCCTGGGAACACATTTCTGATGGCATTCATGGCAGCGCTTTCAAAATCGGTCAGGATTATTTGCGGCTTCAAATCAATACGTAGTTTGTTGATGGCATGCCGTCTTAATATTTCAAGAAATATAGCGTAGCATTTTTCTGATTTATGTGAAAGCAGGCCATACACCAACGGAACAATTTTATTAGTGCCGTGTGTGCCAACCAAGGCATGAATAGAGTAAATCTGACAGAATGGAAGGGGGCAGCATTTAAACGTGCCATCCATTAGTCAATAATTGGCTGCGTTTAAAAGTCGTAAATTTTCGTTAGTGGCAAATACGATTACGCATTCTAAGTCCTTAATGAAATGGCCAATCAAAAAGGGTTCGTTCTCAATTTTGGCATATTCGTCAGGGATACTGATGTTGTGTATGCCATCTGGAATTGGCGGTGTATTTTTATTTCTTTCCCTATGGATCATCATTCTCAGCGCATCCTTATTTGGCAAGTGAGGAGCTGATGTACTGGGTACATATTGAATGCAACGCTGGACAATTTGTGAAGGCATATCCATAGAATTATTGGTCTTTTGCTTAATATTGGCTTTTAGCTTATAAACCAACACTTTTTCGGGGTCCGGTAAATGCACATGTTGATAATTTTGACTAATAAATGAATGCGTATTATCATGGAATTTTGTTGTAACACACACACTGCATTGTACCGAATCTTTTTTACTACAACGCCAATAGTACGTATTTTCTCGCTTGCTATTTAAGTGATAAGCGTGTCCTTCATAAATTAGAATGTCTTTACCACGTTTCGATTTAACAATCTCGCACTCACTCATTTTTATACAATTTTTATAACTGAAACGACATTTTTCCAAGTGACATCAATCTGTTTATTTTTATAAACTGTAGCCACCCTCTCCTAATTTTATGTTTATTATAATATTTTATTAAATATATAAAATTATAACAATAACTCCAACTGATTTAATAAAAAAACTTAACACACGACAGATTATGTTAAACTTAGCAGAGAGTAACGCAGAAAAGTTCCTTTGACCAGGGCATATAAAAGGCTATTGAACTCACCAATAAATGTTACTATAAAAGTTCCTAGCAAGTGACCTCTAAACTATTTTTATGCTTTAAGAACTTTATTTTATCAAGAGCCTTGGTTAAGATATCTGCTGTTTGATTTTCAAATGAACAATAATCTATTTTAATCCATTATTAGCATACACCTCACAGGCCAGTACGCGGAGCGTGATGCACATGGACGCGGTTTTGATAATTCTAAAGTACTTTTTTTCTCTTAAGTGGACAAATAAGGTCAACTCAAAGCTATTTTTAATAAAATATATTGTTATATATTGTTTTTCGTTTTGGTATCAAACTCTACAGCAATTAATATGCTAAATTACTAGCCACTTATAAGTTCGAAGAAGAATTTGCTAAATGTGTTTCAGATAGTGACTTGATACGTCAGAGCTGTCATTAAGGATTGTGATTCCATAACCATAACACGTACGTGGCTTTTCATAATCCACCTAAAAATGATGGAAGGCAGCGGTGGTTCCAGTTCAGAAGATCAACATTTAAAAAGAGTTTTGGGTGACGTAACCAAATGTGTTTTTGGGTGCTCTATGGTGCACCTTATGCCGATACCATTGCTGCACAAAGCGATGGTGTTGAGTAAATATAACATTTATCTTCCTCCGGATTCAAGAGTGTGCCTTGAGCACCTGGATATTGCAGACTGGGGGGCTGTTGTGGACAATTCAGCACACACAGACTTTAATGAAGAGCATGCATCTGATATAGTGAAAATATTCAAAAGTGTACTAGAGTTAGTGCAAGTTACGGTATCATCGGCTCTATATTAGTTGTTAATTTAAAGATTGTCTTTTTTAATAAATAAATTTGTAATTTTTAAAATAAATTATGTGTATTAATAGCAATAAGTCCGGCTTGCTAAGAGATATGTTTTCATGCCACACCACAGACGGTGGTAGGGATGTTGTGGGAATAGATTTTAATTTTAATTGGTTTTTTAATTTACTTGGTTAAAATTTTTGGATATTTTCGTTTTATAAAAGTGAGGCTACTTCAAACATATCGCCTAAAACGGCAAAATAAATTGACCGCAAACAGACGCCTAGTACACAAATTGTATAATAATAAGCGCAAAAATCGTTCGTAATCTGTGTTTTTTTAGAGTTCCGTACCTCAAAAACAGAACCCTTTTAAAATCACTTTGTTGCCCGTCTGTCTATCAAGACCCTTTACAACATACATCCATATCATAACTTTTCTATAATATCTATCTTCAGAAGAAGCGGTAAGCAAATGACCAACATCATTAAACGTACCAAATTAGAAATTATAATATAGGTACTCGTAGGTACAAAGTTCTTAACTATGGCCGACACTATGTAAAAATTTAGATATTTTTTCTATTTATTTGTTTTTTTTCCGTTTTTAGGGTTCCGTGCCTCAAAACGAAAAAACGGAACCCTTATAGAATAACTCTGTTGCCCGTCTGCTGTCATGACCCTTTATCTCGGGAACGTGTGGAAGTATCGAGTTGAAATGAAAACCATATACTCAAGTCTGTAGTCACTTGAAAACACAAAACTTCGGAGTCAACGCAATCAAAAGGTACAGTCATTAAAAAAGGTGTTTCCATACAAATTACCGGTAACTGAAAAAATATAGGGTACTTCCATTTGTCCTAGAAACTTGAAATTTGGTACGCAGGTAGCTGCTAGCACAACGAACTAGAAGAGTCTGAAAATCTTATTTTTTTACGTCTGTCTGTCTATGTAAAAAACCAATATAAAATCACCCCTCGCTGTGTACATTTTGCTTAGGAGCAGGGCTCTACTAACACTGGAATTTGATATAGATATGGCTGATTTTAGCGTATATTTACTCGTCTTCGGCTCGTTTTAAAGAATCACACACGTATTTTGATGCCTGCAATAAAAAAGTCACATAATTATTATTTATAATATTATTATCATCATCTTTCTTAAACTTGTCGCAGAAAAGTCCCACCTGTGAAACGTACATAGGTGAAGGCACTCGTCGCTGAAAAGTCCCACCGCTGAATCGTGCATAGGTGAACGCACAATTCACTGAAAAGTCTCACCGGTGAAGTGTGTGTAGGCGAACCAATCTGTCGGCGAAACGTTCGAAGTTGAACAGTTCATGTATGAAACATGCGTAGACGAAAAGTTCTTTCGATGAAATAACCATAAACGAAACGTTCTGCCGGCGATCAGTTCATCGAAGAAACGACTGTCGGAGAACCGTTCCAGAATCCTAATATCCATTTTATCCCTCAGGTTTTAGAATTCAATACGTTTTTTATTAAAAACACAATCATCCCCGAATGAATACATTTACTTGTAATGTCAATGTAATCATTTGTTTACGACAAAAGACAAGATGCTTTCTAATGAGTTATTTAAAAGAAGATTGTAATCTTTGAAGTGGCCAGGATTATTATTCACTTTTCGCTCTTACCCATATAATATAAGCAAGAGATAAAATAATACACGAGTACACACTTGTCTTCAACTTTACTTTTGATTTGACACCTACCTAGATTTACTTATTTTTTTGTTATTTCCAAGCATTTACCAGCGATGGTATGGACACAACATTATTGACATGCAATTAGTTCCGCTACTCACTATTTCAAGAAAAAACTGTCAAGAAGGATGTCAAAAACGAGTTTTGCTATTCCATACTAGAGGGCATAAGTACTAATCAAAAATCAGCCTTTAATGGGATTAAAACTTTTATTTCGATAGCATAATATGATATTAATGTATTAATATAATTAACTCACTGATTTGCGTCTACTTTAAGCCCATCTAGCTTTGTAATATAATTCTGGCGCCACTATCTACGCCAGCCAGCCAGCCAGCCAGCCAGCTGTCAGCCTGATATTTTTATTAATGTCAACGAACGGCCGAACGAAAATTAAAATTGTTTGCTTACTGCTAAAATGGAGGTTTTTATTGAAAAAGTGCGACTTTATCCCTGTTTATGGGATATGAGCGATGAATCCTATAGGGACATTACAAGGAAAGATATAGCCTGGGATCGCATATCGAAGGAATGTGGAATGGCAAATGGTGAATAAAACATTGTGAATATTATTTCTGTTTATTACATCAGTCCTGAATTTACACGTGCATTTTGCCATGGCAAAACATTGATGTTGTTAAAATAATAAGAAAATTCCTCTCTGACAAAAAAGCTCTCATTACTGCTTCTAAATCCTGAATGCGACACCTGTAACAGCTGATTATTAACTGAAGTACTTGCTATCTCTTGACTCGACACATTACCATAATTAGACGATTTTTTCATTAAATAGTTATGTAGAACACAAGTTGCCATAACTACTTGTATGACAGTATTTACTTTGCACTCAAATGGCCTTTTATAAACTCTCCACCGCACGCTTAAAATCCCAAACGCATTTTCTACTACTCGTCTTGCTCGACAGAGACGATAGTTGAAAATCCTCTTATGATGTGTTATATTACGGTCTCTAGGATATGGTCTCATTAAATTTGTCATCAATGGGAATGCTTCATCGCCGATAGAAACATATGGAAGCTCGACACCGTCTTCCACAAGTGCTTCATCTGCTGGAAGATTCAGATTTCCAGCGTATAGCTTCCGGCCAAAAACGCTTTCTCGTAATATACCGGCATCACTAAATTTTCCTTTTGATCAAACGTCTACCATTACAAATTTTTTGTTACTATCAGCAACCGCGAGTAACACTATTGAATTGTCTTTCAAATAATTGAAGTATTAGGAACCACAATTTGGAGGAGCTTTTATTGTATTGTGCTTGCCGTCTATAGCTCCAACACAAAGCGGAAAGTCACAAGATATATTAAAACTTTCAGCAATTGGTCTCCACTTCTGAAGGTCTTTTATTTCTTCCAGTTCTATGGGCCCTAAGGTGACCCATATAGCCTCACAGACTTCTTGAACTATATTTGATACTGTTGTAGTCCCTACTCTATAGCTATAGGCTATAGTTTCAAAAGAGTCTCCTGTTGCCATATACCTGTAACAAAAAAAAAATTATATGTTTTATTTCCCAGGTGTAGGGAGCGACCCTAACTACTTGATAAATGATAATTGATATATGATATATGCCGAGGCAGAGGAGCAGAGTGAAACCACAGCTTGATACTTAACGACAACATTTTAATCGATCCTTAACCATCAATATATACATTATTTTACGTGAGCGACATGACTTCCGCCATCACGTCGCATAGTGATAATTTACAAGTTTCCCATGTAGCTAAAATGATTAACTGATTGGCTCTTCGTCACGTATAAGACTTCCAACCATGTACGCTTGCCCGTACATCCTGGCACTCCAGAAAGGACAAATTAACCTAAGGTCCGCACTAGGACAATGATTTCTTTTATGTACAATTTATGTGATACTAAGTTAAGTGTGGACCAAGTCCTATGATATCTACACATGTGCAATTATATTTAACTATTCAATCAATATGTGCATATAATTTTAAAGTAAACAATGTACCTACAAACATGTACCTACAATAACAAGATAAAAATAATAATATTACAAAACAATGTTACAGACAGGACAAATCATCATTAATATAAACTATGAACTATGTGGCACTGCGTAGTGTCCGTCAAACTTTACTATTCGCGTTGATGTCAAGGGAGCGGTCCCTCTTTTAGCACTCACTGCACTTGAATTTGTCACTATATTGCCCTTTTTTACACTCGCTACACTTGTTTTCCTCGCTCGAGGCTCCGTCGCCTCCACGCTCTCCCGGCGCCGTCCCTTGCTGCACCGCCAATATGCCACGACACAGCCGACTGCCATCGCTATGACTATGATAACATACAGTGCAGTGTAGTGATGCACGTTATGTACCGTCATTTGGACGTCTGACTGATCCTTCAGCTCTTCTATCTGTTGTTTTAGCTGATCTAGTGCTGGCTGGCTGCCTGTCTGTGCCAACCTTGCCCGAGGTATCGTGTTATTTAATAGACTGTTCAAGATTGATATATCGGATGGCATTTCAATATAAGGCTCTACTTCTATACGATTAATAAAATTGTTGTGGCCATGAATTGTAAAGGTCTCGCTCTTCAGAGTACAGCCTTGACCCAGATCTATAATGCCATTGCCCCTTAAATCCATTACTTCAGCACCTGCCGCGCAGAATGTGCGAATCTTGCATTCCTCACAACACGAATACAACCAGACATTGCGGCGCCGTAACTTGACCCACTTATCGTCGCAAGCCGATACTACTGTTTTACAAAGAGTGGGACTTGCTCCGATGATATTTAAGTCACAAATTGACTGTTTTATATTGAAGTTGTATACAGGCTTATTTATCGAACATATTATGCCGTCATTTGCTACTTGCACACATGCTGTTAAGTCCTGCTCTGATAAAAATAGCATAGCATCCCTTCGTAGGTTAAATGCAAAATACGGAAATATTGGTATCATCTCGTACATCTGACTCCCATTCTGGTATGGGATGCTGATCACCTTGTCCAATTCGAATATATCCGAGTTAACTATTGGAACTCTAATTTCTATGATTAAATAATTACTGTAGGCTCTTGCTGTCACTCTTGACAACTTGTACAGATCCCTTAGATTGTCTTCCCGTATTGGTAACGTAAGATCACCCCGAAGCTGACCCGCAATAATATTAATTTGTTCTCTTAACTGCTCCGGCCCCAATAGATGCGGATCTATCCTTCCCTGATTGAGATCCACCAGCGAACTGACTAATGTTTGTTGTATGCTCTTGATATTCGTCAACGTGGTGTATGCTGCAAACGCTGCTGATGTGATATAAAACTCCCTCCGAATGACGTTGCTCATTTTCTCCATATTTTCCGATAAAGCGCTCAAATCATCCTTGAATAGCGAAAATTGTTTATTAATTATTGACTCGTGTCGTTGTAAAATATTGTATTCAGCTTCTATAACACTAGTTTGATTTTTCAATAATCCCTGAAGATGATTCTCATTTTGTGTTATCTGCAATATGTCCTTCTCGTATTGCTCCGCAAACCTCTCGTCTAGTACACCAAACAAAGAATTAGCGATGTACCCGATACCATTTACTAAACCCCGCTTCTTCCTGGATTTGTCCCTCAGCAGTGTATTCAAATGATCAATTTCGCTTAGCTCATGCTGTAACTGCAGTGCTATATTTTTATACTGATTAGCTAAATTATTCATTGTGATAATCTCATCCAAATGCGACACGTAAGCTCTGATTGTTGATAAATCCCTCCAATAATTTGTCATGTTGTAAAACACAACCAGTTTCCATTCATCCCGAACATGCTGTAGACTCCCTATCTTGTCAAAATACAGCCCTTTGTTGACATCCAAAGCAGTGATAACACTTGAAACCGTCGGTGATATGAACGTCCCCAACACTAGTAACGTTGTAAACAGACTTTGGTACAATGGTCTGCTACGTCGACCTCGATTCGGTGAAACCCTCGTGGCTGTACCTGCCTTGGTCCTTGTCGAACTCGCCGCCGACGTCTCTAGCTCAACTCGTTGCTCTGTGCCGACTGCTTTATCCTCTTCTACTGGTAACACCACCAGCTTCGTGACCGGCCGCTTGATAATACTATTTTTCGTTTTTACAGTGACTACCCTGACATATCCATCGCTGCCCGGATGCACTTCCATGACCCTCGCCAATGGCCACTTTCCGGGAGGTACATTATCGTCCTTCACCAGTACTATGTCATCCTGCTGCAGGTTCTTACTGGGCGTTCTCCATTTCGAACGTGTCTGTAACTGCTGTAAATACTCTGCTGACCATTTCTTCCACAGTTGCTTGTTCAATGCTTGTACCAACTGCCATCTCGCTGTCAACTTTAACGCCGGAGAATCTGTCTGCGGCCTGTTAAGTAGTGGACCACCCACCAAGAAATGCCCCGCTGTGAGCACTTCATCCTCTGGATCCTCTGTCAACGGTCCTAGAGGTCTTGAATTCATGCACGCTTCTATCTGCTGTACGAGGGTACTGAACTCCTCGTATGTGAGCCTCTGATCCCCAATTACTCGTCGCAAATGATACTTAAAACTCCTTACTGCCGCTTCCCACAACCCGCCTGCGCTGCTCCATGCCGGCGCGTTGAAATGCCACTCTATTTCCATATGGCTGATTTTATTGAAGAAATCCAAATCTATCGTTCGAATAATTTCCTGGTACTCTTTCTTCAACACACGATTGCATCCCACGAAATTAGTCCCATTATCACTATACATGTGTCTAGGATCTCCTCTGCGTGAACAAAATCTCCTGAATGCTGCTAAGAAGGCTGGAGTACTGAGATCCGACACCAACTCCAGATGAACTGCCTTTGTCGCCAAACATACGAATATAGCGACGTACCCCTTCGACGTCCTGATACCCCGGCCTGTGCTAGCCTTTATCTCAAAATATCCCGTAAAATCCACCCCGGTGTGTTCGAACGTTCTCGACGGTGTAACCCGAGGCGCGGGCAAATCGGCCATAATCTGCGGCCGGGTGCTTGCTTCCAAGCGTTTGCACCTCACACACTTCCCTAACACTCGTTTAACTGTGCACATGCCTCCAATAATCCAATATCTATTCCTCAAATATGATAATGTAAGGCGTGCACCTCCGTGCAGCGTTGTCTTGTGGCCCTGCTCTATAATAAGCTGCGTAAGCCGCCCATGACTTGGCAAAATTATGTTATGCTTGGCCGCTTCTGATATGCTTGCGTTAGCTAGTCGACCTCCAACCCTTAACAACCCCTTCTTATCCAAAATCGGATTCAAACTTATAATTTGGCTCGATTTACTCACGTGCTCATTCTTTTTGATACGACTAATTTCCTCACTAAAACATTCCTCCTGAATGAATTT
The DNA here is from genome assembly GCA_947623375.1 of Apotomis capreana. Taxonomy (NCBI): domain Eukaryota; kingdom Metazoa; phylum Arthropoda; class Insecta; order Lepidoptera; family Tortricidae; genus Apotomis; species Apotomis capreana. The sequence continues at coordinate 29,331,283 of OX392498.1, forward strand.
AACAACAGTATCGTAAGCACTGCTCAATTCCGCTGACGTTAGGTAGCTTGCACGTTTTACGCTTTGTTTACTACGAGTCCGTGTAGTGAAACGTGATATCCACGCTATCGTGCGTACAACTCGTGTGATTGAACTGTGTTTGTTTAATAAACACGTAATAAAATTATCTTCTTGACACACAGCTACGTGCGCTTTATGTTTTTTCATTTCTAATTGTGGAACTTCGAAACACGTAGGCTTGATATCGTCATGTTTAAACTGCAAAAGCCATTTCGGACCTTCCCACCAAATCGTTTGTTCTAATAACTGTGCTGAAGTCAGCCCCCTCGTCGCACAATCTGATGCATTATCTTCTGATTTCACATGATACCAATTTGCTGGCTCAATTACGCTCGTAATCTGTTGTACCCTGTTGGCTACAAACTGCTTCCATCTTGAAATGTCCCCTTTCAACCATCCTAAGACGACCATAGAATCTGTCCAAGCACATACTTTGATATCCCTTTTTGATAAACATGAAATTGATTCAGTCACCTTCTTCATAAGTTCTGATAATAAAACCGCCCCGCATAATTCAAGCCTTGGCAGAGAAGTAGATTTTTGGATTGGTGCTAATTTTGTCTTGGCCATAACCAACCGCGATGTGATGCCCCTATTGTCATTCCTCGTTATGATATAAACCGCTGCCGCGTAAACCTTCTCAGACGCATCGCAGAACCCATGTAAATACAGTATGTCTTCCATATTGCCCAAATGCCGAACGATACTAAAGTTGTCGATATGACTCATGTCGTCCCTTAGCTTGTTCCAGTCGTGCTGCATTGCTTCTGGCAGTCGATCATCCCAGGCCAATCCTGCAGCCCACGCTTTTTGAAATAAAATCTTGGCTCTAACCGTCAGAGGTGAGATCCAACCAAGAGGATCGAAGGTCTTCGAAATGTCCGACAGCAACTGCCTCTTTGTGTGATTTCCACCGCCTTGCGCCTCCAATTTGCTCCGAAAAGTGAAGCAGTCAGCTGCTGCGTTCCACTGAAGCCCTAGTGTCTTCCTGGATTCTGAACACCTAAAATCTAGACCGGTGTCGACTTGATCCTGTGCCAAATCGCTGATAATCTGTGGTTCATTACTAGACCATTTACGAAGGTTCATCCCCGCACCCTTTAACATATTTAAAAGCTGTTGCTGTAACTCTCTTGTTTCTTGAACAGAATTTCCCCCTGCCAATAGATCATCCATGTAAAAAGATGATTGTAATGCTTTTGCTGCGAGAGAATATAAATGAGCGTCGTCGATCGCCAGCTGCCTCAGAGTTCGCATAGCCAAATATGGTGCGTTTCTCGTTCCGTAAGTAACGGTTGTCAAACAATATTCCTGCAACGAATCCTGTGGCGAATCCCTCCAAATAATCTTCTGCAACTGTTGATCTGCTTCTCTGACAAAAATAGTACGAAACATTTTCTCTATGTCCGCTGTGATAACATATTTAAACTGTCTCCAATTCAGTATTAACTTCTGTAGATCCTGCTGAAGATTAGGTCCACATTCCATGAGATCATTGAGACTATGTCCGGTCGATGTTTTTGCTGACGCATTGAACACAACACGTAATTTACTCGTAGTAGAGTCAGGTTTCAAAACACAATGATGAGGCAAATAACACGACGGCCCCGCTGCTAACTCAGCCTTTCGCATGTGACCTAGGCCTTGATACTCATTAATAAATTGCTTATACTGCTCGCCCAGCTGTTGATTTTTTTGCAATCTATATTCTACTTGCCTGAATTGCGCTAACGCTTTTGGCTTTGATAATCCGAGTTTTTGTTCAAACCCCGTCTTCATTGGTATTCCTACGACATAAGCCCCATTTTCCAAACGGCTTGTCGTCCTTTGATAAAAATCTTCGCAAAACTGTTCCTGCGAAGTCATGGTACTGACGATGAAGTGATATCCTCCAATTCCCAATACTTTGATATGTCCTCCAGATTATTTAACACGACATGACAGTTAAATGTCCTTACGTTTCCTGATAAAATCCATCCCAGTCTTGTTTGTTGTCCAATGATATTCTGCCCTGGATTCCTGATAAGCCCATTCATGATAATCCTTGAATAAACGCTGGCATCTAGCAATAAATCCACAGGACGTGATATGTTATACTCGGGATCAGCTAACTTGATATTTGATATAAACGGCACTGACTGCTTTTTAAATGATACGTTCGGTAAATTATTAATCACTCGTGATATTACTAATGCTTCTGTAGAAAATTGATAATCATCGTGTATCGACTGGCATCTCAATACAACCATGCCCTTACTTTGGCTCGCTCCATCGCCTATTCCCGAGATTGATGCATGATAACTGTGACGTCGCAACCCTAACAGCTGCGCCGCATTTTCTGATATTAATGATATTTGCGATCCTTGATCCAATAAAGCTCGTAGAATGATATACTCCCCAGATTCCGCCTTCACCTTAAGCGATATAGTGGTTAAAAGCACCTCTTCATTATCGCTAGCCACATGGCTTACATTATGTGGTTTTGATATCTGCCTTGAACTGCTGCCTGCCGTTGTCTGCGTTGTCTGTGTTGACGTCCCATTCGAACGACCACAAGCTCTATAGCCCGAACGCGCACTGTGTTCACTTTTAAAGGCTCGAAGGACCAAAATGTAGGGAGCGACCCTAACTACTTGATAAATGATAATTGATATATGATATATGCCGAGGCAGAGGAGCAGAGTGAAACCACAGCTTGATACTTAACGACAACATTTTAATCGATCCTTAACCATCAATATATACATTATTTTACGTGAGCGACATGACTTCCGCCATCACGTCGCATAGTGATAATTTACAAGTTTCCCATGTAGCTAAAATGATTAACTGATTGGCTCTTCGTCACGTATAAGACTTCCAACCATGTACGCTTGCCCGTACACCAGGTAAGGAAGCTAAATCACAATGGAAAAAATTACGGGATAGCCACAGAGAAGCAATGCGACGTCGAAAAACTACAACGGGTCAAGCAGCACAAAATGTAAAGGCTTGGAAATATGAGGCAGTAATGAGTTTCTTACTGCCACAAAGTGTAAATGGTTCCACTATTTCGAATTATTCAAATAATTCACAAGATAATTTTAGTACTTTGAATAATACCACAGCTTCAAACATAACTGCAGAATCTCAACCTTCACCTAGGGAGTCACCACTTTCTCATGAAGAATCTTCAGAATCTCCGTTGCCACTTTCAGGATCTGCAAATCCTCCTCCAGAATCCACACCTCTTATTACCAATACTACGAGACTTAGACTAGCCAAAACAGAGTTCTTACAGGTGTTACAGAGCTTTTACAAAACAGAGACCAACGACGCGAACAAAGACAAACAGAAAGAGATGATTTCAGGAGGAAATTGTTTGATATGAATCGTGCTTCACAAGATGCACTTTTGAATATGTTTACTAGCTTTTGTGAAAAGACACGCCAGCTTCCTAAATACTTACAAATACGAGTAGAAAGACAAATCTTTGAAATAGTGTCTCGAGCAGAAGAGGAAGCTGTGACGTTCGACTCTGTAAATAATTTCTTTACTCCCACAGCATCAACGTCTTCGTATGGATATAGGGGTTATCCGCCTATGGTCAAAGGTGTGATTGGTCAAAATACGCTTTTTGTCAAAGGCCCGTTTGGTCCAAGATGTGGTTTTGCCAAAGTTGCGATTCGTCAAAACATTTTCGTCAAAGGTGCTTTTGGTCAAAGATGAGCTTTGCCAAAAGACGCGATTCGTCAAAATATGCTATTTGCCAAATGCTCGTTTGGTCCAAGGTGTGAAATTGTCTAAGTCGCGATTCGTTAATAATGCTTTCGCTTATGAATGGTACAGTCAGCCTCATAAGTAGCTGAACACTTTGGTACCTTGTCGCTTTCACTCATTTAACAAATTCGTATGGCAGTTAACATGACGTTTAATGCGACAAGGTACAAAAGTGTTCTGCTACTTATGAGGTTGACTGTACCTACGAACGATATCTATTGAGGGTGGTCCACAGGGGTGGTCTTTATAAAAAATCTGGTTTTGACGATCCTTGCAAAGGGCTAGGTAGAAATTAAGCTCACTTGGGCTAACAGACATGGGCACCCTCCTATAGCTCTTAACACGAAATATATTTTTATTAAAGTAGAATTCCAATGAGACAACTAACTTCCTTTTATCAATTTAATTAATTGTAAATCTTTTAATGACTTAATTATCTACGTGGTTTATAATAATATGTCCGCAAGTGCCTCAGCAATGGGTGCCATAGCTAGTCTCATTAGTTTGATTATATCTTCGGCGTGTCTCCTGTCAAAATTCACTAAATTATCTGGGGCCTCTGCTATTTCTTCCCAATTTTGCCCGGGGCGACGAAGATGATAGCTACACGCTCGTGTTCCCTGAGAAATATATACATTTAATTTAAATAGTTAAAAGTAGCACCCTTAGTTTATCGGGTATTGGTATTGGTGACATAGGGCAACCACCAAATATGCACATGTTGTGGCTTTCAGGCGTTCTAGTTAGCCCTAAAGTCTGTCTTTATACTGCTGCGTTGATACACGTTCGCCTTTCATTTCGAAATAAGACATTTAGCAATATAAATATATGCCGACTCTATTATATTCACACCAACTTTGACGTTGACAACTGTTGTTGTTATTTATATTTTACCATGGACCTAGTAAATACTATAGTATACCTGGACTGCTCATTGCTTCGTTCGAACGAGCCAAGTAAGAAAGCCGCCAAGGGGGCAGTTTGTCCCACTCTGCTGGGGTAACCAAATATTTAGCAATAAAGAGGGACTCATCCTTACTCCATTTTATTACAAGTTTGGCTCGGTTTGTAGACACCTGCCTACTGAGCCGGCGGTCCCGGGTTCGACTCCCGGCCGGGGCAAATATTTGTATGATGAACTCGAATATTTGTGCTTGGGTGATGGTTGTTCTATGTATTTAAGTATATATTTATCTATATAAGTACGTATATCGTCGTCTAGTATAACACAAGCCTTCTTGAGCTTAATTTGGGACTAGATTGATTTGTGTGAGGTTGTCCGATATTTATAAAAAAAAAATGAAAAAAATTAAAGTCTAAAAATGTATATTGGCTGGCACTGTAGCTAGAATTTATTTTATAATATACCTATGGAAACTCATAAATAAATATAGTGAATGTTAGCTACTATGCCAGCAATAACACACTTTTGGCTCCTGTTATTTTAACAGAACGCAGCAATCCCGTAACTGTTAATTTGATTTGATAAATGACAAACTTCGTTAAGTCATACTTAAAAACAAAACAAACAAAAAACATATTCTGATGTACGTGGACATGAACTCATTTATGAGGATATAAAAAATTGGTTATTTGTAGGGTACCATAAATTAATTAGGGAGGTAAAACTGTAAGTATACCGTTATTTTATGAACTACCTGTATAACTCTGTTATACCAATGCAAGACTACGCAATACTTTTTATTACTGTACTAACGGTTACTAAGTATATGGCGAAATAAAAAGCAAAAAAAAAACGACTTAAAAAAAAACTAAAAAGCTAAAAATAACCCATTTAAGTACAGATTACGTTTGAATCACGTTTTGAAGACGATGCCAAACTACTCATTTATTATATTTTTATATTATATAAGTATATTTTTTTGTTTTTGTGATTCATATAAAATACTTATGGCGGGGTGATCTGGGAGGTCTTAAAGGCATACATCTCGTTTGAGTTATCTCCTAACTTCGGTTCTACGATTGCTACTACTACTACGATTACTTAGGCGGGTAGCAATGTTCTAGATGGGCTCGCCCTGCGGGCCCTTGGGCTCACGCGCTACGCCGTCTCTGGGACGCTCCGCACCTTTGGTGCTACACGGAGCTCGGCCTGCGGCCTCGTGGGAGGACGTTCGCCCTTAAGCCTGCGGCCCTCGGTCGAACTAAAATATTAATTAAAGTTTGTTGTCCGATATTTTCTGAATTTGACCGAATTTTTTAAATTAGATTTCAGATTCCGACTCGGGGGCCCCAAAAACTGCCTGATACCGAATTTCAGCCCCCTCGGACCAATATGAAATTTTCTCCATACAAATCTTGTTTTTCCGATATTTTCCGAATTTGACCGAATTTTCGGACACCGATTCCAGATTCATATTTGTGAGCCCCAAATGGCCCCCGATATCGAGTTTCAGCCTCCTAGCACCAACTTGAAATTTAGAAAAAAAAGTCGCCATTTTGATTTTTTTTTTCACGACTGTACTCGGGTGGAGGCCCCCTATGACATTTGGTCGAGCACCTCCCACCTGAGCCAACCGTTTACGAGATACGGGCATCTTAAAAAAAATCCCATACATTTTTTTTTTATGATAGAAAAAAAAACTTTTTTGGAATCAGGGGGCCCAAAGCCCCCTACATACCAAATTTCAGCTCGCTACGACCATTTTGAAATTTCGACGCCTATTAACCACCCTTAGATAGCGAAGGATTATCGTAGTATAGTTAAAACGACATTACTGCAATAGTGCAATGCTCAGATTGTTTTTAGTACGAATAATATTTTCGAAGTAAAACAGATCGGAATTATCCGGTAATTTTGTAAATTCATTGTCACTCTTTTAGTACTTTATCAAAGTTTGACATGCTTTCATATTAATATATGATACCATATATTACCTGAAAAAATATACTATAGCCACCAAAAGATTTCCTTTTGCAACCTTTAATTCCAGTTACCATGATGCAATTATAAGTATGTAATTTTTTAAATAATCAGAAAAGATACCATTAAGCACTGTCAAAAAGCTGACAGTTTTCAATTATATTAATAAGATTTCAAATTTAAAGGTTTTATCCTGCCCTAACATAAAATTATTTTTATATACTAACGGATTGTATAACTTTCATAATTTTTTCCGTTAGTTTCTTTGGTGACGCGTAAGAAAGTTTAGCGAATAAAATATTTAATTATTTGAAGTGAATAGTGTTAATTTAAAGAAAAGTATAGACTACTAATAACTACCATTTTATTTGAAAACTACTAATTATTACTATTTTTTGTGACTGGCAATATTAGAAACCCAACTAGCACACAAGCGAATTATACAGCCATTGTGCAGCCTGGTAGTTGTATAGGAGTCGTTCAAGTGCTGTACAATATTCCTTAAGACGTACAGTAGCATTTTGGAAAGCCCTTTAACAGTAGGTGGTACTGTAGCCGATTAATAGCAATGGAATAGCTTATGGTGGTATAAGAGCATTCAGTACCGCAGCAAGACAGCCATGAGAAGTATTATGGAGTTCATGTAAACCATTGTGCCACCATAAGACGTAAAGGAGTGCTTTAGTAGGCAAAAGAGTTTAAAAAGAGTTATAAGTCGCTTTAATGGCGCTTAAGAGCGTACAGAGACATTTTACAAAGCCAGAGGTTCTTGAACGGAGTTGTGTTCGGCTGTTGTAGCACTTATCTATAACAGAGTTAAGTAGCGCTAGAATAGCGCCTTAAGCGCTATTTGTGAGAATTATATGGCTACTGTACGGCTTGCAGTTGTATAAGGAACCATACGAAGTATTTTATACGGGCGTGGGAGTTACAGAATAGTCTTATGGCACCTTAAGTGTTTTAATAAAATCTATTAGCGCTCTTGTAACTACGTATCTACAACGGAGGAACATAGCTTCGTATTAGAGCTCGAAGCGCTATATTAGAGATTTATAGCACGGAATTGTGACGTAAAGCTGTAAAACGTTAGGTGTATGTTGCTTTATGCAGCCCAAGGCGGAGGAATGAACCTTACTGGCGCTTTATGTCGTTTACAGACGTATAGTAGAGTCATTATACAGCCAATAACTGATCTCTCAGTTCAGTCTTACTAGTCTCAATTTTGTCTTAAAATTTAGTGAGTGAGCCAATTTGGAGCGGTGACTCACTCGGTCAACAGGTAATTTTAACATTGAATTCATACTTGAATTGACTTTCAAACTTTTTAATATTCAACGATGGACACCTAAAATGGTTTTATAAAAGGATACCTTGAACACCATTATACAACTTTAGGTTCTTAATATTAATCGCAAAAACCTGCTGTGACACCTAAATAGTTGAATAGCACAACTGTAACACTACTGTTAAACCTATAAGTCTACAACAGCAAGCACTACAGCCGTTGTACGACTCAAACCTGCATAATAGATATATCCAACACTGAAAGCTGCATGATTGAGACGCCATTAATTTGTTTAGTAAATGTGTTTTTTTAAGGTTATGATGAAGTTTTGGACATCGTATATATGCGTAATTTGTAACTATTAATGTAATTAAAGTCAGTACTCTTCACACATCAAACCGTACAAAACTATTTGTAACCTTAAAAGTCTTCTTTTTGCTAAAACACAATTTTGTAAACAACGCAGAAATATATTTTATGCATTAAAAACTGAATATTACGAGGGCGCATGAAAATTTTGACTAGAATATACGTATACATTGACAGTAAACTGGCACTCGCACGGATATTTAACGGCACGTCGAAGTAAAACAATGCTAATTAAACTTTGTTATTGTATCATCCACAGATCCCATTCGTATCGTTCCTTTCACTTCAATTGTCACTGCACTTCACTTTCTTTGATTTTATGAAAATATATTTTGTGTTGCCCACAGTAGACCTACTAAATTACTAACTTAGAACCCAGAGATTTAATATAGCGGTATTAGTGGTACAAATTTAGGTAAAGGTGGCGTTACGGCGCTACAAGCACTTTTTCGAAATCTCATAGCGCTGATCATCCCTTTTAAACCACTTCTGTAGAGCCATTATAACATACATATCCGACCACTGTAGAGCTATTGTAGAACTATAAGCTGTATAATTTGGGGCCTAATTGACGCTACAAGAGATCTATATCTGGATATAGAACCACTATAGCACTTATTTAGGAGCCTAACGAGTTATCAAAATCCTTTATCCGGCTACTATACGGCTTCTTATAGCGCTTGTGTGCTAGTTGGGAAGAAACACACTACCTATCTGCGAGCTGTCTCTGTCTTCCCGTGACCCCTTCACCCGTAAAATATACTTTATGTGTTTATACTAAGATTTAATTTTGTGTGAACACTTATTCTGAGTTCGCACTCCTGTTGTCTTAAATATAAGCTCCTTGTATTTTACTACTGTAAGTGACGGGGGCTGGCACTGATCGAGAGGAACTATACGATACGTCATTATATTCAACCAGTATCAACTTGTCTAAAACAACCTTAAGTATTGTCTTTATAGTTACTATGATAGAGGCAGGCCACTTATTATTATCTTGATTAAAAAGGTTTATCTACTTGACAATGATTAATACGACACATTATAAACTATCTATCATTAAATGCAATAAGCCAAAGTTATTTGCAATAAAATGGCTTCATCCAGTAAGCCCACTGACCTGGAGTTCATACAAAGTAAAAGAGACAAGCCTATGCTTATACGTGGTGGCTACAAGTATCATTTGAATATGTCTTATGATAACGGGAAATCAATATGGAGATGTACTAAAAGAGGGCAGTGTAATGCATCGGTTACGCTGTGTGATAAACGTGAAAACATATTGAGTGACAAGAAACACAGTTGTCTTCCCGCTTTCGAACAAATCAAAATTGACAAAGTGCTCGATACATGTAAAACTAAAGTGCAGGAAAATTTTGAGCCTATACAGCTAATTTTTGAAGAGCAGTTAGAAAATTTAAAAGTTCAATGTAAAAGCGTTCTTATTCCGACGTATAAGAGTAAAAAGCATTCACTAAGACGATCTCGATTAAAGGCTTGGAATGTACCAGGTACACTATTTTCTAATTTAGAAGATGTTGTGATTCCGAACATACTATCGACGGATTTTTTAATAGCTGAAGAGGGGACTCTGACAAAATACTGATATTTGCTACGAAGCTAGGGAAGAAGTATATTAGTAAATCCAAGAAATTATTCGGTGATGGATTATTTAAAGTGCCAAAACCATTTAAACAGCTATATACGCTACACATTGACCTGAATAGCACAGACGAATGCACTAATTTAATCCCAATAGTGTATGCCCTTCTCCCGAACAAATGTCAGCAAACATATCACCGTTTGTTCCATATTCTTAAAAACAAATTTGGATTGCAAGTAGAACAATACCGTTGCGATTACGAATTAGCGACTATCAATGCAATTGAAGAAATATTTCCTGATGCACAGGTGATTGGATGTTTTTTCCATTTTCAATACGCTATATGGAGAAACTCAACCAAGCAAAATTTTGCAGACAGTAAAGAAGGAAAGAAAATCACTAGATTGACAGCACATATAGCATTGTTGCCTGCTTCAGCCATCCCAGAAGCATGGCTGTCTATTCAGGAACTTGGAGAAAACGTAGAAGGAATGAACGATTTCGTTGAATATTTTGATAGGGAATGGATTAATATCATTACCATTAACAGATTCTGCTGCAGTTCTGAACGTCATCGAACAACAAATATGGTGGAAAGTTGGCATAAACGATTGCAGTCAAAAGTTAACCGGAAGTCCACATTGTTCTACTTCATTAATCAATTGCGTAAAGAAGGAATTCACTACAATTATGAAATCCGTAAAAGCGAAGTATATTACGATGTAAAAAAAAGATCTAGAGCTAGCGTACTCTACGACGAAAGCTTGAGCAGACTCATAAAAGATTATGGCGATGGGAAGATAGGCGTAATAAAATGTTTGAAAAAAATTGTCACGTTAAGATGGATCCAATATAATAAGTATGATCAATAGCAAACAGAAACACGTAGTTAGTACCTACATAAATATAAGAATATAACCAATTGGAGAGCCTTGTTTTATTTCTCTCTAAAATGGCATGTATTTATTTGTACAGTCAGATAAACATTGCCATCACATAGACATACATCACATAGTACATCAGATAGATATTGTCGCCCAGAGTAACCAAATATATCTTAACACGACCTTATCCCGATAGCACCAAAGGCGTGTTAATATAAATTTAGCTACTTTGGGTGGCAATATTTATCCAATGCTGAATTTGCAAATAAATACACGAAACCATGATCAAATTGAATGATCAAGCACGACAACACATACTTTAGCGAAGAGAACATTCTTTCAACGCTCACCTGCGTTGCTGGAGACGCTAAAGCTGTGATGGGGATGACTGAACACTCCTGTTTTTGGTTTAGCATGGAGAAATCTAATGTGATCTCTTAAAATCTGTTCAATGTTGATGTTGTAATCATGGATTAAATACTCCAAATTATAATGTCTTGTTCGGCAACATGTAAGATGCTCTCTATTGCGTTATCCAAATTTTTTGTGGAATTGTTCATGCAAGGCATTGTTAATGCCTCCGAAGGCGGTTGGTTCGAAGTATCCTGAAAACGTTGAAGTTATGGCTTTATCCATTTGCGAGGGTGTGAGAATTGCGATATACCCTAGGTATCATAGGTATCCTAGGGTCCAGAAATATTGAAGCTAAAAATTTATTGATCTAAAACAGTTTTTGCTGTCTAATTTCCATAGCACTAACAATTTTTTGCGATAATGTCGTAGTGGTATCTTTTGTTAATAGTTGGCATTTTGTCCATTCATACCAGAAGTCGCCAAAGGTTAGTTGCTCCTGTAGTAATGTTTTTGACGGTTGCAGTGTTTTTTCGATATTTTGTATTGAATTCCACCGGTCACTAGTAAAGTAACTAGCGATAGTCTCATTACTCTCAGGCAAGCAACAATCTTTCAATTCCAAAAGACTTTTTACCATATTATATGTCGAATCCCACCTTAATGGACAATCTAAAATTGGTTTTTTGCTCAAATACGGCGTCATTGATGGTCTTCTTAAATTTCGGACACATGATCGAATGTCAGATAAAAATGTCTTGCATTCATTGTCGCTGTTAATGGCATCGTGTATTGCTAACTGCAGAGTATGAGCGGCACACACCTTACTGCTGAAATCGAGATAGGTTCTGCAAAGGTTTCGTCATCTGTTAGTGAGAAAGCAGCTAAGTTGTCTGTTAAATCCTCATGATTGTGTGACTCTTCAATCTCTTTGTGTGACTCTGCAACCTCCTCATTTAAGAGTTTGGTCATCTTAATCATGTTTGATCCATGGTCCGTCGTAACAGAATACAGGTTTTCTAAGCTTATTCTATATTTGTGTAGAACAGAAATAATTTTTTCTTTAAAAAAGTCACTGGTATGCGTTTTGTCAAGCTGCACTACGGCCAATGTTCTCAGGACGATAGTAGTATTTAATATACTTATATTGTGCGTTTATACTTAAAAAAGCCCTATCATGGCATGTCGCGGCATCTACGTTCAGACAGATAAATTTGTCCTTAATTTCAGCCGTGATTTTATTTCGAACTTTATCAGCTTCTGAAGTTATCCTATCACGAATGCTGCGAGAAGATAAGGTTGCAGCGTTTTCTTGACCTATAGCTATTTTCAATAAATTTTGAAAAGCGTCGTCGTCTATTAAAGCGAAGGGTCGTCCATGTTTTGTGACGTTTACACACTCGTCTATTACTTGAGCAGTCTTAGATTTTGTCGAATTGCTCGTAGATGCCTCATCAGTATTTTGCTTCGCAGTTAAATACTGGTTGTAATGTGTACATTTCAGATGCGATAGTAGATTAGTTCCATGATGTCCCTGGAAACATAATATAGAGTATAATAAAACAATAAAAAATATTCAAATTTTTACTAACGTGTATTTATTTTTATTAAAGACTTGAACTACTTAAACGATACGACCAACGCTCAGACCAAGAACGAACAATCTAATGAAGCCATTTTATACTACGCCACATTAGTACTTACACGGCTCACGCACACAAATACAATCAAAACTACGTCAACTGCTCCTCAGTACGCGGCGCGCAGCGGTGAAACTGACATGTTGAAAAAATGGTCTCCTGCGTTGTAAAAGGGTGTACAAAACACAGTGCGTCAACCAAAAAGTTGGACGGAGTAACTTATCACGTATAAGTATCAAAATAACATCTTAAAAACATTTTTAATAAACACTGAAAACCTCAACAGTCTGTCGAAGTGACAAAGCATGAGTGTTACCAGAGTAAGATTTCTAATTACCCCAAACGATTACGGACCTTACATGAAGTCGTTGTCAGCGCCATATATACTTACCTCTTTGATTTGCTATCTCTGTACCTACCATAGATATAGTAAAGTAGTTATAGATTTGCCACAGAGCGACCAGGCGTAAGAGAAAGACATATAATGACGTCAAAATGTGGGGTTGCCATGGTCGCAAAAAAAAACCCCATAAAAAGTGGTTAGAGAGAAACGTTCCAAGTACTCGAATTCACAACATTTAATTTTTTGGAGTTTACTCCTTAAGAATCGATTTTCATATATAAGCCCGGGGTATGAAAATTATGGGGTATAAAATCGAACGTATCTGCCGTGCTAATTTAAAAAGTCGTATCTCAGTATACGATCGGGGTAAAAATGCGACTTCTTAATTTAGCAGGTTATGCGTTACGTTAAGCGTTATAGACTAAGATCCCTATATAAAATGACCTTCACCGAGATGTTTATTTCATGAAATGTATTTTAAATGTACTTAGCAACGGGAAAACATGGCTCCCGTTAGAGAAAATTAATATTAATTGTTCTCTGCCATTTATTTATTTTAAATTACCACAAGAGGCTTAACAAATAACATAGACAAGAAACATATTCATAATTTCTCCGCGGAGACTGCGGCGGCGGCCGGCGGCCTACACGGCGCGTTGCTGCGCAAGTGCGCATCGGGCAGCTTGACTGACAGTTGTCAATCTACAACAGCTGAGAAATGTGTTTTTCTTTTCAAGTTTTTGCTAATATTTTGCGTGAATCTCTATCATGTTACGAGTGTGATTGCTATCAGTGCATGAGTACTATCTAGTTATATGTGCAATTATAAACCACCGCTTCCCCCAGGAACTTTATAGGGCAACTAGCGGCCGCCCGCGACTTCGTCCGCGTAGATTTTTGATGATGACAAAGATATTAAAATAGGTTGTAAGTGAATTTTATTCTTAGTTAAAATGGTCTAGACATATTACATTTCAAACAGTGGCAGACACTGATATTCAATTGTTAAAGAATTTTAGAAGATTATCCAATTGGATTACGGGAATTGTTTGCAGGATGCTTAATACTTATTCCGTCAGTTACCTGATGCTTTTAATCTTTGGCAAAAATTACTCTGCAAGATAAATCGCTCGCGTCGCTCTATAGCGACCCATGGATTTGGAGTTAGAAAATGGGGATCTTAGTTATTATGAGTTAGATAAAAAAAAGTTAAATATCGTATGGCTGTTAAAACAATCTTAAACTCAGCACTGGAAATCGAGAGATGGAGGCAGTCTAATGAAGAGTATCTCTTTCAATAATAATAAATAAATAAACTTTATTTCATAACAATAATAAATAATGACCTTTTTTCATAAGAAGGCAGCACTGGTTTTGGTATACGCTGGCCTGGCTATTACACGAAAAGAGTGGTGTGGCGGAGTTTCCGAGGCTAGCCAAAATGTTTCTCAATGGTCTAGAAGCTACCCCAGTTATTAAAAAGGCTAAAAATATTGGTACTACTAACGCCATCTATCGACAAATAGCTTTACTATTAGCAGTTGTAAATCAAATGATAACATAAGATATTATTATACTTTGGCATTTATCAAATGAACACCAAATAACGTGAAAACAGGTAAGTAATAATTGAAAATGTCTTGAAAAACCATTCAATCCGTACATTAACGCGAACTACAACAAAATGACTACCCTACTACTAAAACCTTCAATCTTTTTTAACCCCCGTAGGGATAGAATTTTATTAAACGCTGAAATTACTTTTTTTGTACTTTAATAAGTTATTCTTTCTACAAAGTTTCAAGTCTCTAGCTAAAAAATAAAGTTTTCCCCATACAAACTTTGCATCCCTTTTTAACACCCTTAGAGGTGAAATTTTTAAAAACACTGATAGTACTTTATTTTTATTCTAATAAGTAATCTTTTTACAAAGTTTTAGGTCTCTAGCTCAAAAAAAAAGTTCCCCCCACACAAACTTTGCACCCCTTTTTAACCCCCTTAAAGGTAAAAATTTCCAAAACGCTGAAATTATTTTTTTGTATTGGATTAAGTAAGCTTTCTACAAAGTTTCAAGTTTCTAGTTCGAAAAATAAAGTTTCTCCCATATAAACATTGCACCCCTATTTAACCCCCTTAGGGGTGAAATTTTTGAAAACGCTGAAATCATTTTTTGTGTTTTTTAATAAGTAATCTTTTTACAAAGTTTCAAGTCTCTAGCTCAAAAAAAAAAGTTTCCCCCATACAAACTTTGCACCCCTTTTTAACAACCTTAGGGATTGAATTTTTCAAAATCGCTTCTTATCTCTAGCCCACGTTATAAAAGTAACCTACTGTGCAAAAATCAACTCTCTAACATTAGTAGTTTCGGCTGTGCGTTGATGAGTCAGTCAGGACTTCTTCTTTTATATATATAGATTTGTATGCCGAAACTTGGAGCGTTTTTTTTAAATACTTTATTTGTTATCGTAGCCGTAAGTTTTTATCTATTGCGTTTTTTAATAGTTTACTTGATGAATCCTAATAGCACGGACTCCTCTCAGAATGTCGCTTCCAGGTCTGTGTCGCTGTCGCTGGAGAATTCCGTACAGTGCCCACATTGCTCCCAGATTCAAAGGTCAGAAAGGACTTAATATACACATCAGTAGAACCCATGGCATTCGTGCTGGCGCAATTACGTCGCCACCAGGCAAACAATTCACAACCAAGACAGATCAGGCCTTTTTCTGAAAAAATCAGTGAGCTTAAACATTCAATTCCAGTGGTCAAACGAATTCCTCGCAGCGCTCGAATTCAGGTTGCACAAAAAGTTTGCCTACCTTTTCGTTCTTGTTTGCAGCGCCCAACAGGGTACATAATGTGATACTTAAACTATTTACTTTCACCTGTATAATCATTATGTGCAATAAACGTATTGAGTATTGAGTATATATTTTATAAACGTTCTTAAGGCCAGGCGCGCACCAAGATTTTAGTCGCACGATAATTTTGTCGCATAAATGCAAGATATGGGTTTATATGAGAGTGCGCGCACCACGATTTTCATAAACCCATAAGTACGCTTATTTCTGCGACAAAAAAGTGGTGCGCGCCTGGCCTGAAGAGTAAACTCCAGTCGTGCGTCGGAGCTGACACACACACTTTTTTTTTACTCATTTTCCGATAACATCAAAAAAGGGAATAGGTACATAAAATAATTCTCGTCATTTGAGTGCTGATTGATTTGAGTCTTAGACGACGCTGCTTTCACCTTTATCTTTAGTATTTTCAAACTAGTCCGTATAATCAAACAATAATAATGTACTTGGGTTCTCTGTTAATAAGAATAATGAAATTAGTTTAAACTTTAAATAATATGTATTTAAAACAATTGTTTCTCAACAAAATTTTTGATTTGCTCTTGAATACTCTAGAATTTTTCTGGCCAGTACTAAAAAAATAGGGTGAAACTTCTTCTTTCATCTTTTTCTTCTATTCTACTCAGGATACTTTTAATCCATCGTGACAGTCCACGTTCATGGACGCACCGCCTTATTGGGACATTCTGTAACAAAGCAAAATTAAATAGTAAAATTATAAACGACATAAGTAGATAGGATATCACCAATACTAGTTGCGAAAATCTAATTTTTCTCAGGCCTTGCTATTCATTTTTTACACGGTTCTTTCTCTGTCGGAATCGGAATACTGAAAATATCAATTTCCCCAAATATGGGGGTAATTTTTATTTTATATCTAGTCATCCCCAACTTGGATTATAAACCGACTGATTTATTTAGCCGTCTATGTAAGCTGGCTTCTATCGTAGAATTATGCTACGCAATTTGACCGATTTGCAATATTTACATGTCAAAATACTCCGAGTTATTTTGAAAATAATTTACAGATTTTTCCTATTTTATCAAGTTTTTTCATGATATAACTAATGATTTAACTTTGTAACTTGATTCTTGTGAGATTTGAGAAAGAAATAGGAGATCAAAACACAAAAAAACTTGTACTTACGCATGAAATGTAAAATCCGCTTATTTTCGTTAACTGTTGCTTTTCAAACCAAACACTGAACACCCCACCATTTTTGAGGCTACACACAAACACTCCACATCCGTTAATATGTCAATTATCTGGTAATAATAATTATTTAATACACAAAATCTTCTATTTCCATACCGCTTTTGATATTATCTGATTGTTTTGCTTCGAATTTGAAGTGTGCCAATAACCCGACCATGAAAAAATGCTCGGTCGCTGATAAAGACAAAACATGGCACTCTTTTCTATTTCTTCTTTTAGGAATCGCAATAAGGCTATCTTTATCTATCAAAGCGTGTCAGACCCTTGGTACCTACTAATAATTGTTTATGTTACTGTCACTGTCTTTCAACAGCCGCCATCCATCCGCAAACAAATCGCAGGAGTGTTGCACTGCACTGAACTAGTTAAGGGCGTTAAAGAAGAAATCACAGACAAGATATAGAACTCTTTAGAGAACTTTTAACATATCACCCAAATTACAGGGAGCTTTTCTTTCAGGTGGCAACACTTACACGCACACACCTTAAAAAAAGTGACTTCATTTGATTGTTCGTGCTGTCATGTCTATCTTTTTTTCTTGGTCTGAGGACCAACGTATGATAATTTATTACTGTTCTGTGTTCATACACTGCACTGTGTTGTTGTACTCCGGAAATTTTCTAGTCTGGAAGAAACGAATTTGCTAATAGAAAAATAAAAATTACCTTAATTTTTTTTCCGCATCCTTCAATTGTGCAGGTGGATTCATTTTCGGATATAAAAAAACCGGTAAACCCCACTTGTTCTTTTTCGGCCACGGCCCATTTTACATATTATTACGGCAAAATCTCAATTTAATTTCTAGATCTGTATAACAAATGTCACAGAAAGGCGAATAAAGTAATTGACATACGTCGCAAATTAATTTACTTATCCAGTATTTAGTTGACACTTCAGCCAGCCATTCACAATGTTATCGGGTGACGTTACACTATTTCACCTATTTTTTGCGTTTAAGTAGTAATTTAATTGACATCTTATCTTTCAAGTGCAATTCCAGTATTGGCATATATATTTATATACAGGTATTTAATATCGTAAATAGTTTAGCCATAGAGGTATAGATAAAAACGAAATTACAGCAATACCTCTAATTAGAATATAGGTATTCTTTTATTAGCGGTAATCGTTTGTCAATTTCTACACAGGTATTTAATAAAACCGGCTTTACAATCCCTGCCGCCGAGGCACAAGCATATTGGAAGAATAATATACCAATGTCAACGATTACATATGCTCCAATGACATCCGTAGACTGTGAACGAACTTTTTTGACTCATAAACATACATAGGGGATTTCGCAGCGGGAACGTTTGACTGACATTAACCACAGAGTAGGTATTGACTTAAAAAACAGGATATACTCTAGCCGGTTTCTGCGTCATGAATAATTAATTGAAACATATAAAATAATAATCATACATATAGGTACAGTCGCCATCAGATATATCGCAGCATACAAGGCGTTCATACATATCTGAACATGTACTGTAACGCCCAGTCAATAAGCAAATAGTTCATAGATATCGGGCGTCAAGATTGATATTATATTATACATACGTAGACACTTATTGTCAATCCGTACCCTTGTCTGGTAGATAAATTACTTATATGCAATTGCATTACAATACTATATAATAATCAATACAAATATACCTCCAAGAAAAAAGCTCGTTACGAGTTTGTTCGTTCGTGGATAGAAAATAATCTAGACATAGAGGTTCGAGATTCTTTATTTTTTTGCACCAAATGCAATGTTAGCTTCGCTGAAACGGAATTTGGTGCAACGCGACATGTTGCGTCCAATGAACATACAAGTATAAAATATGATTTCAATAGTGTTCTCGTGAAATTTGTTGTGGGCTGTAATATACCATGGACGCAGGTAAACAATCCGATCTGTTCTTCCTGGAACAGAATACTTACTTAGGCGTTTTTTGCAACTGTCAGTGTAACGGGAATCTTGGAAATGTCGTCCACATAAAACTTTATTCCTTTTGTACAGTGAAGTCAAGGATTTTAGAGAAGACCAGTCGTACTTTGGCCAACAATTCTTAGTCTTTTAGGCGCCTTTGATATGTGTTCCGCATTGTCGTCCGAATGTACCTGTTCTATTTAGCACTGATACCATCTCATCGTCACTAATATAATATCACATGCTGCAATTCTATTTAGTTCTAATTCAATGTCTTCGTCCCTTTCACCTTCGTCTATTATAGGTTCTCCCTTGCATATTTTGTCAGAACAAAATATATACAGAGATGTGCATTTTACTCCAGACATTTTACGTGTACAGTTCCCTTTACATGTTTTCTTACAGTTGCATGCAATTATTTTCAATATAGCTGCAGGTGCTAAGTTATCAGTTGTTTGAACAGGAATTAATCGCGAATCATCTTGTTTCCATCCCCAGTCACGAAGGTCAAGCTTGTTACCAATCCATTGCTGCACTTGAAAATAAACAAGATATACATTTTGTCTCATCGCCATTACTGTAGGTGGTAAAGATGCCAAATCAATGCTGTTTTTAGTGATCAACTGACCAAATCTTTCATACCGTATCGTATTTAAATTATCAATACTACCACCGTATAAGCTACAGTAAAATTCTTCACCAGCTTTAGCTACTCGGCTCCCTTGGGTACAAGTCCTTGGAGGTCAGGTGGAATTATCAGTTGATTATAACGGCATGTCAAACCTTGCATGGTGAGTCGGACTATCCTGAACTTATAGAGCGTCTTTTTTTTATTTTTCGACTTAATCGTCGTGAGTTAACCCGTTGTATATGGATTTTAATATAAATAATAATAAATAATAAATAATAAATATCGGACAACCTAACACAAATCGATCTAGTCCCAAATTAAGCTCAAGAAGGCTTGTGTTATGGGTACTAGACGACGATATACGTACTTATATAGATAAATATATACTTAAATACATAGAACAACCATGACCCAAGCACAAATATTCGATTTAATCACACAAATATTTGCCCTGGCCGGGATTCGAACCCGGGACCGCCGGCTCAGTATGCAGGTGTCTACAAACCGAGCCAAACGTGCCGTCGATATCTGACTCACGGAAGTCTTGAATGTAAAAACTATATTTTGTGATAACAGTATCCAAAAAGGCAATAAAGCTCGCGTTTGAAATTTTGAATGACATGACGTTCGCAATGCACAACATTTCATTTTTTAATCCCTATTCGAAGAAATAGGTTTCTAAAAGCACTATAAAATATTTTGTAGAATTTTCAGACTACCATTTTTTGAGAAAAATGGATATTAATTAAAAGATTATGCTGAGGCTGAAGAATATTAATTTGAAATCATTACGATTTTGTGCAATTAAAAAAAATGTGTCTAGCTACACTCCAAGCCAATGTATAAGTAAAAGTGAAGTATGTATGTGAAGAAGCAATAAAAATCTTATTTCATTCAGCTGATTCAGCCTTAATATTTTTTATTTACTCGCTGTCAGTGTCGTCAATCCGTTGCGTCACTCCGTACTTGTAGGAATACATGTTAGAATTAAATAATTTCAAGTGCTCTTGCGTTGCTTCCACCTCGAAACAATTTGTTTTTATGGCACTTTTTGTATGTAACAGTCCTTTAATGGATGTAGTGTTCAGATTTCGTGTTTTGGTTTTCATTAAATTTACTGCCGAGAATAAACGTTCCACATTGGTACTACTGTGAGGCAGGCAGAGCAGGCGATTTGCAAAAATGGAAAGTAATGGGAACATTTTTGTGTTGTCCCCTTTTTAGTTTCGCCATGTCCGTCTGTCCGTCCGCGGCTTAGCTCCGTGATCATTAGTACAAGAAAGCTGAAATTTGGTATTATTACGCCGTAATGCCGTAATTTGGTATTATTACGCCGACAAAACAGTACAAAAAAACTAAAAAAAAATTTTTTTTTCGGGTATCTCGTACACCTAAAGTGGGGGTGATTTCTTTTTTTCGTTCCAACACTAGTGTGTGGGGTGTCGTTGAATAGGTCTTTTAAAAATTATAAGGGTCTCCAAACATTACTTTTTGATAAAGTCAGCAGTTTTGTAAATATTCGCTCCGGAAATCAAAAAAATAGCGTCCCCCTCCCTGTAACTTTTCAACCACGGATCAAAAAATATGGAAAATTCGTGAAAATGAGGCCTTATAAGTACTTTCAATGAAAACTATATTAAATAAAATCGGTCGAGCCGTTTCTGAGTTATCGCATCATTTCATAATTTTCTTTTAAGTTATCTTCCCTAAGGTTTACGACCTTTTTATAGAGCTTGAAATCTTTCTCGTAAATTAAACCTCTATCTATTCTCTGTCTATTGTGAAGGATGAGCAACTACGGAATCCTACACTGAGCGTGGCCCGACATGCTCTTGTTTTATATTGGAGATATGCCTCCAAAAATCATCAACCTTAACATTGTGTACATTTTCCACAGTAAATAGCAGTTTTGTATTTCAAAGTGTTCTCCACTCTCGATAATGCTCCGTGATGCAGTTTTGTTGGGGAAATATCCCTGGAACAAAAATAAAACAAAATAAAATATATACATACTCATACTACATATACACACATGATAACATATGATGTACCTATTTATTACCTGGATATAATACAGCTACAGCTGCAATGGATCTGTGTTTTCTCTTTAGGTTTGGATACAGCAGACAATCTGGGCTTAAAAAAATTAGACTTTTCAGGTGCTTTCTTTCATTGAATGGGAACCTGGCTTTTACTTGCTTCAGCGCCTCAATATAAAAGTCCAAAGATTTCTGTTTGAATAAATATATGCTTTCTTCAGGAAAATTAGATTGTCTTATGGTAATGGTTGCTATCATATTGTTTCGAGCGTGGGGTCCGTATTTGATACAAAAGGCACAAATTTATCCACAAATTAAAACACAATTTAATTACAGAAATTACACACTCACAATTCACACGAACTGTACTTAAAGCGCACTAATACTTGAAAGAAAGAAAGAAAATACATTTATTCAACAAAAAAACAAAGTTACATGAAAAAAAACGAACATAAATAATCATCGTTGAATAGGACCCCACTCAGCATGATGCCACGGCGAGCCGGGGCGCTGGTTTTCAGTGGGGACCTGCTTATAACTACCTAGATGCTAAAAATACACAAAATAAAATAATAATAACAAACAAATATGTAAATAAATAAATAGGAACACAACACAACGAAATAGATAAAGAAAAAAAGAAAAGAAAAAATAATTAACAAAATGACAAAAAAAATGTATACACAAAAAACCAAACCGCTAACAAGAAATCTGATGTCCAGCCAGACTCCCAAACCCCTCCTCCAACACCAGTATTCTGTAGTATACTATGATTTTGTGAAGAAGCTTCGACATTTTGATTTAAAAGATCCGATTGTTTTTGACGCTCGAATTGGTGGAGGAAGGTTGTTCCAGCACTTCGTGGCAGCGTAGCGAAAGCTGCCACGAAATGCTGCTGACTGGTGCTGGGGATAAACAAGTTGCAGGAACCTGCACGGTCTCACCTGCGTAGACCTGGAGTTATGGGCCCAGATTAACTTTTCGTACAGGTATGCGGGCTGCTGCCGATTAAATACACCAAACATCAAGGTGGCCAAATGCAATTTTTGACGAGTGACCATGTTTAAGATTTTATTCTGTTTCAAGAAAGGCGTCACATGGGCCCGTGGTGGGATGGGGAAACAGAAGCGCGCGCAGACATTTTGTACTCGCTGGATCACCCTCTGTGTTCTGGCCAAGAGGCGCGGCCCGTACACTATATCACAGTAGTTAAGTTTGGAAAGAATTAATATGTCGCATAATCTTATTCTGAGCTCAACATTAATAAAATCACGGATTCCATAGAGCACTTTAAGCCTATAAAAACAGTTACGAACTAAAATCTTAAGTCTTTCTCTCCGATTATCCTTTGCTCGCACTGTATCGCAGTTAAAACGTAACTGTCTGCCGCCGTCCGCCGGCGCCTTTTATATACCGCCGAAACCGCTCTCTCGATGCATTGTCCACATAAAACGAGAATATTCCAGTAAGGTCCAGCCCAAGCGTCGGTAACATTCTAAGCTATAGACGTGTCTCTCTAATCGTGCGCTCTCCGTCACACACTTCTCGAATGTTCTGAGGATAGCTATCTCTTTCTAATAGTGCTATTTTTGTCACTACTACTGGAAATTTCGCCATATACTGCTTTGTACTTCACAGGCCCATAAGGCATAAGGGGTCCTGAAAACGCCTGAAAACGGGTTTTCAGGTTATGGCGTTATCTGTTCGAGAGTTCCCTGAAACGGACTGAAAACATGTTTCAGTCAAGTTGGGTAAAATTTTGATCTTTTGATATGTGATAGAACAACTACTGAAACGGCCTGAAATGACTTTTCAGTCTGCTGAAAACGCTTCTAAGGCACTGAAATCGACGTTCAAGGTTTTTGACCGAACCTACCGGCGTAACAATATTGCCTTCTAAATATATACCATTTATGTGTATACATGGTTAGTTTTATTTTAAAAATCAATATTCAATATTTTTGTTTCCAAAGTTTTATCTTTATGTTCAGATAGGTTTTTTCGGCTTCTGACAATTCTAATAACTCTGGTTTTACAAAACATTCTAATAGTGTTTTATAGGTTGTGAATATTTTGTTATATAGCATGTATAGTTTTGGTTAGCCTGACTGCATCTCCTTATTCTGAAAGAAAGGCTGCGCAAAGCTCAGGAATTCTAAATATAATTCGGTAGTTGGTTCCATGCATTTATCTAATATTGATTGTGCTGCCAGCAATCGGTCAGTAAATACTGCACTTTTAAAGATTAATTTCACAGCAGGTAGTTGTTCTAGCAGTCTTCTCACTACAGGTAACAGAGACATCCACCTAGTTTGGCTAGATGCAGTAATTGATGTGGCTGTACATTAACAAGATCCTGGAAGTATCCGTTTAGGACTGTTTTGTATGTATACATCACGAGCAGTCTTCTACGCCTCGTGGTAATTTATGGCAAGCGTAAGAGCATAGCTGAAAACTGTGGCACACAAATTTCATTTGGAATATTTCTGGGATATCATTTGACAATAATACAAACAACGAATGGTGCTCTCCAAATATTGCAATTACCCCATCAGCGGCAAATCCAATTAAGTTTTATTTTTACGGTATGTCTACTATTTCATTATAAAGACTAATAGCTGTACCATCCACAATGGGTATGAAAGTAAGGAACCCGTCTTAAATTTTTAAGTGGACTGAAGTTCTTACAAGTACTGCCAGATGCTTTGTTTTAGACTTATCAGTACTTCCATTTACTATAAGTGAAAACTTATTTTCTTTTAAATTGTTAATAAGCTAGTTCTCAGCTGCTTGTCCGGTTACGTTAGTTACTATAGCCCGAGCTTAAGTTCTCTCGAGGCTGAATTCAGCAGCTATTTTGGAATCCGGGACATGCAGCTTGCACCACAGATTTTAAGTGCCCAACTATATGAAATCGCAAGTTGTGTTCTGCCATAAAACTGGGTAGCTTGATTTCACCAGCCTTAACTTTATCTTTAAAATTCTTGGAAGCCGATGTTCATGGCAGCACCATATCTTTTCTTGGCTTATTACAAATACCTAAAAAATATTTCCTTATTAAATTGAATAAAATTAAAACTTTGTAACATTCCTACATTCTTTTTTTTTTTTTTTATCTAGCCTGTTTGTGTGTGTCCCACTGCTGGGCAAAGGCCTCCCCTCTTTCTCTCCAGTCGTCTCGCTGAAGAGCAAGTTGCTCCCAAACGTTCTCAAATGCGTACAGGTCATCCCGCCATCTCCGTTTCGGTCTGCCTCTGCACCGGTACCCATCCTGCGGTATCCACTAAGTGGATAGTTTGGCCCAACGTTCCGGATGCATTCGGCAGACGTGTCCTGCCCAGTCCCACTTGAGCTTGGCGGCCTTGACACCCACATCTGTAATGCCTGTTTTGGAGCGCAGTTCGGTGTTTCTGACCCGATCAGTCCTGCGAACTCCAAGTATGCTGCGCTCCATCGCTCGCTGGCAAACCTTGAGTCGGGACTTCTGAGCTTCCGTTAATGACCATGTTTGGGCGCCGTAGGTTAGGATAGGAAGGATACACATGTTGACGAGTTTGCGCTTCAGAGTCAATGGAAGGTTCCCCTTCATTAGCGGCTTCATGGACCAGAAGCTCTTCCAGGCATTTTCGATGCGTCGATCGATTTCTTTAGACTGCCTGTTTTCGAAGGATGCTATCTGGCCCAAGTATATATACTCGTCTACGTATTGTATATCTTCCCCATCTACCTTTACCCTACGTTTCACGCTATTGGTCATTAACTGTGTCTTTGCCCTGTTCATTTTGAGTCCGACTTCAAGACTTGCCGTGCTCAGATCTTGCAACATTTGCTCTAGATGGGGTGCCGTATGGGAGAATAAGACAATGTCATCTGCAAAACGTAAATTGGTTAGCTTTTTGCCACCTATATCGATTCCCATTGTTTCCCAAGAGGTCACCAGCTTTTGGAAGATCTCTTGTAGGCAACTTGTGAACAGCTTTGGAGATAGCGGATCTCCCTGTTTAACTCCTTTTTCAACGCGAAATTTAGGGCCGGGAGCATGCAGGTTGACACTTGCTGTACTTTGTCGGTATATTGATCCAATGAGTTCGATGTAAGTGTTTTCGATATCTTGTTGACGCATGGCGGAAAATACAGCGGAGTGCTTGACACTGTCAAACGCCTTGCTGTAATCAACAAATGCGAGGTAAAGTGGTTTGTTGAACTCATTAGACTTCTCTATTATTTGGTTTAGCGTGTGGAGGTGGTCGGTAGTGGAAAAGTTGGGTCGGAAACCGGCTTGTTCCGGAGGTTGATGTTTGTCCAGCAGTGAGGCAATTCGGTTTTCTATTACTTTTATAAATAACTTATAAATGTGTGAAATTAAGCTGATTGGTCTGTAATTTCCAATATTTGATTTGTCGCCTTTTTTATGGAGGAGAATTATATTTGAGTGACAAAAGTCTTGAGGAAATTTACCACTGTACAAAATGGAGTTATAAAGGTTTGTTAAATAGGGCAGTAAGATGGTTTTTCCAGTTTTAAGTGCTTCCTACATTCAAATGTTAAAATTGTGTTATTGGGTTAGATTTTACAAAAGCAAAATAAACACACGTTTACATATTTTTTTGGGTTTACCCTTGAATCGCCGAGTTACGTCGAATTTTACTTCGAAGATAACGTTTCAAGTAGAGTTGCAAAGTGACGGACACTTTCAAAATGTCCGTGCGACATTTGTCAATTTGTCCGTCACAATCGACATTTACCTGACAAAAATGGACATCTAAAGACACAAACGACATTTATAATATAAATTATGGTTAGCCAAACAATATTTATGAATTGATCAAAATATTTTTTTGATCAATGCTCAACAAAAATAGAGTAAATTGTTTCAGTAGGTTTGTTAAAAATATTTTAATACTAAACAAAACAAAAAAAAAAACTTAAAACTTGTTTTCTAATAACAAAAAATTTAAAACTCGTCGTCGTCTTCTGATTCCACTTGCATCGATTCATTATTGAACTGTAAGGCATCAAAATAATGATTGCCCTCAGATCCGTCAGAGTCTGACGATACCTCGGATTCCATTTCATCACAATAACGCAGGTTTTGTCTTACTGTAACAAGCTTGTTCAGCCGATCTTTAGTTAATTTATTGCGTAACTTCGTTTGGGTGAGTGAAAATAGACTCCAATTGCGTTCTGCAGAAGCAGAGCTTGGAGGAATGCTTAAAATCCTATGAGCTATGGGATAAGCCTCTTCTTTTGAAGCAAAACTTTGCCACCATAGTTGAGGTGCTATGGCTCCAACAGTCGCCCATGCAGAATAGCATTTGCCGAAAAATCCTGTTTTAGTACGAAGTTCTGCGACATTCACCATGACCTTTGTACTATTCAAGGAAAGGTACTCTGTTTGAGAATATACAAAATTAGAAGCTTCAGCCATTTCGTCACTTGTAAGACCTGAGCCAAGATACCTCGGGTCTAATAAATTGGCCGACAAGTGAAATTTTTGAATACAAAATTTGCGAGGATTGAAATAGCAGCCCGAATCAAATGTTTTTCAGTTTCTGAAAGTAGAATACTTAAGCAGATACTATCTTCGATAGACGCAGCAAGCTTCATAAATATGTTTGGCACATCAGAGGCTCTTGCTTCATCCGACTCAGCTTCTGTGACAGCGGTTGCAATTGGTTTTAATATTTGCAGGATATCATTAACTTTATTCCACATTTCGTCGTCTAATAAAGTCTGTACCACGCTTCTCTCTAAATCTGTTTCATCTGTTATGGCCAAAGTTTTTAATGCATCCTTGTTTTTAGAATAAGATTCTAATGTCATGAACAGAGTATTCCATCTTGTTTTGCACGGCAATTTCAAAGACTGTTTAAATTGTCCATAACTGTTCGCCTGGGGTCATTCTACTTTTTAGTGCAGGTTTTGGCACTAGAAGTAACGGATTTGAAAAAAATATTGTGTCATGATAAATAAAGTTATTTCATTATAACTATGCAGACTTATATCTGAACAATTGCAATACACCGCCAGCAGCGAACTTTGTGCATATATTTTTCTGAAAATAAAGTTTTGTCAACCAAGGTACGAAAATCATACCACTTTGATACCAATCAAATTATTTTTATTGCGTAGCTTTAGTCACTCATTATAACAACAACAAAAATACAAAACGTTTTTTAAGAACGTAAATCTTTCTTTTTCATAACTTTAATTAGAAATATCACTAAT
Source organism: Apotomis capreana (assembly GCA_947623375.1). Lineage (NCBI taxonomy): Eukaryota > Metazoa > Arthropoda > Insecta > Lepidoptera > Tortricidae > Apotomis > Apotomis capreana. Next base: position 29,359,345 of record OX392498.1, read on the forward strand.
CACATTTAAAAGACAACTGTGTTACTGTTCTGCACTTTTGTTCTAAAATATTTGACATAACATGTATACGCGTAAAAATATCTTAGCAAAGTATTTAACATTGATAAATATTTATATAAGCTTGCATCTGATATACCTGTAATATAATTTAGAAACCAATTGTACAACTGAAATCGAAAAACCTCAATATAGAAATAGGGACATAATGGTAACACAGTTGTTCAATAGTAACAAAGTTGTTTTAATAGAACATCCTTTTTACAAAAAGATGCTTCATTGGTCTCTTAGATACAACGAACGTTGTAAATAAAAAAAAGTGTGTGTGTCATCTCCGACGCACGACTGGAGTTTACTCTTCAGGCCAGGCGCGCACCACGATTTTTTTTAGTCGCGCGATAATTTTGTCGCTGAAATAAGCTTACTTATGGGTTTATGAAAATCGTGGTGCGCGCACTCTCATATAAATAAACCCATAGACGCTGACGGAACAATTCTACGGGTATGGCTACGCCGGGATTAAGAGCCGTCCAGGCCGTCAAAGCATCGGAGGCGTAAGGAATGATAGCCTTGTCACCATCAAAAGATAAAATTTGAGTGACAAGGTCCACCACCCCACACGCCGAAGCCAGGAAGGCCGGGAGGCTCACATCTCGCGCGCGACGCACGCCCAAACCACCAGTTCGAATCGGCAGAGAAACCTGGTCCCATTGACCTTGGTTAAGGGAGACGTTCAGCACCTTTTCCAAACTCTCCTTCAACACGAAGTCAAAGGAGTCTGTCTGGACAGGGTGCAGCCAGGCTGGCACGGTGCACAAGAAATATGTCAGCTTAGGCACGGCAAAGCAAACTCGCAACATAACGAGGGCTACGTGAGCCGAAAGTTCATTCAACCTCTGCGCAGCCATCAGCAGAAGCAGCTTTCTCTCCTCGAAGGCTTCAGGAATGGCTTCTGGGAATATTGGGGACCCCAAGAGGTTGAAAGATCTCGCCGACAACACTTTCAGTCCGGGGAGCAGAGCACTGAATAAGGGGAAAGAATCGTGTGAGTTGGTACTGCAGGGGAAAAATTCGCATTTGCTGAAATTAATATCTAAACCCAGAGCTTTTAAACGAGGCAGGAGCATGAGCAAGTCTTGTTCCACTTCTTCAGGTTTACCACCTAGGGTACCGTCATCTAGGTACCAGATATTCAATGGGGATTTAACCTCTGAAATTACCTTTTGTATGGCCAGACAGAAAACTAAAGGGCCTAGCGGATCCCCCTGCTGTGCACCAACTTGGGAAAGAACAAGAGGACCATTGTAGAAAAGATTAGAAGCGGAAGAGTATACTTGGAAAATGAAGGGGTAGAGTGATGGCACTTTATCCTTCACTTCGGACAGTAAAACATCACGCTCCACTGAGTTAAACGCGTTTTTTAAATCAATTTTAATTAATAATAATAATAATGAAATAATGAACTTTATTCTGCAAGTAGGCCACAAGGGCACTTTTACATGTCTGAGTCTACCGGCATTTCACAAGAGGAGACCACTGTTGAGAAGAAACGCCGAAAGAAACTCAACAGTCAGTCATTTTTTCAGAAAGCATAAGTACTTAACTATTACAATGATATGAACTTAACTATACGTATTAAAACGGATTCTAAGTTTTTGCTATCTACCGAAAAAGCCCGCGTAGCGTGAATTGCAGCCTCGCAGCCCAATCTTGTGCCAAACCCTAATTGGCAAGGTTGCAGATAAGCTGCCATTTCTTCTCTCACTGCATGGCATCCTAGCTTTGCCGTTAAGCGGCGGAAAGCGCTGCCTATGGCAATGGGTCTTATACCACCGTCTTTTTTTGACAGCGCACATAAGGAAGCACCATAAATATAGGAGCAAACTTCAGGGTTTAATTGACCACTGAGCAAAAAATTACAAAGCTTGGCCAGATGTTCCAGGAGCCGAAAATCGGCGTCTCCCGCAGATGCAGACGTAAGCTCCTTAAGATGAACAGGGCGGATACCATCCAAACCGGCGGCCGAACTATTGTTGAAAGAGCTGAGTGCCTGCACCACTTCCTCCGGCTTAACAGTTAAGGCAGAAATAGATATGTCAGGTTCCGGTGGAAGTACCAGCGGCCGGGACGGGGCTGGATGCTTCGACTGCAGCGTAGCTAAAGTCTCAGGGCTCGACGGCGCCACGCCCTCATCCGACATAAGCACTCGCACTGCACCTGAGATCCCCTTCATGTACTTTACGCTCAATTGTCTTCAGTATGGAGTGTGATCTCAAAGGCGTGGTCTCTGCACCGATGTTCCCACTGATATCAAAAGAAGCAGAGTTAATATTTCTCTTAACTTTCGTGGTTAAATTGCCCGTGGCCGACGCTTCAGGCGATTTGAGTGCGGAATAGGCAAAATACAGTAAACTAAACCATTCGAGAGTGCCATTGGAGTCGATACACTTATCAATGAGGTCGCTCAATTTGGCCGCTGCCAAGTTTCGCGCCCCTTTGGGGATATGCCGTAACACACGTACTGACTGCTTTAACGTAGCTAGATCACCAAAATCTAGATGAATGGGGTTGTTACCATGAGCTTGCTGTGAAACCGACAGTCTAGGGTTGGAGGGGATGACTTGGGGAAAATGTTTATGCATGTGCCCTATATGCACTTTAAGTCCATGAGGGGTAAAAGTTCGAGTTGAGTTGGGACAATGGGGACAGCGCAAGGATGAAGAAGGATCACTCATATTTATAACTAACACTTACAAATAAAAGTAAAAATACAAGCAATTATAATAAAAAAAGATACAATTTAAAAGCCAACATCAAAAACATAACAATTTCGATTTAAACTTCATAGCTTCTTGTCGGTCGGCAAGACTCCCGTCTAGAAAATGAATGGCTCGGTTGTGTTGGATCCTTGATTTATGTATGTATTTATCCTGGAAAGTTTCACGAAATCAAAACCATTCTGCGGCTGAATGCAGGAAAATGAGAGCAGTGGTGATGGAAAAGTATTCACGCCTTCTCTATTTCTAAGCTTAAAGCTGAGTCACAATTAAAGCGGTCTCTCTCTCTACAGCAAGACGTCTTCTTCGATCTTAGCACCATACAAGCACGGCTTAAACACCAAGAAAACACGGTCTTTGCATTGCACGTTATAAAAGTTGTTATCTTGGATATCACAAAAATTCGTTAGGTTTGTTTGGGAGCTGAAACGAACACGTATCTTTTAGCCGATTGTGTGACGGGCGCTATTGTTTCAAAAGCAGCACATTTTACCCGTTAAGCGTAGATTTGATTAAATTTTATTTTATTTATAAAATTTTGTTGACACTCGACATGAAGTTGACATTGACAATTTTATAGTTTGTTTATGTGAACATAATGGTAGTTTAAAAAGTCGTATCTCAGTATACGATCGGGGTAAAAATACGACTTCTTAATTTAGCTGGTTATGCGTTAAGCGTTATAGACTAAGATCCCGATATAAAACGACCTTCACCGAGATGTTTATTTGATGAATGTATTTTATATTTAGTTTAATATGTCAATACATATATTGCATATGGGTTGCCTAACAATTTTTAGTCCAGGGTATGTTTAGTAAAAAATAAAAATATATATTTTTTTAACATTTCACCTATTTGATTATTAGATAAATTCATAATTAAATAATCTTTAATTTTATTCAGTTTCAATTCAATAATCAGACCGTTGCAAAATGCTAGTAGGTATAGATTTACCTGTTTATACCTGGCTACCCGATAGTTGTGACGGGAAAAGAATAGGTAACCTAACGTTTGCATATTCTATGGGCTTCATACTTTCGATTGGTATAGAATTTATCTAATATTAATCAAACCGGTGAAATGTTTAAAACATTTTTTTTTATTATTAGTAAAACATACCCTGGACTAAAATTTGTTAGGCAACCCATATGCAATATATTTATTGACATATTAAATTGATTATAAAATACATTTCATAAAATAAACATCTCGGTGAAGGTCATTTTATATCGGGATCTTAGCCTATAACGCGTAACGCATAACCTGCTAAATTAAGAAGTCGTATTTTTACTCCGATCGTATACTGAGATACGACTTTTTAAATTAGCACGGCAGATACGTTCGATTTTATACCCCATATTTTTCATACCCCGGGCTTATATATGAAAATCGATTCTTAAGGAGTAAACTCCAATAATTTTATTACTATTACTATAACCTTTTTGCTATATCACAGTACTTACATGGGCTAGGCTAGGTTTTTCCGAAGCCATTAAAACTCTCTTTAATCAAGCCGCTCTATAAAAAAGGTAGCAAAGATTGTTTAGAAAACTATCGACCAATATCTCTTATTCCCGTGATATCGAAGATATTTGAGAAGGCTTTCTACGAACGTATGATGTCATTTCTCAATAAATTTAAACTAATTAAATCCGAACAATTTGGATTCCAAAAAGGAAAGTCGACGACATTAGCTGCTTTTACCTTAACTAACAAAATCTTACACTACATGAACCAGAGCTTACCAGTAACTGCAATCTTTTTCGACATGAGCCGTGCTTTTGATTTTGTGTGCCACGAAACTCTTTTGGCCAAATGTGAGCGTTATGGGATTAGAGGCGTAGTCAAGGAATGGCTTAGGGATTACCTGGATTCAAGAACCCAGTTCGTAGAAGTAGTTCAGGTTGATTCTACCAATACTGTCACTGCGCATAAGTCACTTACTAAAGTAAACGAGGTCGGTGTACCACAGGGGAGCATATTGGGCCCCCTATTATTTTTATTGTACATTAATGACCTGCCAAATGCAATAAACTTTGATTGTACGCTCTTCGCGGATGACCTGTCCATTGTTATTCCTTGTCACGATGCGAAGACATACAATAGTGATATAAATCAGACAATTAGTGAAGTTTTGTCTTGGCTACACAAAAATAATCTTAATATTAATGTAAGTAAGACCACGTTCATCCAGTTTGTCAATAGAAATAGCAAGAAATACCCTCTAACTGTCAACTTCGCTGATCATATTTTAACAGAATCCTGTGATGTAAAATTTTTAGGTATTTTCCTGGACGATAAGTGTTCTTGGAGCGAGCATATTAATAAGTTATGTAACAAAGTAAACTCGTTTGCCTATGCCTTATGGAGACTTACAAAGATCAGCGATAAAGACACTGCAATAAAAGCTTACCATGGATATGTTTGCTCCCTGCTAAGATATGGCATTCTTCTTTGGGGAAATTCCAGTCATGCTAAAAGGGCTTTATTAGCACAAAAAAACCGGCCAAGTGCGAGTCGGAGTCGCGCACCGAGGGTTCCGTACAAACACTTTCCATCCCTAAGTGGTTAAGTTAAGTTTGCACCTGGTATGTATAGCGCCCCATATAAATTAGGTGCAAAGTTAGGTATTAAAAAAAAAAATTATGGTTTTCGTAATTTTTCCTTTATCTATGCTATAAGACGTTGCTTCGTACCAAATTTCAAGATTCTGAGTTCACGGGAAGCACCCTGTAGGTTTTGATTCCCTTGCAAGTGTCGAAAATTTGCGGCATAAACGGCTGTATCTTTTGATTGCGTTGGCTTAGAAGTTTGATTTTTTCACAGCTTCAAGGGACAGTAGACCTGAGTAATTGATATAAATTTCAGCTTCATACCTCCACGCGTTCCTGAGAAAAAGGGTCTTGACAGACGGACGGACGGACGGACAGACGGACAACAAAGTGATCCTATAAGGGTTCCGTTTTTTCCTTTTGAGGTACGGAACCCTAAAAACAGTGCATTAGAGCGATTTGTAATGTAGACACTATGACATCCTGCAGACCTCTATTCAGGGACTTGAAACTTTTGACTGTACCAGGCATATATATTTATGAAATTTGTTTATTTGTTAAACTGCATCCAGAATTATTCAATAGACTTAGTGACATATGTAATTTCAATACGCGGTATCCTAATCGTCTAGTTGCTCCTGCTAAAAGGACAAAACTGTACGGTAAGAACGCCTATTGCATGTCAATCAGCATTTATAATCGCTTACATGATGACATCAAAGAGTTGCCAATTAGCTTATTTAAAAATAGACTTAAGAAATGGTTAATACAAGAATGTTTTTACTCTGTCGATGAATTTTTTGATTATTATATAAGTTAATTATGACATTTAATTATTATTTATTGATTGAGGTATATATTTTATTTTTTTAATTTGGGTATTAATAAGTCACAGTTTGTGTTTGACATCACTATGCAGATCTTAGAGTAAGGAATAATTAATAGAGAGCGTGTTACTTAGTAGAAACCAACGACAATATTGCTATCTCTGTAAAGCACGTCAAGTTTCCGCAAGAAAAAACGAGATGACAGTATATTTGTCAGTTACGTCTTTTAAAAAAATGTACAAGCCCATGTGTCAAATTTTCCGTTGTAGTGATGCCCGAATACATTTTATCGATATCGTACCGATATCGATAAAACTACAATTATATAGTTGATAAAGTTATCAAGTTAATAACTTTTGTGCAAATATTTGTTCTTGGGTCATGGATGTTATCTATATATGTATTTATATATTATGTATATCGTCGTCTAGTACCCATAGTACAAGCTTTGCTTAGTTTGGGACTAGGTCGATTTGTGTATGATTGTCCCTTAATATTTATTTATATTTATTATTATATTCTTAATGGACGAAAAGTACCTATTTATAATCAATTATGCACTGCAAGGCTAGCGAACTCTGTAGGTTTTTAGGCAAATGTTATTTTTTTTGTCTGATCGTGTAAATGTAAAAGGGAAAAGTAGATTAAAATTGACTCTTCTGGGCACCGATCGAGCTGAAATTTAGTATATTGGTTACGTCTGACGATGGAACTAGACTGTGGTTAGTAGAAAATTATTATGCAAACTAACGGAATGAACCAAAAAAAACAATTGAAATTGTTATACATTTATAATACATTTATTTTACAGTCTTCCCTTCTCTCACCTTGCTGATTAAACTTAAGATTGGTAACATATCATATTTCTAACAGATGAAAATTAATAAAGATATCTAGAGAGCTTGGCGTCGTGGACACACTAAACAATTTATTTAAATTTAACCTTCTGTATGTATGTAACAAATATAACATACGGTATCAACAATGTCCACCAAAACGTCATTGATTTTTTTAAATATACACCTGACCAGTGACTTTGATTCACAGAATCGCAAAGTATCGATAACTTTTTCTACGTCACTAGTAACCTCACGACAGAAATTAACATAATTGTTTTTATCACTATTTCTATGTTTATTTTAATTGTAGCCTACTTAGATATCATTTGCGTGCAATAATAAACCTATTTCTAAGCTTATAGTTTTAATATTAACATAATTTCTGGTGCATTTGCTGAAAAAACAATACTGAATTACTTACTAATGAAAACTTATATTTTCACCCAAGTTTTCTTTTCTCCCAGAATCCGAATTGCATCCGCGCACAATGCCCGACATTTTCTAAGTTTTGCACGCACTTTCACACTTTTTTTTCATTTAAAAACACAAATATTATTAATGTTTATTTTTCGCCAAAAACAGACGTTATAATGCGACTAAGTTGAAAAGGATTGTCAGGGTTGTCATCATCGCATGCTTACTCGTTTACTTAATATGGTAGCATAATAATTTGACATTTACAGCCGCATTTGACCGATACAGCCCATCTTGACGTTTATGCTCCTTACGCTGTGACGTCATCAACGCTCTATCTATGTCTATTATATAATCTAAGATGCAGATAATCTATTTTCTCTTTGTTCTCCTTTTGTTTTTGCATGCCAGTTGCTGGTGAAATGTGTGAAACTTTATTAAATATAACCACCATTATGTACCATATTTTTTGCAAAATAAAGATATTTGATTTGATTTGATTAGGCTACTTAAAAAATTATAAATAATTGCAATTAGTGTTCGAACACTTCCAAAGGATTAATTTTCCCTGTAAAAATCTTGGAGTATTTTTTGTACTAGATTGTAAAGCACGAATGCAGTCCCTTTATTAGCTGTAAGTGACCCAACTACCATTATCTTTTGCTTTGGCGATGTTCATGTTCCGTTAATTAAGTCTTTGACAACGCGTTTTGTTTTGTGGTACCTTTCCAAAGGCTTTTGTTTTGCTAGGTCTTCTCTATGAGGGTCTAGTTTTATTCTAGCGACATCATGTTGTGTAAAAGATAAGAACATCGAATTTTTATAAAAAAATACTGTCAGTATTTATAGTAAGCCAAAAAAAACATAGTTCGATACGAACAAACCAAGTTAAAGGTATATGTACAATATGTACAAATGTGTTACTATGTTTACAACTGCGTTACCACAGAGTAACGAAATTGTCCGGTAACACAGTTGTAAAATAACATGATATTACCTGATATTTACGAAATTACTTTGTGTTTTGCAAATCTTACAATAGAACACAAATCTGTGACATGAATGCCACGTCTCAATATTTAAAACGTAAGGTAAAAGGTCAAAAACTTACCCTTTTGCCGAGTAACAAAGTGCACACCAAATAAACACACGCGATTCGATTCACAAGATGGGGACGTCACAGTAGCGTCGCACGGTTTGCAGCGATTGTCCCCCGCCCCGCAGTTTGTTATTCACAAGCAAAGGAATCGAGCCAGCGACCAGCGGTACTGCGATATCTAACAGTTTAATAAAAAAATCCAGTAACATAGTTGTACCGTACTATACCGTGGGTATATATTGTTTAGTAGGGACAAAATTATTTATTTTATTTTTATTTTTTGTAAACTAAACAGCTAAAAAATCTAAAATGAAAACCAAAAAATGCGCGCATATTTAATAAACATGTAAGTTTTTTTCACATAGGGCTGCTTTGAAAGAAAAACACTTTTTTTGGTTAAGTTTGATTGCATATAGTGACGGGGACATGTTGCGTTACTATGAAAAACAACTATTTTACCATGAAGGTCCACTTTGTGACCTGTGATATATCTTAAAATTTCCAAAAAAAACTATATTCAATGATCATTAAAGTTGAAGAAATAATGCGGCAATTTAACATATTGCGTACATTTTTATTTTATTTTATTTCAAAATGTCAGTTTCTGATTTTCTTTGCCGGGGGACACAAAAACCTGCACTAAAAAGTAGAATGACCCCTGTATGTTTTCAAAACATGCCAGCAAACGATGTCTGTTTTTTATAGTTTTGATAATCGAGCTTACTGTGTCCAAGGTATCCTTTATTGCCTTGATTTTCATTATATCACTATTGACGTTGACGTCCCGGATAAACAGATTTTAAATAAATTGGTTGGGGTGTGGTTAGAATAAAATTGAGCACACCTTTCCTATTCACGTCCGTTCATCCATCTGTGTCAATCTGAAAATCAACGTCTGCTAATGACGTTGATTTTCAGATTACCTTCCTTCCTAAGTTATACCAAGCTATCAAAATTTAGATGGCCTAATCTCTGATGCCATAACATCATGTCCTTAGAGGAAGACTATTTTGTCAGATTGGCTCTACCGACAGTTACAAGTCTGTAAACTCTCCCAGATTTCCTAGCCTTTAAAACTACCTTACCAGACTTTAATACATTACAATCTGTATTTGTAAAATTAATTGTAAAGCCCTTAGCGGTTAAAGTCGACACAGATATCAGGTTCACAGTAAGGTCCGGTACAAACATTACATCCTTTAAAGTTATGTCTATCATAATACCATTAAAGTTCACCGTAAAATGTACGTCACCTTTTCCTTTCACTGTCAACTTCTTTCCATCAGCAACACAAACTTCCTTCGTCAGTGATTCATTGAGGGATCCAAACCATTCTCGACATCCTGACATATTGTCCGTTGCGCCCGAGTCAATGATCCACGAACTGTCATTTCTAGTCGTGTTAAGTGCAGTCAAAACCATAGAAGTCGATACATCCAGCTGCGGACAGTCCTTCTTGATGTGACCTTTAGATCGACACTTCCAACACCACAGTTTCTTCGTGTTTGACGAGGAATTAGCCTGTTTCGATGTACTAGGCGCATATTTCTTGCCGCCTCGGGAGCTGGTCTTGCAATCACCACGATTCTGTGTAAACAAGCAGTCATCAGGACCACCAGTGCTTCCCTTCCATCGCTTATCCTGAAGAAGTTTAGTTTTAACCATATCCGTCGTTATATTAACACCTGAGTGTTCCAGAGCCATAACCATGAGCTCATAGTCCTGAGTTAACCCTTGAAGCATTATAGCCGCAAGAAACTCATCATCCAGAGGCTTCTGCATGTTATTCAGCTGTTCAGCTAGCGACAAGATCTCATTAACATAAATCTCCATGCTATCAAACTGCTCCAGCTTAATCGAACACAAGTTTCGAAGACATTATGACAACCTTCTGTGCAAACCGGTGTCGTCATACGCCTTTTTTAAGGCATTCCATACATCCTTCGCCGTCTCAGCGTTCACAATGTGAGGATAACATGACTTTTCAACACATAAACAAAGCCGCGCCCGAGCTTTTTCCTCTACGCGAGCTCTCAGTTCAGCGTTCTCACCTTCTGCGGTTACGGCTTTTCCGGTGATACAGTGCCACAAATTTTCTAAAATGAGAATATTTTGCATTTGAAATGCCCAGTCACGGTAATTAATGGTGCCTTTCAGCTTTTCCATCGCAATTGCCGACTTGGAATACTCACCCATATTTCGACGTAATAAATATAATTCACAAAATATTTACGTATATTGCACCATAACCTATTATTAATTAAAAGCAGCAGAGGGCAGTAAATACATGAATATATATTTAATATTAGTACGATTTTGTAAAAACATGACACTAGGAAAACACACCATTGACACACCGAGCAAAAAGCCAACTAGACAGCAGTTCAAAATAAAAAGAACTTACAACTAAATGGCCAGCGTTATATTCCAACAACAGTTTGTAGTCACACTTTTGTCTACTAAAAGTGTGTCTTACTTGTATGCCTCTGCTCCGGGATTCAGGTACACATGGGATACCTTCGTTTTCGGTCAGAACTTCCGAGTGTTCTGACAATGGTTCCGCCTTTCTTGGTCAACATGTGGGGAGGATATTATTTAAGAATGGAACACTCGGTTTCAGCCTGGCCCGAGCACTTCCGTTCTTCCATTTGTCAAAGTTTAGTAAATAATTTTCGACCTGAGTAATTTACATATTACTTCTTGGAATGCACGAATGGAACGTGTCGACAAAGTGTATAAAACGAATTGCAAAGCTAAAACCCGATGAAAAGAAATACAACAATTAAGCTTAGGCCTAATAATACAACTGATGTTTTTTACTCAGAACTAGATGGTCCGGTTAACTTCGTTTTACACGTAGTAACTTGTATATAATCTGTGGTTTTACCCAAATCTATCAGTTTATCACACTATACTAAAATTATATGACCGACACTTATGTCAACAAAATAAAGTGCGTACATTTTTTTTCGGTTAGTACCGCTTGCGCCACAGCACTATTTTTCAGACCTAAAAAACTGGCAACACATACAATTTCATTCATGTCTTTCTTTGCTAAATTAAGTTTAAACTTATTAGTGTCAGGACTCTTCTGACCTCCAATGTCCAATTCCCCGAATGTCCTGTCTCCGTATCCTCATTCCTCGAACGTCAAGCCTCGAATGTCCGATCCCTGATCGGGGCAAATAACATTTCTTTTTTTACGTGTTGGGAGGCTACTGCTGGTCAACCCACCAGCGGAGTCGCAGCTGACGTCCACAGGGCTTCATGATACAACATTCTGGACCTTCTCACAAGTTATCGCCCGGGGCGAAGTGACTGACAAAAAAAAGCACGCAGCTCGCGGGCTGTAATCCCCGGTCGCCGATTGGTGTCACTTCTGAGCGATACAGATCTTAATCCGATAAGCCATTTTTGCGTGATTGATACTTACATACATACATTGCAAGTTAAATAAAAGCTTTTAAAATAAATAGTTATCTCAGAAAAAATATAAAAACGAAGACGGACTTTATCTTTCTAAGCAGAATTCAGAAAAGTAATAAGTAAGTAAGTAAGTAAGTAAACACTTTATTGTACACAAAAACAGTTACAAAATTCATCTATTACAAATAACATATAGGTACAAAGGCGAACTTATCCCTATAAGGGATCTCTTCCAGTTAACCTTTGAGCAATTGAGTGAGTACGAGAAGAAGATAGACAAACTAACACCGTGTACAAAAAGGTATTAAAAATAATAAGACTACTAATAATTACACATATAAACATTGAGGTATTATATTATAGAGCCACAGACCCGAACAAAAATGACAAAATAAGTGGCACCGTTGTCATATTCAAGTAGATGCCAATAACGCTTATTTTGTAATTTACAATAACATAATAACGTCGTAAAAAAGAACTCTTTGCTCAAACGTTTAAGTGTCAAATTGACTTACGTTCTTATTACCACAAATATTTTTCGTGTAAATTAACTTTTTTAGCGTATTCTGACTCATGTCTCTTGTCAAACTTGGAACATGGCACGAATGGAGCAGATTTTAATATTTTTACAAACTAAAAATATTTAATTATTATTTTATTTAGGTATTTGTTTGAAGTAAATAAACTCGTAAATCGTTATAATAACAAATTAAGTTAAGTTTTAACAACTACATAAGAGGGTCCAGACACTATCAGTCGTCTGGTAAGAACCAAAACTCACTAAAATTTCTGTCACTGCTCTTCAAAATCTCGTATCTAGTAAATTCATTGACACTGAGATACGAGCTTTGTTATAAGTAGGTATTTATTACTTAGTGAGTTTTGGTTACAACTCATGTTCCAGTAAGTGAAATCAGAGTAAGACAGGTGCAAAATATTTGCATTATTAACCCTTTAAAGTTTGATTTTATTTGTCGGTGGCGTGGTAACTATGCACGACAGCACACGAGGCGTTCTTGGCGTTCAAAGGTTTCAACTGACTATGTCTAGACCCTGTGACAAAATAAAACAATAACAACAGAGCATTTTTTTTTATTAATTTAAGATTTTACTGAGATAACATGTGTCACAATCATATCTGGTATCACTATACTATTTACATACTATTTACAAAATAATTGTGTCATAAATCAATTTCTTATAAATTGTTTGCTAAGCAAAATATTGTCATTCCTTTTACATTAGGTACAGTCTTACCAAAAAGGGTAGAAATTAAAAAGTGGCAATACTGTAGTGTCGTCCCTTTCAAATGAAATGAAATGAAATAATTTATTCAGTAAGTAGGCCACAGGGTCACTTTTACAAGTCAAAGTATGAATCTACCGGCATTTCGCAAGAGGAGACCGCTGTTGAGAAGAAAGCCGAAAGAAACTCAACAGTAAGTAATTTTTTCGTAAATAATATTTAAATTTTAAAACAATTACATTACATTTATGTTATAATTACATGGGTACACGTAAAGGAGAAGTATAGATACTCCAACTCAATGTTAAGTAGAAACATCAAAATAAAATTTTAACGATCAATTTAAAATATTAAATATACCCAGAGATGTATAGTCTCTAGGTGTCAAAACATACAATAAAATACAATTACTTAATTAGTTTAATTCCACAGAGATGTATAAGGTATCTAGGCGTCAACGTAAATAATTTACAATATAAAATAATAATTATTATCTTTCTAATCAATTTAAGAAAACGGGGACGACACAACAGTGTATTGTCACTTTTTAATGTCTACATTTTTTGGTCAGACTGTATGTGGGTTTATTAAAATTAACATTCTTAATCGATCTCAACACAAGAAGAACCATCAATTCACACAAGAATACAGGCAACTACACAGTATTTTAAGTATTTTTAATTTCCTTGAAACAAATTTAATTTGTTGTATAACTGTCTCTTCGACCTGCATTTTATTTTGATGCTTTCTTTTTTTGCAATATAGTGGAGTCGGACAGTCAGGTAACGGTCGGCAATGGATTTTATAAGAACAATTCTATGGTTGTTGTTGTGATTTTTTACTGTGTTTGAATCAAAGCTCTCTGACTGCATGAACGATTTTAATACTGTTGATGCGATTATGGAACTGTCCAGTTGTTTTCCCATCTTCTGGTTATGTCTTATGTGGATTTCGGTTTTTTTGCATACAGTAAAAACATCTTGCGATGCGTAAAAAAGTCCACCCAAATTTTTTATGTCGATCAATTTATGAAAATCGTATATTTCCTTAGCCAAAAGAGAATCAGTGCAAATATCGCACCGAATCGATTTTATTAATTTGCGTACTACGTATCCAGCAATATATCCTACTATTTGCTTGATATATTCGGAACCGTTTACAGAATCCTCAAGATCGCAGGATAATATGTCACAGTTTGCCTGTATATTTGTATCTATTGCAGATTCTTCGTGTGTCTCGCTGTTGGTTTCATTATCAATATCTGCGCGGTACCCAACAGATGTATTGTTTAAATGACTTATTGTGTTCTGACCGCTTAATATTGGGATATTTTCTAGTGGAATTGCGTTGCCTGTAAATTTTGACCCTAATTCCAAATGCATTAAAAGCTTTTTATACGCTGATTTCATCTGGACGGTGTTGGGATTATTATTATATCCCCCCTGACTACGTATGTTGCCGAAAAACAGTTCGATATGGTCCTGACTTAATTTGTAAGATAAGAGATACGACATGCTTTGCGATTCGGCGATCAGAGTTCTGTACAGATATTCCAAGCTTTCTATACATATGACGAGACCTATGACACCAGTACCTGATTGTGCTTTCCAGAGCGGAGTTTCTTCAGTAAAGTATAAGACTCGAGTTTCCTTTTTTGATTTGATTGTCCTTTTACGACGTTCTTTAATAGTTAAGGACATAAAATAACGCTTTGCTTTAGCAAGATATGCAAGAATATCCTCTGCGTTATTTTCACTGAGAGGTTTTTTAAATCCATGATCATTGTGGTTTCTTGCGTTGAGCACGTCAAAAATATTATTTACAAACATTATAAATTCGACAGTTGCTGCAGATGCTGTGAAATCAGGTAAATGCAAATCCTTTTCGCAAAACTCAATCGCTTTTGCCACACTACGACTTAATAGCTGCGTTGCTAACTTTACCTTCATGATTTCATTTCTAAAAGAAATATGTCGGTGTGTTAACTTGTTTGCCAGGTGCAATTCCTGGTTTTCCTGTAATTCGTGAAGAGCAGGAATGAAAGACCATTTTATAGCCGTATTATCGGCGTTATAAAATATGTTTTTACTCTCTAGTGTGTTCCTAATCAATTTGATCATGTGGCATGCATCCAGTAAGACTGCCACATGATAATCGGCCGAAGGGTGTTTGAAATATGTTTTTATATTTGTTGGATCATCAATTTGACAGCCTAATAGTTTGATCGTGGATATGTTCGTTTTGCAACCGTCAAAAGTAACGGACACGACTTTGACACCTATGGAGTGACACTTTTGTAATGCAATATTGATTAAATTTGCTTTCATTTCTGCTTTCAGGCTTGCGATGAAGAAATATGCTAAAGGGATTTTAAATGAGTCATTTAGTCCTACTAGCATCATTACATACACTTGTGTTGCTATTTCTGTGGAATCATTCGTTCCAAGGCCCATGTCCACTAACCCTTCATAAAAATTGCCGGATTTATGTTTTTTTTGCGGTCTAATGTGCATCTCATCGGCGACCAGTGCACAAACTATTTGTTTTTGGCTGTACTTCACTTTATCTTTTAGTCTATCTATAGCTTCAGCCGTAAAACCCGGTTCTGCATCTATACTCCTGTACCAATTACACAAAGTATTGGGGTGAGGCAAGCATGTGTCGAAAATTCTTCGGACATATTTGTATGCTGCTGGTGAATAGAAATGCAATGTTAGTGCGAATTTTCTAGCACCAGGAGGATATTTTGCAAAAGGTCTTATTTTATTTTTTATATTTTTTAAAAATATGGCGTTAAATGTGTCCGTAACTTCTACATACTTTGATAAATCCTGAAATACAGATTGTTCTATGCTTTCGCGTTTATTCAACATTGAGACAATAGTCTTCAAGCTCGATTTTTTTTTCCTCAACCTTTTATTTTGTTTTATTAGATTTTTTATTATTTTATTTTTATTTTCTATGGTTTTGCGGCAAATTCTGAGTTCGTTCTTGATTTTTGTTCTTCCAGGACTGTCCAATACAGAACCAATACTTAATGAGGTCGATGGAGTTGGGCTTTGTATTGAGATCTCCCTGAGTCCGTGTGTTTTCTCGAATCCATTAGCAATATGCAGCGTCTACAAAAATAAATATCATAATAACAACAAATATTTAAATATAAAGTGATAAAGTGCAAGTTGTAATGTAATAAGATTTATTAAACAGTTGTTTTTAATCATTTGATAGAAGCAAGACTACAAACACGTGAACGCCATAGAAAAATTTAAACTAGACAACTATGTTTGATGAATCTTATACATGTGTATACATAATATAATTATGTTAAGGTATAATAGTTTAGTACTAACCTGTGACGTTTGAGCAACATTTAAAGTGTCATTATTTGTATTATATACATTGACGTCCGGCATCTATAAAAACAGATAGAAATAGTTGAAATTCCCCACAGTAATATAAATATATGCTTGTCAAGTTAACAGAATTGTATACTTACTTGTGACGTTTGAGAAACATTTGAAATGTCCTTATTTACATTATGTACTTCCACGTCCGACATCTATAAACACAAACACAAGATATAAAGTTAATCTTGACAACCCCATACTGAACCCGAAAATGCG
Organism: Apotomis capreana; assembly: GCA_947623375.1. Taxonomy (NCBI): domain Eukaryota; kingdom Metazoa; phylum Arthropoda; class Insecta; order Lepidoptera; family Tortricidae; genus Apotomis; species Apotomis capreana. Next base: position 29,376,147 of record OX392498.1, read on the forward strand.
AATTCCCTTTATGCAATCGTTTAGTTTTCCTATGACTACTACTACGTTAAAAGTAGGTACAGTCGAGTTCATTTACATCTACACACTTACGAGAACAAAAATATCTGAACACGACCCTATTGTCATGGGCATAAAGTTGTGTTCAGATATTTTTGTTCTCGTAAGTGTGTAGATGTAAATGAACTCGACTGTACAACGATCTCGTGCTTTGACTTACGTGCAAAACTGGTTCTGCAGATTTTATCAACTTTTTCATGCCCTTTTTGGTGGTATAAATATCTGACTGAGGAAAATGGCGAGAGCAGACAAGAGACGAATTATTTGGTTTGAAATATTGTTCGTCTCTTCCTCTTGCTACATGTGACCTCCATTTTTCCCGTCGTTGAGGATCGCGTGGGTATCTTAAATCGTAAAAATAGGATTACTATTTATTGCACTCATTTATTTATTAATAAAATATAAAACTATATAGCGACTCCACAGATTTTTGTTCCGTGATAACGTGCATTTTGTAGGAACAAAATTAATAATTCTAATCTAAGAAATGCTATTATTTCACATAGGATTTGTTAATGAATCAATAGAACTTACGTAAAAAAGAATATTCCGTCCTTTTTTTTAATTTTATAGCTATTATTTTTACAAGTTTTTACCGAACATTTGGTCATTTCTGAGACCTGTCAGTGTCAATGGTCTAAACGAGACTGACCGCCCAACTAATGCGATTTGTGATTTTGCATTAGTTGGGAGGGTGCCATTTTTTCCGTCTGATTGTGTGTCCATGTAATTAATACGTCAATGCATATAAACTATGAATACATACACATACATACATATATATATATATATAATGTAATACAAATATACACATAAATATAAATACATTGTAGATCCAATTCACAAGTCATTGGAAAGCCATAACTTCTTAAGATTCGTCTTGAGCGATGCTACAGATGGAGACTTCCTAAGGGACAGTGGCAATTCGTTCCACAACTTCACAGCGCTCACTGTGAAAGATTTAGCGTACGTACGCGTCTTGTTTGACGGTACAGCCAGAGTGAGATTGGCAGACGACCGCAAGCGGTGACCACTCCCATCGGCCATATATTTAAACCTTTCACTGAGGTAAGGAGGTGAAGCAGGGTTGTAGAGAACATTAAAAAGCAATGACAGGACATGCAGGTCTCTACGCTGACGTATTGGCAGCCAACCCAGCTGCGCTCTAAAGGCGGACACGTGATCGTATTTGCGCAGTCCGAAAACATATTTTATGCACACATTTTGTAAGCGCTCGAGCTTGTCAAGCAGTTCCTCTTTGAGATTCGTCATAGCAATATGTCACCATAATCCAGAAGGGGCAGCAAGAGTGATCTGGCAAGAGTAAGCTTGGTGGACATTGGAAGGAAGTTCTGCAGGCGCCTAAGTGAGTGAAGAGATGCGAAGAGCTTCCGGCTGACCTCCGAGATATGCGGAGACCAAGACAATGTCTGGTCCATGGTGATACCTAAATTCCTAACAGTAGAGGAAAAAGGGATAGGAATCCCACCAAAAAGAATATCAGGCACCACCATTTCCGCCAGCTTATTCACAAAGTGAGGACTACCGATGACAATCGCTTGCGATTTTTGTGCGTTTACGTTTAAACCAAAATTATTAGCCCAGCTGTGAATGTATTCTAAATCTGCATTGATTTGATCAATATGCGATGGCAGATCCTCAATACTAGCCGCCGCATAGATCTGCAGGTCATCTGCATAAAGATGGAACGAAGATCTTAGGCACTCTGTGATCCCACTAATGAAAATCGAAAAGAGAAGAGGAGAAAGGACCCCCCCTTGAGGGACACCAGCGGAAAGTTCACGCCATTCCGACATTTTGTCGTCGACCCTAACCCGCTGGCGTCGACCAAAGAGGTAGTCGTGAAACCAAGATAAAGATGAGTGAGACACATTTAGTGAGCGAAGTATGCCAAGAAGGATATCAAAATCTACCGTATTAAAAGCGCTACTGAAGTCAAGAAGAACGAGAACTGTAAGTTTTTTGTGTTCAATATTAAGACGAATGTCATCAGTGACTTTAACCAAAGCAGTAACTGTGCTATGCCCGGGGCGAAAACCAGATTGGAAGGGATTGAATAATGTATACCTATTAAGATGAGACAGGAGACGGCGATTGACAAAGTGTTCAATTATTTTGGACAAAACTGGGAGTATGGAAATAGGGGATAATAAAATTGTAGTCTTAAAATTATGATGTTGTCAATTCAAAAATTAAATAACAACATGTCTCTAATCTTTGTAAACTGCTCCCTACTCCACCCAAAACTTGGCCAACTGCTGATCAGTAGTTATATAATTTAATAAAAAAATACAATGCTTTTAGCCATTTTCTCTTTAACAAAGCTTTGTTTGATCTCTAGGTGATCCCTAGACGTCATGGACCAAGTAACCTCTGGACATGACAAGCGAATAATAATACCGGGAGGGAACGGGACAACTATTTACAGAAACCGTTAAGAGCGACAGAGACATAGACAAGATGTTTTGTCCTTATCAGAGTTCCGCTTTTTTTTGTTTAGCGGATGATTGTCAAATTGACAGAGCTCCGCTAAATACTGCCGGGCAATCCAAATGTGCGTTGTAGCCTACTATAAAACAACGAATATTGTGGATAATTTTACATTTCGAAAGTTTATATATGAATAATAGTGAGTGCTATTAGCTATAGATTTGTAAAACAATAGTGCGTTGCTCCATAATTGGCTGTAAAAGCGACACTGGCCAAAAAAGTGAAAATATAAGCTTTCATAGGTAAGTGCCATGTTTCGACTTTGCTTTTGCTTGATTTCTGCAAATATATATTTAATAATTATTTATACGATAAATAGCACAGCAAAATCATATCAAAACATCAGAAATCTGGTTAAAATCTCATTTTGTAATATCTTATTTTTAGGTATTACCCCTACAAATTCAATAGTCTTTACGTCTTGTCAGTGTCAGTAGTCTTTACTCCTTGTCTTCACCTTTACTTGACGTTCCGCCGCGTTTTTTTACTGCTTTTTAATTTATCTGCTTTATTCGATTTTAAGGGATACCAGTATAAGAATTGGTAAATTACCCTTAACTCATGGAGTTTTACAAATATATTTTTTGTTTTAGATTTCCAAAACATGATCCTGCTTTACTCCAATGTTGGATACGTGCAACAGGACGATCGACTTGGGAACCAACCAAAAATGCTTGTATATGTTCACGACAATTTTGTTTAAAGGACAGTAAACATCTTGCCTCATGCCTTGCCTCCTATGGGCTATCTTGCTGCTCTCTCGAAATTGTAATCTATACATATAAACGGACAAGTCCTGACTGACTGACTGACTGACTGACTGACTCACTCATCAACGTAGAGCCGAAACTACTGAACCTAGGAACTTCAAATTTTTAGAATAGATCAAGTATACGATGCAAGCAAGCACTAAGAAGGGATATTTCGAAACTCGTCCCTTAAGGGTGTCAAATCGGGGTTGAAAGTTTGTATGAAACTTACGTAATTTTTGAGTTAGAGTAATAAAGCTTTGTGTATAGATTTTCGATCTAAAAACAAGAAAACTAATTTCAGGATTTTTGAAAACTCATTCTTTAAAGGGGTTAAATACGGGGTGAAAGTTTGTATGAGGAACTTGGATTTATTTGAGAAAGAGTGGTAATATTTCGTGTACAGCTTTTTCTATACAAAGTAAGAAAACAAGTTTCAGCATTTTTGGAAATTCATCCCCGAAAGGGGTTAAATGCACATTGAAACTTTGTAAGAAAAACGTGGTCTATTTGAGTAAGGGGTGCATTCTTCTACGTGTAGACTGATCATCAAAAACTGAAAACATGAATTTCAGCGTTTTTGAAAATTCAACCCCTCATGGGGTAAAGAGGGAGGTGAAAGTTTCTATGAAGAGCTTGGGATTCTTTGAGTAGGAGTGGTAATATTTCGTGGACAGGTTCTTATTTGCAAAGTATGAAAACAAGTTTCAACATTTTTGGAAATTCATCTCCGAAAAGGGTTAAATGGACAGTGGAACTTTCTTGGTAAACGGGGCTTTTTTGAGTAAGGGGTGCATTCTTTTACGTGTAGACCCTTCATTAAAAACTGGGAATATGGATTTCAGCGCGTTTTTGAAAGTTCAACCCCTAATGGAATAAAGTGGGAGGTGAAAATTTGTATGAAGAGTTTGGGATTCTTTGAGTAGGAGTGGTAATATTTCGTGTATAGGTTCTTCTATCCAAATTAAGAAGCATTCGGCATTTTTAGAAATTCATCCCCGAAAGGGGTGAAATGGACGGTGAAACTTTATTTGAAAATCGAGTCTTTTTGAGGAAGTAGTGCATTATCTTGTGTGTACACTCATCATCAAAATCTAAGAACACGTATTTCAGCGTTTTTGAAAATTCAACCCCTCATGGGGTAAAGAAGGAGGTTAGTTTCAATGAATACCTTGAGGTTCTTTGAGTAACATTACGTGTATAGATTCTTCTATACAAAGTAAGAAAACAAGTTTCAGCATATTTGAAAATTCATCCCCGAAAGGGGTTAAATGAAAATAGAACTTTGTATGAGAATCGGGCCTTTTTTGAGTAAGAGGTGCACTATTTTGCGGGTAGACTCTTCATCAAAAACTGAGAATAATGATTGTAACATTTTAGAAAAATTCAACCCCTAATGGGATACGCTGAGAGGTGACAGTTTGTATAAAGAGCTTGGAATTTTTTGAGTAAGTGATAATATTTCGGGCATAGGTTAATTAATCATTACAAACAACTCTTCACCATAAATGAACTTAAAAAGTAAGAGATGCATTTTTTAATATTCATCCCCTAAGCATGTGAAATTGAAGGTGACAACATTTTCATGTTATGAATAATTAGGTATGCGGGTTTTTTTGTAGAATATTGACTAAAAATTGAGAAAATAAAATTCAGTTTTTTATGGAAATTCATCTCCAAAATGGGTCTAATGGGAGGCGAAAGTTTGGATGAGAAAAGATGAGATTGTTTTCGTAAGTCTGGGGGGGTATTCGACCAATTTTAGAGATATAATGGAGATCTCTCATTTTCATCGCCATCCGTCACTTTTTACGTGTGCCTACTTGACAAGTGGCGATATCGCAACTTCGTCAATTCGGACGCGCAAAATTTTCGTTTCCTTTGTATGTGACGGCATAAATAACAGGCGCATACTTTAAATTGACCGCATAGTACGTGAAATTGGTCCGTTACGTTTCGTTCAAAACAGAAATTTATATACATGAATAACATTTTTGACAATCATTATCGCCTTCGTATTTCCAAAATTGAGATGAGATATGTCACTTTTAAGCTCATCGCATTTAAATGACAGTTCAATGGCGATATAACTGTTATCTAATGGAGATTTGACGTTTGGCGATATCTCCAACGGCATTCTCGAATTGGGCCCCTGGTCTTATTCCGTGTGTCAAAACACTACTCTCAGAAATTTTTGAAATGTACGAGTATTGTCTGAGTAAAGGCGGAAGATGAAAGTTCTTGTGAGGAATATTTTCGTGTATAAACTCTGCATTAATTTTTGGAAAGTTATGTGTAGGATTGATTGACAAAACGGTTCCGTACCGCAAGAGGAAAAACGCAACCCTCAAAGGATCACTTAGTTGTCTGTCCGTCTATCGAATAAAAAGAAAATTAAAACCATAATAAGTACTCAGGGCTGTAATCCTTTGAAGTCCTCAAAAAACCAAACTTTAAGTTATAACGTAAAAAAAAACCGGCTGTTTACCTATGCCACAACAAACGTCGATACCCTCAAGGGAATCAAATATTATAAGGTACTTAGGTATTTTCAGTTGAACTAAAACTATAAATTTGGCAAGTAATAGCGTGTCTTACTCTCTTACTACAAGTACTTATAGGGAGTAATCTGAAACTATACATTACTAATTAAATAAAAAAGTAGTTTGTACTTAAAGTACGTAAAACAGTTTTCTAACGGTGACGTTAAATTTGCCACTTAGTATATTTTATCTTTTCCTTAGTAACGTCGTAATGTGCAGTGATTTCATAGTTCGTAAAGAACCCTCTGTGCGCGAGTCCGACTCGCACTTGATCGGCTATTTGTATTAACTGAGAATACTGATTTAAACATTAGAGGAAATTCCTACCCTTAAGAGGCCTTATTCCTTTTAAAATATTTTTTTTTCATATTATGACAAATATATTGATAATTTCAACCAACTTATTGAAGTAAATAATACTTTTCCACGAGTTCTAGGTATTAACATAGTTATTCCATGCTTTCATTGCGTGCAGTCGAAATAAGTTGAAAAAACTAATTTTCCGCGTGAATTTTGACAATTTCGAGTAGTTTTTGAAACAAAAATTATTACTGAAAAACTCAAACTGTAGGTTTCAAATATATATCAATAAATCCCCATAGCCCTGTTCTAGGTAGTAACATCAATAATATGTTAAGAAACATGTTTGATCATAGAGAAAAATGTTTAAAACAATCAGCATTTTAAAAGGTATAAGGCCTCTTCTTAAGGTAATTAAACTTTTGACTATGATTTTGTTCGGTTCATCGGAAAATGAATTGCCCCAAGTGTATACCCCGACGTGATCTAGAAATATATAAATCTACTACCCAAAAATTTATGTATACGCGCAGATTTCTATTAGTTGTATTATTTTAAGAAACAACAAAGCGGGTAGAAAGTTACACAGATAACTTTCCAGACCCTGTGCGAGCGAAGCCGCGGGCAAAAGCTAGTTAAATTTATGTAAATAAAATATTTTTTACCATTACATTTTGACAGTTTTTTTTTTTTGTAAAGTTTAATTGTAATTATTTTATGATTTGTCCCATACAATATAATAATACATTTAAAACTAATTCACACCGCTAACAACTAGCACTGGAAAAACGGGAGAATTATTTGGAACCTGGTAACCCTGTATTAGTCATGTACTTTGCTGCTGTCCCTTTCGGGTATACGCATATGCCGAATCCATAGGTACTTCATCCAAGCTAGACGTGCAAGTCAAATTACCCATCTTGATGATGTCCTCCTTGACGTATCCGTCAACGGCGACACCCTGTCAGTTGTTTCTGGCGTGCGCGCGCACGTGGCTCGTGAAACCCAGCTTATTCAGTGGACTGGTTATCCTCATATACATAGTGATTGGACCTACACTGATGTCAAATTCAGCTAGTATATCCCTGAGCAAACAAGCCTCGTTCGTCGCATGACTCAAAGCAACAAACTCAGCCTCGGTAGAGGACAAAGTAAACGATTGCTGTTTTTTTGTAAACCATACGATGGCATCACCGAATAACCTGAAACAGCAACCAGTGGTTGACTTGCGGTCCTCACTCCTTCCCCAATCACTATCCACATATCCTTCAACAACTTTCTCCTTACACTCATATTTCAAACACAAACAAACCGTTCCAAAGTATTTTATACAATAAAGCAGATGCACAAATTAAATACCTACTTAAAATCGCTACAGCCGCACAAACCAAATCAAATCAAATCAAAATACTTTTTTTCCAATGTAAACAGTCTTTGTGAGTATTAAAGTATTTTCTATTTTCTCGTACATGCATAGTAAAGTTTTGTACGGAACTCGTGTGTAAGATGATTTCCGACTCGTGTTTGTTTAATCACTCGCTCGTACCTCGCTCGTGACTAAAAATCACACTCGTCTGAAATCACCTACCTTCCACACTTGTATCGTAAATAACTATTCTCAGACTGTTTGAAACCCATTGCAAGCATCTGCTTGATTTTTTCAATTTGGTCGCTACACTTTAAAAATACGAAACGTATTAAGCCTAGCTACCGGAGCATATACTGTTTAGTCACTACTACAATTTTGTTCGAAACCTCGCGCGACTACCCTCGCCTTATACAAGTCTTCGCCCGTTTTCTTAAAAACCCATTTCGAGCTGACTGCAGGAGCTCGTTCAGGAATATTTTCGACCCCCGTCCACGTATTATATTCCTTAATTTGCTCGAGATCTTTATTTATTGCGTCTCTCCATAGGTTAGCGTTTTTCGATTTCATTGCTTGTGTGTGACACTAACCTACTTGTGACATTCATTATATACTTAACCTACTTGGGACACTAGGTGTCCGCTTAAACTGATCGTATAGAAATAAAATAATCGCTCTTGCAAAGTTGTGACAACTTTGCAAGAGCGATTATTTCTTTGAAACTCTGTGGAAACTGAAAACTACTTTCAGGAGTTCTTGAATTTCAGGCGGGCAGATTATAGAGGGCTCATATACCATTCCTATATTAAAAATAAACATGTTTTTCGAGTTTTAAGCTGTACTTCCGTGTAAATAAATAAAAATTTACAGCGAAAATGTGTACATGACTTTATTTATACGTTATAACAGATACTTAGAATGCTTTTACTACTTAACACACCCTAATCGCTATCGCCGTCACTTTCGGTGGCAATATACCTGCGTTTTTAAATAAAGAGCTCAGTTTGAGATTAGGACGCGGTGTCGTCACGCTCGTTATGGTCCAATCTTTAAATGAATAAATGAGATATATTGTAGGAGAAGCCTGGCAATTCACGAGGTGACGATGTTTACATAATAATGGACTGGAACAGAATTACTGAATATAATATGAAATATACCTAGTTCACTGACCTCGGTTACTAGGTAGAAGTACTGTTTATGTAGGCGGCTGGAATCGTCCGCACAGGTACCCCGGTCAGTGTTACCTCAACTTCATGACATAATTGTTGGTATTACAATAACTAATTCATGAATCACTAGCAGCGTCCTTCCACCTCGTTTTTCCATCTCCAAAACTGCCCGCCATCTTTTCGTTGTCATGGTAACGTCACTTACGTAGATGCTAGCGCCACCTCTGCGAGAAGCGCTGATATTTACATGTACATTCGCGATAGCTCGCGACACGCGGGATTTTTTATAAATTTCTGCCATATGACAAATAATATACAATAGCTGCAATGTGAGAACAATAGCCTACCGTCCTTAATCCATTAGCACATTCACAGCAATACTTTTCAATTGCATCAATACCACTTTTGCCGAGATTATACATTACAAAACATTTGTGCTGCTTTTTTGATATATGACGCGAGTGTATACATATTGTTTTTAAAATGTTTGTTTGGTCTTTTACATATGACATATTTATGTTGCTTGTTTCATCCAAAACCTCGGCTAAATATGAAATAGCTTGGTCGTACTGCTAAGTGTCTGTGAATAAAAAAATAAAAATAAATTGTCTCCCGGTGAGCACTAAGACTCTTCTCGTCCAAGCTCTTGTCCTCCCCGTTATCGACTATGCTGATGTGTGTTGCTCTAATCTCACCCAGGCCTCCCTGAATAAGCTGGAGCGTCTGCTGAACAACTGTATCAGGTTTGTTTTTGGCCTTCGTAAGTACGACCACATTTCTGACTTTCGCCGACAATTAAACTGGCTTCCTGTACGTGAACGTAGGTCTCAAAGAATTCTTTGCACTCTCTTTTCAATCTTATTCGATCCTACGACTCCAGATTATCTCAAATCTAAGTTTCAATTTGTGACTGCTCGCCCTGGTTGCACTCTCCGTACTTCTCGTAGACTTAAACTCGTTGTCCCTCTCCACCGCTCCGGTTTCATGTCCAATTCCTTCACGGTTCAGGCAATACGCCTCTGGAACGCTCTCCCACTCAACATTAGACAAGCTCAGAGCAAACTCTCCTTCAAGCGCATGTTGCGCAAGCATCTTTCGGACAATCTCTCTTCCTAACTTTCTTCGAAATATTTTACTTTGGGTACATAATATATGTATGTAAGTATATCATATAAAGTATTCGTGTACGTTTATGGCAATTATATATACATTCCTATATATATCTTATACTATTGATTTGTGTTTTAATTATTTTGTTTCTCTGTAACTCTGATCCTGCACCGACTACATATTTCTGTTTAACCCAGTGGTTGACTGGTAGAGAATGCCTAAAGGCATTAAGTCCGCCATTTGTACTTTTTTTTTGTATTGTGCAATAAAGTTTAAATAAATAAATAAATAATAAATAAATAAATAAAAGTTTCATATCGTACCCCGTTAATTGCGGAAAATCTGAAACGCCATGAGCTAAAAAGCTTTGAAAAGGGAGTTTTTTTCGTAATAGAGCTTTTTCTTCCACTATGGCAGCTAAAACATTATGATCGTATTTTTTGATGCTCATTCTCTCAAAAATCGCGGTGGCCATATTGTTGTCCGAAATAAAAGGTTTTCCAAAACGGTTCAAAAAACATGAAGCTATGCGGCACAAGCTTTGAAGTTTATCAAGCATTTTGTTATCAAATGCCTGGTCCAGTTGTTTATATTTTTGTTTTAATGCACCATCTGCTTTCACGAACCAACGAACTTTTGTAACATACCGAGACTCATTGGCTTCTTCTGAGGTCAGCTGTTTACGTTGTCCTTTGAGAGCGGGCATAATTACTCGGTAACCATTCAATTCTAAAAAACCTACTACGTCCCGGAACTCCCGAAGCCCCTACCTAAGACAAATATGTCGCCGGGTCTTATAAGATTTTTCAAACTGGGTATGACTTTCCGCATAATGCTTGCATCGTTCTCAGTAGCGTGGAAAGGTCCCAACATATCGACAACGAAACCATCTGTGGTATAGTTGAAGTAAGGCAAGCTGAGCTAATCCACTTAAGAACTGAATACCATTGAACAAACCACAACTGGTAAACCGCAAATTAAGATAACGAGCTCGTAGTAAAAGCAGATTGTAACCACCTTGGAAGGTTAATATAGGTTATCGACTCTATTTCCTTGGACATTAGACTACAAAATGCACTAACAGAATAATGGTGATCATAACTTTTTGGAATTTTACAACCGTCCGAACCTTCTCAAGACCGTATTCTCTTGAAAAAGGACTATGATCTCTCGTCAACAAACATTTTAAACCTATTCAACAAGGAATAAGGCTGAAAATTCAATATCCACGCAATGTAGTTCTAACCTTTTTTTGTAAGTAACTGGTTGGCGCCAGGTCGGCGCTTATTTGAACAAAAGCAGATAGGATTGTATTAGACACAATGCTATTGTGAATGCAGGTAAGTGGATCGGCTCAGCTTAGAAAATTCGTATAATATATTATACCATACATGTTGTGAACGGCTTGCATAAATGTGTTTTCTTCTGACCGGAATATGATTTTCGTTGATACTCATTGTTGGTACTTTTTTGGTGGTATACATATGTGCCATCACAAACGAGTATCAAAACATTACCCGCATTAAAAAGATTTTTTGCATGTCCCGTTGTGTTATTGTCAATATAGTTCGGTGAATACAGACTAAAGTATTATGGGTGACCTCACAAACGGTCCGGTAGTTTTGAATTTTTAATATGTTGTCTAGGATGGTTAGCGAGTGTTTAAAATGCAAAATGCACAATTCCCCCCCCCCCCCTCCGCGCCCGCCGCCATATTGAAAAAACCGGAACTTTCTTCATATTTTTGCTCATATCTTCCTTTAGGAGCATTTTAGCTAGAAAAAAGCTTAGACAGTGTTATAGAGAGTTAAATTTACTATATTCTCCATTTTATATTTTGTTTCTAGGACAGAAAGTTACAAGATATGCACATTTAAAAAAACGTAAAAAATCGCTATTTCCAACTCAAAAACAAACTTCTAGATTATATCTTCGTTTAAAACCAATCGTAATAAACCATCAATTGTAACCTCAAGTTCAAGCTCGCATCAATGATTTACTACTAGAAGCGATTCAAGCAGTGAAGTGAAGATGAAACCGTCGCATTTAATGTTACTAGTAGAAATTTACGTAGTTGAAAGGATAGAGTTACCACTTCAACGGACAGTCTACTCACAGGTACTGCTTCATATGCCACTCTACATCAAGAAATATTTATATTCCAACAGAAAATAGATATTGGTTTTTTTTTTTATTGGGTTCGGTTCGTGTCTCAAGATGGCCGCATGCGTTTAAGTTTCGTTGTTCATTATTTATTCATTTTTGTTGTTCAATGTGTAGTATTGATAGCGTATTGTGCAGTGATCTAACGTATGAGTAAATAGCTAATGAAGGATTCAACTTGAAGCGTTCATAGCCCTTCCTGGGTCAAGGCCCGATAGTCCGTGTGGTTTTTTGTAAATCGCTATCACTTTACAAAAAGCTCATCTCATCGTACAACGTTCGTCAACTTTGACACTGGCAGAATTGACCCAATGGGCAGTAGCCATTTTTTTTTATATAAAAATTGAATTGAAATAGATATTGCTCATCACATTTAATTAATGGTCAATTCTATCAAGATTATTTAAACCTGATCAAAGTCTATTCAACCACAGTCGCCGTAAATGTGTGTCGAATACATTCGACATTCAAGTGCGGCAAGAAGAACATATGATATCACCAAGTTGAAAAGTCTGTAGCGAAGTATCCGAAAAGAATTTAACATCGGCTGAAGACAATAAAGTTTTTTTTGCACCTTTTATTTTACAAAATTGTTTGTTGCAATGCAACTACTGCAATTACGGATAGATTCGTTAGACGCTGACATATTTTATCGTTTTGTATATTTAATACATACATACAATCTTATCAATTCTATATCGATTGTTATGTGCATGTGTTTGTGAAAGTTAAAAGTTTGCCTGCACAATAACTACAATACAAATCACTTAACATAACTGTGCTCTCTTGATTACTACTTGTGCCACATGTTGAGCAGATTTCCAAAAGTGCGATTTCTTGCTCCTGCACCTGCACTCATACTTCATAATGCGGAAGGATATCGCGCAACAATGCGACCTGCATATATTTCGGCAGGTTTACTTGCTCAAGTACATAGAATTTTACATCTAACTGAAAAAATATATTCATTATGTAGAAAGATTACTTTTAAAACGATTCGCTAAATATGTAAGTAAAATGTGATATTGATGCTTACGTTTTTTGTCAGGGATTGGTGACTATTTTCCAAATAATCTTGAGTCCATCTTGTGCAGAATAACATCATACGCTATTTTATACAACGTCGGGATACGTTTTTAAAACAGTCGCTTTATAATTTGTGCGATGTATTTGTGTCCGACAATACAAATTTCCGACTGTATGGATCAGCGAAGTGCTGGTATGCGATGTACTTCTATTCGACTATACAAATGTACGACAGTATGGATGAGCGAAGTACTAGTATGCGATTTCCTTCTAGCATACAAATGTACGTACTATTACATTAAACTTTTTAAGCAAACTTTCTACGGACTAAGTAGATGTCTTCATATAAAAAAAACTTACTAACCCTTATTACGCACTAGACTGAGTCTTTGTCTTCCTTGCTTAAAAAGCTTAAATGTGATAGGCCCATCATTAAGTTTTTTAGGGTCTTATGGATGAGCGAAGACTTAGAATCCTTTAGTCCCATTTGGTTGCTCGCTAAGAAATGGGAACATCTTTCCCATTTGGAAGCCAGGTTTTAAATTTGGCTACGAGATCGGAATTAAGAATTCCCATTTCGTAGCTCGCTTCAAAATGGGAATATTTTTCCCATTGCGTAGCTGGCTACCAAATTTGGCTACCAAATGGGACTAAAGGCTTAGAATACGATAAATTTTTATCTTACTCATATTCTATTCATGAAATCAACTCGCAACTGTAGGTATATGAATGACGCCAAAAATAAAAATGTAATACTCGTAAAAATCTACTCGTAAAATTGCGTATCCGTAACAACAAAACATATTAAAAATCAATTGTAACTTAACACAACGAGTAGGTATCTTATTTCTTTCTTATACCTACATTAAAAAATTAACGAATTATAAACGTGTTATGCTTGCCATCCCGAGTAAATACTCGTATCCATCTCGTTTTTTTGAGACATTTTTTGCATAATTATTGATTCATATTCATTGACTTTAGGAGGATCAATATTTTATATCAGCTGACGTTGCAGGGCTTTTCCGTATTTTTTTTGCTCTTTTATCAGTTCTTGAACTGTTTTATATATATTTTGTTTCCTCCGGCTGAGTAAAGCATTCCATCGCCTATGCCATGCCTCTAATGCATTCTGAGTTCTAGGTATGTTGAATTCAAATGTATGCCAAACTGACCACATTTTTGGCGGAAATCTTCCGTGGATGTGTACTTGTTGAACCATTCAAGCTTTTATTAAGATCTATTTACAAAACATTGGACAACATATCCGACACTACGCCATAAATCCTGTCTAATGAAAATCTCAGAAGTTCAACGATAGTCTGTGCATGGGTGGTGCCGAAATCCTTGCAGTTGTTGGGCGACTCGATCACCACAGTCCACTCATGCTCTCCAGTGCTCTGCAATGATAGTTGCAGACTCGCGTCTCACGAGATATTAAAAAATTTAACTTGCAAAGGAAGTTCATCTTGACAATATAATTCATTTGATAGAACACCTAAGTCCCAATGACCGTTTGAAAGTTTTTTTTTCTAATACTTGACACGAATTATAAGTAGGTATTACATAGTTTATTATTCCACAAGAGCTCTTAGTCAATGTACGTTCACGCCTCACTCGCGCACCTTGAGCACCAAGTTGCACCAAGAAACGCTATAAAAAAAATGTTTCCCGACATTGTAGTTAAGGGTTGTTATTATCATTTTTCGAAGAGTTTGTATAAAAAAGCTAAATCTCTCGGGATAAAATCAAAAGTGACGCGACGTCACGTTAGCCTTTGTGCTGGGCTCGCACTGCTGCCGAAAGAAGATATTGATGAAGGTTGGGAATATATTCTAGCCCAAAGTCCAGAAAAAATTGAAATGCACGATTTTATTACATACTTCTACAACCAATGGCTTACACCCCGTCGCTCACGAGACATTTGGTCCTGTGAAGGCGAACAGATTCGAACTACTGCCACTGCCACATTTACTATCAGTTTTGGAAAAAGACGCAAAGTATTATGCATCTTGTTTTTATGAAATAAACCGTAACACGCTTTGAAGAAAAAAAAAAAAAAGTGTGTGTGTCAGCTCCGACGCACGACTGGAGTTTACTCTTCAGGCCAGGCGCGCACCACGATTTTTTTTTAGTCGCGCGATAATTTTGTCGCAGAAATAAGCGTACTTATGGGTTTATGAAAATCGTGGTGCGCGCACTCTCATATAAATAAACCGATATCTTGCTTTTCTGCGACAAAATTATCGCGCGACTAAAATCGTGGTGCGCGCCTGGCCTTAAGAACGATTATAAAGTATATAGGTACTCAATACGTTTATTGCACATAATGGTTATACAGGTGGAAGTAAATAGTTTAAGTATCACATTATGTACCCTGTTGGGCGCTGCAAACAAGAACGAGAAGGTAGGCACTTACATAATATTAATATACGAGTATAATATACAGCAAAACTTATAATAATGTTACATATTTTTTTTACCCATAGGCCAGGCCTATCTTCTGAATATTCGTTCAAGGAGTACGTTTTCGAAACTAATGATTTTTTAAGTTTGTGAACGAAAACTGCATCTTTTTTTCTTTTTACTTCGAACTTCGTATCGTGCCGTCCCTTTCACTCTCCTGTTATACACCGTATGACTGAAAGGGACGGCACGCGGTGGCGGTCAGTTGTAATGTATGACTATCCTAACATTCCCTCAGAGCCACGCGGCCTGAATTGTCATAGTGATAGCAGGTCGCCACCGCGTGCTGGCTGTAAGCCATAGTCTCGACAAAAAAAACTGATGGCTGTCAACCTGTTATTTTAATTTACGTCAACAAACGGCCAATTTCAATTTTTTTCGCGATTTATTTCAAAATAATCATAGTTAATGTCTTCAAATGCATAAAGAAAATGTGCTTAACGCGGCACAACCTCTGCTGAAGACGATTCAGTTCATTTTCCTAGAGCGGGAATAATAATTTTACGGTAAGAATATTTTATTTCAGGTCTCTTATATGTCTCGGAATTTTGTTGCATATTTTAATAAACATGAAATAAGAACTACCAGTTATTTGTTTTAGACGTGTTTCAGGTACATTTAGTAAGGTTACCTTGCCTAGAAATACGGTTATTGTATGTTATTAAATCACAGGTTCTGTTTGTTTGTTTTAAATATCTTTAACCTCTCATCACACAAAAACGGCTGCACGGATTTTAATCCCAGATAGCATCCAAACATGGTGATAGGATACTTCTTACCCAACAACTGTACACAAAATGTTTTTTAATACAAGTATTTATAGGTATTATTCATAAGGTAATATTTTAACACTGCTAGAGATATTTAGGCCTGCATTGACCAAACTTGTTCTGAGCTTAGTGCATAGTATTTTAACATTATATTTCTGTTCATGTCTATTGTCCATTTTGTTCAAGCAGGTCTCAATTAATGTGGATATGTAGACTTGATAAAATGTAATTTCCTATTTCAGAGCTACATTTTGGGCACGACTGGTCTTCACAAGAATCCTTCACTTCTCTGTACGAAAGGAATAAGGTTTTATGTGGACGACATTTCCAAGATTCCCGTTACACTGACAGTTCTAGAAAAAGCCTGAGCAAGTATTCTGTTCTAGGAACAACAGAATATATTATTAAAACAATGCAATAATAGTGCACTTATGTAGTAAACTTTTTAAAGACATTTTGTAAATTATAGTCCCTGTTTGGATATACAATGAATAAAGGCCATTTAAAAGTAATTCATTGTGTTGTATTTTTTATAAAACTATGAAATTTCAGCTCAATCGTATACCGGGAAGTGGTTGACAAATGATTTGCAGGATTAAACCTGAATATGCATGCATGTAAGTAAAATAGAAAAGTTAGAAAAACAAACTTTCAATATGGCATATTTGAAAACCCCGTCAAAATAGCCCGCTGTCACTTAGTTCATATACGGTGGCGCTAGTAGTATAAAAAAATAAGTGTGTGTGTCAGCTCTGACGCACGACTGGAGTTTACTCTTCAGGCCAGGCGCGCACCACGATTTTTTTTTGTCGCTCGATAATTTTGTCGCAGAAATAAGCGTACTTCTGGGTTTATGAAAATCGTGGTGCGCGCACTCTCATATAAACCCATATCTTGCATTTATGCGACAAAATTATCGCGCGACTAAAATCGTGGTGCGCGCCTGGCCTTAAGAACGATTATAAAATATATACTCAATACTCAATACGTTTATTGCACATAATCATTAGTAAATAGTTTAAGTATCACATTATGTACCCTGTTGGGTGCTGCAAACAAGAACGAGAAGGTAGGCACTTACATAATATTAATATACGAGTATAATATACAGCAAAATTACAATATTTTACAAGGAAAATTTACTTCCGATTCATTTTTAACAAATTGGAGAGATCATGAGTAGTAACTAAATAAGGAAGCGTGATGTAAAGCGCCCTCGAGCGGCTAGTTTAGTTACTACGTATACAGTCTGCAGTGCTACGGAAAAAAAAACGTATCTTACTATGAAATCCATACAAAGATACGACCTTTCTACCGTAGTATCGCAATACTTTTTTTTTTTTTATCTATTAATTAAGAAGCTTTGATCATTTTTATGAACATGCCAGCTCCAGCAGGCCTAATACACAACACCATTCATCTAAAAGACATAGATAAATAAAAACATAAACCGTATAAACTTAAAAATAACATGTACACGAAAACAACTAAATTTGTATACACTATTTACATAAAAAAAACTGTATACAAATTTAGCCGATTCCGATAAGGGTTCCGCCAATATTGAATTGAACATTACATTCAAGAAAGATCTGGTATTAGACCTAGCCATTTACATTAGACAAAAACAAACGTACAAAATCACCTTCCTTAAAAAAATCCTTAAATAAATCCAAAATCTCCTTAACAACAACTCCAAACAGCATTTTGAACTTCTCCTCCCAACTTTCGGTAGAAAACAAAATATCCTTCGTCTTCTCAACCAGCCTTTCAAAAGTAATACGTCTCTTCTTCTTGTCCTTATTTTGTCTTTGATCTTCCATATCAGCCCGCTCAATAGTAGGCTGATTGACCAATAGATACTCGGACCTCTTCACATCTGTTACTCTTTTTGACTTCCGCGGCTTACGAACCTCTTGTTGTGGCTCGCTCTCTCTGTACTGACTTACTGATCGCTGGCCCTCAGCCTGACAGACAGAATCTTCAGACTCTTTAGATTGTAACGGCTTCGACAAAACAGCATCTCTATATGACTTTCCAAAACTTAAGTCATTCTCAAAAACAGATGGCGCATCCTGACTACAAACATCCGTATCCTTTTTTTCCTTATTTTGCATATACAACCAAAAAGCCCGTTTATATATACATTCCTCAGCAGACATAATCCTGCGAATTTCTTACTCCTTCACAAAAACCGGGCACGACTTATCTAAGGCCATATGGCTGCCTTTACAATTAATGCATCTAAAAATAGTCGTTTCGCAATTGGCATGCTCCCCGCCGCATTTCGGACAAGTAACTTTAGTAGTAGGACAAAACCTGCTCAGATGACCGAACTTCCAACATATTGAACATTGGGTAACCGGGAAAGTGTACTGATTTACCTTAAATCGGCAACCGTAGGCATATGGCTGTAGTATGTAGCTAATGTCTACATTTAGTATTCAACAGTAACACAATGGTTTACTGTAGCATAATGTATATTGCTTGGATAAGCGTTAACCTTATTGTAAAAATGTATATAAGCTAATGTTTTAAGTAATTAAACGTTCACTACTATCTAGAGCTCGGCATATACTTTACCTCCCATTCAACGTCCCTGGTCAACCACATTATAACATATATTACATGGCGATCCTGCACTAACGTTCCGAAGACGAACTTCTGAACCAGCCAGAACCTCAGAACCTCGCACCGGACGGTGCGGCGGGACACCGCACCGTCCGGGACACCACACCGTCCGGGACACCACAAGAAACAAGAGGAACCACCAGACTGACGATGCAGTCTCAAGAATGAAGATTTGAATTAACTTGAAAAAAAAAGAAGAAAACAATTATGAAAGAAGCCATAAGAAGAAACAAGTCTCAAGAAAAGAAGAGCGTTGTCCAGGGTTATCCCGGCTCGCAAATCAAGAGGTGTCCAGGGTTATCCCGGCCCATCTCAAGAGGTGTCCAGGGAAATCCCGGCCCATGCTCGAGGGTGTCCAGGGTTAGCCCGGCCCGTCATCGCATCGCGCATCAGCAACGGCATCGTGCCTCCACGTGCCTGCCAGCCGCCAGCGCATCAACGTCCCGCCATGCATCGCGCAACGTGACGACACGTGATGACCTCAATATCGTTAGGCATTACTCCTACGTAAGCGTTGAATTAAGTAAGTGAATATTTTATTGTATAACTTATGTTAAAAAGAAATTAGAATGAGATTTTTTATGATATTTTTTTTTTATTATATAAAAATTAATTAGCTATACAGGTTAACGTCCAATTCATTCAAAAGAAATTTTCTTTTACATACATAAATTGTTAGATAACTTTCGTACATGAAATTGTTACCCGTGTCACTTAGCATTTCTAATTAATATTATTTTTTTTTAAACCAGATATCGTCACTTAAAATCATTATAATAATCGTCGCTAGTAATTTTTTTTAGATGCAAATGTCGTAAACAACTTACACATTTCGCAATTTCTGCGCGCACGGAAATGCATACGCCGCCGCGAAGTCCGCGCGTAAGCAAAAATTTTAAGTAGGTCGCGCGTGTTCGCCGACTGCTAGTAACTTTTAAATTTCATTAAATGAAATTCGATACTCACACTTAGTGCGTTTCGAGATATAATAATTTGACTTCAACTAATTATTGGATTGATCACCTAATAATTTAGTGACAGTTAATTGAGTTATATTTGCGTAGATATTTCTGTTATAAAGTATTACAATACGAAATTTTTATTTCAATTTTTTTACTCTCTCAGTATTTGGTAAGGTACGGTACATATTGATTAAGTATAAATATAAAGTTTGGGCGCTAGTCCTTCTTGTTTGCTCATGGTGTTCTGGACTATCGTGCCCTCCGTGAAAACAGTTGGAGACTTATTAAGTCTTAATGTATTTGCGACACCGACTTACAGGCACATAGTACATGTAGCCTGATATGCCATTTGGGTGACCATACCCACTATTTTTGAGGATAGGGTACGCACAGAGGCGTAGCCCACATTGTTGTTTAAAGGGTGACCATGCCCTTGGGTAACCATTCCCATTTGTTTTGTGTTGAGAGCAGAGACTCCAACATTTGTAAGGCATTAGATATTTTATAGGGTAAATGTACCGATACCGTAATACCAGTGTACTTACCTATGTGATTAATACACAATTTGAATGGCAAATTTTTATATTTTATTTTTATTTTGAGAGAGATTATTTGATAATAATACTTATTATTTTGTTGAAACAGACAGGAATTTTAATAAAAATAATTTTAACTTTAACTATAAAATATTTCTTTTGAAACAGTGATACTGGGACATGACAATATTTTTTTAATGGGGTGACCAACTAATTTTTGATAAATGTTTGTAAAGTGTATAAACTTAATTATAAGTAGTTTACACAGTGGTCCCCATCTTCATTTCGAATTGTAAACAAGTAACATGCATTTTTTTTTTCTTTTTCTCCAGCACCCCGGGGGTGAAGGGATCTTACGGGGAAGCTGTAGTATGTAGCTAATGTCTACATTTAGTATTCAACAGTAACACAATGGTTTACTGTAGCATAATGTATATTGCTTGGATAAGCGTTAACCTTATTGTAAAAATGTATATAAGCTAATGTTTTAAGTAATTAAACGTTCACTACTATCTAGAGCTCGGCATATACTTTGTCTCCCAATTACGTCCCTTCTCTACCACCATCATCACATATATTACATGGCGGTAAAGAAGTTCCCTTAAAACACAGACGAATAGCTTCAGCCTTAACCCAACGCCCATCATGATCCAAACGGTTCAGTCTACATATTGACAAAATGTCTTCAGACCCTTCAATATTCTTTAAAAATTCGTCTTCCTCAACCCCCAACTCAACCTTATAATTCCATAAGTGCAGCATGCCATATTAGACCAATAAGAACGTCTCGTCTCATTGTTAAACTCCTGAGAAGCCAGAAGCTTCTCCGCATCATCCTTAGAGTTAAACTGTATGCGAACTTTACGTGGACCCATAAACTTGACGGATAAAATTCCTTTTATACCCTTAAATTGCAGCAACTTTGCCAAACCAATCTGTTTCGGTAAATCTTCTTTTGACACTATATAAACTTCAAATAGCTTGTCAGGCACACCGTCCGGCTCCAGCTGCGTTTTGGCGGTTGCTAAAACCCGCAAGCGTTTAGGTTTCCTGCCTATTGTGATAAAACTATCACTACAACCACAGCTTTCGTCGCTCAGACCACAAGCACGCTTCACCACTATATGCCGCACATCCGACATGGACTCAGCGTTCGATACAATATCCGATTGACTCGGCCCTGCCTTATTATCAAACTCCACTTCAGATAGCCACGACGGAGCTGCCCGCTGCCCACATTCTAAAAGTGATAACTCACGACACCTCGACTTGACTCACTCATCGCAAAAACAGCGAAAAGGACTCTAAAACTGAATTAACTTATAAATAAAATAAAATTTGATAAAATTTTCAACCGTCGCCTTTGACAACCAAACGTCAATATCCTCGCAATACTTATATTTTTGGAACGTATCTGCCGTGCTAATTTAAAAAGTCGTATCTCAGTATATGATCAGGGTAAAAATACGACTTCTTAATTTAGCAGCACCAAGAACCATCTCGACAGATGGCTTTCTATTTAATAAAAAAAAAGGTGTCCTATCGTTTGACCAAAAAACGTTTGACAAATGATCACTTGACCAAACAACGTTTCACCAAAAAAACGTTTCACCAATTGATCATTTTACAAAAAGTCATTTTACAAATGATTCACTTCACCAAATGATCAGATGTTAAATTTTCATTTTACAAATAATCATTTGACCAAATGATCATTTAGCAACTGAGTCATTTGACCAAACTTGAGGTGAATCAATTTCAGAGCAGATCCGACCCGGCCGGGTTAGGTTAGGTTAGTTTTTTTTTTATATCCATAAAAAAACGTAAATAAAGAAAGACAAGAAGACAAGAAAAAGACAAGAAAGAGACAAGACAAGAAAAAGACAAGAAACAAGAAGAAGACAAGAAAAAGACAAGAAAGAGAAGAGAGACAAGACAAAGACAAGAAAAAGAAGAAAAAGACAAGAAAAAGACAAGAAAATGACAAGAAATAGACAAGAAAAAGACAAGAAAAGACAAGAAAGACAAGAAAAGGACAAGAAAAAGACAAGAAAAGGACAAGAAAAAGACAAGAAAAAGACGATAAAGACAAGATAAAGACAAGATAGACAAGATATTATTTATTTAATTTGATTGGGGGAAAATTAGTATAAATTAAATTAATAAAAATAATTTTAATTAAAAATATTATAATGGGGGGGGTTAAAGTATTTTTAAAGAAAAAATTATATAATTTATAGTGGATTAGTATTGTGAAAGAATTTTGAAATATGTGAAAAGACAAGATAAAGATAAGATACAGATACATTCATTTTGTTAAAAAGAAGTACTTTTTATGAAATAACATTTTGTAAAATGATATTTTGTAAAATGATATTTTGTAAAATGATATTTTGTAAAATGATATTTTGTCAAGTGTAGTGTTTGTAAAATGATCATTTGTAAAGTGACTTTTTTAATATGATACTTTTGTCAAATGTCTCGTTTGCCTAATGAATATTTGGTGAAACGTTGTTTGGTCAAGTGATCATTTGTCAAACGTTTTTTGGTCAAACATTAGTGAACCAAAAAAAAAACACGCACTCAAATCAGTTCAACGTTTTTGGGAGCTAAGATGCCAGACACAGACACACATACACATGTTAAACTTATAGCATCCCTCTTTTTTCGTCGGAGCTAAAAATAAGCTATTCCAAGCCATAGCATTCACGGGCAAGCTGCAGAGGCGAGCAGCGGCCATACGAGTGTCTCGCTCACTCGTCAGGCTTAAGGACCTGATGTATGGAAAAGCACATAATTCTCATAAAACATTTATTGATTCAAATCAAATTAATAATTAGTTTAGAACTGGGCATTCATTGGTATCGCTTTACAACTAAACATTATAAAAAATAAACATGCTTGTGACGTAATGCTGGCATCCTTAAATTATACCGTTAACTATAATAAAATAAAACCAGAGAATGTGTAATTATAAAGTGACGTTTTCTAAGAAATATACGTAGTTCTGAGAAAACCAACAAGAAACGGTAGTGTACAACAATATTCACATGGAAATTTTATCGTCCATCCGAAACTGTAAGATCAAATTATTTAAATTTGGCTGTTAAGTTTAACTTGTAAAATTAAGGTCGTTTCTCACTTGTGCCAGTTTGACATAATTATCTTACAAACTCTCTGATTACATATAAACAAAATTCAATTATACTAAAATATCAAACGCAGCAAGACTAAACTAGACTTCTGTATAACACAGCCATTTTAATATCTAGGTACAGAAATCTAGTTTCATATATTGCAAATAAAATACATTAGCGGACGTCTGTTACAGTAACACATGATTGAGCAAGTCATTTATAAGGTCTCAGAATTTCTAGATCTGCTGGAAATTCTCAGGCCTTATAAATGCTGTTTCTGCTTATGAACAGTGATCGGCACGGCCCGTGCAACACCGCGGGTTTCGTATAGACATAATTATAATCCCGCTATCTTGTCTAACATAATTATGTTAAATTTATATTTATTACAAGCTTAGAATTTTATAATGGTATAGATAATTATGTTCATATTTTTTAAGCCGAAAACCGCGATGTTACACTGGCCGTGCCGACCACTGCAAGGTGCGTCTCCACACCACTAAGCGGAACGGAGCCGAGACTCAATCGATCAATCATCTGAGTTGAAATCTGTATCGCAGCTCCACTTCTCGTTTGTGATTGGTCGATTCCTCACGTATCCGCCTCCTCCGCTACACTTCAGTGGAAACGTGGATGGACGACTTAGACAGCGGTTAAACGATCAGTCTGAAGTCAGTTCAGTCCTTCAGTTCAGAATGACGAGAGAATGATAATGTAACCCTCTCAGACGCCCAGTTATTACATGTATTAGAATGGCATGATCCCACTTTAGACTGTTTTAAAATCAGTTGCGACAATAATATCTGGGAGGTCAGGGTTTTACGGTCCCGTTCTGAAGCAATAATAATTATAATTAAGGTATTTTATCCATCTGTAATATTCCAATTGTGATAAGCACAAGATTTTTAAAACGAACTTACAACTAACACCAACAAGAAAGGCTTGGCACAAACAAATTAGTATTAAATACTAATAAAACCATTTGTTCTCCATAATTGCGAACTTTAACATGTATTGTAACACACAAATATGCGAGCATGTATGCCGATATGCTTGAGAAAGTTTTCGTCCAAAATGTCCAAATTAAATGTTTAGGCAGTCAAGTAGTATAATAACGGTTTCAAATATGTAGTATAAATCCCATTGTGACACAGATAGCAAAGAATAATTATCATTTCCCATTAAAGAAAAACTTCTGGTATAGACAAGAATGATGACGTTTAGGCCGACTATCCACTAAAGCTAAGCAACTAAGCGGCGTCCGAGGGCAAAACCTATCAATAAAATTTAAAATCTCGTACCTTACTTAGGCCACTCCGCAAGCCTCGTGACCTAAACGCGGTACTCGACTTTAAGAACTTTCATTGTGCAACGATTGCATAAAATACTTATTACTATAGCTCGGTATTAGGGTATCATATCACAACTCCTAAACATTATTTCCCATCCTTAACGTTTCGCCAAATTTACGTTCGTTAGAAAGTTTTTTTTTTCTGAAACTCATAAATTTTTTAGGATTTTATAGACATCATTTTAGAAACCATTAGGTTAGGTTAGGTTTGTTTTATAATTGATCTGAAATATAAACAGTTTTGGAAAAAAAATGGATTTCGGTCAAACGAAAATTTGGCGAAACGTTACGTACAGATGGACAACAAAAATTCGGACTTACGATAGGTAACCCTCGGTATTAGATTTTTCCTGGAACGCAACTTACTTGTGTAGCTTAGCTCGAAGGGAACGGCAGCCCTTATCTCCAGTAAGCGGAGCGGAAATAATTAAACAATAAGGGTGCGTCTCCATTGCAGCGGAGCGGAGCGGAGCGGAGTCGTGCGGAATCGACCAATCACAAAAGTGAAAGGTTGAAATTCAAAGGTTGCCTGGAAGACATCGCTCTTTAGCGATGACAGCCTGTTGTTCACCTACCTTATTGCTTGGTCGAAAAGTATATGCATGTTTATGATGCTAAACGTACCCATTCATTGAGTGGTACAGTGGTATTGACCAGGTAAACAACGTTAAATTACTTGATAAATCATTTTAAATTTAGTACAGTAAGTATCATTGACCCTAGTTTCGTACCACAACAAAGAGTCCTCGTTCGTAACTGGTTTCGTGTCAGAACAAAATAGTTTTCGTTCGCAACCGGTTTCGAACAAGACCGACATAGTTTTCTATCGCAACTGCACCTCTAGCACAACTGTCACTAGCGACTATTTCTCGCGCGAGATAAAGCCCGTCTCTTTCTGTGCAGTAATATGAGAGGGTGACGGGTAGCGCTATGTCGCGCGACAAGAGTCGCGAAACTTAGTTGTGCTATTACTACTGGTTACGAAACTCCGGTTACGTACGCGGCCGAAGGGGTTGAATGTTATGTGTATTCTGTATTTGTTTGTATTTATTTCCCGTTGAGGTGTGCAATAATGAATATTCTATTCTAAGGATATTAGATACAGATTTCAACTCAGGTGATTTGTCTATTCCACAGTCTCCGCTCCTCGTTTCAATGGACACGCACCCTAAGGCTGCGTCTTTCCAAAAGAAGTGCATATAAATGTAAGAAATGTGATTAGAACATTTTACATAGCTTCGCTTGGACAAGCTATGTCTAAACTGGGTAAGTAATATAAGACATAAGAACTTATACTATAATATTCATATTATATACGCTCATATTGTATAAGCTCGTTTTGTATACCGTTCAAGGTGTATAACAAACGTTAGATATAACATCAAAATATCTATTTTTGTTAAGTATAACGTTATTTAAGTATAATATCATTGTATATAACGATCATAACGTATAACGTTCATAATATCTCAGATTCATAATGTATATTACTCAATACATCTAACACCAAAATGCATAATGCTCGTATAGAATAACCGCCTGCACATCAATTGTGTCCATACTTATGCAATAGTTCGCTGTTAAATTTTAATATACCTCCATGCAAGCAAGCATTTTGACGCTCCGCTCGCTTCGCTCGCTCCGCTATCCATGGTCATAAAACAAACCTAACCTAACCTACAGTTTTCGGTTTTTGACCCATATTCCATGTTGTCGCAGTTCTTCCAAACGGTATACTCTTACCTACTTGCCAGCATTTCATCTGCTATTATCAATTGTGTACATACTTATGCAATAAGTAGTTCGCTGTTAAATTTTAAATATACCTCCATGCAAGCAAGCATTTTGACGCTCCGCTCGCTTTGCTCGCTCCGCTATCCATGGTCATAAAGCAAACCTAACCTAACCTACAGTTTTCGGTTTTTGCCCCATGTTCCATTTTAGGGGCATAGGGGTAGCTGTTATAACCTATTTAATATATCATACGCTATTATATTTTCTAATCATTATACTAAAAGAAAGTATATACTATGATCGATATACGTTATGTATGTTATATGAACTGAATTTAGAGTATTTGAGTGTTATATAAAAAAACATTCTACAACATGAGTATTATGCTAATTGACCGTTATTCCTAATAAAAATATTGATTTTGATGTTATAGCAAAAGTTCATTATATCTTGTGAACGTTATTAATATGAAATTATATATTATGTAGTTATATCTCGTGGGACGCACCCGTCTAAACTCGAAACAACTCAAACACTACACATTTATAAAACCTACTGTTTAACATTTTATAATTTAACGTTACTTTAACATTTAACAATCAAATTACAAATTAGTATTTACAATAAATATTATGTAACATTTCTGTTCAGAGAGCCGAAATCGATGAATTAGTATTAACTTTATCTAATTCGAACGAATTATGTGTAAGACTGTAAGTACTGTCTAGTAGCAGTTTAGAAAAGTACGGTACAAAACTATAGATACCCCATATCAAGATAGACACATTTATTATAAATGTACTTTAAATAAAATAAGAATAATATTGTACATTAAAGCTCACAAAATTGTACGTGTAGTAAAAATATTATGTTTTACTTTTTAATTGCTATGACAATATCTGTTCAGGACTACTACAATGCGTGAGCTGTCAGAACGCGATTCGCATTTCATACCTGTTTCGCTCGCACTTACTTGATCCAGATAAGATCCTCTCAGTTTTCACCGAAACCCGAATCGCAATCGGAAAGCTCACCAACTGTACAATGTACATGACCACGTTATGATCTGGACCTATTGAACATTATTTTATCCGTCACTCGAATGTTAGCAGGCATTTTTAGTTTCAATAACTGTATAATTGCTATGACAATATCTGTTCAGGACTACTACAATGCGTGAGCTGTCAGAACGCGATTCGCATTTCATACCTGTTTCGCTCGCACTTACTTGATCCAGATAAGATCCTCTCAGTTTTCACCGAAACCCGAATCGCAATCGGAAAGCTCACCAACTGTACAATGTACATGACCACGTTATGATCTGGACCTATTGAACATTATTTTATCCGTCACTCGAATGTTAGCAGGCATTTTTAGTTTCAATAACTGTATAAGGTAACCTAAACATTAGCAACTAGACCATTTTTTCTAAAGTTGTACATCCCACTTTTATTTGAATTTTCGAGATTTTGGGTGTTTTCTACTCAGAATCACGAGCTCTTTCGATCTAATTAGGTCCGTTTACCGCTGTAGCAGGTTATATGGAAATGGTAACGGAATGGAACGAAAAAACATTGGGACAGTTTTTTTCTCCTAATTAGATCGAAAGAACTCGTGATTCTGAGTAGAAAATACCTAAAATATCGAAAATTAAAAAGAAAGTGGGGTGTACAACTTTAGAAAAAATGGCCCAACTATGAAGTTAGGGCAAATGTCATTCATACTCTCTGTCTTTCTAGCCGTTATCCCACATGGTGGTGGGATCAGCTTTACTTACTCTACTTTTCCACTTCGCTCTGTCCTCGACATCGTCTTCAGAGACTTGAGACTCCTTCATGACCTTTTGCACTACATTTTTCTACCTCGTCGTTCATACGTACGATCATTCGCCAGGTGGCAACCAAAACTCACTAAAATTTCTGTCACTGCTTTTTAAAACATTGTATCTAGTTAGTAGATTGATACTGAGATGCGAGCTTGTTTTAAGTAGGTATTTGTTACTTAGTGAGTTTTGGTTGCCAACAGACGATATTGAAAATACCTAAAACAAAATATGTGATGTTTTCAAGCAAAAGGTATCAATTTGTCGCTTATATTTGTTGTGTACCGTAAGGACGCTTTGATAGGATTTTGGTTTGAAGATTTTTCGCGAACAAATTTCGTCCTTATGGTAAACAACAAAGTAGACCCCTTTAGTAGTACCCCATAGTTAGCAATAATTTTAAGTTACCTTAAAAGATTATATAAATTAAAATTACTGCAAGGACTACGTAGTCGAATAGTATGTAAATTTCAGGATTACCTATAATAACAACTAGATAATCCTCTAATGCCCAGTCTTATAGGTCAAACCAATTTTGTAGTTCCTGTAGCATTGAAAGAAATATAATATCATATAATCAGCACCTTAAGAGTCCGCAGCAAGGTCCGCTCAACTCCGCGTTGAGATCGCGCGCTTACGCTTTAAAATGTTGTTGTTTCACCTAGAGGAAGACAGGGCGCTAGCAGTAAAGCGAGAGCGCGCTAGCGGCGGGCGGTGCTGACCGCCGCCCCCCCGGACCGTTCCCCGCGCTAGAGTAATTCGCTGCAGTTTCGCAACAATTTTTTGTAATTTATTTTAAGGTTTTCGTAGTTACGCTCTCATTTTAAAACTACGAGATCAATTTTGATAAATCTTTTTTCTTATCAAACTGCATAGTTTAATCGACACCGGAAATAGGTTTTGACTTCAATCTAAACTATATTTTGGTCGTAGTATGCCGCCAAACTGAACAACTTTCTGGGGTCTAAAAATGCAAAACTTGTACTCGCTCTATTTTCTTTCTATTAACATTTCAAGAGTCATAAACTAGTTTTAGCCCTAGATATATCTTATCTCATTATATTTAGAGAATTTCATGATAATGTGACATGTTATATTAAAATAAGGACGTAACTACGTTTGTATGAAGAATCGAGCTTGCTGCGGACTCTTAAGATGCAATCTTTAATTATAAGTTGCCATTTTTAATGGCCATAATACAAAAGGTATAATTTGTACTAAATTCAAAACACAAGCCCAGTATAATCTCAAATAAAGTAAATGCACAGGACATTTATTAACTATTCGGTGCTGTATAAGACCTGGCCTTCTTGAGGAAGTCTTGGTAGTTCCAATTCTTATAGTTCATTATTTGCTTTCCGTTCATTATCGTGTGAACCATTATTTTGGGGTTGTATTCCAGGTTAGTTAGAAGCTGAAAAAGATACATTTTTAATATTTTTATTATTTGGATTTGTTACTTAGATTGCCTATTGATGAGATAAAAAAAATAAACATCCAATAACAATTTTAACAACCTATCACTTGTGCGAGGTTTCCTTTTCAACAGGCAGCATAAAATATTAATAATGAGGACAATACAGTCAGCATCAAACGTAGCTGACAATTTTGGTATGCAATTTGACATAAGCCAGTAGTAAAATTGACCAAGACAACGCAAATTCACGATAAGGCTCCATCATCAGACCAGCCCCATGGTAATTGTCATCAAAGATATGTAGGTATACAAATTTTTAGCTTAATCCGTTGAAGATAACTGCTTCATAATTACATATTTACATAGTTTACATACATACATTGGAATTTAAATAAAAGCTTGTAAAAATGTAAGCCTTTAATACAAAGATCAAAGCTTAATTTTTTTTTTTAATGGAGCTGCCTGGGGGAAGAGACCGGGGATCGAACCCGGTACCTCTGGATTGCCGGTCCAGCGCGTTAACCATTTCGCTACCCTAGCTCCAGGAAGACCTTACGAATTTTTCCTTAAGCCTTGTGTGTCGATCTTTGGATTGTTTCATTTGGAAAGGTTTTTACACCTTGTAAAAAATGTGTTAAAATTGACTTACTTTCGGCGTCAAGAGGAAGTACTGCGCGTTGTCGCACTCGGTGGTGACCTTCACAAGCAGATGGAACATTTTGCGCTCGTTTATGGGATCCATGCCCTGGTTTATCTCGTCCACGCATCTGCGACAATGAGGAATAAATATGTGCCATATTTGGACGATGAACAACAATGAGCAATTTAACAGTATGGGTGTTTGATTTTGCCGTATTTTCACTTCGCCGATTTTTTAATGTATCGTAATTCTTGAAAATCTCATAGGTTAGATTTGTTTTATAACAATCCCGAATAGTTTACGGTCTCAGAGATAAATGCTATCTACAGAAATGACAGTCCGGCGGAATGAAATATTCGACGAAAAATAATTGATTTTTTTTTATGTTTTTGCCTCGATGTCAATCTGAAAGTGTTACTCAAACTCACTTATAGGCTCGTAACAGTCCTATACCATTCAGGGACCGGGCAGCCTTTCTATTAAACCGGTTCTGTACAGTCAGGGAATTAAAAGGTTCATAGTTTTTTAAACCTGCCCAATGAAGACGAGCAAGATAAGTACTCGTAGTGCCTCTAAAGTATACATTTTCAACAGTGCACTGTTGTCAGGTCAGCACAACTTTAAAGCAATCACACATAAAGTTCGCAGCCACAACAAACGTACACCCACTGTAATCATCAATAAATCACTTTTCGACTTCTCTATCTATCTATCTATCTATCTAATGGTGTTCAGGGCCAAAAGTGGACCTTTTCATAAGGCGACTGTACAATGAGCTGGGTATTGACTACTATTTATTGCTTTTGTTTTATTTCCTCCAAAGTGTGATGAAAAACGTCGTACGTGACTCTGGTGGTAAAGGAATTCCAAACTCGTGTCATTAAAGCCCTCGCCTTCGGCTTCGGGCTTCTAATACACACTCCTTTACCACCCTTGTTACGTGATGTACTATTTTGTACCGGAAGACACGTGCAGCAAGTGACTCACCGGAACGGCACGGTGGTAAGCCGCTGCAGCGCCATCAGGTACATGGCCGTGGACAGCGCGCGCTCGCCGCCGGACTGCGCGTGCCGCGTGAGCTGTTGAAGCTGCTCCGATGTGCGGAACCGCACTAATATCGAGATGCCGTACTTGTCGTAGTCCTCCTGAGAACGCGAGCCGATATTAGACACAATATATATATATATTTTGACACTACACTCGCGTTTTTAATTAAGCGAACTAACTTGACAGTTCATTGCACACGAATGTTGCCACAGTTTCGCTAGTGTTGTTAATATCGATGTTTGAAAAAAACAGTTCATACCAGAGCTTTAGTTAAACAGCGTTAAAACAAAAGTAGACGTTATATGTTTCATAAATTTTACATTATTATGTTTAAAATTAAACTAATAATTTTATGACACGAAACAATAATAAAAAAAACAGTCGGAATTAAAATACTTATATAGAACTAACTTTATTTTAGGAGATCGCTAAGAATGCTGTCCGCCTTTTTGTTTTCTTGACAGTTCCGCGGTACTATCGAATACACTAATAACTGTACATTTGTAAACGAATGTAAACCTTAACGCAACAGGTTAAGGTTATATCGACATATTTGTATCGACATAAACCAATCACTATTTATTTTTTTCTATTCCTGACAACATTTTCAGCTGTCAAGTTAGTTCGCCTAATTAAAAACGCGAGTTTAAATTAGACACTATTATAAGGGAATATATTCTCCGGCCCAGGGATAGTGCCGCTACAAACAGCTTTCATATGGCAATAATGGGCGCATACGTCATATATTTGCATTATTAAACGTCAGTATCGATTTGTCAAGGATTTGAAATGCTGCTCAATCCTTCGTTCTCCTTGCGAAATAAATACTGCGGTTCTCTGCCTTTTCGCCGAATTACGTTTCGTCAAACGTTTCATTTCGCCAAAAGCATTTTTCACTGAAACTGTTAACTATTTCGAATTGTTATAAAACAAACCTAACCTAACCTAATCTAAAGGATGATATTTACAACAATCTGAAACAGTTTACAGTTTCAGTGAAAAATGCTTTTGGCGAAATGAAACGTTTGCGAAACATAATTCGGCGAAACGGAAATACACCAAATACTGCATTTTGTCTATTAAAAAAAACTTAAGTTTCATCAATCACTGTAAATAGTTTTGGGTTTATTATGCAAAATTTACTCTTTGGTTACATCAGTGACTTTCACCGCGATTCAACGTCAGTTACCAAAAATTTGTCGTTGCCAGTAAAATTAATGAGTGTCCCTAAAAATCCGCAATATGGCGTGGGTTGAAAATCACCCTGTCGGGCTATACTCACGTCATTTCCACCCTTGTCCAGTTTGATCTCGCCAGCGCAGCCCAGTTTCGCGAACATCTCTCCGAAGCTGTTGTCTATGTCGCGCAGTAAGTTCTCTAAGGGCGGCAGCCATTTTGATCTGCGGGTTAAAAGACGTTGGTCCTGGCTGTTTAAATGCTTATTCAACTAGTGTAGTGTTTTACTAAATTGTAATGGGATTCTACGTAAACCTTCAATAAAGATATACCCGTACATGTTCATCGTTCAAGATTTCAGTTTAGTTTAATTTGATCCACGAGATTAAAACTCTTAATAAGTGAATTATAAATTACGATTATTAATTACCTGATTTTATGCATTTTGTTCTCTAGTTCCTTGTGGATGTCACTGTTACTGCTGACGTCAGATTTCAATTTCGCTATTTCTTTTTCTCTTTCGTTATATTCTGATACCTGAAACCAAAAATATCATATAATTCGAGGTGCCGGCAAAGAAATTATGCCAAAATGAGTTTGCCACCCTAAGGCATATAAGAATTGCCAACCGGGTGAAATATTCGATGTTCAAATTCCGCTCAAAGCATTTCTTTTTTATTTTTCCCTTCAATATAAACAAAAAACCGGCCAAGTGCGAGTCGGACTCGCGCACCGAGGGTTCCGTACAAACACTTTCCATCCCTAAGTGTTTAAGTTAAGTTTGCACCTGGTATGTATAGCGCCCCATATAAATTAGGTGCAAACTTGCAAAGTTAGGTATTAAAAAAAAACTACTTACTAGATCTCGTTCAAAACAATTTTCGTTGGTAGTTTTTATAGTAATGTACATCATATGTTTTTTTTAGATTTTTCATTTCCTTATTTTAGAAGTTAGAGGGGGGGGACCAACTTTTTTCCACTTTGGAAGCGTCTGTCACGCAAACTATTCGGTTTAGAAAAAAAATATTTTAGAAACCTCGACATCATTTTTGAAGACCTATCCATAGATACCCCACACGTATGTGTTTGATGAAAAAAAATTGTTTGAGTTTCAGTTCTAAGTATGGGGAGCCCCCAATATTTATTATTATTTTTTTATTTTCGCATCAAAATCTTAATGCGGTTCACAGAATACATCTACCTACCAAGTTTCAACAGTATAGCTCTTATAGTTTCGGAAAAAAATGGCTGTGACATACGGACGGACAGACAGACGGACAGACAGACAGACATGACGAATCTATAAGGGTTCCGTTTTTTGCCATTTGGCTACGGAACCCTAAAAATGAGTTTGGTTTCTATCAATAACAATTTTGAAGAGTTTACGGTTACTTTAAATAAGAAGTGTTCGAGGAGATTGCTCTTGCACGATATTCGCTTGTGTTGGGAGGAATATCACGCCCCCCTTACTTGATCGTACTCTTTATCCGTCCCTCTCAAATCTCAGTCCGCCCTTGTCTTACAGACTAGCCAGCTGTGCCGGTAACTGTATGCAATAAATCCTAGTCTGCAATTCGTAAGTGCTCTTGTAGATTGATCAATGATCAGCTATGCGGATAACTCCTTTAACTATTTTCCGAAGGGAAATGTGGCGCAGGTAGCGCTTTCACACTTTACCCACGAGGAGGATTGCCATGTCCCACCTTCCTTTTCATCCCCCTTGTCCATGCAATTCATCCTCGCCTTGTAGACTGGCCAGTTGTGGCAGTAACTCCTTGAGATGTTCTCTGAAGGAGAAATTGGGCTTGTGTGGAAGGAGGTTGCTCTCGCACGCTCATCGCGCATTAGAATGAAAAACCATATCATCTCAAGGCGAAGGAATGTCATATTCCACTTACCCGGTCATCCCCCGTGTCCATGCAGTCCATCCTCATCTGCACATTGTAACAATGCTCTTGTACTCTGGCCAGTTGTGCCGGTAACTCCTTGAATTGTTCTCTGTAGGGGAAATTAGGCTTGTGTGGAAGGAGGTTGCTCTCGCACGCTTATCGCGCATTGGGATGAAGGCCATATCCTCGCAAGGCGAAGGAATGTCATGTCCCGCTTACCCGTTCACCCCCCGTGTCCATGCAGTTCATTCTCATCTGCATCCTGTAGCAATGCTCATGTACTCTGGCTAGCTGTGACGGTAATTCCTCGAACGGCTCTCGAAAGAAGGATATTCCTCTTGCATCGTGGCCTGTTGGAAGGAATGTCACGTTCCTCTTACCTGTTCATCCCCTTTATCCATACAGTCCATCCTGGTCTGCAATTCGTAGCAGTGTTCTAGGAAACTAGCCAACTGTGCCGGTAACTCCTCGAACTGCTCTCGGAAGGGGAAGTTGGGCTCGTGGGGGAGGAGGTTGCTCTTGCACGCTTGCTTCGCCTCCTTTAAAAAAAAAAAACAAAAAAAAAATGTAGGTATTTATTTTCAACAAGATTATAGATAATGTTGAATTCTCCTTTTAAGTTAGTACTTGTACCTTAAGCTTGGCGCGAGCGTCGGTGTTCGTCCGGGTCAACCGCGAGTTGATGTTTTCCAGTGTATGCTATGGACAAATGGTAGCTTTGTATCACTACATAGTATAAAACAAGTCGCTTTCTCTGTCCCTATGTCCCTTTGTATGCTTAAATCTTTAAAACTACGCAACGGATTTTGATGCGTTTTTTTTTAATAGATAGAGTGATTCAAGAGGAAGGTTTATACGTATAATACATGCATAATTTATCAGCATTGCACCCGTGCGAAGCCGGGACGGGTCGCTAGTTAATAATAAAAAAAATAATGTTTCTTCAGAAAGGATACATTTGATACAACAAGCCAGAAATAAAATGTTTTCTGAAAATTCATTCAGTTAGGTTCTTTTATTATTATCACCTGATAATGTGATAAGGGAGTTATCATCTCAAAACAATTACAACTCAGTAATGGAAAGGAATAACAGTTATGGAATACAGCCGTATAATGTAAGTTAGTTATATTTTTCAATTAGACTTTTAATCTCAACGCCATGTTGGCGAAAAGTTTGTGCAGGTATTTCCATTTGTTTCTTTAAAGAAGGAAAGAAACATTTCTTGCCACACAAAAAAAAACGAATAGGTACATGGAATAAGCAAGAACAATTCATTGTCAGCATTATCAGTGCATTGTCCACCCAAATTATTATGCCGTATCACAAAAGGAGCGATATTTCCACGTTGCTTGTTTTACGATGGTTTGTCTGAGTTCTGATTATTATGGGGCTTCTAAACGGGCCATATTTTACTGCAATTTGTGGCCGACAAGTATGTCCGTCCCTCTCTGACACCCTACGCTAGAGCAAGATGCAAATAATGGCCGGCCACAAATTGCAGCAAAACATGGCCCGTTTAGAAGCCCCTTTAATTACACAACAGGGAAAGTACAAACAGTTCTAAACAGAAAAAATCGCATACTCGTACCTGGGCACTGAGTAGATCATCTCTAAGTTCTCGCAATTCCGCCTCCTGTTGAACTATTGCATTTCGGCTGATCTCCAGTTTAACCTTAAAAGCAAGCAAGATACATGGAATCAATAATGAGTTTACAATTTTTGGTAGTAAATAAATAATCTGGGATACGGCTTCAATCTGATCTGTACGTCTAGCATAAGTGTGACATGCGACTGTTTGACGCGCGACAAATACTCCCTGTCACTTTTCTTTCAACACCGTGCGAGCAAGACGGGTGATGCTGAGTCGCGCGACAAGCGAAGTCGGCAAGATATGCTACCCGCTGGACGACTCTAGACGCGACTCTTGGATTCAATGAGAAACCATATTTCAATTAATCTTCCATCTTCATCATAATTATTCATAATGCTTTGTCCCGATTAGATGTACAGTCCGAACAAAAAGAGTAGACATTAAAAAGTGGCAATACTGTAGTGCCGTCCCCGTTTTCTTAGATTGATTAGAAAGGGACGACACTACAGTATTGCCACTTTTTAATTTCTACTCTTTTTGGTCAGACTGTACACAGTGGCGGTAAATGTTTGAATATAAAAAAATCGAATATATTCAAACATTTTCATTTTATGATTTAAATGTAAATAGCCCAAGGTAGATAATGAATTTAAAAATATGTATTTTATTAGTATAGTTCCAATTCATATTATATTTGGAACTTACAAATACAATTTTTTTTAAACTGTGTCGACGATATTGTTTAAATAATTATTTAGATAGAAAATTGTATATTTTATTGATTAAGAGTATTTTGGCTGGTTATTAATTTGTTCAAAAGCTTTTGCAATTATAAAAGTGCGGAATTATCAAACAGTCCGCATACCTTCCATATTTCTCCAGTGAGCAACTTGTTCTGGAGACCTTTCATGATGCCCACTAATTCCTGTTGCAGCTTGCACTGCTTTTTCACTATATCCCTCTGTTTCCGTCTACACCTGCAAATACATTAAAAACAATGTATAATCAACCTTGAAAGATCTGGAACTACAACCGTAAAAATACAATTAATAAATGAGGTTGCTTAGTTATTCTATGCAGACTAAGGGTGATTACTCACCGCGAGCTTTCGCCAGTAACGTACACTACACTGCCGACAAACTTTTAGACCATAACCTTGACTGCGCAGTAGCCGATTTACGTACAAATGTATATGCGCAGATCCGCCATTTTTGTTCTAAAAGTTTGCCGGCAACTATAACAATAATACCATACAATAAACTTTTACATAAAAGGGGCATATAACACTTTATACTCTCGCGGTTTGAACACATAATTAAAACTTATTGAACCGGGTCTATCGCGATATTTTGATTTACCTTCAAGGAAGCTGACTTACCTTGAAGGTAAATCAAAATATCGCGATAGACCCGGTTCAATAAGTTAAAAGGGGCATATTTGGGACGACCAATTGGCGAAGACCGGTTGGCCGTCCCAGGTATCGATGGATCGATGTCGTCGAGTCAGATCTGCGTGAACTTCTAGTATCTCTGTTTGGCCCTATGGTTGACTGGTAGAGAATACAATTTGGCAATAAGTCCGCCATTTGTACTTGACTTTTGTTTTGTGCTTAAATAAATAAATAACTAAATAAATAAACTCCAGGCCGATATATGGCCGGAAACGGTGCTAGATCGGGACAAGTGGCGCAAACTCGTGTCGGAAGCCAAGACTAGCTTTGGGCCGCTAAGCCATCAAATAGTAGTAATAGTATACTGTTACATTACAGGCTAATGCTCGCGGTAAGGAGCACCCTAAAGTTTTTCAGACTTATCACATCACGTTACCTCACAACATTGGTAGATCTGAGCATATACAGTAATAAATAGAAAAAAATAATAACATACTTCTCTTTTTCTTGTTGCAAATTAAAAGTCGGTTCATTTTCGATATCTTGCACCTTTTTCTCTTGAAGTCGTATTTGGGCGCTCAGCGTTCGAAGCTGAAATACAAAATCAGTGAAACGCAATTAGAAATTATATTTAATTTTAAGGATTTATAGAAATAGTAAGTAACTATAACTATAGTGTTCTTGGTGTCTGTCGTTTCAGTATAAAACGTATCATTACATAAAAGTCATATTAAAAAACAAAATAGAAACAAATTATTGTAAAGTAGTAACGTCTGCTTGCGTTAAACCACGTGTTTATATTAAAGCGAAAATTAAAAAATAAATGCTAACATCGTTACGTTACTATCGATTCTCAACATAATATAAGATGATGATGAAATGGGGAACACCCAAATATTCCGAAATATTTTATTCCGAATTTATTAATTCCGATTTTTAAACTCCGAATTTCATAATTCCTAGGAAATAAAATTCCGATTACTAAAAAACACGAAATCTATTTAACCGAATTTCAAAATTCCGATTGTATATTATTCCGATTTTTATAACTCCGAATAATGAAAAGCCCGAAGTGTCATTGGCCTGAAAAACAAAATTCCGATTATTAATTTTCCGAAACTTCATTACTTATTCGGAAATTTGATATTCGGGATAATGACATTCGTATTTTCAATAATCGGAAATTTATTTCTTAGGAATTATGAAATTCGGAGTTTTAAAAATCGGAATTAGTAAATTTGGAATAAAATATTTCGGAGTATTTGGGTAAAGTTAATTTACTTAACCGATTTTTTACGTTAAAACAAAAATAGAAAACCGGATTTGGACAAATATCGCATTGGCTGAACCCCGAAAACTGTAAGTTAGGTTTGTATTGTGACCACGTATAGCGGAGCGTCAAAAGACTTGCTGAACCGCGAATACTGTAGATTAGGTTATTGGCTGAACCCCGAAAACTGTAGGTTAGGTTAGGTTTGTATTGTGACCACGTATAGCGGAGCGAGCGAAGCGAGCGGAGCGTCAAAAGACTTACTGAACCCCGAAAACTGTAGGTTAGGTTAGGTTTGTATTGTGACCACGTATAGCGGAGCGAGCGAAGCGAGCGGAGCGTCAAAAGACTTGCTGAACCCCGAAAACTGTAGGTTAGGTTAGGTTTGTATTGTGACCACGTGTAGTAGGTTAGGTTAAATCCTAATATTACCTATTTCACCTTGAGGCAGGCCTCCGTTAGCCCGGAAAACTTTCACATATTTAGGTTTATGTTTTATAGTTATTGATAACAGCAATTCGTTATTTTGATGTTTCGGACTTTTGATTAGTCGGGTTTATTATTGGTCGGTGTACTGATATTCGGAGTTTTGAAAATCGGTATTTTTATAATCGGAGTTCGTATTTTTGATATTTTGGATTATTATTCATTCGGACTTCTTATTGTTCGGTGTATTGAAATTCGGAATTTTGAAAACCGTGACTGTAAACGTTAGACATTTTGAAATTTCGGATTTATAAAAATCGGAAAAATGAAAAATCTAAATACTTATATTCGGAGTTTTAAAACATTCGGTTTGTTGTTGTTGTTTTAAAACATTATTATAAAATAATCGGTATTATGAAATTCGTGATTCCGATAATCGGAATTTAGTTTTTCGTATTTATGTAGTGTACCCGATGAAATGAAATGAAATAATCTATTCAATAAGTAGGCCACAAGGGCACTTTTACAAGTCAGATTGTGAATCTACCGGCATTTCGCAAGAGAAGACCGCTGTTGAGAAGAAAGCCGAAAGAAACTCAACATGCCGGATAAAATCAGAATCTCAACTGTAGATAGCGGTAAGATGCCATCCTAAGGCATATAATAAATGAAGCAACTGGTTGAAAATTTAGATGCTAGTGGATTTTACAGAACAATTGGTAGTTCACCCATCTGGCCCGGAAAGCTGTGGAGACGTGGGTTCTATCTCGCTCAAAGAATAATAAAAAAAAGTTTCAATATAAAAATAGTAACAAGGAAACCTATAAAATCATTAACATCCTATCCTATCCGGTTATTTATTGAACAATTCTTTCCTCATTATTTATTATCGTGCCCTAATATGTCATCTTACCTTTTCCACATTTTCAGTGATCTTTTTTCGTTGCATGTTGAGATGGTTCAGGTTGCCTTCCAGATTGGTCACTTTGCCATCTAAATCTCTCATTCTCGAGCGGGCGTTTTGCACGTCCATCTCAACCCTTGCGAGGCTGTAACAACAATATCAAATTACTATACAATACATGACTGTTCAAAGACGCGTGTCTTTGAAATATAAATAAGAACGGAGGTTTTATTTAAATAAGTGAAGCTAATTGGTAGCAATACTATCAACCTCAAGGTCAAGATAAAAGATTCGGATTGGCGGCACCAGGCGGCAGCACCTTTATTGTGCAATATAAAAAAATACAATCTCTTGCAAACAACCTTAAGGTTAGTGAGTAACGGGGAAAATACCTCTGAAATAGGTAGTGCAAAATTTTGAAAACAACTTATTTATACACAATCAAAATACAAAGCAATTAAAATATATATTTTTTTCCGTATTTCAAATTGTCGTTGTTTCCAATGGTTTTTAGTCTGTGGAAGCCACACGACCGTAACTGTATTTTTTAAATTCCTCACTTACTCTGTTTTGTGACTGTTCAATTGGTCCAAGTCGACGGAGTTGGCTAGTAATCTGGCGGGCCGTATTTCCACCGTCGAGATGGATTTTGCCCCACTGTACTTCCACACGCTTTTCTTGAATTGATGGTTCTCTACGAAATAAAACTACATTTACTACACGTATCGCAAAGTCAAGAAGTTCCCGATAAGACAAGGGTTGACCTGATACGAGAGCTTGTCGATATAGAGGTGAATAAAATAAATAATGGTTGTCCAAAAATTCAATTAGTTACTAAACCTCATATTATCAAGTGTATGAAGTGGCATACAATACTTATTTTTAAGACAATTGTGTTCGAAATGTGGGCGCCGGTGCCCTTAATCACGAACGTCAGATCGGGTCATGTCACAAGGCCGTAACATGCAAAAAAAAAAAGAAAACTCACCAGAGAAAAAGAACTTAATATTTGCAGGTACTTTGGAGCAGTTATTGAAGGTGTGGTCGTTTCCTATAGGTATGGTGTGTATTTGGTATTGGCCACACAGATACCGCATGATGGGATCGGGGGCCGATATCGTATCAATGACGAACGTATAGAATCCGAGGTAGCTAAAAAAAAAACAAAATAAAAGTTGTACGTGATTGCACACATTCAGCAAATTAGCAAATTTTATACCCATATTCGAAGTGGAAACTATGTATTTAGAAGGCAACGTCATAAAGATGCACATTTGGCAGTGTCCCATGACACTCGATGAATCAAGAAACTTTTTCGTCTTCAACCTCAAGTACTGGATATTCTATTGAACTTTCTAAGACAGCATCTAGAAGGTTCCTCACCTCAATGACTGTATGTCCTTCTGTTGCTCAAGTGCTGGATATTCTATTGAACTTTCTAAATCTAAGCGGAGAGAAGACAGCGTCAAGAAAGTTTCTCACCTCAATGACTGTATGTCCTTCTGTTGAGCCTTATATGTGGCGAGGGCAGGGTATCCCTCGCTAGAGATGGCGCTGGCCGTCCTCAAGCCGCCTTCCTGCCTGAAATGGTGCAGGAACAGGTTCATTTCCTGACTGCACTCGAAGGTGAACGCAAGAAGGTCGCGTGCCGACACCCTCGCTTCCAGGTACCGAGCGAATTTCGGGTCCGTGAAGTTTATCTAGAACAGTAACCACTTTTTAATTTTTCATGCATGTTTTTGTAGAAAATTGGTGTCTGAGGAGGTATGCTTCTTGGATGCCAAAGGTAATCGCAACAAGAAAGCAATTACCTTTCGAAAATTGCTACAAAAAAATGGTAGCCGTAGATACGGGATACGTTGTTTTTTGGCCTGCCTTCCACTCTGTATAAGGGTGGATCAATCTTTTTCTTGTTGTTATTATGTCCCGTAACTCAGGAGACAACGGTGATTAAACTTCTTAGAAAAGTGTTGATATTTTATTTTATAATATTAGTATTTTCAAGAGTTATTCTAAATAAGAATGGGCTTATAACTGCCTGCAATCACAACATTTTTGATGAATATTGCCGCCGAAAATCGTAGTTTTAAAGAGTAACTCAGGGGACATCACCATGGCAACAAGCAACAGAAAAAAGTTGATTGACCCATAATACGCAAAAGAATTGCCTCATTGCTCTGCAGAGTGCGGGCCAGCTTGAACACCATCTGATGTATTGTAGCGGGTCGAAATTACTCACCTATCGTGTGGCATTGCGCCTGTGTCATGATTGCTACTAGGCGATTATAGGTTATCGCGGGCTAGTTTTTCGCAACTCGACGTCTTACAATGCGCCTATTTTGCGTGAAACTAGGCGATTATATATTACTCTGCTTTCTTCTGATAACGTTTAGCTTTTAAATCATAAATGCTACTAACAATAGGCATTTCTTTTTTTGAGGATGTCAATTGATTATTTTTTATTGGGATAGGCAATGACCGTCAAAGTTCAACATTCCTACGGAGCGCTAAAAACGCTCCATACAAATGGCCATCTTTGACGTCAGTTGTGGGTTGGGTAGGTACCAATATTTATTTGAAAGGAGACAAGGGATTAGTAGATTGTTAACCAAGGGTAGAAAGTGACCCATTGCACCCGAGATATTTCTGGCGCTCGAACGAAGTGAGAGCGCCAATAGTTCGAGGGTGAAATGGGCAATTTCACCCGAGTTAAACACTCTACTTTTCATTTCGACTGCGAGGAAAATAAAATACTACACGCACATAAATGTCAAGAGTGAGTTACTTATATTAATGTCCATGTCATTTTTAACAAATAATCAATTAAAGACACGGTATTTATATTTAATCTCGTGTTCCCGCTTTTTCTACTGCAAACTTTCATTCTTCTTACTTTTAAATTCAAATTCAAATTATTATTTATTTCGGATCACTGATCCATAGATTGTTAGTAAAAACAAAAAACAAATTAAGGTAGTAACAGTCATACATACATTGAACATAATAATAATTATTAATAAATAAAAAAAATTAATAGATAAAAAAAAGTTAAGATATAGTACCGCCAACATTTAAAAAGTAAAAAAAAAACAATCCAATGGTTTCAATTTTATTTTTTAAATAAATGTGAGACGGAATTATATGTAATTAATAATTAGATATAAATAAATTAAGCTTGTCTATATCTAATCTTTGGATACCTTTTTTCAATACCACTTACCACGGCCGACTAGATTGTGCCTAATTTAGTTGGTCACGACGTGCATCTAGAAGGGAATTACCTTTGACTCCGTGGCAATTAAAAACAAATTACTTTCCACCCTAGGGATGGAAAATCTATTTTCCACCCGGCTGTCTACTCATGAAAATGACACTTTCCGAACAGGAGAGATGAAAAAGTAATTTGCCATTGTCACCGTTCATGGTTAAATAAATAAATAAATATCAGACAACCTCACACAAATCGATCTATTCCCAAATTAAGCTCCAGAAGGCTTGTGTTATGGGTACTAGACGACGATATACATACTTAAATAGATAAATATATACTTAAATACATAGAACAACCATGACTTAACCACAAATATTCGAGTTCATCACACAAATATTTGCCGTGGCCAGGATTCGAACCCGGGACCACCGGCTCAGTAGGCAAGTGCTTACTGAGCCTGAAACTGAGCCTGAAACTGAGCCAACCGCATTGTCATGCAATTATTGTTTTGTTAAATTATGAGGATTCTTACAACCTTTAGGGAAGA
Source organism: Apotomis capreana (assembly GCA_947623375.1). Taxonomy (NCBI): domain Eukaryota; kingdom Metazoa; phylum Arthropoda; class Insecta; order Lepidoptera; family Tortricidae; genus Apotomis; species Apotomis capreana. The sequence goes on from OX392498.1 coordinate 29,420,064, forward strand.
GAGTTGGTGGAAGAGAAACTCCGTTTGTAGTGTGATTTGAGATAATTTATTTACAAAATTTTGGTTTATTTTATGTACAATATTTACAATGGACTTAGACTATGTAGCACCCAGCATAATGCTACTTGGTGGGGATACAAAATGGCGCTTCGATGGAGAGAGTGTATATGTGTCGTAAACTGATGCGGTTACGTAACACTCTGAGCTTGTGTGCGCGCGATCGCGCGCCTATAAATTAATGCGAGCAAAAGCGCGCCACCTTTTTCGTCGCCGGCGCTCATCGTGTTCACTCGTCCCAGCGTGTCTCCTGTGCTTCAGCTCGAAGACTCGAAACTTGAAGATCGAAGATAGAAGACGATGCTGACTGAAGATATATTTATACAACTGTCTTTTTCGAGACAATACAACCTGCTCTTTTCAGAGCAAACGCTCAGGCGTCAATCTCGCTGTTTCTATGGAAACAACGTCAATCCCCTACATGCTTCCCCTCCTAGTGAAAACGTACCGGCAGGCGGATAGTACGTCCACGGCGGGTTGTTTGGTTTTCTTTGGTAGGTGTTGAGTTGGTTTCGGTTTGTTGTTTCAGGTTCTTTTCTGTTTTTTGTTTCAGGTTGTTTTTGTCTGAGTACTGGTTGCTTTTGTCGTTCTTGCTCTTCTCGTTGTTGCAGGCACTCGGCGTCGCTGTATCTTGTATGGTGTTATTATTCTGCGTCGGTGTATTTTTCTCGGTCGTAGTGTTGTTACAGGAACTCGGTGTAAACTGCGTTGATGTAGATGTATTCTGTTTGGCGGTAGCGTTGTTACAGGAACTCTGCGTAGTCTGCGTCGAAGTAGGTTCTTGTAAATCTTGCTCGACGATAGTATATGCGGGTTTTAGACGGTCTATTGATATGTTGGCTTGTCGGTTAGGTAATAGTTGCAGCGTGAAAACCTTTCCATTTCGTTTTAGCACGCGATACGGTCCGTCGTAAGGTGCTTGTAGCGGCTTCTTTACGGCGTCGACTCGTACAAAAACGTTGTCGCATGTTTGAAGGTCACGGTGTACGAAGATAGGTCTTGTGTTGCTATGTGATTTGTTCGGCATAGGTCTCAATTTGCTTATTACTTCGCGCAATCGTTCCACGAATTCGGCGTCCATGTTGGATTCGGCGGGCGAGTCGCCGCGCGGCGTCGATTCCAGGAATTCGCCCGGTAGTCGTACACTGCAGCCGTAAGTTAGTTGTGCAGCGCTGACGTTTGTGTCACTTCTCATCGCGGTGCGAACTCCCAGTAAGACTGTAGGTATTTCGTCGATCCAACTTCTTGTTGTTTGTAGTCTTGCTTTTAGTGCGGCCTTGAGTGTTCTGTGCCAGCGTTCGACGATGGCGTTAGATTGCGGATGGTACGGTGTTGTCCGGGTTCTTTCGATGCCGAGTAAGCGTGAAAGGGACGCAAATACTCGACTTTCGAATTGCCTTCCTTGATCCGTAGTGATTGTAGCGGGACATCCGAAACGCGAAATCCATCCGTCGTAAACTGTCTTGGCGACGTCTTCTGCTGTTATTTCGCATAACGGGAATGCTTCGGGCCATCGGGTTGCTCTATCTATCATCGTCAGTAGGTATTTGTGTCCGCTTGCTGCTGTACTCAGTGGGCCGACGATATCAATATGGACGTGCCGAAAGCGGTCGGTTGGCGGGAAAGTGGACAGCGGACTCGATGTGTGTCGAACGATTTTCGCACGTTGGCAGTGTAAGCACGCTCGCCCCCACTCCGCGATTTGCCGGTTCATCGTTGGCCAAAAGTATCGCTGCGTGATTAGCTTGCGAGTAGTTTTAACTCCAGGATGACTTATGTTGTGAATGGAGTTGAATGCGATGCGGCGATATTCTTCTGGTAGGTATGGACGTAGGTAATCTGTTGATGTTTCGCAGTGAAGTTTTGTGCTTGATCCGGGTAATGTTATTTTATTGATAGATAGATTTTCTTGTTGTGCGAGTGTTTCGATGATATTGCTGTCTCTTTCTTGTGCTTCGGCGAGTTGTTCGTAGTCGATTGGCGATGGGCAGGAAATTGTTTCTATGCGTGATAGAGCGTCGGCGGCTGCATTCAGCGATCCACTGATGTGCCGTATATCCGTGGTAAATTCGGATATGTAGAGTAGTTGACGTGTCCGACGTGGCAATTCGTTGCTTGTGTTCGTCTTGGTGAATGCGAACGTGAGCGGTCGATGATCGGTGTAGATAATTATTTCTCTTCCCTCGAACATCTTGCGGAAATGCTTCGTTGCCATGTAAATTGCTGTCAACTCGCGGTCGAATGTGGAGTAGCGTGTCTGTGCGTCGGTGAATTTCTTCGAAAAGTAGCCGAGTGGTTGCCATGCGTTGTTGACAAATTGGTTTAGTGCGGCTCCTGCGGTTCTGTCGCTAGCATCGCTGAAGATCGCCAATGCCGCATGGTGCGAAGGATGGGCGAGTAAAGCTGCGTTTTTGATGCTGACTTTACATGCCTCGAATGCTTGGTTTGCTTCAGCGGTCCAGTCGATTTTTGTTTTATCTCGCTTCTTGACGTTGTGTAAATATGCGTGTAGTGGTGCTTGTATGTTTGCGGCGTCCTTGATATTTTCGCGGTAGAAATTTAGCATGCCGAGAAAACGTCGTAACTCTTCGACTGTTTGTGGTTTCGGGAAATTGGTTATTGCTTCGACTTTTTCTTCGGGTGGTTGGATTCCTTGTTGCGAGACTTGGTAGCCGAGGAATTTGACAGATGGTTGGCCGAAGACGCATTTTGATGGGTTGATGGTGATGCCATATTCTTCCAGCCGTTGCAGTACTGTGCGTAGGTGCTGTTGGTGCTCATCTTCGTTGGTCGAAGCTATGAGGATGTCATCGACGAATGGGAATACGTAGCTGAGGTCACGTAGAACTTCGTGGATGAACCTCTGGAACGTTTGACCTCCATTTTTGAGTCCTGCGCAGATCCGAGGAAACTCGTACAGACCGAATGGCGTGATGATGGCGGTCTTCTCCACATCTTGTTCGCTGACTGGTATCTGCTGGTATGCGCGGTTTAGGTCGAGAGTCGAGAATATTTGCTTGCCGGCGAGTTGGTATGTGAAGTCGCGCATGCGCGGTATAGGGTACCGGTCGGGCTTGGTGATTGCATTTAGCCTTCGGTAATCTCCACATACGCGTATTTCCCCATTTTTCTTAGGTACGACGTGTAGTGGTGATGCCCAAGGACTTTTACTTGGTCTGCAGAGGCCTTGTGCCATCATGTTTGAAAATTCTTGCTTCACAAGCTCGTAGCGGTGGGGAGCGATGGGGCGTGGTCTGCAGTGGAGGGGCGGACCGGTTGTCTCGATGAAATGTTCGACGCTGTGTTTTGGACTGAGTTTCATTGATGTAATTCTTGTTATTCCGGGGAAATCGGCGAGTATGTTGTGGTATGATTGCTGGACGTCTATGCTGCGAACGGTAGGTATGTCCGCAGAACAGATTTGTGCGTTTGTTGTGAGTAGCGTCTTGCCGTCGATAAGTCTGCGATTTTTGATGTCCACGATGAGATTGTGGTGCTTCAGAAAATCGGCTCCCAGGATAGGCTTCGATACGGCTGCGATGATGAATTTCCATTTGAATGAACGTCGGAGGTTGAGGTCGAGATCGAGTGTTTTCTCGCCGTATGTAGGTATGACGGTGTTGTTTGCGGCGTACAGTTGAAACGGTAGTGGTTGCTCTTGCGTGCCTTTCGTTCTCGGTAGTACGGAAATATTTGCACCCGTGTCTACCAAGAACGTGAGCTTCGTTTGCTTGTCTGTCACGAAGAGGCGGTGAGAGGTTTCGTAAACGCCAGCGTCCGCCACAGCTAGCGTTAATTTTAGTTTTCCGGCTGCGGGGCGGTGATGGGCTTGAAGCTGCACGGTGGCGTGCATTTCTTGGCGTCCATGCCGAAACGGTGGTGGTAGTAGCAGTACGGCATGGGTGAACTGTTGCGGCTTCGGCTCTGCGACGCGTTTCTTGAGCGTGATTGGAAACGGCGGCGTGGTCGGCTATCTCGCTGGCTTTCGTACGGACGTGGATTTTCGTACGGTCGCGATCGGAGTTCGGCGATTTCCAGGGACAATCTTCTGATTTCGGTTATTAAGTATTGCGGGTCGAATGGTGGATGCGGTTGGTATGTTTGCTGTTGCGGGAGCGGCGGCGGTGGTTGTAGAGGTGCGGGCGCGGCGGGTGCGGTCGTGGGCGCGGGCGTCGCTATTTCGGCGATGTGCGATGACGATAACCACAGTCGCGGTTGTTCCCGCCAAAACGGCGGTACGCGAAGCGACAGTGATCTGCCGGAGACTTCATGCGACGACGGTGCTTGCAAATCAGACGGCGCGGGTGGCTGCATCTGAGGCTGTTGTGCGACGGCTTGAGGTGCAGGTGCAGGAGCTTCGTTGTTCATGATGTTTCTTGATTATCTTCCTTTGTAGTTCTTGAGTCGCGGGTCACCACTTTAGGGAAGAGAGTTGGTGGAAGAGAAACTCCGTTTGTAGTGTGATTTGAGATAATTTATTTACAAAATTTTGGTTTATTTTATGTACAATATTTACAATGGACTTAGACTATGTAGCACCCAGCATGATGCTACTTGGTGGGGATACAAAATGGCGCTTCGATGGAGAGAGTGTATATGTGTCGTAAACTGATGCGGTTACGTAACACTCTGAGCTTGTGTGCGCGCGATCGCGCGCCTATAAATTAATGCGAGCAAAAGCGCGCCACCTTTTTCGTCGCCGGCGCTCATCGTGTTCACTCGTCCCAGCGTGTCTCCTGTGCTTCAGCTCGAAGACTCGAAACTTGAAGATCGAAGATAGAAGACGATGCTGACTGAAGATATATTTATACAACTGTCTTTTTCGAGACAATACAACCTGCTCTTTTCAGAGCAAACGCTCAGGCGTCAATCTCGCTGTTTCTATGGAAACAACGTCAATCCCCTACAAACCATTTCAAATTTCTTTTGAATTAAAAATATATATATAAATTTGCGCACCTCTTACGTAACATATTTCAAAAAATCAGACATATTGAGCTAATTCTATTCATATAACTACAGTATGGTTTATAAATAACATGACAGATTGAATTCAGTTGTACAGCTAAAGGTTGATGTTGACCTACTGAGTCCGGTTCTCTCACCTCCAATATCATAGGTTCGTAGACTTTCTTCTTGAACATGTCCCGGTTCTGCCTGAGCCACATTACTGCCTGGTAAGCGTCCTCGCTGACTTCCTGTAGCACCTGCAGTCGCTTCTGATCAACATTCTCCAGGTTACGAATTCTGTTAACACGAGATAAAGATAATATAGCTGTAGAACTAAATTTATCACGAATCTGACTCGCACACAGAGGGCTCCGTGGGCCCGAGTTAAGTTTATACTTGGTATGTATGGCGCCAGATACAAATGAGGTGCAAAGTTAACGCAACAAATCACGTTTGTTGTATGGAGGCCCCCTTAACACTTTCGCAACCAGACAAAAAGTAAGACATATCCCAGAAACCGGCCGAGCCGAATTTTATAGCATCAACCCGGCTACCGGGTTGGCCGGCATCTGAACAAAGTTTACGAGCGCCCGGCCTCCGGGTTGTTGGTGTCGAAAGTGTAAAATATTTATTTTATTCTGTTTTTGTTGTATTTGTTGTCATAGCGGCGACAAAAAAATATTCCAACTATCACGGTTCTCAGATACAGCCTGGTGACAGAAGGACAGACGGACGTACAGCGGAATCTCAGTAATAGCGCATGTTGCGCATGCATCTTTCGGACAATCTCTCTTCCTATTTTTCGTCGAAATATTTTACTTTGGGTACATAATATATGTATGTAAGTATATCATATAAAGTATTCGTGTACGTTTATGGTAATTATATATACATTCCTATATATATCTTATATTATTGATTTGTTTTAATTTTTTTGTTTCTCTGTAACTTTTGATGCTGCACCGACTACATATTTCTGTTTAACCCAGCGGTTGACTGGTAGAGAATGCCTAAAGGCATTAAGTCCGCCATTTGTACTTTTTTTTGTGTATTGTGCAATAAAGTTTAAATAAATAAATAATAGGGTCCCGATTTTAACCCTTTGGGTACGGAACCCTAATAAAGTGAATACATAATTCAGTTACTTGTTCTGATGCAGGCGTATCTGCGGCATGACGCGGTTTTCGAGGTCGTACTGCAACTCCAGCCGCTGTTTCTTCACCACGTTTATGCCGGCGTTCTCTTTCGCTATCTTCTTGTGCAGTTGGGCTAGCTCCATTTTAACACTGGCCTCTGTAATAGATTGAAACATTATTAGAGTCTGGCCATCGAAACGTGATACTGCCCTATGGCATTAAGTCCGCCTTTTGCACGATAAGTTATTTCTTTTGTGCAATAAAGATTAAACAAAGAAATACTGAAAATGACCGCGAAATTTTAAAATTCTAGCTCTAGTATCGCTGTACAAACTAGGACAAAGCCATTTTGGTACTTTTGACATTAATCTTTTCATCGCCAATGACTGATATATCTGCACCAATGCATTGGTATCAGTCATTGCTCAGTAGTGATGAAATATGTGCTAGAATTTTAAAATTTCGCGGTCTTTTTCAGTATCACGTTTCGATGGCCACTCTACTCTTTGACATACTTGTAATTACACGACGACGCGGACACTTAAAATACCCACCATCAACAGTCTGATCGAACTGTGCCTTATCGGTGACCAGCTTATCCAGTTTGGTTCTAGCTTCAATCAGTTCCCTCTCCCGATTCCTGTGTCGTTCTACTTTCTCCATTAAACTAGCGTCTATGTCCTTCAAGGCGTATTCCTGCGATTTTACTGAATCTATCGTCTCTTTCACCTTGTCTTTTAAGTTGCGGACTTCTCGAGTCTGAAAAGAATTAGACCATTATCAGTTCCCATCGAAAATACATTCTATCATTTTTCATTCAGTGAACAATTCCTGAAAACCCGCCTAAAATGTAATATCCTAGAACAGCAAAGATGCAAATAAAACTAGGAGGTACCCGCAACTTCGTCCGCGTTTTTTTTTTACTGTAAACGGGTAAAAAGTATCCTATAACCATCTTTGGATATCCAGCTATCCCTATGTATCAAAAATGGTTAAAATTCGTCCAGCCGTTGCGGCGTGATGACAGGACCATGGAAATTATGACCAACAGATGGCACCAGACTGGCATGGCGCCGCGCGCCCATACAAAACAAATGACGATCCTGCATCACGCTATTAATATTTTTCCTGAAATCATGACCCCTCTCCATAGAAAACTGATTTTCTATACAAATCTAAAATTTTATAATATATAGTATGGATAGGGCGCCATCCATAAATTACGTCACACGTTAAGGGGGTGGGAGGGGGTCGACGAAGTGTGACATTGTGTGACAAGGGGGTGGGAGGGGTCCTAAATTTCGTGACGTCACATTTAAAAATCTATTATAAGTGTTAAAACACGAACTTTAAACTATTACTTTACGAAAACCTCAAAAACATACAACTATATCTGTGTAAATATAAGATACCAATTGTTTTGTCGACCACTCGCTCTACTATCGTCGTTTTTTGTTTTGTTAAAAAAAAATGGAAATAAAACCGATTTCGGAACCGCTGTTTTCATTCAATAATATCTAAATGTAAATTTGCAAAATATGTGACGTCACACTAGGGAGGGGGGGAGTCTCCCAAATGTGACCAGCTGTGACAAGGACGGGGGAGGGGCAAAAAATCATGAAATTCGTGTGACGTAATTTATGGATGACCCCTAGTATGGATGATCTGAACCCTTACATTCTTGATAATTAAGTCGAGAACCTATTTTTTTGTGGATATGATCCACGCTGCTTTCCTCTCACTCAATGTTTGGAGTCAATGACATGACACTCACTGAAGTTGACGCGTTTAATACTACATAATAAACGTTAGTCAAAAACACTCACCGAATTCAACTTCTGTTGTTTCAACTTGCTTATTCCACTCTTAACTTTATTCAACACCTTCTCCAAAGGTTCCACCTTCTGCATATGCGTGGCCACCAGCTGGGTCGCCATTTCCTTGTCCTTTTTATATTCCATCACTTTCTCTCGTAATTCCTGGTACTCTATCCAATGCTTTTTCCTTTCGCACATTTCTATTTGCTGCTCTATCTCTTTTCGTTGCTGCATAGCGTCGATCACCACTTCTAATCTGAAATAGTTAAAAATGAACAATATCAGTATCACAATAAGCCATATGTTCACCTTAAAAAAGTAAACCATCAAATCAGTAACTGTGGCGCAAGTTCTTTTGTAATAAAATTAGTCAATAAGTACTAGAAAGCTTCTGCCCGCAACCCCGCCCGCAATCTCAGAGATTTCCGTGATAAAAAAAAACAACTTACTGTTAAGTTTCTTTCGGCTTTCTTCTCAACAGCGGTCTCTTCTTGAGAAGTGCCGGTAGAATCACGATTTGACTCGTAAAAGCACCCTTTTGGCTTACTTACTGAATAAATGATTTCAATTTGCGTGTTGCTCTGGAGGCGACTGCTGAGCAGGGTTCGAAATTATCAAGATAATCACTTCTTGATAATTATCACCAGTGTAAGAAATTCATGTTTATCAATGACTCACTGAATTCACCCAACTTTGCATAATTTGAAATGGTTTTTTTCTTATCAGGGGAAACCCCACGGCGCGGCACGTTGATACTTTACTTCGAATACAGTTCATTTTCATGGCGCAAATTTTTGTTATTATCAATCGATAATTATCCATCTGTTATTTTCGCGATAACTATCATGATAATTATCATTGATAATGATCCTTCCGAACCCTGCTGCTGAGCTGGTACTGCTTGCTCCCGTTTTGCTGCGTATCTGCCTAAAGAGGACAGCACACGGATGGTAATTTTAAAATGAAAATGGTTTTCAATACCTCTCATTCAGCCGTATCTTCTCTTCCAGGAGTTGAGCGTTGTTCTGGAGTCGAGTGGTAAGTCCACGCTGTTCACCCCTAGTCCTGATAAGTTCATCCAACTGTTCGACACTCTGTTGCCCGCCCACTGCAGACAGAGTGCTGCGGAGTAACTGCTGTGGATCCATCTTGGAGAAGTCCTGCACCCGGTCTTGAGGTAGCAGCTGACAGAGGTTGTCAACCTGGAAACAGAAATTACCATAATGAAAATCAGTTTGTGAAATGTTGACAGTTGAAATTATATTATGTCAGTACACGGACACGGTACATATTTGTCAATTCTTTCAGTGTTACTATTTTATTTTTTTCACACAGAGACTCGAAAGAATATCATCATTAACATAGCAGCCAATAGACGTCATTGTCTACTGCTGGACTAGGTATCCTATAACCCCTCACAGTCACATCCCTGTATTAAAGATTTACAAAACCTGTCCAGTCGTATTGCCATGATAATGCCGCAACGATATCCCGATCGATAGATGGCGATATTGTGGCAATGGCAAATCATATCAATCATCATAATTTTATATAAGATTGTATATCACTGATTAGATTTTTTATCAAATCTAGACCAGGTTTGAATTTTTTTCTAATAGTTTAGATTAGAAAACTGAATGAAGATCATACCTGAATATTCATAGTAGCAATAAGGTCCTGAACTTGCTTCTCCCTCACAGTCTTATTGTCAATCTTCCACGTGGTCGCGTTCCGGAGGTTGAAGATGCGTGTGATGACGACATTCGGCTCTCCGGGCCTGCGGTAGAGCTCGATTTCAATGGTGGCCTCTTCGCATCCACTACGGACATATTCTGAGATCTGGAAAGGTTTAATAAATTATTTACATGTTTTTTTTTTCAAAAGAAGTATACGTATGCACTTTTTTTTCAGAAATTTTATTTTTTAGGCTTATCTTACTTTGTACATTCAAACCTCATACAAAATTGTCCAAAAATGTAGTTTGTTAAAATATGTTTCCAGTGTGTATTCATAGAATTTAATAAAACATTGATACAAAAGTTTGACTCAGGGATATATTTTTTATGTTTAAGGTTTGAATGTAGAAACGATTCTCAGAAAGATAAACGTAAAAAAAAGATCATTCATATACATTTGTTTTTAAAAAAGTTTTTTTTATCATAATCCATATATAATCCAGTGAATAACGGGGTTTTACCTAACAAATGGTCTGGTAGTTTTGAATTTCCATCTCACTAACCATCTTAGACAACATATCAAAAATTTAAAACTACGGGACCATTTGTAAGGTCACCCCTAGTACTTTTTAGTCTCTATTCACCGAACTATATACAATCTATTAAATCTATTATTAATATCAAGTTAATATATTTATTGTAAAATCCTGACTACACACGTGCATATGTCGTTCAGATATATTGTGGGGGTGCCCATACAAAAAAACCGGTCATGTGTGAGTTGGGCTAATGAGACTATACAAACCAGCCGATAAACCTAAATTCAAGATACCTGATTATCAGATGATGCAATGATGAAAGTGAATAGTGATATGCACGCATCAGCTATAAGTTGCCTGTGCATTAAATAAATAAATAAATGCATTCACTGTTGAAATTATATACAAATTTATTATTCCTAGAGGGCATGGCAGTAAATGTGTCAAAATTGTGTTAAAATTTTGACTTTTTGTGAATCCCAGAGGCACTCCAGTCTTATCTTTGTTTTATCACAGTTATAGTGTCTTGTTCTTGTGTTGCGCCTGAGTAGCTTTTCCTGACATTTCTAGCCACTCTTATTACACGACTGCACCTCTAGCACAACTGAGGCATTTGACTCTTTCTCGCACAAGATAAATTACCTATCTCTTTCTGTGAGAGAGTGACAGGTGACGCTAAGTCGCGCGACAAGAGTCGCAAAGCATAGTTATGCTAGCTGTTGATAAATTCTTTGTCTTCATAAAGAATGCAGACTTTGTAAATCAATATTTTTAAAACCTACCTGTAATAATGGCTTTATCTAAAATTTTATTATTTCTAATCAGACAGTTGACAAGCTCTTAATATGATAATATGCATCAGATAATGCTATTTGCTAATGTTGGTTGTAGGAATAAGGAAAAATCTAGAATTTATACATTAAATTACACATTTACATCAATATAACAGCTATATGTATTTAAGTATATTGTTTTTATATAAGTATGTATATTGTCGTCTAGTACCCACAACACAAGCCTTCTTGAGCTTAATTTGGGACTAGATCGATTTGTGTGAGATATTAATTGATTTATTTATAAGAAACCATACTTACACATGTCACCTGTTCACCATTTAAAGATTTGAAATTACACCACAGTCCGCGAGCTCACACATTGCGATTAGAGTTTGGTTGAAAATTGAGAGGCACTAATCTGGATCGCATAAGAGCAAGTGAGACAGTTTTAAAACCTGAATCGCATACTGATAGCTCACTATACTGTTGTTTGTTACTTCTTCTTGAGCTCAAAAGGGTGGACCAATTTTAATAAAATTCGGTATGAAAGTAGCTGACACCCGCGATTAACATATGGCTACTTTTTATCTGATAAACTGCAGGTAAACCCAAAGGGCGCAGCTAGTGTTACGGTAAAAACCCAATGCTCTTTATTCAAAGGTTGGCCTACTGCTTGCATAATAGTATGCAGATTAAAACCTTTCTTGACATGGTGTTAGTTTGTCTATTTTTTTCATACTTAATTGCTTAACGGCTAACATAGAGATCCCTTATAGGGGTCCTATTATTTTGTACAATAAAGTGTTTACATACATAGGTACAAAAATGAAATAACAGAACACAAATTTTGCATTAGCAATAGACACCAAGTACAGTGGACATTTTGATAAGAAAAGTAAAAGAAAGATTCACAAGAAAGCTGAACAAATCTTTAGATAGTATTGGTTGTATTCAATTTTGTTAATATTAGTTATGATTTTATTATCACTTATCAGTTGAAATGGTTATAACCTTGATATTCCAAACTAGACATGTTTAAACTGGTATTTCAACTCAGTAACTTTGATTACTATGTGCAGTATAGAAAAATGTCTTGCTTGTATTTTATTTGTATTGAGAGTACACATCCAGTATAAATTTCTAGGAGCTATGGTTTACTAATGTTTATATATAAACATTAGTAAACCATAGCTCCTAGTCCTATGAGAAAACAGTTATGTTTGATAACCATCCCATTTGCACTGGCTGGTTAGATAGAGCAGGAAACGGCAAGCAAAGCAGTAAAGGAAGATACAAATTTTTAGAGGATACACGTTTTTTTACCTTCTTCGCCCTTCCAATGACACTGGTTTTTCCACAAAGTCCCAAAATAATGGCACAAACAAATGTCGATTTCCCCGTTCCATTGGGACCAATTATCAAATTGAGAGACTGGCCTGGGAACAACTCTACTTCTTTATAGGTTCTGTAAAGAAAAAATAACCTGAGATAACGCTCTATCAAAGGGATGTTGCTTACAAACACGAAAATGGCGCGTAAATGTTTAGAGGATTTATACTCACACGAAGTTTTGTAAAGCTATTCTGTAAATGGAGCCCGCTTTACAGGCCTTGGTTTTAGTGTTTTTCGACATATTTCAACATTAAACTACCATATTAGCAAATAAAAACGCTTAGAAAAACCCACTAAACACAGCACTATCTATCCTCTCAAACAAATTTCGGTTCGGGGAACTCGTCAAAAAATGACAGTTGGTATGTGTGATGTCGCCAATGATAAAAATAAAACAACCATTCGTTATATTTGATTCCGTTAACGTTAAAATTGCAAGTCCGTGCGTGCTCCAACATTATTATTGGTATAGCCTAACAAGTGGCGGTTTTGCCCCCTCCGGCCGTTTTGGCAACCAAGTTTCGCAACCAGTTGTCAAAAAAGAAAAAATATTCTTGCTACGCAACTAGTTGCTCAAAAAGAAAACTTATTACTGTTCCGCAACCAGTGTCGATGACAGCTGAGTTTCGCAACCAGTTGCCAAAAAAGAAAAAAAATCTTTGTTTAGGTACATCTGGTTACCAAATAAGATTCTCAATTCCCATTTCACAGCTAGCATAGCGATAACATGCGACACCTATTGCTGAGGATAGGCACTCAACACTGCTTCTTCGGTAGCTCTTGGGTTTGCTCAGTCAAATAATTGTGTAAAAATTCATGAAAAAGAGGCCTTTCAATGAAAAGGTACTTTCAATGAAAAGTATATTGAACAAAATCCGTTGAGCCGTTTTTGAGTTATCGCAAAATTTCATAATTTTCTTGAAAGGACGTAAGTTGACTTCCAGAAGGTAATAAGTAATTACAGTTACATTGGCGTTTACGACCTATTTATTGAGCTTGAAATCTTTCTCGTAACTTAAGTCTATTGTGACTGATGAACAACTACGGACGGAACCGTACACTGAGCGTGGCCCGACATGCTCTTGGCCGGTTTTATATATCAAATTTGCTTATGAATTAACAATTTCCGGCTTGTGTCCGTAACACCTATAATCTCGTAAAATCAAACGGACTTTTTAATTGATACTTACCTAGTTACCTTCTTCTTTAGTTGTCAATATTGCCATACTATTCATTACAAATACTCGTTCTATTCTGCAGTGATCCACATAAGGTTATCAAGCATTTATTGCGATTACACTGATCATTAGTGAGAGTCAGAATGGCGGGTGTACCATCACGGATTCGCAAAACAATTATACCAAAAAAATGTACTCAAAATGTACTATTTTATACCTACTTTAAAAAAATTGTACCTCTCCGTACAAAAAGTTATTACAATGTTTAGGTACACCCGCCATTCTGACTGTCAGGATGGCGGGTGTATCGCAGTTTACCATGAAGCCCTTGATTATTGAGAAATGTTATTACTCTAAAAAAATGGACCAAAATTGTACTCTAACATACAGTTAAAATATTAGCAATCGGATGTGTAACTTGCGAGTTATACACAAATGAAATTTTGGTCGTAGTAAGTGAAGGGCCAAGGGGAAGAACTTGGGTAAAACACATTTAGCAAAATTTTACAGTACTGAAGATTGAGCTTGGCTAATCCTTTGATGGCTGTATGGCTTCAGTAATAATAAAGCAAAAAAACCGGCCAAGTGCGAGTCTGACTCGCGAACCGAAGGTTACGTACCAACACTTAACTGACCGGTCAAGTTTGCGCCGGATACAAATGAGGTGCAAAGTTAAGGCAACTTAGTTCTCCAAATATGATTTTCGAAAAGGACAATATTTTTTTATGATTTACCTACAAATGTATAGTTTTCTGAACTTTCCCTTACCATGAAGGTAAACTGCGATACACCCGCCATCCTGACAGTCAGAATGGCGGGTGTACCTAAACATTGTAATAACTTTTTTTACGGAGAGGTACAATTTTTTTAAGGTAGGTACAAAATAGTACATTTTGAGTACATTTTTTTGGTATAATTGTTTTGCGAATCCGTGATGGTAGGTACACCCGCCATTCTGACTTTCACGATCATTACATTACATTACATATACATCTCGGCTGTTCAGTAGATATTCATTATGTCTACTTCAAATGTACCCTACGAGTAATATTCACTTCATCTGATATTTTAAAGTAGGTCGTTATGCGTATGTCGTGGTCGTTATGACCAGCCCAATACCACTTCAGCTTAAACACAAAAGTTTGCAAGTGCTACTAAGTATTGTATTATTCACTTCTTGAGACGAGTCTCAGAATATAATTTAATAATTATTCCGAAAAACGTACCAATTGTGATCTGTTCTAGTTGTGGTCCGGTTTCAACTCGCCGAAAGGGCGAAACTAGTTCCTCTTTTTGTTCTAGTACATATGTAGTTGGTTGCGTAGAAAGATTATTATTTCTCTTTTGACAACTGCCGTTTTAGACAATTCTTCATTGGCAACTGGTTGCGGAACAGTAATAAGTTTTCTTTTTGAGCAACTAGTTGCGTAGCCAGAATATTTTTTCTTTTTTGACAACTGGTTGCGAAACTTGGTTGCCAAAACGGCCGGAGGGGTTTTGCCTTGGGAAGGGATAGTGGCGCTACAAACAGCTTTCATATGGCGAAAATGTGCATACGTCACATAATATATATGCATTATAAAATGTCAATAGCGGTATATGTCATTAACTACATTCAAAGCATTGTTTACCGGAATGCAGCTCAATCCTTCGTTATTCTTCTAAAATAAATATTGAATCGTTTTGAAAATAACGACATTTATCGCTATGGATAGTGTTACGGACAGCTTTGCGAAGCCTTATTAATTTAAGTAAATTAATAAATAAATATTTCCCTGAGAATTAGATATAAGACTTCGCCCATAAAAGTGGCAAACTTTTTTAAATGTGTGTAAAATCACTTATTATACCGAGCTCCCGTCATGTCTTAATAAAGACCATGTAAAGACTAAGAATCAAAACAAAGATGATTCATAGGAACTTTCCATCCGAAAGACGAAAACAGATGAGTCATCTTTGTTTACATTAGATGCAAAATTTAAGGATTTTTTTTAGATTAATTTAAAAACCTTATAGAATCATTTGTTATGTTTAATAAAGTAAATTCATTTAATTTGTCCCGGCCGCAACCGTCCGAGAGCACCACAACGCCGAAAATAAGCGGACGCGCAGCGCGCAGCGCCATAAGAGAGATAAGGCAGGTGTATATCTCGGACGGTGCGAGCGAGACGGCCTCTTGCCGGGGACAAAGAAACGCTAGGTATTTTTGCATCTAACAGTCTGGCGGGAGCTCCCACGATGTAAACATATATTTTATTTTGTGTATTCAAACGGCGTCAATCCGTAGAATAAGTTAGTTTTAAGCTCATTAATGTATAACTGAAGTAAATTAAAATATAAACACAGGGCGGGCGTCCCCCTGGACCTAGAGTCGAATTATATAAAAGGACGGCCATTTTTGCATACATTCACTTCCAGTTCTTGTGCTCTTGCATTAACCATCTTGTAAAAGTGTAGCGTAGTACCATCGGTCCGCGAGTTAGTTTGTTAGTATAGCGTAGTAACATCGGTCCGCGATTTAGTGTGTAAATTCATAGACAGAGACTATAATTAATTAAGTGTAAATTTAAGTGTTATTCCGATCCTTGTTGTTTTGTTTATTTGTTAATTTGTGTAAATATATATCGTCTGATTTAGTTTGCGTTTTCGTATTCGTCCGTTTTAGTTTCCCTATCTCATCACAGTCCGCTCGCTCCTTACTCATCGCTGAGTTTCGGAGTGTCCATGTAGAAGATAGCCGACGGACGCGGTTGTCCTCTACATTGTTTGGTCCTTTGATTAGCCGGATCGGAATTAGTTTAGGTTCGTTTTGAGTAGCGGGAAAAGTGCGGTTTTTCCCGATCTTAACAAGATGGTTATTACGCGAGGGAATAAGAGTGAGGAGAGTACGCGCTCGCAGCGTGAGCGCACACAAGCTGCAGTCGACCTTCAACGGTTCGCGGTGACAAATGTTGCAGTCACGCACTCACCGCCCGCTGCCCAGGCCAGGCCGGGCCATTCGGGACTGCAATTCCAAACCGACTCACCAGAGTCCCCCGCCGAAGAAGCTCCAATTTCGCCGCCAACCGACACTATGGCTTGGCGCAGCGAACTGGAGAAACGGCTGTCGAAGAACGCCGAGCGCTTCGACCAATCACAGAGCGCCGTGCCGGCCACGCCGGCCGACCAATCACAGCACTCCGCGCCGGCCGACCAATCAGAGGCCCGCGCGCAGCGGCGCGACTTCAACGTGACTTTCACCGATAAAGCCCACGCGCCGCGCAAACCTGCATCACTTCGCTCACGCGCGTCGAACGCGTCGGACGTGCTCCGCCGCGAGGCGGAGCTCGCCGCTATGGAGCGGCTCAAGCAACTACGCTGCGAGGAAATTCGACTGGAACGCGAGCTCGTCGAGAAGAGGCTCGCGGTCGAAATGGAGCGCATCGATGAACAATCACGAGCCGGCGGTTCTCAAGCTGACTCTCAACGTCGAGTCGACGACTGGCTGACAGGCGTACAAGATGCTGACGCGGACAATGCGAAGCATGCTCAAGCACGGACGCCGCAACGCGAGACACGCGGGCGGCAACAGCACGAGCCACAGACGCCACATAGCCAGCGGGAGCGATCGACGAGCAGAGGACGAGCTATCGACCGCCTGACGGACACAATTGAAACGATGATGCGGCCACCTCCACGTCAAGTCTACGAGTTGCCGCCATTCTCCGGGGAGCCGAGCGAGTGGCTCACATTTTACAACGGCTACACCGAGAGCACTGCGCGCTACAAATTCTCGCCATTTGAGAACGTCGCGCGCCTGCGCCACAGCCTGAAGGGAGAGGCGAGGCAATGCGTACAACACATGCTTGCCTCGTCGACCCGCCCCGAGCTCATCATACGAGTATTGAAGAAAAACTTCGGGCGGACTGACCTTCTCATCGACCGAGCCATAGAAGAGCTGAAGAGGATGCCGCCATTGGGACCGAGCGCCATCGATCTCAACAACTTCGCAATCAAAGTTATGAACATCGTCTCGACGCTGGTGGACCTCGATCGCCGTAGCTACGGCGCCAACCCGCTGCTGATTAGAGAAGTGACGGAGCGCCTAAGCCCGCACTTACGCAGCCGATGGTGCTCCTACGCCAAGGAGCGCCTACATTCCGCCGAGAGCGAACTCATGCTCATGGCGGAATTCCTACTGGAGGAGAGCGATGCGGAAATGGAATTTTCCCACGCCAAAGCGCCGACAAGAAGACCGACGCCCGCCGCCGAGTTACGGGGATCGCAGCGCGTCCCAGACAATCGAGCAACAAGCAGCGGCGCCGGAAGAGGAGCCGTACGACGCCCTCTCAAAGATCGAGCGCAGACCTATACTACAGAGCACGCCGACGCCTGCCTATGCTGTGGCGGCTCTCATCGCACTACAGAATGTCGCAAGATACTCAACATGACAGTCGGAGCCCGATGGGATTGGGTCCGCAACAACAGAATCTGCTTCAAATGCCTGGATCGGCGGCATCGCCGCGACCAATGCCGAGCCCGCGGCTGCGGTGTTCCCGGGTGCACTTACCCGCATCACCGCCTGCTACACTCTGACGCGGGCCCGCCAACAACGAAGCAACCCTATACGCCGAACGCCCCAGCGCCGTATATCCCGATGCAACACGCCGTCCCGTACGCGCCCTATCCGTACGCGCCGGCCCCATACGCGACTGAGCAAGTCGTCGCGACGCCGAGAGCTGGGCCCACCGCTCCGCCACATCAAGCCGCTACGCATCATACAATGGCGTCGCGGCGCCAACCTGCTACGCACGCAACTACGGACGCACCCGAGACGACGGCGTGCACACATGAAGTTACGGCGAGCACTGCGGAGTTCGGTCGTGCCACTTCGACCGTGCTCCTGAAGATTATCCCAATCATCATCGGCGGGCCCCGCGGCGAGACGCTGGCCTACGCTCTGATGGACCAGGGCTCAACAATCTCGCTCGTTGAAGAGAGCCTCGCCAACGAGATCGGCGCCGACGGCGCCACCACACGCCTACACATACAAGGCGTGGGATCGATGGCTACCGAGCAGAAGAGCCGTCGAATACACGCTCACGTGCGCAGCCAGACAGGCGGTCCAGCACACCCTATAATGCTGCGTACCGTGGATGATCTGAGCCTCCGCGCACAACGAGCCGATAGAAGATACGTCACGCAGTTCCCGCATCTCGCTGACATGGGTGCCGCCTGCTACGACGAAGCTCGCCCACGCATACTCATCGGAGCCGACAATTGGCATCTGATGCTGCCATACGAGATCTGCGTGGGCAGAATCAATGAACCCGCCGCCCTCCTATCTCCATTGGGCTGGGTGGTGTTTGGAACGGCGCCGAAAATCATTCGAAGAAATCA
This sequence comes from Apotomis capreana, assembly GCA_947623375.1. Classification (NCBI taxonomy): domain Eukaryota; kingdom Metazoa; phylum Arthropoda; class Insecta; order Lepidoptera; family Tortricidae; genus Apotomis; species Apotomis capreana. Next base: position 29,438,964 of record OX392498.1, read on the forward strand.
AGAAGAAGCCGTTCAACATTGCTACGCCGTTCGAGACAACGACCTCAATGCACAACTGAAGAATAACTTCGACATCGACTCATTAGGGATAACGGCAGCAAAGAAGACTACCCCGCGAGACGAGCGGGCTATCACAATCTTCAACAACACAGTACGGCGAGTCGACGGCCCACGTTATGAAGTCGGGCAGCTATGGCGCGACGACAACCCTAACATGCCGCCGACGTACAACATGGCCCTACAGCGGTTACAAGGCATCGAGAGGAAGATGGACCGCGACCCGCAGTTTGCTGAAGCCTATACAAAGGAGATTGAAAATTTAATTGAGAAGAAATACGCCGAGCGGACGGTGCCGGCGCCAAGCAGCACTACATGGTTCCTGCCCCACTTCGCGGTTACGAACCCGAATAAGCCTGGACGCATCCGGCTTGTATTCGACGCTGCGGCCACCTCACAAGGCCGCAGCTTGAATGACTACATACTGGAGGGACCCGACAAGCTGCGCTCAATACTGGGCATACTATACCGCTTCAGAGAAGGAGCCTACGCCGTGACGGCCGACATCGCGGAGATGTTCCTACAAATCAAACTGAGAGAAGAGGACCGGCCGTCACAGATGTTTTTATGGAGAGGCGCCGACAGATCGCGACCTCCGACCGTGTACCAGCTGACGTCAATTTTCTTCGGTGCGGCGAGCAGTCCGTTCCTGGCCCACAGCGTGCGGGATCATAACGCCGAAGAGAACGCGCAGACACACCCGTTGGCTGTACGGGAAATCACTGAAAACCACTACATGGATGACTTCGTCTCGAGCTTTCAAACTGAAGAAGAAGCCTGCGAAAAATCCCTAGAAGTCGCCGCCTCACACAGACTGGGCGGATTCTTGCTGCGCGGATGGAGCTCCAACGCGACTAAACTCATACAGTCGCTACCTACGGAGCTCCGAGCCACAACGCCCGCGCAGCTAGGCGGCGACAAGAGCCAGAAGATACTCGGGCTGATGTGGGACCCGAACACAGACACACTCGGCTTCAACACGAAAATGATTCGGGTCCCGACGGAGGTGCGTGAGCTACGCCGCACTCCGACGAAGCGAGAAATGCTGAGCGCCGTCATGAGCATCTATGATCCAATCGGTCTCTTGGCGCACTACACCGTGAGGGCGAAGATACAACTCCAAAGGCTGTGGGAGCTCAAACTCGACTGGGACTCTACGCTGCCGCCTGAAGAAGCCGCCGAGTTCGCTACGTGGCTACGCGGCCTGGAGTCCGTAGCAGCGCTACGCCTACCCCGCCCGTACACTCTAACGGGGGGAGCCACGAGACGCGAGCTACACGTCTTCGTGGACGCCAGCTCGCAAGCCTACGCAGCCGTCGCCTACTGGCCAATAGAAACACACGTCAGCCTCGTAGCAGCCAAGGCGAAAGTGGCGCCGACCCGACAGCAGAGCATCCCACGACTCGAGCTACAATCGGCGCTAATTGGGGCGAGGCTGGCAAGAAGCATCGCGCACCAGCACCGAGTCACCATCGACGCGACGGTCCTATGGACAGACAGTCGGACCGTCCTACACTGGGTGCGCGATGACGCACGCCGCTACAGCGCCTACGTCGCGCACCGACTTGGTGAAATCGCTGAAATCACTGAAACGGAGCAATGGAGATGGGTGCCTACTAAGAAAAATCCCGCCGACGACGCTACGAGAGCCGACAGCGCGCGTCGCCTGGACATAGGCGCCCGGTGGTACAGCGGTCCCGAATTCCTGTGGCAGCCTGAAGCGGAGTGGCCACAGGAGACGCCGACGCCGCCCACTGAAGAAGCGATGGAAGCCCAGCCGCAGCTACGAGCGTGTGGACATCACCGCTGCCTGACATCAGCCGGTTTTCTCAATACAACCGGCTGATAGGCGCGACGGCGCGACTGCTTCAGTTCGCGGAGCGCCTGAAATCGAAGCGGCCCACGGGACTACAACTGAAGCACATAAGGCAAGCCGAGCACATGTGGCTTCAGCAATCGCAACGCGAAGCCTTCCCGGAGGAGCTACGGGCGCTATCCCGAGGCGAGCCCATCAACCGACGCAGCCGCCTATACAAGCTCGATCCATTTATCGACGAAGACGGCCTGCTGAAAATGCGCGGGCGAATCAACGCCGCGCCCGCCTACATCAACAAAACGCCGGCCATACTCGACGGCCGCAACCCGTTCGTGCGACTGTGGCTGCAGCGTGAGCACGAGAGGGCCGCGCACGCCAACAACGAGCGCGTCGTGAATGACGTCCGGCAACAACACTGGGTGCTGAAGCTGCGGCCGACGGTACGAGCCGTCGCGAACGCCTGCCGGACGTGCATCCTGCGCCGCACACAACCCCGAGTACCGGCACTGGGGGACCTGCCGCCAGCCCGCGTCGAGCGACACCATCGGCCGTTCACCTACGCGGCGACCGACTATTTCGGTACCGTGTGGGTCACCATCGGCCGCCGCCGCGAGAAGCGCTGGGTGGCGCTATTCACCTGCCTGACCACCCGCGCCGTGCACTTGGAAATAGTGCATACGCTGTCAACGGACTCCGCGATCATGGCACTACGACGACTGGCAGCGAGGCGCGGCTGGCCGCGCCAAATGTGGAGCGACAACGCTACATGTTTCCGGGCCGCAGACATCGAGCTTCGGGCGGCCTACAAAGAATGGCTGCCCGCACTCCAAAGCTACGGGCTGCAGCGTGGCCTGGAGTGGCGCTTCATCGCGCCCGGCGCGCCGAATCAAGGAGGCGCTTGGGAGCGGCTAGTGCGGTCGATCAAGACCGCGCTCGCGACAACGCTTCACACCAAGGCGCCTAAAGAAGAGGTGCTGATGACGCTGCTCGCCGAGGCCGAGGCGACCGTCAACGCCCGGCCGCTCACACACGTCTCCGTGGACCCGGGGGACGAGGAGGCGCTTACGCCCAACCACTTTCTGTTGGGCGGACCGACGGCGACACCCATCATCGGCCCATGCCTGGAGGCCGACCGCCGCACTTGGCGGGCCAGCCAGGCGCTCGCCGATCAATTCTGGGCGCGGTGGATACGGGAGTATCTGCCGACACTCGCGCCCAGACAATCATCGCCGTCTGGAGCGGAGCGACGGATCCAGCCAGGCGACTGCGTGGTCATCGCCGACCACACGCTGCCGCGCAACGTCTGGCCTCGCGGGATCGTCGAGGCAACGTATCCGGGTCCTGACGGCGAGGTGCGGAACGCGGACGTGCGCACCAAGGGCGGCGTGTTTCGGCGCCCGGTACGGAAGCTGGCTGTCCTCCCCATGCAACCCGAGTCTACGCGGCAGCTCGACGGCTTCGAAGACTTCGCCCATAAAAGTGGCAAACTTTTTTAAATGTGTGTAAAATCACTTATTATACCGAGCTCCCGTCATGTCTTAATAAAGACCATGTAAAGACTAAGAATCAAAACAAAGATGATTCATAGGAACTTTCCATCCGAAAGACGAAAACAGATGAGTCATCTTTGTTTACATTAGATGCAAAATTTAAGGATTTTTTTTAGATTAATTTAAAAACCTTATAGAATCATTTGTTATGTTTAATAAAGTAAATTCATTTAATTTGTCCCGGCCGCAACCGTCCGAGAGCACCACAACGCCGAAAATAAGCGGACGCGCAGCGCGCAGCGCCATAAGAGAGATAAGGCAGGTGTATATCTCGGACGGTGCGAGCGAGACGGCCTCTTGCCGGGGACAAAGAAACGCTAGGTATTTTTGCATCTAACAGTCTGGCGGGAGCTCCCACGATGTAAACATATATTTTATTTTGTGTATTCAAACGGCGTCAATCCGTAGAATAAGTTAGTTTTAAGCTCATTAATGTATAACTGAAGTAAATTAAAATATAAACACAGGGCGGGCGTCCCCCTGGACCTAGAGTCGAATTATATAAAAGGACGGCCATTTTTGCATACATTCACTTCCAGTTCTTGTTCTCTTGCATTAACCATCTTGTAACAGTGTAGCGTAGTACCATCGGTCCGCGAGTTAGTTTGTTAGTATAGCGTAGTACCATCGGTCCGCGATTTAGTGTGTAAATTCATAGACAGAGACTATAATTAATTAAGTGTAAATTTAAGTGTTATTCCGATCCTTGTTGTTTTGTTTATTTGTTAATTTGTGTAAATATATATCGTCTGATTTAGTTTGCGTTTTCGTATTCGTCCGTTTTAGTTTCCCTATCTCATCACAGTCCGCTCGCTCCTTACTCATCGCTGAGTTTCGGAGTGTCCATGTAGAAGATAGCCGACGGACGCGGTTGTCCTCTACAGATAGTTTTGGCTTTATTATGCAAAAAATAATAAAAAAATTCGGAATATTTAGTCCTGTTTCCTCTTTGTTTAAACCAGTGTTTGTAGGTTAGCGTGACGATTTTCAGGATCAGCAGACGGGTCTCTTCAATGAATGTTATTTCTCCTTTTATTTTTTAACAAAGCTGGTTTATTCCAAGCAATTAATTAAATTACAATTTGTGTTTTATTATTAAGGCGAATTTATACAAATTTTGGAAATCGCGTATGGTAACGTGTGCGATGATGCGCCCGTGGTAGGTAAAGTTGAGCGAGTGTCGCTGCGCCCCCTCGCGGCCAGGTTGGGAAGCTCCGCCGCTTCGCATAATTGGAAGTAGATGGCGCCAAACGCGCCAACATGCCCCCGGCCTTGAAAGCACCCGCTTTCAATGTGACTGCGACGGTGTAGCTGGTGCAGTGTCGTCATCGGGCTGCAGCAGTAGTGGGCAGAGTTTGGAAAACGCCCTTCGTATGGTCCCGGTCGCCGTTTTCACGTCGGCGACTCGAGATACTCCGTCCTTGCCTGTAAACAAGGTTACCACCCGACCCAAACGCCATTTGAGGGGTGGTAAATTATCTTCTTTGACCAGAACCAGAGAGTTGAGCGTGATGTCCTGGCCGTGCGTCTGCCATTTCGTTCTAGTCTGCAGCTCAGAAATATACTCCTTGGACCACCGTTGCCAAAAGTGTTGCCTTAATTGCTCCAGCCTTTCGTAGCGAGGGAGACGGCCTGTCTCTGTTGTCAAGTCCTTGCAGGGCGGCGCTGTCATCGGTCGGCCAATAAGGAAATGAGCTGGAGTAAGTGCGACAAGGTCATTTGGATCTGTGGACATAGGATGCATGGGTCGGGAGTTCAGGACGGCTTCGACTTGTGCTAATACCGTGCTGAACTCCTCATAAGTTAAATGCGCGTTGCCAACAACGCGTTTCAGGTGATGTTTACATGATTGTACTGCTCTCTCACACAACCCTGACATATGTGGAGCATACGGAGGGGCAAAAACTAAATTAATATTATCATTCGCGGCACAGTTAACAATATTCTCAGAGTTATCCTGCAGGAATGATGAAAGTTCTTTTATTGAGCCAATAAAATTACGACCGTTATCCGAAAAAATCGCTTCCGGTTTGCCACGGCGAGATATGAAGCGTTTCAATACGAGTAGGTACCCCTCAGTACTGAGCGTAGTGACAAGGTCAAGATATACCGCGCGCGTCGTGAAGCAAACTATCAGGCATATGTAGGCTTTTTCTAATCTAGAACCCCGACCTTTACGATTAAGTATGTATACGGGACCCGCGTAGTCTACACCGCAACGCATGAAGCAGAACCCTGGGTCTAGACGTTGTGAAGGTAAGTTACCCATAATAGGCGCGAACGTTCTTCCCTTCATGCGAATGCAGGTCACACAGTTGCGTACCACTTTTTTTGCTAGGTTCGTACCACCGAGAGGCCACCAGCAGTCTTTGATTGAAGAAAGCAGTAGCTGCGGCGGCGCATGCAGTAAACGTTTATGTTCATTCTGAAACAAAAGTTGTGTGAAACGGTGTTTCGAACAAAGCAAAACCGGATGTTTTTTGTCGTATGAGAAATCAGGTGAGTTGCTAATACGACCCCCGACTCTTATCAGTTTTTGATCGTCTAAAAATATATTGAGTTTCGCAATATTACGTGTGTATTTCATAGGTAAGTTATTTATTAAGTTTTCGTATTCCACAGGAAATGACTTTATTTGTGAAAGACGCGCCAAGCATTGCGCCGACGCATTCAATTCGTCAACAGACAGCGCGCCGGTTTTACGATTAATTTTGTTATTAATGCGCGTGTTGTTTATAAATCGCAAAACATAAGCGCCCGCGCGCCTTAAGCGATTATAAGACGAGAACCTATGGAAATTGAATACGTCGGTGTCAATTTGGCTTGCCAAACTAATTGTGTTTGTTTTTATTTCAGGTAAATCTACAGGTATTACTTTAGATGTGTGTGACGTCGTATTATGTAACCAGGACGATTCTGGTTCGCGTAAAAAAGATGACGCGTCCATCTCGACACCCCTCGAAATTAAATCTGCGCAATTGTGTTTACTACTTACATGAAGCCACTGTGCACTGCCACCTAATTCATTTATTTCCGAGACTCGGTTTTGAACGAATGTTTTAAGCGTATGTGGCGACATTCGCAGCCAGCCCAGAACGATAGTAGAATCCGTCCAGAATGTCACAGAATCGAACTTCACTTTAAGCGATTGAGTTATTTTCGCGTACAACCTCGCGCCTAACAATGCACCTAACAATTCGAGTCTAGCAATGCTAACGGATTTTAGAGGTGCGACCTTGCCCTTCGAACATAACAACTGCACTGTGATTGACTTGTTGTCATCTCCCGATAGCGTGCGTACATAGGCGCAGGTACCGTAAGCAGCCTGACTAGCATCGCAAAAAATATGCAATTGTGTGTGTTGCGCGTGTGCATCCATGACGTAACGAGGAATGCGTAGGTTATGTATGTGTTGTGTATGCGTGTGTATATATCTGGACCATGATGACGCGACGTCATCAGGTACTTGGTCATCCCAACCTATATGTTTACATAGCCATAGGCGTTGCAATAATATTTTTGCAATTATTATTTCCGGTTGTAATATACCCAAGGGATCATATGTTTGTGAGATAACAGATAATATCTTGCGTTTTGTGATAACTTCAGTATCAGGTTTTATGTCAGTCGTATAATGAAATTCGTCTGTGTTATTTGTCCATCCTAATCCGAGTGTTTTACTCTGACAGTTATCACCTAAACATAACTCGCGTGACGTTATTTTAGACGATGAAAAGGGTGAAACGTCGAAGTTAAATACAAATTTTCGGAGAGGAAAACAACCCGAGAGGAGTACGTCGTTGACCTTTTCACATATATCTATTAAAGCGTGTTTATCGTTGTTTCCTGTGATAAGGTCATCCACGTAGCAGTCCTCCAGAATAGTACGAGAGATCGCTTCGTCAGTACATTCTTTCGCCAGCTGATTTAGACATCGAATGGCTAAGAATGGCCCTGGCGCCGTCCCGAAAGTGACAGTATTAAGCTGATAAATGTTTAACGGATCGGAAGGGTTTTCTCGCCACAAAATAAGTTGAAGGTTCCGTTGGTCAGGTTGTATAAGTACTTGCCTATACATTCTCGCCACATCTGCGCAAGCGACATATTTATATTCGCGAAAACGAAGCAATATAGAAAATATGTCGTTTTGTAGTGTCGGACCAGTTAGTAGCAAATCATTTAACGACTTATTGGAGCTAGATTGCATACTAGCATCGAAAACAACACGTAGACGAGAAGTAAGGCTGTGCTCTTTAAATACACCGTGATGTGGGAGAAAGCAATAAGGCTTTGTGTATGTGTGTATGAGTGACATATGTCCTAACTCGATATACTCGCGCATGAAATCACAATACATCTTTTTATATTCTGGTAGCCGCTCGAGTTTACGTTCTAACGATAAGAACCTATTTTTTGCTATCTCATAGGTATCACCGAGCGAATCAGCAGATTCCCTTAACGGAAGACGCACGGAAAAACGACCCTCTGCTGTGCGTTGAGTAGTCGCCGTGAACAGCTGTTCACAGGCACGTTCGTCGTCAGTCAGTCCGTCTCCTACCATAGGGACATTTTCAAGCTCCCAGAACTGTCTCAATTGTGCGTCTAATGTCTGCGTGAAATGACAAGTAGTTTGATTTGATTTTAAGTATTTGTTTTGAATCGGACCCGAAATAATGTATCCGAGTTTTGTGTTTTGTAAATAAGGTCCTTCTGCGAGACGAATACGACCTTCGTTTAATAAATCCCAGAAAATATCCGCGCCTAACAACAAATCAATTTGTGAAGGTTCGAAGTAATTAGGGTCTGCGAGTTGAATACTATCTGGAATGCGAATAGATTGTGCGTTTATAGTAGCTGTGGGCAGCTGATCTGTTATGCAAGGAAGTACCATACAATTGATGCGTGTATGGAAACTATTTGTTGTCGAATGTAGGTTAAGATTACACGAATGTGTGCTTTGCGTGATGGATTGACCTACTCCCGTGATTTTATAAGAGGACTGTATCATAGGTGCGTTTAATTTATTTACGAATGATTGCGTGACGTATGAATGCTGGCTCCCGTTATCTAAAATCAGCCTAGCCCGATGGAATGTGTTATTGCTATCGGGTACGTCTACTAGAGCTGTTGATAAAAGGACCGGTTGCAATGATGATGAATGTGTGTGTGAATTAAGACTAGTAATAGTGTGGTGATTAGCCGAGGTGGCGGGGACGGAGCTCGTCGACCGTGTGTTGTTTACGCGAACAGCCGAAGTCGATGCGCCGGCGCCGTCACTGTTTAGGCTATGAATTAAACTATTATGTTTTTTCTGGCATATCCTACACGGACCAAAAAAGCAGTTATCAACTGTGTGACCAGCGCGTAAGCAGTTGTGACATAGCTTCTTATCTTCGAGCAACTTCGTTCTATCATCGACAGTTAGATTAAGAAAGCTATTACATGAATAAAGCGGATGATTAGCGCTGCACATCGGACAAATGCGTTGAGATTGAGAAGTACGTTTGGAGCTATGTTTGTTTGTGTGTGGAACAGTGGAGCTGGAAACGTAGCTATGAGTTGAGTGCCCGTGTTGTGATTGTGACTGATTCAATGGCTTTCTTATTTCGTGCGAATGTGTGTGCGTATGTTTAGAATGATTGGCTGCGATAGAATCTAGCATATCGGCCCTATTTTGTAAGAAAGTAATTAAATCAGTCAGCGTTATTTTTGTGGAAGAATCGTGTTTATTTAAGTTGATTGAACCCTTGTACTGTTCCCATTCACGTTCTGAGGACGCGTCTAATTTAGTCACTATTAAATAGATCATTAACGTGTCCCAGGAATCCGTCGGTTCCCCTAATGTTTTAAGAGCTCTAAGAGAACGTAGTACAGAGTCAATCAGCTTTCTAATTTGTGGTGCTGATTCTTTGTTTAAGGATTGCGTGTTAAAAAGCGACTTTACGTAATTGTGTGTGAGTAACCTATTATTATTGTAACGGTTTTCAAGTAACTCCCATGCAGCCGTATAATTCTCTGCTGAGAACTCCAAGGACTTGATCACCTGTAAAGCGTCACCTGTTAAGGCTGCGCGTAAGTAGTGGAACTTCTGAATGGCACCAATGTCCTTAGAATTGTGTATCAGAGATGTAAACGTGTCCCTAAAACCTAGCCACTGGTGAAAAGAACCGTCAAAGGTCGGCAAAGAGATTGTAGGTAGTTTAATAGGACATGAGCTCACAGCAGGATTGCTGTTGGCAGCGGCAGCTGTACTGTCGCTGGCATCAGCTAACCTGGAGGCCAACGCCATAACCTGATAATATTGCCTCTCGAAGTCTTCGCGATATTCTAAGTGGCTGGGAAGTTCACTTTCTTCGGCTAACTCTTCGATCCTACTCTGAACAACATCGAAATCTTCATAATAACGCGTGGCATTTCCTAAGCGTAATTGTAACTCGACCTTTTGAATATTAGTTAAATGGTCATTAAGCGTAGCGACATATTTAACAAATAACGTGAGTTTACCCTTAACTGTGCCTCGTCTTTGTGTCAAGTTGCGTAAGTCATTGTAGTCGATATTTAACGAAAGTGGAGTTAAACCTTCTTTTGGAGTAGGCATGTTGTGTGAGAGTGGAGTACTTACAGTTTATCCTGAAAACACGTTGATGGCACGAAATGGCGGCCGCGTTGCACTACGCGACACGTGCACTGGAAGGTTAATTAACACGGTATTAGCACAATGCGATTTTGGAAAGGGAAATAAAGGATGGCTTAGCTGACCGTGTCTTGCGAATCCTGGCGCTGGTAGATGGCATCCGATGAGAAGGTCCAATGTTTGTAGGTTAGCGTGACGATTTTCAGGATCAGCAGACGGGTCTCTTCAATGAATGTTATTTCTCCTTTTATTTTTTAACAAAGCTGGTTTATTCCAAGCAATTAATTAAATTACAATTTGTGTTTTATTATTAAGGCGAATTTATACAAATTTTGGAAATCGCGTATGGTAACGTGTGCGATGATGCGCCCGTGGTTGGTAAAGTTGAGCGAGTGTCGCTGCGCCCCCTCGCGGCCAGGTTGGGAAGCTCCGCCGCTTCGCATAATTGGAAGTAGATGGCGCCAAACGCGCCAACAACCAGTGACATTTACTGATTTTTAACGTCACGTCAGTTACAAAAAATTGTTGGTTGCGAACATATGTAATACATGTTTTCATATATGGTGCTAAGGTTAAATTCCTGTCAAAAATAAAATGGGTACAGAGATCAAAACGGATGGAGAAATTGAAGGCGTACGTATGTACAGTGCGTCTCTGATCGGAAGGTTAAGACGTTGGACCGGTAATCCAAAGATACCGGGTTTGAGTCCTGATGTGGACCACGTATGAGCGCAATTTAATTTTTCTTTGCGGGTTGATCTTTGTATATACTCGTATATATATAGCAACAAGTGTAAGTTCTCTACTTCAACCACCCTGTGGTTTTAGATGACTAACATCTTTCGAATACCTACTCTGCCTCATTCTTGGCAATTCGTTGCCTGTTGCCATAAGTTAGATTGATGAATTGAACTAGACTAAACCTATTATACTTTTTATCCCGAATGTGGGACATAATATTGTAATGGGCCTATTGACCCATTTTTGAAAAATATTTGAAATGTTTAATAAATGATCTTCTTAGCTCTAAAAAAATATATTGTATGTTGTGTGAGAGCTACAAAGCTAAATTTAATTAGCTGAAAATATAAATTTTATGAACAGACAAAACCGCCGACCGCCATTTTTGACATTAGCTTATCTGTAACGTGAAGTAGAATCATGGACCTAGCAGGTACTATACAGTACGCCTGGACTACGAATTGCTATGATACAACGATCCAAGTGAAATAGCCACCAAGGGGGCAGTTTGTTCCACTACTGGGGTAACCAAATATTTAGCAATAAAGAGGGACTCATCCATACTCCGTTTTATTATGAGTCTAAAAATACGTTTTGGCTGGCACTGATTTTATATACTCATAAATAAATATAGTAAATGTTAGCTACTATGCCAGCAAAAACACAATTTTGACCCCCGTTATTTTAACTGAACGCAGCAAACTCGTAATTATTTGATAAATGGCAAACTTCGTTAAGAGTAAGTAAATTAGTATTTTTTTATACTTTGAAAAATATATTTTGATACTAATGTACGTGGACATGAACACATTCATGAGGATTGTACGGGACAGTCTCGCACACACTTGAGTTGATAGTTGATAATGATAACACTGCAGTTTTCCACCGAAATAATGATTTATTGATAAAGTAATAAAATGATACAAATGAATGCACTCCGCGGTTGCCGGATATGCACTAACTTAAAGTAAGGGAATAAATGCTACGTGACGTAAAATGCTGACGGGCAGAATGCACCTTTGTACAGACCGTACATGCTCCCCGCGCGAGATGAAGGATGATGAAGTTATACAAAAATAAACGAACTTTAAAAAAATAGTAATGTTAAACTAAACTAAATAAATCTTGCACTCGCAATAAAGCGCCCGCCGAAGAAAGCTGACGCCGCCTTGTCGAGTCCCCGTGCTCCTTGATATTTTAACTCCAGCGTTGGTCATAGATCCATGTTTATTTTAGTCATGGGTTGCTCCTTCGGTTTTGTATTTTGTGTATAGAACACTTATAATTTGTACTTTCCAGATTTTCCTCTTTCTCCTCCATTCTTGTTCTGCAAAATTTTCGTCTAAATTTCTAAGTAAACAGTTCGCTAGATATCCGACCTTGTTGATAGGACCTCGACCTCGGCGTTAGCGCGTCGAGCGTGCGGCCTGCTGAGCGAGCATTATGCCGCTGTAGTACTATATAGTTCCGCGAACCCGTGACGTAGTTGTAAGATATTGTTTTAATAGTTTTTGTTCTCGCCAGTAAGGTTCCACTTGCTATTTGTTTATTATTAGGCTGAGTTCACATTGGTAGTGTTGTGTGTCACTTTATACTTTCGGGTTTTTCGGTCCGGGATCTGGTTTTGAATCATTGCCTGATTCTTGACTGGCAAGCAATTTTGATATTTTCGTAATGGGTCTCTTGATAATTCCATTTTTCGTTTTAACTGATACTACGCGTACATACCCATCGTGACCCGGGTGTACGGTTTCAACTCTGCCAAGAGGCCATTTTCCAGGGGGCAGATTAACATCATGGATGATAACAACGTCTCCAACTTTCATGTTTTCCTTAGGTCTCAGCCACTTGCTTCTCTTTGATAATTGACAAAGATATTCTGACTTCCATCTTTTCCATACATCTGAGAATATTTTTTGTACAAGTTGCCATCTTGTGCGTTCATCTTTTTCAGTTTCAGTGATCGTTAGATTTGGACCACTCGATAGGAAGTGAGAAGGTGTTAAGAAGTCCAGATCATCAGGATCTTCAGTGATTGCACACAAGGGCCTTGAATTAAGGCATGCTTCAACTTGTGCTAAGAGTGTTGATAACTCTTCATAGGTCAGCTTCTGCTCTCCCATGACTCTACGAAGATGATGTTTGAGGCTACGGACAGATGCCTCCCATAAGCCTCCAGCACTCGGCCATGAAGGGGCGTTAAAGTGCCATTCAATTTCCATTTCCGATATCGCTGCGAAAAAATCAGCGTCCAATGTGTTTTTCAAATCTATGAATTCTTGATTTAATCGATTGTTAGCACCAATAAAATTTGTTCCTTGGTCACTGTACAAGTGACGTGGAGCTCCTCGACGTGCCGCTAGTCTCCGAAGAGCTGCTAGGAATGCTGAGCTGCTGAGGTCCGATACTAACTCGAGGTGTATGGCTTTTGTCACCATACACACAAACACCGCAACATAGCCCTTTGTTGTCTTTATACCTCGGCCCTTATTTGATTTAACTTCGATGAACCCAGTGTATTCCACACCTGTGTGATAAAATGGGCGCGTTGGGTTACACCGCGCGGCCGGCAAGTCTCCCATTATTTGTTCTTGTTTTGCGGCCTTATGACGTATGCATATGACACATTGGGTGATAAACTTTTTAACGGCTCGATTGCCTCCTATTATCCAAAATTGATATCTGAGCTGTCTCAAGGTCAGACGTGCTCCACCATGCATGGTCATTCGATGTGCATTTTCTATGAGAAGGTTGGTCATATGTCCTTGATGTGGCATGATAAGCGGATGCTTCATATTTGGATCGATGTTTGCCTTGCCAATTCTGCCGCGGACCCTCAGTAATCCATTTCCATCCAGGAAAGGATTTAATGATAAAATATCGCTGGTTGATTTCACTTGTCCGTTTCGCGACAAGTTGTTTATGTCTTCTCGAAATGATTCTTCTTGTACATGTTTGATTATCATGTCTCTGGCTTTTCGTAATTCTGGTACTGTGATATAAGGCAATTTTTGCTTGCAAGGTGATATAGCGCGCAACACCCACGCCAGTACGCGTGTCATGCGGTTGATATTGCTATGTTTACTTATTAAATCACTGATGACGTCGTTGTTGTGACGTAGCGCTGTGACGTTTGCTTGTTTTGATACTTTGATATCTTCATTTGTAGTATAGGCATGTTCTTGAGGTTTCGCTTCAAACGTTGACAACCATGAAGGTCCTTTCCACCACAATGGGTGTTCCTTTAACTGCGAAGCATTGATTCCCCTGCTTGCGCAGTCTGATGGGTTTTCTGCTGATTTGACATAGCGCCAGCAATCTGCAGGTGCTACTTCCTTGATTTGTCGTACTCTATTTGATACAAATGGCTTCCAGCGGTTGATGTCGCCCTGGATCCACCCCAAAACGGCAGTAGAATCCGTCCAGCAGAATGATTTGATATTGTTGCTTGATAAGCTGTCTTTTACGCATTTGAGTAATTTTGATAACAATAATGCCGCGCATAATTCGAGTCTTGGTAAGGACATGCTTTTCTTTGATGGAATTAATTTTGACTTGGCTGCTACGATAGTGATTTTAGGTGAGGCATTCGATTTCTCACGATTCGCTCGAATGATGCTGTATATTACGCATGCGTATGCATTTTCAGATGAGTCACAAAATGCAAATAGTTCAATAGTGTCGTTCTCAGTGTTTTGTAACCATCTTGGGATTGATATGCGATTGATTTCATCTAGATTTTCTTTGATACTTCTCCACTCGTTTTCAATATTTGCTGGTACTTGATCATCCCAGTCTACATTTTGTTTCCAGACTGATTGAAACAGTAACTTCAATTTGGTTGTGGCGGGACAGAGCCACCCCAAAGGGTCAAAGACCTTGGAGATGTCTGATAACAGTGAGCGTTTTGTAGTTTTCTTGGTAGTTGACGAGTCTATGTTGAACTGGAATGTAAACGTATCTTCTCGTGGGTTCCATCGCAGTCCCAGTGTTTTTTGAGATTCCTGATGCTTGAAATCAAATGCTTGTTGATGCGTAGTGGTGCTCATGTTTTCTAACAACTCTGGATTATTACTACACCACTTTCTTAAATTAAAACCACCTGCTTTAAGGAGGTTGATAAGGTCAGATTGAACTTTCTTGGCTGCTTCAAGGCTATGCGTGCCACTTAGAAGGTCATCCATATAAAAGTCTTGTTCTAGAACCTTGGCTGCTTCTGGATACCGATGACCTTCATCTATGGCTAGTTGTTTTAGCGTCATCATTGCCAAAAAGGGAGCGGCCTTGGTTCCGTAGGTAACAGTAGTCAAAGCATAATCGCGTAATGCTTCATTCGGTTGATTTCTCCAGATGATTTTTTGATAAAGTTGATCTTGTTCATGACATAATATCTGCCGAAACATTTTTTCTATGTCAGCAGTGTACGCTATTTTATATTGTCTCCATCTCAAAATCAATGTAAATAAATCGGCTTGTAAATTTGGCCCACTGTACATTAGATCATTCAAACTGTAGGTGCGCTCGCATTGTAAACAACGCGTAATGCCGAAGTTGACGATTCAGCACGCTGTACCGCGTGGTGCAGTAGGAAGTTGCTAGGTGTTGTGTCCCTTTCACACTCACGCATATGTCCCAGTTCATGATATTCGTTGATAAATGATTTGTAATCCTCTGCAAACTTCTGGTTTTTGATAAATTTCTTCTCTAGCTGATAGAATTGAGCAACAGCCTTCTGTCTTGATTCACCCAGTTTTTCATGTATATCGGGTTTTAATGGTAACCGTACTACATAGCGCCCATCCTTTTGGCGGGTAGTTTCGGCCTTGAATTGATTTATACAGTATTGATCTTCTGATGATAAGTCGTCTGAGGTTTCGGCAATATCTTCAATTGTCCAAAATCGACTGATATAACGATGATTAACATAAACTTATACAACTTAACAATAATATAAACTGAATACAACGATGTTGCAATGATAAGATTGCATAGTTCCACATAAAATAAATCCAAGACGGGATTCCTGCGCAATGGGAGTATTTTCGACTTTTCTGATAATTGTATTTAAAATGATATTTGAGTAGATGTCCGCGCCAAGTAAAATGTCAATGGGTTGGCTGATATTAAATTCAGGATCTGCGAGCTGAAGACCTTCTAGATGAGACCACGATGGCTTGATAAATGACCGAGAAGGCAAATGATTGATAAGACGATTCATGATAAACACTTTCGTGTTAAAAGTGTAATCCGAGTGTAATGAAGTGGCCTTGATATTGATAAATTCTTTGCAATTGTTTTCTTTGCTCCCGATTCCAAAAACTGATCCATGATACTTATGACGTGGAAGGCCTAGCCGCTGGGCAGCATTTTCGGTGATAATTGATATTTGTGATCCTTGATCTATTAATGCCCGTAATTTGATATGGGATCCATCTGCTGATTGCACCTTGATTTGGGCGGTTGATAATAATGTTTCAGGGTCGTCATCTTGAGACACGTGTCCTGTATTTTTCGATGAAGTCGGTTCGATGGCGGCTTGTTTCTTGTTGCCGACAAAGGCTTCGTGAAGTATCGTATTATGTTCGCCGCTACATTGCTTGCAACGTTTTTCTGATAAACATGACTTTCCGTGATGTTTGTATAAGCAGTTCGGACATATTTCCCGCGTGGATATTATGTCAAGCTTCGTTTCAGGTGTCATACCTAGAAACTTCTGGCATCGAAACAATTCATGATTATAATTGCAATATGAACACTTTACTGTATTAGTTGCAAATGCTTGATAATTTTTCGTTGGGGTTCCGTGACTACTTTTGTTGGGCATTGGTTGATAAAATCGGTTTCCCTTGATATGATTTTCGAAGCGAGGGTTTGGGTATGCCAACGTCTTCATAGGGCCAGACCTTTTTTCGTAGTTGGATGATTGAACAGGTTTGGCTAACTCGTATTTTCGACGAGATGATTCTAGAGCTGTGAATTTATTTTCCAAAAAGCTCAAAAATTCCGCAAGGGTAGGCAGCTCCCTGTAACATTTATCTTACACCTCAAATAATTACCCAAATAATAATGATTTGTTTGATCTTCTAAATTCTAATTCATAAAAGACTTTGTGATTCAGTGTCACAATCTCTAATTGACGTGTTGATTTCTATTTAGGTTAATTCAGTAGTATCCTTCCGACGCCCATGACCAAAAACGCAAAAGACCAATTCAACGTTTTTGGTGAATCGCGTAGTTACATTCATCAATTCGTAAATGACCATGTCAGTAATAGACCAAAAACGCGAAAGACCAATTCAAAATTTTTGGTGAATCGCGTAGTTACACTCATCATTTCGTGAATGACCATGTCAGTAATAGACCAAAAACGCGAAAGACCAATTTGTACGTTTTTGGCGAATCACGTAAGTATATTTTTAATTAATTTACTTTTATCGTGTTGACTCATCTTAATTGCTACTTTAAAACATTTAACAGATTAACTATGCACTTGAAAAATACTGGCCACTTAAAATGGATTAGATATGATTTACATGAAATGGTTCGCTTGGCCGCGAATTTGCCGTTACTGCCAGCACAGGATATGAAAGAAGGCTGGAAATCTATTCTGGAAATATCACCAAAAAACGACTTTACCAAAAAAATAAAAAAATACTATGAAGAGCAATGGCTTATGAAATACCCATTAAAAATGATTAGCGTAGCTGGCGAGCGACACCGCACCAACAACCCAGCAGAAGGATGGAATCGTCGTATTAATACGCGTATCTCAAGAAATCCCCACCTATACGACTTTATACCAAAACTAAAAAAGGATGCTAAAATATGTGACAGGCGAATAAGGGCGTGGCCACATGTCCACGACACGGCGTCGTAAACGTAAAACGACACGGTGTCGCGTCGGAGCGCGACACATTATCCACCGTGTGAATATACGTTGCCGCGTCGTGAAAACACACGACACGGCGTCGTAAACGTAAAACGACGCTGTGTCGCGTCGGAGCGCGACACATTATCCACCGTGCGAATATACGTTGCCGCGTCGTGAAAACACACGACACGGCGTCGTAAACGTAAAACGACGCTGTGTCGCGTCGGAGCGCGACACATTATCCACCGTGCGAATATACGTTGCCGCGTCGTGCAAACCAGAGATGGGCATTAATCGATTAATTTTTTAGTCAACTAATCAATCGATTGAAAATATCAATCGTCATTTTTCAATCGCGACTAATTTAGTTGCGATTGAATTAGTTGTAAGAATCTTCGACTAACAATTGAATTAGTTTTAGTTTCAATCGACTAAAATTCACGATTAAATCAATATTAAAACTATGTAGTCGCTCGTTTTTGCATTTTTATTTAACTTGCAATATAGACAACTTGCAATATGTAACTACGAGTAGGTAGGTATGTACATTGTAAGTGATACAAGATACGAGTGTATCTTGTACCACTTGTATCTATGTTGGTTTGGGTAGAATCTTGCAACTTATTTTGAAGCAGATATCTTCAACCGATTGAGCTAAAATTATGTATATATACACGTTTAATTTGAAACGCTAGAATGACAATGCAATATTTTTAAAGCCTCGTACTTCCTTTTGAAATGACTGCCATCATGGTTCATAATAGAAAGATATGAATTTATCCAACATTTTCGTTTCTTCTGCTTTTTCTTCATGCTTCTTCTTAAAAGCAACAAGAGCAGAATACGTGTGATAGGATCCATGTCGAATTGAAAACTGATCGCAAAATATTTTGAACATGTACGAGAAGCTGCGGCGTCGTAATCAAACGTGGCACCGCACCGTGCATCTACTCAACACAGCAAAGTTAATCTGCCCGGCGCGCGGCGCGACCTGCGGTGCCCGGTGCAGCATGTGTTTTCACGACGCGGCAACGTATATTCGCACGGTGGATAATGTGTCGCGCTCCGACGCGACACAGCGTCGTTTTACGTTTACGACGCCGTGTCGTGTGTTTTCACGACGCGGCAACGTATATTCGCACGGTGGATAATGTGTCGCGCTCCGACGCGACACCGTGTCGTTTTACGTTTACGACGCCGTGTCGTGGACATGTGGCCATGCCCTAAGGCATTTTGTCTCTAGGCCATGCATAAAAAGTAGGCAATCCTAGATCCTTTGTTACACTTACGGTTTAGATAGAATTCTGCTAGTAGTTAAATTGAAACTCTGGATTTTTTATGATTATTATTACTACATTTATGAATAAGATAATGCCAATGTGACAACGTAACTCCTTTCAACATTTTTTTATGATGTCAAATTTCTGGGAGCACATTGTAAGAGTAGTGGAGGATATAGTACATTACATCAGAGGCCGGGAAAATGAGGATTTCCGGCCAAGTAGGTATATACGGCCGAGCGAGCGTGCGAGCGAGGCCGGATAGTGATACGAGGCCGGGAATCCGTTTTCACGACGAGGCATGTATAGTGCTTTTCTCAAACATACAATGAAATAAAAAAATATACTTCAAAGAATAACACTTAATATTGTTTGTCCGATATTTTCCGAATTTGACCGAATTTTAAAAATCAGATTTCAGATTCTGACACAGGAGCCCCAAAAACCCCCGGATACCGAATTTCAGCCTCCTAGGACCAATTTGAAATTTTCTCCATACAAATCGTTTTTTTTTTTTCGATATTTTCCGAATTTGACCGAATTTTCGGACAAGATTTCAGATTCATATTTTTGAGCCCCGAGAGCCCCCCGATACCAAATTTGACCGAATTTAAAAAATCCGATTTCAGATTCTGACTCAGGAGCCCCAAAAACCCCCGGATACCGAATTTCAGCCTCCTAGGACCAATTTCAAATTTTCTCCATACAAATCGTTTTTTTTCGACATTTTCCGAATTTGACCGAATTTTCGGACAAGATTTCAGATTCATATTTTTGAGCCCCGAGAGCCCCCCGATACCGAATTTGACCGAATTTAAAAAATCCGATTTCAGATTCTGACTCAGGAGCCCCAAAAACCTCCGGATACCGAATTTCAGCCTCCTAGGACCAATTTGAAATTTTCTCCATACAAATGGTTTTTTTTCGACATTTTCCGAATTTGACCGAATTTTCGGACAAGATTTCAGATTCATATTTTTGAGCCCCGAGAGCCGCCGAATCCGAATTTGACCGAATTTTAAAAATCCGATTTCAGATTCTGACTCAGGAGCCCCAAAAACCCCCGGATACCGAATTTCAGCCTCCTAGGACCAATTTGAAAATTTCTCCATACAAATCGTTTTTTTTTTTTAGATATTTTCCGAATTTGACCGAATTTTCGGACAAGATTTCAGATTCATATTTTTGAGCCCCGAGAGCCCCCCGATACCGAGTTTTAGACGCCTAGCACCAATTAGAAATTTTGAAAAAAAAAAAAGTCGCCATCTTGATTTTTTTTTCCACAAGTGTCTAACAACCAACCTTTAAAAACAAAACCTGCTTTTTGTCAAACCAGCCAGCTGTGTGAATGACCTTGTTGTTGAAACAAAAAAAAAAGTTACTTTGCAGGCCTAGGCCTGAAAAGCAGTATGAAATTCCTTTACAGTCCTCTCGAGTTGTTGCGCCCAAAAACCGATACTTCCGAGCCTATTATAAGGAACGCAAAGACAATATTTCATTGCATGTTTGAGAAAAAGAATTTTTCTCCTAAATCCTCCTTGATTTTTATTTTTCGCGGTGCACGTTACTTGCGCCTTTTCAGACGCGATATGCTTAAATTTTTTTGGACTGTAATTTCGGTTCAGAGCTGTACCTAGACTAATGATACTTCAGCATGTAACCACTTAAACACATACAGGAATGGGCCTGCTATTGGATTAGAGAAGTACGACGTATAGCAAGCCGTTGGAAAGGAAACTCATGCACTGACCTGAAGAAACTCCTTGTGGTGTGCTACGGAGACCAGCTCGCACACGTGCCTTGAAGAATTTGGGGGCCCCCTTTGCACTATCACTCCACCAGTGACCAAGGTCCTTCTGCTTGATGCTAACACTTATTCACATACACATTTCGCAAGAAATAGTGAATTAAAACCGAGATTAAAATGGATTTAGTACAGGCGTTTGCGCAGGGTGTCCGCCATCAACCGGCGGTTTTGTCTATCTTTTCTTTCCCACAGAGGGCGCGGCGCAAGCGCATATTGCACTCTGGGTGCGACAGAGCGCACATGATACATGAGTTGTGCATGAAGAAATAGGACAGAGGGAGGGATCGTTAAGTGGTTACATTGCAAGAAAATTTTAATTTAATAATGAAAGAAACGGAACATAAAAATAAACGAAATCCAACATCCCCCCGGGCTTGAAGGATTCCCTTAAAAAAAAAAAGAAAAACTAAATTAAATCTAGCAAGAAGCAAATAAGACTATAATTAAGTACTTTATGCTTGAAATATTTAACTTAAACTTATAGGAATAAATATTAAACTAGTTAGTGGCAACTCTACTGCGTAGGCAGTGGGCATAGCCGTACAACGGGTCGTTGCAGCTTGCCGCTACGCGTCTGAATTACTACCCGCTGTCCTACGAATGTCGTCGCTCCACCTTGTTACAGGGCGCCCTACACTACGTTTACCGATTCGTGGCCTCCACTCCAGAACTCGTTTGCCCCAGTGGTCATCGGCTCTACGGCAGATATGTATGTATATGTCACGCTATTTTTAAATTATATACGGACGTCAGTCAGGTAGCTGTGTAGGTACCTACTATTCATGCCGCTTCATATTCGACGTCCGTTAATTCTAAATTAATGCTCTGCATTCATAACTATACGGAGGTCAAATATCGTGCGGTATGAATAGTATGTTCTTATTTTTCTTTCCCAGATGCAACTACTTTTTGTAAATGTTGATAATGCAAACAGAAAATGTTTGTTTACGATTGTAATGAAACACAAATTAAAAAATCGATTTTTTAATTCATTTTGTATAAGGGAGCCCTATACACACTAAATAAGTGATGCATAGGGCTCCCTATTTGACGTTGATTCGCCCTGCGGCCGCAGCGACTGCAGCCCGCCACCTCTGCTGGGCAGCCAAGACCTCCGGCTGCTCGAGGGGCTGCCTGGGTTCCTCCGGCAGCAACAGTGCCTGGTAAAGGCGGAGTTGGGACCTTCTAAGGGTCCCACGCTTCGGCAGGCCAGGACCAGGAAGCGGTGGCGGTGTCTGGTCATCCATATGAATATATTCATTCCTTATTGTTTGAACTACCACTATATTTTGCACTTGTTATTATTTGATAAACTCTGTTTATAACTTGTCTACTTTAGCACATAAACATACCCACGATCCGGCAGGCCAGGCACAGGAAGCGGCGGCTCTGGCTGGGCCAGTAGAGGAGTTTGGTCTTCATCCCTATGAATATATTCATTCATTATTGTTTGAACTACTACTATATTTTGCACATGCTATTATTTGCTAAACTCTGTTTATAACTTGTCTACTTTAGCACATAAACATACATTATCATAAATTTATTTAAGTAGAAATCAAAAACTTGGACTAATTTACCACTATATTTCATATAAGTTTTTGTCAAACTTGATATTGGACAAAGAAATAGTGCAAGTTACATAAAAGCTTGTAAAAAACTTATTTACCTTCTATTATACGGCCAGCAGGACCAGGGCCAGCACTGCGCTCCTTGTTGAATGCTACAGTAAAGTAATATTAAACCGTAGGTAATTATTTCATAAAAATATAATAGATTAAGAAATCCTGCAGTTAGTAACGACATTCAGTTAATTAGTATCAGCTTATCAACGTAACACTGATTTTACCATTTACCAATGCATTAAATTCCCACCACAAGTATTTCAGCGGTTAGTTTGACAGCACAAACAACGCAAGCCAATATTAATTAAGACAGCAAAGAAAACTTTAAAACCAAACAATATCGACAGCATAACACATCCCAAGTGCAGTATTATATTAAAATATAGGTGCCATACCGAACCACACGAGTATAAATACCTTTAAAATCATCGTGTTTGTGTCAGCTATAAAAAAGTACGTAAGTACATTATATTAATAAGAACACTGCAAAGTTATGTCACAATTTCATTATTTTGTAACGTAAACTGTAAAACCAAATAGTTAACTTACCTGTTTCCCATTATGCTAAACAAAAATCTTTCCAAAAATTCCCTTACTGAATCCACGCGATTCTTACTGATTCCGCGGAGATGTAACTCAGATCATCTAAACTAGTAAATTACGCCCGAGCCGAGCCGATCGAGTCCGAGTCCGCCGGCCGATCTGACCTCGACACGACATCTTGTCGCTCGTTTCGTTTCGTTCGTTCGCGTTGGCTCGGCAGCGGGGCAGAGCGTAATAGAAAAAGTGTGGTAAGGTAATCGTATGAAAGTGTAATATAATTAATTTAGAAACACCATTAAGTATCGGTTGGAAATTATTTATTGGAATAAAGTAAAATAACAAATATTATCATCAGCTATTATTATTCGGACCTTACAACATGGCAATACTAAATAGCTTTAATATTAAATAACGATTATTTATTATATCACTAGGTAAATTACATTTAAAAAGAATATTAAACAATCGATCATAGAAATACATCATACCTTTGACTTCTTCTGTTGGCTTGCTCTGACCGAACTGAACTGGAACTGGGCTGTCGCCCCTTTTTATGTCACGATCAAAACAAGTCTCGGAAGAGTCGGAAGTCAATATAGATTTACCTACCATTATTTAAATATAATCTCGACAAAATAGTTAATGGCTGTTAGAAAGACATATTATAATTGATAGCCACTTTTAAGGTTGTATCGGATAATATAACATTTATTAATTATTTATTTCAAATCTAAAGGGACTAGTTAAAAACAATATTGTAACAACTCAGTTCATTAATTAATAATGGCAACAATAATAAACTCTTTCATAAAAACAATTTAGCATTTTAAACATATATTATAAAGCTGCAATGTACTTTTAACATATTAAAGTAAATCAACTCATAATAGTACAATATAATAAAAAAATAGAACTACCTTCAATTGACATTCATTTATCTATTACGGCCATACTGACAAGTACTTCGCTCTCGAAGTATCTTAGTTAATTCGAAAAATAAAAATAAAAAAAAAAACACTGTTAATATGAGATTGTTCTATTCACAATGACGCGTAGGTAGTTCAACTGTAATTTGATATAAACGACGTAAAAAAGAATTGACAGTTGCATCGTTGTGAATTGAAAAATCCCTAAGTGATATGCCACGACCTTGTTACATATTTACATAAATAAACAAAATTACACATTACATTTACCAATCATCAGTGGAATCATACGACACCATTATGATCAAGTGCCTAGACATACTACCTCCGTACGCCCGCTGCCAGTGTGATAAGGTAGTACCAAGCAGTTAATCGACCAGCGGTACACACATACAAAATAAATACGTTTTCATTATGTTCAACAATCATTCTTACTAATAATAATCAATTCATGTTAGGGCATCCTCAACAGCTGCGTTTTCCTCGACTAGTTCGCCGGGCCAGTATCGCAACTTTTCTTTTGAAATAACAATATTTCGTAAATTACCCAGACCTCTAAGGGCATATCTATCATTCGGGAGTAAAGATGAAATTTCGTATGGTCCTTTGAACTTTGGTTTCAATTTGTCATTGCGTCTGTGTTCCTGATTAACGTAAACTAGGTCGCCTACTACAAATGTCATGTTATTGCGTCTGGTAGAGTCAAAGCGTTTTTTGAATTTTTCAGCGGTTTCAATTAAACGTTGTTTAGCTAATTCTCGATCAGCTTCAATATTAATTGGGGGTCCCAAAGAGTCACGGTCAAGTACATCATCCAGCCGGGCTTGTATAGATGGTATATTGGCATCAACTCCGATAAGTAAACGAAGTGGAGAGAAACCAGTAGATTTTTGAATAGTCGTATTTAATGACTGCTGAATTCTCCACAATTCGTTCGGCCAATCTGACGAATCTCTATTACACACCGTACTGAGCATATTGATTACTGTAAAAACGTAACGTTCTACTTGACCGTTGCTCCTTGGAGTGCCAGTAGCAATCAAATGGTGCTGTATATGTAATTCGCGAAACAGTGACTGAATTTGGTTGGAACTAAAATTGGTTCCTCGATCGGTAATTACTAAAGAGGGCGCTCCAAATAAAGTCACTGCTTCACGTATTATTGGCACTAGTTCGTCAGCACTCAATGTTTTTAAGGGTTTCAGCAAACAGAACTTTGTAAAAGCGTCAATTGTTAGCAATATATATCGGTATCCTTCATTTGATCTGGAAAAGGGGCCTGTACAATCTAGATGTATTGTATGAAAGGGAATGGCAGTTTTTTTTATAGGATGTAATAATCCTTGTTTTGGACCATGGTGTCCTTTTCTTTCTATGCAAACTAAACAGCGCAATATATACTTTTTTACAAAAGCTGCCATTCCCGGAAACCAGAAATGTTCACGAATTTTGTTTATTGTCTTCTCATAACCTACGTGGCAGTTTTCGTCGTGGAATAGCCGTAAAATGCTTAAACGATAGCCTTTTGGAATGTATAACTTAGGTGTGCCATTGGGCTGTACTTTATAGTGTAATAAATTATTACTTATTGTGTATTGGTTTTGATCTAATTCTCCTGTCCGTATCTTATCTATTAAAATTTGCGTTTCTCTGTCATTTTGCTGTGCTATCTCTAACCAAGATTCGGGATCATTAGTCACATTGACGGTACATTGTAGGGTGGGGGTATCTGCAGGATTTCGGCTTAAAAAATCAACATGGCTAATGTATTTTCCTTTTCGATAGACGATTTCAAATTGAAAATCCTGCAGGTACGTCCACCAACGGGCTACTCGGGGAGAAAGATCCTTTTTATTCATCGTAGCTTTAATAGCGTTACAATCGGTTATAAGTTTAAAGTTAATTCCGAGAAGGTAAACACGAAAATGTTTCATAGCATTAAAAATGGCCAGTGTTTCTAAATCGTATGAACTATACTTTGATTCAGCCGGTGAAGTTCTTTTGCTAAAGTAACCTATAACTTTGGATTGTCCGTCAATTTTTTGTATCAAAATGGCGCCATACCCTAAAGAACTAGCGTCAGTATGTAATTCTGTGTCGAGATCAGGATCAAATATGGAAAGAGGAGGGGTAGAAGTGAGTTGATCAATGACGTATTTTCTTGCAGTATCCTGCTCTTCTCCCCATTCCCATTTTTGATTCTGTTTTGTTAGCATGGTAATACAAGCAGTACGGGTGGCAAAATTTGGAATGAATTTTCGAAAATAGCTTGCAAGGCCCATGAATTGGCGTACTTGCTTAACGGTTCGTGGTATTGGTGAATTTACCAATGCTGATACCTTATTTTCGCTTGGCCGCACCCCTTCGTGTGATATTTGGCGGCCCAAATATTCAATGGTGGTAACAAAGAATTTACATTTTTTAAGATTGACTGTAAAACCAGCAGAGTTTAAAGCCGACACAGTTTGTTCTAGGTACTGTAACCCTTGTTCAATCGTTGTAAATGGTATCAAAATGTCATCTATGTATACTAGTAGGAAATCTAAGTGTTTTACTGCTTTTGATATTGCTCTCTGAAACACGGATGGACCATTACAAATTCCAAAAGGCATTTTCAAAAATTCGTAGTGTCCATCCGGTGTTACAAACGCAGTGTATTTAATTGAATCTGGTGAAACAGGAATCTGGTGAAAGCCATTCTTCATATCAAGTGAAATATAATATTTAGCTTTTCCCAATCGGTCTATTTGATCCTCGATGAGAGGGAGAGGGTATCTATCCTTTTCGACAATTTTATTTAAAGATCTGTAGTCAACGCATAACCTATCATTTCCATCTTTTTTTTTGACAAGGAGGACTGGACTTGCAAAAGGAGAGTCGCTTTCTTGTATGATCTTATTATTCAAAAGAGTTTGTACGATTTCTTTTACCTTCTCTCTCTCATGCGGGGATAGACGATATGGCCGATAATGAACACAACTGTTATTTTTTAATTGTAATTTCAAATCACCTGTTTTAACAGAACCAACTTTTGACAAAACATCTGGGTACTTTTGAAAAATACTCTTAATTTGATCTTGTAAATTACTGTCCAAATTGTCCAGATTTGACATTAATTCATTCATTAATTCATCATCATTTTTGACTGTACAATTAACATTAACATTCATGGCTGAGTACTGCTTACGTACTAGCCTACTACCGTCGATATCCGTTACGATTTCAATATCAGAGTGTTGAATAGCATTTCTTCCAATTAAAAGATCATAATCAAAATATTGGTTTTTTACAACAAACACATCGATTTCAAGACATATGTCATCAAACCTGACGGGTAAGGTGGTAATGCCTAGCGTTTCCAAAACACCGCTACCTATGCCATTCACATATGTTAAGCAAGGTACAATATTACACTGAAGACGTTTAGCAATGGATTCTTTCATCATGCTGCAATTAGCTCCAGTATCAATTAGACAATCAATAATTATATCGTGAATTGAAACTCGGGTGAGCTTCAATTCAGTTTTTCTAAAAAATTTACTTCGTTACTGGTAGATGGCTTATCTGAACTAGCAGCGGTAGCACGTGCTTTATGGAAACATACGGCCTCGGTGTGACCGTTTTTTTTACAGTATGTACAAAATCTGTCGAGTACCTTGTTGACAGGAATCGTTGGCTTACTCGTGAGGTCAACCTGCCGGAGGTTTGTATTCCTAAGACACTGCCTACTGACGTGCCCTAATTTACCACACGAAAAACATCTTTTTTCAGTAATATCAGAATAATTATCTAATTTTACACGTTTGGGTCTAATGGGGCCTGTGGGGCTCTCAGAAACGTGTTGCTCGAGAGGTCGTTTTTTGGGTTTCATGTAGGACGTAAAAAGCGATATTAATTCAGACGACGTTTTTACATTGCTATTGAGTGATGCCATTCTAACATTTACATCGCTAATACTGCCACAAACAAGCTCGATCAGTTGATTTTCAGTAAATGCTATCTTAGTATTGCGTAACAGTCTAATCTTTTCCCTCGCGTATTCACAATAAGACTCTGCCGAGTCTGATGTAAAAGAAACTGCCTTTGAAAGCTTCTCAGAGAGATTTCTTTTTTCTGGGTATAAGTCGGTCAAGTCATTACGGAAATTTTCCCAGGATCGCCCATTAGTCGGGTTCCAAGACTCGAACCATAATAAAGCGGAGCCCTTCAGGGCCTTACCGGCTTTAGCAACGGATCCAATACTGCTCCATCCGAATTCCTTGGAAAGCGCCTCAATGTTGTCGCACCAGCTTCCGGCACCGTTGTCGCTCGTCGCGGGGTTGAAAACAGGCAGGGCCACGTCGTCATCTGGTCGGCGCTGTCCTGACACAGCATCACGTATCGCCTTAAGGAGGCCCTCCAGACTAGCAGGTTCCATGCTGAAACTTGTACAATGATATATTAGGAAAGGCCTGGTTTATCCCACTTCTGATAATAGAAAAAGTGTGGTAAGGTAATCGTATGAAAGTGTAATATAATTAATTTAGAAACACCATTAAGTATCGGTTGGAAATTATTTATTGGAATAAAGTAAAATAACAAATATTATCATCAGCTATTATTATTCGGACCTTACAACATGGCAATACTAAATAGCTTTAATATTAAATAACGATTATTTATTATATCACTAGGTAAATTACATTTAAAAAGAATATTAAACAATCGATCATAGAAATACATCATACCTTTGACTTCTTCTGTTGGCTTGCTCTGACCGAACTGAACTGGAACTGGGCTGTCGCCCCTTTTTATGTCACGATCAAAACAAGTCTCGGAAGAGTCGGAAGTCAATATAGATTTACCTACCATTATTTAAATATAATCTCGACAAAATAGTTAATGGCTGTTAGAAAGACATATTATAATTGATAGCCACTTTTAAGGTTGTATCGGATAATATAACATTTATTAATTATTTATTTCAAATCTAAAGGGACTAGTTAAAAACAATATTGTAACAACTCAGTTCATTAATTAATAATGGCAACAATAATAAACTCTTTCATAAAAACAATTTAGCATTTTAAACATATATTATAAAGCTGCAATGTACTTTTAACATATTAAAGTAAATCAACTCATAATAGTACAATATAATAAAAAAATAGAACTACCTTCAATTGACATTCATTTATCTATTAAGCGCGTGAGTGTCTGTCTCTGTCTCGCTCGGTTCCGAGCGAATGTAGCGATACGAGCCGGACTCAATAAGAGGAGTCGGAATCATTAAGCGGAATCGATTCCGATCTAGGAGTCGGATTCAGAGAATCAAATCACTAGTCGGAGTTGAGATTACCCATGTCTTTGGCTACAGGGCCATCAGCATCAAAACATTCAAATAAAAATGGAGTCCGGATAATGTACAGCCCGAGAATGCACGACCGATAATTCGCATCCAATTATAATTAATTTTGGACGCGGATTAAAATAGTGTAATTTCTTGATTACTTACATTAATAATAATAATTGTTTTGTAAATACGTCACGTTGTGAAGGGCGTAAGTACGTACTAACCAAGGATTTTAAAACACAACACGTATACAACACTGCTTGTTTTAATAGCAATGAAAATTAAACCATATAGTAACAGGATGTTTGAATATGAAACTTAGCACAGCCCTGGGAACCCACCCGGTGGGCGCTCGGCGTACAGTACTGGTTTGATCATTGCCAACTTGCACGGTGGGCGCAATGTAAATTGACAGGTATTTGAGTTGTTGCACCCTTTTCGGTTTGGCAGTGAATGTGTTAATGAAAAAACGGTTAAAACTCACATGAAAAATCACAGATTTTGAAGTGAGTTTTGACCGTTATTTTGGTAGCAAGTGTTTATTAATATGTCTGCGTAGAATTAGTCCTTCGGACAGGTTCTTTGCATGAATTAAACTAAGCGCCAGAATCAAATTGCTGAGTAAGCTTGTAAATTATATGCAGACGTCCGCTAGCTGTATAACTACTATGCCGCTTCATATTCGACGTCGGGTAAGGTTAGATTTGATTTCCTTATTCAAAATAAAGTAAATTTTAACAAAGCATATACATTTAAGACGTTTATTAAAAAAAAAATATTAATACCTATTTTGTTCAAAACAGAGATCCGTCACTTTGCTACACATTTTTAACCAAGGTTATTAAGTAAGGTTACCTCAAAACTACGATATAATTATCACAGCCACAAAAAAAGTTGCAAGTTATGATGATAAATTAGATCGCTATGGTGCCCCTACTTACGCCATGAATATCAGCACCAGTCTCAAACAGTGCTGTAATATAGCTATCATGAACATCTTAAAGTCCGGTAGTACCGTACAAACTGCGTCAATGCAAGCAGATGTTAAGACATTAATTCAGCTTATTGAGGCAAACTGGAAATTCGATGTCTCCAGTCAAGCATGCAGCGACTTGAATCTCAAAAAATGGAACAAAATAACTATGGTTCCCTTAGCAAGTGACCTTAAACTTTTAAAAGATCATCTTTGCGAAAAGGCCAAAACTGCGGCATCTAAATTAAGTCTTGCCTCAACGAATGTAGAAGCGTATAATACTTTGATGGAAACAGTCTATTGTCGCGTGATACTTTTAAATAGAAGAAGACCTGGCGAATTGCAAAGACTATTACTCACCACATACCAGGAGTGCAGAAATGAAAATAACGCATATGAAGAATTTGATCGCGCCATTTCTGCCACTGAAAAACTATTAATCAATAGTTTCAAACGCATTGTGATAAGAGGCAAAAGAGGTCGAGGTGTGCCAGTTTTGTTCACTGAGGATACTCAAAAGGATATAGATTTGCTGCAGTCTGTTAGACGTATGTATATACCTGATACAAACAACTTTTTGTTCGCCAAGCCTGGATGTGAAACTCCATTATGTGGTTACAAAGTTTTGGAGAAATATGCTAAAACATGTGGTCCAAAAAATCCCAAAGCTATTACTACGACAAAGTTACGAAAACATTTGGCGACGCTAACGCAGATGTTGAACTTAAAAGATTCAGACATCGAACAACTGGCGAATTTTATGGGACATACGCAATCCGTACATAGACAAAACTATCGATTACCTGATGATGTATATCAAACTGCTAAGATATCAAAGCTGCTGTTACTTATGGAGAACGGAAAAGCTGATAGTTACAAAGGTAAGGCTTTGGATGACATAGATCTGGATTTAGAACAGGATTTATTACAAGAAACAATAAATGATGATATAGTACCGGACGAAGAACTCCATGATATGCTCTCTAGCGAGTTGAATACTGACATTGGAACTAACGACAAAGCAGTCAATCTACCACTTTCCGATGTTACCAATGCCAACACACCATGTACACCAGCCGTAGTTACGGCAAAGAAAAAAAGAAATCTAGTACCTTGGACGTCAGAACAAAAAAAATTGTAATGGCTTTTTTTAGCAAACATATAAAAACTAAGCGTCCACCAAAACGTTACGAATGTGATGAACTTCGCGGTCTGCATCCTGATGTTCTCCATAACAAAGATTGGCTAAAAATTAAAGTTTTCGTCCAAAACACATACACAAAAAAATCATAATCTAGCTTTATTACTTGATGATCTGGAACCGAATATTTTTTTGTTATATCTCGTAGGTGATACCAACGGGTAATAAGTAAAGGATTTTGATCAAAGTAATTGTAAGTCACAGGGGCAGCAAATAAGATATATGGATGTCAGATTGTCTTTAAAGGTTTATATCCTACGACTAATGACGTCCATAAACAGTGTGTGTATTTTATACAATCATATATTTTAGCTAACCATAAGCTTTACGTATTGTTAACTGTTTTATTAAAAACGTTTAATAATTACTCTCAATTAATTTTTAAAGTTTTAACTTCGCCGTACGCCGAATTAACTTACACGCAAAATAATTATAATTATATCAAATTATGTTCATTAGCACTTATACTTCCAGCCCTTAACATATATGGACGTATAGAATACACACGCTGTATAATCGATGTAACCAGATATAGATATAGTATTTATTTCTTTGAATTACGACATGTTATGTTTGCACTAAGCGGAATTTTCAAGTTTATCTGAAAGTCCTTAGCAGGGATTTGTGTCTTACAACTAATGACGTCCGTATATTATCAATGTTATACTATTGAGAGTTTGAATAACGATACGTTAAGTTTATTTACAAATTTGCATTATGCGCAATTTTTGTTTAATTTTAAGTAGAAGAGTAATAATAATATTCGGACGTTAGATTACCATTAAAGTTCTATGTCCCACGCCCTATTACGTCCGTATAATTCCTTTATAGGTATAATCAAGTGCCAGAGATGTTGGTAAAACTATTTACAATAATTACAATTTAGTAGGTAATATCTAAAGTTGTGCAGGGTACATATAATTAACAAGGACTTGGCTAAAGCTATGAGTGCTGTGACTGAAAAACTACAAATTTTCATTTAATTAATTAACCATTTACTTTGATGTACTATGCCGAATAAATAACTATACGGGTGTCAGTTGCCACTTGCCGCATACTTCTCACACTGCTCAATATTCCACGTCCGTGTGTATCTTGAAGTAGAGCCGTATACAAGATAAACAACATATTATGGACGTCAAACATTGAGGGGTATGACAGTATTCGACCAACTGACGTCCGTATAAATAATCAGCGAAATTTTAAGTTCAACCTAATTCCGTTAATATTTAACGAATGAAGTTACCATGTACTAGGCTGGCTGTACATAACACATAGTATATCTCCATTCGTCTGGAATATTGCACCCTGCCTAATATTCCACGTAACTTAGAGTTGTGCTGTATATATAAATACGGACGTCGAATACTGAGCGGCATGGATACTATTCGACCAAATGACGTCCGTATCTACAGTCCGCGCAACTTTAGATCAAGCTGATAACAAATATATATCAAACACATCGAGGTATTACTTACTATACTGTACGCAGTACTTAGTACTTTATGCGTGTGACATTATTGAACCCTGCTCAGTATTCTACGTGTGTGCGTTTAGTTGTGCTATATATTAGTTATGAATATGGACGTTGGATACTGAGCGGTATGGATGGACAGTATTCTTCGCTGCAGTCGTTAGCCCGCGCATCCATGGTCAAACGTAAACAAGGCGTGACATTTTGAGCGGATTGTCCTCATATCGGCTTATAAGTTTAAACTCAATTGATATAGTTGCCCTATTGTTACTGAGTAAAATACATATCGTTTTGAAGTATGGTGGTATTTGCAGATATTGACATATTTTTGGAGAAAAAGCTATTTTATCGTATTTTAAAAAATAAATTGAAATGGCCTTGGCAAGAAGTTCATTTTATAATACGAATCAAGTGTTTCAACTGCCAAAACATGGTTGATAGTTATAACCATAAATATCCTCATCATTTTGTTACTGACATGAATGTCCCCGAGAACATAATTTTTCTACTTCAGAACCAAGGTTTTTGGTGCTCGCTTTGTGATTTTGCTGTGTATGAACATTTTCCTACAGATGAATGCGTAGTTTGTGTTGGTTATTATGAGTAACTTTCGAGTGCACTCACATATTTAAAAACGAAAACATTTATCGCCTTTTTAGGGTTCCGTAGCCAAATGGCAAAAAACGGAACCCTTATAGATTCGTCATGTCTGTCTGTCTGTCTGTCTGTCTGTCCGTCTGTCCGTCCGTATGTCACAGCCATTTTATTCCGAAACTATAAGAGCTATACTGTTGAAACTTGGTAGATAGATGTATTCTGTGAACCGCAATAAGATTTTGATGCAAAAATAAAAAAATAATAATAAATATTGGGGGCTCCCCATACTTAGAACTGAAACTCAAAATTTTTTTTTTCATCAAACACATACGTGTGGGGTATCTATGGATAGGTCTTCAAAAATGATGTCGAGGTTTCTAAAATATTTTTTTTCTAAACCGAATAGTTTGCGTGACAGACGCTTCCAAAGTGGAAAAAAGTTGGTCCCCCCCCCTCTAACTTCTAAAATAAGAAAATGAAAAATCTAAAAAAAACATATGATGTACAGTACTATAAAAACTACCAACGAAAATTGTTTTGAACGAGATCTAGTTAGTAGTTTTTTTTTTATAATTTAATACCTAACTTTGCACCTAATTTATATGGGGTGCTATACATACCAGGTGCAAACTTAACTTAACCACTTAGGGATGGAAAGTGTTTGTACGGAACCCTCGGTGCGCGAGTCCGACTCGCACTTGGCCGGTTTTTTTTTAACTTTATCTAATGGCACAGGAAATAATACCTAAATTAGCTGTAGAAGAAAGTGGGTGTACCTAACTGTTAAAACTTTGCTAATGTAACCGAGTAGAACAGTCAGTCAGATTAGAAACGTTAAATTGGTCGTGGTAGAGGCCGGAGTCAACCATATGTCTTTCACAGTGTTCGTGTTGGGTTTGTGAGAATATTTTTAGTGAAATGTGTTAAGTGTTTTTTTTTATACACGGACGTCAAATTATCTTAAACAGATTATATCCTACGACTATTGGCATTCATATAATTATAACCAATGTAACTAACTAGATATAGAAAGTAACATTTATTTGTATGCAGTACGAGACGTTGTGTTTGCACTAATCGCAATTTTTAAGTTTATTTGAAAGTCCTCAGTAGGGATTTGTATCTTACAACTAATGACGTCCGAGTATTATCAATGTGATTCTATTGAGAGTACCGTGAAACATGCCAACTTTGCCCGCTTTTTTCGTAAAAACCCGAATTTCTCTCATTTTTTCTATGACGGGATAAAGTTTTTTTTTGTCTAACGCATCCATCGTATTCATATGCATGCGTTTATTACGAGAAACAATTTTTAAAACTACATTTAACCAATTTTTTTATCAATTTTCACTTCGGGTAAAGGTTCTAAACTTTTTCAAACATTGCCCAAATCGATTATTTTCGTAACTATAGCCCCTACAACGTTAAGATAAGGATCAGTATAAAATCTGGGGTAATAATGGCGTTCTACGTAAATATCTTGGTCTTAATTGTACAAACACGTGTGCGATATGGGTGGGCAATGTTACATAGGTATTTTGTTTTACTCCATACAAGCCGAATCAAGCAGTTTGAAATTGTCAGGGTTGTCACTTTTGGTTGAGTAAACCATCTTTACCAATACCATTATCAAAATGAAAAATGTATGCTTAATATTCGATACTAATAGTTTGGCGGTTATTTTTTTACTTCACGTTAGAATAATCTAAATAAAAATTGTCATAATTAAATATTCTATGTTTTTTTGTTTTATGGACATGACATGACATGACATGCAGCTAATGCTAAAAGTACAACGGCTTAATAGAAATATAATTTACCTTATCTTAAATACATAACCCTCCTTTATTTACGCAGTCAGGTAAAATTACGACAAGGTGACAACCCTAACCCTTTTTTTAGTCTGGGCAATGTTGGCATTCATAGGTTAGCAAGTTACTGGATAACATTGCCCACCATCATAACTCCGGTTTTAATAAGTATTTTTAGTACAAACTACAATAAAAATGATCTACAGTTCTTATTTTATAACAAGCAATAAGATACATTCACCCGAGGCTTCCCCATTCTGTAAAAAATACACCAGAACTTCACCTAGAATTGGCCCGCCAAATCACGCACCTTATTCGACTAGTCCCAACACGTTACGGAAAGAAGTTGCGCGCAAATGTGATTCCCAGTGATACCACAGATATAATCTATTTTCCACTAAAAATAGTAGTGTTGCCATAATCATCTTGAAATTGTCTACAGTAACGTTTCTCTTTTTAAGTAGCGTTTTGGGCAAAGTTCCCTGTGGAGGCAAAGTTGGCGTATTTCACGGTATTTGTTTGAATTATGTACTAGGTACACGTTATGTTTGTTCGCAGTTGCACTATGCGCAATTTTTGTTTAATTTTAGTGTACAGTTGAATTATAATAAAATATAGTAGAGTAATATACGGACGTCATATTAACATTAGAGGTCTATGTCCACGTCCTCTTACGTCCGTATAATACCTAATATATAATCAAGTATGAGATGTTGATAAAATTACTACAATTTAAAGAAATAAATGTTAAGAGTTTTACATAACGTCACAATTATGTATGCTAATTACCAAGGACTTGACCAAAGGTACTGTTACTAAAAGACTTAAATATTTTGATTTAATTAACCATTTAATTTTACGACTATACCGAATAAATAACTAAACGGGCGTCAGTTGCCGCATACGTTTCACACTGCTCAATATTCCGCGTCCGTGTGTATCTTGGTGTAGTGCTATACAGGTAGTTACAACATATTATGGACGTCAAACATTGAGGGTATGACAGTATTCGACCAACGGACGTCCGTATACATAATCGGCGCAATTTTAAGTTCAAGCTAAATACGATAATATTAAACGAATGAAGGTACCATGTACTAGGCTGGCTGTACATGACACATAGTATCTCCATTCGTCTGGAATATTGTACCCTGCCCAATATTCCATGTAACTTAGAGTTGTGCTCTATATACACATACCTACGGACGTTGAATATTGAGCGGTGTGGATAGAATTCGGCCAACTGACGCAATTTCAAGATTATTGACGGTCGTCAAGTATTAAAATAAATAAAAATCAAAGTCAAAAGTAGACGGATTTGGCTATGACTCGTATACGATAATAAAATTAAGGGATACACAAATATGCCATAAAAAGCATAACATTACATTTTATAATTTGCAGACTGATTAATTTAATTCGTTTTTATAAGCAAAACAATGTCTTTTATTAAATGATTATGCTTTGTAGGCTCTTATAAGTACATTATAAGTAAATAGGTGTCCGTGACGTCAGTCACTAACAAAATGTTGTGTTTTCTGCAATATTTAACAAAGTAAGGCATTTAATAAAAGTTATTCAATCTGAAGTTATTTTTTTTTTATTGCTCAAAAAACCTTTTTGCAATAATTAATGCGTAGTTATTAAAACTATAATAAGAACAAATAATATAATTCATTGATCATAAATATCATAATTACATTTTTCAATAAAATCTAATTCTTTCAAACAATAATATAAATATAGAAATTAACATCTCCAATTAGGTATTTACGCACGAAGTGGCAACGTTGCATACTAGTGGACCTGCTTCCGTCGGTAATGTGAAATAATAAGAGAAAATATTCGCCGGCCGTTTAATGGGTCGGAATGTGGAAGGGGGTTACCATAGTTATTATTGTGTGTGGTGATATACATATATTTGTATATCGATATGAATTTCTTTATGAAAAAACTAAGTAATAGACTATAATAACAGGTCATTTAGTAACTAATATTCACCGACAGAATCGATCTAAAACTAGTAGTAGTGGTGGACGTTACAATAATGCCGAATAAAAGGACGCTAAACCGGTACTTGGATGTAAATATATATATATATATATATATATACAGGGACACCACCTCATGGGTACGGGAGCCAAGCACGCAAAGCTGCAGAGACCGTAAACAGATCCATCGAATACAACAGGAAAGAAAACTCAAAGAAGACCCTTCAAATAGGTAATGTAGACATTGAGCGACTGCAATGGGAGAGGGAAGATGGAACTTTTCCCCACGACAAGGTCCACGGAAACTACAACACAGCCGTAGTGAGACAGATGGTTGTCAATATGCTCCTTGATCATTTTAAACACATAGACTCTGTGGTAGATAAAATCATGGACAAAATATTGAACCAGAGCTCAGACATCCTTACCCAAGGGAGACAAACCTTCTGTCCATTTCGCGAGCAAAGTGTAACTGCTGCTCAGGCATATGAATATGCGTTTGATTTCTTGCAAGAAAATACGGGAAGAGACTGCTTCAGCCTTTTGAACTGGATACAAGCAACTGTTGAGTGCTTCGAAAAAGGAGAATTTAAAGTACAGCTATGCACTGAAGTGATCGAAGAGATAACAACACTAGATCCCGAAACCAAACAGAGGGTTGTAAGAACAAAGAAAACATTGAGAGTGAAGAAACAAACTATAGTTGGTGTGGACAATGTAAGAGAAGTAATGCAGAAATTGACCTGTAGCTTCGCATCATATATAAAGCACAAAGAACGGGGAAAGAAGGACAGGTGGGCAATAGCATAAGCAACCATGCTTCTCCGACCGTTTCTACATATAATTGAAGCTTTCCATCTAGAATTGTCCAAGAATTTCTTCTTTCAAAAGGTTCTACAAGTCGAGACCAGACCGAATGAAGATAATTGGTCACAAATTCAAGGAAGAAGACTGATTGATATAACTTATTTTATTCACCAGCTGCAGGCTATATCCAGCCACAATTCCTTGTTTAATTGCAACTTTACGCGTGTATAACTTATAGGACAAAATACGACTTTTTTTTGACCCTCATTTTCATTGCTCCTGTTTTTGTAAAACGTTGGGCTGCACACAACACTAAATACATCACTTACTTAACACAATTAAACTAGCCCTTGATGCGGTACAAATCCCTTAATATCTCGTGAAAGAAATATTATTGAAAAATATTTTTTTTTATCCGGAAACGCTAATTTACCATCCTGTCGCAAAGTCGGAATGGCTTAAGGCTTCGTAAGTCAGTGGTAAATATGGAGATTTTTAGATGTTGATATCTCAATAAATAAACCAAATTTATATTTGGAGTTATTGAGGGATCAAAATTGGCTTGAAACGGTTCGTGTAATGTTTATATAACAAAAGGCTGCTGCTTGTCAGTTCCTTAGGTGAACTTGGTTGGACACGCAGCCACGTGTCATAAACATAGCACATCCGCATAAAAAAACGATTGCTTCAACGCGACAACCCAGCTCAGCATGACTATGGCGCTCTCAGAAAAAATATGATTACGGCATCGAATTTTGGATTAGTAGTTAAAAGCAGAGAGAGTGCTAGCAAGGCAAAATTGGTTGAAAATATACTGTTTAAATCAAATTCCACATAGCGGCAATCGCACACGGCATCGGCAACGAACACCTTGCTTTGAAACAGCTAGCAAAACAAGAAAAGTTAAAATCGAACCCTGATGTCGTTTATTCGTCGACAACGAGTACCCCTTCATAGGCGCAACGCCCGATGGTTTAATAGGCAAAGACATCATTGTTGAAATAAAGTGCCCGATTGTAGCCTTTAACACAGGACTAGAAAAATGTATAAAGCAAAATATAATTCAGATGTGGAAGTATGATAAAAAACAAAAACAACGGCAATAAACAAAAACTGTAACTGGTATTACCAGATTCAAGGCCAACTCCATGTAACGTGTCGAACAAAGTGTTTGTTTGCTGTGTGGAGTGGTGAAAATCGTCCACTCAAAACACTATATGTATTTAAAGATGATAAATTGTGGGAGAAAAAAATTAAATAGAAACTAATTTAGATTTTATATGGACTGGTTACTGCCCGAAATCGTTGATTCCCGCCGAGCTCGGGGAATGCCTCTAAGGGTCTGTGCACACTAGCGTTTTTGCCGGCGGTTTCCCGGCGGAACGGGAACGCGGCGTGCACGCGGCGTGCACGCGGAGTGCACGCGGCGAGCACGCAGCGATATCTTCGCGATTATTTGCCGCCGCGTTGAAGTCGCGTTGACGCGGCGTCACCGCGGCGGTATAAATGAGCCCGTTTTAATAAAATCACATTATAGTAATAGATACTTTCAACTGACCGGGAACGCCATGCCGGATCCTTCCGAAATCTGCGGTATCTTTTTTTTCTTATCCCTCTTAATTGCCTTGTCAGTAAAACAGCTAGAAGTATCTCCTCGTCGGAGTCCATTTTGTAATTAACGTCAACATTAGTGACCGTACGTGGCTTGATCGCTGCGTCGACGCGGCGGCACGCTGGTGGCAGATAATCGCGAAGATATCGCAGCGTGGTCGCCGCGTGCACGCCGCGCGCACGCCGCGGCCCCGCTCCGCCGGGAAACCGCCAGCAAAAACGCTAGTGTGCACCCGAGAAAAAAAACAAAATTCGAAATTCAAAAAAAAAACATAACACACCAAAACTTCGGAACAAAACATACAAACACCCGTACTTCCAGTTATTAAAACGGCAACTAAATAAATAACCCAGAGTAAGATGTAGTAACGACACGACACGAAATAAGACACCAATGACATTCCAATGAACAGAGATTACAATATTCACAATCCAAACAAAGACTGCGCACCTAGGATTTATATTACAAAAATAAACAATAAAAACAACGAGCGAATTAAAATTTCAAGAATGTAATGGCTAACCATATATAAAAAAATATATAACGCAACGGTAATGTCCAATATTTACTACTACGATAAAAACAAAATAATGATAGGTAAAAATTATACGAATTATATACTCTTTAACACAAAACTCTAAAAAAATAAATTATCGAAAAATAACCTTCAATACATGTATTAAACAATTATAAATAAAGTAGGATTAGTATACGTAAAGTAATGACAAGGAAAAGTATGTAAAGGAAAAAAAATAATAATAAATGAATAATAATTTATAAATAAAACCCAAAAACTATATTATGTACCCACAAAAATAAATATATATTTAAATTAAGGAAAAGAAAAAAAATTGTATTTAGTGATAAGATAGTTAATAGGGCCCTGCTTGTATTAATTTTAAGTACTAGGTTATTAAGATAAACCAGATAAGGTTAAAGTTAAGAAAACATTTTTTTATTTTTTTTTGAGTTTATATAACGCATAAATATAATATCCCATAGAATTTAAGTATAGGCTACAAAAGGCCTAAGCAGATGCGAGGAATAATTAAATTAAAACAAAATGTAATAGACAAAAAAAAAAGATGCGATTTAACAGCTAATTCGATTAAATACAACATAGAAAATTTTATTTAGTTAAAAGGAAGATAGAGATAAAATAGATCCAGTATACACAGGACTTTAAACCAAAATAGAAGATAAGGATGTCAAAATATTTGAAATGTTAAATAATGTCAAGATTTTTCAGAAAAAAAAAATATTGTACCCGAAAATAGAAAAAGGCCGGATCACTATTAATTTAAACAACAATACACTTACCAATCAGCAACAATGGATATGGCATTTAAATCAGCAAATAATTGCAATCCAAAAAAGGATCTCCATCTTCCTTACCCATAAGATCATATTATAAACGTAAGATGAGCATCGCATTGTTTACACTTAGGATTTAAGTTCAACATTGTTTACAATAGCGCAGTGAATGTTACAATAACAAATAGGATTAAGATAATTTTAAGCACTTATGTATTGTAATGTTTTAGACACAAATAATTGTAGCAATAAGATCATATTGTACGCATAAGACAAACGTCACAATGTTTACATTTAAATATAAGTAACAACCAGCGTAATGATTGTTTATATAATTAAGATTAGATTAAGCGTTTGTATATCGATAATAGCATATAACCTATTGTATTAACCTAAGCAATAATGTACTAAATTAGACACATAAGTTAATTAGAAATATTAGAAAGTAAGAAAAAATCATTTTATATAACAAATTTTAATATTGTAAAAACTAAAAATTATTGTAAAACTATTGTATTAAACTAAGGAAAAAATGTATCAAACTAGACCCTTTCGGTCTCTTAGGTCCAGTTCCTAGGTACGTCTCGTATGTTTGGTACGTCTATTTCTGCGAAAGTCCATTTATGCAAAAGTCCATGTCCGCGGATGTCCATTTCTGTACGAGTCCATTTATTTGAACGTCCACTTTACCCCTTTTTCCCTAAATGTCAGATTCTTGAAATGGCAGATATTGTACATCATCATCATCATCATCTCAGCCATAGGACGTCCACTGCTGAACATAGGCCTCCCCTTTGGACTTCCATATATACCGGTTGGAAGCGACCTGCATCCAGCGCCTTCCGGCGACCTTTATAAGGTCATCTGTCCATCTTGTAGGTGGACGTCCAACGCTGCGCTTGCTGGTCCGAGGTCTCCACTCGAGCACTTTTCGGCCCCATCGGCCATCTGCTCTGCGTGCTATGTGGCCTGCCCATTGCCACTTCAACTTGCTAATCCGGTGAGCTATATCGGTCACTTTAGTTCGTCTACGGATTTCCTCATTTCTGATTCGATCACGTAGAGACACCCCGAGCATAGCCCTCTCCATTGCACGTTGAGCGACTTTGAGCTTTGAGATGAGGCCGATAGTGAAAGACCACGTTTCGGTGCCGTAAGTCATCACTGGTAACACACATTGGTTGAAGACTTTCGTCTTGAGGCACTGAGGGCATAGACAATGCAATACGTAAGGCTAGCTTTGCACGAACAGCATCACAAAGCCAGTTTTACACTTATTACAATTCTCAACAGTGGACCATGGGAAAGGACCGGTTTGTGTGTATCTATTAGGTACAGTCCCCGCCGTAGACTTAATTCACCTGGGTTAATTTACCTATACACTGCCGAAACTACAATATTTAGTAGACTTAATA
Organism: Apotomis capreana; assembly: GCA_947623375.1. NCBI lineage: Eukaryota > Metazoa > Arthropoda > Insecta > Lepidoptera > Tortricidae > Apotomis > Apotomis capreana. The sequence goes on from OX392498.1 coordinate 29,481,341, forward strand.
TACCTGCCTCTTTTTAAAAATTACTATAGTAAGGGCCTGTTTCACAATCGCCGGATTAAGTTATCTGCCAGTTAAAATTATTGCTATCCTTTTCTCCCGTCATATAAAAGAAAAGTGACAGCCAACATTTATGTGATGGATATGTTTTAACTGGAGATTAGTCATATGAAGTGGCCAGTACTTAGGTACTTTAGATAAAGAGGAAGTAAAACCTCTTCTGAAGATAACAGAAGACCATTAGAATACCTTTTATATTACATATGTCATCGTTGTCATTATCATTGATGTCAAATAATAAAGTATTGTCTCAAACCATTACGTTATAATTCGTTTTCACAATTATTATAATGGGTGACAATGAAATAACTTTCATAAAGAGTCGTAAGGGAAAATCATTGTTGCTGAAAGATGGATACAAATATACTGTGAGCCTAAAAAACAAGAATGGAACAACTCTGTGGAGATGCTCTGACCGTGATATTTGCTCCGCCACAATTACGTGTAAAGAAAAGCGTGTTGTACGTGAAAAGAGAACGCATACATGCGAACCTCATCATTTTCAAAATAAAATTGATATCGCGTTGGACAAGTGTAAGCAGGATGTTTGCAGGGATTTCGGGCCAGTCCAGAAAATATTTGAAAAAAATTTTGAAGAGCTGAAAAAACAATGCGATGAGAATATAGAAGAAATACCAGAATTTTCTTCAAAAAAAAGTGCCTGCTACAAAGCCAGAAAAGATTTTCTAAACGTTTCAAAATTATCATACAATAGACTGGAAGATGTTAAAGTGTCGGAAACGTTGGTCGATAATTTCTTTGTAGGTGAAGATGGAGACAGTGAAAAAATTTTATTATTTGCTTCGTCAACAGCAAAGAAATTTATAAAAAGCTATAAAGGTGTTTATTACGGCGATGGAACATTTTCCGCTGTGCCACCCCCGTTCTATCAACTTTATGTACTGCACGTAGACCTAGGGTCGAGAATTGATTCAACAAACATTGCTCCCGTAATTTTCGCACTACTTCCGAATAAATCTGAGGAGACATATGGGCGACTATTTCATTTGATAAGAAGCAAACTTGGAATTGATATTCGCAAATTTAAATGCGATTATGAAGTAGCACCCATGAATGCTATAAAAGCAAACTTTCATGATGTCGAAATACGTGGTTGCTTTTATCATTACAATAAAGCAATTTGGCGTAATGCGAAAATACTGGGAACAAACAAATCCAAAGAGAATAGAAATATAATGAGAATGATCGCATTGCTGCCACTTCTCCCGGCCGGAAGCATTAAAGAAGCATACAACGAAATATTAGACGGTGCCCCGGTATCAACTGAAATGAATAAATTTCAGAAATATTTTCAACGCCAATGGTTGAAACAATCTCCATCTATATTAAGTAATGCAGATGATAAGCACCGCACTACCAACGGGCTAGAAGGCTGGCATAAACGCCTTAATTCAATAATACCTAAAACACCTAATCTGTATCTATTCTTTTACTGTTTAAAAAAAGAAAGTAATCATTATGATTTCAAAATCAGAAAAAGTCTGTTTACGAAATTAAAAAAAAATAGAAGACAACATTTGATAATGTTTGACAAAAAGTATAAAAAACTTTTGAAAACATTTAAAAACAAACAATTGGACACAAAATCATTTCTGAAAAAAATTATATTCATGCGGCTCAAGTTCAAATCTAAGCGACGACCCACAAAGAAGTAACTTCTGTGTTATTGTATACCTTTTTTTTATTTATGAAGAAATAATAATTTTTAAGTTATTGTCACATATAAATACTAATAAGATTCTAATGAATAAAGAATTGTAAAGTAACTAGATAATTAATTTCCTTTCGGCGGCAAAGGACCACAATTAGAAATTACCAAAATTAAAAAAGACCACTTCTTGAAATGTCCATTCTTAAAATGACCACTTCATGAAATGAGGACTTAATATAAATTAGTGCTTTTTCGGCTAAATTGCTCTAACCACGCGGAATGATTATGAAATCAGGTACAGCTAGTGCCACGTAGGAACGAATAGCTTTACTAAATTCAATGAGTATAAAAAGATTGTTTGATCTCGAGTCATTTAATCCTTTTACATACACAATTAGGTATACATAAGAAGTATTGAAGAACATCAGGTTTATGCACTAAACACAGCGTAACAATTATATAAGGCTATGAGGTGCAATGAATGCGCGCGCGCGAGTTGTTGGTGCCGTCTGGCGAGCGGCGCGGCCGGTGTCTCCGGGTGGAACCGCGCGGGGAGGGAGCGGCGTTGCTACGGCAACGCAAAATGGCTGCGCGCACGACGAAGATTGCGAGCGTTAGGGTCCCGTACGGTGCGTTAGCGGGTTCCGCCTTATAGACTCCCCCTCTAGTTCGAACTAGTGCCCTCACGTTCGGGCTAGGACTCTATTAACCTACGCGGCCTACCACGGCGTCGTTTAGGTCGCACTGGGGGTTCGACCTGACCTATGAAAGGAGTGAGATGCGACACATGATATTTTCCCAAGCTTGTCCCGTCTTGAATGTTATCCAGACTATACGTTGTGCTACTCAACACATCCTTAATCCGATACGGCCCATCACGACGCGGAATAAATTTGGACGATTGGCCGACACTCGTATCGTTGAGTCCTTGCGTTTTGAGAAGGACTAGATCGCCTACCTTATAATCAGGTGGCTGACGACGACCTTCGTCAGCGTATTTCTTCTGAAGCGCCTGCGCCTTTTCGTGGATGTCTCTCGCCTCGGCTAAGGTAGCAGTCATCTTCTTCAGGTAAGGTGTTATGATCGGGACGAAGTTATCGTTATCCACGATCGCTCGTAGGTCGGTGGTGGCGTCGGCAGGAGCGCGTATCTCTCTGGCGAAGGTAAGGTATGCCGGAGAAAAACCGGTGCTAGCTGTTACTGCAGAGTTCATCGCGTACCTGATCGCAGCGAGATGAAGGTCCCACGTAGAGTGATCCTGCCCGACACAGATAGCTAATTGGGGTTTGAGGTCCCTATTCTTCCGTTCTATCGGATTAGCCTCTGGGTGGTAATACGGTGTAAGCCTTTGGTCTATACCTAGGACGAAACACGCTTGCTGCATGACTTCACTAACGAACTGCACACCATTATCGCTAATGAGACGACGTGGAAAACCATACCTTAAGAACACTTCATCGATCAGTGTTTTCGCACATTCGACGCTAGTTGCAGTCTCTAGTGGAAAAAGTTCGACCCAGCGCGTACATACGTCTTCTACTATAAGGATCCACTTATTGCGTCGCGGCGTCTCGACGAGCGGTTCAAATAGATCTACGGATACTACCTCAAACCTACGTGACATCGCAGGAGTTTGGAGAAGGCCTGCGGGTTTCCTGTTGTCTGCTTTGTATCGCTGGCATGCTAAGCACTCTTTGATATGATTAGTCACGGACGTTCTCATACCTGGCCAGTAGAAACGTGACCTAATGCGGCTCAGCGTGCGCTCGACACCAAAATGGCCTGCTGTGGGCGCATCGTGAAAGTCGGCTAGTACGGTGGCGCGCTCGTGGTCCGGTACTACCAGGAGAGCATCGTCGTTGTCGTCACCTTCGAGATCGTACCTGTACAGTACTCCGTCGGACATTACGTAACCGCGATCAGACCAAGGCCTCCCCCTAAACGGATCGTCGGATTCCATGTCGTCCATAACCTTGCGTATCTCGGGGTCCTTGCGTTAGGGTCCCGTACGGTGCGTTAGCGGGTTCCGCCTTATATGAGTTTGATAACATTACGCATCATATAACCGCATATGTATTCAAATTGTTGTAAACATCCATTAATATAGCATACAATTTTTTTGCTCATATTCTTTATTCTATGGAAGTTTTATCTACGAAGCACGCTCCTCTTTTAATGACGGACGATAATGACTGAGGTACGAGGCTAATACAATAGGCATAGGCACAATAGCTTTGTTTTCTTTAAGTAGATCGTACACACTCCAACCTACAGACTATAGGCCCATTTACATTATACAACTTTCTTGTACAAGAAACGACAATTATTGCATACAATCCTTGCCTTTCAAAAATTGTATTCAATAATTGTACCATAGTGTTTACACATGCGCAATTATCAAAAAGTCGCATACAATTATTGAATGCAATCATTGCCTGGAAATAATTGCTACCCTACTTTGTTTACATTCATGACATAATTGCACGGAAATAATTGTATGCAAGTCTTGACAAGTCTAAACCTTTTACTTGTACAATAAATGACGTATTGCTGCAATTATTGGATGTATTTGCCACCGCAAATTTTCAATCAATATTGAACGTTGGTGGTGTTTGTGATTGTTTGTAATTTTCTGTTGTGAATTGTGAATATGAGCAAAAACGTATATAAATTTGGTTCTTCGGATATGATAAAATTCATAGAAATATAAAGAAATCACGAATGTTTGTGGGACACGGAAAACATTCATTATAAAAATCGAGAGGCCCGCGATGCTGCATTAAAATCATTTTTCATCGAATTTGGGCTTGAAAATTTTGGTCACATGTTTTTAAATTCAGATTCATCTTCGATTCGTAGCTCTCCACATAAAGTGTTCGAAGCTCCAAGTATGTTTCTACGTTCAATCCATTTCTTAATCCAGCATCTTTTCTTACGACGTTTTCGTATTAGTTCCGGCTGTAATACAGCCGTTAATACCGCAGCAACAATGAACACACTTTCACGTACGGTATCCATCTTTGAACTGATAAATTCGATGACAATTCTGGCATGCAATTAACTATTAGTCTGTGTTTACACCTATGCCAGTATTGTATTTAAGTTGCTTTCAATATTCAAGAATATCACGTTAGGTTTAGACTGCGCAATAATTTCTTGCCTCAAGTTTATTGTATGGAATGTGCTAAAAACTTGTATAATGTAAATGGGCCTTATACCTCTTTGTTGCCCGTGGTCCCTGTGATAGTCCCTGGAAGGTACCACGGGAATTATTTTACCCGTGGTCCCTGAATTTTGTATAAGCCAACTAATTTAAAAAGGTATAATAACCCTTAACTGGTATTCCCTTGATTTGTCTAATTTTTTTTGTCTAATTTCAGTTTGTCTAACAACTTTTACCATAATGAACATTTTATCGAAACTCAATATGTATAATATCATTTCTCATAATTATTATTTTGTCGAAATTCGTTTTGCCTAAATGATCATTTTCATAACTCTTGTTTTGTCGAATATTATTTTATCTAAAACTCACTTTGTCGATTCTTATTTTGAAAATTGTAGGTTAGGTTAAAGACCGAATACTGTAGGTTAGGTTTGGTTTGTTTTATGACCTGCTAAATAAATAAATTAGGCAAAAAAATTGTTAGCCAAAATATGTTTATACTAATTAAAAATTAGGCCAAATAAAATTAGACGAAATAAGATTATGTGAAATGAGTATTATACAAAACGACTTTCACTCAAATGAAAATTCTTCTCAGCATATATGCGTCCACTGCTGGACATATGCCTCTTGCATGGATTTCCAAGCTGATCTTGATGCGGCGATCCTACTCCAGGTCGGCCCTGCCGTCTTTTTAATGTCGTCCGACTATCTGGCTTGCGGTCTTCCAACGCTTCTGCCACCCGTTCGCGGCCTCCAGTGAAGCGCTCGCTGACTCCATCTGTCATCGTCTCTGCGACATATATGACCAGCCCATTGCCACTTCAATTGCGCAACTCTTTTTCCGATGTCGGTAACTTTCGTGCGTTGGCGAATGTCTACGTTTCGTATTCTATCTCGCAGAGAGATTCCGAGCATTGAGCGCTCCATAGCTCGCTGTGCCACTTTTAGGCGGTGGATTTTTCCAGCGGTTAGCGTCCACGTTTCGCATGCGTATGTCATTACTGGGAGAACACACTGGTTGTAGACTCTCGTTTTCAGTGTTTGCGGGATTTTATTAAAGAAAACAATAAAATAATAATTACCCTTTTAATAAATTGTACTGGGGACATTTTTCCTGTGTCAACATCATGCACAAATTGTTTAATCTTCGTATCCCAGGCAATCAGGCAAAACAGACATTCACGGAATGGACGTTACAGAAGCTAGACATTCACGGAATGGACGTTACAGAAGCTAGACATTCACGGAATGGACGTTAAAGAAGCTAGACATTCACGGAATGGACGTTACAGAAGCTAGACATTCACGGAATGGACGTTCGAAGCAATAGACTTAAGAGTATACTGGGCATATCAGGAACTGGACCTAAGAGACCGAAAGGAACTAGACACATAAGAAATATTAGAAAGTAAGCTAACATTGTATGAAATTATTAATATTGTAATTTAAAAAAAAAAAAAAAGGGGAAAGGTGTGGTGTGTGACGGGATAGCAACGTCACATACCCTTGGTCATCATACGACAGTAAATAGAATATACATAATTACGTAGCAAACCTAATGTCCACCTACGACAACCCTTTGTTCTACTGTAAATGTCACGGACCTATTAAAGGTTACGTGTTAATGTTCAGTCTACATCCGACAATCCTAGTATCATTTACTACCAAGCTCCAACCTTTACAGAGAAAATAAATCTTCGTCATCAACAATTACTTTGACTGTCAGTGATAAAGAAAAGAACGTTCTGAAAAACGTCAGATATACAACGACAATCCGACATATTAATATTTTACAAGTGACGAAAATAAGGAAAACATCGCTTCTTCCTCCAGACAATTAACTTTTGACGAGTTATAACTACTGCGTGTAATATCATCGATAAAAACACGGTGTATTGTTACCACTATTTACATTAAATGAATATTAAATAAAGCATTAAGCATTTTTTTTACTAAACAAAATAATAGTATTTTATAATTTCCGGAAAGCTCCGGAATTTACGTCAACCAGAATACGGTTACGAACAGAATAAGGCAATCAACGGGCTGCGCAACCGACGCGCGTGGCGTGGCGCGGGGCGCCCCGCATGCGCCTCCACCGCGTGTCTGTTTCACCCCCGCAAATACCTAAAGTTCGCCTATAAGCGCGCTTTAATATATCATACCAGATATTATTATCAGGAGGCGTCGCCGAAATGTCTATATCATCTTGATTGCTTATTTTATGGCTGAAATTCAACAAATCGAACAATTTTATGCTACAAAACAAATTTTAACCGTTTCTGAGGTCATACATTGCAGATTTAACATCTTGGAATTGGGGAATATTACTTACAAAGTCTGCCCCTTATTTTCAAACCACGCGACCATTTTTTCAAAAATTGTTGGGACTTGAATCTCAAGATTTTCATAGTTTCTCAACCTTCAAATGCGCATGCAATATCTTTTACACTTGACTCATTCCAATGCCTAGTAAGGTACGAATTTGCTGACAAGTCATTTATTTGTCAGTTTCAATCAAGTTTCAATCAATTATCGTACCTACGACATCAATTTTAGTTTTGGTTACCGCAGTCGCTGGCCTGGCCGACCGTCACGTACATCGTCATGGAGATGATCACGACCACGTTTAAATTAATTGAACCACGAATACACAGAGCTACGACATGGGACTTCATCACCAAATCATAGTTGAAGCCGTTGATAGCATGGCTCTTGCGAAGACGGCAGTTTGAACAGGCAGAAAAGAATGCCAAGCTAAAAGACTTTCGTTACGAAATATGCGCAGGGTTAACGAAGGGACATACGCATGTGGCGGTGCATAATATCTCGACGGTAGCTGACAGTTAAAAAATTAAAAAGCCGGCAACTGAAAAACCTCTTGATGCTGTAAAGTTCGACAGAATTGACCACAAGAGAAAGAACGGACGATATAAACTATGCAAAGGCCAGGTTAGTACAAAATGTACCAAATGCAACGTACACTTCTGCTATGTGAAGACAAGAAACTGTTTTGTTTCATACCATGTTCAGAGCGAATAAATAGCAGTGTATTCGTATAGTATGTATGCTGTACAGCTGGTATAAATATTTGTTTGTGATTGATGCAGTCTATGGTATACTATACATACATATAATTTCTAAATACCTATAACAGGGACGTATTTACCCTAGGGCGATCGGGGCTGTAGCCCGGGGCGCCAAGCCGCCCCTGGCGGATTGTATTTTGGTTGTGGCGCCATGCAAGCAACTTTTACTTGTCACATTTTTATTCTTTCTTGTCAATCTCAATTAAAAATTAACATAAAGAACCAAGATAACAAAAATAACTAGTAAGTCATTGGTCGAAAACACGCTTGTAATGTAAGTAAAGTTTTGTCAATACCTACGGACTGCGCCTACGATACAATAAGAACGTGCTCCGAATAGTACGATCTATCTAGCGCGGGGCGCGGGCGCCGAGCGAGGTGGGGGCGGCCCGGCGCGGCGAGCGGGGCAGGGGGCAGGGGGCAGGGTGATGAGCGATACACTGCATTGCATCGACGGCCGGCGCCCACGGCAGCGTAAATTGATAGTTCTTAACGTAATTCGCATTCAGTACGGTCCTTTACGCAGTTCTCGCTTCCATAATTATTCATCAAATGGATTCAACCAGAAAAAAGCCAAGCGGTTACGCTTACAGAAAAAAAGCAATAGAAAGAAAACAAGCCGCCGAACAGGCGCAAAAAAATTATATTTTTTTCAACAAACACAAAGCATCCTGTTCCAGTGAATCTACTAATGATGTTACTACAAAAGTAGTGAAGGAAGTACCGTTCGTACCTAAATTATTATTATTAGTCTCTTTCAAATATTACTTATTCAAGATTATATTTAATAATTTATTAATACTTATCTATTTTCTATTATCTTTTCATATATTATTAAACCAAAGTATAAAAATACCTATTGTCCGCTGCGGATCACGAATGTGCGTGCGGTCACGTTTTTGTATGTCTGTATGTGTATGTGCGCGATAAACTAAACTATTTAGTCGTAGTTTTCACGTAAGGTTCTTCGCTGTCGTTTTAGTATATATAATTTAAGTTAATAATATATTCGCATAAATCGCACGTGCCATAATTCGCGCGAAGCACGGTTGATGCCGTTTTTAAACTCCCTAAATCGCCTGGTGACAATGAAAACGAAAACTCACAAAAATATCTGTCACTGCTCTTCAATGCCTCGTTTCTAATAAGTTGAATGACATTGACAATGAGATAGCTTTGTTTTAAGTAGGTATTTAGTGAGTTTTGGTTGTCAACAAATGAAATACAGCATGAACTTCAATTTTAGAGATTTGAAAGAGATTCTGTTCTGTTCTTAATAAAACTTGTTACTAATTATAAGTACGTCTTATACATTTTATTGAAGTTTGGCAAATGGGATCGCAAGTCGCAACCGCGCGCGGGGTATTCATTTCTCGTTTGCTTTCTTGAACTTACCTACCTACTTAATAGGCATGTGGTTGATGTGGTATTGCATGTATTGTGCAAAAAATTTAGTTTTGTTTTGTTTTTATTTGAGGTGGTTTTATTTTTCATGATGTGCTGTAATTACTAACTAAAATAACTGGCATGCAAATATGTTTTTATCTATTTATTTATAAACTTTATGGTTTTGGTTCCTTTATTTTTTTACTTTTACAGACTGTGGCTAACGATAAATTAATCCCGCAAGAATCGCATGATCAATCTCTAATCGAAACTAATATTACTAACACTGCTACTGGTTCTGTGAAAACATCTTCCCCAAATGTTTTATCTAATGATTTAAATATAAGTAGTTCACTGTCTGCACCTTTGCATGTTGACTCTCAAAATAGTCATGATCATGATCATGACTCTGCTTCCACTAGCAAATCTAAAGAAACACATTTTTGTGTCGAAAATGATCCCGCTAAGTGGCGGGTTAGTGAAGATTTGATAGTTAGACTACTTCTCGAAAAATGGCTTTAATCAAAATATCGAAGATGAAGACTTTAAAAAATCGAAACGAAGAACAAATGACCAACACCGCTATCTAAGAAAAGATTTATTCAAAACAAATTTGATAAATGGAGAAAAGGTAACCCGAAATTACTTGATTTATTCAAAGTCGTTAGGGTCTGTGTTTTGTGGACCATGTAGACTTTTTGACTGTGGAGTAAGCCCTCTCGCCAGTGAACAAGGTTTCAGTGACTGGAAACATGCGTATGAAAGAGTTCAAAGTCATGAAACTAGTCTGGGGCACAAAAATGTATTTTAAAAATGAAAAATCGCGGGGAAACTGAAAGCTAGAATCGACTCTAAATTTTTTCAGCAATTAGAAGATGAGAAATTATATTGACGAAATGAATTGCATAGAGTGGTTGTGGCGGTAAAAGCACTAGCTACGCGAGGTCTTTCTTTTCGCGGCACGACAGACAAATTCGGAGAAACAAATAATGGCAACTTTATGGTGCTCACAGAAGCCATTTCCGAATTTGACCCATTTTTGGCGAAGCATCTAGAAAGGTCAGGAAATCCCGGAAAAGGCAATACATCCTATTTATCATTCGCAACCTATGAAAAAATTATAAAAATTATGGCAGATAAAGTGACAGAAAATATAATTGAACAACTTCACAAGGCTAAATACTTCTCTTTTAGCGTAGATTCAACCCCTGATAATACTGATGTTGATCAGCTTTCTTTGATCGTGAGATTTGTTCAAGATAATGCAGAACCAATAGAACGATTTCTTTGCTTTCTACCAAACACCGGCCACAAAGCAGAAGACATGTTAGTAGCCGTCATGGACACCTTCGAAAAACTTAATATAGACATAAAAAAATTGCAGAGGACAGTCTTATGACAATGCGAGCAACATGTCTGGACAGTACGGCGGTCTACAAGCTAAGATCAAAGAAGAATGTCAGTATGCGACATACGTACCGTGCGCCGCTCATTCGTTGAACTTGATTGGTACATCGGCAGCTGAATGTTGTTTAGAAGCTTCGAAGGTTTTCGGGCTGTTGCAAAATCTGTTTGTATTTTTAAAAGCTTTTATTTAACTTGCAATGTATGTATGTATGTATGTATCTAAGTATGTTTGTTCGGGTGAAATCTTGCAACTCAATTTTGAAGCAGATATCGTTAACCGATTGAGCTGAAATTTTGCATACTTACTTAACTTTGATGACAATACAATAATATGTTACCATGGGGCTGATCTGATGATGGAGCCGGAAGGTGGCCATAGGAACTCTATAATAGAAAAAGCAATCCTACCGAGCTTGGGCTCTTTAGAATCTTCTCAGTGAGCATTTGATGGATATCCAAAAAAAAGTACAGTCGGCTATAAAAGCTTGCCACTAAAATGACATTTTTGACAGAAACTTATTTACAGCTTCAACGGGTCGTGCAAAATTACTACAAACATTTTTGAGTAATCCCGAAAATATAACTTAAAAAAGTTTGTCACACACGCGATGATCGGCTAGGGACGATGCTTGTACAAGTCTAAACAGAGATTGGTACCAAGTTATAGCGGCCCTTGAATCCATAACAAATGACCCTACTCAAAAAGCTTTAGCTAAGAATGAAGAAAGGTTTATTAAGTCAGCTTACGAGGGGCGTTCAATAAAAAGTGAGAATGAGATGCAAACTCTTTCAGTGTTAGGAAATTAAATACTGGCCGGTAAAGTTAATCTAACTAGCGTATTGCTCATGAAAAAAAAATCCAACTGCTTCTTGTTTAAAAAAAAAATACGGCCATTTCTTTGCAACGCTATGGAGTACGTGAGCGAAAATGGAGAAAATTGAACTTCGCGCCGTTATCAAATACTTGTGTTTGTAAAAAAAATCTACGGACCAAGTCAATTTAGATCTGCGGGACACTTTAGGGTCTAATGCTCCTCCGTATTCGACAGTCGCACGTTGGTGCGCCGAATTTAGACGTGGAAGAACATCGACCATGGACGAACCCCGCTCCGGTCGCCCTACTACAGCAGTAACTGAAGAAATTGTGAAAAAAGTCGAAAACTTAGTTTTGGCGGATCGTCGTGTCACGGTTCGTTTTATTGCTGAAAATGTAAAGATTTCAACGGGGAGCGTGCATAATATTTTACATGAACGCTTGGGTATGAAAAAGATATCTGCGCGTTGGGTACCAAGAATGCTTACTGACACGCAAAAACAAACTAGAGTCGAGATTTGACAAGAAGCTTTGGACCTGATAAAGCAAGACCGGAAACTTTTTCTGGCGCGATTTATAACAATGGACGAGACATGGCTCCACCATTACGACCCTGAAACGAAACTGCAGTCTATGACATGGAAAAGGCCATCATCTCCAACTCCGAAGAAATTCAAGGTGGGCCCATCTGCCGGTGCTGCCTGGGCTCTGTTTTTTGGGATGATAAAGGGGTAGTAATGATTGAGTATCTCGAGCATGGAGCCACTATTACGGGCACTTTATATGCTAAACAAATAGCAACATTGCGCAATGAGCTCCGCGAAAAACGGCGAGGTAAACTCTCGAACGTTGTGCTGTTCCATCAGGACAATGCCCCGGCACACAAGTCCGCTGTTGCAATGGCTGCAATTCGTAATTCTGGGTTCGATATCCTTAAGCATCCTCCGTATTCACCGGATCTCGCCCCCAGTGATTTCTACCTATTTCCCAGATTGAAAGAATACCTGAGAGGCCAGAAATTTGAAGACGAAGACGATTTGTGAAGAACGTTTGAATAGTTTAGCGATTCTGAATATTGAAGCCGATTTAACTAAGAAACTAAGAAACGAAATGATCATCAATGAGTTTGTAAATAAATTTGTACACCGCAAAAAAAAAATAGAAGACATTAATTTTTTTTAATAATTTTGTATTTTTTTATTTGTCGTTTTTTTTTCTTGACTTCTGGGGCGCCGAAGCTTATTGGCCCGGGGCGCAAAATTTCAAAATACGTCTCTGACCTATAAGCATAACATTTTTTATAATATTTTTCTCTGTGCCTTTTGAATGTGATTAAACCATTGAAAACCCGAGTTGACGTTTTTATTACAAAAAAATCTTGCAAACTTATGGGTAAAAGACGGGGGGGCTCGGTGAAACGTTTGCGTTAACCTAGGAGATGGTGACATAAAAGACGGAGCCCCCGTAATAACAAGGATACGACATATTATTTTATTAATGCTAGCCACCCAGGTTTGTAATTTCTTTGACTTTAGTATTATCTGTTATTATCTGGCTTCACACGATAAAAAAACCGGCATGTCGGGCCACGCTCAGTGTAGGGTTCCGCCCATCCTTCACAATAGACGAAAATTATAGACTGGTAGTTCAAATGAAAAATTTCAAGTCTAACGGCATTTTGTGAGCCATTTTGGCAACATGACTTTTCCGACGTAAAAAAGCCTGCTGAATTCGATTCTGGATGTTGCCACGCCGAATTTTGCCCCCCTCCCCCCATTTCCCCCATTTTTACCTCAAAATATGTCCCTGATCACGGTTTTTACGGTTTTATACAAAAAGTATTACAGCTAGAAAAAAAGTGTCAAGGACAAGACTGATCTCTATAAAATTTGCTATAACATGGTGTATAAACTTTTTTAGTAGGCCTTATGGTTTGTGAGCAATATCTTCCCGAACTTCATAGAATGGTAGAAAATTCTAAATATCGGCTTCCTTTACCGTCCTAACGGCATTTTGGGATCCATTTTGGCAACATGACTTTTCCGATGTAAAAAAGCCTGCTGATTTCGGTTCTGGATGTTGCCAAGCCGAGTTTTGCCCCCTCCCCCCATATCCCCCCCTTTTGACCTCAAAATATGTCCCTAATCACGATTTTTACGGTTTTATACAAAAAGTATTAAAGCTAGAAAAAAAGTGTCAAAGACAAAAATTATCTCTATAAAATTTCCTATAACATGGTATATAAACTTTTTTAGTAGGCCTTATGGTTTGTGAGCAATATCTTCCTGAACTTCATATTTATTTTTTTAAATCGATAAACATGGTCGAGGCAGTGAAATACACTTATTTTAGGATAATTGGAATCGCACAGGATCCAGCCGCTCTGCTGCTCTTGGCGCTGACATCCAGTTGGCGTGCTGCTTATTATATGTCAAGACTTACGAGGCTTTCAGTCATAGGCAGTCGTCAGATTTACACGCAGAACTGTATCCAAGTCGGGCTAAAAGCGACGTAGAAAAAAAAAATGCTTTACTTCTGACCATGAAGTCATTCAAATGCTCACGCCAGATTCTCCAGAAACGGGCCTCAGAAATGCAGTTACCCAGGATCTTGCAGCAGAAAAAAATAAAGTGTCACTTCTCACTACCAAGCAGCTTGGCTCACTCCAAGTAACGAAGTTTGCTTCCGAAAGGCTCACCAATAGCAGGTAAGCAACTGCGCTAAGGTCAAAATTAACAAAGGCCCGACCTTCAAATACCCCTGCCTTGGCAGGTCGTTCAAAATCTGCCATTGCTAAAACTACAAATTAGAAAAACCGTAGCGTCCAACAACGCTTGACAGCTGTTGACAAGGCTGGGAGAACTTTAAGTCTGCGAGAGATCTTGAATCATGAGCTACATGCTGTCTCCATGGCTATTTACATCCCGGATGGATCCCTGAGGGGCGGGAAAAGTCTAATGTTTTCAGGCTAATCACCGAAACAGTAGAATATCCGCAAGTTCTTGAATCACTTGTGGATGCTCACCTCATTAACATTACGGCTGCAACGAAACAGAAACGGTAATTATCAGCTCGCCAGATCCGGAAGAAGATTGATTCAAGGACCATGCCATTTTTTTCTGCTGCAAGATCCTCGGTAACTGCATTTCTGAGGCCCGTTTCTGGAGAATCTGGCGTGAGCATGAATGACTTCATGGTCAGAAGTATAGCATTTTTAATTTCTACGTCGCTTTTATCCCGACTTGCATACAGTTCTGCGTGTAAATCTGACGACTGCTTATGACTGAAAGCCTCGTAAGTCTTGACATATAATAAGCAGCACGCCAACTGGACGTCAGCGTCAAGAGCTGCAGAGCGGCTGGATCCTGTGCGATTCCAATTATCCTAAAATAAGTGTATTTCACTGCCTCGACCATGTTTATCAATTTAAAAAAAAAAAATGAAGTTCAGGAAGATATTGCTCACAAACCATAAGGCCTACTAAAAAAGTTTATATACCATGTTATAGGAAATTTTATAGAGATAATTTTTGTCTTTGACACTTTTTTTCTAGCTTTAATACTTTTTGTATAAAACCGTAAAAATCGTGATTAGGGACATATTTTGAGGTCAAAAGGGGGGGATATGGGGGGAGGGGGGCAAAACTCGGCTTGGCAACATCCAGAACCGAATTCAGCAGGCTTTTTTACATCGGAAAAGTCATGTTGCCAAAATGGATCCCAAAATGCCGTTAGGACGGTAAAGGAAGCCGATATTTAGAATTTTCTACCATTCTATGAAGTTCGGGAAGATATTGCTCACAAACCATAAGGCCTACTAAAAAAAATTATACACCATGTTATAGCAAATTTTATAGAGATCAGTCTTGTCTTTGATATTTTTTTTCTAGCTGTAATACTTTTTGTATAAAACCTTAAAAACCGTGATTAGGGACATATTTTGAGGTAAAAAGGGGGGAAATGGGGGGAGGGGGGCAAAATTCGGCTTGGCAACATCCAGAATCGAATTCAGCAGGCTTTTTTACATCGGAAAAGTCATGTTGCCAAAATGGCTCACAAAATGCCTTTAGGACGGTAAAGGAAGCCGATATTTGGATTTTTCTACCAGTCTATAAGGGCTCATTTTCATGAATTTTTCCATAATTTTTTGACCCTTGGTTGACCCACGCTATTTTTTTTATTTTCGGAGCGAATATTTACAAAACTGCTGACTTTATCAAAAAATAATGTTTAGACTTTATAGAATCCTATTATTTTTAAAAGACCTATTCAACGACACCCTACTCACTAGTGTTGGAATGAAAAAAAAGAAATCACCCCCACTTTAGGTGTATGGGAGGTACCCGAAAAAAAGTTTTTTTTTTAGTTTTTATTTTACCGTTGTGTCGGCGTGATACATACACATACTCATACCAAATTTCAGCTTTTTAGTACTAATGATCACGGAGCTAAGCCGCGGACGGACAGGCAGACAGACAGACCGACAGACAGATGGACATGGCGAAACTTTAAGGGTTCCTAGTTGACTACGGAATCCTAAAAACAATAAAAGCCGCAGAGGTCGCGGGTTCAAATCCCGCTTCGAGTGCAGTAGATCGCATTCAATTTTTCTTTCTTAATTTACCTTTGTGTCATTATTTATAAAAAATAAAAATGTGGTATTACCACATAAAAAATATGAATCGATAAAAAGATTCTATACAAATAAATAAAAGCCTTTGTTGTTATAGCAACCTACAAATTAATATGTCAAGCTTCAAAGAATTGATCGGATTAATGACTGGATTTTTGTTGAAGGTGATTTTCGCTCATTTGGATTCTTCTAATTGTCTCGTGTTGTCTTGATTTCTTGTCATTGCTTCTTGTTGTTAAGGGTAATGTTACAGCAAAACCTTAATGTAAATCGAGGTCTTGTTAATGGTGCGATGGGTATTTTGTAGAGCTTCGATTGCCCTACTTTAAGGAGAGATCAGTTAGCCAGGTGAACTCCCCGCGGCCGTGCACGACTGCACGTGCAATTCGACGACGAAACCATTAAACCAGACGATCAAATCTATAAAACCTTTCGAATACTGCCGAGTTCGGTGGAGTATGATGGTTTGAGAGGCAGTAGAAAAAAAATACGCAAAATGCTGCCACTCATATTACGTTTGGGCGTCATAGTGCACAAGTTACAACTACAAGGCTGTACATTAGACAAGGCTGTAGTAGACGTTGGCAAAAATATTTATGCGAAATGCCAAGTCTATGGCACATTAACACTTTGCACGCTGATCACGAGAACCACTCGGTACGCATTTTTTCTCTAATTCGCCGGCCATTTCAATAACTGCCATGTCTAGCTCGCCGATGACGAGTACCACTCGTGACACCTTTTTTCTTAGAGTCGCGGATAACGAATAGTACTCGTGATCAGATTTCATACTGTTTGTATTAAAATATCGAACACAGTTCGTGATCCGCTTAATAGCAACGTGTAGAAGAACGTTTAAGCTACCCACACACATACAATTTATTAACGTGAGGGTTGGGGGAACGGCATGACGATGCGTCGCCCGCGCTGCCTCGTCAGTGCGCTGCGCGGGCTACCTAACAAATCCATGTTAGAGTTTTTATTTTTTCATAAAACGAGGTCTTTTCAGCGACAGTTTAAAAATAAAAGAAATATCATAAACACATTGTTTTATTTTTATCATTATATAATACTAAAACACCTCTTAAATAAAAAAGAAATTATTCCTGTATCTACGCTAATTATTATTTTATAAATCTTACAATATCACCAAAAATCGCCGGCGAACCATAGGTGGCGCCTTAAAAAATGCGCGGCGTTCTTGGGAAAAAGAGCATCACGAGTGGTGCTCGTGATCAGCTGTTGGAGCGCGGTACCGATTATAACTTACGGCGTGCAAAGTGTTAAGCAGGGTAAAAAAACATTGGAGGGTTTGTTTATAAGCGATCTTGATGCACGTAAACTTTTAAATAACCCTCATGACTCAGTTTCATTGTCTGAATTGGAGAGACTGAGAAGTCTAGACCTTACTTAATAAGATGTAGTATATCTGTTTATGTAAATATTTTTATAAGGTAAATATATTTCTTACAAAATGCATGAAAAATACAAAAGCATTGAAAAATTTGGCTAACTTAGGTAATATTTAAATTATAGATTAGGATAAACCATTCCTGCTCGCCTGTATTACAGGTTTCCACCCTTGTCTGAGGTTTGAGGAGGAATATGCGATTGTTCTTGTAGTCTTGTTCCATTCGCTACTCTCACATCGTAACCAATGCAACTCGCGTTTTTTGCCCCCTCTTATACAACGGTTGCATAAAATACTATAATGCAGTAATGGAAGCTGAGGAATCAAACTTTACGAACCCATCATGGTTCAGCAATTCTAATTACGGATATAATTCAGGCGAATTGTCATACCAAATCATCGTCAATCCGTCAAATTCAACAGACACAAATTGTACGGTAGAGAATGTCGAATTAAGTACTAAAACTAAAATGTATATTAGACTAATTTTCTATTGCAAAAGATGACAGTAAATAAAAGATCATAAATAAATAAGAACAATATTAGATTGCTTTAGATACCTGATTAAGAATAAAAAAGGATGATAACTGTTTTTTGTTTCTTAGTAGGGAGAAAGGTGGTTGTCGGTGGAAATAAATATTTAAAATTTAAAACGCTTCCCATATAGTACTGACAGCTTTTCTATAGTTGGTATCTTTCTTTTTAATGTAGGTTTCAATCATCGCATGTATCTCATAAAATCTTTGTCTTAACATTATGAAGGTAATTTCAAAACTTTCGTTATCTTCAGTCATAAAGAAAGTGTGAAACTCGCCATGGTTAATGTGATATTTAATATGATTTCAAACCCAGTAACGGTGGGTTCGTTTTCTTAAAAGCACTATGAGATTATTTCTTGTTGCAGTATCTTCATCCGATTCCTCTTCCATTAACATATTTAATAATACTAATTCCCTGGACATGATACAGAAATCGCGTGTGTATTGAAAGACGAACTTTACAGCACTGTACTGCGAAATTGAACACATCAACAATTTTATGACTTCAATCCCTAAGATGCCGTCTCATTACTGTAGACAAGACAGTGACAAAACTTTTGTAGAGGTGGATTACACTTCGTGGGCTGATTTAAATCGCGTGCATGAAAATATTTGATTGAAATAAGCATCCCACGTAAGTTCAAAGCTACGTATAAAAGTTTCCTGACTGTTGTCAAAAAAAAAAATTTGGGAATATACAGACCTAAGAAGGTTCACTAATATGTTGCATAAAATTGATACTCATATTTTCATTTTGCATAACAACCTTTGACAGAATCATCATTTCTCCGAATTTTATTTTGCATAATTTGTTTCTCATATTGTGATGTCTCATAATTTTTTTTATCAGAACATTCATATGGCAGAATATGAATAAGCATAATATTTACATGTCCGAATAGTTATTTCGAAGAAATTTATATCTCATAATATTTTTTTAATTTCTACTTACCACATGACTCGTAGCAGTTCGATTCTGTTATGGTCGCAGTTCTAACCTAACCTAACCCATTAAGTTCGTTTCTAACCTAACCTACTTTACTGGCAGCAGTTCGGTTCTGTTGTGGTCGCAGTTCTAACCTAACCTAACCCATTAAGTTCGCTTTTAACCTAACCTACTTTACTGGCAGCAGGGCGATATTAATGTTCTGCCATATAAAATTATGAGAAATAAAAGTCGGTGATACTAGTGTTCTGCCATTTAAAATTATGCTAAATGATTATGCTAAAGAATCATTCGGCTAAAAAAGTTTCAGTGATAGCTGTTATGCGAAATTAAATTCGGAGAATCGATATTATTCATGATAAAGGGAACCCACCTAAGAAAGATCAATGTGATCTATGTGATGGCTATAAAAATAAAAATGTTCAGGTGGAAAATTATCGTACTCACATACAAGAAAAAGATAGAGCTAGAACTGAAAAGCAAGAAGATAAAAATAAGTGTTTAGATGGAAACATTCACATGCTTTACTACTGATTTACAAGCAGTGCAAACAATATCTAGTCTCTCTGCTGGAGCACAATATTTTAAGTTACAATTATGTGTTCACCAGTTCACCATTTATAATTAAAAGGATGGTAGCGTGTCTTGCTATGTCTGGCATGAAGCAGAAGGCGGTATGGATGCAAACATATTTACGTCTTGTCTTTTAGACTTCCTAGAAGGTATTGAAGATAAAGATAAACCTATCGTTATATTCAGTGACGGTTGTGCTATTAAATATAACACAAAAATTTATCAAAAGTATCTGGTCGTTCACTCTGTTCATTCAACAATAGAAAGGAGGAAAAAACATAGGGAGCTTAATGTTCCAGCAGATTTCATTCAGATTATAAAAGATGCTAGAGCAAAACAGCCATAACAACTAAAATACGTTGACCACAATAAAAAAAAAATCAAAGATTTTCAAGTCTGGGATATTACAAATCCATAAGACCAGGCAACAAGTCTGGTGATCCCTAGGTTATCAATATAAGAGCAATACAATATTCCCACTCGGAAGTTAATTATAAACTGCACTTTGATAACAACTGGAAACTGTTACCTCAATGCTTGAACCGACGGTCGCCTTCGTCCCATGACCTCCGAAAACTATACCGCGGATCTTTGACGATCACTAAATAGTCCATTGAATAAAAAGTTCTAGAGTGCGTGAGTTAGTAACGTAAGATGTTTCTTCGGAAACATGTCAAGAGTCTCTAGGTAATAAACATACTAAAACCCCGGGACACTAGGAGGAGCCCCGGCGTGGGGGGAGGGGGGGGGAAAGGGTCCATTTTTTCATTTTTCGCTTAAATCTCAAAAACGGTACATGTTAGAGAAAAACTTTCAAGGAAAAGTTGACAGGCCATAAAATTATCTACAAGTTGTACCTAAATATTTTTTTCCTATATCCTACCGTTTCTGAGTTACACGCAGTAAAAAATGATTTTGGCTCAAACAATTTCCCCATACTACATACCCATGTTTATCACATCAATCGATCAAAAAATATTTCTTTCTTCCAAAAAACTCAAATGTGCAACTTGTGACCGGTACTGATAGATTGCTCTTAATTAGGTCTATAATTGGTAAAGTAAACACATTCCTCCATGGAAGCCTTTAGGAGGAATCGATTGTCAAAATATTATATTAGGCTAGTTTGAGTTACTGAACTTGATCTTTTTATTTCTTCTTCCAAAAAAACTCAAAAGTGCAACTTGTGACCGGTACAGATAGATTGCTCATAATTAGGTCTATCATTGATAAAAATACCAGATTCCACCACGGAGGCGTTTACGGGGAATTGAATTTTATTAGGGTAGTTACGATACTTGAACTTTTTATTTTTTTTCTTCCAAAAAGCTCAAAAGTGCAACTTGTGACCAGTACTGATAGATTGCTCTTAATTAGGTCTATAATTGGTAAAAAAAACACATTCCTCCATGGAAGCCTTTAGGAGGAATTGATTGTCAAAATATTATATTAGGGTAGTTACGCAACTTGACCTTTTTATTTTTTTTCTTGCAAAAAGCTCAAAAGTGCAACTTGTGACCGGTACTGATAGATTGCTCTTAATTAGGTCTATAATTGGTAAAAAAAAACACATTCCTCCATGGAAGCCTTTAGGAGGAATCGATTGTCAAAATATTATATAAGGGTAGTTTTCGAATTTTTCACCTTTCATGGGATGTAGCTCGAAAACGGCTGCGAATAGAAAAAAATATTTAAGTACAACTTGTAGATAATTTTATGGCCTTTCAACTTTTCCTTGAAAGTTTTTCTCTAACATGTACCGTTTTTGAGATTTAAGCGAAAAATGAAAAAATGGACCCTTTCCCCCCCTCCCCCCACTCCGGGGCTCCTCCTAGTGTCCCGGGGTTTTAGTATGTTTATTACCTAGGGACTCTTGACATGTTTCCGAAGAAACATCTTACGTTACTAACTCACGCACTCTAGACCCCCCTTGGAGGGACTCATTTAATGGACTAAAAAGAAAGTACAATGATCTGCAAAGCTAGAAAGCAGTGATTCCTCAAGATTACCATAGACCTATTAGACAAAAAAATGTTTTCGTTGCATCAGGAATTCATTTTTGTTTAGTTATACTTCGTTTTTGAGTGAATATCTCAGCGAAAAAAAATTGCGGCAGAATTGATAACTATAGTGTGAAACAATTGTTTTTAAAGCTTTAATTTTTTCTGAAAGGAAGACAGTAACTATTATCTTAAGCCAAATCGAAAATTGTTGTAAAAGTCATTTACGTTTAATAATTATTATTTTTTTTGCGGTTAAGTGCTAATTTTGTTGCGGCGTCCAGTATCCGTTGTTGTTCATAAATGTCTATGATAGAATCATAACGTCGATTTTTTTAACTGAAATTACATTTACTTTTAATCTTTATTAGTTAAGTATCTTATAAGGATATATAAGTAAAGATTAATACATAAATTGATACTTAAAACTCAGCACTAAAAGTTGTCCGAGTGAAATTGTCAATTTTGGTGGTAAATATTTGAAAAATTGTTTATGGTTGAACGAAACGCAAAAAGACCAACGCAAGTGTGTTTACCTGTTCGTTTAGTTCCGCTCCGGCGTTGAGTGATGACACACGTGTCGTACCTTGCTGGATCTGTCCGCTCAGGACGTAAGTATCTAATTTTGGTGTGTTCAAAATACTTTTTGATACAATTTTTGTGGTATATGTTTCTAGTGACTTATCAATAATTGACTGTGTGTGAATTGTGTGTAAGACGTGTTAAAGGTTCCCGGATATTTTTTAAATATTCTTTTAATCACCTTTTCTAATTTTGGTGGATCAATTTTGGTGAATTTGGTGGTAATTAGTAAGACACCAAAATTGCTTGATGCCACCAGAATTGTTAATTCTGTACATAATTCCACGTTTGTAATCGTCTTTTTCGCATTTCCAACATTTTTGACTCGAAAAACATTTCCAGGAACGGTGAAAGTCCATCAAGCGGTATGGAAAAAAGGTGTCAGTCAAGTAGCACTACGGACGTCGGACATTATCATGTACAGAACTTGAATGCTTATACGATCCAATACAATGCTGTCATGATAAGCATTTAGGCTATTTCCTTTTGGTTGATGGCTCATATACAATATCTCAAGAATTGCAACCATCAATCAATAATCATCAACCATCTCGATCGAATCTGCCAATAATTCAACGTTTTAAGGGTTCAGAAAAATTCATTCTAAAACCCACTAAGAAGAAACAAAACATCAGTCTCGATATATCTCTGCCAGACGATTTAAACACATTAACACATTTGTCCATAATATTGGCAATTTTACGTTTGCAAAATTTGAGAACTCGACAGATTTTAATGAGAATCAAAGAAGCCCAGACAAAACAAAAGACCAAAAAACGCATTATCAGGTGAATGACTTTGATTCAGATTCTGACGATTATAATATATTTTAGGAAGGTCCAAGAATAATTGATTATTCTAAGATTAGTAAGTAAGAATGCAACGACTGTGTTAATAAAAATATTAAAATAAGAGTTACAACTGTAAAATGTGATAAAAAATGTCTTTCTTAAGTTGTTTGCTATGATATTTAAGACTGTAAAATTAACTATTGGTAATTTAAGTTGTCCCTGGAAATTTGAGTAGCTGGGACTAATAGTATTGACTTTTGATTTTTTATTACGAGTAAGCTTATTTTTATGTCAAGCGAGTAGTAGGCTCGCAAAACAAAGATCTTAACTATCGCCAGATTTAAATAAAAGTTAGAAGTCCAAATATAATAAAGTGTTTGTACTTCTGTGTGTGCAATTATGATAGTATTACGACTGCTGTTTACGATTGTTATTTTAATGACAATTATATTTTGCTAGTTTGATTACTATGTTACATAGTTCCTTGATAATTAAAGTATTATGTCAATAGGATTAAGTAATTTTCTTTTTTCATACTGTTTGACTCGAAGAGTCGAAGATCTAAAGGAGCGTTTGTTTATACTCTCATTCTAATTATATAGTTGTTACAAACGAGTTAATGATTTTATTTACAATTTTTCATAGATATTTTGGTAAAATTAAAATGATTAATAAAAAATCTACTTTCCTTTCATTTCCAGCAGGCAATTTTATTGACGAATATTAATTTTTAGCACAAGTGTCTAATTTTGGTGTAGATGTACAATTTTGGTGGCCAATAAATGTAATTTTAGTGGGCACTAGCAATTTTGGAGGCAAGCAAATTACTAAACACACAATAACTTTAAAACTACTATGTATAACAAAAGGCCATTACTACACAATATTGGTTATGACTTTATTCGTATTGTTTATATATAATTTTGTATACAACAAAAATAAAAAAAAACCCACCAAAATTAGGTAAATTTAGAGTTTGTTGAAATTCACCCTTTTACGAATTAAGGATATTTGAAATAAAAACTTTAGCAACTCTTTCAGTAACCTAATAATATGTTCACTTTAGTACTCTCTAAATTATACATAACTTCTAAAGTTCAAGGATAAACTATGATTATAATACCTACTACCAAACAATAATTTTGTTTTGTTTATAAGATAATATGATTACAGTAAAACTATGGTAAGGAATAATTTATGAAATAAATAGTTTTTTAACTCTACTGAAGACATCGGTTTATGCAGATACGAGTTTGAGTAAGTATAGCGACGATATAAGTATGTTAATATCTATCGACGGCCGACGCCTATTCAAAATAAAAACTTGGAGCTTATCAAGTGGAAGTATGAATTTGACTAAGTGTTCAATTTTACATGGGCACTTCTTGAATGATATACGGAAATAAAATGGATGTGGTTCAGCACTCCTGGCGTCACAAAGTATATCCTTAATTTTTTTTAATTAAAATCGAAACTTATGCAAAACACTCTTTACTTCCAATTTGTTGAAAACATATGGAATGGGCCCATTTGTTTTATAAGCGGCCAGTTCCAGAAACTTTCAATATGCCCCACTTATCTCCACTAAATTATCTTCCTGTTGGTGAAGCCACAGCTGACCAGCAATTAAAAACGCTATCAATTATTAGATCGACTAATTCACTCATTTTGGAAGAGATGGAGTGATCAATATCTGGAACCTTTGCAAACTATCCTGTAAAATCGTGTTGATTTTACAGGATAATACTTTCCTACTTCATTGGCCTATAGGTTTAATTACTAAGTTCAAGGTAAAGTTGGAGTTGCCAGGGTACATCAGTTAAAACCAAATCGAGGTTTTTAAGCGATCTGTGGTCAAATTATGTCCATTGCCTTCATAATAAATATTATGTTTTTCTTGTTTTATCTACTTATTTAATTGTTGTTTTCGTTTCTTGAGGTTGTTCTTTCTTTAGTTTTGGCTACTTTCGTTGAAAGTTATACCTTTCAAAGCCGGGGGGGAATGGTTACGCAGTAATTATTGATGCACAATATCCACAATATAAGGAGGATTCCTTGATCGGAAAGCGACCTAACCGTGTTGGTCGCTCGAACTTCTGTACGTCGTCGGCGTCGGCTGCGATGCACCAGCTCGTACATCTTCTTCGCCTGCCAGCTGTATCGGGTGTACTCTTTTTAAATGCTCTTTAAAATTGCTGATATTTTTATGATTGACGAATGTATTTTTGCAAAGTTTACACTCCACCGTTTTTCAACCTCCGACGCATTAAAAAATATCCAAACGATGGACTTCATAAATGTCGGTCGAGGCATGTTAAAAGTATTTACACAAATTTACACAAACACTAACAGAATTAAAAAAAATATTTACACAAACACTAAAAGCTACCTATACAAAAAAATCCCATCTATCGTTGACCTAAGAACTAATCGCTATTTAAAAGTAACTATCTTCAAAAAGTTACTACCTTAAAAAAGTCACCGTCTAATATATATTATAAACACTCGCAAAACTTTTGAGATTTCCTTCACTTATCGCACGCAGAACAAACCGACAGTAATTACAGGTTCTGTAATCAGTAGTTACGATGACGGTCTGTACTACATAAATCAAAAATATCAAAATTCTTCAAATTGAAACTATGCGCCTCTTTCAAAATTCTCAAAACTGCCGTACCTACTCAGACCCAATATGCGATAACTTAATACCAAAAAAATATTTCATTATATACCTTAACTTGTGGGAATAAGGTGTAAAATTAAATAATTTGGCAATTTCGCATACTTACAGTAGGTCCTGAGCAAAGTAAAAATATTGTTCGGTGTTGCCAGATCATACGAACAAGAAATTCTGCCAGATCATACTGAAAAACCTATGGGTAGGGTACCGGGGTAGGGGTCCCGATTGCTTAAAATCATGAAATTTGGCAAGAAGCAAAGGACTTGCATTACTACTTACCTACCTACTTACAAGGTATTATTAGGTATATGGATGATCCTTTCGGGAGTTTCGGGCAAATTATGACAGGCTGTATCTCAAGAACCATGATAGCTAGACAGTTGAAATTTTCACAGATGATGTATTTCTATTGCCACTATTACATCAAATACTAAAACAAAATAAAATAAATATTTAAGTGACGCTCCCATACAACAAACGTGATCGGTTACTTTAACTTTGCACCTCATTTGTATCCGGCGCTATACATACCAGGTACAAACTTAAACTTAACCCAGCCCAACCAGTTAAGATGGGATAAGTATTTGTACGAAACCCTCGGTGCGCGAGTCAGAGTCGCACTTGGCCGGTTTTATTTAACTCATGACTAGCAGCGTAGCGGAGATTATACCTATTGACAACGTTTCATATTTTGCTAAAGTCCTAAATCGAAAACCATAGAATAACGTGTAAGGAGCGCAAAAAAAATATTTAGGATTTTTTTCTGCTCATATTTTTCCAGAAAATCTACAAAATATGTTAAACCGGAAGTTGACGTCATTGCTGGACTTGAGTCCTTAAGCCTCCGACGGAATGAAAAAAAAAATCCCTTCCAGTTGTCACGTTTGAAAGTTGTTCAAATATTGATTGTCATTGACTTGTCTTTGTTCAGTTTTCGCTCGTGCGCAATATTCCATTTTATTATTGTTTTAACCCATTATACGCACATTAATTCTCATCATTTTCACGACTCTGCTATTCCACGGACATTAATTCTCATCCATTTCACGACACGGCTATTCCACGGACTTTGATTCTGATCCCTTTTACGATTCGGCTATTCCACGGACTTATAAAATGAACAATTCTGAAGGAATCTTACAAGCTGACAGCTCAAACTTGCCACGCGTGGAGACCCTTTCATGATGATGGAGTACACGAAAAGTTCTGATAAGTATAATTTAGCCGCCATAAGAGGTGCCAAACCCTCACAATCTTCATTCAAAACTTACGTCGATAACGCAGTCGGATATGTGGAGGTACTCAGAGAAGCAAATAAATGTTTCGTTCAATGCCGTATGACTCCGGAGCACCGCGTCAAGAATAAGTTGTACAAGATCACATATGAAATTGACGAAATTGATGAAACCGTTATAGACGTAGTACATTGTCATGACTGTGCAGCTTCGGATCGGATGGCGGCTGTAAACATGCTCTGTGTTTGCTTATGTGCATACCTGGGATAGCTCGGGGCATCTATACAAAAATGTTGTAGCAAAATATTTTATCGACAAAAAATATATCGAAGTTACTGTCAAGATCTAAATGTTATCGAACATATTTTTTTCTTTTAATTTTAAAATAAAAACAATAAAACGTCTATTATTCGTTTATTTTTAAATAGTTTTCATAGTAAGTGCAGAATCAATATTTTTCCCCAAATTCGTCGGTATATAATATTGCCGTCTAGATGAAAATATCCGCCCGCAACAACATTCTCGTGTATTTTCACGAGGAGCTGTAAAAATAATATTTGCAGGACACGCAGATGAGTTATACTTGCAAGTTTTTAAAAAACAATATTTTGTTTTCACGACAGATATTTTATATTATTTAAAAAATATTTTGTACTGGCGAAAATATTTCGTATCGAGTTGATCAGATCATTAATCTGTCGTAATGTGTCACTCATCAACAACGAAACTCGAACATCTATTCAATTCAAAAAATAGATACGCACACTCAAAAGTTTTGATTAATCTACGCAAATTGATGCGAATAAGGTTTGGTTTTATATAAATGTAGGTACATTCGATAAATCAACAAAATATGGTTAAGTAGGATTAGACATACCTAATGTAGATAGTTATAAAAGTCATGTGCGTGTATGACAGTTTTAAAATAAATTTAAGAACGTCTGTGACAAGCGTAAGTTGTCGTGGCTATCTTTTCTTTTTTTTTACTGGCAACACGTCACCCCAGCACTGTCGTCATTTTTGTCGCTTACGATCTATTATAATGAGCAACTATAAAGTTGGGCTTTTCGCTTCGAAATGGAGGCTTTCGAGGAAAATAAAAAATACGTGTGGCTTAAAATAAAACCATCTTTCGGACTGCATATTAAAAAGGATATGTAAAAAAAAAAAAAATTGTCAATTGTACACAATTGAAACGCTACAAAAACTCTCTTTATTATGTAATTGTAATGATAATAAATAAATAAATATTGTGGGACAATCATACAGAAATCGACCTAGTCCCAAACTAGGCAAAGCTTGTACTATGGGTACTAGACGACGATATACATAATATATAAATACATATATACATAACATCCATGACCCAAGAACATTAGTATGATTACCACTATTAGCGAAACTTACAAATACTTCAAAGACCTCAACCCTGACATAAAAATTGGAAAATCATCCTTTTATAATCAAAGACCAACTGAGGTTCTTCCGATATCAGACACTCCCCACAATGTCTGCGTCTGCACGCTACACGCAAATTTCATAAACTTATTAGAATCTCTGAAAAAGAAATACCTTTGCCAGAAAGCCATAAAAAACTTATTGAAATGATATCATGTGACATAACAAACGAGAATTGTACGGCAGGATCTTGTGATAAATGTCCAAAAAATATTTGGAATAGTTTTGATACGACTCTCGTAGGTGCGAAACAAGTATAATGGAACCAATGGTCTTCTCTCAATA
Organism: Apotomis capreana; assembly: GCA_947623375.1. Classification (NCBI taxonomy): domain Eukaryota; kingdom Metazoa; phylum Arthropoda; class Insecta; order Lepidoptera; family Tortricidae; genus Apotomis; species Apotomis capreana. Next base: position 29,510,067 of record OX392498.1, read on the forward strand.
ACCGCCCTGAAATTGTCAAAAAGCAACTACATGTGATGAGGCTTTAGATTTAGATTTATTTATTTCATAATATAAAATGTCAATATAAATTACACTAAGTCAATTTACATGCACTTATACTATGATCGTCATATATATTAATATTAACAGATAAAATGTGATGAAATTGATAGTAAAAACAGCGGAATTAATAATAAAACAGATAAAATAATTACATGTCAAAATTTTAAACAAACAGATAAAAATGTCAAAGAGGAATAAATGGATTGTCAAAATACAAGAATTAACACGATAAAAATAACACTGAAAATAACAAAGTCAAATATGGCAATAATTAGAAATAAGGTCAAAAGTAACTTAGGTATTGTCAGTATATAATGTAAACAAATTAAATAACATGTCAGTCAAATTCCGACTTCATTATTATATAAAGCAAGTACAATCGGACCATTTTGAATCCAGAAGACAAAATCTCTCAAAACATGAAGCAGTAATCCAAATCGATTTTTCCGAAAATTATGCACTCGTTCATCAAGATGAAATACAAAGTGCACATTGGAGCCATAAACAAGTGACTATTTTTACTTGCTGCATCTGGTTCGCTAATAAAGAGACTAAACCAGTTAGTTGCCATCATCAGTAATGACATTTCTCACACAAAGCAAGCCGTCTGGACATTTTTTTAAAGAAGATTGTTGATAACATCCAAGCTATACGTAGCGATCCAATCACGTCATTTATCATCTTCAGTGATAAACGTGCTGCCCAATTCAAAAATAAATATAACTTTTCATCACTCCATGAACTCAAGAACCGCGGAAACGCTAAACAGCTGCAATGGCACTTTTTCGCTGCATCTCACGGAAAGGGGGCTGTTGATGGCATTGGGGGCACAATAAAGAGATTGGCATGGTTGGGTGTTAAATCAAGACAGATTATCCTGAATTCCGCTGCACATTTTTATGCCTACGTCAAAACCCAGACCCAAGCCATACACGCTATATAAATCGAAAAAGAGGATATTGAAACAGATACTCAGTTCTTAAAAGAGCTCTGGGATGATGTTCAAGCTACGAGGGGCGTTCAATAAATTCTCGGTATGGACATCTTTTAAACCTTTTTAGTTAACTTTTTAATACTGGGTTTAGAGCACCGAGCGGTAATACAATTCTTGACCAAACAGGGAAAAATCAAAAAGCTATAAAAGAAGTAATGGACTATGTTTACCGTGAGTCTGCTCCTTCTTTGTCAACAATTCAAAAGTGGTCAATTGAATTTAAGCGTGGGAGAGAGAGTATTGAAGACGACCCTAGACCTGGTCGCCCCATCGAAGCTTCTTTGACAGAAAATAGAAAAAAAGTGGAGAACAAGATATTGGAAGATGGTCTAGTAAAGGTGAAAGCAATAACCCAAAGCACTGAGCTTTCTATTGGTACTACACACAATATAGTCCATGACCATCTTAATATGTCAAAAGTCAGTGCGAGATGATTACCACGAATGCTGACACCGCTTCATAAAAATACGGGTGTTGTTTGTTCTTCCGACCCTGAGAGCAAACAAGAGTCCATGCAGTGGCACATTAAAGGAGCTCCTCATCCCAAGGAGTTCAAGGTTATGCCTTCAGCTGGCAAGGTCATGGCCACAATATTCTGGGATTGTGAGGAAATATTGCTGATCGATTATAAAGAAAAGGGTGTAACTATTAGAGGAGAATACTACGCTAATATTATAGGCCAATTCTCTTAGAAGCAATTAAAAAAAGAAGAGGAAAATTAGCTAAGGGAGTTCTGCTTCTGCATGACAACGCCCCTGTGCATACTGTTCATATTGCCAAGGCTGCTGCTCTTGACACGGCAGTTGCACACGACCTTATAGATAAAGCTTGGTAGAACCTTTTTTATATTGCCGCTTTGCAAAGGTTGCAGTACTTTAAGCTGTCAGTGTTCTTAGTAGAGTTACAAAAAATACTGACATCACTTTTTATGTCAAGTCAATAATTTAGTGCAATAATTTTTCCAAAACAATGATTGACGCCTAAAAGTTTAGAAAATGGAAGCAGGAGTATGAGGAAGAAAGAGCCAAACAGAATAAGTTTATCGTGACCTGACCCGGTGAATAATTGGGATTACTAATGTTTGGCAAATAATCTTTCCCAAAGTATCACATCGCAAATTTTGTTTCCCAAATTTTTATTTGGCAAAAAGTGCAATTAGCAAAACTACGTATCGCAAATTTACAGTTTGCAAACATTTTGTTTAGCAAGTGGTTGCTTAGCAAATAATTACTTGACAAGTTTTACTTTCCCAATTTTTTTTTTGAAATATATCGTTTGGCATAACATTCTTATCCTAAAATATTGCATGGCATACGATTTATATCCCAGTATAAGGTGAAATAAGTAATACTATGATGTTTGGCCCACTCACTATAGGGCCGCGTAACTCGCTCGCTACGCTCGCTCGTTAAGGTCGCAACTCAACCTGACACTCCTCCTCGCTACGCTCGTCGTCGTACCTAACCTGAGCCAAGTCGGATTTCCCTTAAGGTGAAATAAGTGATATTATGATGTTTCGCCCACTCGCTATCACTATAGGGCAGCGTGGCTCGCTCGCTCGTTAGGGTCGCAACTCAACCTAACACTCCTCCTCGCTACGCTCGTCGTCGTACCTAACCTGAGCCAAGTCGGATTTCCCTTAAGGTGAAATAAGTGATATTATGATGTTTCGCCCACTCGCTATCACTATAGGGCCGCGTGGCTCGCTCGCTACGCTCGCTCGTTAGGGTCGCAACTCAACCTAACACTCCTCCTCGCTACGCTCGTCGTCGTACCTAACCTGAGCCAAGTCGGATTTCCCTTAAGGTGAAATAAGTGATATTATGATGTTTCGCCCACTCGCTATCACTATAGGGCCGCGTGGCTCACTCGCTACGCTCGCTCGTTAGAGTCGCAACTCAACCTAACACTCCTCCTCGCTACGCTCGTCGTCGTACCTAACCTAAGCCAAGTCGGACCTGCCTTACGTACTACTATTAGGTAATAGTTAGGAATACTTAGGGCTTACAATTTACCAGACTTTTGCTATAAGTTCAGCTTGCAAAGTGACTAATTTGGGAAAATTTTGTTTGGAAAATAATTTATGGCAAAATCAAACATTTGCTTTATAAGCATTTGCTAAATAAAATCTTGACAAAGTGAAATTTTGGGAAAAGATGATTTGACCAAATGAATACAATGGGAAATGTAACTTTGCTAGAGATGCATTTGGGAAATAAAACTGTTGTGATAATTTGGGAAGTCATATTTGGGAAACATTATTTGCCAAACGGCAGTACACCGTTGGTGATCGACCTTGTCCTCTCTTGTAATCTTTCCATGGAGTTCTTATTTCGGGAGATGTGGCCAAAGAACTTCAACACTCGTAGCTGCAAAATCTGTCTGTCCTGTATCTGCAACTCTTTGAGGATCGAGTTGTTGGTGCAAAAAAGGATCCTTACGACCCTCAGAAGGTGTTTCTAGGACCACATTTCTATGGAATTTCTATAGTCTAGGACTCCGGATTGCAGTGCCACAAAGGAAGGATTGGAAAGATAAGGCACTTCATTAAACGAATCTTTGTCTTTTTGATTAACATAACATGCATACCTCCGTTTAATTTCGACTTTTCAATTACTAAAGTAACATGCATAAAATACTTACACCAAACAATCACTCTTAATCAAGATAACCGCCATTCAAATAAAACTTCATTTTAAATTAACCTCTAACAAACTAATACAATCATCGCGTTAGCGGTAATCAGAATGACGGATTTTTGATTTATTGTATTTGACGCCATTCAGAATGACGCGCTCTTGAATAAATCATATTTGAATTTTTTTGAATGTGAATGACGCCTGGCCGTTCATTCTTATTCTCATTCAAAATGAAATTTGCCCAACTCTGTCCGTTACCTAAGAGAATAAATAAATAACACAAAAAAGTAAATACTTTGACGGACATGATTATCAAATTTGATATGTCGTTGTCGTTTCGTGTAATTTATGTACATGATCTATTTATAACATTCATAATATTTAATGTGTCTGACCGAATGTAAGAAGAATAATGAGTTCTCATAACAGTACGAACAGTAACAATTCTTCGGTTTCTGTAGTTGTTACCCCGCGGAAATGTAAGTTCGGACCGTCACTGAAGACTACGTTTTATCAACGGGTCAAAAAATGTATGCAGTGTAAACGTTGTGATAAAAAAAAATCAATAAAAATATCGCACACAATACTAAAGAAACATTGCAATGTGCATCAGCCAAATTTTGCTCTTAAGCAGAGAAAACGCGGCAATGAAAAAAAATATACCTGGATAGGTTGCTAATCAACTTTATTGTACATGGGAGCCATTCCTTCAGGATTGTTGAAGAAGAACATTTCAAATTGTTTATAAGTGAGCTTAACCCAGGATATTCACTACCGAACCGTCATCAGTTAGGCTTAAGCATTAAAACACTTTTTGAGACCACACAGCACCAATTGATAAACCGGTTGCGTGAAGTTGAAAATAAAATTTCCATGACTTTGGATTATTGGACGTCGGTAACTAACAAACCGTATATTGTAGTGACTGCTCATTTTATGCTGAATAATAGTCTCGTTGCCATAATTTTGGACTTTGACATAGTTCCATACCCTCACACAAGTGACCATTTATTAACAAAAGTAACAGAAATTCTTGATACGTATTCTTTAAGAGGAAAAATATTGTCGATTTCTACAGACAACGAGTCAACTAATGTAAAAATGATGCAGATGTTGACGTTACTCCACGATGGTTATGAAAATGTTGTTCATACACAGTGCTTAGCACATGTTCTACATCTCGTTGTCAAATGTGGTCTAGAACAACTTGATGGTGATCTGATTCACAATATACGAGTATCTAAATTAGTGAATATTATAAACTTTTCACCCAAGAAAAAACAAATATACTTTGAGTATTGCGATGTGAACGGTGTGAAAAGGTTGTCACTCTTGCGGGAAATGTCCACTAGGTGGAATTCAACGTACTTAATGCTGTTGCGGGCCTTTGAAGTAACGTCCGTATCGGATGATTTATGTGACAACGTAGCTGAATTAAAAAAATATAAAGTTGAACATTGGGAACGAGTAGAAGTTCTGCTTAAATTCTTAAAGCCATTCTATGATGCAACGTTGTTGATGTCAACGACGAAATATCCAAGCATATTCTGTGTCTTTCCCATTGTAGACGAACTCCAGATACAGAGATACAGATACAGATATTTATTTATAATATTCAATATTTTACATGTCATTGTCTTAAATAAAATTAATTAGTCTATAAAAATTTTCGGTTGTTATTAATTACATTACATTTTAATGAAAACATGTTATCATTTAAAGTAGTTAAGTACCTATTTTTCAATATTTATTTATTCTACGCAGGTTAACTTAATTAATCAGGTTAATTAGAAGCGTCTTTAATTTTTTTATAAATAGATTTTCATTTTCAGTTGATTTTATATCTGATGGGACAGAGTTATATATTTTTACCCCAATGACTCCTGAAGCATATTTCAAGTAAGTGTGCAACAGCTATGTATAACAATTTGCAATCATATACATCGTTACTTCGCTCCAAAGTTGCAAAAATTGCAGTTGTATTAGATCCAAGATTAATATGTTATTATTTCAATGAATGGGAGAACTCGGAAACTACGTCTGTAACAAAAAAATATTTGAAGATGATTATAAGCTGGAAAATAATCACGATGATGGAACCAATGTTGGGATAAATACGTCAGGAAACTGCTTTCTGTCTTACATCTACAAAAAAAAGAAAAAAACCCAGACGAGTTCGATAAATACTTGTCTCTACCCCAAGAACCAGAAAACACAAATGTGCTGGCTTGGTGGAAAAGTCACGAATATCAACTGCCTCAGCTGAAAAAAATGGCTTTTGATTATCTAGTTATTCCAGGATCAAGTGTACCAAGCGAACAAGCATTCTCTAAGTCTGCCAATCTAATAACAAAAAGGAGAAACCGTTTGGGCAATAAAACAATTAGATCGTCGATGTGTCTCTCTTCTTGGTTAAATTTTTTCTAACAAAATATGTATTGCATATGTTATAGTTTTGTTTTCTTTTACGTTACGTGTCTTATACAAAGACTTTTTTTGTTTGATTTAATTAAATAACAACTAAACCAACTTGTTGTATAATTTTTTGTTCATCTTATATTGGTAAGTAGGTACACTAAGCGTTAGAGACATCTAAATACTTCAATACCTATATGTATGCAATAAGGAAGAAACTTTGTTTTTGAATAGCCCCAAATGACTATACTGCGACGATGCGAGTATGAAGTTTCGGGGGTAGTAGGACCTCGTGCAGGGTCCGTCTGGGTTGTTACTACCATCTTGCCAATAACCTACCGCCAAACAGCAATGTTCCCATTGTTGTGTTCCGGTGTAGAGATAAGATAGCCGGTGAAATTACTACCATAGAGGCATTTCATCTTCGTCCTCAGTGTAGGCAACGCAATCTCGCGGTTATAGAAGTCCATGGGCCTTAGCTCAGAGTCCACTTAACATCAGGTGGTCTGGGTGCCCGTTTGCCTACTGTAGTACATGGAAATCGTGTTCTAAAAGTGGGGTTGCCTTGCATTAAATCGGGTAGTTCTGATTTTTTTATATGTTTTCTACATTGAAGTACTAATGACGAATCCAATTTTTCGACCTCGAAAACCCTCCGGATCATTGTGAAATTCTTGAAAAACCTTGAAATTTTCGGTGTTATTTTAGTTTTTACCATTTTTTACCACCAAAAGCCCGTGTTACAGTAAACATTACTATAAACACTTTTAAGTAGACTAAATTTGCAACAAAATAAAAGTAATTTGGTTACGTTAGACCAAATAGTTTCTAAGATACAGCTATTTAAATGTTAGCAAAATTTCCTAAAATTTTATTTTCAGTTTAGTGTTGTATGTTCTAATATTTTTCTACCGAAGGTCTGTTTTGTTTTAACTATTATGAAGGTATAAAGTATTCACTATTTATAAAAACAAAACTACAACAACCTGTGTGATCGGTTCGCCAAGACTCCGTTCTCTAGGTATATTCTTTCGAGCAGTAAAGCATGAGGAATATGCTGACCGGCTAATAGTTTTACCACAGCCATTTCCATGTCCTCGACATATGACGTTGTGAAGATTGCCGGCGAGGACCTAGATTTGTTGGTTATGCTTTGCGGTTTGTCACAAGAAGGAGGAGACCACACACCCTACAGACGCACAAACAAAAAAACAACATTTTGTTTGAAAAATGTGGGAGAGGAATCATTCCAGACGTCACCTACTCGATGGATTCCTTCACCCACCAAGCACAACCCGTATTGGCACTGTTCCTTCACGCCTTCGGTGGTTGTGATACAACATCACCACTTTTTGGCCAAGGAAAAATGAAGTTTTTGTCGATACTGAAAAAACAGCCACGCCTCAAACAAAACGCTTTGTTTACTCACCTTACCAACTTGAAACAGCTGTATCTAAAGAACTATCACTTCTTAATAGACTAAATTGATCTCATTTTATTGCGAATGGTTTGTACTTTAATAAAATATATGGACTTACGACGTAAAATAGGTCCATAGTCGACCACGTCAACAAAAAGTTAAAGAAACGTCTAAAAAAACTAATCTCCGAAATTTTGCTAATATTTGAACAGTTGTATCGTTCAAATTATTCAATTTATCGCTTTCTTACAATAACATAATTTGTTGCAAATTTAGTCTACTTTAAAGTTTACATAGAGATAATTTATGTAAAATAGGTCCCTTATGGTAAAAATTGGTAGCAACTGAAAAAAGTCAGAAATTTTTATGGTTTTTTCAAAAAATTACAATGATCCGGAGGGTTCCCGAGGTCGAAAACTTGGATTTGCCATAACCACTTCATCACATAGCACATATAAAAAAATCAGAACTACCCGATTTAATGCAAGGCAAAATGTACCATTTCCATGGACTACTGGTATAGAAAAAAGAAACTTGTGCTAGCGTTTTTTTAGTACTTTTATTACGAAAATTATATGCTTTTCGAAAGAGTGCTAACAAATCTGAGAAGAGGAGTATAATAATACCTACTCACTCTACCATATACTTCCTTTATGCTTTCAAACCTTTTCTGAAATATGACATTGTGTCATTATCTTTCATCTTTGGACAGAAACTTCAAAAGTTAGTCTTCATTATAGGACTCAAGTCTTTTTGAGGCACGCTTTAAGTTTAAAAAAGACTATAGAAGATACGATGGCTGGAGTCTTTTCTAAAGCTTGAGTTGTGAGTAAAGGACTCGATAAGACTCGAAAAAGGACTCGACTCACGACTTAAAAGACTCTGAAGTCTTTTAAGTTCGAAGTCCCGTAAATATGAGTCCAGTTCTTCAAATGTGGACTTTAAAAACTTGAGTCTTTACCAACACTACTAATACCACCATTTCCATACAAAACCAACCCCCAATTCATACTATTACTCCCCATTCCGGTTCAGTATTACGTTTCTCCTGCCCTCGTTGCCGAACCAACGATCACCAGCTTTTTTTTTTTATTCAAAATAGCCATGCATTTAACCTCGATTGCACCTGATGTTAATTTAAACAAGTTAACCCTTTCTGGTCTTTTAACAGTGGTAGTGTCATAACCATTTTAGGGAATAATTCTCATCAAGTATTGTTGTCTCATGGCTATAAGCTTAACCATAAGCACACGATCACAGGTACAGTTGCTAATGTTCAAGTTATGCGCTCCATCGGTACCATAGAAGTGCCTGTACTCTTTAAAGAAAAGGTAGCAATCATAACTGCTCACGTCATACCTTCCGTAAAACAATCTCTCATCCTCGGCATTGATTTCTGGAAAATGTTCAACTTAGCTCCAGACATACTTCATACATTAACATCATTTTCGAATCAGCATATCGACACGTTTGTCGTTAACAAACCTTCTGATCATATCAACCATTATGATACGCTTACCGATACGCAGCGTCTAATATCTGATACCATTTTCCAACGGTTTAAAGACATCTCAACAGAATCCAAACCCTTGGGTAGAACTCACCTCGTAGAACACCACATCGATACCGGAGATCATCCACCCATCAGACTTGCTATAGACTTTCACCGGAAAAACAGAAGGCCCTATCTCACGAAGTTGACGAAATGCTTAAGCTGAACGTCATTGAACCATGTGAAAGTCCATGGTTGAATCCAGTCATAATCACCCCTAAGAAAGATCAAACATGGCGTTTTTGCATTGATAGCAGAAAATTAAATTCAATTACACGCGAAGATGCTTATAAACTTCCCTTTATCTCAAATATCCTCGATAAGCTCAAAAACGCTAAATATCTCTCGTCCATTGATATTGCCAAAGCTTTTTGGGAAATTCCTTTACGTCCGTCAGATAGACCCAAGACTGCCTTTCACGTGCCAGGCCGTGAAATGTTTATGTTCCGCGTTATGCCATTTGGTCTTTCTAATGCGCCTGCTACCCAGCAACGCTTCATGGATACATTATTCCCATCAGAGAACTACTCACTCAGTATTCACCTATTTAGACGACATCATTATCATCAGTAACACATTTGATGAACATATAACATTACTAAATAATGTTCAACAGAAGCTGGCACAAGCTAACATAACAGTAAATTTCCCTAAATGTTCATTCTTTAAAAAGGTACTATAATATTTGGGTTACATAGTCAATGAGTCAGGACTCCAAACTAACCCTAGTAAAGTCCAAGCTATTCTCGATATCCCTGCCCCCACCAATCCTCGTGAAGTCAAGAGATTCTTAGGTACTGCAAGCTGGTACAGACGGTTTTTTCCTGATTTCAGCACTAAGGTTGCGCCGCTTACAAAACTTACTTCTACCTCCAAAAAAGCCCCGCCCTTTAAATGGACCTCTGAAGCAGACAATGCCTTCAAAACCATTAAAGAAGCTCTAGTCTCCACTCCTATTCTCGTTTGTCTAGATTTTACAAAGCCCTTCGCAGTCCATTGTGATGCTTCAAGCTTTGGAATTGGCTCAATGCTCACTCAAGAGGTTGACGGAGTTGAAAAACCCATAGCCTACATGAGTAAATCCCTCACTGGTTCCCAGAAAAATTACTCAATTTCGGAGAGAGTTATTAAGTATCATCTTATCCTTAGCATTTGCTTTGCTACCTAGATAATGGTCTCAAGTTCACTATTTATACGGATCACTCCGCTCTTCAATGGTTTTTGCATCTTGATAATCCTACTGGTCGCTTAGCTCGCTGGAGTATTCGCCTTTTAACCTTTAACTTTGAAATAAAACATAAACGTGGTAAAGACCATCTGGTTCCAGATGTTTTATCACGCTCAGTCCCTATAAGTATCATTAACTACAGTAGTTCAGAAACAAATGACGATTGGTAGGTATAATAATTTATTCTAAATGTACCATCAATCCTAATACCACCCCCAATTACATCATTAATGATATAATAAATTATATAGATACGCGCAAACTACTTCATTACTCCAATCCGAATACAATTGGAAGGAAGTAGTTCCACTTGAATATAGAACCTTGATTATCGCCGAAAATCATTCCACCCCGACCTGTGCACACTTTGGTATATTTAAAACATACCAAAGAATAAAGATGAAATATTTCTGGCTAGGAATGTACAGAGACATTTCAAAACTTTATTTCCAAATGCGAAACTTGTTTGACTTCAAACATCAAAATCAAGTAAAAATCGGACTCATGGGTAAACCTAAAGTGTGCTCACGTCCATTCCAATGCATCTCTATCGATCTAATAGGAGCTTTTCCCACAACATACAAACATAATAAATATATGTTCGTCGTAACATGCTGTTTTTCAAAATACTGCCTTCTTTTTCCGATTAAACGCGCAACCGCTTCCGTAATCGTACATATACTTGAACAGTTAGTCTTTCTCTCTTACGGAGTACCAGAAACTGTCATTCTTGACAATGGTCATCAACTCACGAGTCAGGAAGTTGTTGAGTTATTCCTAACCTACAAAATACCTAAGGTTCATTATACACCACGATAATGTCCACAAGTCAATACAGTGGAGAGGTTTAATAAAACAATTACTACAGCTATCGCATCTTATGTGGAAAACGACCACAGAACTTGGGACGTAAATATCCACAAAATTCAATTTGCTATTAATACAGCCGTGAATGAGGTAAACAAATATACTCCAGCTTTCTTAGTCTTTGGTCGTGAATTAGTCACATGTGGGTCGGTTTACAATAGTACTGATCTCACAGATGACATTATCTTCGCACCAAGAGATGAACTTGCCGAACACCTGGGACACCTTCACCCCGTCTTCTCAGAAGTTCAGGCCCGTTTGTGGAAAGCACATCAAATTAACTCATCAACGTATAACAAACATCATCAACACATAGAATTCAATATAGGTGATATAGTCTGGAAACATAACTATACCATCAGCAACGCAGGCAAATATCACTCGGCCAAACTTGCTCCTAAATTTGTCAAACGCAAAGTTGCCCAGAAAATATCACCACTTGTTTATGTTCTAACCGACATGACTAACAAACCATTGAGACGATGGCACGTTCGCGATTTAAAACCTAGTCCCAAAATTCAAAATTAGAACACCTTCGTTCTAACTTAATATTTCGGCAATTTAATGAGACATTAACTTTAACTTATTACTTTTCTCCTAATTCTCCTGAACATATATTATACAGATTATGTTACATTGAACGTAATACAACTCATGATTTTTAAATTCATCTCCCTTATGCTAAAACCCTCTGTTAAGTCTCGTGCTGTTAAAGTCATGTTAACTAATAAATATCACTGTTTTAATTATTCCTGCTTTTTTGGGCTCATAGTGGTTACCCTACTTAGAGAGCTAAGTGAAAAAAGTTTGAATCTAGTTTTGTAAGGAACACTTACCTTTTTGCTTATCTAGCCCGATAATTTTATGAATAAATTCATTTTGACCATTCTGACACATTATTGAAGCTATCTGTCATAACAAACAAACATTTCGTTTAATTCTTTATAGTCGCAGATTAATTTTTAAGTAATTATGCCTCCTACTGCTTACCCGTTTACTAATATTCAGCGATTAATGATGGTTGAACTTTATTTTACATCGCAAAAGCACGATCAGGACGCAAGAAATCTTCTACAAGCGATACCCGGAGAGTCCTATCCCCACACGGCAATTGATCAACATTTGTGTACAGAACTTGAGAGACTGTGGACAGTTCGAGGTCCCAGCTCATGCCCAAGGTAGAGGCCAACATCCAAGATACTCAGGGGCATTTAGAATACGAGTACTTAGGTATTTTATCCGCCACCATAGAAGCCGCGCCACGATTTGGTACAACCCACATGTTTATCTGGAGACTGTTGAATGCCGAAGGATTACACCCGTTTCACTTTCAACGGGTGCAAGATATCGTCTTGGCAGATTATCACCGGAGAGTATGGTTTTGTGACTGGCTATTACAAAACCAACATCTTAACATTTTATGGTCAGATGAAGCTACCTTCACCTGAGTAGGACTGTTTAACATACACAACGAGCACTGGTGGAGTGATATCAATCCTCATGTGACACGGCGAGACTCGTCTCAAACACGCTTCTCAGTTAATGTTTGGGCGGGAATCCTCAATAATTATGTCATAGGACCTTATTTCATTGAAGGGAACCTAAATGGAATAAATACGAAGGCTTTTTGAGAAACGAGTTGCAAATGCTTTTGCAAATCCCGAACAGAACTTGCAAAACATGTATTAACAACAAGACGGAGCTCCAGCACATTTTTCCCGGCGGATTTGGAGTTACCTAGACTAAGAGTTCCCCGAACGATGAATAGCACGCAGCGATCCAGTGGAATGGTCGCCTCGTAGCCCAGATCTTACTCCACTGGATTTTTTGTGGGGTGAGCTCAAAAGACCTCAAAAGCTAGTAAGAACGAACGAGTTTGTACTCGATAGAGTGAAAAGAAATCTTCAACGACGTGCAGAGCTATGTGTTCACGAAGGAGGTGGACATTTCGAACACTTGTTGAAGTACATTTGATCTTAACTGTTAATTTTCCTTTTTGATAATAAATTATTTTAAACAGATATCACTTGTGTATGTACTAATGCCCCTAATATTTGTTTTTTGATGTTAGAATGATAAGACACACTGATAACTAATAACAAAGCTTGACGAATAGGTATGTCAGGTAAGCGTGACGTCACGTGACGTCATCATGATGGGTGACCACACTAAGAGATTTTAATTTCTTTATTTTGTTAGCACACTGGCAAAAGTTAATTACGACGTATTTTAGTAACTCAATTCGTGCATTTTGTTCTCTGTCGTTAACTGAGCCGGAATTGCTTAATTTGTATTACGTTCAATGTAACACCCTGTATAATTACTGTAAATATACCTAAACCTTTTAATTTTAATTCATAATCATCTCATCAAACCATTTGGCCTATAACAATCATTTACTTACTTCGGTTCTAATAATTTTAGTTTCTACATACTATTACCGATTCTTAGCCATAGGCAAGTGACCGGTTTATGCCTTACTTATACTCTCTTTAGCAGGAAAGTTATTTTCCTAACTCCTGCGAGTTATACTCTATCCGACACTATAGGATGTCATTTTTTCTGGTTGTTAATTACAACTCTATAGCTTACTTACGCATACAATACAGTATGCAATCGTTCCGTACAATGGAACACTACATTACTTGTAAATAAAAGAGGCTATTATTTTTCTATATTTATTTAGGTAATCATCATCATCACCGGATGGTAACTGAACATAAGCCTTGCTACCAATTGAGAATGTTTTTTACGAGTTACCCATGTACTATCGGATAACTCACTAAGTGTAATTTGGGTGAACTATTTAGTGTACCAAATTTTTTGCAGATTGATGCATGTATGGGATGAATGACAGGAGCATGTATGAGAACCATTTCTCGTGTAATATAAACTGTACATATCATCCCCATCTTCTAAATTACTACATCACGCCATACTTCAACATCATTAATTCTAACTTCTTTTTCTTTTAGAAAAAATCCCTCTGGGACGTAGGTCCCCTCAGGATTTTTTCTTCCAGGGCAGGCCGGGTATTGTAACGTGTTGCGTTATAACTCGTTCTAGATAACTTTTTGGACTGTCTGGTTACAAACTCGATCTTAAAAATTGTCATTCAAATTCAAAATTATTCAAAATTCCACTCTTGTCCGTTCCATGTCAAAAAGCTTCATTCTATTCAGAGCTTTCGGCTGATCAGATACCTACAAGACGATTTTAATCCTGAGCATCCTCAATTCCTTATACTTAAGCATCAGTCTATAATTTAGCTTTACCTCACAAGAGTGTTCTATGTATCCAAAAGTTTAACTGTGCTATTGTGCTGTGATATCTGAAGTTCTAATTACTGGATTCTGTCGGATACAAATATATAATTAAATAAAAGACAAGGCACGTAAACGTAAGTTTCCCATGTACTTAAATCTAGGAACTTAAGTCTGAATCTGCTTGTTCGCAGGTGCCTTTATTAATTAATATAAATAAATACCATCTTCTGCCCTGTCTCCTGTCTCTTCTTCCGTTCCTGCCTTCCTACATTACCACCACCCGGTCCTCAACGTGACATCCTAACCCACGCGGTGGCCGTAAACTACCAGCCGAGACCGAAAACTTGGTCAAAGGTTTTTATCTACGAGAAGACATTAGCCGAATGCCCGGTAAAAAAGACTTTATATCCCTTAAACTACATGATGGAAGAAGAACGCACATTCAAAAACAGCTTTTGCTCTGTAACATAGATGAACTTTATCAGAGGTTCAAAGATGAATATCCGAACGTCAAGGTAGGCTTAAAAAAGTTTTTTACACTAAGACCTAAACAATGTATCCTCGCAGGCGACTCTGGAACTCATATGGTATGTGTGCATTTACCATCAAAACGTAAAATTGATGTTGAATGGAGGAGACATTGCCAATCTTATCTTGTCCCTTAATATTTATTTATTTATTTACAGCTGGAACTGCCATAAAACTTTCATCAAATAAGGATTGCCTTCGCAAGATGATGTGTCCCAATCCAACACTGTCGTGTAATTTAATGACTTCTTTGTACTTTGCCTGCGCCGCCAAAAGAACACTGCAATTCTTGTCCGGGCTTAAGTGCAATTCGGGAACATTTGAAAATCATATTTGATAACAATATAACTTCACGATATCTACTCAACTTTTATCTTCAGATAATTTTGTAGATGAGTTATGCGACGCTTTGGACCTTTTGAAACCTCATGCTTACATTGCAGAGGAACAGGCGCTTTATTTTAATATTCTTAAGGAGACAATCGACGAAGGTCAAATTCTCGTACAATGTGATTTTGCAGAAAATTAAAGATTTGTTGTCCAAGATACTGCTCAATCTTTTCACTGGAATAACGAACAGGCAACGCTTCCAACGTCGGTTTTTTACTACAGAGATGGTAGTGAAGTAAAGCATGGCAGCATTGTTATGATTTCTGACAACTTGAAACATGACACAGCCACCTTCTATGCTTTCCAAAAGGTACTACACAAACATCTTTTAGAAAAATCAATAGTTGGATCTAAAATTATATACGAGTACATAACCGACGTGTGGCTGCTTAGAGGCCGAGTTCAGTCACGCCACGTACGAGCAAAGACATATTATACATATGTCTTAACTAGCTGTTGCCCGCGACTTCGTCCGCGTGGAACCTTTATCTTGAAAAATTTACATCTTTATTATTTTCAGATCTAAGTAATGTTGAAATTGCTTCACGTGCTTTTTTGCAGTTGTTTACGAAATACATAGTAACGAACCCTTGGTACGCGAGTCCGACTCGCTCTTGGCCTTGTTTTACTTTTTTTCATAAGTCATAAGTATTTATTCATTTAACAATTTACATTGCGTTTGAAATCACACTTTCGGCTAATTAGCTCTAATAAAATAACGCGGTATCATTATAAAATCAGGTACATCTACGAACGAATAGCTTTACTAAATTCGATGAGTTTAAGAACGATGTTTATAAATTCTTTGATTCGAATAATAATGCCTTGACACAAAGTTTCAAGAACCGCACTCAATTTTTTTTTTAGATCTACATACAAATTTTCAACCCCTTTTTCACCACCTTCAGGGCTGAATTTTCAAAAACGCTGAAAGTATTTTTCTTATCTTTTAATGAGTAACCCTAACTGAATGTTAAATGATACATGATATATGCCGAGGCAGAGGAGCAGAGTGAAACCACAGCTTGATACTTAACGACAACTTGTACAGATCCCTTAGATTGTCTTCACGTATTGGTAACGTAAGATCACCCCGAAGCTGACCCGCAATATTATTAATTTGTTCTCTTAGCTGCTCCGGCCCCAATAGATGCGGATCTATCCTTCCCTGATTGAGATCCACCAGCGAACTCACTAGCTTACGTTACTTATACATATAATATTTCTTTCTCAAGTAAGTGAATATTTGTTATTCTTTTTGAGAAACAAAGATCTTTAAACCGAACTGACTAATGTTTGTTGAATGCTTTTGATATTCGTCAACGTGGTGTATGCTGCAAATTTTGCTGAGGTGATATAAAACTCCCTCCGAATGACGTTGCTCACCTTCTCCATATTTTCCGATAAAGCGCTCAAATCATCCTTGAATAACGAAAATTGCTGATTAATTATTGATTCGTGTCGCTGTAAAATATTGTATTCAGCTTCTATAACGCTAGTTTGATTTTTCAGTAATCCCTGAGGATGATTCTCATTTTGTGTTATCTGCAATATGTCCTTTTCGTATTGCTCCGCAAATCTCTCGTCTAGTACACCAAATAAAGAATTAGCGATGTACCCGATACCATTTACTAAACCCCGCTTCTTCCTGGATTTGTCCCTCAGCAGTGTATTCAAATAATCAATTTCGCTTAGCTCATGCTGTAACTGCAGTGCTATATTTTTATACTGATTAGCTAAATTATTCGTTGTGATAATCTCATCCAAATGCGACACGTAAGCTCTGATTGTTGATAAATCCCTCCAATAATTTGTCATGTTGTAAAACACAACCAGTTTCCATTCATCCCGAACATGCTGTAGACTCCCTATCTTGTCAAAATACAGCCCTTTGTTGACATCCAAAGCAGTGATAACACTTGAAACCGTCGGTGATATCGACGTCCCCAGCACTAGTAACGTTGTAAACAGACTCTTGTATAATGGTCTGCTACGTCGACCTCGATTCGGTGAACCCCTCGTGGCTGTACCTGCCTTGGTCCTTGTCGAACTCGCCGCCGACGTCTCTAGCTCAACTCGTTGCTCCTTATCGGCTGCTTTATCCTCTTCTACTGGTAGCACCACCAGCTTCGTGACCGGCCGCTTGATAATACTATTTTTCGTCTTTACAGTGACTACCCTGACATATCCGTCGCTGCCCGGATGCACTTCCATGACCCTCGCCAATGGCCACTTACCGGGAGGTACATTATCGTCCTTCACCAGTACTATGTCATCCTGCTGCAGGTTCTTACTGGGCGTTCTCCATTTCGAACGTGTCTGTAACTGCTGTAAATACTCTGCTGACCATTTCTTCCACAGCTGCTTGTTCAATGCTTGTACCAATTGCCATCTCGCTGTCAATTTTAACGCCGAAGAATCCGTCTGCGGCCTGTTTAGTGGACCACCCACCAAGAAATGCCCCGCTGTGAGCACTTCATCCTCTGGATCCTCTGTCAACGGTCCTAGAGGTCTTGAATTCATGCACGCTTCTATCTGCTGTACGAGAGTACTGAACTCCTCGTAGCCTCGCCTCTGATCCCCAATTACCCGTCGCAAATGATACTTAAAACTCCTTACTGCCGCTTCCCACAACCCGCCTGCGCTGCTCCATGCCGGCGCGTTGAAATGCCACTCTATTTCTATATGGCTGATTTTATTGAAGAAATCCAAATCTATCGTTCGGATGATTTCCTGATACTCTTTCTTCAACACACGATTGCATCCCACGAAATTAGTCCCATTATCACTATACATGTGCCTAGGATCTCCTCTGCGTGAATAAAATCTCCTGAATGCCGCTTAGAAGGCTGGAGTACTGAGATCCGACACCAACTCCAGATGAACTGCCTTTGTCGCCAAGCATACGAATATAGCGACGTACCCCTTCGACGTCCTGATACCACGGCCTGTGCTAGCCTTTATCTCAAAATATCCCGTAAAATCCACCCCGGTGGTGTGTTCGAACGTTCTAGACGGTGTGACCCGAGGCGCGGGCAAATCGGCTATAATCTGCGGCCGGGTGCTTGCTTCAAAGCGTTTGCACCTCACACACTTCCCTAACACTCGTTTAACTGCGCACATGCCACCAATAATCCAATATCTATTCCTCAAATATGATAATGTAAGGCGTGCACGACCGTGCAGCGTTGTCTTGTGTCCTTGCTCTATGATAAGCTGCGTAAACCGACCATGACTAGGCAAAATTATGGTATGCTTGGCCGCTTCTGATATGCTTGCGTTAGCAAGTCGACCTCCAACCCTTAACAACCCCTTCTTATCCAAAATCGGATTCAAACTTATAATTTTGCTCGATTTACTCACGTGCTCGTGTAGTGAAACGTGATGTCCACGCTATCGTGCGTACAACTCGCAACTCAGCGTTTCGTATGTGACCTAGACCTTGATAATCATATATAATAAATTGCTTATATTGCTCACCCAGCTGTTGATTTCTTTGTAATGTTTATTCCACGTGTTTGAATTTCGCTAAGAAATGAAATGATATAAGAAAGTTCGCCCTCAGTTGCCCCAACAACTCTTCTATCTCACTGAACCCTTCTGGTCCTGACTTGCCTGCTGCTTGAATATCTTGAGCCCGTCGCAATTTCTACATGATATGACATGATATGATATTGATAAATGTAATGCTGCTATGTGATACCAATAAATGTAAGATATTGGTTAGATCTTACTTTACTGCTTGATATTGCTTTCTGCACGCGGCGCTCGATGATATTGTGGTGCTGTGGTGATGCGGTGATGCTGATGATACTTGATGCATACATCAAGTATCATCAGCATCATAATGCTGATAATGCTTGACGCCTGATGCTGATAATACTTCACGCCTGATGCTGATAATACTTGACGCCTGATGCTGATAATGCTTGGCGCCTGATGCTGATAATACTCGACGCTTGATATGGTTGCCGCACACTGATATGATTGTTTGTGATCACTGATACTGATATGATATTGATACTGATATTGAGAGCTTCACCTCTCGGCGCCCGATGATATTGATATTGATCGTATTACACGACCCGCGACTCGTCGAACATCGGCGCGAGCGAGACGTGAATTCGCGACGCCGATTTTAACCGAACAATTCCGGACGGTTAGCCTGTCTCGCTCTTTCCTTAGCAATTATTCATAGTTTTATACTTCCGATGCTGACTATGTAACCATTTCAAAAAGGCGCATTTTTATGATTGTTTAGCGCAAAAACAGTACCATTTATGTTTGCCGTATTTTAATTTGAATTTATTCAGTTTTTGTGTACTTTGACGCCATTATTGTTTGTTTGTTTTGATAATTACGTGTGATAGTGGTGACTGGTAAAAAGTGAATTGTTTTTGTAAAAATTGAGTGAAAATGGATAATTTTAATTGTGAGGATTGTAGTGGTGTGTGCGTTCAAAAAATCACAAATGATTCCTTTTCAAAACTTTCATTTTGTGATAAAAAACTATTAATGGAGAGAGGCCGGTGTACACCCGATATGGAAATGGTACAAATTAAAGGCAAAGTAAATAGGAAATTCAATATAAAGCAGTATAATACATATTATTGGCTCACACATCAAGCGGTTGTTTTGACAATCTGAAAAACAGTTGGCAGCTGCTCTATAGTATCGCACTTTTGGCAAAAATCGTATCGAGACGCGTTTAAATTCTCAATTACAAATAGACATTGATAGGCATAACGCGAAAGTTGATCGGAATCAAAATATTTTTCAGCGTCTTATTGACATTGTTTGTTTCTTGGGAAAACAAGAACTTTCTTTTCGAGGACATGACGAATCCGCTTTGTCAGTTAATAGAGGGAATTATTTGGAGATGGTCGATTTACTTGCTAAATACGATGGAGTTTTAGAAAACCATTTACAAAATTGTAGGTACCAGTTCGTTTACGGGATTATCAAATCGCATTCAAAACGACTTGATATCCAGTAAAGCGTCTGAGATGATTGAAACAATAAAACGACAAATATCTGCTACCGATTTTGTTGCTGTGATGGTCGATGAAACACCTGACGTAAGTGGAAAAGAGCAACTAGTACTGATTTTAAGATATTTCCATGAATCCGAAGTGTGTGATCGATTCATTAAAATGTATTGACGTAAGTTCTGACCGCCCCGCAAAAACATTGAGCGCCATTACACTGGAGATCCTATCGGAATTTGACTGTTTATCCAAATTAATAGCACAGACGTATGATGGCGCTGCCGTTTTATCATCTGATTTGAATGGTGTTCAGTCGCAGATTCGTCTGCAATGTCCTCTTGCTATGTAATATGTATGTTTGGTGTTGTGCACACATTCTGAATCTGGTCCTTTCAAAGTCCTGCGAACGCATCCCGGAGACTAAACCGGTTCTATCACATTATCATAACAATAGCTATTTTTTTCAGTAATAGCACCAACAGACAAAATCACTACAATAAACTGGCTGATAAAAAAAATTGCCCCGCGTTGCATACACAAGGTGGACATATAATTCGCGCACAGTCAATGTCATATTCAATTCTTATCAACAGTTAATTGACTTATTTGAAGATATGGCAGAAAATGAAAGCTCGTGGGATGGCGAAACATTAACTCAAGTTTCGTCATTGATGCACAGTCTAAAACAATTTGAATTTAGATTCTTACTCCACGTCTTCAACGATATATTTGCAGAAACCGATATACTGTACGATATTTTACAAAAAAAACTTCGGACGTAGTCTACTGCACCACAAAAATTAAGGCGTTTGAAAGTTATTTGGAATCATTTCGGTCTAGGTTTGAACATATTTTCGAATACGTAATAAAAATAACGGGACCACCGAAACGAAAACGAAATGTAGCGAATCCAAAACTTAATTTCAAAAGGATTTTTATTGAAATAATAGACAATATTTCTAACGAATGTCGCGACCGTTATTACCAAAACTTAAAAAAGTTAAAATATTTTGAACTATTGGCGTCCGAAAATTTCAGCAAATATAATGACAACTTTCCAGTGGAATTAGTAGTACAATTTGTAGATGTTTACAAGTCCTTCAATTTCAACTCGGACCGCCTCATTAATGAGCTTAAATGTGTATATAAAACCGCCGAATTCGCAAATTTTAGCATATATAACATAATAGAACATTTCCACGAAAATAGCCTAAGTACAGTTTTTCCAGAAGTGCTGCGTTTAGCAAAGTTAATTGTTACTGTTCCCGCAAGCAGCGCTTCAACTGAAAGGTCATTCTCGTCATACCTGTTTTACCATAAACGGAACTATTTCAGGGATTGCTGCGTAATTTTAAAGTGACGTAACCTGGCAACACCGGCATGTCTGTCACTGTTAATATAATTTGTAAAAATCAAAGGGGATTTGTGCTAGCTTATATTGAATTCTGTGTCTTGTGCAACATGCCTCCGAAAGTGTAAGTTACAATCCTTTTATGTTGTACTAAACGTTACAATCGGCCGGTACTGTTTCGTACCGAAGCCGGCAACAATTGAAAATTGTTGCTCGTAAATATTTCAGACGATGCACCAATGTCCAGAAGATGGTCATGTGCGAGTACATGGCGGCACATACACTCTTCGCGAACTGCGAGTACAGTGGGCCCCTTGGAGCCACTCGTCTCGAAGCTCAGTGGAGTGAACTCGCCGGCTTACTAAGGGAGTATGCCCGATAAACCAGTACAAGCATGGAAAACCGTAAGAACCTACCTATTTGCTGCACATGTCGTAAACAATTAAGAATCAAAATTATATGATCTAATCTAACATTAAAATATACCTCATTGCTGAAGTAAACTAAAGGTTCGAATCCCGGCCAGGGTAAATATTTGTGTGATGAACTCGAATATTTGTGCTTGGGGCATGGGTGTTAAGTATATATTTATTTATATAAGTACGTACATCGTCGTCTAGTACCCATAACACAAGCCTCCTTGAGCTTAACTTGGGACAGTTGGGACTAGATCGATTTGTGTGACGCTGTCCGACATTTATTTATTTATATTGATACTGAAATTTTAGGTCCCCTAATGGTCCCCCATGAAAACAAAAAGTATGTTTTATGTCAATACTCAGATGAGTGTCTGAACAATTAATATTATTATATATACTTATTTTTCAAATTTTGCACAGTGGTGGTGCAGTGTCTACTATTTAAGCCAAGAGTCCTGCAAATATTTGTGTGTATATTTTTCTATGGTGGCGTAAGTATACTTTTCAATCCCGCTTTAATGGGATGAGGATATTTATTTTGTTCAAGTCCATGTATATCTTTATTAACTTGCATGTAATGGTGCAGGACGACATCCTCCTGCCTGCAGCTGAGTATCACTGCACATCGCCTACCTCCACCCAGGTCCAATAAACATCCCCTCCCTCTTCTCCCGCTAACCCTGCGGACCCGCTTGCGACGTCTTCGTGCATATCCGCGTTGCCCCAGTCCCCCCGCGCTCCCCGGTGGTGGCTGGTCCGTCCCGCGCGGCTCCGCGCACAGCTCCCTCCATTATCCCTGCACACAACCGCTCTCCGCGCCCGGCCCGTCCGGCTCGGTCGGCCGCAGCGCGCGTCCCGCACGGCCTCTCTCTAGTCCTGCACGCTCTGAGCCAGCGACCTTTGTGGCGTTGCAGAAGGAGAACAACTCGTTGCTCAAAGTAATACATTTCGCCGCATTTTTTTTTTTTTTTCACGCTTTTCTGATTAATTATCAGATGATGCATTTTCTTTCAAGGGTGCTTAAAATTGAATGGTGCATCTTCATAATCATAGCATGTTTAAGAATTATACTTCCTATTCTGAGATTGTAAATTATTGCGCTATGAATATCATTCAGTGGAAATTTACCATTCCTTTAGCAAGCCACATGGGTGGATTGTATGAAGCAGGTATAAAATCTGTTAAAGCTTTGTTAAAACGACAGCTGTGCAATGCTAAACTAACATATGAGCTTATGTATACGCTACTTGTGCAGGTGGAACGAATCCTTAACTCGAGGCCACTTTGTGCAAAGAATTTGGAAACAATTCTATCATAATTACTTATCAGAACTGTTACCTAGAAGTAAGTGGTTGCTTTTGGCGCCATCTCGCTTCCTCCCTAGAGTGTTATCCCGTTCTGGCATTTTCGATTTTATTATATAGATACGAGGATCTGGTTTAATATTTTAATGATTTTTTAAAATACAATTTAGGATATATAACTTTCTCACTGTAAGGACGTCAGCATCTCTATAAACGTCTACGGTGCTGTATCTAATATTTTTGCCTAGTAGTACCTTAAGAATAGACGTTGGGCGCGTTCAAGAACAATTATTTTACTTTTGAAAGTGCCACCCCATACCGGTAAACGGTAGAGGACTATGGACTGAACAAGAGTTTTGTAAATATATACTAATAGTTCCTTATCTGTTATGTGTCTTAAGCATTTCAAGAGCCACATCAGTTTCCTTATTCTGTTAGCTGTCTTTTCAATTTGATTATTCCAAGAGTAAAGAAATTGATCTATATGGATGCCTAAGTATTTGGTGGGGGGTACGTGATTTAGGTTAGTGCAACTACAGTTTATAGAAAGTTAGTTTGGAGTTGAGCATGTGTGATCAATTAATTTAAGATTTTTGTGTGGTTGCAAGTTTTTTGAAATTGAGAATGTAATGTAATTAGTTTTATTTATAATTAAGGTAAGTAAGTTAGTTTGGAGCCATTTAATTACTTTAGATAAACCCGCTTCAGCATAAGCGTGCACTTCGTCCCAGCTATCTCCATGAAATACTAGCGCAGTATCATCAGCAGTACAATTTAAATGGTTATTTTTACTTCGTGTTCAGAAAAACTCCAATGAATTCTTTGGTCCACTAACACATGCATTAAGAACAATCTTTCTGCCAACGCTGTTGATATATTCCTAGAAACCACACTTGCAAAATTCACCGCCAACAGGAGAAGAACTATAGAAAGATCGATCGCAGTTAAAATGAAAACAAAATAATCTAACTGGCTGTGTGTCATACCCACACAAAGAAAGATCATTTCGACCTGTCCCCAACAGAGTTCAGAGACGCTTTAGCAATACGCTACCACCGCATACCAATCTCCATGCCACAGTCATGCGACGGCTGTGGGAATGATAATTTTAATATCGATCATGCCCCTCTGCTGTAAAACCGGCGGCTTAATCACTAGACGTCACAACGAAATAAGATACCTTTTTTGCGAACCATGTCAACACGCATGGGGCATTGTCACGAAAGAACCCATTATTTCTGAAAATGACAACGGTCTACGAGCAGACTTATCCTGCCACGGAGTATGGGATGCTCAGAGGGAGGCGTTATTTGGCATCCGTGTTGTTGACACCGACGCTCCTTCTTACATATCGCGACCCGTAATTTCCGTCCTAAAATCAGCTGAAGATGAAAAGAAAATAAAATACTCAAACGCTTGCGAAATGCGCCACGCCTCCTTCACCCCACTAGTAACGTCAGTTGATGGCGTCTTTGCCCCACAAATGTCTTCTTTTATGAAACACATGGCAGAAGCCATTTCAGACCGCGATCTCTAAGTACCGTGCTGGGCTGGCTTAGAGCACGGGTAAGCGTTGCGATCATACGTGCAACTAGCATGTGCATTCGTGTCGTGGCACACGTTACAGGTTCAAGCCATTAGTGAAATGGCTGGGATTCGACGACGGTGCTGCCCTCCCACACATAGACTGAATTTTATTTTTTTACGATAATTTTTTGTACCTGTCTGTATTGTATAAATTATTATAGTTATAAGTATATTGACGTAGCGACCGGATAGCTCAGTTGGAAGAGCAATGCGCCGGAAACGCAGAGGTCGCGGTTCAAACCCCGCTTCGGTTGTAGTAGATCGCATTCAATTTTTCTTTCTTAATTTACCTTTGTATCATTTTATTTTATTATTTATAAAAATAAAAATGTGGTATTACCACATAAAAAAATATGAATCGATAAAAAGATTCTATACAAATATTCATTATAGTTATTTCGACAATTATACTCGATCCATGGCCAAGTAGGCAGCACTATAGTCCCATTAATGTTCGGGCTAATGTCTCATCAGACTGAAAGATCGTATTACTATCTGCTTGAACTGGTTTGCCGAATTGCGATGAAACATGGAGTATTTTTTTCTCCACCGGTAGTACACGTCACAGACTTTGAAATAGCGGCCATAAATGCTGTCAAAAGGGTGCTGACAGACAGCCAACGTAAAGGCTGCTACTTCCACTTAGGTCAAAGCATATGGAGACACGTGCAATCAGCTGGATTAGTAAAAAAATACACAGAGGATATAGATTTCACTGTTCGCATTAGATATCTTCTGGCGTTAGCTTTCCTCCCGGCCGAAGAAAGGTTCCCCTTGTTTACGCATAATTTTTCTTGTCATAATTCTATATAGCATAATCAGTATAGGTATAATTATATGTATGCCGAAACTGTTCTCGCATAATTCTATTTCGCAGATTTTTACTACGCATATTCTATCTAAGCCGAATGCTTCTTACGCATAATTTGCGACGTCCGAATACTATTTAGGCAGAAAATTGCTTACGCATAAAATAGTTACGCAGAAACTTACTTTCGCATAAAGTTGCTATTGCCGCTAATATGAAATTAGTGTAGCATTTTAGTTTTAACGTATGATGCTATTGTATAAAAAATAAAAATTATTATATATTTTTTGTTTTTATTATACCAGCCTAATGCAATGAACTTTTCTAGAAACGATAAACTAGTGCGTGGGTTTAATTTTATAACGTGGGGTACTAAAAGTTCGGTTCTGGAGCATCTGGCTTAAGGTGAAATGGGTAATGTTAGGATTTTTCGACCACTCGTTATAGACCCGCGCGGCTCGCTCGCTTCGCTCGCTCGTTAGGGTTGT
Organism: Apotomis capreana; assembly: GCA_947623375.1. Taxonomy (NCBI): domain Eukaryota; kingdom Metazoa; phylum Arthropoda; class Insecta; order Lepidoptera; family Tortricidae; genus Apotomis; species Apotomis capreana. The sequence goes on from OX392498.1 coordinate 29,536,374, forward strand.
AATTCAACCTAACACTCCTCCTCGCTTCGTTCGTCGTCGTACCTAACCTAAGCCAAGTCGGACCTGCCTTAAGGTAAAATAGGCAATGGTATAAAAATAACTTCGGCGTATCCAAATTCTGCTAAATTATAAATATGCACAACCAAGTTATGCGTATTGAAATTCGGCAATCTTAATTTTATGCTACTATAATAATCGGGGAAACAACCATTCGACCAAAAAAAAAATTATGCGGAACAAAGTTTCGGCAAGTTTAAGTTTCGGCGTAGATAAATTATGCGAAACTTATTATGCGAAACTTGTTATGCGTAACTAGATTCGGACAAAAAAAATTATGCCAAATAGATGAAGAAATACCCAGTGCGTTTCAAATAGTTCAAAGGTCGATAATCCCGGATGAAGCACATGCCATCACTGAATGGTTCAACAAGTACCACATCCACCGCATCCACGGAAGATTTGCGCCCAAAAATGTGGTCAGTTTGGCATACATTTGAATTCAACATACCTAGAACTCAGAATGCATTAGAGGCATGGCATAGGCGGTGGAATGCTTTACTCAGCCGGAGGAAACAAAATATATATTTCAACCCACCGTGCAGGGTTGCCAGACGTACGATAATTATCGTACATGTACGATAATTTGGCCTCCGGTACGATGTACGATACAATGAGTACTATCGTACGCAAAAGTACGATAATTTGCAGGTCATCGAAGGTTGGGTTAAATTCTAGGGTTTTTTAATAACATTATATGAAAACGCACTCACTGGAGTGACCTTGAATCGAAATAAACGTCCAAATGGTCAGAAATGACTGCCAACCTGATCAGATGGTCAAAATTGTTCACTGTTTGGTCGCCATTAGCAGGGATGCCAATGTCAGTGTTTTATGAATGAAAATTACAATTAAGTAATTTGTGAATCATTTATTCAAAATGTGCTACGCAATTAACAATCCTCGTGAGCTATTTTTAGGTTGTTCTCACAGCTCGCGTCATGTTGGCTATGCCTTACTCTAGGTGTCTTTTTTTTATCAACTCGGATACATCTACTCGTAGGGCATAGACCATTATGCCAACAGTCAGATGTCTGAATTCCCCAAAATATCTAAGTGAAAACATCTAATCGAAGTAATTGGAATAAGTACAGTGGTCTTGGCGCTGAGTACAATTTCATACCTTTGGGCGTCGAGACCCTGGGTCCGTGGGGCCCAGCGCATCAAGCCTCTTCAAAGATATCTCGAAGAGGCTTATTGATGTTACTGGTGACCGGAGAGCTGGCGGTTTCCGCGCTCAAAGAATCAGTTTGGCGATTCAGCGAGGAAATGCCGCTAGCATCTTTGGCACTATGCCGCAGGGGCCATACAAAAATCAGACAAAATTCAGAATGTCAATTTCACCTGAAGAGAGACTAGTATTTGGCATTTTATATTACCGTTAAAGTTAACTGTGATTTTGATATGTATGCATGCATGTGTGCGTGCGCATCTCGTATGAACGTCAGTAATAAACCAGCTGTCTATCGGTACGCCAGTGTTTCATTCATTGCAAACCAACCCTCGTACATCTCAGTGGCGACGACCCAACTACCCGCGCGTTGAAAAAAGTAACATGGCTTCAGTGATTGGAATTGGGAATTTGTCCGTTTTCGATCACAATTCCCAAGAGTGGGAGATATTTCATAGTCGTTTAGTGCAGTTTGTTAAGTTAAATGCAGTGAAAGATGAAAACAAGGCGGCGTTACTTTTAACGCATTTGTCCGACGAAACGTACCGTTTAGCAAGGAACCTGGTACACCCGGATAAGATTGAAGGTGTCGAGTTCGAGCAACTGGTTCAAATACTCAATCGACATTTTACACCGAAGCGGTGTACATTCGCCGACCGAGCAAATTTTTACGCGGCGACGCGAGGGTTGGACGAAAGTGTCGAGCGATGGGCGGCTCGAGTTAGAGGGCTCGCGATACACTGCGAGTTCGGGAGCTCGCTCGATATGTTGTTGAGGGACCGGTTCGTACTGGGGCTGCGCGCAGGCCCGGAGCGAGACCGGCTTTTCGAGCAAGATGCAGCAACACTCACGATCGCCAGAGCAGTCGAAATTGCTCAGCAGGCGGAATGCGCAAGGAAGGCGAAGGGCCTCCCTTTGCCTACAGTGGCCATCAAGGAGGAGCCATTGTACAGGGCGAGCGCGGGCCGGGCTGGCCAGGGAGTCAGCCGAGATCAGCCTGCGCGCCGATGCAGTGTTTGCGGTATGAAAGGGCATGTGGCAGATAAGTGTCGTTATAAAAATTACCGTTGTCAAAAGTGCCATAACAAAGGTCATTTGAAAAAGGTGTGTGAAGTGCGCGTTAACAATATTGAATCGTCAGAACAGGCGGAGGACTTGAATCTAGACAGCCAGGACTGCAGTGACTGTCAGGAATGTAAGCTCTTTAGCCTGAGGTGCGTACAGTATGATCCTATAATAATGTCAGTTCATATTAATGGTAGTAATTTTGACATGGAGGTAGATTCCGGTTCGAGCACAAGTGTGATATCCGATACCATGTATAACAGATGCTTTTCGAATATTAAGTTAAATCGTTGTAGTCTAAGAATGTGTTTTTACAATGGTCATAAAATCACGCCCCTAGGCTGTTTTTCAACACAAGTGGCATACAATGGCATGACGCAGCAAATTACATTTTACGTAGTAAAAAATGGCGGACCTGGATTGCTTGGTCGTGATTTTATGGCCAAGTTCGGCATAAGACTTATAACTATGGATAAAAATTATAAAATTAATTGTTCGAATGACGTCTCTGTAGATGCATTGTTAAATAAATATAAACAATTATTTAATAATGAATTGGGTTGTTTTAAATATCACGAAGTTAAGTTACAGCTCAAAGATGGTGTCAAACCGCGTTTTTGCAAAGCTCGATCCCTACCATTCGCGCTTAAGGGTCCCGTAGAAACGGAGTTGATGCGACTCGTGGATAAGGGGATATTAGTACCTGTTAATCATTCCGACTACGCGACGCCCATCGTACCGGTACGCAAGGCTAATGGTGACGTGAGAATTTGCGCTGATTATTCGTTAACGATAAATAATGACATATATATAGACAAATACCCCCTTCCACGAATCGAAGAAGTATTCGCGAAACTAAGCGGAGGTCAACATTTTTCTAAATTAGACTGTAGTCAAGCGTATAATCAGTTCCAATTATCCAAGGATTCGCAAAAACTTACTACGATTAACACGACTAAGGGATTATTCATGTATTCACGCCTTGTTTTTGGGTTGGCGTCGGGGCCTTCGATATGTCAACGGGCGCTCGAAAGTGTATTGGCGGGGATTGAAGGAGTGGCCGTTTTTCTTGACGACGTGTGTATTACCGGTCCCACCAAAGAAATCCATCTCAACAGGTTGGAGGAGGTTTTTAAGCGATTTCAGAGTGCCGGGTTAAGATTAGGGAAGGATAAATGTGCATTTTTCCAGGAAAACGTCACATATTTGGGTCATGTCATTGATAAGCACGGGTTACACAAGTGTAAAAATAAAGTTGAAGCTATCGTTAATGCACCGCGGCCCAATAATGTGACGGAATTAAAAAGGTTCCTGGGTATGTCCAATTATTACAGGAATTTTGTTCCGAATGCATCATCGTTGCTCGCTCCCTTACATGAATTATTGCGCGCCGACACGCAATGGGAGTGGACGGAACGGCAACAGGCAGCGTTTGTAGCGATGAAGCGCGAGTTGGCGTCGGAGCGCGTGCTCGCGCATTTCGAACCGAGCGCGCAGCTGACTCTGGCGGTAGACGCGGGGCCTGCTGGCCTGGGGGCGGTCCTGGCGCAGGTCGGCGCTGACGGTGTCGAGCGCCCGCTTGCGTATGGCTCGCGATCCTTGTCAGCTGGCGAACGGAATTATAGCCAACTCCACAAGGAGGCCGCGGCGATTGTTTTTGGCGTGAAACGATTCCATCAGTATTTATATGGTCGACGGGATTCGTTTATATTGAAAACGGATCATAAACCACTCTTAGCGATTTTGGGCAAAAGTAACGGTATCCCTGTAATGACCGCTTCGCGATTAATTCGTTTCGGCATATTTTTGTCTGCATACAATTACAAAATAAAGTATATATCGAGTAAACAAAATGAGGTCGCTGATTATTTCTCTCGGATTCCAACTTTCGATTCGCGAGAGGTACCAGAGAATATGTGTGAAACGCCTTCGATAAATTTTTTGCAATTAAACAGCTTACCACTAACATATAAAGACATTCAGACGGCGACCGCCAGCGATAATAATTTACGCACAGTATTTAGGTACATTAAATACGGCTGGCCGCGAAAAATAAAATGTAAAAATGTCTTCCCATACTTCTTATGCCGAGACGAACTCGATATAGAAGAAGGTTGTTTATTACGAGGACATAGGGTGGTGATTCCGGCAACTCATAGGGTTAGGATACTGCAAGAGTTGCATAAATCGCATCAGGGAATCGTTAAAACTAAAAGTAACGCACGCGCTCGCGTTTGGTGGCCGAACATCGATCGGGATATCGAACAGCTGATTAATGCATGTACCGTATGCGTGCGTCAGCGCAGCGCGCCCCCGCGCGCCGCGCCCGCGCCTTGGTGCCCGCCGGCTTCTGCTTGGGAGCGGATTCACATAGACTATTTCTCGGTGGCCCAACGGTCTTTCTTGGTGGTCGTTGATGCCCACAGTAAGTGGCTCGAATGCTTGGATATGCGGAACGATCTTACTGCAAGGCATTTAATAGGTAAATTGAAGTTTTTATTTGCGACATTTGGACTTCCAAAATCAATCGTGTCAGATAATGATGCCAAAATAGTGTCCCATGAATTCGTTGAGTTTTGCAAAGTAAACGGTATACGACACATAACGTCACCTATTTACCATGCATGTAGTAACGGTCAGGCCGAAATATGTGTACGTACTTGTAAAACGCAATTAAAATCCATTATACAGTGCTACTCATGTGTCAACACAATAAATGATAAGTTGCAAGAGTTCCTATTTGAATACCGAAATACTAAGCACTGCACTACTGGGGCCAGTCCTGCTAAGTTGATGCTGGGCCGCGAGTTGCGCTGCCGGCTGGACTTGTTACTACCGCCGCGGCCGCGCCGATACGATGACGAATCGACTGCGAATGAGGAAAACTGTAGATCGTTTCAAATGGGTGACGTTGTATGGGCAAGATGTTATGAAAATAGGAAACCATTTTGGGCAAAAGCTTATATTTGTAAAAAAATTGGACGTCGAATGTATGAAGTAAAATTGGTTGATAATAATAATACTTGTAAGAGACACATCGATCAATTATTTAAATATACGAATACAATAGAATCTACAACGGTTAACGATGTGCAATCACCTGATTTAACTAATTCCGCTGATTGCACAACTGAGCCATACCCATTCGCGTGTGCTCTCGATGTTCCAGCAAGCACTCAATCTGTCGATGAGAACTTGGAGAGCGTAGGGAATGAGGTGAGGATGGCGGAGAGGGTGATGGCTGAAAAGTCTTTAGATACGGGTAAAGAGGGCTCAGAGTTGCCATCGGAACATTCATTCATGAATGAACAACTCCCATCCAGCTCATCACCAGCTCCTCAACCTAGATATAATTTAAGACCTAGGGTTAAGAAAGTTAGTTATAAAGTTTAGTTAAGATTAGTAATTTGAATATTGTCCTCAGATACCCAAATTAAGACGGGAGGAGTTGATATGTATGCATGCATGTGTGCGTGCGCATCTCGTATGAACGTCAGTAATAAACCAGCTGTCTATCGGTACGCCAGTGTTTCATTCATTGCAAACCAACCCTCGTACATCTCAGATTTATTAGTGTTAACACCAAATAATGTAAGTCCAAGTTTTTGTTAATTTTATTATGATTACTTATTTCCTTACCAAGTTTGTGATTTAGTTTATAAATAATTTTTGCATAAAAAGGTCTATTTTGATAAGTTATAATGAAAACCAATCTGTGATTTATTCATTAAGAATTGTTTCTTAAATAATTGTAGTGTTGATTTTGATAATCATATATTATATTAGTAATCAACCTGTGATTGAATGAAGACTGTTGCTCGGAAATATTATATTTCAATAATTAAGTATCTACATAGTTTAAGTATTAATAAGTATCACAACAACGACAAAGCCACTTTCAATTATGCATGTTTGAATAAATAAATACAAAATTTTCAATTTTCATTCATCGCTCGGGAGCGGTAGCGAGCGAACGCACGCACGCGCATCAATTATTCATATACCTACCGTGCTTATTAACATCGCGAATAAATCTGTGATTTATTCATTAAGAATTGTTTCTTAAATAATTGTAGTGTTGATTTTGATAATCATATATTATATTAGTAATCAACCTGTGATTGAATGAAGACTGTTGCTCGGAAATATTATATTTCAATAATTAAGTATCTACATAGTTTAAGTATTAATAAGTATCACAACAACGACAAAGCCACTTTCAATTATGCATGTTTGAATAAATAAATACAAAATTTTCAATTTTCATTCATCGCTCGGGAGCGGTAGCGAGCGAACGCACGCACGCGCATCAATTATTCATATACCTACCGTGCTTATTAACATCGCGAATACTCTACTTGTTGTAAACTAAACCTGTAGCAGACATGAATATCAACTGTGCTAAGTGTCAGGACGTGGTGACCGACGGTATAAAGTGTCCGAAGTGCCGTTTCGTACAACATTACGGATGTGCCGGGGTTCGTGAGGCTGCATACAGAAATTGGGATACCGAAAAGAAAAATTCATGGCGGTGCCCTCGATGCCTCGTCCCCGCGGCACCAATTTCTCCAGCAACTGACGATGCATCCCTTGCCACAATACTTCGAGAACTCCGCGAAACTCGTAGTGAACTCAAAGTAGAAATAACGCAGGTGAAGAATGGTGTACGAGACATCAATGACAAGTTAGCCATGTTCGACCAGAGGTTACTAAACCGCGAATCACTAAAAAAAGAACACGACGTCCTCCGTAATCAGGTACAAGCTATGGCTTCCACCATTTCTCAACTTTGCTCGCAACTGTCACAGAAGGATCAGCAGGATCGGATTAATAACCTCGAGATCTCCGGAATCCCATTTAAGAAATCTGAAAACTTGAATCAATTGATGTACACGTTGTGTACCAAGGTAGGATTCGCGTTGGTGCCAGGAGATATCGATACGGTTCACCGTGTGCGTCGCTTCAAGGATCCCAAGCAATTACCCAGCCAAACACCCGAAAGTGAAAACACTCATGAAGGACCGCAAAACTCGTCAAATATTTCCAATATTATTGTACGTTTTACACAACGCAGACGCAAGAACGAGTTATTGTCGGCGGTAAGGGCCAGGCGTGGCGTCTCCACAGCTGACTTGGGCCTTGATGGAGCTGCCGAAACAGTATATATAAATGAACACTTGTCGCCAGAAAACAAACTTCTGCTTCGCAAAGTGAGAAGTATCTCCAAAGAACACGGCTACAAGAAAGTTTTTATCAGAGATTGTAAAATTCTAGTGATCAAAAGGGATGGACTAAAACCCGTTCACATTTCCAACGAAAATGATTTAGTTAAATTATCGTGACTCTTGTGTATATTGCAGTTTTTAATTTTTTGGACTTATGTTTCGATATGTGTTGAGGTAAAAATGTACTTGTGTGATTTTGTATGTGATTATTTATCTGTAAATACCGAGACAATAGTTGTTTATCAGCGCCCGGCGCGGGCCGGCATACTCGTACCTACGATATTACGTAATCTTTACCTGTGCGTGCAGCTGCTTACATTTAAAACGTTATCGTCTTATATTCGCAGCTAACCTAAATCTATCTTTTTACTACCAAAATGTGAGGGGATTAAGAATAAAATCAAATGAGTTTCATGCTAAGGTGGTAAATAGCTCGTATGATGTTATTTGTTTGACCGAGACTTGGCTCAATGATTCCTTTTATAGCTCAGAGTACTTCGACCCTAGTTTCACGGTGTTCAGGAGAGACAGGGACCCTCAGGCGAGCGGGTTGACCCGCGGCGGAGGTGTGGCGGTGGCCGTGCGTGGCGCGTTGCGGCCCGAGCCGCGGCCCGAGCTGGCGGCGCCGCCGCCGGCGGACGAGTTGTGGGTGAGCGTACCTACTGGACCGGCACCCGCTGGCGCCGCCGCCCCATCTGTCTCCACGCAGTCTCCGGGTACTTATCTTCATATAATCTGTACTTACATTCCCCACGGACATAAACATACTGAGTTACTGACTAATTTATTTGATAGAATATCCAAAGAATGTGATAAGTACCCCGACGATATCTTTCTAGTGCTGGGTGATTTTAACATAACAAACGCCTGCTGGTTTCTAGACCCGGACACTATCGGAATGAGTATTATAACTAACGACGACTGCCTAGCGGTGTTGGCGGCTGACTTCATGAACCTATCTTTATTACACCAATTTAATTCGACGGAAAATATTAATAACCGAATTCTTGACCTGATTTTTTGCAACAGGGAGTGTAAGGTTGTTCCGTGTCCTCAGCCGCTCACGCCGGAGGACGGTCACCACCCGGCTCTTGAAATAAACTTATTCTTAACATATGATCAACCATTAGCCCCTAATACTAATACTATAAAAAAAATGATTCATTTGTCCGACTTTCAGTCTATCAAATCTGCGTTGGCGGAGATCGATTGGTGTGAGGAATTTGCCAAACTTTGTGGACTAGAGGCGCAAGTTGAGTACTTTTACAATGTAGTTAATAAGCTAATTGCGCTTCACGTACCATCTAAAAAACTCTGTTCGCCTAACTGTTATCCTCCTTGGTTTTCCCGGTCCTTAATTAAACTTATCAATGAGAAACGAAAAATTCATAAAAAATGGAAACAGTATGGTCAGAAGTCAGATTATAATACCTTCTCGTCCCTCAGAAAGCAAGTTAGACAAATGGAGAAAACATGTTACGAATCATACATCCTTTCAGTTGAAAGCAAAATTAAAATGAATTCAAAGTATTTTTGGACTTACGTCAAGTCTAAACGATCCTCGCCGGACTATCCACATAAATTTACCTATGAAAATCTAATAATAACTGATAGTGAAGAGATTTGTAATCTATTCAATAAATATTTTAACTCCGTTTTTGTGGCCAATAGTAAATCTTATACTAATCCTGATAATTTAAATCATAATTCGCCTTTAAGTATCAATTCAATAAAAAATAATTGTGATATTGTATATAATCAGCTAAAATCGATTAATATTAACAAAGGTGCTGGGCCGGATGGCATTCATCCCCTTTTAATTAGTAAATGTGCCAAGGAACTTACCATCCCAATTACATATAGGTATTTTTACTCAGTCACTGTCTTCGGGTATTTTCCCTGAGCGTTGGAAACAGGCTTTAATAACTCCTATTCCTAAAAATAATAGAAAAGATGACGTAACTCAATACCGCCCAATTTCAAAGCTATGTATTTTTGGTAAATTATTAGAAAAAATTGTTACTAATGAACTTTCCTTCACTGTCCGTAATTATTTGTCTCATAGCCAACACGGCTTTTTCAAAGGCCGATGTGTCGAGTCAAATTTGGTTACTTTTACAGATTGCTTACTCACTGCACTGAATGATAATTGTCAGGTAGACGTCGTATACACCGATTTCTCCAAAGCATTCGATAAAATTAGTCACGTGATCCTGCTTGAGAAGCTTTGGAGCGCCGGAATTCATGGCGACTTGTTCCGATGGATTAAGTCTTACATAACAAACCGCTCACAAACCGTATCCATTAAGGGTTTTATATCTGACTTCCTTCAGGTCCCTTCAGGTGTTCCCCAAGGTTCGCACCTTGGGCCTTTGCTGTTTACACTATACATAAATGATATTAGTAATGTGGTTATTAATAGTGATCATTTGTTGTATGCGGACGATGCAAAAATATTTAAAATTATCTCCACAATTGATCACTGTTGCGAGCTACAATCTGATATCAATAATCTAACAAAGTATTGCGATGATAACCAGCTATTTCTTAACCCTGATAAATGCAACGGCATCACCTTTACACGAAAAAGGAACCCAATATTATATAATTACAAATTAAACAGCCATAACTTGCACAGGGTTGATAAAGTTCGAGATCTCGGTGTGTTAATAGACAGTAAACTTACATTTAATAATCATATTGACATAATTGTTCAAAGAGCTTACAAGCAGCTTGGATTCATTCTTAGGGTTTGTAAGCCTTTTCGACAAGAAACAACGTATATGACGTTATATTTTAGTTTGGTCAGATCGATACTGGATTTTGGATGCATCATTTGGAGCCCCTTTTTCAAATGTCATATTGATAGGATTGAGCCTTTCCGGTTCATCCGACACTAAACTTAAAATGCACCAGTACTCAATACGATCCAATGTCTAAAAGATCCATTCTCATTACGAATGGAACCCAAATTAACTTATTGCCAAAATGAACCGTTCTCGACTTGCACTCTTCTCAGTATGAACCAATTTCAAATTGATTGAAGCCCATTAAAACCTATACCCAAAAGGCTCCATCCCCAAAATACCCTTAATTTGTAATAGCAAAACACATTATTCCCATAATGATCGATTCACAAAAAGGTCTTTTCCCAAAATACACTAAATTCTCGATTGTCGTAGGAGAGTAAACTAAGGTTGACAACATGTCGCACCTGTATTAGAACAAAGACGTAAATGCAAGTTTTAACTTTTGCATTTACGTCGTTATTCTAATAGAGGTGTGATGTGATCTTAGGCTTTCTTTACTTCCCGAGGAGTAAATAATATTTTTCTGCTCGACGGACGCAGAAAGCGGCAACTTCGTTCAGCACAGCGGGTCAAAAGTTGACACTTTTCGCCCGGAGATCAGAAAATAAAATAGCTAAGAGACAGTTAACCATATTTATTGAGAAATACAGTAAATAAAAGAAAAAAACACTTTTGTAACTTAAACTTAAACCATATCCTAAACTTAAACCATTCGTCTTCTTTTCAACCTTATACTGTTGACATGTCGTGACATTCATTAAGTGTTAATGTGTTTATTAATCCTCTCTCTATCAGTGCCTTATACTTATAAGTTATTTCTCTCGTTTCCTGAGATAAATCGTGTTTTTTTTTAAAGTATTTGCAGATATTAATCCCTCAGTGAGGTCCAATAATTGTTGCTGGTAATTGCGATCAAAAGCTATGTCGCATCGTCGCCTGTTCGCTCCACTGAACAGCGGATTTTTTATACATGTATCTTGGAACTTCGCTTCTCTCCTTAATTTATACAGGAAGCGTACTAAGGTGGGCTTGTGTGGCATGCGAATATTGAGCCGTCGATGCCAGCCCTCGACCGGATTATTGGTGCGGTGTTTTTCTTGAGCGCAACTCAATCTATGGGATCCTAATGACAACCAAGTTTTTTCCATGTAATTCTTGAACAGAATAATTTCTTTGGTTACTGGAGCCTCACCAATCAGTGTCACCCAAAAATCGAATATCTCCGACATCGGCAACAACGGTATGACGGCACACATTTCAATGAATTCTCGGCCCTCACTGGTATTATCCACTTTCAAGGATGCTGCCTTCAACCAAACTGCGCGATTGTAGTGGTAATAGCATCCTGTTAACTTGCAGTTCGGGAACACTGATTCGCATGCATTTATTTGCGCTCGTTCGTAATCGCATTTAAACTTATGCATTATTACTCCCATTTCATCTCGCAGCAGAGTGAAAAGTCTGTTATAAGTGCACTCTCTTTTGTTCGGGAGCAACGCGAACAGTACCGGTACAATGTTAGTTTTAGTGCTGCTAGCATCTATGTTAGCATGAATGGTGTACAATTGGTAAAATGGTTTGGGCACCCTTTTAAAGGTGCCATCCCCGAAGTACTGTATTGCTTTTTCTGCTGATTTTCTTACATATTCCCTCCCAATCTGCGTGGAAAAAATTAAATTTTTTTCCGTGTCCCCATCTTCCAGTACCAGAAATTCGTCAGCTAAATATATTGGGTACTTTGACATTTTCTAACAGAATAAACTCAGTATTGGTTTGCTGCAAGTACTTGTGTCTGGCTCTGTATAATTTGCTTCTTACTGAGTCAAAGGAGCACATACTGAAGCTGGGATCGGCGTCCTGCATCTCTGTCACTTTTTTTTCAAATATTTTTTTAATCGGTGTCATTTTCCTGCAAGCTTCTGCCTTACAGGCATCTATGGCAACGTTACGAATATTTTCGTTGTAGTGCTTCCTGCATACATGGCCACTGACCTTCAGCACGGTATCCTTATTTTCGTTTAAAGTCGCGGATGCGAAGCAGCCTGTAGTCCGATTTGCACATTTCCAATTGGTAGTATTTTTATTTTTGCGGCTAAAATTATATCGGTGCCCATTATAAATTAGAGAGGGGCGTCCTTTCTGGTTTTCTATGAATAATATTTCACTGCTACCAGCCATTGCGAAGCGCAATAAATAATTAGATAATGACATTGATTCCTTTCATATCCATATTGACACTTCATTTTTAAGTGGCCGATGTTAAGATAGAATACGCTGTGGCAGTTATGTTTACACGAGGTTTTATTCTATTATAAAAGACTAAGAAGGTAATAATCGAGAATTTAGTGTATTTTGGGAAAAGACCTTTTTGTGAATCGATCATTATGGGAATAATGTGTTTTGCTATTACAAATTAAGGGTATTTTGGGAATGGAGCCTTTTGGGTATCGGTTTTAATGGGCTTCAATCAATTTGAAATTGGTTCATACTGAGAAGAGTGCAAGTCGAGAACGGTTCATTTTGGCAATAAGTTAATTTGGGTTCCATTCGTAATGAGAATGGATCTTTTAGACATTGGATCGTATTGAGTACTGGTGCATTTTGAGTTTAGTGTCGGATGAACCGGAAAGGATTGAGCGTGTCCAAAAAAAAATCTTAAAAACCCTTGACTATCGAATGGGTCGGGGTCATAATTCCTATAAAAATAGTCTTTCTTACTACAACTTGTTGCCACTGGAACTTCGTCGAACGCAATTTGATATCATGTTTCTCTATAAAATAATTAATAACTTTGTTGATTCCCCCTCACTTCTTGGTAAGCTATCATTTAAGATTCCAAAACGCACTGCACGCCACAGGAAATTGTTTGCTGTTCCGCACTCCCGTACCAGATATAAATCTAATTCTTTCTTCAACCGTTGTCTCAATTACTGTAACATACATTTGTGTAATGCTGATTTTTTCTCATATAAAAATTGTCAACGCTTTAAAAACCAAATTGTCTGTCAATTAAAATCAAAGCTTCAAAATGTTGTGTCATTTTGAAATAATTAGCTGCATTTTAATGTTATTTGCATCGTTGCTGTTTCGTTGTCTACTGTTCCCATACTAAAATTTAGTTTTGTATAACCTTAAGTTATGGCACTCCAGGTCTTTTAGCATACTATTGTTAACCGTTATATGTTTTGTATTGTGACTGTTTGTTGCCTTAATAAAGGATTTCGTTTTACTTACCTCAATGCAGGGATTGTACACCCGGTTTTATTGAATACCGGTAAAGAAATTGTCAAACTATTACCCCTTTAAAAAGAATACCTATATTCCTATTAGAGATATTGTTTTCATTTCGCTTTTGTCTTTACCGCTATTATAGACTATTTACTATATTAAATACCTCTATTCAATACCGCTATTAATTTCACTTGAAAGCTAAGATGTCAATCAGACACTACAACCAAATCACAATAAATAGTTTCATATTCTAACGTCACGCGATAACATTCTGCATAGCTGGCTGAAGTGTCGACTAGGTAATGGATAAGAAAATTAATTTGCGACGTATGTCATATACATTATTTCACTTTTCTGTAAGACTACACTACATTCTCATCCTCAATTCTTCGTCTGAGACTACATTACATTTCGCTTTACATAAGAAGTTCCCGTCGAAAATGGGCCGCGGTCGAAAAAGAAAAAACGGGGTTTACCGGTTCTTTGATATCGATGATAACCAAAATGAATCCAGCTGCAATATTGAAGGATGCGGAAAAAAATTTAAGGTAAGTCGACTTTTTATTTGCGAAGTAGTTTTTTCAAGTTTCATAGAAAAAGTCCTAGGCCTAATCCTTTTCGCTTTCACTCGTTTGGCAACTTCGTATCTCGGGTTGGGTCGGTCGGGACACGGACTCTCTCATTTTGATTAAATTTTGGGTGTATTTTATTGTTTTGTTTAAATCTATATTCTTTTCAGGGACATCACGGAACTAATCTCCTATCGCATCTGAAAGTAACGCATTACAGTCAATATTTAGTTGCGCAACAAATTACCGCTGAAGCATCTACCAGCACATCAACCAATTCTGTCAAGACTGCTCAAGTAATAGACGAGTGTGTAAAACTTGTCACACAACATGGACGTCCCTTCGCCCTAATTGATGACGAGGCTTTCCAAAATTTACTGAAAATAGCTATAGGCCCAGCAGGAGCTGCGGTAATATCGTCTCGCAGTATTCGAGACAGAATCAATTTACACGCTGATAAAGTTCGAGATCAAATCAAAGCCGAAATCAAGGATAAATTAATTTGTTTAAAAGTGGACGCGGCGACATGTCATGACAGGGCCTTTTTAGGTGTAAACGCACAATATATACTAAACAATAGTATCGTCCTGAGAACGTTGGCCGTAGTGCAGCTTGACAGAAGGCATACAAGTGACTTTTTAAAAGAAATAGTTATATCTGTTTTACATAAATATCAAATAGGCTTAGAAAATCTGTATTCCATTACGACAGATAATGGCTCAAATATGATTAAAATGATCAAACTTTTAAATGAAGAGGTTGCAGAGCCACAGCCAGAGTCGCCTGTTCATGAGGATTTGACAGAAAATCTAGATACTTTCTCACTAACCGATCAGGAAACTAATGCAGAACCTATCTCAATTGCAGCAGTAAGGTGTGCCGCTCATACTCTGCAGTTGGCTATACACGACGCTGTTAGCGGCGACAATGAATGCAAGACAATTTTATCGGAAATTCGATTGTGTGTTAGAAGTTTAAGAAGACCATCTATTACGCCTTTTTTGTGCAAAAAACCAATATTAGATTGTCCAACAAGATGGGACTCCACATATAACATGATAAAATCTCTCATGGAATTAAAAGATTGTGACTTGCCTGAGAGGAATGATACTGTTGCTAGTTACTTCACTTGTGACCGATGGCATTCAATTGAAAATATCGAAAAATCACTGGAACCATCAAAAATACTTTCGAAAAAATTACAACAGGAGCAACTTACCTTTGGCGACTTCTGGTATGAGTGGACAAAATGCCAACTACTGACAAAAAATATATCTACAACGTTTTCTGATAAAATTGTCAGTGCCATGGAAATTAGGCAGCAAAAACTTTTCGAGAGCAATTCATTTTTAGCTTCCATATATATGGACCCAAGATACAATGCAATACTTACACCCTCGCAAATGGAGAATGCCATCAGGCATTTGAAATCTACGTGGAAAAGGCTCCAACGTTTTCAGGACACTTCAAATCATCCTCCTTCGGAGACTTTGACAATGCCATGCGTGACCAATCCTACCAATAATGTCGATAATGCAATAGAAAATATGTTACGTATTGCCGAAGAACAAAAAAACAATCATTTGGATTACTTAATCCATGAATATAACGTCAACATAGAACAGATATTACGCGATTTCATTAGGTTACCCCGTGCCAATCCAAAAACAGAAGCATTGGATTTTTGGAAATGTTATAAACCGAGTCATCCTCAACTGTACCGTATAGCAGTCACCGCGTTAGCATCTCCAGCAACGCAAGTGAGCGTCGAAAGAATGTTTTCATCGCTAAAATATGTCTTGTCATGCTTGCGTTGCAAGCTCAATGACGCTGTAATTGAAGACATACTTGTCATTAGAAATAATAAAATGTGACTATTATTTTTAAGCTGCCAAAGTCGGTGACAATTGTAATGGAATGAATATTTTATAAGTATACTCCTGAATATAGCACGTACTTACCTGTTTTTATTTTAGATTTTATTCAACTAATATAAATATAGATTGACCAGCAACACATTTATAGTCTATCCGAAACTCTAAGATCAAATTATGTCAATTTGGCACAAGTTACAAACGACCGTTTAGTAGTAATATTAAGGTCGTTTTTCACTTGCGCCAGTTTGTTGTACTGGCTAAATATCTTTAAACATAATGGTATATGTAAGGACGCTTGTTTCTCTATTTCTTCAGCGCCCCCCTGCCACCTATTTGTTGGGAACCTGTTTTCAACAAGGTTGGACCTAGTCGGCTCGCATATTATGTGCGATATTACGATTCATGGTTACGTGGGTTCGTCCTTTGGATGACTTTGAGCATTTATGATCTGGATATTGAATCGAATCCACCTGGGATCCGAGCTAGATATTTCCATAGAAACCTACCAGTTAGAGATATTTTTCGAAGAAAGGTGTGACGTTCAAGGACTATGCGTCCATATGGTGCGACGATATATGAGGCCGGACACTGAGGCTGTCACTAAAAAGTATGGTAAGTATGGTCGTATGGACATACGCCTCCCTTTAGTTGCAGTAGTTCGGTTGTATAGTCCGGGGTCGAACTAATGCAACACTTTTAGTCTCATTAGTTCGGTTGTGACGTCAAACCGAGCTGTTGGGAATCTTTGGTTGCAGTAGTTCGGTTGAGTTGTCCGGGACCGAGCTACTGCAACACTTTTAGTCTCTTAAGTTCGGCTATGACGTCTAACCGAACTGTTGGGAAATGTAACGACTCAAAAGTACGGTTATTACCGTTCGGGTAGTGATGTGATGTTACGGAGCCTAATATGTATTAAGTAAGTATACATATTATATTAATTTTATAATAAGTTATATTTTTATGTATAAATTTCTTGACGCGTATGAGATTTTATCTGTTCGTAACTATACATGGATATATACGTCTGGTTAAATTGTAGAATAGTGCAATGAAATAAATACTCAACTATATATTGACAGTCGTATTTTACATAATATTACTTTATTCCGTTGACATGACAAAAAACTCAATGCAATCATATTAGTATTTAATCAACTTTTAATAAATCACGTAGTCTTTTATTGTCAACCTCTTTTCAACTAGGCTACGTACTGGCCAATTGTAGATAAGTGTCATATATAACTTCCTTTTTGACACATTTCCATAATTCTTTGATTTATTAAAGTACAAACATGTCGCGAAGTGCTATTCCAGCAAATGAAATTAATTTAAAATTTATTCGACAAGGACGCGGTAGAGTTCTCTTTTACGCGGGTCATCGATATTACCGTAACACAATAAATGCAAATAAAACAAGTTATTGGCGTTGCAAAGAATACAAGAAATTAAAATGTAAGGGATATATAATGGTATCGGATGTAAGTTCAATTCAAATAATGGTGATGTTTTTTCCTAAAGCACAAGTGCTCAAATATTGGTGGCGTCTTGTGGTGATTTTTGAGGTAGGTATCAATTGATCGTTATTTTTTTTGTAGAATGAAAAGGCAATCCTATGTTTCGGGGATCATTTGAGCAGCTGTACAGCAAACGAAACTCAAAATGACGTTGATATCATAATCAATAAATACGTGGAACAAGCTGCCCAAGGGAGAGAACCAGCTCCAAAAGTTTATCGGCGATGTTTACTAGAAATCAACGATAAAGGCTTGCACATGGCAAGCTCTAAGCCGATCCCAAGCTTTAAAAAAAAAAAATACCATATACCGCAAAATTCATGCTCAAGCTCAGGTTGACAAAATACGTACTAACGTATTGTCAGAGATACAAATACCGGCTAAATTTCGAGATAACATTCTGGCTGAGTTTTATGAAGATGAAGTAAAAGTAATAATTTATTGCAGCAAAAAATCACAAGTTACAATGAAAACTGTCAAGCAATATTTTATGGATGGGACTTTTAAGGCATGCCCAACCCCTTTCTGCCAGCTATACACCATTCATGGCGACATGGGAAGCGACTCCGAAACAATAAATATAAAACCGCTTGCGTACATTTTCATGTCGCATAAAAAAGAAAAATCGTATACAACGATGTTTCAATTGATAAAAAGCCAAATCCCTGAATGGGAACCGGAAGTTGTTCACTTAGATTACGAAATGGCGGTAATTAAAGCCCTTTCGCAAATGTTCCCCAATATACAGCTTAAGGGTTGTTACTTTCATTTCCGCGATTGCTTGAGTCGTAAGGCAAAAAAACTGCACCTGAAAGCAAAACATCAGAAGTACTTCGTTAACTTGTGCAGGGTCTTGCCATTACTACCCATAGAATATATATTTAATGGCTGGCAATGCGTATGTACTGAGATGTCAACAGTAGCTCCAGATGCAAAATTGATTGAATTTAAAAAATATTTCCAAAAATTCTGGATGAGACCAAATTTTATTCCAATATGGAATGTATTCTCGGAGCAACACCGTACGAATAATGTAGTTGAAGGTTGGAATCATAAAATAAACACCCTTATTAATAAGCACCCAACCCTACTACAAATATTACACGTATTAAATGACGATGACGCTTTAGCACATTTTAGTGTGGACCAGCTCAAACAATTTGGAAAAAAGACTTTGTCGAAAAGGAATAACACAGATATAGAACGTGATATATTTATAGGAAATTGTAAGCTGCAACTTGTAAGCGGGCATATTTCGACAGAAACCTATCTGTACAAAATAGCTTTGTATACTGCCTCTTAAAAATTACTTCAGAAAAAAGGAGAATTTATTTAATTTTAACCCAGGTCAGTGCTCTTGCTCGTAGTAATATGGTTCTTTACAGTATTCCCATATATCTCTTGATACAGGGTGGAATTGCTTCGACCGTTCATAGTTTACCATCCATTCAGTAGCTTTATCCATACTTATAAACTTTATATATATAAATAAATAAATATATCAAGGAATATCTTACACAAATCGACCTAGTCCCACAGTAAGCTCAATTTAGGCTCGTGTTATGGGTAATAGACGGCGATATACATACTTAGATAGATAGATAGATAC
This sequence comes from Apotomis capreana, assembly GCA_947623375.1. NCBI lineage: Eukaryota > Metazoa > Arthropoda > Insecta > Lepidoptera > Tortricidae > Apotomis > Apotomis capreana. Next base: position 29,555,502 of record OX392498.1, read on the forward strand.
AATACTTAAATACATAGAAAACATCCAAGACCCAGAAATGTGCTCATCACACAAATAGAAATAATGCTCTGGCTGGGGATCGAACCCAGGACGCTTGCTTCGTAGGCAGGGTCACTAACATTAGTTGGATATTGACGTCTAGTACCCGTAACACAACCCTTATTCAGTTTACTGTGGGGCTTACTTATTACTTTTCTTTTAAGAGTCTTTTTGTCATTACTGGCGAAAAGTCTCGTACATAAAACCTCTATAGCCTCCTAGAACACGGTATATTAAGAAAGTACTGGCCACTTGTAAATCATCATGCCACCTCTCGAGTCCAAAGACTAATTAGGGTCTTATTCATTACTTGTCAATTACATTGACACTTCGATTAGGAGTTTACGTGCATTTCTTTCAATATTTACATTTTAAATAACTATTGCATAAGAAATATTAATCCTTTAAAGCGGATAAATACCTGTCAATAATGTTATTATCTAGAACTGAAAATCGCTTCTATTCGGTAATATATAAGGCTAAGAATGAACTTAAAGGTACAGTGTAGTCATGATTTTTAGTTCTTGAATATTTAGTTCATATTAACCAGATGTGTAACAACAATTACTGTATCTTATTTCATGCGTGTCTTTACAAGTATTTAGTATTATATTTCATCTCATGATTATCATCCCACTTATTTAATTATTATTATAATGAAAGACATACCTTTGATTATAACTATACAACTATTTGTTGTATATTTAAAATGATATAACTCCGACTAAATATGCATGCCCAGACTAGATTGTCTAAACTAATATTAATATATATTTTCAGAAAACAAAAGGTTTAAGTTATGTTTATGTGAAATGAATGCACACGAACTCATGTTGCGTTTTTTATTAAAAAAAATCGAACCTTCGAAAATCGATAATTGTTGGGACCAAATAATTAATATATGGTCAAAATACACATCGACGGTGATGATTCAGGGTTAGTGAGTATTTTATAAGTATATTTATTATTCTTATGTATTAAGTAACCTTGTGGACTTAAATAAATCAGATGGACAAAATGGTAAAAACAAACGATAACCTGTGATCTCATTCTCTCCAGATAATATTGGAAAATGCACTGTTTGCAACAGTATAGAGGAAACAAACCTCCGCAAACTGCTGCTAAATACTCCTCAACCTAGGTTTGCGGAATTCTGGCAAAAATGCATGGAAACGGTGTGCAAGTATGCCTACTAGACAAGCTAGTATTATTGTTGTTTTTTATGAGATGAAGAAAATCTACAATTATTTTATTAAACTTTGTCATGAAAATAATGTATTTTTATTTACCCTCATCCTTAACCGTAATTTTGAGTCGTTACATTTCCCAACAGTTCGGTTAGACGTCATAGCCGAACTTAAGAGACTAAAAGTGTTGCAGTAGCTCGGTCCCGGACAACTCAACCGAACTACTGCAACCAAAGATTCCCAACAGCTCGGTTTGACGTCACAACCGAACTAATGAGACTAAAAGTGTTGCATTAGTTCGACCCCGGACTATACAACCGAACTACTGCAACTAAAGGTACGCCTCTATTGTGCGAGCATTTTTGGTGAATCACACTATCGATTAATAGACGTAATATGAACATACGCCTTTATACTCCGATCATATTATGAGACTATATGACATTATTGCGCTTACGCCTTCTTTACGTCGCTTTCGATCGACAATAATGTATGACCTATAATCATACGCCAAAACATATTATATTTATTTTAAATAACTTATAATTACGATAAAATTAAAAAAAAAAAATACCCGATGTATCGTTATTGAACGAATACAATGTAAACGAAAAATCGCATTCTTGTGCATACGCGCCTTAACACGAAGCCCTCGGTTTATTTTAAATTACTTACAATTACGATAACATTATGATTTTTTTTTATCCAATGTATCGCTGTTAGACGAATACGATGCCGTTAAAAACGTAAAATCGCATTTTTGCGCATACGCCCCTTTAACATGAAGCTCTCGATATGTTGTACTGGCTAAATATCTTCAAGCATAAATAATTATGGTTTGTCAACTTTGACATGAATACCATAGCAAGAAAGCATACATGAAAATGCATTCAAATAACGTGGGTAGTCTTTTTGAAATAACTTATAAAGTAATCCTGAAGGAGATGAAGACGTACATTCTTCAATTGTTCAAAAATAATATTGGGATATCAGATAGACAACGAGTAAGTATCCCACTTTTAATTTGCTATTTAAAAACCAAAAACGCATTAAATATTATTACACATTTTATATTATTGTTCCAGATAATAATGATACATAATAAGTTTTCATCGTTAAACCTGCCAATGATAATTAAGAAAAAGATGTACTTCGATGCAATGTGGGTTTGGTGTATAACTGTTCAACCAGGGGTAAAACCTACATTCATTTGCCGTGACTGTGGGCACTCTAAGAATAATCACTTAAAAAAAGAAGTTACATTTAATGAATTATTTTGCGAGGTTTGCCTCAATTGCTTAATATAAAATCTGAGAGGCCTTTAAGTAAATATTAATTTATTATACTTAATAGTCGTGTTTAACTCATTGGTAGTATGTAGTAGTACCTTGATTAAAAATTTATATTTCTGGATGTAAATTACTGAAATAATCATACAATTTAACAATACGACAAAGCAAAACCAATTCGAAGAAACAAATAAACGAGTGTATTGACACTGACAGGTATTACCGGTAGTGGTTTTGAAGGGTGACATTTCAAATACAGGTATTGTTGTCAAATGGCAAAATCGCTAATATACGTGAATAGCGTTATTGATTATACCGGTAATCAAAGCTTTAGTGAAATAAATAGCGATATAGAACTATAACCGGTTATACCTAATTTAAAACCGGTATTCAGAATACCGGTAACGATCCCTGCCTCAATGTAATAACTAGTCTCTCTTCAGGTGAAATTGACATTCTGAATTTTGTATCGCGATATCTTTAATCCTTATGGATTATAAGCAGAAGTTCCTCAAATGTTTTTCTTGGCATTCTTAAATACTCAAAAAAGTGTTTTTAATTTTTTTTCACTCGTTTATACAACACAAAATAGTCACTTTCATGAATTCCAGAACTCCATAGAGGATCTTGCCAATATTGACGACAATATTTTCTCTTCTTTATATCGCGTTTGGTTTCATTTCATAAATTCATGAACTGTTTTTTTTGCCAGCACCACAGAAATGCAGCTAAGAGAGCTGCTAAATGAGGCGGAGCGGCGGCGAAAAGCGGACGCGGCGGCGCGGCGGCGGGATAGTGAGACGCGTGCTGAATATAACAACAGGCTCTCGCAAATGCAGGGCTACCGGGACCGGCGGTAAGTGCCGGAGGCTGGGGTCGCCGGTTCCGGTAACGGTAAGTCTGTAGTCTGGCTTTTATACCAGCGAACGAATAAATCATAAGAAGCCTAACTAGCGTCGGAAAATGGCCCCACGGATGACGCACTTATGACTGGTTTGTTTACGTTGGATTGACTGGTACAAGCGTTGGATTGACGGACAACGCTGTACTGACGGGCAGGGGTTTCTTCTAGTAATGAAACACTTCTTGAGTCTTCAAAGCCGGGGAGAGAGACGGCCAGGGATTTCTTCTTAGCACTTGTAGCTTGCTGGATCGAATAATGCCAATACGGCGCAATGTATCGCCTTATATTTCGATCCGTGCCTCCCCCTCTCCTGCCGCAACACTTTATTATTATTAATTTTGTTTACATTACACAATTAAGACTTAAACACTAAAAAACACTAACGTAATTTCCGTTTCAACAGTAACGTTAACAGCAGTGTTTCTTCGTCGGAATCCATGACTTTTATTTGATAATCGAACAATTTAACCCAACTTTCGACAACCTGCAAATTATCGTATGCGCCTCTTGATGGCAATGGCCAGCCCTCTGTGTGGGCGGCCAGTAGCTTCGCTGACGTCGTCGTGCCGATAGACGACGTATCCGCCGATTTTCAGCGGCTCTCCTTCGCGCAGCCACGTCTCACTGACCAGCAAGATGTCAATGTTTTGCTCCTGGAGAAAGTGGCGGAGCAGGCCCAGTTTGCTGGTCAGTGACTGCGCGTTCCAGTACACCACTCGCAGTTCCCTAGTGAATGGTAGGCTGGAGTGATGTGGCGGCACTTGAAACAGCTTGGAGCGTGGCTGGATCGGCGGATGTGGCGATGCTCAGGAGCTGCTGTATGAGCTGCAGCATTTTGTCTGCAGCGGAGTTGAGTTTTGGCGCGGGCGCCTTCTTCTTTTGTTGCGGTTGTGTTTGTTGCTCAGCGGCGGCGGTGCGGCCCTTTGCGGCGGCCTTGACGGCAGTCGGCTTGGGTTTGGGCGGCGCTGCTTGCGGCTTCTTTTTTGTTGTTTTCTTTTTGGCACCCGGAGGTGCGTTGGGCTTCGGCGTTGGTGCGGGCGGGCGGGCGGCGGAGGTTGAACCCCTTTGTTGGGGGTTGTTTGCCGGCGCCATCAGAGTTGACGGCGCCGACTCTGCCACCGTGGGCTCTTCTAACGCCGCTCGGGTGACCGGACCTGGACGAAGCGGCTTGGTGAGCGGGTATGTGCCCGCCTTTTTATTCCTAATCTCCCTCTTGAAGACCGGGCAGTTTTTGTTGGAGGCAGGATGTGGTCCTCCGCAGTTGGCACAAGTGGGCGGTTCTCCCCTTGGCAGTGTGCAGTCCTTTGCCCTGTGCGGTCCTGCGCAACGTACGCAGCGTGTAGGGCGGTGGCAGCCGAGGGAGGAGTGCCTGAAGCCCTGGCAATTGTGGCATTGCGCAGGGCCCTTCTTACTCCTCCACGCTTCAATTTTGATGCCGGGCATATTCAGGAGTTCCCGGACATCGTAGATGCTGCGTGATTCTTCGGCAGTCGTGGCTAACTGCACGAAGAATACGCAGCCCGGCCTCCCTCTTCTCGCCTTGATTGGCTTGGAGTAGGTCGCGCTGTAACCCAGCTCTTGTAGCGCAGCGATGATGTCCTCTTCTCTAGTGTTTGTGGGGAGACCTCGCAGGCAGATTTTCAGCATCTGCCCTTCCTTTGTGTTGTAGATGTGGAAGGGCAGGATGTCAACTCCAAGGTCGTTCTGGAGCTTCAGGAGGTACGCCTGTACCACCCTGAACTCGTCGTCGCCCTTGGGGTGGAAAGTGACTCCGTCACCGGCAGCTTTGGCATTTGGAGCGTGCCCCAACTGCTTCCTTAACTCCGCGAAATGTTTCGGCCAGTCCGGGAAATTTTCGAGAGTTATTGGCTTGTATTTTGTTTTAGGCGGGTCTGTATTTTTTTGACCCGCTCCCTCCCGCTGCGAAGCAGCAGGAGTCGAGGTTTCTTTTTTCCTCTTGTTTCCCGAGCTGGACCGAACATTCTCGGGTTTGGAGGCGGCGGCGGCGGCGTAGTTGGGCTTGTTGTTGTTCTGCGCTGCCGGTTTGTTTACTTCGCGGGCGACGGCGGGGGTGAGTCCCGGCGGGGGGGCTCTGGGCTGCTGCGCTGCGGAGTAGGTTGGTGGGCTCGGTTTCCAGCCGCTCACGGATGGAATGGGAGCGGCGAACGGCGATAGGGCTACGCCCACCGACTTGGAGCGGCGGCGTAGGCGGGGGTCGGTCGGCGGCGAGGCCTTCCGACAGATGCGCTTGTTTGGCGTCTCTTGCATCGCAGGGCTGGGGCAGGTCTTCCTCTTCTCTGCTGCAGGTGCAAGCACCGTTGGGTGCTGCTGGAGGAACTCTAGGAACGGGAGGTCCTCTTCTAGCAGCTCCGTTTCTTCGCCCAGTTGGTGCCCTGTTATGCGCACGTATGCCGCCATCCAGGCCGCGAGGCCAGGTGACGGCAGCCCCTCCTCCATCATGCGGGCGACCACGACTCGATCACGGTCGAGGTCCTCCCGATGAGTGGGGGCGGCGTGCGGCATTTGGGCGGGCTCGGCGAGTTGCGCAGCTTTCAGGTTTCCATTGTTGACAACCTTAGGGCTGTGCATATTGGCGATTTGCGACGAAAATTGTCGCGTGGGCTCCGTTTGGCTCGTAGTCGGTGTCTGCGATGATGGAGCGGTGTCTAGGGCATCTGAGAATCCCTCCAGTTCCCTCTGGAGGTCCTGGAGACTGCGGCTTTTCTGGGTGGGTAGTTGTGATGCAGCCTGTTTCAAACTACCCTCCGACTGGTGTGCATCCGTGCGGGGTTGGGGGGCGCCCACTAAAGTGTGCGAAGGTGCTCCGCGTCCTGTAGGACGCGACGCTCCCTCCCCCTTCCCATCGGGAGCAGGAATCCAAGTCTTCCCACCCTTTGATCCGAGTAAATCGGTCGTCGGGTGGGCTAACTCCGTGCGGGGTTGGGGGGCGCACACTTGCGTGTACGGAGGCAGCCCGGGTCCCGAGGGACCCTGACCGCCCTCCCCCGTCCCATCGGGAGTGGTAACCCTCGTTGAGGATGAGCCGTCCTTGTTTCGGCCGGGTTTGACGGCCTCCGGACGGGCTAGCTCCTTGCGGGGTTGGGGGGCGCCCAGTTGCCTGGACGGAGGTAGGCCGCGCTCTTTCGAACGCGAACTACCCTCCCCCTTCCCATCGGGAGCAGCTCTCTTTTTCTCTTCCATACAGGAAGCTGAAACGGCGATTCCGCGACGCTCCTTACTGTCGGCTTAATGCTCGACTCCGCATTGCTTCCCCCGGGGCATCCGTTTGAGCGGGACCGGGATCAGCTTTGCGTCGAAGGGCACCGACGGCAAGAGGCAGAAGGTGGCGGCAGGCGGTGTTCTTGCTCGAAGAGCAGGCGATTTCCGAAGTCTTCGAAGCGAAGGGGCAGCGAAAATCACGAAGTGCAGCTAGGGTTGGTGCGTCCGAGCGGGGGTCCAAGTTGGGGTTCCGTTGGCGTTCCTAATGCCAATACGGCGCAATGTATCGCCTTATATTTCGATCCGTGCCTCCCCCTCTCCTGCCGCAACACTTTATTATTATTAATTTTGTTTACATTACACAATTAAGACTTAAACACTAAAAAACACTAACGTAATTTCCGTTTCAACAGTAACGTTAACAGCAGTGTTTCTTCGTCGGAATCCATGACTTTTATTTGATAATCGAACAATTTAACCCAACTTTCGACAACCTGCAAATTATCGTACTTTTGCGTACCATAGTACTCATTGTATTGTACATCGTACCGGAGGCCAAATTATCGTACATGTACGATAACTATCGTACGTCTGGCAACCCTGGACGCGGTGGGTTGCGTGCTCTGTCCGTCGCAGTGACGCTGCGTGGGCGCCGACAAGACGCTCCGACGCTCAAAAAAAATACCCGATGTATCGTTATTGAACGAATACAATGTAAACGAAAAATCGCATTCTTGTGCATACGCGCCTTAACACGAAGCCCTCGGTTTATTTTAAATTACTTACAATTACGATAACATTATGATTTTTTTTTATCCAATGTATCGCTGTTAGACGAATACGATGCCGTTAAAAACGTAAAATCGCATTTTTGCGCATACGCCCCTTTAACATGAAGCTCTCGATATGTTGTACTGGCTAAATATCTTCAAGCATAAATAATTATGGTTTGTCAACTTTGACATGAATACCATAGCAAGAAAGCATACATGAAAATGCATTCAAATAACGTGGGTAGTCTTTTTGAAATAACTTATAAAGTAATCCTGAAGGAGATGAAGACGTACATTCTTCAATTGTTCAAAAATAATATTGGGATATCAGATAGACAACGAGTAAGTATCCCACTTTTAATTTGCTATTTAAAAACCAAAAACGCATTAAATATTATTACACATTTTATATTATTGTTCCAGATAATAATGATACATAATAAGTTTTCATCGTTAAACCTGCCAATGATAATTAAGAAAAAGATGTACTTCGATGCAATGTGGGTTTGGTGTATAACTGTTCAACCAGGGGTAAAACCTACATTCATTTGCCGTGACTGTGGGCACTCTAAGAATAATCACTTAAAAAAAGAAGTTACATTTAATGAATTATTTTGCGAGGTTTGCCTCAATTGCTTAATATAAAATCTGAGAGGCCTTTAAGTAAATATTAATTTATTATACTTAATAGTCGTGTTTAACTCATTGGTAGTATGTAGTAGGACCTTGATTAAAAATTTATATTTCTGGATGTAAATTACTGAAATAATCATACAATTTAACAATACGACAAAGCAAAACCAATTCGAAGAAACAAATAAACGAGTGTATTGACACTGACAGGTATTACCGGTAATGGTTTTGAAGGGTGACATTTCAAATACAGGTATTGTTGTCAAATGGCAAAATCGCTAATATACGTGAATAGCGTTATTGATTATACCGGTAATCAAAGCTTTAGTGAAATAAATAGCGATATAGAACTATAACCGGTTATACCTAATTTAAAACCGGTATTCAGAATACCGGTAACGATCCCTGCCTCAATGTAATAACTAGTCTCTCTTCAGGTGAAATTGACATTCTGAATTTTGTATCGCGATATCTTTAATCCTTATGGATTATAAGCAGAAGTTCCTCAAATGTTTTTCTTGGCATTCTTAAATACTCAAAAAAGTGTTTTTAATTTTTTTTCACTCGTTTATACAACACAAAATAGTCACTTTCATGAATTCCAGAACTCCATAGAGGATCTTGCCAATATTGACGACAATATTTTCTCTTCTTTATATCGCGTTTGGTTTCATTTCATAAATTCATGAACTGTTTTTTTTGCCAGCACCACAGAAATGCAGCTAAGAGAGCTGCTAAATGAGGCGGAGCGGCGGCGAAAAGCGGACGCGGCGGCGCGGCGGCGGGATAGTGAGACGCGTGCTGAATATAACAACAGGCTCTCGCAAATGCAGGGCTACCGGGACCGGCGGTAAGTGCCGGAGGCTGGGGTCGCCGGTTCCGGTAACGGTAAGTCTGTAGTCTGGCTTTTATACCAGCGAACGAATAAATCATAAGAAGCCTAACTAGCGTCGGAAAATGGCCCCACGGATGACGCACTTATGACTGGTTTGTTTACGTTGGATTGACTGGTACAAGCGTTGGATTGACGGACAACGCTGTACTGACGGGCAGGGGTTTCTTCTAGTAATGAAACACTTCTTGAGTCTTCAAAGCCGGGGAGAGAGACGGCCAGGGATTTCTTCTTAGCACTTGTAGCTTGCTGGATCGAATAATGCCAATACGGCGCAATGTATCGCCTTATATTTCGATCCGTGCCTCCCCCTCTCCTGCCGCAACACTTTATTATTATTAATTTTGTTTACATTACACAATTAAGACTTAAACACTAAAAAACACTAACGTAATTTCCGTTTCAACAGTAACGTTAACAGCAGTGTTTCTTCGTCGGAATCCATGACTTTTATTTGATAATCGAACAATTTAACCCAACTTTCGACAACCTGCAAATTATCGTACTTTTGCGTACCATAGTACTCATTGTATTGTACATCGTACCGGAGGCCAAATTATCGTACATGTACGATAACTATCGTACGTCTGGCAACCCTGGACGCGGTGGGTTGCGTGCTCTGTCCGTCGCAGTGACGCTGCGTGGGCGCCGACAAGACGCTCCGACGCTCAAAAAAAATACCCGATGTATCGTTATTGAACGAATACAATGTAAACGAAAAATCGCATTCTTGTGCATACGCGCCTTAACACGAAGCCCTCGGTTTATTTTAAATTACTTACAATTACGATAACATTATGATTTTTTTTTATCCAATGTATCGCTGTTAGACGAATACGATGCCGTTAAAAACGTAAAATCGCATTTTTGCGCATACGCCCCTTTAACATGAAGCTCTCGATATGTTGTACTGGCTAAATATCTTCAAGCATAAATAATTATGGTTTGTCAACTTTGACATGAATACCATAGCAAGAAAGCATTCAAATAACGTGGGTAGTCTTTTTGAAATAACTTATAAAGTAATCCTGAAGGAGATGAAGACGTACATTCTTCAATTGTTCAAAAATAATATTGGGATATCAGATAGACAACGAGTAAGTATCCCACTTTTAATTTGCTATTTAAAAACCAAAAACGCATTAAATATTATTACACATTTTATATTATTGTTCCAGATAATAATGATACATAATAAGTTTTCATCGTTAAACCTGCCAATGATAATTAAGAAAAAGATGTACTTCGATGCAATGTGGGTTTGGTGTATAACTGTTCAACCAGGGGTAAAACCTACATTCATTTGCCGTGACTGTGGGCACTCTAAGAATAATCACTTAAAAAAAGAAGTTACATTTAATGAATTATTTTGCGAGGTTTGCCTCAATTGCTTAATATAAAATCTGAGAGGCCTTTAAGTAAATATTAATTTATTATACTTAATAGTCGTGTTTAACTCATTGGTAGTATGTAGTAGTACCTTGATTAAAAATTTATATTTCTGGATGTAAATTACTGAAATAATCATACAATTTAACAATACGACAAAGCAAAACCAATTCGAAGAAACAAATAAACGAGTGTATTGACACTGACAGGTATTACCGGTAATGGTTTTGAAGGGTGACATTTCAAATACAGGTATTGTTGTCAAATGGCAAAATCGCTAATATACGTGAATAGCGTTATTGATTATACCGGTAATCAAAGCTTTAGTGAAATAAATAGCGATATAGAACTATAACCGGTTATACCTAATTTAAAACCGGTATTCAGAATACCGGTAACGATCCCTGCCTCAATGTAATAACTAGTCTCTCTTCAGGTGAAATTGACATTCTGAATTTTTTATCGCGATATCTTTAATCCTTATGGATTATAAGCAGAAGTTCCTCAAATGTTTTTCTTGGCATTCTTAAATACTCAAAAAAGTGTTTTTAATTTTTTTTCACTCGTTTATACAACACAAAATAGTCACTTTCATGAATTCCAGAACTCCATAGAGGATCTTGCCAATATTGACGACAATATTTTCTCTTCTTTATATCGCGTTTGGTTTCATTTCATAAATTCATGAACTGTTTTTTTTGCCAGCACCACAGAAATGCAGCTAAGAGAGCTGCTAAATGAGGCGGAGCGGCGGCGAAAAGCGGACGCGGCGGCGCGGCGGCGGGATAGTGAGACGCGTGCTGAATATAACAACAGGCTCTCGCAAATGCAGGGCTACCGGGACCGGCGGTAAGTGCCGGAGGCTGGGGTCGCCGGTTCCGGTAACGGTAAGTCTGTAGTCTGGCTTTTATACCAGCGAACGAATAAATCATAAGAAGCCTAACTAGCGTCGGAAAATGGCCCCACGGATGACGCACTTATGACTGGTTTGTTTACGTTGGATTGACTGGTACAAGCGTTGGATTGACGGACAACGCTGTACTGACGGGCAGGGGTTTCTTCTAGTAATGAAACACTTCTTGAGTCTTCAAAGCCGGGGAGAGAGACGGCCAGGGATTTCTTCTTAGCACTTGTAGCTTGCTGGATCGAATAATGCCAATACGGCGCAATGTATCGCCTTATATTTCGATCCGTGCCTCCCCCTCTCCTGCCGCAACACTTTATTATTATTAATTTTGTTTACATTACACAATTAAGACTTAAACACTAAAAAACACTAACGTAATTTCCGTTTCAACAGTAACGTTAACAGCAGTGTTTCTTCGTCGGAATCCATGACTTTTATTTGATAATCGAACAATTTAACCCAACTTTCGACAACCTGCAAATTATCGTACTTTTGCGTACCATAGTACTCATTGTATTGTACATCGTACCGGAGGCCAAATTATCGTACATGTACGATAACTATCGTACGTCTGGCAACCCTGGACGCGGTGGGTTGCGTGCTCTGTCCGTCGCAGTGACGCTGCGTGGGCGCCGACAAGACGCTCCGACGCTCAAAAAAAATACCCGATGTATCGTTATTGAACGAATACAATGTAAACGAAAAATCGCATTCTTGTGCATACGCGCCTTAACACGAAGCCCTCGGTTTATTTTAAATTACTTACAATTACGATAACATTATGATTTTTTTTTATCCAATGTATCGCTGTTTGACGAATACGATGCCGTTAAAAACGTAAAATCGCATTTTTGCGCATACGCCCCTTTAACATGAAGCTCTCGATATGTTGTACTGGCTAAATATCTTCAAGCATAAATAATTATGGTTTGTCAACTTTGACATGAATACCATAGCAAGAAAGCATACATGAAAATGCATTCAAATAACGTGGGTAGTCTTTTTGAAATAACTTATAAAGTAATCCTGAAGGAGATGAAGACGTACATTCTTCAATTGTTCAAAAATAATATTGGGATATCAGATAGACAACGAGTAAGTATCCCACTTTTAATTTGCTATTTAAAAACCAAAAACGCATTAAATATTATTACACATTTTATATTATTGTTCCAGATAATAATGATACATAATAAGTTTTCATCGTTAAACCTGCCAATGATAATTAAGAAAAAGATGTACTTCGATGCAATGTGGGTTTGGTGTATAACTGTTCAACCAGGGGTAAAACCTACATTCATTTGCCGTGACTGTGGGCACTCTAAGAATAATCACTTAAAAAAAGAAGTTACATTTAATGAATTATTTTGCGAGGTTTGCCTCAATTGCTTAATATAAAATCTGAGAGGCCTTTAAGTAAATATTAATTTATTATACTTAATAGTCGTGTTTAACTCATTGGTAGTATGTAGTAGTACCTTGATTAAAAATTTATATTTCTGGATGTAAATTACTGAAATAATCATACAATTTAACAATACGACAAAGCAAAACCAATTCGAAGAAACAAATAAACGAGTGTATTGACACTGACAGGTATTACCGGTAATGGTTTTGAAGGGTGACATTTCAAATACAGGTATTGTTGTCAAATGGCAAAATCGCTAATATACGTGAATAGCGTTATTGATTATACCGGTAATCAAAGCTTTAGTGAAATAAATAGCGATATAGAACTATAACCGGTTATACCTAATTTAAAACCGGTATTCAGAATACCGGTAACGATCCCTGCCTCAATGTAATAACTAGTCTCTCTTCAGGTGAAATTGACATTCTGAATTTTGTATCGCGATATCTTTAATCCTTATGGATTATAAGCAGAAGTTCCTCAAATGTTTTTCTTGGCATTCTTAAATACTCAAAAAAGTGTTTTTAATTTTTTTTCACTCGTTTATACAACACAAAATAGTCACTTTCATGAATTCCAGAACTCCATAGAGGATCTTGCCAATATTGACGACAATATTTTCTCTTCTTTATATCGCGTTTGGTTTCATTTCATAAATTCATGAACTGTTTTTTTTGCCAGCACCACAGAAATGCAGCTAAGAGAGCTGCTAAATGAGGCGGAGCGGCGGCGAAAAGCGGACGCGGCGGCGCGGCGGCGGGATAGTGAGACGCGTGCTGAATATAACAACAGGCTCTCGCAAATGCAGGGCTACCGGGACCGGCGGTAAGTGCCGGAGGCTGGGGTCGCCGGTTCCGGTAACGGTAAGTCTGTAGTCTGGCTTTTATACCAGCGAACGAATAAATCATAAGAAGCCTAACTAGCGTCGGAAAATGGCCCCACGGATGACGCACTTATGACTGGTTTGTTTACGTTGGATTGACTGGTACAAGCGTTGGATTGACGGACAACGCTGTACTGACGGGCAGGGGTTTCTTCTAGTAATGAAACACTTCTTGAGTCTTCAAAGCCGGGGAGAGAGACGGCCAGGGATTTCTTCTTAGCACTTGTAGCTTGCTGGATCGAATAATGCCAATACGGCGCAATGTATCGCCTTATATTTCGATCCGTGCCTCCCCCTCTCCTGCCGCAACACTTTATTATTATTAATTTTGTTTACATTACACAATTAAGACTTAAACACTAAAAAACACTAACGTAATTTCCGTTTCAACAGTAACGTTAACAGCAGTGTTTCTTCGTCGGAATCCATGACTTTTATTTGATAATCGAACAATTTAACCCAACTTTCGACAACCTGCAAATTATCGTACTTTTGCGTACCATAGTACTCATTGTATTGTACATCGTACCGGAGGCCAAATTATCGTACATGTACGATAACTATCGTACGTCTGGCAACCCTGGACGCGGTGGGTTGCGTGCTCTGTCCGTCGCAGTGACGCTGCGTGGGCGCCGACAAGACGCTCCGACGCTCAAAAAAAATACCCGATGTATCGTTATTGAACGAATACAATGTAAACGAAAAATCGCATTCTTGTGCATACGCGCCTTAACACGAAGCCCTCGGTTTATTTTAAATTACTTACAATTACGATAACATTATGATTTTTTTTTATCCAATGTATCGCTGTTAGACGAATACGATGCCGTTAAAAACGTAAAATCGCATTTTTGCGCATACGCCCCTTTAACATGAAGCTCTCGATATGTTGTACTGGCTAAATATCTTCAAGCATAAATAATTATGGTTTGTCAACTTTGACATGAATACCATAGCAAGAAAGCATACATGAAAATGCATTCAAATAACGTGGGTAGTCTTTTTGAAATAACTTATAAAGTAATCCTGAAGGAGATGAAGACGTACATTCTTCAATTGTTCAAAAATAATATTGGGATATCAGATAGACAACGAGTAAGTATCCCACTTTTAATTTGCTATTTAAAAACCAAAAACGCATTAAATATTATTACACATTTTATATTATTGTTCCAGATAATAATGATACATAATAAGTTTTCATCGTTAAACCTGCCAATGATAATTAAGAAAAAGATGTACTTCGATGCAATGTGGGTTTGGTGTATAACTGTTCAACCAGGGGTAAAACCTACATTCATTTGCCGTGACTGTGGGCACTCTAAGAATAATCACTTAAAAAAAGAAGTTACATTTAATGAATTATTTTGCGAGGTTTGCCTCAATTGCTTAATATAAAATCTGAGAGGCCTTTAAGTAAATATTAATTTATTATACTTAATAGTCGTGTTTAACTCATTGGTAGTATGTAGTAGTACCTTGATTAAAAATTTATATTTCTGGATGTAAATTACTGAAATAATCATACAATTTAACAATACGACAAAGCAAAACCAATTCGAAGAAACAAATAAACGAGTGTATTGACACTGACAGGTATTACCGGTAGTGGTTTTGAAGGGTGACATTTCAAATACAGGTATTGTTGTCAAATGGCAAAATCGCTAATATACGTGAATAGCGTTATTGATTATACCGGTAATCAAAGCTTTAGTGAAATAAATAGCGATATAGAACTATAACCGGTTATACCTAATTTAAAACCGGTATTCAGAATACCGGTAACGATCCCTGCCTCAATGTAATAACTAGTCTCTCTTCAGGTGAAATTGACATTCTGAATTTTGTATCGCGATATCTTTAATCCTTATGGATTATAAGCAGAAGTTCCTCAAATGTTTTTCTTGGCATTCTTAAATACTCAAAAAAGTGTTTTTAATTTTTTTTCACTCGTTTATACAACACAAAATAGTCACTTTCATGAATTCCAGAACTCCATAGAGGATCTTGCCAATATTGACGACAATATTTTCTCTTCTTTATATCGCGTTTGGTTTCATTTCATAAATTCATGAACTGTTTTTTTTGCCAGCACCACAGAAATGCAGCTAAGAGAGCTGCTAAATGAGGCGGAGCGGCGGCGAAAAGCGGACGCGGCGGCGCGGCGGCGGGATAGTGAGACGCGTGCTGAATATAACAACAGGCTCTCGCAAATGCAGGGCTACCGGGACCGGCGGTAAGTGCCGGAGGCTGGGGTCGCCGGTTCCGGTAACGGTAAGTCTGTAGTCTGGCTTTTATACCAGCGAACGAATAAATCATAAGAAGCCTAACTAGCGTCGGAAAATGGCCCCACGGATGACGCACTTATGACTGGTTTGTTTACGTTGGATTGACTGGTACAAGCGTTGGATTGACGGACAACGCTGTACTGACGGGCAGGGGTTTCTTCTAGTAATGAAACACTTCTTGAGTCTTCAAAGCCGGGGAGAGAGACGGCCAGGGATTTCTTCTTAGCACTTGTAGCTTGCTGGATCGAATAATGCCAATACGGCGCAATGTATCGCCTTATATTTCGATCCGTGCCTCCCCCTCTCCTGCCGCAACACTTTATTATTATTAATTTTGTTTACATTACACAATTAAGACTTAAACACTAAAAAACACTAACGTAATTTCCGTTTCAACAGTAACGTTAACAGCAGTGTTTCTTCGTCGGAATCCATGACTTTTATTTGATAATCGAACAATTTAACCCAACTTTCGACAACCTGCAAATTATCGTACTTTTGCGTACCATAGTACTCATTGTATTGTACATCGTACCGGAGGCCAAATTATCGTACATGTACGATAACTATCGTACGTCTGGCAACCCTGGACGCGGTGGGTTGCGTGCTCTGTCCGTCGCAGTGACGCTGCGTGGGCGCCGACAAGACGCTCCGACGCTCAAAAAAAATACCCGATGTATCGTTATTGAACGAATACAATGTAAACGAAAAATCGCATTCTTGTGCATACGCGCCTTAACACGAAGCCCTCGGTTTATTTTAAATTACTTACAATTACGATAACATTATGATTTTTTTTTATCCAATGTATCGCTGTTAGACGAATACGATGCCGTTAAAAACGTAAAATCGCATTTTTGCGCATACGCCCCTTTAACATGAAGCTCTCGATATGTTGTACTGGCTAAATATCTTCAAGCATAAATAATTATGGTTTGTCAACTTTGACATGAATACCATAGCAAGAAAGCATACATGAAAATGCATTCAAATAACGTGGGTAGTCTTTTTGAAATAACTTATAAAGTAATCCTGAAGGAGATGAAGACGTACATTCTTCAATTGTTCAAAAATAATATTGGGATATCAGATAGACAACGAGTAAGTATCCCACTTTTAATTTGCTATTTAAAAACCAAAAACGCATTAAATATTATTACACATTTTATATTATTGTTCCAGATAATAATGATACATAATAAGTTTTCATCGTTAAACCTGCCAATGATAATTAAGAAAAAGATGTACTTCGATGCAATGTGGGTTTGGTGTATAACTGTTCAACCAGGGGTAAAACCTACATTCATTTGCCGTGACTGTGGGCACTCTAAGAATAATCACTTAAAAAAAGAAGTTACATTTAATGAATTATTTTGCGAGGTTTGCCTCAATTGCTTAATATAAAATCTGAGAGGCCTTTAAGTAAATATTAATTTATTATACTTAATAGTCGTGTTTAACTCATTGGTAGTATGTAGTAGTACCTTGATTAAAAATTTATATTTCTGGATGTAAATTACTGAAATAATCATACAATTTAACAATACGACAAAGCAAAACCAATTCGAAGAAACAAATAAACGAGTGTATTGACACTGACAGGTATTACCGGTAATGGTTTTGAAGGGTGACATTTCAAATACAGGTATTGTTGTCAAATGGCAAAATCGCTAATATACGTGAATAGCGTTATTGATTATACCGGTAATCAAAGCTTTAGTGAAATAAATAGCGATATAGAACTATAACCGGTTATACCTAATTTAAAACCGGTATTCAGAATACCGGTAACGATCCCTGCCTCAATGTAATAACTAGTCTCTCTTCAGGTGAAATTGACATTCTGAATTTTGTATCGCGATATCTTTAATCCTTATGGATTATAAGCAGAAGTTCCTCAAATGTTTTTCTTGGCATTCTTAAATACTCAAAAAAGTGTTTTTAATTTTTTTTCACTCGTTTATACAACACAAAATAGTCACTTTCATGAATTCCAGAACTCCATAGAGGATCTTGCCAATATTGACGACAATATTTTCTCTTCTTTATATCGCGTTTGGTTTCATTTCATAAATTCATGAACTGTTTTTTTTGCCAGCACCACAGAAATGCAGCTAAGAGAGCTGCTAAATGAGGCGGAGCGGCGGCGAAAAGCGGACGCGGCGGCGCGGCGGCGGGATAGTGAGACGCGTGCTGAATATAACAACAGGCTCTCGCAAATGCAGGGCTACCGGGACCGGCGGTAAGTGCCGGAGGCTGGGGTCGCCGGTTCCGGTAACGGTAAGTCTGTAGTCTGGCTTTTATACCAGCGAACGAATAAATCATAAGAAGCCTAACTAGCGTCGGAAAATGGCCCCACGGATGACGCACTTATGACTGGTTTGTTTACGTTGGATTGACTGGTACAAGCGTTGGATTGACGGACAACGCTGTACTGACGGGCAGGGGTTTCTTCTAGTAATGAAACACTTCTTGAGTCTTCAAAGCCGGGGAGAGAGACGGCCAGGGATTTCTTCTTAGCACTTGTAGCTTGCTGGATCGAATAATGCCAATACGGCGCAATGTATCGCCTTATATTTCGATCCGTGCCTCCCCCTCTCCTGCCGCAACACTTTATTATTATTAATTTTGTTTACATTACACAATTAAGACTTAAACACTAAAAAACACTAACGTAATTTCCGTTTCAACAGTAACGTTAACAGCAGTGTTTCTTCGTCGGAATCCATGACTTTTATTTGATAATCGAACAATTTAACCCAACTTTCGACAACCTGCAAATTATCGTACTTTTGCGTACCATAGTACTCATTGTATTGTACATCGTACCGGAGGCCAAATTATCGTACATGTACGATAACTATCGTACGTCTGGCAACCCTGGACGCGGTGGGTTGCGTGCTCTGTCCGTCGCAGTGACGCTGCGTGGGCGCCGACAAGACGCTCCGACGCTCAAAAAAAATACCCGATGTATCGTTATTGAACGAATACAATGTAAACGAAAAATCGCATTCTTGTGCATACGCGCCTTAACACGAAGCCCTCGGTTTATTTTAAATTACTTACAATTACGATAACATTATGATTTTTTTTTATCCAATGTATCGCTGTTAGACGAATACGATGCCGTTAAAAACGTAAAATCGCATTTTTGCGCATACGCCCCTTTAACATGAAGCTCTCGATATGTTGTACTGGCTAAATATCTTCAAGCATAAATAATTATGGTTTGTCAACTTTGACATGAATACCATAGCAAGAAAGCATACATGAAAATGCATTCAAATAACGTGGGTAGTCTTTTTGAAATAACTTATAAAGTAATCCTGAAGGAGATGAAGACGTACATTCTTCAATTGTTCAAAAATAATATTGGGATATCAGATAGACAACGAGTAAGTATCCCACTTTTAATTTGCTATTTAAAAACCAAAAACGCATTAAATATTATTACACATTTTATATTATTGTTCCAGATAATAATGATACATAATAAGTTTTCATCGTTAAACCTGCCAATGATAATTAAGAAAAAGATGTACTTCGATGCAATGTGGGTTTGGTGTATAACTGTTCAACCAGGGGTAAAACCTACATTCATTTGCCGTGACTGTGGGCACTCTAAGAATAATCACTTAAAAAAAGAAGTTACATTTAATGAATTATTTTGCGAGGTTTGCCTCAATTGCTTAATATAAAATCTGAGAGGCCTTTAAGTAAATATTAATTTATTATACTTAATAGTCGTGTTTAACTCATTGGTAGTATGTAGTAGTACCTTGATTAAAAATTTATATTTCTGGATGTAAATTACTGAAATAATCATACAATTTAACAATACGACAAAGCAAAACCAATTCGAAGAAACAAATAAACGAGTGTATTGACACTGACAGGTATTACCGGTAATGGTTTTGAAGGGTGACATTTCAAATACAGGTATTGTTGTCAAATGGCAAAATCGCTAATATACGTGAATAGCGTTATTGATTATACCGGTAATCAAAGCTTTAGTGAAATAAATAGCGATATAGAACTATAACCGGTTATACCTAATTTAAAACCGGTATTCAGAATACCGGTAACGATCCCTGCCTCAATGTAATAACTAGTCTCTCTTCAGGTGAAATTGACATTCTGAATTTTGTATCGCGATATCTTTAATCCTTATGGATTATAAGCAGAAGTTCCTCAAATGTTTTTCTTGGCATTCTTAAATACTCAAAAAAGTGTTTTTAATTTTTTTTCACTCGTTTATACAACACAAAATAGTCACTTTCATGAATTCCAGAACTCCATAGAGGATCTTGCCAATATTGACGACAATATTTTCTCTTCTTTATATCGCGTTTGGTTTCATTTCATAAATTCATGAACTGTTTTTTTTGCCAGCACCACAGAAATGCAGCTAAGAGAGCTGCTAAATGAGGCGGAGCGGCGGCGAAAAGCGGACGCGGCGGCGCGGCGGCGGGATAGTGAGACGCGTGCTGAATATAACAACAGGCTCTCGCAAATGCAGGGCTACCGGGACCGGCGGTAAGTGCCGGAGGCTGGGGTCGCCGGTTCCGGTAACGGTAAGTCTGTAGTCTGGCTTTTATACCAGCGAACGAATAAATCATAAGAAGCCTAACTAGCGTCGGAAAATGGCCCCACGGATGACGCACTTATGACTGGTTTGTTTACGTTGGATTGACTGGTACAAGCGTTGGATTGACGGACAACGCTGTACTGACGGGCAGGGGTTTCTTCTAGTAATGAAACACTTCTTGAGTCTTCAAAGCCGGGGAGAGAGACGGCCAGGGATTTCTTCTTAGCACTTGTAGCTTGCTGGATCGAATAATGCCAATACGGCGCAATGTATCGCCTTATATTTCGATCCGTGCCTCCCCCTCTCCTGCCGCAACACTTTATTATTATTAATTTTGTTTACATTACACAATTAAGACTTAAACACTAAAAAACACTAACGTAATTTCCGTTTCAACAGTAACGTTAACAGCAGTGTTTCTTCGTCGGAATCCATGACTTTTATTTGATAATCGAACAATTTAACCCAACTTTCGACAACCTGCAAATTATCGTACTTTTGCGTACCATAGTACTCATTGTATTGTACATCGTACCGGAGGCCAAATTATCGTACATGTACGATAACTATCGTACGTCTGGCAACCCTGGACGCGGTGGGTTGCGTGCTCTGTCCGTCGCAGTGACGCTGCGTGGGCGCCGACAAGACGCTCCGACGCTCAAAAAAAATACCCGATGTATCGTTATTGAACGAATACAATGTAAACGAAAAATCGCATTCTTGTGCATACGCGCCTTAACACGAAGCCCTCGGTTTATTTTAAATTACTTACAATTACGATAACATTATGATTTTTTTTTATCCAATGTATCGCTGTTAGACGAATACGATGCCGTTAAAAACGTAAAATCGCATTTTTGCGCATACGCCCCTTTAACATGAAGCTCTCGATATGTTGTACTGGCTAAATATCTTCAAGCATAAATAATTATGGTTTGTCAACTTTGACATGAATACCATAGCAAGAAAGCATACATGAAAATGCATTCAAATAACGTGGGTAGTCTTTTTGAAATAACTTATAAAGTAATCCTGAAGGAGATGAAGACGTACATTCTTCAATTGTTCAAAAATAATATTGGGATATCAGATAGACAACGAGTAAGTATCCCACTTTTAATTTGCTATTTAAAAACCAAAAACGCATTAAATATTATTACACATTTTATATTATTGTTCCAGATAATAATGATACATAATAAGTTTTCATCGTTAAACCTGCCAATGATAATTAAGAAAAAGATGTACTTCGATGCAATGTGGGTTTGGTGTATAACTGTTCAACCAGGGGTAAAACCTACATTCATTTGCCGTGACTGTGGGCACTCTAAGAATAATCACTTAAAAAAAGAAGTTACATTTAATGAATTATTTTGCGAGGTTTGCCTCAATTGCTTAATATAAAATCTGAGAGGCCTTTAAGTAAATATTAATTTATTATACTTAATAGTCGTGTTTAACTCATTGGTAGTATGTAGTAGTACCTTGATTAAAAATTTATATTTCTGGATGTAAATTACTGAAATAATCATACAATTTAACAATACGACAAAGCAAAACCAATTCGAAGAAACAAATAAACGAGTGTATTGACACTGACAGGTATTACCGGTAATGGTTTTGAAGGGTGACATTTCAAATACAGGTATTGTTGTCAAATGGCAAAATCGCTAATATACGTGAATAGCGTTATTGATTATACCGGTAATCAAAGCTTTAGTGAAATAAATAGCGATATAGAACTATAACCGGTTATACCTAATTTAAAACCGGTATTCAGAATACCGGTAACGATCCCTGCCTCAATGTAATAACTAGTCTCTCTTCAGGTGAAATTGACATTCTGAATTTTGTATCGCGATATCTTTAATCCTTATGGATTATAAGCAGAAGTTCCTCAAATGTTTTTCTTGGCATTCTTAAATACTCAAAAAAGTGTTTTTAATTTTTTTTCACTCGTTTATACAACACAAAATAGTCACTTTCATGAATTCCAGAACTCCATAGAGGATCTTGCCAATATTGACGACAATATTTTCTCTTCTTTATATCGCGTTTGGTTTCATTTCATAAATTCATGAACTGTTTTTTTTGCCAGCACCACAGAAATGCAGCTAAGAGAGCTGCTAAATGAGGCGGAGCGGCGGCGAAAAGCGGACGCGGCGGCGCGGCGGCGGGATAGTGAGACGCGTGCTGAATATAACAACAGGCTCTCGCAAATGCAGGGCTACCGGGACCGGCGGTAAGTGCCGGAGGCTGGGGTCGCCGGTTCCGGTAACGGTAAGTCTGTAGTCTGGCTTTTATACCAGCGAACGAATAAATCATAAGAAGCCTAACTAGCGTCGGAAAATGGCCCCACGGATGACGCACTTATGACTGGTTTGTTTACGTTGGATTGACTGGTACAAGCGTTGGATTGACGGACAACGCTGTACTGACGGGCAGGGGTTTCTTCTAGTAATGAAACACTTCTTGAGTCTTCAAAGCCGGGGAGAGAGACGGCCAGGGATTTCTTCTTAGCACTTGTAGCTTGCTGGATCGAATAATGCCAATACGGCGCAATGTATCGCCTTATATTTCGATCCGTGCCTCCCCCTCTCCTGCCGCAACACTTTATTATTATTAATTTTGTTTACATTACACAATTAAGACTTAAACACTAAAAAACACTAACGTAATTTCCGTTTCAACAGTAACGTTAACAGCAGTGTTTCTTCGTCGGAATCCATGACTTTTATTTGATAATCGAACAATTTAACCCAACTTTCGACAACCTGCAAATTATCGTACTTTTGCGTACCATAGTACTCATTGTATTGTACATCGTACCGGAGGCCAAATTATCGTACATGTACGATAACTATCGTACGTCTGGCAACCCTGGACGCGGTGGGTTGCGTGCTCTGTCCGTCGCAGTGACGCTGCGTGGGCGCCGACAAGACGCTCCGACGCTCAAAAAAAATACCCGATGTATCGTTATTGAACGAATACAATGTAAACGAAAAATCGCATTCTTGTGCATACGCGCCTTAACACGAAGCCCTCGGTTTATTTTAAATTACTTACAATTACGATAACATTATGATTTTTTTTTATCCAATGTATCGCTGTTAGACGAATACGATGCCGTTAAAAACGTAAAATCGCATTTTTGCGCATACGCCCCTTTAACATGAAGCTCTCGATATGTTGTACTGGCTAAATATCTTCAAGCATAAATAATTATGGTTTGTCAACTTTGACATGAATACCATAGCAAGAAAGCATACATGAAAATGCATTCAAATAACGTGGGTAGTCTTTTTGAAATAACTTATAAAGTAATCCTGAAGGAGATGAAGACGTACATTCTTCAATTGTTCAAAAATAATATTGGGATATCAGATAGACAACGAGTAAGTATCCCACTTTTAATTTGCTATTTAAAAACCAAAAACGCATTAAATATTATTACACATTTTATATTATTGTTCCAGATAATAATGATACATAATAAGTTTTCATCGTTAAACCTGCCAATGATAATTAAGAAAAAGATGTACTTCGATGCAATGTGGGTTTGGTGTATAACTGTTCAACCAGGGGTAAAACCTACATTCATTTGCCGTGACTGTGGGCACTCTAAGAATAATCACTTAAAAAAAGAAGTTACATTTAATGAATTATTTTGCGAGGTTTGCCTCAATTGCTTAATATAAAATCTGAGAGGCCTTTAAGTAAATATTAATTTATTATACTTAATAGTCGTGTTTAACTCATTGGTAGTATGTAGTAGTACCTTGATTAAAAATTTATATTTCTGGATGTAAATTACTGAAATAATCATACAATTTAACAATACGACAAAGCAAAACCAATTCGAAGAAACAAATAAACGAGTGTATTGACACTGACAGGTATTACCGGTAATGGTTTTGAAGGGTGACATTTCAAATACAGGTATTGTTGTCAAATGGCAAAATCGCTAATATACGTGAATAGCGTTATTGATTATACCGGTAATCAAAGCTTTAGTGAAATAAATAGCGATATAGAACTATAACCGGTTATACCTAATTTAAAACCGGTATTCAGAATACCGGTAACGATCCCTGCCTCAATGTAATAACTAGTCTCTCTTCAGGTGAAATTGACATTCTGAATTTTGTATCGCGATATCTTTAATCCTTATGGATTATAAGCAGAAGTTCCTCAAATGTTTTTCTTGGCATTCTTAAATACTCAAAAAAGTGTTTTTAATTTTTTTTCACTCGTTTATACAACACAAAATAGTCACTTTCATGAATTCCAGAACTCCATAGAGGATCTTGCCAATATTGACGACAATATTTTCTCTTCTTTATATCGCGTTTGGTTTCATTTCATAAATTCATGAACTGTTTTTTTTGCCAGCACCACAGAAATGCAGCTAAGAGAGCTGCTAAATGAGGCGGAGCGGCGGCGAAAAGCGGACGCGGCGGCGCGGCGGCGGGATAGTGAGACGCGTGCTGAATATAACAACAGGCTCTCGCAAATGCAGGGCTACCGGGACCGGCGGTAAGTGCCGGAGGCTGGGGTCGCCGGTTCCGGTAACGGTAAGTCTGTAGTCTGGCTTTTATACCAGCGAACGAATAAATCATAAGAAGCCTAACTAGCGTCGGAAAATGGCCCCACGGATGACGCACTTATGACTGGTTTGTTTACGTTGGATTGACTGGTACAAGCGTTGGATTGACGGACAACGCTGTACTGACGGGCAGGGGTTTCTTCTAGTAATGAAACACTTCTTGAGTCTTCAAAGCCGGGGAGAGAGACGGCCAGGGATTTCTTCTTAGCACTTGTAGCTTGCTGGATCGAATAATGCCAATACGGCGCAATGTATCGCCTTATATTTCGATCCGTGCCTCCCCCTCTCCTGCCGCAACACTTTATTATTATTAATTTTGTTTACATTACACAATTAAGACTTAAACACTAAAAAACACTAACGTAATTTCCGTTTCAACAGTAACGTTAACAGCAGTGTTTTTTCGTCGGAATCCATGACTTTTATTTGATAATCGAACAATTTAACCCAACTTTCGACAACCTGCAAATTATCGTACTTTTGCGTACCATAGTACTCATTGTATTGTACATCGTACCGGAGGCCAAATTATCGTACATGTACGATAACTATCGTACGTCTGGCAACCCTGGACGCGGTGGGTTGCGTGCTCTGTCCGTCGCAGTGACGCTGCGTGGGCGGCGACAAGACGCTCCGACGCTCAAAAA
Source organism: Apotomis capreana (assembly GCA_947623375.1). Classification (NCBI taxonomy): domain Eukaryota; kingdom Metazoa; phylum Arthropoda; class Insecta; order Lepidoptera; family Tortricidae; genus Apotomis; species Apotomis capreana. The sequence goes on from OX392498.1 coordinate 29,581,157, forward strand.
AAATACCCGATGTATCGTTATTGAACGAATACAATGTAAACGAAAAATCGCATTCTTGTGCATACGCGCCTTAACACGAAGCCCTCGGTTTATTTTAAATTACTTACAATTACGATAACATTATGATTTTTTTTTATCCAATGTATCGCTGTTAGACGAATACGATGCCGTTAAAAACGTAAAATCGCATTTTTGCGCATACGCCCCTTTAACATGAAGCTCTCGATATGTTGTACTGGCTAAATATCTTCAAGCATAAATAATTATGGTTTGTCAACTTTGACATGAATACCATAGCAAGAAAGCATACATGAAAATGCATTCAAATAACGTGGGTAGTCTTTTTGAAATAACTTATAAAGTAATCCTGAAGGAGATGAAGACGTACATTCTTCAATTGTTCAAAAATAATATTGGGATATCAGATAGACAACGAGTAAGTATCCCACTTTTAATTTGCTATTTAAAAACCAAAAACGCATTAAATATTATTACACATTTTATATTATTGTTCCAGATAATAATGATACATAATAAGTTTTCATCGTTAAACCTGCCAATGATAATTAAGAAAAAGATGTACTTCGATGCAATGTGGGTTTGGTGTATAACTGTTCAACCAGGGGTAAAACCTACATTCATTTGCCGTGACTGTGGGCACTCTAAGAATAATCACTTAAAAAAAGAAGTTACATTTAATGAATTATTTTGCGAGGTTTGCCTCAATTGCTTAATATAAAATCTGAGAGGCCTTTAAGTAAATATTAATTTATTATACTTAATAGTCGTGTTTAACTCATTGGTAGTATGTAGTAGTACCTTGATTAAAAATTTATATTTCTGGATGTAAATTACTGAAATAATCATACAATTTAACAATACGACAAAGCAAAACCAATTCGAAGAAACAAATAAACGAGTGTATTGACACTGACAGGTATTACCGGTAATGGTTTTGAAGGGTGACATTTCAAATACAGGTATTGTTGTCAAATGGCAAAATCGCTAATATACGTGAATAGCGTTATTGATTATACCGGTAATCAAAGCTTTAGTGAAATAAATAGCGATATAGAACTATAACCGGTTATACCTAATTTAAAACCGGTATTCAGAATACCGGTAACGATCCCTGCCTCAATGTAATAACTAGTCTCTCTTCAGGTGAAATTGACATTCTGAATTTTGTATCGCTATATCTTTAATCCTTATGGATTATAAGCAGAAGTTCCTCAAATGTTTTTCTTGGCATTCTTAAATACTCAAAAAAGTGTTTTTAATTTTTTTTCACTCGTTTATACAACACAAAATAGTCACTTTCATGAATTCCAGAACTCCATAGAGGATCTTGCCAATATTGACGACAATATTTTCTCTTCTTTATATCGCGTTTGGTTTCATTTCATAAATTCATGAACTGTTTTTTTTGCCAGCACCACAGAAATGCAGCTAAGAGAGCTGCTAAATGAGGCGGAGCGGCGGCGAAAAGCGGACGCGGCGGCGCGGCGGCGGGATAGTGAGACGCGTGCTGAATATAACAACAGGCTCTCGCAAATGCAGGGCTACCGGGACCGGCGGTAAGTGCCGGAGGCTGGGGTCGCCGGTTCCGGTAACGGTAAGTCTGTAGTCTGGCTTTTATACCAGCGAACGAATAAATCATAAGAAGCCTAACTAGCGTCGGAAAATGGCCCCACGGATGACGCACTTATGACTGGTTTGTTTACGTTGGATTGACTGGTACAAGCGTTGGATTGACGGACAACGCTGTACTGACGGGCAGGGGTTTCTTCTAGTAATGAAACACTTCTTGAGTCTTCAAAGCCGGGGAGAGAGACGGCCAGGGATTTCTTCTTAGCACTTGTAGCTTGCTGGATCGAATAATGCCAATACGGCGCAATGTATCGCCTTATATTTCGATCCGTGCCTCCCCCTCTCCTGCCGCAACACTTTATTATTATTAATTTTGTTTACATTACACAATTAAGACTTAAACACTAAAAAACACTAACGTAATTTCCGTTTCAACAGTAACGTTAACAGCAGTGTTTCTTCGTCGGAATCCATGACTTTTATTTGATAATCGAACAATTTAACCCAACTTTCGACAACCTGCAAATTATCGTACTTTTGCGTACCATAGTACTCATTGTATTGTACATCGTACCGGAGGCCAAATTATCGTACATGTACGATAACTATCGTACGTCTGGCAACCCTGGACGCGGTGGGTTGCGTGCTCTGTCCGTCGCAGTGACGCTGCGTGGGCGCCGACAAGACGCTCCGACGCTCGACAGTTGACACTGACGTCGAGGAGGCGCCGCAGCGTCGCGTCGGCGCTGCGGGAGCGCGGCGTCGACGCCGCGCGGGCGTTGGTGAGACGTCGACGTTCGGGAGACGCTAGATGTGGGGGAGCCCTTAGCCGGTGGCTGACTCTGCATCGACTTAGAAATTTTAATTCTTTGTAAATGTGTAACTATTGCAACGGTGTAAATAATTTTTAATGACTTTGTTTTACTATTATATTATTATTATTAATATCACATTTTACTTACATATTTAGCGAATCGTTTTAAACGTAATCTTTCTACATAATAAATATATTTTTTCAGTTAGATGTTGTAAAATTCTATGTACTTGAGCAAGTAAACCTGCCGAAATATATGCAGGTCGTATTGTTGCGCGATGTCCTTCCGCATTATGCAGGTGCAGGAGCAAGAAATTGCACTTTTGGAAATCTGCTCAACATGTGGCACAAGTAGTAATCAAGAGAGCACAGTTATGTTAAGTGATTTGTATTGTAGTTATTGTGCAGGCAAACTTTTAACTTTCACAAACACATGCACATAACAATCGATATAGAATTGATAAGATTGTATGTATGTATTAAATATACAAAACATGTGTCACTCGATAAAATATGTCAGCGTCTAACGAATCTATCCGTAATTGCAGTAGTTGCAACAAACAATTTTGTAAAATAAAAGGTGCAAAAAAAACTTTATTGTCTTCAGCCGATATTAAATTCTTTTCGGATACTTCGCTACAGACTTTTCAACTTGGTGACATCATATGTTCTTCTTGCCGCACTTGAATGTCGAATGCGTTCGAAACACATTTACGGCGACTGTGGTTGAATAGACTTTGATCAGGTTTAAATAATCTTGATAGAATTGACCATTAATTAAATGTGATGAGCAATATCTATTTTCTGTTGGAATATAAATATTTCTTGATGTAGTGGCATATGAAGCAGTACCTGTGAGTAGACTGTCCGTGGAAGTGGTAACTCTATCCTTTCAACTACGTAAATTTCCCTTAGACGCATAATGCCCTAATTTCAATCAGTCGCGGTCTGCGGGCGGTTGGACCAACATACCGAACTCTTGACGTCTTACGAATTAAAATCGCAAAATGTCTCTGAACAACAGCGAACAGCTTAAAACAATACTCGCGAGTGTACTTAAACCAATTGAACAGAAAATCAGTGAAATATTTAAAAAACTAGATAATCTAAACAGTGATTTGAGTGAATTAAAATCTGTTATCGTAACGAAAAACCAAGGGAGTTCATCAGCTAAAATGGTCGACAAACGTCAATCGAGCACTGCGCCTGCGCCGCTGAAATCGGACGCATCTACACCAACTAGCCGTCCTGCTTCCTCACATGCACCAGCCCGCACACAGCGACCGGCTGCCGTGCGAACAAAAGAGAGAATTGCTTCCCAGTCTAAACAAACGACGCGGACGAAGCAAATCAGTCACCCAGCGAAAGATGAACCGCTACAAAAAATGGCCGCCGATCAAAATATAACTACGAGTGCAAATCATTGCACGAATACTCCAAAGACTAACGACTTTCAACCTGAGCCGATTGATACGACAGCAGATCTAACAACCGATCCTAAATCCAATGTAACGATCGACAGCGACTGGGAGACCGTAAATAGTCGCAAAAATCGGCGAAAAAATCGTAAATCCACCGTGTTGATTAAGGGAACTGCAACCGATACATCCTTAGAAGGTGTGATCGTCCATAGGTACCTTCATGGATGTTATTTTAATAAGAACTCAACACCTGAAAGTGTTATAAATTATTTAAAAAATATTCACGATGGAGTTGAATATACGGTGGACAAAATACAATCTAAACGTGACAGTTACAACTCTTTTAAAATCGGTATTCCAGCAGCCGTTTATGATAAGTTTCTTTCGACATCGGTTTGGCCGATAAATACCACCATCTCCGAATGGCAGCCGTTTCTCCGCCCAGGGAGACCCAGTCTCCCCACAACAACCGGCCTTCAAACCAAGGCGGACCCCAGCAAAAAACAGGTTAACATACTACACTTAAACATAAACAGACTAGCTAACAAAACCTACAAACTGGAAAGTGAACTCCAGTTACGTAAAAACATCGAGGTATTATGTTTATCTGAACACTGGCTAGAATCCAATCAAATAACATCAGTAAATATACTGAACTACCAGCTCCGGGCCCACTACTGCCGACCCTCGCGGATGGGTGGAGGCGTTTGCATATACGCGAGACCTGACATCCTGACCATGGAGCGCAAGGAAGTGCAAGACCTATCATTCGAAATGCAATTTGAAGTGTGTGCTATCGAGTGCGTCGGCCTTGACCTCATTGTAGTTTGCATATATAGACCACCTAGCGGTGAAATATCGTTTTATTTAGCTAAGTTAATTGAATTATTGAATTTAAAAATAATTAAAAATAATAATGTAATAATACTAGGTGACATAAATATAGACTTATTAATTAATTGTAGCAGTAGTAAGAATTTGCTTGATACAATAAAATCTAATGGGTTTAAAAGCCTCGTTGGCGTACCAACGAGGTTAACAAAGACCTCGAAAACATGCATCGATCACGCATATACTAATATACCTAAACGTGACATTAGTGAAATACAGTGTAATGACATTCACTTATCTGACCACTTGTATATAAATATAATTGTTAATATTAATAATAAGATCCCATCAAAATGTCATGTTTTAAAAAGAAAGTTTTCAGATTGCAACAAACAGGACTTCGCTCGAAGCCTCGATTTGTATAATTGGGAATCTATTTTGTCAAAAAGTAATTGTCCTAGTGAAAGGATCGAATTATTATTAAATGTATTAAAACACTATTTTGAAGTGCATTTTCCTGTTAAGTACCACCCTGTAAAAGTGTCGAACGATGTTTGGATCAATGAACGCGTAAAAAGTAAACGTAGTAACATACGTAAACTCAAGGTTAAACTTTCACACAATCCTAATGATGTGGAGTCACTCTCTGAACTTCATAAACTGGAACCCTTATATTGGAACCTTTTAAAAGACGTACGTGGTGACTACATAAATAACAAAATAACTCAAAACAAAAGCGACAACATGAGCCGATGCATCTGGCGAATAATATCCGATGAAACATGCAAAACCAACAACAAAGGGAACCGCGCAATCGACATCCTTGTGAGCGGGTCGGAGGGAGACTGCGCGGGCGCACGGGCAGCCGCGGCCGCCGCGCGGCTCAATTCTTACTACGTCCACCCAAACGTAAACAATGTAAAACCTTGCACTACTACTGCACTAGAGTACCTACGAGTACATGCGTATTTAGATAAACCACCCCCACCTTTTGTTTTTATCCCGTTTAACTTAAGTGAAATGATAGTCACCTTAAAAAGAATTAAACGTAAATCTTCAAAGGATATAAACGATATGTCGACTTATATTCTCGATTGTCTACCTCCTATAGTTATATCTCTGTTACTATTCTTATTTAACGATTGTGTCAGTTCAGGTGTCTATCCTGACATTTTAAAATTAATAAAGGTGCAGCCAATTTATAAGGGTAAGGGCGAGTTGCACTCACTCAAATCCTATCGACCGATATCGCTGGTACCCATTATTTCAAAGGTTTTCGAGAGACTGCTAAGTGACAGACTGATGCAGCATTTTACCTCCAATAGACTTTTAAACACTCAGCAGTATGCCTACCAGCCAGGTCGGTCGACGACGGACGCCGCTCGTGACGTAGTGACGCGAGTGTTAGGACATCTCGAGAGCGCGCAGCAGGTGGCTGCCATATTTTGCGACTTGTCCCGCGCCTTCGAGATGATCGACCACTCGCTCCTTCTAACTAAGCTGTCGCAGTATGGCATTACCGGTACGTTTCTCGAAACAATGACATCGTTTTTAAAAAACCGTAAACAGAGTACTTACGTCCTTAACTCTAAGTCAAATTTGGAATCCACAGGAAACTGTGCAGTCCCCCAAGGTTCCGTCGCCGGAAACAACCTATTTCTAATTCTGGTAAATGATATAACAGCAGCTTGTCCAGACCATGAATATATTATGTTCGCAGATGACACATGTATCATAGTCCACGCGGATAACTTTCAAAATTTACAATCTAAACTCTGTCACGTAACAAGTTTAATCGCCAAATGGTTCTCTGCCAATGGCATGCTAATAAATCTCGATAAAACAAATATAATCCATTTTCAACTAAAAAATACAAATAAAAATAAACTTGATATTGTAGTAAATGACACCCAAATACCACAGGTAGACACGGTAAAGTACCTGGGATTCCAAATTGACTCGGGATTAACGTGGGCCCCGCACATTCAATCCACTTGCGACAGATTAGCCTCAGCCTGTTTTGCGTTGTCCAGACTTGCACCTAGTTTATCAGTTGAGAACCTAAAGACCGCCTACTATGGATACTTCCACTCGATACTCTCTCAGGGTGTCGACCTTTGGGGTACAGCTGCTGATCGTGATAGACTGTTCAGAATGCAAAAGCGTGCCCTTCGTATAATCGATAGCAAACCCGCCGACTACCCTGCACAATCTCTTTTCCAACGTCATAAAATACTAACGTTACCATGTATGTATATACTGACCGCCTGTACTTATGTCAGAGCAAACATACACATGTACAAATCTAGTGCACCTACCCGCAGTGGCCCAGCCCGCAGGTCGCCTGTTCTGCTCACTCCGAAATGCCGGCTCGCGAAATCACGAAAGGCACTCCACATCATGGGACCAAAACTTTACAACTCATTACCGACTGACTTAAAAGAATCGAACAGTAACACCACATTCATCAAAAAGTTAAAATCCTTACTAATAAAACAGGCATATTACGCAATCGATGAGTTTTTATTATCCATGCGTAGCGGTCATTGATCCTAACATCGTATTGAACAGGGCCCTAAAGGTACCTAATACTTTTATTTATTTATAACTTAGCATGTATTGTTATTGTTATGAAAAATCTAATTTTAATAATAATCTAATTTAACCTAATTTAAAAAATTATGACATGTAAAATGTATTAATTTTTACCAATAAAAATCTGTATCTGTATCTGTATCTGTAATTTACGAACGCAAAATGTCCTAAACGCAAAATTTCTACTAGTAACACTAAATGCGACGGTTTCATCTTCACTTCACTGCTTGAATCGCTTCTAGTAGTAAATCACTGATGCAAGCTTGAACTTGAGGTTACAATTGATGGTTTATTACGATAGGTTTTAAACGAAGATATAATCTACAAGTTGGTTTTTGAGATGGAAATAGCGATTTTTACGTTTTTTTTAAATGTGCATACCTCTGTAACTATATGTCCTAGAAACAAAATATAAAATGGAGAATATAGTAAATTTAACTCTCTATAACACTGTCTAAGCTTTTTTCTAGCTAAAATGCTCCTAAAGGAAGATATGAGCAAAAATATGAAGAAAGTTCCGGTTTTTTCAATACGGCGGCGATTGTGCATTTTGCATTTTAAACACTCGCTAACCATCCTAGACAACATATTAAAAATTCAAAACTACCGGACCGTTTGTAAGGTCACCCATAATACTCTGTATTCACCGAACTATATTGACAATAACACAACGGAACATGCAAAAAATCTTTTTAATGCGGGTAATGCTTTGATACTCGTTTGTGATGGCACATATGTATACCACCAAAAAAGTACCAACAATGAGTATCAACGAAAATCATATTCCGGTCAGAAGAAAACACATTTATGCAAGCCGTTCACAACATGTACCACAGATGGTTTCGTTGTCGATATGTTGGGACATGTCCACGCTACTGAGAACGATGCAAGCATTATGCGGAAAGTCATAACCAGTTTGAAAAATCTTATAAGACACGGCGACATATTTGTCTTACATAGGGGCTTCCGGGAGTTCCGGGACGTAGTAGGTTTTTTAGAATTGAATGGTTACCGAGTAATTATGCCCGCTCTCAAAGGACAACGTAAACAGCTGACCTCCGAAGAAGCCAATGAGTCTCGGTATGTTACAAAAGTTCGTTGGTTCGTGAAAGCAGATGGTGCATTAAAACAAAAATATAAACAACTGGACCAGGCATTTGATAACAAAATGCTTGATAAACTTCAAAGCTAGTGCCGCATAGCTTCATGTTTTTTGAACCGTTTTGGAAAACCTTTAATTTCGGACAACAATATGGCCACCGCGATTTTTGAGAGAATGTGCATCAAAAAATACGATCATAATGTTTTAGCTGCCATAGTGGAAGAAAAAGGTCTATTACGAAAAAAACTCCCTTTTCAAAGCTTTTTAGCTCATGGCGTTTCAGATTTTCCGCAATTAACGGGGTACGATATGAAACTTTTATTCACAGACACTTAGCAGTACGACCAAGCTATTCCATATTTAGCAGAGGTTTTGTATGAAACAAGCAACATATGTCATATGTTAAAGACCAAACAAAAACACTCGCGTCATATAACAAAAAAGCAGCACAAATGGTTTGTAATGTATAATCCCGGCAAAAGTTGTATTGATGCAATTGAAAAGTATTGCTGTGAATGTGCTAATGGATTAAGGACGGTAGGCTATTGTTGTCACATTGCAGCTATTGTATATTATTTGTTATATGGCAGAAATTTATAAAAAATCCCGCGTCCTAATCTCAAACTGAGCCCTTTATTTAAAAACAGGTATATTGCCACCGAAAGTGACGGCGATAGCGATTAGGGTGTGTTAAGTAGTAAAAGCATTCTAAGTATCTGTTATAACGTATAAATAAAGTCATGTACACATTTTCGTTGTAATTTTTTATTTATATACACGGAAGTACAGCTTAAAACTCGAAAAACATGTTTATTATTAATGTAGGTATGGTATATGAGCCCTCTATAAGCTGCCCGCCTGAAATTCAAGAACTCCTGAAAGTAGTTTTCAGTTTCCACAGAGTTTCAAAGAAATAATCGCTCTTGCAAAGTTGTCACAAAGTTTGTTGTCACAACTTTGCAAGAGCGATTATTTTATTTCTATACGATCAGTTTAAGCGGACACCTGGTGTCCCAAGTAGGTTAAGTATATAATGAATGTCACAAGTAGGTTAGTGTCACAAACAAGCAATGAAATCGAAAAACGCTAACCAATGGAGAGACGCAATAAATAAAGATCTCGAGCAAATTAAGGAATATAATACGTGGACGGGGGTCGAAAATATTCCTGAACGAGCTCCTGCAGTCAGCTCGTAATGGGTTTTTAAGAAAACGGGCGAAGACTTGTATAAGGCGAGGGTAGTAGCGCGAGGTTTCGAACAAAATTGTAGTAGTGACTAAACAGTATATGCTCCGGTAGCTAGGCTTAATACGTTTCGTATTTTTAATGTGTAGCGACCAAATTGAATAAATCAAGCAGATGCTTGCAATGGGTTTCAAACAGTCTGAGAAAGTCTTTTGTTTGCTTTCGAAATGTGATGGACAAGGCCGGATTTAGGGGAGGGCAACCGGAGCGACGGCCCCGGGGCCTCCACAAAAGAGGGGCCCCCACAAGAGACCGAAAAAAAAATCGGACTAGTAAACTGTAGTAAACAACTTTGCCTTTCATATTTTTTTCGCGTTTTACCGTCCATTAGGCGCAAATTGCATTTCATTTAACATAATATGTTATGGAGGAGACATTGATTATTTTTTTAATAATAAATAAATAAATTGGAATACGAAATTAAATTGAAAAATACACGTACAAAATTTTTATTCATCTAAATGTTAATATTTTTAAGATAGTCGCTAAAGGTACGGTACCGCAAACGTAAACATTCGGAGGTCGGAAAGTGAACATAATTATACGAGTGTTTGAAAAACTTTCACTTTCCAACCTCCATATGTTTACGTTTGTCGTACCTTTAGCCACAGTATTTTTTTTATGTTGCATTTTATCATATTTTCATATCATTATATTCATTAATGTCTGCTTGATTTAAACACATTGAAATCAGGAAACAATGATTTTTTGAAAATTTAAACATAAATATTTATATATTTGATTTAGTTTATAAACTAAATCATTCTACAACTAATTAAAAAAATTGCATGGGAAGAATTAGAAAAAATCCCAAGTATATTTTATCAATTTATTATTTTTGTAATAAGTAATCAAATTGTTGATAAGTTAAGAAAAAACGAGTCAGACATCTGCTGTAGTCGTACTCATATCAATTTATCGGTAAAAAAAAATTAGATATCGGCTTATTTTAATATCATAAAATGGGATGTATTATTAATAGTGATTTGCAATAAAGTGTACTGTTAATTGGGAACAAACATATTTATAAAATAAATTTTCGTATGTTTCAAAACAAACATAAATTGGGGCTTTCAAAATTTATTTTATATCTGGCTCAGTTGTTATTAATAAAATGAATTATTATGTTTTGCTAAATAATGTAATACATATTTATTTATTGAACAACAAACAATTTACAATAGATAAACCTACAGAAATTAAAATACTAACTATAAACTAAGAACTTAACTAATTAAAATAAAAGGCTAAAACAGATTAGATTTAATATTAAAAACACTAAATAATAATTATTTGTACTTTCTTTCGTTGAACATATCGTTATGATTACAAAAAAAATGAAAGTTGTATGTCTGTTTGTCTATCGCAACCACACTATTTTATTTTCTCGATTATTAATGCCAAACTTTCGGTCCTAGTTTAAAATCCTAAAAAAACAACGGGAGATTCAACAGTAAATGGAAATGTGATCGATATTATCCAAGATCATCCTGAGGCTGAGGTTGCATCAGGCGACACCACACAATTTTCTATAACTGAATATCAGACCCAAGAGAAAGCAGAATTTTGCGGTTTCAAAAATGACATAGGTCTTTGGCATATTTTTCACAGTACAGAACAATACAGAATTCTGATCAAAAAATTATCGAAGAAAAAAAACGGATAGTTTTACGTCTTGAAAAAGCTTAGTGACACTCATTGCTCTTGTCAAGCTGAAGCTACGAAAGCCATAGTCGACGGCTATTCGAAAATCGAAGAAGCTCTAACCAGCATATCTTCCGATAAAGAGCAAAAAGACATCGCGAGGAATGAAGCAGCGCACCTCCTACAGAAGATGCGTAGTCTCGAAACCGCTTTATTTGCAATCTTTTGGAACGATATCTTGGAGCGATTCAACGCTACAAGCAAGATGTTGCAAGACCCCAAAATGATTCTTGAATCAGCAATGCGTGCATTAGAATCATTGAAATCATTCGTGGAATCCAAAAGAAACGATTTTGATAAATACGAGGAAGCTGCCAATAAAATATCTCAGACTGATGAATACGTACAATCACGCACCAGAACGAGAAACGTAAGGCTGAATCCGCTCGATTACGGGAAAGCACAAGAGGCAAATCTGTCACCGAAGGAAATATACAAAGTATCAGCCTTTATCCCAGTGGTCGACCAGCTATGTGTTTCTCTTACCGAAAGATTGCATGCCTATGAAGCTATACGTTCAAAATTTGGATTTTTTAATCACATTGAGAAGATGGATGCTGAAAAATTGTAGGGATATTTGTAGGCATTGGTGATAGTTTATCAGGATGATTTAGAACCTAGTCTTGGCAATGAGTTGGTTCAATTTGTAGCTTTAATTGACTCATACAAAAAGGACTATGGAAGAGACCAATGTCCGGAACTAATTTACTGCCAAATTCTCGAAGATCAAAATTTCAGAGCTACATTCCCAAACCTTGAAATTGCATTAAGAATGTATTTAGTTTTGATGGTATCAAATTGCACTGGAAAGCGCTCATTTTCAAAAATTAAAATTATAAAAAATAGGCTTCGAACCACGATGGGACAAAACCGTTCATGTTTCGAATTATATTTATATGTTCGTTAAATAATAAAATAATTTATACTTGGTTTCACAATAAATTATTTATTGGAAAACTCGACTGAAAAAAATTAATCATTTTATTTGGAAAATAATTCGGGGCCCAAGGGGCCTCCACTCCTTTGTTGCCCCGAGGCCTCCACACCTCTAAATCCGGCCCTGGTGATGGAAAATCCAAAACTTAGTTATTGTTGTATATGGATGACATATTGTATTTTGGCACGTGTATGAAAGAGACTTCGAAATTCCGAGATAGATTATGTAAATCTCTTAAGATTAAAGATATGGGGAAAATAAATAAATGTTTGGGCGTTGATGTGCAGCAGAACTTAAAAGAGAAGTGGACGATAATCTCTCAAAAAGACTATGTAAACAAATTGTTGATTACCTACGGCATGTCTGGTCTGAATGTAAACCGTTATCGTTACCAATTCATAAAAACTTTGATTTTCATGTGTTGAAAAGGAAAGTTCAGAAAGCGTGGAGTTAGAGCACAAATGCAGAACTTTGATTGGGAGTCTGGCGTACTTGTCAGCAAGTACGAGGCCCGATGTTTGTGCGGCTGTAGCGATTTTAAGTAGGTATCAAATTTGTGCATCTGCTTTATTGTATAAACTACTTTGGAACGGTTTGTTTGTGTTTGAAATATGAGTGTAAGGAGAAACATGCTGTAGGATATGTGGATAGTGATTGGGGAAGGAGTGAGGACCGCAAGTCAACCACTGGTTGCTGTTTCAGGTTATTCGGTGATGCCATCGTATGGTTTACAAAAAAACAGCAATCGTTTACTTTGCCCTCTACCGAGGCTGAGTTTGTTGCTTTGAGTCATGCGACGAACGAGGCTTGTTTGCTCAGGGATATACTAGCTGAATTTGACATCAGTATAGGTACAATCACTATGTATATGAGGATAACCAGTTCACTATCAAGATGGGTAATTTGATTTGCACGTCTAGGGATCACCTAGAGATCAAACAAAGCTTTGTTAAAGAGAAAATGGCTAAAAGCATTGTATTTTTTTATTAAATTATATAACTACTGATCAGCAGTTGGCCAAAGCTTTGGGTGGAGTAGGGAGCAGTTTACAAAGATTAGAGACATGTTGTTATTTAATTTTTGAATTGACAAACATCATATCTTTAAGAATACAATTTTATTACTTTTCTGAATTCTGCTTAGAAAGATGAAGTCCGTCTCCGTTTTTATATTTTTTCTGAGATAACTATTTATTTTAAAAGCTTTTATTTAACTTGCAATGTATGTATGTAAGTATCAATCACGCTAAAATGGCTTATCGGATTAAGATCTGTATCGCTCAGAAGTGACACCAATCGGCGACCGGGGATTACAGCCCGCGAGCTGCGTGCTTTTTTTGTCAGTCACTTCGCCCCGGGCGATAACTTGTGAGAAGATTCAGAATGTTGTATCATGAAGCCTTGTGGACGTCAGCTGCGACTCCGTTGGTGGGTTGACCAGCAGTAGCCTCCCAACACGTAACAAAAGAAATGTTATTTGCCCCGATCAGGGATCGGACATTCGAGGCTTGACGTTCGAGGAACGAGGATACGGAGACAGGACATTCGGGGAATTGGACATTGGAGGTCAGAAGAGTCCTGACACTAATAAGTTTAAACTTAATTTAGCAAAGAAAGACATGAATGAAATTGTATGTGTTGCCAGTTTTTTAGGTCTGAAAAATAGTGCTGTGGCGCAAGCGGTACAAACCGAAAAAAAATGTACGCACTTTATTTTGTTGACATAAGTGTCAGTCATATAATTTTATTATAGTGTGATAAACTGATAGATTTGGGTAAAACCACAGATTATATACAAGTTACTACGTGTAAAACGAAGTTAACCGGACTATCTAGTTCTGAGTAAAAAACATCAGTTGTATTATTAGGCCTAAGCTTAATTGTTGTATTTCTTTTCATCAGGTTTTAGCTTTGCAATTCGTTTTATACACTTTGTCGACACGTTCCATTCGTGCATTCCAAGAAGTAATATGTAAATTACTCAGGTCAAAAATTATTTACTAAACTTTGACAAAAGGAAGAACGGAAGTGCTCGGGCCAGGCTGAAACCGAGTGTTCCATTCTTAAATAATATCCTCCCCACATGTTGACCAAGAAAGGTGGAACCATTGTCAGAACACTCGGAAGTTCTGACCGAAAACAAAGGTATCCCATGTGTACCTGAACCCGGAGCAGAGGCATACAAGTAAGACACACTTATTGTAGACAAAAGTGTGTCTACAAACTGTAAGAGTGCATCAGTAGACCAACTTGAAGAGGAAGAAACTACAAAGGAAACCCCGTGATAATTTTAGATTCACATCTGAGTTCTCTGAAACAGAGTTGGGAAGCAGTTTTTGTTACACTTAAAAAACCCTATCATTGCATAGGTAGGTATACCACACAATTGTTTTTGTATAATAAGTACCCCGAGGAAAACTGCAAGGTGCCATATTTACATATAATCATCGTATTGTATAAAATAAAGAACAATGATTCCTTTACCAAAATTCGAGTTATCTTTGAAATCTCCTTGAATATCCTTATACGATTATTCCAGCGTCTAAAAAAAACGGTTTTCATGTAGTTGCTATTCAAACGAATAATAATAAAACAAATAATACCGGCTCCGTAGGCAGGTGCTTACAAACTGCGCCAACCGCGTCGTCGAATTATTGTATCGATCTTTATGTCCATTTATATCCCTTATCCTTCAAATCATTTATATTTTCTGACCTATGAAAATTTACGGTGCACTAAAATAAGTGTTATAATAGGGATAACTAAGTCTAAGTTATCCCTATGGGATGTGTGGGAGTTGGAACTTTTCATTCTCAGTATAATATTGTGCAGAAAGCTAAACAAATGTCCTCCGGAGTCATCTGTGTTTAGTGGGGAATGCTTTGGGATTCTAAAGCGTTCAGAGTATATTCTATTAGCTGGGCTAAAACGCTCTATAGTTTTCTCCGATTCCCGTCGTTCTTTTTAAGCCTTATTCTCTAGTCCTTTTGCATCCAAACTCCACCCTTTGGTGTTCATAATCATGGAAGCTATTAACTAATGCAACATTATATGCTTTGATATTGTTTTGGCCTGGATCCCAATTCAGGCATTTTAGGAAATAAAAAAGGTGGACATGACTGCTTAGGAATCTGTGATTGTTCTTTATCTTCGATCTCTCATACTAAGACGTAATTTTTAAAATCTTGGAGCTGTCGCTGGAGGAATTAGTAAAAGAGAAGGGTTTAAGTATGATTGATTCAAGCGGATATTCCTAGAAAGGCATGGTTTGCTAACACCAGTTTAAGTAAAATGGTAACTTCTTCCATAATCCGTATGAGAATTGGTCATTGTAGCTGACCTGCCCGCTTGTCTAAACTCAGGATACGGGATTCCTCGATTTGTGAATGCGGTTTAGATGAAGGTGATTTTAAATCATATATTTTTAGCCTGCCCACTCTGTGTTGTTGTGCGGGTGTCTTATTTTTTACATATCGTATTTTTTATGTTCTACTAGAAGGTGCCCACAACTTCGTCCGCGGATAAAAAGTATCCTTTAACCATCTTTCGATGTCCAGCTATCCCCGTACTCAAAATTGGTTAAAATGTGACCAGCCGTTTCAGCGAGATGCGAGGACAAAGGAAATTATGACCAACAGATGGTGCCAGGTTCAAAACAAATGACGATCCTGCATCACGCTATTAAGATTTTTCCTGAAATCATGACCATAGAAAAATGATTATACCTCTCCCTAAAAAATAAAGAATTTTTCACATCTCCTGCTCAGAAAGTACGTCGTTTTAAGTTCGCAAAGCGGGGCTAAAATAGTACATTTAGCCCCTAGGGTTTAAAAGGATACCATATAATACCATACAAATTTCTATGACACTGAAAAAAATCTTTTTACCGGCCAGCTACATACTATTTACAAATAAAATAAACCAACCTACAACCTGATCAGATCGACCCAATTAAAAAAATAAACCAAAAAGTTTCTATTTACATGTACTGGAATATTAACTGAAATTTTATTTTAGCACGTTTTATAATCAACGAAAAGAAATTTAATCTTAAACATTTTATCTTGGCTAAGAATATTATTAAATGATAAAATAAATTAAATTTTATTCCATTCTTATATTTTTCTGATCACACCGCGTCTAAAAACCTGCTACTACTTTAAACAAAAAAACCGGCCAAGTGCGAGTCGGACTCGCGCACCGAGGGTTCCGTACAAACACTTTCCATCCCTAAGTGGTTAAGTTAAGTTTGCACCTGGTATGTATAGCGCCCCATATAAATTAGGTGCAAAGTTAGGTATTAAAATATTAAAAAAAAACTACTTACTAGATCTCGTTCAAAACAATTTTCGTTGGTAGTTTTTATTGTAATGTACATCATATGTTTTTTTGAGATTTTTCATTTTCTTATTTTAGAAGTTAGAGGGGGGGGGGGACCAACTTTTTTCCACTTTGGAAGCGTCTGTCACGCAAACTATTCGGTTTAGAAAAAAAATATTTTAGAAACCTCGATATCATTTTTGAAGACCTATCCATAAATACCCCACACGTATGTGTTTGATGAAAAAAAGATTTTTGAGTTTCAGTTCTAAGTATGGGGAGCCCCCAATATTTATTATTTTTTTTTTTATTTTTGCATCAAAATCTTAATGCGGTTCAGAGAATACATCTACCTACCAAGTTTCAACAGTATAGCTCTTATAGTTTCGGAAAAAAATGGCTGTGACATACGGACGGACAGACGGACAGACATGACGAATCTATAAGGGTTCCGTTTTTTGCCATTTGGCTACGGAACCCTAAAAATAGGCGCGAATCTTCAATTTTCTCTGTGAGTTTTAGCGCATAGTGATAGTCTTTTCGTTTGTTAATTCGTTGTATTGTACTATAATAATACATATACGTTTTATAAACAAAATGTCATCGTCTTCGAGCGATGAAGATAATATAAGTCCTGATACGATGGAAATGAAGGCAAAATAACTGCTGCAAAATTTATTAACACCAAAATCTCGTGCTGTGTAATGAAAGCCTATCAAAATTTCATGAATTGGAAAAAAAGAGAAGGGTGTCGAATCCAAATAGTGAAGGCATTTTCCTTACTTATTATGACGAGCTTGCTAAAAAATATAAATCATCAACTGTGTGGAGTGTGTATTCAATGCTGAAAACAACTATGCAAGTGAAACACCAAGTTAATTTAAAAGCGTACAATAACTTAACGTCTTTGTTAAAACGGGCATCGACTGGATTTAAACCAAAAAAATCCAAAGTATTTACGGCTCAAGATATTGAAAAGTTTTTAAATGATGCCCAAATGAAAAATATCTGGCAACAAAAGTAAGTGTAATATTTATTCAATTATATTATTCAATGTTCAAAATAAAAGTTTCATTGGTTTTTGATTTGCTTTGCCTACTTATTTATTTTCTTAATAATTAATAACTAAACATATTTGCAATTATTCGAGTGGTTTTATATTTTCACTCAAGTTTGCCTTACAAACCATTCCATAAAGACTGTAAAGAGTGGTAGCTTTATTAACGTTTCATTTCGTCCCCAGGTTGCCCTCATTTTCGGAATTAGCGGTGCGTGCAGATGAATTGAACTTGCAAATATTACCGTTGAAAATGTGGAAACAGATACCTACTACACTGCAAGCTATAAATTTACCACACACAAAAACGAATAAGGAACGAAAATTTGTCATCAGTGGAGAATATTTAAATATAGTTAAAATACATTATATTTAGTTTAAATATAGTGAAAATGTATCAAAGACTGCGACCAAGTAACGTGACAACCAACCGGTTCTTTTTAAATTATCTGTACCGATCAGGTCCTATCGCTTACCACACATCAGGAGACAGGATTCCAAAACAAACTCAAGTCGGGAGCTGCCTTCGTGGATCTCACTGCCGCCTATGACAATGTATGGAGAGAGGGCCTACTTTACAAACTGCTCTCGGTGGTTCCAAATTTGGAAGTGGTGCAGCTGATATCTAATATGCTCTCACAGCGCAGATTTTCCGTGCATCTTGGATCCAAGGTCAGTAACACAAGGCAGCTGAACAATGGCCTCCCACAGGGCTCTGTTCTCGCCCCCACCTTGTTCAACCTATACATACATGATCTTCCTGCTACTTACTCGAGAAAATTCATATATGCCGACGACATTTGCCTTGTGACCCAGAGCAGAGATTTCGGCGCCCTCGAGCGCACCCTGTCAGCCGACATGGAGACACTTGCGAAATACTTTAAAACTTGGCGCCTGATCCCGAGCACCAGTAAAACTGAAGTCTGCTGCTTCCATCTCCACAACCAACTCGCCAAGCGCGAACTGCGAGTCCCTTTAAACGGGTCCATCTTGAGGCATAACTTCAACTCGAAGTATCTTGGTGTAACTCTCGACCGGTCGTTGACTTTTAAAGAACACCTAACCAAAACATCGCGTAAACTTCAGACACGGAACAACATCGTCCAGAAGCTCGCAGGTACCAGCTGGGGTGCAAATAGTGAAGTGCTTCGCTCGGCGTCGCTGTCTCTGGTCTATTCCGCGGCAGAATACTGCGCTCCCGTATGGCTGGGTAGCTTACATACAAATAAGGTAGACGTCGAGTTGAACAAGGCCATGCGTTGCATTTCCGGAACACTGGGGTCAACTCCGTGCCATTGGCTACCCGTGCTTTGCCGAATCCTGCCGCCAGACTTAAGAAGGAAAGAAGCGTTATTACTTGAAGTTACGAAGATTAAGGGTACCCCCACTCTTCCGCTGACCGCAGAGTTTACGGCGCCCGCCAAACCCCGTTTGAAATCCAGGTCTCCGGCATACAAGATAGCTGCGACGCTACTGCGAGAAAGCTTTAATGGCAGGCGGGAATGGTTACAAGCCTGGCACTCGATAATGGGTGACAAATTCGGGAACCAAATTACATCGGGGCAAAAACTCGAGGGAGCTGAGCTGCCGAGACGTGATTGGTGCAACCTAAATCGCCTGCGCACAGGCCACGGTCGATGTGGTCAGTATAAACATCGTTGCGGATGGGTAGACTCCCCTCGATGTACCTGTGGTGCTGAGGTGCAAACAGTAAAACACATCATCACAGAGTGCCCTCTAACAAGATACACTGGACCCATGGAGGACCTGATCGTCCTGAGCGACGAGGCTAGAAAATGGCTGACGTCACTGAAATTGGATTTGTAATAACTTATAGTTAAATGAATTGTTTCTTTTGTTATCTGAAATAACATGCCATACGAATAAATAAATAATTAAATTATCAGCACGGAAAATGTACCAAACAAGTTATTGGTAAAAATAAATTTGCCAAAATGCCCAAAGAAATAGCCACGTACTTAGCGTTACCAGATGCCAATGCTTATACGGGCCACTGCTTCCGCAGGACATCTGCGACTTTTTTAGCAGATTCCGGTGCTAACATTTTGACATTAAAGCGCCATGGAGGCTGGCGGTCTGAACAAGTGGCTGAAGGTTATATTGAAGAAGCTATACAAAAAAAACGTAAGATTACCGAGGATATAACAAAACAAATAAACATTAGAGAGTCGAACGTACCGCAGCCAACTACGTCTAGTGAAGTGATTAACAGGCCACAGCCCTCAACATCGTGGGATATACAACCAACATTTTATGAGCAAATGGAGCAACCCAACATCAGCAATATCCCATTTTACGAAAGTCCAAGCCCACAGCTACATTCTCCAACATTTACTCCACAGGAGATTTCCCCATCATTCACGCCACAATCAATCCAAAATAACACCAATGCCAACATAAATTTACCAGGAAAGGCTGTAACATTAAATATAAAAAATTGCTCAAATTGTACTTTTAATTTTTCCTAAAATAAATTATTTTAATTTTTATTTTTTTTTTATTTTTTCAGTCGAAGTGAAAAGCAGAGTGTTTAACACGGGGCTACAAGCCATTATGACACTCAGATATATTTGGCCTCGCTCACTTCGTTCGCTCGGCCAAATAATTACCAGGACACGAGGTAATGGCTTGTTTTAGCCCCTTGTCAAACAATCTACTATAAGTCTCTATACTCTATCCGGATAGGTATTTAACTAAATGTAAACAAACCATACATAAGGTGCTTTATCAGGCCAATATTGGTTGGTAAATTTAGTATATAATAATATAACTTACTTTAATAAAAAAATCTGTATTTATTTTGCTTTAATATATCAGGTTATAGAATAAACCATACGACCCAATCAAGACTATGTAATTATTCCCTAAGTACATTAATTTAATAATAATTTCAATATGCCACCAAATATTTTACAATCTGTGCACAAAAAATAACCTACGAACCTAGGAATCGCCAACTTTTTATTTAAATAACATGACACTTGACACTTCTCGTGTACCTATTCGTTTTCGCATACTCGGTAGTATGCGAAAACGTACTAGTAATGTCGACAGTTAATAAGGTGTTAGAAAGCATAAATAACGATGATTCATTGCCGACTTTGTCAAAAAACGTACTTTGCCAAGTTTAAAAAAAACTAGGATTTAGATACACCAAACGCAATCGAAAGAGTATGCTTATAGATAAACCGGAGATTGTTGAATGACGATTCAATTATCTTGCTGAGATAGTAAAATACAGAAAGGACAGAAAGAAAATATACTATTTAGATGAAACCTGGGTCAATGAAGGTATGTAAATTGCACTTTATAACAAACAATTTATATCTGAAGTTTAGTGTGTTGAGACCTCACCCCAAGTCAAGTCTTGATATTGAATTACACCCCAAGAAAAATATATGCATTGGGTATTTCGTATGTCCTTGTATTTAAAACTTTTAGGGCAAAGAACTTGGCGCCCATGTAGATCTCAATTCTTTTGTCGGCGAAGTCGACAACGTTGCACGCGACATTGAACTTGGCTCTCATTTAACATTTATTTTTTTGATGGGTATTTGTTACTGGGTCATGGATGTTGTCTATATAATTATGTATTTATATATTATGTATTACGACGATCGTCTAGTACCCATAGTAAAAGCTTTGCATAGTTTGGGACTAGGTCGATTTGTGTAAGATTGTCACTTTTTTTTTTTTACAAAATTGCCATTTTCGTTTTATTGCGTTAATGCTTATTAAATACATTAAGTTAACAATAATAATAACATAAATACTTATTAAAAAAAACTTACTTATTACTTAAACTAAATACCTAATAAACAACTAAAATATAAATATAATTAAAATAGACACTAAAGGTTAACAGGACTCTGATGGAGAGAACAAGAGCTTTAATGTTTGACGGCCGTGTCCCGAATTATCTATGGGGTGAAGCCTTAATGACAGCAAGTTTCCTGATCAACAGAAGCCCTACAGAAGGACAAGATAAAACACCAGCTGAAATGTGGTTTAATGTCAAACCAGACGTATCAAATATCAGAAGATTTGGTTCAACAGTTTTCTACAAAATTAGTTCAGGTATACGAAAACTTGACGAAAGATGTAATAAAGGAATTCTGGTCGGCTACGTAAGAAATGGCTACAAAATATGGGTGGATGATGAGAAAAGAATAATAAGGGCAAGAGATGCAAGAATAAACGAAGAAGAACAAGGTATATATTTAAATGGAAATGATAACAATGTAAGAATCGGAGGACTTTGGCATTTAGAAGAAAAAGAACAAGAAATAGTCACGGAGGGCACAACACATAATCAAGAAGATGGAAGAGGAGATGTAAGAAGAAATAATAGTAATGAAGTAGGTGGTCGAGAAGGTGATAATATGAGAAGAAGTATTGAAAATGAGTTTCGAGAAGGTGAAAATAGAAGAGTTATTATTGAAAATGAGTTTCGAGAAGGAGTTCAGTTGAGAAGGTTAAGCAGTGAAAGTGACATAAGTGAAATAAATGAAGGCGAAATAAATGAAGTTGAAACAAATGAAGGCGAAACAAACGAAGTTGAAACAAATGAAGGCGAAATAAATGAAGTTGAAACAAATGAAGGGGAAATAAATGAATGTGAATACAATCATGATGAAAGAAGAAGAGAAAACTGTGATAATTTTGGAAATGATTTAAATTTTGATAATGAGATTTATTTTGATGGAAATGAAGAATTTTATGATATTAGCAATGAAGATAATAGAGCAGGAGGAAATGCAGAAGGAATTGAAATTGAAGAGAATGTTGAAGTAAATAATGGGAACAGAAGAATCCAACCTCCAAGAGAACGGCGAAAACCTGAAAGATATAAAGATTACTTAATGAATTATGATACTGAAGCTTCAATGTTGACCTATGAGGAGGCAACCGAATCCACAGAAAAAGATAAATGGAAGAAGGCCATAAATGAAGAAATCAAATCATTAGAAGAAAATAATACGTGGACATTTGTTGATGAAAAAGAAGCAAAGGGCAGAAAATTAGTAACGAGTAAATGGATATTTACAGTCAAATCAGATGGTCGATATAAAGCAAGATTAGTTGCAAGAGGTTTCCAACAAAAATATAAAATAGACTATGATGAAGTGTATAGTCCAGTAGTAAACCGTACTTCGCTGAGAGTATTATTATCAATTGCAGCAAGCAAAAATTTGAAAATGAAGCAGTTTGATGTGAAAACAGCCTTTTTACATGGAGATTTGAAAGAATGCATTTATATGAAAGTACCTAAAGGTTACAATGGTAAAGATGGGAAAGTTTGTAAATTAAACAAAAGCTTATATGGATTGAAACAAGCCCCACTTATGTGGAATATCAAATTTACAGAATTCTTATCAAAAATGGGTTTCAAGCAATTGAAATTGGACCAATGCATTTTTGTTATGGAAGATGAGAGAAAAATCTTTTTAGCTGTATATGTAGATGATGGCTTAGTGTTCGGCGAAAAAGAAGAGGATCTGGTACATGTAATAAAAACGATTGGGAAAGCTTTTGAGCTAAGAATTTGTGACGAAGTCACTAATTACATTGGTTTAGATATAAAAAGAGAGGGACAGGGGATTAAAATTTATCAAAAGACATATAGTGATAAAATAATAAAGAAGTTTAACATGAATGCAGCCAAAGAGGTAAGATCTCCAACTATTTTGATAGAGCAACATCCGTCTGTCAAAGTTGACATTAAGTCCCATGAATTGTACCGTGAAATGGTAGGATCATTATTATATCTTGCAAATAAAACAAGACCTGATATAAGTTTTCAAGTAGGTTATTGTTCGAGACATCAGAATTCTCCGAATTTAAATGATTTAAATAATGCCAAACAAATTTTAAAATTTTTAAAAGGTTCAACAGAAAAAGGTATTCACTTTTCTGAAGGTGATAAAGTGCTCCGAGGATATTGTGATTCTGATTTCGCTGGGGATCCAGACACTAGACGAAGTACTTCTGGTTTCGTGATTTGGCTGAACGGTGGACCAGTGGCATGGAGCTCCAAGAAACAATCAGTTGTCGCGCTGAGCAGTACAGAAGCAGAGTTTATAGCGGCAGCAGAATGCTGTAAAGAATTACTGTTCGTAAGAGACTTAATTCATGAAATAACAGGAGAAAAGTTAGAAATTGAAATGAAGGTTGACAACCAATCCGCTATTTGGCTAATGAAGAAAGGCATCATGAGCAAAAGAAGTAAACACATAGATGTAAAATTTTATTATCTGAAGGAGAAAATTGATGAAAATCAGATTACTGTTAAATATTGTCCAACAGGATCACAACTGGCAGGTATTTATTAACAAAAAGTTTACCACCTGTAAAGTTTGAAAAATGTCAGCGAAGATTAGTGTTTTAGTGGCAGGAGTTTATGAAATGTGTATATTTGTGGGCAAAAGTGAACTTAAATATTTATTTCGGCTTAGTGTAGGGGTCTTTGTTTTTTATTGTGTCGTAGTATGTTAGTTTTTTATAGGGTGTGTAATTTAGAACATTACAATCGTATTGTAAATGGAAGAAAACTTAAGGATTTCTAGGAAAAAATAGTCAGGTTTAAGGGGGTGTTTGTTTAAATAATGATTCACTTAAGGGGGTGTAAGGTGAATCAGGTAAATATAACTGAATCATTATTTAGTTAAAAAGCAACAACGGAGAACTTAAATAATTTTTAATCTCTTATACACAGTTTTTCGAAATGAGAGCCTTAAGTATTTTTCTATTTTTATATAAATTAATTTGATTGTATTTGTTTCTTATATATTGTATATTGTTTGTTATTTAGGTTTTTCTTGTTAGTGTGAATTGGTGATATGAGTGTGAGTTGTTGTTGGTTGTTGTATGTTGTAGGTTTATGAGTTTATTAAAATGAAGGAGTTGGTTGAGGAAAAGATAAAGGTTTAAATATTTATTGCAGTATAATGAAGATGAGGAGTCGAGTAGGAGAATATAAAGGTGGAATATTTATTGTAGCTTTAGTAAAATGATGAGTCGAGTGGGAGAATATAGTAGCTGAAATATTTATTGTAGTTTTATGAAGTGAGGATTCGAGTGGGAGAAGATAGTAGCTGAAATATTTATTGTAGTTTTATGAAGTGAGGATTCGAGTGGGAGAAGATAGTAGTTGAAATATTTATTGTAGTCTAGTGAAGTGAGGATTCAGGAGATGATGAAGTTTTTAAATATTAATTGTAGTTTAATGAGGTGATGTACATATTGGGAGACATTTACGAGCTACACACCTTATACAGATGCGACAGAGCTCAAGCGTGATGACGATGATTGGCTGACCATAACGCAACACAACGGCGAACGAGTGGAGGAGGCTCACTATTTGAGTGACCTGTATCAGCAGGCGAAGGAGTTTATGCTCGAAGAATGGTCAAGGCCGAAGGAATACACGCATGATAAGATTCAGGTGCAAACTTAACTCAATCGAGTGTAATGTCTATCCCCCCTTTTAGTGGTAAAATTAATATACCTAGCCCATTATATGGCCGGGTATTTTGTCGACAGTTTAATAAAAAAAATATCCGTGTTCACATCAAAAATCCGTTCAGCCGATAATGCGCGGTCAAATAAACAGATTAGCAGACAAAAATTCTAAAAACTGTTGGTACGTGTTTTGTTACCGATTCTAAGTATACCCCGCCAATTTTTTTTCTTATATACACTTTCGGCCCTCTTTCACGTGTCACGTTGTGTCAAGTCAAAGGTTACCTATACTTCTCCAAATGTTTAAGTTCCTACTGTATGTTTTAAGAGAAGAAAACAATAATATATATATGAGTTATTTTGAAAATACATAGATTATTTATGGAGAGTGGTCATGATATCAGGAAAAACCTTAATAGCGCGATGCAGAATGCCTTATTTTTTGTATACTTATAGATTACAGTGTTATAATATATTTTTTCCACTCCAGTACTTTTTTTGTCATTTATATAGTTACTAACTCTAATATAAAGACATAAATTATGAAAGTCTGTAAAAGTCTATACTCTATTGCCCAAAAAAACACTGCTAAACGATGTTATAATGTCGCCAAAAAAGCATCACTTAGTA
Source organism: Apotomis capreana (assembly GCA_947623375.1). Taxonomy (NCBI): domain Eukaryota; kingdom Metazoa; phylum Arthropoda; class Insecta; order Lepidoptera; family Tortricidae; genus Apotomis; species Apotomis capreana. Next base: position 29,606,884 of record OX392498.1, read on the forward strand.
CCACAGATTATAAGATAAACACTTAAACAACTGCATTCACACCTTGGGTGTCCATGATTAACACAATTTGCAATTTAAAAAAAAACTTATTGCACTAAGGCATTGCTGCCAACTTAAAAAAAAAATTATCAGACTCCTTTTTTTATTTTATTTTTATCATTTTACATGTAATTATTTTGTTGTTTATTTGCATTTTATTTATGAAATGTCGAGTCGTAGAAAAAGTATTGTATGCAACGTTGTATAAGTAGGTCAAAAAACGCTCGTGGCACCTTTCTTACGATATTCGCTACGCTCACATCGTAACCCATGCCACTCGCGTTTTTTGGCCCCCTCTTATACAACGGTTGCATAAAATACTATTGTGCGCTCATAATGCCTAGACCGCTCTACGAATTTGAACCAATTTTGAAACACAAATAGTGGGAAATCTAAATATAGGTAAATCTTACTTTTAACTCGACTACGGTAAAAAAGTGAATTTCGCGGACGAAGTTTGTGGACGTCTTGTATAGTGGTTACATTAAAAATACTTAGTATATTTTATCAGCAAAATAGTATTTATCTGACTGGACCAATAAAAATGGATAGGAACGCCAAAAAAGAAATAACAATAAAAACAAAAGAAACGAAATAAAGTGTATATATTAATAATTAATTAAAAACGAAAAAGTTTGTTGATGTGAGCTATTAGTATTATTTTTACATGACGATTGAGTCATTTCTTAGACACAAATATAATTTCCCTGAACCACCACCCCACATATGTTGGACGTGCGGCGATGTCCCTTGTTTTTTATGGCGAGAGAATGCCTCTCGTATCGCAAGCGAGTGTAAGAAGAGTATTTGTATGGTGAGCGACGTGCGTGGGACGCACCACGACATCGCTACGACGACGTCTCCACGAGGAGGAGGCAGCATGGAGCAGATTCGCATTGCGCAATGTGCGTGCGATGCGAGTTGATGAAGACGACCATGACGAGGGTGCTGAGAAGATTTGCGGACATCTGTATCCCCAGCTTCCACACCACTACGTTCAAAGGTGCGTTTGGTGTTCGTATGCGTTAAGAATGCGTTTATGTCGAGCACGATATAGTGCTATATTATTATGTGCGTACGAGGAAATCAGCGAGCTAAGCTGAGGCGACGAGTTGAATTTATTGGTGGCTTTCTATACGTTGAATTGATGAAAAGGAATGCGAATGCGAAGGAATGCGATTTTTCATATTTTTCGTTCATGTCAACGACTTGTCATTACGAGTGTCATCATCATCATAGTCAATTTTATGTTGGATTTAATAAGTTATCTTTAATAATTAGTTATATTTAATTATATCGCGTGGATCTATCGAGATTCGTTTAATTTTGTGAATTTAATATGTATATAGGTATTAGGTTAGTGATAGTGATAGGAACGCTGGAGATTGTGATTTAGAGTATATATAGCGGTGATAATATACTAATATCGTTGATTTTTTTGCATGTACACACATACTACGGAGTCAAATTCGCGACGCTGTCACTACTAAAAGCAAGGCGTAGATGACCGACTGGATGCCAAGCAGATAAACAAGAAAGAACAGTGCAGTGCACAGAAGATGATAATATCCGGTATTTCGTGATTAGTTAACTAGCAGGTTAGGTTATTAATGGGTAGATTTGTAATAGAATCATATTTCAATTTTTTGAAGTCAGTGGCTTGGCATTCCAATGGTCATTCATGATCGTTTGAAGTTAATGGCACTTGCTTTTAAAAGTTGACAAGGGCTTTCATGGCATACCTAGTGATTAAGGGTTAGGCAGGTAGCCATGGATAAGCGGGTAAGATTTTGCTGGGGTTTTGCTTGCCCGAGACAACCTTTGCAAAAGTAATTGGAATGTTTTATGAATTTAATTAACAATCGTTTCTTTTCATTGCTAATCTGAAGCTTGTCATCTCGTAGTAAGAGACTTGTCCCTATTTGTCAATTTGTTGCCCCCGCAGGTAGTTGAATCAGATCTCACTTAAGCTAGGGTCTTTAGTAGGATAGGTAGGTTATATTGTAACATTTGGTGGCGTTCTTTCAATCGGCTATTGCCTCACTTTGACTTTTAGCTAGGATTACCTATAGATAGGATCCTTTGATAGGCTCCTATCTCGTATAGGAGGCGGCATATGTAGGGATGTAGGCCGGTAATAAAGAAGTATTTTTGATTTAAATAAAGATTCCGTCACTGTCAAGTGAACGACATATTAAAAATATTAGATGATTCCTCTAGGAGTCGCCACCAAACAACCGTACGTTCATCACCAGCTGCTTCTATCAATGGAAGAACTGTTAAGGAACACTTCCAGTTACGTACGCTTCTAGCTACTATATGGCGGTTGTGTTTTATATCTGTGTTTACGTTGCTATAGTTATTATTGGATTGACTCCTGACATTACTTTCAATATATCTTTTCTCTACAACTGCATTTCTCTTCCTTTAATATGGTAGCAGAGCATAAAAATTCGTGATTTCCGTATTGCAATAGTAGTAAAAAGTTCTCTAATACATGTGCGCGTCAAGCTCAAGCATGAAAATCGAGATCGGCCAATTATTTGGGGCTACTAACTGGCGAACATGGAAGTACAAGGTGCAATTACTCCTGAAAAGTACACCAGGCACGCTGGAAGCAATCGAAGGTACATTAAAAAAGCCAAAGTATCCTGGAGATACGGCAAAAGCAGAAGATCTACAAAAATATAAATCTGACATGGAAAAGTTTCAAACAATTGACAGTCAAGCTTTACTGCTTCTAACGGCAAATATGACTGAAGAGACGTTACAAAAGGTAATGCGTTTCGAGACATCGAGCGAAGTGTGGCAAGAGCTTCATCGGCTCTATGATGGTGCAAAAGAAGACAGGAGCTACGATCTCTGCATGAAGTTCTTCCGTTACCACAAGAGTGAAGAGCACGACATGGCTACACATATCTCTACTCTGAAAACTGTATGGCACGATTTGAACAATGAGATTGACGGAAATCAGTTGCCAGAAATTTTATTAATATGTAAAATATTGGATACACTTTCTGAAGATTATTTCGGTTTCAAATCTAGTTGGTTATTGATGAATAAACGTGACCGTAACATCGAAAACCTAACCACTCAGTTATACGCTTACGAACGGTCTCTACAACAGAAAAAGTCGGAAGAAAGCGGAAGTAATAACGAAGTTCTAATGTTACATGGACAGAAGCGTTATGAAAAGCAAAGCCAAGTCAAGAAGAAATTTAAGAAATGCAATTACTGTAAAGAAGGATTTCATAAAGTCACATCATGCAAGAAGTGGATAGCGGACGGCAGACCTCCAAAGCATTCTACAAATTCAGCGATGATGACAGGCCTAGCTCTAGCATGCGACGATAAAACCACTGACGAAGACTCATGGTATGTCGATAATGGCGCAACAAGTCATTTCACCCATAGAAGAGATATCTTTCAATCTTTTGAAAATTTCGATGATTCTCATAAAGTTTCAACAGCAAACGGAGACGTCATTCAAGCGATTGGAAAGGGCTCTATTCAATTGGAAGCTGACATAAATAGCCACAAGGAGCTAATAACATTAACAAACGTATGGTACGTTCCAAGCATTAAAAGAAATTTATTTTCTGTGCTAGCCGCACAAGACACGCTAAAGAATAGCATCTTTCAGTCAAATGCTCAGTCTTGTAACTTGAAGAATGATGGCAAAGTCGTTTTGGTCGGAACTCGCGACAAGTACGGTGGCTTGTACAAACTAAATGTCAAGACACTGATGCCTACAGTTGAGATTAACCAACTATCGACGTCACAAAATCTTCAACTCTACCATGAACGCCTAGGACACCAGAACAAGAGACATGTAGCTAAACTAATACAAAGAGAGCTCGGAGTGAAGCTAGACTCGAGATCTTCGGATATTTGTGAAGGCTGCGTCTTCGGCAAGAGCCATAGGCAGAAGTTCGGAGAGAGACCACGAGCTACTAAGTCTGGAGAGCTAATCACCACTGACGTGTGCGGACCTTTCCCGTATTCGATCTCTAAATGTCAATACTACGTTTTATTCAAAGACACTTTCTCAAAATATCGATGGATTTACTTTCTGAGACATAAGTCTGAAGTTCATGCATGCTTGAAGGATTTTTTGGCAGAAGCTAAAACTAACGGACACGTAGTACAGGAGTTACTAAGCGATAACGGAGGAGAATTTGATAATGAACAAGTACGAAAGACTTTGAGAATACAGGGAATAAGACAAAGGTTTACTATGCCATACACACCTGAACAAAATGGTTCCTCAGAACGAGAAAATCGTACGATTGTGGAAATGACAAGAGCACTAATGCACGCTCATGATGAGATACCGAAAGGTTTGTGGGCTGAGATCTCGAAAGCATCAGTTTACATACTAAACCGAACGGGACCTACACCAATAGATGGAAAGTCTCCGCACGCGCTCTGGTTCGGCAAGAAGCCCAAAATAAGCCATCTCAAAATCATAGGCAGTCATTGCTATGTGCACGTTCCAAAACAGAAGAGAACAAGTAAGTTAGACAAGAAAGCTGAGACAGGTATACTTATCGGTTATGACGGTGATGAAGGATATCGAGTTTTTAACTTAAAAAGCCTAAAGTTGACAAGATCCCGAGACATCATTGTTGACGAAGCATCTATACTGAAGAAAAACAAGATTGACGTAACTTCAAAAACACCTGAACCTGAGAAAAATATCTACGAGCTACCTCTACCTTCCACAAGTTGTCCAAATTGTTGCAAGGAAAGTCATCCACAAGTACAGTCAGAAACAAATGACAGCGATAGCGTGGAAGATTTGGATTTTGAGTCACTCGAAGAAGCCGAGATATCTGGAAACAATATAGATCCCAATGTTATGACACGAGAAGACGAAGCTATGCCGCCAGTAGAAAACGAGCGTCAACTTCGTGATCGAAGCCAAATCAAACCTCCAGAAAGGTTTAATTTTGAGCAGTTCATTAACGAGGCTGTATCAGTTCCTGAGCCGACTTCTTATCGAGATGTGTTACGCAGTTCTGAAAAAAGATAAATGGATCGAAGCGATGGACAAAGAGCTCAAATCTTTACAAGAAAATCAGACCTGGGAACTGACAAAATTACCTATAAACCGGAAAGCACTTCGTTGCAAGTGGGTATTCAAAATAAAAAGAAACCCTGATGGTACAGTCGACAAATATAAAGCCCGATTGGTTGCTATTGGCTACAATCAGAAAGAAGGGATCGACTATGATATAACATTTAGTCCTGTAGCGAAAATGAGCACGATTAGAATTCTGCTAAGCATTGCTGCGAACGAAGGATTAGCGCTTAGACAGTTCGACGTCACTACAGCCTTTTTATACGGTACTGTCAAAGAAGAAATCTTTATGCGACGACTCGCGCATGAAGGGTTCCGTACCTATATATATATATATATATATATATATATATAACAAGTTTGTTGTATGGGAGCCCCCCTTAAATATTTATTTTATTTTATTTTTAGTATTTGTTGTTATAGCGGCAATAGAAATACATCATCTGTGAAAATTTCAACTGTCTAGCTATCACCGTTCTTGAGATACAGCCTGGTGACAGACGGATGGACGGACGGACGGACAGCGAAGTCTCAGTAATAGGGTCCCGTTTTTACCCTTTGGGTACGGAACCCTAAAAAGGAACTTGAAACTTTGTATAAAGGCATATAATTAGAAATCAAAAAAAGTAATTTCAGCGTTTTTGAAAATTCAACCCCTGAGCCTGGTCTGCAGTGAGGAGTCCTCGACGTGTTCTTCCGAAGCTGGGCCGTCCGCGTCCCGCAAGAAAGAAGAAGAAACTGCATCTGACGAAAGCATTAGGTCCCAGGCAAAAAAACGCCGCCGCCGCACCCCAAAAACGCCGCTATCTCCTGGGGCGCGGCAAAAGCGGCGGTCGCGGCGGGAGCAGTGCTCTTGCCAAAGAAATAATGAAAAGGACGCCAACACCAGGGCGATGCGGAAAAGAAGGAAGAACTCCAAATAAACGACGACAGTCCAACCAGTCCGAGCCAGTGTACACCATGACCCCAGTCCGTCGCAGCGGGCGCCTCAGCACCCGCCCCCGCCATACCCCGCACCTCCACCATATGTGGGGTGGTGGTTCAGGGAAACACTTTACTTGTTAATTTAGAATATATATTAGACCGAAATACAATAATTAATGTGGTTGTTTGGTGGCGACTCCTAGAGGAATCATCTAATATTTTTAATATGTCGTTCACTTGACAGTGACGGAATCTTTATTTAAATCAAAAATACTTCTTTATTACCGGCCTACATCCCTACAATACATACCCCTTTACGCATTGTACAAATTGTAAAAGTACATTTAGATCGTATTACGACAGATATAATCAATTTAATCCACATCGTGATAGTGTCATAAAGGCGATCTACCATGAGTTTTACTCACATTTCAACCACGCGTAAATTTGTCGAGAATTTAGAGCTTCGAGCAGGATCGAGTAGAAACCGTATTTCGATGCCATTGAATAGAATAATACTAGGAGAACGAACTAACATAGACCTAAACAAACAAATATATACGTATTTGCTGTCCGCCTTACGATTCCGGTGAGAAATGATAAACTGGCGGCTATTCTTAAACAGTTTTAATGCTATCCCTCGTCTATCAGTATGAAATTTTGATCCAGTGACTTTGATTAATTATCAAAAGTTTTCGCTTAATATAATTTCGCCCGAAACATAATAACGACATAGTCACTTTGAATTGAATACTTTTAACGTTATCACGTAGCGGCAGACCGTTTTAAGCTTGGTCAATAAATTTCGTTCAACTGGTTTACTAATGTTCGTACTCGACTTGTATTATTTATTATAGCTTTATCTTGGTATTACATAAACAGGTCCATAAAAGCGGTCCCCAAGCGAAATTACAATTCTACTTTGACCCGCGAATACATTTCGTTATATTCTCGGATATACGGCGCTACTCGAAAACACGACCTCAAATATTCGCACTATGAATAATTCATGAAATACAAAGAGGAAAAGGGGGGGTCAAGAAACAATGTCTGTATTGTGTTAAAAGAAAATCGTTCAGTTTTTTTCCTTAAATTATGTTTACCCTAATTATTGTATTATTAAATTATAGGGCTAATGCTATCTAATGACGAAGTTAAATACTTATAAAAATAACAAATTCAAAGTTCGTATGCATTTCAGTTAGAGCAAGTTAACGAATTAAATTATTCAGTCAAAATTTTGAATTTATGACCCTTTTGCTAGTTAAATCATGTGTAAGAGTCCTTTCATAGAATTCTTAACAAAAATCTTACCTTTTATAACTTAAGCAGATACGCGTTATTAAATCGATATAGTAGTTTATGCAACTGATACATAATGAGGGGCCTTAAAACACGAGTGTTTTAAGGCCTAATTATGTACAGTTGTATACACTACTTTATCTACACACATATCATAAGTACTCTAAGATGGGTTCAGAAGCCATAAGGACATGACCGGCACCACTAGTGCTACCTGTAAAATATCTAAAAACGACATATACTAATGCAGTAAGAAATAAATCTGAACAAATCCATAAACAGATTATTTATTGTAATAGTTGTAATTTACATTTACATTGAAACAATATTTTCAAGTAAAATGTGAATTACAATAAACTTATCACAATTATACTTTCGTAACAGCAAAGAACCAAAACAAATGACAACAATAATGGCGGCAATTCGAACCTTCGTCAAGACGAATGTTTTTTTTTTCTAAATCATATACAAACGAATGTATCCATATTCTCATGTCACTCGAGATCAAATGTCGTGCGGTTTTTATAAAAAAACATACTGAATTGACGTTTCGTATCGATAACAATATTAATATCTATGGATACTAGAATAGAGACCTACTTTAGTTTTGACAGCTGTTCCAAATTTAAACTCATAACCTTACAAAAATTGATACTGTTATAACATTACAGTACAGATTTTACCTACTGCCACAGATAAGAAAGTTCTCATAGTAAAATTGGTTGTAGTAATGCTGGTCATTTCCTACGGTTTCCGAACGCATTTTAGAGCACTAATGATATGTGCGTAGATAAAAAATATTACTTCAGAAACGCTACACATGTGACGGGCGGAACATAATTATAATACTTTACAGCCGTTAAATTAAATCAATCTTCATAAAGACCCATCTAAAATGCACGTTATTTTAGAGTAGTTTTTATACCTGCGAACACTTCATTTTCACGTGAACGTGAATCGACTACGTAATGAAAATCCATTGACATACACTTTTCTATCTATTCATACACCTTTCCGTGTCTTCAGATTAGGTAATAATATCGTATTTTTTAACTAGTTATATAGTAGCTACGTGCGCAGAATTAAAAAGTTCAATTGAATGGTCGTATTGAGATCCAATCTACGATTGATGTTATGATCACCTAGTAAAATATAGAAGAAAACTAAGTAAGTAACAAGTACGTACTCGTAAATATGACTTACTACAGTTTCAATCACATTATCTATATATATAAAAGAAGAAGTCCTTAATGACTCATCAACGCACAGCCAAAACTACTAATGTAAGAGAGTTGATTTTTGCACAGTAGGTTACTTTTATAATGTGGGCTAGAGATAAGAAGCGATTTTGAAAAATTCAATCCCTAAGGGTTGTTAAAAAGGGGTGCAGTTTGTATGGGATACAAGTTTTTTTTAAAGCTAGGAACTTGAAACTTTGTTAGAAGATATTAAAATAAAATAAAAGAAAACTAATTTCAGCGTTTTTGAAAATTCATCCCCTAAGGTGGTAAAAAAGGGGTTGAAAGTTTGTATGGAGATCAAGTATTTTTTTGAGCGCGGGACTTGAATCTTTGTCTAAAGGCATTATTAGAATACAAGAAAAGTAATTTCAGCGTTTTCAAAAATTCGTCCGCTAAAAGGGTTAAAAAGGGGTTGAAAGTGTGAATCTATTACAAATTCCTTGAAACTTCTTATTAAGGCATATACAATAATAACAAAATAACATTAATTTAACGTCATCAAAGATTCAACCTCTAAGGGGGTTAAAAGGGGGATGAAAGTTCGTCTTGGGGTACAAATTTAATTTTAAGCTAGGAATTTTAAACTTCGTAAAAAGTTATGCAAATAAAATTGAACAAAAGTGATTTCAGCGTTTTTGAAAATTCATCCTCTTAGGTGGTAAAAAGGGGGTTGAAAGTTTGTATGGAGATCAAGCCTTTTCTTGAGCGTGGGACTTTAAACTTTGTATAAAGGCATATAATTAAAATACAAGGAAATAATTTCAGCGTTTTCAATAATTCGTCCCCTAAAATGGTTAAAACGGGTTGAAAGTTTGATTCCATTACAAATTCTTTGACTAAGGCATATATAATAATAACAAAATAACATTAATTTAACGTCATTATAAATTCAACCTCTAAGAGGGTTAAAAGGGGGATGAAAGTTTGTCTCGGGGTTCAATTTTAATTTTAAGCTAGGAACTTGAAACTTTGTAAATAGGTATTAAAATAAAATAAGAGGAAACTGATGTAAGTATTTTTGAAAATTCATCATTGAAACTGGTAAATAAGGGGTTGAAACTTTGAATGGAGATCAAACCTTTTTCTGAGCGCGGGACTTTAAACTTTGTATAAGTGCATATAATTAAAATACAAGAAAAGAAATTTCAGCGTTTTTGAAAATTCAACCCGGAAGGTGGTGAAAAGGGGTTGAAAGTTTGTATGAAGATTAAAAATTTTTTTGGGTGTGGGACTTGAAACTTTAAATAGAGGCGTATTATTAGAATACAAAAAAAGTGATTCAGCGTTTTTGAAAATATAGTAGCCCTGAAGATGGTGAAAAATTGGGCAAGTGCGAGTCCGACTCGCGCATGAAGGGTTCCGTACCTATATATATATATATCTCTATAACAAGTTTGTTGTATGGGAGCCCCCCTTAAATATTTATTTTATTTTATTTTTAGTATTTGTTGTTATAGCGGCAATAGAAATACATCATCTGTGAAAATTTCAACTGTCTAGCTATCACCGTTCTTGAGATACAGCCTGGTGACAGACGGATGGACGGACGGACGGACAGCGAAGTCTCAGTAATAGGGTCCCGTTTTTACCCTTTGGGTACGGAACCCTAAAAAGGAACTTGAAACTTTGTATAAAGGCATATAATTAGAAATCAAAAAAAGTAATTTCAGCGTTTTTGAAAATTCAACCCCTGAGCCTGGTCTGCAGTGAGGAGTCCTCGACGTGTTCTTCCGAAGCTGGGCCGTCCGCGTCCCGCAAGAAAGAAGAAGAAACTGCATCTGACGAAAGCATTAGGTCCCAGGCAAAAAAACGCCGCCGCCGCACCCCAAAAACGCCGCTATCTCCTGGGGCGCGGCAAAAGCGGCGGTCGCGGCGGGAGCAGTGCTCTTGCCAAAGAAATAATGAAAAGGACGCCAACACCAGGGCGATGCGGAAAAGAAGGAAGAACTCCAAATAAACGACGACAGTCCAACCAGTCCGAGCCAGTGTACACCATGACCCCAGTCCGTCGCAGCGGGCGCCTCAGCACCCGCCCCCGCCATACCCCGCACCTCCACCATATGTGGGGTGGTGGTTCAGGGAAACACTTTACTTGTTAATTTAGAATATATATTAGACCGAAATACAATAATTAATGTGGTTGTTTGGTGGCGACTCCTAGAGGAATCATCTAATATTTTTAATATGTCGTTCACTTGACAGTGACGGAATCTTTATTTAAATCAAAAATACTTCTTTATTACCGGCCTACATCCCTACAATACGAGTATGCTTCTAAATATACAAAAGACTAACCTTCTTCACTTCTCTCTAAGTTGGAAAACACAGCCCCGATTTAACGTGGATATCAACGGCACCCAAATAGAACCAGTGTCTCACGCTCGCTATGTAGGTTTCACACTAGATCGGGGGTTGCAGTGGAGTGATCATATAAACACATTATGCTCAAAACTTAACTCTGCGTATTACGCTTTATCCCGCTTAAGACGCACGCTTTCACTTCAGAACCTGCTAACAGCATATTATGCATACTTTCATACACACCTCACTAATGGAATCGACCTTTGGGGAATGGCAGCGGACAGGGATCGGCCCTTTATTTTACAAAAAAAAGCCATCCGCTTAATATGCCGCGTTCCCCCGGATGAGCCAGCCCGACAACTCTTTGTGAACCTTGGGGTCCTGACGGTGCCTTCTCTCTATATTTTTGAAGTGGGAAAATATGTGAGACAACATTCAGCAGAGTTCCCTTTAGGTAAGACCTATTCCGCAAGGCGAATACCAGGACTGTTAGTACCGCCGCACAGGCTACAAAAAACTGGCAAGTCCCTGACAGTCATGGGTGCACGTATATTCAACAAAATACCTTAAATAATAAGAGCTTCACCTACAGAACGTATTTTCATTACGAAACTTAAAACTTTTTGTATTAAAAAGGCGTATTACTCTGTCAAGGAGTTCCTTGATGAGTGAGTGTGTCGAGTCCTTTTGGTGTACATATATTATATAATTGACATGTTAATTTTAACTTTAATTTGATAACTGCTGCATTGGTTTCTTTGTGTACAATTTCAAATCTATTTTATTTCTTTATTTTATTTTATTTTTTAAGGCTGAACATGTAATAATTGAATGTTTGACAATGTAAGTTTATTACAAATAAATTATTCTATTCTATTCTATACATTTTTGACAACTATGGAAAAATCAGAATTTTGTGCCATGATTAAACACTTTTTATGAAGGGTTGCAGTGCTGCCACAATAAAAACTGTACTTGATTCTGTTCACAGCACTAACGCACCAACGTTGCAAACTATTTATAACTAGTTAAATGATCTTAAACGTGGTCGGTCAAGCACATCCTGATGCTCCACGCTCTGGTCGCCCAATCGAAGTCACTACTGAGGATGTTGAAGAAGTCCATCATATCGTACCCGACGACCGCCGAGTAAAAGTGCGTGAAATAGCTGATATGATAGACATCTCCACTGAGCAGGTACATGAAATTCCATTAAAGCTGAATTGTTGGAAAAATTCATGAAGACAATGCCCCAGTACACAATTCAACTATTGCAATGGCAAAGATATACGAATTAGGCTTCGAGCTGGTTCCTCATGCTCCGGATTCACCGGACATAACTCCGTGTGATTATTACCTATTTCCAAATTTGAAAAGATCGCTTGGAGGACAATTTTTTTTTTTGACAAATGAGGACTGTACTGTATCGCAAGCGTGAACGGCTATTTTGCAGACCTCGATAAGTCGTATTTTTGGAGGGGACGAAAAAATTGGAAACTCGCTGGAAAAAGTGTTTGGCCCTTCAAGGACATTACGTTGAGAAATAAATCTCTCTCTCTTCCTAGCTATTATCCCATATGGTGGTGCGGTCAGCTTTCCGATGCGATAAGCGATGTTGAGAAATAAATGTAATTTGTATAAAACAATAAAGTTTTTTAACTAAAAAACTTGTCAAACGTCCGTCGTATAATATATAAAGTTTACAAATGTACAAATATAAACAGTTTTGTGTAAAGGATTCAGGTAATCTAACAGTATCGTTTTCAAGCGGTGTCGTGAAATAATACGAGTATATTACTATGTCAACCAACCATGCTTTCACTGGATATAAAAAGAAAAAACAACTTTTTGAGCAGGAAAAGTGAACCATATAATTATGAGTATGGTACAGGAATTTGGAACTTATCCAAGTAGTCCATACTCAAAACTTGAACGACCCTCATATATATATTTTTGCCGTCATCTAAAAATAAATTGTAGGGATCGTTTACAAAATGGATAAAATTTAACCGCTGGTGATAGGTTCTTTATTTCTTAACAGGAGATAGATATTTATGTTTTTTTTTTTATGTTTTGGGTGAATGGGCTCTGTAAAAAAAATAACGATTAAGACTAAGGTATAAACGCGGCTGTACAAGTGTCGAAGATGTGATCGAATATGATTTCGACAGAAACCCGATTGAAGGAATACGAAATAGCTGACTCGACAAGAAATAGCGGGTAAACCATGTCCTGAGTGAGGGACTAAGTACTAATAGGAGTATTGGCTGTCTGCTGTACGAGGCTCAGCTAGGAAAGCATTCTTCGACGTTCAGAAAAAATGCTGTCGCTGACTTTTATAAACCATTCATCCGCCCAAAACAGCTCAATTTCATAAACTTGATAAAAAATATTTTACTCTTGGATTTAACAATATAACAAATTATTTTCTAATTTGATCACAGGTTAAGGTTATAAACTGAAGTCATTTAATTAAAATTGGGTGTCTCTTAAAGTAGGTATGTCGTAAAATTAATCATCCTTTTCAGAAACATACAAAATAACACTTTAATGAATTAAAGAATACAATAAATTATCTTTTTTTCGAATCACTACAGCATCATTTTTCTATTCGTCCCCTTCGCCGCCTTCATCACCCTCATGACTTTCCTCGACATCTTCATCTTCAAATTCTTGATCACCTAAAGTTGCATCTTGATATTGCTGGTACTCTGATATGAGGTCACTCAAATTATTATCAGCTTCTGCGAATTCTGATTCATCCATACCCTCGCCCAAGTACCAGTGTAAAAAAGCTTTTCGACTAAACATCGATGCAAATTGCTCAGAAATTCTTTTGAATATTTCTTGAATGGCAGTAGTGTTACCTATAAAAGTAGATGACATTTTAAGTCCCCTGGGAGGAATATCACATACCGCCGTTTTCACATTATTAGGAATCCATTCCACAAAGAAATCTTTGTTTTTATTCTGAATATTAAGGATCTGTTCGTCTACCTCTTTCATGGACATCCGCCCCCGAAAGATAGCGGCGACGGTAAGGTACCGACCATGACGTGGATCACATGCCGCCATCATATTTTTAGCGTCGAACATTTGCTTCGTTAATTCAGGCACAGTGAGCGCTCGATACTGTTGACTGCCTCGCGATGTAAGTGGTGCGAATCCCGGCATAAAGAAGTGCAGACGCGGAAATGGGATCATGTTGACTGCAAGTTTGCGGAGATCTGCGTTTAGCTGTCCCGGGAAGCGTAGGCACGTCGTCACGCCTGACATTGTCGCCGAAACCAAATGGTTTAGGTCTCCATATGTTGGAGTTTGTAACTTAAGTGTCCTAAAGCAAATATCGTATAGTGCCTCATTATCAATACAAAATGATTGGTCAGAATTTTCTATCAATTGATTGAGAGAAAGCGTTGCATTATACGGTTCCACAACAGTATCAGAGACCTTTGGACTCGGAACCACGGAGAAATTTACAATTATTCGGTCAGGATATTCTTCTCGTAAATTTGATAACAGTAATGTTCCCATCCCGGAACCTGTACCGCCACCGATAGAGTGCAACATTTGGAATCCTTGAAGGCAGTCGCATCCCTCCGCTTCTTTCCTTACCACATCGAGTACTGACTCGAGCAGGTCAGCGCCTTCGGTAAAATGTCCTTTTGCCCAATTGTTGCCTGCTCCAGCATTACCAAAGACAATGTTGTCCGGACGGAATAGCTGCCCGTACGGTTCTGATCGCAAGGTGTCCATGGTACTTGGTTCAAGATCAACCAGTATAGCTCGAGGTACATATCTCTGGCACGTTCCCTCATTATAGTACACATTAATGCGCTGCAGTTGGAGATCAGAATCACCGTGATACTCTCCTTCGGGATCAATGCCATGTTCATCGCTGATAACTTCCCAAAACTGAAAATTATTAAGCACTTGTATTTCAAAAGGATTTTACATCCTTGCACAATGATGTATGGAACTCACTTTAAGCTGGGTATTTAATAGGTTTTGCTGAATTTAGATTTTCGACAATGCCGTTGTTCTTGTGGAACAATTAGTAGGAGAAATGACATCTAATAAGGAATCTGTAGAAGAACTCCAATCCAAACCCCTTAGAGGAATTTAATATGTCTTCGAGATGACCCAAAAACTTGCATGCATACATATGTACATATTACTTGTGAGAATTTTTAGACAGTAGGTAATTCTGCGGTTCTAGGGTACCTAAACAAGAAGGCTGCTATGAAATCGATACAAAGATATTGCCTTAAAGAAAAACTTGGCGCAATTAAGATATTATTACTTTCAATGATATGATTATGACATGACAACTTGGCTTCCTACTACATTGCTATTGTCGCTAAGTAAGACTAACCCCGACTCTAAATTACTCGCGAATTTGACCGAGGTTAGGCGAATATGATAGCGTGGAGAGGAACTTCTCTGGAGAAAGCCATACTAGTCAACTTCGCGATAGTGTGGAGCCGAGGTAAAACAAAACAATCTGAAGTAAAATGTTCACAGCAGATTCAAATTTTAAGATATACCTATGATACTAAAGCGTCGTGTTAGATTTTTTTTAAAACCTAATTACTAACAAGACTTAAAGAACCAACCTTTGATCCTATTTGATTACCACATCTTCCAATCTGGATATGGACTATTTCTCGCATTATTATAAATATAAACTACGAATTTACTTGTTACAAAAAAATTACTGATTAAAAATAAAATATATTTAATTAATCTTAACTACACCATAACCTAAAAAAAATCAAACCGTGTCTTCACTTCATGGCCTACTGGATACTCGTGTGTTTGTTTTCAACATGGTCATGTATTCTATGTATATTTTTGAATTAGCTGTTGGAACCTTAGAGCATTGACAATGGAGATGCCATGCACGGGCGAACCCCTCCGGCAAAGTACATTGGTCAACTGGTCAAGCACGTTATATAATAGTATTTTATGCAATCGTTGCACAATGAAGGTTCTTAAGTCGAGTACCGCGTTTAGGTCACGAGGCTTGCCGAGAGGCCTAAGTAAGGTAAAAGATACTTTTTATACAAGCAAAACACAGAAAAACATTTTTTACTTTAATGATCATTCTCCACTATGAATTTTTATTTTTAAGGTAACCTTTTTCGTTCAACTAAAACCGCCCTATTAAAAAAAAACAACCGGACCGTTTGTAAGGTCAAAATCCTTTATTCACTGAATTATAAAGCACTGACGAAAATTGACGTCTGGCAGCGTAACAGCATATTACAAATATAATATTAATAATATAAGTAAAAAAATCAAGTTTAATACTCAACCGTCAACCATTGGCCACAGACAAAAAATAAAGTTTTATGATTAAATGCCATATCAAAAACTTGCTCAAAATATATTTAGATATATATATTTCTTTTCACCCCGTGGTTTCTATTCACATTCACTCCAGTTTACGGTACCTATGTCATAACCATAAACTTCACTACATAGTATAAAACAAAGCCGCTTCCTGCTGTGTCTGTCCCTATGTATGGTTGGATCCATGTTGGATCTGTAAAACTACGCAACGGATTTTGATGCGGTTTATTTTTTTTAAAGATAGAGTGATTCAAGAGAAAGGTTTATAAGTATAAAACATGCATAATATAGCAGACAAACAGTGATAATTTTAGAAGTTTCTAACGTGATGCCGTAAATAAACACCTTTTTTGCGCTAACATTACCAACGCTGGCTGAACGTATTGTACACCTTAAAAAGATCTACAATAATGTACTACAGTATTGTACACCTTAAAAAGATCTACAAAAAAATCCGAGTTGGTACATATATGGCTACCTCTTAGGGATAACCCACAAAAACAATTTTTTAATCCTTTAGTTTTTACGAGAAATAATGGCTTATTTACGAAGCGATTTGAAGCAATACAGCATTAATCCTTATTCAATTAAGTACCTTAAATACATTGTGCATTTAATATAGACCAATATGGCCCTTTACAGCATGTAATATAAATCAATATTTTCGAAAATATGTCAGATTTAAAATGGCGGGGACAAAGCAGGTGCGGCGGTACTGGCCGGGGGGCCGGCAGCGCATGCCTATAAATAGCATTGCACCCGTGCGAAGCCGGGGCGGGTCGCTAGTGTTATTATTATTATATTATTAACAAACCCAATTTAGCAAGTACTTAAGTACGACAAAGAGCGTGAGACGCTCTGTTATCCAATCCATCAGTCATCAAATATAATGAAGCTAGTAGTTAGCTATGGTAAGTAGCTAGTTTAATAAATGACACTGTAACACAGAAGACATCCATTAGACTACACGTCCGTGCTATCTCGTTGAAATCCAAATCTAAAAATAGTCTATGTACATAAAACTACTTAAGTGATCGTTCCATTCAATTGACTCTCGGCTCTCCACTACTGCGATCGACAGTGACGGGAAACATTGGCCAAGACTGAAAGGTATGTGAATTAGGTTTATTAGCCAATGTATCTTAAGATATATATAATAAAATAATATTTTTATGTACCTAACTAAAATAGGAAATATGAAATTTGTGTGTATGTACTTTAATTGCTAAATAAAAGTAATTACTATTATTTAAATAGGAATAGATATAATCAATTACTATTATCTGAAATAGTACGTATGTCAGATACTCTCGCAACGATTTGCGCTTATTTTATGGTACTACGTTGGCACGTTCACAAAATTCTAAAACTCCTGTTTAGCGGGTGTGTAATAATTCATAGAATGACAAATGGTATAACTTTCATCACATCGAATAACATATAATATAATTTCAACACATAGAATCGATCAATTGATAGAATAATCATTTCGTAGAAAATCAGTTAATATATTTTCATTTCTTATAACAACACTTGATATACATATTGCTTGTTTCGTATATAAACACTAAAAATAATGAACACTTAATACTTAATACAATGAACATTTCATACAATAAACATTTAATAGAATAAAGAAATAACATAATACACACTTTATAAAAAGGTACGTACTGCTTACTCCTGTGCGAATGCATTAGCAAAGTTGTCAATGAGTAGGTAATCAATGTCATTACTAAGAAATGTTAACTCATATTTTTTTTCATAACTGTTTTACTTCATAACAGACAATTATCATAATGGTTGGGTGGATTGTTCTTGTATGTAAACAGTATGAATACAAACAAAACTTTTTCGGTACGCAAAAAAAAAAAAAAACCTCGCTACGCTTCGCTCCCGCCTGCCTGACCTTCTAACCTAACCCGGCCACGTCGGATCTGCTCTGAAATGTTTTGCTCGCTAGTCGCTCGCTCATTCAAATTTTGTAATTTATGAATTCGGGTGATCATGAATGCTTAAATTTTTATGAAAAGTACTATATTATACGAAAAGTACATTCTATTAAACGTACATTCTTTGAAAAGTACATTCTATGAAATTATTGTTATAAGTGCATTATATGTTTTAAACGTACATTCTATCAAATGATTGTTATAATATAAGAAATGACTTTCTATCAATTGCTGATGCTTCTACGAAATAACAATATATGAAATAAAAATTCTATGAAACGTTGTTATACAATCTGAAAATTCTACCAAACGTATGTTCAGTCATATGAACACATGTTAATTGTTTTTCTATGAAATGAGACGCACCCATATGAGCTTATTGCTTATTGAGCGGCAGATAAGATAATTCCGTCCTTTTGATTAGATAATTACTAATTAGGTACACTTAGTAGAAACAATGGTTGATTTGCAAAAATATAACTGTTGATAAAACAATGGTTTATTTGCAAATATAACTGTATATTTATATAGTCAAATATTTGTGGCTGGCCCGAAACATCACGTGACTGATATGGGCGTATTTTATACCTTTACTTTATCTGCGGCTAATGGGCCATTTAATATTGTCTGTCTGGTTTGTATTGTCTTGGTCTAATTAAACATTTTTTTTTTATTAAGATAGGCAAGCTTGTAATTCAATGTTAAGTAACAATGAGAAAAAAAATGACTAGAATGAAAACTCTCCATACAAATATGCGTGCTGTGTATGGAAAAATAACTTTATCCATTTGACCATGATAATTTCCGTTTAGGTTCATAGTTTTCATACAATTATTGTTTTGTTGAATTATGAGGATATTGGAAACAATTTTATATTTGCTTTTGGATAAAAAAAAACGTAAAATGTTCGTACATTAAGGGAATATCACTCTTTAACAGCGATTTATGATTCTTAGAGCACTCTAAATGTATGTATTCCCATACAGACATTTGTTCTCAATAAAAAATATGATTGATTGACTTCTTAATTTTTTTAATTTTTTCTCTACTCAATTTCGACCGGGTTTGATTCCAGGTTATGCATGAGATATACGAAAAAAAAATTTAATGCAGTTTTTAATAAATCTAAAATTGATGGTTCCTAAGAACAGATTTCCCTATCTCCTATAGTTTTCGTTTTCTCCCTACTGACCCATTTGGATTGATCACCCGTTATGTTACCACTGATTCGTAAGAAAGGCTCTGCGTCTACTTTTCTTATCGGGACAGCGAAAGAGTGGAACACTCTTCCTGCGAACATTTCTCGTGGAAAATATAACTTTGATCTCTTCAAGTCGAGAGTGAATAGGCATTTCCTAGGGCAAGCATGCTCCCTCTTTTATATGTTTACCCTTGTTTTATAGACAAACATTTCATCGAATTCTCATTACATCGAAAGCGTTTTTATCTGAAACCGTTAAATATTCTGGAATGTTATAAAACTAATCTAATCTATAGGTTTATATTTTCAAGATTTCTGAAAAATATATGACTTCTGCGGAAATTTTGTCTATGAAATGAAGCGTTCGGAGAAGTGTTTGTCGACAACCTAATCCAACCCATCGACAACATAGCAGGATCTCTAATGAGGTTCGCTTATTTGTTTAACCCAGGGCGGCTAGTTGGTATTTGGCAGACCCATCCCAAAGATAGCAACACTTACTTCGTGCAAAGAACCGGAGAGAAATCATCGTCGACGACGGTAACCGAACTTCATTAGTTAATGAAAATGAAGAACCCACCTTCTTTAACCTTTAACTGACGACCTATACGTCTCACAGACGTCTTTACTTTTATTTTGAAATTATTTTTTTAACTACGGCACTCGCGGTGCTGCTCCTCCCGCTACCTTCCCCGTTCCGCGTCTGCTCGCCACAGGCAACGCCGCGAGCCCGGCCAGTGCGTATGTGACCGTAGCGGAGCAATCGGCGACTGAGAGACGTAAGTACGGTGTTAATGTACAAAAAATATGCACGTCTGTTAATCGTCACCTCGGTGTTTTAGTGTACAAGCTCATAGTGTCCAATAGACGTGATGTCGGTTTTAAAGGTATATTTTTCTTTGCAGAATGCCTAGAAGAAAGCAAAGCATTTCTAGGAAATTAAAAGCAGCTCCAGTACCTCCGAGGTATCCAAAACGAGTAAGGCCTTTAATAGATCAAGAGATATATTGATGTCGATACCGGCAAACCAGTCATGATTATTGACTACAATAAGACCAAAGGAGGTGTTGATGAAGTGGACAAGAAATGCTCTACGAGTATCTATTCATGCTCTCGAAGGACACGACGTTGGCCTATGGTATTATTTTATATTTAGATATGAGCTGCGTTATTGTTTAAAATTTTGTATAATAAATGCTCGGATCAAAATAAGTAGGACAGAACCCGCGGTCAGTTCCTTCTCGCACTTGCACGAGTATTAGTCCTACACGTAATGAAATTACGGGTTTATAATGACAGACTGCCCCGTGAGTTACGACTAACTAAATATGGAGCGAGTCATTGGTCCCGCCGATATGCCCGAGCCTCCAACCGAAATCGCCATAAATACGGAACCAAGGGTTCGCGAAACCTGTGCTATCAGTCCGAGCCGCCTAAAAAGACGTACGAAGACTACGAAGTACTCTTCTTGCAAATGCAACAAACCTATGTGCCTTACTTGCTGCCTTCAGATATGAATTGAGTGCAAATTGGGCCATTAAATGTGCCATGTCTGACTAGTGTCATTTTTTTTATGTTTCAATTTAGAAGTGATTTTATGTTTTCAATTTGTTAATTAGTTCAAGAAGTAAGAACATTTTATGTTTAATTGTTATATTTTCCCTAATTATAAAAAATATGAAGACTAATTAATGTTCCTAAAATTTAGTACTAAGACTTTGTGTTCTCTTTAATAAATGCTGTTAATTTTCATAGTAAAGTTGGTATTATTTTTATTATCATTCAAATAATTACCCTTAACAAGTGTTTATGCAATAAGCAAACTAAAAAAAAACTAGCATGTTAATTGTATTATTAATAATTAAGTTTAAAATTTACGTCTCTCAGACAGCACATCGGTGTAAGTGCTACGTAAAAACCAGGTCGTCAGTCAAAGGTTAACTCTCCCCCTACGAAACGTGCGAAGCGTATGTCAATTTGTTTTTGTAAATAATGTGTATATAATAACTTAATTGATAAATGAATCTTTAAAACCGTATCTCTGATCATCCTTTCTTTTGATGTGAAGTATCAGCCTCATGAGCCTTACGCTGTAACATGTAAGAAACTCAAATAGGATTGAAACAAACTGGAAATTCCAGCCAAACATGGAAAATAATTAGTGATTTTTGTGACACAACTTTTACTTTCACCCCCACTCCGTGCAGTTGGTTTAAAAAATGGACATGCAAATTGGTAGGTGGGCGCTGAGGGGGGAATTGTGCATTTTGCATTTTTAACACTCGCTGACCATCCTAGATAACATTCAGATTCAGAAGTACCAGACCAAGGTAAAACCCCTTTATTCACTGGATTAAATTGAATGTAATTCTTACACAGGTCTAAAACAACAAAACAAATAATTGCCTTGTGACTTTTTTATCATAGTTGTTGTTTATTATTCCAGTTTTGCCATGTTTTTTTATATATTATTCCAGTTTACCTAAAAAATAAATTTGAAGGAAAAAATGGCGGAAAAGTTTGCATTACATTTGCCAAAAAGGAAATATTTATAATAAATTTACTTCAAAACGCCAAGTGTTCAATAATTTAAATCTGTTTCAGGGTAAAAATTACTTAAATAAAACAATTTAAACGTTTCGGCAACTTTCCAGTTAGGTACGGTTGTTAAAGGTTGACACGTTGGGGGGACTTAAATGATGAATATACACGATATTATCCGTTTAAATTGTTTTAATAAAACGTGAGACGTGAGTCGCGGAAACTGAAGAAAGTATTATTGTATAAGTTAATTTTAACCACCGAACCCTCTTTTATTTTATGGCACTAAGTACTTAGTTACTTCCATATTCTTCAAATTTATAATTGTAAGTCTACGATAAAGACTACTAAGATAAAGGTTGAACACGCCAAAGGGCCATACGCAAGTGCTGATATTTTTTTATAAACATGGCATTGTAACTATTTAGTACTAGGTATAGTTATTAACTCCATAGTACAACAAACATATTACTTTATGACAGCATTCGCGATGGCGAGCTGTGAATTTCAACGGCGTGAAGTGATATTGCTTAAATACACAGAAATTTTTTCACATTCGAACGGAGGAGGTAAACAAGAGGAACAAGAGAAAAAAAAGAAGCCCGTACCTTGCAACTTTTTATAGCAAATCCGAACTTATCGTTACACGATGTCGCAAAAAAAAGTACAAGTTAAGAGGCCTTATTACTATTAAAAAAAATAATAATATTACTCGTATGACAAATGTATTGATCATTTCAACCAACTTTTTGAAGATAACACTTTTCCCCAGTTCTAGGTAGTAACATTCATGCTTTCATTGCGTGCAGTCGAAAATAAGTTAGTAAAACAAATTTTCGCGTGAATTTTGTCAATTTCGAGTAGTTTTTGAAACAAAAATTATGAATGAAAAACTCAAACTGTAGGTAGGTAGCTTTCAAACATATACCAATAAATTTCAATAGCCCTGTTTTATCCACTAGATTGCTTTTGGTAACTACGGCTACCTGTCACCGCTCTTATTTTATTATATATGTCGGAGACGGTCATGAGTATGGAAGCTCAACGAAACTAGCGCGTCATTGGAATGCGACAGTAGCGCCCCCTTGAATCGGTTTTGGCGCGCTAGACAGAGTCTTGGTGGTTAACTCAGCGAACACCCACCACACTTCACTTTGGGTCACCGTCGAGTGCACTACTGCCTTGGAACTGTCCCGTTTCGTTGTGCTATACCAAGTTGAATAGAGTCAGTGTTATAACTCAACAATACAGTGTTAATTTAATAAAGACTATTCTGTTCGAGACTTCGATAACCTAGCTTACACACCTCTGTGTCAGGAACTGTTATTTTGTGCTTCATTGTATAAGGAATAAATCAAGTTAATTGTATCTGAAGTGTTTCATCTCGCTCGAACTACCTCCTCGTCCACAACTATATCGAATAGCTCAACTAATGTACCACAAACTGCACCCAGCCATCCATCCAAACCCTATCATCGACATATAAATAGAGTCCAACTCAAAATTCGAAGCAATTGAGTGGCTAGGTAGTAACATCAATAATGTTTGATCATAGAGAAAAATGTCTATACATAAATTTAAGTCATTTTTAAAGAAATAAGGCCTCTTAAGTCAATCGCGATGCAAAGCAGAATTTGTCTTCATAACAAAGGTCACGTAAATCGTGCAATGATTACTTAACTTATCAAAGCAGACTTCAAGCAAATACCGGGGCAAACATTTTATATTAAGTCGCAAAAATGCAGATCCTCGTGTGGCGCGGAGATAATCCCATTAGCGGGTTATACTCCCACACAAAGTCCGACTACTGGTAGTGAGGGCTAACAAGCCCGGATACAGTTCAAGTCATGTTTAAAAAAAAAAGCTCTAGAAGATTGTAAGATGAAAAGGAGATCGAAGTTTCCAAATAAAATGTGGTGATCGAAGTCGTTCTTTTATCATTACAGGGATAGTTAACAATAAAATCAACAACAAATGTGAGTGTGTTTAGTAAAACGTCCCACTTTGTCGATTCTAGTTACGGAGTTACGGGCAGTTTAGTGAAATAATGGCAAAACCTACCGAAAATCGGCTTT
The DNA here is from genome assembly GCA_947623375.1 of Apotomis capreana. Lineage (NCBI taxonomy): Eukaryota > Metazoa > Arthropoda > Insecta > Lepidoptera > Tortricidae > Apotomis > Apotomis capreana. The sequence continues at coordinate 29,630,898 of OX392498.1, forward strand.
AAATAAAAACTGATAGAACATACTGTACTAAAGCTATGATTTTGATGTCGACGCATAAATGTCCAATTTAAGCCCTTTTTTATGGCCTCAAAGTTTAGTGCCTAGCGTCCTCCTTTGTCGAATATCTGAAAAAATCATCGATGTCATATTTGTGACTGGTTTAGGGAAAGCTTCCTGCTTTATAGATATGGAGTTATGAGTTCCTAATACTACAGAATATAAGCTATCTTTTGGTGAAAGAATTATGTATCTAGGTGCTATAGTTATTTAATAAAAATTATTCAAATTTGCAAAAGTGAAAAAGCGATAACTGAGAAAACGTTGGTTAAAGTTTGGGACGCCAAAAAATACACTTGTACTTTGAAGTTATGGAGTGGTTAGTATCAAATTAATTGTCATATATGTAACTTTAGTAGTTTGAATGTTACGAGGGCTTGAACATAAAAACAGAACGAAAATATCTCAATGTGAACATGGTTTTATTTTCTATATTTATAACACGACCCGCAGGCAGATTCATCATTATCTTAGTAGTTTGAATATAAATGTATTCTCAAGCTAAAACAGACAGAAATAGTTATGTAGATCCCTTTAGTTAGTTAAAAATATATGTAGATATAGGTAGGTATAAGTAGGGTTGGGTAACCATTGATAATAGACTTTGTTATCGATGATTCCGCTGAATAAAAAACCGTATTGTTTAAAAATATATAGTTTTAAAACGACTTAAGATTTATAGTATTGTTTAAAACATCAGACTTTTAAACTCTTTTAAATTAAAAATATATTATTATCACATACAACATTTCCTTTAGGAACTCGTGCTCATATAATTAGTATTTTTATAACTTTGACGATCATAATTATTATTATTTCATTTTGAAAAACATTTCAGCTATGTTTTAAAAGCTGATTTTATACTTGTAGTCAATTTTTTGTGTATGGACCACTAAACCGTCAAAGTGGGACACTAAGTTTGAGTCCGAAATAAATTCCGTTCAAATTCCGTAAAAAAATATCAAACAAACGACATAAGTATCAATGACCATTATATTAACAATTACAAACCTTTATCACATACATATAATGGGATTTATATACCAAACACATACATTTCACTGAACAAGCACCTAGAGTTCAATAAATCGACAAAGTGGGACGCTCCCTATCAAAAATCACTAAACTTTATTTGCATAAAAAGTACTTAATATTATATGATATTTACATACTTTTTATGCTAGATAAGTGTGTTTTTAAGTAATCGTAATTGTTAGCTTGATAGATGGTTGAAGTCTGTCAGTCACCTAGAAAAATATTTATTAATTAATAAATTCCTAAGGATATTTTGTATAATTCGGAATAAATATTAAATTAAAGTGTTAAGCCAACCTAAAATATTCAACGAAAGTTGTAGAAGAACTAAATTCGTCAAAACGCAGTCATTAATTTTCAAAAGAATTCTGACATTGCCAAATATGACATCTACCAAACAAAATTTTTGACTAAAATATTTACAACGTTGTATTTTTATCATATTTACTCAATCAGAAATCATGTTTTATTTACTTATAAATCAAACCACAATACATACGATTTCTTTGTCATAAAGTGGATACAAATGGATAAAATATCTAACGATCGATCGAGTCAAGAAGAAAGTGCGGATACGGTATTATGCCCATCATGCTTCCAATCGTTTAAAAAGAAAGGTCTCCAACACCATATACGTGCCGCACACGGTGATCACTCGACCATAGAACCAGGACCTTCAACACAAACATCGCCTCTAGAAGAAGCCTATGGATCACCGTTTCTTAACGACACAGGCTTGAACACTGGCATCTGGCAGATACGCTGGAATAAAGTATGTACCCTTCGTGGCAAACTCTACGACCTTCCTTCTTCGTGTACCACTAGCAGGAAATTTATTCATACGCTCGCCGACGAACTAGAACTGCTAACAAACTCCCAGTATCCCTCAGAGCGAGTGCTTATTTTCATCGCCGTCATGCTACAAAGGGACAAGAACGTCAAACAAGCGAAAGACATAAGCCGATTACTCGATCGCCGACTAAAGCTGTGGACAGATAATCACATCGAAATTCTACTAACCGAGTCGATCAAATCAGATAACTCTCTCCGTAATCTGCACAACCGAAAGAAACAAAACGATCAGGTAACACAAACTTTCACACGTCTCATCCAACGAGGAAAAATACGCGAAGCTTTAAACTGGCTGCTGACGAAAGACTCTTGCAAAATTCTTAACACCAAAGATGAAATAGATGCTTCTGGAAAAACTGTCGGCGACTCCCTGAAAGAAAAACATCCACCTTCTGAAAAGCCCGACCCTGATTTATTTATCCTTCCAGAAGGACTCTCGGAAATACCAGCACTGCTAGAAATCAACATAACAAGCAACCACGTTGAACAAGTAGCCAGAAAATTGCACGGTGGCGGAGGCCCAACAGGCTCCACATCCGAAAATTTGAAAGATTACCTTCTAAGATTCGGTGACGCGAGTCTACACCTAAGGAAATCCATTGCGAATCTAACCATGAAACTCAACAACGAATACGTTCCATGGAATCACATGCACTAATGTCAAGCCGCCTTGTTGCTCTTGCCAAATGCCCGGGCGTGAGGCCGATCGGCATTGGCGAATGCTTGCGCAGAATTTTGTCCAAATGCATGATTTTAGCTACCGGTTCTGAAGTAACGGAAGCATGTGGTCAATCACAACTCTGCAGTGGCCTTAGTAGCGGAATCGAGGGGGCAATACATGCAATGAACGACCTTTTTCAAAACAAATGCTATCCAGGATCAAACTGGGGAATGCTTCTTGTTGATGCAAACAATGCATTCAACACCATTAATAGACAATTGGCACTCTGGCAAGCGAAATTACACTGGCCACACTGCGCTTGTTTTCTATAAACACATACAACGGTCACGCAGAACTTGTCATTCGTGACTCCGACATGAGACTATACAGCAAAGAAGGAGTAACGCAGGGTGATCCGCTCGCTATGCCACTCTACTATAACTCAGTCATGGTATGCAGACGACTCCTCAGCTCAAGGCGACTTCAAAAATCTCCGCAAATGGTGGGATAAAATAAATAACATCGGTCCTCGCTTTGGATACTTTCCACAAGCCAAGAAAACAGTACTCATTGTATCTGAAACGGACAAAAAATCTGCTTACCAGATCTTGAAAGGCACCAACGTAACCATTGTTACCGGATCTCGCTAAATGGGAAGCTACATTGGTGAAGGAAAAGAAGAATTCATTAAAAATAATGTAAAACAATTCATGTCTACAGTAGGAAAAATATCACAGGTCTGCAAAGATTCTCCGCAAGCCGCCTACGCAGCCCTCACAAAAGCAGTACAATTTAAATGGTTCTTTTTACTTCGTGTTCAGAAAAACTCCAATGAATTCTTTGGTCCACTAACACATGCATTAAGAACTATCTTTCTGCCAACGCTGTTCGGTGGCGACTAGTAGAGGATCCCGATATAGAAAAAAATTAATTATTAATTAAACATAACCTGGACTAAAATTTGTTAGGCAACCCATATGCAATATATTTATTGACATATTAAATTAAATATAAAATACATTTCATCAAATAAACATCTCGGTGAAGGTCGTTCTTAAAGGGATCTTAGACTAGACGTATCTCCTATAGAAGCCGACCTAACTTCTCTACGAGTGCATAAAGGCTGACTAGCAATTTCCGACCCATCTAATCCCGCCAAACTAAACTACGAAATCTCTAAGAAAGGCTGTACAATACTAACCACCGCTTTAATAGTCAACAAGGATATCGACCTATCTCAACACAACACGTCTCTAAAAGAAGCACAGAGTGCAGGTCGTAAGGAGAAAGAAACCCTCGAAGATATATTCCTAGAAACCACACTCGCAAAATTCACCGCCAACAGGAGAAGAACTATAGAAAGATCGATCGCAGTTAAAATGAAAACAAAATCATCTAACTGGCTGTGTGTGATACCCACAAAGAAAGATCATTTCGACCTGTCCCCAACAGAGTTCAGAGACGCTTTAGCAATACGCTACCACCGCATACCAATCTCCATGCCACAGTCATGCGACGGCTGTGGGAATGATAATTTTAATATCGATCATGCCCTCTGCTGTAAAACCGGCGGCTTAATCACTAGACGTCACAACGAAATAAGAGACCTTTTTTGCGAACTATGTCAACACGCATGGGGCAATGTCACGAAAGAACCCATTATTTCTGAAAATTACAACGGTCTACGAGCAGACTTATCCTACCGCGGGGTATGGGATGCTCAGAGGGAGGCGTTATTTGACATCCGTGTTGTTGACACCGACGCTCCTTACATCTCACGACCCGTAATATCCATCCTAAAATCAGCTGAAGATGAAAAGAAAAGAAAATACTCAAACGCTTGCGAAATGCGCCACGCCACCTTCACCCCACTAGTATCGTCAGTTGATGGCGTCTTTGCCCCACAAATGTCTTCTTTCATGAAACACATGGCAGAACCCATTTCAGACCGCTGGCACCGATCTCTAAGTACCGTGCTGGGCTGGCTTAGAGCACGGTTAAGCGTTGTCGTCATACGTGCAACTAGCATGTGCATTCGTGGCACACGTTACAGGTTCAAGCCATTAGTGAAATGGCTGGGATTCGACGACGGTGCTGCCCTCCCACACATCGACTGAATTTTATTTTTTTATGACAATATATTGTACTTATTCTTTATCGTATGTTATATATTAAAACACACATGTCATTTTTATTTTTTATACGCTATATTTTTCAGTTCTTATTTTATTAACTTTTTAACTTAATGACTAACTAAAGAGATCCATAGAATTATTTCTGTTTTTAGCATGAAAATACATTTATAAATACAACTTTAATGATAAATCTGCGTGTCGTGTTATAAAAATAGGAAAAAAAACATATTCACATTGAGATATTTTCGTTCTGTTTTTATGTACAAGCCTCCGTAACAGTCAAACTACTAAGGTTACATATATGATTTTGCCCATTAATTTGATAGTACAAGTGTGTTTTTTTCCGTCCCAAACTTTAACCAACATTATCTCAGTTGTCGTTTTTTCACTTTAACAAATTTGAAGAATTTTAAAAAATTAACTATAGCACCTAGAGACATAATTCTTTCACCAAAAGATAGCTTATGTTCTGTTGTATTAGGAACTACTCATAACTCCATATCGACAAAGTGGGACCCTTTCCCCTAAAACAGTCACAAATAATGTTTGCATAAGTGAATTTTACCCATTTTAAGGATTTGATAGCTGTTGGTCCAACATGCGATTCGTCCAAATGGAATTTACTGACTCGTTTCGTCCAATACGCAGTATGTCCAACACGCGTTTCGTCCAGCATGCATTTCGTCTAACACGCGTTTCGTCCAAATCGCTTTTTGTCTAACACGCGTTTCGTCCAAATAGATTTTTGTCCAACACGCGTTTCGTCCAAATAGATTTTTGTCCAACACGCGTTTCGTCCAAATAGATTTTTGTCCAACACGCGTTTCGTCCAAATAGATTTTTGTCCAACTCGCGTTTCGTCCAAATAGATTTTTGTACAACACGCGTTTCGTCCAAATAGATTTTTGTCCAACACGCGTTTCGTCCAAATCATTTTTTGTCCAACACGCGTTTCGTCCAAATCGATTTTTGTCCAACACGCATTCAGCCACAAATAAATCACTTTGACTGTACACGTGTTTCAATAACCAATTATGTACTCATCGTAGAGTTAAAATATTTGCTCCATCCTCTTTGGTACGGTGTAAAAGCTGCGAATTTTTGGTTTCCGATGCTCGTCAATCCGTCGTTCCTTCCTTCATCGTTGTTAAAGTATTAATACTGACCACTTACATAATATGTATAATTAGATGACAAGATGACAGATATTAATATTGTTTTATTCCGACTGAATTTCGGAGTCATCGGCGATTTATTTTAGAATAAATGAAGAATAATGAGTAATTCGTTTGAGATAACGTTTGTGAAAAGCAAAAGAGGTGCCCCAGTACTATTAAGAAATGGTTTTCGCTATAACATGAACCAAAACATAAAAACAGGCAATACATTGTGGCGATGTAGCAATAGGCTCCAGTGCAGTGCTACTGTTACGCTGAACGAAGCACGGCATGTAGTTCTTCGCGAGAGCCAGCAGCATACGTGCGAACCAGACTTTTCTAGAAATGTCATAGATATAGCATTGGATGCTTGCAAGGACAAAATTGTAAAGGATTTCGGGTCTGTACAGCAAATTTTCGAAGAATCTGTGCAGCAGCTCGAAGACGTTGGCGTTGTGGAGCCAGACGAAATACCAACGCATCATTCAAAAAGAGATGCACTTATAAGGTATAAAAAAGAAGACTTTGGAATTGAAAAGTTTAACATTTCGTCGGCCAAGTGACGTAGAAATTCCGAAATCATTAGCGGACGATTTTTTAGTAAAAGAAATCGGCGAGGAAAACAGAATATTGGTGTTTTGTACAAAGCTGTCACGCAAACTACTCGAAAAAACCAAAAATAAAACATACAAGTTTTATGCTGACGGTACGTTTAAAAGAGCAGCAAAGCCCTTCACGCAAATTTTTACTTTGCATATTGAATTAAGCCCTAACAGTAAATACCAGAACATTGTTCCAGTGGTTTACTGTTTACTTCCCAATAAAAAGCAAATAACGTACCAAAAACTGTTTTCTGTGTTAAAAGAAGAACTAGGCGTTGAGATCAAATATTACAAAGCAGATTTTGAACTGGCACAGTTCAATGCCTTGAAAAATGTGTACCCAGACGTGTACATAAGTGGTTGCTTTTTTCACTACCAACAAGCCATTCGCAAAAAGTGTAAAGAGTTCCAACTAGATCAGACAACAGTCGGCAGAAACGTGATGCGATTGTGCTCGTACTTAACGTTATTTTATTACCGACAAATTTCCTGACGGATGCGTGGCTTGACATAAAGATAGTCGGTGAAATGTGTGAAGATGCCGCGGCTTTCGAGAAATTCTGTACATATTTCGAAAGACAATGGGTACCATTTTTCGAAATGTTGAGTGTGGCAGAGGAAAATCAACGAACAACAAATCCTGTGGAAGGTTTGGCACAGCACTCAATAAAAAAGTTCCAGTGAAGCCTAATGTGCTGTTGTTAGTAGATATTTTGAAGAAAGAAGGGAGACATTACGACATACATATTAAAAGAAAAGCACCTATGAGTCGAATGCGAAGATTACGTGATATTCACTTTAATGAGTTTTTGAAAAGAAAATTAAAATTATTAAAAAAGTGTGAGATATCAGCAATGCAATTTCTTAAGAAGATAATATTTGCAAAGATGGTATAATTTTAATGTTTTTAGGGTTCCGTACCCAAAGGGTAAAAATTGGGCAAGTGCGAGTCCGACTCGCGCATGAAGGGTGTCTGTCACCAGGCTGTATCTCAAGAACGGTGACTAGCTAGACAGTTGAAATTTTCACAGATGATGTATTTCTATTGTAGGTGACGGGATGAAAATAAATGCGAATTTTGACAGAAAAACGTAAGGATGGTTGGACAGAGAGTGACGTGTGTCTCAGCGCGTATCATAGCTCGACTGACTCTAGGCCAATGGCGACAACTTTTTTCGACCCTCCCCGCGGACACCTTACCCCTCAGACGCCCATGCTCGGCACATACCACTCCAACTTCCATCCACCCTCTATTTATTAAAAATAACATTTAAAAATTGAAAGCATTACAAAAATAGATAACGCGTCGCCTACAAACCCCACCCCAGTGCTGCATCAGCACTTAATCATCTGCAGTAGGTACATATGCGACGCGTGCCGCTGACCTCCGTAATATTCCGGTCTTGGTTTTTATGTGAACAACTCTAATGCGACCATCCTTGCCCGGAATTGTTTCATGAACAATACCTCTTGGCCAAACATTGCGGGGTGACTCAGGGTCTACAACCAATACCAGATCTCCCACTTGTAAGGGTCGTTGGTCTTGGTGCCACTTCTGTCTCGGTATCATCTGTGGCAGTACCTCTCGTACCCAGCGCTTCCAAAATAGGTCCGCCAGCCTCTGAGAGATTCGCCATTGTTTGCGTAAAAACATGTCAGAGTGGTCAAAAGAGCCGAGTATCGGTAAATTAGAAGATCCGCCCAGCAAAAAATGATTCGGCGTCAATGACTCATCGCTCTGTGGCTCGACTGTGACATGTGTGAGGGGCCGGCTGTTTACTATTTGTTCCACTTCTGCCATTAGTGTACTCAGAACTTCATCTCGTGGGGCCTGTTCCTTTAGAACCACTTTAAGTGAAGTCTTAATTGAGCGAATTAGCCTTTCCCATGCCCCACCCCAGTGTGGGCTAGCTGGCGGCAAAAAGTTCCAGGTCGTGCCATAATTTAAAGCGAAACTCTTTAACACGTCCTCGTTCAGTTCACAAATAGATTTTCTGAGCTCATTGTCAGCGCCCCTCAGATTGGTGCCATTGTCTGAAAAGATCTGTTGAGGCCATCCACGACGAGCCGCCATCCTTCTCAAGGCCATTATCAAAGCATCAGTCGTGAGCCTTGTCACTATCTCTATGTGAACAGCTCGTACTGTGAGGCATGTAAACAAAACCCCGTATCGCTTTTCCCGTCGGCGCAAAACTGACACTTCCATTGGGCCATATAGATCTATTCCACAAAAGGTAAACACTCGTTGGTGATGGGCCATCCGTGCAAGAGGTAAGTCTCCCATTCTAGGTGGTTGCGGTCTAGCTCTCTTTATTCTGCAGAGCATGCACTTACTGCTCACATGTTTCACTGTCGGTCGAATTCGAATAACCCAATATTTTTGTTTCAGATTATTAACCACTGTCTCCTGGTTCCCATGAGCAGCCATTACGTGATAATGTCTCACAATCAGCCTGGTGACGTGATTACGACCATCGAGGATGACGGTCGCTTTGTTTCAGGTAAAATGCCCAAAGCCGCTCCAATTCGGCCATCAACGCGCAAGATACCGCATTCGTCGAGTACAGGGGATAAGGTAAGTAATTTACTTTTCCGATTTAAATCTCTCTTATTTTTCAGGTGTTCCAGGTCTTCAGGAAACGACTGCGTTTGAGAAAATTTTATAAGCAAGCGCTCTGCTTTTTCCATCAGCTCTCCATTAATATTCCCGGTGAGTTTCTTGCACTTATTGATGAACAATAACATCGCACAGGTAGCCTTGAGTAGCCTTAGCCATGACGAAAACCTTTCAGGTTCTGGAACTGGAGGTAAGTCTTCGGGCGCAACGTGAATAGTCATTATGCATTCCAGGTCCACGTCGGCAGGTCTAGGTAGTTGTATGTTAGAGGGCCATGTGTTCTCAGAGTTATACAAAAACGAAGGGCCGTGGAACCATTCGTTTTCTAGTGCCTTAAGTTCGCAAGTATCCCTTGTTGCAATATCGGCTACGTTCAACTTGGTAGGTACGTATCTCCATTGATTAGATTCCGTTAATTCGTCTATTTCGCCGAGGCGATGCGCCACAAACGCATTATAAGTGCGCGCATCGTTATATATCCAGTGCAAAACAGTTGTCGAATCACTCCAGTAATATATTTCATGTGTGAACATTTTGTGTTCCTTTTTTATGGTATTCGCCAATCTCGCAGCCAATAAAGCGCTTTCCAGTTCTAACCTCGGTATGCTTTTTTGTTTTAAAGACGAAACTCTGCATTCGCTCGAAATGAACGCTAATCGCCATCGATTGTTATTATCTAACCAACGCCAGTAGGCAACGGCACAAATCGCTTGCGATGACGCATCGCACATGAGATGCATTTGTAGGTTTGTATAGGCGGCCGCCCGGCCGCTGCTGCTATCCGGTGCATTCAGTGCATTCTCCATCTCGCTCGCGCGCACTGCAGCTTGATAATATCGGGGCAGGCGCACTGTTCGCGTACGTTTCAGCAGTTCGAGGAATTCTATCCATTTTGTATATAAATCATCTGTGATAGTGTCGTCCCAATGTATTCCTTGCCTCCAAGTCTCTTTTATTATAATTTTACCCCTTATGGTTATTGGGGATAAAAATCCGTAGACATCAAAAATGGACATTACGACTCGCAACATCTCTCGTTTAGTAGGTCTCGTTTGTCCAGATATTATAGTTTCAGGTATACGTTTGAAAGAGACGTCAAAGCCCAGGAGATCGTCTTTTGGATACCACACAAGTCCGAGTGTGCGTTCACCATCGTCTTGTTGATCGATTTTGAATCTTATGGCTGTGGACCCCAAGCTTTCTTTCGGTAAAGCATTTATTAATGTTTCGTTGTTGCTTGTAAAGTTACGTAAGTTAAATCCTCCTTGTTTATGAATATGGGTCACTTGATTAACAACGCGAATTGCAGTTTCTTCGTCTTCGAAGCTGTCAATATAATCGTCGACATAATGTTGTTTACAAATCGCAGATGCAGCGGCCGGCATAGATGACTCATAGCGCTGGGCGTTCTTGTTTTTTATGAATTGGGCGATAAACGGCGCACAATTAACTCCGAAGATTAAAGATTTCATTATGTATGTTTTTACAGGACCCTCTGGCATAGTGGAGCCTTCGGGGCTCGTCTTCCATAAAAAACGAAAGGCATCTCGATCTTCAGGGATGATTTTAACTCGTAAAAACATATCTTGGAGGTCTCCTATTACGCCAATTTTATTCTCGCGGAAACGAAGCATTATGCCGTACAACGATACTAGTAGGTCTGGTCCTTTGTATAGGTAGTCATTTAGGCATACACCATTGCTCCTTGATGCACAATCAAAAACGAGTCGCAATTTTTTCTTGTTTGGGTTGTCGACTCCGAAATGTGGCAGATACCAGGTTTTTGGCGTTTCTTTAGGATCGGTGAGTACAGTAGCGTAATCGTTTGTAAACAGGTGATTTATTCTTTCGGTGTACCTCGAAGCATAGCCGTCGTCTCTTTTCATTTTTCTTTCGACGCCCCTAAGTCTAGATAGCGCATTTCCATAAGATTCTGTTGTCTTGCAGTTAATATCTTTCCAAGGAAGTCCGACATACCATCTGCCGTCTATCAACTTAGCCGTTCGTTCCAGATGCTCTTGCGCTCGCAGGTCCTCAGAGTTCTGGCGCGGAGTACAGGAGACGCCCATGGATTCAATAGTGAAGGACCGACGTACTTCTTCATGAATTTCCCGCAGTGTATGCTCATTTTCAATTTCCTGGTTTTCGGTGACAAATAAAGTCGAATCGCGTTGGTACTTGTCACTTGGCACATTGACGCAGCCGTGGATGGACCAGCCAAGAGCACATTTTGTAATATATGGTTGGTTTAGTCCGCCTTTTATTGTTTGTATAGGCAGCAATAAATGATAGTGATCCTGTCCTATAAGCACTTGCGGTTTCTCATTTTTAATGTCACATAGCTGGCTTCTTATATCGGGCTTTAGGTCGTACTGCATAAGGTTTATAATTGATGCATTTTGAGCAGGTAAGTTTAGTTCGGTAACACTTCGCGCTTGCAACGTAAACATCTGTCCGTCTTTATTTGACACATTCAATTTCACGATCTCACTTTCGCACGTAAGTTCGGTATTACTCCACGCCCCGCTCACACGCATTGTTTGTTTGTCACCACGCAGTCCGGCGCGCGCTGCCAGCTCGTTACTTATGAGGGACAAAGTTGACCCAGAGTCCATCAAGGCCATTGCGCTAATAATTCCGTTAGGTCCGTGGATGTTAATAGGCACAGTTTGTAACAACACTTTGCAGCTTTTGGAGTTAATATGCGTGATAATGTCCGATTTCGTTTCACTCACGTCAGTGTCTATTATTTCCGTAATGTTTACACTTGATTGTTCGGTGGTATTTACACGCGGAGTGTAGTGCAACAGACGATGATGAGATTGACCACAGTTATCCTTATCGCACGGAGCAGCGGGGCACGTTTCTTTGTTATGTCGCGACACTAAACATTTATAACACAATCCATGGCGCTTTACAAATGTCCACCTGTCTTTACGTAATGTTTTTTTGAACATTCTACAGTCTGGCAGGGCATGTTTAGACGTACGACAGAATTTGCACTTATCGTCACTTAGTTCGTTTTGTACTAACACGGTTTGTGAGCGGTGATTAAAATCAGCTTGTTTACGTTTTGTATCACTGTAAGTGTTAGATAAAATCACAGAAGTCTTCGATGTTTTGATAGCTTCGTCATTTAAAAAGTCCGACAGAATAACGAGCCGCGACTTCGTGCCTTCATTGATGAGTGGGTAACTATAGTCCACCCATTTAGATATTAATAATGTTGGCATCTTAGACAAAATTAAGGATACGATATTCATCCCCTTCAGGTACTCATCATGTCCGATGGCTGTGACTGCCGCAACGTAGTTTTTGACTTTAATAGAAAATGGTACGATATCCTTATGATATTCTTGAGACATCGGCTGGAGCTTGTTGACACTTTGTACAATCTTCGAAATGATAATGTCAGGATTTCCAAATTGAAGCTCCAGCGTAGATATCACAATATCTGGTTCAGTGGCTCCGATCAACAGAGCGGTTACGGCTTCTTTAGCCGGTCCATGCAGGCATTTACGCAGCCGCCATAAGTTTTCTTTTGAGTTGAAATTGCATACTTCAGTTGACTCGACGTACGCCTGCTTGAACTGGAGCCACTCCATTGGGTCCCCAGAAAATGGGGGTAACTCTCGAGGAGTACATAAGCGGCTTAACATTCCAGCGTTAGGCCCATTTGTGGCGGAGACCGCGGCCATATCCTTTAGTGCAGTTGCCAACAGGTGAACCGTGCCCTCGATACCGCCCGGGACCGGCGGAGCCGGCGCTGCTGGGGTACGTGACGGGTGCTGCTTGTCCATTTTTTTTTCCGGTAGTGGAACATGCTGCGCTTCTAGTTCTTGGTGACTGCGTTCTAGCCACTTCTCCACCTCCTTGTTAGTATGAATGTCACTAGCTGTTGATTGTGAACTGTATTCTATTTCTTCTTCTTCTTCCAATAGTGCTAGGTCCGCCGCTAGTTTTTTGTCGATTAATTCCATTTGTATACGCGCTTTTGCTTCTGCTGCCTCTAACTCCAGCTTCTTTTTCCTGGCCGAAACTGATGAACATGCAGAACTAGATGTTTTTGACTTTCGGAGCGATTTTATAGATTTACTTTGTGTGAAATCATCCATTTTGTTATTTTTTTCTTTTTCATTAACACTACCCACATCCATAATAGTCGTATTGTCCAGTTGCTTCTTTGTTTGTCCCAGCTGATTTATTTTTCCGGGTCCTTCAGTTTGACTAACAGAACAACATGGTAGCTCTTGTTTCGGCTCCTGTAACTCCTTCTGCTTTTCTTCTTGTCTTTTTGCACTGCTCCGTGTGTTCACCATTGTGCGCGGCGGAGTCCAGTACATTTAGGGACTCAAGATCCGGTTCGAAGGACCAGCTTACGCTTACGTAGGTGACGGGATGAAAATAAATGCGAATTTTGACAGAAAAACGTAAGGATGGTTGGACAGAGAGTGACGTGTGTCTCAGCGCGTATCATAGCTCGACTGACTCTAGGCCAATGGCGACAACTTTTTTCGACCCTCCCCGCGGACACCTTACCCCTCAGACGCCCATGCTCGGCACATACCACTCCAACTTCCATCCACCCTCTATTTATTAAAAATAACATTTAAAAATTGAAAGCATTACAAAAATAGATAACGCGTCGCCTACATCTATTGCCGCTATAACAACAAATACTAAAAATAAAATAAAACAAATATTTAAGGGGGGCTCCTATACAACAAACTTGTTATAGATTATGGTACGGAAACCTTCATGCGCGAGTCGGACTCGCACTTGACAGTTTTTTTTATAGAATGAAATATGTTTTATTAACTGACTTCAAAAAAGGAGGAGGTTCTCAATTCGAACTATTTTTTTTTTTGTATGTGTGTTACTCGATATCTCCGAGAACCGTGAACCGATTTTCAATTTTTTTTTTTATCGAAAGGGTATAACTCCGAGTTGGTCCCGTTGGCACTAAGTCGGGATCTGATGATGGAATCTTGGAGAAATCGAGGGAACTCTTCAAATGTTATGGACATGTACGGCGCTTTCGGTAATTTATTGATAAAGTCAAGAATTTACATTCAGTAAATAGGATTTGGTGTAAGGAAACTGATGATGAACACCACAGATGGCCACTAGAACTATTTTAGTTTTACTGAAGTCGGTTCCTTTTTTTGTTAAAAATTATTTTAGTTTAAAGTATGACTCTTTTAAATAAATAGCAAAAAACTTGAAATCAATTATTTTTTATGAATACTATACGTTCAATCATTGTTTAAACGTACAGTCTACGCCAAAGATACGTTTACATATTTCGCTTTGTTACCACGAACATACGTTGTTAACATTTGGTGAAAAAGAGTCAACATATTTTTGACGTCGACCCCTACAGTAGCAGATTATCTAAGTGGACTAGACATTAATAAATACCTACGTATGTATACAGTTTCAGTCCGTTAAGGTTCACTTTGTCCACAATCCCTTTTTAACCCCCGACAAAAACAGAGTGGTATAAGTTTAACATGTGTATCCGTGTGTCTGTGTATCTGTGTGTCTTTCAAGGGCATCGTAGCTCCCAATCCGGATGGACCAATCAATTTGAGTGCGGTTTTTTTAATTGAAAGGCTTTTTCCGTCCGTTTTGTTTCCGTCGAGATGGTTCTTAGCTATGTTTTGTGGAAATAGGACGAGCAGTTTCCAAGATATTCAGCTTTAGTTGGAACAAGTGAGAAGATCTCAAGCAATATTGAACCCAAGGGTTCCAAATTTTGGTTAAATGTTCAGTTTTATTAGCTTTTTCTATAGGTATCACTTACTAAATGAAGGTCTCGTGATGACCAGCTAGTTGTGAACGGATCTTGGTCAATATTGAAGCCAAGAATTCGAAATTTTGTTTAAATGTTAACTTTTATTAGCATTTTCCATATCACTCACTAACAACTGAGGGTCTTATGATAACCAGCTACTTAGTGTGTAACCAACAATTTAATAAAATTCTGACAGTACAATAATTTGGTATCTTGGAGCTGAAGATGACCGTTGGAACTCCTAAACAGCACAAGATAAACCCATGGTATTTGAGCTCGTCTGATTGGTCTTGATGAGCAATTAAAGTATGTGTAAGGAAGTAAAAAACGGAGTACAAAGAAAAACTTTTTTGACAAAAAAACTCATACTACCTATTATGATTTCTGTCACTGTACTGAGTCACTGCAGTTTCTAAGTCTTTGCATTCTGCTAAAGCTGAATTGTCATTAGGACTATTTGAACAGTTTCCTTTGATTGAAGTCACAAATAGCAACACCCTGCAAGGTTTTAACGTGATTTAAGACAACGTAAGCTTTTCCTTTAAAGTACTCTTGTCTAAGTGAATATCAGTTTTTTAAGGGTTTTTTTTCAGGGTTTATTTATTTAATATTTATTGCACATTGTACAAAAGAAAACTCATTGTACAAAAGGCGGACTTAAGGCCACAATGCATTCTCTACCAGTCAAACTTAAGGCAAAGCAGAAAAACTACCTACACTTTTACTGCTTTTTCCTTAAGGTTGACTGGGTGTAGGTGTGTTTGTCAAGATCTTAGCTCGCCAACATTCCCATTTCATCCAATGATCTACAACATCTTGCACATTCTTAAATGGGTCATTTCATATCTCGTCGAAATTCTCAATTCCACCACATTGCCAACTTCATCCTAACTTGTGATTCATAATAAATAGTAAAATTTGTAGGATCACTTAGCAAACAGATAAAGTGGTAAGTAAAAGTAAAATAATCGGTCGAATTGATATACATATGATATCTCTACTTTCAACGACAGAGGATATGAACGCATTGGGAATGTGAGAGACTTTAGGAATGTAGACGAATCTGAAAGAGGCAAGAAAATGAGTTGACGAACCACGTAATGGACGAACTGCGACTTGGATGAATCGCAATATGGACGAATAGCGATATGGACGAATAGCGATATGGACGAAACGCGTTATAGACGAACCGCGTTAAGGATATTTGACGAACCACGTAATGGACGAACTGCGACTTGGATGAATCGCAATATGGACGAATAGCGATATGGACGAATAGCGATATGGACGAAACGCGCTATAGACGAACCGCGTTAAGGCGACTCCGTACGTGGAATGGTGATTTTTAAAGTCCTAAGGCTCGTAATCTAGCCAACGGAAAAATCTGAAAAAAATATATGTTATTTTTGACTATTTCTTCTAAAAAATTATAGTTGGATTTTTTTTTAAAGCAATAATTACTATGGAAAAAATAATGTTGAAATAGGGTCGTTTTCAATTTTCAATTCCCTAAGGCTTCTAAACTACAAGTGATATTTACACGGCTCTTTCGCAAGAACATTGACAATTCATTGATCTTTAATCGTATTGTTTAAAAGTTAGTAAAATGGAAATTCGGTCTAATAAAGCATCAAAAAAACTGAATTTCCGTGAGCGCGGCCGTGCCCGGGCTGCGAGCTCAGTGTAAATCTAACCGTCGAAGGGGAAGGCTGTGTCACTTGCTCTCGCGATCCATCTAGTTACGGAAAATTGTTATAGTACCGGATCCCGCGGAGGTTCGATCTGTCTTCGTGCGTTTGAAGTGTATTTTAAGAGAGTGTAGTTCGTTTTTTCACACGACTACGCTATGCGACATAACAAAAAGCACTCATTTTCATATAGAATTAAATTCAACTGTTTTTTCTCGTATTTAGGTATCTATTAATTTTAAGTACTTATAAAAAAAATTGTCATTGCTTAGCATTCCCGGACACATTTGGATACTTAGATATTCTCAGTCTTGGGCCCACACCAGACAGGATTCCCAGAAAATAACACTTTTGGTTTTGGGTTTTAGGGCCCTTCTCTATGTAATATTAGAGTACCTTAGGTATTTCGGTTAGTAAAAAAAATCTGATAATACAGATATTTAAGTATGATAACGTCTAATGATCTTTATTAATTCAACCCTAAGAGATATGAATATCGTAATGCAGAACAAGTATTGTTCGTTTGAATACCATTGTAATATTCGGTAAAACGCTAATTTACGAATGCGAATATTGATTGTAAGTATTCACATTCGTTGCGTCACTAGTACAGTACTTACATGACATATGATATAAAAATACATTATCAAAAATTACAATAATTTTCTAGTTCAAGAAGGCAAGTGACAATTTTCGGGTGCGTCCCATGAGATATAACTACATAATATATAATTTCATATTAATAACGTTCACAAGATATAATAAACTTTTGATATAACATCAAAATCAATATTTTTATTAGGAATAACGGTCAATTAGCATAATACTCATGTTGTAGAATGATTTTTTATATAACACTCAAATACTCTAAATTCAGTTGATATAACATACATAACGTATATCGATCATAGTATATACTTTCTTTTAGTATAATGATTAGAAAATATAATAGCGTATGATATACTAAATATGTTATAACTGCTACCCCTATGCCCCTAAAATGGAATATGGGTCAAAAACCGAAAACTGTAGGTTAGGTTAGGTTTGTTTTATGACCATGGATAGCGGAGCGAGCAAAGCGAGCGGAGCGTCAAAATGCTTGCTTGCATGGAGGTACCTACATTAAAATTTAACAGCGAACTATTGCATACGTATGTTCACAATTGATAATGGCAGATGAAATTCTGGCAAGTAAGAGTATACCGTTTGGAAGAACTGCGATAAAATGGAATATGGGTAAAAAACCGAAAACTGTAGGTTAGGTTAGGTTTGTTTTATGACCATGGATAGCGGAGCGTCAAAATGTTTGTTTGCATGGAGGTATATTAAAATATAACAGCGAACTATTGCATAAGTATGTACACAATTGATAATGGCAGATGAAATTCTGGCAAATACGAGTATACCGTTTGGAAGAACTGCGACAAAATGGAATATGGGTCAATACCAAAAACTGTAGGTTAGGTTAGGTTTGTTTTATGACCATGGATAGCGGAGCGAGTGAAGCGAGCGGAGCGTCAAAATGCTTGCTTGCATGGAGGTACCTACACATATTAAAATTTTACAGCGAACTATTGCATAAGTATGTACACAGATGTGCAGGCGGTTATTCTATACGAGCATTATGCATTTTGGTGTTAGATGTATTGAATAATATACATTATAAATTTGAGATATTATGAACGTTATACGTTATGATCGTTATATACAATGATATCATACTTAAATAACGTTATACTTAACAAAAATAGATATTTTGATGTTATATCTAACGTTCGTTATACACCTTGAACGGTATACAAAACGAGCTATACAATATGAGCGTATATAATATGAATATTATAGTATAAGTTCTTATATCTTATATTACTTACCCACAATTTTGGCATGAGGGCTTATTTATGTAAATATAGTCAGAATACATATTTGCATCAATAAATTTCCCACTTCATATTTAAATCTAAACGAGCGTTAGTATTGACATATCCGCCGGGCCTAGCTAGACATACCTAGCCTGGCCATAAGTTCTGTTCCAATTGTTTACCGTTTATAAAATAAAAACCTGATTTTTATTGGAGCGGAGCGAGCGAAGCTCCCATGGATCGACTCGAATGGACTTTGTGACAATGCGCAGATCACAGCGAGTTCTCAACCGATTTTAGAAATTTTTGTTTTAAAATGCAAAAATTAAATTTTGCTAGGTCGTGACAAAGAGAAAATTTCGAAAAAAAAAAAAAAAAAACCGCTCCAATTTATGGTGCAAGCTTAGCCGGTGGCTGACTCTGCATCGACCTAGTTACATATCGTTTAAAAGCCATACATTAATGATCGGATTACAGTTGAATTAATGAAAAAATATATAACTTTATTTAGACTCATCGTAATGCCCGGACTTGATTTTTGACTAATGCTCAGAATTTTTCTCTAAGTTTGCCAGAGGGCAATGAAACGATCTTGGATCAAATTAATCGATCGCGGAAGGAACGCCAAAACCCAAAAAGCTTACGTAACTCAGACAACCGCTAAACTAAAGTAGGGCTGACACGTTTGCCGCATGTCAACCGATCTGCAGATCAAGAAATCTACACCCACCCAATAAAATTCGGAACTTCTAAGTTAACGTAAAAAAAAAGATACGGCTCTTTATGCCGCAAAAAAACGTATCTACGCTGGAAAGGAAAATTATCCAAGAGACACGGAGCGAACTTTACAGATCTAAAAAACTACGAACTTTTTCAAAAAAATAAAAAGTTATTAAATATTCTGTGGACCTACTTTTTAAATGAAGCATTTTATAATGTCGCTTTTGTTATTTTGTCTATTAATGGAATAATTTAAAATTTAGCATCGCTTACGCAAAATGGCTGTCAAAATAGAATTAGGTAAAATTATCTTAACGACACGTTTCCCGAGATATTAGTCAGGTAAAATAGTATAATCTACATTTTACACAACAATCAACACAGTAAACAATATCTATGTGCATACGATGCTCATTTTATATAAACAATATCATGTTTTTTACATGTTGCTTTTGTTATTTTGTCTATTAATAGAATATTGTAGGATTTAGCGTCGCTTACGCAAAATGGCCGTCACAATAGAATTAGGTAAAATTATCTAAACGACACGTTTCCCGAGAAATTAGTCAGGTAAAATAGTATAATCTATTACACAACAATCAACACAGTTAACAATATATATGTGCATGCTCATTTTATAGTCAGGTAAATATATAAATGTGCATAAATTAGCATGAAATAAATCGAAAAATTATCTAATCGCCTTCGTAGGAAATATTTCAGACATGAAAAGCTATTTATCGTACAATAAAACCTCACGATTAATGTTTTAATTAGAGGAAAATATTTATTTTCAAACATTAAAATTAATGAAGTGACATTTAAAGTTCTCTAAGACAAAAACTTATGGTCCAACTACGCAAACACAAAAAAAAACTGCTTTAGAAATGTTAAAGATTTATTCATCAGATATCACGTGAAATTTCAATTTTATCAATTTTTATGTGTGATCTGCTGAAAGATTTCCAGTAGTTCTAGACCAATGTATGGTAGCAAACGATAGCTATGACTAATGAGAACAGCACAAGAGTTCTCAAGACTGCAGTCACTCGGTACTCATAAAGAATTTTAAATCACGAACTACGTGAAATTTCAAGTTTTACAATTGCAATGAGATAATTATCCTATCCTAACAAGAATAACAAAACTACCTACAACTCTGTGTGGTATAAGTGACGTCTCGTAAGACACTGTTTGAGTGAGATGGCGTTTGGGTCCATCAAGCGAGTGCAAAGTAATGCCTTAGCGCCACAGACACAGATTTACACCGCAGATGGGCCTAACGGCCTTTATAAATATATTGAATTACTACTGAATGTGTGATATTTTATAAAACAGAACCGGTAAAGTTGTCTAACTACCAATTTAACGAAAATATTTGTTTTTTAGTACATTCTATGCGACAAATACGACTCAATTGTCATTCAAGCAATTCAAGATAAGCGACAGTAGTCGATCAAACTCATATCAGGTAAAAAAGGATAAGCGACAATGGTTTCATAGTATCAAAGCAGGTAAATTTGGATAAATGCCAATAGTTGTTAAGATACGACAATCAGGTAATTTAATCTATGTTATTTTTTTTTATAGAATCTTATATCGATTCTGTTTAATAATGTGGAAATACCACATTTTTACTTTTTGCCTAATGCGCATAAGCATTTTAAACACACATGACACAGAGGGCGCTCCAGTAGCGAACAATTATGGAATCAAAGATTTTAGTGTGATTGACGTAACGATATGATAGCTCAGTTGGTAGAGCACTACGCCGGAAACTTAGGGTCGCAGGTTCGAGTCCTGCTTACATTGCAGTGGATCACATTCAATTTTTCTTTCATAATTTACCTTTATGTTAATTTTATCATAAAGACATAGGTAAAATGCCTCAAACGACATTAAAATATATTTTACGATCAGGTAAAAACAGTTAACCAACAAGTGCAAGGTTAGTTGCAATAAAGAAAAATTATCCAAGTTGCAGCGTTGCCAGATGGTTACATTTGTTACATTTTTCGTAACTTTTGACCCTCTCTCGTAACATGTAAGTAACTTTTGATTTCTGGGGAATTTTCGTAACTTTTCAATAGGCTTTGTTAAAAATACTAAAGTGGGAACATTAATTTCGACTCTGAATCCAAATAACATGTACTATCGGGCAAAAATATATCATGTGTATGTAGTTTTTTTGGTCTTGAATTAGAAATCGTAGTGTAATTTAATTTTTAAAAATTTAACCTTTAACATGGCACCTTTTAGGCGTACCGGTGAGTGCAGCGTTGCCAGATGGTTACATTTGTTACATTTTTCGTAACTTTTGACCCTCTCTCGTAACATGTAAGTAACTTTTGATTTCTGGGGAATTTTCGTAACTTTTCAATAGGCTTTGTTAAAAATACTAAAGTGGGAACATTAATTTCGACTCTGAATCCAAATAACATGTACTATCGGGCAAAAATATATCATGTGTATGTAGTTTTTTTGGTCTTGAATTAGAAATCGTAGTGTAATTTAATTTTTAAAAATTTAACCTTTAACATGGCACCTTTTAGGCGTACCGGTGAGTGCAGCGTTGCCAGATGGTTACATTTGTTACATTTTTCGTAACTTTTGACCCTCTCTCGTAACATGTAAGTAACTTTTGATTTCTGGGGAATTTTCGTAACTTTTCAATAGGCTTTGTTAAAAATACTAAAGTGGGAACATTAATTTCGACTCTGAATCCAAATAACATGTACTATCGGGCAAAAATATATCATGTGTATGTAGTTTTTTTGGTCTTGAATTAGAAATCGTAGTGTAATTTAATTTTTAAAAATTTAACCTTTAACATGGCACCTTTTAGGCGTACCGGTGAGTGCAGCGTTGCCAGATGGTTACATTTGTTACATTTTTCGTAACTTTTGACCCTCTCTCGTAACATGTAAGTAACTTTTGATTTCTGGGGAATTTTCGTAACTTTTCAATAGGCTTTGTTAAAAATACTAAAGTGGGAACATTAATTTCGACTCTGAATCCAAATAACATGTACTATCGGGCAAAAATATATCATGTGTATGTAGTTTTTTTGGTCTTGAATTAGAAATCGTAGTGTAATTTAATTTTTAAAAATTTAACCTTTAACATGGCACCTTTTAGGCGTACCGGTGAGTGCAGCGTTGCCAGATGGTTACATTTGTTACATTTTTCGTAACTTTTGACCCTCTCTCGTAACATGTAAGTAACTTTTGATTTCTGGGGAATTTTCGTAACTTTTCAATAGGCTTTGTTAAAAATACTAAAGTGGGAACATTAATTTCGACTCTGAATCCAAATAACATGTACTATCGGGCAAAAATATATCATGTGTATGTAGTTTTTTTGGTCTTGAATTAGAAATCGTAGTGTAATTTAATTTTTAAAAATTTAACCTTTAACATGGCACCTTTTAGGCGTACCGGTGAGTGCAGCGTTGCCAGATGGTTACATTTGTTACATTTTTCGTAACTTTTGACCCTCTCTCGTAACATGTAAGTAACTTTTGATTTCTGGGGAATTTTCGTAACTTTTCAATAGGCTTTGTTAAAAATACTAAAGTGGGAACATTAATTTCGACTCTGAATCCAAATAACATGTACTATCGGGCAAAAATATATCATGTGTATGTAGTTTTTTTGGTCTTGAATTAGAAATCGTAGTGTAATTTAATTTTTAAAAATTTAACCTTTAACATGGCACCTTTTAGGCGTACCGGTGAGTGCAGCGTTGCCAGATGGTTACATTTGTTACATTTTTCGTAACTTTTGACCCTCTCTCGTAACATGTAAGTAACTTTTGATTTCTGGGGAATTTTCGTAACTTTTCAATAGGCTTTGTTAAAAATACTAAAGTGGGAACATTAATTTCGACTCTGAATCCAAATAACATGTACTATCGGGCAAAAATATATCATGTGTATGTAGTTTTTTTGGTCTTGAATTAGAAATCGTAGTGTAATTTAATTTTTAAAAATTTAACCTTTAACATGGCACCTTTTAGGCGTACCGGTGAGTGCAGCGTTGCCAGATGGTTACATTTGTTACATTTTTCGTAACTTTTGACCCTCTCTCGTAACATGTAAGTAACTTTTGATTTCTGGGGAATTTTCGTAACTTTTCAATAGGCTTTGTTAAAAATACTAAAGTGGGAACATTAATTTCGACTCTGAATCCAAATAACATGTACTATCGGGCAAAAATATATCATGTGTATGTAGTTTTTTTGGTCTTGAATAAGAAATCGTAGTGTAATTTAATTTTTAAAAATTTAACCTTTAACATGGCACCTTTTAGGCGTACCGGTGAGTGCAGCGTTGCCAGATGGTTACATTTGTTACATTTTTCGTAACTTTTGACCCTCTCTCGTAACATGTAAGTAACTTTTGATTTCTGGGGAATTTTCGTAACTTTTCAATAGGCTTTGTTAAAAATACTAAAGTGGGAACATTAATTTCGACTCTGAATCCAAATAACATGTACTATCGGGCAAAAATATATCATGTGTATGTAGTTTTTTTGGTCTTGAATTAGAAATCGTAGTGTAATTTAATTTTTAAAAATTTAACCTTTAACATGGCACCTTTTAGGCGTACCGGTGAGTGCAGCGTTGCCAGATGGTTACATTTGTTACATTTTTCGTAACTTTTGACCCTCTCTCGTAACATGTAAGTAACTTTTGATTTCTGGGGAATTTTCGTAACTTTTCAATAGGCTTTGTTAAAAATACTAAAGTGGGAACATTAATTTCGACTCTGAATCCAAATAACATGTACTATCGGGCAAAAATATATCATGTGTATGTAGTTTTTTTGGTCTTGAATTAGAAATCGTAGTGTAATTTAATTTTTAAAAATTTAACCTTTAACATGGCACCTTTTAGGCGTACCGGTGAGTGCAGCGTTGCCAGATGGTTACATTTGTTACATTTTTCGTAACTTTTGACCCTCTCTCGTAACATGTAAGTAACTTTTGATTTCTGGGGAATTTTCGTAACTTTTCAATAGGCTTTGTTAAAAATACTAAAGTGGGAACATTAATTTCGACTCTGAATCCAAATAACATGTACTATCGGGCAAAAATATATCATGTGTATGTAGTTTTTTTGGTCTTGAATTAGAAATCGTAGTGTAATTTAATTTTTAAAAATTTAACCTTTAACATGGCACCTTTTAGGCGTACCGGTGAGTGCAGCGTTGCCAGATGGTTACATTTGTTACATTTTTCGTAACTTTTGACCCTCTCTCGTAACATGTAAGTAACTTTTGATTTCTGGGGAATTTTCGTAACTTTTCAATAGGCTTTGTTAAAAATACTAAAGTGGGAACATTAATTTCGACTCTGAATCCAAATAACATGTACTATCGGGCAAAAATATATCATGTGTATGTAGTTTTTTTGGTCTTGAATTAGAAATCGTAGTGTAATTTAATTTTTAAAAATTTAACCTTTAACATGGCACCTTTTAGGCGTACCGGTGAGTGCAGCGTTGCCAGATGGTTACATTTGTTACATTTTTCGTAACTTTTGACCCTCTCTCGTAACATGTAAGTAACTTTTGATTTCTGGGGAATTTTCGTAACTTTTCAATAGGCTTTGTTAAAAATACTAAAGTGGGAACATTAATTTCGACTCTGAATCCAAATAACATGTACTATCGGGCAAAAATATATCATGTGTATGTAGTTTTTTTGGTCTTGAATTAGAAATCGTAGTGTAATTTAATTTTTAAAAATTTAACCTTTAACATGGCACCTTTTAGGCGTACCGGTGAGTGCAGCGTTGCCAGATGGTTACATTTGTTACATTTTTCGTAACTTTTGACCCTCTCTCGTAACATGTAAGTAACTTTTGATTTCTGGGGAATTTTCGTAACTTTTCAATAGGCTTTGTTAAAAATACTAAAGTGGGAACATTAATTTCGACTCTGAATCCAAATAACATGTACTATCGGGCAAAAATATATCATGTGTATGTAGTTTTTTTGGTCTTGAATTAGAAATCGTAGTGTAATTTAATTTTTAAAAATTTAACCTTTAACATGGCACCTTTTAGGCGTACCGGTGAGTGAGTTGTTTGATCTGTTTTGACAAATAAGTAAAAAAGCTCTAAGGTTCATTATTATGCAAAAAACTTTTTATGTAATCTCCATTTTGCTAAAAAAACCTCAAAAATCAAGTCGTTTAGTAGAAAAAAAGTAATGATTATCTAAATCACCGACGGGATAAGCGACACAAAAGTCGTCAGACAGATGTATACGAGACCCAACCCATTCGATGCAGAAAAATCTGCCGATCCCAACAGTGTGTATAACTCAATATCCCCAAAAATGTCGCTTAGATAAGTTCTCCTTTCCAGCATCGGCATATTTTGACACTCAAGTAAATTAACATTTATAGGGTATCCATTGACCTTGAACATTGAAATTAGCCAAAAAATTCGTCTAGTAAAATATCGTCAATATCAACAAGTATAGGGGAAAATCTGAGAACATTACTATGTAGTCATAAAAAACTATCACTGTTTATAAGTAGGTAAAGGACGTAAATCCGTTTTCCAACGGTAAAGTTGAGTTTGTCGCTCTATTATTTATAGTTTATCTTTTCATTAGAGCAGCATGACCCGGGGGATAAAGCTGTGCCTCCACTACTATGTTAAAATATCGGTTCATCCGCTGGGTCACGATATGATTTATTTATTAAAAAACGATATTTTTTATTTCTGCATGATTTTACACGTATAATCAAGAATCTTGTCGGCATTTTAACTATTTTTGGCAGGTACCTACACATACAAAAGAAACTAAAAAGTATTTTTCGATGCGAGACTTCCAAATGGCCAATTTCACTTATTTTTTTGGAAAATAGCTTTAACGCATTTTATTTTTAATATTCTACTGTAGTGGGTAAATAGATATTTAGTAATCCGCAATAATTATATCATTGTTTAAATGATTTATTTTACTTCGAGATTTTTCAATGCCTTTAAATATTATAAGGTTTGTTCATCTTCAACTCTCGCTCGGACTATGCGAGTGTATGAAGCTGCTTGGACGCCACTCAACGAGATTATGAACGAAGTAATGTTCCGGGGGCGCACGGTCGGCGGGGGGAATAACGTTAGGCTCCACCCAGATCCTCAAGGACGTTGGGATTAGGAGTCGCCTTAAGGATATTGGACGAACCACGTAATGGACGAACTGCGACTTGGACGAATCACTAATTGGACCAACGGCTATCAAATCATTTTAAGGAGTATTTGGTTCACAGCCATTGTCTTGGCCTGATATCGCGAGCATTTACTATGCTAAAGCTGTAACTGAATGGTATAAACAGAATGGCGTAATGCCTATTAGCAGTGCAATCTTTCGAATCGACCTCAACTCAGGCCGATCCAAGAATATAGGTCCATTATGAAGCATATATTAAAAAGAAAGGCAGACTAGGTAAATCAGTAACTAATTTGCAAACAATATGGACTTGGGCTGGAAATAGTTTATTACTGCCGAGGCCGGGAAAAGTCAGTTCGTGGATGAGTATGATTTCAATAATACGAATCTGCGAACTGACATTCCCGCCGAGGCTTGTATAGTGCTTTTCTCCAAATATGCTTGGAAATAATCACCAATCTACATTTTAATTTAATATATCAGTACCATGAAGTTCATTTGGTACCTATTTTTTTTAGGAATAGGAATAAAATTTCGGGTCCGAATCATATGTTTGATTTCAAACAAAATATATGAATAAGATTTAATTAAGAATGAGATTAGTTAAATTAACAACTTCTAAACACACTGTTTTTTTTTAGAAACCATACCATATTTATCATTCGGAGAAGATCATAAGTTCAAAATAACTTTTATATTGATTTGGACACAATCATTTCTGTTTTATTTTTTATCTGTTTACGTTTGGTACACTTATTAATTTACAACTCACTCATTAAATATCATCATATTATTAAAATTAAAACTTTCGTGAGTAATCTCTAATAAATAACTAAGAATCATGTAGTCCCCTCTGGAAACACCCCACACTCTTGGAAAAACTCGACGATACTATTAAATCCATAATTTCTTCTGTTACCAACATCCAGTTACAATACGACCAATGGACCCAAGCCGCCTTGCCCGTCAGGCATGGAGGTATAGGGATCCGGAAAATTTCTAGTGTTTCCTTACCCGCATTCCTTTCTTCCGTTAATGGTACTCAAAATTTAATTCTAAAAATTCTAAAAGAATCCCCTACTCATTTGGAAATCCCTTTTTTTTCTGATGCCGTAAATTCTTGGAGGTCTAACTGCCCCACTAGCGACCTGCCTTCAATCCCCCATTCGCAACGGCAATGGGACGAGCCGCTCTGCGCGCTGGTACGGGATAATTTGGTTGAAACGTCAACCAGCCCCGTAGAGCGAGCTCGCCTCCTTGCTAGTTCCCGGTGGGAGTCAGGCGCGTGGCTACAGGCTCTACCATCTAAGAATTTAGGAACGCTTCTAAGTAATCAGATTTTTAGGCTCGCAGTATCGCTGCGCCTGGGAGCGGCATGTGTTGCCCCGCATCGTTGCCGATGCGGCAGTAATGTCTCTCCAACCGGTCTCCATGGCCTATCCTGCACCAAGAGCGCTGGGCGCATCTCGCGGCATGCTTGCCTTAACGACATTTTGCGCCGAGCGCTCACAAGCGCGGGAACACCGGCCGTCTTGGAACCATCAGGCCTGGCGAGGGACGACGGAAAGAGGCCGGACGGCATGACCCTCGTCCCCTGGAAGTTGGGACGGCCGTTGGTCTGGGACGCCACGTGCGTGGATACATTAGCGCCGTCCCACCTTCCAGTGACCACCAACAAAGCCGGGGCTGCTGCGGACGCGGCCGAACACCTCAAGCGGCGCAAATATGCAGCCATTGACAGTGGCTACATGTTTGAGCCGTTTGGGGTGGAAACGCTCGGGCCATGGGGACAAAGTGCACATAAAATTTACCACGAACTAGCAAAGAGACTAGTCGATGCTACGGGTGACCAGAGGGCTGGTTCATACCTATGCCAAAGAATAGCCCTGGCTATTCAGCGTGGTAATGCGGCCAGCCTCTTGGGCACCCTCCCGCTCGGCATCGATCTGGAGCCCGTTTTTTATTTATAGTTAGGTTTAGTTAGGTTTAAATATTTATATTATGTTCTTAGTTTTAATTGTTTCCATGTTTTATCTTTAGTTATAACATAAATGTTATTACTTAATTGATTTAAATTCGATCTCGGGAAAATGATAGTAAAAGTATCATGAAAATAAATTAACCGCATATAAGATTATTATTTAAATTGTTTGTCCGTTATTCGAAATTTGTCGACATTTCAAATACATTGACAGTAGCAGAGCAAAAAAAATGTTCAGTGCAAGAACTAAACGCAGAGAACAATTAAAATGTTTATAAATTATAATAGTTTTTATTTTTTAAATTTTTGGACAATTGGCTGTATGGTGAATTATCAAAGTCTTTGAAAAAATTAAAAGTAAAAATGCAGTAACCGGCCAAATTAAGATTACCCTCATTTGTATGAGACGACGGAAGGTGTGTTTTTTACTTAATCGTCTTATTTAAATAATATTGATTTCCCGGCTAAGGCCAATAATATATATTTTTTTTATATTTTCATTTACGCCTTCTAAATATAACGAACGATTTCGCGGTCCAGTTTTACTACATTAATGGGAACATTTCCAAGCAAGTTGGAGAAAAAAGTATTAAAAAAATTCGATGCAGACCTTGATGAGCCGAATACGGCGCAATGTCTCTACTATGGCAAGTTTGAAGTATAGTAAAAAAATAATATTTTTTTTAATGTACAATGAAGTAAAAGTATCGTAGTTAAATCCAATATATATTTCCTTGAATTATATTGTATATAGATTCTAGTTGATTATCATAGGTCGGACTAATCATAACAAAACAAGAGTTAAGAAAACAATTAACGGAAATACTCACAAACTGATGGCCAATTTGGGGTTTCATTTATAAATATAAATTATATTTTTAAACCAATTTTGGGCAAAAGTTTGTGAGTATTTCCATTATTATGTTTTTCTTAACTCCTGTTTTGGTATGATTTGTCCGACCTATGTTGATTATTTCATGTGCCCTAATTTTGGAGTCTTAAAATTGTACAACTAAAGGCTAAAGACTCCACTCCATTATCACTCTATTTCAAAGTAAACATTTGAAATTAATATGATTGTCAGGCGGCGTAAACTGAATTCGACTTAATGCGGACTGACTTAAGGTATAGTATTATTTGGGTGCGTCCCACGAGATATAACTACATAATATATAATTTCATATTAATAATGTTCAGAAGATATAATAAACTTTTGCTATAACATCAAATTTATTATATCATCAAATATTTTTATTAGGAATAACGGTCAATTAGCATAATACTCATGTTGTAGAATGATTTTTTATATAACACTCAAATACTCTAAATTCAGTTGATAAAACATAAATAACGTATTTCGATCATAGTATATACTTTCTTTTAGTACACAGACAACCCCCACTAGACGGAGCATGTAAGGCGACCCGCGCGCACCGACGATATGGTACGGCAGAACATTAAAGTATGAACACGGCGGCCACCGTTTAGCTGCGTCCTTGTTTATGATCCATGCGTACGTCAACGAAAAAAGAAATTAAATAAATAACATGGTAAATTGTAGTGTTAAGTGGTGTAGAGAGTCCTCATAAACATGGACGCAACTAAACGGTGGCCGCCGTGTTGATACTTTAATGTTTTGCCGTACCATATCGTAGGTGCGCGCGGGTGGCCTTACATGTGCCTTGCATGCTCCGTCTAGTGGGGGTTGTCTGTGTTTTAGTATAATGATTAGAAAATATAATAGCGTATGATATACTAAATAGGTTATAACTGCTACCCCTATGCCCCTAAAATGGAACATGGGTCAAAAACCGAAAACTGTAGGTTAGGTTAGGTTTGTTTTATGACCATGGATAGCGGAGCGAGAAAAGCGAGCGGAGCGTCAAAATGCTTGCTTGCATGGAGGTATATTAAAATTTAACAGCGAACTATTGCATACGTATGTTCACAATTGATAATGGCAGATGAAATTCTGGCAAGTAAGAGTATACCTGTTTTCTGCATCCTAATCTACCATTTTGCCAAAATTGTATGTGACAACACTGACACTTACTATAAGGTTGCATGTAACGGAAATTGAAATGTTCTTACGTACATTATCGGTTTTTGATTTGCCCTAGTAGATGCACACACTTACAAGTGTGTGTCTTAGCGATGGGACACTGTTGCGACACAAATTTGTAGGTAGGTGATGGTGCATCGAGGGTATTCTTGATCGATAAGGACAACGGATGACATCATATTTACATGGTTTTATTTAAAGACTTTTAGCGTATTTACATGTTTTTTTTTTACAGGTAGGACCATGGTATTCAAAAGAGTGTGGGATTCAAACTGTCCTGTAGTGTGGAATGAATGGGAAGCCGAAGGAATTATTTGGACTATCGAAGACTTGCCACCAGAGGATGATGAACGCGCCATCCAGCTCTTGTTGGAACAATTTTTACCGGATGAACGACTCTGCTCTACTCTTGGTATGTATAATTTATTATACGCAATACACTACCGCTCAAAAGTATTTAGGCACTCTCAAAATTTCTAATAACTCCGACAAGACTGATTGCATATTTATCGTATTATTTCTGCTATATTTTACACTTGTATACAGTTATATATTCATATAAAAATAATTAAATACTTCTAAAAATCAAATGGTGGCCAGCTACGGTTACGGTCAACTGTAACCAGAATTCCCAAACTTTTTCACTATGTAATTAGCGAATTCTGGTACTTTACTAAACAAATCTCGAACTGGAAGGCCTACAGTGGCAACTCTTGCTGATGATCGCCTCTTAGTAATTACCAGCAAACGGAAGTGGCGACTCACAACACCCGAAATCACTGTCCAACTCAACAAAACTCGGAAAAACCTGATCAGTGTCTCGACCAACAGTAGACAGACCAAGAAATATTCAAAGTTGAAATAAAGAGATCTCGGAAAAATGCGACTGCTGAAAGTGAAAAAATGCGAATGCATAGCACGGAAGCTTAGTCTAATAAACCCTTATCGTTAGATCTCATTACACTTAAAGTTAAAATATTTCAACATATTAGATATTTTCCGGTACTAAATAACAACGAGTCCACCTCTCCACTTCCCTTTTGATCGAGTTACCTAAAACGCATGATGCCAATGAGGGCGTTATACCTAAACATGAGATTTGCCTAGAAAGCTGTCTACCCTAAACGAAAGATGCCGATAAAGCAGTATGCCAGAAATGTGAAATTGACTGACAAGCAGTTTGCTTAAAGTACATCCCATCAATAACATAAATGTTAAATGACTATAGCCAATAGCCAAGACATATAGACATATAGCCAAGTTCAATATCGCGTGCAACGTTGTCGACTTCGCCGACAAAAGAATTGAGATCTATATGGGCGCCAAGTTCTTTGCCCTAAAATTTTTAGATACAAAGACATGCGACATACTCAATGCATTTATGTTATTTGGGGTGTAATTCAATATCAAGACTTGACTTGGCTAGTTTTTTTTATGTGTACACACACTGTACAATTTCACCTTTCTAGGTCACCTGGAAGTAGGTTAGGTTTTTGATTACTAGTCGTCACTAAGTCAGTCAGTCAGTGGTAAAAATGCCGTTTTTTGGAGTTTAATATCTCAATAACTATTTCACCTATATTTATGAAATTTGGGGTTCTAGTTGTTCTAAAGGATCTAAATACATAAGCCAAATTTTATGTTTCTATGTTAAATAGATTTGAAGTTATTGAGGGGTCAAAAGTGGCTCCGAACGGTTCGTGTAATATACGGTTATAACACACGGCTGCTGCTCGCCAGTTCCTCCGGGGTGAACTTGGCTTGACTCTACAAAGCGAAATGCCTAAGGGCGTGGCCACATGTCCACGACACGGCGTCGTAAACGTAAAATGACACGGTGTCGCGTCGGAGCGCGACACATTATCCACCGTGCGAATATACGTTGCCGCGTCGTGAAAACACGCGACACGGCGTCGTAAACGTAAAACGACACGGCGTCGTAAACGTAAAACGACACGGTGTCGCGTCGGAGCGCGACACATTATGCACCGTGCGAATATACGTTGCCGCGTCGTGAAAACACACGACAATCCCAACATCTCCAGAGGTCGAACTGGTTTCCTAAATACATTTTGCCTTTTTAAACGAGGCGATATTTTCCATAATAGATCTTCAAAACTTGACACAGACATTCTAAAATAATCATAAAACTTGTGATCACTTATTTTTGAAGCCTCGTACTTCCTTTTGAAATGACTGCCATCATGGTTCATAATAGAAAGATATGGATTTATCCAACATTTTCGTTTCTTCTGCTTTTTCTTCATGCTTCTTCTTAAAAGCAACAAGAGCAGAATACGTGTGATAGGATCCATGTCGAATTGAAAACTGATCGCAAAATATTTTGAACATGTACGAGAAGCTGC
Organism: Apotomis capreana; assembly: GCA_947623375.1. Taxonomy (NCBI): domain Eukaryota; kingdom Metazoa; phylum Arthropoda; class Insecta; order Lepidoptera; family Tortricidae; genus Apotomis; species Apotomis capreana. The sequence goes on from OX392498.1 coordinate 29,663,672, forward strand.
GGCATCGTAATCGAACGTGGCACCGCACCGTGCATCTACTCAACACAGCAAACCGACCTGCCCGGTGCAGCATGTGTTTTCACGACGTATATTCGCACGGTGGATAATGTGTCGCGCTCCGACGCGACACAGCGTCGTTTTACATTTACGACGCCGTGTCGTGTGTTTTCACGACGCGGCAACGTATATTCGCACGGTGGATAATGTGTCGCGCTCCGACGCGACACCGTGTCGTTTTACGTTTACGACGCCGTGTCGTGGACATGTGGCCACGCCCTAAGAGGTTAAATGAATGCCTACAAAGGTAAGTACCTTCCTAAGTGCTCAAATGCCTATAAAGGTAAATTGTAGCGTTAAAAATCGCTACATGTTTATTCTAAACTGTTGTAGCTAGCCGTTATTGCTTATACCGCCATCTGGCCAATTTTGTCGGTATTAACTTGTGCAAGTGTTGACGTCTTTTGAGGTCTAGATAATGGTTTTGCTACGAGTTAATATCACGCTTGGTAGTTTCGGCTACGACGTGCAGGTGGTGTTGTTATTAACCCTCATGGCTTGCTGTTGCATGAGCTGATGATATGCAAGGAGTTTTTTATAACCTTTTTGTTCAGCGGTTTTCTTTTTATTATTTAAAATTCATATTGAGATTGTGTTTTATTTTGGATCGATAATTCTGACGACGTCAATTCTGTTTCTGGATTCATGGTGAAATGGTGTGTTTACTCCTGAAGAGCTAAATATCAGTGTTTCTGGACTGTGTAGTGGTCTGTTTATTAATTCTGTGGTTGCGCTGATGAGCGTCTGTTGTTTGTGCGAGGAATATGAACTTGTAATTTGGGATATCCATTTTTTAGCATAAACATACATTTATAGAGAAGACCCGTGCAACTGAGGAAGAACTGGATAGGAGAACCTCTCATGTATACTCTGGGACAATAACACATAGGCTCCCTTGCCCGACAATGAATAGAGGAGGTCAGTCAAACGGAACTAGTAACTTCGCATCCCACGTTAGTATATGCTCCAGCACTGCGACAGACTTTGCCAAGAAAGGGGAGGACTACATCTTGTGCTTTCAGTCCATCTTCCTCTACGGCATATCGACACTTTTGCTGTACTACAGAAGATATGGCTCCTTACCCGAACGAATGGCCATTGTCCTCCACGCGGGCTGTTGTATTTGGAAGATACCGCCAGAAATATTCACACTAGACAGGGCAACATACACCGGTGTCTCAATCCCAACAGCTATGGCGGTACTTCCCGACACAGAGGAGAAAGGAGACAGCATAACACAAGGGACGGAAGGTGTAGTCAGATCCTATACAGATCCTATGCTCAATAGAAAAGAGTCCTCCACCATCACCGCCCTGGAGAGAAGAGCGATCGAGGAGGTAATCACCCCTCCGTTCGTCAACTTGTCAGAGACAAGTCGATTAGATGTGGAGTTGTTTTTCCAATTGGTTGTGGCATATACCATGTTAATGGATCCAGGATCCCAAAGATCCCCGAGAGGAATGCTCAATGAGCTCAGAACATCCAAGCATAGAACCGGCATGGACGACCTCATAGACACGATACAGCTGAGTGGGTTGACGCACAAGTTCTGTCGTGCGGCTCACGTATCGGTGCTCGATCTGGAGAGGACAGAGAGGGATGGCGTACAGCCCTAAGCAGCCACATCAGTCACCTCTATACAGAGGGGTCGGTAAAATGCATAGTCAACTGGACCATTATGCTCCCGGAGGAGGAGGACCACCTTGGTACCAAGTGGGTGAGGGCCCTATGCTCCTCCCTCAAGGTCTACGCATTGCTCCCACTGTCTGATCCAACCAATAGGAGGAGAACGCTGGATAACCTCAGGAAGAAGATGGCCAGGCTGAACGTACCGTTTCGTTTGCCCACATTGGCCCTGTCAGAGGATGAGAGTATAGCCGGCGTCCGCCGGATAAAGCGACCAGCTAGGTGCCGTATTGAGAAGCTTCCCTCACCGTCCCATTCACCGTGCGGGATAGTTGCAGGAACCGAGGCATCTGCAGACGCCGAGGAAATGTCGTGGTGTTTGGCGGGAGGAAGAACAGTGAACCAGCTGTATGAGACCCTGGTTGCCCTCAGAGATGTCCTTAAAGGATGTGAGGGAGAAGGCCTGAATCTGGTCACAACCTTGGACCCGGGGGGTCTTCTGTACTCAGTATTCTGTCATATGTTCCCGACCTTGATCAGAGGAGGATTTTCTCATTGGAATCCAACCAGATCCGACCTCCAGACGCTTTTAGAGACAGGGCCTTTGTATGTTACAGGTGACCCTTGTCAGCTTGTGTACAATCCGCGAGAGTTTCTTGCAAACATAGGGTCAACCCAGCAGATTCGGAGGGAAGACTGTATATCCTACCATCTGGGTCGTGCAACATCACCAAACCGGATGAATGCTTTTTGCTCATACAAGAGAGAGTGGGTATGAGACCTTTGACAGGATGGAGCCCTATAGCTTGTGTAACATTCCAGAAGGTGAGAGGGATAACTCATACCCAGTGGACCTTGTACACCGGAGGCGACTACGTGTGTGTAGAACACGAGGTGGGGTGTATGTTAGGAACCCTTGCTCGGTCACTCAGACGACTTCTGTCCGTCGCAACTTACATGAACACTGTGGGAATGTCTTGTCTCTCCCCTTTATCCATGATCCGCAACTTTATTAAGAGCTCTCCACAGGACTGGGAAGGGCTGGAGAGGTGCCTTAAGCGAATAACAGATGAGGATGAGACCCTTGTACTCTATCCGAACCCGGCCGACTGGAAGAGACGATCCGACCTCCGTATAGAAGAGGACACATAGAGATCCGCATGAGAATCGCCACCCATCTGTCTATAGTGGCCTTACTGCGGGGACTGATCTCTGATCGCTCATGGGGGGCAGGAAACCCCTACCCAGAGGGCAGCTACGTTAAATTCCACATCCATAATCGACCAGGTGGGGGCGGGGATGTGTGCCAAAGAAGGTGCAAGGCCTCTCAGGGGATAGGACGTAGCTACGAAAGAAATTACAGCAAGGGGGTGTTGAAGAGGTGGTGGAAGCCCTGCGTGCATCTGGTCGGGGCTCTTGCGGGCTCGGCGTGTCCGTCCCTCGGGCTCCCCAGCGCATATGTGTCGACTCTGGAAGAGGGTTGACGAGATGTTTAGGTGATACTCTCCTTAGAAAAAAAGGGATTCACAGAAGCGCGTTTAGTGAGTCTGGGTCAATTTTTAGGTTATATCCCTTTTTAAATAACAAATGTAGTTTTACCAATTGGTGGTGGTTTATTAACATATATTACTTACATTAGGTGTACAAATAAGTAGGTCTAAGGTTTTATTAATTAAGAGATTCACATGGAGGGCAATGAGAAGGAGAAGCCCCCCGATCTCGAGCACAGTAGTAGAACACCCTATTCGGAAACGAAACATTAAGTCTCTGGAGCGGTCGCCGTCCGACATGGTAATAGAACCCAAAGAAAAAAGGGTTATGCAGGATACCGAAGTAAACTCGGCTAACCCTCTTATGTACAAGCACCCGGATCTAGACGAGGCGCGCAAATACGGTTTAGACGACAGGGGCCCCTTTATTGTGCACCTAGCTCGTGAGATGCAATCTGCTAATTCGGGAATCTCATTACAGCCAATAAAGGTTGGATTAATTTTCAATCGCGATAACATTAAGGGCATTAAAAAAAACGGTATAAAGTCAATTGGCAGGAATCGCGTCTCGGTTGACTTCAGTTCGGCAGAGGCAGCAAATGATATCCTTTCTAACCCATGTTTATCTAGGAACAAACTTACGGCTAACATTCCCTCATACCAGGTCTCTCGCATGGGGCTCGTTCGTGGAGTCCCTACGGAATGGTGTAGTATATTATGGCGATGTCTTTGACCTGTCGATCAGTAATAAACGGACCGCGCACCTGAACTGTCGTTTCATTGCTAGCCACATCTACCTCACTGGCGACGATCTACCCGCGCGCGCGTAAAAAAAAACAATATGGCTTTTATTGGGAATCTCAACATTTTCATCCATAATTCTCAGGAGTGGCAGATATTTTATGGAAGATTACAGCAGTTTATTAAATTGAATACAGTTGCGGATGACAAAAAAGGACCGTTGTTACTCACTTACTTATCGGACGACACATACCGATTGGCTAAAAATTTAGTGCATCCGAAGAAGTTGGAAGAGGTCACTTTTCTTTCCTTAGTGGCCGAACTCGACAAACACTTCTCCCCGAAAAGATGTACATTTGCGGACAGGGAGAAGTTCTTCGAGGCGAGAAGAGCTGCGGGAGAAAGCGTCGAGGAATGGGCGGTGCGTGTCCGCGGACTCGCTGTGAACTGCGATTTTGGCAGTTCATTGGACATGCTTTTAGTGAATCGCTTTGTACTGGGCATGAACATAGGACCCGAACGTGACCGTTTATTCGAGCAGGACGCTGCCACGCTCTCATTCGCGAAGGCACTGGACATAGCACAGCAGGCAGCAAGTGCACGCAAGGCCCGCGCTGCAGCCATGGGATCGACCCCGGCGCACATTAAAGAGGAGCCGGTGTACAGGGTGAGCGGACCCAGGGCCGCCGCCAGCCGTGGACGCGAGGGACACAAGTGCTCCGTGTGTGACATGAAAAGTCACGAAGCCGATAAGTGCCGGTATAAAAATTACCGGTGCCAAGTTTGTGGTGGAAAAGGGGCAATTACGTATAAGTCACGTTTGCATAATTTGGGTGCAGATTCGGACTCCCCTGATGAAAGTGGATGTCAAAACTGCAAAGAATGTGAAGTGTTTAACGTAAGGTACGTGAAATATTTGCCAATTTTATTGCCGGTCGTGATTAACGGTATACAATTACAAATGGAACTGGACTCTGGCTCGGGAACAACTGTTATTTCCCACAAATTGTACAAACAATATTTTTCTAGTATTGGTCTACAACAATGTAATTTAACATTTTGTCTGTACAATGGCCATACAATTTCACCGGTAGGGTATTTTAAAACAAATGTGACGTATCGAAATGATACTAGAAAAATTGGAATTTATGTGGTCGATAATGGAGGTCCACCCCTTGCTGGCCGAGATTTTATGGCGGAATTTAACTTGTGTTTAACATCGTTAAATAATAATATAATAGATACAAGTGCCTTGTCCAGTCAGCGCTCAAGTGAAGTCATGCAAATTATTAATGAATACTCTGATCTATTTAATAATGAATTAGGACGGTTCAATAAATTGAAAAAGAAATTGAATTACAGCTAAAAGAAGGAGCAATACCAAAGTTTTTTAAGCCGCGCCCAGTTCCTTTTGCGTTAAAAAATCGAGTGGAGGAGGAATTAGATAGGTTGGTAGGTTTAGGCATTCTCGTGCCAGTAAATTTTTCAAAATACGGAACACCTATAGTCCCCGTTTTAAAAGAGAATGGAAAAGTAAAAATAGCTGGAGATTATTCGGTTACTCTTAACAAAGATATTCATATAGACAAATACCCCATGCCCCGCATAGAGGAAGTGTTAGCTAATTTAGGAAATGGTCAGCACTATTCCAAGATAGATTTAAGTAACGCTTATAACCAGTTTGTTTTGTCTCCGCGCTCTCGCAAATTGACAACAATAAGCACGACAAAGGGATTATTCGAATATTCCAGGCTTGTTTACGGGATTGCTAGCGGATCCGCAATATGTCAGCGTACTATAGAGTCTCTTTTAGTCGGTATCGAGGGAGTCAGCTGTTACGTGTGCATAACGGGACCGACGGAGCAGATACATTTAGATAGGTTGCGTAAAGTACTATCTCGGTTTAAAGATGCGGGCTTGAAACTGCAAAAGGATAAGTGCGCGTTCTTTCAAGATAGTGTAACTTACTTAGGCTATGTCATAGACAAAAATGGTGTGAGGGCTTGTTCGAAGAAAATTGAGGCAATATTAAAGGCACCTCGTCCTACAAATATTACAGAAGTGAAAAGATTTCTTGGAGTAGTGAACTACTACCGTAATTTCGTTCCAAACGCGTCGTCACATTTGAGCCCGATTCACGAATTGTTACGAGCCGGCGCGCAATGGGAATGGACCGAACGGCACGACCGCGTGTTTGAAACAGTCAAGCGCGAGCTGGCTTCTGATAAGGTGTTGGCCCATTTTGACCCCGATGCCCAGCTCGTTTTGACTGTAGACGCGGGACCAGGAGGGCCCGGGGCCGTGCTGGCGCAACGCGCCCATGACGCCGACGCCAACGAGCGGCCGCTGGCTTTCGCTTCGCGTTCTCTGTCGGCGAGCGAACGAAATTACAGTCAAGTTCAGAAAGAAGCCACCGCCATTATATTTGGGGTTAAGCACTTCCATCAATATTTGTATGGGCGACAGGTACCTTTCATATTAAGAACGGATCACCGTCCTCTGTTGTCGATTTTCGGTAAAAAGAATGGCGTAACAGTAATGGCAGCGTCGCGCCTGCAAAGATATGCTTTGTTCTTGTCCGCTTATAATTATTTAATAGAATACATCAGTAGCGAAAGGAACGCCGTGGCAGATTTTTTCTCGCGCATCAATACAACTAGTGATGACTCATCACAGTCCAGCGGTAGCGGTCAGGCGGGGTCGGAGGATGGATCGCACTTGAGATTTCTAGATGCTGACATTTTACCGATAATGTTTGACGATATTAAAATGGCTACCGCGAATGACAGAACCTTGCAAACCGTAATTAAGTATATGAATAAGGGACGGCCGCGAAAGATTAAGTGTTCATCAATTTCTCCATTTTTTCAGTGCAAACTTGACTTAGAAGTGGAAAACGGGTGTCTTTTTCGTGGACACAAAATAGTTATACCTGAGATGTATCGTAAACGGATGTTAAGTGAATTGCATACGGGTCATTTTGGCATCGTCAAAACAAAAAGTATCGCTAGGTCAAAACTATGGTGGCCGTCTATAGATAGTGATATCGAGAGGTACATTGGGTCGTGTTTTGCGTGCAATAAAGTGCAGGCGGCGCGGGCGCGCGCTCCCCCGGCCCGCTGGCCGCGCCCCGCGCCCCGCCGGCGCCGGCGCCTGGCAGCGCATACACATAGATTACCTATCGATCGGAACCCGGGATTATCTCATAGTTATTGACGCTTTCACTAAATGGCTGGAATGCATTCGAATGAATGGCGGAACTTCTACTCGAGCGCTGATTTGTAAATTAAAATTGTTGTTTTCGGTATTTGGAATTCCATATGAGATCGTATCTGATACGATCTCATCTTTTTACATCATTATCTGATTCAGATAATGATGTAAAAATAAAGTCACACGAATTTAATTTGTTTTGTGTTAACAATGGCATAAGGCATACAACATCTCCTATTTACCACCCGCAAAGCAACGGATGTGCCGAGAACTCTGTAAAAACCTGTAAAAAAATGATACGTTGTTTAATGAATGAATCGGTATCAGACGCCGCCTTGGATGAAAAACTGTTGGGATTGTTATTCGAATACAGGAATACAGTGCACTGTGCTACCGGCGTTTCGCCGGCCAAGCTTATGTTTGGGCGAGCCTTAAGGTCAAGGCTGGATTTAATCATGCCACCGTGTCGAGATAATACTCCCAATAAAGTGTCGTCTGATTGTCGAAAACTAAACATTGGGGATCGCGTCTGGTTGAAGTGGTACAAGGTATAACGCCCTCATTGGCATCCTGCGTTTTAGGTAACTCGATCAAAAGGATTTCCAATTGCCACTGCCACTTAATGTCTCATCCCTAGTCGCAAGAAACGAATTTAAAGATAATATTATTTTCAGGAATTCATGAAGATCCTGCTAGTGTGCAGAATATGGCAGACTTTTGGAGGCAATCCATATCTCAACGTATGAGCTTAGCTTGCTACAAAACGGTTGGAAACGACAAAATTTTAGCAGCACTTAACGTTTGCATCGTCAAGTGTATTGATGACGAGGAACCGAAAAAGGAAGAGGTAGGTATCTATAAATAGAATGAGGCCATTTGGTTCGGTCAATGGCCCAGGCTAGAGGTGAGACGTACTAGGTAGCTCGCGTACTGAATCTTCAGACTACGCGTCGTCCGATGCGTCTGGGCCAGACTAACCGACGGCGGACAGTTGAGCAGAGCAACACTGCATATACGCAGTTATAGGGCAATCTGCTGAATCCTACACCAGATCAGACGACGCAACGAAGCCACGCCGTTACGTCGCTTAAATCTAACTATTTTTTAGTATTGTTCATGTATTTTTGTAGTTCACAGTGCCTTGGTTTTATTACTGTAATGCTGTGTATCTTATTTGAATAATTAAATAGGTACTATTGACTGAAAACCCGAAGATTGCGTTTACGTACAATAAATAGTGTGGGGAGGGATCATCGAAGGCTCGATTGTTGGCTGATGCCTTTTTCTTTGTATTTTCCAGGTAGAACCGGCAAAATTTCTTGAGCTCATAAAGACTTTCAAATACCTGGACTCCAAATATAATACCTTTGACGATCTAGGTGTAACTCAGTATCTATACGGGCTTGGTTTGTTTGTTACACGAGAAAACAGAGGCTTCAAGCTCGGTGCTAAGGTATTAGAAGCAAGGTGACTCAATCTTATTTAACGTATTTTTAGATAAAATTGTTGCAAATACGAGATGACAATGAAATGAATCCTTATTATTTTCTTCTTACAGAGTACCAATGTGCCAGAGATTTGGTCTGACGGCAACGTCGACTATGTTCACGGGTATTGCGTCGCAGAAATTAGCTGCATACTGCGGCTACAGGACGGACTTAGAAGTTACCCTCGACGAGTTGGCGCAAAATGGAATGGCGTACCCCAAAGGCGACCAACGATCTATTAAAATTATGTCAAAAAAATATGCTTAGAATACTTAACAATGTAAATTAAAGTTTTTACAGGAACTAGTGCAGCATAATTTATTTCATCCTCCAGCGTGATTGCAGCTAACAACCAAGCCATTGAGCAAAAATTATGATTGTCATGAAAAACATACATAGTCGGCCCAAGAGTCATGTCACTGACCAACATTTTTAAATTTCGAATACCCTAGGCAAAAAAATAATACATTCGATTTTCAAATATTTTTCAAATATTTAGACGGCATTTTTCTCGAGTTTTCGCTTACATTTACGATGGAATGGACGCAAAAGAAAATCGTGTCGCGGTAATTGCTCTGCACTGATATTCGCCTAGTGAAATTTTTAAACTGTTATTTTTCTTAAAACTCATTTAAAGATTTGTTTACCGTATTAGGCGGTTGTCACACTGCTCCGCACATCTGAGCGGCGTCCAGTGCTGCGGTTTTTAACTTTGTACTGTAGAATAACACTGACACCGCATCTCCGCTCAAACTAAAAATCCGCAGCACCGCTCGTCCGTCCAGATTCCGTTGCAGTGTGACAACCGCCGTAGAAGATCGGAAGCGATGTGGTCGTCCGCGTACAGCTAGGAGTTCAGCGGTAATTAAAGCTGTTAAGGGGCGAATTGCGAGATCCTGCTCGGAAGCAGTTGATGGCATTGCAGATGGGTTTAAGCAAAAATACCGTAAAAATAGTGCTCATTCAAGACCTGGGACTCCATAGTTCATACTTACAGTAGAAAAACAGGCCATCTTGCTAATGCTAGATAGAAAATTTGAAGGATTAAAAGAACGCGATCTTTGTTAAAAAAAAGTACGCTAAAAAGAAGCACCGTTCCATACTATTTTCGGACAAGAAATGTTTTGCTACAAAGACAAAGTGCGAATTTCAGTAACCCGACAGATTTTAACCATCGCTTCTAGAGCCTAAAAGGAGTAAAAAAAGTGGTATAGCTAGTCCAAAACGGCCTCATTTTCGAGATATTCATAATTTTAACAAATTTACAAATTAAAAAATTTCAAGTATAACACACCCTAAAGTGACGTAGCTAGATCGACCTGACACTTTTATATCATACGTGAGACCACTAACTGCTTGATTTACGGCCAATCTGTTATCAGTGAAGTTAGTTATCCAACTACAAAAAGGTTTTATAGCAAGATTTATAATAGTTTAATGAATACCTCTTCAAGAATACTTAAAGCCGAGTGACAGCCCAGGAGTATAGTTATGATATCTTTTATCACAAATAGTACTCCTCAATCATCGCAAGATAGATCTAAAATTTGTTTCTGTTCTCTATCACGAAAGGGTAGACTTTTTACCTACGATAATAATTGGCCGATAGTTTTAAGTTGAAGTCACTAAAATGTCAACGTTTATAGTGATTACTGATCCACAGTGATTCGGTGTGCTGCTCTGCGGCGGCGCCACCATAATGGAAATCAATGAATTATATAGTGATATGATGTACCTCGAAGGTACACCATGTACTTATGATCTTTATTGCTGTACCTATACCGGAGGACGAAATAATGGGCATTGAATGTGGCGCCGCTGCAGAGCATACTCTGCAGCGGCGCCACGTAGTACTCGTAGATAGAAATGATTCCTGACGTACAAATATTTCCATTAGGTATAATTATTATTTCAGTTTCTTTCATTTTGGGCTTTATTTTTTCCATTAATGACACAGTCTTTCGCTTCTCTGTTTTGTTTCGCCAGTTTTCTTCTAAGTTAGGATTGTTTTTGAATATGGATTCTTTAGTGAAGTCACCTTTTATTGTTTTTTTTTTTCATGGTTTGTTAGATTATTCAAATGTATATCATCTTTTTTGTAATCATTTCTTTCGAAATTGGCATAGTTTGCTGCTTTCAGTTCTCCCGATAAGTACTCCGTATGTTTCATGATAAAATCATCTACGCGCATCAATTGACTTCTACTATGCAACAATAAACTTTTAATATTTTTGAAGTAGCTCTCTACGTTGCTGCTACTAGGAACATCTGAGGATTCTAAAGAGTTTCGAATGAATGGAAGCATTACATTCGACCAAAGAGGTAATCTAAGCACAAGTTTGCGAAAACATTTTACAAAACTTGGCAAATAGTATATATTTTCGAAGTCCGTTGTTTCACTCAAATCAGAGCAAATAGTTTCAGCATCAACCATTTTATTAAACCATACAACGAAGGCATTCGAAAAGCTTTCATCTTCAATTTCGTCGGTATTATCTATATCTTCATGGTCTTCAATGTTAACGGATACTTCACATGTGATTCCAAGATCCTTCAATATATGTCTAGCTTCGTCGCATTTACTTTTGCTACCATCTTTTAAAAATCTATCAAATTTCTGAAGCGCCACAATGACTACATTTTGAATGATAGTTTTCGCTACTTGCAAACTTGTGCACGATTTCAATCGTAATAAACATTTAATATAGAAATTTTTGATACGAATATCGACAAATTTGAAACATTGCAGACCATACATAGTTTTCAAGAAGTGTGATGTATCCAATCTTAAAAAGCAAGTAAGTTGACAACGCTCTTGTTGTTCCAGTACATTAAAGCAGTGTGATAAATATTTCCGGGTTGTCGGAAATCTGGTAAACGCGTTCACAACAGCTCCGATTATGGCAGCCGAGTCATCGCAAATGACTTCATTCGGGATTTTCATTGCACCGATCCACTTTTTTAACCACTGAAATATATTATCCATAGTTTGGGTGGCCGAAATCATTTGAGATACTGGCACCGAATTACCTTTAATTTTTAGCATTATTACGTACAAAAACAAGTGTTTACTTTCATAGCCATTTGTAGGATTTGGAGGACAATTTTTTTTAAATATTGAACCAGTTGCGTCAATGCTTAGGACAGCATGTGCGTAAGAAGAGCTATTTTTGTAAACTTGTAACTGAAGTTCAGTCCAGTAATGAACAAAAAATGGCTGCAAAGAAACGGTTCTGATGACATTTACCCATGGATCCGTAAAAGACATTATCCATAAGGCCAAAACAACTATTTTGTGGAAACGTTTCGCACTGTCGCATCTGTTTCTTACATTTTGCAAGGATTTTAAATTAGGAATAAAGGGTGGTTCGCGGTTCTCATCAGTCTGTACACAGCTACTAATCATTTTGTTTCGCACGACAATTGGATACTCGTTTTGCGTTTGTGAAGCCAGTTCTTTTATTCCAAAAGAAGTCAATTTATTCTTAACTTTTGATCTATGAATAATATTTTCTTCGACACCTTGGAATGAACACGTTAATGTAACGTTGTTATTATTTCTGGTAGTTGAAATGTTTATTTTTCCATTGCATTCTTTACATTTACCTGTACATTTCATATGATAATCATCAGTCACTGAGCTAGTATTAAAAACCCAAATACAACGATTAGTCGTGTGCTCGTGTGACACCAAATCCATTCACTGAAAATATTTGTCCACTTTGATTTAGGCATTCTTTTCCTCCTTTGATAAATCACTCCATGTTTATTTATATCATTCCTTTTGCCAGTTATTAGTATAGGTTTTACCTTATGCCAAGAATCACAATCAACTTCAAATGACTCAACGTCAGTATGATTGTTGCTATCGTCACTGGAACTTACATCGTATTCAATACTAACTGATTCAGCCGTGTTAGAATCGTCATTATCTTTTAGATTTTCATCACAAAAAAAATCAACAAAATGTCGCTTAGCTGATAGATACAATGCTTTTAGTGTCATTCGATGTGATAGCTCCTTGCTAATGTCTTTAAATACACGACTATGACATGGCGGTAACTTCTTTACATTTACAAAAAAGTGTTTATATTTCTGAAATACAGCTTTTTGATCTTCTAGACACACTGACACGCATTTAGCACGCTTCATTATAAGTTCAACATGTAACTATATACACAACAAAACAGATTTGAATGCCAGTACAGTATGTATCGGTACAAACTAATTGAAATAAACTACAAATTTCGTGACACTAACCACCATCATATACATAAATGGTTTATTGTTCAACCATTTTCATCCATGTTTGGTAAACTTCGACAGTATTCCCGCTACGATAAACTTTAAAAAAAATCTGAACTTTCCATATTTTTAAAAAACTGTAGGGACCAAGGAAAAATCAAGAACAGCCAAGGAAACGAATCATTTAATATTCAGAACGTAAGCCAACACAAAAATATTATTTAAAATCGGAACAGTTTGTTCGTGGGAGCGAGCGCGGGAAGGTTTCATATCTCCCTCTCGCTCACTCGCGCGCCTCTCATACATAACAGCTCATAGTGTTCAGGCGGAACGCGGAATTAATAAAAGTATATAAAATCACTGAGAAATAATCATTATTTTCAGTGGTACATAATAAACAGCATTGGTACTTACATCAATTTCCATAAGAAAAAAATTGCTAATATCATTTCTATCTACGAGTACTACGTGGCGCCGCTGCAGAGTATGCTCTGCAGCGGCGCCACATTCAATGCCCATTATTTCGTCCTCCGGTATAGGTACAGCAATAAAGATCATAAGTACATGGTGTACCTTCGAGTACCTCGAAGGTACACCATGCATAATCCGAATCATAGCACTATATAATTCATTGATTTTCATTATGGTGGCGCCGCCGCAGAGCAGCACACGTGATTCGACCGTAGCTAGGCCATAAATCGAATAAGGTCATGAGCGTATCCCGGTCAAAAAGGTAAGTAAAATGATTCTCTAATAGACTATCTATCAAATTCTGAAAATATCACAATAATAAATTGCAATTATAATTTACATTAGTGAACCGAAAGTGATAACATCTCAACCCACATTAGTAGTGCACTTCCTAAGCCTTAATCACTAACTTAATCACTTTGTTATCGTGTATTTTTATTACTATGTGATTATTAGCACGTAGTAAAAACATGGAAATCTACGAAGAAGGTATGTACCTACTTTATATTCTAATATGCTTCATGTATATATATATATATATATATATATATATATATATATATATATATATATATATATATGTCTGAGACGGTCATGAGTATGGACGCTCAACGAAGCCGGCGCGTCATTGGAAGGCGACAGTAGCGCCCTCTTGAACCTGTTTTGGCGCGCTAGATAGAGTCTTGGCGGTTCACTCAGCCAACGCCGACCACACTTCGCTTTGGGTCACCGTCGAGTGCACTGCTGCCTTGGAACTGTCCTGTTTCGTTGTGCTATACCAAGTTTAGAGTCAGTGTTATAACCCTGCAATGTGCCTAGTGTTAATTTAATAAAGACTATCCTGTTCGAGACTTCGATAACCTAGCTTACAGACCTCTGTGCCAGGAACTGTTATTTTGTGCTTCATTGTATAAGGAATAAATCAAGTTAATTGTATCTGAAGTGTTTCATCTCGCTCGAACTACCTCCTCGTCCACAACTATATCGAATAGCTCAACTAATGTGCCACACACCACACCGGCCATCCGTACCCGTCCCCGACATCAGAAGTTGGGATAGTATCTACGGGCCCATGAGCGAACACGAAGAATGATGGAACACGAAGCGAATAAAACGGAAGAAAAAAGTTTGTGGCAACTCTTTGAAATACAACGAACTTGACATCAATAAATCAAGGAACAGGAGCTACAAGCGTTTCCGTTATTGAAACTCAAGCTAACACCGTCACGGAGACCTACAAACCAAACAAATGAAGATTGCACTGTTTAAATTGTTTTCATTGCAAGAGAAACGGACATGAAAAAATCGATTGTTTACTTCGTATAAAAGAGAAATCATCGGGACTATTTACCACCTCGGCGACCAGCGCCAGCAGTCAACAACAAACTACATCGAAGTTCATTGTTTGCTTCAATAACAGCGGGACACATCGTCAGTCGTTGCACCAGTGGAATTGACCCAGAAGCGACGGTCAACTACGACGTAGTCACCATGGCCCCACAGACAGATTTTAAAATCTCAGGTCAGTCGTTAACTTTTCACTACGATTCCGATATAGTTTTCACAAATAAAAGTGTAGCTAGATTCTGGGGTAGACTTGAGTTACACTTATTCAGTTTAGTGGGTATTTGTCAAAAAAGTATTACCAGTACCTTCCAAGTAAAAGTTGAATATTGCGTGATCGAAATTTATAATCATTTGAAACAAAGTATATTGCACGTTTTTCTAACGATTGTTTTCGTAGTGATATAATATGACCGAACGCGAAATGTTTCTACAGAAATTTAGTGTTGAATTAATATGACCACTAGCAGTTTACCTACCATTATTAAAGTCTATCATTTAAAAATTGCGCTGTGAGGGTGCATCAATCATACACACAGAACTTAGTAGTAGGAGCGGCTGCGGTAATAATAATCTACCCTCTGTTCATGATTTTCCAATCGTTCCGTAGAATTGAATTTGTTGACATCTTGAATAGCTTCCTACTCTGTGTACTTTAGCCGGTGTATAGTTTAGCGTCTATAGCTTTCGTAAGAACTGGTGAGCTTGAGATTCCTTTAAACGATCCTAATGTTACTTTTTATTGTGGTGATCGCTATAGCCTGAAATATTTAAACTGGAGACACTAGAATAGGATTAGGAAAATATTAGGACACAAACATTTGAGATTGAAGTTTGATTTGTATCATTAATGTTTTAATAATCGGTAAAGCTTTGGTAATCCAAAAATTATCATACTAGTATAAAGCTTAATATTGAAGTGCAAATAATTATTTAATTTAAATCTTTTCTTGTATCTACGCCGTGGATTAGATGTTCTCATTTACGTTTCATAATTTAGTGTAACTTTGTTAGATTGATTTGAATTTCCTTTTTTTGTTGGATTTAAGGTTAGAATGACCGAGCTTTGTGATACTGTGCTTGAAGTTTTTGTTTCAGGAAAAGATTCGCGAACTTAGCAGCTAACAGCTAAGCCATGAGTCGTCTGCTTCGGCTGCCACGGTACAAGAAATCGCGTAAAGAATGCGCGAAGGCGAGCGACAGGGCGCCTTCAACCACGGGGAAGAGGGTTGACGTGTGACGTCACCACACCACACCAAATGAGACAATCTGGTGAGGAGTTCTCATTTTATTGTGATTTGTTTGCCGAGTGATCGCTTATAGAAAAGTTGATTTCCAATAAGTTCCATGGCAAACAGTTGGATAATTCAGTGACTATGTATGACATGTATCAGTCTAGCTAAAATTGTTAGTACTGTGTAGTAAATAGACTTACTGAAGCGAGCCTATTAGGAATGTTGACATGTAGTATTGTAAATTGCAATTGTAGGTGATCCTGTTCTTACTAAAAATTAAGAGAGAAATCAAACGAAATTAGACCCAAAATTTAAAGGCCCATTCAGGGTTATAGAGGTGCTCGATAATGATCGCTATGTCTTTAAAGGTTTAACTGGTAATCGAACATACAAATACGCTCATAACCGAATCAGGAAAATGTCTCAATGTCAAGTCCCTTTAGAGTTAGATTATCCAAGCACTAGTAACAGAGATCAAGCATCGTGATTTGTTGGCTGCCCGTATTCACCTGCCATAGTCGTAACTGCGGCCATTGGTCGTTCAGAGCGCGGTGCGTGGCGGTGATGCGGCTGAGCCCGGGTCTCTATGAGACTAATGAAGTATGGCTGACTTGGAGTGGCCCGGGAATCATAGCGATTCTATTCTGCGAAGTTGATTGGGTTCATTGTGTAATGAAGCCCCGGGAGACTGCTGTCTCTCTCTAGTAAAGTTAGTTTGTGAAATCAAATCACGATTCAAGATGCGATTTTTAATTCAGATTGTTTTGGTGGGCATGACACGTGACTTTGAGACATTTTACCTTGTCGATAGGGTTGACTCGGCGATCGAGATACCTGTTTTATCGAATGGATTTTTGTTGATTTAAATGTTGTGCTATTCAATAAGGCGAGCCAAAAGGAAGTTAAATGGTGGTACATGGTTTCTAATGTGTTTTCTAAGGTAGAAGTGGTAAATAGCTAGTTTGTTTCACAACAAGTAACATTGTAGTACAATCGCATTTAAAACGTATTGCACTATTGAAAGAATAAGTAATGTTACAATTGGTAATTGGTTGGTATCGTACATACCATAATTCGGTTTGTATCTTTTGAAATATTGCGGTTATAAAACAAAAACTTTCACTTAGTTGTCAAATGATTTTTGTGATATTTTTAGTTTTGGTGTCAGTAACTATTTGATGCGAAAGGAAAGATGAAGTTTTTGTTTTGTCTTACCATTTTGACGTGTTTGTCAGGAGTGACCGAGCGGATACTGTTTTGGTCGTTGATTGTTTCAGAGCAACACACGAGGACGTATGTCATCGCAGGATGGCCGTGTCGGAGACGGTCATGAGTATGGACGCTCAACGAAGCCGGCGCGTCATTGGAAGGCGACAGTAGCGCCCCCTTGAACCTGTTTTGGCGCGCTAGACAGAGTCTTGGCGGTTCACTCAGCCAACGCCGACCACACTTCGCTTTGGGTCACCGTCGAGTGCACTACTGCCTTGGAACTGTCCTGTTTCGTTGTGCTATACCAAGTTTAGAGTCAGTGTTATAACCCTGCAATGTGCCTAGTGTTAATTTAATAAAGACTATCCTGTTCGAGACTTCGATAACCTAGCTTACAGACCTCTGTGCCAGGAACTGTTATTTTGTGCTTCATTGTATAAGGAATAAATCAAGTTAATTGTATCTGAAGTGTTTCATCTCGCTCGAACTACCTCCTCGTCCAAAACTATATCGAATAGCTCAACTAATGTGCCACACACCACACCGGCCATCCGTACCCGTCCCCGACATATATCTATATAATTATGTGTGTTTGAATTTTATACACATTTTCTACGGAAGGTCTATCGTTTTGTAAAAAATAATCTTAACTACGACTTCAATTAGAGTTATAGTCTGATGCCGCCCTGTGCCGCACTAGAGGCATACTTAATTTTAAAGACAAAAGTGTCCTTAATAAGGGCTGTAAGTTTCACTATCGTCTGCTGTCAACTTTTCTAGTTTAATGGGTGTCAACGAATAAGTGTCGCGTTGGCCAAGAATAATGAGATTTCCTTCTAAGATGTTTATGTCTTTGTTTTATGTACTATTTTGAGATGTCCTTGCAAAAATGAGTGTTTGTTCAAAATCTGTAATAGTATTATTATTTTTAAATCAGTAATTTTAATGCTTTACTGTTATTTGTTTTATATGATATAATTTGTACAGTTTTCTGCTGGTGACTATGAAGTATATGATTTTTTAATATTATCTGTTCTATTTGATGTTTTTGTGAACAAGACACAACACTTATTTTCACCTTTTATCCAATGGACATTACTGAGAGGCATTTCTAGACGTCAAACAAACGTATTTCTCATTATATATTCCCAAAAATGTTTTAAATTTGATTTTTCATATTTGGTATTTTAACGTTTTGAATAGAAAAAAACCTGTATTTCGCGGTAAAGGTATCTATGGCCGCCCTTTTATGGGAGCGGAATCACTGTTCGTCACGTAACATCAAAATTTCGTTGCAAATAATAATTTAAAGTTGTAGATAATTGTAAGTTGTAGATACTCGTGGAATATAACTCGTATTATGCCACAGCATTTTCTGTCTAGCGGATATCTATTTTATTTATGGATACTGCAATGCGAAATTAAGCCAAGCAGTTAAACAATACAGGAGGCGATATGCTGATCGTCGCACTCCGCACCATTTTGCAGATGTTCACCGAAAATTTCGAAAAAGGGGTTTACGACCAAGGCAATGCAGATGGCAATTAATTTAGATTTGCGTACTGAAAACCGTATCATGAATCTAATTATCAAAGATCCCAACCCATATATTGTACTCGGCTAAAAAATATGGGCAGATGGTTGTTTAAAAAAAAAAAGCACTCAAATGACGTCCCAATTAACAAAATCAGTAACGATAGTACTCTTCACGACTACTTTAAAGGATACTTGTAGTTTACAAGCCTGAATTTAGGCGCAGTTATAGGAGTTTTTTTAAATGCTTTTATAACCATCTCACTGAATGTCAGAAAACCCTATAATACACTAACAGAAGCGCAACAGATTCTATAATGTTTTGAAGTATCTATCTATCAGCCACAGATGTCCACTGCTGAACATAGGCCTCCCCCATGACTCGCCACAAAGTGCGATCCATTGACATAAGTATATTACTAGTCATATTGTTTATAATGCACTACTAATGTTCTTAATTATTAGTTATAAAGTACGTTTTATAAAACAATATCTCTTCGGTTTGTTTCTCTCTACGGATTGTTTTATTGTGATAAAAAAGTATCTACACGTAAAAACAAGACGTAAGTATTGTTTCCTTTTATTGAAACTCTATTCCGTAATCGAAAATCGTGTATGCATTTATTTTTGTGTATTAGTATTTCGTAGGTACATCGTTTGCCAAATTAAAATGGGGGATAGATATCATTTGCTACCTCCTACGGCCCTTAAAAAAATCTTAGGCCCACGGATTTTTTTTATGACATTTGCTAAGTTGTGGTAATGACAGTGGCGTAACAATAGGGTGGCAGGGCTGGCAAAATGCCACGGGCCCCCGACCCAAGAGGGCCCCGGCCCAAGAGGCCGCGACCTCAAAAATGTTTTTTTACATTGTACCTGAGTATTTTATTTTATTTGAAAAGTATATTTTAATAAGTTCTGCTTAAAATCCAAAGTGAGACAACAAAAGACCATAACACAATTTCAAGTTAATCGTTAAGCATTTCAACCAACCTAAACAATACCCAATGCAAAACATTTTTTGAAACAGTTCAACAAATTTATAATTTTTTTGTGCATACCTAGTATCAAAAGATGGAATATTTTATCAAGTTGTATATGTAATAAAGAAAATGAGTCTTCAACTTCAATGACATTAAAAACATTAAACCCTACTAGATGGGCAGGACGTTATGATGCCGTTTTTGATTTAAAAGTTCGGTTTGTTGAAGTCCAAAAAGCGCTAACGAAAACAATTCTGATAATTGCAAATCAGATGAAAGACATGAAGCTGTTTCACTCAAAAAGAAGATCGAAAACTACAATTTTATTATGTTATTGGTTTTCCATTGCAAGATCCTACTTACTATCGATGCAGCCTCTAAAGCACTTCAGTCTAAAGCCACCGATCTTTCAAATGCCTTAAAACGTTTCATTCATTTCATTTGTCTAGAAGAATTGGAAAGGTATCGACATGAATTTGAAAATTTAAAAATGGAAGCAAATAGTGTAGCAGAAAAATGGTCCATCACCCCTGAATTTTCTAAAACTCGTCAGAGGAAGTTAAAACGCCATTCTGATGAGCTTTGCGAAGATGAGCGTATCCAAGATCCGGAAAGTTTGTTCAAAGTTAACATATATTATCGAGTATTGGATGAGTATTGGACATCATTATAAATCAACTGAAATCGCGTTTCCTTCCAATGTATGAAATTGTTTCAAACTTCAGTGTTTTACAGCCTTCCACTTTAAAAGTTTTAAATGACACTGATCTATTAAAAAAGCTCTAGAATTTGTTGAGATATATAAAAAAGACATATCTGAATCATTTGCCAGAGAAGTTCTCAGTTTTAATTCCACTTTCAGAGACGAAATAGAAAAATCTTCGTGTATTAGAGACCTTGCTGCTGATGTATTAATAATAATATAAAATCATTTTATGTCCTGCAGCTTTCCTGAAATATGCACTGCATTAATGTTATTTCTTACAATTCCTGTGACTACAGCTAGTGCTGAACGATCATTTTCAAAACTAAAATTGATAAAAACCTATTTAAGAAACTCTATGAGACAAGACAGGTTATGTAACTTGGCTATTCTGTCTATTGAAAATTCTATGGCCCGATCTTTAAATTTTGATGATGTTTTGACAATTTTGCGGAACAGAAAGCTCGAGAAAAAGATTTTTCTTAATAAATATCTTATTGAAATTAAATTGTTATTTTTGTTTCATCGTAAATGTATGCAGGTTTCCTCACGATGTTGTTCCTTCACCGAAAAGCTAGCGAATAGATAGATAAGATGATGAATGCATTGAGATATTATGTTCTATGGATGAATGTGAAGTCTCCAATACGCATTGGGCGAGCGTGGGGACTACAGACCATTCCCTCTCGCCTAAGAGAGGAGGCCTATGGCCATTAGTGGGACATATAGGTACAACGTGTAATCGAGTACGCTGAAATTCTTGAAGTTTATTAAAATTAGACTGAGTACAATGTGACGATTTTTACTGATAGGGCCCCATCAAAAGAATTTGCCACGGGCCCCAGATGGTATAGTTACGCCACTGGTTAATGAGGACGTGCGTACAAACAATTTATTAGAAGGCTGGCACCATATAATGAATACCAGAATTCCACAACATCCAAGCATTCTGTTATTCATATGCTCGTTAAAAAAAGAAGCCACATACCAAGATCGTAGGATAGTACAAAGCCAATTACACTTACCTGCCAAAAAACGCAAGTCAACTGACATTCAAAAGAACACTCAAATAAAAAAAAATATAGAAGATTGCGTAACAGAGAAAATAAATGTCAAAGACTGTATAAAACGGCTGTCTACTAACTAGGTATTTCTATTCGGCATGGAAGATTGTTTTGTTTTTGAATAAGATAGTTTTAAGAAAGTACGTAAACTATATGTCTGTAAAAATATCCATCCATCTTATTTTTTGAGGCTTTTAAGTAAATTCATACAAAAGATGTATGAATATGACTTTATTTTACTTGTGTATATTATTACACTATCAATTGATCGTTTAATAAAAAACAGCATTTAAAGAACTTGTATAGTTCCAGTAATTGACGATTTTACTATAGGGTGCCGGTGAGTTATTGCCGCCACACGTGCAACTTATGTACATGTAATTACAAAAGTATCCTCCCGTTTCGAAGGTACTGATTAAAATATAAAACACAATTGAAAGTAAGCAGGTAACAATGTAAGAAAGACCATGCTTGAAGAATCAAGGATGTCTTAGAGCATTTAATGCATTTGATTTCGAATACCTCAGTATGATAGCATAAAACGTAAAATATAATTTGATTTCATATGGTGAATTGCACTACTTTAATTTGTCCTTTGAATCAAGGATTCAAGTACTAACCATGATTGTCAATATTAATATTTAATTTATTATTGAAGGGTAATAAACCACTAGAGGAAAAGACAAATGGAGTAAAATAGACACGCAATGGTACCCAAAGGATGGAAAAGGAAGAGAGGTTGTCCACTGCGACGGTGGGATGACGACATAAGACAGTTCGCGGGAATAACATGGGGAAGCCAGAATGGAGAAGATTGGAGGAGGCCTTTGCCACCTGGCAAACGGACATACTAAAATTGAAAAAGGGGATATACGAGGGTCGTCTGAAAAGTTTCTGGCCTCACAATGAATAAAAACTTTTTTTTAAAAAAACCTCCTTGGTACTATAACTTTATTCTTTTCTGAAGTTAAATGTCAAAATTGCCGCCATTTTGTCGGTTAGTTTTTCTATAATTGCCGATTTTGTGAAACAATACCCTCAAAGTTTCTATTATGGAAAAAATTGAGTGTCGAGCTGTGATTAAGTATTTGTATTTAAAAAAAAATACGCCAACCCAAATTAAAAATGAGATGGATTCTGTTTACGGCGAGTCTGCTCCATCATTTTCCACCGTAAAATTTTGGGTGGCTGAATTTCAACGCGGTCGTACCAGCTTGAACGACGAAGAACGCCCGGGACGGCCAAAAACTGCAACCAACCACGATATAGTCGAAAAAGTGCACCGATTGGTGCTCGACGATCGCAGAATCAAGGTTAGAGAGTTAGCAGAAACTGTAGGCATTTCAAAAGAACGAGTTTGTCACATATTGGCTGAAAAATTGAATATGAGAAAGCTATCCGCACGTTGGGTGCCGCGTTTAAACTCTGATCAAAAACAAGTTCGAAAGACCATTTCTGAAGATCTCTTGAAACGATTTAAGCAAAATAAGTCCGATTTTTTGCGTCGCTTGGTAACTGTCGATGAAACGTGGATTCATCACTTCACGCCTGAGACTAAATCACAGTCCAAACAGTGGACTGCAAAGAATGAACCTGCTCCGAAGAAGGCGAAGACGGTTTCATCGGCCGGAAAAGTGATGGCCACCGTGTTTTGGGATAGCCGCGGGGTAATATTCGTTGACTATTTACAAAAAGGAAAAACAATAACGGGACCTTATTATTCATCGTTACTTGACAAGCTGAAGGAAGAAATAGCGAAAAAACGGCCACATTTGAAAAAAAAGAAAGTACTGTTCCACCAAGACAACGCACCATCTCACAAGTCAGTAAGGAGCTTCGATACGAAATCATTGACCATCCACCATATTCACCAGATTTGGCTCCCAGCGACTTTTTCCTATTTCCCAGACTCAAAACTTGGCTCGGTGGACAGAGATTTTCAAGTAACGAAGAGATCATTGCCAGCGTGAACGCCTTTTTTGAAGAGCAAGACGGCAACTACTACTTGGACGGGTTAAAATCATGGGAGCATCGTTGGGACAAGTGTATAGGCTTACAAGGAGACTATGTTGAAAAGTAAAAAAAAAAAAAAAAAAACACTTGTTTCTATGTCAGGCCAGAAACTTTTCAGACGACCCTCGTATATCAATAAAAAGAAAAATAATGAAACAAAAAAATGCAAATAACAATTTGTAGAATATACTAAAAATGTCCGATAGAAGGCTTAAATAATAATAATAAACCACTAAGTCAAATAATAATAACAATCAACTAAGTTAGTGATTAAAAAATTACATATTTTCCTTCCCCTATTTTCCTTTTGCGGAAAAAGATTTTAGATTTAATAATTTGACACAACTGAAGACTTTCATAATAGGTATATTATAGATTGCGATGATGTAAAAGAAAGACAAGTAGTTAAAGCCATTGGTAACATATTTCAGCTCAAAATTCCCTTCTCTTATATTCTAGACAGCCTATGCGACCAAAGTATTTTTAAAAGAAACATTATAAATTAAGATATTGTTCAACATTTAGCTAGAAAACATGCAAACAACTTAGAAACCTCATTTTATTATTTCTCAAACCCAATGCCCCTAAATTAAACAGTTACTAGATTTGAGGAATAATTTCAAAAAGATTTTAGATTTAATAATTTGACACAACTGAAGACTTTCATAATAGGTATATTATAGATTGCGATGATGTAAAAGAAAGACAAGTAGTCAAAGCCATTGGTAACATATTTCAGCTCAAAATTCCCTTCTCTTATATTCTAGACAGCCTATGCAACCAAAGTATTTTTAAAAGAAACATAAATTAAGATATTGTTCAACATTTAGCTAGAAAACATGCAAACAACTTAGAAACCTCATTTTATTATTTCTCAAACCCAATGCCCCTAAATTAAACAGTAACTAGATTTGAGGAATAATTTCAAAATAATTCTTAACTGTCAACCACATCTAAGCTATAACAAAATTAATAAAAAAATATAACAAAACAAAGAAGCTACACCTCAATAAATATTATCGACGCAGAAGTTCCGAGACAGAAATGATGTATTGTATCAAACTAAAATTTAAAAATACCAAACAATTTCACCATACATACTTCATTATTGCACTGAGTATGCTTAAGAAAGCGTCTTTGCCTATATAAAGACAAATAATCCAATATACTTTTTAAAATGAATCATTTTGATTACAATTATTCAGGTATTAGTAATTCCCTTACACTTACAACCATATTAATATTACTACATAATCAATTGAGCTGAACAGAGTAAATTCAGAATATGACAACACACAACAGAATAGTTGCCCGGACCTTTGCACAAGTGCAACAAACAAGTGGCATTGCAAATGCAACTATAAAACAACGAATGATTGGAAAGATTAAATGATAGATAAAAAATCAATCATAAAGCTTCATCTCGCGTAAATGCCTAACATTCCCTTGCCCCAGTCCCATATATTGGGGTCGGCGACACTTACACTGCCAAAATATAAATTATTTTATAGATTCCGCAAACATTAACCCCTATCAAATAATAGGATTTAACTTGTTTTTTCTGCGTCTAACATATTATGATATAATTCTTTCACCAAAACAATATGTTAGTACAAAAATACACAAGGGAAGATGGACGCACCGGCTATATGTAACAAACCGTATTACATATATTCAAGCTATGTATTAAACGTACCTACTTAACCACTGATCACCAATGAAACAATAAGAGGATACGCTTTTACTACCAAACCCTACGAGTAAACAGTTATGCTAGTTAAATGGATGAGATTGGAAAGGAATTAGGAAATATATAAATTAATTATAGAATGCCAATATTGGAAATTTGGAAATGGCATAGACAAGACATAGAGAACACCGCTATCATTTAAACCCGCTCCAGACCTTCCGATCCGATCCGATTTATCGGAAGAAATCGGATAATGTGTAGTGTTTTAGGTCCTAACTATTGCACTACACATTATCCGATTTCCTAACAATCATGCTACACATTATCCGATAAGTAGGATTGGATCGGGTAGGATCGGAAGGTCTGGAACGGGTTTTAATCGATCAGGGTATGGAACACACAGACTGAAAAAAAAGTGACATTACAAATTAAAAAGTGGCAACACTGTAGAGTCGACTCGTTTTCTTAGATTGATTAGAAAGGGACGACAATATTTCGTAAAACACGGGATCCTATTACTAAGGCTGCGTATACACTTGTATCATTTCGCTGATCCGATCCCCGTCGCGTATCATGAATTCATGAACGGTAGTGTGGACGTCGCGCTATGTCGATACGCTTATCTTCAGTACCCCGCACACTAGCGATCAGGAAAGCGTTGCATTATCGCGACGGCGTGACGTCCACACTACCGTTCATGATACGCGATCATGCTATGGGGTGCGGATACGCCGTGATCCATCTCGAGTCGGTTTTTGCCCGCTCATCAAAGACGATACGGAGTAGTTTGGACGTGCACCGATCCTTTCTTTGATCCATCTTTGAAATTATCTAAAAATACCATACTACTGCGGGACTGTCTACTTTGTTGGAAGCTTTCCACGCGGCGTCATCCGGTACGCGGTCTTCACTCGAGAACTTTCTGTCGCATTGTCATAAAACAAGCACAGTCATATGTAGGTTATATCTCCGTGAGCGGGTGACATAACTGAAGACCTAACCACGCGGTGTCTTCTGGTACGTGGTTCCCGTTCCAGAACCTATCTGCCACATTATCCATACTAATATTATAAATGCGAAAGTGTATCTGTCTGTCTGTCTGTCTGTCTGTTACCTCTTCACGCTAAAACCGCTGAACCGATTTAGATGAAATTTGGTATATACATAGTTCCAGTCCCGGGGAAGGACATAGGATACTTTTCATCCCGAATAAATGTAGTGTTCCCGTGGGATGAGCGGGTAACACCGCTGGGCACAGCTAGTCTATAATAAAACAAGGACAGTCACATGAATGGTGAATCTCGGTGAGCCAGTGACACAACTGCCAAAAATGAGCGGGACTGTGATACGAGACGGATAGCGTCCAAACTACTGCACGCCGAAATGATCGGTGCGGTGTTACGATACGGCTTAGTGTGAATCCCCACAGTGAGCGTCCAAATTATGCACGATGCGCGACGGGGATCCGATCGGCGAAATGATACAAGTGTGGACGCAGCCTAAGACCCCGTTGTCCGCCTGTCTGTCTGTATATCTGTCTGTCTATCAGTCCGTCCGTCAGCAGGTTGTATCTCAAGAACCGTGATAGAGATGAAATTTACTAAAAACAAGACAGTTGAAATTTACACAGATGATGTATTTCTGTTGCCGCTATAACAACAAATACTAAAAACAGAATAAAATAAATATTTAAGTGCGGCTCCCATACAACAAACGTGATCGGTTGCGTTAATTTTGCACCTCATTTGTATGCGGCGCCAAACATACCAGATGCAAACTTAACTTAACCCGGCCAGTTCAGATAGGATGTGTGTATAATAATATCAGGATTAAAGATAGTGCATATCTCTATAAAGATTTTAATTATAGCATTTTCGTTGGCTATTTAGCAAGTCACACATACACGTCACACACCACACACCGTCCATTTGCAGTCACAAACGCGTGGTGAGGTGACTAACTGCACTAAATTTTTTATTTCTAGCTAGGATGCTAAATCATTCTGTCGTCAGAAACCATACTTGCTTCATAATTAGGATACTTACTTGCTATTCTACTAAAGTTTACTTTTTACAATAGGCAGGTTTACAATTTCATACGTGACACTCCCATGGTCCGTGTGGGGGGCGGGAGACGGTACTATTCGATGACACATTGCCGCCATGCTAAAAGCAAATGGACAACATTTCATTTTTTTGAAGTCACTATATATTAATCCCTATTCGAAGAAATTGGTTTCCTAAGCACAATAAAATATTTTTTAGAATTTTCAGACCACCATTTTTTGAGAAAAATGGATATTAATAGCAATAGATTATTCTGAGGCTGAAGAAAGTTAAGATTTGACAACGCAGTGTCTTTGAAATAACGCATCTTTTTCCAGGAGGCTTTGTGAAAAAGTTTGTTAGGAATCGTAATCCATAGGCTAGTTAATCCGTGCATGACAGTAATAACGCCTGTAATAATAAATGCACAGGCGGTATCCATTCCAGTCTTGAAATTGCGTTACGCCTTTTTGGAATACTTAAAGTACTTTTATTTTTACAAAAAAAGTGTCTAAAACAAAAAAAAGCATTAAAAGAAAAAAAAGTGTCGAGTAATTTTGCAAATACTATTAGATAAATCAATAAAAGGTAGGGGTAAAAATAATGAAATGTTGTCCATTCTTGAATTTAGTTCCTAAATCATTTAAGGCCGGTTCACACGTATTAAGTTGTCAAGTAATTTACAAAATTTTAACTTGATTTTTAGCGACTTGAAGCGTGTAAACAATTAATTTAGTTATAAGTTACAAGTTAAAATTTAGCGTGCAAGTAAACAAGTAGATTAAAATTTTGTCTATTTTTCGGTTAAGTGGGTGGGCGTGAATTATGACTTGATATGTTTGGACAGACACAATTTAGTTAAATATTACTTAAGTGTATAAGTCTGGCGGAGCAGTCGCATTTGAAGTTCGTATTTCGTAAGCGTTTGAAGAACTTTTTTGAAATCAAAATGTCGAAGTGGTCGGAAGACACTACAGTAAAGTTTATTGAAGAATACATATAGCGCGGTTGGCTGTGGAATAAAAGAAGCCTTAATTATAGGAATAAGCAAGCAAAACAACAAGGGACTGTCGATATAGTGTTGGCCATGGCGATACCTAATTTAGATGTCAAGGAAGCCGAATCAAAGATTAAAAGTGTCCGATCATCATCTCGGGCTAACTTATGAGCTTAACTAATTCGAACGTGTAAACGCTTGCTTAAAATTAAGTCGCTTAAAATTGGGTTAAAATTTAGTTAATTACTTGACAACTTTATACGTGTGAACCGGCCTTTAGGATGCTCAATTAAGTCTAGTGTAATAAGCCTTTAAGTCCTTAACCGTATCTTCTACGTTGTCTATACTCATTATATGTCAAATCAAATTCGAATTCGAGAAAAATATAGCTTGACTTGACAGAGATTGTGTATTTGATTTGATTAAAAATATGAAATGAAATATTAGTATTAAAAGTGTTAAATTTAATAATCATGTTGTATGACGAGTTTAAGCCACTTGTAGACTTGGTTTTAAACAATTGGAATGCGTTGCAGTTGGCAGTAGAACAAGGGATGGGTGCGCCGGGAGGCGAAAAGGTAATAATTTGTTTTCATGAGTTTTATTATTTGTGTTTCAAGATTTCAAGATTTTACTTAATGCTTTTTTGTTTTCAGACAGCACAACTCATGTCTGTTTACATAGCCCGATATTGTGTCGAAAATGTTGTAGATGTTGACAATGTTACAGAAGTTTTGGAGGACTTAATGGATGAAGAATTTGATACTGTTTGCCATGATAATTCACCTAAAGGTAAAGTTTACCACTTAGCTGCTATGGAATGAATATTGTTTCGCAGTTACTAATCAGGCACTATAGATTTATCATGCGAAATCAATAACTGGTCACCAGCTGACTTGCATGATTCCGAATTTATTGCAGAAGGTATTGTTTCAAAATCGATAAAAATAAAAGAAGTGGTTGTATTACAGTGATTTCCACAACTAAATACTTGCACCAAAGTCCGGGGGCTGTGTATGCTATTCTCCCTTATTGCTGAGATGAGATTGCTATAAGTGAGATTAAGGTTTAAAGTATACAGAAAGTATCACTGACCCTAGTTTCATACAACAAAGAGTGTTTATTCACAACTAGTTAAATATAAGAACAAAATAGTTTTTGATTGCAACTGGTTATGTACAAGGCGAAAAAACGATTAGATTGCAAATGATTACAAACAGGTGGTTACATACGTGGCCACAGGGATAGCTTATATTGGCTTACACAAAAGGTTAATGAAACCATAACCTTTCGAGCGCCAAGCGGCAAAGCAATTCACCGTGCCACTGACGCCAAACCAAAAAAAAAAAAGTGCTCGAAAATCAACAGAGATTGAAAAACACAGATAGTGGTTTGAATTAGCATGTTTTTGACCATTGAAATTTTTGACGTCAATAGGCGTCGTTGGCGTCTGTGGCACGACTTCCCGATGACATGATTTGCTGTCTTTGGTGGATGTTACAATTATTAATAATGACTCACTTCTTGTATAATTTAATACTTATATTTTTTAATGATTAGGAGTTAAATGTTTTTGTGACTACTTATGTTCATAGCAACTCGAATCCGAGTGTATGCCATTGTAAATCTACTATATCGATGCTCAAGAATCAATACCGTCTAACTAACTAAATGTTAGTTAGACGGTATTGATTCTTAAGCGTCGATATGCTAACTTGTCAGTCAGACCATTTTGCAAATGCAATAGAAAAAGATGGAATTTAATTGAAATTTTCTTGTAACATGCAGGCATTTGCTAAGTGCATTGTCTTTTGTAATCTTTGCTCCTGAGCCTGCCATATTCAACCTGTAGGAGACGTAAACCAATATTAAACTACTACTGAACAGTTAAGTTATACAGTACAGGCTAGATTATTGACTAAGGGGAAATAAAGGTTGAGCATGGGTTTTCTAAGCTTATCTGACCAAGCAGTTTGATACCATAGCTTGAAATAGTTGCCGTTTTTGTTAATGTAATCTTTTTACTTCTAATATGCCTAGCATTCAATTTACAGAAGTGGCAACATTACTTTTGCAATACCTGGCTCTGCTAAAAGAGGGTAAACAAGATGAAATCCAAGCAAGAGTTGCTGCTATGCCTCCATGTCAGAAATGGTTAAGTCAGCCAGTCTGCGCGGCTATTCCACTACAGGTATGTCATTGTGAATAATAAACTATTGTATGCCACCATACACAAGGCCGGCCATAGACATACAGGCACCCAGGGCGAGTGAACGAGTCATTCTTGACAGGGCGCATTAGGTGCTCTGGACCTGGTAAAAAATAGCCTTAAGGCTGCCACAGAAGCAGAGAAGAATAAATTAACCAATCAGGCTGCATTTACATGTGAGGAGTGTGATGAACATCTCCGCTCCGCTCCTGTGGACAGGCAGCCTTGATAGTGGCCATGCATGACGAAAATTCCTGTAGACCCATCTTGTATAGGTTTTGATCAAACGTGATCTGAATATTAAAGTCCCGGAATTGTCATAAACATAATTAAAGATTTACACATAAATACGTACGTGTTGATAGGGTTATATTAGCCATAATTTAAGCCATTCCCAGTTGCCCTACAAATTACCGATGTCCAAAAATAACGCTTTGGTTTTTGACTTTATTAATTAGCAGCTTTTATTTTTGATGATTTTTGACTGTATTCATTTTCGGCTTTGATTTTTTGTTTGGGAATTTGCAACTTGCATAAATGAAAAGCTTACATGCGTGCCTTAACAACTATAAAATATTTTTTACCCTTAGCAGCAGCCACTGTGCTGTGTGAGAAAAGTGACTGAAAAGTCACAGAATTCAGGATTTTCTATTATGCATTTGAAAAGAAAATCTTGTTATGTGTAACAAAATTATTTTGGTGAAGCTATTTGGATCCTGTTCTAATATAGATAATATATATATTATAGTAGAGACATCAGCAGAAAAAGTGTCTGAATAAATCCTGGATTCTGGTATTATTTCAGTCACTTAAAATACTTTTTTTATGTGGGAAAGGCATGCATGTAAGCTTCTGATATAAGCAAGTTGCAAATCCCCAAACCACAACAAGGCCGAAATTCAATAAAACATGTATTGGTTGTATTTAGGCCTTTCATTGTTACAAAGAAATTTTGGATTTATGTGTTAAACTTCAGCGTTGGATTTTTTTTACGTACTTATTTGATAATTCCGGGACTTTAATATTAAGATCAAGTTTAATAAAAAACTATACAAGATGGGAAGGACCCACGAGTTTTCGTCATGCATTCGTTATACAATACTCTGTACCTAAACAAAGAAAATTACGGGTACGAATTTGAAAAATAATATGTCACATGAGTTTAAACCGCTTAATACAATAACTAAATAGGTATGTAACGAGAAAGTTCTAATAAAATTAAAAAGAACACTGTGTGCTGTGATGCGGTTACAACATACTTTATTTAACTTTTTATTCCTCCATAGTGTCATGGTAATCCGGATGATGACACAACTAGCAGCAGTGGTGAAGATGACCACACCAAAGAACACTTGAATGGAAAAGCTCCTTTGTCATCAAACCACAATGCTGAGCTTGATCCAATGGATGAAGGTGTAGAGCCGGGATGGACAGTTGTCAGAACTAGAAGAAAATATAATTAATTTAGTATATCACTTATGTATAAGATTTAAATCATTATTATATAAATCTTGCTATGCAATGGACAGGATTTCAAGTGGTTTCCGTTGATATTTCATTGGTAGTAAAAAAAAAGTAAAACTATCACAATAGCTTGTAGTACCTACTTTAACATATTTCTTCCTGATGTCAAAACTGTAGAATAGTGTAATTAACATACTCTAGTCAAACTGTATTGTATTAGGCCAGAGATGGGCAAAAGTTAATCGATTAACGATTAAGATTAACCTACTAAATCGCGATTAACGATTAAAAATGACGATTAGTTAATCTAATCGTACGAGTTCCGATTAATTTAATCCCGATTAAGTTAATCGTAGATTAATATCCAGCGATTAAATTTTTAATCGCTTAATTAATGAGATTAATTTTCTAGATTAATATTAGGAACAAATAATATATTTTTCTCAAACATCCAAGGAAATGTCGATAATCACGAAGATCATTTCGTGATTATAGAACGCGATGTAATTAGGTCTTTGTATACCACTTATTGAAGATAGAGAAGATATTTTTTCTTTCTTAGTCCCTGCCTAGGAGATCTTAGAGTACTGCACTATTAAAACCACCTTGTATTACTGTAACAAGTTTATTTCACACAGCACACTATAATGTTTTTTCTAGTTTAGGTACACATGACAAGACATTATGGTGTTTTTGTGAAATTCACAAATGAGCGTGTTCCAACTTTTAATCGAGAATTAATCGTGACATTATTCGATTAAAATGACGATTAGTTAA
Organism: Apotomis capreana; assembly: GCA_947623375.1. Taxonomy (NCBI): domain Eukaryota; kingdom Metazoa; phylum Arthropoda; class Insecta; order Lepidoptera; family Tortricidae; genus Apotomis; species Apotomis capreana. The sequence continues at coordinate 29,696,268 of OX392498.1, forward strand.
TCCTTAATCGAAGACTGTTGATTAATTTAATCGCGATTTATTTTGACGATAAATATTTAATCGATTAATGCCCATCTCTGTATTAGACATACTAATACTCGTAGCCAAATATTGCAGAATCTGTGTGTTAGTACTAAATAAGAAAATAAGTTATTTAAAATCTCCCTTACACTTTAAGTAGATATTTTGGAAAATACCTAATAACCTAATAGGTCTTACCTGTACGTATGTCATCATAACCATTTTATGATTATAGTTAGTTTTGTTGGTAACCCATTCAAAGCTCGTGGGTCCGTAATTTTTTCCGAGCATTGCATTGCATTAATCCGTAAGAATAAATGTTGGTAAATCCCTTTGCTCACAACCCTCGCCCACTACAATTACCAATTGCTTCGCTTCGCTTCGCGGGGCTTCTATTTCCGCTTTGAGAAACGCAAGGTACTTAACGAACCTACTCAGGTTAAACTAGAGAATGTTTAACGTGTCTTTTATGGAAGCGGGGGCCTTCGCCCTCCGAGGCCCCACTTTTGTTTTGTTACCTTTCGTAACTTGTAGGAAGTCTTTCGTTATTACTCTCATCTCATTAATACATCATACAATAATTCAAATGGCATCAGATTATTCTCAAATGTCGTAATGAACTTTGATAATTTTGACCTAAGTATTATTCCCTATGACCATTATAACTAATGTTATTATGATTATGGTCTGTTCTGTTAGTTGATTATTACGTACATTAAAACTACGAATTTTATATTTGTTATTTTTTTGAATTGTGCATTTTGTAAGTAGTTAAATGAAATTATGCAAAAAGTTTTTATGACTATTGAACGGTACCTACACTACCCGACAACGTTTGTGGGTGATTCACAAATAGTGCCCTGACTTACTGGAAAAAAAATGTTGTGCGATAGATATACACGATATGATTATTAATTTATGATCAGGAGTAGAAAAATATTAATAACCATGCTAAAATTAAACTCAATAGGCGAGGTCTCGCGCAATTGCCTGGCTGTTTAATTAATTAAAAGTAAAACATAAGTAAAAGTAATATCCACAAGATACGTGGTCATCCTACATAAATTATTGAAGTACGATACCTAAGTCAAGTACCATCGCTTTGGCGGGAAATTTAACGAAATTTGTTTATGTAATAACAATGACAAGTTATTACTCATAAATTGTCATTGCCAATAAATTATTAAAGAGGTAGTAAGCTCAAAAATACAGATTAGTTGGGTGACAAGGAATTTAAGCCAAAATTGGTATCAAAATTAAAATTATCAAAGAAAAATAAAAGTTTGTTTTCAATGACTTCAATGTGACCGCCATCAATTACTGAGTTAGAAAAGTTGGTGCTTGATCACCGATTAAAAATCATCGTGTATACACGATACTAGATGTTAATTTTTATTTTGAAACCAATTTTGTCTTAAATTCCTTGTCACCCTACTAATCTGTATCTGTGATCTTACAACCTTTTTAATAATTTAATGGCAATGTCAAGTTATGAGTAGTAATTTGTCATTGTCATTACATAAACACATAAACAAAGTCAAGGCCCGATAGTCCGTGTGGTTTTTTGTAAATCGCTATCACTTTACAAAAAGCTCAAGTCACCGTACAACGTTCTTACAACCTTGACATTGGCAAAATTGTTCCAATGGACAGACGCCATTTTTTTTATATATAAAAATAGAATAGAAACAAAGTCGTAGAAAATTTCCCGCCAAAGCGATGGCACTTGACGTAGGTTTCGTACTTTCAATAATTTATGTAGGATGACCATGTATCCAGTGGTTATGAGTTTTAATAATGTTTTAAATTTTAATTAATTAAACAGTGACGTAATTGCGTGAGACCACGCCTATTAAGTTTATTTAGCTAAATATTAATATTTTTCTACTCCTGATCACCGATTAAGAATCATCGTGTATAGCAATGTAATTACAACAAAAGTACATACCTACCTAAGAGCATTTCTCAAAAAGTTTGTAAGTACACAATGAAGACCCAATTAAAGTCCAATTTAATTGTCCTATTTAGTTGTTGTCCAATTTCTTGGTGATTTTCCAATACATTGATATTAGATTATATATGATTAAAAAACTATAAGCATAACAGAATCCTAATTGTCGAACATAACCATAACATATCGATATAAAATTACTAAAATAATTGGTAACAAAATACGAAAATTATATTGACTATAGTTTTCTGTCCTGCGTACAAACTTTTTGAGAAATGCTCATAAACTCATGGTTTTGATATAAGTATAATACGGCAAGCTTAATATAGGTCGATTCACTAAAGCTGGCGCGAATGGATTGAATGAGTGAATGATAATATTTATGTGTGCGTCACAAAATGATTACATACAGGTTGATACAGTAAGTGATTATTGAAAACGTATTTATAGACAAACTAGACGCATAACCGCCCAAATTCAGCAGTATAAAGAATACTACAAAATATTATCGAACCAAATTAAATTCAAAATGACGAATGGCTTTTTTTTCCAAATTTCAAATTGGTGCTAGGAAGCTGAAACTCGGTATCGGGGGGCATTTGGGGCTCACAAATATGAATCTGAAATCGGTGTCCGAAAATTCGGTCAAAGTCGGAAAATATCGAAAAAACCAAGATTTGTATGGAGATTTTTTTAAGAGTCCCGTATCTCGTAAACGGCTGGAGATGGGTAGGGGGATGCTCAAACAAATATCATAGGGGTACACCCCACCCGAGTACAGTCGTGGAAAAAAATCAAAACGGTGACCTTTTTTTTTCGAACATTTCAATTTGGTCCGAGGGGGCTGAAACTCGGTATTGGGGGGCTTTTGGGTCCTCCGACTCAGAATATGAAATCGGATTTTGAATATTCGGTCAACTTCGGATAATATCGGACAAACAAAATTTAGTCATCTTAGCTCGACGGAGGGCCGAGCCATTTCAGAGCATAACTTATTGAATCGAATGGGTCTTAGCCTCGGATACTAGTGCTTTCAATGAAAACTATATTGAATAAAATCGGTCGAGCCGTTTTTGAGTTATTGCAAAATTTCATAATTTTCTTTAAAATGACGTAAGTGCCGCGCGGTGTCCCTTCACTTCGAACGTTACACATATTGATTAAGTGCCAAACTATATTAAAACATTTCGCATTTCCAAAAGATAATAAGTCATTACTGTTTCTTGGCGTGTGCGACTTTTTTATAGGGCTTGAAATCTTTCTCGTAATTTTCGTCTATTGTGAAGGACGGGCAACTACGGGACCCTACACTGAGCGTGGCCCGACATGCTCTTGGCCGGTTTTTTATAATTCGAACTAGTCGTCCGTCACCTATTAATTCTTGACATTACCAGGCCGCGAAGACAAGAAGGAAATGTGGGTTACGTTAATACCATTGCATAGTCCCACATGGTCAAACTCATACGAGACAATGGAATAGTATCATCCCACAATTCCCACATCCTAATTCTGGTCATACACATATTGCATGAATATTAAGCACAATTACAATTACACTGCCATTACAACAGTCAAAATCTAAAGTATGTCAAAAACTAGCGTCTGCATAAAACACCATGATAGTAAAATATTTTTGTATCAAACAGTTAAATATACCTTTCGGACATATATATTACTTGTTTAGTCTAAATATTGTGCAGATTATGCTTATATTATACCTAATAATTTTTATTTTTCTTAAATAACAAAAACCTATTTTATTGTTGTTTACAAAATATTAGGAGGCCCCTGTATAAGAACGGCACTCACACTAACACTCGAAGTGACAAGTGACATAACTTTCATTCAATCCATTCGCGCCAGCTTTAGTGAATCGACCTATACCCTCTGGAAACTATAAAAAGTATAGGTACATAAACACGGTTCTGACACATTACAGTGCGCCCAAAAAGATAGACATCGTTAACGCTCTAAGAAGTTCTATAAATTTTCAATTACCATATATAACAAAACCAAAACACAGCAGCAAAGAAACTGTTCAGTTTTCAGTTTTTTTACTCCTGTGACCAAAACGCACGTCACTTCCTATCGCTTCCAATACTAAACGTTCAATGAAATTGATCGTCTCGTGGATGCATCAATTCGTTACTTCATGTTCTTGTCATTAATGTTATGTGTTATGTCAACCAAAGCAATTCTACTCTGGCAACTCCTAACAATGCCAAACGACAAATCCATTAGAGTAAATTGTATATACTGAGATAGGGTCATCAACTTCCTTTGTGTACTAGCGCCATCTATTGACTAAGTCTCGAGTTATCTGAGTCATGTACATATGTATACATAGCAATGGCTATGCACTGTACTGTAGGTACTTTCAAATCAATACATATATTTTATTATTCATCTGTGCCTCACCTCACACAACAAAATAAGTGGGCTTTAAAACTAGTTATGTTTGTAGGAAGTATAAATAAAAAAAAACACATTTATAATTAATTTTTTTTATTTAATTAATTTTGGGGAACATAATTAGAACAAACGCTTACCACAGGTAGACACACACAACATTTTTTACAGCTACCATGACTTCAAAACGAGGCAATCGTGATCCATTACACAAAGCCAGGATCGAAATCCTTCCTGGAACTTCTGTCGTCGGAATCCAGGTTAGCGTGAAGGTCAACAACGTAGAGCAGATTCGCTAATATGATAATCCATTAAGCACAGCAGAAGAAAATTTCTTATACCCGTTTGAATATCCACCAGAAAACAAACTGTCCATAAAATAAAGTAAAGTAAACTGTCAAACAGCACTCCGCTACGCGTTTCTCTATACCGAGTATTATTAAGTAGTCTTTTAGTCTAGTCTAGTAAGTAATAAGTTTAAGTAGTAAGTTTATGTACACAATACTTGCACTTTCTATTATTGTTTTTTTACATAAAAAAATACGCATTTATTATTTTCCAACTTTTTTGTGGATATTAAATTTTTGTGATAATCTTCATATAACTGCTTAAACATAATAGGTGAAATCTAACAAATAAATGAGTGGAATGGAACGGCAATCTAATCTTAAGCCCTAATGTTGCCTGTAATGATAAATTAAAATAATGCTTCATAATCTTTCACAATTACTTAAAATTATGTTTTTATTACAAGTTTATTTATGGATAAAATAATAACATAAAAACAGATTTCATTTTAATAATACTAATTCAAATATTGAATTTTGCTCCATCTATCGAGCAGGTCTCGTACTAAACGCACGCAAGTTTTAATGTATTAAATCTGTAAAGTACTGAGTGAAATGCCCCTGGACAAATCCATAAATAATCCATTATTATTGTTATTGTTCGATTCTTTTCATGTTTTGAGTTGAGCAGCTTGACTGAACTGAAGCTGATTTTTTTACAAGTTTTACAACATTATGTTGCATTAGTGGCTCATTTATTCTGCTTCTTCGTATTTAATTGCAGCAAATATGTGGGTTTTGTCTTAAAACATAACGTTCTCATAACGTTGTATTTCATTTCTGTGGTCGATAACTTCAGTCTTCCCAATGCCATTATCAGTTCGGCAAAGGACTATACATAATAAAAATGGTGCTAAAAGAACCTCCAGTTTCAGAGCAAAGAAGTCATCTAAAGGTGGCGATGGGTAAATACTTAATGAGCATTTTGTTCAACTTACAACAATATGAAATTCCAAGAGTTTTAGGTTACCTTACGTTTATTATTTACCTAGAAGGTGGTCACGAACTTCATCATCGTGGAACTAAAAGTGATAAATTATAACCCTCTTTTTTTGTTCGCCATAGTCAGGTAAATAGTATCCTATTTACCATCTGGCCTATTACCATTTATTTTAACAATTTTCTATTATTATAATAGATTAATTGAACATCTTGTCAATGTTCAATTAATCTATTATAATAATAGAAAATTGTTAAAATAAATGGTAATAGGCCTCCCGATAGCCAATAATAATGTGTCACAAAATAGTCCTATAACACGTATGTGTAATTCTTATAACAAGATTTGTAGTGAACTTGATATATTTCATTTAAGTCTCAATCAGTTCAAATTTTCTATTAATAAACTATCTCATAAGTTCAGTCAAAACGAAGATCTCAATTACAATTTAAGTTAGATAAGTGTAAAAATACACATGTTTTTTGTTATTTCTTTATTATAATCTTAGTATTATGTATTCCTCTTAGATAAGTTTAACATTTAAATTTAGTATGTACCCATTAAATGAAAGTTGTGCATGGTAGTCATAGAAATGTAAATTTAGTACAGTCTAACTATAACTACATCCTATTATGTTAATGACAATTTACATTTTGTAACCTTGCCGAATAAATAAAATAAAAAATAAAATAAAATAAATAAGTAACAGAATTTGTCATAGTTATGGGAATGGTTATTGCCTTTTACAAGATTGATTTTTCTTTGACTGATATATTATGTTTGACGATCCAGTATTATGGACAGTTGGTTTCACAACAATATTATATGTCTTTTTTCAGAGATGTTTTGGTTGTAAATGCTCCCACAGATCTGCGAAGTATTTCTTACCCTGGAGGAGCTTTGGTTTTAATATTGCTCCTGTGTGCCCGATTGTTATCATCTTATTATGGTCATGTAGCCGACTGTGATGAAACATACAATTATTGGGAGCCATTGCATTATCTTGGTAAATAAATTTCAATATTGATTTATTAATATATTTAGAAAACACGTATAATTGGGTGAAGATTAAAAAGTTTACCACCTTAACTCACTCAATTTATGTTTGTATCTAAGTCTCTGTTGTACGACGACAGTTAACCTTCCAATAACGTACCTTAAGGTTCTATTTTCAGGATCCTTATTGTATTGTTAATTTTTGTCACACAACCGAACATATTCCAATCGCTTTTATTTCCTCGTTTTGTATGGCTAACTACGCCTTAATTTGATCAAACTTTTTCGGCCTAACCCAATTATGTAACATTTATGACATTTTATTCATGCACATTTCCAATTCCATCTTTACCATAAGAGCATACAAGGCCCGTGCCCTGGGCCCCTAAAAACGATAGGCCTTGCCTGCCCGAGGGCCCCTGTCAGTTGAATGACCAGGGGTCTGGCATGCACTAAGGCAGCATTGCACATTTTGCACAAGAACTGTTCAATTTTCCATTGGGCTAGCTCCGATCTCACATGTGTTCTTTGTATTAATAAATATGGGTTTTAATGACATGATATGATTTGTTACAGTTTATGGAAATGGATTACAAACATGGGAGTACAGTCCTGTCTACGCTATCAGGTCTTATATGCCTTTGTGGCTGTTTGCATTACCTGCAAAAGTTCTAGCATTGATGATGAGTCCAGTAACATTATTTTATACACTACGAGCACTACTTGCTGGTTTTAGTGCTATTGCGGAACTTATGTTTTATAAGTATGTCTTCTAAACCAAATAGATAACTAACAACATGTGATACTTCCTGTCCAGATCACAATGTGATAGAGAGACTTTAAGATACACAAATTCCTCATTTTAATCGTGCCAAATTGTGCGACCAATCTGGAAATTTGTGACCATTTAGGATTGATGTCTATGGAAAGGTTGTTGGGCCAGGATTTTTTTTCCTGTGAGTCAATGACAATGACAAATTAACACAGACAATGAGCAATTTGCATATTCTTAACCTTGTGAGGCTCGATGTACAGTAAGCTGCTGAAAAACCTGACCCTGACCCTCCACCATTGTAATTACTATCTCGGGTGGGTAAGGTTTCTCTGCAGCTTATTGTACCTTTCAATGCACCAAGTAACACTGATAACTCGAACCCAGACCCCAGATGTACATTACAATGTACAGTCTTGCTCATCTTGTCAATCGAACAAATAAATTGTACATTGGGCATTTAGGACTTATGGTTTTATTTGGAGTTGGGCCTCATGTGGCTAAAATTTCTCTATCACATGATGGTCTTGCCATGAAGTATCAGACATAATGACTCACTAGTATTGGAATAGTTTGCTAGCATATCAGCTGTGAACTTTTGATACCTACTTTTGTTTCTTATGAATAAACGCTCACTGGTTCATTCATAAGTAAATGTATCTTGTCTTGCCATACTGGTGCATTTACAAATGGTAAAGATATTGAGTCTCCTTTAACTTTTTTTTCCTTTTTAGAGCAGTATGTCATGAGTATGGAATACATGTTGGTCGGGTTTGGCTGTGCTTCACGCTCCCAGCTGCTGGCTTGTTCTCCAGCTCTGCCGCCATGTTACCGTCTGCTTGGAGCTCTGCCATAACATCTGCTGCGTTGGCCTGCTGGTGGCGGCGGCGGTATCCCGCGGCAGTTATCTTAACAGCTGCTACTACATTACTTAGTGAGTTCTGGCAACTTGAAATTGACACAAAAAATGAAAATTAAGCTAGATTACTATAAAATCTGCTAAGTCTGAAATTACAAAATGCTGTATAATATTAATTTTATATGAGAAACATATGTGAATGGTCCTGTTATTTAGTTTTGGATAATTTCAAAATATTAAGTAACAAAACTTTTATTAATTTTATTGTTTTTTTATATATATTTTTGAAAATCTTATTAAATGTAATTAAAAGGGTGTCAGTGTCAATGAGAAACCTATAACAGTAAATGTTCGTTTTTTAACCTGAAATGACCACGTCGGAATCGGCTTCTATTTATGCCTGGCATTGCAATTAGCAGTATCAGCGGGATTCTGACTCGCCACGCCAATTTTATCCCTGGAAATACTTCGTTTCCTTTGGGGCCGTAATACATGGACCGCATTTGATCTAGATTCTACCGCTATTTGGACAGTTTAATGCAGTTCTAGTGCATTGACGCAACATCATCCAAACCACAAACGAACATTGGAGTCGCCGGTTTGAAGATGCTTGGCTTATTAGGTAGATATAGCATTAATTGTGAAATCTTTGTTACAGGTTGGCCTTTCACAGCTTTAATAGGCGTGCCTATTGCCATTGATATGATTATCATAAAACAACAATATGTAACATTCTTCAAATGGTCTGTCATATCCCTCATCATTATTTTGTTGCCGACAGTATTGGTTGACTCATGGCATTATGGCCGGTTAGTAGTAGCACCTTGGAATATAGTGGCTTACAATATATTTACTGAACATGGGCCAGATTTGTATGGAGTTGAGCCTTGGACTTACTATTTCGTGAATGGCTTTCTTAATTTCAATATCGTTTGGGTAAGTAGCTCCGTCAGTATAAACACACATTTTACTTTATTCTTATTTTAAGATTATAGTTATAGATGTAAATAATTATAATAAGTATTATTAACTAAAATTATTCCTCCACTCACACACAACTACGTACTGAACCTATAAGTCATATAAAAAACGAATAGATTTATATTCAAACTACTAAGGTTACATATATATGATTTTGACTAATAATAAATCCTTATAGTATTGCAAATAATTTGATACCAACCACTCCATAACTTGAAAGTACAAGAGTGTTTTTTGCCGTCCCAAACTTTAACCAACGTTTTCTCAGTGGTAACTTTTTCACTTTTGCAAATTTGAAGAAATAAAAAAAAATACTACAGCACCTAGAGATATAATTCTTTCACCAAAAGATAGCTTATATTCTGTAGTATAAGGAACTACTCATAAGGCCATATCGACAAAGTGGGACCTTTTCCCTAAAACAGTCACATATAATAACTGAAGATGCCGCTTCTGTCAATATATAAAAATCAAATTCCATAAATATACATACCCTGAGAAGCCACTTTCGCCATTGCGGTTTCATCTCATAGGTCGCTTTTTGGATTTTTTTTGTATGTATTATCTAATTATGATTGTTATAATGATTTCAGGTATTGGCTTTGTCCTGCCCTCTACTGCTAGTGGCGTGCACCGCGATTTGTTCTCGCTCGACTGCCAGGGCGCCGTTCTGCTCCCCTTACTGGTTGGGATTGTTGCCGCTTGCGTTGTGGTTGGCTGTGTTTATGCTGCAACCGCATAAAGAAGAAAGGTTCGTTATCCTATCGTATTGTAACATGATTTAACTGTAGCTGTTTTGGATTTATGTGTATGTGTGCTATTAGCGAATTAGGCTGATATTAATATGTAATACTTAAGAGCACTTCAATTCTCATATGAATAGTGTAATATATATCCTTATATTCCTCATGTTATATGTTAAGTATCGTTTAAAACTTGCTGAGTGGTTGACACGTTACTGTATTTAGCTAATAGGTACTGGCTTGAGCTTAAAGTATTAATATATAAAGCGGCCCGTGTATTCTGACATGCCTATAGCTCATACCGCGATGCGATAGTACATACAGTACAGATTTGACTTGGCTAGTTGTCACAAACTGACTTAATTTTATAAAAGTAACATAGTATTATTATCAAGCTAACAGAATAAGTAACATTGCTACATACGGTAGCGGCAATAAATCTATCATATTTGTGTATTTTGAATGAAAGCCACCATGCTTTTGCCATAAAAAAAGGCACTTTTAGTAAATAAAACGTAAATTAATGTATCCGTGTCAACTACTGATCACCTAGAGCTTCTTGGTTTGGATCTCAAACGAAATCTGAACTTTGGCTCATCTACTGAAGCCAAGGCAAAAACTGTTGCAAGAAAACTTAGTGTTCTGTATAAGGTGAAGCGGCATTTCACGCCGCAAGAACTTACTCTTTACCAAACTCAAGTCGGCTCCCCAAAAATGGCACGTGCTGCACTTGAACTAACCGGTAATGTATACGAGTATGATCGCTAGAAGAAGTAAGAGAACAATTTCAGACAGGATTTTCAGTGCCATTTTGCGGTGCATTGGCGTTGCTGAGCGATTTTTTTAGGTAATTTGTTAGGGCATTTTCGGAGATCTACTCTGTTTTAATTTAATATCTTTAAATCTTTTTGTTCATCATAACCTAAAAACTATGAATGGATCGGATTTCAATAAAAAAGAGACTTAGTAAAATAAGTCCCTAAAGTTGATCTATACAGCCTTTATTCTAAGTGTAAAAAAAATAGAGCCCGTGTGTATATAATTTTTGAGTACTTGGTTTGTGTAGCAATTTCTGTGCTGTTATTAAAATGTCAATAATGGTGTCATTGGGGTTTATCCAAACTTACGCGCACACAATTATAATAAAACTTAAAAAAAGCAAAAAAAACTGTATTGACGAAAAAACATCATCGAACCTGCTCATAAAAGTACATCAGATTCTGATTGAGAAATGCAATCTGTATAGATATGCGAAAGTATTTTTGCCCATGCTGAAATAAGTAAAGAGCACTCGCTCGGTCAATTTTAAACTGATCACTAGAGCGAGCGTAAAGAACTCCATATTATCTATATCCACACAAATATTACAAATGCGAAAGTGTGTCTGCCTATTTGTTACCTCTTTACGCGCCGCTGAACCGATATAGATGAAATTTGGTATGGATGGAGAGTAATCTTTAGTAATCAAGAATATCAATAATACAGAAATTGAAATACTAACTATAAACTAAGAACTTAAGTAACTAAAATATATACTAAAACGGCCTAAATGTTTATATTTTTTACGCCGATTTCCGCGATGTTGCCCGGGCCCTGCCGATCACTGGTAAATGGAACTTAAAAAAAAGTGTCAAAAATGAACTTAATGACACTAATTTGTGTACATTCGTGATTATTTCATCGCATATTTGGTTTGGAGAAAAGCACTATACAGACCAGAGATTTGTATACATAATTGAAGCAAAAATTCAAAATCATACTCATCCACGAACTGACTTTTCCCGACCTCTATTTTTTCACTTCTTAATACTGACATAATTATTATGAGGCTAATATTTCATCTTCATTCTGTAAATCACTTTGTAAAATTCATAACTATAATATTGCGACTGGGTAGATAGCCATAATAAAGAGATCATATGGTATCTTTCAGGTTTTTGTATCCAGTGTACAACATGATAGTATTGGCCGGCGCTATCGGTCTGGATTGCCTGCAAAAGATGAGCTTTGCCGTTGGCACCGAATTGTTTCAATGGCGAAGGGAAAAAGAAAAGCACCACTATCTAGCGTATACTGGTCCACTCATGGCAATGTGCGTCTTCGGAGCTGGGATTGTCAGTGAGTAATTGATACCCTTTACTCGCAGTTACCGTGGTTACTCAACCTCCCAAATCAATATTCATTTGAATATGATCTCTTAATATCTTCGATACCGATTTGAACTTTGGTACTTATAAGTTATTGCCATTATTTTACTATTTAGCATAAACAAAAAATATATAATTTTGAAGTATATTACTAAAACATGTAACTGGGTCTTTGTCAGTTCGAAAAACAAAAGTTGTCTCTTCGGTGGCCAATAGTTAACAGCGTATGAGCATAGAAGTTATGTTTCTAACACGCAAGCCCATAAGAGGGAAACGTCGTTTATGCTAATATAATTTTGATCGGAAAACTCAAGGTAAGAGTGATTAGGCTATTACTGAACCGGCGAGCTACATCCTCGACCCCGTAGTCACTTTCCATCAGGTGATATTGAGGTCAATCGCCGGTCAGTCTGTGAATAAGAAAATTAAAAACTAGGCCTTAAGTCCTTAAGTTTGTACGTGTCCACCGAAAAGACGCGAACCTAAATCTGACAATGACCCAACTAGAAACCGCCATAAGGACCCTTTTCTTACGGATTGGCACATCTTATTTTATTAAACGGATTCAGCTCAATGGTCAAAAACTTTGTAATTCAAACTGGTACAAGTATTTTTCAATCCCTGTTGATGTTGGGGCAATTATTATTTTATTTTCATTGGCGTCACGGGCACTGTGAATTGCTTTAAAGCTTGGCGTTCAAAATGTTAACCTTTTGAATGTCAAGTTTAGTATTATCGGTAGAACGGTTGAAAACAACTGTTGAACACTGTAATTGAAACCCAGCTTGGGTTTCAATTACAGTGTTCATTATTTCTGTCGCGCGACAAATACAATTTGTCTATTTATTTTCAATGCGAGCAGAAAATGTGATACTGAGTCGCGCGTAATAAATATGAAAATATGGTATATCATTTTGGAATTTTATTGTTAACATCTGTAATTATTTAACAGGCGTTTCGCGTACAATGGCGCTTTACAACAACTATCATGGACCAATGAGCATTTTACAACATCTGCCAGCAACGAATAACACTGAAGAATTGTATGTCTGTTTTGGAAAAGATTGGTACCGGTCACCGTCAAGTTTCCACTTGCCTCCTGCTTACCGGATACGGTTCATTGCGAGTGAATTTAATGGTCAATTGCCAGCTCCCTATGACTCATCTTATAATGGTGCGGTTTGTATGGTTATTTATTTAATGAAATACATAGGATTATACATGAATGAAGCACATTGGCGCAGTGCTTTTTTTTGGAACGCTCTTTTTGATTATACAGTGAATGCAAATTCCTTCTGGTTTCAAGACTCATGAAACACTAATGGATTTATTTTATTTTCAGCAACCCGTCTTGTTCACGAACATTTTAACGATCTAAACAAAGGCGATAATCGTACCTATCTCAGACCTACGGAGTGCCATTATTTGGTTGATACGGACATTGGGCAGCCAAGTGCCCTACAGCCAGCGTACCACCGCGACGTAACATCATGGGAAATCATTTTTAGTCTTCCTATATTGGATGCTGAAAAATCTCACCGAATTTTTAGAGCATTCTATGTACCCTTTTTATCGAGTAAACATAACGTCTACGCGGCGTTACATTTGCTGAAGAATAAGATTCTCGTCAGTTAGCTTATCTTAACACACTTTTGCGAATCATCTCTTAATATGATGAGATGAGACGAGTACAAACCAAAAAATAACGTGGATGCACTAGTCTAGTCAATACTAATAACTAAGCCCAGTTTGGGAAATATCCATACTAGCATTTTCCTAGATCTATTATTATGCAGGGTGTTTTACTTTCGTGTTTTTTCTGTACTGTAGTTTCATGATGATCGAATCGGTACCTAGTTAAGACGCGAATGTAGAAACTGACAAGCAAATAACATCTTCCGCATTTCTGATATCAGTAAATACTATAAAATAGAGGTTATGAATAATATACAATTTTATTTTTGTTACAATATTTAAGGACATTTTTGTTATATATAGTGCATTTACAACTCTGATAATCAACTAAGTCCCGAAACGATCGATGTAAGATTGATGATTGTCCTTTTTTAATATGATACTTAATTAGTAAATTTAAAAGGCCATCTTTATACATTAATTGATTAATACATTGAGTTTCCTAGCTTTCCCGATGGTAATTGCGTTTTTTTTTTATTAAGTACCTATTCAAATAATAATCGCACAGCTAAATTCGACTTTGGACTTGAGAGTATATTTCCGGTAATAAGATGAAGGGCAGTTCAACCAAATTCAAGTGTGATTGGTCTGTCGGTCCGGCCTTTTTTTACCGCCACAGGGTTGAACAGATTATTGTTTATTGTTTATTGCATTGTTTATAACATACTAGTTTGTCATCGTCGTTATTCTTTTTTGTTTGGTAGGGGTTTTACGGTTATTTGTTTTTGTATAGCTTCCTAAGTGTCCGCGTACTGCATATACATAACATAATTTGTACTATTTAAATCGAGTTTTGAGATTCAAAATGAAAAAATCGGCCTGGGACTAGGACTTACGAGGAGATCGTCTTTAATTTACTAAGTACTGCATATTCGAAAATCATGCTTGAATCTTGAATTTTTTAGCAACAAACAAGAAACCGTGCGCTCATTAGAAATTCGTGTATGGGTGAATCAACTTTTTCTCGTTGTTATTCTGTCCCGTGACCCAGGGGACAATAGTGATTAAACTTCTAAGAAAAGTGTTGATAATTTATATTACTTACTTATTATCAGGATAAGAATGTCCTTATAACTGCTGCAATTACAAAGTTTTTGGTAAATATAACCCCGGAAATCGTATTTTAAAAACTGACCCATAGGACATCACCATGGCAAGGACGATCAGAAAAAGTTGATTGATCCGTATGTAAAAAATCAGACCGTTCGTTTTATCAAAATATGTATACTCAAAAATATGTATACAAAAATATGTATACTCAAAAATATGTATACAAAAATATTAGCAAATCCGCTAATAAATGAAAGAATCAAAGCAATCAACGGCGCAGATCCTGCAAAACGAATTGTGATTTATAAAGCCTACCAAATAACTAAAAAATACAGTATTTATCGCGTTGCACGTTAAAAATATATAATACTAGCTGTAATGCCCGCGACTTCGTCCGCGTAGAATCTTATCTTGGGCATTTTACATCTTTATTTTTTCAGATCTAAGCAATGTTGATAATACTTTTCTTTTTTTGCAAGTTGTATGAGATTTAAGCCAGTACCATCGTCAACCGGTATACAATACTTTTTTACAATTTCTACGATATTTTACAACATTTGTCATTTATTTATACAGATAGACATGACAAAATGATACGAATTCCTTTTTTAGTATTTTTATTTTGGGCTAAATTGCCGTAATAACGTGGAATTATCATGGAAATCAGGTACATCTACTAACAAATAGCTTTACCTACTTAATTCGATGGATTCGCCTTTATATAATATGCCTTTTTAGCGTGTATGTTGTGGTACGCTAATCTACTGCAATTAAATGCGACACTCGGATTATTAATACGTTTACTAAAGGAAAAGAAGATACAATAATAAATAATAAATTTAAATGCAACGGCCGCGTAGAGAGACGAATGTGAAGTGATTGACGGTTCTGCTTTTCGTTGTTATGGCGACGCTAGGGATGTCCGTCGCTCGTAGTGCGGCGCCATAGGACCCCCCTGAAAGTGAGAAGGGAAAGTGACTTTTCAACCAGAACGAGTGGTTCTAACAGGAACGACAGCTTTAGGTTTAGAGCTAATTGTTGTAGATGAAGCTGAGTCGTTCTGAACATATGCTGGCTTGACACGATCAACTGAGACAGTCACTGGTCCTCTGAGAAAGTCTACCGTGACAGTCTTGTCCGTTCTACTTAACCCATTCAGGGCCAGTGACTCAGCGTATGGGTCATGCTCAAACAGTCGCGCAGGGCCAGTAGCTCGCATGTGAGTCATGACAAAATCCAAATTTAAAAAAAGAGGAATCTTACTATGACTTAATAGTATTAGTATAATAGCTACCTGGCTTCAGAAGCGGCGGTCTATTTAGCGTTCGCGCCGGGGTCATGACCAACACGTTAAGTCACTTGTTTTAGCAAAAAAATGGTTGTATGGTGGCCTGGCGTATAGTGTACGGTCGACGGCGCTTGGCCGTGGATGGGTTAAGATGCGGTGTGGGCCAGTGTATGGGGCCTCTAACGATCCACGCACTGTATCCTTTCTTAGGAAAACATGGGTGCATGAACATTTACTCCAAAGATGCCGAACAGCACTTAGACCATCTACGGCAAGTTTTGACAGATTTCATGAGTATGGTATGCTCATCAACGAGTCCAAGTGTAGTTTCGGACAGAAAGAGGTCACATTCCTCGGATATACGGTCTCTGAAGATGGCACACGTCCCATTGACGATAAGGTAAAAACAGTGCAGGAATTCCCGCCACCTAAGACTGTCGGCGGGTTACGCAGATTTCTCGGCATGCTGAACTTCTACAGGAGATCACGCTGCCGAAGCACAGGCACCTCTTCACGACATGCTATCAGGACCTAAAATCAAAAGCACCACTCCACTTACTTGGACTGAAAAACAGTTTGAAGCATTTCAAAATTGTAAGTCTAGTCTCGCAAAATCAACTCTACTGGCTCATCCCATCATAGACGCACCACTAGCCCTTGTGACAGATGCTTCTGGTACGTCAGTGGCTTCAGTGCTCCAACAATTAGTGGACGCACAATGGCAACCGCTTGCTTTCTTCTCTAAGAAAATGTCACGGCAACAGACACAGTACAGCGCATACGATCGGGAGTTGCTGGCTATTTATGAAAGTGTCAAACATTTTGTGACATACACCGACCACAAACCAATCACCTTCGCCTTCCAACAAAAAGACAGGAAATGTTCTCCGAGACAATTTAACTACCTTGATTTCATTTTGCAGTTTACCAGCGACATCAGGCACATCTCGGGGAAAGACAACATTACCGCTGACACGCCCTCCCGCATCGAAGCAATTGCTGTGCCTCCAGACTTCGAAGCAATCGCGCAAGCGCATCAGAATGACTCAGAGTTGCAAGATCTTATTGCCAAGCGATCTTCGTCACTGAAGTTGGAAAGAGTGCCCGTGCCAGGTACCAATGTTTATTTACATTGCGATACCTCTCAAGCACGGCCCCGACCCTTCATTATCAAGGAGCACCGACGAAGGATATTCGACGCAGTACACGGCATGAGCCACTCAGGTACGAGGTCAACTACTAAACTGGTAACGGAAAGATTCGTATGGCCCTCCGTACGCAAAGATTGCGGTACCTGGGTACGTAGGTGCGCTTCATGTCAACGCGCCAAGGTGCAACGTCACACATCTTCTCCGCCTGGAAACTTCAAGCTGCCAGAAGACCGATTCAGTCACGTTCATATTGATCTGGTCGGTCCTTTGCCACCGTCATCAAACTTTCGTTACCTGTTCACAGCCATTGACAGATACACTCGCTGGCCAGAGGTGAAGCCACTTTCTGACATCACAGCAGAAACTGTAGCTCAAGCGTTCTACAAAACATGGATATCTCGATTTGGTTGTCCACAAACTGTAACAACCGATCAAGGACGTCAATTTACCTCACGTATGTTCAAGGTTTTGATGGAGCTTTGCGGAACCCAGCTGCGACACACAACTGCCTACCATCCTCAGGCCAACGCCATATCCACAAAGATGGATTGGTCGAGGCGGTCCGATCCCTTGGCCAGCGAGACGTCCCGACTTAACTCCATGCGACTTCCACATTTGGGGTCACATAAAGGCGTTAGTCTACGACAGGTCAATTCGTGATGTAGAAAATTTACGTGTAAAAATTGTAGCAGCTGCTCAAACCATGCAAGGAACTCTGACGACGCGGATTACAGTCAGCGAAGTTCGTTCAAGACTACGTGCTTGCATTCGCAACCAAGGCAGACAATTTGAACAAGACTTGTAATTGTAATTTGTAATTATTTTGTGTTTATTAATAAAAATATTTTGTTGAAACTTGCTATTTTACTACCGATAAGAATTTGATTTATTTGTAATTTGTAATTGAGTAGGTACATTCATTATCGTACATTAAAGAAACACAGGGTAAGCAAACCTGCTTCAGGTCCGGTATGCTATTTTAGTCTTCATTAGCTAACTAACCGAGGCATAATTATCTTTTTTCAGTAATTAGGTGACTAATTAGTTTTCATTCAATGGTACTCAAGAACAAAAAACCCCGCTTCCGGCCAAATACGCTACTTGCACCACCGCTACCTGCTCCGCAATTATTATTATTATATTAAATAATTTCAGAGGTTTGTTAATAACATTGTACCTTTTTAGAAAGCTCATTAATTGAGGAAGTTGTTTCTGTAATTTTTACACCAAGTCTCATACATTTTTTTCCATAATTCTCGTCAGTTGTAACGAAATTGAAAAAAAAAGTATGATTTTGGTTTTCATGACCGTTTAGGGGTTTTGTAATTTTGACACGGATTTTTATTTAAAGTAGTCACTTGTCCATTGGCTTTCAGAAAAACAAGTTATCACTATCCAAATGCAAGTATTTTTTTTTTCATTATTAGCAGTTTCAGTCTGCAAGGCGGATTTTCTTTTTTTTTTTTCACTTTTCAGTGGTGCTATCTAGCGGTCGATTTTTGGTACTGCGAGTAGCGTCGTCTATCGGTATCTATTAAAACAAAATTACAGCGCGCGTCATCTAGTGGATTTCATGGTTAACAAAAGGGCAACGCCGCCATCTATCGGAATTTATGAGAAACCAAGTGGTAGCGCTATCTATCGGAATTTATTGAAAACAAAGTGGCAGTGCCATATGGCGGATATTTCAGTGGTGCCATCTAGCGGTTATGCTTTAAAACTACGGGTAGCGCCATCTATTGGAATTCATGGGAAGCAGCGCGACAGCGCCATCTATCGGACACTGGGAAACAAAGTGGCAGCGCCATCTGACGGATATTTCAGCCATCTATCGGATTTGATAGGAAACAGGGTGGCAGCGCCATCTATCGAAATTTATCGAGAACAAAGTTGCAGCTCCATCTGTCGTTTTTCAGTGGTGCCATCTAGCGGTTAAACTTTGAAATTACGGTTAGCGCCATCTATCTGATCTCATAAGTAACGAATTGGCAGCGCCATCTATCGGAATATAAGGGAAACAGTGGCAGCGTCATCTGGCGGATGTTCAGTGGTGCCATCTAGCGGGTAAACTCTGAAACTACGGATATCACCGTCTATCGGAATTTATGGGAAACAAAGTAGCAGCGCCATCTGGCGGATATTTCAATGGTGCCATCTAGCGGTTAAACTTTGAAACTATCGGGATTTATGGGATAACCAGAGGCAGCTGTTGCATTTTTCGTAGTGTCATCTAGCGCTCCACTGATGAAACTATGATAAGCGCCATCTGTCAGATTTTTATGTGGTGCCATCTAGCGGTTTACTTTTAAAACTACGAGTAGCACTATCTATCAGATTTCATGAATAACCTAGATCAGTGGCATCTGTTGTATTTTGTAGTGGCCCATCTAGTGGTCTACCGTTGAAACATGTCGCGCCGTTCCTGACAATTGCACGTTTGTCTTCGGCACTGTATGCGATCGAATTTCTAATATTGGAATAGTTCTTCGGAACCCGCTATCATATAACCAACAGAAACGCCCTGCGAATGGTGGTCTTCAAATGTTCCATCTATTATACCTTTCTGTATGACACAGTACTAAGTTATTGAAGGATGAAGGTCTTCTATGATCATTTTGGTTATGATTTTAGTAGTGGCCCTTCTATCCATCTATCAGCCACTCCGCCCTGTCCACTGTTGAATATAGGTCTTTCCTTTAACTCTGCTGCAGCTGAAAAAAACAACGATAGTAATTAAAGAGTGAGTATTTATTAAATATTTCATCGTGTTAGTAATACGCCCAGAGCATCAGTTTCGATATTGGAGTGGAGGCAATATTTCTTGTAAAGATTCTTCTTAAATCTACTTAAATCTCGGAGTGATCTAAATAAAAAAAAAACAGCCTCTCAAAAGAAGCTTTGCAGTTTATTTTGCCTATGAGCGGTTTTCCATTAGCCGACCCGGCACCGGCACCGACGCCGGCACCGGCAGCGTGCCGGAGCTGGGGAAGCTAAAATGTATGGCTTGCTTTTACACCTACCGGCACCTCTCTTTTTCGACGATTGACAGGAAAATGACAGCTAGTATTTGTCGCGCGACAAAGAGTCGCGTGTCACAGCGCGTCACAGTTATGCTAGACTGACTCGTAAGTATAAAAGTTCATATACTTGGTGCATATCAGTTTATAACAGAATCGCCTATCTATTGCTAACCTTTCTATCATACAAGTGTATCCTTACATTCAGTAAACATTGTCAGTATGTCTATTTTGTTGTAGTGGCAGTGGTCGCCCGAGTCCATTTCACACTTGAAGGGATTCTTAACGACGCGATCAGTTGTTATAGTATTAATAATAATAAACACCATTTTTAATTTATGTACATATATATATACAGTACCCGTGAATAAACTGAACAATAAAGAAAATCCATATTTAAACCTCTTTTCAAATACAAATCAAATTTGGAGTGGAACAAAACGAAGGCGGTTTCCATTAACTCGTAAAAGAAAAAGTTTTTCCATTTGCCCATTAAGCGGTCTTCTGGCAGCAATAACTTTGTACTCCTGTTTCGCAGTGTTAGGCAGGCCCATGTTTTTGTAAATATAAATATTATATATAAAAACGACGATCCTGTATCATATACTGTTAAGTTGGTATCAATGATTAAACACCCCTTGTAAATGAAAATAATTATAAATGCAGCACCTACCTACGTATAGTAGATATCATATTTTGAGATCGAATTCACTTCGCTTTGTTGTTTCTAACAAACAATGGGATTCAATCGGTATTGTGTGCATTCTGAACTGCGCCTACGAACTGCTACTTTGAATGGAAAGCTGTCAAATGTGCAGTATGTGGCTGCACGCAATACCCATTGGGTCCTATTGTTTATTAGAACAAAGCAAAGTGAATTCGGCCTTAATAACGTATTCCTACTATTCACGTAAACTAAGAGTATAATGTCGTTTTATTCATAATACCTATACTCTCTTTTTTTACAAGTCAGCTTTATTATTGATCATAAATCCATATATATATATAATAAATATTTTATGCTAACTGTGCCCTACGGGATCACAAAATTTAGTCGTTACGAAAAGTATCCTATGTCCTTCCCCGGGACTGAAATTAAGTATCTCCATACCGATTTTTGTCTAAATCGGTTCAGCGGTTTAAGGTGATGAGCTGATGAGATAACGGACAGACAGACACACGTCACTTTCGCATTTAGAATATTAGCGTGGATAATAAATACATTTGCGTTTATGAAATTTGATTCCTATTATTAGTACTTAATTGTCTGTTATAATAATAAAGATGCACCCAACAAATACAACCTCCTGGCTCCTCTTTTTTTCAAGACGGTTAAAAATTTATTATAATAGTTTATAACATAAAAAATTGACCGGCAGGCACTGTCCAGAAATCACTAATTGAAACGGGTAGATCATCCGTAACTTATATCACCATAATAATACACAAATACAGGATTCGTTAGCATAAGAAACAATTTCACTCTGCACGTGTAACGAAAAAAATCTGATTCTTAATTGTGGATATTTGATGAATGATGAGTGAACAGAAGTAGTCGTCAGTTAGCTGCGCTGTAAAACTACTTGGACAAGTGTCGAAGGGTTTGTCAAATCTATTGATTTCTTTCAGTTTGTAGCGCGACAGCTCAGTCGGCAAAACAGGGACACCAGCCAATCCAGGGTGAAGATATAAAATGGCGGGAAACAGTGCAAGTTTATCACTGTGTTCTTAGTTTATAGACAGTTAGTATTAAAATGATGATATTGATGAGAATAAAATAGTAGATTGTTACACTAGGTATGGGCAGAAAGGCACCAATTTTACTCGAGATTTTGAGAGCGCTAATAGTTCGAGAGTAAAATTGGTGTATTTTATACCGAGTTAAGCACTACTTCTTATTTTGAATATGCGGAAATAATCAAAAGTGATGTTTATAAAAATACATTTTATAACAATCAAACCTCGTAAATTTCCCCCGCACGCGCGCAACTATGGTTGACGTTTATCTTTATAAATTGTGCTGACCAATCAGGATACGTACCTGTGACGTGACATTCGAAGAACCAACCAGAATGCGGTACAAAAATAAAATATTTTTAGTTCACAGTTGATGAACCACACCAACCAGGTTTTGGTTAAAATTTAAAAACATTCAAATGACATCCTAGTGTTTATTTTTTAATATTTCAACTACATTTTACAGTTAATTTATTGCCCTTATCTTTCATCATTAATTTCGTCGTTTATTTCACAAAAGAAATCTTATCCTTAAAAAGGCGGACTTAATGCCATGTGGCAATCTCATGCCACCAGTCAACCTTCGGGCGAAACAGAAAATTTGTAGGCGGTGCAAACATCTTACACATACATACCAACAACGCATAATTACAATACTTGCAATATAATTATATTACTAATATAAACTGTAGGCGATGTGACGTAGACGTCTCAGTTATTTCCCTTAATTTTTAAATTCGGTAAGATAATTAATGATTATTCGTTTAGTTTAAAATCTGCAAGTATTTCAATTATTATCTGTGTCTTTTAATGTACTGTTTTTAATCGATAAATTAACCCTTTTTATAGTTTCGTCCTGCTTGTTTTTCTGGTTCAAAGTAGTTTTGTTAACAATGGTCGCCGTATTAATGGGAGTATTTCCATTAAACATAGACGTGAGCAATTTTGCTTCATTAATTCTAATGGTTTTGCTTCTCTGCTGCATTTTATGGCGATTTGGCCATCTAGCCTTTGACCAATATGCGTTTCCAATGGTGAGCTTTGGTGGCCTCCTGGTATTTACTTGCTGTTGAAGATTATGCTTCAGTTCTGCACTAGGCGTTCTTTTATATTTAATTAATGTCTTATACCTCTCTTTCAAAATGTTTGGAAGCAAGTCAACGGTATTTTCTGTTACTTCTGAAAAAGAACAATCTTTTGTTACAATATTCATTTGCGTATGTAGCAGCTCTTGATTTGGCAGTTCTTAAGTATTTTAAGCTTATAAAATGGAACTCCGTAACATCCCTAATATTCATGATAATCAAATATAAATAAATAAATATTAAGGGAGAATCATACACAAATCGACCTAGTCCCAAACTAACCAAAGTTTGTACTATGGGAACTAGACGACGATATATAATATATAAATATATATATAGATAACATCCATGACCCAGAGACAAATAGTCGAGTTGATCACACAAATATTTGCCTCGGCCGGGATTCGAACCCAGGACCGCCGGCTCAGTAGGCAGGTGTCTACAAACTGCGCCGAACGCGTCGTCAAATCATTCCTTATATCTAATACCACGACGCGAAGAAGAGCAAGAAATCGCAACTAAATGTGCCAGGCAGCCCTGCTGGTAATACAAACTTACTTGTATTTGGATTGACATTTTGTGGGGTTTCATACGAATTTGACGAGAAATTAAGATTTTGGTCTTTGATAATTAGTGTAACTCGTTTATCTTCTTTTTGTATCAGTGTTTGATCCTTAATTTTCATTTTCATGCATCCATTTGGATAACAATATACTGGCTGATCGGCGCACATTTGCACGCACGTGCAAAACGGTGGAAAACCGTAAAATTCTGCAAATATTAAGTTAAAGAAATGCTCCACCAATGTAGTGTCTCTTGTACCCTCACAATTGACAGAATTGTCGTTTGTTCTTTGTTCATTGTGATACTGATACTGACTGTATGAAACTGAAATAAGAAAAAAGAAGTAGGTACAATTTATTTAAATAAAGCAAACAGTATGTATGTATCGGAAAGAAAGTAGACAACTACTAGGTTTATTAGCTGTATAATTAGATCGTGTTTTTGTCATCATGTATATCATCTTAAAAACGATAAACTTTCAGAGAAACTATTGGCAGTGCTCCTACTTTGCCTGCAGTCTAACTTTCCTTGTTACATTCTGCGTCAGGTTATGGAAGACTTTCGTGGTTACGTTTTCTGAAGCCTTATTCCACTTTTTCAAGCCAGCAAGTAAAGTAGCAACATTGGTATTCTTTTGTAGAGATCGTTTCATAATGGCCCAGCATCTTTAGCTAGGGCGATCCGGATGGACACTTAGGCGGGTTCGTGTCTTTCTCTGCAATATTTACCTTGTTGGCCTTATCATATGGCCCAGTCAGTCACTTTCGAATAATGACAGGCGGCCAACTCTGGCCAAAATAATGTAGGCATCCTATGCTTCTTGATAAAAGGCAGCAACTTCTTTTGTCAGCACTCGTCACGGTAAAAATGGCCCTTTATAGTTCCCGTTGCGAAATAAGCTTTTGATTTCAGCCCGTTTGACATATTGCTTGCCAAATTAAAATTTCCTTTCCAAAAAAATTATACTAATGCTCTTATCCTTTTGAGTAACCTTTTTATTTGTCAAGACAGTTATAAATTGCGGGCCAGGTTGAGTTTTGTAATCTACAATAGGTTTCGTCTTCCATTACAAGATACACTGTTCTTTTTTAGTAAGATTTCGGTCATAAAGTGTTCTTGTGCGTTTACGAACAGCAACTGACTGTTTTTCAACACGTTTGGGCTATTTTTGTTTTTTTTTTTTTTTAATATTAAAAGCTTTTATTTAATATGTCTTCAGGTTGCACCTTTTTTTTGATTCGCTGGAGGATTCCTATAGAAGTTTTTGTTTTACGAGCAGCATCCCGAATAGACAAGAGTCTGTTTTCGATAGAACATTTGAACGACCCTTTTCTGCAATTCAGGGCCGGAGGGGGCTTTGTTTTCGCACAGATTTTAGCAGATCTTCTAAGATGTCAGCAGTAACAAACTTATTAATTAATTTGTAGGCACCTGCAGGGCTATTATTATACTTTTTAGCAAGTAACGCAATCTTTCCCATTTTGGCGGGTATAATGGAATATCGAATGTTTTTTTTTTTCCATGGTAGCTTGCGGGTCCGACGGGCCCTTTGCACTGCTGAATATCGAATGTATTTTTATTTTAAGAGTAGTTAAGAAAATGGTTTATAATTTATCAAACCTATATTCATTGACGTCCGTGGACAGAGTTATGCAATAAAAAAGTTATCTACTTTCTTTTCAATACGGTACTTCGGTGTACAATCGCGCTGTTAACGTAACAGTTAGTAGTGTCCATGTACCTACGCTACAATAATGTAAGTATATGTCAGTTTATAATATTTTTTGCGTACCTACATCTTCATATAATAAAGGGTGTAGCAGGCTAAGCTAATTAGGAGTGGCCAGTGGCCCCGAGGGATTTGGTTATACTTTTAAGTGGAGTAGTGGCAGGTCCTAGAAAAATCAAGTATGCTTAATATCAGCCAGCGAGCTTCTAATATTTTAGATTCACGAAAAGATAAAAAAATCAAAAGAATTTTTAAACTGTTATTTTACCTAAAATGAGCAAGCAAAGGTAACCAAATAAAATCAGAATTTATAAAATGATGAGATTAGAATGGGGTGATTAGTGCATATTTTTACTGACTTTCTTGGTCTTTATTTAAACTGGATGTGGTGTGGTAAAACTAAGTGGCAAGACTAAGGATCGGTAAGCGAATTAATTCAACAACAACGAACATGCCGAACGCGCTGTCTGTCATTTGATTTAGTCCATATTTAGTCCCGAAAAGTGTGAGGTACCAACAATGCACGCACTTATGATACGAATCGTGGTTTTACATCTTTTACTTACATTTTACTAATAAGGATACCATTAGTAGGACGAACGCCGGTTTAGTCATGATTTTGTTTGGAGTAATGTTAGTTTTCTCAGGATGTATCTGTGAGAATAAAATATGAAGAAGCAAATTAGTACATCAATTTATACGAGTATATTATTATGATGTCACCAATGTAAATACTAAATAGGAATTTCCAGTTCGGGTGTACTGGAAATTGAACCCTGGTAATTGAACCCAGCGGTGGGTCCATGGGTCGCGACGGCTCCTGTCGTGTTTAATATCCGGTAAATTGGTAAAAGGCCTTTAAGGCCAGAACAGGAGTGAAGGAGTGAATAAGCCATTACAGAACCGCAGCGAATTGCATTTTCTACCCCGTAGCCACATACCCAGGTGATACGAGTAGGGCTTAGTAATTTTTGCCCTTTGCGTACGGAACGGAACCCTAGGTACGTAATCATAATTTATACATGTGATCAATTTAACGAAGTACTTAAGTAGTCGAACTAAAAAGGAACCCGTGCCCACAGTCGGCCTTCTCTGACATATAAGTCTGATAAGATTAGCTGTGTCGCAACAGAGCCTTGCCGATTTATATGGGTGAGCACGCGCGCCCTCCTCGACCGTCGAGTCGAGCGGTGGTATCAGTCAGGCTCGTGCACCTGTGCTGGCCTGACTGACGATGACGAAAAATATATGACTAACAGCCAGCTTGCAGTCGGTTTGCGGTTGACAGAACTGCACGACAACTGTAAGCAGACTGCACAGTCGGTTTACAGTTTTGATGCAGTTACACCAACTACAGCAAAACTGCACTCGAACTGCCATTTTACAGCATTTATGCATTACAGTTCTTTTAGTAAATTTTATTTTGTCGTAATAATTGATTTAAAACACTCACGATTTTATGAGATTCATACAGGTAATAAGGGGATCGGGGAGTATTATCATACACCACTGGCAACACAGAAACGGATTGACAGAATCGATCAACCAATCATAGCGTGAGTCTCGCTTGTCATTCCGGAGTGCCATACCTTATTTTCTTATACCATGGCTGGCAGCATTTCCACGCTGGATAGCAATGGACAGCCTTTGTACCACAAAAATGATTGAGCGGGGATTTGCCCCTATTCGCCTGAGTAGACGCCTACCGTCGCGCACATAACTTTTAGCATCTGTCCCCCAGCAACCCGCCGTCTCCGCCGCAAAGGGAACAAAAATATAAGAAGAACCTTCGCCGCACCCGATTATCAGGCGGACATGGCGCGGCGGAAATATGTAATTCTAGGTTCTTCTATCAAAAGTTTTGCATTTTTACAAATATTCATTGATCTGAATTGTATGAAAGTAGGTATTATAAATATACATACCAGTTTAAAAAATATGATTGTTGGAGCTGCCCAGATCACTGAAGTGTGATGATGTAAACTGATGTAGGTATGATTGCGTTTTATTTGTTCTGAAACTCTAGTACGAGTATATGCTAAGGAAACAATGGCGGTGCTTGATAATGGTGTTGAGAAAATAGGAGCATTTACATCCTGTTTTGACATCAATCCTTAGAGATCCGTTGTTTCTCACGATTTCTATATTAATATGCGCGTTTTGCGGAAATAACATGATTAAAAGGCTAGTTTCCTGACAGTTGAAAACTGCTACTATATTATTTAGTAAAAATATATATAGGTATGTATAAAATATATACATTAATAGTTATGGCGTCACAGTCAAATTACTTCCTTCTGTTTATTTTCAAAGGGAAATCATAAGTGCTGCGACTAGATTTTTATTTAACGAACACAATAGAAACAGCTTCTAGTGGAAAATGGGTATATTTTTCGACTTTTGTTGATTTTTCAAAAAGCGTTAAATCACTTTCGATAAAATTCGTATGGAACCACCTCGGAGGTATGATCTGCCAAATAAAAAAAAAAACCGGCCAAGAGCATGTCGGGCCACGCTCAGTGTAGGGTTCCGTAGTTGCCCATCCTTCACAATAGACAGCGGCTTTAAGCCCGAGGTTTAAATTACGAGAAAGATTTCAAGCTCTATAAAAAGGTCGTATACGCCAAACTGTACCTAATTACTTATTACCTTCTGAAAGTTATCGATTATACGCGCCAGATTGAGCGGAATTTTTAATGCAGTATGGCACTTAACTAATATGTGTAACGTTCGAAAAGGACACCGCGTGGCACTTACGTCGTTTTAAAGAAAATTATGAAATTTTGCGATAACTCAAAAACGGCTCGACCGATTTTAATCAATATAGTTTTCATTGAAAGTACTTATAAGGCCTAATTTATATGAATTTTTCCATAATTTTTTGACTCCTGGTTCAAAAGTTAGACGGGGGGGACGCTATTTTTTTGATTTCCGGAGCGAATATTTACAAAACTGGTGACTTTATCAAAAAATAATGTTCGGAGACCCCTATTATTTTTAAAAGACCTAAGTATTCAACGACCCCACACCCTAGTGTTGGAACGAAAAAAAAATTCACCCCACTTAAGGAGTACCAGAGGTACCCGAAAAAAAGTTTTATTTTTAGTTTTTATTTTACCGTTTTGTCGGCGTGATACATACGAGTACACATACTCATACCAAATTCCAGCTTTCTAGGACTAATGATCACGGAGCTAAGCCGCGGACGGACGGACAGACGGACATGGCGAAACTATAAGGGTTCCTAGTTGACTACGGAACCCTAAAAAGGGAGTGGAGTCTCCCTTTGGTACTACGACTGTTAAGAAAGTAGAACGATTCAAAGCTTTCTTTAGGTACGACGAAGACCGAAAAATTAACAACATTTTGATGGGAACATAGGATGTTATTGTCCTCATTTTTGTAATAGTTGACCACAAAAAAGTACAGACAGGATCCCTTATTATTATCGTATTATTTACAACAGCAAGTAAATTCATTATGAAGACGCAAATTGACCCATACATATACTCATACATTCCGAACAATAACAAATGCATTATTTTTCTTTGCTTTTACTGATGTCACTCTGAGAGCCGGAGGCGAGTTGGTTTAATACTTCTACTGATTCGGTTTAAGCAACTTCACTATTGTCTATGATTTCGTTCCCATGTGTTATGCCACGACGTGATCCAGAAATAATTATTATTTACAACCTGTTCCCACTTTCACAGGATGATGTTTTTATTATTTTAATATCTAAATATCCTGATACATATTCATCCTTTCGGTCATCCAGGATATTTACCGATATGCTCAGGAACTTACAGGAAGTAAGGTACAACACGAATCAATTGCCACGATGAAATAGGAATAGAACGTTACGTTTTGATTTCCTTCCCAAAAATTACAAATCATTTATTTGCGATAAAACATACTCAAATGCGTGCAAATACGTATATGTATAAAATAGAAGTGAAACTAACAAAATGCTCAATTAAAATAAATACAATGTCACGTAAAATATTAGTGGTAAAATTAATTCATGCTAAATGAATATTTTCTTTATTATTCAATCAAAAGCCTTTCAGCTTTTATAGACTATACGTACAAAACAATATATAAATGTACTAAGTATAACAGTCGAATAGCAGCAGAAGCTTCGCTTTGAAATCATTTCCGCTTTTGATGAAGTAAAGGCCGATGAATTCGATCTAAGAAGAATCAATAACGACCACAGGCGACGGGTAGAGATGTGTTAGGAGGCGAGCACTTTGAACATTTATTGAAGTACGTGTGCGTGTACCTACGTGAAGCAACAAGCGTGCTTCCGGTACACGAAAAAAAGCTGAAAGATGGTTTTAATTTATCGCACACTTGGGGACCAGCACTGACCAGTGATACAAAAGTCGAAACCGCGGGATATATCTTCGTATCTGTGCTTCTGATGTTGTTAGTGTTGTGTGTCGTACCGATGATAAACAAATAGGTGCTAATCAAACATTATCTTCCTACCCATCCATTTTATTCGACAATTCGTCGGGTAGTGCTACATTTAGCTGAAATCGACGTAACAATTCGCTGATTCACCAGTACCTATAGAAGTTTGATTTATTCATAGCTGGTTATTCAGGTCAGGTCTGGCATATTCAGGTCTATAGCCCCTTTTATTTTATTTTATTATTTTATTTTCTTTATTGGGGAAAAAACAGACATAGACAAAAACAGTTACATAATAAGAAAATAAATCTTACACTAGGTATAGCCTACATCCTAACACAATTCCCACTAAGATTTTATGTAAGTAAATAAGGTGGCATTGCCATTAAAAGAACACTTAATTAACACTACTTATACTAAAAGTGAGATGAAAACGTATTATACTAATACTAACTTAAGGTACCGTAAACGAAGAACCAGACAAATTCTAGGTTAAACAATGCGCACGAGAGTACATACAGATACAATTCCTGAGTGAGTGAATGACTCGTAGTTTAGAAAAGCAACTTGGACCATTGTTGGATTACAAGAGTTGGTTAACTTTATTCTTGAAATTAACACGTGTGTTACTAAATTACTAAATATATCAACCGAGACCAGGCTCCTATTATATTGCTGACACATTCTGCGCAGAGGAGCTCGAACGCCTGCGTTGGTCGCAGCCATCGGGACCGCGAATAGGGACTTGGTTCGCGTTCTATGTGGAGGGGCTCTGAAACTTATACTTTCCAATAATTTCGGACAGTCATAGTGGCCCGTACATATATTAAATAGTACCATTGCATCCTGCATTTTACGCCTACTTTCCAGTGTGTTAAGCTTGTACCGCTCGAGAAGCTTTTCATATGACAAGGGTGTATGAGCAAGTCTGTAGTTAAGTGCTCTCAGGAATCGTTTCTGAACTGCCTCCACCTGGTGTGTATATGTCATATGGAGAGGGTTCCAAACTTCTGATGCATATTCCAGGTAGGGCCGGACAAGAGACTTGTACAAAAGTAGGTACGACGTGTATTTTTTTAAAGGTTTAGCAGCTCTAAGAACAAATCCAAGCATCTGATAGGCTTTAGCAGTGATATTATTAATATGTTGATCAAGAGTTAACTTCTCGTCGAGTGTCACCCCAAGATCCTTCACATGCGAAACCCTTTTGATCATTTCTCCTCCTATGTTGTAATTATTTGATATTTTATGTTTATTTTTAGTAAATATTATATGTACACATTTATCGTAAGCGAAATATAGTTTATTGGTGGTGCAGTAGTTATGAAAGCGATCCAGGTCCTCTTGGATCAGTTTGCACTCGTTATGGTTTTTTACGGTTTCAAATATTTTTAAATCATCTACGAACATAGCGAATTCACAATACCGGAAGCAAGTACTGATATCATTTATAAATAAAGTATATAGAAGTGGTCCTAAGATAGATCCTTGAATCACCCCAGAAGACACCCGCGTTGTTTGCGATTCGTAACCGTTTATAACGATTTTCTGCGTTCGGTTCTCGAGATAGGAAGCAAACCATCTCAGTAAGTTACCTTTGATACCATTATAAGCTAATTTTCGTAATAGTAGTAAATGATCGACTTTATCAAAGGCTTTCCGGAAGTCTGTGTCATACCACATCAACTTGAGTACGTTTGTCCATAGAATAAAAAAGAAAGTTGGAAAAAATCAAGAGATTGGTTGATGTCGATTTACGCTTCATAAAGCCATGCTGCTGAGGAATAATACTATTTTTGATAAGTGGATAAATTACATCATGAATGAGGGACTCTAACAATTTTGAGATGCAGGATTGTATTGAAATGGGTCTATAGTTAGTAACCTGAGCTTTGGATCCAGATTTATGTATGGGAGTGACAAAAGACATTTTCCAAGCTTCGGGGAATGTTCCCTCTAAGAGGCATTTGTTAAATAGTTTTTTTAATGGGGTTATTATAGCTGGAGACGTATTTTTAAAAAACTGTGGACTAATTTTGTCTGGACCTGGACCTTTGTTAGGATCTATCTCGCGAAGTTTACGTTTGATGTCTGTCTCACATATATATAAGCTCGGTATAATATTAGCTGACGGTGAACATGGCAGATCGTCAAGGTCAATTTTATTGTAATTGGGTTTGCTTTCGAATACCGAACTAAAGAACTTTGAAAATAATTCGCAGATGCCACTAGGGGTGTCGGCAGATGCGTCTTCCAGGGACATAGTGTGTGGATAATTAGATCTTGTTTTTCTTAATGATGATATTATATAAGCCCAGAATGATTTTATATTAGACGCCATCGCTTTTTCGGTATTGTCGGTGTATTCGCGAAAACATTGTGTCATCAGTAATTTGCATCGTGAACGTAACAGGGAGAATTCGCTATAGTCTCTAAGAGATTGGTATATTTTCCATTTTAACCATACTTTTTCCTTACGCTTGAGTGTTTTTATAAGTGCATGCGAGAACCATTTTGGGTACGCAGCGTTATTCTTTTTGCATAATGGTACATTAAGGTCGATTATTTTGTAGATAATGTTGTAAAAATTTGAAACAGCGTCGTTCGTGGTCGTGGATAATAAATCTAACTCATTTGACCAGTTTATTTTATTCAGTTGATTTATAATTTCTTGGTAGTCAGCTTTATAGAAATTGTATTTTGGTACATCCGCTGAAGATAAAGAAGTGCTAAGGCACGTATTAATAACAAATTTAAATGGGGGATGGTTGGTACATTGGTTTAATTTCAACTCGATACCTCCTCGGGCTTCCGAGATAAAGGGTCTTGACAGACATACGGACGGACAGACGGTGAACGTATGGTTCCATTTTTTTTTCTTTGAGGTACAGCCCTCGTACTTGTAGTTTTTCTAAAACACAAATTCGTAGATTTTTTGACTTTCGTCCATGATTGACTACTTCTAATGTTTATTAAATAGGGCCCACAAAACCGTTTTAGTTTATCGGATCTTGAATGTAAGAGGATAGCAGAAGTGCCGGCGGCGACGGCGACTAGCCAGCCTCATTAGCAGGCGGCCGGCACGCGCCGCGCAGCTTGCTTTAATGTCTTCATTGCATACTACCATCTTACACAAATTTATGGCATGTTCGAGGATGAGAAGTTTTAAAACTATTTCTTCACATGAACCGCATTCCCATTTAAATACTGTCGAGAGTAAAAAAAATATTACTAGTCATGTTCAAAATATGAATGACATTATTTTAGTTTTGTTAAGCAAAACCCTCTGGGGTTTAAATGGCAAACATGTGGCCGTTGCATATTTAATTTTATTATATCTTTCTTTCTCAAGAGTAAACATAGTTATAATTATAACCTTCAAGTGTCGTATTATAATTTACAGCAGATTACATAGCCCTCTACGCTAAAAGGAGAGTGGATCGATCGGTAATTAGACGTATGGAAATACCTAATTTTTATCGCTATTTTTCTTTTAAAATTAAAATAAATACTGTTCAGACCATCATATGACTCGAAAAACTAGTGGTTTTCTAAACTATTAGCGCGGTAAATATTATTATAAACAGGCAATCGGTTAGAACTAAATTGGCAACATGCTGATTCGCCTATACTCGTAGATGACACTGTTTTCGGAGAACATCCGTTACACTTTTAACCGACTCAGGGGCTGACGACCTTGCTCTAAAGACACGGAGGGTGAAAATCGAACACTGTTGCCGAAGGATACCTACCTATAGTATAGAGAAGTCGATCGAAAATAAAACTGAAATATCAAGCAAAATTATGACGCTCGCAAGGAATTACAGTTAAGTGGCATCATTAAAGCAAAACTTGAAAAAGTTATGGCTTGATCTCGGTCAATTAATTTTAACGTTTAAAACTAATAAGACAGAATATTCATTATTTATTTATTTTCTCTGGATAGGTATTTCACAACATGTATAGAAAAAAGTATTTATTTATTTAAACTTTATTCCACAATACAAAAAAAGTACAAATGGCGGACTTAATGCCCTTAGGCATTCTCTACCAGTCAACCACTGGGTTAAACAGAAATATGTAGTCGTTGCAGGATCAAAGGTTACAAACAAACAAAGTAATTACAACACAAATGAATTACCTAAAGATATATATATACATATATTATATACTAATAAGAATGTATATATAATTACCATAAACTTACACGAATACTTTATATTTATTCATTCATTTATTCATTTATTAAATGATTGCATCCATGGTAAATAGGTCTTAATTAGTTAGATATACAGTTTCTCATGGGCCCTGATAGGGCGTAGCATCATACAGTATATTAGAACACATATTTCTGTATTAGTATTAGTGAAATTTAAACAAGTAATTAAATTACATATTAAATTGGAAAAACACATAAATTATAATATTTGAGATTTTTGTAATATTCAAATAGATTTGTGCATGCATTACGACTTGTTTTTTATTTCCACGTCAAAAAAATCTTTTAAAATGTAGGTAATAAAATAACATTTTTTTATGAGGAAGTCCTCCAACCGTCTATTGAACTGCTTTTCTGTTGTTTCTTGTTTTATTTCGTCCGTCATTTTATTATATATTTTTACTGCCATTTCATTTGGACTTGTTTGGTGTAGTTTTAGTCTGGACCTGGTGGTTGATATCAAATTGTACCTTATACCTGGTTTCGAAGCGTCGTGGCAGATCTTTCAAATTTGTAAAAAAATTGCGGGTAATTTCTGACAAACTTACAGATTTCGAAGATGTAGATGGAAGTCAGTGTTAGAATTTCGTATTTGATGAAATATTTATTTATTTATTTATTAGTATTCGACACACCAACAAAGTACAAGGCTTTACATGTAAAAAATATCACTCAACACTAGGAGCACTTCTAGCCCGCACCTCAATGACAGATGTGCAACAGCATTTTTACAAATATTGGACAGGTTGGCAAAAAGGTACATAAATACTTAACTTAATTAAAGTAACTAATTACAGAGAGAAAAAAAAATCTTGCGACTACCTACAACGATCCTTACAATCAAATAAAAATAAAAATAGAAAAGGAACTATTGCGTGTCACTAACTTGCTAAACCAGTCTACGCCTCCAGCAACCGATACTGTCGGAGTAGATATCCAGATCATGCACAATTTGCAGCGTATTGTATCGTTTCTGTATTCTGTTTAGGACGGAAAATTTACCTAAATTTGTTTTCGCTAGCTTTGGTCGGAAAGTGGTGATGCGTGAGGGTCTAACATTAGCACTAGGTACAATAAAGTTAAAACTCTCTAGGACGCGACCTTCATTAATTTCCCCATTTATTACTTTGTGTAGCCAAACAAGATCTAAATAATCTCGTCTCTGTTGAAGAGTGCACATATTGAAATGTTCAAGTCTTTTCTCGTAACTGGTGCGTTTTGTGACGTTTAACGTTAGAACGGTCTTTATAGGCTATATACCGAGTAAAAGAGCGATGGATCTTCTCCAACCGGTCGATTTGAACTTGGTATGATGGATTCCAGACTTGACTACCATACTCAATTCGCGATCTCACGAAGGTGTTATAGAGCGTAGTGAAGGTCTTACAGTGTTTGAAATTTTTTGAAAGTCTCTTGATGAAACCTATCATTTTGAAAGTCTCTTGATGAAACCTATCATTTTCAAAC
This sequence comes from Apotomis capreana, assembly GCA_947623375.1. NCBI lineage: Eukaryota > Metazoa > Arthropoda > Insecta > Lepidoptera > Tortricidae > Apotomis > Apotomis capreana. The sequence goes on from OX392498.1 coordinate 29,731,855, forward strand.
TCCCGTGTATCACGTTATCAATGTGGCTGATGAAATTCAGTTTACTGTCGAGTATAATTCCCAAATCCCTAATATTATTGACCTCCTCTAATATAGTATCTTTAATTACATAATTACTCTTAATGATATTCTTTTTACGGGTAAAATTAATATGTTGACATTTAGAGGCATACACCATATTATTGTCGTCACACCAACGTTGGATATTGTGCAAGTCACTCTGCAGAATAAATATTAAAATATTACATTTTATAACAAATAAATATTAAAATTTGTGGTGTATTTAATATATTTACTAGTCAAAATATGTAAATGAAACTGTAATACTTACTATTAATAATATATATAAACATATTCAATATAAAATAGAGTGTAGAAAAAATAAAAACTTAAAAATCTGTAACCCAGGTTTCTGGACGTGATATTGTAGGTGTATTTTTTTAAAAAGAAGTATTCAAACGTACATATGATTTTAGCCGGCCTGACCAAATCGCCCTTTATTAGCGTGCGTTGATTGGTTATTCGAAGATTTATCGACTGATGAAATCAGTCACGCGTTGAAGGAGTCTTAAATATAAATTACATTGCGCACTTGAACAGACACTGCTTCACAATGCTCACTTCCAACAATTTTATTGTAAGATTGCGGGTTAGTATATTCAACGTTACATTTCGCCCATGCACACACACCAAATCCGGGATTTGAAGATGGTTTAGGGCCATTTGTTCGAATGATTTCTTCGAAACTGAGTACGCTGAATGACTCTTGAGCGAAGCTCCAAGTTTCAACTGCTAAATAAATATCAGAGGCCGTTGCTTGAGGATCGCACAATATATCCTGCAGGTGTTTGCGCAGTGATTGGACGTTGTGGAACATAATTTGATGTGAAGTGCTGAGCTCTCTCAAAAATCCATATGTGGGTATTAGAGGATTTAATCTCAGCCTCCTCATTTCCATGACAACGGCATCATGGTCAGACGGTGGACGTGGACGCCGAAAAGCTTTAGTTACACTAAATAAACCTTCAGCGCAAGTGGCACGCGAGCAATCGACGTATAACATTGATCTCAAAATACCGGGCTTTATATGTACGACTACTTTCTCTAACGTGGATCCCTGGCTTTTGTGTATTGTAACAGCTTCGGCTGGAACTAATGGGAATTGACTACGATGCACTGGTAGATTTGAAGATTTATACCTTTTTACAGTGTACGTGACTGGATCTATCGGAGTCTAATTATTATTAAGCCTGGTTTTGTAACGAGCAAGTGATGTTGAGCTTTGGGTCCTTTTTAATTTTCCTACTGTCATGTCAGCAAAATATATCCAAATACGTAAAGGTCTTCTCTCACCAGTAGTAGCATTAACGGCAAAATAAATTGCAGTCAATGTCCCTGTGGTTCCATTTCCTAGTACATCTGATGTGTTAATATTTACCGTCACCATGTAATTTGCCCCAATTTTTAAAATTATATTTTTAGGTAGGCCGTAGGTTTGTGCAGTTGGTAACTTTTTCTTTCATAGCAATATTAGATTCGCCACTCACTCTGTCTACGGCTCGAGATACCGCCCCTTCAGTAGTCATCATTGTCAAAACTTTATTATTATGGTCATCAACTTCACGGTTACTGCTGTATAAATGAACTGCATCCTTACAAGTATTTGGAAGCGATGAATTACTGTAGCACCGATTTTCTATTAATTATGCATCTTCAGGTGTCATCGATCCACTAGCCATATTATTCAATGCCGTTGCAAAGGCAGCATCATCCTTCTGGCGCATTATTTCCTGAAGTTCTGTCAAGACAAATAAATTCCAAAGCGGCGTACCTGCTATCTCAGCCAATGGATTTCGAAAATTTGCTTGAAAACCCCAATTATCGCCAACAGGTGGTAACTGTCTTAAGTCTCCAACTACTATTACAGAAATTCCGGCAAAAAAAGTAGAACAGTTCTTCTAGTATCTCTGTTTGGTCCTATGGTTGACTGGTAGAGAATGCCTGTAACAGAACGCAACGTTCACCTGTCTACTATGCTCTGTGGCGCCTCCCCCGCCACCCTCTTGCCTAGCTGTCAGAGCACTGGACACACGGTATCTATCTTGATATCTTGATTGTTATATTATAAACTAAGTGATATAAGAAATACATTAATTCTTTAAACAAACATCACATCTTTCATTAATAATAATACATGGCGCAGTCGTCGTGAAAGAACTGTCATAGATACAAGCGGATTAAAAATAACAAGGGACGAGTATCTCTAATGGCCGCCGGCCCGCTGAACAAAAGGAGAAATTGTTGAAGAATGCTGGAGGAAGCTAACGAAAATAACACAGAGGTAGAAAAGATGTGTGCAATAGAGTATAAAATGCCCCAAGGGCTCAATCTTGAAGATGTTGGCAATTGCTGGCCACAGTGGCAACGTTTTAAACAAAGTTTCAAGATCTTTTTACTGGCGGCCGGTTTTGACCGGTTGGTAGAAACAAGAAAAGCGGCAATATTATTGAATTGCATCGGCCAGCAGGCTCAAGAATTATACTTCAACGTGTTAAAACAAGACGAAGAGAAAAACAAATTGGACGATATTATTAAATTGTTCGACGAACATTTCAAACCCAAACAGAATGAAGTAATCAACAGTTATCACTTCAACAAGCGCAGTCAAGAACTTGGGGAATCCTTCGATGCGTTCTATTCAGACCTGAGAAAAATAGCGGAAAATTGTAATTATACGGAGAAGGATAGAATGCTCAGAGACCGCATAGTAATTGGTGTTCGAGAGCAGCGAGTGCAACAGAAACTTTTAGAATATTACCCTGGAAAAAGCTGTAGAAATATGCCGCTCTGCTGAACTTTCTAAAGAACATATGAAGACTCTGAATAAAATGGAAGTACATGCAGTACATACACGAGGCGCATCACATCAACCTGGCTCTTCGGGTCCACTGCAGAGGCATCATGACTCCTCAGATTTTAAAGATAAGTACAATAGCAATGCTAGGTTCGTACATAGAAATAACATTGAAAGCAGATATAGCAAGAATTATTATTTGTGTAGAAAGTGTAAGACTGAACATGGCCCGAGGAACTGCCCGGCCTATGGAAAAATTTGCAGTAAATGTAAAAAACTGAATCATTTCAGTGTTGGATGTCCAGGGACACATAGAAAAGTTCATGAAGTCAATAATGATAACATTAATGAGAGTATTAACAATGTGCATGATTTGTGACTAGTATATTCTATAGATTTAAATAAGAATGAGTGGACTGAGCAACTTAGGGTTGAAAATAAAAGAGTATGTTTTAAATGTGACACCGGTGCTCAAATCAATGTGCTTTCATTAAAAGATCTCAAATTAATTGTCAATGATGATAATAAAATAAAATTATCTGAGACTAGGAGTTTAATTGAAGTATTTGGAGGCGGCAAGTTAATGCCACTAGGAAAAATTTCATTAAAAACATATTCTAAAAATGATGAAGAAATGTGTGAAACAGAATATATAATTGTCAATGAAAATGTTCGACCTATTTTAGGATTAAAGTCTTTAATAAAGCACAGAGTTTTAACTAATAATAATATTAATACACTAATGAAGAAAACTTTATGCACCAGTAAAGACACAATTGTTAATAGTAATTCTGCATTATTCCAGGGTGTTGGAGAATTTGAGCAGCCATTGGAGTTGCGCATTCAGCCAGGGGTGCAGCCAGTAGTGAGACCGCCTCGGCGAGTGCCTCACGCTTTGATGACACGCCTCGCAGAGAAGCTGAAGGTTCTGGTGGAGCACAAAGTAATAGCCGAGGTCGACCATCCTAAAAATTTTGTAAGCAATCTTGTCATAATAGAGAAAAAAGATCATTCACTAAGAATATGTCTTGATCCAAAAGACCTTAACAAAGTATTAATAAGAGAGCATCACTTAATCCCGACTTTGGATGAAATTATCCCAAAATTATGTAACAAAAAATTCTTTTCAGTACTCGATTTGTCTGATGGGTTTTACAATATTAAATTAACAGAGGATTCCAGTCATCTGTGCACTTTTAACAGCCCATATGGGTGCTATAGATTTTTAAGATGTCCGTTTGGAATTTCAGTAGCTCCAGAAGTTTTCCAAAGATACAGTGAAACTGCCTTTGGGGACATTCCAGGGGTAATAGTGTACTGTGATGATTTATTAATATGTGGTGAGACTGAACTAGAGCATGATGCAATATTAAAGAAAGTTTTTGAGCGTGCTAATGAACATAATGTTCGATTTAATAAAAATAAATTTCAGTATAAGTTACATGAAGTTAAATACTTTGGACACATTTTCTCAGAACAAGGCATGAAAATTGATCCTGAAAGGGTAAATGCCATTATTAACATGAAAAGCCCGGGTAATAAAAAAGAGTTACAAATCTTTCTTGGAATGATAAATTATTTGAGAACATTCATACCTAATTTGGCTGATATTGCATCATCGCTACAGTTATTATTAAAAAAGGATGTAAACTGGCTATGGACGGAAACTCATGAACAGGTTTATAATAATATTAAGAAAAAGTTAACTGAAGCCCCCACTTTACAGAATTTTAATCATAAACTTCCAATAGTAATTCAATCAGATGCATCAAAAGATGGCTTGGGATGTTGCCTGTTACAAAACGGAAAGCCTGTTAGTTTTGCCTCAAGAAGTTTAACAGCAGCGGAACAAAATTTCTCCCAAATAGAAAAAGAACTGCTGAGTATTGTCTGGGCTACACATAAATTTCATTATTATATTTATGGACAGAAATGTGTAGTTGTAAATGACCACAAACCATTAGTCTTTGTTAAAAAAACATATTCATGAAGTTCCTTCTCCAAGGCTACAACGGATGAAACTAAAACTTTTAAAATATGAAATAGAATTTAAATATTTAAAAGGAAAATACATGTACATTGCTGATCTGCTCTCACGTGCATATATTAAAGGTGATGAGATTGATGAACCATATTTAAATGACATGATACATTGTGTAGGACTTGCGAGTCACCTACAATGCACGCAGGAGCAGAAACAGGAACTAATAAATGAAACTATTAATGATTCGGAATTGTCAATATTATTAGAATACACCAAAAACGGGTGGCCAGATAAGAAATATGTAGCAGATAATTTGCAATATTATTATAAATTTAGAGCTGAAATACATACAGATGAAGATTGATAGAGTAAGCACTGAGACTTTACTCGAAAAACTAGATACTGCTGGCCTGTCAACTAATTTACTAAGCTTAATAAATAATTACTTGTCTGGCAGAGAGCAATATGTCGTATACAAAAATGCTAGATCTGTCCTTTATCCAGTGACCTCGGGAATTGGTCAAGGCAGTTGCCTTGGTCCTTTACTATTTTTGATGCTTGTCAATGATCTCCCCGCTTCCATCAATCATTCGACATGCCTTCTGTTCGCCGACGATCTAAAGCTAGCATTGAATGTTACCAATCCCGAAGACAGCACCAAACTCCAAGAGGACATAAACAGCGTGCACTGCTGGGGTGTGAACAACAGCCTCGAGCTAAATGTTGACAAATGCTCAATCATGTCCTACACCAGGGCCCGAAATCCTCTTACTTACCCATATTTATTAAATGACGAACCCATGAAACGGGTCAACCTGGTGAAGGATCTCGGAACGTGGTTTGACCCTCAACTTAACTTTAATGGCAACATCACAAAGATTTGCGATTCCGCCCGAAGGTCTCTAGGATTCGTATTCAGGCAATCCAGACTATTTACCTACAAAACTACCATAGTCGTGCTCTTTAACGCCTACGTTCGCAGCAAATTAGAAACGAACGCGATAGTGTGGAGCCCTCACGAAACCCAATACATACTCATGTTAGAGAGAATTCAGAAGTCGTTTATTCGATTTCTTTACAATAAACTCTACGGTTATTATCCAAAACTCTATCCTACGCTCTTTATCCTTGGAATGGTTGACTGTTTCTCCTTGGAAGTCCGTAGAAACACATATATTGTTAGATACTTTCTTCAACTATTACGAGGCAAAACCTATAATCCATTCCTCTTGTCGCGAATTTCTTTCTGGGTACCCGCGGTTCCCACCATCGTCCTCCGCCCCCGGGCGCGCCCGCTGTTCGCGGTCCCGGCAACGCGTACACGGAGCCACTCTCACTCTCCACTTCATCACGCGCTAACGTTACTCAACGACATCTTGCTTAGTGACAGCGATCTGGATATATTTTTTAGCTCCGAGTCTAGGCTCATGTCCTCAATCACTGGCTACTTGGAGTATATTGTTAGGCCTAGCTCAATTACAGCCTAACATTATTATTATTATTTCTCTTTCGATAAATACCCATGTATACTAAGTTAATCGGCATGCTTGGTTATATACTGTAAGTGTTGATTGTAAACTTATAAATAAAATAAAATAAAAATAAAATTTAATATTTTTGAATCACAGGTTGATAATACCGACGTCATTACGTTTGAAAATTATGAAACTATTACATGAAGGACATCTTGGGACAACTAAAATGAAGCAACTAGCGAGAAATTTGTACTATTGGCCAAAAATTGACGAGCACTTAGAGACTTTTGTAAAACGATGTTTCATTTGTCAAACTTATCAAAATAACAATGTGAAAGAACCCCTGCTACCGCATGAAGTTCCGGGCCTGCCATTTTTAAAAATTGGAACTGACATAATGGATTTTAAAACAAAAAGTTATCTTGTAATATACGATTACTTTTCTAAATGGCTAGATATTAAATTAATTTCAAACAAGAGTGCAAAATGTATAATTAATAGTCTGATTGATGTTTTTAGTAACTTTGGTATTCCTAATGAAGTAGTATCTGATCATGTACCTTTTGACTCTAGGGAGTGCCAACAATTTGCTCATGAATGGGGCTTTAAATTTACTTACACAAGTCCAAGATATCCACAGTCCAATGGAATGGCGGAAAGGGGTGTCCAAATAGCTAAGAAAATTTTAGTTAAATGCAACGAAGACAAGACCGATTTTAGATTAGCTCTACTACAATATAGGGCTTCACCCACTTGTGGAACAAATTTTTCACCAGGCCAATTAATGATGAATAGGAATATAAAAACCAAAGGTATTGTTAATTATGAATATTTAAAACCCAAAATGAATGTTAATGTTAAACAGCAATTTGATAAAGGATTACAGCGAAATGTGATATATTATAATAATACAGTTAGAAGTAAGAATGTATTTTATAACGGGCAACAGGTCTGGTTCAAGAAAGATGTGAATAAAAACAAATGGCTAGAAGGAAAAATTGTTAAAAATAACGGGTTTAGATCATATAATTTAGTTGATAAAGACAATGTAGAGTACACTAGAACCTCCTTCCATATTCGACCGGCTTAATACTTTGTGGTCCAGCGGAGTCACAGCACCTGGCTGATGTCTGACTTCTGTGGCTGCTCATAAATTATTTGTGAAAGGGGGGAGAAAATGTAAGAGTAAAAGTTGTATACTTTAGTTAAAATAAGGTATAACCTAAGTATCACTATATAGATAAGTAAAAGTTTAATTTGTATTGTTTGTTAAGTTTATAAATAATGTATAACTTCAGTACTACTGTAGGAAAAGTTGTATGATTTTGCTTAAAAGGGGAAGATGTAACAGAACGCAACGTTCACCTGTCTACTATGCTCTGTGGCGCCTCCCCCGCCACCCTCTTGCCTAGCTGTCAGAGCACTGGACACACGGTATCTATCTTGATATCTTGATTGTTATATTATAAACTAAGTGATATAAGAAATACATTAATTCTTTAAACAAACATCACATCTTTCATTAATAATAATACAATGCCATTTGGCATTAAGTCCGCCATTTGTACTGACTTGTTTTGTGCAATAAAGTTTAAATAAATAAATAAATAAACAGTGAAATATTTGCTGAAGTTACGATTTATTTGGTGGAATGTCCTGGATCCTAGCATGGAGATTTCGTCTATAACAATTAAACGGAGTTTTGCTAATTTCGTGGCAAGAGCTTATTAGCTACACTTGGCGACAGCTCTGGTAAAATATTCCCTGCTTGAGACACTGGAAGTCCGAGAGCACTATGTATTGTTTGTCCGCCTATCCTAAATGCCGCTTTACCGGTGAAGACCGTTAACAGAATTTTTAGTTCGTCCGGATTACTTCCAGGTTCTCTATTAAATAAGTGAGTGAGGCATTGGTATATTGTTTTTATTAAAACACTTTTACCGACACCAGCCCCGCCACTGATAAATAAATACAATGGAGGTGGAGAGGTGAAGGAAAAGTGTTGATAAACTTGAAGTAATATATCTCTTTGAGCGTTATTCAATTTTCTGGCAAGACCTAAATAATCATCATGTGACAACTGATGTGGTTGAGCGACAAAAGTAGAGAGGCCTCCACACAACTGAGGCCCAGGGTTTCCTCCAGGAATTAAGTCTTCTGCTACATCTGCAATTTGTGTTTAAAATTCAAATCCTTCAAATGCATTTACGTGAAACCCTCGTCCTCCCACGTTTTCCTCTTCGGCTATTAATTCTACATTCCTTATTTCTGTTAACAATCTTTCAAACATTTCAGCATCACCCAGCTTGAACTGTTTACTTTCTGCCTCTATTCTGTCTCGGTACTCGTCAAATACATTTTTAATGTTTACGTTAGGATTTAGTAGTTCTTCTTCGTTTCGCCAAGGAATGTAGAACATTATATGTTCCCTGTAAAAATTGTCTGGATCGTCAATGTAGCTATACCGCCGAAATCGTATCACTTTTGGCTTTGTTCTTTTCCGTATGTATCCTAAATTATCTTGCAAAGGAATCCAGTTCCCTTCAACTTCATCAACACTCTGACAACTGTCATTGAGGCGCTCTATTGATTTCGTTGATAAAATATTTTTGAAATAAGTGTAATATGCTACAAAATAAGCAAGGCAAGGCTTATGTTTTCGAACAAGACTGGTCGTTTTGCGTAATAGTCAATTGCACCTTTTTGGAAAACATCTGATGAATCAGGTTCAAGCCTCTGTAATTCAGCATGACTTTTTAGAATATGGACTCGTTCTTGTGACAAACTAGTATTAATATATACGTCAGCTTCGCTGGCTCGTGATAGCGGTAGACCAGTGAGAACATAGATGGCCTCTCGTGCAGAAATCTCACTAGAATTTAAAAATACATTTGATACTGAACGAATAATTATTTGTTACTGTTTTATTCATTTAGTTAATAGTTAGTGTTTACTAGATTTAGTTTTTTTTGTTTATTTATGTTTTTAGTTTATTTTTTTATTTTAAATGATGTAATTTATGTAGGTTTTAGAGAATAAGTATCTTGGTATTTAATAATAATAATAATACATGTACGTGCAACGTTACACCGTAATGACTCCTTAACACTTTTATTACCTTTTTTTGCTTCTTCTAAGGCTTCACGCAAGAGACGACACATCCCCCTGTCAGCTTTGTTAATGTAGTCAACTATGTATACTGCACGCGCAAATGGGTCTAATATAAACTGTATATCCATGTTAGCTTTGTGTAAACTTAACATTTTGATACTAAAAGGATTTATAAATACATCCTGTGGTGTTCGTTGCAGAATAACAGTAGGTCGTTTTAAAGTCCTTCTAATAGCTAAGATATGATTCTCGTAACTAACTTCAATCCAGTCTAAAAACTCTTAAAACGAGAATATTTCTATAGGGATGTTGTGTATTTTTACCTGGATGTTTTTCGCCATTTCTTTGGCTTTTTTGTATGCTGTATCATCTTTCGCAAGTTCTATTAGTACTTTGGTTTCATTCATGGGGTAAAATGGTATCCCAAAGCGACATAACCTATCAGAAGTAGGCCGACATGTATGTGTGTGTTTATGTACTTGCAGTCGTTTCAGTTCATCGGGCAATTCATTGCCGTTACACAAACAAATAATATTGTCTACAAATTGTACAATTTCTTGGACAGAACTTGTATCATCAGGTACAAAAGTGGGCACTTCATCTAACCACAACATCATGTGAGCATGAGGAGACCCTCTATGCTGAAATTCAATGCGATAATAAGAATGAATGACTTTGTGATGTAAGAAAGGACCCGATGGACATGACCAAGTTTTTTGGATTTCTTTTAATTTTATTTCAAAATATGTTGCACAAATGAACGGGTCGGATTGTATAAGTCGTGTTTTTGTGTTGTATGAAAAACATTCGGCTTCACACTCAGTAACTTTTTTTTTTCGACTACATCACTAAGCAACATTAATAATGGAATCCATTGTATTTCAGCAGCAGATAAGGTTAAGAACAAAGTAGGAACACCAAATTGTCTTAACATTTCCGATAACTTTTTTTTTCGCTTTCCCAATGTGAAGGTGAATTTCTAATGCCACTGAGAATACGATACCCGTCATCGTGTTGAACTAAATTGTCTACAAAATTATTTTGGAGCACATTACAGGCGAGGACAGGGGCACCTTTGACAGTCTTTTTACGCAAACAGGTTGTAATACTATTTTTGACAATAGTTTGTTGTTTTTTCAATGCAGTAAAAAGATAGTCAGGTCTTACAGCTCGCCTATCGTTTCTGGAAATTTCTGATCGTATAATATCAGAATGGCTTAAGTTGACACAGAAATCCCTCTCCACACCGCAATGTACTTTTATGAATGCAAGCTCTTCGAGATGCGGATCAAACAGCAAAGATATAGGCTTTTCACCTTCTCCTGGAGCCATTACTATAGTTACATCTTGGTTATCGTCTAACAGAGTTTCTGTGGCACCAGGATTGTCATCAAGATCCTCACCAACGTTGTTCTCTTGCTCAGATGCGTCACATGTACATTCGACCGTATCTTCAGTTTCGTTATTGCTCCATGAATCTTGTATTTGAATGCCGTATGCCCGAAATAAGTCGCACGTTGCTAAGTATTCAGCTGCTCGACGTATTATTTCTGGGCGGACACGTTCTTTTCGACCATGCTTGTAACAAAATTTACGTTTCAACTCCATAGTAATAATGTTATCATCGTGTATTGAACGAGGTAGAGCTCTTACCATATTATTTACTTTTACAGGTACGTTAATAACATTACCTGATAGACCATGTTGATAACCTAAACCTTGACCTCTACGGACTATTTTCAAAAATATGTGGCGAGGACTAACTAATCTTTCTTCCATTGAAGCCAATTCGTTCAGAACATCTGGAATATCTGGAAACTTCATATTTAGCACATGTATAACAAAACTATGCAGACTCATTGGAAGGGTTTAAGTTAAAAACCTGCAATACGAAGTTCTCATTATATTTAATCGAAATAGCATGTTTTGTCAGTTTCCTTACAGAATTTTTGTGCCATAATCTTCCACAACATGAACAAGAATGATTGTAGCCTTCTTTTACGTTATCAAGATATTTTTGGGTTACATTTTCACAATTTTGAATGAAAACATGCCGCGCCGACAGTCGAGCCCTGCTATTCCGAACGTTTTCGATTTGTGAATAATGAGGATCTTGACGAGCAGTTTGATGAGCCTGCATATCACGCCGTCTTTCAGCAACTCGAAAGTCAGGGTTTTCACGTGCTGTGCGGTGAGCCTGCGTATTACGGAGTTGTTCGGCATTCCGGATCACAGGGTTTTGTCGAGCTGTCCGGTGAGCTTGAGTATCTCGCTGTTGCTCGGCATCCCGAAAGACAGGGTTTTCTCGAGCTGCGCGGTGAGCCTGCGTATTACGGTGTTGTTCGGCATCCCGGATCACAGGGCTTTATCGAGCTGTCCAGTGAGCCTGAGTATCTCGCTGTTGCTCGGCATCCCGAAAGACAGGGTTTTCTGGAGCTGCGCGGTGAGCCTGCGTATTACGGTGTTGTTCGGCATCCCGGATCACAGGGTTTTGTCGAGCTGTCCGGTGAGCTTGAGTATCTCGCTGTTGCTCGGCATCCCGAAAGACAGGGTTTTCTCGAGCTGCGCGGTGAGCCTGCGTATTACGGTGTTGTTCGGCATCCCGGATCACAGGGCTTTATCGAGCTGTCCAGTGAGCCTGAGTATCTCGCTGTTGCTCGGCATCCCGAAAGACAGGGTTTTCTGGAGCTGCGCGGTGAGCCTGCGTATTACGGTGTTGTTCGGCATCCCGGATCACAGGGTTTTGTCGAGCTGTCCGGTGAGCTTGAGTATCTCGCTGTTGCTCGGCATCCCGAAAGACAGGGTTTTCTCGAGCTGCGCGGTGAGCCTGCGTATTACGGTGTTGTTCGGCATCCCGGATCACAGGGCTTTATCGAGCTGTCCAGTGAGCCTGAGTATCTCGCTGTTGCTCGGCATCCCGAAAGACAGGGTTTTCTGGAGCTGTGCGGTGACCCTGCGTATTGCGGAGTTGTTCGGTATTCCGGATCACAGGGTTTTGTCGAGCTATCCGGTGAGCTTGAGTAGGTATTGCGTTGTTGTTCTGCCTGTTTTACGTCGTGAATTTGACGATTGACCCTACGGTTATCAGTATTTTGTTTTTGCTTTCTTTGTGTATAATCAGAATTATGTTTTTAACGTTTGGCCGGGTTAGTCTCGGGATTTTCTTGATTGGTACGTCTAAATTCAGGACTTACTATTTCCTGAGAACTATGTATGAAAGTTAAACTCTCAATTTCCTGACTCCTCTGTGAATGTTGATCTTTCTACTTTCTGTGAATTTCCGGTAAATGTTGGACTTTCTACATGAGAATTTCCGGTAAACGTTGGACTATCAAAATTTTGATGTTCCGTCTTTTGAGATCTCTTAATTCTTTTCTTGTTCGTCTCCTGTTCCCTGTTTTTTTTGTTTTAGCGCTTGCGCACCTATACAACTATATCATCCACTCGCGCCGTCGCGCCTGCGCGCGCGTACCTCGAACCGCTCGGCCTATACCTACGCGATTTGAACGCAGTATTATTTCTTATTTTATTAAAATCTATCATTTCCAGGTGTTATAATTTTATTTTTCCATAGGCACGGTTAGATTACATTCCAACAACAATAACCCGTTACCTACTAGATTATCCGTAGGTAGGTAGGTATTTCGGTACGTATTATTGACTCCCACGCGAGTTCGGTTTTACAGCTAGGTTCCTGAGCGTCGTCACGTACGTTGGACGGTACGATAATATGATATTAGGTAGGTATATATAAATCGAAGTTTCGTGAAAAAAAATATGAGAAAGATTTCAAGCTCTATAAAAAGGTCGTAAACGCCAAAGTAACTGTAATGACTTACTACCTTCTGGAAGCGAATTATATGCGCCAGATTGAGCGGAATCTTTTAATGCAGTATGGCAGTTAACTAGTATGTGTAACGTTCGAAGTATAAGGACGCCGCGCGGCACTTACGTCATTTTAAAGAAAATTATGAAATTTTGCGATAACTCAAAAACGGCTCGACCGATTTTATTCAATATAGTTTTCGTTGAAAGTACTTATAAGGTCACATTTTCATGAATTTTTCCATAATGTTTTGACCCGTGATTCAAAAGTTAGAGGGGGGACGCTATTTTTTTCTTTTCGGGGCGAATATTTACAAAACTGCTGACTTTATCAAAAAAATATGTGAGAAGACCCCTATTATTTTTAAAAGACCTATTCTACGACACCCAACACACTATAGTGTTCAAACGAAAAAAAAAATTCACCCCCACTTTAGGTGTTCGAGAGGTACTTACCCGAAAAAAAGATTTTTTTTTAGTGTTAATTTTTTTACCGTTTTGTCGGCGTCATACATACACATATTCACATCGAATTTCAGCTCTCTAGTAATAATGGTCACGGAGCTAAGCCGTGGGCGACAGACGGACAGACGGACATGGCGAAACTATAAGGGTTCCTAGTTGACTACGGAACCCTAAAAAGGGACTGGAGTCTCCCTTTGGTACTACGACTGTTAAGAAAGTAGAACGATTCAAAGCTTTCTTTAGGTACGACGAAGACAGAAAATTAACAACATTTTGATGGGAACATAGGATGTTATTGTCCTCATTTTTAGGGTTCCGTAGCCAAATGGCAAAAAACGGAACCCTTATAGATTCGTCATGTCTGTCTGTCCGTCTGTCCGTCCGTATGTCACAGCCATTTTTTTTTACGAAACTATAAGAGCTATACTGTTGAAACTTAGATGGTAGGTAGATGTATTCTGTGAACCGCATTAAGATTTTGATGCAAAAATAAAAAAAAAATAATAAATATTGGGGGCTCCCCATACTTAGAACTGAAACTCAAAAAAATTTTTTTAATCAAATACATACGTGGGGGGTATCTATGGATAGGTCTTCAAAAATGATATCGAGGTTTCTATAAAATATTTTTTTTCTAAACCGAATACTTTGCGTGACAGACGCTTCCAAAGTGGAAAAAAGTTGGTCCCCCCCCCCCTCTAACTTCTAAAATAAGAAAATTAAAAATTAAAAAAAAACATATGATGTACATTACTATAAAAACTACCAACGAAAATTACTTTGAACGAGATCTAGTAAGTAGTTTTTTTTAATACCTAACTTTGCACCTAATTTATATGGGGCGCTATACATACCAGGTGCAAACTTAACTTAACCACTTAGGGATGGAAAGTGTTTGTACGGAACCCTCGGTGCGCGAGTCCGACTCGCACTTGGCCGGTTTTTGTAAAAGTTGACCACAAAAAAGTACAGACAGGATCCCTTATTATTATCGTATTATTGACAACAGCAAGTAAATTCATTATGAAGACGCAAATTGACCCATACATATACTCATACATTCCGAACAATAACAAATGCATTATTTTTCTTTGCTTTTACTGATGTCACTCGGAGAGCCGGAGGCGAGTTGGTTTAAAACTTCTACTGCTTCGGTTTAAGCAACTTCACTATTGTCTATGATTTCGTTCGGTTCATCGGGAAGTAAATTGTCCCATGTGTTATGCCACGACATGATCTAGAAATATTTAGGTCTATCCAAAAATGTATATATGCGCGCAGATTTTTATTAGTTGTATTATTTTAAGAAACAATAAAATTGATAGAAAGTTACACAGACAACGTTTTCAAGCCCTGTGCGAGCGAAGCCGCGGAAAAAGCTAGTTTGTCATAATATGAAAAAACTATTTTTAAAAGTAATAAGGACTGTGAATAAATCCTGGTACTTACTCGTTAGATGCAGAAATTTGCTAGTAAGTAACGTTTTCCTAAAATGCATCGTACACATGTATGAGGGCGAAACCATTATGTCTCACCATGTCGAGGTTTTGGAGCTGCCAAAAGTTGTCCACAGATGACTTGTGTTACTATTTCCTTTATTTACACATATTATTAAAAAAATACTACACCACCTTTGCAATGTAGGGTTGCTTACTGTGTGGTCGTGTTATGAACCAGCCGTTGTTTAAAATAAAGAAACCATTTCAGAGGCAATAACTTAATTACGACGTAGGTATACATTTCAATCGTTTCAGTACGCTATGGCAAATCAGTAGAACATTAAAAGTCAAAAAAGTTAAGTAAGTTATTCAGCGACAAAATAACTAATTTGAAAGTCACCAAGAAAGAGAATTTTAAAACGCGCTCAATATGACTGATCAGAATTGAATTAATAAGGAGCGAATTTACAATAGGATTACTGAAGCCGGCGATGGTGGTGCTACAAATGAATCAGTTGGATTCCGAACATTTTTCGGTCCATTTCCCAGTTTTACTTATGTAAATAAGTTTCGACAGCGAGCGAAAACCTGCTGAAATGAAAGCGTTTGTTTCGCGATCACGAAAAGGAACGGAGCGGTTAACAATTTCTTTTTGTTTATTTCTTATTAGAAGGTGCTCACAACTTCGCTCCCGGAGGCGAAAAATGCAAAACATAACTCTCTGTTTAGCTTCTGCATCGTCTAATAAAAAGTATAACCATCCTTGAGTATCCTACGACTACTATGAGTCCTGCCTATTAAATAGGATGATGAGGCCGCAACGACAAATATATTCCGACCAAACAGATGGCGTTATGCTGGTCAACGTTATCACTTATATAATTCTTAAATCGCGCCATTACCGTTTTTATTGAAATGGACCTCGGGATGACAACTTTGTTATGCAACTTCGTTCGTGACACTCCCATGGTTCGCGGGCGACGGGGGTCGAAGGCCAGCGGGGTGGTATCGGAGCATATTATTATACCATGGGCGGTATGAAATGTGGGAGCGGCGGGGCTGTCAGTCAGGTCAGGAGCGTCAGTCAGCCGCCTTCGCTCTTGGCGGCTACTTATGTAGGTACGACTGCACGTAACAAAACGCACAAGAGATTGCCACGCAACGATATGTCCGCCGATAGGCAAAGTTATTGGACGGCAAGCCAAACAAAATGTATATAATGTATATAGCCATTTAAAAAAACTTAAAGCAGATCCAACTTCAATGGAACATCAAAATACAAATAACCGTCCTTACTGTCCTGACTTTACTTCCTAAATTACTCACATAAATCAACTAATTATTTATTCCTAATGGTTTATTATTTATTTATTTATTTATTTATTATTTATTAATTAAAGTATACAACTTAAATATATTCCCTGCAAAACTGTTTGTACAGTTTGTCTGCACTCTGCAGGTGTGTCTCTATATAATAATTTAAACAAAGGTTATTGCTAACCACTTGAGTGACACTTTGAATAGACAACTTTATCAATCAAATCGTGAATCGGTCACAACTACATTATATACGTATATAAACAAATTAGGTTCATGCAGAATATTGCTAGGGATATCGGCAGATATATCCGTTATGTAAATCATATCGCTTGAGCGGTGATCAGCATAGATAGAATTAATATTCTTTGGTGTGCAAAACCATGAAAGGAAAGACCATATCGGTTTGTCGTGTGTCAGGTGCGTAAGGCATAGAACAGAAATAAGTAATATTGTTGGTTGACTGCCATGATGCCACTTGACTGATTAAGTGATTATCTTATCTTGTGCAATAGTAATAATATTATTTATTATACCCATACACGGCCTTTACACCATAAATCATCTGCAATATATATACATTGCTTTAGAAAATCAGGCTACATCTTAGTGAAAATTACATCGACACCAAAAGGGGGCTCCCTGGGCGGCTGAGGATTGGGATCTTCAAATCCCGGGGGAAAGCTGTCACCAGTCTCGTTCGTTGTTCAGCAGCGAAATCGATTTGGAACCGAGGTCGATACAGGCTCACGGGACTTGACGGAGCCTAAAAACACGAATATATTATCATACTAGGAGGTGGCCGCTACTTCGTCCGCTTATTTTTTTCTTTTCCGTAGCTAAAATTAATCAACACATGAAAA
Source organism: Apotomis capreana (assembly GCA_947623375.1). Classification (NCBI taxonomy): domain Eukaryota; kingdom Metazoa; phylum Arthropoda; class Insecta; order Lepidoptera; family Tortricidae; genus Apotomis; species Apotomis capreana. The sequence continues at coordinate 29,749,188 of OX392498.1, forward strand.
ATTCGCAAAAATGGTGTTAAAACATTTTTCAATCGAATATTCTCTAGGGCATCTGCTGTTTTCGAAGGCAAACTTTTTGCAGATTCCCGGCTGAGCCCCGCTCGCTCTAATGACGCAGGGTCGCCGCACTCCGCTCCGAATACTGTATTACAATACAGTATTATCTTTTACGCTCGTTTACATGTTTGTTGGCGTTGCATGTGGGCAGCATCTCGGCAAAATAACACTTAATTAGAACTATTGTTTTCTAAACTTCAGTAGTCTCAGTAGGGTTCAATTTAGTACATATATACATTATTTCATCTTTAGAAAGTATTATCTAACTAAGAATTATATACAGTAGCGATCAAAAGTATTTTGGCAAATCATTTTTTTTCAAGATGTTGATGTTTTGGGTTAATTAAAATCTTCCGAATATTATTTATGTTTTGATATGTTAAGAAAAGCCTCAAGTTGTAGTTCTTACATAATATTTAAATTCTGCAGTCCCATTTCTCAATCAAATTTGAATAGAGACATTGTCAAAATATTTTTGAACCGGTGTATAAATATTTTTGATGGCTATGTTTATATTTTAATGCAGTGAAACTAAACTTTTTACTTGTTTCGAGAAGCTTTTAAGCCATGAAATACTTTATCAAGAATTAAGTTGGAAAAACGAATACATCGCATATAATATCAAAGCTTTTGCCTTGGTCAAAATACTTTTGATCGCTACTGTATAAGCTTCTTGGTGTTTGCACCTTATTTTTATGACCGAATTAAATACATAGATATTTTATAAATTATATTAGGAGGACATGCGGGTACGGAAGTAAAATGTTTCTGCTGTTGACTGTAAGAACAAAACCTCGATTTGTTTAACCCGGTTACGTTAAGTTTGGACCTCATTTGTATGCGACACCATAGTTACCAGGTGTAAACTTAACGTAAACTGATAGTATGGAAAAAGGAGCAGTGATATAAGCATCCTCTTAATGAGTAAAATCCAGAAGCGTTACAAGCGCTCTTTATCTTTCGTTACGAAATGTATATATATTTTAGTGAGTTACGAGGGACTTAAATATTTTTTCATTTCCGTCTAAATTTTGCAACGAAAGAGTAAAGCGGTGGAAACGCTTCTGAATTTACTTTAATTTTGTCCCTAATATAATCAAATAAATTAGCCGTAGAAAAGTAGGTAATATAACTTACATATAACGGTACATAGCCACATACTTAATTATCTTGATTCCCGTGTCGATTTATACAAAAAGGGGCTCTTATTGTGTAGCTTATGTATTATTCCCTTTGTGTGTTCTATCCGCATCCCTAGTGGCATAATTAATTAATATCATGGCTTTATTTTGTAAAACGCAACGCTACTCTATTTGTACGTTAGTAAAAAATATATAAAAATGTTTTTCGGTTTCAAGTAGCAATGGTTACCCTGTTTATTTTAATATCCTCGGCTAGTGGCGAGTGGCCATAACTAAGTATAGTTTAATTACCAGCGGCACATCCGCACTATGAAGGAACTTTGCTGCATTAATTTTACTTAATAACACCGTTACTGCACACTTATTGCGAATTAAATGTTGAGTTGAGCTACAACGGGCAATGACTATAAAATGTAGATAAAAAATTCAATTTTATGCGAAAGTGGTGGTTATTCTGTTACAAAGCATGTAAAATTACTTTTATAAACCATTGCTACCTAAACCTGCACCCTAATATTATTCACTTATCTTGGTATTTACGACGTTGATGATAATTTTTAAGAAAGTTAAACTAAACGTGCTAATTTTATTTCAAATAGTTGAGCAATAATTAAGTGCATTAATGAATAGGCTATACTAAGTATATTGTAGTTTCTCGTCTAATTTTTTATTTTTATTTATTATACAAAAAAAATAACAAACTGTTACACTTTAAATATATGTTTCGCCAAACTGCAATGCAGTTTGTTGGCAAATATTTGTTGCACGTTGCAAAAGGCGTTTTAGTTTATCAGTCTGTTTAGTTAAAAGAGTGTTTTAGTGCGATCAGATATCGTTCAGACCATCAGTGCAGTTAAGAGGAGATATCACTGCTCATTTTCCGATACTAACAGTCTATCAGTTTACATTAAAGTTTTCACCTGGTAACTATGGCGTCGGATACAAATGAGATCCAAACTTAACGTAACCGGGTTATACAAATCGAGGTTTCGTTCTCGACCGTTTCTCCCTCGTATACCTAAAATTTTTTGAAACTGAATCAGAATAGTTTATTCTCTATCGGTCCATTTTGAATTAGGTTGGTTAGTGTTGAGAGGAGGGAGAGTCTCAGGAGTTTTGTTTTGGGCGACCACAGGTACCTATGTTTTTTTTCTTGGGTTGAATTATATTATTATAGGTTAGGTTAGTGCCACGTCTACAACCTACGTAGGCAATAGTTATTTGTGCAACAAGAGAGCAAAGTTGTTTTTTGTTGCGAGTGCTGATTTAAAGCCGCGAGCAAGCTGAGGATTCTGTTTGAATCACGAGCGTAGTAAGTGATTCTAAGTTAAAAGTGTAGCAAGGGACTCAACAGCACGAGATGCAAAAACTTGACTCTCGTGTAGATAGCACACACAACTTTTCAACACACAACACCTCAACAGCGAAAACATAATTCGATTTTTGTACTTGTTCTTCCAACCATTCAAGTGTATGTATGTTTATAGTCTTTGTTGCTGATTTCAATGATATTATTAATTAGAAAATAAATACCTGCTGCTTAAAAAGGAATAACAATAATTATGATTTTATTTAAATAATACGTTTTAAAACTGTACCAATCCCTCACAACCACCACGGTTGTCAATATTTGATCAAATTGGAAGATTTAGCAAATACATTAAACATTACGTGTTCATTTATTATTACGAGATTTTGTTTATGGTTTGATTAATATTTTTACTCGTAAAGCGATGATACATTGGTGAAATTATAAATTATTATTATATTTACAGTATAAAGTTGAAACACCTTATTTTATTTGAATTATAATCTATTTATTTTATTTAATAGACACAATTATATAAATAGATTAGATTTTTGGAAAGTACAGATTGCAACGAATTTCGAATGATTCGAATTTTATGATTAACCTGTAGCTCAGAAATGACAATTCGTGGCTAAAAATTGAAAAAAATTAAAATGTTACTTTGTACTCTCACTCGAAACAAAATTGCATTACGTGTAGATATACTGTTATCTCGTAGCAAAATCACTATGTTTGAGCTGGTGAGGGGAAAATATATATTTATCATTATAACGAATGAGTACCTAAGTCAAGCTATTTCTTACGCTCACGGTGAAACATAACGAAATTTTCCCAAAACGCTTTAAATTGCTTCCAAAGTATGTAAATGTCGGTAATTCATCCCCCGTCCCAAGTTTCCAAGTTTCGATTGTCACGAGTATGAGCCGACGAAATGACAAATGTCGACGACTAATGAGCACGCATCAAGAGTTTCCGAATTATTTACAAAAGGATTAGTTATAATTATAATACTTATACATTATGTAAAGATGTGTTTTTGGAAATATAAAAATAACATCTAAAAAGAATGTGTAGGTACTGCAATGTAATTTCTAACACATTACGTCATACCACGTCGTTTAAAGATAAAAAAGGGGCCTAGTGCGAGTCGAACTCGCGCACCGAGGGTTCCGTACAAAAACTTTCCATCTTAACTGGCCGGGTTACATTTGCACCTGGCAACCGATCACGTTTGTTGTATGGGAGCCCTACTTAAATATTTATTCTGTTTTTAGTATTTGTTGTTATAGCGGCAACAGAAAAACATCATCTGTAAATAAATCATGAGATACAGCCTGGTGACAGACGGACAGCGGAGTCTTAGTAAAATGGTCCCGCTTTTACCCTTTGGGTACGGAACCCTAAACATAGAAGACGAATACGATTGATGAATACAACGATTCTTTTATTTTACCTTAGGAATGATGTCTTTTGAAATATATTTGAAATGGCTAATAATTATTTGACTACCACTAAAAACAATGTATTTTATTTAGGTAAATTTTATTAATTGAGGAATAATAATGTATTAGTAACGAAAAACAAGTAAAAATTTACAGTAATCAACTTAACCTAAATAAAATTAACTAACTAAAACCGATGTCCCCCAGATCATGGCGCTGCGGCAGGGTACCCATGATGTCGGCTACATTCCCCCGTTGAATAGCCAAGCTAATCCTTTGGCCGAGGAATGAGCCGGCTCTGTGGTCCGAAGAACATTATGAAAGTTTTTTTTATTATAGAGTACCTAAAGGCTGTGGGCGGTCCGGACTCCAAGGTCCGAGTGTCTCTACTGCGAACGCCGCAAATATGAAGTTATTAGAGAGACCTACATATTTGCGGCGCTTTGCCGCCTCAGCGCAAACCGCTGCCCCGCCAGCTCTCAGCGACGTACTGGACAAATGGGACGGAGCCAGGGTGTCTACGCAAGTAGCGTCCCAGATGAGAGGCCGTCCCATTTGCCATGGAATCAGGGTCATTCCGTCGGGTCTCTTGCCATCGTCACGTGCGAGGCCAGGTGGTTCTAGTACAGCTGGCACGGTTAACGCTGGCAAGGGCCCGACGGATTACATCGTTGAGACAAGCGTGGCGGGAAAAGCGGCTTACGCTCTTCCTGCAGGAAAGGCCGTGGTCGCCAAAACAATCAACTGCGCTGCCGCAGGGACACCAGTGGGGGACAACAATTTTGGCGCCTAAACGGAGACCGACGGCCGGCCTCCGCGAATTGTTGTCCAATAAAGTTGCGCAATGAGCAGAAAGGATACGCGTGAAGCCAGTAGCCTGATTCCCTTTTGGGAGGACGCTAAAAGTCGGGCCTTTTCGGAGTTGCATATGGATGAGCTCAGGAGCCAATTGCGGGCCTGGCAGCAGATTGGTTCGTCCCAGACCCTCTGAATATGCCTATTTGTTGGGAGGTCTTTTCCGGGGCAGGCTAATCGCCAGGCTTCTTAAGCCTCCAACAAGTACGCAATCTCGGGGTCAGGTAATGTGGTGAGAGAATTCTTCCTGTCAGGGGTAGTGTACTGTAAACAGAGGAAAGGAATGCAGGAAGAATGAGACTGGAGATCTGCCTAACACCGACACCACCGAACCGAATTGGGAGGGTAGCTTGCATGAACTGCCTGTCATCAATGCGGATGTTTAAAATGTGTTCTAATTGAAGACGGATGGAGTTGTCTACTTTTCCGCATAAGTTTGGAAATTTCCACAATGGACTGCATCTTATTGTGTATTGTCAACTTTGGGGCGAAAAGGCAGAAAAGAATGATGAAAAAGGCCATGGGCACAAATTTTGAGCAACCGGTCCGAATGTTGTGAAATGCTATGTGATTGTTTTTCGATGAAGTCTGGATAGGACTCCTCGAAAATAGGGGCGCCTAGGAGGTGAAGCGATTTCTCAGTTAAGATCTTTATACCCGGACATAAAATTTCAAAGTTTTGAGCAATTTGAGACCTGTTGCCATTGTCTGGACTTATGTACCTATAGTTCGCATTTACTCATGTTTAAATCTAGGTCAATTGCTTTAAATTTTGAAATTAAGGATGACAGATCCGAAAGGACCGTATTCGCATCACCTCCGAGGGTCCCGTATCGAGGTACCAGCTATTGAATTTTGATCTTGGAGTCGAGATTATAGGATGAATTGCTAGGCTAAAAATGGCCGGGCGCCGAGGGGGTCGCCTTGCTGACAGCCGACTGACGAGAGAATGCTGTGGTCTCTATACATAAGGTGTGAAGGCACTGCCAGAGGTAAGGATACACACAGGGAATATATATTTGGACTTCTGAAAGTAAGGCGCCGTAGTACCTTTTCCTTGGAGGAACAGAGAAAGGGACAGGCATGTACGGCAGCTTCGCATCTACCTTTAGAGCCAAATCCAAGTTGAGTAGGTTGAAATTTGGCAGCTAGGTCTTGGGAGATACTTCTACAACAGACTTTGGATGCCAACCTTCTGTACGTTGTTCCTATGGCTATGGGACGGATGCCATTGTCTTTTTTACGTAGCGCACAGAGGTTGGCACCGTAAAGCGTGGGAGCAACACTGTGGTCTACCTTGCCAGCAAGCATAAGATTCAAAAGACGGGTCAAGCTAGCTAGTAGGTCGTTGTTCCTGCCACCAGGAACACCAATAGTCAGGTCTTTGAGATGCTGGGAAGTTAAGCCGTCCAAACCGCCAGAAGACCCGTTCTTGAACGCCAAGATTGCGGCCATTACTGCATCTTCAGATGCTTGCAAACAAGGCAGAGCAGGGTTGGGCGGATCAGGATTGTTCTGTGTTGATGGGGCCGGCGGGTGTTTGTTTCGCAGGGCAGCACTTCAGGCGTATCTGGAGCTGAGGTATCGCTAGAAAATAGGATTTGAGCGGCGCCTTTTAAATCCCCGTCGTTCACTTTAGACTACTATTTTGAAAATGTCACGTGGTTTCGTCTGCGTATGGGAATAACTTTGTGATAAATCAATGTTATTTTGACGAGAGCAGTTCAATTTAATTTTGGAGGTAAGTGACTGACGAGGATCTTTTTTGGACACGTGTAGGGTATTAAATGTCACACAAGAGTCCCTCAACAAACTCGATCGTCTCCTTAATAATGGTATACGGTTCATTTTCGGACTTCGAAAATACGATCATGTTTCATTATTTGGCCGTCAGCTTAACTGGCTTCCCATTCGTAGTCGCAAATCCCTCAGGATCCTTTGCTGTCTGTTTTCTATCCTGTTCGAGCCTTCTACTCCAGGATATCTCAAAAGTAAATTCATTTTTCAAACTCCCCGTCCAGGCTGTGAACTTCGTTCCTCTCGAATTCTCACTTTCCATTCCTTCGCACCATACTAGTTTCATGTGTAATTCTTTCGCCGTACAGGCAGGCCGTCTCTGGAATTCACTCCCTCTCTCTATCAGACAAGCCCCGAGCTAGGTAGCTTTCAAGTGTATGCTGCGTAAGCATCTGCTGGAACAAGAGCCCGATTAGTCCATCCATCATCCCATGTTGTAGACTTTCTAATATATATATTTGTTTTCATTTTTTTTTTTTTTTTTTTTTTTTTTTTTTTTTTTTTTTTTTTTTTTTTTTTTTTTTTTTTTTTTTTTTTTTTTTTTTTTTTTTTGTAATAAAATGGTTAAAGTAATTTTAATTATCATAATTTTTCATGTAATTTATCACCTAGTTTACTTTTGACGAAGCATTACTGCGGAAATATTGCAAATGTTTGGAAATCTTGTGTACCTATTATTTTTTTGTGTTAATGTTATTACTATTGTACCAATGTAATAGCCATGTATTCAATGACGATGCAAAAGTGGTTCCAGTTAATCCCAATTGATTAAATGATTCTTATCTTATCTTATCTGTATATATTTTGTATTTACCTGTATCCTAGGTGCTCTCTGTACCATCAGTTTTCTAATATGCACCCACTTCTAGCATCTCTGTTTGGCCCTATGGTTGACTGGTAGAGAATGCCATTTGGCATTAAGTCCGCCATTTGTACTGACTTTTGTTTTGTGCAATAAAGTTTAAATAAATAATTGTAAATAGAAGGTTTTCCCAGCTGGAAGGAGAGTTTTCACTGACGCATTCGTCGATTGTCTTTGTGAGACTCGATGCGACGGTAAATCTAGCGCCTCTAGGGATACGTTTGATAACCGGGAAAGCCTTCTTATGAATACATAAGGTGGTGGAGAGAGGAACAACATCATGTGGAGCGGCGGCGGGGGATAATGGGTTAGTAGACGAAGGTTGGCTGTTTGTAGACTTGTGAGATTTGCCCAGATGAATGCGAAGGGAATGGAATGGGATGTATGCAATGAGGGCACTGTACGTAAACAGGCGACTGGCTATTGAGCTGGCTGTCGGCCTGAGATGGAGGAATCGACATTTAAGTACACTACACAATTGAAAGCAAAACACATATAGCGAAAATAGTGAATAGAAATTACATAACTATAACAGTGATAAACAAACAATAATAGTGTATAAAAACGAACACGGATTTCACTGGGCGTACTAAATACGCGTGGGCTGATGAAACGTATCTTGCAGATTTTATGGAAAGTCCAGAAGATAAACAAAGCTGACTGAAACGGTGGCAGACGCTGTCAGCCAGTAATGATAATGACGGCCGGAGTCGGCGTATGAAGCGCTCTCGGACGGAGCATGTGCCGTTACTTAGCAGCGCCTTAGCGTCCTTGTTGAAAATGATGTGTCAATTCAAAAAATATTAAATTTTCCACGATATGATCTTTGGAACTTTGTCCACATGCGTGCTAACATAGGGGGATATTTGCAACACAACTATTTGTGTTTCAATAGTCTAATAATCGAAAATGAGAAGAAAAATAATATTATATAAAGAGCCGATTTGACGGCTTGACTTTTTTAATGAACAATTCATAGATAAGAGTGGCGATATTGCAAGTAGGTAAAGCAATTATTTTAAGTTTTATTATATTATATTACATAATCGAGGCTTATGTATTGAAAGGTAAGATGAAAAGAATTCGTTGTTATTATGTTGCCATGGCCGCGCCAGTGCAGTGCTGCGCGCGGCTAGTTAGGTGACAATGTATCGTTATCGACATGCTCCTCCTCCTTGAAAGAGTGGCTTTCAAGATCTTTTTAAAAATCCAGTCCTTCTAGAGCAGAGAGCTTGGATACTGCTCTTCTTAGGATGCCGTTTTTAGTTTTTAGATCGACAACTCTGCAGATACCATCTTCTCCGGGATATAAACGCACTATGCGTCCCAAGAGCCACTTCATCGGCGGTAGTTGGTCGTCGATGATCAAGACCAGGTCGTCAATCTTGATTTCTTTCTTGTTTGTCTTCCATTTTAGTCTTTGCTGGAGTGTACAAAGGTAATCCTTCGTCCATCGAGTCCAAAAATTCTGTTTAAATTTTTGTATGAGCTGATATCTGTTGACTGTGGCTGTCTGCACTACAGGTGGCGATGACGGTCGGGACGTCAAGGCACGCCCACCCCCAACAAGGAAGTGCCCAGGAGTGAGTGGTGCAAAATCGGATGGATCCGCTGACTTCTAGACTTTAACAACAGTATAGATACCTTCTATATATATTTATTTGATTTTTACAATTTTGTGCCCAATGATTTCAAATATATGAAAGGTCCATGTGAACAGTTAGTCTGATTTTGCCGTACTTACTTGATAGTACAGCGCGATTTGTTAGAATCTTACCGAACTGCTACGTTCGCCGCCTCGATTTGACAGCGCTATGACTATGTAAGGGCGTAAATTGTTTCGTTTTGTGTCACAATCAACTTTATATAATATTTAAAGGTTCTTGTTAATTTCACTTGTACATTTATGTGGCTTAAAAAAGGCTTGTTTATTTGTTTTCGAATAAAGTGACTCCAGATCTCCTGACGTACTGGATCATTAGGAGTACTGTAATTAATAATTTTGTGACATTATTTATCAAAAAAACTAATTGGATGCCTGTCTGTCGAGAAACGTTAAATCTAATTTTATTTCACTGAATTACCATTTCGTCCGTAACCTGTTTCTCTGAAATATTTACATTAAAAAAAGTAGAAAGAAACTGTTTTTAGAAATAAAAATGTTTTCTATGGCTTTTGACTGTAATTTTTAATGCACTTCATATTTATTTTCCTGTGAAATCAAATTGGTTCCTTGCGACCGTTATAATAAACATTAAGATTTTTTCCTTCATTATTTACTGTTAAAATCTAACAAACTAAACAGAAAACGTTAGAAAATACTGCATAATAATTTGAATAAGTACTTATTTTGCATTGAACTCCAAAGTGAAAAACGACACGAAAAATGAAGTCCGTACAAGGTTGCATAAGTTACACGCCGTCGCCGCTTTGGCCACATATCGGTAATAAAATGTGGGCTTTAAATATGAATTTATAAAATATTATGGTATGATTTAGCAGTGCTCCACGATGATACGATATTCCATGTATCGTAGTTTTTGCCCCCTTTGACTACGCAACTAGGCATTTTAGTGATATTTGCGACAGCAATTTGACACACTGACGTTCCGCCGCCACGCTGACTGAAGGTGGTTTTTCCACTGGCGAGGCGAGGCGGGGCGTGGCGGGGCGAGAATTTAAATTAGTATGGTAAATTTTCAATCCCCGCCTCGCGCATCTTCGGTGGAAATAGTGAGAATTGACGCGGATGTGCGGGACTTGAATTGAAATATTTGTTTGTGTAAAAATGAACCTTATTGCTTTTTAATATAGGGTAGAGATTAAATCTGTTTTTTCCACCAGCGAAGCGAGAAGAGGAGAGGCTAGGCGAGGAGAGACGAGGCGGGGCGGGAATTTTAATTTGTATTGCACTTTTTCAATCCCCTCCCAGCGCATCTTCGGTCGGTGGAAATAGTAGGAATTGGCGAGGATGTGCGGGACATGAATTGAAATATTTGTTGGTGTAAAAATGAACCGTCTTGCTTTCGTCAGATTATAAATTAATTAACAGAAAAACCGCTTCACGCGATCGATAGGTTTTTGTTGTTCGTTACCGCTGCCGTTTAAGTGTTGTTTTTTTTTGGGTCCTTTCGTCCATCCGTACTATTTCACAGACACTCTTAGTACTAATACTAAGCTGTAATTTGGCAGGTGTATAGTAGTGTATTAGGGCAAATTTTTATTTTGTTGTAATTTTATTTTTCTCAGAGTTACAAAAAATCCATAATTTTTTTGTAACTCAATGGAAAATTTTGTAGGACATATCGTGAAATTGGGCTTACCTTGTTCAGAATAAGCAACTTTACCAACTCACCAAATTTTATTGAAAAATGAGAAAAAAAAACTTGCCCAATGCCAATGGGGTAGAATATAATTTATAAACAAACAAACGGTGAGTTCGTTTTCTTGAAAGCACTATGAGATTATTTCTTGTTGCATTATCTTCATCCGATTCTTCTTCCATTAACATATTTAATAATACTAATTCACGAGACATGATATAGCAATCACGTGTGTATTTCACTGCGAACTTAACAGCACTACATCGACGTCCAAGCCTACAATCTACGGCGCAGCGGTCGCGCGATAATGTCAACCGCGAGCTCGGGCAGGCACGCGAGGGCTCGCGCGGGCCCGCGATAGCTATTAATGTCAATTTTTAGTCGAAAAGGGCCAGCGCGATTTCAATTCTCGCCCCGCCACGCCCCGCCCTTTCCTCGCCAGTGGAAAACCACCTTGACGCCTCGTCGGTATTTTTACTGTATTCAAGGCCGGTGCGCTGGTACATTCCGCGCTCCCATTAGCCCTGTCCTTATAATATGTACGTCTATGTTTGTTCTAGTATAACTGCGATTTTAAAATCTTTTTATAGATTTTAAAATCAACGAATGGGACTAAACTATTAGCAAAGTAATATGTTAATCAGGTAAGCTATGTATCTGGGTCATTGTCAGTTCAGAAATAGTAGATTGTTAACCAAGGGTAGAAAGTGACCCATTGCACCCGAGATATTTCTGGCGCTCGAACGAAGTGAGAGCGCCAATAGTTCGAGGGTGAAATGGGTAATTTCACCCGAGTTAAACACTCTACTTTTCATTTCGACTGCGAGGAAAATAAAATACTACACGCACATGTCATGAGTGTGTTAAATTAATTTCCATGTCATTTTTAACCAATAATTAATAAAAGACACGGTATTTATATTTAATCTCGTGTTCCCGCTTTTTCTATTGCAAACTTTCATTATTACCTATTATTTTTAATAAAAAAAAAAACTATTTGACGAGGTAACCTTTTAACACCTATATCGGACCATCCCCGACATATACGTTCCTACCGCCAACATTAAAAAAAAAACAAATCCAATGGTTTCTATTTTGTTTTTTATCTAAATGTACGATTCTATCAATAAATCAGGAACAGAATTATATGTATGTATTATGAATATAGGTAATCAAATATAATGCATATTTATATTTATTAATTAGATGTAAATAAATTTAGCTTGCATATATCTAACTTATGGAGACATTTTTTCAATGGCCATTTACCACGGCCGACTAGATTGTACCTAATTGAGTTGGTCACGACGTGCATCTAGATGGCACTTATCTTTGACTCCGTGGCAATTAAAAAAAAATTACTTTCCACCCTAGGGATGGAAAAGCTATTTTCCACCCGGCTGTCTACTTATGAAAATTACACTTTCTGAACAGGAGAGATGAAAACAAAATTTGTCCCTTCGGTGGTTAAAAGGTAAGAGCTTGTATGAATCAAGGTTATGTTGCTATTACATCACATTATAGAAGAGGGAACGTTCTTTATTCTCACAGGCATTTAATTAGAGAATTAGGCCCTGCAATCCTTAATTTTGCAAATGTCCACCGGAAAGACGCACACCTAAATCTGACAATGACCCATCTGACTACAGTCTTTTAAATAATTGAAAAGCACAATAAAGCTATTATGTGTACTGTACGGAATAGACGTTCACAATGACAAAGCCGTTGTATCATCTTTAGAACCCAATCGTAGACGGGTCGAGCAGGGTTTGATTTCGCGACGTTTTCGTTCAACACGACTCGATCCATCCCATTTCCATTTCGAGATCAAATACTATTCCAGTTTTCGACGCTCTAGAGCAACAGGGTGATGCCGGGGTAATACTAATGTGTAATTTTACTACCCAACGTTTCGACTCTTTCTCAAATGTAGATACGAGAAAAAAAATAGTAATTTCCCAAAATAAATAAATAAAATAAATATTAAGGGACAATCTTACACAAATCGACCTAGTCCCAAACTAAGCAAAGCTTGTACTATGGGTACTAGATGAGATGACAATATACATAATATATAAATACATAATATAGATAACATCCATGTAAGCACAAATATTCGAGTTCATCACACAAATATTTGCCCCGGCCGGGATTCGAACCCAGGACCGTCGGCTCAGTAGGCAAGTGCTAACAAACTGACCCAACCGCGTCGTCAAATATCTATATAGGCATTTATTAGGGTTCCGTACCTCAAAAGGAAAAAACAGAATCCTTATAGGATCACTTTGTTGTCCGTCCGTCCGTCCGTCTGTCCAGATCCTTTATCTCGGGAACGCGTGGAGGTATCGAGTGGCGATTAAACCATATATACTTAAGTTTTCAGTCCCTTGAGGCTATATAAAAAATCAAACTTCTAAGTTAACGTAAAAAAGATACGGCTGTTTATGCCGCAAAAAACGTATATTTCGACACTCAAATGAAACAAAATTCATAGGGAATTTCCCGTTATGAAATTTGGCAAGTACCTAACACCGTCTTATACTACAAGTGTAGGATATCATAAAAATATAAGTAGTCTTTATTTAAAGTACGTAAAACAGTTTGCCAAACGGTAAAAATCTATGTGTCGCTGTAAAGTTTATCTTTTTGTTAGAGCAATATGCAGTTTATAGTTTACACGGAACCTTCGGTGCGCAAGTCTGATTCGCACTTGACCGGCTCTTTCACATAACTGTAACTAACATTATTGCAAAAACGTATATTCAGGTAAAAATGTGAAGAAAAATAAACTGCATTTAATTAGTATAGATTATCTAACTTATAGAAAATGAGTCTGAATTTTTAATGGGCAAAAATAATGTAAACTGTCCTGACGAATATTTAAAAGATATTTTAGATAAACTGTGGCAAGGAAAAAATAAAAAGCTGCAGTTTCTAGATCCTTATAGCAAGAACTATTGGAAAAATATAAAAAATAACAAAAAACTGCACCAAGCCTACCCATACACCAAAATTCTAATCGTAAGACTGAAATTTAACAAAAGATAGATGTCACTCCAATTTGACAGGGACTTTTGGTAGAGGTAATAATGTGTCCAGCAGTGACCGTCTTTCGGTCAATGTCGCTACTTATTGTGTGTCTGTTGATGGTCACTATTTCATTACAACTATTTAAACTAAGTACGAAGGTTGTAGGCTTACCGAAAAAAAAACAGCGTTATGTCGGTTTTATCAAATGTATGGGACTTGATACCAATTGCCATCATAACGCCATCTGTCGTTCGAAATATTGTTGTGCCTTCAATAACTCCATGAGAATCATGACACATTTTGCAAAATTTTTGATAATGATCAAACAAATCTAGAAAGGTATACTTTTCTTTCTTGTTGAATGAATTTGGGAGAATTTTTCAGTTACTAATATCATTGCAAATATCACGTGCACAAACATTTTATGCCGGTAAAAAATATGAAGTTAAACTTGACGCTATAGACACCCTGTACATCAAGCACCTGCGCCAACCCCGCCGGATCACGTACTTATTAATTCCACAGAATAGAAATTGGATTCCTTTATTGGAGCAACGATTATTCGATTTTCATTTCACATTCGCCTGCTCCTAATTTATTCGAGATATAATTGAAGTGTCGGGAAGGAATTAAGAACGGCTGAAGTGTATTTTAATTTGGAGGGGGATTTAAATAGTTAAAATATCCATGGAATTTATCTTAAGTAAATAAGGCTGAAATTTCGTCATGATACTTATATTGTTTGGCTCTTATCCTAATGATGAAAATAATGTAACAAAGTGAGTATACCTCCGTTTGCCAGGATTTCATTTAAAATTATTTCATTTGCTATAATAGTCATAGTCCATCACGTACACTGTTTAACAGTTTATTTTCAAATAAACAAATAAAAAAACATACAAATGATAAGTGGTAAGAGAGTTGATAAATACTAAATAAACTACTAATGCTAAATTAAAATAATAGTATTATAAAAAGAACACCCCCTCCAGCAGCTCTGCCTGTGGCATGGTCCCCATTACACTGGCGGCGTTACCTCTCTGAACTGCAAGGCTGATCCTTTGCGAGAGGTAAGCGCCAGCTTTTGGATCCCCCGTTGCGTCGACCAACCGCGACGACAGGGCCTTCAAGAAGCTTTTCATGTCGGCTGACCAAGGTCCTAAAGTTTCTACTGCCAGCGCCGCAAACACATGATCCTTTAAAAGGCATGAATATTTTCGGCGCTTCAGGATCTGGGCCTGGTCAGCCGCCGCACCAGCCTGTGTGTGAGTTACCTGGATGTGCGATGCGGCAAACGTGTCGACGCATGTCGCATCCCACACTAAGGTCTTTCCAAGCTTCCATGGCACCAACGTTGCTCCATCCGGACGCTTGCCGTCGTCTCTCGCCATCCCGATGGGTTCTAGGATGGCAGGCACAGAGGCAGTGGCAAGTGAACGGCGGAACAGATCGTTTAATGTGCCATGGCGGTACAAGCGGCCGGCACTTCTTGCGCAAGAAAGCCCATGACGTCCCAGTTGATCTACGCTCTTACCACAGGCGCACGTATGATCGACACATATTCTAGCTCCAAGTCTTAAACAAGTTGCTATCCTTAAGCAATTGGGATCTAGAACAGTGCCGATATTACGCGAGGGAAGGGCGTGCAGCCAGTGGCCAGACTCGCTCGCGGAAACGGCCAAGACACGAGCACGCTCCAAATCGTTCGGACTATTTTCTAATAGGGAAGCGTAGGTTGCCTTAAGCCTAGGGTTGTCCCATGCCTTTTGGGCAGCTCTTGTAATCGGGATGTCCGCACCAGGGCACGAGGCACACCAAGCGTCCCTGGCCTCCACCAAACTCGCTATCTCAACGTCAGGTAGCTGAGGGGAGTTAAGAATTACACTGATGAGAGATAACGAGCTATAAGCATAGGAAAGAAACGCCGGTAGTGCCACGCTAGACGAGGAGCGAACACCCAGACCACCGAGTCTTATGGGGAGAACCGCTTGATCCCATGATCTGCTGTCAAAATTAATATTTAAAATTTTTGAAAGTGTTGTTTGTAGACAGTCGTCTATAGATGACAAAATGGGCGGTAATTTCCAAACAGGACTGCTACGGAGCAAATACATAAATTTCGGTGTGAAAAGACAAAAACGGATGACAAAGAGAGCCATGTGGGGGTTAATTTCGAAAACGAGGTCAGAAATACTTTTGAAAAGGCCTAATTTGCAGTTGATAATGGGACTGATTGCGTCGTCGAAAATTGGTGAACCTAAAAGTGTCAGAGATGATTTTGTATGAACTGAAATATTTGGAACAACTGCATGAAAGTTCGTGAGAATTTCAATCTTCTTTTCAGGAGAAAGGTGTTCGGGTAAAAATATTTCACATTTGGTAAAATTTAGTGAAAGACTGATATCTGAGAATTTATTGATTATCAACTGCAAATCCTCGAGGACGGTCAAAGCGTCTCCGCCTAATGAGCCGTCGTCGAGATACCACAGATTAAAATTTGAATTTAGTTTTGTAATTATTGGGTGAATTGCCAAACTAAAAATAGCGGGTCCAAGCGGGTCTCCCTGTTGACAACCCACGCTTGAAAGGATTATTTTATCGCCAAAAAGTAATTTTGAAGGTGCCCCATAACATTGCCATAAATACCGGAAAGACTCTGGGAGTACATTTTGGACTTCTGCTAGAAGGGCACCACGATCAACCGAATTAAAAGCATTTTTGACGTCAATTTTAATAAAAACCTCGTAGTCCGGACGGTTTAAAAACGTGCGCGCTGCGTGTACCGCTGCCTCACAACCGCCCTTGACTCCGAAGCCCAGCTGTCGAGGCTTGAAAGTGTTTGTCAGCTTCTGGTGGAACTTACGACAGCAAAGCTTCGAAGCCAAGCGCCTTAAAGTGCTTCCAACGGCAATCGGGCGAATACCACCATCCTTCTTGGCCAGAGCTACCAGATTGGCACCGTAGAGTAGAGGAATGATTTCAGTGTTTACACGGCCTGCAAGCATGAGGTTTAAAAGCTTGGTTAGAGATTTCAGCAACGCCGTTCCTGCATCCCCTGTAGGCACTGAAATCAAGTCTTTAAGATGTTGCGGGGACAGACCGTCTAATCCACCGGCAGAGCCGTTGGGGAACGACCACAGGGCTTGCTGTACCGCGTCTTCGGTGACGGTGATACAGTCGTTGTTAGGCGTGGGGGGGATTGGTAGCTCAGCTGAGGTGGGAGGAAGTGGGTGTTTGTCCTTCAAAGCAGCATAGGTCTCAGCTGAGTGCACAGCCAAATCGTCACTAGAGAAGAGAAGGCGAGCAGCTCCACTCACATTTCCTTCGGAGATCTTGTTTTCTATTGCTGTTATTTTAGAGGCCAGGTATTGCCGGTAAATATGTTGAATTATGGGGGGGTCCGAAACTGTTAGGGTGTTGTTTTTTATTTGCGTACTTAATGAGTCCTTGCAGGTTTTATTTACATGAAGTACGGAAAAGGAAAATGTTAGCAAGCACTTCCACGCCTGTGAAGAATTCTCAGTGACGACCTTAGAGACGCACTCGGTGAGGCAACGGGCTACAGAAATGCGGGCTGCACGAGGTATTCTTTTTATAACGGGTCTGTTTGCCTTCAACAGTCCTAGTGTTTCCGCCAAAGGTGTTGCTGTCAGGTCCCTGGCAGATGAAGACTGTGCAGGTTGAGATGCGCTGGGCAGCGGGGGATCGACTACCATACGGGTGCCATGTTGGCGACCCGTATGGATAGCGAGCCCCCGCTGACCTTTATACTGTTTGTTGCCTCCGCAGATGGGACAAGACAGCAACTGTGATGGGTTTATAATGGGCTGTGAAGGCATAAACACTAAACAAATGATTTAAAAATTCAACTTACGGGCTAAACACGGTACAATCACAAAACATGTAAAAATGTAAACAAACAAAAAATATATACAATTTTCACGTAAAATGTCAAGCACTGTCACAGCTGCGACGTCATTTCGGCAAGGCGCAGCGAAGCCCCCGAGCGCAGAGAATGGCAGCACGGAGTATAAATAGCGGTCGGGCGGACTAGCGGCGTCTAACTTTTTAGAGCCTCGAAAAGCGCCCTTCGCACTCCCAGACCGGGAACGGCAGTATCAAACGGTACGCTAAACGATTTTTATGTTTTATATATTCTTGAAAACGTACGTACGCACTTCTTGGCGTGAGAAATTTATTCTTAAGCTGGGGTTTTACCTGACACACACAAAAATTAATAAAATATTATTTTAAAACGGACAAGCATGCCAGCTGTCATGTGTCATTTTTTACCTATATGTTTATCTATATAAATAGTTTGTAGCCCTGGTATTGGAAGTATTTCAGGAACTCTTAGCTCGATGGCTACACCAGTGGTGGTCTGCTCTGTGTCGCTTTGGGATGCTTTTAGTTTCAAGCGAGTTAGGGCGGCGGCGGGGACGGCGGCGGGAGGAGCCGGAGGCGTTACCGCTGGCGGCGACCCCCGCCTCCGGCACTTGCCGCCGGTCCCGGTAGCTCTGCATTTGCATCAGCCGCTTGTGACGCTGAGCAGGCGTCTCATTTTCCCGCCGCCGCGCCGCTGCCTCCGCTTTACGCCGCCGCTCCGCTTCATGCAGCTGCTCCCGGAGCTGCATTTCTGTGGTGCTTGTGGTAGTACTGAAATAATCCGGTCCGGTTTTCGTCGGGTCTGGTGTACCTTTGTTAATATTGACTATGGAGAAATAGTTCGTAAACATTATAAATTTTGATAATTTAAATTTTAAATGATATAAACCAAATGTGAACCCAAATTTTTTTTAACACGTTTTTTTTTACACGTACACTTACCATATTATAATTAAAATACAGAATTTTGTAAGTGAGTCATAATAATCTTTTACTATAATGAGTTAATGACCTATATGCATAGTATCAAATTTTATAAAGCTTACTTTACAGAATCATCTGATTCTATAACATTTGATGTCATAATAGGTATTTATTTAGCAGAAAAAATGGTCCAGAAGAAAGGACACTCACAAATAATTATTAAGAACTTAGAAAAATTACTGCAAAATGGAATTGGCTAGACCTCGGTCCCACGTGGTGCTTACTTAGTGTTATTTCAAAGCCGGAGGCGCGAAGGGAGAGCACCCCTGGTTGTTGATTTTTAATAATTGTGTTGTAAGGATCAGTTAGGTCGGGACAGTTTTCACTTTAAAAAACCTGTGCTCGCTGACTTTTTCGCGTTTTACTCTAAAAGTCACAATTTAGGCTTACGTTTTATTAAAGTCCCTTAACTTTGAAATTTTAACCAAACCGCGGCTTTTTACACTATTGGGGCCAAGCCAAGCATTGCTATGCAATGGGTCTTCGAATATATGGCTAGTTCTACAGACAAGGAAATAAAATTGAATAATTTTGGGCCAATCGCTTATTTCTATCTTCTTCTTATCTTTATGAGCCTATTATGTCCCACTGCTGGGCAAAGGCCTTCTTCTTCCATCTGTCGCGGTTTTGAGCTGTATCTGGCCAGTCCTTCGAAATAAAAGAAAGACATGTTATTATAACATCAGCTAGAGTGGCAGTGAGCTGGTGGTGCTTTATTTTGGTTTAATATTAACTTACGTCCAACTTCAAGGAAGTCTGTCACAAGGACAATTTGTATTAATTCTATGACAAGCATGTCATGTGTAATACGATTAAACTTAATATGTAGCCAGTACATATACGACCTCCAATACGCCCCCTTAATCTATTACACACTTCTGTACAGTACTTGTCTGTACTTGGCACATAAAATATTTTATATGATTAATACTTTTGGGTTTGACTGTACACCGCTATAGTCAGAAGTACAACACAAAAACAGAAGGAATCTAACAAAATTAACACATGCATAACCAAATAAATATGTAGAAAATTATTCTATTACAAGACGCTTAAAAACATACACAGAATATCAAAACATCACTAACTAACTAACAGTTCGCCCCTTTAATGGAATAATTTGA
This sequence comes from Apotomis capreana, assembly GCA_947623375.1. Classification (NCBI taxonomy): domain Eukaryota; kingdom Metazoa; phylum Arthropoda; class Insecta; order Lepidoptera; family Tortricidae; genus Apotomis; species Apotomis capreana. The sequence continues at coordinate 29,768,998 of OX392498.1, forward strand.
TAGGGATAAATCCTTCAAAAACGCATTAAGCTTCGGGCCATTAACACTTAAAAGTGTTCATGGACATCTTAACTAAAGTTAAGATGTCCGCTATCATCTTATCAGTTGACATGTACCTTATCTCAACTTTTTCAGTCAGTACACACTCACGAATAAAATGATATTTTATGTCTATGTGTTTCGTCCTATTATGCATCATTTTGTTAGTTGCAATTTTATGCGCCGACTGATTGTCATTGTAAATGACTACGGCCTTACTATCCACAGTTATCAAACTGTTCAGTAAACTACGTAAATAGAGCGCTTCTTTCGAAGTCTGACTCAGTCCTACATACTCTGCTTCTGTGGAGGATAAGGATACGGTTGCTTCTTTCCTGCTCTCCCACGAAACAATATTTTGTCCTAATTTATAAATTAGCCCCGTAAAAGATTTTTTATCAAGCGCCCCGCCCCAATCTGCATCAACGTAACCACGTAAGTCTGTATCTCCCGACTTGCGAAAAGTGAGACATAGGTTAGACGTACCTTTCAAATACCTTAAGACCCGTTTCGCACATTTGAAGTGTAACTCATCGTAGCACGAATTAAATTGAGAAAGTACACTAACTGCGTGTGCTATATCCGGTCGCGTATAGCAGGCTAAATAATTTAAACAACCTATCAAACTCTGACACGGCAGATTACAGTGGGAACTAGTTGATCTTTCTAGTTTCATTCCCACTTCCATTAAAAGAAAGACATGTTATAATAACATCAGCTAGTGGCAGTGAGCTGGTGGTGCTTTATTTTGGTTTAATATTAACTTACGTCCAACTTCAAGGAAGTCTGTCACAAGAACAAATTTGTATTAATTCTATGACAAGCATGTCATGTGTAATACGATTAAACTTAATATGTAGCCAGTACATATACGACCTCCAATACGAAAATGAGTCCAAGTCATCCCGCCATCGCCTACGGGGTCTGCCACGTCTCCGTTTCGAGTTGTGGGGCTTCCACTCTTTGGTTCTTTTGGGCCACAATTCGTCGTGACCAGCGACAGACGTGACCAGCCCAGTCCCACTTCAACTTGGCCGCCTTCCAAGCTACATCAACTATCCTGGGTTGTGAGCGCAGCGTGGTGTTCCGGATTCGATCCATTAGTTTTACACCTAATATGCTGCGCTCCATAGCTCGCTGGCAAACCCCGAGTTTGGACTTCTGACCCTCAGTCAAAGACCACGTCTGAGCACCGTAGGTGAGAACTGGAAGTATGCACATGTCCATGAGCCTACGTTTAAGTGACAGTAGTAGGTCACCTTTCATTAGATGTTTCATGGACCAATAGCTCCTCCAGGCGTTTCAGTCCGTCTTGCGTCCTCCTTTTCCTGACGCGTCTGGAAGGAGACTAATTGGCCCAAGTAGAGGTATTCATAGACATATGCAATAAGTTCTCAGTTTATCTCTACCCTACATTGTGTACTGTTGGTCATGACCTTGGTCTTCAACATATTCATTTCCAGTCCAACCTCGAGGCTTGCATTGCTAAGATCTTGTAGCATGTGGCGTAGCTCGGTTGCGGTTGAGGAGAATAGCACAATGTCGTCGGCAAAACGTAGATTGGTTAACCTCGTTTCTCCAACGACTAGTCCCTTGTCTCCCCAACGCGGCGCAAGTTTCTGAAAGACGTGATCTAATGTGCTGGTAAAAAGTTTTGGCGATAGCGGGTCTCCCTGTTTAACTCCTCTTTGTATTTCGAAGGATGGTCCGGATGATTGGAGTTTTATGGCGGCTGTGCTGCTTTTGTAAATAGCACTTATAAGGTGTATGTAACATGGGGCTATGTTTTGGTGGTATAATGCAGTGAAGATAGAATGGTGAGATATGCTGTCTGTACTGTGTGATGATAAGGCCTTTGAGTAATCGACGAAGGCTAAATATAGGGGGAGGTTATGTTCCTGGCATTTTTCGATGACTTGGTTTAAGGCGTGTAGATGGTCCGTGGTGGAAAGGCCGGGACGGAAGCCTGCTTGTTCTGGGGGTTGGTGGAGATCGAGTTGCCCTGAGATGCGGTTTTCTATTATTTTAATAAATATTTTGTAAAGATGGGAGACAAGGCTGATAGGGCGATAATTACCTATATCAGCCCTGTCACCCTTCTTCTACAGCAGGATAATATTAGAGTGGCACATTTTGTCTGGAAAGGTATTTGTCTCTATAATTTGGTTGAAGAATGTGTTTATGTACAGAATAAGTGTTGCTTGTCCAACTCTTAAAGCTTCGGTTGTAACACCATCCTCACCAGCCTAACTATTGTAATAAAATTACGATGAGGTATTCTAAAACTAAAAGATTCAGTCAAAATTTCAAAATGTTTATATTTATAAATTTGGAAGTTATAAGCATGTTTCAATTTACTGAAAATAAATTAATTTATTGTTTTTCGGAGATTCAAATTAAATACAATACTATAGAAGCGAGGGAGATCGGGGAGGTCTTGTGTTTGTTGTATGCATCTTGTTTGAATTATTCCCTAACTCTCAACCGTTAAGGACCATATTTTAGACCACTATAACTAAGTTTCGTATTTATTTATGCATGAAATAATATCACACCACATTAATTTCATTCTTCTATTCTTGACATCCGGAATTCGGACATATAAAAGCAATTTGGGCTAAGCCAAAACGCAGTTGCTTCGCTCGCCCAGTCAACTGCCAGAATCACCGGTTATAATCCTCCAATCTTGTTGAAATAAAAATCTTTTGAAATTTACGTAATATTAGACTGAAAAGAATTGTATTGATTAAATTTTCTACTCGGAATCCCATGGCGTTGCACCGTCTGGTTCAATCACTGATCATTAAAACTGTGTTTACATACTATAAATTTATTTTTATTATTTTATTATACGTGCCTCTAATTCACGTAACGGTTCGCTTGTGTTTAATTTCAGGCGTGCAGACGGTCTCATTATTGGAAGTCCTTTCATCAATATCCAATAAGTATTGATAGTTTTCCAAATCTTCCTCCAACCATTTGCTGTTTTATACAGTTTGTTATCACGTAATTTAATCCACTAACATTCTGGTGATATTCCCAGCATAAAAAAATATGGTATGGGTATATAAGGTATATTTACTTATTTATTTATCGTATGGCATGTATGAAGTCACTGGATTACATACAAAAATAAAATATAAATAAAAATATAAATATAAATAAAAATAATTTATAGTTAGAATTAAATAAATAATTTAATTTACTTGATGACACCATTTCTTTTTCAAGCAATCCTTTACGAAGAAAAATGTTTTGCCTGAGGTATTTATTTTAGAATTGGTGCAATTTGGCACAAAGCATTTTGATATGGGCAACATGTCGGCAAATTGAGTCCATAAATTGAATGCAAGGGTCAACGTTGATACAGAGAGGTCACCGAAAAACAGCATAGCACATATAAATAGATAAATAAGTTTAACTTAAAATGGATAACAACATTAACGACATTTGAGCTGCGTATGGATGGTTATCAGTGAAATAATAAAAATACATATATCAGAGTGCGCTAAATAGCGTTTTAGAAATTTTGTGCGCTTCTTAAAATACTTAATAATAAAAAAAACTACTTATTCTAATGAAGAATTATTGAAGTAGGTATCATAAAATAGCCTATTTCATCAAAAAATAAAATAAATAAATATCAGACAAACACACAAATCGACCGATACAGGGGATGGGGGGTTGGGCGTAATTTTTTTGGGACACCCCAATTTAGTTTTTATTTTTTTAGGGTTTACCCAAAGGGTAAAAACGGGACCCTATTACTGAGACTTCGCTGTCCGTCCGTCCGTCCGTCCGTCCATCCGTCCGTCCGTCCGTCTGTCACCAGGCTGTATCTCAAGAACGGTGATAGCTAGACACTTGAAATTTTCACAGATAATGTATTTCTATTGCCGCTATAACAACAAATGCTAAAAATAAAATAAAATAAATATTTAAGGGGAGCTCCCATACAACAAACTTGTTATAGATTATGTATATATATATATATATATATAGGTACGGAACCCTTCATGCGCGAGTCGGACTCGCACTTGCCCATTTTTTTTTTCTTTTGCGTTGTATCTTATTCGGTTCTTAAACATTTTTGAAGATTTTAATTATAGTAGGTACATTACTGCAGAGGCCGCGAAATAGGGGATTGTTGGCCGAGTAGTAATAGATGGCCGTGTGATAACGAGACCATCTAAAGATACGAGGCCGACAGTCCCTGTTCGCACCGAGGCTTGGATAGTGCTTTCTCAAATAAATCCAAGGAAATAATACAAATGTTCAACTTATATATTCATATATTTTTTACTTCTCTCGCTCTAAAGTTCGACTTTAGGCTGTGCGTAGGCGACATTAAGTAGCTTTTTATGCTCTAGAGCATAAAGTAAAATCGTCGTCGAAGACCAAGGCGATCGGTCCAACAGCCACACGAAAAAGGTTCTTAATAAACAGTAAAAAAAAAAAAAAAAACTTCATACAATAAAACCCGTTCCAGACCTTCCGATCCGATCCGATTTATCGGGAGAATAGAAAAAGATCGGATCGGAAGGTCTGGAACGGGTTTTAACTCTTTATTTTATTTCGTTTGTTAGTATTCTAAGACCAAGGCAAATATACCAACAGCCAAAGTACACAATAAAATTTCTTGAAATAAACTTGTAACTTTTATGTACTATCATTTATTACTTTTTAAACTATTACTTTAAATTTTAATTAAATTTGTTTTTAAGTAGGTATACATGATATGTGTATATATGTTATTTACATGATACAGTTTCATTTTCTCGCAATCGAAGTGAAAAGTAGAGTGTGCAACTCGTCCATAAAACGCATTTTACACTCGACTTTATATTCATCCTCGCTCGCAAGCTCGCTCGGATGGATAAACGTCTCATGTAAAATGATGCGTTTTATGCACTTGTCGTACAATCTACTATTTACTATTCCCGCCAACTTTTTACTTTTTTTTCGAATTTATTTTTTTAAGCTGTTCGGGTTAATGTTTTTGCCACCAAATGTTAAGATGATTCTATTTATAAAAAAAATACAACACCTTATTAATTAGATATTGTTATATTTTTTTACAATAAACGTGATTTGTTGTTTATTTTATTGAATATCTGTTTTAATCTAATTGAATAATCTAGTTATATATAAGATAATAAAACGTAAATAAACATGCAATTTTTTATTGGCAGTATGCCATAGATTATCGATAAAAGAAATTTAAACCCCACTGAAACAAAAGACAATATCTTTGTTGGCCACGGCCATAATGATGATGTTGTATGAAATTCCTTTATTGACCTCTGATTTGAAATTAGAACGAATCTTCAACAAGTGCTATACAAAGACATATTTTCGCGTTCTATTACCACGACCATAAGAACGACATTTCCTTGGATTGACGCCTTGAGACCTTATACATCTCAACGGAATTAAATTATTTTAATGTATACTGCATGTCGTGACGCCTAGAGACCGTAAAGCAAGGACTGGACCGTTACGGATTCGCTAAATTGAAAATTCATTGAAAACAAAATTATCTACTGTATTGAGTTTATTTATTAATATTTACATAAAATGCAATGTAAATTTTTACAATTCTAAACGTAAATAAACATGCAATTTTTTATTGGCAGTATGCCATAGATTATCGATAAAAGAAATTTAAACCCCACTGAAACAAAAGACAATATCTTTGTTGGCCACGGCCATAATGATGATGTTGTATGAAATTCCTTTATTGACCTCTGATTTGAAATTAGAACGAATCTTCAACAAGTGCTATACAAAGACATATTTTCGCGTTCTATTACCACGACCATAAGAACGACATTTCCTTGGATTGACGCCTTGAGACCTTATACATCTCAACGGAATTAAATTATTTTAATGTATACTGCATGTCGTGACGCCTAGAGACCGTAAGCAAGGACTGGACCGTTACGGATTCGCTAAATTGAAAATTCATTGAAAACAAAATTATCTACTGTATTGAGTTTATTTATTAATATTTACATAAAATGCAATGTAAATTTTTACAATTCACAAGTTTTTCTATGAATTTACTTTTTATTAGCATTGTCAATTTAATAGTAATCACCCAACTTCAAAAATAAAACACTTACAGCTGATGTGAGTATTTTTTCTTCAATTAAAGTTATTACCAGTAAGAGTTTTCTCTTCTTTATTTTTCTTATATACTTTTGTCATGTGATCAGCCGTTGTGACCTTATTTATAAACCTTCACTTTGAAACAAAAATGATCTATGAGAATATGCATTACCTATACATGTTTCACACTTCATTGCACTCCTTTACAGCAGTGTCAAATGAACGAAGAGATGGCGATGGTGTTACTAATATTGCTTGTTCTCACAGATGGCGCTTAGGTTACATATATAAATACCTTACAAAGATAAAAAATAGGTATATAAATCAAAACAGAAGATATTGAAAGCAGTACAGTGCGTCTCTGGTCGAAAGTTTAAAACGTTGGACCCGTAATCCAAAGATACCGGGTTCGACTTTTTGCATTGAACACGTATGTGCGCAATTTAGTATTTCTTCGCGCGTTGATCTTAAATAAATTATAAATATCAGACAACCTCACTCAAATCGATCTAGTCCCAAATTAAGCTCAAGAAGGCTTGTGTTATGGGTACTTACTAGACGACGATATACGAGTACATACTTATATACATAGAACAACCATGATCCAAGCACAAATACTTATTCTAGTTCATCACACAAATATTTGCCCTGGCCGGGATTCGAACCTGGGACCGCTGGCTCAGTTGCCTACTGATCGGTCTCTACAAACTGTGCCAACCGCGTCGTCTTTGTGTTGATGTTCGAAATAAAATATCTATAATATTTGTTCAGTAAATACACATTTTAAATCCTGTAACTGAGCTAAGTAAAGTACACCAATCCATATTATTCCGTTAACTACATAAAGTGACTTAGTCTAATAGCCTGTAAATGCACAAGCCAATAACGCTCTTAACTCCGTCGTCCCGAGACTTAGCCCTTTCGTGACCAATTCATTAAACTTGCCCACAACAGTTCGTATGCAAAATAAGCCGCTCTGTGCGCTCGACGCCGCGTAAGTTTTAATAGAGTGGCTTTGGTGACACGCTGTGGAAACTGAAGGATCGTTTTCTATTCAGTAAAATATGTTTAGAAACTCTGGTCATGTTTTCTGTGCAATGTCAAATATACTGGATAAGCGAGGCATCTTCAATATATATAATATTAGCTGTGCCCCGCGGTGTTACCCGCTCATCCCACGGGAACACTACATTTATTCGGGATGAAAAGTATCCTATGTCCTTCACCGGGACTGAAACCATCTATATACCAAATTTCATCTAAATCGGTTCAGCGGTTTAAGCGTGAAGAGGTAACAGACAGACAGACAGACACACTTTCGCATTTATAATATTAGTATGGATATGGATTTGTAAGTAAAGGTACATACATTTTTATGGTTTCCTGTATAATGAAAGGTTTAATAATAATAAATAAATAAATAAATATCGGACAACCTCACACAAATCGATCTAGTCGCAAATTAAGCTCAAGAAGGCTTGTGTTATGGATACTAGACGACGATATACGTACTTATATAGATAAATATATACTTACTTAACTACATAGAACAACCATGACCCAAGCACAAATATTCGAGTTCATCACACAAATATTTGCCCCGGCTGGGATTCGAACCCGGGACCGCCGGCTCAGTAGGTAGGTGTCTACAAACCGAGCCAAATGCGTCGTCAGAGGTTTGGGGACAAATATGTCTTACTGTTGTGTTTATACTTTCTATAGTGCCCCTCACATAAGCAGTAATGTGCTTGTAGACAATATTCAAGCTTTCGCGGTTGAAATAACCTCGAGTGTAGGTTGTATAAAATTTCTTAAAATGTAATAAATTAATAATATTAACTATCTATTATCCTGTCAACATTTAAAGAAAGGAACAAACCGCGGTTCATAATAATGAAAATAAAATATCCGAGATAGCCGACTGCGGGGACAAAATCCGCACTTTCATAAGACCGCGTCCATCACGAGGGATAAAAATAATACTTCATAATAATTTTCATCATCCTCCTTCTTCTAAGTCGGTTGGTGTGCGGACGCGCGTGTCGCGACTGCATAAACATTAGCCCGGGAGCTGGAACGAAATATTAACTGTAGCTACAGCTACACCCGACCAATAAAGAACATAAGTACTTAAGCTTCTATCGAAAAAATCGAAAAATGCTTCCGCGAACATCGTATTGAAGTATGAGCGGTGATAGCTCATTGTACAGAAGCGGCAGACAATGCTTATATTCTATATAAAGTATATACGCTCATAACTTAAAAGGAATGCACCAAATTGGACGATTCTTTTTTCATGTGCTCCTTATTTTCTCGTTTCGCTTCTTATTGAACCTTAAACATTTTCCGAAACTTTTACTATGAAAAGTGAGTGAAAGAAAGAGACAGATAGGGATACTAACATATAGACAGACATAGATAGATATAGTGCCATATAGAAAGAGATAGATAGTGTAGCGTATTTAACGCTACAGCATTAGAATAAAGAGAATGGATTTATCTTAGCTATTATTTAACAAGAAAAAGAAGTAAAAGTTATAATTAGTGCAAAGATAGTTCCTGTAGCTCCTGGACTCCTTGCTCTCCGTTGTTATCTCGGCCCCATTAATCTGGCTATGCGTGCGATATTTCTTACTAACAGATGTTTAACTCACTACAATGAGATATATTGTTTCCATCCCTCCAAGCGAGAAAAAATCTTACCATTGTGTAGGGATCTGCAACTAAGCAATAATAGTTACCCTAAATATAAATGTTTCTACCAACTATGGACCTCAATCTACCTGTTTTTCTGTGTCAGGTTGTTATATAAAGGACTTGTAATACGGAATTTTGCTATTGGAGCTGCATTAAGTGACATTGGCAAGTTGTCATTTAAAGTATAATCAAAAGTATCACCGTATTAGGTGGTTAACGTTGAATTTAGCAGAGAAAAAGAACATAGAAGGAATTATGTATTCTTATATTGGCAGTATAAATAATAGCGAGCTGCTAGCTAGATGGAGCGTTTTATAAAATGTAGAATGTCCGATATTTACTACGAAATTTAAATATTTTTATATAATGTGGTTTCTAAAGAACCAACACAAATATTCTCATACATACTTACGAGTAAGTTAGGACAGTAAAAGAAATGCCATTACTTCATAGATTATAAACATATTGCGTGAGTATATATTTAATTTCTAAATTATAGAGAATGTAAGTCCTGTAAAGTATTTTTCTCCAACTTGCTTGGAAATGTTCCCATTAATGTAGTAAAACTGGACCGCGAAATCGTTCGTTATATTTAGAAGGCGTTAATGAAAATTAAAAAAAAATATATTATTGGCCTTAGCCGGGAAATCAATATTATTTAAATAAGACGATTAAGTAAAAAACCCACCTTCCGTTTATGACGTCTCATACAAATGAGGGTAATCTTAATTTGGCCGGTTACTGCATTTTTACTTTTAATTTTTTTAAAGACTGATATTCACCAAACAGCCAATTGTCCAAAAATTTAAAAAATAAAAACTTTTATAAACTTTTTGATTGTTCTCTGCGTTTAGTTCTTGCACTGAACATTTTTTTGCTCTGCTACTGTCAATGTATTTGAAATGTCGACAAATTTCGAATAACGGACAAACAATTTAAATAATAATCTTATATGCGGTTAATTTATTTTCATGATTCTTAGTTATTTATTAGAGATTTCTCACGAAATTTTTAATTTTAATAATATGATGATATTTGATGAGAGAGTTGAAAATTAATAAGTGTACCAAACGTAAACAAATAAAAAATAAAACAGAAATGATTGTGTCCAAATCAATATAAAAGTTATTTTGAACTTATGATCTTCTCCGAACTTTGAGTATTTATTTAGACAGGAGATGCCATACATGGGCGACCCCCTCCGGCAAAATAATTGGTCAAATGGTCAAGCACGTTATATAAAACTACTTAAAGTCACTTCACTGTCATTTTGCATCATTCCGTGTCGCGTGACATTTCTCTTCAAAAATTGTGAATTGTGCAGTATTTTCGTGTAAAAGACGATCCAACACCTCAAATTCGCCACAAGATCGCGTTTCCTATCACAGGTAAGTGTTTTTATTAACTATTAAATGTGTATTGAAGTAAAATCTCCATTGAAAGAAAAAACCGTTGCGATACGTAAACGACAGAAAAATGTGTACGTCAAAACAGTGGTACGGGGGCGAGGGATGTGGCAAAATGAAAACAGCGACTCAACATTTGAATGAATCATTCATTCATTCGATCACTGCAGTTCGTTTAATAGTTAGTGTTTTATTATATACTTGCGGCCCTCCCGGCTTGGGTGCAAAGCTAATATATAATGCATGTATTATACATATTATAAACCTTCCACTTGAAACAACTCTATCTATAAAAAAAAACTGCATCGAAATCCGTTGCGTAGTTCTAAAGATCTAAGCATACATAGGGACAGACAGACAAACAGGCAGACAGCAAGAAGCGACTTTGTTCTATACTATGTAGTGATTCAATTTAATAATAAGTACCTATAGATGTATGTTATTTTTAAATCTTGTAAGCTGAATTAGAAATATTACCTTTCTCTAGACATACGATGTTGAAATTTAATATGAAAATGAAAATAATTGTTGGCTAAAAGTATATCTAGGTAAAAGGAACATTTAGTGCTGGGCTATGAGTATATGCGTTATACATATACTATTATTTATAGACTTTATTTCATATTCTTTCCATCTTCACTGCTTCCTCCTTATTTCCTTATTCTTCTTTTCTTTTATAGAATGAGAAATGAGGATATGCCGCAGAAGAACCAAGGTAACCGGCATAGCTCACAGGACTGCACGATTGAAGTGGCTATGAGCAAGCCATGTAGCCCGGAGAATCGATGGCCGTTAGGTCAGCAAAGTGCTAGAGTGGCGACCACGTATAAGAAAGCGCAGCGTAGCGAGCGTTGTGACGATTCTTGGGGAGGCCTATGTTCAGCAGTTGACGTCTGTGGCTGATAGATAGACGAATATATTTACTTAATTATATCTTTTTTATTTTATTTTTATATCTGGTAATTGTAATTAATTAGTAACAATTTGTTTTATTGTTTTCTCTTTACTCATTCTTTACTCGTATCTTTAAATCACTTTATATGTGGTTTCATATAATCACCTTTATAAAATAAATTAGTTAAAAAAAACAATAAAATCAAATAAAGCATAAGAAATTATTTAAGCAACTGCAAGAAGAGTTACTAGTAAGTTGCTGGGTTTTAGATGGGCGTACGTTCTTTTCTTGAAGGTTATATTCACTGACATCTAAACTACAAGCACGTTGGACTAAATATTCCATAGGGAATGACAGTTGTTTTCAGTGCCCATTCAAAGCATCCTGCGTGAACGTCTACTAAAATTGCCAATTCATGCAAACGGTTCTTTGATCTGTGACGATCTGTGAATCTCTAATATTAGATCCATGGACGCTCACACAACTTGCACATAGCTATCAGCGCCAAAATGGCAAAAATGAAGTGGTTTCATTTTAGCAACGACAATATGAAGTCGAGTGTACTTCTTTTAGAAGTCAGTGATTGTTTAAACCCGAAACAACCGCAGGCGAAAGTTTTATTTCACAGTTTAGTTATGCGAGAGTGTTAAGGACACAATAAATATAGACAGATATACATAGAAACAAATATATTTATTGGATAACATCTTCAATATACTTACACAATTTACACTTTTCAAATTTCATAATAAATAGTACCTATAAGACAAATCAGTTCATTCATTCAAATGATTTGACTCATTCTTCAGATGTGTCCCATCACTATGTTGTTCGTATGTATGCTGCACAGTTACGTGAAAACTGTATTTGTGTGCATGTCATTTTTGATGTGTTGAATTTTGCTGTAGTGTGCGTTTATCGCAACAGCAAAATTTGTGTCTGTTGAGTTATTCGTCTTTTGGTGGTGTGCTGTACGTGTTTACCTCGCCCCCCCGCTAAAATTGGCGAAAAAATTTGTTCGAAGAGTTTACGTTATGACACCTCCATTGTCTATAAATACTCAAAGTCTCCGAATGATAAATATGGTATAGTTTCTAAAAAAAAACAGTGTGTTTAGAAGTTGTTAATTTAACTAAAAATTATAATTACCTATGTGCATATTTTTTGTTATTGTGTTTTCATATATATTTCATTCTTATTCATATATTTTGTTTTAAATCAAACATATGATTCGGACCCGAAATTTTATTCCTATTCCTAAAAAAAAAAATAAGTACCAAATGAACTTCATGGTACTGATATATTAAATTAAAATGTAGATTGGTGATTATTTGCAAGCATATTTGGAGAAAAGCACTATACAAGCCTCGGTGGGAATGTCAGTTCGCAGATTCGTATTATTGAAGGACTCGGCTACGCCTCGTCCTTCAAAATCATACTCATCCACGAACTGACTTTTCCCGGCCTCGGCAGTAATATACTATTTCTCAAACATGCAATGAAATATTGTCTTTACGTTCCTTATAATAGGCTCGGAAGTATCGCTTTTTGGGCGCAACAACTCGAGAGGACTGTAAAGGGATTTTATACTGCTTTACAGGCCTAGGCCAGCAAAGTAACTTTTTTATGGTTTCAACAACAAGGTCATTCACACAGCTGGCTGGTATGACAAAAAGCAGGTTGGTTGTTAGACTAAAATGTCCTATTTGTCAATTAATAAATGTTGTTCTTTGAAGTATATTTTTTTATTTCATTGTATGTTTGAAAAAAGCACTATACATGCCTCGTCGTTAAAACGGATTCCCGGCCTCGTATCACTATCCGGCCTCGCTTGCACGCTCGCTCGGCCGTATATACCTACTTGGCCGGAAATCCGCATTTTCCCGGCCTCTGATGTAATGTACTATAATTAAAACACTACTAAAAATGTTTATGCTTAAAAAATCCCAAGTTAAAAAATGTTAATCGATTTAACATTTCTTATAGGCATCTAATCCGGTAGATGATAAATTTGAGTTGTCAATCTGTCATCCGTGATCGGAAATGGAATCACGACCATTAGTCGCAAAACTTCCACTGGGGATTGACGGGTAAGATTAATAAGGCCCGCAGGTCATCTATGGGGACTAATTATAGGGAAGTAAAGTATGACACCTCGAAAAATAATTAGTAGTTAAAGGTGTTTTTTTATTAATCGAATGAGATATTTATATTATGTTAACGCTTTTGGTACCTGCTAATTAGAATACTAATATATATATTTTTTATAATGACCTATAATCCTTATTGTATGAATCTCCCGTGGTAGAAAATGTAATCAATCCTTAATCCTTATCGAATGGTTTGGGGAACGGTACAGAACTGCGTTGTAACTGTAAGTAATAATAATAATAAAAATGCGAAGGGATGTGACGACCCCTTCGCCCGCTGGTTTTAACAGTGCAGTCAGTCACTGCAGGGCACCGTATGGCGAACTGTTGGGGGGTAGCGACCCCACGTACCTGAGTGCTCCTGTGGGCCTGACAGGGAGTGATTGGTCGGGGCCTCCGCTTCTGTCTTGCCTCAACCGTCCGGCCAGAGTGGAGTAGCGAGAGTTCCGGCTCGGGCGTGGATATGGAAACGTAAGGGGTTAGTTGGCTTCGGTTTAAAGCCCAGTATTACACCTCTCCGCCCTTAGCCGTCCGCACCGATATTGCCCTTAGGCCACTCTATGTGTCGCTATTTATGGGGGCCCATCTAGCGGGAGGCGAGTCATCGTCCACCAGTGCCTTTTACACATGAGACTTTTTTCCTGGTAGACGCCCGATTGTCTGAATCTATAGCCCATTTAGTCAGTCCTCCATTTCATCCCCATAGCCCAATTTGTATTTAGATTCCATAGATCCATCAACAGTTCTTGCACCTAGCGGGCTCTGTCTCTGTGTGCGTTCCATGACACGGATAGGGATAGCATCCGCTCGATGTACACCTTACTTCCATTGAATTGGTTAAAGAGCCTCTACGCGTTGGCTTCGGCTCAGTGCACACTTCCCAAAGATCCGGGACACTATTGTCCCGTGAGCGGGTGCAACATACAGGAAAATAATAATAAATTGTCCCGTGAGCGGCACAGGAGGAATGCGGCCAGTTAAGCAAATGGCGAGACGCTCTCTTCACGTCCTTCTGACTAGCAGAAGGCGTAGGAGATGAGCTGCGAGGAAGAAAACTTCCTTAAAAAATCACCCGTAGTGGAGAAGAGGGCGGTGGTTGACTCAGGTCAGCTGCCGGCCAACTCGTAACCCGGCCTAGGTATGCGAAGAGCTTTATGTGTTAAATCAATGGTATTTTAACGACAGCAGTTTAATTTAATTTTGGAGGTAAGTGACTGACGAGGATCTTTTTTGTATAACCCAATAAAAGTAAGTCTATCTAAATCTAAATCTAAACTAAGCCTAAAAATGGCCCCCGTGGCATTGTACCAAAGACGCTGGCAGCATTACTTCGCTGTATTGCTATGCTAAGACGCTGAGCGTGAAAACTGCCCTTTGGTCACCAGTGGTTTCGACGAGCCGTTTAGCAGGCTCTTTAATTAGCTTCTAAGTTCATAAGTAAGTAACAATTTTTTGGTATCGTTGTGTCTCAGTATTGTCCTACTTCTGCTTAAATAGTATTCGTTAATATTTTCTTATTCGTGTACACAGGCAATGGATAAAGTATTCAAAATTAATGTGATGTCGGAATAATGCGACATCACATTAATTTTGAATACTTTATATATATCTTGCCTGCGGCCGCTTGGTGCGGACGTGTGGGTCTTGCAGTCAAATCTATATTAATTTATTCTAAAACTTAAATTGTGATTGGCGGAAACGTGTAAACTCGATTCCTTGTTCCTCCTGTGCATCTGTTATGCGTTGCTCCTCCTTGTGGGCGGTCCTAGAAAGAGACGTCAACTTTTTGGAAGTTTCGCCGGAATCGAACCCGAGGTGCGTGATTGCGAAGCCACTGTCGTCGCCGCCGAGCCAAGGTATTGTTCTGCGCCAGCGGCGAAATTAAGTACTGCAACGCACAGTGCGCGCTGACGTCACTGCAACCGCGAGCATCGGCTACGCCAGCGGCGCTACGGGGTGCTACGAAGTGCTACGGGAGTGACGTCATCCTCGAACGTTGCGGCATCGGCTACGCCGATCACTACGCAGCGGTGTGCCAATCTAAGCCCCATTTGAAGCGGATCAGAAGGTAGCCTTTGTGGTAACAGCAATGTCGGCAATGCAGCGAGGCGATAGTGCGGAGATGTACTGCCACGGCTGCGCGCGGGATCTAGAGGTCGGCGAGGGATATATTCAGTGTATGGTGGCGTCGTGCGGTAAGCTATACCACACACTATGCATTAATAAGACTCCTACTGCCGAGGAACGAGACGCTTGGATGTGCCCGGAGTGCAGGATCACATTTAAAAAAGCAGGAGCTAATTGTGGAACTCCAGTCGGTACGCCACTAACGACCAAGAACATTTGCATCAGAAGTAAAAGCGGAACGCCTGATGCACCTGGGCAAAGTGTGCAGACGTCGACAGCGGGGGAAGCTGGGTTCAGGGCCATCAGAGACAAAAGCGGAAAGCCCGTACCACTGGCACGAAACGCTCAAACGTCGGCAACGGGTGGTGCCGGGTCCACGGCCGTCAGGAACAAAGGCGGAGCGCCAGTATCGCGGCTACCAAACACTCAAAAGTCGTCAACGGGTGGAGCGGGGGCCTTGGCCGTCAGGGACGAAAGCGGAACATCAGTACCACGGCCACTAAACACGCAAACGTCGTCAGCAGGTGAGGCTGGGTCCATGTCCGTCAGGAATAAAAGCGGAGCACCAGTAACACAGACACAAGGCATTCAAACATCGTCGCCGGGTGTAGCTGAGTCTATGGCCGACAGGGATCAAAGCGGATCGCGGGTAACACAGACACAAAGCACTCAAACGTCGCCGACGAGTGAAACTGGTTCTGTGGCCTTTGAGATAAGCGCTATTCGTGACCAAATGAGCATGTTGTCGGAGCAGCTGGCTGATGCCCTTGCTGCTGTCGCGCAATACCATACTGCGCTCACGGACTGCTCTTCTAAGCTTGAAATGGTTAGCGAGCGGCTACAGCAACTTGAACTGAGGTCGGCAAACGACTGTCGCTATGAGAAACCGAGTGCAGCGCCGCCTTCCGCCGATGGATCAGAGCCGAAATCAAGACGAAAACGCAAGACGCGGAATAGAAAGAAATCTGCGTCAGTGCCGGAGGGAAATGTCAACGAAACTGCGGCAGCAGGAGCGGAGGCTCATGACAAAACTGGGGGTGCAGCTTCATCTTCGCAGGAATCGAGTGGCGACAGTCTGGTACGCGGTGGTGATC
Organism: Apotomis capreana; assembly: GCA_947623375.1. NCBI lineage: Eukaryota > Metazoa > Arthropoda > Insecta > Lepidoptera > Tortricidae > Apotomis > Apotomis capreana. The sequence continues at coordinate 29,785,517 of OX392498.1, forward strand.
TTCCTACGGACGAAGAAACGAACACTGCATTCGTTGACCGTGACCAGGGTAAGGAAGGTACTATTCCAAAGGAGCGTTTCTCTTCACTGCGGTGCACAGCTGGGCCTGAAGTTACGTCGCTTAAGGCAGTTGAATCCCTGAAGTACATACACCTTTGGAACATGGTGTCAGGCGCTGACGAAATACGTGCGTATCTGGCGGCAATGTGGCCTGAAAGAACTTGCATAGTCGTTGAGCTCAAACCGAAGGGGTCTTACAAGTCATACAAAATCGGCGTCCCGGGCGAGCTGTATGACAAATGTGTATCCGCGGAGATCTGGCCTGAGAATGCCCGAGTAAAGGCATGGTTTTTTCGAGGGCGGCGAAGTAACGGCACATATCCAGAAAAGCCCAAGTCCCAAGACAAAAGTAGGACCGATCTTACACATGGTATACCAAAATGTCAGGGGCTTGAACACGAGGCTGCACTACTTCAAGCAAAACCTGCTAGCTCTTGATTGTGATGTCGTCGCGGTAACGGAGACTTGGCTTACCGAGGCCGTTAACGATACTGAGTTGGCGTGCGGTGGGTGGAGCGTGCTGCGCCGGGACCGTGCTACCGGCGCGCGCGGCGGTGGCGTGCTCTTCGCGGCGCGCCCTGGCATCGAGCTGCAACGCCGTGCCGATTTAGAGACGCCGAACGGCGAGGACTTATGGGTCACATTCACGGTGGGCCAAGTGGTATTCCATGCATGCGTCGTGTACATCCCTCCCAGGGCCTCGGAGGAAACTTATATGCGGTGGTTTCGTAAAGTGGAGTCGGTGATTGACACTCTTAGAGATGTGGTGTTAGTAATCGGCGACTTGAATATAAACCCGATGTATGTGTCCCAGAGTATCCTTAGCTATTATTGTTATTTTTTAAATATTTGTGGTTTGAATGAGATGAACGAAATAATGAATGTACGTGGGAGTAAGCTAGATGTTGTGTTGATGTCGGAGCGCATCACTGGCGCCGTGGTTTCAGAGATAACGAGAGAGGGACTGGTTCCTAGATCTGACATGTACCATCCCCCGTTGGAGATTTCGGTTCCGGTGAGAAACTGTGCGCGTCCTTCAGCTGCGGAGCGTCTAGATCCCAGCAATGTGGATATGCGTCGGGACTGGAACTTTACTAAAGGTAATTTTGAGCTTATGTACAAATTAGTCTCTGAAACAACTTGGCAGGAAGTTCTCAGTGCTGGCGATGTCGACATCGCTGCGGACACATTCTACAATATTTTGTATGGGATTTTTGACCTCTGCGTACCTAAACGGATGCGACCAACCGGCTCAAGTAGACGGTATCCTGTGTGGTTCACGGCTGACCTCATCTATGACATCCAACAAAAGAGTAATCTGCATCGCGAATGGAAGGCTACACGGGATTCAGATGTCTACAAAAAGTTTGCAACATTGAGGTCTAAAGTAAAGGGACGTTTAGTGTCTGCTTATGATAGCTACATTGAGAAAATCCAAAGCACAGTTAAAGCCAATCCCCGCGCTTTCTGGCAGCACGTTGGTAGTCTACGGACAAATGATGGCTTTGTTTCTCGAGTGAAGCTTAAAGATAAAGAATTTGTAGGTAGGGACGTGGCGGGCGCTTTTGCTAGCTATTTCTCGGATGTTTTCCTACCTGACATTCCGCTTCTTGATCCGAGCTTGTTAAATAATTCCAATACGAAACCTAGCGCCAACTTCATTGATATAAAATCAATTACATTGCAGGAAGTCGAAGCGGGGATAAAACGCCTAAAGGCTAATAGCTCCGTTGGACCCGATAACTTGCCAGCGTATATAGTAACGGGTTGTATGGATTTCCTAACGACCCCAATACTGTATATTTTTAACCTGGCCATCTCTTCTGGGTCATATCCTCGAAGTTGGAAGTTGTCTAGAGTCAAACCGATCCCGAAGGCAGGTGACACTTCCGCTGTAGAGAATTATAGGCCCATAGCCGTTCTTCCTACTCTTGGTAAGCTATTTGAGGCTATACTTCACCGGACTTTGTCCTCACAGGTTCGGCCCTTCTTGTGCGATGCGCAGCATGGCTTTCGTCCTAGTCGATCGGTCAACACAAATCTGTTGATATTAACGGACAATATTGCTGTTCATCTCGATAGAGGTATCCAGGTCGATGTGCTCTATTTTGATTTCACGAAGGCTTTCGATCGAGTGGATAACGATGTGTTGCTTAGCAAACTTGACAAAATTGGTTTCTCTGCCAAACTGCTAACCTTTTTCGCCAGCTATCTGCGCGATCGACAGCAGTTCGTCCGACATGGTTGTTTTGTCTCGGCTCCTTACCACACCCGATCTGGTGTTAGCCAAGGCTCCATACTAGGGCCCTTGTTATTCGGGATCATGATTAACGATCTCCAATCGGTTCTTCGGGCGGCTCAATGTCTCTTGTATGCCGATGATCTCAAGTTGATATATGGAGTGGAGCAGATGGCTGATTGCAAGACATTACAAGGGGACATCGACTTAGTGTTTCGGTGGAGTCTCGAGAACAAACTTCTTTTTAACCCTGCCAAGTGCTGTGTGTGTTCATTTGGCCGCTCTCTCGATCCCATATATGCTCAATATATGTTGGGGACAGAGCCGATAAATCGTGTCTTCTCCGTCAAAGATCTGGGTGTAGTGTTTGACACGCGGCTCACTTTTCACGAGCATATTTCTTCTCTTGCCACTAGCTGCTTTCGGAGACTGGGTTTTGTGATCCGAAACCTTCGCCACTTTCATGATCCGGTGGCCATAAAAATGGTTTACAATGCCTTAGTAAGGAGTAAGCTGGAGACTTCGTCGATCATATGGAACCCCTATGAATCGACGTATGCCTTACTCCTTGAGAAGGTTCAGAAAGCGTTCTTAAGGTTCCTTTATAAAAAAACATCCGGATTTTATCCGTATCTGTACCCAACAAAGTACCTTCTCGGCTCCCTCGGGTACAACTCCTTGGAGGTCAGGCGGAATTGTCATCTGATGATCTCGGCATGTCAGGCCTTGCGTGGTGAGTCGGACTGTCCCGAGGTTGTGGAGCGTCTGGTGCGACTGTATGTCCCGGATGTCCCGAGGATAGCCCTGAGACCTCGACAGCGCGACTTGTTGGCTGTGCCGTCGTCGAGGACCGTGTCGCTCAGGAATTCGCCGTTGCCCCGCGCCCTCTCACTTCTCAATGCGCTCCTGACATCGACACCCGAGTGTGACTTGTTTGCGTGGCGATGGGCGGCAGTGTGTAGTGAATGCCTGAGATTCTGTGAGGCGATGGATACTAGGTGCTCTACTGTTCCAAATTAAGCTGTTTGTTTATCTATTATTGTGAACCTTTTATTGTTAATTTAAGTTTTGTGACGCATAGGTTTATAACTGTAATGTCATAAAATGTTTTTATAAATAAATATAAATATAAATATAAATGCACCCCTAAATACCCATAAAACTACTCAGGAGCTTGGAAATATCCAAAAGACCTATTTGCAAAATCAATAAATAAAATTATATAAGTATGTATAGGTTGCGAGACTAGGCCACATAATATAAAAGCATTCTTAAAGTAAGGCTCTCTTACTTAAAGGTGTTTAAAGGTTAAAAATTTAATAAAAATCATCCAAATTCTTCCCGTTCTAAGCCAAAGTCTCCTACAAAACTTTCACAATTAAGGCTTGTAGCTGGTTTGGGCTTTAACGTGGGTTTTATTAAATTTTATTCGCAATATTTTGCTTGCGTATTTTTCTCGTCAAACTTTGGCGGTAAACAATAAACAGTTTTAATTAATTTGACTTTCTTCGTGCACGAGTACTGATTAAGAAAAAAACCTATGTTGCCTATCGCTACGTTAAACTACGGAGTGTTGAGGAATGGACAGCATTAAACACACTATTTCACTCGTAAATATTTGTTAAGTATTAACTTATATGGAAGAAAACTGGTTTTATTTTAATAGTTCTATTAAGAACTATTAAAATAAAACCAGTTTTCTCCAACTTGCTTGGAAATGTTCCCATTAATGTAGTAAAACTGGACCGCGAAATCGTTCGTTATTTTTATAAGGCGTTAATACAAATAAAAATAAAAAATATTTCTCGGCCGGGAAATCAATATTATTTAAATAAGACGATTAAGTTAAAAACACACCTTCCGTTTATGACGTCTCATACAAATGAGGGTACTCTTAATTTAGCCGGTTACTGCATTTTTACTTTGAATTTTTTCAAAGACTGATAAATCATACAGCCAATTATCCACTAAAAAAAAAAAAAACCTAGTATAAACTTTTTCATTGTTTTCTGCGTTTAGTTCTTGCACTGAACATTTTTCTGCTCTGCTACTGTGAATGTATTTTAAATGTCGACAAATTTCGAATAACGGACAAACAATTTAAATATTAATCTTATAATGCGGTTATTTTATTTTCATGATTCTTAGTTAGTTATTAGAGATTTCTCACGAAAGTTTTAATTTTAATTAATATGATGGTATTTAATGAGTGATTTGAAAATTATAAGTGTACCAAACGTAAACAAATATAAAATAAAACAGAAATGATTGTGTCCAAATCAATATAAAAGTTATTTTGAACTTATGATCTTCTCCGATTTATAAATATGATGGTATGGTTTCTAAAAAAATCAGAGCGTTTAGAAGTTGTTGATTTAACTAAAATTAATAATTATGTGCTTATTTTTATTATTGAGTTTTCATATAATTTTAATTCTTATTAATATATTTTGTTTTAAATCAAACATGTAATTAGGACCCGAATTTTTATTCCAATTCCAAAAAAAAAAAAAACCAAATAAGTTCATGACACTGATATATTGAATTAAAAACCGGCCAAGAGCATGTCGGGCCACGCTCAGTGTAGGGTTCCGTAGTTGCTTATGCTTCACAATAGACTTAAGTTACGAGACAGATTTCAAGCTCTATAAAAAGGTCGGAAACGCCAAAGTAACTGTAATTACTTATTACCTTCTGGAAGTCAACTTACGTCCTTTTAAGAAAATTATGAAATTTTGCGATAACTCAAAAACGGCTCAACCGATTTTGTTCAATATAGTTTTCATTGAAAGTACTTATAAGGCCTCATGTTCGTGAATTTTTCCATAATTTTTTGACCCGTGGTTGAAAAGTAAGAGGGGGGGGACGCTATTTTTTTTATTTTCGGAGCGAATATTTACAAAACTGCGTACTTTATCAAAAAATAATGTTTGGAGACCCCTATTATTTTCAAAAGACCTATTCAACGACACTCCATACACTAGTGTTGAAACGAAAAAAAAAATTCACCCCCACTTTAGGTGTTCGAGACGTACCTGAAAAAAAATATTTTTTTTAGTTTTTATTTTACCGTTTTGTCGGCGTGATACATACCCATACTCATATCAAATTTCAGCTTTCTAGTACTAATGATCACGGAGCTAAGCCGCGGACGGACAGACGGACAGACGGACAGACGGACAGACGGACATGGCGAAACTATAAGGGTTCCTACTTCCCTAGTTGACTACGGAACCCTAAAAATGAGAAATAATAAATCCGACCACAGTTTTTTTTTTGGCCACATGGTCGAACTTCTCATTTAATAACCAAGCATCGGGAAAATGAGATAGCCTCTAATAAACTAATTCATCTTTACAACGCTAACAAAAAATGTTAAAGAAAGCGTCAAGTCAAAATCAAAAATTATTTTTACTTTTCCTTCTGATTTATACAATGCCAACTAATTTACTAACTCGGCCACGGAATTTGCAACTCATCATCATTTTACGTTACAGCTTCAATACAAGCTCCTCAAAAATTATATATTCGAGCTTCAATAGACAACATCATATATTATAACTTAACATGTAAAATAATACTTCATATTATTTTATCGTGAAAATAGCCACTGTACGATTTGGCGCGAGTGCGCGACATGACAGCAACCGGCCATTTGCATCAATCAGAGAGCGCCATTCGATTCTTGTACCGCTACCGACCCGCCCGTGTTTGTTTACTGTCATTCGTGCGTTCATATTGCAATAGGTTAGGTTAGGTTAAACATTAATTATAATATCGAGTTTAAACATTACATATTTGATAACGGCACAAGGCAGGTCCGACTTGGCTTACAAAAAAAAAAAGGTTAGGTACGACAACGAGCGAAGCGAGGAGTGTTAGGTTGCACTGCAACCCTAACATAATGATAAGGTTTTAAAATTGTCTAACATAACATAATAATATGGATCGTAAATTAGTCTGAAATAAATGTTTTTTTTTTATTATTATTTAACCTAAAATGAGATTTAAGTATTTTATTTTGTTCTCTCCTCAATAGTTCATATGTTATAATAATGGCTTTAATATACTATTTGATGACAATTTTAGGTAAATTCTACGAGCGATTAATGTAAGATGACTTACATTTTAAACATATAATAAATTATACAATTAGAACCTAATAGAATTACTATTTTGGTGTAATATATTAATATTTTAGAAGTTTGCTATTTGAATGCATGCCTCAAATTTAGATGCTAAAAAATAACCACCATGCTAAGTTACAATTATAGAAGCTTACAAATAAGATAACTAGTGGCTGAGATATTATTATTCCGACGCGCGTTGGTTGTGGCCGACTTAGTAATTTAGAAGGTAACTTATATTTTCTGAGGCGAATAATGCTATTAAAAAGAAGCTTGTTTAAATAGTACCCATTAAAAATTTAGACTGGTGATTATTTCCAAGCATATTTGGAGAAAAGCACTATACAAGCCTCGGCGGGAGTGTCAGTTCGCAGATTCGTATTATTGAAGGACTCGGCTACGCCTCGTCCTTCAAAATTATACTCATCTACGAACTGACTTTTCCCTGCCTCGGCAATAATGTACTATAAACGGATTATATTGCGAGTAGGTATTTGATATTTAAGCCTTCCTGGCGTTTCCGCAACTATTTTAGTTCAGTTAGTTAGTTTTTAGGGTTCCGTACCCAAAGGGTAAAAACGGGACCCTATTACTGAGACTTCGCCGTCCGTCCGTCCGTCCGTCCGTCCGTCCGTCCGTCCGTCCGTCTGTCACCAGGCTGTATCTCAACAACGGTGATAGCTAGACAGTTGAAATTAGTATTAGTAAAAACGGGACCCTATTACTGAGACTTCGCCGTCCGTCCGTCCGTCCGTCCGTCCGTCTGTCACCAGGCTGTATCTCAACAACGGTGATAGCTAGACAGTTGAAATTTTCACAGATGATGTATTTCTATTGCCGCTATAACAACAAATACTAAAAATAAAATAAAATAAATATTTAAGGGGGGCTCCCATACAACAAACTTGTTATAGAATATATATATGTATAGGTACGGAACCCTACATGCGCGAGTCGGGCTCGCACTTGCCTAATTTTTTGTTATTATATGAGGTGTGTTTACATAATGAATGTCGCTCGTTCTCTAGTTATCGTAATCGCTCCCAAATTCACTTGCAGGCTATTCGATGCTCAAACAGAGCAGATTACCGTTAATGAGTCGTTAACATTATAGCCCTTAACTAAGTACATGTTTTTCAAAAACATTTCACAGACTGAAACTCATTGACCTGAAACAAAACATGTACATGCAGCTACGAAAGGTTGCCATGTTACTTAATGGTCGCCAAGTAGTACGGAAATTTGTACAAGTAGACGAAGATTAAGCTACGAATATATTATGTTACCTGCTTGGCATTGTACCGTAGATCAGCAACAGCTCAGGTTGAAAAATAAATATGTACAACAATCAATCAATATTTTATAATCATTTTAAGTAATTCGTTATTACTTACACATAACATTAATGGGTTATTACTTGTGTTACTATTTAGTATGAGTGACACGTACGCGTACCTCTCGTCCCCAGCTTATCGAGTCATGGGATGTACCCTGCTCGGTGAGGCGTAGTAAACTGGGATTTATTCGTACCACCACATTTTCTTTTTAACTTGCTCTGTAAACGGCCCGGCTAATGTAATGGCTCTGTATATCCTTGTTGAAGGGAGGGCAGAGCCGTTAATACTGTTCGCGTTTAAACGAGACGTATTGGCTTTTCTCGGACCCTATATCTATTAAGTCAGGTACAAAGCCACGCTGAAAAAGGAATTGTGTAAAATAAAAACCAGCCCAGAAGTTAGTCTTACTAGGGAGAACGAACTTTCTAATGTTTGTTTTTTACTCCTGTGCTTCTCCACTCTACCTTATCTTATAAATAGTTATTTGTTATGCAAGGCTGCAAAGTTGTTATTTGGCGCGAGTGTTGAAATTGAAAGCTGAGCGAGCGAAGGAATCTAAGATTGAACCATGAGCGAAGCGAATGGTTCAAAGATAGATTCCTGAGCGTAGCGAAGCTTTCAAGACACGAGAAGCTAAATAATTTTGCAGCCATGCGGAACACACAACTTTTCACCTCACTACAGCGAGGAAAATGGAAGTTCAAGAAAAACAATTAAAGCATAAAAATAATCATATTTAATTTTGCCTTCTATTTAACACATCAAATTTAAAACATTAACACACTCAAATCCAAACCAAATAAATACGAGAGAAGCACACATATTAAAATATGGCCGTAATTTGTATTATCGTCGTGTATATTTTATCGTTGAGTTTTTATATTATATTTGTATTTGAAACTACTTGACACATTCGTAGTGAATGTGGGAGAATGGCATTCTGGGAAGGTTTAGTTGGCCACTTGGAAGTATTTTCCATAACACTTGCTTTGGAAGTTATTGGACGATGGGATCCGCACAAGATTATTTCGCCTTTATCTTCTTTAAAAACGCCAATAGTTTCGGTAAATTACTTATCGTCTCCAAATATTTATAACAAAATCCTTTTTCGTTTTAATGCAGGCTTTTAGCATTGAATAAATACTCCAAATTGGGCTTAACTTTCTTGTTTTCCATATTTCTATTAAGTAAGACAACAGTATGTATTCTCCACAACAAATTTACGTTGTTTACGTGAATTGTGAAAACTTCCAACTTTTTAATTATTATTTTTTTCTCGGGTGCGTTCAGAAATTACACTCTTATGTCACCTTATGTTCCAACTTTTATAACAAATAAATATTAAAATTTGTGATGTATTTAATATATTTACTCGTCAAAATATGTAAATGAAACTGAAATACTTACTATTAATATATATATATATATATATATAAATAAATATTCAACATAAAATAAAGTGTAGAAAAACGAAAACTTAAAAATCTGTAACCACAAACCAGGTTTTTGGACGTGATATTGTAGGTGTATTTTATTTTTAAAGAAGTATTCAAACGTTACATATGATTTTAGCCGGCCAGACCAGATCGCCCTTCATTAGCAATATTAGCATGCGTTGATTGGTTATTCGAAGATTTATCGACGGATGAAATCAGTCACGCGTTGAAGGAGTCTTAAATATAAAAAAAGTTTCATGCACCACAGAGAATCAAAATCGTCGTGTTCGAAATTCAAAATTCAAATGACTTGCACGCTAGCGGATAAAATAGACTTTTGCACGCAGATTTCGCCCTATAAACGGAGGTTTTCCGAGCGAGTGAGGTGAAAAATACATGTTGTATGCTACACAAACCATGAATTCAATATTTTGACGATATTTAAAAATCCGTTTTATGCTATGGCTCTGTCTTCTGCAAATGAAAAATTTTATTGTCAGAAATACATATGTAGTTCACGACTTTTGGAGCAAGACGTGAATTTTTTTCATAATTTTGCGAGATGCGCACCGCGCACAAGATCTACGAAGATGAACACTGGGCAGTGCAACGGCCCCTTTCAAAATACTAAAAATCCACAAACAAAATCGGGCTTTGCAAATTGAGCCTTTTTGAATGCCGATTTCTACTGTGATAATATGTATCTCGGATCAAGAATCATCGGCAAGATAAAGGGGTCGCAAGTCGTGCCGAGAATGCCTAGAGGAGCTATTGGTCCATGAAGTTTTTGAAGTTCATGTTCTAGGCTCTTAATAATAATAAATAAGATTAAAGATAAATAAAGGAGATAATAAAAAAACAATGTTAGACAAAAATATATTTTATATATTTATTTGTCTAAGTATGTATACCATCGTCTAGTACCCATAATAATAGCCTGGTTGAGCTTAGTTTTGGCGATACCGATTTGTGTGAGGTTGTCTGGTGTGTATTTATTATATTATCACAATAAATAGAAGTAGCAGTAGATACCATATTATAGAAAAAACAGGATAGGTACGCCATTCAATAATAAATACGCGACTCTGCCATTGATACGTAGTAGACGTGTGCGCCGCGCCGGTTTTGTACCGACGCCGCAGTTTACGCCGCCGCGGCGTGAAAGCGGCGTGGCCTTTTACTTTGTATTTATGCGCATACAAATAATGTTACCTGTACCTTATATTATACACCTTATATGTACTTTATATAAAGTACAGGATACATTATTTTTATGTGCATAAATCAAAGTACACAAGCCCACGCCGATTTCATGCCGATCGGCGCGGCGCACACGTCTAATACGTAGTCATAGGATGTTTTTGTAGTTAGCATCTGCGTCCAACGTATTGTTTTAGAACTGAAAAGGTTAAAGTCTTAAATAGGACCAACTTAAATCTGCAATAATAAGACTTACTGTCAAGTCAAAAGGAGTACCGTAACATCGGGGTACTTTGACCCTACAAGGTTACTTTGTCCATCAAAAAAAAAAACCATTGTGTTGAATTAATTAATTCTTTAAAACAACATCACGTGATTCAACTGTCTCTATATAAGTGTTAGGCTTTATAGCATCCCGTTTTTTAAAGTTTATTTATTAAACAAAATGGGTTTTCATGGGTGGGCAAAGTAACCTTGTAGTGTCAAATTACCCCGATGTTACAGTATTATGTTTGTTGTTTCAAAACACACGCACATGTCTCTTTCAACGACGGGGCGGATGTGAGCCTATTAGTGTTAAATATGATTCATGACGACTTTGCTTTGCAAAAGGTTCTTACTAGTTCTGCATACTAAAAACGAGAGATTCGCGTCTTGTACTATGCATAATATGTGTTGGTACGTGTTTGCAACCATGACATAAATTGAGGGTATTCTTCTAGAGCACCTGTATATGTAGTTAGGTGCCTACTTGTCTTGTTCGAGCTCGATGCCTAAAATAACTATAAGATCTATGTATATAATTTATTTATTTTTATTGGCCATACTAAATAAATTGAAATTAAAATACAATTATTAAATTAAATTATAGACAAACAGTCATCAAAATTAATTCATTCTACGTATGTTGAGAAACAATGTATTTATAATTATTTATTATATTCTTGAAGAAATTTTACTATGTGGCTCCATAATACGAACTTATTGGCTGGTATACAACAAAACAAGTATGCACACACTGCAACTGTTGATACAGAAATACATTAATTACATTGATATGATATGGTACCTGCTAGTAAATGATTACGAAGAGATTTAATCACGGAGGTTTTCCAAAAGGTGCTTGCGCAACATACGCTTGATTGAGAGCTTGTACTCAGATTGACGTACGTATATTGAGAGAAAGGGCGGGTGCCCTCTTTACTACGATTTCTAATTCAAGACCAAAAAACCGGCCAAGAGCATGTCGGGCCACGCTCAGTGTAGGGTTCCGTAGTTGCTCATCCTTCACAATAAACTGCTGTTTTAAGCCCGAGGTTTACGTTAAGAAAGATTTTAAGCTCTATAAAAAAGTCGTAAACGCCCTAGAAACTGTAATCACTTAATACCTTCTAGAAAATAGGAAAAACAAAGAAACAGTAAATAAAAAACTTAAACACTACTAACAACTATGTACAAAAAGCTAAAATTAAAATAAACTAAAACAAATTCAAAAAATTACTCCCCTGCGGCATGGTACCGAAAACGCTGGCAGCATTTCCTCGCTGAACAGCTATGCTGATACGTTGAGCGAGGAAGCTGCCAGCTCTTCGGTCCCCAGTGGTCTCCGCGAGCCTTTTAGATAATTCTTTATAAAGGTTGCGGGCACTGGGACCCCATGGACCTAGATAAGAATAGACAAAATTGTACTCTGGGCCGAGACCCCTATATTTGGTGCTTTTTAGTTTTTCGGCCGCTTCAGCAGCCGCACCCGCTCTGCACGATGTTCCGTGAAGGTGGGACAGTGCCAGTGTGTCTACACAGGTGGCATCCCACACAAGCACACGTCCCAGCCTCCACGGAACCAGGGACATCCCGTCCGGTCTCTTGCCATCGTCCCTGGCGATGCCCGATGGCTCCAGTAACGCCGGCACGTTGACGGTGGCAAGAGAACGGCGGATAATGTCGTTCAGAGTGGCATGTCTCGAGAAGCGGCCTGCACTTTTCTGGCAAGAAAGGCCATGGTGTCCCAGTGTATCGACCGCGCTGCCGCAAGAGCATCTGTGAGGCGCACAGATTGGCACCCCGAGTCGTAGGCAGGTGGATATGCGGAGGGTGTCGGGCTCTAAAAACGTACCAGTATTGGCAGAGGGGAATGCGTGCAGCCAGTGGCCCGCTTCTTTCGTGCCCGCTGCCAAAATTCTGGCACGTTCAGAGCCCGTACTGCGACTTAGGAGGGAGTCATACGTTAATTTTGATAACACGTCGTCCCAGGTCCTTTGCGATTTTAAATTTTCTGGGAAGTCCTGTCCCGGGCAGGCAATGGACCAAGCTCTTTTGGCCTCCGTTAAGCCCGCAGTCTCATAGTTTAAGGCAGAGAAGGCCCTCAGAATTTTGCCTATGAGAACTGCCGAGCTATGGGCAGAGGACAGAAAAGCTGGTGCGGAAATGGAGGAAATTTTGCGGATCCCTATCCCACCAAAGCGAATGGGAAGGGATGCTTGGGTCCAGGATTCCTCGCTGAGATGAATATTTAAAATAGATTCCAAGTTAGCTTTGATTAAGTCATCTAGTTGGGTTAGTAAAATTTGGAATTTAGTGAAAGGGCAGCAGCGAAGTACATACGTGAATTTTGGGACAAAAAGGCAGAATTTAAGGATAGTAATTGCGAAATGAGGACTAATTTCGAGGAGGCGATTTTCGTAGTTTTTGAATTTGGAAACACATTCTGAAATAAAGCTCGGAAAAAATTCTTCGAAAATAGGGGCCCCTAGGAGGCTGAGGGAATATCTGTCTACTATTTTTATGTTCGGTGTTAGAACATCAAATTTGGATTTCACTTGTAGTATAGTTCGGGTTTTGTATAAGAAGTTCACACTTGCTAAAGTTAAGCTCTAATCCAATTGATTGAAATTCGGTTTTGATAGTAAAAAGGTCAGACATTAAGGTATCTAGGTCGCCTCCTAGGGTTCCGTCGTCCAGGTACCAAACATTAAATTTTGATTTTAAATTTTTAATAATGGGGTTAATAGCTAAACTGAATATTGCCGGCCCGAGAGGATCGCCCTGCTGGCAGCCAACTTCTGAGGACAAAGCATTTTCATGGTAGATGAGTTGTGAAGGATCTGCATAGCAATGAAGAAGGTAATTGTAAATTTCGGGAATATTGTTTTTGACTTCTGTCAGCAGGGTATCTCTATTTACAGAATTGAAAGCATTTTTCACATCAATTTTGACCAATGCATCGCAGGGTTTGTTGGAGAGGTACGTACGCAAGGCATGGACGGCTGCCTCGCACCCTCCCTTTACGCCGAAACCGAGTTGTATGGGTTCGAAAAAGGACTGTAATTTTGAAGAAATATACCTAACAGCAATTTTGGATGCGAGACGTCTGAGTGTAGACCCAACGGCAATTGGTCTCACCCCTCCGTCCTTTTTGGTGAGAGCGATGAGGTTTGCGCCGTATAAAGTCGGAACTATATATGGGTTGACATTGCCCAAGTACATGGCATTGATCAATTTGGTTAATGACTCTACTAGGCGTTCACCCGCATCGCCCACGGAGTGAGAAGTCGTATCCTTTAAATGTTGGGGTGAGAGCCCATCCAGGCCTGCAGCGGAACCGGTTTTGAACGATTCAATTGCTATGGTGACGTCCCTATTTTTAATTTTGAGGCAGGCCTGAGTTGCCGTTGGAGGATCGAAAAAATATGGCGTTGAAGGACCTGGGGGATGTTTCGTTTGTAGGGCCGAAAGGGTGTCAGGGGTGTTAGGTGACAGCACGTTGCTGGAAAATAAAAGACGGGCAGCGCCTTTCAGATCTCCGTCACTGATTTTGGCTTCCACAGCTTTGCGGCGGTTAAACGATGAGGTGGAATTTCTATGCACTATGGGAGGTGAGGAATGGTTAAAGCAGTTGTTTTTAATTTTTTGGGTGAGAGAAGTTGATGTACCGTCATCGTGGGCGTGAAGGATGCGGAAAGGGAAAAGTAAAAGGTTATGCCAGTCTTCGATGCCATTAACCTCAACACATTTGTCTATTAAGTGTGATAAATGTGTCGCAGCGGTGATTCTCGCACCACGCGGAACTCGTTTTAGTACCGGGGTGTTGTTTTTAAGATGACTGAGGTGAAGATGAAATGGTGTGGTTGGTTGGGTGGCGAAAGGAACGGCGGCCGGAGGAGAAGTGCATATATTGTTGCTTGAAGGAACGGCGTTTTGACTGAGACAGCGACGATGGGTTTTACTTATATGAATGTTCAGGCCTTTGGTGGATTTGAATGATTTATTGCATATATGGCATGTGTGTAGGCCAGTCGACGTGCTGTCAGAGGGCTGAGTCACAGATTGCATTGACGCAAGATACGAAAATACAGAATACAAAACTTATAAATACGAAAACAGAGTGTAAACGGTATAAAAAATGCACGGAAACAGCGTGTGATGGAGCACTTATAGATCTTGTTCACTGGAGCAAAAACAACACAAAATAAGGCCCGCTAAGACACTGCACTGTTGAAATCACAAAACCATCGTATGTATTCGAGCAAGGTTAAAGCTATCTTCGGAAATCATCACCATATTCTGTTTGTAAATATAACCGGTGTCTTTTTTGACATGTGTCATGTCGCACGGGGCGCTGCGGCGGAGTACGCAGGCCCGCAGTATCGTCTTCGTGTGCAAAAAAGTCTGTGCACGGGTTGTCTATATCCGGTGCTTATTAAAGGGATGCTCGCAAGAGTCAAAATCGATAATAAATTAAATTAAATTCACGAAATGTTACAGAGCTTAATAAATTTCGTTGTTGACCCGTTGCTAGGTTTCGTTGTCTACCTTCTGGAAGTCAACTTACGACCTTAGAAAAAATATGAAATTTGGCGATAACTCAAAAACGGCTCGACCGATTTTGTTCAATATAGTTTTTATTGAAAGTACTTATAAGGCCTCATTAACATGATTTTTTCCGAATTTTTTTGACCCGTGGTTGAAAAGTTGGTGGGGGGAAAATATTTTTTTTTGTTTTTGGAGCGAATATTTACAAAACTGCTGACTTTATCAAAAAATAATGTTAGAAGACCCCTATTATTTTTACAAGACCTATTCAACGACACCCCCCACACTAGTGTTAAAAGAAAAAAAAAATCACCCCCACTTTAGGTGTTCGAGAGGTACCCGAAAAAATATTTTTTTCGTTAATTTTATTTTACCGTTCTGTCGACGTTATACATACACATACTCATACCAAATTTCAGCTTTCTAGTACTAATGATCACGGAGCTAAGCCGCGGACGGACGGACGGACGGACGGACGGACGGACAGACGGACATGGCGAAACTATAAGGGTTCCTAGTTGACTACGGAACCCTAAAAAACTACCACAATGTTACCACTACAATAAAATATTAGTAAAATATTTATTCTTTATTAGACACTAAGATAATTTATTAATTGATATAACTTTAACTCTATGTTTTAACAAAATAATTAGATATATTTATTATTACATAAATACGAGAGGAGATAATAAAAACTTAAACATCGGAGATTTTTGGTACAAAATCTGGGTATTGTACTTGTAACACTTGAGGTATTCAAAACATTTGGTGCAATAAGCTATGTTTTCCTATCTATAAAGTAAGAATCAAAGGAAATAAAAAGGTAAAATGGATCACTCGTGGTATAAAAGTCTCTACAAAAACTAAAAGAAGACTTTTCTTTAAGTCTGTTCATGACAAAAATAGGAGAACCAAACTAGAACTAAAAAGTAAACATAAAATGTATTCTAAACTACTAAAAAAATGCTTGAAAGAAGCTCAGAAAATTAATAACACAAAGGCAATATCAAATTCAGAAAATGTGGTTGTTGCTACATGGAATATCATAAATGAAAACACTGGCAAATCACAATCGCTTCCAAAACAGACAATTGACAAAATAAATGTAAATGGAACTATAATCACAACCCCGTTAGATATTGCAAATACTTTTAATAGCATTTTCACGGGCTTTACGAATTCTGATGTTGATCATACAAATCATTCTGATATCATGAATACAATGGGCAGCTCAAACTGTTCCACTATATACCTGAATCCTACAGACCATATAGAGATAATGAAAATCCCACCAAAAACATTTCATGTAAAATTGACGGCCAAGACTCACATTCTCATAACGCTTTCGCTGTAAAAAAGTTATCAGATCCCAGGAAAAGCCAAGCCCCTAAGCGCCGACTTTACTAACCCCACCACCTTGGTTTAAAAGGTATGGCATCAACTGGCTTCAAGCCCCTAAACCCGGAGTTTACTAACCCTACACCTTTGTTTCAAAAGTATGGCTTGGCCGTTTCATAGATTACCGTAAATAAGTCCAACGGACCGTCTGGCCCATATGGTATCAAGAAACTAAGTTTATGTCTTTGATAATATATACTTATAAACTTAATTCCTTACGATATAGGCCGGACAGTCCGCTAGACTTATTTACGGTAGTCTATGAAACGGCCAAGCCATACTTTTGAAACAAAGGTGTAGGGTTAGTAAACTCCGGGTTTAGGGGCTTGAAGCCAGTTGATGCCATACCTTTTAAACCAAGGTGGTGGGGTTAGTAAAGTCGGCGCTTAGGGGCTTGGCTTTTCCTGGGATCTGATAACTTTTTTACAGCGAAAGCGTTATGAGAATGTGAGTCTTGGCCGTCAATTTTACATGAAATGTTTTTGGTGGGATCTCATTTCTTTTTGTAAGGTGCTTTAGTTTTTTTTAATTTTTTTGGGCTGTAGGGTTTCTTGAGCGTCAACTGAAGTAGACAATTGTGTATTTAAGAAATACTTAAGTTTAGCCCCATATATATATACACTTTTATCCCCTATTATGAGAAACCCATACAAACTTCCATCCCCTTATTTAAAGGGTGGGGGGTGATTTTTTAAAAGTCCTACAATATGTTTTTGATTTATAACAATGAGTCCCTATAGGTTTCAATTTTCAGACCTCTAGTATCAAAATTTGCGGAAGTTTCATACAAACTTCCATCCCCTAGTTTAAGGGGTTGGGGGGTAAAAGTTCCAAGTTTTAGAATTATTTTGTTGTTTGTGTACTAATACTAGCTTACATACCAAATTTCAGCTTTCTAGGTCATCGGGAAGTACCCCAGAGGTTTTGATACGTCAGTGAGTGAGTGGCAAAATCGGCGTATTTTAGGTACCTATAAAACCTAAAGTATAAAAGCTAGATCAATTAAATTTTGTACATTTTATATGTTTGCTAACTGCATCTTAACCTGAGAATTTGGGCGCTCTAGTGTTAACTGGGACGAAACTATGAGGGTTTGAATATGAGACGAAACGGTTCGAGAAAAGGTAGGTAGTGCCCCCTTCTTTTTTGTTCGTCTTGGCGGGGGCACTACCGTGCCCCCAGATTATCAAATCACTGCGAAATACTAAGTCTGCAGGATATGACGAACTTACCACGTCACTGCTGAAAGATAATGCCACTGTACTTGCAGGCCCATTAAGTCATGCTATAAATTTGTCAATGATGAGTGGTATTTTTCCCGATCGCTTAAAACTAAGCATCATTAAGCCTATATTCAAAAAAGGAGATAAAGAGTTGTGTGATAATTACAGGCCAATAGCCATTATACCAATTCTATCAAAAATATACGAAAAAGTCATCTACAACCGACTGCTGAGTTTTTTGAATAGATATAACATATTACACAATAATCAATACGGATTCCGAAAGCAGAGATCCACTATCTTAGCTATATGTGAGTTAATTCGCGATATTACAACATACAGAGACAAAAGAACGCCAGTAACCACGATTTTCATGGACATGTCTAAAGCATTCGACTGTGTGTCGCATCAAATTCTTCTTAATAAACTACGTCACTACGGCATACGAGGTAACTGCTTTAATTGGTTACAGACATACTTATCTGATAGGACACAAATTACTGAAGTGCGTTACTACTGTGAAAAAACAAGAACTTTAACTAAAGTTCTCTCAGATCAAGCCGATGTCTCCATGGGAGTTCCTCAAGGCAGTATATTGGGACCTTTATTATTTTTAATCTACATTAACGACCTTCCCAATGCTACTGATAAAAAAGTCCTTCTTTTCGCCGATGACTGCTCTGTAATTATTCCGTGCGAGGATCCCGCAATCTATCAGTCAGAAGCAAACCTAGTATTTAATGACATAAACGTGTGGTTGCTAAAAAATAAACTAAAAGTAAACATCGGCAAAACAAAATATATAGAATTCTATGCACCACAGGCTAAACCCAAAGACATTGTAATTGAATATAATCTAGAACCTATAGAAAGTGTGAAAACGATACGGTTTCTTGGCGTCATACTAGATTGCCATTGTAATTGGGAGTCACATATTGAAAGTGTAATCAATAAATTAAATAGATTTGTGTTTGCTCTGCGTAGGCTAACACAGGTGGTTTCACAAAAGTCAGCCCTACTTGCATTTCATGGACATGTAATGTCTCATCTCCGATATGGTCTTATCCTATGGGGCAACTCCACCTACGCACATCGAGCATTTTTAATACAAAAAAAGTGTATTAGAGCAATTTGCAACGCTAACTATACTGATTCTTGTAAGCCATTATTTAAAAAAACTAAGAATCCTCCCATTGCCTTCTATGTATATATATATGAGATGTGTCTTTTTGTGAAAATTAACATACACAAATATAAAGTCATGGCATCCAACCCAAGGTCGACGTCCAAACACCATGGATTTAATCTCTGTTACCCTAGCCATAACTCTGCTCACTTTAAAAAGAGTATATCATATATGTCGGTAAAAATTTTCAATCATTTGCCAGATGATATAAAAGTACTAGATTTTCCAGAATTTAAAAATAATGAACATTTCGAAATTCCCAATGCTCTTTATTAATTAATCTTATTGAATATTTGTAATTGTTTAATCCTCTGACATGTTAGTTTCTTTGTCTGTTTGTTTATTTTGTATAAGTAGGTACTTAATTTATTGAAAATAATTATATTCTGACATTTTATTACTATTAGTTAGCATGACATTGAAACTCGTGTCTTTCGCTTATTGTAATTTATTATTTGGAGTTATTTTAGCAATTGCTGAAGTAAAATATTGTACGCCAACTCTGGCTGATTGTGACGGACATAGACTTTTAATGTAACACCTTATTGTAACCACTCACTTTCTGACAATAAATCATTCTATTCTATTCTATTCTAATAATTTACACGGTCAGATGTCATTTAAATTTTGACAACTTTGACAGTGATGTATCTGTCGTAGTTTTTTTGGACTTGAATTAGAAAACCGAGTTTATTTGGCATAACCTTTATTGTCCGGAACTGTTTTAGCATAACAGACTTGGCATATTTGGTTTCCGACCCTTATGAACCTTATGTTGCATAATTAATAACATCCCGTAAATGATAAGTCCGAAATTAAGTTTGCATACTACATGTACATATTATTATGACCGATTATTTTTATACATAATTCTATTCTGCATAATTTTATTTGGCATTATTATCGATTGTCCGAAACGAAAGCCAGCTAAGTAGGTCGGGTCAAGTTAGTAGGTACTTAAAAATCCGAAATCCTGCCAGAAAGATGGATTAGGTTAGAACTGCGACCCTCACATAACCGAAATTCTGCTAGAACGGTGGGTTAGGTTAGATTAGAACTGCGACCCATACATAACTGAAATCCTACTAGAAAGGTGGGTTAGGTTAGGTTAGAACTGCGACCCTCATGTGGGCAGCTGTATATTAAAACCGCCTTTGAATCACGAATCTTTTATCAGAAATATTGTTTAAACACAATACAATGCTTATGTGAATTGTTTCATTTTAAATCTGTGACAGTAATGTCAAGTTTTATTGTTCTAAGCCATGACCATAAACAAAAACCTACGCACTGCAACACCTTCTCCTAATTTTTAAATTGTCTTTAAGTTACATAAGTTACACTTGAAAAATTTAGGTATGACAATTTAACAATTACAGACATTGCAGTATTAACATTACATGAAAATGGTTTCCCGATATCAAAATTATTACAATGTTTCTGAAACTTCAATCTGTTCAAAGGCTTCTTCATGATATCTGCTAACTGGCTCTCTGAAGGACAATATGCTATGTCAATTTGACCTTCAGCATACTTCTCATGTATAAAATAATAACGCACGTCTATGTGCTTGGATCTCTTACTGAATGAGCCAGTTTTGATTTGAAGCAACGTTCTTGATGAATACTCCTAGGCGGCGTGTTGTTTTACGATATTGTCAACAATTATCGTCATATTTGAACCAGTTTACACAAAACCTTGACAAATTCAAGGAATAATAGATTCTATTGATAGATGATAATCACATCAGAATTTTTGAAATTATCGCCAACAGTCATAAGAACTTCGTGTTATTATATAAATGTATTAAATAAATAAATAATAAGGGACCATTTTTTTTACACATATCGACCTAGTCCCAAACTAAGCAAAGCTTTTACTATGGGTACTAGAGGACGGTATATATAATCAGTTGTGTACATTACTGCCATTACGGCATACAATAAGGGCCTTTCTCGAGTTTTGTACCTTTATTTATTACGTTAATTTGTATAACACAGGGTAAATTTATTTTTGTTTCTGCCTAACAAGAGTACGTGTAGCCAACGAGAAAAGGGTTGTTCTGCTAAGGAGTTTTGGAAACGTCTCATTAAAAGTTTTTCAAGGGAATTATATAAAGGTTTTATTTAAAACCTGTTTATAACGAGTGCATTGGCAACTACTTTACATTTTAAAATTTAAAACTAGGCAAATGAATAGATAAAGATAAAATAATCTCATATATTATTGTCCCGTTTTAGTTATTATAAGGAACGCTTTTCTAAGATTCGTTCCTGATTTGTCGTATTCCTCTTTCGCCCGATTCTTGTTTTGTCGGATTCTGGTTTCGTCGGATTTTTAATATCAAATGAAACTATGCAATTTCCGTGACTCCACTTCTGTATTTACCATTACACCTAATTTTAAACCAAATATTTATAAGTAAATTACTTCAATTTCACAATAATTAGTTGTTCGTAAAATGTGTAAACATGAATCTTCCTTTTCGGATAGGTAGTCGTTTAAAACCGGTTCACTGCATTATCGATTTAATATATACATAGACTAGCTTTTGCCCGCGACTTCGTACGCGTAGAACTCCTTAATTGATATTGACAATAAGAAAAAAGCAATTAGACTTTCAGGTATTCAATACTCGAATGGAATCTAGTTATTAGTTTAGTCCTGGGCTATTGGTGAAAGTGATGGACAAAATGCAAAACATCCTTTTTGAATCTCTTTGGAGTTGCTAGGCTAAGTCACATTCGATTCAAGTAGCTATGCTCAGAAATGGCTCGAGATGGTGACGGTCCTTAATCAACTGACGAAGAAGGTATGGTTCTATTCACCAAAGATTATTGTGACATTATGAAATTGGGACAAAATAATTATTAGGTAGGTAGGTACTATTATTTTTTCTAACTTGGTTTTTACAACTTAGTTTATTGAAGTAGTTCAATAAGTTATCTTAAATGATTTATTTCGGTCAATAAAAACATGTTTTTTTATTTTATTTGGAGACATGTGATGTGAGGAAGCTACATGCTGTTCATGAGAAAAACATGGCGTGCCCAAACGTTTGTATTCCTGCTACTTTTGACATTTGCCGTTTGTGTAACGATTTATTAATAGTCATAGAAAATGCTAAACACTTTTGGAAACTGTAGACGTTTAAAATTAAATGGTAAATTATTCGGTATAATTGGAATACGTGGTATAAGTACACTTTGTTCCTTGGCTTCTCCCGTTTAAAGCGTGCCCTTCACAATGTACTTCCCTAATTAGGTGATTCTCAATCAAGCGCCCTGGCAAGATCTGTGTGCGTCTAACTTGCGCATTAAGCTCGCCTAGCATAAGTACGCTTCGCGACTCTTGTCGCGTCACATAGCATCACCCGTCACTATCTCACAGTATAGCGAAGAAAGAGATGGGTAACATTTCTGGCGCGAGAAAGAGTCGCGTGTCACAGTTGTGCTAGAGGTGCTGGTACTGTTGATTTTCAAAACAATATCATTTTTCGTGCCAATATGGTTCTTTCACAGTCAGTTTTCGTCATGAATATGAATGTGCCCATAAACCGACCATGAAACAATGCTCGGTCGGTGATAGAGCCAAAAAATGGCACTCTTTTCTATTTCCTCTTATAAGTATCGCAATTAGGCTATCCTTCTCTATCAAAGCGTGTCAGGCCCTTGACGTAAGCACGTCGACTATGTAGTAAGTAGCTAAGTAGTATATGTAGTTGATTGACAATTCGGGTATTGTCGAGTATCCGAATCTAAGATCCGAGTAATACGAAAACTTTATGCACTAATACTGTACTCAGTGATAAATAAAATAATGCACTTTAGAAAGACAAAATTCAATAATTGGCTGTTTACGACGATTTCCGAACACTGGCGACCGTCCATCAATCATCGTTTAAAATTAAGAGGAACAAACGTTAATACTTTTACGTTTATAATATTATTAGGATTATTTATATATGTTGATTATCCTGTATTTGCATACTCAGTTATTTACTACTTTATTTATATTCAGTTACCAAGCGGGGGTAAATAATCAAAGCACGTACTATTTTCAGATGATGTGCGTAACGGAACGTGATACCTACCTGAAGGGCTACTGCGATGTTCGAAATTTTACCGTCGTATAGTGCTATTCCATTCACTCTCAAATATACTTTGACAGTAGATAGAGAAGGATGGCACTATTCGACAGTCGAATTTTGAACATCGGAGTAGCCCTGCTGGCATCACTGGTTTGACATGACCTGCCAGAATGGGTGTGTGACGTTCGTCAAATCAAATGTGATTGTTTCATATTTGTAATTTTTTTTGTATTTGATTCTTGAAATTACGCGATTAATCGAATTTTGCGGATACATGTTCCCATATCAGAATTTATTGTTTTTTTACAAAGATTAATTTGGTATGCGTTTCGTGAAGGTATATCGTAGGCCCAGACGAAATCATTGATTAGTTTACGTCAAAACGATGACATGTAGGGAGTTGTTACAACTACAATGATTTGCTCTCCATACAAACTTTAATCCCGTTTTTCGTCCCTAAAATGGATAAAACTTGATATAAATGATAGCCTATGTCCTATTCTGATGTACATAACTGGAAAGTTTCATAAAAATTCGTCCAGTAGTTCTTGAGATTAAGTGGAACGTACATCCATCCATCCATCCAAACTTTCACGTTTATAATATTATTAGGATATTTCCGACGAAACAAAAAACCGACAAAACAAGGATCCGACGAAACAGGAATACAACGGGAACAAATCTTATCTAAGTTATATTCCCAGAATTTGATATATTTAAGCTCTTAATACAAATACGTGTAAGTTTCGTTAAAATTAAGTTATCATTATGGCCTATATCTTTATACATATATACAGGGTGGAATAACGATGTAAGAAAAACGGGTGTACCAAAGGTCACACAATTTTTGAACCCGATTATTGGAACTCCGAAAATGTTTCTCATACAATTTTTCATCATATTAGTCACTATGAATACTTAGTAACTATTATTTCTGTGGTGTAAGTACCGTACCTAAGTACATAACGACGAGACTTCATATTATTTTACAGAGTAATATAGCGAGGTACAGATCTGGTGCATTCACTTTAGACTTCGTATTTTGTCGGGAAAGCTCGGTTTTAAACTGTACTGTACCTAACACACATTTGAATTTAAATTCTTACTACATTCTATGTACGGACTGAAATTGAGAAAGCTCATATAAAATTCACCTTAGAATTTTTTTGTAGGGCTCCATAATGTTAAGTGTATTGCGTGGAAGAAAATACGCCTAAGTAAAAAGACAAAGCATCTTTATTAACAAATATTTTATGAAAGAAAATTTTGTCCATATGCCATCATACGAACAAGCAGCTGCGCCAAAACATTTGTTATGTACCACTTTAGCATTTACCGACACCCGTAAGGCTTATTTAAGAAATATTATGCTCCAAGAATAGGAATTTAGAATATGAGACATATTATTATTATTGGTAAGTATGACTCTTCTTTTTGGCTTGAAATTAATAAATGCGTTAAGTATAACTAATTTCTCCTAATTAATCATTTATGTTTAACCAATAACATTCAATCCCTCTAAAAGTACAAAAAGAGCACTGGAAGTCTGTAAAAATAAAATGGAATGACGCATTCTTATTTAAACATCAGGTTATGGGAAAAAGTCAGGCTATCGCATGTAACAAATAATACCAAAATAGCAGATGTAAATACAGTGAAGAAACAAATGGTCGAAGGATGTTATATGGTACCCAAAATATGGGAAAAGAAGGAGAGGGAGATAGGAGAAGACATGGGAAGATAGGATTATGAAAATATCTGGCAAAACATAGAGGAGGAACATCAGAAACAGAGAGCTTTGGCAAGCGTTAGGGGAGGCCTATGAAGGGGACTGAAGATACTGATTGCGCTCGTTAATATTAGTAAATATACATTAATAATCATTCATTTAATCGTATGGTGAAAGTTTGTTGTAGGAAATTAAATATAAATGTTAATAAAATATTGTACTTTTTATGTTAGACCAAAACTCACTAAAATTTCCTTCAGTACTCTTCAAAAGCTCGTTCTCCTCTAGTTAGTTGGTTGATACTGAGATAGGAGCTTTGTTTCAAGTAGTAAGTTCTTGTTACTTAGTGAGTTCGGGTTGTCAACAAACGATATGTTTAGTATTTATTTACAGTAAATAAATCAATCATGTTTTTAAATTAGTTAGAACGTCAATATCCTGGGTAATTATTATTTTTTCATCACACTTGGTCGTAAATCAAGGGTTTACATGCTAGAAAAGCGTGCGGTAAATCGTAAATTACGCCCTAGGGCGGTAAGTAATTCTTTTTAATTGAAAATCTTGACGTTTATTTGTATAATGTTAGACCAAAAAGTTTTTATTAAAAAGTTACTATGTTTTAATGTAATGGGTCATTGTCAGTTCAGAAAACAAAATTTGTCCCTTCGGTGGTTAAAAGGTAAGAGCTTGTATGAATCAAGGTTATGTTGCTATTACATCACATTATAGAAGAGGGAACGTTCTTTATTCTCACAGGCATTTAATTAGAGAATTAGGCCCTGCAATCCTTAATTTTGCAAATGTCCACCGGAAAGACGCACACCTAAATCTGACAATGACCCTAATGTTTTATATGCTTATTTAAAGAGCAGAGTAGATAATAATTATCGTAAATGTATATTAACACGTTGAAATACGTTGATATTAATTAATATATATTCATTTGTTTTATTGTACTTTGTAAATTTCTATTCTAATAATTATTCGTATTTGTTTTGTCAATCATTATACAATATCCTAACGCAATATTAACATTATCTGTGGACAGTCTACAGGAACGGCCTCTGATTAGTCGGCGGTCTGACATGCCAACATGGCGGCAGAAATTAGAAATAAATATGTACTACATGTTACTGTAATAGTGATTTGTTCTGATTTATGGTGAATTTAATCGCGTTGTGTATCTTATCGTCGTTGTATTTCTGTAAAAATTAAATGAATTGACCATGTAATCAATACTATGAAATCAAATAAAAAAATCTCTATGGAAAGGATTCCGCTCGAAATTAATATCAATGCGGCAACGAGGCGGCAACAGACAATCTAAAAAAATGTAGTCTTAAATAACTGGATTTTATCGAGGATGAATATTTAACAACGAAGGTAAGTCGGGAATACTTAGATACGTATACATAAGTTAATTTCAGCTTATATTTTCCTATTGATTTAATTGTCTTGCATGAAACTATGCTAACAGTATAGGATCGATCGCGATGTAACAACAAAAAATAGATAACTTTGTATTAAAGAACTAAATTAAATTATGTTTCTGTCTCAATGTATAAGTTAAGTAGGTACATAAATATGTGCGAAGATTAATTTAGTTATTTGGTTTCAGGTCGCCCTTATAATTGGAGTAAATTTTGTTTTCTGAAATATCTACCGCCATGTCTTCTCAATTTACTCTGCTACGTGAAATTCGTGATGCTAAACCTATACATTTTATTCCTCAATTCAAGAAGGTACAAACGCCGCACTTAATGAAAGTATTATCACCATGTGCTGGACATATATTAAATTGTAATAAATATTGTATGTAGTTACATAGTTTGTTTTATAAATGTTTGGTATTGACTGCTATTTATTACTTTTGTTTTATTTCCTCCAAAGTGTGATGAAAAACGTCGTACGTGACTCTGGTGGTAAAGGAATTCCAAACTCGTGCCATTAAAGCCCTCGCCTTCGGCTTCGGGCTTCTTTTGTAATTCCTCGTTTACCACCCTTGTTACGTAATGTACTATTACAGCCTGATAAAGTTTATTATTTGGCAGAAATCACTCATGGTGGGCTACAAAAACGCTTTAAAAAAAAAGGGTGTGGTTTAACCGACTTCAAAAAAGTTCTCTTAATAAAACGGCCATGTTAATCAGAACTAAAGAAATTTGTTTTGTTAAGTTTGGTTTAAACTTTACGTTTCATGTAATTTTTTGGTACCTACTGAAAACGTTAGGGAAACCCAATTTTCTCCAACTTGCTTGGAAATGTTCCCATTAACGTAGTAAAAATAGACCGCGAAATCCTTCGTTATAGCCAAAATACATTAATAAAATAAAAATATTATTGGTCTAGGCCGGGAAAACTACACGATTGAGTAAAGAATACACCTTCCGTATATGAATGACGTCTCATGAGGGTCTAGATCAATTTAGCCGGCTGCAGGAGAGCTGTTCATTATTTCACAGGCATTTTACTTTGAATTTTTTCAAAAACTGAAAATTCAACATACAGCCAATTGCTCAAAATAGCCAAGTATCAAAAACTGAGTTTAAAAAATAAAATCTAGTAAAAACTTTTAAATTGTTCTCTGCGTTTAGTTCTCGCACCGAACATTTCTCGGCTCTGCTACTCTCAATGTATTTTAAATGTCGACAAATTTCGAATAGGTAACGGACAATTTTAATAATAATTTTATATGCACTTAATTTTATTTCGTAATTCTTAATTACTTATTAGAGATTTCTCACGAAAGTTTTAATTTTAATGATATGATAGTATTTAATGAGTTAATGGAAAGTTAGTAAGTTTACAAAACGTAAACAAATAGAAAAAAACAGAAATGATTGTGTCCAAATCGATACCTATAAATGCTATTTTGGATTTGCGATCTTCTCCGAATGATGAATATAGTATGGTTTTTAAGTTGCTGATTTAACCAAAATTTATAATTATTTCCATATTTTTTCATTGTTGTGTTTTCATATAATTTTAATTATCATTCATATATTTTGTTTTAATCAAACATATGATTATGACCCGAAATTACTATTCCTAAAAAATCGGTGCCAAATGAACTTCATGACACTGATATATGATATTCAAAATGTAGGGAGGTGATTATTTCCACGCATATTTGGATAAAAGCACTATACAGGCCTCGGTGGAAATGTCAGTTCGAAGATTCATATTAATTTAAGGACTCGGCTACGCCCCGTCCTTCGAAATCATACCCATTCGCGAAGTGACTTTTCCCGGCCTCTGCAGTAATGTACGATTAAAATAAAATAAAACTATCACAGATTAAAATAAGACATATAGGGTTCCAACTCTTCTAAATAGTCATCTGTATCACCTCCGAAAGTTCCTACATCGTCATTCCAAACAACCTGTACCAGTAAAAGGCAGAAATTGTAATTCATTTTGAGGTTTGTCGAAAGGCATTCGTCAAGCAAAGGATAAACCAGTCATTTCGCGAAGAGGCTATACAAATCGGACTCTGAGTATAACATAATACGCAATATAATGCTTTTATTAATTACCGACTAATAATAATAAAAAAAAACCAGTCTGGATAAGTTGACGGATCCAAATTAATCATACGCGAATTAATAGTTCACGTCAATTATAATATGTTTAATCATGAAACATGTTGAATGTTCAGTGGGCTATAATGAATTCGCTGATTGTGGAATTTGGGGATGGTTATGTAAGTTCGGGAGTAGGGTTGTGTAAACAAAAATTAGTCACATGGACTTGTATGTACGGGAAATATTTGGCTAAGCAAGTAATATAATTATTAAGTAAGTGATATAATTATTAAAAGCGCATGATTTTTTCACATTTGTATGTCATTTTTTTATTATAAGGGATCATGTACGAAATTATCCGGTAATTTAAATTGTCTTACGTTGGCAACATTTCGACGGTATCGACCGTCCTTCGGTCATTGAGGGTATTAAGTAAACAGGCGACAACCTAAACAGAATCCTTCTAGGAAAAACACCCTGACGCTTGGAAGCAACTTTGACGTTACTTGTACTCGTAGGTACTTTACATTATCTTTTTACATTTTACTATTTAAACGCACCGCCAGCGTATTTTGAACTTCAGTGTAGTCGGTTTGCGTTAAAAATGTGATGCATACGACACGTCATTGCGTAAACGCACCGTATTTTATGCAGCGGTGTGGTCGCTCCTCAAACGTTTGCCGATCGACCATTAATCACTACATATATGTAATGTCACTGATACAGTAGCAACCCTGCAGAGTCTATTCTATAGTTCTATACTCATCCGTTGTTACAACTGTTACAAGGTTTTGAAGGGTTGGTTTATATAGTTACCTAATTCATTTGATGTCCGCGGAATTTAATTATTGCCGAGTTTAATTTTGTTCAAATATGTAATGCGATGTTGCAAACCAATGCGACATGTAATAATAAAATTATCACTTATAGCCCGGCAAGTTGCTTATCAGCGCATGGCATGACGGATTTTTAGTGCTACTAATTTATTTCACTGTCAGCGACCAATTTTTGGTAACTGACGTTGAAAGTTGACTGGTAGAGGATGCCTTATAGCCATCATTTGTACATCATCAATCATTTGTACGTTTACTTTTGTATTTTGTGCATTGTAGTTTAAATAAATAAATTATAAATGAATTTAATAGTTAAATGTTACTGATGTAAACAAACAGGAAAACAGAGCGCAATATTTTTGACAGGAGAGGACTAAATAAGAGCGGAAAAAATTAACTAATCAGGTTGCGTCTTTGTGAAACCCTAAAGAAAAGCATTCTTAATACAAATCATTAGTTATTTGTAAATTTATTTAACTTAAGTAATTACAATTTGTGATATTATTATTACTCACCAAACCTTGACGTTTATTGGCAATAATACGACGACAGGGCTTCGCGATATTTTCTATTTGGTAATATCCCGGCTTCTTTACGGGCGTATAATTTTTCTACTTTAGCTGCATTAAGTAACACTGAAAAGTTGACATTTAAAAGGAGATACGGCATCGCTGTAAATCAAACCTCTGTTATTTGCGCTCCAGAGTGTTTTTCGAATACATACACATGATAATCTAAACTTTAACATGACATTAAACTGCATCTGACCCGACATTAGTAAGATTAAGATTGACAAAAAATTCGCCCCGTTACTTTAAATAAAGATTACAGTGAAATGAATAATAATAGACAGACTTACTATGGGCGACATCACGCCGAAATGCTTTAGGACTTTAAGACGTTGAATTTAGTCACAGTCATGTTTTTTTTTATACTTCCTATAAATTGAATCACGAAAACATTTTCGTCATTATATCATTTAACTTTAGGCATTAAAATAAAACTAACACTGGTTTGTTCTCTTGCACAATCTTTTGTAGGCTGTGATCTTTTGTCCAAAAATCTCCCAGTAATCGCACCGAAAAATCGCAAAGTTATTTCTCGCACGGCCGGACTACCTACTGCAGTGCGAGTTTCCATTTCATTGGACGACATTTGAGTTAATACTCGTATAATACGAGTTTGAATTGTAGAATACGAGTTTGAATTGTAGAATACGAGTCGTATTCTACAATTTTAAACACCATCTGTACCCATACCACTAAGGCTGCATTTGACCAAACTTTTATTCCAAGAATAACGTTTACTTTCGGATAGTAATGTTAAGCATATGTGGGGTCAGAGTGATGGATGCTTTATCACTTAATTAATACAAGACGACGTGCAACCATTCACGGTACGACGTTGTACTATGGAACAACCGGAAACGTGCCATGTCTGGACGTCGATATGCATTTTTTCGCTTAATGACGTCGGCCCGTAACGCTAAGAAATTTCTAATTGTGTTTTGGCATTTCGTATATCACGACCTACATATTAGAATCGAGTCCGATCTCGTTTCTCGTCTCGTTTTCTCATTAAACGTCCAAAATCAAAATTACCGTTACGGGGTTGTGAAAACATGCCCCGACTAGTAGAAAATAAATAGAGGTCGTTTCAGAACGTAATTAGGTTAGACGGATAAATTGGCGCCTCGGGTGTTATGTTCCCGGCTAACGAACGTACGGCAGATACAACCTTTATATATATGCCGCCAACTAATTAGTATATGCTACGGATGAATTTAGAAGGTAACTTGACCTGTGTAGGTTAGAGTATCAATTCGGTATGATGCGTTAAGTTAAAGTTGTTAGTGCAATAGTTTGTGTAATTATACTACGTAGGTAGCTCACATACTTATAAACTAACCTATCATAAAAATAATATAAGCACTATCCAACAGAGAATTTTACAATGAACGATAGATTGACGGTGGCTTGTCAATCTAATTAACATCGATCTGTGTTACTAGATTTGATAAAGTTCACTAAAATTACGGTTTTTATACATTACGTTGTAGTAAATATAATTTAACCTGGTTTTCATACACATAACGAATAAATTACCGTTAGGCTCTCTAACGTCCCACAGGACACACTGGGTGGAAAAGGGAAAATAAATTATTACTCTACCGTAATTCCGGTATTTGGTCATTCCTAAGCTAAATTTAACAAGCCCCTTAAATATGTTCCTGTTCTCATTAATGCGATATTTAATGTCACAATTAGTTCTAATTTTGTTATGTGATAGTAAAAAATCAGGTAACTGAGGTAATAGTGACTGGTGTTCGCTTAACTTTATACCTACACCCCAGGCCAAAAGTATGGATGGAAACAAGCTTATATTACAATACAAAGCTGTGATTTCCTTATGCAATAAATTACCAAATTACACAGTAAAAATTATAATATTTTTTTTTCTCCAACTTGCTCGGAAATGTTTCTATTAATGTAGTAAAACTGGACCGCGAAATCGTTTGTTATTTTTATAAAGCGTTAATACAAATTAAAAAATATGTATATTATTGGCATCGGCCGGGAAATAAGTATTATTTAAATAAGACGCTTAAGTAAAAAAATACACCTTCCGTTTATGACGTCTCATACAAATTCATAATTCCTAACTTCAACCCTTTCTAAGACCGTTTCAGAGACTAATCCTGCATGTCCTAATTTACATCAACGGAATCAGCGAGTTAATTACCACTACATGGGGAATTATCGTTGTACGCCGATGACACGTGTATATTCTATTTTGGGGATTCAATGGATAAAATCCAAGAATTAGCTCAAAAAGATCTGGATACACTTCACCAATGGTTCCAGTCCAATTTACTTACCATAAATATTGCCAAAACATCATACGTAATTTTTAAAGCTAAAAACAAGAGAGTTCAAGACCATCTTCCATTACTTATCAACAATGTTCAACTAAAACAAAATGCACAAGAAAAATATTTAGGATTAACATTAGATAGTGGCCTGACGTGGAAAGTACATATAAATAAAATCAGATCAAAACTATCCTCTCTTTTGGGTAGTTTACGCGGACTTGTAAGATGCCTCCCGCGACAGGTCCGCTATAATATCTACTATTCACTCGTAAAATCACATCTGGATTATCTCATAGAAATATGGGGTAATGCCGCCAAAAATACTCTTAAAGACCTACAAATCATACAGAATAAAATAATAAAGATACTTTTTCATTATGACTTTCTCACACCTACGAACAAATTATACATAGAAACAAAACTAATGAGCCTTAAGCAAATATATAGCTATAATACGTGTTTATTAATAAAAAAGATTTTAAATAATTCCATAAATTGTCAAATAACTTTTGTTACCAACCGAGAAAAAGGTTTCCGTAACCTTCGTAACGCTGATAACTTATACATACCTCCAACTCGCACAAAACATTTTGGTCATAAGAGCATAAGTTTTGAAGGAGCTCGCATGTACAACCACTTACCAACTGATATTAAAAATATCGAAGCATCTATCAGGTATAAACAGAAATTAAAAGCTCATATTTTTAATAATATTTCACCTACTTGACCACTCGACCGAGTCCGGCCCTGGCTCCTGCCTCAGTTCTATGCGTTATCTGCTAGCAAGTAATATAGTTACAAACAAATTTAAGTATACCCGCATTATCTTAAATTGCAGCTGTACCTTAATTAATTTGTTAGATTTACTTAGCAATACCCCAATAAAATTGTATTTAGTTGTAGGAACTGTAGGTACTAAATTAAGTAGGAACGTGTATGTTGTTACTGTATATTTAGTTAATACGAATTATATTTAGTACAAAGTAATTAGGTAATGCATATACTCGTATTAACGTGATTGTTTACGAAAGTGATATGATATATTACTATCACGATCTTTGATATTATTTTATTTTTTCCGTGTATTAAGTACTAATAGTTTACTGTACAATGTTTAGAACTTTGCTTTTTTTTTATCATATACGCTCACTGGCGTAAATACATGTATAATGCATGTTATTATGTACTGTCTCATGAAGTGAAATGTAAATTTCATTTGAGATAAATAAAAATATTCTTTAACCCGATGTCCATCCGCTAAACCATTATGATCCACTAAGGTGTGCAATATACAATCCTGAGAGAATTACAAAATAAGTATAAACACATTATAAAAATCTAACCGAGGTTGCCGCCGGTATTCATATTACGTGTACTTAAATATTCATATACTATGGTCACAGTATAAACTATGGTTAAGTGATGTATGTGTCAAAATTCACTTATCATTTACCAACCTGTACAGCTTAAACAATCCTTTCCTTTAAGTCTCGTTAATTATATATTCCATCTGAATGCTGCAGCGCCGTATACTCAGCCTGGTATGTAGTAAATGCAAATTCAATTCCTCGCCTAAGTTGTACTTTAAGTTAGGTATTTGTAAAATTCATCCTCCCCAAAGCGTGTTTATTTTAGCAAATATTTATAATATTTCGAGTGTTTTATGCGTTATTTAATGTTTTCTTGCTTATTCAGATGCAGACCGCGACCCTATCTGGTATGAAGCACCTCAACAAATACATTTTACTACAATATGTGTAAGTAATTTAAAAGGAATCCATAGAGATCCCGTTCCGTTGGCGACGCAAGTGAGCTAACAACATATAAGTTGCATTACCAAATAAATATGTATATCCGATATACCCTGGTAACAGTCATCCAAATATATTACCTATTTGATTTGGAGCAAACCTTATCGCCCTCACAAAGGACGTAGGGGTGAGACCTATGTATTGCTGTTGCAGCAACACTTCGCCGCCTCGCTTATTAAATCGCAGTTCAACACATTTTAGCAAAATTACAATCCCTATTTCAATACCGGTCCAATTAGGCTTGGCGTTAAAGGTGGCTGTGAGGCCGCGGTCAACGACTTTTGCATCTACCTTAACGAAGGCCAATGCGAAGTGATGCGAAAAAATTACGTGTG
This sequence comes from Apotomis capreana, assembly GCA_947623375.1. NCBI lineage: Eukaryota > Metazoa > Arthropoda > Insecta > Lepidoptera > Tortricidae > Apotomis > Apotomis capreana. The sequence goes on from OX392498.1 coordinate 29,819,731, forward strand.
AAATGCCTTCAGTACAGTGAACAGCGATACCCTATTATCGTAAAGCTAATCCAATACTCCTGAAATACAATCCTGACTCTTGACAATTATCTCCTCCATTGCTATGCAAATCCAACAAAGTTCATGTACTGATCAAGTGAGTTGACTGAAGTTGGCAATCAATAGAGAACCCTAAAAATTAAAATGTGATGTGTAGGAGCAAAATTTCAACAAGTGTGATCAATTCATTCAGAATTCTTACAACAATGTCAATGATTCAAACCTAAAACTTTACGAGCGCCTGACATTCATATTGTTATCAAAAGTACTCTTTGCCTCTGAAGGTATCTTTGAAAACTTGTTTTTCTGGTACATTCAAAATTCTGTCAAAATTTCATTTTCATAGGTTGCTTAATAATTTAAATTAGTCCCAATATGCGTATTTTCGATGATTAGATTCCGTCCTGTCCACTTTGACCCCGTCAAAATATTTTGTTGCAAATGGATATTATCTATATTTATACCTATCTTCATCTACGTTAACATCTTACAGCATGTTTATTGTAGTTTTTTTTTGTTTAAATAAAGTAAGCATGTTTATTGTTTACTTTATTTAAACATAAAAAAACTCCAAGGAATTAAAGTTAGCGTATTGTAACGGGATTTCAGCAAAATTGACTTGGAAATGAATTCCTTTTCACCTTCTATACGAAACAAAAAGGGACACGGTAATTTATTCCAGTCTATACAGAGAAAAAGGCTCCCTTTTGTCATAGCCTTAGGCTCGGAACAGAATACGAAGATTACTTTATCCAAAATACTTTAGAGTTTTAGTCAATATTGCCAATTTTATATAAAAATATCGCATTAAAATAGATTGCCGATTAGCATAAGTAGTCGTTGTAATAAAACACTATAAAAGCAAACTTATTAAACTTACATAGGTTCGTAGGGGGAGGGGTCACAAAAAAATCACGACAGATCACGTTGGGGGAAGGAGGGGTATAAGGAGACCTCACGTGTATTTTTCTACAGTGAACGAACTAAGAAAAAAATCTACCACATCACTACTCATGTGGTAGATTTTTCTCGTAGAGGGTATCTACATACCCTTTCTCGGTTTCGTTGAAAAAATCTTCACTTGTTAAATACTTCAAAATAGCAAACCTATTTTACGAAATACTGGCGGAAAAAAATACACGTGTGGTTGTGAGAGGCAGGGGGGTACCAAAGAACCTTTCCAAATATCACCAGGGGGAGGGGGGGTCAAAAAGTTGCCGAAAAAACCTCGCGTGATTTGTGCACAACCCCTATGGTAAAGATAAAAAGCTAGTCAAGTCAGACTCGCGCACCGAGGGTTCCGTACGAACTATAAAAGCACTGCATATTGCTCTAATGAAAAAGATAAATAAAGTCTACTTTAAATAAATACTATACTTTTATGATTTAATTGCCAAATTGAACTAGGTCAACGGAAAATACCCGATACATTTTGATTCCCTTGTAGGTTTTTTGTGGCACAAAGGGTCTTATATTTTTTTTACGTAACCAGCTTTAAGGGACTGTAGACTGGAGTATATGGGTATATGGTATTAATTTCAACTCGATACCTGCACAAGTGCACATGCCCCCGAGATAAAGGGTCTTGACAGACAGACGGACGGGCAGACCATAAAGTGATCCTATTTATAAGGGTTCTGTTTTTACTTTTAAGGCACGGAGCCCTAAAAATACGCGGACTAATTTGGTGCCCTTTTATTCTTTTATAAAAATAAGAGGCCGATGATGATTGGTATTACCATTTTTTTTTATTTTTACAAGAATGTGCAAATTATTTATAATACTTCATTATAAATGCTTTGATTACTGGGCCGAGTTACAAATATCGCAATAAATTGGGTGTATTCGTATTGCCGCTGTAGACTTTGCCAATGCCAGTGCAGAACCAGCCTATGCTGCAACGACTAATTTACATCTGAATCGCGAGTGTTATTCAGGAAACGTTATATAAATCACGTAACAAGCGAAAGATACAAAGAACCAACGATGTATAGACATTTATTATTTTGTATGTATTATCTTTAGTATTGTGTTTTAATAAACTCCCTTATTTTGTTCGTTTTTAATTACACGAGTAAGTGCCCCTTTTAAGACGTAGTAGATGTTAGTAGGTATGAATTTATAATTTTTAAATCTGACAACAGGATGTAGGTAGTGGTAAGCTATAGTGCAAGGTGTAATCTTGGGGTGTTTGTCGGAGCATTTCAACCGTCTGATATTGGGCAATTATTAAAAGCAGTCAACATATTTTTGATAAGAATTACAAAAAGCCATGACTAAAATCGAAAATCGTGCCACAGATCCCTCGGGAGTTCGTCAATATTGCAGACAGACGCTTTAATATTAGGCCAATACGCGAAGAGCTTCAATAACATACAAGCGTGATTTTTTGTAGTCAGATTATATTGAATACTAGCTTTTGCCCGCGACTACGTCCGCGTGGAACTTGGAAGTATGGAAGCAACCTCGTACAACACGAGAGATATATCCACCTAATCACCTTAATTAATAAAAGGGATTATTAAAAACGCCTAAGCAAATGTAAGAGCAATTGTGCTTTTGGTCTAATGATTACATTTCCTACAGGGTCATCAATATCATCATCAATTACTTACTCACTTTTCAATCTTTTTAGGGATAATTTCCAGGATAAAAACTATCTTATGTCCTTCCTCGGATCTTAAACTATCTCCATGCCAAATTTCATCAAAATCGATTCAGCGGTTTAAGCGTGAAGAGGTTACAGACAGCCAGACACACTTTCGCATTTATAATATTAGTATGGATTAATGGGTATAAATATTTTCTAACGGATTTTGAGCGTTAGGTATAAAAAAAGTTTTTGTAAGCGACCTCTGTAAATCTTAGAAAAAAATATACAAGTGAATTTCTTCTGCACTAGGGCATCGCATTTTACAGTTTTAACATTCCGTATTGTTTACTAACAGATTTGTCGAGAGATTATGTCAGCGCAATACGAAACGAATGAAAAAATTATAAATCCCTGAAAAGATTATACAAGTGACTTTTGGCAACGAAAATGTGTTTAAAACTATGGAATGACAGTTTTAACTTATAACAGATTCATCAATATATTTAATATAAAAAAAAATATAGAACTTTTAATCGTTCTCTAGGTCACAAAACTTTACGCAAAATTGACAAGTTTGCGTAATGAAAGGAGATCTCTCCATTATATCTCTAAAATTGGTCGAATACCCCCCATTCGACCAATTTTAGAGATATAATGGAGAGATCTCCTTTTCATCGCCATCCGTCACTTTTGACGTGTGCCTACTTGACAAGTGGCGATATCCCTAGAACATCGCAACTTCGTCAATTCGGACGCGCAAAATTTTCGTTTCCTTTGTATGTGACGGCATAAATAACAGGCGCATACTTTAAATTGACCGCGTAGTACGTGAAATTAGTCCGTTACGTTTCTTTCAAAACAGAAATTTATATACATCAATAACATTTTTGACAATCATTATCGCCTTCGTATTTCCAAAATGGAGATGAGAAATGTCACTTTTAAGCTCATCGCATTTAAATGACAGTTCAATGGCGATATAACTGTTATCTAATGGAGATTTGACGTTTGGCGATATCTCCAACGGCATTCTCGAATTGGGCCCCTCATTTTCATAAAAGTAATCTAAAACATAGAATTCTAACCAATTCACCCACGAAAACATGAGCGCGAACGCTTTGCAGCCAATCAATTTGAGACTGCGCCGAGCGTTAGCGACTGACCCATAGTACCATTTCGCTACCCTAGCTCCAGGAAAATCTGGCGATAGCCTCGCTAAGGTGTAAAAACCTTTCAAATATAACAATGCAAAGATCGACACACAAAGCATAAGGAAAAATTCGTCAGATCTTTCTGGAGCTAGGGTAGCGAAATGGTTAACGCGCTGCACCGGCAATCCAGAGGTACCGGGTTCGATTCCCGGTCTCTTCCCCCAGGTAGTTTCTTTTAATTATTTTTTTATTTCTATTTTGTGCATTATCCATACTGCGAGTAAAATTTCCCATTAATATTATGAAAGCGACAGTATGTGTGTATGTTCATACGTATTAGTACTTAATATAAATTTGCTGATAAAAGAAAAAAACTTACAATGCGAATTATTTTAGTTTGAGGGGCAATTATACCCTTCCCGTATCGGACTATATTTGTCTCAAGATAAAGGGAAACTATAATATATATTATGTATTGCTAGTTGCTACCTTACTTCGCCTCCGAAGAGTAGGCCGGATAATCCGATTTTAGCTGATAAGGAACGCAAAGGACGATCTAAAATACGCTTTACAGATAGGCATACCTTACGATTAGAACATAAGTAGGTACATACTTATCTAAAGGTCATTCGTTTTTATTACCGACAATTGCTTTATTCTAAAAATGTGTGCCGGAGGTGTAGAGTAGTTTTGTGTTTGCCATAAGAAAACTTAGAATGACCGTCTCAGCTGAAGCTGCCATCACGGCGTACCGTGGGTATGCATCCTCACTGCTGAACTATGGACTCTTGCTTTGGGGTAATTCAGTTGACATAGGGCTTTTGTAAGACAAAAAAAAAGTGTTCGTGCAATAGCTAATATCTCGCACACTGATAGCTGCAGGCCAATCTTTAAACAACTGAAGATTCTGCCACTACCTTGCATGTACATTAAAAAAGTATGCTTATTTGTCAAGGAACACCCAGATTTCTTTAAAAATAGGTCGGATGTTTTTGTAGGCAAACAGAGATCGCAGTACAAGAGTTTACTGTATCAACCTCCGTGTCGTTCTGCTATTTATAGTAAAAATGCTTATAATATGTGCATAATCATATACAACAATATCCCCGAATATATCAGGCAAATGGAGTATAATTAATATTTAAGAGAAATTAACAGATGGCTCGCAGAACATTGTTTCTATAGCTTAAAAGAATTTTTAGAATATAGACTGAATGATTGACTTTATTTATTAATCAATTTAATGATTATATTAGCCCTAAAATGATTAACTTTTAGTGTATAAATAATAATATAATAATCTTTTTGCATGCTGTTCCCATGACTGTACCTACTTATGTTGTATAAACACAATTTTGCATGTCGTTCAACGACAGAATACTTTACTAACCTATGTACCATTAGATCTTGTACCACATGTGTTGTAGTATTCTAGCAAATAAAACATTTCTATTCTATTCTAACTCTTCTGTCACCTTAATTTTGAGGAAAAGACTACCGTAAGTATTTTGTTAGAACATGCAGACCACTATATTCTATTTTTAAGCAACTAGTTACACTTTACAGAAGCGACAAAAAATCTATAAAATTCTAACATATTCATTATTAGATTAACGGAATTTGGTAATTATCAAATCCTAAATAGATAACAAATATAAAAATACATATTTATTCAGTATATAGTTCAATCAAATTAGCTGAAAATTTAGCAAAATTAAAGGACAACTTTTATCTATCAGCGTATGTTATAGAGCAAAGTTAAATTTTAACTACTACTACTAAAATATGTATCACAAAAATAAAGAATAGAATATGTTCTTTCTAAAAAGGTATAATTTATATCTACACTCTTTCATTTACTGTTGCTATGCTAATTTATAAATTTAATTAATTTGCCCAGTGGGCGAAATGTAAATATTCGTACTGGTTAAACGGTATTAGTAGAGTTGCTAAGCCGCGAAATTGTGCGCATCGGGTAACAAGCATGAAATTTCTACCACACATAGAGCGTTCCACGGTGATTATTTTCAGATGTGGAGGGAAGTCAGATTTGTCCCCTGTGTGGTGGGAGAGCGGGGTGAAGAGGACCAAGTACTGCTCTTTTTCTTTTTTTTATTACTGATCAGTTAAGGCTATTAGGGCTTGTACGACATCGTTTTCGTGTAAAATAGATATCAGCTATTAGTTTTTCATGTCATTTAAGAATAGTTTCATATAAAAATTTGGGTTTATTGCCGAAAAGGTAAAAATCACAACAAGTTTTTTTTATTCAGAACGATAAATTAGTTATCTATCCTGAATATTTACAATTTAAAAAAATATTACTTAACAGCAAATTTAACGTTGTTTTTAAAAAAAGTATACATATTGGGCACATCGGTTACAAAAAGTACCTTGAAAAAAATGTTGATGTTAAATAAACTTAGCCTGCGTGTTCTAGTACATTTTGCTAAGTCGCGAAATTGTGTACATCGGGATACAACCACGAAATTTTTACCACAGATAGAGTATTCTGCGGTGATTATTTTCAGATGTGGAGGGAAGTCAGATTCGTCCCCTGTGCGGCGGGAAAGCGGGGTGAATAGGACAAAGGAGTCCTCTTTTTATTTTTATATTACTGATCAGATAACGCTACTAGGACTTGTGTGGTGTCTTTTTCGTGTAAAACAGATATCAGGAATTCGTTTTTCATGTTATTTATTCATAGTACCATATAAAAATACGGTTGTATTTCCGAAATTGTAAAAATCACAACAAGTTTTTTAATTCAGGGAGATAAATTAGTTATATTTCCTAAACATTTACAACTAAAAAAAATATTACAAAATAGAAAATTTAATCTAGTTTCTAAAAATATATACATATTTGGCACTTTTCATACAAACAAATTGTTGATGTTGAGATTAGCCCGTGTGCTCGTGATACATTAGCAAAAAAATATTTTGTTTTAATTACATTAATTTGTTTTTCTAGGACGTATATAGTAAATATTATATGTAAAAGCATGTTAATAATCATTATTTAATGTATTTAATGAAGCGAAATAGGATGCGTTCGGAGATTTACGTTGGTTACGCCGACGTAAAGATATATTTTAAGCTACTGTTTGTATGAGAAGTGCCCAACATGCATATATGTTCAGAAACCAGATTAAATTGGTTTTTGGAAATAATAATAATAATTTGAAAATGTTCACGAAATTGAACTAATTTACCTCACTGAATAAAAAAACTTGTTGTGATTTTTACCTTTTCGGCCACTACACCCATATTTTTATATAGAACTATACAAAAATAACATAACAAATGAATTTCTGATATTTGTTTTACACGGAAACGATACCAAACTCGTCCTGGTAGACTTAACTGACCAGCAATAAAGAAAGAAAAGAGGGATACTTGGCCGTATTCACTCCGCTCCCCGCCTCACAGGGGACGAATCTGACTTCCCTCCACATCTGAAAATAATCACCGTGGAACACTCTATCTGTGGTAGAAATTTCATGCTTGTAACCCGATGCGCACAATTATGTTAGAAAACAGCGGACTAACAACTGTACTATATTACTTTTAATACCACAGACTTCTTGTATATTTTCCTGTAATCTATAGATATTGAATTATTTTCGGTATTTTTTTTTTAATTTTTAGACTCAGTATTTTAGGAGATATGGGGTGTACGGAGACATCGTGAATTTTCGCCTATTTTCATAAATGACTTCAAAACTGTTTAATTTAAATTTATGAAAAATATATATTTGAGATGTTCCTTTGATTTGATATGTCACACGATATAGTTTGTATTTTTTTTCTAATTTGCCCCCCCAAAACTGGCCCCCATGTTTAAAATTAATTGATTTACGTTACGTTACACCTCCATGTTTGGGTCATCAATTTACATATGTGTACCAAATCTCGAACTCAATCGGTCCAGTAGTTTGGGAGAAAATTGGCTATGACCAATTGTTGTATGACCGACGACGGACGGACAAACACAGACATACGAGTGATCCTACTAAATATAATGCTTCTGTTTTTCTTTTTGAGGTACGGATCCTTAAAAAACTTCCAAGAATATACTTAGTTCCGTTTCTAGGTACATTTCTAGACTTTTTTTATGATAAGTTTTGTGTAGGTAAATAAGGTACTGCGCTGCCATTTCTCTATAAAATTTAGGTACCTACCTGACCTCAATTTGTAAGGAATAGTGCTTTTTAGTAAAGAAATAAGACAATAGACTAAAGTGCTATGTGTCAATACCAACGGATTCAATACAAAGACGTAAAATATGGGCACAAATCACGTTCCTAACCATTCCTACCTATTCAACTGCATAACCGCGATCCAGATTTATTCGGACACATCGTGTACAAAGAGACATGGCCGGCGACTTTTGTTTATGGTGTGTATTGTGCCACTACGCTGTGCTGTTTCAGTTTTTCTGAAGTTTGTCGTGTTTCCCATTCAGATGAATGCACCAAAGAATGGTCAAACAATACCAAAATGAACAGTATTTTGCTCATTAGTTAAAGTTTTACAAGGAATCGGCAGTCATGTGTTAGTGTACGTATATATGAAACGTACATATATATGAAAAACTATCTTTGAAAACTCCTCATTTCCCTTTGTCTCACCGCGTCTTTGATGTCGAGTATGCGTGTGGAACCTGGTTGCACAAACATGTGTACATGTATACATACTTACTTGTCTATGATGTGTTCCAGTTCGCAAAGATGCTTTTGATAATCAATATGTTTGCATAATGTTTAGCTACTTTATTCATGCTTATAAGCAAACATAATTATTATCAAAAATCCGAGTCGTCATGCGATGAGACATACGAGGGGCGTCTGAAAAGTTCTAAGCCTAAGGTATTTCGAGGTTATACTCGTATATGCGTTTATGATACTCGCCACTAGAAAGGCCATTTAAAAACAAATTATTAAAAAATAACATGTCACGTTTTTATTATTCTGTTTCGAGATATTCAACGGAAAAGTACATCATGTGTGAATTACCAACGAATATTACGAAAATTGAGCACCGTGCTGTAATTAAATTCCTTACAAAAAGTGACAAATCACCGCAGTGTATTTTTGAGGAAATGGCTATTATTTACGGTGATTCTGGGCCTTCTTATGCCACAGTCAAAAAGTGGAGTCGCTTATATAAACTCGGACGGGAATCGATCGAAGACGACCCCCGCTCAGGGCGGCCAATATCGGTAGTGACCGAAGAAAACGTAGCAAAAGTCAAAAAGCTGGTATTAGAAGATAGAAGAATTAAGGTTTGGCAAATAGCTGAGGTCTTAGGTATTAGTAAAGAAAGAGTCGGAGAAATTTTACATGAACATTTGTACATGAGTAAAGTCAGTGCTCGTTGGGTACCGAAAATGCTAACGGCCTTCGATAAAGTACGTCGTGTGGAAACTTCTCGGGCGTTTTTAGAATTGTGCGAAGATGATTTAGATGAAGTTTGTTCCCGAATAGTAACTGTTGATGAAACATGGATCAGACAGTATGATCCGGAGTGTAAGTCTGAGTCGATGCAGTGGATTGAAAAGGGTGAAAGGCCGCCGAAGAAATTTAAAGTGCAAAAGTCGGCCTCTAAGTTAATGGCTACGGTATTTTGGGATTGTGATGGCATTCTTTTAATCGATTATTTAGAAAAAGGCTCTACGATAAACGGACCTTATTATGCAAATCTAATAAGACAGGTGCGACAAGCCATAGTTGAGAAAAGGCGGGGTAAACTAAGGAAAGGCATTTTGTTTTTGCAAGACAACGCACCCGTTCACACCGCTAATGTTGCGAGGCGTGCTCTGAAGGAAGTTGGTTTTGACGAAATTGACCACCCACCCTACAGCCCAGATCTAGCCCCAAGCGATTATTTTCTATTCAATAATTTGAAGAAAGAGTTGAGGGGAAAGCGATTTAGAAGTGACGAAGAGATGAAGGCGGCTGTACAGGAGCATTTTGAAGGGCAAAATGAAGATTATTTTTTTAATGGCCTAAAAGCACTGTATAAAAAATGTAAAAAATGCATTGATTTAGGAGGAGACTATATTGAAAAATAAACACGAGTTAATTTGTGTAAATTGTTTTTTTCTATCTTAGGCTTAGAACTTTTCAGACGCCCCTCGTAGCGATGAGATATCCCGAATTTTGGAATATTGTAAATTAGGTTAAAAAAGAAAACTATAAATATTCGCAGTTGTTCTTCACCGTTCGCTTTTGATTCAAAGAGAAAGAAAAGGTAGTAACGGCTATGTCAAGTATATTGCTTTATTCGATACTAGCTGTGCCTGCGGCTCCGCACGCGTGGAAATTGATCTGTGTCAGTAAACGACTAATTCACCCCTAATTTCTCTCCCTCTCTCCTGGACGCGGAACTTGAAGTAAAATAAAGTGAATACGATAGATGACTGTTGTCCAGATTGAATATTTTACAATTACCACAGAATAAAACTGCACTCCAAAATCAATAGTTTATTCGTCCGTATTAAAATTATCGTGAGGTGATTAAAACTACATAGAGTAATAGGTGTACATCGGACGATACAGTACCTTTTGTATTTTTTTTAATTGTGTCTAATATCTTTATTATATTATAGATCGTGAAAGTAGACATAGTAGCGAGATCTCGGATACGTCGCATTGGAAATTTCGATAACACAACTACACTTAAAAAGATACTACTTCTTTCTAAGTATTAAGTACCTACTTAGCGAACTCATTAATATATATACATAAATGTAAATACATTGTTCTCAAACATCCAAGATAATGTCGTTCTTATGATCGTGGTAATAGAACGCGAAATACGTCTTTGTATAGCAATTGTTGAAGATTCGTTCTAATTTCAAATTAGAGGTCAATAAAGGAATTTCATACAACATTATTGGCCATGGCCAACAAAGAGATTGTCTTTTGTTTCAGTGGGGTTTATTTCTTTTATTGATAATCTATGGCATACTGCCAATAAAAAAAAAACGTTGTTTGTGCATGCATATTTACGTTTTATTTCTTATATTTAACTAGATTACAACAGATATTCAATAAAATAAACAAGGAATCACGTTTATTGTAAAAAAATATAACAGTATCTAATTAATAAGGTGTTGTAATTTTTTTATAAATAGAATCATCTTAACATTTGGTGGCAAATACATTAACCCGAGAACAGCTAAAAAATAAATTCTGAAAAAAGTAAAAAGTTGGCAGGAATAGTAAAAATATATGAATATATAAGTTGAACATTGTATTATTTCGTTGGATTTACGAGTATTTGACAAAAGCACTATACAAACCTCGGCGCGAACAGGGATTGTCGGCCTCGTATCTCTAGATGGCCTCGTTATCACTCGGCCTCGGCCATCTATTACTACTCGGCCAACAATTCCCTATTTCGCGGCCTCTGCGGTAATGTACTATTTCTCAAACATGCAATGAAATATTGTCTTTGCGTTCCTTATAATAGGCTCGGAAGTATCGGTTTTTGGGCGCAACAACTCGAGAGGACTGTAAAGGGATTTCATACTGCTTTTCAGGCCTAGGCCTGCAAAGTAACTTTTTTTGGTTTCAACAACAAGGTCATTCACACAGCTGGCTGGTTTGACAAAAAGCAGGTTTTGTTTTTAAAGGTTGGTTGTTAGACACTTGTGGAAAAAAAAATTCAAGATTGGGACTTTTTTTTTCAAAATTTCAAATTGGTGCTAGGCGGCTAAAACTCGGTATCGGGGGGCTCTCGGGGCTCAAAAATATGAATCTGAAATCTTGTCCGAAAATTCGGTCAAATTCGGAAACAATCGAAAAAAAAAACGATTTGTATGGAGAAAATTTCAAATTGGTCCTAGGAGGCTGAAATTCGGTATCCGGGGGTTTTTGGGGCTCCTGAATCTGAATCTGAAATCGGATTTTTAAAATTCGGTCAAATTCGGATTCGGGGGCTCTCGGGGCTCAAAAATATGAATCTGAAATCTTGTCCGAAAATTCGGTCAAATTCGGAAAATGTCGAAAAAAAACGATTTGTATGGAGAAAATTTCAAATTGGTCCTAGGAGGCTGAAATTCGGTATCCGGGGGTTTTTGGGGCTCCTGAGTCAGAATCTGAAATTGTATTTTTAAAATTCGGTCAAATTCGGATTCGGAGGCTCTCGGAACTCAAAAATATGAATCTGAAATCTTGTCCGAAAATTCGGTCAAATTCGGAAAATGTCGAAAAAAAACGATTTGTATGGAGAAAATTTCAAATTGGTCCTAGGAGGCTGAAATTCGGTATCCGGGGGTTTTTGGGGCTCCTGAGTCAGAATCTGAAATCGGATTTTTTAAATTCGGTCAAATTCAGTATCGGGGCTCAAAAATATGAATCTGAAATCTTGTCCGAAAATTCGGTCAAATTCGGAAAATATCGAAAAAAAAAAACGATTTGTATGGAGAAAATTTCAAATTGGTCCTAAGAGGCTGAAATTCGGTATCCGGGGGTTTTTGGGGCTCCTGAGTCAGAATCTGAAATCGGATTTTTAAAATTCGGTCAAATTCGGAAAATATCGGACAAACAATATTAAGTGTTATTCTTTGAAGTATATTTTCTTATTTCATTGTATGTTTGAGAAAAGCACTATACATCCCAACAAACAAAATAACCTTATAAAATTAAATCTATAAGGACTAAAGTCTCATAGTTGTTTTAAAATGGCATTCATTACAACAATGTACCTTTTAACGGCTTTTTATAAGACAATTTGGCTAAAATTGCCTTTATTCTTATAATTTGGTTATGTTAACGTTAATAAAACCAAATAATATGGCTACAATAAGGGTTAATTTTTTTATATTCTTATAGAAGCTAGCTACATTGCGTTTTAGCTGTATAATATTGAAAGCCTTGTAAAGGCGTTTTATATGGCCAATCATTCTTATAAAAGTAATGCACAAGGTACCTATAAAGCTTTTCGGCTTATAGGAGCTTTTTATAAGATGTTTACCCAACGAATGAATTATAGCATTTCATATAGTCTTAATAAGAATTAAAGCAATCCATATTCACTTATATAATACTAATAAGGGCTATGTTCTCTATAGTGTTATATTAAAAGGTTTTATATGGTTACGCCTAATACTTCTGTAAATCTATAAAATGACCAATCTGGTACCGAGGTAGCAGCCGGTGGTTCCGTAGAAGATTATTTATGGAACATGGGAGTGAGCAGGAAAGTACTGAGGAATACATTTGTAGCGGCAGTTACAGTGATACAGACATATGGTCAAATGAGGAATTGAAAAAACTTCGAATTAAACTAGTAATATAAAAAATGGCGGGGTTATTTGTAAACCGCGCTTGACATCTACTACTGCGCATGTGCAAAAGCATTTTTTTAATATTCGTCTTATGTCAAAATGGCACAAGCGCGTGTAGATTCAGCCAAATGTATTTAATGAATAACGATTTTAAGTTCGTTTATTAATCAAATTTTATATCTAATGTAATTAATGACGTGTTAAATGAATGAATTAATGAAGTATTTGGTTTTATTGTACTTTTATATGTAATAATAATCGGTATTTGACTAATTTATCAAACTTTTTTAAATATTAAATTTATAATTACTCGTCCGATTAATAAAGTGTCAATGTTTATTTAGAAATATTGTTACTATTTAAATTACGGATTACAATATTCGCATTCATTTGCAATAAAATGGTCGTATATAAAATACGCTTTACAGAAAATGAAAGTGAATTGTTGCAAAACTTCTATATATTCACGACGTATGACAAAGTGTGATGGTAAATTTGGATGAGTCGGATATGTACAGTTATAACACTTGTGAGAAAGGAACCCTAACGACATATAAAATGGCGAATCATAAGCAACACCTATTGCTAATGATAGATTTTTAATCTCATAGTGTATTTGTAGATGATGTGCAAATTTCTTTCGCTCTTATAATGGCCTTTTATAAAACATGACTAAATAATTAACCACATTTTCAGTACAAAACCGCAATAATACAAAGGCGCGTTGATAACACATCATGTTTTATACCATACTCTATCACAAATTTAAATTCCCACACAGTTTTCACTATAGATTCGGGTACTCTAACATAGAATAAAAAAATAACTTAGGTAGGTACCGTTTACTATTAATCATGAAGATGTTGACTAATTATTTTTCGTCAAACTATTACAAAAAAGAAAATAAACTTATTGCACAGTCATAAACATACAGTTATAAGAGCCAAATACCTTATTAGGGGCATTTGTTTTGCCGTTATGAATTTTACGCCCTTAAATCGGACCATAACAAAACGCGTATAAGGACGATCGCCCTTATAAACGCTTTAAATATAGTTCTTATAAGTATATTAACATTTTAAAGGCAATTTCCATGCCATTATAAGTTTGACTACCTTGTTGCTTGTCACAATAAAGCACTTACAAGATAAATAAAGCAAATAATAAAGCAACTATAAGTTGAGTAAAAGGTTATTGTATTTATAATTTGTGCCCAAATCCACCCTTATTAGCGATAATATGGCCTTTACAAGAATAATATTTTTGGCTATATAAGCCACTACAAGAGGATTTTTTGTTTGTTGGGATGCCTCGTCGTGAAAACGGATTCCCGGCCTCGTATCACTATCCGGCCTCGCTCGCACGCTCGCTCGGCCGTATATACCTACTTGGCCGGAAATCCTCATTTTCCCGGCCTCTGATGTAATGTACTATTTCATTTGTCATTCAAGCTGGTCTTGATTATCTATTTATCTCAATAGTGGGTTGAAAGTGACTCATCGCGACCCCAGGGTTGAAAAGTACAGGTCAATATAAATAAATCGTACAGCCACGATAAAAAAAACCTACTTACGAAAATTATTTATTGTGTGGATATCATTATGTTAAGTAAAGGTAAAAAAACAATAAAATAGTATTTTATAAACAATATTAAATAAATTTTACATCTAATCAAAATAAATACTTTGTTAATTATTTAAAAAAATTCCTAATGCTTAGGAAATTGTTTGTATATGTAGTAAGTATGTTCAACTCGGAATAAATGACACCAATTTCACTCTCGAAATATTCGCAGTCTCATTTCGCTCGATCGCCAAAATATTACGAGTGATATGGGTGTCTATCGTACCTTGTTTACAATCTGCTATTGTAGAGCACATTTTTTTTTTTTTTTTTATTTATTTAAATCAACAGTTTTTTTACAAAGTTTTAAATGTTGTATTGCCACTTTTGGAAACCCGGAAGGTTTATGTAATAGTGGCAAGGTCACGCGGTTCGGTCCGCATCACTATTCATCTTAAGTATAAGTAGGTATATAATACTGTAGTTAGTTAGGGTACATTGAAGATGCATGATGCAGTCACATTTTCGATAAATAAAGGCTGTTTAATAATCTCAGCGAGCGAAGTGAGTGAAACGTCTCCGTTCCAGCTAGGCACAAAATTCTTTCGTATGTCCAGATACTTTCCGGCTGTTTTCTCCTAGAGGTCGCATTTTTAAACTGATTCTCATGAAATATTGTGAGTAGGTTCGATAAGTAGGTTTACAGGGTGCAATCGTTAGAGGAGATTATTCCGTGACTATTATAAGGGATATCAATGGGAGAGTCTTGCCAATTAGTCTGTAATTTATGTATTTAATTTAGTAATTATGTGTGTAATAATTTAATCTTAATTAATGATCTTTGGAATAATATATAATTTAATTTTTAAGATTTTTTTTTATGACGGGTATAATCCTGTAATGTTATGATTTTCTTGTTATCTAAATAAATAAAATCATAAAACTAAAAACTGATATCGAAAGTACGTTACTCAGTGAGTAAAACCACATCAAAAACATTTTCCTAATAAACCTAAAAAGATAAACATTCCCATACATTTAGTATGTCATTAATTGAGAGGTGATTTTCCCGTAATTATAAGATATCAAAATTAAAACGTAATACTAAAAGTACTACTACGAGTACTATGAGTAAAATCGCATCAAAAAGATTTTCATAATAACTTAAAAATATCGAAAATGAATAAATTAAGCGCTCCCATACATTAAAAGTATCACGTTCGCTGAGAGGCCCTTATTAACAAGTACATTACAAGCTTTGGACCTAATAATGCCTGAAATTAAATTATTACCTATTTATTTCCATTGTATTTATTTTATTTTAAAGTTTATTTGTTTTTAATAATATTCAAATAAAAATAAATAAAAATATCTTTTCATATTCTTAGTCAAAAAACGTCAAAGGTATTCTTTTTATGATCATTTTTTTTAATTGTATTTATTTTAATTGAGTGTAAGGTTGTAGGTATGCATACCCTTTTTTTCTATGTAATTAGATAACGTTAGTAAAATAAAAAATAAAAATAAAATAAAATACATTTTTTTCACAATATAACATATTTATTATAGATTTTCGCTATTCGAGCTGCATTAAGTGATATTGAAATGTATTTAAAATCGCCAACTATTGATAGGTGTGAAATACTTTAGTATAGTGCTACTGTTAGAGACTATAGGCAGGCTATCCCCATCCCCACTCGTTGCGGCCGCGCGAAAAATTCCGATCTCTAAGTATCTACCCGGGAGTACAAATGTCAGTGGGCTGCCACGCCTCGCGGCGAGCGGCCAGCGTACAGTTACGTTTCCCGCGCAACCTGTGCTGTACGATGTCGAAAAATAAAAGGCGGCCATATTGTTTTTGTGGCAACAAAGACGATTGAAAATGATTTTATTTGTTCCAGTACACATTAAACTCTCCGGAATAAAAGTTTTTGTTCAAGAATTAACGTTTACTGGGGCACTATTGACGCGTAACTATTAAATTCTGGGTATTTCTCTAAAATTCTTTATGCCTAGCTTTTTTCGAATTAATTGCGTTGGTTTGATTCCATGCTGTGTCGTTATTACTGAAGATTTAGTTATACAATCAATATATAAAATACTAGCTGTGCCCCGCGGTGTTACCCGCTCATCCCACGGGAACACTAAATTTGTTCGGGATGAAAAGTATCCTATGTCCTTTCCCGGGACTGAA
Source organism: Apotomis capreana (assembly GCA_947623375.1). Taxonomy (NCBI): domain Eukaryota; kingdom Metazoa; phylum Arthropoda; class Insecta; order Lepidoptera; family Tortricidae; genus Apotomis; species Apotomis capreana. The sequence continues at coordinate 29,836,568 of OX392498.1, forward strand.
ACTATCTATATACCAAATTTCATCTAAATCGGTTCAGCGGTTTAAGCGTGAAGAGGTAACAGACAGACAGACAGACAAACACACTTTCGCATTTATAATATTAGTATGGATTTAAAGATTCACTCTATAATACGTATGTTTTAGAAACACGATTACTTGTAGTTTCCTCCATAAGTAGTTTGTTTTTAAACTTACCTCAAAAAATCAACATAAACCCTTAGTATGTCATAAATACTGCAGGGAAAATCATCAGTTTTTTAATAATAACATAATAACGAGATGTTAGCTATAAAGTATATATACGTCTTACATTTTCAAAATCTGTATTTTTTTAATAATTTAACCGAAAAACGTGATTTTCGCGCTCCCAAGCACGCACTTCCATGTCGCTCACGCTTACGCTCAGCGAGAGAGGGAGCTGACCAAAGCACTGCGCTCTCTTAATTTTCAATTAAAAAAAATAATTTTCGTCTGAGACATAATATGGCTGAAAATGTTAAAAAATCCTCGGCTATCACCTAGCTTTGCACCTAGCTACTAAACACCCTGTATAAAATGCATGTACAATTGAAGGAAAGTTTCCAAAAAAAACATAATTGACTAGCAGTGGCGTGGCGTCAAACCAATTTCTAGGCAAGCCGGAACCTATTTTGGGCTACTTTTTCTTCGGTAGCAATTGAGAATGGCGTTCAATCGTCCTGAAGAGGGCATGCCAGTGGGAATCGGGTTGTATGGACGCCACGCCACTGCTAACTAGACCGGTTCACACCACAATTTTTTATTTACATACCTAATTAAATCAGCCCAATTAAATTACCCAAATATGCATATACATACATACAAATTCAATGAGTTGTTTGTTTTATGGAATCATCTTGCACCTGAATACCTACCTAAAATACCAAACGAGCGAAGGCACGAGAAAAAGCTAGCGTTTACATAACGGAGGCAACCCTAGCGCACATTCCAATGACGTTGCGTCACCCGCGTTCAATAGGAGCGAGTCAATGGAGGGGGCATCGATAGCGGTAGCAACGCCCACCGTCCAAACAACTGGTGTATCTGTTAGTACTTACGTAGTAACTTGTAGTAATCTGTGCTATAGGTATTTAGTACCCGAGCTGGTACGAGTGGGCGGTCAATGACCCATAATTATCAATCTAGATAACCGTATTCTTGCTATTTTCTAGAGTAAATTCGAGCGATTCTTGCAATATGTTCAACGATTCTTGCAATATTTTAACAACCTGGGTCTACGTGGATTTTAACCTACGTATACATAGTTTTAATACAACTTTAGTAATAAACGTTTGTAGGATAAAGAAAACATCGCGAAGAAACCTAAAAATTGTGATACGCAATGATTCACTTTGGCTAGGCTTGCGTGCCGAAATTGGCAAACTGGATAAGTGACGAAATTAGACATCGATAAAGAAGTACACTACATACAATACATATAATAAATATACGAATACATAGGTGGATAGTGTAGGTTTATAAGTACGGTGTAGTAGTAGTAGTAGTTAGTATCCTTCGAGTACGGAACCGTAACAGGAACTATCAAACGGGCCTAACAATGCTAACGATGTCAAGTTCCACCATAAATATTTTAGTTTCTTAAGTGCACTACCCACTTTTAAAGTGTGCAGTACAAATATGGGACAGCCAAACGTTCATAACGGGTTTGTAGCAGAACTTGGTACCCGGCCAAGACGAGATAAAATTATAATTAAGTAAAAAGCGCCATCTCGCTTCAAGAGATGAGTGCGTGTTCGTTGCTTGCACGTTTGTTTTCTGTTTTCTTTTGTTCGGATATTTATTTGAATATAAAACTATTAAAATTCCGGTCTATAAGAAGTGCAACCTTGTTTACAACCGACGTCAAAAAGTAGGAGGATATCTATTCGGTTGTATTTTTTTACCTCAGAACCCCAGAACTTCGACAGTTATGAACTGTTTTTTTTTGTTCAAGTGTAGGCTTGGGCTCCGGATTGGTCCCATAAAATGTTGGTAAAGAAACTATGATGTGAGATATAAGGAATTGGGGTAGGTCCTCAAAAATTACACATGCACAGCAAGCACATGACGATTTCGGTGTTTTTATAATTAACTAAAAGTTGCTCTTGAAAATAAGATTATTTCCCGTTGCAGTCCGTTAGTTATGGTGAAAAAGGTATTTTCTCATCATAAAAATAAGGTACTTAAGTACGTTAAATTCTTAACTGTACCTACTACAAACACGTTTACTTTTCTTTTAATCCAAAAACATCAGTAAGACAGGTACAAGCTGACATTAATGAAATCAGCTGCCAGCTGTACCTACTCCCAAAATGACCCTCTTCAATGCACGACACATATTACTTTTTTCACGCTATTCATTCCTCAACTAGGCTGATAATGTCGGCTCAGTTTACGAATGCTATATTTAATTTTCTTTTAATTTCTTTTGTTTCAGTGATTTTTGTTTTTTTTTCTACTTAAATCATTTGACAAAGGAATCGTAATGCATACCTTTTTAACCCTTATGACCATTGTAATGCGAGCGAAAAAGTTATGTGTACTTTCAATGTACTCTTACTTAGAAAGCCGTTATAGCATTTAGTATTTAACGCAACGTAGGCAGCCTTTAAATTCGTGGTCAGCGCGACAGGGGAGAAACTACCTAGTATATTGTAAAAGATAACAGTCTGCTGAAGTTTGTAAGCTAAAACAGATTACGCGAGTGTTGCTAAACTAAAAATGTAAGTTGGAAACTTTAGCCTGGAGTGAAGCCAAGTTTTCTAGCCATAAAAAAATCTCATCGGAAAAGCTAAATTGGTTCTCCAATACGCCAGTTTTTGCTCTCCATAAATTTATTATTCGCATTATTGGAAGATTAGAATTGCCGCCTTTTTTGGGTACTGTGGCCAAAAAAGAAATACGTTTTCTACCAGTTGCGTCTATTATGTTTTGTGGGATGTTTGTATTGGCCATAACATATCATATTTACCTGTAATAAATACTGTCTATTGAATTGTAGCATAGCACTTCTCGCACACTTTTTGTATGTTTAGCTGAGCTGACTAAGCTGAGTCCAAAGATACGGAAGCGAGTTTGCAAACCTCTCAACTGCCACCTACCACGCACATAATGGTAAATGATAGCATTACTCGGGATCGGGCCGCAAACATGTATTTTAAGATATGTCGATTGATCCTCATACAGCGTGTATATTTGATATAACCGCGAACTTTACGGGGTCTTAGTATAGGCACTTATTAATATGTATAATATTAAAACAATCGGGTTATTCCCACCTGTTACCACCAATTTGTTACCACTGGTAACAGCTGGGATTATTTCTCCCACCTTTTACTACTGGGAACTGCTGGGAATACGAATTCTCAGCTGTTACCACTAAAATTAATTGGTGGTAACTACTGGGATTTTTTTTCCCACCTGTTCCCAGTGGTAACAATTGGGAAAAAAAATCCCAGTAGTTACCACCAATTAATTTTAGTGGTAACAGCTGAGAATTCGTATTCCCAGTAGTTCCCGCTGGGAAAAGGTGGGAAAATAATCCCAGTAGTGACCACCATCACCAAACTTAAATTCTTTATTCAAAAATAACACAAAATGTCAATAGGTATAGTCACTTAACCTAACACAATCCAAATAAGTAGGTATTAATCAAATAACCCGCCCCGAGTCATTCCGGGAGCAAAGGTGCCCATCACGCTCGCAATCGACAGCCTTTGCAACAGGAATGAACCGGCACGGGGGTCATGACCTCTCTCCCGCAGACGGCGCCCGACTTCCGCCAAGAACGTTCTGGCTTCTGAGCACCAGCAGCCAGTTGTCTCCACCGCGAGAGCGACAAATAAGTAATTTGTTAGGGCGGAGTACTTGCCCCGCTTTCTAAGGGTAGCCGTCTCGGCCGCCGCTCCGGCGGCACAGATGGTACGACCCAGGTGCGAGGCAGCGAAAGTGCTGACGCATGTTGCGTCCCACAGCAGGCACTTGTCCTTCTGCCACGGCACCAAGGTCAAACCATCCGGCCTTTTCCCATCCGACCTACTCAACCCTGAAGGCTCCAGAACACATGGTATGTTGGCTGACACTAGCGCCCTCCGCACGATGTCGTTCAGAGCGTGATGGCGCGAGAATCTCCCCGCGCAACGACAGCAACTCAACGCATGGTGCCCGTTGCTCTCCACCCTGGTACCGCAGATGCATAAATGTGGTTCACAAACATCGCAGCCCAGGCGGAGAGCCACAGCCACCCGCATCGAGTCGTCGTCGAGCAGAGTGCCTAGGTGGGGGGAGGGAAGCGCATGTAACCACGCCCCAGACTCCGGCTTCGACACGGCTCTCACCTTGCCCTATCCACCCCCTCCGCGCCATCGACAAGAGAGCACAGTATCCGCGCCACCCCTGCGTCGTCCCACAAGCGCTGGCGGTCCGGCCTTTCAGGCGCACTACTATTCGGGTTGAGAGCCATCCAAGCATCCCGGGTATCAGACGCATACGGTATGGTTGCCTTGTCACCTTTCACGGTCAATATATCAGTCACAAGGTCCACAACACCACACGCCGATGCCAAGAAAGCCGGAACTGATGTCCCGCGCACGCCGGATCCCCAAGCCACCACTCCGAATAGGGAGAGATGCAAGATCCCATTGATCTGCATTGAAGGAAACATTCAAGATTGACTCTAATGTCTCCCTCAACACAGAGTCAAAGGAGTCAACATCCCCGTGATGCAACCAAGCCGGCACAGTGCGCAGAAAGTACATGAGCTTGGGAACTGCGCAACAAGATCGTAACAAAGTGAGAGCAACGTGAGCCGAGAGATCTTTAAGTCTTGTCCCCGCCGCCAGAAGAATCCGCCTCCTCAACGAGAAAGCGTCAGAAATAGCTTCAGGGAAAATAGGCGACCCCAGGAGGTTAAACGTTTGCGTCGATAACATCCTGAGGCCGGGAAACAGAGAGTTAAAAGAAACGAACGACCCACAGGATGCGGCACTATAAGGAAAGAATTCGCACTTGGCACTGTTAACCTCCAGACCCAGCTCCTTGAATCGAGGAAGGATGGTATTAAGATCTCGCAATACCACCTCTGGCTTTCCACCAAGGGTGCCGTCATCCAGGTACCAGACATTCAAAGGAGCCTGCAGCTCCGATATGATCTTCTGGATGGCCAGGCTAAAGGCCAGTGGACCAAGTGGGCCCCCCTGCTGCGCCCCAACCTGGGAGAGTATTAGTGACTCGTTGTAGAAAAGATTAGAAGGTGACGAGTATATTTAGACGTTTATGTTTATGAAAGTCTATTTTGTCCCACAGTATCGTGTCGTATTGCAGTAATATTAGATACGTATTTTTGCGAATTTCACTATTTTGAAAACATTCTATTCCAAAATTAAAATTATAAATAATTTGGTGGTAACTAATGGGATTCTTTTCCCATCTTTTACTAGGGGGTAACAACTGGGAAAAAAAATCCCAGTAGTTACCACCAATTAATTGTAGTGGTAACAGCTGAGAATTTGTATTCCCAGTAGTTCCCCCTGGTAAAAGGTGGGAAAAAAATTCCCAACAGTTACCAGTGGTAACAAATTGGTGGTAACAGGCGGGAATAACCCAAACAATCTTACTTTTTATTTTATACAAAATGATTCAGCACGCAATGTATTTGTTTGTTGTTATTTGTTGACACTTAACATCGTGATATCACAACTGTCACTAGTAATAACTACGCCATACATTGCTGCTCAGGAAATTTTCAAAAAATAATTACGCTATGGCAGTTAACGCTTAATTAATAATTGTTATAAATATCAGATTATAGCACTAAAATCTCTGTGGCTACAATTTGCGGTTGTATCAAATATACACGCTATATAACGACGACGTCAGCATAGGTAGGTATGTGCTTGTGCAGCAAAACACTTCCGGAACTTTTGACGTGACAACGTCTAATAAATTGATGAACGCCGGCCGCGCATACGAAAAAAGATGACGTCATTGTAGCAATACTTTGTAGCGCCGTGGACATGACGTCATTGTAGCAATACTTTGTAGCGCCGTGGAAGGGAAGGGGAACCACGTGACTGACACAAGCCTACGTCATCATGCTGTTCACAGATTCTCAAACTTTAAAATGTGGGAAGAGGGAAGAGGGAAGAGGGAAGAGGGAAGAGGGAAGAGGGAAGAGGGAAGAGGGAAGAGGGAAGAGGGAAGAGGGAAGAGGGAAGAGGGAAGAGGGAAGAGGGAAGAGGGAAGAGGGAAGAGGGAAGAGGGGAGAGGGGAGAGGGGAGAGGGGATAGGGGAGAGGGGAGAGGGGAGAGGGGAGAGGGGAGAGGGGAGAGGGAGAGGGAAGAGGGAAGAGGGAAGAGGGATTCATATCAATAAATATTCTACCGAGAATAAGACGTTGTCACGTAAAATCTTCCTTCGCCCGTAAAACCGACTTTACAGGCAACCATTTTTTTCCGGAAAATTGCATTTTACGAAGTTACTAGCGTCTTCTGCTTGGTTAGGTAGCCAATACATATACTTTATTTTTGGAAAACGTTTATTTACCATCTCTAGTGTCTCTAATCGATTCTAGATAGGTCTATGAATTAGTAAATCTCAATCATATTAGCGAAGAAGAAGCTAAAAACTAAAAATAGCTCGGATTATTCAATATCGAACACCATGAATTGACTTTAAGTTCACCCCAGTTTGGGTTCCCTCGTAAAAACTTTAGCACGTAAATGACAAAGTTTCGCGTGGCATGGCTATAAATCAAACGGAGAGTTGTGTCTAAACACGCGACACAGTTTGAAAAGCATCGCATTATGAACACGGCGTTTCTTGTTACGGAAAGTCTCTCTCGAACATAACATACCTACTACTAAGTAAAACGTATGTATGGTCGACATGCTTTTCTCGTAACCTATTCGAGTGACTCCATAAATGGACGCTCACGTCTCCGTAAATTTTACCATACTTAAAAAATAAGGGTAGTCTTTGTCAACCAGGGGGATAAGGTTGTAAATGTCGCTTTCTATGGGGCCCCATCTACGCGTAACAGAGTGCAAGTCGCCACCTGTCTATGCTAAGCCGCCTACTTTGAGAAAACTTTATGTGAGAAACGTTCGCTTCTTTCAATGATTAAACTTGCCTATTCTGCCAATTATAGGCCCTATTGATGGAATGGTGGTATTTGCCTTTATTCAAATTATATTGTCTTTTTATTAAAAAATATATCTAATAGAGATACTTTCCATGGAACGTTTCTTACTGTGGTTAAACAAAAAAAAAGACAAGATTCAACACAAGATATTGTTTCTAGGCGTTATATTTAAGTACAGGTATAGCAGAAATATTTGTAAATAAAATAAACAATGAATAATCCCATCAAAAACATTACATGTAAAAAAATTGCAAGTCTCGCAACCTTCTACCGAAAAAAGTTGTGAGATACAATATAAAACCAAGTCGGTTAATTTATTCAGTACCTATCAAAGTGACCCTTCGCCTATATGACAACTTTGACATACATTTTCACCGGATTACATAACTAAAAACATATTACCATGACCGTGTTAGTACCCGCATTAATATTAAACATATTTATCTTTATCATAAATGTAATGACTTGGCCATCGCACGACAACATAAGTATATAATAATACGAATAAATCTCATTTTATTAAAGTGATTATTATATTTTTTGCTTTATTTATCCATACCAATAGATCGGTATGGAGCGGTGCGTATCCAGTTCTTTTCAGCTGTTTTTACTATCTCGTCTGCCTATATTTTCTTCTGCCGTCCTCTTTTGCCGGGCGGGCCAGATCCATCTTTTATTTAAGGACGGCCAAGATGAAACAATGAGTAGGAATTTATGTTTGTATTGCGTGACATTCAAAGCGTTAATAAAATTTGGTAGATTTTATTATCATTATAATGTAGAAGGTATTATCGTGTGCGATGGCCAAGTCATTACATTTATGATAAAGATAAATATGTTTAATATTAATGCGGGTACTAACACGGTCATGGTAATATGTTTTTAGTTATGTAATCCGGTGAAAATGTATGTCAAAGTTGTCATATAGGCGAAGGGTCACTTTGATAGGTACTGAATAAATTAACCGACTTGGTTTTATATTGTATCTCACAACTTTTTTCGGTAGAAGGTTGCGAGACTTGCAATTTTTTTACATGTAATGTTTTTGATGGGATCTCATTTCTTTTTGTAAGTGGTCCTCCTTATTTTTCCTTTAAGGACTACTAGCTGTGTATCCGCAACTGTCTTTCTTAAAGCCCACTCTCTGTCTCTGTGGGCTTTTCTCGAAAGTTTTTATGAAGCGATTTTTGACAAGCCAGGACGGTAATTACTTCTTAGTCCATTATACTCCGAAATTGCGGAGTTTTGCACTTTAACACTACCGAAGTTGACATTAACTAAATGTAAACCACACAGACTTGTCACTCCCTCTCATGATCCATAATGACCCCTCTCATTATAGATAATGATCCTTCTCATGATTCCTCTCATGACGATGGTGATGATGAGGGTGGTGATGATGGCGGCGATGATGGTGGTAGTGGTAATGGTAGTGGTTATTGTGTTGGGGATGTGGTTGTGGTAATGGTCGTGGTGGTAATGTGGTGAGGATGTTGATTTTATAACCATCGTCATCACCATCACCACAAGCATTACCATCACAATCGTCATCATCGATCACCACTATGACCATCACCATCTGAATCAACACCCCCATCATCATACCTAATCACCTTCATCGGCATCATCATCGTCATCATCATTATCATCATTAATTATCTACAACAAAACCATCATCATCATCACCAATCACCACCATCATCATCATCATCATCATCATTACCAACACCTCCCTCACCACCACCAGTCACCACCATCTTCATTACTATCAATACCCCCATCATCACCACCGGTCACCTCCACTCCACCATCATCACCAACAGTCACCACCATCGTCGTCATCATAATTATCATCATCACCAATCACCACCATCATCATCATCATCATCATCATCATTACCAACACCTCCCTCACCACCACCAGTCACCACCATCTTCATTACCATCAATACCCCCATCATCACCACCGGTCACCTCCACTCCACCATCATCATCGTCACCACCATCGTCGTCATCATAATCATCATCATCACCAATACCACCTTCATCAGAATCAGTCACCACCACCACCATCATAATTATCATCACCAACACGCCCATCGCCACCACCAGTCACCATCATCATCTGAACAATCCAACACCCTCATTACCAACACCAGTCCCCAGCTTCATCATCATCATCATCATCACCAGCACCCCCATCACCACCACCACCACCAGTTACCACCATCATCATCATCATCATCATCGCTACCATCACGATTCCAACTCACTGCCCCTGCGGGGTGAGGTAACTCAATTCGGTACCGCGATGAGCGTGTCCATTCTGTATGTATTAGGTAATAAGCTAATAAGTATTCTGTGCCTGAGGTATCTAAACCGAAGGTTATATGAACCGCAAAGTTAACTTTGTAATCGTGTATTTTTTATAGGGTTCATAAGGAAATACAAATTTATCTATGCAGCTCGCATAACTGGAAAACTACACGGAAATTTTGTAATGTTTAGGTTTTTTAATGATTTGTACACCAAACCGTAATAGAGCACGAAATTTCAAGCTTGTGTGTCTTCTAGAAGTAACTTAGAATTCGTATGATCATGAGTGAGTCAGTGAGTGAATCAGTGAGTGACAAAATTAAGGAACTTTGACTGGCAATAATTTCTAAACTACTGGTTCAAATTGAATGAAATTTGGAATATGCCTAGGTTATATCATGCTCTCTTGGTCATTAAAAATTCAGGCTTCTAGCTTTGTCCGTAATGAAATACTGGGAGTTTGAAAATGGTCTGAATGGCTTCGAGAAAAGGATGTTACGGCGTGCCGGGAAGCGCGTTTGCTCGACTTGGCGGGGGCACTGCCGTGCCCCCAGATAATGTAAGTACGTGTGGAGGCTATTTCGCTTAAACGCCTAGTCCGTAAGTATTATATTGAACCGTTATTGGTGCGGCACAAATATTAACAATCACAATAGTATTTTATGCAACCGTTGTATAAGAGGGGGCAAAAATCGCGAGTGGCATGGGTTACGATGTGAGCGTAGCGAACATCGTAAGAAAGATGCCACGAGCGTTTTTTGACCTACTTATACAACGTTGCATACAATACTTTTTCTACGACTCGACATTTCATAAATAAAATGCAAATAAACAACAAAGAAAATAATTACATATTCCCGCTCGGAATCCACAAAATTCAAAAAATAAATAGTCTCTGATAAACTTTTTTTTTATTGACGTCCATCTGTCAAAAAAATATGAAGTTATACATAAAGGTATACGTTCGCTATACTAAACATCTGTCAAAAAAATATGAACTTATACATAAAGGTATACGTTCACTATACTTTTTTTAAGTTCGCAGCAATGCCTTAGTACAATAAGTTTTTTTAAAATTGCAAATTATGTGAATGCAGCTGTTTATCTTGTAATCTGTGGTACTAAGTGATGCTTTTTTGGCGACATTATAACATCGTTTAGCAGTGTTTTTTTGGGCAGTAGAGTATAGACTATTACAGATTTTCATAATTTATGTCTTTATATTAGAGTTAGTAACTATATAACTGACAGAAAAAAGTACTGGAGTAGAAAAAATAGAAATACATATTTATAAAACATGACAGTCCGCATTAGAAATAGCGCGCGGGTTTACAACGCACGAGTCCCTTCTATGGCTGATGAAGAGTACGGCAACGACAATTGGCTACACAGCCAATCAATGTAAAAAATATTAATAATTTTATTTGTATAAACATAATAATAATAATTTCTTGTTTAGTGCTTTTAATTCTTTAACACTTTTATAATGTGGGTACACACCACATTTTTTATTTAATTTGATCTTTGTATCAATGGTTTTTTAACACTTGTTTATTTTACAAATTGTTTTAATATCTTCTACAAAATAAACTGTAATGAATAAATAGTGCGACTTACGAGCATATTTTCGAAAATAATGTTTGCTACACTTGCACTGTACGCCTTGTTCGAGTCACATCGATGACGAACGAGAAACTAAAATGTTTTTTCATTCGGTTGTTTTTGTGCGTCGCTCTATTAGCAATATTGAAACGTAATGGCAGAAATAGGGATTATTGGAAAAAAAACGCATAAACTGGAAGTTTTTATTGGGTAATTGTTCCCTGTCTGAGATTTATAAAAAGATTTATGAAGCATCGAACAGAATAAAATGTGCGAGTTTTCCATGAATCGAACTCTAATTTCATTCTAAGGATCAGACTCATCATGTCTAAAATTTGTTGGTTTATATTTAACTTTCTAAGAACAAAATATATTATTGATATTTGTATCAATGGTTTTGTAAGTACATGTTAGCAATAGTAACTAGCTACGGCTCCAGCATTCTGTTTAAGGAGAATTAATAATTTCCACTATCGTTTTTCTATAAAAACTATATCAAACTGAAAACTTATCTCAAAGAAAAAACTACTAATTACTTTGTAATTAACCAAAATAATAAATGATCAACGACAAAGTTGAAGATACAACTGCACTGTAACGCAAAAAGTTTAACCCCCCACCCCTTAATTATTGTTCCTTACATTTTACAAATCATTTCATTCTAATACAATATATATTACATAAATCTGGGGGCACGGTAGTGCCCCCGCCAAGACGAACAAAAAAGAGGCGGGGCACTACCTACCTTTTCTCGAACCGTTTCGTCTCATTTTCAAACCCTCATAGTTTCGTCCCAGTTAACATTAGAGCGCCCAAATTCACAGGTTAAAATGCAGCTAGGGAACATATGAAATGTACAAAATTTCATTGATCTAGCTTTTATACTTTAGGTTTTATTGGTACCTAAAATACGCCGATTTTGCCACTCACTTATACACTGACGTATCAAAACCTCTGGGGTACTTCTCGATGACCTAGAAAGCTGAAATTTGGTATGTAAGCTAGTATTAGTACACAAACAACAAAATAATTCTAAAACTTGGAACTTTTACCCCCCAACCCCTTAAACTAGGGGATGGAAGTTTGTATGAGAATTCTGCAAATTTTGATACTAAAGGTCTGAAAATTGATATAGGGACTCCTTGTTATAAATAAAACATAATATTCTAGGATTTTTTGAAAATCACCCCCAACCCTTTAAATGAGGGAATGTAAGTTTGTATGGGGTTCCCATAATAGGGGATAAACGTGTATATTATATATGGGGCTAAAAGTAAGTATTTCTTAAATACACAATTATTACTACTTCCGTATCTACACTGACTTCGTATTTTAAATATTTCTTTATAGACCTACCAAAATGCAATAATAAATGCAGCGCAATTAACACGCGGAATTTTATATTTTTGATTGTTGACTCAATGATTTTTATATCCATCTTAAGCAGATTTAAGCGTAAGACGAATGCGTAATAGGAAATGATATCAACAAGAAAAATAGGCAAAGATAGAGCTCTGAAGACTGATGCTCAAGAAACGCTACAGCCCAAAAAAAAAAAAAAGGCTAGGGCACCTTACAAAAAGAAATGAGATCCCACCAAAACATTTCATGTAAAATTGGCGGCCAAGACTCACATGCTCATGACGCTTTCGCTGTAAAAAGTTATCAGATCCCAGGAAAAGCCAAGCCCCTAAGCCCTGACTTTACTAACCCTACACCTTGGTTTCAAAAGTATGGCTTGGCCGTTTCATAGTACCGTAAATAAGTTCAACGGACCGTTTGGCCCTTTACGGTTTATATATTTACGGTAACCTATGAAACAGCCAAGCAATACTTTTGAAACCAAGGTGTAGGGTTAGTAAAGTCAGGGCTTAGGGGCTTGGCTTTTCCTGGGATCTGATAACTTTTTACAGCGAAAGCGTCATGAGCATGTGAGTCTTGGCCGCCAATTTTACATGAAATGTTTTGGTGGGATTATTATTACATAAACAGTTACTTATGCGTCGTCGGCGTCGGATTTTCTTAAAATTCATCTATACGTGTTCGGTAAGTAACAGTTTAATTTAAGCTTGTTTTGAATCGATTATATCGGTCGGCACTGAGTTGCAAAGAGTTACTCCCACGACGCTGAGTGACTTTCGGGACTTGGCAAGCCGCCCACGTAGCACAGGCTGCAGCTTATTCAGCCCTTATACGACTTATTTAAGCTGTGCAAGGGCTGTATAAGCTGTTATACAGCATATGTGCTACTTGGGCGGCGCTGCGGCGCGCCCAGGACGGGTCGCCGGCGGGCATACCGCGAGCGTGCTGGCCCGCTACTTATTTACAATATGCAGGCTTGTCCTGACATATTTACATAACATGTTAATACATGACAACGTGAAAGGATTTTGTGATTTAAAAAAAAGATCCTGCCGTATGGCCAATGTGTTTTCTGCCGATTATCCGCAGGGAGAGTTTCTGGATTTTAAAGAGCAGATCATGACCTGAAAGAGCTTATCGCGATCGGCAGTTCCATACAATTACACCCACGTGAAACCATGAGGAACGGTCCGACATGTTTGGGATTTAGATCTCGTATGCGGTCAGCAAACCATAAAACAAATCGGGCTATTTTTTAAAATTTTACGTCAGTTTAAACCGCTTAATATATTTACACTACCATGTAAATATATGATAACTATGGCACCCATTCTAGTCTTACTTGTTATGGACGGTTTTGGCCCGGAAGCTGCACTTTGTGATGGAAGCAAGCCGTTTTGCACAGTGATAATATAGATCAAAATAAACGATTTCACTCGAGGCGAAATTAGTTTCACCCCTTAGGATAAGAGATGGCGCCACTTATTAAAAAAAAAGTTTAAAAAATTGTAAGTCCTGTACGAATACTCCGATTTTGACGAAAGAGGTGCCAAGCGGCAGATAGTTACTCAATTTAACATAAAAAAAATTGAAAACAGGTAAAAATTTATTTTGGATACCCAAAAAAATATAATTTCTGAAAAAACTATTTAAAATTTGTGATTTTTGGAATTTTACTCGTAAAAATGTATGTACATGGTACTTTTTTTATTTATTTATATTAATATACAACTAATTTTACATTTACGAAAGAAAACCGCATATCATTAGCCCGTATAGTTTCAAAGTTATTGAAGAATACAGACATGGCGCCGCTGGGTCAAAAAATCTTACAAAAAATCTTAAACGTCAACGGATATTCCGATTTTGATAATTAAGGTGCTAATCGACAGATAATTACTGAAATTAGTTTAAAAAAATAAAATTAAAATTAAAATAGGCAAAAAGTAAAAATAATACAAAAAAACATACATTTTGAAAAAAAAAATGCAGTTTTTTGGGGGTTTTATGTAATTTCATACAAAAAAATGTATGAATGTATGGCTTTATTTTACTTATGTATATTATAACACTATTAATTGATCGATTAATAAAAAACCGCATATCAAGAACTTGTACAGTTCCAAAGTTATTGAAGATTTTACTATAGGGTGCCGGTGCGATGTTGCCGCCGCACGTGCTACTTATGTACATGTATTTATAAAAGTATTCTCCCGCTTCGAAGGTACTGATTACCCTGAAAATATAACCACAATTGAAAGTACAAATAATAATCATCACAAGTAGCACACAACTCCACTTATATCCCTTATACAGCTTAAATTAGAGTTTTAACGGCAACCTATTTGCTAATATCACAAGTATATTTTACTTACTTTACGTTTTATTTTCACTAAACTTTCATTGTAACGTGCAAGTTAGGCCGGTGCATCGGCTGCAACAACGCATTTTGCCACAGCCCGATTTGCACCCATAATGACTGTTCTATTGTGGATCGCACCTGCAACCTGCTTCCAACGCCATTCCATTCCCAAAAAGAAAGGACTTGGGACAGGATATATATCCAAATTAAGACGTTTTTGCACATTTGGCTCGCTTAAAACGCTACACGCAGAACATGTTGTTCAATGGCAGCTGAAGTAGTCGGCGAATGGCTTGTCGCCAGCTCTGTGAAAGCATTGAAGCATTCAAATTGTACTCAGTCGTCGGTGCGACGGTCGTACTAGTAGCAGATTACAAAACAGTTATTACTTAATGAAATGATGACTGCACTTCAAGGCTTTCTCAGAGTATGACAAGACGTCTAATTTCAATACAATAAGAAAAGAGACCTGTTTTAAAACATGCATGTTATACCCTGAAATAACTACTGCTTTTGCAAGTACATCGCTATCTATAGAAATTCTCTCTGGATACGTGTATTGCTCATGTGAAACGGTTACTTAGGGCCATTTTTGTTTCTTTTTTTTGGAGTGTGTTTACATAATTAATGTCATTCATTATTATAACAAAAATGTTTAATTACCGCAATTAAGTCCCGTTTTATTATTTTGATGTAATGTGTGAAAATCGTGTAAGATTCAATCACTATATTAATGTCATTCATTGGTTCTCAATTAATCGTAACGTTGTGTAGTTGTGTGTCCCAGATTTACATGCAGGCTATACGATGCTCCAACAGAGCATATATTATTACTGTTAATGCGATTTGAAAAGATCTGTTTAAACTAAAAAACACTAAACTACACAAGCTTTTGAGATACCGTCCATCTATTTCAGCTGCAAATTGAATACCGTTTCATGCTAACCAAGTGTGGGTTCACGTTTTAATTTGGAAATATCGAGTCCCAAGTCCTTCTTTTTGGGAATGAAACGGCATCAAAGGTAGGTGGAATCCACAATAGTTGAAGGTTAGTTCAATTTGAAAACTCCTTGAACATTATGGATACAAATTGGGCTGTGGCACAATGCGTTGTTGTTGCTGATGCGACGGTCTAACTTGCACGTTACAATGCAAAACCTGCAAAGACTAAAGTGAAAATAAAACGTTAAGTAAGTAAAATATTGATTCAGAAATGCTATTTAGCATCCAATATACTTGCGATATTAGCAAACAGGTTGTAAAAGAGCCTATTCACTCGTTAAAACTCTAATTTAAGCTGTATAAGGGATATAAATGTGTTGTGTGCTACTTGGGATGATTATTATTTGTACTTTCAATTATGGTTATATTTTCAGGGTAATCAGTACCTTTGAAGCGGGAGAATACTTTTATAAATACATGGACATAAGTAGCACGTGCGGCGAAAACATCGCACCGGCACCCTATAGTAAAATCTTCAATAACTTTGGAACTGTACAAGTTCTTGATATGCGGTTTTTTATTAATCGATCAATTAATAGTGTTATAATATACATAAGTAAAATAAAGCCATATATTCATTCATTTTTTTGTATGATATAACATAAAACCCCCAAAAAACTGCATTATTTTCTTCAAAATGTATGTTTTTTTTGTATAATTTTTACTTTTCGCCTATTTTAATTTTAATTTTATTTTTTAAAACTAATTTAAATAATTATCTGTCGATTAGCACCTTAATTATCAAAATCGAAATATCCGTTGACGTTTAAGATTTTTTGTAAGATTTTTTGACCCAGCGGCGCCATGTCTGTATTCTTCAATAACTTTGAAACTATACGGGCTAATGATATGCGGTTTTCTTTCGTAAATGTAAAATTAGTTGTATATTAATATAAATAAATAAAAAAAAAGTGTGTGTGTCAGCTCCGACGCACGACTGGAGTTTACTCTTCAGGCCAGGCGCGCACCACGATTTTTTTTTAGTCGCGCGATAATTTTGTCGCAGAAATAAGCGTACTTCTGGGTTTATGAAAATCGTGGTGCGCGCACTCTCATATAAACCCATATCTTGCATTTATGCGACAAAATTATCGCGCGACTAAAATCGTGGTGCGCGCCTGGCCTTAAGAACGATTATAAAATATATACTCAATACTCAATACGTTTATTGCACATAATGATTAGTAAATAGTTTAAGTATCACATTATGTACCCTGTTGGGTGCTGCAAACAAGAACGAGAAGGTAGGCACTTACATAATATTAATATACGAGTATAATATACAGCAAAATTACAATATTTTACAAGGAAAATTTACTTCCGATTCATTTTTAACAAATTGGAGAGATCATGAGTAGTAAATAAATAAGGAAGCGTGATGTAAAGCGCCCTCGAGCGGCTAGTTTAGTTACTAAATTTACGAAAAAAAAACCGTATCTTACTATGAAATCCATACAAAGATTCGACCTTATTAATTAAGGAGCTTTGATCATTTTTATGAACATGCCAGCTCCAGCAGGCCTAATACACAACATCATTCATCTAAAAGACATAGATAAATAAAAACATAAACCGTATAAACTTAAAAATAACATGTACACGAAAACAACTAAATTTTTATACACTATTTACATAAAAAAAACTGTATACAAATTTAGCCGATTCTGATAAGGGTTCCGCCAATATTGAATTGAACATTACATTCAAGAAAGATCTGGTATTAGACCTAGCCATTTACATTAGACAAAAACAAACGTACAAAACCACCTTCCTTAAAAAAATCCTTAAATAAATCCAAAATCTCCTTAACAACAACTCCAAACAGCGTTTTGAACTTCTCCTCCCAACTTTCGGTAGAAAACAAAATATCCTTCGTCTTCTCAACCAGCCTTTCAAAAGTAATACGTCTTTTCTTCTTGTCCTTATTTTGTCTTTGATCTTCCATATCAGCCCGCTCAATAGTAGGCTGATTGACCAATAGACACTCGGACCTCTTCACATCTGTTACTCTTTTTGACTTCCGCGGCTTACGAACCTCTTGTTGTGGCTCGCTCTCTAATCTGTACTAACTTACTGATCGCTGGCCCTCAGCCTGACAGACAGAATCTTCAGACTCTTTAGATTGTAACGGCTTCGACAAAACAGCATCTCTATATGACTTTCCAAAACTTAAGTCATTCTCAAAAACAAATGGCGCATCCTGACTACAAACATCCGTATCCTTTTTTTCCTTATTTTGCATATACAACCAAAAAGCCCGTTTATATATACATCCCTCAGCAGACATAATCCTGCGAATTTATTTCTCCTTCACAAAAACCGGGCACGACTTATCTAAGGCCATATGGCTGCCTTTACAATTAATGCATCTAAAAATAGTCGTTTCGCAATTGGCATGCTCCCCGCCGCATTTCGGACAAGTAACTTTAGTAGTAGGACAAAACCTGCTCAGATGACCGAACTTCCAACATATTGAACATTGGGTAACCGGGAAAGTGTACTGATTTACCTTAAATCGGCAACCGTAGGCATAAACATATGGCGGTAAAGAAGTTCCCTTAAAACACAGACGAATAGCTTCAGCCTTAACCCAACGCCCATCATGATCCAAACGGTTCAGTCTACATATTGACAAAATGTCTTCAGACCCTTCAATATTCTTTAAAAATTCGTCTTCCTCAACCTCCAACTCAACCTGCCTTATAATTCCATAAGTGCAGCATGCCATATTAGACCAATAAGAACGTCTCGTCTCATTGTTAAACTCCTGAGAAGCCAGAAGCTTCTCCGCATCATCCTTAGAGTTAAACTGTATGCGAACTTTACGTGGACCCATAAACTTGACGGATAAAATTCCTTTTATACCCTTAAATTGCAGCAACTTTGCCAAACCAATCTGTTTCGGTAAATCTTCTTTTGACACTATATAAACTTCAAATAGCTTGTCAGGCACACCGTCCGGCTCCAGCTGCGTTTTGGCGGTTGCTAAAACCCGCAAGCGTTTAGGTTTCCTGCCTATTGTGATAAAACTATCACTACAACCACAGCTTTCGTCGCTCAGACCACAAGCACGCTTCACCGCTATATGCCGCATATCCGACATGGACTCAGCGTCCGATACAATATCCGATTGACTCAGCCCTGCCTTATTATCAAACTCCACTTCAGATAGCCACGACGGAGCTGCCCGCTGCCCACATTCTAAAAGTGACGTATCACTCACGACACCTCGACTTGACTCACTCATCGCAAAAACAGCGAAAAGGACTCTAAAACTGAATTAACTTATACATAAATAAAATAAAATTTGATAAAATTTTCAACCGTCGCCTTTGACAACCAAACCCTGGACTAAAATTTGTTAGGCAACCCATATGCAATATAATTATTGACATATTAAATTAAATATAAAATACATTTCATCAAATAAACATCTCGGTGAAGGTTATTTTATATCGGGACCTTAGTCTATAACGCTTAACGCATAACCTGCTAAATTACGAAGTCGTTTTTTTACCCCGATCGTATACTGAGATACGACTTTTTAAATTAGCACGGCAGATACGTTCGATTTTACACCCCATATTTTTCATACCCCGGGCTTATATATGAAAATCGATTCTTAAGGAGTAAAATTCCAAAAATCACAAATTTTAAATAGTTTTTTCAGAAATTATATTTTTTTGGGTATCCAAAATAAATTTTTACCTGTTTTCAATTTTTTTTATGTTAAATTGGGTAACTATCTGCCGTTTGGCACCTATTTCGTCAAAATCGGAGTATCCGTTCAGGACTTACAATTTTTTAAACTTTTTTTTAATAAGTGGCGCCATCTCTTATCCTAAGGGGTGAAACTAATTTCGCCTCGAGTGAAATCGTTTATTTTGGTCTATATTATCACTGTGCAAAACGGCTTGCTTCCATCACAAAGTGCAGCTTTTTTTCATAACAAATAGAACTATTCGGACTATCCAATTAAAGTGTCCTCATAGGGATATTTCGGAAATACAATCGATGAAAATACAATCAATAGTTCGATCATCCCTAATTCGAGAATGCCGTTTGAGAGATCGCAAAACGTCAAAACTATTAAATAACAGTGATATCGCCTTTGAACTGTCATTAAAATGCGAAAAGCTTCAAGTGACATATCTCAGCTCAATTTTGGAAATACGAAGGCGATAATGATTGTCAAAAATGCTATTCATGCATATGAATTTCTGTTTTGAACGAAACGTAACCGACTAATTTCACGCACTACACGGTCAAGTTAAAGTATACGCCTGTTATTTATGCCGTCACATACAAAGGAAACGCAAATTAAGCGCGACCGGATTGATGAAGTTGCGATGTTCTAGGGATATCGCCACTTGTCAAGTAGGGACACGTCAAAAGTGACGGATGGCGATGAAATGGAGAGATCTCCGTCATCTCTCTAAAATTGGTAGAATTACCCCCAGGGCCTAGTTAAAAAAATGAAATAAACCATAAGAATCAGATGGTTCAAGCGGGTAGAGAGAGAATAAAGTGGTAGTATTTAATTAAGTATTATTATTTTAGTTCCTCTACTTCAGATAAAGGAAATTCAAAAAAAGGTCATGGTATTGTTAAAAATTATGTACGTGAATGTATTAAAGTCAGTCCGGACAAGCGCGGCGCATGGGGTAAGCACAGCCTACCATACAAATATCGATAACTACAGTTGTTATACTACTACAATTATGTGATACAACTAGCTTAGTGCGTGGTTGTAAGATGGCGTTCCTCGACAAAACACTGCTATCAGAGGCCGATATGGATAGCGTTTTTTTGAGGTCCATCTTTTGCGACAATTCTAACGATGCGATTTTTGATTTCTCGTTAGGTAGATTACTGTACCGGTTAAAGTGCCGAGGAAAACAAAAAATCAAAAAATCGTAATTGCCTTCTATCCAGTTATTTTATTTATTTAACTACAAAAAGCGACCCGTGCCCAATATTGATGGGGCCCGGCCTGTTGTAACACATTTGTTCACTTTTACTGCATGACACCTTATTTTGACCGGCTAGGGTGCAATTTTGAACATTGGTCGTGTAATGCTACGTTTGTATTTGTTTTGCAGGGAGATTTATATTCAATTTAACTTTTCGTTGTTTGGTTTCTCTTCGTTCACTGTTTTATAATAAATTAGAAAGCGAAATCAAAATGTTGTCCTTCGCCACTTTATAATTGTGTCTCACAGTCTAAAAAATCCTTAATTTTTCGAACTTAGAAACACGTTAATAAACCCAATTCGGTGCTATTAAAATTCATCAACTGTTTTAGTTGTTCTGTATTGAGTTGAGCAGAGTTGCTCAGTCTACCGAACGTGGAACTTGCGTCTGCTTGCAACAGCTGTCGCGAGCTTGGTATGCTAATGACGTAGAGCGTGAAATTATTATCATATACCAACACATCCACAGTATATACAAGATACACGAGTATTTTTTTACACCTCTGAACGAATTCTCATTTTTTTGTTATCACCCGTTATCTACGTAAAATTGTTTTAATGTACCTACCAACTTCCAAACTTTTGAAATTTGTTTTAATGTATACCAACTTCCAAAGATAAAGGCTGGTTTGAATCAGTATGAATATAATATTTATATAATCAACGATCAAAATGTTTTACGTATGCTTAAATATTGTTATTGGTAGGTAGAAGGTTTTTGGCATTTCTTTCAAGAAGAAGAAAATTCATAACCCACTTTTTAAAACGTAATAATCAAGTAACCGTGTATAATCTATGATCAAATAAACCAATTTAGCTTGATATATTATATGAATAGATAGAATAATCTTTTATTTCATAAAACAATATTGACATAAACTGATTATAGTATTCTAAATACTAACATCTAAAACTTAACATTCCTAAAAATAAAAAAATATATAACCTAATAACAAAAAAGAGAGCTAGGCTAAAAACCGTCCCGCGTTCCTCCCGATGCAAAGGTGCCCATCACGCTCGCCGCGTTGCCACGTTGAAGTGTGATAGACAACCTTTGCATCAAGAAGGACCCGGAACGAGGATCGAGACCTGCTTGTGCCAAGCGCCGCCCCAGCTTCATCAAAAAGGTTTTACCCTCCGCGCACACCAAACTCCGGACGTCTCCACCGCAAGTGGGATGAACAAGTAGTTAGAGAGTCCCGAGTACTTTTGGTGCTTGCGCAGTGCCGCCAGCTCAGCCGCTGCACCTGCTGCCCGCATGGTACGGCTAACGTGCGAGCCGCGAAAGTACTAACGCGTGTAAAGTCCCAGAGCTGGCAGCGACCTTGCTGCCAGGGCACTAAGGTCAGTCCATCAGGCCTTTTACCATCTGATCTGCTAAGGCCTGATGGTTAAACTAGGTCATATTTTCGAACAGCGATGTGTTACGCGTGTTTGTGTGTTATATGTAAACCCGATTTCATATGATGTAGCTAGAAATATACAACGTACAAGTGTATAGTTGGTCAGAAAATCTAAGTACAAATTACATGTAAGACAAACAGAAGTGATCAGTCAGGTTGCGTGGCCATGTAATCTAGACAGCCGTTTGACACAACTTTGACGCCCCGCCTTTACGGACACAATTTTCGTGGTGCCATCTACAGACGCTAGATGGGCTTCTATGTTTTATTCGCTCGCTGGGCTCGATCGTTAATTAATTGAAAGTCAATGTGGACATAAATATTATTATTTCAAGTAGGGTTTGCTACAAGCACTTTCGAATCTAATGTAGTTACAGAGAGCAGAGCAATGTATTGATAGAATTTAATAATTCTTTAGTAATCTAAATATATGATGATGATGAATCTAAATATAAAACTAAAAATATCAAATTAACATTATAAAAACGTAGTGAAAGATTTTATTCGTCTAGAATAAATAAATATATCTATTAATAAACACCGTGCTACATTGTTAAACGTACTAAATGACCATACGAGCACATGTTTACACCCACTTCCCTCATTAAGCTCTATTGAGAGCCCTTATTCAAGCAATGCCTCGTTACATATTTGATTGCTCATTGCTGTGGCTCAAATTTTAATGTATTGCTCATTCCTAATTTCCAGCGTAATGTAGCGAATATATGATTGCCTGCAACCAATAAGCTAATTGAGGCCAATAAGTGCTAAACACTGCGGTTATATCTAAAACGTGGAACGCATATTTTACTGGTACCTATGCATTTTGCACTTCATTATACCATTTTATACGATTATACGAGTATCCGGACGACTTTACTTCGTAGATATAGATATAAAAATCTTTGCTGAGGAACACTATTAACGATTTTTTTTTCAGCAGGCATTTATCTCATCACCATCACCATCATCACCACCACTACTACCACCATCATGACTACCACACCACCATCACCATCAACACCACAATCATCGTTGTGTTGTGTGGTGATGATAATTTCCTATCTTATTAATATTATGTCATATTTATGTGCAACTAAAACACAACTAAGTAGTTGTTGTTTGCGTCTTTGGCAGCCCTGTGAGTTACACATTGACACTGACATTCAAGATTCAGTTTTTATTGGGCTGTGTCCGTCACAGATCTGTTATCTAACTAGATGACTAAAGTACATATATTTCGCCTGTCAAAATGTTACTTTTAAAGGAACACGTGTTTTTGTTTGACTTATTCCCTGTTTGGATCTTAACGTCAACGAGGCCCCGAAAAATGCCCAATAGATAAACGAAAAATTTCTTGTGACGCTGTCAATTGATTCTCTTATTGTTTTAGTTTTATTGTAAGTATTTTAATTATTATTGCCATGTAAAAAGTTTTGAATAAATCAATCATTCGGAATATGCTCTTATTTATTAGGATCAAATGTCTATATGGGACTAACTACACTTAGACTGCTCTAAAATTCAGAAATGACCGTCAAAGTTCAACATTCCTACGGAGCGCTAAAAACGATCCATACAAATGACCACCTAATCGTGACGTCATTATAATTGTTTTGGGTACCACAATTTGTATGGAGACAATAAGTACAGAATTTGCCGTTTTCACCGTGTAAAGTGCGTTTAAGTTCATGGTTGTCATACAATTATTGTTTTGTTAAATTATGAGGATTCTAAAAACATTTATTTTTAGAATAACATTAATGATAATAATTTGAAGTTTCCAAATGATATGTGAAATAATATCAAGAAAAAAATAATTAACGCGAGGGGGCATATAAATTGGCTCCCAAGAAAACACTTCATTGGTAACTGTACTTGAAATGGCTAAGCGGATATATGTACTTAAAAAAAAATAGCGGAGAAATTTGAGGCAAAAAAAAATAATTGTTTCACGAGAGACAAGTTATAAAACCATCTAAAAATATGTTTCAGCACTTTTAATGGCAATTGGAAAATTGATTGAAACCTAAAAACCTAACAGTTATTTTCATTCGTACTATGAGAGTCCTACGCTATGAATCGGTATCGTGCGGGCGGAGTACTCCCATGACTACCTACTTGTCATTCGGCAATGACAATTAAAAAATCGGCACGATGTGTTTCCTTGTATAATAGAAACAAGATTTAAATAACAGATTAGTGGTGTCCGCCCTGTGCCTATTTGTATCTATACGGTTGTTGTTAAAATCTTAACTGACAATAACTATATAATATGTCCAAAAAGCGGATAAAGCTTTAAAAAATAGAATACAATGTGAATCGTGACGGTACATTATTTAATAATCAGATAAATGCCTCGGTAAATATGCGACAACAGATGTTGTTCTATTGAATATGCGATCCAAATACTGCATAATTCATACTGAATCGGAATTTCACATACATCCTATAATTGCGAGATGGTTTATATTGGCACGTTCGGAGTACGATAAAAACTTCTTTATTCATATAAACATCCATATTATAAATGCAGTTTCTTACGAGTTTGTTGATGAGTATTTATTTCACTTAACAACAAAATAACGAGTTACTCAATTAGTATTCATTTATTTAAACTTTATCACGAGTGTTTTAAGACCTAATTATGTACAGTTGCATACACATATATTCATAATCATTCCCAACTTTCCCAAGTAACAAAAAGTTATATAACCAAGGTGTTTTGTCACCAAACAGTGATATAGTAGGTCTATACTACGTAGTATCCATTGTGACTGCTTGCACTATAAAGGTTTTTAACAGCTCTCTGTTAGTTTCAGAAGAACTAACAAGCTGTTTACGTATCTACATCAAAATTATATATTATCTTTTACTGTACAATTACTTCAAAAATATAAATAAATAAAGATGAAGAGACAATTTTACACAAATCGACCTAGTCCCAAACTAAGCCAAGCTTGTACTATGGGCACAAGACGACGATATACATAATAATTATATAAATACATATATAGATAACATCCATGACCCAGGAACAAAATATTCGAGTTTTTCACACAAATTTGCGCTGGCCGGGATTTGAACCCAGGACCGCCGGCTCAGTAAATATGCTTTCACAAACCTTTCATCCAAGAATCAGATGCAATGTAATATTTTGCCCAATCTGTTATTGATAACTCAAGACCAAATTTTCCGTCTTCCACAACTGTTTTCTGCCAATTTGTTTTAGTTTCTCTAACATGGCAAACTTTTTATACAAAACATCGTTTCAAATAACACATGGAAAAATATAACAAAAAATAAACATTCCATGGGAAATAGTTTTCGATATCTTCTTCTACATCGCAACACTAGCTGTCATATTACAAATGTCATGTCAGTCAGTCAAGTCGAGCAAGAGTCAAATCAAATGCACGAGAGAGAAACAAATCTTATTTTCGAAGATACTGATAGGAAATAAGAATTAATTAAGTTATCTCACAACCTTGCCACATACAGTTTATTCTTCGAGCCATTAGTTTTAGTTATGTGTTAGTGTGAAAATGTTATAAGTTACTGACAAATAATGGTAAGGTCGAACCTATTTGTGATTAACGATTATATTGTTATTATTTATGTTAATTTGATATTTGTTTTGCGTCAGGATCACAAGAATGGTGATGCTTCACCGTCAAAGAGTAATTTTACGGGTTCGGATTACGAGTAAGTTCTTATAAATTCTATAAATTAATATTTTTTAGCTCTTAGAGCGCTTACAGGACCATAGAAAAGAATACTTAAAGTGTTGCACTTTAATAGATATTAAAAAAGCGACTATGGTACTATTTAGTACTGTAGATGAACTTACTAATACTTTTATGTATCTATTTTGCACTAAAACTGTGTCGAAACTACTTTTTCAGTACTGGCACTGTAGCAGTATTGAAAACATTATTACAGGATCAATTTGCATTATAAAAGTACTCTGTACAAGCATTGCGTAACGTTTTAGCTTCTTAAAAGCTTCCTCAACATCGCCATGGGGCTAGTTCTGTAAAAGTTATGAAAACTTTTCTATAGTACTAATTAGTACTAAAGCGACTCCATGTGCAGTTGCTAAATAAGTACATACCTAACTTAAATTCTAAATAGCTCTTTAAGTGAGTTTGTGTTACTGCTACGAGGCTAAAACGCCTCATAAAAGCGTTTAAATGATTAATTAATGGACTCATTACATCAGTACCAGTTTTTAGTATTATTTATATCACTAGTAAAAATATGGCCGTTGTTTACGCCATGATAGCACATATTAGTAGACAGCTGGAGCCAATGTGTACTATAGCAGCCATAGTCTTTATTATATTAATTTTAATTAATTAAAACAAGATTATTATGAGGGCGCATTGTTACATTTGAAATCAGCATAATGGTTTTATCAATACATTTTTTCCGCAAGTGTCCATATCCTTAATGATTACGGGTTACGTTAAGTAACAATGGAGCATAAATAACTCATCAATACTTTTTTTTTCAATATCACGATGGCATGACACATCATCAGAATAAAACCGGCCAAGTGCGAGTCGGACTCGCGCACCGAGGGTTCCGTACAAACACTTTCCACCCCTAAGTGGTTAAGTTAAGTTTGCACCTGGTATGTATAGCGCCCCAGATAAATTAGGTGCAAAGTTAGGTATTAAAAAAAACTACTTACTAGATCTCGTTCAAAACAATTTTTGTTGGTAGTTTTTATAGTAATGTACACCATATGTTTTTTTTAGATTTTTCATTTTCTTATTTTAGAAGTTACGGGGGGGGGGCAACTTTTTTCCACTTTGGAAGCGTCTGTCACGCAAACTATTCGGTTTAGAAAAAAAATATTTTAGAAACCTCGATATCATTTTTGAAGACCTATCCATAGATACCCCACAAGTATGTGTTTGATGAAAAATAAATTTTGAGTTTCAGTTCTAAGTATGGGGAGCCCCCAATATTTATTATTTTTTTTTTATTTTTGCATCAAAATCTTAATGCGGTTCACAGAATAGGTACATCTACCTACCAAGTTTCGACAGTATAGCTCTTATAGTTTCGGAAAAAAATGGCTGTGACATACGGACGGACAGACGGACAGACAGACGGACAGACAGACATGACGAATCTATAAGGGTTCCGTTTTTTGCCATTTGGCTACGGAACCCTAAAAATAGCAAACAATGTTGATGACAAAAAACACTGGAATCGATTGAGGTGCAGAATAGCACTATAAACATGTTTTGGTTACTTTTGTAGTACAAATTCGTGATACATGATAGTGGCTGACAAAACTATTTTAGTACTAAAAAGCGTTTCACGACACTTTTATACTTCAACTACAGAGCTGATTTATCACTGTGAAAGCCTTTATGTAATGTTTATAGATAAAACTAGGGCCTCTTTTGGGTTCTGTAAACATTTACAACACCGTTATAGTGCTAATCATAAACACTATTTAGCACGTCCAAAAACGTTCCCAGAACTTTTATAGTTTAAAATTTAGTTACTTGTGGGTTATCATAGACTTTCTTTAAAGAAAATATGAAACACTCAGTTCTGCCAGTCAGCAGTCTGCGAAGCAGTGGAACACATAACGTGACTCGCGCGGTGGGGGGAGGTCACCATTACAGTATCAATTTTGAACAAATTGATACTGTAATGGTGACCTCGCGGTGGCTACTGTGCTCTTATGAAATTACATCTCTGATTTTGGTCGCTGCCAAGTAATGTAGGTTACTTTTACATATAATATCTGAACTTGTTATAGAAATTTAACAAGGTGGGTGTAGATAAAATAAATGGTATAATTGTCGCATATAATATTATTTCAATTACTTCACGGCGTTACTTACTAGTTATCCATTCAAAATTAATTTATTTTCTGTAACTTGCTCGGAAATATAGTAAAACAGACCAAAAAGTCATTCGTTATTAGACGTTATTAAAAAAAATATTGTTCATGGCCGGGAAGTAATATTACACGATTGAGTAAAGAACACACATTTCGTATTATGGCGTCCCATACAAATGAGAGTCTTTAGCCGGCTTTGTATTATTGTATTATCGAAGACACCGATAACTGTACATTTGTAAACTAATATAAACCCTAGTACAACGTATTAAGCTCTATGGGTGTATAGTTAATTGTCTTCGTTTAGTACAGGTTTAGTACTTTAAATTTGATCAAAGACTGCATATTCGCCATAGGTACGGCCATTTGTTCAATAGTCACATAACATACATTTAAATTGTTCTCTTCGTTTAGTTCTAGCACTAAAATTTGTCAGTCAGTTAATGGCGAAAAATTTCGACAGACGAAATTTCATTTACAGTATTTCAAAAACGTAACTTTACACTTTGATCTAAAGTGACTTGTTAAGTTTATATATTTAGGTTACAAAAGTACTTTAAAGAATAAAATAGTAAATAAAAAAAATCAAATATATAATACAAATCCAACTTAAAAACCTAGATCCTACACTAGCCTAACTATAGCCAAGGTCGGTCATTGGCGGAAATGATCCCAAGATACTGGCGGCGTTTCCCCGCTGCACAGCAATACTGAGCCTTTGCCCGAGAAACGCGCCAGCTATGGGATCACAGGTAGTTCTAATTAGTTTCTTTTTTAGAGAATCGAACAAATTGTGGCCTCAAAAAATGGTTACAAGATAGTTACCCACGTCCTTGAAATCGAATACTGCTTGAAATGTTCATAATATTCACGAAACTCGATCAAATACAACTAACACGGGTTATACCGGGTCTAATTGTGGGTCACGTCATCGACTACAGACTACCCATCACGGTTGACATTTGAATGACGACCTTTTTCAATACGATAACGTACTTATCTGAGAATAACAAAAATAAAAAAAATTTAAAACCACCGACATGACAACCTATATAAAGAAAAAAAAACCTAAAAAACTGTTTTTCACTGGCAAGAGTATTTTTGTTAAAGGACAAGCTTACGTGGTCTTAAATCGCGTTAAAACCTTGCAGGATGTTGCTATTTGTGACCTCAATCAAAAGAAACTGTTCAATAATCCTAATGACAATTCAGCTTTAGCAGAATTGCAAAGACTTAGAATCTGCAGTGACTCAGTACTGTGACAGAAACCATAATATGAGTTTTTATTGTCAAAAAAGTTTTTCAGGTACTCAGTGTTTTACCGACTGTACTTCCTTACACAAACCTTAATTGCTCATCAAGACTAATCAGACGAGACGAGCCCAAACACCATTATCTTGTGCTGTTTAGCAGATTCAACAGTCATCTTCAGCTCCAAGATACAAAATTATTGTACTGTCAAAATTTTATTACGTTGTTGGTTACAAGCTAAGTAGCTGGTTATCATGAGACCCTCAGTTAGTGAGTGATATAAAAAATGCTAATAAAACTTTAAATTTAACCTAAATTTGGAATTCTTGGCTTCAATATTGGCTGAGATCCGTTCACAACTAGCTGGTCATCATGAGACTTTCATTTAGTGAGTGATATAGAAAATTCTAATAAAACTTAACATTTAACCAACATTTGGAATTCTTGGCTTCAATATTGGCTGAGATCCGTTCACAAGTAGCTGGTCATCATAAGACTTTCATTTAGTGAGTGATATAGAAAATGCTAATAAAACTTAACATTTAACCAAAATTTTGAATTCTTGGCTTCAATATTGGCTGAGATCCGTTCACAACTAGCTGGTCATCAAAAGACCTTCATTTAGTGAGCGATATAAAAAATGGTAATAAAACTTAACATTTAACCAAAATTTAGAATTCTCGGCTTCAATATTGGCTGAGATCCGTTCACAACTAGCTGGACATCATGAGACTTTCATTTAGTGAGTGATATAGAAAATGCTAATAAAACTTGAAATTTAACCAAAATTTGGAACTCTTAGCTTCAATATTGGCTGAGATCCGTTCACAACTAGCTGGTCATCATAAGACCTTTATTTAATGAGCGATATAGAAAATGCTAATAAAACTTAACATTTAACCAACATTTGGAACTCATGGCGTGCCAATTAAAACTGAATATCTTGGAAACTACTGGTCCTATTTCCACCAAACATAGCTAAGAACCATCTCGACGGAAGTCTTTCCATTAAAAAAACCGCACTCAAATTGGTTCACCCGTTTGGGAGCTACGATGCGACAGACAGACACACCGATACACAGATACACATGTTAAACTTATAACACCCCTCTTTTTTTGTCGGGGGTTAATAAATAACTTCATTTTCAGTAAGAATATGTAGGTAATAGTTTCTTCTGTCGTTTTCTAGATAAATTATAATATGCAAATTGACAGCGACTGATATGAATATCTTTTAAAGTAACTTTACTAATTATTTATCGGTATTAAAAGAATTTAACCGTTAAACTTATACAGTTATGTGGCACCAGTTTACAAGCTGTTTTTGTTCTTCTATAGTAATATTTAGGTAACTCAAGTATGCGTACGTACATGTATTTAGTAAATTTGAGTGGTGCCGTTCCCACGCTCTGAGTGTCACCTTTTCTTGCTTACATCATGTCTCGCAAAACTACCGTATAGTAGGTTAGAGCTGACATGATACACACGAGCTCTCAGAATTAAAGAAAGTAACGTACTTACATTATGTAGTGATCTTCGAGTTCCAATCACTTGTCTTATTATTGAAGTGTAACCTTAACAATGAAATATGACCGCGTTTAAAAATGAATTTAATGATTAAAAATAATGATCCACGTTCCTGCTTAAATTTAATTAACCCCTTCTAAGTACCTGTAGCTCTGCTCATTTACACTCCGTTTAAACAAAGAAGGAACCTTTCCAGGAGTGAGCACGCAAGTAAAGCTGTTGAAATCCTTAAAATAAACTCGTAGATGTACAAATCTACAGATATTACCACTGCGCTGTCGTATTACCAATATACACCCATAAAAATTTATATTGTTGTTGGCGATTTTTTTACTTAAATTCACACGTCTCATTTTTGAAACTGTATACAAAAAAAGTGACAGTACTAAATGCTACTATAATTTTTTTACACTATAGTACTTTAACTGAAAACTAACCCTTGCTGGCTCTTTGAAACATAAATATCCCAGAAAATTCCCTAGTTGAATCTATGCCCTAAGTGGTTTTAGCTTTTTGTAGAGTTTTTTAAAGTCTCTCTCAGGTGTACTGTGTATGTAGATCCAAGCTTTTAGGATAAAATTGCTATCAGTGTCAGGTTCCGTAAAAAAACAGATTTTTTACTACTATACCTACCAGTATTTTTTGTTGAATGTAATCCTTTTGAGCATGATTTAACATGTTGAAACCGTACGAGACAAAATCATAATTAAAACAATGTCAGAGTACTTTGGAAGCTCTTCTTCATCTAGGGAATTTAGCTCATTAAGAGAACATTATCATGTGTGTGCTTTATACAAACGTAGTTTAATACTTTGGAGGGGTTGTGGACTTAGATACAATACTTAATTAAGATAATAATCATGTTAAACTTTCACGGTATAAATAAGTTAGGTCTATACTCGTATATATTATGTAACTTGGGGTTTTTGCTTATTCGGAATAAAACGCAGTGTTAATAGAACAGAGCAGAGAACTGCGAAAAGCGTGAGAGAACTTTCAATTTCCCAAGTGAATTCCATAACTTTACATTGCAATCTCGTTAGCGGGAAAGAGACAGGTAGCCATATTTAACCAGAGTTTCCTGCCCTTTAGCGTAATGATAATGAATTAACTCGGGGCTTGTAAACAGTATCCAATTAACTTGAGAATTTAATCAGTACAGTTTGTTTTTGTCCGCCTTTAAAGCAGTGCATTTTGTTATGTTGTTCCTGTAAATGGATTTTTGATCCTTGACCATAAACAGTGCTCTACAGCTAGTTTACAGTCATAAATGTAGATAGGTATCTGGGACAGGACGTTTGTGAATTTGCCGTTTGTTTTTATGTGTAACGATTGTAAACCATTTCGCAGAATAGAGTTCTTAAGCCGAAATGAAAGATGGACTACCCAGGTCAATATCCAAACTCGGCCATTTACCCGGTAAGCCAGTCTGGATGATTTGTTAGGTAGGTTTTTCCGATTTTACTTGTAAAACATATATTCTCAACGTTTTTCTCTTGTATTACCATATTAACTTCGTAGACTCACACACATTTTACCTTTTGCAAAACTTTCTATTCAGATAGTTACATGTTTTTTTAGGATTCCGTAGTCAACTAGGAACCCTTATAGTTTCGCCATGTCCGTCTGTCCGTCCGCGGCTTAGTTCCGTGATCATTAGTACTAAAAAGCTGAAATTTGGTATGAGTATGTGTATGTATCACGCCGACAAAACGGTAAAATAAAAACTAAATAAAAAATCTTTTTTTTTGGTATGAGTATGTGTATGTATCACGCCGACAAAACGGTAAAATAAAAACTAAATACTTAAAAAAAACTTTTTTTCTGGTATGTACCTCCCGTACACCTAAAGTGGGGGTGAGTTTTTTTTTTATTCCAACACTAGTGTGTGGGGTGTCGTTGAATAGGTCATTTAAAAATAATACGGGTATTCAAACATTATTTTTTGATAAAGAAAGCAGTTTTGTAAATATTCGCTCCGAAAATAAATAAAAATAGTGTCCCCCCTAACTTTTCAACCACGGGTCAAAAAACTATGGAAATAAGTTTCTGTCAAAAATGACATTTTAGTGGCAAGCTTTTATAGCCGACTGTACTTTTCTTTGGATATCCATCAAATGCTCACTGAGACGATTCTAGCGCCCTAGCTCGGTAGGATTGCTTTTTCTATTATAGAGTTCCTATGGCCACCTTCCGGCTCCATTATCAAATCAGCCCCATGGTAACATTATTGTATTGTCATCAAAGTTAAGTAAGTATGCAAAATTTCAGCTCAATCGGTTGACGATATCTGCTTCAAAATTGAGTTGCAAGATTTCACCCGAACAAACATACTTAGATACATACATACATACAAACAATGCAAGTTAAATAAAAGCTTTTAAAAATCATGAAAATGAGGCCTTGTACTTTCAATTAAAACTATATTGCATAGAATCGGTCAAGCCGTTTTTGAGTTATCGCAAAAATTCATAATTTTCTTTAAAATGACGTAACTGCCGCGCGGTGTAGTTATACTTCGAACGTTACACATGTTAGTTAAGTGCCATACTGTATTAAAACATTTCGCTCAATCTGGCGCGCATAGTCGATAACTTCCAGAAGGTAATAAGTAATTACAGTTACTTTGGCGTTTACGACCTTTTTATAGAGCTTGAGATCTTTGTCGTAATTTAAACCTCGGCCTTAAAACCGCTGTTTTAAGCCCGCCTATTGTGAAGGATGGGCAACGACGGAACCCTACACTGAGCGTGGCCCGACATGCTCTTGGCCAGTTTTTCTTTTTCACGATGATTGCGATGTCATTCTTCTTATCGTTACGCAACACCGAAGGCTGTTGCAAAGCTCATGAAGAAATTTTGTTTCTGACTCTAGCCTGGCGAAACACGATAAACCAAAATGAGACAACGGTCGCTTCACCCAATCATCAAAAGACTCCCTCGAAAATGTGAATCTAGCGGACGTCACTCTCGCTCCGCGGACTCTATATAGCAATTTTAAACACTGCCACAATCTCTTTATAAAATCATCAGATAAAAATTAGAAGGCCTATGATGATTATAAAGAAATAACGTTTAAAGATGATTTTTACTATTCTCTGTAGATTATTCATTAAAGTAGTTGATTATTGTTTTCATGAGAATTTAATATGCATGTTAGTGTTTTCATGAGAATTTAATTTTACCTCCTCCTTTAAAAAGGAGGTAAAATAAAAAAATAAGGATAATTTAAGGATAACTCAAGGCGCGCCACTGCTGGCTCATCTTTCATTAGTACGCATAGTTAGCTTCAAGTCACCTGCTCGTGAATAGTTTTCAATGGGTTTATTAAACGTTATTTTGCCATACGTAAGCCATACAAGGGCGTCGCCAGCCGAAGGTCCAGGGGGGAGGGGGGGGGGGGGGGGCAAGTTGATATAAATGTAGGATGAGGAAAAAAAGGAAGGAAGGTACAGCCTTGCTAGAGGATAGGAAGCTGCACCTAGCACATAAAAATAGAAGTAGATTTCAGTTTACAGTTATAATCATAATTGTCATAATACACGGAGATGGACGCGAGCGTAGCGAGCGCGAATTTTTTTGGAAGGGGACCGTTAATGACACTTTTAGTCAGATAAACGCGAACGTAGCGCGCGTATTTTTTAGAAAGGGGACGTTTAATAACACTTATAGATAGATAAAACGCAAGCGTAGCGAGCGCGACATTTTATGGAAGGGGACGGTTAATAATACTTATTCAGATCAAACGCGAGCGTAGCGAGCGCGACATTTTTTGAAAGGGGACGGTTAATATTACTTATGGTCAGATCAAACGCGAGCGTACCTAACGTGACATTTTTCGAGAGGAAGGATCAAAATAAATCTGGATGAAAATTAACGCGAGCGCAGCGAGCGCGCAAATTTTCGTTAGCAAAAACGTATATTGAAAGACAATCATTCAATAAGTACATTTTGATTCAAGTGCGGAAAATCACGAGTCATGGGACCGAGAGATCTTGCCACGAACCGAAGATCCACTGGACGCGACGAGTAAAGACTCAAGGTTACCCAATAGACCGCAAAATCACAAAGCTACATCAACCGAGTGAGTGAAGCAGCTCCGTTACAACTTGGCCAAACATTCTTTCGTATTTTCGTATGTTCTCGCCTACCGGTCGCATTTCTTGTCAAAATGACGGGTAGTAATGGGACTGGAAACGTAAAAAAAAAACAAATTTCAGTAATTTCGGAACAAACTCGCGAGGTCTTCAGCTCACAGAGCCACTAGACTAGTTCTATTATTTTATTTTAGTGCCTATGCTATGTTTTATAGACCAGTTCTTCTTCGGTACTCTCTACAAAGTGTAACCTGTCAGTGTGAGACACGTAGCCACTCGTTTCGTAGAGTCACTTTCCGTGAGTTTTACTGACGGTAGCCCAACAATCTTCCTTTAGCCCCTGATCTGGCCTGGTACTGAATTCATTTGAGTTTCGATGTGCAAGAATGATCGATCAGACAAGTCAAGTGACTAGACATATTTTTATTTTTGGATCTCTAGGAGGGGGTAGCTTCCCCCCTGCCCCCCTTTGGCGACGCCCATGAAGTCATATATTGATTTCCCAATTGAAGTGTTTGTGAAATGAATGGTTTGTCAAGTAACGATTTGTGATATGATCATTTGTCACATAACTATTGTGTGTAAAGAAAAGTTTATGAAATATCAAATTTGTGCATGGTGTGAATTTAATTAAGAATTTGCAGGTACTAGGTACATTGTGCTCGCTTACCGTTGACTTAGTACTCTCCTGTAATAAACAAGTGTGATTATAATATAAAAACAGTTAGATAAAGGATAACTCCCCAGTCGGTTGTATGTTTACTAAGGTAAGAAATGTTTATTTTCCTGTCCGCCTATCTCAATGTATCTACAGCTGATTGACTGTGTCAACTTCGTTAAGAATTACGTCTCTTTTTTTCGTGGAATTCTTTGTTTTTATTTTTTTACTTACCTTGTGAATGCTTGACAAAAAAAACAAAGAACAGATCAGATATACTTACGCGTTGTAAAAAGATGTTGTACATTCTGAATAATAAAATATCATTTGCGATGTGATATATTTGATAGTTGCTCCATGTTTTAGAATATGTCAGTGCAACCGTAGTACCTACTGATTCACCTTTTGGAACGTTCAGAGGTAACTTATTTTGTAGTACAATCAAAAGCAACATTAGTTTACCAAATAAATTTCAAAATGATCTGCAGAGGGTTCTATCATATAAATAAGGTTTGTTCAGGTTTTTCTGTTGCTTTGCGTAACTTAAGTAGGTACTACTTTTGCTGCTACTGGATGTCGGTCATACTAACAGTTACTGACTTAGAACAACAATCAACAATTGATTTGACTGTAATGCTCACACAGTTTTGGAATATGGTGTTACTTTTCTGTGACTGTTCTGAGCCACTGATAAATAACAGTACATTTTAAATCACATTTTAAGAAATGAGTGATTTTAAGCAAATAACTGCTAACGTTTATAAAATAACATGTATTGAAGTCTGTCCTGGGGCAGATATCTATGAAAGTTTATAGAAGTTGGCTACTGCGCTCGGTTCAGTTATTTGCCTTGCATCATACGTTCCAGCACAATAATAAAAAACAATTCCAAGTTAAAATATGGGTGTAATACAAACGTAACTGTAAAGTTTATTATAATGTATAATGTTTGCAAAAACCGTTCTTAAAAAGCTGTGCGTTTTCCGTCAGTCCGGCAGACAATTTGTTTTATATTTTTTTACAAGTAAGAGAAAAATCAAGCATTAATAATGAATATTCATTTATTTGTTATGAGTAATTGAACATATTGGACTGGATGTGATTGGTACCATAGTGAGCACACGCATTTCAACTAATAATTTTAAATTGTTAATAGTTTTGTTTAGTTGTGTTGCTAATAGTTTTATATTGTTAATTTGTATGAAGCTCGTGTTCTACTTTTATTCGTTCGCTGATCAAGCCTAAATAAGTGATTTCGCCTTGTTCTACTTCTATATTGTATTTTGTATATATAGATCAGTATTTAAAGGCTAATAATAAAACTTTACATTCTTTTTCGTAGCATAATCATAAACATTATACGTATGATTAGAAAATTGATAACCCGAAAAGACGATAAATTGTTTCTATATGGTAATATATGTGCAGTGTGCATCATACTGCATGAAAAAAATTAAGCCAAAAAAGCAAAATGGTGTAGCTAATATTTTGGTATCCAATCACTTGCTAAAACAACTTTTCTTAACATTCATTTTACAAACAACGTTAGAAAAATTAACGAATCTCAAATTAGACATCATCCTCCTAGCCTTTTGTCCCATATCTTTTTGTTTGTAGAGAGTGAATTCTCAATCGGGGTCGGCTATTAAAATTCTCAAATTAGACGTTGCATAAAATAAAGTTTTACATGTAGTTCATGATACAAATTATTTACTTGATAAAACTTCATATTAAAAAAACAGTATTTGACAAATGATTCGCTTATTATTCACGGCCATTGACAAAATAACGCATGGTAAACACTTCGTTTAATAACTAATTTCAGTTTGTATAACATACATAACGTATAACGATTACTTATAATAAACTAGCTTTTGCCCGCGACTACGTCCGCGTGGAACTTGGAAGTATGGAAGCAACCTCGTACTACGCGATAGATATCCACCTAATCACCTTAATTAATAAAAGGGGGCGCCTAAGCAAATGTAAGAGCAATTGTGCTTTTGGTCTAATCATAATATTTTCTACAGGGTCATCAATGTTATCATGAATTACTTGCTCACTTTTCAATCTTTTTAGGGATAATTTCCAGGATGAAAACAATCCTATGTCCTTCCTCGGATCTTAAACTATCTCCATGCCAAATTTCATCAAAATCGATTCAGCGGTTTAAGCGTGAAGAGGTAACAGACAGACAGACAGACAGACACACTTTCGCATTTATAATATTAGTATTAATAGTATTAAATAATATATTTTAGTATAAAGATTATAAGATGCAATAGCAATGATATACTCAATACGTACCCAACGTATCGGCTACCAGAATAGTAGGTTAGATTTGTCTCGCCTCTAGGTTAGGTTAGCTGTGAACTGCAACCCTAACAAAACCGAACCGCTACCACAAAGGTAGGGTAGATTCGGTTCGGTTCGGTTAGGTTTGAACTGCGACTCAAATAAAACCGAATCGCTACCAGAAAGGTTTCGCTACCTAGAACGTTATTTTCATGAGACAATAGTTTATCAATTAACGTTTTGCTAAATAACTGATTTTAAAAACGATTTATTTGTGATAATGTTATTAAAACTATCGTGAGACATCTTTACTAATTATAAAAACGGTATAAACTCACGTAAAAGGGGGCGAAAGAGGGCGGCAAGAAGAGCGATTAAAAGTGCAGTGGGTCGCGAGTCGCGTAGCAGCACGGATAGCTACCCCTGATGAAGAGCTCCAAATGAGTTCGAAACATGTCGGGCCGTTCCTGACAATTTTTACGTGAGTTTATACCGTTTTTATAATTGATTTATTTGTGCTTGATAAAACTTCATATTAAAAAAACAGTATTTGACAAATGATTCGCTTATTATTCACGGCCATTGACAAAATAACGCATGGTAAACACTTCGTTTAATAACTAATTTCAGTTTGTATAACATACATAACGTATAACGATTACTTATAATAAACTAGCTTTTGCCCGCGACTACGTCCGCGTGGAACTTGGAAGTATGGAAGCAACCTCGTACTACACGATAGATATCCACCTAATCACCTTAATTAATAAAAGGGGGCGCCTAAGCAAATGTAAGAGCAATTGTGCTTTTGGTCTAATCATAATATTTTCTACAGGGTCATCAATGTTATCATGAATTACTTGCTCACTTTTCAATCTTTTTAGGGATAATTTCCAGGATGAAACAATCCTATGTCCTTCCTCGGATCTTAAACTATCTCCATGCCAAATTTCATCAAAATCGATTCAGCGGTTTAAGCGTGAAGAGGTAACAGACAGACAGACAGACAGACACACTTTCGCATTTATAATATTAGTATTAATAGTATTAAATAATATATTTTAGTATAAAGATTATAAGATGCAATAGCAATGATATACTCAATACGTACCCAACGTATCGGCTACCAGAATAGTAGGTTAGATTTGTCTCGTCTCTAGGTTAGGTTAGCTGTGAACTGCAACCCTAACAAAACCGAACCGCTACCACAAAGGTAGGGTAGATTCGGTTTGGTTCGGTTAGGTTTGAACTGCGACTCAAATAAAACCGAATCGCTACCAGAAAGGTTTCGCTACCTAGAACGTTATTTTCATGAGACAATAGTTTATCAATTAACGTTTTGCTAAATAACTGATTTTAAAAACGATTTATTTGTGAAGTGAACAGTTTTTAAATAATACTTTGTCTTTCAAAATGTTTATAAAGCGTCATAGTTACTAAATGTATATTTGTCGAGTAATTATTTATAAAACGAGCATTTTAGGGAATGCCAGGTTTGTGAAATGAATAGTTTGTGAACCGTTGTTTGTTAAGTGATTATTTGAGAAATGTTGTTTAGCAAATAATGGTAAACCTAATATTTTGCACATATTATCACTAATCAAAATTATGTGATGTACATAAACGGATGTAAATAATTTGGTAAAGGCGCTTCCTTGCATTAATTTTATTAAATTAAAAAAAATCGAGCATGATGTCCATTCGGAGAATTAAGCATTTCATAGCGTAATAATGAATGATAGAATTAGTGATACTGATATACCTACCTACTTACATATATTATAAACGGTATTGTTAATCTACTGGTGGATGCGCGATAGCCGTGACGTGAGCCGCTATTGAAACGTAATGAAACGTAACTACTCGCATCTTAGAATGTTATTTTACAGGCGAGTGAACCTAGTGGGGGTGCACTTTTACTTTGTGATTAGGAGTCTAATTCGATTGACTTTCACATATAGCCATTTGAGCGATGTGTTATGGACGGTATACGTTCGCTTGACAGAATTTCATTAAAAATAATTTCCTTTGCCATAATAGTCATTGTCCATAACGTTCACCTTTACTATAATAAAATGAAATGACAGAATTTTTGTTAATCATTATAATCATTTAATAGAATGATCAATATTCATATTAATATCTTAAACCATAATATCATAATATCAAATCCTATATAGGTAGCTTACTTTCCAGAATCAACAGATTCTACAGGATGACTTTTTAGTCGCGAATGGTAGTGCCAGGGAGTGATGAGGAGGGGGAAAAATATCTCCTAATTAAGGGTTAATTGATAGTTAAGTATCAGTTAAAAGTTAATTGATAGTTTGATTTTCGGTTGCGTGGTTGCCCCATAGTGAAAGTTGCTCAGCGTCACCCTCCTCATCACACACGACAAAGAAACTCACAGAAAATATATTTTGGTCTAACTTATTATTAACAACCAAACTGAGTAGCTAAATTTCTGTGGCTTTGTTCAAGATTCTTCCGCCAGATTAGCGGACACCATTCCTTATTTATAACGTAGTGTGTGGGTTATTAGAGTCGCAATAATTCATAACAAAAGGTGCAATTCCTTTACACAGTAATACTGCCTCAGTAGATAGTGTTGATATGATACAGTATTACGTAATTATGTTATTTTCTCATACTGTACTATTAATTAATATCTACAGCGAACTGTATCATCTTGGTTATTAATATAATTTGAAAGTAGCTCTCATAGATGGAACATAATTATAATGTTACATACATATTAGCTAAACCATGGATTAATCATGCATTTTTATTTAAGATTGTGCTTATTTAATTAGGACCTCTTAATTCGTTTTCGAAAGGCTGTTCATAAATGTGGGATTGTAGCTCAGAGTAAAACTAGAGATATATATTTAAAAAAACTATTTATTGTCAGAGACACATATTAACACCCGCACAGAAAATTAACCCCACCGCCATCTTGTATTGTATTCTTATTCTAATCTCCTTTATTGCTTTTAAACCATCATCTTGGTCCTGCGCCTGCTTGATCTGGTCACGTAAGGACATAACTACAGCTACATAAGGGTAGCGGCTTAGAGCATCTGCATGTCGCATCTTCTCTCCTGCTCTGTGCTCTACTTCAAAGTCATATTCATTTAGCGTAAGTACCCATCTTGCTACTTTTGGTGAGAGCTCCTTTTTCATCAGGGTTTGCTGAAAAGCTTTACAATCAGTTATTAACTTGAAATGTTTACCAAATAAGTAGTGGCGAAACTTTTTGATACTTTCAATTATAGCCAGGGCCTCCAATTCATAACTGGACCAACGGCTTTGCACTTCATTAGTCCTTCGGCTCATATAATGAACCGGATGTAGTCCTGTATTAGGGTGATATTGCATCAAAATACCTGATATCGCAGTACTAGATTCGTCTGTGTGTACCTCTGTTTCCAAATTAGGTTGGAATATCTTTAAAACTGGTCCTGTAGTTAATTTTTCTTTTAATATGCGGAAGGCATTTAATTGTTCCTGGTCAAAAACAAAGTCAACATTCTTTTTTAATAAATTGCTCAGTGGC
Source organism: Apotomis capreana (assembly GCA_947623375.1). Taxonomy (NCBI): domain Eukaryota; kingdom Metazoa; phylum Arthropoda; class Insecta; order Lepidoptera; family Tortricidae; genus Apotomis; species Apotomis capreana. The sequence goes on from OX392498.1 coordinate 29,877,999, forward strand.
CTCGCTATTGTTGCATACTGTTCTATGTACTTTCGAAAGTATGAAGTCAGACCTAAAAAACTTTTAAGTTGCTTACTTGATCTTGGTTGAGGGAACTTTGTTACCGCCTCGACCTTCTCTGCTGTTGGCCTCACTTCTCCATTCCTCACATTATGTCCCAAATATTCAATTTCCCGCTCTAACAGTCTTGCTTTCTTCCAGTTTATATTCAATCCATGTTGAGCAGCAACCTCCAGAACCTGCTTCAGCCGGTGAAGGCCTTCTTTTTCATCTTTTGCTGGAATGATAATATCATCAATAAAAATCATCATAGTCTTTTGAGCTAGTAGCTCTCTGAAAATTACATTAACAAATCTCATAAAGTACTTCGGGCTAACTGACAAGCCAAACGGAGCCCGAAGGAATTCAAATTAACCGTGATGGGTTACGAATGAAGTGTAAGGGATAGACTCCTCACTCACTTTCAGGTGGAAGAAACCATTCTTCAGGTCAAGCACACTGAAGATCCTCGCTTGAGATAACCTCTCAATCAAATCATCAATTACCGGTAAAGGGTACTCGTCTTTCACAATCTTAGAGTTGAGCTGCCTGTAGTCCACGCAGACCCGCGTTGCCCCATCCTTCTTTTTCACCAAAACTAGTGGGCTGGAATATTCAGAATAACTCACCTGGATAATACCGTCTTGTAGCCACTCATCAATTTGTTTTTCTACAATACCCTGCTCCACATATGATAATCGCCGCGGTCTTTGGGTTACCGGCACGTCATCCTTCAACACGATTTTGAGTTCTAATGGCGCCTCCTTCACTTGAACCGGTTTGTAAGTTTCCACACAATGGTATGCTTCACTCCTTACTTGTGGATCCTTTACATGCTCCAACAAAGACTCTTTCTCACCTGTAAAACAATTTACGTTACACAGCCACTCGCCCTCACTCTTAAATATTCGCACACATCCCTCGTTCATAACCATAACAACATCTTTCAAAAACTCATGACCTATAATTACGTCGTAAGGCATACAGTCTCTAGTTATAACGTGAAACGTAACGTGTTCATAACACTGTTCGTCTATCGTGATAGACGTCGTAACCTGGCCCAAAGATTGCACTCGCGAACGCCCAAGTCCAATTAATGTAAGCCCACAGCCGACATTGAAATTGCACTGCACACCGAATATTTTCGCGCACAATTCCGCGGACACCAGATTTATATCGCTACCGCTGTCAAATAACGCGTTAACACAACATTTCTTAGCGATGTTTACTGCTTTCACCGGTTTTCCTCCGGTTTGCGAGCACCTAAAGTCCTTGTTTTGAATCTGCATAACCTCAAAATGGTTGACGTCTGAACTGTCTGAAGTTAGCGCTTCGCTATCATCTGTCGTGCCGAACATAGCCGAACGCTGTTTTACCGACGGAGCTGCGCTTCGGCCGCCATTACCGCCAATCACGCGAACTGGAGCCGATGCTGTCCCCGCATTCGCCGGTGACGTATACTGCTTTACCGACGGATTGCCAGGATTGGTGGATGCGTTCCGCTCAAACTTCGCTTCGCCGCTTCCGACTTGGCTGATCGACGGACATTGATTTCCAATATGGCCGTATCGATTGCACCTAAAACACTTGAGCCCGTTTTGACAATGCGCCGACACATGACTTCTATAGCAACGCCGAGATGATGACTCATGATTTTTTCTTACAGCCGCTTCCCGCTTCGTGTTCATTTTCATGTCACTCTTCATTTTCTCGTAGATAGCTAGCTTTTCTTTTAATACCGAGTAAGATGTAACACCATACAGGATAATTTTGTTAGTCTGCAAATCTTCGATTCCGTCGACTATATACTGGATAGAGACGTAGTCGGGGAATTTTGCTCGCCGACCTAATTCTTTCATGGTTAACATGTACTGGTGATAAGTTTCGTCTTTGGTTTTCTTGCGCGCCGCCATTAACTCGTGCATCTCTTTAACATTAAGGGCTTCTGGAAATTTCTTTTGCAGAGCCGTCTTGAGCTCCTCGTAAGTCTTAAAAACTTTCTCGGCTTTTAACCACAGCGCCGCCGTGCCACACAAAGACCTGCGCGCTATGATTAGTTTTTGCTGCGGCGTCCACCCGAACACCTCCGCATTGTCCTCCACGTCCTGCGCTCATTTGGAGGATGAGTACGTCTTGTCCTCGCCATTAAATGGGGTGATACTTCCTTCGAAGCAGTTGAAACCGGCGAAGGAGATGGCCGCGGGCGGCGGCATGGCCTGCGCGCTCGCGCCCGCCCCGTTCCCGTTATCGACGCCTGCGCCTCCTGCCATCGCTATTCGTCGTTCTAAGATTTCGATATCCGTCTTCACGTCTTCGTCGTGAACTCGTGATGGTGAACCGCGCTTCACATAACCACACCGTCTTATAGGTTATGTTCGCCGGTTGGTACCTACGTCGTACGTAACTACTGCCGTCTTTACTTTTACGACTCTGAGCACATCCCGGACGAGCCCCCAAAAATATGTGGGATTGTAGCTCAGAGTAAAACTAGAGATATATATTAAAAAAAAAACTATTTATTGTCAGAGACACATATTAACACCCGCACAGAAAATTAACCGCACCGTAGTTTGATGAAGACTTCTTGTCGTCGACAAGAAGTCTTCATCAAACTACTACACATAGTCGCTAGATAACTTTATTTTTAAAAGCGTCACCGGATGTATGTTGGGCAATAACCCTCAAATCTGAATACCATATACGTATAGAATAACTAGCTTGTTGCTCGCAGCTTCGCTCGCGTCAAACATTTATACTTTTTTTTTTCAAACAAGTGAAGACGGAAGCCTTGTGCGGCTGCATCCGCTAGTCAAAATTTACGGGGGGGCGGGGCTAGAAAACATATACACTGTGGGAGCCTATGTTTTAAATAAGGGTATAGACAATATCTGTTCTAAATTTCATGCAAATCCATCCCGTCGTTTTGGCGTGAAGAAGTAACAAATATAAAACACACAAACTTTCGTTTTCATATTAAATATTAGTGGGATAATAAAGTTATAACTTCTTGCAATTCTAAAATTATAATATCAAATTATGAAATTATGATCTCTTTACGTAAATCGCAAACCGCAGTCGTCGAGTATCAGTGCCTCCAGCTCTTTGATTTTTATTGCTCCATTGGAATCAGCTCGTCAAACTACATGACATATCAAAAGGACATATCTCTAGCTGTCTCCTAACCTAGTTTTTAGGGTTCCGTACCCAAAGGGTAAAAACGGGACCCTATTACTGAGACTTCGCTGTCCGTCCGTCCGTCCGTCCGTCCGTCTGTCACCAGGCTGTATCTCAACAACGGTGATAGCTAGATAGTTGAAATTTTCACAGATGATGTATTTCTATTGCCGCTATAACAACAAATACTAAAAATAAAATAAAATAAATATTTAAGGGGGGCTCCCATACAACAAACTTGTTATAGATTATATATATGTATAGGTACGGAACCCTTCATGCGCGAGTCGGGCTCGCACTTGCCCAATTTTTTCGATGACCCAAAGGGTACATATAAGTTGGGTGTTATAAAGGTATGTTACTCTTATTTTGCATTGCAGAAGTTTGCAAGGGAATAAATGACTTCAAGTTACAGTTATAATTTAGAAATTTGATGTAAACACATCTATGCCATTATTCTAACATAAGCATAAAGGAATAACTCGTTTAGTGCCACCGGACCAAGTAACGCCAAAGGACAATGTCGCGTCTATACCGTCTCGCTATTGGTCTATTTGCGTATCGCAAAGAACGTATTGATTGTATTAAACGGAATATTATTTTTTAATTGATTTATAACGTCAAATCTACTATAGCCAAACTTTTTTATTTTAAGAGGTGGGAGAGGTTATTTAAAAGTTACTTACGAGTGAGTGTTCCGTATAATTTTTTTCTTGTTTTATTTAATTAATTAACATTTCAAGTTTTAATAAAACCCCTCTCCGTTTCAAAAATCATTTTGATGCCATAATAGCCTTAAATTTAATGGATGAAAGAAGGTGGCAATAGTTTTACCAATGAGAAGAAATTGTAATGGGAAAAGTGATATGTACCCACACAACACCTTTATCCATGTCATAGTCGCACACGCCTCTCTGAACGACAGTCTTGAACTCTTTGTCGACTGCTCGTGATTTTTATTCTATCCCTGAAATGTATTATTGGTAAGCGGATGCGGATAGTTTAAAATAATAGGCTAAAGCTTGACGAATAAATCAATAACAAATGGAATAATGACGGAGGAGTTAAGGCAATTGTATTTGTTATTAGAGTTTTGCGATACTCACTTTTAAGCCAAGGTCTGAGAAAGCTAAGTCTGCTGAACGTCTGCGTCAAAACTCTACTAAAGAATCTTCGTAGAGAAAGACAAGTAAAATACCCTGAATAAATATTTAACCAAATAAATAAAGTGAGCGCAAAATTTGTTAATTGCTTAAAGTTTCTTTTCTGCAACGAGTAGCCATCCATTGATTATGAACCAAAAATCCCCTCTTTGCCCGTGGTACAGTTAGCTAGTTCAGTTAACCGGACAGAGGGTAAAACTTTTTTTCCTTGGTACTGTTGACCGTACTACAGAAAAACATATCTTTCTTGGTACTGTTGATTGGACTACGGAATTTTATTTTTGTTCCTTGATACGGTTGACCGGACGATGGAAGAAATGCTTTTTTATCTGGTACACCTAACCGAACTATCGAAAAGTAACTTTTCCTTGGTACAGTCATAATAAATAGAAGATTGAACACTTTTTCATTTAATTGTACTACCTATATCACCTCTTAGTTCAAGTGACACTTTGATTATTTGTCATAAGAAAAGGGAAGAAGTTCTAAAATTAATTGACAAGATAATTATGATTTTGACAGATGCTCATGGTAATGCATGGTTGTACGGTTGATACCTATTAGATTAGTATTATGTCTGAGGATGGAGATTCAAGTGGCAGAGTGGGTGTGGGAGTAAATTATATTGCTAAAAAGGGTGGAACTGTTTTGTTATATAATGGACGTCAATACTACAAAAACAGTAAATATAAAAGTGGTTCGGAGCTATGGAGGTGTTCATTATTTAAAAAACTAAAGTGCACTGGATTTATAACAGTAAATGTAAGTACTTATGACTAAATCCATTATTAAGGTCTCATAGATAAAAGAAAAAAAAAAAAAAACATAAAATTGTTGACATACTGATAAAACAAGAGAATTTCGCCGCGTACACCAAAGAGTATTATAAAAAAAGTTGTTATATTAACTGGTTCTGTGTAAAAAATAGTCATTAACACTTTTCATTTTAACTGTACATTGCGTCTACAATTTTATTACAGTACTATGGTTACAAAAAAAAAATACTTTGGTCCGGTTAACTGTACCACGGTTAACAGAAAAAGAAATGGTCCAGTCAACTGTAACACTGTTAAAAAATTTACCATAGTCCGGTCAACCGGACCAAGCCAACTGTACCAAGGGCAAAGAGCGCAAAAATCACAGAAAAATAATTCAGATTTTTAAAGACTATTATAAAAACATTTTTCACGCAACTGTAGCTCCGGAAAAATAGATAATTTTGTATGTCCTTATTTATAGTTGTATGATTTGCCACAGGTAACATTTATTTGCCGTAAAAACTTTTATTTATAATCCGTTGTTTAGCAAATACTTACACTAGACATTAGACTAGATTACATGCGAGCTTCTAAACTGAAACGTAAGTCCATAATGAAAATTCCTAATACACAAATCTCGATATATTTTTCACAGCGCAAATTGTACTACAAAGCCTATAGAGTAACCTTAGATATATGTACATTGTAATTTTGATTCGCATGTGTTAATTTAGGTACACGCTACTAATTAGTTGGTTACCTTTGTGTATTGAGCGGTTCCGAGACCACACAGGTCGCTAAGTAGTATCTAGTTGTTTGCTTTAGCTGTGTAATTTATAGAGCAAACAATCCCTCTGAGAGATACAAGCACCCTAAGACTGAGATTGAATGTATGTATAGGTTAAGGGCTACGGGTATGAATACAGATGCGGATTCAATACAAGTTTATCTTATTTTGCATCTAAGTAAACAGATTTAAGTACCACTTTTATTTATTTATTTTTTTAGTTAATTGATTAGAGTGATTACTTCATATATATGATATTGTTACGAGCGTGGGGTTCGTATTTGATAGAAAAGCACAAATTAATCCACTAAATAAAACACTCACTTTATTACCCAAATTACGTACTTACAATTCACACGAACTGTACTTAAAATCCACTAATTAAAACACACACACTATTTCACAAATTATGCACTCACTATTCACACAAACTGTACTTAAGCGCACTAATCACTCAAGAGTCTTTCTCTCCGATTATCCTTGTACTAGCACTCGATCGCAGTTAAAATGTAACTAACTCAGGCCGGCCGCCAGCGCTTTTTATATCCTAATCCCACGGAACCGCTCTAGACGCATTGTCCACACATATCGCGAATATTCTAGTAAGGTCCAGCGGGAGGGCCGAGAACATTCGAGGCCATATATGTCTCTCTATAATGGTGCACTCTCTGTCACTCCCTTCTCGAATGTTCCGAGTATAGCTATCTCTTTCTAGTAGTCCTATCTTTGTCACACACTTCTCGAATGTTCCGAGTATAGCTATCTCTTTCTAGTAGTGCTATCTCTGTCACTCCTACTGGATATTTCGCCATATAACGATTTGTGCTTCAGAGGCCCATAAGGGGTCCTGAAAACGCCTGAAAACGGGTTTTCAGGTTATGGCGTCATCTGATAGAGGGTGCCCTGAAACGGACTGAAAACATGTTTCAGGCGCCTGAAAACGACGGCAACTTGGGTGAAATTTCGATCTTTAACAGAGCAACTTCTGAAACGGTCTGAAATGACTTTTCAGCCTGCTGAAAACGCCTCTAAAGCACTGAAATTGACGTTCGAAGTTTTCGACCTAACCTACCGGCGTAACAATATTTATTTATATTATGATATATATGTAATTATATTTATATGTATTATATTTTGGAATTACACATATTTTATTATATGAAGACATTAGTCCTTAGTGTATCTGTGCATACTAACTTGTTCGTTTGTCTATCTTCTTGGATATCCCATTTATTAATAATTCCGCCCACACGTCGAACATAATTATGCATGTAACTTTTCCAAATCCTTTGTTTGAAATGTGATGTAAGAGGGAAAACTAATTATAAAGTCAAGTTGAATACCTAGTTATAGTTGTGGCATGTACGACTGGTTGCGGCCCACCGACTCCTACCTACGCTCCATCTACGTCTGTCACGGCCCACAAGCACGTCCGGAGCTACGAGGGTCTGCCTCAGTCTGAAATTCAAGTATTTTACGGCGACAGTGCTCAGCGTGTGTCATTGTGACATCGAAAATCGAGTGAAGGGTACTTGATGTAGCTTTGTATCTACAATAATAATATCGGATTTTAAAAGCTAAATATAAGAGTAGGGTATTTATGTTGGAAGTAAAGTTAACTTAATCGACGCCATTCATTAAGTGCCACGCGGTGACCTCATAATTTGTTTCTTCTTTTATATATTTCACGCTCCTTGACGAGGCATTGTTCTGGATTCTTGCAAAAAAGTGCTTAAAGAAACCAGCTTATACTCGTACAATGTTCACCGCACTTGGGCTGTTCTTGCTGCGGTAAAGCTGGTTGCGTACCTAACACTCAAATTATCTTCTCCGTAGGCCACAGAGGGCAATCTCAATAAGAGCTGTGCGAGGCTACCGTACCGTGTCCTTTACGGCAGCAACCATCCTGGCCGCGGACCCTCCATGGGATCTGCAAGCGCAGGTGCTCGCAAAGGTTCACAGCCACAGGGCTAGGACGAGGGTAGCGGGGGAGCTTCTCGATCAGGAGGAGGTGGAGCGTGTCCGCTTTACATAGATGCGAAAAAATGTTACTTTCTGCACCGTTTAGGCGTGATGAGTGAAATAATTTTTTTTACGAATAGGGTGATGGCTTATAGAATATTTTTAAAATATGATTGCAAACAAATAACACATACCTTTTATTTGTTTTTAAAGTTAGTTTAGAATTAATCTGTTTAGCGAGTACGCAACAAAATTTTGGCCTTTCTCACAAAATATATAAGAGAAAACCCTTAATTTTCAATTTAGAAAAATACAAAGAATAGTTATTTGCTTTTAATGAATGCAATAAAATGATACGTGTTATATAAATCGACGAAAAACATTAAATAAGAGGTAATCTACTTTATTATAAATAAAAAATATGAGTTTTTTCTTATATAATTGAATTGACACGCAAATCATCTGTTTCAAACGTCGAGAACATAGACGTTTACCTTAAAGTCGTACAGAACCACAAGCAATGTATCAACAAGTCAATGTTCAGTGAACCGCGCGCGGCGCAACGAGGCGTGGCCCGCCGCGGACGGAGAACGATGCTCCAACCACTACCAACGGTTTGGATAGACTTGACCAACTTGTCCACCACCACTTATAAGTTTTTTATTTTATTACAAACAGTTTGTTCCGCAACAAAGGCCGCTGGTTTCGTTATTTTCCCTTCGTCCCACTACGTACCTAACTGAGTTTTGTAACCAGCTACGAAATGGGAATATTTTTTATCACTTGGAACCCAGTTACGAAGGAAGAATTGTTTGTTTTTATTTGTAACTGATTTGTAACTGGCTACGAAGTAAGAATTATTTTTCCCACCTGGAAATCCAGCTAAGTATAGAGAATTGTTTGTCTCAAGTTGTAACTGGTTTGTAACTGGCTACACAGTGGGAAATATTTTTCCCAGTTCTAAATCCCGCTACATACTAATATATATTATTTGTCTTAATTGCTACCGTAAATTCTAACATCACTAGTAACAAACAGATAGGTACATTTTTCTTATAAATTTTTTAAACACATTGTTCTAGCCCGAAATCTGATGATCCTCCTATCGTTTTCCCTGGTTGAGACCCTGGGTTCATGGGACGTATATAGGCTGATGATGATGAATGTGTTAATTATTTTCGTTACATAGATACAGATGTTGTCTGTTATAGGAGCTTTAAATTTAAACGATGATTCCACAGAGTATCCGCAGTTACCTAGACAGTAGACGTGGGTGCTAATGCTTCAAAGTGTTTAAAATCAGATCAATGTTTTTAATCTTTAAAGCCACTTGTTTAGCCTCCTATCGGATAGGAGGCTCGGGTTGATCCACAGTATCGAGCGTCTCCCTTGACTGGGCTAACGGTGAAGTAACTGTAAAATAACCCTTAAAAGCGTTTGCAATAGCGTGCGGTTCGTGTATGTCAGCCACGCTCACGGGGAGACTCGATTTTATGTAACTTGTTGGTGTTTTTCCAAAAAAAAAACAAATCCCTGTCCGAATGGTTTTTAGCTAAAATATCAATTTTAATATCCAGTTCGTGCTCTTGGCAGTATTTGAGTTTCGATTTGAACACCTTTTTTGATTCATGCATTCTGTCATGAACAAACCCAAATACCGGTTTACCATAGGAAAGCCACCATAAATACCAAAATCGAGCCTCGCGGTGAGAGTCACTGACATACCTATTCCAACCTGTTACATGCCTGTGTTTTTTATGACTGGTATTACTATGACTAAGTTCTGCGCCCTCCTTTAAAATGGATATAATGTTTAAGTACATATCTTTAAGCACCTGTTTGTGCATACTATTGGAACACATTTTATCAGCACAGTCGTGTAACTCAGTCGGAAAGTTCACATCTTTAAATTTTGAGTTGCAATAATTACTAAAATTATCAATTTGTACGGAGTCTCTTTCACCCCAAATTACTTTACTGTGAGTAAATTGCGGAATACAAACTTTAGGTTTAATTAAATTACAATCGCATTCAACAAACAAAGGATAATGATCAGACCAATAAACGTCATGTAACACTGAGACATTAAGTACCGCGCGCGCGGCGCGCTTATACTACACAATGGTCCAACCAGCGCTTGCATCCATGCGCCATTATCGAATCCCATAGATCAATTTGACAAAATTTCAAAGGACCATGGGCAAATTTGTATGGAGGCTGGACCAAGAACCAACAGATATGAGAGTTAGGTTATTAGATAGGTATTAACATCAGCTTATTTTTTTAGTATGGACTTCAAGCTGGATTCCATTGCAGATCTGAGATATTCGTGTTGTTTGTAGTTAAGATGTGGCAAAACGTGGAACTAAAAAATACATACATTATAACCAGTTCCATATAGATAGTAGCGACAGTGTAGTAATACAACGCTAAAAATATTTTAAATTGGCGATATCGTATTTTAAGCTTGTAGTAATAATGATACCTTTTTATTACAAGGAATAATCCTCATACTATGCGTGTAGGAGTGTAATTATAGTTATTTTTCAAGTTTACTCAAATTACAATCCTTCTATTCCCCACCAGATGTCATTAGTACTGCTCTGTGTACTTACAATACAATACAACATATCTTTATTGCACATCAACAAGAGCAATAATACAAAATAAACCTTAAATTAAACAACGGTAGACATCGTCTTATCGCTGAGTGATCTCTTCCAGACAACCTATTTATTAAAAAACAAAATGATAGAATAAATATTATATTTGATAGACGTTATACAAGTTACTACAACTGAACTACCTTCGGCTATTACTAGACCTAATTGGTCGGGTATAGAACCATTAGCGTAGCCACTTGTTTTTCTACAAGAAGGACTAAACATGACCATATATATTTATATCTACATACATGTAAGTATACATTAATTATGTTAAGAAATGGAATACGTGCATAAATCTACTCGTTTGTAGGAATAGAAGATATATAAAATGATGCGCATATTCTGCAGTTTGATAGTTTTAAGAGACTGATATCGCTGGCGCAGCAGTGACATCTGGTGCAGAGTAGATCACGCTACCTTCTTTCAAAATGTGGTTTTTACACGTCAGTCTAGCCACAGCATTAAAAAAAACATCGAAAATCATTGTGAAATACATTTAAAAAACACACGTCATTGATATTTTGACGACGTTGAAAAATCCACTGTCATTGAATTCTTTGAAAGTAAAAAAATAAGATCTCCCTGTGAACAGTGAGTCCAGGTTCGATCCCTGGTGAAATAATACTCATATAAAGCTCTCCCTGTGAACACAGTGAGTCCAGGTTCGATCCCTGGTGAAATAATACTCTTACTTCATAAATTATTTCATTTCATATGGAGCTCTCCCGGTGAACAGTGAGTCCAGGTTCGATCTCTGGTGAAATAATACTCATATGAAGCTCTCCCTGTGAACAGTGAGTCCAGGTTCGATCCCTGGTGAAATAATACTCATATAAAGCTCTCCCTGTGAACACAGTGAGTCCAGGTTCGATCCCTGGTGAAATAATACTCATATGAAGCTCTCCCGGTGAACAGTGAGTCCAGGTTCGATCCCTGGTGAAATAATACTCATATGAAGCTCTCCCTGTGAACAGTGAGTCCAGTTTCGATCCCTGGTGAAATAATACTCATATGAAACTCCAACCTCTTGCTTGGTAGTCGAAACGATTTGTTAGCTAGCCGTCCAATACGCATTTGGTCCAATACGCAGTTCGTCCATTATGCAGTCCGTCAGATGTCGTTAATGCAGTTCGTCCATGCCGCTGTTCGTCCATATCGCTATTCGTCCATATCGCTATTCGTCCATATCGCCATTCGTTCATATCGCTATTCGTCCATATCGCCATTCGTCCATATCGCTATTCGTCCATATCGCCATCGCCATTCGTCCATATCGCTATTCGTCAATTTTAAATTCAAGTTCCCGGTTTTTGATAGGAGCAGCAGGCCTATTATGCCACTTTAGGTGTACGGGAGGTACCCGAAAAAAAGTTTTTAGTTTTTATTTTACTGTTTTGTCGGCGTGATACATACACATACTCGCGCGGAAGACAATTTATTCGATTTTAACTGGTGGTAGTACCAGATTTAGTTTCAAATAAAGTTTTATTTTATTTTATTTTACAATAGAACACCAGTGCCAGTTACTACTAATGTCATTTATCCACTCATCTTGAAAACAATTATTATAGTGACATAATTTACTGACACTATAAAACATCAAATAATTCAAAAAATCGTTTGAATTTTTAGGGTTACGTAGTCAACTAGGAACCCTTATAGTTTCGCCATGCCCGTCTGTCTGTCTATCTGTCCATCCGCGGCTTAGCTCCGTGATCATTAGTACTAGAAAGCTGAAATTTGGTATGAGTATGTGTATGTATCACGCCGACAAAACAGTAAAATAAAAACTAAAAACTTTTTTTCGGGTACCTCCCGTACACCTAAAGTGGGGGTGATTATTATTTTTCGTTCCAACACTAGTGTGTGGGATGTCGTTGAATAGGTCTTTTAAAAATAATAGGGGTCTTCAAACATCATTTTTTGATAAAGTTAGCAGTTTTGTAAATATTCGCTCCAGTGATCCAAAAAATAGCGTCCGTCCCCCCTTTAACTTTTCAACCACGGGTCAAAAAATTATGGAAAAAATTCATGAAAATGAGGCCTTATTTTCAATGGTAACTATATTGAATAAAATCGGTTGAGCCGTTTTAGAGTTATCGCAAAAATCATAATTTAATCATATTCAGCGAAGCCTGTTATAGCGATAACTATGCGACTCGTTATGTATTATGTCGTGTAAAAGTAGTTGTATAGCTCTTGTATTAAACTATACGCTTTATGAAAATTTTAAGTTATTACTTTTACTTGTCTATAACTCTTAAAATAATATTATTGTGACTTTTAGACAGCAGTCTTGGCGGTCATCATAGACCTACTTAAATTAATAAACATTGACTTATGAAATAATGATATGCACATCTACAATCCTACATACTTAACACAAAACAAATTAGAGTGCTTTTGTCTTTTTTACTAAGAACCCTAAAGCTTGCATCAAGGCGGTAACTAGTCGAGTAATATAAGTAAGTTGTTATCCGAACAAGACTGTGCGGTTGTGTAAGTGAAACGAGGGTGCTTAATGGCGCTTGCTGATCAATTTATTTGTCCGGAAAAAAATTACATAAATTATCACTTAAAACTCAAAATCACGAAGGGGCATTAAAAATTTATATACCAATTAGTATATGATTTGTCACTAAAATAAATTTGCAGGTAACTACCCAGTACTATTTCTATACACACAACAACAACCGAATATTTAACAAGTCTTAGGAAAACTACACTTTAGTTTCCTCGACATTATATTTTTTTGATAAATTCTTTAAGCTTTCTTCTTTATGAGTTCAAGAAATTGAAAAAGTCGTATAAAGGTCGCCCCAACTCCGCTATAGAACCAAATAATCGCTTAGTGATTTATTCAAATAACAGTAAGTCGGCTATTAAGTCGAATAATCGTCGTGAAAGAGACCACTATGATGCAAAATCCGAAATAGCGCGACTGTTATATCACTTCTACACAACATACCTGTTCTATAAGCCCTGTTTCAGTTGACTTTTACTCGACTTAATTGCACTATAATTGTGCCCAAACCCCGTCGTATAAACTAGGACTCGACTGTTATACAACTATATGCCACGACTAAATGGTCACGCAGAACGTTGTCATGATGTTTATACGACCTGATTTTGCGGGTTGGGTTGAATTTAACTTGAGTTTATTTTTTGTATTAAAACTTCTTGAAGATAAATATACTCTGACTGGTAAGTACAATTGTCACTGTCATCAGTGATGACTGATACTTATAATTGTTAATTATGTTTGAATACGTTTATGAGTTGTGATTTAAATATAGTGAATCGATTTTTTGTTCACAAAATGGATTCTCAAACATCTAATAGTGATTCTGAACATATAACATTTGTGAAAACGCGACGTGGAGGTAAAATGTTACTACATAATGGACGCCAATACCATTATAGAAAAACATATTCGGACGATAATACATTTTTGCTTTGCTGCCGCAGTAGTTGCAAGGGAAATTTAACGTTGGATAAAAACAACAAAATTGTGATGCAAAAGTTGCACCAAGAGGAATCGGAGGAGGTACACCTAATATGGCTAAAAATTAAATATTGCGACAGATTGATAGTTTGAAAGAAAACGTAAAACACAATTTGGGTCCGGTTCAAAAACAATACGACGAAATGGTTTGCACTCTAAAAGACAAAAACATACACAAACAGCAAGAAATACCCAAGTTTTCCAGCCTAAAGTCAGCAGTGTACCGCGGCAGAAATAAACATCTGGAGATTTTGAAATCACGCTGTGATGCTCCTGAAGAAGTTATGATACCAAATAAATTTGAGAATTTTTTACTGGCTGATTATAATGATGTTGGAAATAGGATTATTGTTTTTTGTTCCCGAGAAACCCGAGAAAATATACACCAATATAGTCATTTTTTCGCCGATGGCACATTTAAATCATGCAGTCAGCCTTTTATACAAATTTATAGCATACATGGCTATAATGATGAAACAAAAAAAAAAACCCCTTGTTTTTTGGGTTTACTCATAGCAAGATGTTAAAACGTATGAGATTTTATTTAATCTTATAAAGTCTCAACTACCAGAGTGGAATCCCAGAAAATTTACTGTTGATTTTGAAGCTTCGGCAATAACAGCGTTAAGAAACACGTTTCCAGACGTTATTATACGTGGTTGTTATTATCACTTTAACAGAAGTCTGTGGAGGAGAGCCTGAAAAATCAAGATCAAGGCTAGAGTGCAGAGAAGACACGTCGCAAGATGTGCTGCTTTAGCGTTACTACCTGCTGAGTATAGAGATAGCGGATTTCATTATATTTTAAGCAGGATGCCAACTGGGGAGACTATTACAAATTTCAACACATATTTTTATCATCAATGGTTTAAAAATAAATGTTTCCGAAATACGTGGAACTGCAATGGTGAAAGCGTAAGAACCACAAATAATTTAGAGGGTTGGCATTCCAAAATCAATAGGTATATAGGACGCAAGAATCCAACTTTCCCAGCACTAATAGAAACCTTGGAAAACGAAACTGAGATAATTAATTCTCAATACGTAGCTGGGTTTCAAAGCGATAAAAAATATTCCCATTTCGTAACTGGTTATAAACAGGGAAAAAGTAGTTACAAACTGAGATAATTAATTCTCAATACGTAGCTGGGTTTCAAAGCGATAAAAAATATTCCCATTTCGTAACTGGTTATAAACAGGGAAAAAGTAGTTACAAACTGAGATAATTAATTCTCAATACGTAGCTGGGTTTCAAAGCGACAAAAAATATTCCCATTTCGTAGCTGGTTACAAAACTCAGTTACGTAGTGGGACGAAGGGGTTATTTAAATTGGTCTAAATCCAAAACTAGTTATTACATTTTAAGTTTGATAAAGGTGAAATATAACTTTACTACATAAATTATCAGAGTAATAATAAAGTGCATGTAATTTTTTTCTCCATATAAATTTATTTCTAATTAAATAATTGGATTTTTCTGTATTGTTATTATTATGAGTATAATAATTCTAAAGTACAATAATTCCGTTGTAATTAAAACGCAAAAGGTTTCCGAAAGATAAGAGGGTTGCTCGTCGCGTTATTACTAGGCTTAATTACGCTATACTCGTACTAATATATTTCATCACCTCACGCTGTACCTAACCTAACCTAAAGCCTTGATTTACATAAGTCAGCAATATTCCAAATTATTTTGTCGCTAATTACGATTTAAGAAATTAATCTTTGGCCTTGCCCTACAAATATGAATTTGAGAAAGATGTGCCGTACCTACTCACAAAAGTTTTCAATAGAGAATAAATGACAACCTGACATCCTATTAATATTAAGCTTCAGATAGGGATTCGAAGCCAGGACCTCAAGCTGACGAAGACATTGGGGCGCTGGCTCGGTAACCTCAATTACCAAAATACCCGAACATAGTAAAGGCTAGAAACTCAGTCTGGGGAATTTCGAGCTCATTTTAATATTTTCGTGTACCTATAGATTTTTAATCGCTAAACCTTATTCCGAAAACAAAGAAAACAGACGAAGCTTCGTGTTTTCTAACGTAAGAAATGGTTAGGCTATGTAATTGAAATCAATCGTGCTTTGAAGAAATAACAAAAATAAAATTGAGGAATTATCAAATAACATGTTTAAACAATTGTAGTTCGTTAATCGTTATCTACAATCATGCAAAATATAACAGTAAGTGTATTAATTTTCTTAGCATATAAGTAGTAGAATCGCAGTCTACTTAAAAACATACCTACTACATATATATTCGGCAATAATGAACAATACAAGTTTAAAATACCACACATTGGCTACAATAGCCGAGAACGTTAATAAATGTAATGCTTTGTTGCATCTATGCAACAGGATAATTTAGAATTCATAACACGTATACAAAATAAAGTGCAAGCGTGAAAAGACTCTTACTTCCATTTATATATATTTATTTTCATTCCTAATATTTCCAGTTTACTACAAACACATGCGCCATGATCAGTTTCACATTTGTAGTAGAAATTGTGGCAAATAATAATGAAACTTTTTTTCAATTACATTTGCTTTTGGCAAAACCTCCAGGAATTCACTATAATAGGTAGTTACCCGCGGTAAAGTTGGAATTGCGTAACTATCAATTTGGAGTTTCAATTGCCTATAAAAATTCCAATTATCACGGAGCAGCGGATGGGTCGCAACTTGTTGCAGGCCGTAGCCAAACCATATAAACTGTATACTATTAAGCAGAAGCATTTCCCATTTTAAGATTCTGCAATAAATTACAGTACGATTTCTTTCATTATTTTGTCAAAGCTATCGGTTTGTTTTGCATATAACGATATGGAAAATATGTGCCCCTAGTCACATATCAACCCATTATCAAATTTACTAAGGCTTGATTTGAAAAAACTTTTATTCGAAGGATAACGCATATTATAAGTAGGTACTCTCGGATCAAACTACATAATTATGGGCATAATATAAGTTTGGTCGACCCCAGCCTGAGCAAGTAAAGAGAAAAGAAAAGTCAACACATTAAACAAAAACATGGATAAAATATCAATATTATTAATTCAAAAACAAATAGGTACATATCGATTAACTGGTTAGGGACATATAGAGTCTGGCTAGCCAAATAATGTTGACAGATATTTCCTTGTGGCATCACTCTATGATTAAAAAAAAAGTCTAAAAATCTGTTGTCAATTTATGTCATTCGTTCAAATTGTTCGCGGTTTATGAGGCTTTTATTTTAAATAAATGGCAAAATATCAACAATGGCGACATCAAGTGAGGTCCGCAAACTATTATTTAAGCTTTCAAATAATTATGACAATGTGCGAAGCGGAAATGAAGCGTTGTATAACTAAAAAATGCAATGTTTACATGTCGTAAACAATTTTGTAGGCCGGTCTTCTATAAATATTTTGATACTTTATGTACTAGTTCTAACATTTACCTATAACTTCATTATGTAGGTTCATGAATTTATTAATAAGTACTTGAATTTCATGCACAGGACAAGTGTGTAAAGAACCGGATAAATTAAAAATTCTAGAAAATATCAATAAAATCAAAATATTGGAACGTAAACAGTTACTTACTGAAAACCAATATATAGAAGAAATTTGTGGAGTGACTTGTCATTAGTAATTTGATATAAAAATATAAAATGTATGCAAATATAGCTTGCTCGGCCGAAAATGTCTATATATGAGCGACGAGCGTGTCGGTGAAATCTTGCACTTGGCCCATCGTGCCGGTGGAACTTTACTCTAACCAACAACCTAACCTAAAGTAACTTATAACCCAACGGTCACGTAGTTAGACGTTTTTAACTCACAGAATGACCATTGATTGGCCAATTTTGTAATTTTACCACTATTTTTTAATTGTATGAATATTTTTTTAGTAGGTACAGGTTATAGTGTTTCAACTTTAAAAAAATACAAAACGAAGGCAAACAAAACAATGGTGAATTTAGTACTCCGGGAAAAAAGCGGCCTCATCAAGCGACCGTATCAAACTTGGATACCTTCGATGTTCAGGCCATCAGGAATAAAATTAATGAATATTATGTCGTCAGAAAACAAGTGCCTACTCTCAGAACCCTTTTGGCCGATTGTTGATTGTAATAAGGTTTCGGATCTTGCAGTTTTGAAATTAAAGATAAAGATGTGCATCTAGTTTGAAGATTTATTGTGGAGAAATGTGTGGTTTGGTAAAAACTTACTTTATACAACTTGCATGTGTGCGTATACAAACACACGTAAAAGATATGCAATTTAGCTTCAACACCGATTTAAAAGAATCGATAAATTTTACAGGATGCAAAGAAACTCTACGTCAAATATTATTGGCTAACGGGTTTGAATTTAAACAGAACAAGAGTGAACGTTCAGTGTTTATTGAGTGGTACGATATTGCAGCTTGGCGGCATCGTTTCTTGGAAACCATTGCTTTGGAACGTGCTGAAGGCAAACCAATAATATATCTGGACGAAACTTAAAATATGTTCATCAACATTACAACCTAAAAAAGTCTTGGTAGGGCCCGTCCACAAAAGGTTTGATCGAAAATATTTCTCAAGGAAAAAGACATTATTGTACATGCTGGATCCGAAAATGGCTTTGTGCCTAATGCAATGTTAGTATTCAGCACTAAATCAACCGCAGCAGATTATCATCACGATATGAATGCGGCAAATTTCAATAAGTGGCTACGGGAAAAATTGGTGCCGAATTTGCACGAACCTAGTGTAGTCGTTTTAGACAATGCTAGTTACCACACTTTGCAAATGAATAAGCCACCAATTCGACAATCCCGCTCAGCAGATTTGCAAAACTGGCACATTGAGAAAACGATCCCGTTTGGTGAACGATTTACCACAGAACAACTCTTGTGTTTGGTTGGACAGCATAAAGAAGAACCTATCTATGAAGCAGATGAGATTCTCAAGACTCATGGGCACGAGGTGCTAAGACTGCCACCATACCACTGTTTCTTGAACCCCATAGAGCTGATTTGGAGTATCGCTAAGCGAAAAGTGGCCAGCAACAATATTGCTCAATCTGCCCAGGAGTTGGAAAGAACCATTAAAAATTGCTTCGAAAGTGTGACACTTAACCTAACGATTGGAAAAAAAAAATACTGATCATGTTCTCCACATAGAGAATCAGTATATGCAACGGGAGAACATAACTGCTCATATGAAGAGATTTGTCATAAGCGTCGGTGATGAAGAGTCTTGTAGCAGTTCAGACGTGGGCTCGGAGGCGGAGTATTTGCTGACTGATTTTTCTAACAGCTCAAACTATTCCAACAACTTGGAAGCCGAATATTTAGAGTCTGATTTTGACTTTAACGAGTAGATCATGGTAAGTAACATTGTGTGTGTAAATATTCATCTTAGTCCAGATTATTAATTGTAGCTTACAGTTTTACCTGGTTTTACCTATTCCGGTGTCTGTCTTGTCTGTAAGCATACAAGCAAGAAACGCAAATGTAGTAAGTTAAACTTGACTCACTTCGCGGTCGATTGAGTTGAAATTTGGCATAGTACTCATGTAAATTTTTTGGTGTTCGATTAATATTATGGTATTATTGAGCTAGGTCTTATTTAATTTTTCCCCTTGTATATGGTTAGAAAGTGTGAACATATGTGTTTGTCGTAGACTGTACTGTACATAGTGATAGAAATTATATGATCTGTCTATGAGTGCACGTCAACATATATTCAACTTATTTCTTTGGGTACCTTACGTGTGCATAGAAAATCGCAAATAATTACTAGTATCAAAACTATAATTCCTACTACACCAAGTATGACCAGCCACAGATTTTATGATTTCCCGCCAAAACTTCAAGTAATATTTCATTAGCCAGACTATAGTGGTTTGTATGTCGGATAACTTTTGCAAGTAAATAACGTTATAACTAAGTGTGTCAGACCTAAAATTAACGCCAGCGACAAACTAATTGAGCAGTATAAAGGTAAATGACTAGACTACTGCGCAATAAGTTTGACGACCCTCTTTTTAGGGTTCCGTAGTCAACTAGGAACCCTTATAGTTTTGCCATGTCCGTCGGTCTGTCTGTCTGTCCGTCCGCGGCTTAGCTCCGTGATCATTAGTACTAGAAAGCTGAACTTTGGTATTAGTATGTGTGTGTATCACTCCGACAAAACGATAAAAAAAAATTAAAACAAAAAAAAAAAATCAGGTACTTCCCGTACCACCTAAAGTGGGGGTGATTTTTTTTTCATCCTAACTAGTGTGTAACTGCTGTTTTAAGCCCGTCTATTGTGAAGGATGGGCAACTACGGAACCCAACACTGAGCGTGGCCCGACATGCTTTTGGCCGGTTATTTGCTTTAGGTATTTATAATATTATCGCTCAAATAGCTACACATGTCAATCAAAATAAGTCTATAGACTTGAATATATAGATATATTCAATGGTATTTACAATATATCGTAGGTGGGACTATAGAGTAGGGTGATTATTTTTTAAGCATAGAAAAATATGATGTTATTACCATAATTATTTATGCCTGAAGAAGGCAATGTTCATATAGAGTAAAACATGCATAGATTTTAATAATTTTTCAGTAGTTTTCTTGATTACTTTTTGCATCGCCTACTCATCTCATTTCATTTATATTAATCCGCTTCCCAAAGGTTGTCTGGAAGAGATCGCTTTTTAGCGATAAGATCGCCTAATGTTTGCCTCTATTGTAATGTTAAGTGTCATCTGTATCTGTATTTATTTCTTCTTGAGGTGTGCAATAAAGAGTATTCTATTCTATTTTAAACTCCTTCTCCTTAAATATTAAATCTATTTGCGATACAGTTCAGCTCACAAACAAACCTCGATTGCTGGGGGGCAATTTTACCGCGCTTGTGCTATGTATTTATGTATTGAACATCATTTAATGATAGTGCACCAAATCACTAGTAAGTATGTAGGTTGATTTATTATAGGTATTCGTATAAATATATGGTTGGCAGCGCAGTGGTGGTAAAACCGCAACAGGCATTTTATGCCAACTTTAGCTATACCTGATAATGGTGTCTACGTCACTATATACTATTTACACTGCATACATCAAGATTTAAACTAGCAACGATTAACATTAAAATTCTCAATTTCCTTTCAAAAGAAAATTGCATATTAAATGCAACGCGGCCGCGGTCTGTGACATCCCTCTAGGGCATTAGTGGAGTGATTTCCCTCATCAGCAGAGCTTATTTATTTATTTATTTATTTATTGAAAAACAGGTTACATAACATTACAGTTTACACCAATGCGTCATGAACCGAACAATGTTTATTTTGACGGTGAAACGGCTTATCAACTTGTGGTCTTTCTTATACCAATTCTTTTCAAAGTACTGCTTAAACATTTTTACCTCAGTAGAGCTCCCTCTTCCATACTTTTGATGTGATCACATGCTGATTTTTTCATGTCTTTCGCAGGAAGAAATAAAAAATAGCACATAAACTAGATATGTTTCGACCTTCCACAGTGCGTTCCAGTTTCAGTTCATTTGCTCGTTTCCACACTGCTTTATTAAAGTGAAAGAAACACCCTTTTATATCAGCAGCGGGGAAGATTTCACGTACGGCGTTCATTTGGGCTATTTCATAAACGCATTTAAACGATTTTATGTTAGTCTGAAATCGTTCCTTAATTATCGCAAAAAATCTTTTATACGTGCGTTTTCTTATAATCGGGTATATATTTACGCTTTTTTCATCTGTGTGGTAGTTTAAATGTAATATATGTGTCTGATAAAACGGTTTCGGTGTTACGCGAAATGTTCCATCAGCATAATAAGAAACACTTTCTGGCATATTTATAACCGCTTTAGCATAGTGAGAACAAAATATTACTATTTTGTCAGCTTCGCCATCTTCCACAATCTCAAAAGTATCTTCGAATCCTCCAGGAAGTTTCACATCTTTTACATTTCCGTAAACTAGTCGGTCAACGTTTAAAGCTGCTTTTTTGGCCCTGTAGAGCGTGCTTTGAACGGAGGAGTAGGGCGGAATATCTTCTGCGTTGTTACCATTTTGTTTATGTTCCTCTGCGAGCTTTTCATATATATCCTGCATCGATGACAAGTCTTCAACAACAGCTTGTTTTGCACTTTCTATGAAAATCCGTACTTTCTGCAACTTTTTCAACAACAGGAAAGGGACCATTTTAAATAATAATCATCACAATAATATGAATACTTAAATTCATTACCATTGCCCAATAAAATTTACCCTTCACGTATGTCAGTCACTAAACGTCATTAATGTTATCTTGAATGCCAGTATTTAGGTATAGATATTTATCAAAGAGTAAGTATGCAAGCAATTAAGCCTTTTACGTTTAGAACATTGGTTTGAAAATAAAGCAGACAATATGGGAAAACAAACATAATAAGACGATAGCCTATTTAAAAAAGCGAACATTATGGTTATGCTGATATTAGGCACATACTGAAATTATAGAAATGTAAACATTACGACTGCACACATTTTGAATTGAAGACATTTCGATAAAGCTGACAAAATAGGAATGCAAACATGATGCGTACGTAGACTTTTTGAGAATTGTACATTTTATTAAAACAGATATTTCAGGCCTGAGCCTAAATTAGATTAACAATGCTGGGAAATCATTTCCAATGACGTCGCTATATTACACATGAACAATAAAACCTCTTCTCTCTTAAATCACAGAACAGTGAGGGTCCGCAATGTCCCCGCTTTTTTATTAAATCGCAATAAGGTGGTAACTTTTTAGGGTTTCGTAATTGAATTCAGCCAAGAATCCTCACAAATTCGACCTCCATCTTCCACCGTCTGTCGCATGCAACGTTTCCTCTTCTAACTTTTACTTTTAATTTTAATTTCTTCAAAGCTGTGATATTTTTAAACTATGTTTGATTTAAAATTAAGTATACAAAGTAGCATAAGTAGGCGTCGTGATCAGTAATAAAATAATAACAATAATAAAATAAAGGTTTCTTATAATGTATTTATGTTTTGTAATTAATTTATTGTATTTTACTTTGTATATAAATTTATTGTTAAAAACCTAGCCTAAGACGAAAGATAAATAAAGGAGATAAAATAATAATAAATAATAACAATAAATATCAGACAACCTCACACAAATCGATCTAGTCCCAAATTAAGCTCAAGAAGGCTAGTGTTATGGGTACTAGACGACGATATACCTATATACTTATATAGATAAAGATATACTTAAATACATAGAACAACCATGACCCAAGCACAAATATTCGAGTTCATCACACAAATATTTGCCCTGGCCGGGATTCGAACCCGGGACCGCCGGCTCAGTAGCCAGGTCCTTACAAACTGAGCCAACCGCGTGGTCAAAGTTTTAAGTTTCTTTCTCACTGCTCACTCACTGCTCCTCAAAACCTCGTATCTAGCAAGTGGATTGACACTGAGATAGGAGCTTTGTTTTAAGAAGGTATTTGTTACTTAGTGGGTTTTGGTTGTCAACAGACGATATATAAAAAAAAAACATACATACAGTGAAACATTGATATACCTAATGTTTACAGGTAGATAGTACAGTCCGTGAGCTCTTAGATTGCGACTCGGGTTCAGGTGAAAACTGAGAGGTTCTTATCTTGATCGCGTAAGAGCGACCGAGACAAGTATAAAATGCGAATCGCATTCTGACAGCTCACGCACTGTATAAAAGCGTTATGGGTAAGTACCTGTCGATAAGCATGTATCGAAGATATGAGCGAAATTTAAATATAGTCAAATGAGTTGCTTATTCAGCTTCTAATAAAGACGGGTTGGTACTTTAAAAAAAAAAACAGAAAACTCATTCACCTAAAGATGAAAGCAGAACATTTTCCAAGAACGAATTTGGTTGGAAATATAATCCCCCGTCCGGTTTAAGTATGACCTCGCCGAGATGTCACGCAAAGTCATTGTACTCGCTATCGATTTATTTATCACGAGCACTTAAATCTGAGTACTTCGGCGTTATTCCCTTCCACACCACGATTCAGAATCGTACGAAAAGAGTTAATTTTATGAGAATGATAAATAAAGTTTCAAAGTTTGCAGTGGCGCAGAATAAAATGCTGTAGAAGGTTATCTTTCGTTAAAGCCGTCTGAGAACTGTAAGAACAGTCGCCTTCAGATATCGTAGCGGGCGAGGTGGGTAAATGTTTCTGAGCATAATTCCTTACATGACTATTGCCAATATTTAAACTTCTTCTCTATCATTAATAATGAAATTTAATAAAAAAAAAGTATGCATGCCACCTTATAACAGTAGCGATAACCGGTTCAATGCATGCTGCCGTGCGTGAGTTATCAGTGGCTGCGCTGCGCGAGTGCGCTGCGAGTGTAGAACTTGTAACCGATCTCAATCGCAATCTAAAAACACTGACATCCTTTTTTATTATCAATAAATGAAGTTATGTAAATACTAATAGTATAAAATATATAAATATTGTTAGGATATTACATAACAACTAATAATGAATATTGCCATATCGAAATATTGTTTGTTTCTCGCTTAAGTCATTTGTAATCTTAGAGAAATAAATATATTAGAACTGAATTGTCAATTATTTTTCACACACCAAGAATAACAGACATATCTGCACGCATAAAACGCCAACTTTAGTTGAGAAGTAAAGATAACCAAAAATATCTGAACATAGAAAACTACCGTGAGTGACAATATTAAAATACAAAACGATTGGCCGCCGCCGCGACTGATCGGGGCTCCCGATGAATCGCGCACCGATTCGAAACATGTCGAGTGATATTCGACGTCTACGACGTGAGTAAACCCGCTTTGTATTTTATATCTGAACAGTTAAGAAAATTATACCATAAGTCATTGCCATAGAATACAAACAGTTATGAAACTATATCAAAAATATATCATAAAATACTTTATCTACCCAAATATCATAAACCCTCCATGATGCGTTCAAGAACCGCACATTATGACCAACATAAAAATAAACTGTTTTGTTAGAACAAATTTCTTATCTGTGGAAATGCTATTATTGCTAATTAATAACATCGATTTCGATAATATTATATCATTCAAATTTCGAACATCTCTGAAAACCAAAGAAATTTGGTTTGACCTCTATTCTAATATCAGTCGAGATGACGTTTAGTTCGAAATGAATTGTCAATTTGCAGACAAATTGACAAATGTCGCACGCAAGTAAGATATCGAACGATATGGTAGTTCGGGCCCACTCTAGTTTGTCTCTGAATTAAAAAAAAACTATGACAGCTGCCAGAAAAGAAAAGAAAAGTTTTCATTGCCGCCATTACCGGTTAGAATTGGTTTTAATGCATAAAATTGATCGATTTGTTGAATATAAACCATAAATTGAGCTATATAGATATTTCGGCGACGCCTCCTGATATCCGTAACAAAGCACCTAACGTCATTAATTACTTATTACCAGCTAAGTCAAAGAAACAGTAGGTATGGTGGTCATAATATGCGGCTCCTGAATGCATCATGGAGGCTTATGATATGTGAGTAGATAAATTAGTGTATGTAACTATACATAATTAGGCATTAAACACTCGTGTGATGTTATTATGACACTCGCCTTCAGCTCGTGTCATAAACCCACACTCGTGATTAATGCCCTTCATTATGTACAGTCACATAAACTACTATAAAGAATCTTGTATACCTGGCATGGCATGCGATCGATATTTAAATAAAGCTATCTGACGCTTTGTAAAAATAGTACCAGAAGTGTCATTGCATAAAACAAAACAGAATCAAGAATAAAAGAAATATGAGACAGACATATTATGTCTGTCTCATATTTCTTTTATTCTTGATTCTGTTTTGTTTAAATAAAAGTAATATGGAATGCTTGATAGTAGAGTCTAGCAAGGAGATCCGATTTATTAATCGAGTACCCAAAAATCACTTGTGGGTGCTTGTGGTTAGTAAAAGTATTTCAGAGCGTTGACATTAGTTCGCCTGCGACTCTGTCTGCGATAATATCATAATATATTTTACGTCACCCTTGGCAGTAAGTGAGATTTTCTGCACTGGGGAGAACATTTCACTTCCTGGCCAAGGCAGGACAAAAAACTTTAAACAAACCACCGTTCGGGCCACAAACACCAGCGATCTGGGACATCCACGAATTCACCGCCCTAGGTACGTAAGTAATTAACGTACTAGTATGTATAACCGTCGTTGGTTCTCGAACAATGCGAGTACCGAAAATAGAAGAAATCCCAGCAATTTTTACCAGACATGGATATCACGGATACAGCCATTGCCATTTTACTTATTGCAGTCTACACTGTTCAAGTCAAACTGTTGTGTTTTATTATATTATGAGTAGAGTTTGTTTTGTGCTTTTCAGTTAGGTGTTGAAGTCATTACGAATGGGCTTTTTGTTTCAATATTTCTTAAGTTTTAATAAAGCGGTAACGGCGACTGTCACAGTTGTTAATAACTCTGGACTGGGTACTGGTTACGGGATACTACATATTTCAATAACCGCTACAAAATTACCTACCCCCGCTTACTTCCTAATCCTAATAATATTATAAATGTGAAAGTTTGGATGGATGGATGTACGTTCCACTTAATCTCAAAAACTACTGAACGAATTATGATGAAACTTTCCAGTTATGTACCTTATATATCAGAATAGGACATAGGCTATCATTTATATCAAGTTTTATCCCTTTTAGGGACGGCAAATCATTGTAGTTGCAACAACTCCCTACATGTCATCGTTTTGACGTAAACTAATCGATGATTTCGTCTGGGCCTACGATATACCTTCACGAAACGCATACCAAACTATTCTTTGTAAAAAAAAACAATAAATTCTGATATGGGAACATGTATCAGCAAAATTCGATTAATCGCGTAATTTCAAGAATCAAATACAAAAAAAATTACAAATATGAAACAATCACATTTGATTTGACGAACGTCACACACCCATCTGGCAGGTCATGTCAAACCAGTGATGCCAGCAGGGCTACTCCGATGTTCAAAATTCGACTGTCGAATAGTGCCATCCTTCTCTATCTACTGTCAAAGTATATTTGAGAGTGAATGGAATAGCACTATACGACGGTAAAATATCGAACATCGCAGTAGCCCTTCAGGTAGGTATCACGTTCCGTTACGCACATCATCTGAAAATAGTACGTGCTTTGATTATGTACCCCCGCTTGGTAACAGAATATAATATAAAGTAGTAAATAACTGAGTATGCAAATACAGCATAATCAACATATATAAATAATCCTAAACACTACATAGTATAAAACAAAGTCGCTTTCTCTGTCCCTATGTCCCTTTGTTAAATCTTTAAAACTACGCAACGGATTTTGATGCGGTTTTTTTTAATAGATAGAGTGATTCAAGAGGAAGGTTTATATGTATAATACATGCATAATTTATCAGCATTGCACCCGTGCGAAGCCGGGGCGGGTCGCTATAATTTAATAAATTTATGTAAAGGACAACTAAATTCCACTGACAAGAGCCTAGGCTCTTAAATAAATATTATGAACATGATGAAGTGAAGGAAACAAAGTAGGTAGGTAGCTAAAACCAGTCCAATATGTTTATGTTGCTAAGACGGTCTGAACGCCTGCCTCACGCTCTACATCTGCGTTAGTAGCCGACCGACACCGCAATCCGCAACGCACCAGCAGGGCTAGCATATCATACCGCGACTTAGGTTGTCACGCGACTCAGCATCACCTGTTTTGCTCGGACGCCATTGAAAGGAGAGTGACAGCTAGTATTTGACCCGGCTACGCGTTCCGCTTTTGTTTAAACCATATCAGCTGTCCTTGCGGTGAGCATGCGTATTGCGTACCGATGCGTCACTAGTCACTACGCTCCACAACAGTACCAAGTCAACGACCAAGAAAATAGGTAGAAAAAAATAAAATAGGTATATGGGTTAGATAGGTAGGGTTGTATTTCTCCTGTATGTTTTATGAAAAGTGCAATAAAGCGCACTTGTCTTAGGTACGAACATGGACACGTAATATTCTTAGTTTTTAATGATATTTTGATGATTATTTTTAAAATTATGGGCCCTTGAAAAAATTATCATAATCAAAATACGGATGTTTCAGATTTAGTAAACCTAAGCGTATTGTAAAGGTTTTTTGTTGCTCTGTTTAACATAGAATTTTTTCTTCAAATTAACAAATAATATATGTATAACACCGGAAGTGAAAATTTCAAAACAAATTTCGATCAAATCGACCTTTTTTTATACCGAAATGTAGCTTAAAGTATTATATTTCATAGTGGAATCTCAATTACTGAAGAAGATAGGTAAATTAATGTACATGCATGTCGTACTAAGTGAGATGTGCAAATTGTTGTCAGGGATAATGAAACGCGACTAGTAGCGCCATCTCTTAGCGGCGTGCAAAACCACTCCAACCAACTTATGCAAGAAAGAGATATAGATGTATGATGCTACGCCATTTTGTTTTTCCGTGATTATTTTAATTCTTACCCTGCAGCGACTAGTGCTCATTTTACGGTGATCGATGTTTTAATCCATTTCATCTAGCAAATCATCGTAATTTTAAATCTTAAAGAAATAATCGGCATGTCTAGTACAAAAGTAGGGATGACCAGCAAATGTGTTACGTGCATCCTGCAGAATACATATTTTAAATGAAACACCTCCAGTAACTCATGAAGCTATTGTGCAATCTAGTCATACATACATCAACTGAACTTTCGCAGAAAACCGAAGATGATCCATTCATTCCAGGAGATTTCACACATAGTTCAACCCAAACTGATACAGAGATCACAGTCAAAAATTTTGAAA
Source organism: Apotomis capreana (assembly GCA_947623375.1). NCBI lineage: Eukaryota > Metazoa > Arthropoda > Insecta > Lepidoptera > Tortricidae > Apotomis > Apotomis capreana. The sequence goes on from OX392498.1 coordinate 29,906,926, forward strand.
TTTGAAGCAGTTAAAGGAGACATTTAATGATCTATTGACTCCTACTTCAATGAAAACATTGATATTGATGATAGCACTCAAGTCAAGGAGTGAAAAGAAACTCGCCAAAGAGTTTGGAACATTTAGACTAGACGACAGGCAAGAAAAGCTCAAGAGAAGGTAGTCGGATTATACTAGGGAAAAAAGATTGTGTATCTATTAAATTAAATGATGGTAAGAGAACCCACATGCAGAAACAACTTCAACGATGAATTATATGAAGTTCAAAGAAGAACATCCGAACGTAAAGGTAGGTTTAACGAAGTTTTTTTTTCTTTTAGACCCAAACAATGTATCCTTGCGGGGGTGACCCTGGAACACATATGGTATGTGTTTGTACCTACCGCCAGAATGCGAATTTGATGTGAAATGGTGGAGATATTGCTAATCTTCCAGCGGGCACTGACATGGAAATTTTAAATTATAAAGACTACCGTCGTCAGATGATGTGTCCCGATCTAACACCGAAGTGTCATTTAATTACCTTAAAAACACCGACAAGTGAACGTTGTGAGTCTTGCCCTGGCTTAAGCGAAATTTGTGAACATTGTAAAAACATAATTCGATGACAATCACGTGAACGAAGCGTAGTTTGAGAAATGGGTCCGCTTCATATGATATGCTAGTTGACGTACACGACGGTACTTATTTTAATGGCGTTTAGCAAAGAAATCCGATTTATCATGTTAAAACTCTTTGGTATTTATTACTAAACTATAATTATACCAAAGAGTATCACAAAATAAATCGGATCTCCTTGCTAGACTCTACTATCAAGCATTCCATATTACTTTTATTTAAACAAAACAGAATCAAGAATAAAAGAAATATGAGACAGACATAATAGGCTGCAGGGTAAGAATTAAAATAATCACGGAAAAACAAAATGGCGTAGCATCATACATCTATATCTCTTTCTTGCATAAGTTGGTTGGAGTGGTTTTGCACGCCGCTAAGAGATGGCGCTACTAGTCGCGTTTCATTATCCCTGACAACAATTTGCACATCTCACTTAGTACGACATGCATGTACATTAATTTACCTATCTTCTTCAGTAATTGAGATTCCACTATGAAATATAATATACTTTAAGCTACATTTCGGTATAAAAAAAGGTCGATTTGATCGAAATTTGTTTTGAAATTTTCACTTCCGGTGTTATACATATATTATTTGTTAATTTGAAGAAAAAATTCTATGTTAAACAGAGCAACAAAAAACCTTTACAATACGCTTAGGTTTACTAAATCTGAAACATCCGTATTTTGATTATGATAATTTTTTCAAGGGCCCATAATTTTAAAAATAATCATCAAAATATCATTAAAAACTAAGAATATTACGTGTCCATGTTCGTACCTAAGACAAGTGCGCTTTATTGCACTTTTCATAAAACATACAGGAGAAATACAACCCTACCTATCTAACCCATATACCTATTTTATTTTTTTCTACCTATTTTCTTGGTCGTTGACTTGGTACTGTTGTGGAGCGTAGTGACTAGTGACGCATCGGTACGCAATACGCATGCTCACCGCAAGGACAGCTGATATGGTTTAAACAAAAGCGGAACGCGTAGCCGGGTCAAATACTAGCTGTCACTCTCCTTTCAATGGCGTCCGAGCAAAACAGGTGATGCTGAGTCGCGTGACAACCTAAGTCGCGGTATGATATGCTAGCCCTGCTGGTGCGTTGCGGATTGCGGTGTCGGTCGGCTACTAACGCAGATGTAGAGCGTGAGGCAGGCGTTCAGACCGTCTTAGCAACATAAACATATTGGACTGGTTTTAGCTACCTACCTACTTTGTTTCCTTCACTTCATCATGTTCATAATATTTATTTAAGAGCCTAGGCTCTTGTCAGTGGAATTTAGTTGTCCTTTACATAAATTTATTAAATTATAGCGACCCGCCCCGGCTTCGCACGGGTGCAATGCTGATAAATTATGCATGTATTATACATATAAACCTTCCTCTTGAATCACTCTATCTATTAAAAAAAACCGCATCAAAATCCGTTGCGTAGTTTTAAAGATTTAACAAAGGGACATAGGGACAGAGAAAGCGACTTTGTTTTATACTATGTAGTGTTTAGGATTATTTATATATGTTGATTATGCTGTATTTGCATACTCAGTTATTTACTACTTTATATTATATTCTGTTACCAAGCGGGGGTACATAATCAAAGCACGTACTATTTTCAGATGATGTGCGTAACGGAACGTGATACCTACCTGAAGGGCTACTGCGATGTTCGATATTTTACCGTCGTATAGTGCTATTCCATTCACTCTCAAATATACTTTGACAGTAGATAGAGAAGGATGGCACTATTCGACAGTCGAATTTTGAACATCGGAGTAGCCCTGCTGGCATCACTGGTTTGACATGACCTGCCAGATGGGTGTGTGACGTTCGTCAAATCAAATGTGATTGTTTCATATTTGTAATTTTTTTTGTATTTGATTCTTGAAATTACGCGATTAATCGAATTTTGCTGATACATGTTCCCATATCAGAATTTATTGTTTTTTTTTACAAAGAATAGTTTGGTATGCGTTTCGTGAAGGTATATCGTAGGCCCAGACGAAATCATCGATTAGTTTACGTCAAAACGATGACATGTAGGGAGTTGTTGCAACTACAATGATTTGCCGTCCCTAAAAGGGATAAAACTTGATATAAATGATAGCCTATGTCCTATTCTGATATATAAGGTACATAACTGGAAAGTTTCATCATAATTCGTTCAGTAGTTTTTGAGATTAAGTGGAACGTACATCCATCCATCCAAACTTTCACATTTATAATATTATTAGGATTAGGAAGTAAGCGGGGGTAGGTAATTTTGTAGCGGTTATTGAAATATGTAGTATCCCGTAACCAGTACCCAGTCCAGAGTTATTAACAACTGTGACAGTCGCCGTTACCGCTTTATTAAAACTTAAGAAATATTGAAACAAAAAGCCCATTCGTAATGACTTCAACACCTAACTGAAAAGCACAAAACAAACTCTACTCATAATATAATAAAACACAACAGTTTGACTTGAACAGTGTAGACTGCAATAAGTAAAATGGCAATGGCTGTATCCGTGATATCCATGTCTGGTAAAAATTGCTGGGATTTCTTCTATTTTCGGTACTCGCATTGTTCGAGAACCAACGACGGTTATACATACTAGTACGTTAATTACTTACGTACCTAGGGCGGTGAATTCGTGGATGTCCCAGATCGCTGGTGTTTGTGGCCCGAACGGTGGTTTGTTTAAAGTTTTTTGTCCTGCCTTGGCCAGGAAGTGAAATGTTCTCCCCAGTGCAGAAAATCTCACTTACTGCCAAGGGTGACGTAAAATATATTATGATATTATCGCAGACAGAGTCGCAGGCGAACTAATGTCAACGCTCTGAAATACTTTTACTAACCACAAGCACCCACAAGTGATTTTTGGGTACTCGATTAATAAGGAGTTGATCTGTCAACACAAAATTTAAAAATAAATTTGTCGATGTTGCTTTATCGACACTAGATTTACAAATTTATACAGAATGAAAAAGAAAACAATATTGCTTTTGCTGCGGCGCTAACATAATAGTGGAAACAGGTCATAACACTTGCTCGCATCAGGAAATTGGAACTGATGGTATCTTGCTCAAAGTTAAGTGAAAGCCGAGCTTCGTCGCTGCCGAGATCGTGCACATCCTGCTTTTCTCTGGGGTTCAATTTTGTAGCTAGCTTATATTAATCGTAATGAAAGAGTAACTTTAGTGTTCTTAGCAAGTATGCAAAAAAAAACTCGAATAATTGGTTGCCTAAAAAATCCAAACATGTTTTTAGTACAATTTAGGTATCTAATTTTATTTAATCCGTTTGGTTAAAATGAATAAATGTTAAATAAAGGATGACTACACGATATTAAGGGCTGTCTGGCAGAAATGACAGTTAGGGATCTTTTAAAGTTAAATTTTGATGCGCATGAAAACATGCGACAAAAAAGAGGACGTAGCATAGTAGTTGCGCAAAATGTGCGCGACACATGAATACGCTTTTTAATTAAAAATATATTTTTCACTCCTGCTTAAAATGTACGTTATTTTAGCTTTGGGAAGCAGGGATAAATGCTCCTTCTAGCCCCTAGGGTATACGAGTAAATGGAAACCGTATAATATTCTATATGAAAATCATAAAAAAACCTTGATTATTAAAAACATACCAACCTGATCGGATCGGCACAAGTTCAGATAATTCAAAACAAACCACGTAGTTTCTGCAGTTACTGTTCATTTTTAAGGTTCCGTAGTCAACTAGGAACCCTTGTCAGCAGTTTTGTAAATATTCGCTCCGAAAATAAAAAAATAATGTCCCCCTCCTCTAACTTTTCAACCACGGGTCAAAAAAATATGGAAAAATTCATGAAAATCAGGCGTTATAAGTACTTTCAATTAAAACTATATAAAATGAAATCGGTCGAGCCATTTTTGAGTTATTGCAAAAAATCATAATTTTCTTTAAAATGACGTAAGTGCCGTGCCACGTTTCACATATTAGTTAAGTGCCATACTGTATTAAAACATTTCGCTCAATCTGGTGCGTTTAATCAATAACTTCCAGAAGGTAATAAGTAATTACTGGTACTTAAGCGTTTACGACCTTTTTATAGAGCTTGACATCTTTCTCGTAATTTAAACCTCGTGCTTAAAACCGCTTTTTTTAAGCTCGTCTATTGTCAAGGATGTGCAACTACGGAACCCTTTACTGAGCGTAGCCCGACATGCTCTTGGCCGGTTTTTTATTCATGATTCCTTTTCCTTATTTTTTGGGTTCCGTACCCAAAGGGTAAAAACGGGACCCTATTACTGAGACTTCGCTGTCCGTCCGTCCGTCCGTCTGTCACCAGGCTGTATCTCAAGAACGGTGATAGCTAGACAGTTGAAATTTTTACAGATGATGTATTTCTATTGCCGCTATAACAACAAATACTAAAAATAAAATAAAATAAATATTTAAGGGGGCTCCCATACAACAAACTTGTTATAGATTATGGTACGGAACCCTTCATGCGCGAGTCGGACTCGCACTTGCCCAATTTTTTTGGATTTCTGGAGCAAATATTTACGAAACTGCTGACTTTATCAAAAAATGCTGTTTGAAGGCCCCTATTATTTTTAAAATACCTATTCAACGACAAATTACACACTAGGGTTGGAACGCAAAAAAAAATTAACCCCCACTTTAGGTGTACGAGAAGTACCCGAAAAGAAGTTTTTATTTTTTTTATTTTACCATTTTGTCGGCGTGATACCTACATACACATACCAAATTTCAGCTTTCTAGTACTAATGATCACGGAGCTAAGCCGCGGACGGACGGACAGGCGGATAGACGGACACGGCGAAATACAGAGTTATATGAATAAAATTAGCTCAACATGTCATAAATAAAACACAAAAAATTATCAAAAAAAAGTCTTGTTTTAGATATATCATTAATATAGTTTTAAATATGTTACTTCAGAGGTACGCAAATTAATTGTCTTTTTTTTTTTAAACCAAAAGAAATTTTGAAATTGTTTTAAGAATTCTCATAATTTAACAAAACAACAATTGTATTTGATTTACTTATATTATAATTTATTCGTGTGTAAGTATTTCTATTAAGTTATAATATTATTGGTGGCATAGCGGTCAGAAAAGTGAAGTGAATTTGAAGACATGTTTAAAAATGCACACATGGTGATATAAGATGTTGATTGATCATAGCACAGGACAAATAAGTAACCATGACATGCCCCAATTTTTTCTTCTGGCAGATTCTTACATGATTAATATAATTTAACAAACAGTTATCACAATTATTATCAAAAAAGATATGCTTCCTTAAATAATAATAACAGTTCTATTTTGAACATTGAATGTGATTCTTAACAACAACACACAAGTCAAGATCAAAGTAACCCGTATCGAAGAAGTATGCAAAAATGTTTCTTTTAGTGTGATGAAATATCCAGAGTCACCTGCTTCTAAGCGGAAGTTTGTCTGAAGTTTTACAAGTCGTAGGCGAAGTGAATATATTATATTCTTTAGCATAAGTACTTAATAAATGAATATTAAGAGACAATCCTACACCAATCGACCTAGTCCCAAACTAAGCAAAGTTTGTACTATGGGTACAAAACGACGATATCTATTAAATATATAAAAGAAGAAACTGACTGACTGACTGACTGACTGACTGATTGACTGACTGACATATCAACGCACAGCCCAAACAGCTGGTTCTAGAGTTCAAATTTGGCACGTAGGTTCCTTATAAGGTGTAGGGATGCACTAAGAAAGGATTTTTCAAAACTCACCCCCTAAAGGGGTGAAATGGGGTTCCAAAGTTTGTATGGGGAAACAAGATTAGTTAGACCATTTTATTCGAAACTTCACAGGAGTATTTCTAACGATAAATGAGTAAACACGTGTTTCAGGTTTTTTGAAAATTCAACCCCTAAAATGGAGAAATGTGGTGACAAAGTCTGAAAATCAACATGGGTATTGTTTTTATGGTTTATCGGGTCGCTGATTACGAAAACCGCAACGATTTTAAAATCCGACGTGGCGGATTTGAATTAAAATCTCCCCTGTTGGGGTTGAAATGTCTAAATGCTAAACCGCTGGTCTAGAGAGTCCAATTTGGCACGTAGGTTCCTTATAAGGTGTAGGGGTGCACTAAGAGAGAATTTTTCAAAAGTCGTCCCCCAAAGGGGTGAAATGGGGGTCCAAAGTTTGTATGGGGAAACAAGATTAGTTAAACTGGAGGAAATGGAGTTGAAATGTCTAAATACTAAACCGCTGGTTCTAGAGAGTCCAGTTTGGCACGTAGGTTCCTTATAAGGTGTAGGGGTGCACTTAGAGAGAATATTTCAAAAGTCACCCCCCCCCAAAGGAGTGAAATGGGGGTCCAAAGTTTGTATGGGGAAACAAGATTAGTTAAACTATTTTATTCGAATCTTCACAGGAGTATTTTTAACGATTAATGAAAAAACACGTGTTTCAGTTTTTTTTTTAATTCAACCCCAAAAAGGGAGAAATGTGGTGACAAATTCTGAAAATCAACATTGGTAATGCTTTTATGGTTTAACGGATCGCTGATTACGAAAACCGCAACGATTTTAAAATCCAACGTGGCGGACGTGAATTAACATCTCCCCTGTTGGGGTGAAATGGGGTTGAAATGTCTAAATATGAGTATATGGGTGTAATTTTTATGGTTTCTTGGGACGTTAATTACGAAAATGCCACCGATTTTGAAATTTTATATTGTGGACATGAAAATTCTTGAAAGCATTTGCGCCAAATTGCAGCATTTGACCGATTAAATGGTCCAGTAGTTTTGCAGCAAATCGGTTGTAACAGACGGACTGACAGACAGCTACACGTGATCCTATAAGGGGGTTCTATTTTTGCTTTTGAGGTATGGGTAGAGACCCGCGTTATCCTAATACATTAAAAAAATAGTATTTGGTGGCATCTCGATCGTCGTCATTCGGTACCTAGGCGGGCGGCGCGTTGGGACGGGAGGAGTTATGATCGGGAAACTTCCTGCATCCGTAATAAATACATTCAAGCTTTTCAATAGTTATGTTAAGTCATTTCAGAATTCTGAATTACGTTTATCTGGCTCGGAGTAATACATTTTTCATTCATTAACGAAGAGAACCTCAATATCTTACAATAGAACATGACGTAACTTAGAACATGGCTTAGAATCATTAAACCAATCTCGAATATCCCAAGTCGATAAGCGGAGGCTCGGGACATTATAAAAGCTTTAAACAAATAAAATGCACACATATCCCGGTGTCTCAGCTTCTATGAGTTATGAATTTTGAAGTGAACTTTATTTGGATACAGTAAAAGCTGAGATCGCTTGATTTGAGTGCTTGAGTTTTCGGTTTGATTTGTTAAAGTGGAGTTGTGATAACATAAAAAGTATTTCCCAGTAATATTAGAAAAGCGAAAGTCTGTGTATGTTTGTTACTTCTTCACGCTAAAACGGCTGGACGGATATGCATGAGGGAAATGCAGATTGCAGATTATACCCCAACTTAACAAATAAGCCTACTTTCAATCCTGAAAAAAGAGCATTGTTCCCGTAGGATGATGTATATTATATAGGCACGCGAGCGAAGCCGGTAATGCTAATACATAATATATAAATATGGCTGAAGCTCGTTCCCATTTTAACTATAGGTAAACTCTTCCATTTTTACTATAAATAAGTTGACATGTTACAGGAAACAAGGTTATAAATCAGAATGGCAATAGTAGTAGGGATTCGCCGATACTACGATACGGGGCGGACGGGCCTGATGGGCGGCATCCAGGGCGGATTTGGCGGACCACGAAACCTAAAAAAAAAAAAAAAAAAAAAAAAAAAAAAAAAAAAAAAAAAAAAAAAAAAAAAACAAATAGCCCCCTACTTGGAGCGTTTGGAATAGGTCCCAGGACGCTCAGACAGCTCTGTCAGGACTTACAGAACGCCCTACGCTAACAATGCAACACCTTCCCCGACCCATCGACCCTTTTCTATTGTCTACCCGAGCTCGGGTTTTATTGCCCTCTCGGACGCCGAGCTCACTTTTATTACGGTCTACTATTGTTTCCCTCTTTTATATTTCTCTTTGGCTTCAACTGCCTACAACTTCCTTTCCAAACGGTATACATCTTTTAAGAACATTCTTTAGGTAAAGCTGGACAAATACCTAAACATCTCATACCTAAACTATCAGACTAGGTCCGCCACCTTGGTTCTTATTGGAATCGCTGTTTCAACCCAGCCTGTCTCACATCGTCTCTTTACTCCAAGGTTTCTTACTACGTGATGTGTGCTACGGTGTACGTATCACTAATCTAAGCTAACCTATGCTAGATCACAATTCTAACCTAACCTAACCTAAGCTACAGGACTACGCCCAGCTAACGCAGGATACGTTAACTGACTACTTAACTTCAGGTAGCCTTACTTCAAAGTATGTATTTTGTTACTCACTACATATGCTGCATTTCGAACGTTGTTCTATTTATATATTTTATCTTGTTCAACTTAACATTACTTCTAACTTATCACCTAACTTCGAAAACTTAATTTTGAAGAACTGCTTTATTTACTTACCTACTTAAAACTAGCTACGAGCACAGTACAGTTGTTTTGGTCTTAAGAACGCTGTTCTAACCTAACCTAACCTTGCATAAATTTGAGTACGTACTCAATGTTACTTTCATCTCTTTTTTGTAATAACCGACTTCAAAAAGGAGGAAGTTCTATGTAAAAATATTGCCTGTAGCATAAGGATAATACGAATCTAATCTTACAATAGTAATGCGGTATTTTATACAGTAATAACTGCTTCAAAACTATACTAACTTATTTAAGCTGTAAGTTAAAAATACGAGTTCTAGTTTTGCATATTTATTTATTTCGTCAAATATTATGTTCTTGAATAGATGCTTAAGAAAATACCTGAATAAACTTTGTAACTTGTACTAACGTGTATTTGTAGTAGGCTGAACTAAACTCGTTGATTTTTTAATTTGTTTGTTGGGTCCATATTGTTTGTAAAGATTTATGACAGGTTTCTTCTCCGAATCATCAAAAGATTCGAAAGTCTATTATAAATTTTATTACTGTTTGTTGGTGGCTGTTGGGCGCGGTACAAACTAGTCGAAACGTGATTTTAACGGTAATCTATTGTCACATCCTTATAAAAGCCGATGGACAGTGACGATCTATAAGTATTCAGAACCGAGTCGTGCTTGTTACCAGAGCTCTCTCAGTGTACAGTGACATAGTGTTGAATCGTGCTACAGTGCTTATAAAAAATGGCAAATGTAAGTATGTACTATTTTTTATAAAATATGTATGTAGTATTTTTATGTACTATTTGTTTAACAGTGTTTTTTTTTTCTGTAACTTGTGTTCATCGTGTTACTTGTTAAGTGTGTTAATCGGATGTATAACTTATTGTTGAATATTGTTACAGTTCACGGAAAACACTTTCAAGAATTTTTATTACCCTGAACCTGAACATGATGATTCAGGGAGTGATGAAGAAGGCACACTCGGTTTTAAAGTGAAACAAGCCATAGCGAAGAAACGTCCTGCAAATAGTATCGAGAGTTTCTTTGAAAAACCGCAGAAAAAAGTGAAACCAGTGAAGAGATCTTCCAGTGTGTCGCAAAGTTCCCATACCGGTGTTGCTTACCTATCTTCGGGTAAAGACGATGCTGCGTATGCATCACACCTTATTAAGATAGAAATATACGATCTTGAAAAAGTTAGGAACATCGCACCAGAAGAGCACTGGAAGCACGCCGATGTGAGATTAAAATCTTACATCTCAACTGAGCAAGATCCACAGCTTGAGACTGTCCGTGATGTGATATACAACATAACGAAAGACATAGCTTCAAAGGACACTTGCGTGAAATATTTTATAAACAATACGAAAAAGTAAACTAAGTGTTTGTGTAGTTTTAATACTAGGTTAAAACTGTATTTATTATATAAGACATAAGATAATATTTTATAACATACCCTTGTGTACTACTAGTATTATATATTTCTTACTGCTTAAACAACAACTTTTTGTTATTCAAAATTGTTAAGACTCGTTTTATAACCACATGTTGTAATTTGTTTTGTAGCCTAATCATATTGATCTATTTCCCTTTGCAAATGTATAAAAGTCTCCACCCTTTAATATAAAATCACTAAGCTACGTTTGTTATTTTAAGGAAAAAATTTGTTGTAATGTAATCACTATTTTCTTAGACACATCTCACGATGGACTGTTTAAGCTGTGATGTTTACGATTCCGAGCTCGTCAGGCTATGCGAAGAAATTGAAAGTGATCAAGAAATGTATGAGATCGGGGAATTACTAAGCCAGCTGCATAGTCAAGGGTGAGTACTCTTGTTCCAACCTGTTATATTGTTTATTGATATTGTACTTGTATATTTAGACATGCAATTTAAACAGTTTATTCTTGTTCAAACTTGTACAAAACCATTGACCAGTGTCATTGAGTTGTTGCCTTTTTATGGCTCAGTTTCATTGTTCTCTGTTGGGTGGGGATCCTGGAAGGTTCTTTATAAGCGACGTCTCTGGTGTAGAAATCATTCATTATTCCAGTTACTGTGTTTGTGCTAGTACTGTGTCTGTGTATTGTACAAAATACTGTTTTAAAAATGGTGCTTGGATACTTTCATATGGGAACTAGTTTAACCCACGACAAAATTGCAGTTTTAAGCAAAGGATTCATTTTAAAAGTATTTCATAGAAACATAAGATTGTGGTATATTGACAATCAATTACCTCAGGCGCTTTTGGAAGATGAAGATATTATACCCTATTACACACCATGTGATGGGCATATCAATAAGTCGATGCATAACTTGTCATCAGATGTCATTGATGGTGTTTTAACAATGCAGGCATATTGCCAGCAATGTCGAAAAAACTTAAGTTAGTATAATGATAATAATTTAATCATTGTTTTGAAGTTTTAAATCTTGTATTAAATACTAACGTTTCACTTTTTCTATTACAGATCTAACCAAGTAGGACGGGGGAGAAAAAGGACAGCTACAAGTACGGGTGCAGAAGTACCAGTGAAGAGAAACTACCCTTCCAACAGTCGTGATATGTCTACATCCTCAAGCGAAGAACCATTATCCGATGTCAATGTAAGTACAAAAAATAATTCTGAAATTGAATGTTCGGTGTGTAAAAAGTTCGTGTCAAAAAGATATTTTGGTAACCATTTAAATAGTAATATTCACAAAAATAATGTGTTGAGATCCGATAGTGAATATGTTAATGTCCAATTAATTGAAAATGCATTCAAAAACAGAGTCGCTACTTACAGAATATTATTTAATGAAATGGATCACCAACCTCTTGATCCCGAAACTATTTTACAAAAACACAAGGATAAGATCTTTACATTATTAGATCGTTCACTTAACAAACATCACGCTTTAAAAGTAAATTTTATTCTTAATGCAAATTTTACACAAGATACCAAACAATTAAATAATACATTTGATTTCCAATTAAGTAATAGTATTGTTGATATCAGCACTGATAAAGCTGCTGTTTTTACGTCCCTAGTAAATGAAATTGTGATAAGGTTGTCAAACTTTGAAAGAAAAGATAGTGGGTGGAGTTTAGTAACATTTAATCATATCGATCTCAATATTAACAAATATAATCCATTACGCGGCTCTTCTTTTATCGAATTACCTCGTGATATAAAAAATAAAAAAGCGGTTATTAATGTAAAAAACAATGACCATGAGTGTTTTCGATGGGCTGTATTGTCTGGTTTATACGAACCCAAAAGTCATTCAAATATGGTCAGTTCATACATATTACATAAGAATAAATTGAACTTTGAAAATTTAACTTTTCCATTTAAATTGGGAGATATCCATAAATTTGAAAAAAATAATGATATTAGCATTAATGTATTTGGTCTCGAGTACAACTCTCAAAACAAGAAACACGATGTTATAGGCCCACTACATTTAACTAAATTAAAAAAGTCTAATCACTTAAACTTGTTGTACATAACTAAAGATAACCAAGGACATTATTGTTTTATCAAAAATTTATCGAGGTTAGTGTCTAAGCAATTGTCAAATGCACAACATGCTGTTCATATTTGCGATGGTTGCTTAATTAAATTTACATCACACGAGAGACTAAACCAACATCAAAAAAACGACTGCTTCCACGTATGCACAAACTTACCATCCGAAAAAGAAGACACAAGAAATTGGTTTAACGAATATGTTCCATCGAATCAAGTTACTTTTAATAATTATGAACGACAATTAAGAGTACCTTTTGTTGTATACGCTGATTTTGAGGCATTTTTAAATCCAATTCAATCCTGTTCTAACAACCCCAGTACATCTTCTACTACCAATATTCAAAAACATGAAGTTTATAGCTTCGGTTACTATATTAAGTGTTCTTATAATGACAAGTTATCTGTGTACAGAACATATACAGGTGAAGACTGTGCAAAAACATTTATGAAAGTCATAAAAGAAGATTTAGAAACTATTTGTAAAAGTAATGCGTTTGCTAAAACTTCTTTCCCTCTAACAGATGCTAATAAGGTAGACATTATGCAAAGCCATGCTTGTTATATTTGTGATAGAAATTTGAATGATGACTCAACCGTTTCTTATAATTATCATACTGGACTTTACGAAGGCGTTGCACATAAATTTTGTTCTGAAAAATACAAACCACCCAATTTTGTACCTGTATTTTTCCATAATTTGAGCAATTACGATAGTCATTTTATTGTACATGGACTTGGTCTTGAAGATGGTGACATAGAACTAATCCCACAAAATAAAGAAAAGTATATTTCGTTTTCTAAGTCTTTACAAGTGAATAATCGTGTTGTAAAATTGAGATTTGTCGATTCTCTTAAATTTATGTCGAGTAGCTTGGATAAATTAGCTAAAAACTTGACTACTGACCAATTTTACGAATTGAAATTGAACTTTCCTCGTGAAGAAGACTTTAAACGTCTAATACGGAAGGGTGTCTATCCATATGAGTACATGACTTCGTATGATTCACTGAAATTAACTTCGCTTCCTACACAGGATCAATTCTATAGTTCTCTTACTGACAGTCACATTTCCGAAAACGATTTCCTACATGCTCAAGATATTTGGTCTCATTTCCAATGCAAAAATATGGGGGATTATTCCAATCTTTATCTGAAAACAGATGTTTTATTACTAACTGACATATTTGAAAATTTTAGAAATGTGTGTCTTAAGACATATGGTTTAGATCCCGCCCATTATTATACCGCGCCTGGAATTTCCTTTGATTCGATGTTGAGGACTACCAAAATAAGTTTAGAACTTTTAACAGATGTCGACAAAATAGCTTTTATAGCGAAAAACATTCGAGGAGGGATTTCCCAATGTAGCAACAGACATGCAAAAGCAAATAATACATTTATGGAAGATTATGATCCAAATATTCCTTCATCTTTTCTCATGTACTTAGACGCAAATAATCTCTATGGGTGGGCTATGTCACAATGTCTTCCGTCTGGCAAATTTGAATGGGTAAATAAAGATACCGATTTCAATGTTTCAGACGATGCTGAATATGGGTTTATATTAGAAGTTGATCTAGAGTACCCCAAGGAATTACATGACTCTCATTCAGATTTGCCGTTCTGTCCAGAAAATGTATGTCTAGGTGATTCTAAAGAAAAAAAATTGATTCCCAATTTAAACAATAAATATAATTATGTATTACATTACAGAAATCTTAAACAATGTTTAAAAAATGGGTTGCGTTTAGTGAAAATCCATCGTGTGTTGAAGTTCAAACAATCTACTTGGTTAAAAAGTTACATAGATTTGAATACCCGAATGCGTTCGCTGGCGACATCTGATTTTGAAAAAGATTTCTTTAAACTTATGAATAATTCTGTTTTTGGTAAAACAATGGAAAATGTCACGAAACGTGTGAATGTTAAATTATTAAGTCACTGGGAAAATCGCGGAAAATCCCAAGGGGTACAGTCCTTAATATCTAAACCTGAATTTCATAGTTTATCAATATTTTCTGAGAATTTAGCTGCTGTGCAATTGAAAAAAACAAAAATCTTTTATAACAAACCAATTTACCTTGGATTCTGCATTTTAGATCTATCGAAAACTTTAATGTACGAATTCCACTACAATTATATGAAATACAAATATACGGAAAATCTCAAGCTCCTTTACACGGATACTGATAGCTTAATATATGAAATAAACACTGCTAACTTTTATGAGGACATTAAATCTGACCTGAACTTGTATTATGATACATCTGATTACCCACCCAACAATGCATATGGTTTACCATTACTAAATAAAAAGAGGTTAGGTTTTTTTAAAGACGAAAATAATGGCAAAATTTTGAAAGAGTTTGTTGGTCTTAGATCAAAAATGTATGCCTTAGATGTTCAAAATAGTGGTATTATATCCAAAGCTAAAGGAATAAACAAGTGTGTTACCAAAAAATTAACCCTTAACGACTATAAAAGTTGTTTATTTGATAGAAATATACAACATGCTCAAATGTTACGATTCCGATCAATAAAGCATGTTTTATTTACGCAAAATGTCAATAAAATATCATTATCTTACAACGACACAAAACGATATTTATTGAAAAACACTTCGGATACTCTTGCGTGGGGTCATTATAAAATACCTCATAATTCTTAAAAAAAAAAAAAAAAAAAAAAAAAATACACGGAACATTCAATTTTCATATTTATTTTTTGTACATAATATTGTATTTTAGGATGTTTTTTTTTTATTTTTTAAGTTTTGGCAATAAAATGATTGGCTTTTTATGTGATTTATCTAGAATAATATAAATATTAAAAAATAATTAGCAAAATTTTTGTTTTTTTTTTTTATTTGTTACCCCATTTTTTTTACCAAATTTATTTAAAAAGCTATGGTCTAGAAATTTTCTCATTTGAAGTCAATCCGTTAACATATGAACACACATATTTAAAAATTTATAATGATTCATTTTAACCACCCTTTCACTACAATAGTAGCGGGTCCAAGTGGGTGTGGTAAAACTCAGTTTGTTACCAATTTTTTAAACAATGCAAAAGAAGTATGTAATGTTGAATTTGATGAAATTATTTGGTGTTATGATGAAATGCAACCTTTGTACAATCTGGAAAATGTAAATTATAGCCAAGGAATACCAGATTTTTCTTTATTTGATGGAAAAAAGCCCAAGCTTCTCATAATTGATGACTTGATGAGAGAATCGGATGGACGAATCGTTGATATTTTTACAAAAGGAAGTCACCATAGAAACTTAAGTGTTTTTTATATTACTCAAAACATATTTCATCAAGGCAAAGGACAACGTGATATTTCATTGAATACCAGCTATATTGTATACTTCAAAAAACCCGAGGGATAAAACACAAATTCGCTACTTGTCACGACAAGTTTATCCGGAGAACCCAAAATTTGTAGATGAAGCCTACAAAGATGCCACTAAAGATGCTCATGGTTACCTTATGATTGATCTGAAGCAAAATACCGATGACATATGCCGTTTTAAAACTAAAATATTTCCTTTTGATGGGCATTGTACCGTATATGTTCCCAAGAAAGGGTTTAAATACGACAAGAATCAACACGTTTTAATCAGTTCCAAATAATGCATCCAAGAGTACACACATATAAACATTTACTTGAAGCACTGCAGTTACTTAAACCAAAGTATCGCACAGCGTTGCTAAAATCTTGTGAAGATGAAGAAATTAATATTATTTGTGAGTGTATTTATAACGTTTTAAAAGGGAAAATACCACTGGAATCAAAAGATAAATCAAAACTAAACAAATATAAAGACACATTACGAAAACTAGTTTCGAAAGGGAAACACAAATTGAGGAAAACTGTTATTATTCAAAAAGGAGGTGCATTTCTACCTATTATATTAGGTGCAGTTTTAAGTGCCTTAGTAAGCTCCGTAACATAAAATAAAATGGAAAACACAAAAAAATGTTGTTAGTTGAACCAGACTTTATTGAAAGACTCAAACGAAATGATAGCCAACCCGAAAATGCATCATCTCGCCTAGACGGAGAGATGCAAAAAATCCTGAAGAGTAAAATTAATGATCGTGAAAAGTGGGCATTATATTCTCAAGCACTACAACGATTTTTGCACTTTATTGAATCAGATCGAAAACCATTTAAAATACCAATAGTGATGGAGGGGTTTGATCAACTCAACGATGAAAGTAAGGATTTAAACTTAAAAGTAAACAAAAAGGAGGAGGATGAAAATTATGAATCAGTTGCAAATAAAACACTACCAGATGGTGATGTTTCTGCAGTTACTGCAGCTACACCGTCTGGTACAAAAAATCCAGAAACTGTACTATTCAGTCCATCTCGTATTATAGATAATTTACCAAAATCATATGAGAAAAAAACCAGAACATTATTGACTTGTATTGTGTCAAGCAGACCAAAAATATGGTGGAAAACAAATGGTGAAGTTGTAATAAACAATCGAACTATTCCAAACAGCAATATTCTCGATCTGGTAAGCGATACGGTTAGATCTCTTAAACGCCCTAAGCCAACAGGATGGGAAGAGTTTGCTTTATTTTTAAGAGATATAAAAGTTCCTACGTCTTGTATAGGTAATCCTACTAATCTAGAATTTATAAATAAACCTCAATCGAGTGAACCTCACGCATCATCTGCTCCATCAAGTGCTCGATCGTCATCGTCATTTAAAGACACAAGCGCCAGTACACCTCTTTCAAGTGTACTGCTCAAGGCAAACAAAAAGAAACTAGATTGGGAAAGATGGAGCCCTTATTAGACATTCATGCAATATACTACGATGTATCTAATCCAGCAGGCTACAGTAGTTTAAATAAATTAAGTAAACAAATGAAAGGACGAATGAACAAAGACGAAGTAAAGAACTGGTTACAATCTCAAGAAACGTACACACTGCATAAACCGGTTCAAAGGCGATTCACAAGAAATAAATACGTCTTATCTAACTTTAATGAACTCTGGCAAGCTGATCTGAGTGATATGGGTACTTACAGTCAATATAATGATGGATACAAATATATTCTGTGTGTTATTGATGTGTTCAGTAAATATGCTTTTGCGAGAGCTATGAAAAAGAAAGATGCCACAACCGTTATAAATTGTTTTGAAAGCATATTTACTGAAGCCAATTCTACTCCTCGTCACATCCAATCTGATAAAGGCACCGAATTTGTTTCAAAGGCAGCAAGGGATTACTTTAGGAGCAAAAACATTAACTACTATACTACTAACAATCCTGACATTAAAGCAAGTATAGTAGAAAGGTTTCAAAGAACTCTTAAAATGAAAATGTGGCGTTACTTTACTCATAAGAATACATACAAATATATAGATATTTTGCAAGAACTTCTTTATTCTTATAATCACAGTTATCATTCTAGTATTAAAATGCGCCCTATCGATGTAAATTTTGATAATATCATGACTGTTTGGTGTAATTTGTATAACAGAAAAAAGGATAGACAACTTACTTTGGAAATCACAAAACTAAATGTTGGTGATCATGTTAGAATTACTAAATATAAACATATATTTCAAAAGGGTTACGAAACTAATTGGAGTGACGAAATATTTAGAATTGATTCAATAATAAACCGCTTTCCACGAGTTGTGTATACGTTAAGAGATTTAGAAGGTGAGCCTATCGTTGGTACATTTTATTCTAAGGAATTACAAAAAGTGACTTATCTCCCCTCCATTGATTATAAAATTGATAAAATAATACGCTCACGTGGGGTTGGTGCCAGAAAAGAAGTACTAGTGAAGTGGCGAGGTTATCCTAACAAATTTAATTCTTGGATACTCGCTTCAAGCTTAAAAAAAATATGAGTGAAAACAGCTTTTATATTACATTGTTAAGTAACAGTTCCTCGGACTACTATACCGATAATACGACTGCACACTTCTTAACCAAATTACCCAGGAGTATAAAGTTGGAAGGAGAATGGGTAGTTGGCTTAGTAGAATTTCAATACCCTTGTTCAATGTACAATGTTCAAGATCATGAAAATATGATTTATTTAAAAAAGAAAGTAGTGTCACCCACTGACAAGATAGCCAAAATTGTAGATATAAAAACTCATATACCAGCAACTACATATGACAACGTTGACCATTTTATTCAAGCTTTTAATGACAACCCACAACTGAAAAATAATGTAAAGTTTAGATATGATAATCTAACCAAAATGGTTGGGGTAGCAACAATTAATAACGATATAACTTCTCTTATAACAACCCCAATACTAAGTCTACAGTTAGGTTTTAAACCGAAAACAAATTTACGGCAAGTTTCATTTGGTAAAAATCCTGTTAATTTGTATTTGGGCTTACCATCACAATTATTTGTTTATACAGACATCATACAACCACAGGTAGTTGGTGATGTTATAACTACGTTGCTTAGAATAATACCATTAGATCCAACAGAATTCCATTATGGAGCATATAAAACACACATTTTCTCACCCGCTCATTATGTACCTGTTTTACGTAGAGAATTTGATACTATGGAAATAGATATAAGAACAACTACCGGTGCAAGAGTGCCATTTCAATTCGGAATTTCCTGCGTGAAACTACACTTTCAACGGCTAAGATGAATTATAAAAGATCATCTCACTCTTGTCCCTACGATCATTATTATACCCATCAAGCTGGTTCTGGTATAGGAATTGTCTATAAAGGTGTTCCGTTTCAGCGAGGGCATGGGATTGGAAGTTTTTTGGGGGGACTGTTTAGGTCAGTAATTCCTTTGTTGTCTAGTGGTTTTAAAACTGTTGGAAAAGAAGCGTTAGATGCGGGGGTTGGTTTGTTATCTGATATGGTAAATTCACACCCTATAGATAGTTCAGTTAGGTCTCGATTTAAAGAAGCTAGTGCTAACTTAAAAAGAAAAGCTGATGAAAAGATCGATTCTCTGATGTCGGGATCTGGGTATAAAATGTCAACTAAGAGACGGGAACCTCTCATTACCTTGAAAGCATCGCGCCGAAGAGGAGCTAAGAGAAATAAATATAGTGACGATATATTTTCAAAGTAAATCATGTCATTCCTACACAATCATTCGTGTGAATGTGCAAAATCTGAGTTAGATATATTTGCCCTGCCTTCGACACAGACAAGTATTGAGAGTGGACAGTGGGTTCATTATAAACCAATCTCATCTTTAAGTGATGATGGTCCTATTGAGTTTCAAGTCCCCGGTTCAGGTGATGACTACATTGACTTATCACATACATTATTACATATAAACGCCAAAATATTAAACCAGGATGGTACAAAGTTAAAGCCTGATACTCAAGTTGCCCCCGTTAATAATTGGTTGCACTCCCTTTTTAATCAACTTGACGTATATTTAAATCAAAAACTAATCTCGCCACCAAACAACACATATGCTTACCGTGCTTACATGGAAAATCTACTTAACTATGGACCAGCCGCTAAAAAAACTCACCTTACTTGTGGGTTATGGTATGAAGATACAGCACATTATATGGACACCGTTGACGCAAATAACAAAGGATTTCACAAAAGGATGGAATTTGTTACAGATAGTAAACAAGTTGAAATGATTGGACATTTACATGGTGATATGTTTAACCAAGAGAAGTTTCTAGTGAATGGTGTAGAAATGCGTGTTAAGTTAGTGCGATCAAAAGAATCGTTTAATCTTATTTGTCACCAAGATAAGAAATTTAAGGTACAAATAATGGACGCTAGTCTCATAATAAGAAGAGCTAGAATCAGTCCAAGTGTTTTGTTAGCTCATCAGAAAGTGCTAGCATCAACAACTGCAAAATACCCTATCACAAGAGCAGAAGTAAAGGTACTTACAATACCGTCAGGAATACAGGGTAAAACTTTAGATAACATATTTCTTGGACAGGTACCTAAAAGATGTATAATTGGTTTTGTATCAAATTCATCGTTTAATGGTAATTTTGCATTGAACCCTTTCAATTTTCAAAATTATAATATGAACTCTTTTAGTTTATTTGTAGATGGTCATGAAATTCCTTCTAGAACATTACAACCATCATTTAGTTCTGGTTTAATAGCATCAACATATCATACTCTATTTTCTGGGACTGGTATTCACTTCCACAATGAAGGTAATGCAATAAGCAGAACCGATTACGGGGAAGGTTACTGTTTGTTATGTTTCGATTTGACGCCTGACCTGTCAGCCAGTTCTACCTCACACTGGAACCTTGTAAGACACGGAAGTGTTCGGATAGAAGTTCGTTTTGATAATGCCTTGAGCACTACTATTAACTGTATTGTGTACGCTGAATTTGATAATGTTATTGAAATAAACAAAAATCGTGATGTATCTGTAGATTACAACAGTTAAAATAAATATAAATACAGTGAAATTAACAATTAATCTCATTTCTTCTTAATCTGTGTTTGTAACATCATCGATGAATGTATACATATTTTATTTATTATGGATACTAATGAAATTCAATATTGTATGAAAAAAATTAACCCTAGATTTAAATCAAATGTTTTTGCTGCTAACCGAATCCCTATTTGGGTTGCTCGTCCAGTTTTTATTGTAAGCAATTTGGACCCTGATTCGAAACCAGGTTCCCATTGGGTTGCAATGCATATTGATGCTAAAGGTGTAGGGGAATACTTTGACTCATTTGGTCGGAAACCTACTGGTTATCATAAGTTATTTTTGAATAGAAATGCAAAACGGTGGTTTTATAACCAAAGACCACTTCAAAATCATTTTACTTCAGTTTGTGGCGAATATTGTTTAGTTTATTTATATTTTAAGTATCAAGGAAAAACTATGAGCGATTTATTGAGTTTGTTTTCTGAGAATTCTCTTTGTAACGATTTAATTTTAAGAAATATGTTTAAGTCAATTTTTGTGAAATAAAACAATATATATATACTAAACTGATTTTTTTTATTTATAAATAATACCTTAATTATACCTTATTTACCTAAAAATAGTGTTTACATTACAACAAATTTTTTCCTTAAAATAACAAACGTAGCTTAGTGATTTTATATTAAAGGGTGGAGACTTTTATACATTTGCAAAGGGAAATAGATCAATATGATTAGGCTACAAAACAAATTACAACATGTGGTTATAAAACGAGTCTTAACAATTTTGAATAACAAAAAGTTGTTGTTTAAGCAGTAAGAAATATATAATACTAGTAGTACACAAGGGTATGTTATAAAATATTATCTTATGTCTTATATAATAAATACAGTTTTAACCTAGTATTAAAACTACACAAACACTTAGTTTACTTTTTCGTATTGTTTATAAAATATTTCACGCAAGTGTCCTTTGAAGCTATGTCTTTCGTTATGTTGTATATCACATCACGGACAGTCTCAAGCTGTGGATCTTGCTCAGTTGAGATGTAAGATTTTAATCTCACATCGGCGTGCTTCCAGTGCTCTTCTGGTGCGATGTTCCTAACTTTTTCAAGATCGTATATTTCTATCTTAATAAGGTGTGATGCATACGCAGCATCGTCTTTACCCGAAGATAGGTAAGCAACACCGGTATGGGAACTTTGCGACACACTGGAAGATCTCTTCACTGGTTTCACTTTTTTCTGCGGTTTTTCAAAGAAACTCTCGATACTATTTGCAGGACGTTTCTTCGCTATGGCTTGTTTCACTTTAAAACCGAGTGTGCCTTCTTCATCACTCCCTGAATCATCATGTTCAGGTTCAGGGTAATAAAAATTCTTGAAAGTGTTTTCCGTGAACTGTAACAATATTCAACAATAAGTTATACATCCGATTAACACACTTAACAAGTAACACGATGAACACAAGTTACAGAAAAAAAAAACACTGTTAAACAAATAGTACATAAAAATACTACATACATATTTTATAAAAAATAGTACATACTTACATTTGCCATTTTTTATAAGCACTGTAGCACGATTCAACACTATGTCACTGTACACTGAGAGAGCTCTGGTAACAAGCACGACTCGGTTCTGAATACTTATAGATCGTCACTGTCCATCGGCTTTTATAAGGATGTGACAATAGATTACCGTTAAAATCACGTTTCGACTAGTTTGTACCGCGCCCAACAGCCACCAACAAACAGTAATAAAATTTATAATAGACTTTCGAATCTTTTGATGATTCGGAGAAGAAACCTGTCATAAATCTTTACAAACAATATGGACCCAACAAACAAATTAAAAAATCAACGAGTTTAGTTCAGCCTACTACAAATACACGTTAGTACAAGTTACAAAGTTTATTCAGGTATTTTCTTAAGCATCTATTCAAGAACATAATATTTGACGAAATAAATAAATATGCAAAACTAGAACTCGTATTTTTAACTTACAGCTTAAATAAGTTAGTATAGTTTTGAAGCAGTTATTACTGTATAAAATACCGCATTACTATTGTAAGATTAGATTCGTATTATCCTTATGCTACAGGCAATATTTTTACATAGAACTTCCTCCTTTTTGAAGTCGGTTATTACAAAAAAGAGATGAAAGTAACATTGAGTACGTACTCAAATTTATGCAAGGTTAGGTTAGGTTAGAACAGCGTTCTTAAGACCAAAACAACTGTACTGTGCTCGTAGCTAGTTTTAAGTAGGTAAGTAAATAAAGCAGTTCTTCAAAATTAAGTTTTCGAAGTTAGGTGATAAGTTAGAAGTAATGTTAAGTTGAACAAGATAAAATATATAAATAGAACAACGTTCGAAATGCAGCATATGTAGTGAGTAACAAAATACATACTTTGAAGTAAGGCTACCTGAAGTTAAGTAGTCAGTTAACGTATCCTGCGTTAGCTGGGCGTAGTCCTGTAGCTTAGGTTAGGTTAGGTTAGAATTGTGATCTAGCATAGGTTAGCTTAGATTAGTGATACGTACACCGTAGCACACATCACGTAGTAAGAAACCTTGGAGTAAAGAGACGATGTGAGACAGGCTGGGTTGAAACAGCGATTCCAATAAGAACCAAGGTGGCGGAGGCGGACCTAGTCTGATAGTTTAGGTATGAGATGTTTAGGTATTTGTCCAGCTTTACCTAAAGAATGTTCTTAAAAGATGTATACCGTTTGGAAAGGAAGTTGTAGGCAGTTGAAGCCAAAGAGAAATATAAAAGAGGGAAACAATAGTAGACCGTAATAAAAGTGAGCTCGGCGTCCGAGAGGGCAATAAAACCCGAGCTCGGGTAGACAATAGAAAAGGGTCGATGGGTCGGGGAAGGTGTTGCATTGTTAGCGTAGGGCGTTCTGTAAGTCCTGACAGAGCTGTCTGAGCGTCCTGGGACCTATTCCAAACGCTCCAAGTAGGGGGCTATTTGTTTTTTTTTTTTTTTTTTTTTTTTTTTTTTTTTTTTTTTTTTTTTTTTTTTAGGTTTCGTGGTCCGCCAAATCCGCCCTGGATGCCGCCCATCAGGCCCGTCCGCCCCGTATCGTAGTATCGGCGAATCCCTACTACTGGCAATGTCTTACGGTAACGGCCCAATAGCCTCACTAAAATAAAATTATAGTAGCGGTGAGATCACTAATAGATGTCAGTACGAAACCTGGAATTGACGCCCTGGTATTGAAGTTGCATTATGTGACATTAACACAGGTTATCACCTAAAGGTAAACCTAAAGTGGAATGTACATGGTGATATTCGGACAAATTTGTCCTATTTTGTCCTAGAATTGTATTCCTGTTTTGGTACGTGCATCCATTACAATAAAATACAATAGGCTTGTTTCTGGCTAAGCAGTGTCGTTGATAGTAGGTACATTACTGCAGACGCCGAGAAATAAAGGCTTGCCGGCTGAGTAGGTTGTATCACGGCTAAGGCATGTACAGTGCTTTGCTTAAGCATGCAATGAAATAAAATAATACACCACTCAAAAAAACATAATTCAGCTGTTTAGCTCCTGAACACAGACGCCATGTTTAAAAAAAAATAACCCGGCCTAGGCCTTCAATTTTATATGACATTCCTTTACAGTTCTCTCGAATTGTTCCGCCCAAAACGTGACACTTCGAAGCCTGTTTTAACGGACGTTATGACGATATTTCATTGCGTGTTTGAGAAAATGTAATTTATGTTATGTTTATGTTGTCTGCTGAAGTTTCGGTAAAGCAATAACATGTGCAGTGTTTCGTTGTAAGGTAATATATACGGTAAAATTATGGCACGTCAATTTGGTTTTAAAATAAAAAGCACTCGCGGTTAGGAATGGGCACACTTTGACTGATTATAAATCCATTGTGAGAAGAAAGTGTATTAAAAAACATTTGTCTGCATACTTGTACTTTTTCGGACCCATCTTTTTTTATTGGTAAAAATTTAAAAAATAATACAAGGTACCTTCTCGCCTCGTTTTCTCATCAATGTCTGATTTTGTCTTTGTTGCTGTTTCAGAAACAGTGATAAGATTTGACACAAAATCTTTTCGTTGGTCCCAGTTCATTTTCTTCCAGAAACGTTCATGTAGTTGTTGGCGACACTCTACTGTAAAGACAATGTCTTTTGTACTTGCTCTTTCTACAAAAGACAGACTTGCAAGTTTCTCCTAGTTGACTTGCTGGTCTCATTGTATTTTGTTGAAATCTACACTGAGCAGATTTAGAGAATCCTAAATACTCTTCACCGTGAATATGAATTTTAGCTTGTTTTTTTTTTCCATTTACTTGATTACGGAATACGGCGACATATTCGGCCTTCGTCAACGTTGCCATATTCTGGAAACACATCTTCAAAAGCGTTTTACCGCTCGTCAGCCAAAGATGGCTCATACTTTTGTTTTTTAAGATTTACTCAAATCATTACATCTTGCGTTAAATCATTTAACGACCAAAAATTAACTGAAAACGGTTTAATGCTTCTCGAATTTGCCTCCAAAGTTTAATACATTTATTTTAACTTCAACTCCTTAAAACACATTAAATCACTATTATTTAGATACAAACTTGTATAAAGTAGGCACTAATAAGTTGTCACAACATGAAATTGACGAAAATATTGCAAATGTACGCCTCCCTTCCAAATTTGCGAGCCATGCAATTGTCTCTAAATTTCGAGCGTATCAACATATCTCATCATCCTCCTAGCCTTTTTGTCCCATTTTTTGAGAATAAATTCTCAATCGGGGTCGGCTACCTAAATCCCAAGATGTGGCGTAGGCACTAGTTTTTACGCAAGCGACTGCCCTTATTGGGCTTAGGTGGTTTCCTCACGATGTTTTCCTTCACCGAAAAGCGAGTGGTAAATATCAAATGACATTCCGTACATAAGTTCCGAAAAACTCATTGGTACGGGCCGGGTTCGAACCCGCGACCTCCGGATTGAAAGTCGCATGCCCTAACCACTAGGCTACCACCGCTTACTAGCGTAACAACATATCTATAATCTCAAAATCGTCAAAATGTTAGGAGTTCATGGCACTTCGCCGTCGATATGTAGGTATTTACTAAATACAAAGCGCCATTCAGCCGGCGGATGAAGTAAGGTTTATACGGATCAGCGCACAAGTTGTGAAGTTGGTTAGTAGCGGGCCAATAGACAATTATCAACTAGCATTAAGTGGTAGTTGTTCGCTGGCCTACTGAAGACTTTGGTACAAGTAGTCCGTTAAACGGGGCGGTCGATCATGTACGCGATACTTTTCTTAAAGATTTTAACCATACTTACTCGTAACTAGATCGTGACCAGTTGATGTTGCATTACACAAATAAGAAACCATTTCCACTGATACTGAGCGCAGCGTCATTGGAATTGGACCAATCACACTGTTTCCACGGATGTCGAGTGGACCGAGATTTGACTAATTACACTGTTCTCACTAATACTGAGTGAACCGCGATTTGACAAATTACACTTTTTTCACTAACGCTGAGTGGACCCCGTGTTTTGACCAATCACACTGTTTCCACTGATGCGGGGCGGACTGTGATTTTGTATACGTAACACATTGTTTTCACTGACGCGGAGTGGAGCTCCAGGAAGGCCAAGTGTTTAAAATTCGCGCCGTAATAATAAAGTCGGCCAAGTGCAAGTCAGACTCGCGCACGAAGGTTTCCATACTATCAAATAAAAACGCAAAAAAATAACGTTTGTTGTATCGGAGCCCCACTTAAATATTTATTGATTTTATTATATTTTTAGTATTTGTTGTTATAGCGGTAACAGAAATACATCATCTCAAAAATTCAACTATGACAGACAGATAGACGTACAGTGAACGCAGCGATGTTTTGTTAAATTTTGCTTTTTGGTGATTAAAATAAAATATATGATATGGTATAGTTTGTATGCTTCTCGTTGAATTATGCCCTAACACCTAACCGTTAAGGAGTTATACCTTCCAACATCTGTACAGCACCATGAGACATTATTAGTAAGGGTTGCCCTCGTTTCCTCTGTACAGTACAATCAACAACAAACACATACATATACTTACACTTTCTAACCATATACAAGGCGAAAACATAAATTTAGTGAAAATAATAAGCTCGATAATACCATATCATCACAAAAAAAAAATACATAAGTACTATGACAAATTTCAACTCAATCGGAATGTTAGAAGTTTGAACTAGTATACGTATAAAGTATCAAAATTATTTATAGAGGACACACCTACGAAATTGTTTAAGTCGTAGACAATTGATGATACCACAAGGAAATATATGTCAACATTATTTGGCTAGCCAAATTCTATTATGAATTATGATGTAAAATAAAAGAGGCATAATACATAGGCGGTATACCAATCGGAGTAGGGCGAGCCACGTGACCATTACGAGAGCCGTCGAATGCTCCGCGTGAACCGGTCACTTCATGTGTCTATCCCCAAATCACGTTTACCTTCACGTGCCGCATTACATTTAAACCATGCATTGATAAAATAAATAATAAAAAGAATACAGACCATTTTTGTTCAAGTTTTTAGATGGATTATGCGAGGTTTATGCCATTGTTTCTTCCTATTCGCGATTCTGCACAAAATAAGTTCCACACAGCTGAGTTTGATCACATGCGTAATGCTTCACAGTCATTATTTCTACGCACTCTTGTTTCTTCCTAGTAGCGATTCTGCACAAAACTTCCACACAACTGAATTTGATCACAGGCGTTGTTCTTCACATTTTTTTTTATTCTTGTCTTCTAGAGGGTACCTACATTCATATAAATAAATAAATATTATGGGACAATCATACACAAATCGACCTAAGCAAAAAGCGTGTACTATGGGTACTAGACGACGATATACATAATCTATAAATACATATATAGATAACATCCATGACCCAAGAACAAATATTCGAGTTCATCACACAAATATTTGCCCCGGCCGGGATTCGAGCCCTGGACCGCCGGTGGCTCACTAGGCAAGTGTCTGCAAACTGCGTCAACAGCGTCGTTATATTATTTTATATTGCCCTACATAGCGTACTTATTACATTAAAATAAGTATCATAGAAACATATGCCTTTTTAGGCGTTCTTTGTCGATTGCCACGTAATACGAGGGGTGATCCAAAAGTAATGATAATCAGTATGAAACACATAAAATGTTTAATAAAATAATTTATTTTTCTACGTAATCTCCTTCCAAGTCTACATACTTAGACCATCGTTTCGTCAGACCACGAATTCCTTTAAAAAAAAATATTTTTCTTGACCCTCTAAAAATGCCTCCACAGCGGCCATTACCTCGCCATCATTCAAAAATTTTTGCCTCTAAGATCTTCCTTCAGCCGTGGAAAGAGATAAAAGTCGCTGGGGGCTAGGTCTGGCGAATAGGGGGGGGGGGTGTTTCAGCAATTCGAACCCTGAATCACGGATGGCAGCCGTCACAACGCCGGCCTTGTGGGGCGGTGCGTTGTCCTGGTGAAACAGGATGCCAGCTCGAAGTTTACCCCGCCGCTTTTCTTTGATTGCCTCTCTCAATCTGTGAATTTGGCCAGCGTAGTAGGAGTCCGTAATAGTGGTTCCCTTTTCCAGGTATTCGATCATTATGACTCCCTCAGCATTCCAAAACACTGAAGCCATGACCTTCCCAGCGGAGCTTGCTACCTTGAATTTCTTCGGTGTAGGGGAAGACGCTCGCTTTCAGGTCATGGATTGCTGTTTGGTCTCAGGATCGAAATGGTGGATCCAAGACTCATCCATGGGTACAAACCGACGCAAAAATGTTTCGGGATCAGTTTGATGTTTGTCAAGATTCGACTTCGAAATCTCTCGTCGTTTTTTCTTTTGTTCAGCCGTTAGCTTTCTAGATGGGTCAGATCACTGCAATACAAATACATAAACAACAAACTTCTCTCACTACAACGTCTGTTTGTAATTAAAATAGTTCATGGATTTAAAACAGTAAGCACAGCTCTTTCTATCAACCTAGCGAAATTAATACCTTTACCGGCGAAAATAAAAAGTGTGGCTGACATAGAGAACACACGTCGTCTCAAACATGCGTCCTACCTCCCAGATGACTTACCAATCGAAAAACCGGCACTGCCATCCGCTCTGTTACACCCTGCTCACAGAAGATCCATAACATGCACTGCAATGAATAACCCTACTGAACTCGAAAAAATAATTACTTCACCGTAACACTCCAATGCATTGCTCGCGTACACAGACGGAAGCCGACACGACGATAGAGTCGGATCGGCTTTCGTATTACAAAAACCAAATGGTAACACCGTAATAAAGAAATTCAAGCTGCACGACTGCTGCTCCGTCTTTCAATCCGAATTGCTCGCTATTCAAGAATGCCTAACATACACCTACAGCAACACAAACCAAATCGACAAACTCCTCATATTTTCAGACAGCATGTCTGGATTAATGGAAATCTCTAACCCGAACAGCTACAATAGCTTAGTAGTACAAATCCACCACTTAATACACACTCATGAGGACCGAATTGAAACCCTATTTTTCTGGACCAAAGCCCGCTGTGGCATCCTTGGGAATGAAATGGCAGATCAGGCGCCCAAAGCAGCAGCAAACCTGCACAAAGCTCCAATTTTTAATCACATCCCGATCAGCCATATTAAACAATATAATAAAAACCGACTTCACAAGGCCGCTCAAGAATTATATGACAACCCTAATAATTGCCACTACACTAAAAGTATTTTCCCCACATATGGTGACCTAATACAATACCTAAACCAACAGCCACCAAATTTCTATACAACACAATATCTTAGCAACCACGGACACCATGAATACCTACACAGATTCGGTATTACACCTGACAATCACTGCCCCTGCGACTCAAACGCCCAAATTAAACAAACTTTAATACACCTTTTGTATGAATGCCCACGATTTGCCTCTAGAAGGCTTAATCATATACAAACCTGTCAAAACATGAACTTAAACCCACATGATATCCACAGCTTTCTCGAGAAGGAGTCTTCTACTCGTACAAACAGTTTTCACAGCCTGTTAAAACATATAATAAAAAATTTAAAACATTTTAACGGTACATAAATAAGAACCCAAACAAAAATAGTATTTCATAGTGCCGTATGTATTGGCATGTGTATATGTATAATCCTGTATGCATGGGGATACATGCGGCACACCTATATGTATATAAGTTATAGTATATATGTTCCTACTTATATCATTATCGTATCTGTATTATACCAATTTCTCCAAACTCTAACCTTCCTTATCATTACTTTATCACGTATAACACAAACAGTTACATCAAACAACATAAAACACGCCACTTTACATAAACTCATAATATATTCTATCACCCACACACAAACTCAATGTCGGACACGAAGTGTAAACCGAAAGCGCGGAGTGTCCGAATACATCCACGAAACATAAAGGTGGGGGATTTAGTCCGTAGGCTGCTGGATGTGGCACCCATCTGTCATATGGTGGATGCCACCTCCAGCAGAGTCGGGCATGCTGCCAGGTCGGCCTGGCAGTATCCGAAGAGGATTTCCCCCAACCTACGAAACAAAAAAAAACCCTGATAAGTTTCAAAATAAATTGGATATATGCATACACAATTTGTAGATCAAGAGTTGTGAAGACTATTAAACCCATTCAAGGAATATATGATGAGGAAAACTCCTCATTCTCAAACGAGAATTAACATGAGGAAGCCTCTGAAGCAAGATGTAGCCACGCGATTGAATTCAACCTATGAGATGCTGGACAGGCTTCTGAAGATGAAGGAGGCTGTACTTTTCACTTTGGCATTGATGCGGCCCGATTTATCGCTACCAGAGACAGATTGGAAGGTAATTGAGAAAGTTCTTCCAATACTGAAAATCTTCTATTGAAGTGACAATAGAAGTAAGTGGAGAGAATTATGTTCCGGCATCCTTGTACCTATGTACAAGCAACAAACAATAAACAGGAAACTAAACACGTGCGACCGCGAAAATTCGGTACATAACGGCGATGTGTCATCGCCGGTGATTGATTTAATAGACACAGCAATGTCGCAAATGTCACTACGCTTCACTGACTTTGAATCGAATGTCCTACTCAGCGAGGCCAGAATCCTAGATCCGCGATTTAAAAAAAAAGGATTCGCTGATGTAGGTAAATATGACAATAGGCCACGTCACTGCCTGCATAAAACAGGCCAATGCCGCCCTCAATCACTGCAACACCAGGACACGTTGAGCAAATTATCGCAACTGCCAGCGCCAATTCTCTGTGGGAAGAATTTGACGAAGAAGTGGCCCATCAAATACCACATAACCCCATAGCAGCAGGAATTGTCGAATTCGACAAATACACCGTGTCCAATAAGTTCGAATACAGTTACGATCTTTAATAAAATAAATGTACGCATAGTTTAAGTAATGAAAATTATATTATATGAAAGGCACACTTACTCGTATATACAATATTTACAACAAATGTTTTGGAACCAGCTTCAAACGTTTCTCAAAAGAGTCACACGCGGCACGCACCGCTTCCATCGGCATATCGTCCCAAATTTGCACGATAACCTCTTTAAAATGGTTCAGGTTTGCGACTTTATAATTATTTAGTTTCGAGAGCATGTAAGACCATACGAAATAATCTAATACGTTTAAATCTGGAGAACTCGGTGGCCATTCATTTTTCGGCAAAAAATCGGCCAAATTAGTTTTGCTCCAAGCCTGAACAGCGTTTGCCGTATGTGATGGAGCTCCGTCTTGTTGAAAAACATAATAGTCATCTCCGAACATAGTTTTTAAATTTGGGGCAATATTTTTTTTCAAAACCTCCAATTTATAATATTCCGCATTGATTTTAACGCCTTTATCAATAAATACTAAAGCTCTAAACCTAAAGCTGTCGTTCCTGTTAGAACCACTCGTTCTGGTCGAAAAGTCACTTTTTCTTCTTACTTTCTAAACCTAAAGCTGTCGTTCCTGTTAGAACCACTCGTTCTGGTCGAAAAGTCACTTTTTCTTCTCACTTTCAGGCAGGACTTTGAGACTCCCAGGGGGGTCCTATGGCGCCGCACTACGAGCGACGGACATCCCTAGCGTCGCCATAACAACATGAAAAGCAGAACCGTCAATCACTTCACGTTTGTCTCTCGACGCGGCCGTTGCATTTTAATTTATTATTTATTATTGTATTCTTTTCCTTCAGTAAACGTATTGTATTTCGAGTGTCGCATTTAATTGCAGTAGATTAGCGTACACAACATACAAGCTAAATTGGTGTGTATGGAATTCCCAATGTAAGCTTGTATTTTTAGCTGTTAGATAAAATTAGATAAATGAATTAGTTCAGAGATATATAGAGGAAGGAAATCAAACCAACCAGATTAACAATTACCAAAATATATTGTATAAAAAGAAACCTTACATTATTTGAACAGTAATGCACATAAAGCTTTAATAGAAGTTTATAATTTGAGATATAAGCCTAAATATAAGAAATAAAACATGAGACCATCAAGGGTCGCTTTGTGTTGATTCGTAGATCGAATATATAGCGTGGGCATATGCACACTAACTAAAATAAACTTGTAGTACTTCCTGAACTTAAAATATTATTAGACTTATTATTGTGTATTAGTACTCATTTTGAGATTTAACTTAATCTCAGAAATATTTTGGAGAAATTGGAAACAATTTATGTCTCCTTCATTAAGCGAGTTGAGCTCATTTTTGTATTTCCGGTCAAATATAATATCTTTTTTTTTTGCGGTTTGTCGTATTTAGTATAGATTTCCGTAACCTGAGGGACTGGTACTCGGCTTCCTTTTTTAGTGTCTCCATAAACAGGATAAGCGTGGGTTTATGCTGGAACCTTACATTGACTCGTCTGTGCCATGACTCTAAGGAATTGGTTGTTCTATGCCGTTCATGGCAGCAAGATACCAAGGCTGGCATTTTCATCCAGTAATTCTCAAAGTATTTTTTGAATTTTTCAAATTCTGCAGAATTTTGGGCATTTGTTATAATTTCTTGCCAGCCGGTCGGAATCAAAGGAGCCGGTAGGAGAGGCAGATTTGCTGACATTCTCACAATATCTTTTTGCTCTGAAGTAACTGTCATACCAAAGTCTTCAGCATTCTTCCAGATGTTTCTATTAAAGTGATAATAGCACCCTGTAATCCTTGATTGTTCAAAAATGTTTCTAAACGCATGTACTTGTCCTAGCTCGTAATCGCATTTGTAAATTCTTGTTTTTATACCAAGCACATAACGTATTATGATAAATAATGCTTCATATGTTCTTGCGGATTTGTTTGGCAACAATGCAAACAAAACTGGAACTATGTTTGTTGCGGTTTCCGAGCTCCCTGCATCGACGTGTACAGTTAATAACTGGAAGAATGGTTGAGGTACACGTTAAAATGTTCCGTCGCCGAAGTGCTTGTTCTGACCAGCATAATACTTTATAAACTTTAGGTTTTTTTTACAGCAAAAGAAAAAGATCTTGGTTTCGTGGTCCAGTTCATACTCCGCGGCTAAAAAGTCATTGGCTATAATAAGAAGGTATTTCGACACTGCCAGACTTTGTAAATTCAGTAGTATCGACGCCCAGGAAATTTCGTCTTGCTCTGTGCAAAGCGTCTTTAACCGATTCATAACACGGAAATGAGACTTGTTCCGAAACGTCACTTTCATCCATGTATGAAAGACATGCTCTTTCATAGCTTTGTTTCACGGATTTCATATTTTCACAAACATTGTATTTCGCCTTGTCAATAATTATATCCCTCATAGTTTTGTCTGGATCTGCTTCGCATACATGTTGACTTTCCCGAATTACTGCATCGTTTTCTTGTTGCACTGTTATAGATGCACTGCACTCCTCCCGTTTATTACATCTCCAAAATGAGGTTCCGTTTTTGTTGTTGGATACATGGTTGTACTTGTACTCGCCGTATATGCAGGCTTTTTTATTTTTGTTGCTTTTAATATATATATATATTTTTTTCTTTCCATAATAAAATAACAGTAGGGAATAATTTTACAATGATGAAAGCACGAAAGCAAATTATAACATTTACCTATCTGTCACTGAGTGCCTAAGCCGCTCGTAATGATAAAATTATAAGTGGCCAGTACTAACACATGATTATTGTTTCCTCTTCTTATTAGCCTTCATGTACTTGTAGGTAGGTACTTGGATCATAATATTAGATTACTAGGTTTTTGCAGGAAGAGAAAAGAGGGAAAGGGAACATTTTTCAAGTTTCATAAATGATGATAAACAGCAGTCACTTTCATAGAACTAGTGTAGAAGTAAAATCTTGGGATAAAGTGCCAAAGCGGATTCCAGCCTCTTTTATAATGTTGAAACACGAGGCGTAGCGTACCTATTTATTACGATGGTATGATGCCGATGGAATTATTTCATACTATTTTACTAACAAGACCAAGAATTGCTACCATGCCATTCTGAGATTAAGTTTATTTGCGATCTAGTAATTTTGCTATTTGGGCTTTTTAAGATGTATACCTTCTGCGAGGTGGTCTTTTTGCGAATAAGTAATTTTGATAGTAAGCCGTTCTGAAATTTGGACTTTATGCTTTGTGGTCGTTTTACTAGTAAGTCATTACTGGTCGTTTTGAGATTCCAGTCGTTTTGATACCGACCCATCTAGTAGTACAGTCAACGTCAATAAGGTGACATGTTGGTGGTTTGCGATCCCAGGGACCCGTTTTTAAAATAACATTAGGGTGTTACCACACCAAGTAATCGATCGATCGTTAATCGATGTCATCGATGGATAGGCCAAGTAATCGATCGATCGTGTGTCATGACACAAATGATTTTTTGCTGTTGATTGACGGGTGAAGTGGAAGTTTGTGCAAATGCAAAGTGAAAACCTTTTTATGCCTTAGGGGAGTCGAACTAGAAGCGACTTTCACCCATCTGTTTAATGGATAAAAAGTATCTTATATGATTTTTCAAACCCTCTGTCCTGGCTGTGAACTTCGTTCCTCTCGAATTCTCCAACTTACCATTCCTTCGCACCATACTGGTTTCATGTCTAATTCTGTCGCCGTTCAGGCATGCCGTCTCTGGAATTCACTCCTTTTCTCTATCAGACAAGCCCCAAGCAAGGTAGCTTTCAAGTGTATGCTGCGTAAGCATCTGCTGGAACAAGAGCCCGAATAGTCCATCCATCAGCCCATCAGGCTTTCGTATATATTTATATTCATTATTTGTATATATACATATATTATATTATAGTGTATAAACAGTAATATAATATTTTGTATTTACTTGTACTCTAGATCCTCTCTGTACCACCATATTTCTGATTTGCACCTACTTTTAGTATCTCTGTTTGGCCCTATGGTTGACTGGTAAAGAATGCAATTTGGCATTAAGTCCGCCATTTGTACTGACTTTTTTTTTTGCAATAAAGTTTACATAAATAAATATGAAATTTTATGCATTAAAAAACATATCTCGAGTGATTTGCCTAAAATAATCCTTGCCAGACTATGATTAATTGATAACCAATGTAAGCAGAGCCCTACTCCTAAGCAAAATGAATGCAATGTGAGATCACTTTATATTGGTTCACCAACTTCACCATAACCAATCCAGTCCAGTGACCAATATAAATAAAGTGACCTCAACCTGCATATATTTTGTTTAGGAGCGGGCTCTGCTTACATTGGTTAAAACCGGCCAAGTGCGAGTCGGACTCGCGCACCGAGGGTTCCGTACAAACACTTTCCATCCCTAAGTGGTTAAGTTAAGTTTGCACCTGGTATGTATAGCGCCCCATATAAATTAGGTGCAAAGTTAGGTATTAAAAAAACTACTTACTAGATCTCGTTCAAAACAATTTTCGTTGGTAGTTTTTATAGTAATGTACATCATATGTTTTTTTTAGATTTTTAATTTTCTTATTTTAGAAGTTAGAGGGGGGGGGACCAACTTTTTTCCACTTTGGAGGCGTCTGTCACGCAAACTATTCGGTTTAGAAAAAAAATGTTTTAGAAACCTCGATATCATTTTTGAAGACCTATCCATAGATACCCCACACGTATGTGTTTGATGAAAAAAAATTTTTTGAGTGTCTGTTCTAAGTATGGGGAGCCCCCAATATTTATTATTATTATTTTATTTTTGCATCAAAATCTTAATGTGGTTCACAGAATACATCTACCTACCAAGTTTCAACAGTATAGCTCTTATAGTTTCGGTAAAAAATGGCTGTGACATACGGACGGACAGACAGACGGACAGACGGACAGACGGACAGACGGACAGACAGACATGACGAATCTATAAGGGTTCCGTTTTTTGCCATTTGGCTACGGAACCCTAAAAATGAGTGCAAGCTACATGCGACGTCTACATGGGTGAAGGTTGCTTCTAGTTCGCCTCTTAGACTAATACACAAATTTGAAAGGAATAGGAATAAAAACAAAAAAAGGAATAGGGAGTTTTATAATAAAATGTTATTATTCGAAATTATTATATGCCAATTCGTACCTTAATATTAATACAGTGGAAACTGGATAAGTGGAATCGCAAGGGACCGGCTGTTTAGTTCCGCTTATCCAGGTTTAAATAAAATGTTTTCTCACTTACAGAGGCTCTCGCTAACAGAGGTTGTGGATGCTAGTAATGTCGCTTATAGAGGTCACGTATAAATATATGGTCAATAAAAGATCAAGACTTAAATAATCCTCTTTTATTAAATATGTTTGTAGAGGTGTTGGTGTCCACTGCACTACTCTCTCTGCACATTTTTTTAAAAACCAAATGTTTACGTTTTTTTTAATCCTTTTAACCATCCATTACTCTTGGAAAAAATATGAATATGGCCACCCGAAAAAGACACACTTCCCTCCAGTATCGGAAACTCTTGCAAGTTGATCTTGTTCTTCATTTTCGGCATTTTCGGTTTTTACGAAGTTCGTCCTTTCCTTAGTTTTAATATTTTAAAGTACTACGATGTATACCACTAGGATGGCAATGACAATGACAGTAGTAGTTGACATGCTCACTATAATTTTATTTATTTAAAGATTTTCAGGCTAATTGCAGCCAAGTTTATATTATTTTTGCGGACACAATTATAAAAGGTTGTAAATCGAGACTGCCTTAACGCAGCTTGTCTAAGGCGTGTAGTATTGAAATTCCTGAATTTATAAGCTCCACCTGGACTTGCATTATGAAGTCGTCAACTTTAGACGATATTTGCGGTCTTTTTCGGGGTTTTATTTTAAGTTTTAATTTGGAAATGGCTTTCAAATCAAATTTGTTTAAGGTAGTCAGGAGTCGTTGCAAGGTGACGGTATTTTTGTTTACACTTTTGGTCAATTTTGAGTGCCATCCTTCGATTGCATTGTTTATTCTATGGCGTTGTGCAAAAACATTAATTTTTTTATGAATTATATATTTTTTTAACCAATACTTATCTATATACTTTATAAATTTGCACATATCAGTTATTGGACTTTTACGTTTAATATCATTCCACCCTTCCGTGACATACATTGGCGGTAACAACGGCAAGGCTGCAGTTTTCTCCAAATTGCTCGCGCCCAATGATAAAAACAACCCTTCATTTTTGATTCCGGAAACATTTCTAAGATGGAATTAATTGCCCCTATCTCATAATCGCAATGGATGATTGCCGGTGCCAAGTCGCGATTTTATAAGAGGAAATAAAATACTGTATGTTTTCACTGTCTTATCTGGTAACAAGGCGTAGATTAATGGAACTAGTTTTGTGGCCTTGTTCGAACTGCCCACATCACCGAGCAATGTGTATAACTGTGCGAAAGGCTTTGGACAACTTTTAAAAGTTCCGTCTTGTCGGCGCGTTGATCTGGATGTGCGGCATATAGGTACTCGCGTAGTACAGGTTCAGCAGCAATAATGTGAAGACAGCCTTTCTCAACAAATACTTTTAATTGTCTAACAGTACATAGGTACATAAGGTTTTAATATCAAAATATTAATAAAAAGGGCACATATGAAGTGCGTAGGTGATGAGGCTAATTGCGAATGTTCGGAGTGGCGGCTTGCATCCGCCGTTGGTGCATCCTCAGCCAATCACAGGGCCCGTAGATGACGTGATATCGCCGCTGATTGGTTCCCGGTCGCGTGATATGCATACGGTGGGCTGCACAAGGTGCGCGCAGGATACAGTCGTCCACATAGGTTGCATTGACAGTCTACAAAATATTCTTTTATGTCAGAAATTATCGCTTGAGCTTTTGATGAGCAAAATACAAGAATACGCGAATCTTAATATGTGTAGTCGGCTAATACAAATGAAGAAAAATTTTCCGGGATTTCTACGTCTTCCAGATATTTGAACACAGTTTTTGATACACCCATTGTCTTATTTCTTATGGAACATAGACCGTGTTGTATGTCCGATAGCGAAGGAATTTCTTGGACAAAGTTTAGGCCAGCGTCTTGTAATTCTACAATGGCTTCATTGTAAAGCTGTGGTCGATCCGACGTTGAAACAGTTTCTTTCAAATTTGCCAACGCTTTATCAACAACATTTTTTTTTCTTCATTTTGCCGACATGTATGTATTTTCTGCTTGTGTATAGTATAGTATTATCCTACAAAACAGACATTATATAAAAAACTAGAAAGGTCTGCTGTGCACTGAAATTGGATTAGGCAGCACGATTTACCTCATCATAGGTAAGAAGGCAAGCTAAAGCACTAACTAAATCCCATCAAAAACATAAATGTGAAAAAAGGAGCCAAGTTCTATATCGAAAAAAAAAAGATGTGATACACGGCGGGCGCCAGTTTCTTTTGTGAACTTGGCTGAACACGCGGCTGCGTGTCTAGATAGTACGTTACACAGTGGGCAATTAAATATAGTGACAAGTTTTTGAATAGTTATTCACACACCGCAGAAAACACAACTCCCGATCTATCTTCGTTTGCCGAACATTTTACTGGACATTTTGCTTACGTGTAAGCGAATGCACGCTTATGTGGTCTCCAATTTTTTTTTTAACAGGATGATCTAACATTTACGTAGCTGCTGAAGTAGGTACCCAAAGTTCAAGTCACTGATTGCATAATCTTAGAGTATAAATTATATGGGTTACCTTAATCTTGACTGTACCCGTACATTTTTCTTCTTTATAATTAGAGCACCTCCAAATTTCTGACCCTTCTTTGAAAATGAAAATGAAAAAATGAAAAAATATTTATTTCACTGATTAGAGATACAAATAAATGGTATAAGGCCGAGACTTCCTAGTAAGTTAATACTCTGTGACAGGAAGCCCCGCTCTTCCACAGTTCTTTAGACACCGTAATAGTAAGCAGTTTTACAACATGTATTACGTTATGAAAAAAAACAAGAGAGAAGAATATTTATATAAATTGGAATATAAAAATAGTAAAAATAGTAAACATTTTTTTTTTCTTTACTGGAGCTTATCTATGCTATGCTACGTTAGGCCAAGCGCGCACCACGATTTTATTTATGCGACACGATTTTAGAATCGCGTTGTTAAAATGTCGCAGAAAATTCACTGCGCGCACTGCGATGAAAAAGTCGATGGATTGTTCAGTCTCAGCATGGATTTCGTACAAGTTGCTTGTCTTGCCTTGTTACTCCTTCGTAGGAATAGGAGGAAGAAAAAATCAAAATAAATCGTTAGAGAGTTCGTACCTTAGGTATAACCTTTTGACAAACCTCCTCCCACAAACGTGTCTTCAAAATGCGATCGCTATAATGATTTATATTGTATTTATCCCACAAAGGGGATCTTCCTTCTATTTCCGTTATTAAATGGTCAACGTCTAGCGTCTTGTCTTGAGACTCCATCGAGAAGCAGGATCTGACATGTTGACGCTTGAAGAGCGGAACGCCGTCTGACGCCGCCGCGGCGATTTTATTATCGCAGTGCGCGCGGGGCCATACAACTCCGTATGCTGCATTTTACTTTTGCGACAATCGCGTCGCGAGCCGTCGCAGCAAAATGTGACAAATCACAATTTAAAAATCGCTGCGATTTTTTTCTCGTATATATTTTTTTTTTTTTTTTATATCTTTGCTTGCGGGCCCGAAGGGGCCCTTTGCACTGCTGGGACAGTCGCAGCCCGTCCTTTCGAACGGGCCGCCGAATGAATCTTAACCTAACTTAAAAATAACTTACAAACTACTGACCTGGTCCAGTTGGGATCCTGGTTGAGGTTGTGATTGGCGTCGGGGAAGCACCCGCTCCTGGCGGGCTGCAGCTACGGCTGCAATTATCTCCTCCGAGTCGCCGACGGTCTTAGTTTTCGCCTCCCAGTGGGGGGCCCTCGAATGATAGTGCGCCCTCCGGGTGTGATACGCGGGGGCGCCGGGTTTTAGTCGCAGCGGGGGCTTCCACCTGGTGTGCTTCCTGATGGAAGCCCGCCGTGAGCGTGTTGAGTGTTGGGATGTTGCACCAGCTGTATGGGCTTGTGTAGACATGGGTGTACGTGTGTCATTGTTAGTGGCAGGTGTGTGTGTGCGTGGGTCAGCGTCAGATCCGGGTACTGAGTCATTTGACTCAGCGTCCGTTTCTTCGTCTGACCAGTATTTATTTTTCCTCATGAAGGAGGGCGGATGGTCAGCAAAGTGCTGGGCTAATTTGTTTAGTCTGTCAGTCAGTACGTGTCGTGGTCTGCGGTCTTTAGTAGGCACATCTATGGGCGGGGTATAATTTATAGACTTTCTTATAATTGGGTTTTTGCTAATGGCAGCCTTTTGGAAGAATTTAGTAGAGCATGTTTTAAACCATGTCTGAATTGGTTCGATGTGTAGGTCCCTATGCAGGTCCGTGTTCCTAATGTACGGCGGAGCCCCCACCGCTGATCTTAAGAACTTGTTTTGCAGCACCTGTAAGGACTGGATCCTTGTGGGTGCTGCATGTGCGAAGGCGGGGCTCGCGTAGGAAAACACGGACCTTATGCACGTTTTATATACAGTCAGCTTGTTTCGGTACGAAAGTTTGCTGTTGCAGTATAATAGAAAGTGCAGCCTACTCAAATAGAAGGCTGCTCTGTTGCGTACGATTTTGATGTGCCTACTAAAGTTAAGGCGCCGGTCGAGGATGACGCCTAAATATCGCGTCTCGTCTACCCACGGTATGGGTCTATTAAATAGGCACGGTTGTTTGAAGGATCGGACAAACGCAGGATAATTTGCCCTTCGGGAAAAGATCATGGCCGCACTTTTGTCTGGGTTGACTTCGACCTTCCACTTCCGGCACCACTCACCTAGATGAGTAAGTGCCATCTGTAGACGGCCCATCAACCACAGCTTGCGGCGGTGGGAAACATATAGAGCAGTGTCATCCGCGAATAAGGCGTAATTGACACCGGGGATCTTAGGTATATCATTGATATACAACGAAAACAAGAGGGGAGCTAGAACGGAGCCTTGCGGAACTCCGGCTCGTATGGGATGGCGGTCCGAAAGAGAGCCTTCGACTCTGTACCTAAAGCCTCTATTGGATAAGTAGTCTTGTACCAATAGTACAAGACGGTCTGGCACATCGTAGTTGTACAGTTTGTACAACAACCCGACATGCCAGACCTTGTCAAAGGCTTTAGCCACATCGAGGAAGACGGCGCCTGTAGGTACAGGCTTCTTTCGACCCGTCAACCCCTCGAGTATATCTTCGGTGATGCGGTACACCTGGTGAGTACTAGAGTGTTCTGCTCGAAAGCCAAACTGCTCGTCGACAATGAGACCCGCGGCGGACACATGGTCCATTAGGCGGGTCTGGACAATCCGCTCAAATACTAGCTCCCCATAGTCTTTAAGAGACTAATGGGGCGGTAGCTGGAGGGGTCTGGCCTTGGTTTACCAGGTTTATGTATGCCTATAACAACCGCCTCCTTCCATGCGGAGGGAAACTGGCAGTTGCATAGGGCTGCATTGAAAATTGAGACAAGAGAGGATAGAACCGAATTGGGCAATAACCTGAGCATCTTGTTCGGGATGCTGTCCTCTCCTGGTGCCTTTCTTATTGGAAGTCTCTTGACCAGAGCCTTAACTTCATCCGTAGTAACTAACCTAATAGGGGGGCTGGACGGGGGCAAGTGCAGACGCCTGTCGACCTCATTTACCACCGTGTTGTGGTGCTCCATATCACATGGTAGGAGACTGGAAGAGCACTGTTTCTCCAATGAGGCCGCCAGGCACTCCGCCTTCTCCTCATCGGTGAAAGCTGGTGAGGCCTGGTCAGGAGCCACAAGTGGGGGCATTGCCACGACTGAGGGATCCCTTAGTGTGCGAACTAATTTCCAAAAAGCAAGGTGGTGTGGGGTGATTTCCTCCATCGTGTCATCCCACTTCTGACTCCTGAAAGTCCTCATCTCTCTTTTTAATTTTGTGCGCAGATTATTAAGGCGGTTTTTGTTGTCAGGCGATGGGTATTTATCGTACTCGTGTGTTGCCCTATTTTTCTCTCTCACGAGCTCGGTCAGGCTAGGTGGCAGACGCCATCTCTGGCTCTCATCCGCCGGTCCTTCGCGGGAGCATTTGCTCATGATTGCCTGAAGCGAGCCCGTGAACGAGTCTACTGCGGCATTTGTTTCATCCGGCCCCATAGGGCCGAGTGGGACCAGGTTGAGCAGTGCGTTGTTGTGTTCTTTGTTTACCTCAACCCCTACCTGGTCCCAGTCGACCCTACGCACCGTCATCGGCGGAAGATCGCTGGGGGGACCAAGCTTGACTACGACTGGGCGATGATCCGATGTTAGTTCGTGATGAACCTCAATTGCGTAGAATCTCAATCCCACACTCTTGAGCATCACCACGTCCAATATGTCGCCTTTTTGATCATCGACGCCCGTGAAATGCGTCGGCTCAATGGGAGCAATTAGGTCCGCCTGCAGCGTTTCGAACATTTTGTGTAACAGTCTACCATTCGTGTTAGTGACTCGACAATTCCAGGCCTCATTCTTGGAATTGAGGTCGCCGGCCAGAATGACCGACTTGTCCAATCCAAGAACGAGGTCTAAGTCCTTTTTAAGAATCTCCTTCGTGGGAGGAAGGTAGACTGAACTGAACACAATGTTATGGGAGCATGCCCTATCATTGCTAGTCTAACTGCCGACATTTCTATGTTTGAAAGCCCAGGCGGCGGATCAACCGGAGAGCAATGCAAGGCTCTTTTGTAATATATTAAGGTGCCCCCAAGACGGCCCCTTGTGCGATCATTTCTAATTAAATTATAGTTGGCTATCTTGGGATCCCTCAGCCTGGGCTTTAGGAAGGTCTCCTGTACCATCAGGACATCTATATGATGTTCCCTCAGGTACAAGGAGACCTCGTCTTTCTGATGAGTAAGACCATTCGCGTTAAAAGTCGCGATGGTTAGTTGCGTCGGTTTAACTCTCTGTATGGGTGTATTATCCATTGGTGGGAGCTAAATGTTTGATGTTCCTGAGTAGCTGCGCATGCTGGTGCAACGCGGTTAATTGGTCTAACTGTGAGGTAGCTCTGTCTAGCTTTGTCGCTAGTACATTCACTTCGTCTATATCGATGAGGTTTGCGATATTTATAATTTGTTGGAGATTTTCTCTGAAATCACCAACATGCGCATGCTGCTGCTGGAAAGTGGACCTATTGCTAGCAGAACTGGGAGGTTTTTGTGTATAGTTGTTGACATTATTATTTTTAATTTTATTTTTATTCATTTTTAAAAATTGGGGGTCCAACTCCCGCAACGCTCCCCTATTGTCCAAACGTGGTGGTCCACTTTGGTTTAGGGGAACGTGATTAGTTTTATTTGCAACAATGTTTGCATATTTAAGTTTATTTTTACTTTCAGGAACTCGAGCTGCAGGAGCCGGAGGGGCACGCGGTGGCGCACCATCAGGCGCACTATGGACTACATTACGCGAATTACCTGGGGCGACTTCAGCGGTGGCAACGTTAGAATTGCCCTGAGAGGACCGTTTTTGTATCGGAGGGAAGGCCTTGTCGAGATAGGAGCCGTTTGTGATCGCGTTAGTCGGCTGTGGAGAAGATTGGACGGCGCCCCCCAAGGCGTCGGGGCAAGCCCCGGCGAAGTCAGGGATGGGTTCCGTCCATCCTTCGCCTTGGCCGACTTTATTGTTATTATTAAATTTGCGATTACGATTGTTTTGTTTGTTTTTCTTTTTATTATCGATTTTAAGCACAGGCATTGAGGGACAACTAAAATAATTTGCCCAATGGGGGCCCCCGCAATTAATACATTTAATAGGTATCTCGTCTAGATTATCGGCGGTTTGCTTGCATTCCGCTGAGGGGTGGGGGCCCGCACACTTGCGACAGCGGGCCTGCATGGTACAGTACTTCTGAGTGTGTCCCCACCTCTGACAGTTATTACATTGGCAGGGCCGTCCAAAAGTCTTAAAATAGCTAATTCGCAGGCCGCTCAGGCCGCAAATAGCTTTTAGGTTAAAAATTTGCCTGCCCTCGGCAGACCTATCTAGCGCAACGCGCACCGCATTAAACGGTTCGTGCGCTTCTCCCCGTCTCATCCTCTGCACGGAG
Source organism: Apotomis capreana (assembly GCA_947623375.1). Classification (NCBI taxonomy): domain Eukaryota; kingdom Metazoa; phylum Arthropoda; class Insecta; order Lepidoptera; family Tortricidae; genus Apotomis; species Apotomis capreana. The sequence goes on from OX392498.1 coordinate 29,951,634, forward strand.
TGAGCAGGGAGGCCTTGTCTAACAAGGTCTTCCATGACCTCGTCCTCTTCAATAGAGGTGGGGACTCCACGGATCATGACCCGCATTACTTTTTCGTTCTCTAAGGGGAACGTATAGAAGTCTGCACCTAAAAGTCGGCGCCACCGTCGGAATTGCTCAATGTTTTGCGTGAACACCTCCGTGCCGTGCTTATGTTCTTTTGCTTTAAGGAAATGCAATCCCATATTGTACGCTACTTTTGAAATGACGGTCCACTTGATGTGGGCCCCGATCACAAACGGCGGTGGCTTGTGAGCACGTTGGGGGTCCTCGTTATTATTATTACTGTTTTGAGAGTTGGGCGGTTGCCGGCCGTCGCCGTCGGCACAAGTGTTATTTATTTCAATATTAAGCGAGGGCAACGCGGGCCCTACGGCTCCCGACTGCTCCCTGTTGTTTTGCAATGAGTTAAGCCCTTTTGATTCTAGTGACCTGGAGTTGGGCCCCTTATGTTGTTGCGAAGATAATAATTTGTCATTTACTATGTTGGGTGATTCCCCAGTTCTGCTTATTTTGCCCTTATTTTTAAGTAAAGCGCTTTTCCTGCCCGGGGAGAGCGGGGGGGAGGGAGTGGGCGTGTCCCTTTTCCTTTTAGATTTTCTTTTTGCCTTTACTTCCGTAAACCCGTCATTTTCGGAAATGACGGACTCATATTCCATGTCATCATTTGTTTCGTCGAAATCGTTTAAGCTCCTCCCCCTTGCGCTGCCCGGGCTGACAAGCGAGTCCTCGCGCGAGGGGCCCGCAATCGAGTTAGCGGGAGAAAGGTAACTGTTGGTTATGTTTGTGTTTACAGACAATTGTTGAGTGTAAGTGGGTGGAATTACCTGCCCAAGTTGAATTTCAGTGTCCTGGGTCCGCTGGCCCAAGGTCAGTTGTGTGTCCGGGGCTGAGGCGGAGGCGCCGCCCACCGGCGAGGGCGACCTCGGGGCCGTGTCAAACACGACCGCCGCAATGGTTGCACTTTTGTTGATTGCTGGGTAAGGCCGGGCTCGAACCGACCTTTCACTATTTGCATGGTGCGGCCCGGGGCCTGCCCATGGTTTCGACACGTAATCGGTCGGGGTACCTGTTAGGGCCTCGGCTGGCGAGAGCCCTAAGTTGTCCAAGTCCAAATCCGGGTGGCTTGCTGGCATCGGCGTGCTCGCAAGCTCCGCCGCCGCAGCGCCCTCATCATGCAGGAAGTCCTCCCACAGTTTCGGGTTTTTCCGTAAGATATACGACACAAAGGCCATAAGGTCCTTGTTGTGGTCCTCACTATTTACACTTTCCATGTTTGCCATGTTTGTGGTTGTAAGCGTCCTCACTAGGCCATGGTACACTAGGGGCACTATAAAAAGTCACTGTCTTTGAAAATAAAATTTAGAATTACGCAACAACACGAAGTGTTGCGCAATAGCACCGAAAGTTGCGTAATGCACTTATATCTCACTTTGCACACGCACTCGACCCATACGGGGAGGCGCGGCTAGGCACTGAACACGCGGCGCAGCGGCAGGGCCGCGCGCGGGGTACACCGGGCACTCAATGCGGAGCACGAGTTTCGTTCGTTCAGCGGAGCGACACGCGTGCGCTCGACGCGAGAGGATTTTTATTTTTTTTTATTTTTTGATTTTTTCATTTTTGATTTTTGATTTTTCTCGTATATGCGCGCGCACAGACATATAAACCCATACGTTGCATTTCTGCGACAAAATAATCGCACGACAAAAAATCGTAGTGCGCGCTTGGCCTTATAGTTAACGCTTGCGAGCGTGTTTATGTGTGTGTTACAGAATAAGGACATGGAAATCTAATCTCTAGAAAAATCTAGGTTTATTAGAGTCTCTATTTCATCATAACTAAGATTTTTTAGCCATATACTCAGAATTTGTTTACACTCAAATAATGTTAAGGGGTAAACATTAATATATTTATAGATGTTATTATACAGATTCGCAGACCGCGACTTGTGTTGTCGTCTGGCAAACTTAGAATTATATTTAGGAATGGTTACAATGTTCTTGCGTCTACGTGTTATAAGAGTTGTATTAAAAGTTAGGGATCTGTGCATTCTCATTATAGTTCACCTCATTCTTTATAAGACCTCAATTTATAATATTGGTGTTCTGAAAATAGCAGCACAGTACCGCCCTTTCGTTTAACGCATTTACTACCGCGTAGCGCTACGAGCTACGCTCGTAGCCGATAACATGGGAAAAACCGTATGTAGCGAAAACTTACTACACGCAGAGCGCCCTTCTACCGGGTTGCTAGTGTCGAAAGTGTTAATAAAATCCATTGCAAGACTTCGTTAATTCAAGAATTACACGGAAAATAACCCAACGTCAACATGACATGATGATTGATGATTAATTATCAATGAATAATAAAACCTCATTACCTCAAATAGAGTAAATACTCTATACAAGTACAGTTGAACCAGGATAAAAATGCTCATAACACAACACTTCTAGTTGAACTAAGGGCAACGCAATTTGATCTTATTCCTACTGATAGAACCACGGACATGAAAAAATGCCCGTGGTAGAACTTCAGGTGCTGGGTGCGCCAAAGTTCACATAATTTTTCAACCCCGATTATTGGAACTCCGAAAATGTTACTCATATAATTTTTCATCATAATAGTCACTATTTATACTTAGTCACTATTACTACCAATCATAACCCCGAACCATTTAAAATCATAATGTCAATCATATCATTAATATATCTCTAATACTACTTTTTATTTTCATACATTTATTCATCATAACTGTTTTCATGGGCGTCGCCAAGGGGGGGCAGGGGGGGGCAGCTGCCCCCCCCTAGAGATCCAAAAATAAAAATATGTCCAGTCACTTGACTTGTCTGATCGATCATACTTGCACATTGAAACTCAACGAATTCAGTACCAGGCCAGGTCAGGGGCTAAAGGAAGATCGTTGGGCTACCGTCAGTAAAGCTCACGGAAAGTGACTCTACGAAACGAGTGGCTACGTGTCTCACACTGACAGGTTACACTTTGTAGAGAATACCGAAGAAGAACTGGTCTATAAAACATAAGTAACTAAAATAAAATAATAGAACTACTCTAGTGGCTCTGTGAGCTGAAGATCTCGCGAGTTTGTTCCGAAATTACTGAAATTTGTTTTTTTTTTACGTTTCCAGTCCCATTACTACCCGTGATTTTGACAAGAAATGCGACCGGTAGGCGAGAACATACGAAAATACGAAAGAATGTTTGGTCAAGTTGTAACAGAGATGCTTCACTCGCTCGGTTGATGAAGCTTTGTGATTTTGCGGTCTATTGGGCAACCTTGAGTCTTTACTCGTCACGTCCAGTGGATCTTCGGTTCGTGGCAAGATCTCTCGGTCCCATGACTCGTGATTTTCCGCACTTGCATCAAAATGTACCTACTTAGTCAATGATTGTCTTTCAATATACGTTATTGCTAACAAAAATGTTCGCGCTCGCTGCGCTCGCGTTAATTTTCATCTGGATTTATTTCGATCCTTCCTCTCGAAAAATGTCACGTTACGCTCGCGTTTGGTCTGACCATAAGTATTATTAACCGTCCCCTTCCAAAAAATTGTCGCGCCCGCTACGCTCGCGTTTTATCTGTCTATTAGTATTATTAATCGTCCCCTTCCAAAAAATGTCGCACTCGCTACGCTCGCGTTTTATCTATCTATAAGTATTATTAAACGTCCCCTTTCAAAAAATTTCGCGCTCGCTACGCTCGCGTTTATCTGACTAAAAGTGATATTAACGGTCCCCTTCCAAAAAAATTCGCGCTTGCTACGCTCGCGTTCCCATGTATATTATGACAATTATGATTATGACTGTAAACCGAAATCCACTTCTATTTTTATGTGCTGGGTGCAGCTTCCTATCCTCTAGCAAGGCTGTACCTTCCTTCCTTTTTTTCCTCATCCTGCATTTATATCAACTTGCCCCCCCCCCTGGACCTTCGGCTGGCGACGCCCTTGACTGTTTTTGATCCTATTTTTCAATGTCATACATTTTTTACCAGACTGGTTTGTACTCATAAACTCCACAATCCTATATTTTATAAGCAGATTGCGACAAAACGAAACATGGCTCAAAAACCGAAAACTGTAGGTTAGGTTAGGTTTGTATTATGACCACGTATAGCGGAGCGAGCGAAGCGAGCGGAGCGTCAAAATTGTTGCATGCTTGCTTGCATGTACACTTAACTCACTACAATCAAAACAAGCATTATGAATAAAAACATATGAAGAAAAACTGTATCGATGTTTAAATGTTATAATTGACATGTTTATTGTAATTTATGATTCTGAAAGAAAGAAATATGAAAATCAGTATTATGAGTACACATAAATGTAATGTTATGATTGACAAGTTTATTGTAATTTATGATTCTGAATGAAAGAAATATGAAAATCAGCATTATGAGTACACACATAATCTTAGTGACGACATTATGAATTACGATGTTCTGAAAATTTACGATTATGAACTCGGTTGGTAGTAGTACAAATTTATGACTGACAAATGTATCAAAGTAAAAAATTCGGGAGTGATGATTCTGACTACAAATCGGTAACTTAGAAGAAGAAAAATTCGGGGGATCAATTTTATGTGAGCCAATATTGTTACCCGACCCGACCCGGTTTTGCTACTTGCCTATGGTCCTACTGATAGAGCCACGGACAAAAAAAAATGTAGGACCACGGGCAACAAATGTGTGCTACACTGTTTGGCGCATGTCTATTACCTAAATTGCCGAAGATAATATTTCCAATATAGATTTTTCGGTATAGCGATTATTCTATTCGCATATTCTACCAATATTTTATTCTGACAATAGCTTATAGTTTTCTTGCCGCGAGTTTACTTGTCGCGTGACTCAGAGTCACCCTGTCTTGCTCGCACGGTATTGAAAGGAAAGTGACTGTATTTATTGCACGACAATGAGCTACGTTTCACATTTATTTAATGCCATACGTTCTGAGATGACAGGAACGACGAAGACACGTTGCCTATTACAGGACCTATATTCAAGCTAGATGACTTAGGTATGGCAGGGAGGCTCCTGTGTAGGCAAGTACGAGTGCCCGTGCATGCCAGCACACAAACGCTAGGCACTCGGGCAATGCACTGCCTATAGCCTAGCAACATGGCATCGGTAACAGACGCAAGACTACCGAATAAGCCATCTTCATACGATAAAGTGCCATCCACGAAAAACAAAATAGGCACGTTGGATGTTGACTTGCGGAAAATGCCCAGCGCAACTAACTAACTAACTAAGGTGCCAGTTATAAATTACTACGTCAAACTGGTCTGCGGTACTTATCTGGTTGTGGTTCACTTCCTGATAAATATCAACAGTCTACTCGCTATTCTTGACTCAGTGAGATGACAGGCGTGCCTTGTTCTGAGCAGTTTTCTTTTGTTTTATACACTTAGGCAGTTAATACAAGCGTTTTGTTGAGAATAAGTGCATTGTAGATATATTTCGTAAAAGTAATTTTGTCTACTGACTACCACATATATTAAGCCAGGCGATATTGTTTACTTTAGTTACTCTATTCCTGCCTTTTTTAACACTTATGTAAAAAAACAGAAGCTGCCTCAGCTTTCTCTTTGAACACAATATAGGTAGGTACTTATAATATACATATTGTCCATATTACCTGTGTATATTTATGAACTTTTGTGCTATAAAATAGGTATACTTAACGATATTAAATCTGTAGAATTTATAATTGAGTCGCGAATCAATCCTGCCAAATTGTATCCATAAACATCATCTATTTATAGCGGAACGTCGGGCTGATTAATCCAGTTTGTTTAAGATTATATTACATTAACAAGACCTCGGCAAATTGTTTCTAATTAATTTTGTGTTGTTATATTCCTTGGATTCCTCTCAAACTATATGATAATATATATCATAGCAACTCATAGCATGAAAACCGTGTATTGAAAACCGACTTATTAATGGTGGTCAACTCCGAGAACTTACAAACAACTATATATTCCAGGAATAATCATAAGTTTCATGTTAACGTCCCTAGCGTAATGTTAGTTCTCATACGTTAAATTATACCATAACTCATGTATAAACACGGTATTTGCATTAGAATTATGATTTCTCTCGCCACGACTATCAAAGCTCCACGCTAACGTTCTTTATTAAATCTACCCACAAGTACGTTATTATACAAAAGTAAATAGTGTATTTAAATGCATACCTCACATTATACTATAAGGTAATAAACTTGTAAAATTACTGTAGATACAGTCAAGGAAACTGAAACGCGTATCTTTTTGACCCTTATAGTCACTGATCCCTGACCCTTATAGACACACAGAGGGGGGTGTCTGTGCTGTGACTGGAAGTGAAAAAGGTACGTGTTTCAATTTCCTTAACTTCACATACAAAATATTTAGATGAAAGTAATCTGAAATAAGCTTCTTAAAAGTCAGCGAACGACAGTTTTACTACGGTCAGCTTAGCATCAAAAATTGCTGATAATATATACTGGCTTTTGTCTATTGCATACCAAAATTGTCAGCTACTTTTAATGCTGATTGAACCAAATTTTTGGACTGAGTCTTAGGTAATGTATGTGTCTTTATAGCCTATAAAGACACATACATTACCTATAGATTCAGTCCAAAAATTAGGTTATTACATTACACAAGATAATTTTTTAACTATTTCTGGTCCAATAATAGATTTCTTTTGTTATGTGGGAATTTTTACCAGAATAATGCAAAAGTAAAAGATGGTTATAAGTTTTTTATTTTGCTAATGAAAGAGTTACCATTACATGTTCGAACAGTATAGTGTTTTTATTTACCGATTGTTAATTTTCGGCAAAACATAAACCATTTTGTGTAGAAAAAATACAAAATGGTTTATACCTCTTTGCAAAACTGACCTAGTAGGTAGGTACCGTTGTGTCCTATAACTTTGATTGATAAAATATTCCTAAAGCAGGGGTTTACTACTCAAGACTAAATATTTTTTGCGGCTGTTGAGAATTTGCAGACAAACTGTGGCTAACTTCAGTTGACCAGTGAGGATGACCAATGACAGGTGAGGATGAGGATTATTCGTGACTCCGGTCGCACGGTGAGTCACTGAACTTTTTATTGTTATCGGTAAGACTTACCCTTTGCCTACGAAGTTACGGAAAATACCTATTCTTCGCTCAACTTCTTTTGAACCCCATTTATTAAGCATTTATTGCAAAAATCCATAATTGAAATTCAAAACAAATGGTCTATAATTATAAGAGTATATTGAGTCGTTTTTTTTACCATAACTGTCTAGAAAACTTTCAAATTAAAAAGATTGTTGGGAAAGGTCAAAACCTAAGTGAAGTTACAGGACACGACGGTATGTGTTTTAAAAATTCTACAGATTTTCCGCAAATTGTTATGCTATCCACGGACTCTAGCAATTTAGACGGCGAAAAATTTTACTTCATTCGGTTAAAACTAGTTTCATTCGGCCGTGCGCGGCCCGGGAGGAGCATTCGAGCGTCTAGAGCCGCAACCGCAGGGTGCACACGGATAAGCGGAATCCGGAGAAGTAATCGAAACATTTCGTGTCTTAAAAACTACTGATTAAGATGAAAAATAAATTTTGGTACCGCCAATTGGTATAGGTGCTTTGTAACTTAATTTGGCACATCAGCCGCGCCTCTTAATTCACTAGGATCTACCAGTAAAAAGACACCTCCATTCTAGTAATGAGGAGGCTGACTCTGCCTTTAATAAAATAAAGAAAGCATTTGTATCTAGTAATGTTCTGATTGCCTGGATATTTCATGATATCATAGACATCATACCTTGTACCCATAGTACCTACAGCTTTGCTTAGTTTGGGACTAGGTTGATTTGTGTATGATTTATTGATTTATTTATCATAGAAATTAGTGGAGCGTACAGCAATAACGAACTCTTAAATCTTACACTAAATGGCATCGAAAAGTACTTATTCAGAAAAATAAAAATAACTTATGGTAAAATACGAAGTTGGACCTCAAATGACTTTTGTCGTACGCAAAGAGAAGTGATTATTATTAAAAAATACTTTATTTTATGCCCAGTCGGTATAAAAAAAAAAACAATTTTTGCTTACAAAATAGGTAAATAAATACTTATTATTATGTGTAACGGCTCTAGAAATAGCCAAGCTCTTAAAACTGAAAGAGACTCAGCAGTACACTGGTCGTTGTTTTTAAAGAGCTTTGGTAACGTTCTTTACTGATTCCGGAGAAGTTGGATGCGTTTGCAGAATTGAAGACTCATTCGACAATAAATCTAAAACCTGCAAGCGTATTTAGTAGGAAGCATAAGTCTGAAACAGACTTCAGATCCTCGGTGTCACCTCGTACGTCCACGTCCAAAGACCCACATTGTATTTAATATGTCAGACCGAAGGAGTATGAAGAAGCACGTCTCCAAGCGCTGGATATTAAACGTCAAGAGCGTAAGGCGCGCCCAAAGCCATCTAACGCTTACACTTACAATGACCCTGGTGAGCTCCACTACCCGCGCTGTGACCGGATTTACACCAACAAACTGGGTTTTGCGAGTCATATCCGCGCCCATCGTCGTAGGAGTACATACATGAAGACCTCGCAGACTTCGGGCCAAAAAGGTTAAGGTCTAGGAACCCTCCAGCACTGCTGATGCCTGACATACAGGACTCCTGGAGCTTAGACGAGGCTTGGGTTGAAGAATGGGAACCTCATAAAGATTCCTCAAACCCCTTCTCTTTCACTCCTCAAGAACCTCCTGCTGGATTCAAGGAACCCCGCCGGCTCTGGACCGCTATAAACCGACTGAGGACGGGAGTGGGAAATTGCGCCTACCACTGGCACAAATGGGGTTGGAGTCCGACCCCAGCTTGTGACTGCGGACACCCTAAACAGACCATCGACCATTTGGTCTGGGAGTGCCCCCTAACTTAATACACAGGCCATTCAGGCGACTTCGAGATCATCTCCAACGCGGCAGCTGTCTACCTGAAACGGGCTAAATTCTAATTATAGGTTTTCTCTTTTTATATATATAATTTGATTGTTTTTTTACTGATCCAGTGTTTTGTTATGCCATACGATAAATAAATAGTCGTAGGAGTCCTACGACGAGCCCTACTACTTAAGGTCGCTGTCATCGGACCCGATGAAGAGGACATCATATCATTTAATATTTATAATAAAAGCCTATCTCAGTCGTTAAGTTTCACTATAACACTTATACTTACACAGTCCACCACTCAAGGCAAGGTAACCATAACAGTGCTGAATAAAACTATACTTACTTAAATATTATTTCAATTGATTCCTTGCAACGTCTTATTTTATAATGCTGCATACATGTCCTGAACTGCGGTGAAAAGTATATGTGTGACGAGAGCAAAGTTTTGCCTTTTCAACTCTCGCTACGCTCATGATTCTTTCTACCTTACAATCATAAAGACTTACTCGTTACTCAAAATCGCTCACTCGTAGCAAAAACAACAACATTGCTTTCGTTGCACATTGCAATGTTTGCGAATTTAAGATTTTTTTCTTATGTAGTAAAATTCGTTTTTGCTCCCGCCTATTCCTATTTCCCTCTTGATAGCGGCCAGAGCACATGCCCTTTCCACTCTATACTACTTACGTCCCTAACAGCCTTAGATATGCTATGCGGAGCAGTGTGACAACCGCCTTAAGGCCTCATTTGAATTTTTCCATAATTTTATGACCCGTGGTTGAAAAGTTAGAAGGGGGGGGAGGCTATTTTTCGGATTTCCTTAGCGAATATTTACAAAACTGCTGACCTTTAAAAAAAAAATGTTTGGAGATATTATTACATAATTATGTTTAAAAAACCTATTCAACGACAACCCACATTATAGTGTTGGAACAAAAAAAAAACACCCCCACTTTAGGTGTACGAGATGTACCCGAAAAAAAGTTGACTACGGAACCCTAAAAACAATGAGCATGACAGAACCTTAATTATCTAACTTAGCCACCCAAGCAGCACATTAGTAAATTTTGCAGCTTATAGCTTTATGTACTAAATTTATTTATTTATTTAAACTTTATTGCACAAAACAAAAGTCAGTACAAATGGCGAACTTAATGCCTAATGGCATTCTCTGCCAGTGTAAATGAGTGGTTTAACAGTGTTTCATAAAATTTATAGCTTTGAACACATCTCAAAATTGTATATGAGTTCATCCTGTCACTTGTAGTGGGGTAAAGTCAATTTTGCTACTTAAAGTTGCATACAGGTTTAAATTGTCACTCAATATGAAGCAGTAGTGATATATAAGGCTCTAAATTCACTTATATAAGCAAATTTTAAATATAAGTGGGAACATACCCTTATTTGGAACTTAATTCCAAATTACTAGTATAATAGAGTAGTATATCACTAATAGTGGCTAAAGAGATAATTTTACGGCCCTTTTGGAACCAAAAATGATTGCAACTTTTAAGGCCTAGATGTACCTTAATGCCACTGCAACGCATAATTAGGGTTCCGTACCCAAAGGGTAAAAACGGGACCCTATTACTGAGACTTCGCTGTCCGTCCGTCCGTCCGTCCGTCTGTCACCAGGCTGTATCTCAAGAACGGTGATAGCTAGACAGTTGAAATTTTCACAGATGATGTATTTCTATTGCCGCTATAACAACAAATACTGAAAATAAAATAATATAAATATTTAAGGGGGGCTCCCATACAACAAACGGGTTGGTTGCGTTAACTTTGCACCTCATTTGTTTGGGGCGCTATACATACCAGGTGCAAACTTAACTTAACCACTTAAAGATGAAAAGTGTTTGTACGGAACCCTCGGTGCGCGAGTCCGACTCGCACTTGCCCAATTTTTTAGTCTCAATTGCCACTCGCAAGATCATAAGTGATTTTCAGACCTGATGGTTCCAAATAGAGAACAAATAAGTAAAAATAAACACTGTAAGATCTTTTAGGTTTCGCCATGTTTACAAAAGTCTTTGAAAATTCATAATTTTTTCCAGAATTATACCACACTTACGCATAATTATAAATTTTTGATAGTTGTGACGATGTGACTTTAACATTATACGTAACCTACAATCATTAGGTCAGGTTTTTAACAGTTTTATTTCTTATCAGTATCTATTCCTTATTTTATTTAGCACCCTTTTTTTAAATATTCCCGATCAAATCAAAGGCGCATTGAAATTTAAAAAGAAACCATACTATAGTTTCACGGTAACAAAACATTCGCAAGGATTTCGTTCTTATTTCAATGCTTGTATAACGTAAAGTTTTAATTACTCATCATCAAACAGATGTATAAATCCAAAATTAAAATGGTAGATCACATATTCACTTTTAAATAACACAACTTTGACGTCGCATTTATCACTCATTGACCGAACTGAAATTTTCATTCGTTCACTGCGCATAACTTTCACCCATAGTTCTAATTGCCACTTAAGGTTATCGTGAGATCTCTTATGGATTCAATTTAGAACCAAAAATAGGCTGCAATTTTTCTCTCCGTGGTTCTATATTGGTTGCATTAAGGGTTCTTTCCACCTATATAGAACTTAGTCATGGTGGTATATTTCACTTAAGTATCTAAATAGATATGGTATACGAGCTATTTATACCCAGTTGTGCTACTTAGGCGTATCATTGATATAAAAATTACTTAAATAATTGTTAACGAAATGGAAAAAATATAATTGAACATAAATGACGTCTTAGTTTTGTATTTTTTTTTCGAGAAATGCTCTGAATACGTGTCGTCATGGACCTTGGAATCGCTAAAATAAAGTACTTTCTACATCATGAAATCCGACGCTCTTGATCTTAAAGATAGACAAGCAAATAATGTAAGTACCGAAAAGTATACCTATGCACACATCATAAAAAAAAGAACTCAATTAACTAATACCGCATTTATAAAAAAGCCTTTTGTATCCATTTTGAGAGTTGCGAATGAATTTTGCGCTGAAATGTGTAAAGTCATTTGAAAGCAGTATTACAATAAAAAGCCGCAGAGCAAACCCATTGTTGCGTTTTCGTCTAAAAGAGTAACTCAAAACAATTATTATGAACCCCGACCTCGCGTAAATGGACTAAGCCATGATTGTTGTACTAAATCAAATCCTTTTGTATCACATAAAGGGTTGTGTAATAAGAACAGTCATACGGTTGCTACAAATTCCCTTGTCCTTGTTATCATGCTCTTATTTTACTCGAATATCAGATAGAAAATTATATGTCGGTAATTAATAGGTAAACTTATTTTTACTTAACATCGATTTCAAAATGTTTCTGTATCTTTTGATTTTATATTTTATTATAACATAGGGATTTACGATTTTATAATTATTCTAATTACCTAGGGGCCATAAAATCTTGAGTCCCTATAATCTTACAATTATATTTATGGATATACATTTATGTATCAAAACAATAAAGGTTTGAGTAAAAACACGTTGAATAACAGGACATCCAACCACACAAAGCGTAACAAGTATTATTTGCGAGCGCTTGCCGTGCCGTCCGCTGGTCTCTCGTTAGTTGCGTTTAGAGAGCTATCCTACCTGTTATCAACGTGGAACTGTGCCAGTTGCACAAAAGGGACCTCCCATTTGTTATGTTTAGATTTAGTGTCCCTATTTACAACTCACATAACTACGGTATTTTACGGAATGAATTTCTATGTAACTGTTTAAACCGAGCTCAAACGCACTTAAGTGAATGACAAATCTGTACCTGATTGTGTACGAGCCGTTTACACAATGTAACCTTATTAAACAATAGACAAATACGACTCACAATGACCCTGCGGTTTAAATCACAGCAGATTTCCGAGTCATCAGTACAAGTTGCCAGCAATTCATTAAATGGGCCAATGTGTCGGAATGTGCTTGATGTATGAGCAAAGGACTCTGTTTTGGGCAGGTTGTAAATGGGAACGGTGGCGGAAAGCGGTTCGTATGGATCTACGTATTCAATGATCATTTTAAAGGAATATGTTAAATATTTTCAACTGGGATTGTTTGGGATGTGAAAAAAATTAGTAAATAGGCAAGGTAAGGTGAGTACACTTCGTTATTTATATGCGCTCTTAGACCTCTTTCCTCTCCCAACATAATGTTTTCGTCAATCAATTCGTCATACGTAAACAAATACTTTTTAGAGCTAGTATCGGTGTTTCATCAGTAGTAGAAAAACCATCTTGACTCGAGAAATTAAAATCCTGTGATGTTAACTCAGGTCTGGTTATTCTGAAACTGAACCAAGAATCAGAAACGTGGATAAAGTACAAATTTTACACTAATATTATGAGGTTTTATAGAGATTCTTAAAAATTCGTTCACTACAGTAGTTTAAAAAGGATGAAATCTTGAATATAAATTGCATCAGGAAAATCGTCATTTGAAATTCTTATCGCAACTGGCTAACTTTTACATAATAGAATCAAAAATCAGAAGTTACGTCACGTAGGTACGTACTATTTTACTTGCTTATTTGAACGTCGCTTTCTGAAACGTAGCCATTATTTACTGAAATGTCAAGAAAATTACCAGAATAATAAAAAAGGGTCGTTTAAAGACCGTGAAATAAGCAACAATACTTATTTTAAACTATAATACCCTAATGCAATAATTTTTAAAAATACGTGGATGAGTATGAAAATACATAAATTTTTAATTACGTATGTTTATTTTGATTTGGATATAATATAATGGTAGTTAACGCAACTGTTAAATAAAAAGGGGCCTTGAAACATCAGTGTGGTTTTATGTAACGAACCAAAGGTGAGTTTGATAATCAGATCGCATCCTTTATCTACCGTAGCGATCCTCAAACCGTGTGCCCCGTGGAGGCTGAAGACTGAATATTTAAGCAGAGCAGTAGGATAATATATAGAATGTTTGAGAACTTTACTTTATGAGAAAGTTTTAAACCTACAGTAAAACATCAGTTTTCTTAAAGCTCCACAATGATCGGTCATGCGCCGTCTTCATCAAGTTACTTCCCGCGTTCAAGTAACTTATATATTATAATACATATATAATACTAGCTGTTGCCCGCGACTTCGTCCGCGTGGAATCTTATCTTGAACAGTTTACATCTTTATTATATTATTTTCAGATCTAAACAATGTTGAAATTACTTTTCTTTTTTTGCAAGTTGATGATTTTGATGTTGGTTACTGCAATTCAACAAAAAATCAATAATAATAAATATTGAAGTGCTGCTCCCATACACTAAACGTGTTTTTTTGCCATTTTATACGTAATGGTACCGAACTTCGTACGCGAGTTCGACTCGCTCTTGGCCTCTTTTTAGTTTTTTTTTCGGCTAAATTGCTCTAATTACGCGGAATCATTATGAACTCAGGTTTCAAGTCCCGCACTCAAAATAAATATTTGATCTTCAAACAAATTTTCAACCCCTTTTTCACCACCTTCTGGGCTGAATTTTCAAAAACGAATTCACTTTTCTTGTATTCTGATAATATGCCCTTATACAAAGTTTCAAGTCCTGCGCTCAAAAAAATGTTTGATCTCAATACAAACTATCAACCTCCTTTTTACCGCCTCAGGGGTTGAATTTTCAAAAACGCTGAAATTACTTTTTTTGATTTCTAATTATATGCCTTTATACAAAGTTTCAAGTCCGGCGCTCAAAAAAAGGTTTGATCTCATTCCAAACATTCAACCCCTTTTTAGGGTTCCGTACCCAAAGGGTAAAAACGGGACCCTATTACTGAGACTTCGCTGTCCGTCCGTCCGTCCGTCCGTCCGTCTGTCACCAGGCTGTATCTCAAGAACGGTGATAGCTAGACACTTGAAATTTTCACAGATGATGTATTTCTATTGCCGCTATAACAACAAATACTAAAAATAAAATAAAATAAATATTTAAGGGGGGCTCCCATACAACAAACTTGTTATAGATATATATATAGGTACGGAACCCTTCATGCGCGAGTCGGACTCGCACTTGCCCAATTGTTCACCATCTTCAGGGCTACATACATTTTCAAAAACGCTGAATCACTTTTTTTGCATTCTAATAATACGCCTCTATTTATAGTTTCAAGTCCCACACTCAAAAAATTTTTTAATCTTCATACAAACTTTCAACCCCTTTTCACCACCTTCAGTATTCTAATTATATGCACTAATACAAAGTTTAAAGTCCCGCGCTCAGAAAAAGGTTTGATCTCCATTCAAAGT
This sequence comes from Apotomis capreana, assembly GCA_947623375.1. Classification (NCBI taxonomy): domain Eukaryota; kingdom Metazoa; phylum Arthropoda; class Insecta; order Lepidoptera; family Tortricidae; genus Apotomis; species Apotomis capreana. The sequence goes on from OX392498.1 coordinate 29,966,912, forward strand.
TTCAACCCCTTATTTACCAGTTTCAGGGATGAATTTTCAAAAACACTTAAATCAGTTTTCTTTTATTTTATTTTAATACCTATTTACAAAGTTTCAAGTTCCTAGCTTAAAATTAAAATTGAACCCCGAGACAAACTTTCATCCCCCTTTTAACCCTCTTAGAGGTTGAATTTATAATGACGTTAAATAAATGTTATTTTGTTATTATTATATATGCCTTGGTCAAAGAATTTGTAATGGAATCAAACTTTCAACCCTTTTTAACCATTTTAGGGGACGAATTATTGAAAACGCTGAAATTACTTCCCTTGTATTTTAAGTATGTGCCTTTATACAAAGTTTAAAGTCCCACGCTCAAGAAAAGGTTTGATCTCCATACAAACTTTCAACACCCTTTTTACCACCTAAGAGGATGAATTTTCAAAAACGCTGAAATCACTTTTGTTCCATTTTATTTGCATAACTTTTAACGAAGTTTAAAGTTCCTAGCTTAAAATTAAATTTGAACCCCAAGACGAACTTTCATCCCCCTTTTAACCCCCTTAGAGGTTGAATCTTTGATGACGTTAAATTAATGTTATTTTGTTATTATTGTATATGCCTTAATAAGAAGTTTCAAGGAATTTGTAATGAATTCACACTTTCAACCCCTTTTTAACCCTTTTAGCGGACGAATTTTTGAAAACGCTGAAATAACTTTTCTTGTATTCTAATAGTATGCCTTTACACAAAGATTCAAGTCCCGCGCTCAAAAAAATACTTGATCTCCATACAAACTTTAAACCCCTTTATTACCCTTTTAGGGGTCGAATTTTTGAAAACGCTGAAATGACTTTTCTTGTATTCTAATAGTATGCTTTTACACAAAGATTCAAGTCCCGCGCTCAAAAAAATACTTGATCTCCATACAAACTTTCAACCCCTGTTTTACCACCTTAGGGGATGAATTTTCAAAAACGCTGAAATCAGTTTTCTTTTATTTTATTTTAATATCTTCTAACGAAGTTTCAAGTTCCTAGCTTTAAAAAAAACTTGTATCCCATACAAACTTTGCACCCCTTTTTAACACCCTTAGGGATTGACTTTTTCAAAATCGCTTCTTATCTCTAGCCCACGTTATAAAAGTAACCTACTGTGCAAAAATCAACTCTCTAACATAAGTAGTTTCGGCTGTGCGTTGATGAGTCATTAAGGACTTCTTCTTTTATATATATAGAAGATATATAAATACATTTATATAATATATAATTTATAATATACAGGGATGATTCAGGAGTCATGAGCAGGAGTTATAGAGGTGATCGGGAGGGCCACCCTGAGCAACTTTTACAATGGAATTACACACCAAATAGTGTTTTTTTTAATAATAATATTTTTTTGCTTGCTAGCTCAATTGATCGCTAACTATCCGAAATGAACGGCTGTCTTTTGTTTTGCGATTTCCTGGTTGGCCCCATAGTGAAAGTTGCTCAGTGTAATCTACCCCATCAACCCTGTAACCTCCTGCTTATGACCCCTGAATCACCCTGTATATTACAGACCGTATTGGGTTAGCGCGATTGATTCCACACCGTTGCTGGCCTTCATGTGCCCTCATGTGGCTGACGTAGCATATCTTATTTTTAAAGACCCGTGCTCACAACGGGTACGTGAGCACCCCAAAACACAATTGTAGCTGATTACTGCAGGTGGTCGGGCTTTCAGCTCATCCCTTCTGACTTCTAAATCAGCACGTTAATAGGCCTCAAATGTCTAGGTTTTATTTATCACAAAAGATCTCCGGCGATTGGCTGCCTGCCTTTGTGACGGGTCAATGTCGTAGTTCCTCATGTGGCGGTTTAACCACGTCTTATTATTATGCGACGACATCTGCGCTGTAGGTTATCGGTTCTACGAGCAACGTGCACCGCCCACATAACTTTAGCGACGGTCTAAGCTATATCTACAACCTCTGTTCTCTTACGGATCTCCTCATTTCGATTCGATTCGATCACGCAAAGAGACTCCGAGCATAGCTCGCTCTGAGGCCCATTGTGAGCGATCAAGTTTCAGTGCCGTATGTCATCACTGGCTGTTACCAGCCAATGTGTGTTCACATTGGTTAAAAATCTTCGTCTTACTACACTGGGATGAGAATAAGAAGCTCGCATGGGCAGCGTTCCGAAAGCTTAATAACGCAGCTTTCCGAACGCTTCCCATCCGAGCTGGATTCGACGAGTGACCTGTTTTCGTTCGAAGTTCGACCAACCTACAACTAAACTGGATTTATTACTGAGAAATAATTTAAATTTATGGATATAGCTAGTAATAAGTCTGCGAATAATTGTTTGTATTATGAAAGCCATTACAGTACATCTTGTTGTTAGTGCAAAATTACAGTTTGCAATAAAAAAATGTGTCAAAAATATTATTTATAGTACAAAATGAAATCGTTGACTGCATTATTCTCAGTAAATACACAGAGTACAGATCCCTCAGTACGTGAGTTGGCGTTGCAGTTCAATGAACAGCTTTATCGCAAACTTCCTTATAACCTATGCAAATACTTCATGTAGATGTGCGGAACTTGTCCCAGAACAGTCGCTACACTACACCACTTTGAATCTCGATCGAAATACCCTTTCTAAACTGTCTGTGTAGGCTTCATGCAGGACATACCGCGTTTTCATTTAACATTAATAAGAATTACTGTACCTAATCACTACTTTATTTTCTAAGTATACTCATATTATAAATTTATTGAAATAGTTAATAATATTGTACTTCATCCTCGATTATGATGACGTGTTTTACATTATATCTGTACTTGATTATTATGAACTCTAAATAAATTACTGTTATAAAATTCAGATATCCTGTACAATCCAATAAGTATATTAATATTTCGTTACACAAAGAGACGACGAGTATATCTAATATTTCTCATAATCAAATGGTTGGGTTCAGGTCGAATCGAATCGACCTTCAAACTGATCTCAAAGCTTGAACAGCGAAGAATGTTAACAATGATTCGCCAGGCGCTCGTTACTTGCCTCATAGATTTCCCCTTGATTTGTAGTTGCACGTATTGCGTGATCGCTCGATTCACTAACGCCTGTTAATTATTAAAAGCAATTACTATTGCAGTGCTATTCAATTTTAACTGTTTTTAATTAAGACTGCACCGAGCGAAATGCGCTAAAATAGAAAGTTGCCTTTAAGTAGACAACGTCAACACTAGTTGTTTAATCCATTCAGGTATCCAAAAAAGTATAATGCGTGATTATTTTGCAAAATAAACTAACGATTTTATGAAACAGCTTATCCAGCAAACAAACTGATTAATGATGTATCAATATTAGTCGACTAGTTCATCATTATATCCCGTCATTAGCCTGTCCATATTAGCAACCATTAGTATTTTTATTTCGTAATACACTTACACAGCTGGATTATCCTTAAACAACAAATTGATTCGAGAACGTCGAAATAAAACATGAAAGAATTCAATTCGACAAAGGAAACCACTAGGTGAAAACTCAAATAACCGCAGATATATTCTACACAAGTTCGAAATATAATGTGTGTTGAATGCTGAAATGGTTCTCTTTAGAATGTAGATTAGTTTCTAGGAAGATAAATGTGTAAAGCTCCCAGGCGGCACGGTATATGAGAATCGGGAATTCTTGCGCGAGATGGGAATTTAAGCGGTTTATAACTTTTACATTGTCCGGGAAAATATTGCAGTTTCATCTTATACTAATACCTATTACTTACAATAAGAAAGTTTATGTACTTAATTATAATAACATTTTATTAAAGATACATAATAAAAGATAAATTATACTAATACAATCATATTTATTTGCTAATCCGTTATATAATAGTTAACTTACTGTTTGGTTAATAGGATGTCCAAAAAGATTGCCTTTTCTCTTGCCTTTTATATTTTTACTAGCTTTTGCCCGCGACTACGTACGTGGAACTTGATAAAAGGGATTATTAAAAGCGCCTAAGCAAAAGTAAGAGCAATTGTGATTTTGGTCTAATAATAACATTTCCTACAGGGTCACCGCACCCCAACAGAAATGTTCACTCACTTTTCAATCTTTTTAGGAATAATTTCCAGGATGAAACTATCCTATGTCCCTCCTCGGATCTTAAACTATCTCTATGCCAAATTTCATCAAAATCGATTCAGCGGTTTAAGCGTGAAGAGGTAACAGACAGACAGGCACACTTTCGCATTTAGAATATTAAGTACTAGCTTTTGCTCGCGACTACGTCCGCGTGGAACTTGGAAGTATGGAAGCAACCTCGTACAACACGATAGATATCCATATCCACCTAATCACCTTAATTAATAAAAGGGATTATTTAAAGCGCCTAAGCAAATGTAAGAGCAATCGTGCTTTTGGTCTAATTATTACATTTCCTACAGGGTCATCAATGTCATCATGAATTATTTACTCACTTTTGAATCTTTTTAGGGATAATTTCCAGGATGAAAACTATCCTATGTCCTTCCTCGGATCTTAAACTATCTCCATGCCAAATTTCATCAAAATCGATTCAGCGTGAAGAGGTAACAGACAGACAGACACACTTTCGCATGTATAATATTAGTAGTATGGATGGATTCGATAAAATCTTTGGGCCCATTTCGGAGCCAGATTTGGGAGCTGGCTCCAAAAAAGGAAAAAAAAAAGTGTGTGTGTCAGCTCCGACGCACGACTGGAGTTTACTCTTCAGGCCAGGCGCGCACCACGATTTTTTTTAGTCGCGCGATAATTTTGTCGCAGAAATAAGCGTACTTATGGGTTTATGAAAGTCGTGGTGCGCGCACTCTCATATAAACCCATATCTTGCATTTATGCGACAAAATAATCGCGCGACTAAAATCGTGGTCCGCGCCTGGCCTTAAGAACGATTATAAAATATATACTCAATACTCAATACGTTTATTGCACATAATGATTATACAGGTGGAAGACCGATCTTGATGGTTAAATCAGAGTCGCAGTAGTATTTTATGATATTTTATTCAGATGGTTGACGGTTGATTGTACAGTCTTACGATAGCAACAACTAGGTAGCGTAGCAACCGTCCAACACTTCCTCTCAAGCAACCATTCAACATCCTAATCCCATACAGCATCAAGCAGTCCAAACTAAACCCAAACCTGACACACACCTTTCAAACTTAACACGGGGCAATGGCTTAATCAAGATATCAGCTATGTAATCTTCAGTCGAGACATACTGTAGCTGAATCAACTAATTATTGATGCATTGACGAACGACGTTATAGGTACCAATTGTCAATATCTTTCGTCTGTCAGTGAGAAACAGGATTATTAGCCAACGTTACGCGCCACTTTGATTGTCCACAAACAGCTTGACGCTCGTTGTGCCCATATTTTTGACAATATAGCTGACTAACCTCTGTAGGTATACAGCTTCCTTGCATGCTTCAGATAGCGCAACATATTCGGCTTCTGTCGGATATAAGGCCACACAATATTGCTTTCTGCACTCCCAGGATATCAAATTTGGTCCAGGTTTAAACATGTATCCTGAATATGACTTTCTATTATTCGGCGCCCCAGTCACTGTCAACCTGTAATAAATTAATGATTAAAGTCTCCATTCGACTTTCGAAATACAAATCATCTACCGAAGACTGGTATCGCAGTTGTTCATGGCGGTTCAGTTCATTACCATCACCACCCCCTCTGCCAAAGCACACAGCAGAGACATTGCCGAGCTTCCTCAAAATTCTTCATTTGGAAGTATTTCCTTAAGCCATCCTGCAATTCCATCTTTGCACGAATATCCTTTACAAAATACGATAAAGCCGTCTAATATAAAGACATAAAAATTATATATTCTTTAAAATATAAACATCTATCAATCTTTGAACGCTTAAATGACATTGACAATAAAACATCATTTACTCTTCCGTTCAACAAACTTTTTGCTTTTGACCGTCTCCAATGAAACTTGTTGCATATAGACGTTTTCATAAACGGTCTCCGCAAAACTTCCTGGTGGGATCGCGGATCTTCTCTTATTTTGCAGACACTATCATAGCAGTTTAATCCGCTCTGTGCGCCACGTAACCAATTCCTTAAGGAATATCTAGGTTCTGCCTCGTTTTGCACAACAGATTTCCTTGCTTTCTCATCCTGTAATTTCCAGTCCTAGAAGCTTAATAAAATTACGGAGGAACGAGCTCAACTTCCAAACATGCTAATGCACCAGCTGCCTTCGAACTCTCCGCATCTTCTATGGTAACTTCATAAGAATCTTAGGTCACAGACGTCGATGAAACTGTCTTAGAATAATGATCCAACTCCCATAGACCTGCATTCTTCACAGATGTGTCTTTTCCCACTGAACCTGATTCTGCGCCCTTTATCCCAGAATCTTCAGTAAAGACAACGTCTCGTCCTGCTTCACCCTTTGGAAAAGGTAATCCATGTGCCTTTCCTCTTGACAAACAAGTGACACATGGCTCCATTACCCTCATACCTCCAACTTCGATGTCCGGAAGCTTGCATAAATCAGTCTGATTACATGCCCAAGCTGTCCTGGCTAAAGTGACAATGAGTCCTCAGCTTGAACCGTAGCCGAAGCCCCTTCTACAATAGAAAAACAGTCATCCAAATCATAGATACACCAGAGACTTCACTAGTAGTAACCACAAGCTTACTCATAACTTAGCCTATCGACTGGTGAAACATCTTACTACCATTAGAATCAAATATCACTTTTCAACCATTCTGAACTAACTTAGATATGGACAATAGATTAACAACAAAACTCCTTTTAAATTTACTAGAATATTGCCCTTACCTATGCTTGTCATCTTGTCATCATTCGCACATGTCACCACATTCTTATCAGTAACAGTACAGTCGATTCATCGGCCATCTTTGTTCATGTTCATTTCATCTCATGTTTTAATAATTTAATTTTTGTTTTTATTCATGGTTTTATTCTTTATAAAGTGAATATTATTATAAACTGACATTGGCAAAAGCCTCGAGCTGCCATTCCTGGATTTAATTAATTAATTAACAGTACAGTCTCTAATCTAATGTTTTTTTTTTAAACTTATATGATGAAAAGGCTCCACTAAGTATCCAGATATCACGCCGAGTAGTTGAAAGACTCGTGTACCGACAGTGAACTGCATAAAGCAACTTTCTTCGACTTCGTAGAAACCGTTGATATGCCTTCTCCGTCTAAATCCTTAATCAACTTCGGGCAGTCATATTTCTTGTGACCTATCTTGCCACATTTAAAACATTTGAAGTTTGGTACTGAACGCTGAGATTGTTTCCATGCCACTAACGCAGAATTACCATTCGAGGAATCATTAGAAGAGCTCTGACTTGAGTCTTCTTGTAAAAGCTTTTGCCGAACGTTTTCCGAGGTGAGTTTAATTCCTGAGTGCTCTAAAGCCATACGTAATGGTCTGTATACATCAGGCAAACCCCGTAAAAGTACCACTGCAATCAAATCATCGTCGAAACTCTGGTTAATCTCCTTCAGTTTCTGAGCGTGACTCATGACAGCCGCTACATACTCATGCATCGAATTATGCTTTTCCAAGTGCTCATCTAATAGCGAATTCATGAGAGTTATTCGTCTATTGATCCCTTTATCCTCGAAAATTCCTGCTAGCGCGTCCCACACTTCCTTAGCAAATGACAAATTCTGTACGTACGGGTAGAGATGGGACTCCAAGTGCAGACAAATAGTAGTAAATGCCTCTTGATCCTTCTCATGTTCTCCAGAATCATCTGTTTTAGGTAGCGTTGACGTAAATTTGAAACATTTTTCTCGAAGTAGTAACATTTTTATTGCGAATTTCCATGACGAGTAATCCTCAAGCCCGTTCAATTTAGGAACAGAAAATTTGGCGTTCTGGGCCATGACCTGATGGTTACATCAGAGTCGCAGTAGTATTTTATGATATTTTATTCAGATGGTTGACGGTTGATTGTACAGTCTTACGAAAACAACAACTAGGTAGCGTAGCAACCGTCCAACAGATCTAAATGGGACAACCTGTTTAATATCGGTTGACAACCAAAACTCACCAATAAACAAATATCTATAGTATAGGATCCCGATATAAAACGACCTTCACCGAGATGTTTATTTGATGAAATGTATTATATATTTAATTTAATATGTCAATAAATATATTGCAGATGGGTTGCCTAACAAATTTTAGTCCAAAGTATGTTTACTAAAAATTTAAAAAAATATTTAACATTTCACCGGTTGATTATTAGATAAATTCATAATAAAATAATCTTTAATTTTATTTAATTTCAATTCAATAACCAGACCTTTGCAAAATGCTAGTAGGTATAGATTTACCTGTTTATACCTGGCTACCCGATAGTTGTGACGGGAAAAGAATAAGCAACCTAACGTTTGCATATTCTATGGGCTTCATAATATTAATCAAACCGGTGAAATGTTTAAAACATTTTTTTTTATTATTATTATTTAAACATACCCTGGACAAAAATTTGTTAGGCAACCCATATGCAATATATTTATTGACATATTAAATTAAATATAAAATACATTTCATCAAATAAACATCTCGGTGAAGGTCATTTTATATCGGGATCTTAGTCTATAACGCTTAACGCATAACCTGCTAAATTAAGAAGTCGTATTTTTACCCCGATCGTATACTGAGATACGACTTTTTAAATTAGCACGGCAGATACGTTCGATTTTATACCCCATATTTTTCATACCCCGGGCTTATATATGAAAATCGATTCTTAAGGAGTAAACTCCAATAATCTTAATTCAGCTACTAAACAGGAATCCTTGTCTCGTCTTGTAACCGGATTCAGAAAGCTGCCTAGAAATAGGACTCAAAAAAGTTCTCGGAGTATCATATTATTTTAAATTGTATCACCCACTTTTATTAGAATTAAACTAAAAACTGTCCTAATAATAAAAATGTTTGGACAGATCGGGTCTCCCAGGGTGAGGTGCCCAAGAAGCAGGCTGGACTCTGTACCTTAGAGATAGAGTGACCCAAGTCCAAGTCAGGTTTATTGCTTGTTGTTATTTAATTTCATGATTTAAGTTTGTGCTTTAGTTTTAAAATATTATTATTGATCTCCTTGCTTTGTAAGAATAATATAGTTTCGCTATTTTGCTTTTATAATATAACGCGTTTACGCTTATTTTTATAATTGAAACCTTATCGATTTAACCTTCTTACGCTCTTTTGCTTAGTTCTTTGTATACATAACTTTACTTCGCTTGTGTTATATGTTAGACCACTGTTTGGGTTTATTTTACTTAGAATCTTGCCGCATTAAGTTTTCATCGCTTGAAATCTGTTTGTTTTTTTGTTTACTTTGTATTATGATAACGTACGCACACTCTAACGTTAATATTTTGCCTATAAGCCTAGACTCCTGGCTTGCTTTATATTTATATTTATGATTTTTAGGTGCCCTATAGTTTTACTTTTACTTGCCTTACATTATTTTCGGTGGTCTGTATGGTTCTCATACCAATATACCTCTTGAACTTTTCCGTGGTGGTTTCAATGAAGTACCTGTATTATAATTTGGCGCCCAACGTGGGTCAAGACGGCATAGCTATATTATATAGATTGGGTACGAGACCATTTGGCACTAGCCATTCTCAGCGGTTACAACTCATAGAAATTCTACTAGCGGCTGGTATTGGAAAGAAAAATAGTCTAGTCAGCGTATATCCTGTAAGATTCCATGGCGCTTGGAACGCGGCGTAGTATATTTAAACAACTAACAAAGCTTTGGAACTTAAGGCTTACGAAAGATAAAGAAACGCATACAAACTCTTATAATGTATTTAATCATCATCATCATCATCATCATCAGCCTATTCTTGTCCACTGCTGGACATAGGCCTCTCCAACTGCACGCCATTGTAAGCGATCCTCGGCTACTCTGATCCAGCATTTGCCAGCCACCCTGCACAGATCATCGCTCCACCTAGTCTGAGGGCGTCCCACACTACGCTTGCCGATCCGCGATGTATTTAATACTATTTTTTTATTATTTAGACAAAGACTGAAGCCAGGTAAACTACATATTTTTTTGAATTGCATGATAGTTTATTTTTAGAAAAACAGGGAACTTACTACTACTTGGTACTTGGTACTACTACAAAATACTCTGTAAAATTTAACCTGCATTTCTACCATAACTGTTATAGGTATGCGACTCTTCTTTGCGCGGATACTTCTATCAGTTTCCTTTCAACACCGTGCGAGTTGCTGACTCGCGCGACAAGCAAAGGTGCGGCAAGATATTGGCAGCTAGCGCTGCTTGTGGCATACTAAATAATTTAATTTAAAGGAAGCATAGACAGACAGAGAAGACTTAAATATTCTGGGCGCTAAAATACAAAAATGTGCAGGATATTTTTACCTTTGCGTTACTATAAAATAAGAATTAAAATTCCCACTATAAAAATAATCTCTAATTTTTCAATTATATCTTTAACTAAATACATTATGCTTAAGATATATCAAAGACTATATACCCCCTAGACCGATATTCTTCATACTACGCACCGTACTCCGTTTGTTACTATCGTTCTACATCGCTAGATGCCGCTAAGGGTATCAATTCATTCAAAAGTCGACATTTTTCAATTTCTACTGTACGGTACGCGCAAGCGTGAAGTAACACAGTCGTCAAGCGTTCAACGACATTCCAACTTCCAAGTGACAGTAAAAAGTGAATAGATGACGTTAGGTGCGATGTTTGTTTACTACGTTCCGTTTCGTCTCATTTCACTTTTCGTCTCATTTCACTATTTGTGTATGTTTTATTTAAACATAAAAATTACTTACATCCTAATCCTAATAATATTATAAACGTGAAAGTTTGGATGGATGTATGTATGTACGTTTCACTTAATCTCAAAAAACTACTGGACGTATTATGATGAAACTTTCGAGTTATGTACCTTACCTTACCTGCCTGAAGGTAGAATACGTAACGATTCTGACTTCACGCCTACCATAGTTTAGTTTAGGTGCTGTAATTTTAGCCAATTTGATAATAGGCAAAATAATTCTTAGGGCAATTCATGTTAGGAATATTATGCTTTAGGTAATTAGATTTTAGTTATCAATATTAGGACAAACTTGATTTAGGACTTTAAGAGAGTATGCGCAAAAATTATTAGGACAAACGAGTAGTATGCCATTCAACAGTATGCCAAACTTTCTCGGCCAAACATTTTTAGGACAAAAAACGTTATGCGATACGACAGGCACCCGAAATTTATCTATACAAAAACTAACAGAACTAACGACAGTGATAATTCAATAAAACCACAATTTTATAAACGTTTTTTTTATATTACTTTTAACAAAAACAAAACGAACGAATATATTTTCGCAGGCCGCCTGCATGTAGGCAATTTCTAATTGTTCTAGGGTAAATGTCAAACATTTCCGCAAATCGTCCCTTTGGCGTAAAGCCGTTTTGTCGTCGGCGTTGGTCTTGGGCCATGGCAAACGGACGATGCAATGGTTACTTTGCTTTGCAGTAGATCAATAAGGTTTCCTTCAACATTATATCGCCGTACCCAACGTCAAACTGTGTCCCTGCTAGCATTGAGCCGACGCGTGATCTCATAAATCCGTATTCCTTCCTGGTGTAACTCCACTCTTTGAGCTCTTCATTGTTTTCAGTCATTATCATTATCTTTTAATAGTTCACGGTTAGCGGCAAGCATTTTATTTTTCATATTAATAACGTTGCTGAAAATTATTTTACGATTTTCTCGATTGACACTGACATATGTTCCTAATTAGAAATTAAAAGCAAATGATAACCTTTCGCGAGGAGGTTTTTTGTAAAATGAAGTGACAAATAATAATATTGACATTTCAATACTATTATTGAAATATAATTTTCGACCTTAATGCATTGCGAATGTCTAACGACATTGTAACGAAATGGGTAGGAAATGAAATTCCTTGACTGTACAAAACTTATCTAACAAATATTACGTTACTGACTGTTTGTTAGTGGGAAATGTCGCATGACAATTCGGGCGTAACTTATTTTGTCCATTACATCAGTGCACCAACGCCATCTAGCTATTTTGTGTAGCAAAAATTGGCGAGCCCGCAAGCAACCTTGAGCTATCCAGAGGTAGTGCCATCTATTTTAATACGATCAAACCACGTTTTTGAAGAGTAAAAAATATAATCCTTAAAAATTGTGTATTTAAGTTATATTATCGTATTAAAATAAAGCAGTAATGCGTTTGATTTCCAAAAATCAAAAATCACTTAAAAATGTTGGTGAAAAATAACATTTTTGTCACTTCCAGGCTACGAAGCAGCGCCATCTAGTTTTTATACCGAATTTTGAGCTTTTTCAGAGTTACGTTTTTTTGTATGAGAACATATGTCTAGGGGGTATATAGTCTTTGAGATATATCAACATTTTAGTCTAGATGCCAAAAACATAAATAATCTAAAACGTGTGTTTGCCTGTTATGTGTGCAAACTAAAAGGGTTATGTTTGTCACTAATCCCATCGTAAAATTTAACGTATGGCAAAGTGTTTTTGGGTCTTTCGCTTTGAACGTAAATTAGACTAGGGAAGTTACGGAGGTGGTTTTATCGGAACCGAAGCCGAAACCGGATACTTCGGATTTATTTTAAAAGAACCGAAACTGAAATCGGAACCAAAACCGGAACCGGAGGTGAAGGTGGAATGTTAGAGGTAAATAAGAATCTATTTTAAGGCCGGGTCAGATAATAAAATAACAATGCTATAACTATTCTGTTTTTTAGGTAATATCAATTCAAAAAGTACGTACGTACGTAGTAAGAATACAGACCATACTGTCTGATAATATATTATCAGACAGGTATGGCCTGTACTTTGTCACTAAATGAACACCTATTATTGCACGTTTGAAATTGTTAGACACGTAAAGTACCTAGTCTATATTTTTTTATCATTGTTAATATTACATTAAATTGTAATTTTTTTATCATTGTTAATATTACATAAAAAAAACTGGCCAATAGCATGTCGGGCCACCACGCTCAGTGTAGGGTTCCATAGTTGCCCATCCTTCACAATAGACCGCTGTTTTAAGCCCGAGTTTTAAATTACGAGAAAGTTTTCAAGTTCTATAAAAAAGTCGTAAACGCCAAAGTAAGTAACTGTAATTACTTATTACCTTCTGGAAGTTATCGATTATACGCGCCAGATTGAGTGGAATGTTTTAATGCAGTATGGGACTTAACTAATACGTGTAACGTTCGAAGTATAAGGACACCGCGAGGCCCTTATGTAATTTTTTATAGAAAGTTATGAAATTTTGCGATAGCTAACAAACTTTTTTCTGCTGCATGTTAACGACATGCTTATGCCCGGTACTTTTGGGTATGCTGATGACAGCACAGTTGTTGACAGATACACATCCAGCGCAAATTCCAAGAGGGATGAAATCCAGTCTTGTCGAGAGGCGATGGTGGATCGATTGAACCAAACTCTCGTGGCAGTGTCCGAATGGAGAGATGCCAATTTAGTTGGATTCAATGCCACCAAGACTCAGGCGTGTCTGTTTTCCGCTAAACAGAGTCCCTTTGACCTGACTCCCATTTTCCAAGGTGTATCCGTACCGATTTCAGACCACCTAGAGCTTCTTGGGATGACCTTATCATCCAACCTGAACTTCGGCCAATGCATTGAATCCTTGGCTACAACTGCAGCAAAAAAACTTAGGATCCTATCTAAGGTGAGGCGGTAGGTACTTCACGCCGAGACAGCTGCTTCAATTATATCAGGCGCAAGTCCGATCATGCATGGAGTACCGCTGCCACCTTTGGGATGGGTCCGCCAAATACCAACTGGCCGCCTTAGATTCAATTGACAAACGTGCAAAGAAGCTCATTGGCGACCCTGCCTTAGTTCAGGAAAAGCTGCAAAACCTCGAACACCGCAGGAAAGTCGCCTATTTATGTGAGTGTGCACTAGAACTGCATGAATCAATTCCACCGTCTCCGTTCAGACAATACAATACTCGGAGCAAACTTGGATTCCACCCTTATGTTGTCGATATACCACTGATTCGTACGAAACGCTTTGCGTCTACTTTCCTTATGAGGATACTATCCTCAGGATAGCTAAGGAATGGAACTCTCTTCCTGCGCACCTGGTCCCTGAAAAATATAACTTGGATCTCTTTAAGTCGAGAGTGAATAGGCATCTTCTAGCCAAGCATGCTCCATCTTAGGCCTTTTTGTTATTTATGTCAGGTGTAATCGAGGTTAAATGCATGGCTATTTTGAATTAAAAAAAAACTAAAAAACGGCTCAACCGATTTTATTCAATATAGTTTTCTTTGAAAGTACTTGAAAGGCCTCATATTCATGAATTTATCCATATTTTTTGACCCGTGTTTGAAAAGTTAGAGGTAGGGGGACGCTATTTTTTGGATTTCCGGAGCGAATATTTACAAAACCGCTGACTTTATCAAAAAAAAAAGTGACTGATTTTATGAAGTCGATAAATCTTCGAATAACCAATCAACGCACGCTAATAAAAGGCGATCTGGTCAGGTCGGCTAAAATCATCCTCTACGTTTGAAAACCTCTTTATTAAAAAATGCACATACAATATCACGTCCAGAAACCTGGTTCGATTCGAGGTTACAGATTTTTAAGTTTTTATTTTTTCTACACTTTATTTTATGTTGAATATGTTTATAAATAATATTTTAGTTTCATTTACATATTTTGACTAATTAATATATTAAATACAGCACAATTTAAATATTTATTTGTTATAAAAGTTGTAACATAAGAGTGTTATTTCTGAACGCACCCGAGAAAAAAAGAAAATTTTTAAAAGTTGGAAGTTTTCACAATTCACGTATTACACGTAAATTTGTTCTGTGGAGAATACGGACTGTTGTCTTACTTTATAGCAAGGATGATACATATCCTTGTTTATAGAAATATCGAAAACATGAAAGTCAAGCCCAATTAGGAGCCTGCATTAAAACTAAAAAGGATTTGTTATAAATTTTTGGAGACAATGAGTAATTTACCGAAACTATTCGCGTTTTTTAAAGAAAATAAAGCTAGAAGAATCTTGCTCGGATCCCATCGTCCATCAACTTTCAAAACAAGTGCTAATTCCATTCTCCCACATTAACAACGAATGTGTCAAGTAGTTACAAATACGAATATAATAATAACAGTGCATAAGAAAAACTCAATGATAAAGTCAATAAAATATACACGGCGATGTTACAAATTACGGCAATATTACTTTTAGTTTTTATGTGTGCTTCTCTCGTAGTATTGATTCGGTTTGTGAAATATGTGTTATGTTTTAAAAATCTGTTAAATAGAATATTTTTCTTGCATTTTCCTCGCTGAAGTGAGGTGAAAAGTTGTGTGTTCCGCATGGCTGCAAAATTATTTAGCTTCTCGTGTCTTGAAAGCCTCGCTACGCTCAGGAGTCTATATTTGAACCATTCGCTTTGCTCATACGTTACCAGGTGATCTACAAATTATTGCTTACCTTAAGCATATGTTTTACTAAAAATTTGTATATATATATTATTATTTGTTAAATAAACAGATTTCGTTGGTAGTTGGTGAGAACTGAGTGAGCACACGTTAATGAATGTATTATTTGTATTTATCGTTTTACAAATTAATCAATTAGTTTTACTATTGTTTTAGAACTTTTACTAAATGATCAGCACATTTTTTCTCATTTTTGAAGGGTGCTCACTCAATCCACACGCACACAATAAATAAATAAACGGCGCGGAACACGTGGGGTGATTCCCGGGGAGACAAGTCCAGACCTGTTTGTCTAGGCACGCGCCGCGCGGCGATATAACCTCCGCTTAAAATCAATCGGAACGGAACCGAAGCTGAAACTCCGTAACATCCCTAAATTAGACCTCCGCTTTAGATCCCGATTTATTGTTCGTGCGACACATCTACTTATGAAAGTTACGTAACCAAATGCCAAAAAGCGTTTTAACCAGTGTGAAGTTTAAAAAGTTTTGCTGCAGTTATGTATCAGTCAAAAGTACTTTTGACCGCAGGCACATTCATCCCTTTATCTCGATATTATTTTAATAGTTAGGTTAGGTTCGTTTTTTTTAATATCCCTAACCAAAAGTGGGAACTGGTCTTAAGGACTTTTAACCGACAAAAACAGGCAAAACTACTTTTGACCAACACGATCAGTCATAAGCAGTTTTGCCTGGTTTGTCGGTTAAAAGTCCTTTTGACCAGTTCACACTTTTGACTGCAACATATAACATGTGATACATGTATGTGGGGATGGGACAGGGAAAACGTTCTTAGCTTTGTTTATTTATATCTGTCCTATTATACTTTTTGAAATTGTATTTAATTTAAATTTATTTTCTACTAGGAGGTGCCCGCAACTTACGCGTATTTCTTTTTATACCGTAGTCGGGTAAAAAGTATCCTATAACCATCTTTGGATGTCCAGCTATCCCTGTACCGAAATTCGTTATAATTTATCCAGCCGTTTTGGCGTGATTCGAGGACAAAGGAAATTATGCCCACAGATGGCGCTAGACTGGCATCACGCCGCGCGCCCATTCAAAACAAATGACGATCCTGCATCACGGTATTAAGATTTTTCCTGAAATCATGACCCCTCTCCATAGAAAACTAATTTTCAATACAAATCTAGAATTTTATAATACTTAGTACCTATAGATGAAGAGGGGTCAACATTTAAGACAAAAACCTTAATAGCGCGAAGCAGAATTTGCAGCAGTGTAGCGCCATCTGGTGCTATAAGTCTGGACGGATATAACCAAGTTTGTTACAGGAATAGCTGAACATTCAATGGTCATAGGAAACTTTAAAAAACTGAACTAAATTAAGCGTACGAAGTTGGACACCTTCTACTTACTCGTATTCTATAAAATCAAACTATGAAAATCTCCGTCATACGTCAAATCGAGCACAATCCTTAATTTCATTCGACTCAAACTTACATGAATCGTCAACCAGCCAGCTCCTGGTATTCAACCAGGACTTATCACACACTCGGCTCTCAGATAGTGAACTCATCAGATACAAACTTAATATCGAACATACAACTAAATGGTGAAACCCTAGAATTTGTAAAAGAAACTGTATTTTTAGGTATTAGATTAGACTCAAAATTGCAGTGGGGTTCCCACATAACAGCAGTAGGAAATAGGTTGAGCTCCGCTGCTTTTGCAGTCAGGAAGATAAGGCAGCTTACCAATATAGAGACGGCACGGTTAGTTTACTTCGCATACTTCAGTAGTATTGTTACTTATTGTCTTATTTTGTGGGGATCAGCCGCGGATATTGAAACAATTTTTATTTTGCAAAAAAGGGCTATCAGAGCAATTTATAATCTAGGGCCGCATGAGTCATTGAGAAAACTGTTTATGGAATAGATATTCTAACACTGCCGTCGCTATACGTATATGAAATAATAATGTTTGTTAGGAAGAATTTATACTATTTCCCAACAAACACAGATAAGCCAAAAATTACCAGAAATACAGGGAAGCTCAAAGTAACTTATTACAGACTAGCAAAAGCAAAGAAGTCGTTCTTAGGAAATTGTATAAAATTCTACAATAAAATTCCAAAACAGATTACCGAACTTACCGATCGTCAATTTAAATTAGTGGTGAAACAAAAACTCAAATCAAAAGTTTATTATAAGGTAAGTGATTACATCATGGATAGGGATGTTTGGCAGTGATCTGATAACATCCTTCACGAGTAATCTATCGCATCCAGAAAACACAAAATATATGTAGCTAACTGTAAAAATAATGTAATTTTATGTATAAAATATACTTACTGTTTTGCAAAACAGCTGGCATTCATAAGTGCATTGTAATTATTTTATGCCTAAATTGAAGAATAAACTACTTTGACTTTGACTTTGACATCTTCAAGCGTCTTCCACAGCTCATCAGAATTTCACAATGATTGATTAAGTCGGAACTTCGATTTATATAACTCGGTTACATTATGTTTTGACCTCATTTTTATCCGACGCGATCGTTACCAAATGCAAGCAGTGATGTCCACTTTTTTTGTCATATAATCATTTCGTGCACTATGATAGTATTGATCGAAGATAATTTTGAAACAGTCTCTTTAATTATGATTAAGCATACTAAACCTACATTCGATGCAGCATGGCATGCACAATACTTAAATTGTCAATAACAATAGTAACAAACTTTTCAGAACCAACTTACTGAACTTAATTATTTATGTATAAGCCTGTTTCTCCCAGTGCTGCAGTGTGCCGTGACAAATGCTGCTCCAGAAAATTGGTTCTGGAGTTGTTATAATAAAATTAACAACACTTCTGCCTCGAACAATTGTCCGTCCATCCGTTTGCAATAGGCTAGTTGACTGAGTTGACTCATGTTAAATTGTATTAAACTAATGTTTATTTCGACCCCACGTCTGCGGCGTCCCTTCATAGTATATGTCATTCGACATTTTTATAGTGGGATTGTATACAACGTAAGCCCAAGAGCAAGCTTTTTTCGTCTAAAACGTACAAAAAGGAAAATATGTTTTTGATAATATTTCCTGAAGACTCAATAACTCAATAACAACCATAACAACTAAGTAATTAGTTTTTGGATATTCAGCCATAATGTTCCTCCTTGGTCAGGAGGAGGTAGAGGAAAGAGGAAACAAACGCAAGAAATAAGTATACTCACTCAAGTAGGTATTTTGATTCAGGGAAAACTCAATATTTTGTATACAAACTTTCAACCCAAGCCTCATATCTGTAATAATAATAATAATAATAAGATGGACTCAGACTGAGCTGGTCGCCCTGGATACGAGGGTCCGTCAGCTGCTCACTACACACCGCATGAGGCACCCACGCTCGTCAGTTATGAGAATGTACATCCCGCGTAAGTGTGGAGGCCGTGGCTTTTTAAACGCCAAGGACCTCCATAACCGCGAGGTGTGCATTCTTAGGGAGTATTTCCTAAACAACGAGTGTGAGATTCATCGCGATGTAGTAGCAGTTGACAAAGGCCTTACCTCTCTCTCCTTAGCAAACGAGAACTGGCGCAGACCAAAGGTGCTTAGCACCGATGACCGCAGGGCTGTATGGAAGAGCAAGGAGCTACACGGGCGTTTCTACAAGGCCCTTTTACGGGGCCCGATGTGGATCTGCTCGCGTCGGTGAACTGGCTACGCTTCGGGGATCTCGTCGGGGAAACCGAAGGTTTTGTCTGTGCAATTGCGGACGAAGTAATGATGACGAACAATTACCGGAGATATATCCTGAAGGACGGTACGGTCGACATTTGTCGGGCATGCCGCCGTCCCGGTGAGTCACTTAGGCATATAATCTTCGGTTGTTCTCATCTTGCTAACGGCGAGTACTTGCACAGACATAACCAAGTAGCCAGGATCATACACCAGCAACTTGCTCTTCGATACGGTCTTGTGGGGTCTGAGGTGCCGTACTATAAGTATGCACCGATGCCAGTTCTCGAGAATGGTCGTGCCACGCTCTATTGGGATCGATCTATCATCACGGACAGGACTATTGTAGCCAATAAGCCTGATATCGTGTTGGTAGATCGATCCAAGCGCCAGGCAGTGCTCGTCGACATCACCATCCCACATGACGAGAACCTCGTGAAAGCCGAGAAGGACAAACTCAGCAAGTACCTTGACTTGGCTCACGAGGTGACCGCCATGTGGGATGTTGACTCGACGATCATTGTCCCGATAGTCGTTTCGGCGAACGGTCTTATAGCGAAGAGTCTCGACAAACATCTTAAGAGACTCTCGCTAGATGGCTGGATCAAGGGTCAGATACAGAAGGCGGTACTCCTGGACACGGCGCGCATTGTCAGGAGGTTCCTCTCTTTGCAGCCCTAACCACCGGTAGCCTGGGCCCTGCCCCGCTGCCGGCGGCACCCTAGGTTAGGTCTTTTATAATGTATTTATATTTTGTAATTACGTTAATGTATTTTACTTTTTATATAAATTTATTGTTAAAAACCTAGCTTAAGAAGAAAGATTAATAAAGGAGATAATAATAATAAAGGAGATAATAATAATGAAAAAGTAACTGAATAATAACCCTTCGGCCGCGTATGTAACCGGAGTTTTGTAACCAGTGACATAGAAATAAAAAATGATCCTCATAGGATACTGTTATCCAAGTGATAGGATTATTACCTTTTCTGATACCTGTATGATTGTTAGTAACTAGTATCCAGTAAGGAATAAATAATACTCTTGTGAAACCATATTATTTTTTAGTAATTGAAGACATGGTGTGGAATAAGTGACGAATTTCGTGGTGAGAAAAGAGTGAAAAGTACCAGGGCAACAGAAAAGTCTACGCTTAGTTCATTATATTTGAGTTGCAAAGTTATGCCCGTTTCACACAAGGGCAGAGCAGTGGGGCAGAACAGTAGGCAGCACAGTACTGCTACAACCTGAACGCACAAACTGAGACAGAATATTACAGTTCTGTCTCAGCTTGTGCGTTTGTAGAGTTTGAACGTAACGCCACGGACGCGAATTCGCGTCTTGCCTATGATTTATGAGCGGTTCTACAACAGTTTACTATTCCTTTCCCTACTATTCCTTATTCCTAAGTATTTTTGTAAATAAATAGCTCTTTTTCACTTGATACATATTTTGAAAAATAAATAAAAAGACTTTATAGCGAATAATAATTTATTCCAATGCTGATGAAATTGTCACCTGCACCAACAGTAAAACACTTTTATAAATATTTACTATATCAGCAGTATGGGATTGGTTAAAATCCATTACGGCAGTATCGGAATCAACCACATTGCTCCAGTCCTCAGCACCCACATGCTCCCTGCAAACCCGTGCATGAGAAGGTAGGTAAAAGTTAAACTTCGATAGTAGCATTGCCTTTTGAAGGTAAGGTATTGGGTGTAAGTCCATCGTGGAGCACGTTGGGAATATGCATTCATTGGTCTTGCATGCCGCTCATTTTAAAGGGCGACAACTGAAATTATTACCGCGATCGAATTAAAAAAATAACTCGACATCGTTATTAATTTTATTATTCAGTTAGATTACAATGCATGAAGAATGAATGACATTTCTCCGTCATAATCATGACATAAATAAACAACACACATACTTTTTATCAGATTGCTAGTAACCAGTGTGTCTTAGGCCGCTATTACACTATCACAGAAAAATGATTATTCCTTATTATCCAGAAATGTATTTGACATTAATTTCGGTACTTTACAATTGGTCCTCGTGCGAGTAAACTTTCAACGTATGTAATATAATACCATCGTAATGTAAATAATCTGGTCATTTCCGAAACCAAATCAGGTAATTTGAGTATCTGGTCATTCGCGTTTCTGGTACTTTGCGTCTAAACGCACCGTTCCGTAGTGAAATAAATCAAGAAAACTAGGAATTAGTAAATTGCCAACAGTTTATTAATATCTAAAATAATATGGTGATATTAATTCAATACAATGACCTACAGTTATTTCATTTTGATTTAATTCCGATATTGCGTCATTGATCTCTTCGTCAATTTCTTTGTATTCTCGGCACAGTTTTGATTTTCTCTTGTGGATATTAATCGTTGTTTCCTTTTTTAGTATATCCAGCAGATGAGCCACTGTCGGTCTTTTTCGTCCGATATATCGGTTCAGGCGACTATGACAGCCTTCGATGTTGTTTGTTGTTCGTATTTTAGCTGAAGAGCAACAGCAGTTTTTTTTAAAGTAAGTCTTTGCCATCCATTGATTCCGAAAATATTTGTTGAACTTAATTATACCATCAGCTGGAATATGCTTGCACTTTACAATCGATACAGGGTTTTTGGAGCAAAACAGTAAAATCTTCTTTTCGTCACCACATTCACAATATTCCGCTAACCAGAACTTTCTAAAATGTTCTGGTATTACGGCTTCTACGGACGATTTAAACCTCAACCTTGGTGCTCCTAAAACTTTATTTCGTTCGTTGTTCAAACCAGTCTAAACATTTTGAAAGTGGGGGATTTCTTGTACTATATCGAACCTGTTACAAACTCATTTGGCACTTCGCATCCTCTTTAGTAGTTACCAAAAACCATATCGATTCTCTGTCTTGTCATGTTTTCATGTCTTGTCAATGTCTATAAAATAAACGTTATTTTATTAATTTAACGATAATGTTTATTCATATCAGAACCTTCATCTTCGAGGCTATGAACCATGTTGTCATATTGTTTCTGTATGCTATCGAAATTATGACTACATTGTTTCTTCAACTTGTTAAACTCCTCCAAAATTATTTTTTTCGCAAAATCTTGTTTGCAGGTTTCTTTCTGCGTCTTCACCTTTAGTAGTTTTAGTACCTCATTTTAACGTTAAGAGTGATGCCGGTACAACCCTTGTTAATATTGTGACAAAGCCAAAAGGTTGAATCATTGGAATAAGTTTTTTTCCTATGGTACTTACGACCATCGCTCAACAGTGCTCTTAGTAGAGAGCTTAGGAGAGAGAATTTGAGTCATTTGGGATATTACACAACTAAAATTATTTTCTGTACTTCTATTCTATTTTTATATATAAAAAAAAATGGCGTCTGTCCATTGGAACAATTTTGCCAATGTCAAGGTTGTAAGAACGTTGTACGGTGACTTGAGCTTTTTGTAAAGTGATAGCTATTTACAAAAAACCACACGGACTATCGGGCCTTGACCCAGGAAGGGCTATGAACGCTTCAAGTTGAATTCTTCATTAGCTATTCACTCATACGTTAGATCACTGCACAATACGCTATCAATACTACACATTGAACAACAAAAATGAATAAATAATGAAGAGCGAAACTTAAACGCATGCGGCCATCTTAAGTCACGAACCGGACTGCCTTTTCTGTACTTAATAGAAGACAACAATCATGACATGAACCACTGTTTTTTATCCACTGACATTGACATTGCCACCTAGGTGTTATGAAAACGTCAGTTATATAAAAAATGTTGAGTGCCATAATATCAAAAGAGGTTGATAATACCATACCTATCCATCCTTCAAGCAGTTACCTACGAGGAATATAAAGTACTTTCTCGTAATCGTTAGGAAGTTTTCTTAGGTTATAACTCGGTTACGTGAAAGGAAAAAATATGTCACTTGGATACCAGTATCCTATGAGGATCATTTTTTATTTTTATGTAACTGGTTAGTGGTTACATACGCGGCCGAAGGGAATAATAATAATAAGGGATTTATCACGTCATGCTCCCCAGCAGAACCACCTTGGCTTTGATGAATTTAAACATATAGGAAAATATTTCTGTATAAAATCTATATAATTCTAGTACCAATAAAAAAAAACTATGTCTATAGTTTCGCCGTAAAGTTGATTGCAAGGTGGTTCTGCTGGGGAGCATCGCCCCAGCAGAACCACCATGTTATTTCGATAACATACGTATGGTATCAAAAAAATCTATGGAAATTCTATATTAACCTAGCACCATCAATTTCTAATTATATGTTTACAAATGAAGCGAAAATTGAAAAATTTAATGATTCAGACAGGATTCGAACCTGCGTTTCCAACGGCTTTCCGGGCAAACACGGGCGTCCTCCAATTGGACCACCGAATCAGATGTCAGAGGCATTGAATTTTTCAACCAGTTGCTTCGACATGCCTTAGGGTGGCATCTACTCGTATGCCTGCCAAATTGAAACAGGAGTTCTTTTTACAATGGTACTAACCTACTTAAGTTACGTCCGTACTTAATCTTTATGTTACTACTTCACAAACAAAATAGATTTAATAAATTGAAATCAACTATGATTTGGGAATCGTAAATGCACCAATTTAACCAAGTCTTACGATATCAGCTTTCTTTCAACTTGATTCAAAATGTACCTTCCAAATCTTCCCTTTCACTTAGCACAACTAAGAGGGAAAATCCGCGTACAAAATTCTCCGTGCAAACACCGCTAACCCCAGACTTCATTAAAAGTTGCTTCGCCGAAGTCGTTCAACTCAAACGTTACGTTAATCTGACTGTAGGAATTTTATGATTGTTCTTTATGAACTTGCGGTTTCATAATTGTTTTAGGCTTTAAGGTCTGCTTGATATCGCTTAAATTAGTCAGCTCATTGATAAAATTATTGCAGAACTTGAAGTTTCCTTTTTCTTTTAGAAGGAAATAAAGCAAAAAATCAAGATGGACTATTCTTTAAATTAATTTCTAATGTATATGAACCAATGTAAAATGCCGATGACACTTGTTGAGAAATCAGTCAAAGAACATTATCGCGTCTGTTAGTAACCGCTTTCAAGAAACATCTAACAGACACCAACAACAGAATTACAATTCTAAAGAGCGAACCGGACATCAGTTGTCAATATAGAGACTATCCATTGTACCAAGGTCCTTGCGGACATCAAATTGTCTTTTTGCTACTAAACCTTAGCTTTCTGCTAACCATCTCTTAAGTTTTTTTAATAAGATGCTCTAAAATTTCAGCTAAGGTATTAGAAAGGGCAGTAGGTCGGTAACCAAATAAAGCAACCTTTCCTATAATATGGTTGAGGGAGGCGATGGCTGAGATATGCGTCATGCTCGTGAACGGGTGCCGTTTGTGGGGTCCGGTCTGTTCATACTAGCAAGGGCCAAATTAGTTGTGTAGTAACTGCTTTCCGGTGTTTAATGAACTGACGTGAGAGGCTTCATCCTGTACTCGACTGAAGTTATTTTTTACTTAGAGACTGTATACATCTATAATAAACTTAGTGTACTGTACAATGACGCTCAGAGGGATACATCGCTGAGGAATGAAATTTAACTATTGTCATATATTTATTATTTATATTTTTTTATTTCGTAAATTTTGCCGCCTAGAGACCATATACATCTCTAAGAAATTTAGTTTAATTATTTATTTATTTATGTTTTCTTTTGTATAGTTCGTTTCTTATTCAGTCCTTAACTTTTCTAAGGATTTAAATTAATTTATTTTGTTTTGCATGTTGTGACGCCTAGAGACCTTGTACATCTCTATGAAATTTAAATTAAGTACTTAATTATTTTGTTGCATCAGTTATTGATTTTGACTCCTTGAGACCTTATACATCTCAACGGAATTGAATTATTTCATTAATTAATTATACCAATCTATATTGCGTGTCGTGACGCCTAGAGACCTTCTACATCTCTGAACAAATCACTTTATTTTATATAATTTTTAGTGTAAACATTGATTTGGAGAAACTTGTACATCTCCTCTAACATATATGTATCAATTACCTAGTTTTAATATAATTGTATTAGTTTTTAAGTATAATTTACGAAAAAATGACTTACTGTTGAGTTTCTTTCGGCTTTCTTCTCAACAGTGGTCTCCTCTTGCGAAATGCCGGTAGACTCACAATCTGACTTGTAAAAGTGCCCTTGTGGCCTACTTACTGAATAAATTATTTCATTTCATTTCATTAATAGGCTTCACAGACTGGATTACTTGGGTGTTAAAATCTTCAATCTTTAAAAAAATGTTATGGAGGAGGAAAAATGTTTGGAATCAGAACAAGCGTGTAAAGTGGAAGACGAAGACCGAGAAGAAAGAGAAGCCACACCAAAGCCCGCGTTCTTCGGGAACAAAATGACTATCTAAAAATAATTTTTAACAAAACAAAGAACCGACTTGAGTAAAACTAAAAAGCCAAAAATATCCCGTTCAAGTACAGATTACATTTGACTCACCCTTCGAAGTCGGTACTCCCCTACTTGACCTAATAACGCAAGTGCTAATATTATTACACCTATCAACGTTAGCTCTAATTTTCATTAGCCCTAATGTCATTTCACCTAATTTTTATACCCTAATTAGTTGTTAGACCTAATAATCCAATACTCTAATAATGATTTGTACTAATTGTCAACAATACTAATATGAAATAACCTAATAATTACCACACTTAATGATTATTAGACCTAATCATTACTGACACTAAATTTCAAGAGTACTAAAGATTACTTAACCTATTTTTTACGTTAAAACAGAAAATAACGGATTTGGACAAATATCGAATTGGCTGAACCCCGAAAACTGTAGGTTAGGTTAGGTTTGTATTGTGACCACATATAGCGGAGCGAGCGAAGCGAGCGGAGCGTCAAAAGATTCCCATGTACATCCAGAGTCTATGGCAATCCCGACTCCACGTGGTCTTGTCTGCCCTACCCCTAGAGTGTTATTCTAAAACCGGAGGCGCGGAAGGAGAGCAGCCCTCGCCTTAGGTTTATTGATATATAGGTTTAATAAAATGTAGGTATTAGCATAATTAGGTATTATAATATTAGTAGTCTAAAAAAATCGGCTAAGTGCAAATTAGGGCTAGTGAAAATTCGGCATGAAGTAATTAGGCATTATGAAAATTCTGAATCCTGAAATTAGGGCTATTCATTAATTAGGATGAATGAAAATTCGGGTTTGTGATTTTAGGGTTACCAAAATTAGGGCCAATGAAATTAGGATGAAAGTTTTTCGGGCTAACGGAGGGGAACCTTCGAAGTCGATCCCAATCCAATCAGTTCTTATATTTATAGTTATATTATAGTTTACGTGAGGTTTGGCACCGACTTCGAAGGGTGAGTCAAATGTAATCTGTACTTGAACGGGATATTTTTGGCTTTTTAGTTTTACTGAAGTCGGTTCTTTTTTTTGTTAAAACATATTTTTTTTTTTTGCTTTTTAGTGATTCATATAATAGTTCTAGTGGCCATCTGTGGTGTTCATCATCAGTTTCCTTACACCAAATCCTATTTACTGAATGTAAATTCTTGACTTTATCAATAAATTACCGAAAGCGCCGTACATGTCCCTATAACATTTGAAGAGTTCCCTCGATTTCTCCAAGATTCCATCATCAGATCCCGACTTAGTGCCAACGGGACCAACTCGGAGTTATACCCTTTCGATTAAAAAAAAAAAAATTTAAAATCGTTTCACGGTTCTCGGAGTTATCGAGTAACATACATACGAAAAAGAATAAAAAATAAAAATTAGTTTGAATTGAGAACCTCCTCCTTTTTTGAAGTCGGTTAAAAACCGGCCAAGAGCATGTCGGGCCACGCTCAGTGTAGGGTTCCGTAATTCCTCATCCTTCACAATAGACTTAAGTTACGACAAAGATTTCAATCTCTATAAAAAGGTCGTAAACGCCAAAGTTACTGTCATTACTTAATACCTTCTGGAAGTCAACTTACGTTCTTTTAAGTAAATTATGAAAGTTTGCGCTCGACCGATTTTGTTCAATATAGTTTTCGTTGAAAGTACTTATAAGGCCGCATGTTCATGAATTTTTCCATAATTTTTTGACCCGTGGTTGAAAAGTTAGAGGGGGGGACGCTATTTTTTTAAATTTCGGAGCGAATATTTACAAAACTGCTGACTTTATCAAAAAATAATGTTTGGAGACCCCCATTATTTTCAAAAGATCTATTCAACGACACCCCACATACAAGTTGAAACGAAAAAAAAAAATCCCCCCCACTTTAGGTGTTCGAGAGGTACCCGAAAAAAAATTTTTTTTTTGTTTTTATTTTACCGTTTTGTCGTCGTGATACATACAGTGCGACCAAAAAGAGTAGAAATTAACAAGTGGCAATACTGTTGTGTCGTCGCCGTTTTCTTATATTAATTAGAAAGGGAGGACACTACAGTATTGCCACTTTTTAATTTCTACTCTTTTTGGTCGGACTGTATCGATACTCATACCAAATTTCAGCTTTCTAGTACTACTAATGATCACGGAGCTAAGCCGCGGATGGACAGACAGACGGACAGACGGACACGGCGAAACTATAGGGGTTCCTAGTTGACTACGGAACCCTAAAAATTGGGCAAGTGCGAGTCCGACTCGCGCATGAAGGGTTCCGTACCATAATCTATAACAAGTTTGTTGGATGGGAACCCCCCCTTAAATATTTATTTTATTTTTAGTATTTGTTGTTATAGCGGCAAAAGAAATACATCATCTGTGAAAATTTCAACTTTCTAGCTATCAGCGTTCTTGAGATACAGCCTGGTGACAGACGGACGGACAGCGAAGTCTCAGTAATAGGGTCCCGTTTTTACCCTTTGGGTACGGAACCCTAAAAATCAGCCGGCCCTTGGTTCATTTTTGTCACAACAGTAGTGACCTCAAGACTTTCTAGAATGCCTTAATCCACTCGGGTCCATGGTAGAAATATACTAAGGGAAATGGCAAGTAGGCGTTCCCGTGTTTCCAAAGATAGGTGCCCTGCTGACCTATTAGTCGTTAGTCGAATCGAAGACTACGTTTGACGTGAGAAGTGGTAATAATACTAATAATTATTGTGCAGTATGCTGCTCTATCGTGCAGTAGAGTAGCAAGCTGCCGAAATTCAACCAAGACAAATACTATGCCTGAAGCAGGCATTTCGGATCATCGGTAAGTATTATTTAAATAATAATTCAATTATTCCTTGTTTTCAATTTGGTTGAATTGTTATTTAAGTTATCACGATAGTAGAATACAACTTTTTTTCTTAAGAAATACAGTTCATTATAGTTTGTAATCTACATTAAAGAGTAATCTAGAAAAATCGCTATTCAAGATGTCAAAGTGAACGCTACTCAAGCAGGGATGCGGCTATGCTAATATCGATAATTATTGTCGATACCAATTTCGAATTTGATAACTGAAATTAAACTAGGTCGATGCAGAGTCAGCCACCGGCTAAGCTTGCACCATAGATCGGAGCGGAGTTTTTTTTTTTTTTTTCGAAATTTTCTCTTCGCCTAGCGAAATTTAATTTTTGCATTTTAAAACAAAAATTTCTAAAATTGGTTGAGAACTCGCTGAGATCTGCGCATTGTCACAAAGTCCATTCGAGTCGATCCATGGGAGCTTCGCTCGCTCCGCTCTAATATTTGAATTACACTCGGTGTACGTATGTCTATCTGTCTGTTTATCTATCATCAAATATTACGAGTTGAAAGTTTGCTGATAATGCAATGTTATGGTATCATCGAACTGGTCTGTTGAAAGTAACGCCAGGTGGTTACAGGATCTTCACAGATTGGGCTCAACGAGCAGTTAAAGATTTTGTAAAAAGTTTGTTTGCAGCTAGTTTGGCAAGAGTGTTTTTTAAAAAAGCTTATTAGGAATGTTATCTTTTCCTTCCTAAATAATATGTAACGTTATGACGGAAAATATGTCACAGAGTAAAGTTACTATAGAGATAAAATGTGTTGGAATGTAGTCGCAAATATAAGTTATAAATGGAATTTCATATTGTTTTGTCGAGAACAAAACCATCGATAATTCATACTTAATTTCACCATCACTATTTAACTTAAAATATCATTGACCACAGTGTCATCTGTTGTCCACTAGCAGAATTATGGCAACTTCATGTTAGCTTTGGGTGACATTCGATCATTTTTATTTAAAATAAACATATGTTACAAATTTCGAATTGTAAATTACATCGCAAATAAAGCAAGGTAAAGTTGGTTTTAGTCTAGAATTGGCGTAACTTAAGTGACATTTGGTTGTTGATAATGCTATAAATTTAAACCAATGAAAAATTATTTGTAATAGTATTATTACGTGTAACGATTTGGCGTTGTTTATATGAGTTTAGTGACGGTGGTTTGGTACTATTTAACCTGCATGCCAATTCCATAGATTTTTTCTTCCATGGAAGGGTCATTGGATTGCAGAACCGAATTAGGCGTGAAAACACCGTGAATACATTTTACCATTCCAGACCAAAGTGGAAAGCGTGGACGCCGGAAGGCTCTCGCAAAACTTTTACCATCCCGTTTTCTTTTTGTTTATGAGGAATTGACGGGTAGAAGTGACAGCTGCTACTTTTAAATAATGAAGTGTGTATGTAAACTCTATATTGTACATTTAATAAAACAATCCGTGACTTAAGATGGCCGCATGCGTTTAGGTTTTGTTGTTCGTTATTTATTCATTTTTGTCGTTCAATGTGTAGTATTGATAGCGTATTGTGCAGTGATCAAACGAATGTGTGAATAGCTAATGAAGAATTCAACTTGAAGCGTACATAGCCCTTCCTGGGTCAAGGCCCGATAGTCCGTGTGGTTTTTTGTAAATCGCTATCACTTTACAAAAAGCACGATTTTATCAACTCACCGTACAACGTGGTATCAATCCTCTATCTAGTCGCCGAGTGCGATTGGCAACGAGACATTGGCAGTAATGGTCGCTTAACTGTGACCGGTTGCCATTTAAAAAAAAAAATAGAAATAATAAAACAATATAACAAAGACATAAAGTGACATTTTGTTGTAGATAATGTTGTCAAGGATGACCGGACAAAATCGTCCAAGAACCAATACAGACGTGACATATATCATTAGAAAGGTGTTTTAATATACTACAATAGTTACTATGGGAGCTCATTTCAAATCACTGTGTAAAAAGTAATGGCGGTATAAAAAACTTATTTTCAGACGATTTTAAGCAATAATAATTAATTATTTCGTATTCCATGGCGTTAAAGTGCTAGTTAAAACGTATTTGTGAGTAGTTCTGGGTGCAGTGCAGGGTGAGGGTCACTCTCTACCAGAATGTAAAATAAAAAAAAGTTATGATAAATATTGTTTTATTTTACACATTGTTGTCTATAATCACATAAAAAGATTGCCCGCAGGTGCCCTGAAAGGCTGATGATGGCCAAGACCTAAATACCACACTGCCGATGTTATGTGTGCACAAGTGCCAACTGTGCGTCGCCCAGATAAACATCTGCAATAATATTTACATATTTGTTCTATGGCTTCTTCTCGATCCCTGTCGACTAAAATATGACTGTAATAAGTTCTTGCCCTTACATGTCTCGACTGGATGCGCACTCTTAGTAGCCATACATTATTATGTGGTTTTATATTCGTCGAAATCCTCGAGTATGTTATTATATTCGTCGAAATCCTCGTACAATCCATCATTTATGTGTTCTGCGCAGTATGACTTTGCAAGCTTTAATTGGTATGCTAATGAAAGCATTTTAACGTCATCCTCTGTGAGGAGAGGGAATCCGTCTAATTGAGGATTATTCGCGTCTAATCTAATAAAAGTCACTCTGTGCCTATTTAATTGATTGTCGTGCACGTACTCGTATAGAGTATTTTGGCATCTGAATTCTTTGATTTATAGTATTTAAAATTGCCCTGTTTTAACCGTGGTACCACGGCCTTAATACCACGGGGGACCCGTTTTGTACCGGGTAATTTTTTTCCCCGTAGACCCACTGCACCAAAATGGGACTACGGGTAACACTGTATCAGAATGGTGGCGATTCTCAATATTTTGGCCAGTGTTTGCATTATTGTCTATTTACAATATTTTACTCTCAAAAGCTGCTATCTCAGGTCCTGCAACTAAGCCATTTACGAAGAGTATCCGGTTTCCTAAGTATGTACAGTGCTGTTGCAGTTACCTGAAATAAAATAATTTTCTTTAAGTTTTTACAACAGTTACTGAAAACATTTTAATTAGTAAAGTAAATTATACTGGTGAGCGTATCTTGTTCTAGTGACATGGGCTGCGGTGAGCATTGCTTCCGCTCTCCCGGCGGGAGAAGTAATGTTGGCTTGTATTAATGCCTCTATCCAACCACTTCCTCGGAGCCATTGGCCAACAGTTTTCAATCCTGCCATTTATATATGCAGGCCTCCCATAAATGCCAACATTTTGTCCTCTCCAACTGTTTCGGGCAATATATATTGAATTTGTTTAAGAAGAGCATACAAAGGCTGGTCCGCTACAAGTACCGGTATTTGGCCCGGATCTAGAAACTTTTACCATTTTCATCGAATGCAGCATCATTGCTGCATTGTGAGATCGCTCTTTAAAAATTGGAAGAAGCGCTACATCTGTGCTATGGCGCTCGTTAGGGTCTCTGTCAACTGTAGCAAGATATGCAGCTCATGGCTTAAAAGTATCAGACATTGTCTGTTGTAGCCATTCCTGCTCTTTAGTAAGTGGCAAGGAAGTGTCTGATACTTCGTGAGTATAAACCTCAGTCTTCGTGCAAGTGTATTTCTTTAGGTCCAGAAAATAAGGTGGAACTACAGAGTATTCTAGAGGAAGCTCTATAATTTTGCTTTTACTTGAAACGTCATCTTCTGGCATATGTGGTGTAATCAACCTTGGAAACCCTATAAATGCAGTAATAATATAAATTAGTTAAATAAAAATAACAATCTATATACATAATTATCTAATTAAATTTCAATTAAGGTACAGTCTAAGAAAGTCAATTAGGGGACAGGCTAGGAACCAGCTAAACATGCAGGCTGATCGAGTGGCCCAGAAAAGGCGAGCTCCACCGGTTGGCGAGGATGCTCAGAATGGTGTTGCGAGAATACAAAATAAGTACTAATATTGATATTAATTAAAAAAACAACATACCACTTTCATTAGGCATTTTGTGCTGCATTAGTGATATTGCAGTTCCATGAAATGAAGTGTCTGCAGATGTGGACGATGGATTGTGATCCACGTTGTCAACAGCAGCTGGGGTGAAAAGACCCTTTTGAAGCTTCAAAGGTAATGCATAACTTCTTGCTCTTTCTGGTGTACGCTGCATACTTTATTAGCTTCCTCGGTAATTATCGACTGAAGTCGGGGGTACGATATACTTACTCCAAGCTGATGAGTACATACAATCAGTTTTTTTTGCGAGTCGCAGCATACAATTTTGCTGCTAAATAAACGGACCAAATGTCTCTTGAGTTTTATTATGTCTTCTCTTTAGACCTCTTTTGCGGCTTTGAATTGCATGATATACAATAAGATCAGCAATATTGCGACATGGAATATCATAATCACCTGTTGAATTTGGGCCGAATATGAGCATTTTTATCAAAGCCATGAGCGATGAAGGTGCTTTAGAGTAGTCGTCAAATAATAATATGTAGCTTCGAATAGTTTTAACGACTTCAGACAAAGATGCTCCTTCGGATTCAAAATCTCGTTCTGAATAATTTGATTTTGTCTTAAACGTGACTAAATTTGGTAAACCTGCTCTGGCTATAGCAATTAGATCTGGACACTCTTCTAGCAGTTTTTTCTTCAGCTTGTAGGAGTGGACTACATGCTCCACTCCTAGTTCTTTCATAGTCTGTGATTGCTTTAATGCAAGCTCAACTACATTAAAAACTGGAATTTCATCTTCGTTTTTTCTCAAGTCCTTTATATAAGTAATGATTTCAGAACATGTGATAGCCTGGACTTGACATTTTAATTTGGTTTGATATTGGATTGTATTATTACTAGGTTTTAGTCTGCTTTTATAATTTACTAAACATTTATTGTGATATTTTGCTTCTAGAGAAATCAGATCGTAGGTTTCAGATACTTTTGCCAAGAGTTCGTAATCTTTTAGTTCTCTGGCACAAGCAATACTATTATCAGCGCAAGTTTTTAGCATTACTAAGCATAATAAGTTCCTTTTGGTACTCTGTAGCCCACAAAATGTCCACAAAGGTACTGAGCTGCGAGTCATGGAGTTAGTGATATTAGATTTTTCCTCCGATTAGATTTTCCTTCAGACGTGCTCGATCTAATTTAGTGTTATTTAGTTTTAAATAACATGTTTTTATGCCAACACGCCGCATGATTAATAAGCACTGGCTTTAACTCATTAATGCTTGCGATCAAGCTTGCTTTCAGAGTTACAGGCGATGAATGGAGCTTGTGAAATTCAAGCAAGTTTTTAGCAATTAATTCATATCCGGCACCTTGGCTACATGTTGCGGTAAGATTTTCTGTTGTTTCAGTTTGACACAAAATACACAATTTCCAATCAACATCTTCTGGGTCAGACATCATTAATCTCATTCATCGAAATTAAGCGCTTTTGAAAACCAAAACAATAGTAATAAACAGACAACAAAAACATGCATGCATTAGTATTAAAGACCGTTTTTTTTACTGACGTTTACCGGTCAAAGGTGACAAGCACTCATTTACTTATAATTCCAAACCCATACTACAATCGGAAAAGTTTTAAAGTAGGTTATAAGTACCGTAAAATGGGGTTACTTTAAGACCTGTCGTCATGTAGGGATCCGAGTGTTGGGCAGTAAAAGGGACGGATGAAATGAGATTACATGTGGCAGAGATGGAAATGTTACGATAGATGTGTGGTGTGACAAGAATGGACAGAATAAGAAATAAATATGTAAAAAGAAGTTTGAAAGTAGCACCAATTAGGGAGAAGCTGCAAGCTAACCGACTATCATGGTATGGGCACGTGATGCGAAGAGAGGAAAGCCACGTAAGCATAAAAGTGTTAAGCATGAATGTGGACGTATATAGAAGAAGAGGAAGGCCAAAGAAAAGCTGGATGGATTGTGTGAAAGATGATATGAATAAGAAGGAAGAAAACGACGAGATGACGAATAATAGGCAAGAATGGAGGAAGAAAACATGCTGCGCCGACCCCAGATAAATGGGATAAGGGCAAGCGAATGCTGATGATAATGTCTCAAATTAATCGTAATCGTATATATTAATTGTATGTATTTATGTATTTATTTTTTTATTATATTTATGTATTTATTTGTTTTTTATGTATATATTATTATTATTGTCCGATTTTTGCACCGCCTAATAATAAAATATGACTTTTTCAAGTTCTCCACTACCCAAAGGTTGTCTGGAAGAGATCGCTCTTTAGCGATAAGACCGCCTGTTGTTTACCTCTAATTGTAATGTCTTAAATTGTATTTCTCCTGTATATTTTATGAGGTGTGCAATAAAGAGTACTTGTATCTTGTATCTTGTATATTTGAAATCTGCATGAATTGGACTTTTTAAGTATATTTTTATAAATACGATGTAGTACATATTTGTAAAAGTATTGTCTGCTGAAACAAAAAATATTAGCTGATGTTGTGAGGTTTTTGATATAACTTGGAAAATTTACATGAAAGGGTGTGTTATTTGTACTAAAAATGAAAGCCACATCTTTAATTTATCAGGAAATGATACCAAACTTGAGGTGGTAGGTAAATAAAAGCCGATATGATGGTGTAAATTTGAAGGGGGTAGTGGATGGCTACCGGGCTAGATTAGCTTAGCTTTACGTATATTACATCTGTGCCAAGTGAATTCATCTGATACCAAAATTTGCACCTTCCATACATTGGGTGACACTACTTCCCGCACTATACGAGAACATTGAACAACATAGTGTAAGTACAAATTAATTTTACATGTTAATTCAAACTCTTCGATTGGATGGTTGATATTTGTGCCATCTAATATGATCTAATAGACTTAATATAACTGATACTGAATAAAAAAAATGCAGGTCGTTAATAGTCTAAAGAAATATGGTTTTCAACTTTTCATGACCTTAATTATTTTAACATTAAAAATGTTTGTTTTCCTGATCGAGTAGGTATAGTGCCCCGATTGATGAAATTGTGAAATTTGCCCGTAGTTTCGCAAATATGAGAGGTACGTATCTAGTTACCATACATATAGCCCGTCTAGGCTATATGTCAAAATGCGCATCTGCCGGAGGGCTTAAAAGTGCAATTTGAATTCCTAAAATCGGTCGGGAACTTTTGAGATTTTCAGAAATTCGTTCAGGTTCGAGAATTTCCCAATAACTTTTTTTTAACTCGCTAATCATGAAACGTAAATAATAAAACTCGGGATTGAATTAGATTACAGTTTTAGTCATCTTAGGAGGCGGGCGGACCAAAAATGTAGACGGTAGCGTAAGGACGCCCGAGGTGAGAAAACAAATTTGTCAAATATCATGTGCTTTATTTCTAATTTTCATTCTCAATGCCTTTGATAGTTGCGCGTAGTGTGAGATCTGTAGATTGTTTTAAGCGGACAGGTAAAAAAATGAATTTAGCTTGGAGTTCTTGAAATAAAAAGTTGTAGATACTGATAACCTACTGATTGTTACTATATTTTTATTCAATTTTTAGAGTCCAACCGGGGCTGGGTTCGCTGCGGGTCACGTTGTATCCGCAGCGGCATCCGGTTTAATTTCCGACCGGCACTTAACGTGATTTCGTGCTCTAATGGCCATAGAAACGAGGAAACCCCAAAAGAACGTTACCGAAGAAACCGATGTGTTTAATTGCGTAACTACTGCCTCCACAGTTTAATGCTCATTTGCTCAGCGTTCACGTTCACTGTACACAAAGTTGCGTTGTACGAGTAACTACTTTGATTAATTAAACTTGAGTGTTTTGATTGAAGCCTGTATAAATATTGACATAAATTGTACTATGACTATGCAACTCATTCAATGAACTATATTAATTACCAAAGCAATAAACTTGTTATTTTACGTTATAGTTATGTCGTTCATAATTGTTGAGCGTGACTAGTTTTATTAGCCTGTTAGTGCCCCACCATATTAGCCGCTACCTCCGGCTAGACGGCTGAATGTATACAAATACAAAATACAAAATACAAATCGTTTATTTGTTCAACATAGGTGCATATGTACATAATACAGGTGTGACAATTTTATTTCAGTTCCACTATGCTGAGCCGTTAGGCATACAAATATTATGAGTAATTAATAGAGTACAGGGAAGTTGTGCTCCATTAATTATTGTCTAACAAAAAATCACTTATTTTATAGTACGCTTTTTCTGCCAAGAAATTAAATAACTTATTTTTGTATTCTGCTATATTTTCTACATTTACAATATCTGTTGGGATTTTATTATAAAGTTTAGGGACCATTCCGAGTATACTTTTCTGAAAAAGAGCGGTTTTCGAGGACATTCCATTAATTTTATTCCTAAGTCGGGCACTCCTAAAACTATTAAATAAATGCAGATTAGATCTTGCGAAAATTGCAACTTCAAATATATACAAGCACGGGAGTGTCAATATTTTTAATTTCTGAAAATATGGTTTACAAGAGTCAAGTTGATTTAAGCCACATAAAGATCGAATACATCTCTTCTGTGCTTTGAAAGCTATTTCTCTGTCAACTGAATTCGCCCAGAAAATGATGCCGTACCTAAGAGTCGATGTTACATACGCTTGGT
This sequence comes from Apotomis capreana, assembly GCA_947623375.1. NCBI lineage: Eukaryota > Metazoa > Arthropoda > Insecta > Lepidoptera > Tortricidae > Apotomis > Apotomis capreana. The sequence continues at coordinate 30,004,071 of OX392498.1, forward strand.
AGGCTGTTAAAACTACTGATTCATTGACAATTTTCCTTAAATTATACAGTGCATATGAGAATTGATTAAGTTTTTTACATATAGCGTCAATTTGGTTTCTCCATGTCAACTTATTATCTACACTTAATCCTAAAAATTTAGTCACATCAGTTTCGTCAATTTTTTGACCCTTGTAGGATATGTTTAGAGTATGTGTGTTATTTGATCTTTGCTTAAATGTCATGATTTTAGTCTTATCTATATTGATTTTTAAATTATTATTTTCAAGCCAATTAATTACAATTTCTAATGTCTTGTTTATGTTATCCTCGTATGATTCTAAATGTTTGGAAGCAAAAAGTATTGTACTATCATCTGCAAAGAGAACAGTAGGGTGATCAATAGCTTTCGGTAAGTCATTTATATAGATGATAAACAATAAAGGACCTAAAACACTTCCTTGGGGTACGCCACACTGAATTTGTCTTATTTCCGATGAGTAGGTGACTTCAGTTTTAGTTTTAACACATATTCTATTTATTTATGTATCTAAATCGTCCCGGTATCTCCGCCTCTGCCTGCCTCTTTGCGGCTGCAGCTAACGCCTCAAGACTTACGCTAGTGTAGCTTTTGCTCACGTGCCTAAGTCTTGTCTCAATCATAATAAGTTCTTGCGCAGGATGACAGATACCCCGTGGTATGTGACCAACCTGAGCCTTCACCAAGACATGGAACTTTTCACCATGTTAGGTGTAGGCGACAACCGCGTCCGTCGATAGTCGTCTACACCGGCAACTCTGAAACTCAGGGATGAGTTACACGGAGCGAACAGACTGTATGAATAGGCTGAGATGATACGGACGAGTAACGAAAGGAAAAACGAAGTAAATCAAACGAAATATATTTAAACACAAATTAACACAAATTAACAAACAAATAAAATAAACGGATCGGAGTAACACTAACAAATTAACACTTAACTAATTATAGTCTCTGTCTATTTTAAAACTAAAGTCGCGGACCGATGGTACAGTCGCCATCAGATATATCGCAGCATATAAGGCGTTCAATTTCAAACTATTATAGACCCTGCACAGGGACCTCCATTTAGAGCCAGTCCAAACACATTTTAAAAAATGCGCAGAGCGATTCTACGAAAAGGCCGCCCTCAGTAAGAATCCTCTCATCACTAAAGCCATTAATTACACTCCAATCCCAGATGTGCCTACTAAAGACCGTCGACCACGACACGTACTAACGGACAGACCGAACAAATTCACCCAGCACTATGCTGATTTCCCCCCCTCCTTCATGAGGAAAACACGGACACTGATTCGGACAGCTCGGCCGCCGGTCCCGACGCTGGCCCACATTCGCCACATCCGCGTGTCTCAGACACAAATACACATACACCCACACCTACACCAACTAGCGTAGGTACCACACACTCACTAACACAAAGACACTCCACACAGCCACGGAGGGCTTCCATCAGGAAGCACACCAGGTGGAAGCCCCCGTTGCAACAAAAACCCGGTGCCCCCGTGTATCATACTCGGAGGGCACACTTATCACTCGAGAGCCCCCCTTTGGGAGGCGAAAGCCAGAGTAACAGATGACTCGGAGGAGGTCATCGCAGCCATGGCTGCAGCCCGCCAACAGCAGGTTATTGCCCGCCACCATCTACAACCCCAAACCAGAGGTAATGGATCTGGTCAGTAGTCTTAAGTTTTTTAATTAGGTTAAGTTTCGGCGGCTCGTTCTAAAGGACGGGCCGTCAGCCCCAGCAGTGCAAAGGGCCCCTTCGGGCCCGCAAGCAAATAGAGTATAAAAAATAAAAAAAAACTATTATAGACATCACACTCACTACGGAACGGGTATCGGAGATAATCTCCGACTGGCACGTGTCGAAGGACTTGTCGTGCTCCGACCATAGATGGGAAAGATACAAACTAAACGTGGACTCTAAAAAACAGGAATTATGGCGCAACCCCCGACAGACAGACCGCGCCAGATTCAGTCAATTGATGTCCGCTAATCTAGCTCCACAAGCGACATTCAAAGAGTATGAAGGACCTCTTGACATAGAGAGACACGTTAATGAACTGACGCAAACTTTAATCAACTCATTTACAAGAACCTGTCCAGAAATTACGCCCCCGACAAAGGTCTCTAACCGCAATAGCTGGTGGGGGCCGGACCTCGAGAAAATGAGGCGCAAACTACGCAAGCTGTTTAACAGAGCAAGTAACACAAGGAAGGTCTCGGATTGGAATGCCTACAAGCAAACCCAATCTCTGTACAAAAAGCGAATTCGTGAAAGGAAACGCGAGTGCTGGAGAATCTTCTGCACTAACATAGAATCAAACGTCACCTAGGCTCCCTGAAAAAACCAGATAACACTTATACTAACACTGATAGTGAAATGTCCGAGTTGTTACTTGATACACACTTCCCAGGCTGCTCCATTACGGAGAACTGTGCATGGGACCAGGCAGGTCAACAGGAATTTGATCAACCACCTGTTGAAGCCGCACACACTGCCCAAAGAATTGTAACACTGGAAAGGGTGTTATGGGCAATAAACAGCTTCTCTGCGTTCAAAGCGGCAGGATTAGATGGTATATTTCCGGGACTCATGCAGTGGTGCAAAAACACCATCGCGCCACACTTAGTCCAAATATACCAGGCCTGCCTAAGACACCGATATATTCCCAAGAAATGGAAAGAAGTTAAGGTGGTATTTATACCCAAACCAAGTAAGAGTGATTATACGCAGCCAAAGTCATACAGGCCTATAAGCCTCACATCGTTCCTATTAAAAACTCTGGAACGCCTCTGTGATCGTGACCTCAGAGATGGGACCTTAGCGCTATATCCTCTTCACCCCCAACAACACGCCTACAGTTCAGGCAAATCAACCGAATCAGCACTACACAGCGTTGTTTCACCCATAGAACACGCATTATCAACACAATCCTCAGCGCTTGTGGCCTTCATCGACATCGAAGGAGCCTTTGACAAGACGCAATTCAACAGCATTAGCCAAGCCCTGCTCAGACATGGAGCCGATCAGACCGTAGCAGGTTGGATTGATAACATGCTGAGACAAAGGGCTGTACAGGTAACAGTGAACGGCACAACTCGAGCTATCGTGTCAAGAGGCTGCCCACAGGGTGGAGTTATATCACCACTCCTGTGGAGCCTCGTAGTGGACGGATTAATCCGGAAGCTCAACGAGGCGGGCTTCTATACTGTAGGCAATGCAGACGATGTAGCAATCCTCGTAAGAGGAAAGTTTGAGGCAACCCTCTGTGACCTTATGCAAGAGGCACTCAAAATCGTCGAACTATGGTGTTCTGACCAAGGCTTGTCAGTCAACCCAGCCAAAACAGAACTAGTCTTGTTCACTAAGAAGCGAAACATAAAAATCAGTCGCTTGCCAAAACTCCAAAACACAACTCTGACTCTCAGCAAAGAGGTAAAGTATCTGGGCGTCATCCTGGATGACAAATTACCATGGAACAAACACTTAGAAAACAAATTGAACAAAGCCTGCGTCGTATTCTGGCAGTGTAAAAGACTAATTGGTAGAACCTGGAACTTACACCCCAGGATCACAATGTGGCTTTACACTGCGGTGATAAGACCTATTATCAGTATTATCACCTACGGCGCTGTGGTTTGGTGGCCCAGAACCAAACTGACAACAGCCAAACATAAACTGCAGCAATTTCAAAGACTTGCTTGTGTAGCAACGACGGGCTGCATGAGAACAACACCCACAGCGGCAATGGAGATACTGCTAGGACTGCCGCCCCTGAACTGTTCATTCAGCAAGAGGCGGCGTCAGCAGCTATCAGACTGAAGTCACTTAACCTCTGGGGTGTAACACACGGAGGTCATGCCGAAATACTTGAGTAGGCTATCAGACACGAGCCAATGATAGCTGCTCCCAACGACAAGATACCCAAACAGCATTACTTCAATAAGAGCTACGAAATCGAGCTAATTGAAGAACCTTACGATCGATCCGATATAAATGAAATACGCATATATACGGATGGGTCAAAGACACAAACAGGTACAGGAGCTGGAATATACTCACCTGAAATAAACGTAAACATATCAATAGCCTTAGGAAAATATAGCTCCATCTTCCAATGTGAATGTCTTGCCATCACACAGGCTGCCAAGGCAGTTGCTACGCGAGGTATCAAAGACCAAAAGATACGTATTGTTTCCGACAGCGCTGCAGTCTTACGAGCTCTGGAGAATAAAACAATCAAATCCGGGCTCATACTAGAGTGTCACTCAGCATTGCAAACGATCGGCATGAATAATCGGATCACGTTGCAATGGATTAAAGGGCACAGTGGCTCTCTAGGTAACGATGCAGCCGACCAGCTGGCTAGGAGAGGATCCGATGACTTGGCAATTGGCCCACATCCTATGCTCCCCTTGGCGTTTAATCAGCTGCGTACATGCCTTCGTCACAGAACACAATCACAACACGCCGATCAATGGGCAGAAACCAGTACATGCAGGCAGTCCCGGGAAACAGTCCCATACCCAGACACACGCCTGACAAAGCGCCTGTTATCGCTAAGCAGGCCCGCTCGGCGAGTAGTAGTAGGCACTATCACTGGACACTGCACACTTAACAAGCATTTATATGTTCTAGGAATGACCGATAGCCCCCTGTGTAGGGGATGCCTGTCGGCCGAAGAAACAGCTACCCACGTGATCCTGGAATGCACTGCCGTAGCTAAGCAACGGGCTGAAATCCTCAAAGCACCGAGGTCACTTCGTGAAGCCTGTGGAGACACCAGGAGAATCCTGCGCTTCTGGACGGAGTTAGGCTGGCTAGACTATTAGCCGGCAAATCTGTACGCACAATGGCCCGAACATACACGGGCTAAGTGCGGAAAGCGGAGCCCATAACCATAACCATAAGGCGTTCAAAAATATGTGAATAAGTACTGTAACGCCCAGTCAATAAGAGTCGTGTTCAGCTATTTATGAATACCTTACATGCTACGATATGTCTGATGGCGACTGTACTACGCTAACTAACACTAACTAAAAATCGCGGACCGATGGTAATACGCTACACTAACTGATACTACAAGATGGATGGTTGGATGGATAAGTGGATACTGTCTAACACTGCGAAATATTGCGAAAATACTGCTTCGATATTTTTTTTATTTTTTCAGTAGTCGGACTTTGTGTGGGAGTATAACCCGCTAATGGGATCATCTCCGCGCCACATGGGTAATTTGGGTTGGGGTGACGCGGGCACACTAGGCACATGGACTTTGATACGGACTCTTTTATACAATTCCAACAATACTCAGGGTGACGCCCGCCCTGTCTTATAAAATCAAATTACTTAAATTATACATAACCTAGCTTAAACCTAATTTATGTTATAGATTGACGTCTTTACAGAGAGCATGAAAATGAGCGTGTTTATGCTGTGGGAGCTCCCGTCTGACTGTGAGATGCAAAAATTGACACCGTTTTGTGTCCCCGATAAGAGGTTCTCTCGCTTGCACCGTCCGATATACCCTTGCACTATCACCCTTAAGGCGTTGCGCGCCGCGAGCACGCTCATTTGTTGATTTGTCGCGCTCTCGGGCGGTTGCAGTCGGTATAATATTAAATGAATTTACTCGATTTATTATAATGATTGATTCTACAAAGTTTTAAATTAATCTAAAAAAAAAATCCTCAAAATTTGCATCAGAAGATGACTCATTTGTTTTCGTCTACGAATGGAAAGTTTACTATGAGTCATCTTTGTTATGATTTTATTTACTGGGATATGACAGGAGCTCTAAACAAATAAGTAATCGTACACGGGGAAATAAGTATTTTACTTTTTACGGGCGACGATTTTATTCCTAATTTATATTCTGTAAAAGTACATGTTACTCTTTTATTAAAACTAAAATACATTAAAAGAAGTTAGAAACTAAGGAGCTACTTAAAAAATAAATAGGGTTCCAGTACAGGAGCCGCCCGGGGCATTGTCCCGAGAGCACTGGCCGCGTTCCCTCTTTGTATGCACAAACCCACTCGCTGTGCAAGGTATGACCCCGCTTTCGGGCCGCCAGAGGCGCCGACGAGTTTGACCGACACTTCTTTAATGATTTTTTGGTGTCGGACGACCATGGCCCAAAGGTTTCGACTGCAAGAGCCGCAAATACGTAGTTGTTTTTAAAAATGCGTATTTACGGCGCTTGACGGTTTGGGCGTCCTCAGCGGCAGCCCCTGGCATTCGAGCGAAGCGGTGGACATGGGATGGAGCCAGCGTATCCACGCATGTGGCATCCCATGCTAAGGGACGACCTCGGGACCACGGCACTAGGGTGTCAGGTCTCTTTCCGTCCGCGGCTGACAAGCCAACGGGCTCCAGGGTAGCCGCGACGGAGACAGTATCGAGGGCCATGTAGACAACATCGTTGAGCGCCGCATGTCTAAAAAAGCGGCCGGCACTCAGTTGGCAGTGCAGGCCGTGGCGCCCGAAAGCGTAATATTTATTCACTTATTCTTCTTAAGAGCATTACTCAAAAAGTTTGTACACAATTAAGACAGAAAATTAAAGTCCAATATAATTTTCCTATTTTGTTACCAATTATTTTAGTAATTTTATATCAATGTTATGGTTATGTTCGGTAATTATGGTTCTGTTATGCTTATACTTTTTTAATTATACATAATCTGATATCAATGTATTGGAAATCACAATAAAAAATGGTAACAAAATAGGAAAATTATATTTGACTTTAATTTTCTGTCTTAATTGTGTACAAACTTTTTGAGAAATGCTCTTAAAACTATTCGTCTCGCTGTGCTGTCCGGAACATTTGGTTTCCTCAAAAGTCTAAACTCTTCGTCACTATAGCTCCTTACTATGGAAACCCCCGTATGAGGAAGGCAGCCTATACTACCTCACAGATTGTTAATCCGAAGAGGTCGGTTTACCTGACGTCCGAAGCAAAAAATCTGTTTCACCATGCAACAATATAAATTAACATACAGATCTAATATTAAAACCACATCAAATAATCTGACCCAGACGTCGGGATCATGGAAACCATCCAAGCGATGGTCACCGCGAAATCTTTGAACGGCCCCTGAGTGTAATCCCCCCGGGTCGCCGGTCATAGCACGACATAGCTCGATTCTCTTTCCCCTCTTCTCAGGCCCTAAGTCATCCTGGTCCGGTTAACGTTTAATACATTATTTCGGCGTTGGTTTTGCAATTTTAACGTGAGCTATTTGTGCGATAAATTTGTAGGTACAGCAGTGAAATAGGTCTATATCTTCTGTCAGGCCTTATTTATGAAATCGGATAAAACAGGCTTCACCCAGGATTTTGAGGAATTATCTTGGGACTGCATGGATCCCTGGTAACTTTGTGGTCGTTTCGGATAATGGGGACGTCTTGCTGAACTTCCGATGAAAGTTTTTCAAGTTCATCTGTGCAGCCAAAATAACCTACACATAAACTGGTTTACTTACACGAATGTATTTGTTAAGCAGTTCATGAATTCATTAATACTGGTTCTAACGGCTAAAAAAAAATTCGCGACTACAGACCGTGAATAATAAATCAATTTTTTACACGAAAACCTAGTACACGGCAACGTAACGTTTCATGTATGGCCGTTTTAGATTCGTGAGCGAAAGTAAAGAATTATGATGAATGTTAAAGTCGCGTGCACTGAACAGCCCGCTCTGACCGTTTACAAATAGCCTTGTAGGGCTGTCTACTCGTAGCTTCTCTGAAGCAGACTTAATAAATATTCAATGTTAGCAACACAACATGTGAAATGCAAGCAATGTAGTGGAAAACACAGGTACTGACCAAAGCGCATCATTTCTTGCATATACCAATTGAATGGTTTACGTTATGCATGTAACAGCGAAGACTATAAAAACAGTATACTTATCGTCGGTTTGAAAAAAAGATCATTAAGTATTTTTTAAGCTACTTTAGTATATTACGTGGCAACTATTTTTTGATGTGTAGACCAAATATTCTACATGATATTGTAAAAGAAAAATATACGTTTACTTATAAATGTTTCACATTTTCACTAGAAACTAAATATTTGCTAGTGACCGGTTTTATTCGGGTCATTTTAAATCGCCATGTGCAAAATTTTCCACATTCTCTTGGAAAATGATACATATACGTAGTTTAATATAAAATAGTTAGTAATCTGATTAATTGATTATGTACCTACCAATGATTTAAGTTTGGAGTTAACATAAGGATAATAATTATGTAGAGATTACTTTCTTGTTACATCTGCCTCGGGACAAATATTTTTACTTATTTCAACTGTGCACTTTACCGGAATAAAATTATAGACTGTCCAGCCATTATTCTAATATTACGCACAAAATGACATCGATGCATTGTTGAAGTTTTGTTAGCAGTATCAAGAATACACTTTGATATTTATATAAAGGTCAGGACTTCGGGATGATAGTTAAAGTACTAGAAAGCGTATTTTATTTGTTCCTTTAACACTGCTATTTCACAGCTATAATTATTTAAGTTTACCTAGGCACTTATTGGTGCTTAGGATATTTTCGTATAAAAAAATCGGCCTCGCGAAGTGTAGGGTTCCGGAGTTGCTCATCACAAGAAGAGAGCTTTTTGGTACAACCTACTCTCCTCACTTGGCTTTAAATAATCAGAAGACAAACTATAATATTGTGTACATCCGTGCCAAATTGAAGCTTAGAACGAACAGTCTCTGAGCTAAGCAGCGGACAGACGAACGAACGGATGGACTTGGCGAAAATTCCTTATTAACTACGGAACCTTAAAAAACCTGGAATTCAAAGTTTATTAAGATAATAGTGTGACCTGCTAAAAGATTACCAGAAGTTTTAGGCCCATTTGTGGTCTCAAACAATAACTGACTCTAACGAGATCTGAAGGGTTCTTGGCTCTCCTAGCACTCAACGCTTAATAAAATATTTTTAAACAATAAAACCCAAAAAAAAACCACAAATAAATGGTGTTAGATATAATCTAATGAAAGATGTCCAAGAGTTAATATTGATATGGTTCGGATATTAATCCGATAAATGACAAGTCATCCCGTCATCGTAAAGACACCCAGGGCTCCGATTTTACCGCACTACTCATTTACAAATTCACTTAGCATTTAATTTGGACACTTTATAGTTATTGTGTAGTGCAGCGTGTAGATGTATTGAGACTGTTTTAGTCTAATAAGTATATAAAAGATTTGAGTTGAAAGCACCAGCCCTAATTGGCTTTAAGGAAGCATTACTTTAATTACTCATTCTGTGCCATGGATTTACCAAATAGCTTTTCTGCACCACTTGATTATAGTAAAATTTAATATTAGTGTATTACGGAGAAGCCATGACTTTGCGCACCAGTGGCAGCGGTGCGCGATACGTCTCGCTTACTCGTTTGGCCGCCGCGCTCGGAGCTCACGCTCAACCGCTCGCCGCGTCGCTGGTCACGCAAAGTCGTGGCACCTCCGTTACAGTGCAATACACAGCTCAAGACACTGACTTAAGTCTCACAAGAAGCTTCGGTTTGGATGTTGCGGTTAACTCCTACACACTGCTTAAAGTGCCTTTGTGTACTTGCCTTTCTCGAGTAATTAATGCTAAGCTTTGACCATGTTACCTTTGTTAAGGTATCTCATATTCTAGTACAATATTCCTGGTTAAATACTTTTTATTCGTGTATAACTTACAGTTTACAGTACAACATTTTTAAGTAATTTAATTTACTATATACGTATAATACTTAGATATGCGTTGCATTTGAAACGTTTTATGCAATGCGGTTTTTTTTATAAGACATACAAATAAATCGCTTCAGAGGAATACAAGAAAACAAACGTTTTGACCACATAAATGCTTTTTTTATATACTAGTATAGGTATAGGTCTACAATTTCATACGTGACACTCCCATGGTCCGTGTGGGGGGCGGGAGACGGTATTACTATTCGATGACACATTGCCGCCATGTTGATCACCGCTACACACGATATGATTTACATTACGGATATATCTGCCGATTTCCCTAGCAATACTCTGATTGAACATAGTTCTTTTGCATTAAGCTTTTTCTTCCATTTTGTTGCTGTCATACGAACTTCAAACGTATAATTAAACCGTGTTGGTGGCTTCGTTTAGTATCTCTAATAGTGCGGATTTATAGCACTGCTTTTCCTCCGTTATTATTAATAACACATAACTCATATTCGCGAATAGACATTCCTTTTATGACATTTGTATTTTATCGTATAGTATGCAAACTCATTATTTGGTTATCTTTCAAGTTTGAATTGACCCATGGTCCAAAGAAGAAATAAAGGAAGAAATAAGAGGGGCAACGTGGGACATCAATTCGATACGAGAAGGAGGAAATACTTTTGAAAGAATTTGAGAAATCAGGTTAAGAAGAACAGAAGAAGAGCTTTCAGACACCGAAGATGGATGAGGATTGTTTAAAGCAGTACCGTTCCCAGCCTGCAGTGCATTCTCATTAAAAAGACCCATATGGGTTATCATATCCACTCCAAGGAGGAGCAGGAGAGCGAGGCTTCTTTAATATTGTCTTTTTATAAGAGTTGCTCGCTACCGCTGGAGCAGACGCCACTACGTTCGCATATGATTTTCCAAACAATGGGTGAAGTAGTTTGCCCGCTTCTGCATATGAAATATTGCTTGAGGCCATAGACTTTTTAATATTTCATTGGCGTAGGAATTCTGGACAAGACTTACTAGTTGCCAGATGATCCTCCTCATACTTGCAATTAATGCAACGAGGCGACTCTACCTCGCAAGAATCGCCAGAATGATTGGCTCCACAGCGGAAACAGCGAGGGTTCGACCTACATTTATCCTTCGTGTGCCCGAATCTGCAGCAGCGATAGCACTGAATTGTAGGAAAAGTAAAGCTCCACTGGAAGAAGAATCTGACCAGCGAAGGTTGTTAACACCACCGTTTCTGACGGAACCCATTTGAATGGCTCATCCCGATAGCTGTTTTTTTTTGTAATTAAGCCGCCTGGAGGAGAGTCCTTTGCACTGCAGTGGGAGACCAATATAGGCTAAAAAAAAAAGCCGCCTGGACTTAAGTCCAGGTTATCTGACCCCGCAGGGTCCCCGGGGGATCGATCCCCCTTTGTAGCTCCTAAGGGCGAACCGAACAAAAAGATAAAGCTAAATACTAATATATATATATAAATATACTTATAAAAGAAAAAATAAATAAAAATATAACCCAATAAAGAAGGCTCTAGTACTAACTAAATGAGAAATGCAAGACTAACCAGCCAAAAAATTAATAACTTAAAACCGATAACCAAATGACGTTCCGCTAGCGCTCGGTGTCAATCCGAATCTTGATATGTTATAGATTTTATCTACGCACATATCATTAGTGCTCCAAAATGCGTTCAGAAACCGTAGGAAATGACCAGCATTACTACAACCAATTTTACTATGAGAACTTTCTTATCTGTGGCAGTAGGTAAAATTTGTACTGTAATGTTATAACGCTATCAATTTTTGTAAGGTTATGAGTTTAAATTTGGAACAGCTGTCAAAACTGAAGTAGGTCTCTATTCTAGTATCCATAGATATTAATATTGTTATTGATACGAAACGTCAATTCAGTATGTTTTTTTATAAAAACCGCACGACATTTGATCTCGAGTGACATGAGAATATGGATACATTCGTTTGTAGGTATATGATTTAGAAAAAAAAAACATTCGTCTTGACGGAGGTCCGAATTGCCGCCATTATTGTTGTCATTTGTTTGTTGGTTCTTTGCTGTTACGAAAGTAGAATTGAGAAAAGTTTATTGTAATTCACATTTTAGTTGAAAATATTGTTTCAATGTAAATGTAAATTACAACTATTACAATAAATAATCTGTTTATGTATTTGTTCAGATTTATTTCTTACTGCATTAGTATATGTCGTTTTTAGATATTTTACAGGTAGCACTAGTGGTGCCGGTCATTTCCTTATGGCTTCTGAACCCATCTTAGAGTACTTATGATATGTGTGTAGATAAAGTAGTGTATACAACTGTACATAATTAGGCCTTAAAACACTCGTGTGATCCTATTATGAAACTCGCTGACGCTCGTTTCATAAAACCACACTCGTGTTTTAATGCCTCTCATTATGTATCAGTTGCATAAACTACTATTAGAGTCCTGAACAAAAGTCTCTAGGGGTGCTACCACTGTTTCCGAGTCCCTTTCAGAGTTTTGACGGATTTTGAACCAGATAACAACAACTACAAACCACGGATAAAATGAAAGAAAAATAGCGTTACAGGTTAAATTTTATCAATCTATATTTACATATTTATAGAATACACATTTTTTATAAATGTACACTTTTATCTTAGTTTAGGTATTTAGCGTGCATTTCTGTTCGCACAGTCCAGTTTTACTCGGTAATTTCACGTCTTGTTAATGTCGTACATAACCAAGGTACGAGCACAACAACCTATAGTTCTGGCCTCAGTTTTGCACATAAAATAATACGCCAATATTGGCTCTTCTTCGGAGTTTCGTTTTGGAACGCTCTTCATTTTCGATGTTTAACAAACAAAAGCGTGGGCTTCAATTCTAAAAAGTAGTAGCCCGCAAGTGTTCAAGTATCCAAGACAACATCGAGATGATGCGGGGATATAAATATTTAATTCAATGAAGATGTTTGTTCTTGCATTATGGTTCAATCGTGGATGACGTTTTGGTGATTTGCAAATCATGTCAAGTATGCTCGACCTTTGCCTCAGCACGTTTAAAAAAACACAATCAGATTCGGGACGCAACTCCTCCAACTCCGTATTCAGCAGTCGGTCACAATTAATACATACACGGAACTCATTGGTAAACTCAGCCGGGATGCTGTTCATATTTTCTCTGTATGAAATCCCAATCTGAATTTTTTCTTCGTTACCTTCCGGTATTCGCCGCAGAGCACGAGGAACATAGGCATTGTTGCAGACAATGCAAAGTCCTCTACCTAATAATACCTTTACTATTAGTTGTAAACTTACATCTAAATAAACCTTAAATATCATGGAATATAATTATATTCACATTGTTATCGTTATTGATAATCTATAAATTCACATGACATACGTTTGATGTTGACATTGCAGTCAGCTAATCGCAATATAGGTTCAATCTAAATGTCAATTGCTTAAATAAATAGTTGGGAATTGAATCTTATTAAAGTACCTACTAATAAATTGTCATCTAGTACAAAATCATTCGAACCTCTGAAAGGGACTCAGAAACAGTGGTAGCACCTCTATAGTCTTTTGTTTAGGACTCTGAAATCTATAACATATCAGAATCTCAGGATATTTAACTGAAACAACATTTTCCATACTTCAGGTCCGGGGTCCTTTAAAAACATCGATTTTGAATTCTGCTTGGCAAATTAATATGGAATTTGCGATAAATACTCAAATTGAGCCATATAATTGCGATTCGCTGGCGATTACATCCATAGCCCATTTGCACAAATGGCAATTTTGTATGCAGACGTCTTTTTAGAATCGGAAGAAGTCGTTGTTCTCATGTTCAAGTGGGATACTGATAATTGTTTTTCAGAGAAAACTAATATTATGCTACGCTTTTGTAGTATCTGGCGACACGAATTTGCGGGAAGGAGAATAAAGACGCTCCGTATAAAATTGCCATAACAACTTTAAAAAAATGTTTTGAGTCGTTGCCAACCATTTTAATAAAATGTCCGGAGGAAAGGAACATGGACGTCAATTGTTTATTTGACATTTGTTTTTGCATCAGAATATTATAAATATTCGTCAAATAATCTATCATGAGGAACTCATAAAATACAGGCCAGATATTTCTGTCAGCATTTTTACACGGAATTGGTGTCATGACAATATATTATCATGTCAAATACGCTGAAGAGTCTATTACGTGACGGAATTTGGATGATGCCGGAATACAGGTAAACGCGGTTGCATTTCACCAAATACTCTCCAGACTGGTTTTCTCGCGACATCTTAGTAGTATCTTATTGGAGAAGCGGCGAATTCTCTGTTTCGGACTTATTTAAATTTCAAAACCGTAGCTCGGGTTGATCTTGCTGGATAGGAACAGAACTAAGTCCATGAAGAAATTTTTTGGTCGGCAATTGATGCACAGCGCATCAGATCTTATAGTGCGCATTGTGTTATACGATTTTACATTTTGTAAAGATTTTGTCAAAATTAATTTGTTTACATCTAAATTCATGAGATCTTGTTTTTTGCCCGTCGACGGGTTAATAATTACGGAGCTTATTTCTCCTCATTGCCCTGTCTACACCGCGATCGTGAGCTTTTATTGCTGCGAAGTGTGAATAATTTAGATACCCCAAAGTCAACAGTTTTGTCCGGCTTTAAGGCAAGTTTAAGTTTTTAACATGAGTCGTGTTTGCACTGACGATTTATTACTATTTCACCATTGGTTCTATACTCCACGTATTTTGTATTAATAATGCAAGTGTTGTTTATTTAATATGTATAGGTATTTGAAGACGTCAAATTTTTTCACTATTATATATTTTACTCCACCATGGTTTCTTGCATGGAGGCACTATATGGGAGACCTTCTATTTGTGCATTTAAAGGTAACTACTTTTCATTATTTTCAGTAGATATAAAATATAAAATAAAAAGGTTTAGTCAATCTTGATCTCTTTTGTCTTTGACATCGTTTTATAATAAATAATTGTGTGCATTTTAAGTTCTTCTGCCCATTTAGCACATTTTATGATTCGGCTGGAGCGTTGTTTACTCTGTTTTCCTTTATTTAATTGATCCCAATTGGAAGAAAAGGTATTAAGAAGCTTGGTCAATATTTTCTCGAACAATGTCGGGTCATGAAATGGATTTGCAACGTTTTCAATGTGACCGATATAGTCGGTGCTGGCGATGACATCCAGAGCCCGTTGGTAGAATATTTGGAAGTATTTTGTACATCGACGATCGAATTTTTAAATCGTCCTTAAAATTAAAATTGGAAGCAGTCGTTGTCCTCATGATCAAGAGGGATTCTGATGATTGTTTTTCTAATCAACAGAGCAGAATTATATTATTCTACGCTTTAGTCGTATCTGGCGACATGAATTTTATAGTCGTATCTGGCGACACGAACTTTATGGTCAGAAGAATAAAGATGTTCCGTACAAAATCATTGATCTGCTCTAAGGTAGTAGACAGTGTCAGAATTGCCATACCATCATTAAATATTTTTTGTTTCGGACATTGCATTTGAAATTAAATGAAAATGGAAAACAATTGAATGAAATGTGCTCAACAAACACGGGCGTCACTTATTTTCTGGCAATTCCTTTTGCGTTATAATTTTATAAATATTCGTCAAATAATCTAACAGCCTGCACTCATTAAATGCCTGGCACGAAGCAGTCCTAAGCATGAAACTCATGTCTGTTACGACTCCTAAGAATACAGGTTAGATATTACTGTCAGCATATTGTATCCTAAAATCAGTATTTTATACTCGGGATTCGTATCGTGACAAGACGTTATCATATTAAATACGCTGAAGAGTCTGTCTGCGCGTTTAGACACAGTTGGTGGCTGATGATGGTTACACGGCTTGAAGATGTGGATGGCAGGTGATGAACGACGAAGGCAGCAGTAAAACGAAATAAATTGCTTTAATTCTGGATTTTACATGGTTTTAGCAAATAATTAATCATACATATAAACCAAAATTAGGTGTGTGTCTTTTGTAAAGCGAACAAGGACAGGGACTCTTCCATGTCCATTGTCCGTGATTGGTGGAAAAATGCGATGACGGCCCGGTGCTTCATTGGCTTCCAAAACGACGTAAGCGCCTGTCATTGGTTCCCGAGATATGTCGTCATATAAGTACGTCACGACATACGTAGCGGGCTTCGAATAGCGACACCGGTCGAAGGTCACCTGCTGCTGCAGTTAGCAGTTGGGGTTAACATTAATTTGCGTCGTAACAAGTCTGTGTGATGGAACTTGTATTATTCCGGAATACAGTACAGGTACACGCGCTTGCATAAAAATAAACTGGTTCGGCACTACTGTCGCCGTCCGGTGGCGCGCTGGTTTCGTTGAGCTTCCATACTCATGCATGACCGTCTTTGACTGTGCTTTATAGTTCATAATGCAGTTCATAACAATCACGTATATACCCTGTGGCTTGCAAATTTTCTTTGCAATGTTAAAGTTAAAATGAAGATTTAAAAGATTATTTTGTTTGTCAATCCTTTGAATAGCCTCAATCTAAACTAATTTAATTGATTATGAATAGAATTTAGTTTTTTTTGGACTTAATTTGATTAGTCTAAAAGATTGGGTATCAATAAGCGACTTTGTGTTTCAATTTAGCTCAAAAGACCGTCTTAATGGTTTTGGCCCTTGCTTGCCGTTATTCTTGGCAATTTTCAAGCAAGAATGAAGATTTTGAAGGACATCTTGTTTATTTTATTTTATTTGGACTTTATTTGCAGTTTTGATTCCTGTTAAGCTGGACTGACTAAATGGTTCTATAGTCAAAATCCCCTTCCTTGCCGTCTTTCATATTGAAAATAAGTAAAAATCGCAAATACTGGATATCGTCGGGGATAGTGCAATACAGCGTAAATAACAGCTGTCGATATAGTTCTCATTTCAATAAAATACTTAGCATTTGTTTGAATATTGATTCGTATCTACACTTGTTACTTACGCGGTATTGCACTATCCCCGACGATATCACCTATAACATGCTGTTGAGGTTTTATACTAGTTGTCTATGTTTATTTGTCTATTTTTTGAGATTAAGTACATTGTTTTAGTGGTGTCAAGCTGCTGCGTTTTTATCCTCGCTCCTTGCTTAGCGAAGATTCCCCTTTTTCTCCCCGTTTCATTCAGTTAACGATAAGTCATCTATTACTATGACCACATTTTCGAGCAGTGTCGTGAAAAACACGTTTTCGCTTACGAAGTGTTGCCCCCTGATCGAAAAAAAGGTAAAAACAACAAGTGAAATTTTCAACTTTGCCGACTAAATAAATGTATGAACAAAAAAAAATTGAACTTATGCCCTGACTTGTACTGGGCTGACTAGAAGAGCCAATCAGTCTGTTTGTTTTGGTGGTTGGACACGGCGACGCAGTAAGGCGAGAGCGGTTGCAGTCCTAAACCGCATTGCACATCAACAACTTTGATATGTTTACTGACAGTACTTTCTATTTTCTAAGAAAATTCTGCCTAAATAAGCTGTACATAAATATGGATATAATGTGAAGTTTTCAATCAAAAGGGTCCACTTCAGAGTGGACCCTTTTGTTTGAAAACGTCATATATGTTAAAAGTGGTTTTTTAATAGCACGGAACGATATGGTGTTCCTTTAAGTGGCCTGCAAGGAGCCACAGCTGCGTAATGTTTTTAGATAATTTATTGTCATTCAACTTGCAGAATTATCGATATAAGAAAGAATTTCAGTAACACACATTTTCACTACTCATATTTTGTTTACCCTGGCATAGAAAGATAATATATGTACTTAAGTAGCTGTAAGTTACAGTTAAAGTCTCACACAGAGACACACAGTATAGTGTACATATCATAACCAAAATAAAGTTATAATAACAGAAGTATGCCGATAGCCAAGAGCAAAATTATGGTTGAAATAAAAACTGGTAACGAAATCTTTTTGATATACTGCCTATGCACTACGCAGCCAAACGAACCGATTAAAATTCACACACGCGAACGAGTTCTGGAGTTCTCTCATTCACTCGACAACTTTATAGAAAATAATGTGATTGAAACTGTAGTAAGTCATATTTACGAGTACGTACTTGTTACTTACTTAGTTTTCTTTTATATTTTAATAGGTGATCAAAACATCAATCTTAGATTGGATCTCAATACGACCATTCAATTGAACTTTTTAATTCTGCGCACGTAGCTACTATATAACTAGTTAAAAATACGATATTATTACCTAATCTGAAGACACGGAAAGGTGTATGAATAGATAGAAAAGTGTATGTCAATGGATTTTCATTACGTAGTCGATTCACGTTCACGTGAAAATGAAGTGTTCGCAGGTATAAAAACTACTCTAAAATAACGTGCATTTTAGATGGGTCTTTATGAAGATTGATTTAATTTAACGGCTGTGAAGTATTATTATAATTATGTTCCGCCCGTCACATGTGTTGCGTTTTTGAAGTAATATTTTTATCGATTTAATAACGCGTATCTGCTTAAGTTATAAAAGGTAAGATTTTTGTTAAGAATTCTATGAAAGGACTCTTACACATGATTTAACTAGCAAAAGGGTCATAAATTCAAAATTTTGACTCAATAATTTAATTCGTTAATTTGCTCTAACTGAAATGCATACGAACTTTGAATTTGTTATTTTTATAAGTATTTAACTTCGTCATTAGATAGCATTAGCCCTATAATTAAGTAATACAATAATTAGGGTAAACATAATTTAAGTAAAAAAACTGAACGATTTTCTTTTAACACAATACAGACATTGTTTCTTGACCCCCCCTTTTCCTCTTTGTATTTCATGAATTATTCATAGTGCGAATATTTGAGGTCGTGTTTTCGAGTAGCGCCGTATATCCGAGAATATAACGAAATGTATTCGCGGGTCAAAGTAGAATTGTAATTTCGCTTGGGGACCGCTTTTATGGACCTGTTTATGTAATACCAAGATAAAGCTATAATAAATAATACAAGTCGAGTACGAACATTAGTAAACCAGTTGAACGAAATTTATTGACCAAGCTTAAAACGGTCTGCCGCTACGTGATAACGTTAAAAGTATTCAATTCAAAGTGACTATGTCGTTATTATGTTTCGGGCGAAATTATATTAAGCGAAAACTTTTGATAATTAATCAAAGTCACTGGATCAAAATTTCATACTGATAGACGAGGGATAGCATTAAAACTGTTTAAGAATAGCCGCCAGTTTATCATTTCTCACCGGAATCGTAAGGCGGACAGCAAATACGTATATATTTGTTTGTTTAGGTCTATGTTAGTTCGTTCTCCTAGTATTATTCTATTCAATGGCATCGAAATACGGTTTCTACTCGATCCTGCTCGAAGCTCTAAATTCTCGACAAATTTACGCGTGGTGAAATGTGAGTAAAACCCTTGGTAGATCGCCTTTATGACACTATCACGATGTGGATTAAATTGATTATATCTGTCGTAATACGATCTAAATGTACTTTTACAATTTGTACAATGCGTAAAGGGGTATGTATATTATATTTGTGTCTAAGTAATGACTCGATCGTCATGTAAAAATAATACTAATAGCTCACATCAACAAACTTTTGTGTTTTTAATTAATTAATTAATTAATATAAAGGGTGGGCCCTGTAACAGGAGCAATAAATTAAAACATAGATTCGTCCCTTGTAACTAAACAACATTTGTTAAGAAACTTCTGAAAATAACGTGTATTAAATGACATTTTGTACAATAAAGTTTAGACAAAGAAGCAATGTATTGCGAAATGTCCGATATTAGTAGTGTGACAGCTATGTCAAAGCTCAGGGAATGTCAACGTTGGACGACATACATTGAAAATACTATTTAATTTGTTTGAAATAATAAAATTTTTTAAACTGACTTTTTTTTAAAGTTGCTGAACAAATGTTGTTCAGTTTAACGAGTAAAATCTATGTTTCAATTTTTTGCTTATGTTACAGGGTATACACTTTATTTCGTTTCTTTTGTTTTTATTGTTATTTCTGTTTTGGCGTTCCTATCCATTTTTATTGGTCCAGTCAGATAAATACTATTTTGCTGATAAAATATACTAAGTATTTTTAATGTAACCACTATACAAGACGTCCACAAACTTCGTCCGCGAAATTCACTTTTTTACCGTAGTCGAGTTAAAAGTAAGATTTACCTATATTTAGATTGCCCACTATTTGTGTTTCAAAATTGGTTCAAATTCGTAGAGCGGTCTAGGCATTATGAGCGCACAATAGTATTTTATGCAACCGTTGTATAAGTGGGGGCCAAAAAACGCGAGTGGCATGGGTTACGATGTGAGCGTAGCGAATATCGTAAGAAAGGTGCCACGAGCGTTTTTTGACCTACTTATACAACGTTGCATACAATACTTTTTCTACGACTCGACATTTCATAAATAAAATGCAAATAAACAACAAAATAATTACATGTTCCCGCTCAGAATAAAAAATAAATAAAAAAAAGGAGTCTGATAAAACTTTTTTTTTAAGTTGGCAGCAATGCCTTAGTGCAATAAGTTTTTTTTTAAATTGCAAATTGTGTTAATCATGGACACCCAAGGTGTGAATGCAGTTGTTTAAGTGTTTATCTTATAATCTGTGGTACTAAGTGATGCTTTTTTGGCGACATTATAACATCGTTTAGCAGTGTTTTTGTGGGCAATAGAGTATAGACTTTTACAGACTTTCATAATTTATGTCTTTATATTAGAGTTAGTAACTATATAAATGACAAAAAAAAAGTACTGCAGTAGAAAAAATATATTATAACACTGTAATCTATAAGTATACAAAAAATAAGACATTCTGCATCGCGCTATTAAGGTTTTTCCTGATATCATGACCACTCTCTATAAATAATGTATGTATTTTCAAAATAACTCATATATATATTATTGTTTTCTTCTCTTAAAACATACAGTAGGAACTTAAACATTTGGAGAAGTATAGGTAACCTTTGACTTGACACAACGTGACACGTGAAAGAGGGTCGAAAGTCTGTATATAAGAAAAAAAATTGGCGGGGTATACTTAGAATCGGTAACAAAACACGTACCAACAGTTTTTAGAATTTTTGTCTGTTTATCTGTTTATTTGACCGCGCATTATCGGCTGAACGGATTTTTGATGTGAACACGGATTTTTTTTTTATCAATCTGTCGACAAAATACCCGGCCATATAATGGGCTAGGTATATTAATTTTACCACTAAAAGGGGGGATAGACATTACACTCGATTGAGTTAAGTTTGCACCTGAATCTTATCGTGCGTGTATTACTGCGCAAAAGACTATTAGGAATTCGCTACTTTTCACAAATATAATAAAGCTAATATTGTTATATCGGAGACGTCGGCCGCGTAATCCAGTGAACCATGTTTGCTCAGCACTCGTACGAGTACATTATTGCGCGCACTTCTTCCAAGTGCTGGCGCTCTGGGCCGCCGGTTTATTTTTGAAATCTTTCATATCGGCCAACTCAGTCTTGCTGAATCAGGGTTCGATATACACATTGGGTGTTCTTGCTTCTTAGCGATTTGTAAGCGTAAGAATAGGCTAGTTGACCCATTTTTGAAATATATTTGAAATCATTAATAATGATCTTACTAGCTCTAAAAAATGTAGTGTATTTTTGTTTACAGAAACTTTATGAACAGACAAAAACGCCATCCGCCATTTTTCCATTTGCTTATCTGTGGCCTGACGTTGAATACCGAGTAAATAAACAGAAAGACTAAACTCCAATGTTCGAAATTCAACCGTCGTATAGTACCGTCCCGCTCACTCATATATACTTTGACAGGACATTGAGTGGAACGGCAGTATTCGGAGTCGTCGGAGTAGCCCTTTTCAGTTTTCTTTATGGGACCCGTGACGTTACTATCATGCGCGAAAATGGCGGACAGCGTTTTAAGCACATCAATTTTTGTAAGATACAGAATATAAACATTATAAACCATATTTTAAATCCAATTTTTACAGCTATCTTCTTCTTATGAATTGACGATATGATATATTTAGGTTTCCTATGCAAAATAAAGATCAGTATATTATAATTTAACATAAGAGTCAACTAGCCTATTAAAACGAAATAGTCGGGTATATTTATCCTATCTTATCCTATCTTAAGGTCAAAATTTGTGAATAAGTTGGATAAGTTATAACTTAGATTAGGTATTTTTGTCGATTAGAGAAATTTCAAGAAAGTGGAGATGGATATAGAGTGGAGTCAGGGTGGATAATGTAAAAAATTACCGATAATTACTCAAAAAACGCACGTTTCACTTTTGTTGAATTGATATTTTTCACATTGACACCTTTACCCAAAAAGTGAGAATGTAGCATTAACAGCTGTAATACTTTACTGAGGCAGCGATCTCTTAATTGTAGATGGTATAAAAACAAACAAGTTTAAAAGCCTAGCAAAAAAATTATTGAGTCTAAATTTTTATATTTGCATCAGACCGGATTTCTTTTATCATCACTTTTATCCTAAATAACCAATATTGTCATCAATTTCTTGTCAAAAATTTGCGTTAAGAATTACACTGTGAGATGATAAATTCATAACAACAACTAAATTAAGTGGTGACATTTTTAATCCTCCTATCACCGCTATTTTGAAATTTTCGAAAAACTAAATCGACGAAAGAATTGTATATACTTACTTACTATCAGATATATCGTACATACAAAATTTCATAAGAATCGGTTGAGAAATGCGACATTAAGGCAAGAACAGCCGGTAAGCGCATGGACATACAAACACCCGGGCATACAAAATAATTTCTGGCCATGCTCAAACGGAAATGCATTGCTCGCACGGTTAATTACTTATCATTCTTCGGGGAACAAACACTAACGTCACCTCACTGAGGAAAGTGATCCAGCGGCCGGTGGAGTCAGGCGAGGGACGCCATATTGCCAACCGTGCTGACTGTCGAGCGCACCCGACGTTGGCCGAACGCGACCCGAAAGTACGATTATGTAAGTTTCGGCGCGGCCGAAAGGTTCGGCTGTTTTTTAGCCGGAACCGAACCTTTGGCCGAAACATGATTTTTAGGCCGAAACTGGCCGATACCGAAACCGAAACCGAAACTTCGGTCGGTCACTAGTGGAAATAGGACTAGTAGTTTCCAAGATATTCAGCTTTAATTGGAACAAGTGACGAGATCTCAGCTAATAATGAAGTCAATAATTCGAAATATTGGCTAAATGTTAAGTTTTATTAGCATTTTCTATATGACTCGCTCATTGAGAGTCTCATGATGACTTTTTGTTGTTAATGGATCTCAGCCAATATTAAAGTTAATGGATCTCAGCCAATATTAAAGCTAAAGATTCCAAATTTTGGTTAAATGTTAAGTTGTATTAGCATTTTCTTTCTATATCACTCAAAAAATGAAGGTCTCATGATGACCAGCTAGTTGTGAAAGGATCTAAGCCAAGAATTTCTAATGTTGGTTAAATGTTAAGTTTTATTAGCGTAATCAACAGATTAATAAATTTTTGACCGAGTGTGTGTGTGTGTGTGTGTGTGTGTGTGTGTGTGTGTGTATGCGTGCGTGCGTGCGTGCGTGCGTGCGTGCGTGCGTGCGTGCGTGCGTGCGTGCGTCCGTGCGTGCGTGCGTGCGTCAGGAGTGCTTCTGTTTCAACATAGGTTAAGTTTTTTGAATTGACTAAGGTAAGTCTACAATGGTAAGTTTGAAGTGGATAAATACTGATTATCTTATTAATCCGATTATATAATTTAGCTGATTGAATGGCAAATTGCTTACTAGCGTAATAAGACTTACAATCAGGCACAGAAGCGACGTTATGCTTCCTTCTACGTTGTTGTGTATGTGGGTAATACGTAAGGGTTTTATGCAATCTTACTATACAATTTACGATGTACAATTTACGCATACAAATAGATCACAATCCTTATAAAGTTTAGTGGTGGGATACAAGTATGGTTTTGAGTCTAGAGACTAAATACTATTACAGTGTCATCCGCGTAGGAAAACACACAGCCATCGTGTCCAGAAAGGTTTGCCAGGTCGTTAATATAAGCTAAGAAGAGGGTAGGGCCCAGGACACTCCCCTGTGGGACACCAAACTCCATCTGCTGTTTATGACTAATAAGATTGCCAATCTTAACTTTTTGAGTGCGGCCATGTAAGTAGTCGGTAAACAGGTCAAGTGGCGGACCCCTGATTCCCAGACGTTCAAGGTTTTTTAAAAGTATGGGTAGAGAGACGGTGTCAAAGGCCTTACGCAGGTCCAGGAAGATTGCTAGGCATTTTTGACTTCTATCTACTTGCTGTGTTATTTCGGTGGTAAGAGCTAGCACAGCATCTTCTGTGGACCGGCCCTGCCTAAACCCATGTTGCGATTTTGAGAGGATGTTAAATTTGTTAAGAAACTGTAATAGCCTTTTATTTATGAGTTTTTCTATTATTTTTGAGATTGAAGGTAGCACAGATATGGGTAGGTAATTATTGACATCGTCTCTCTCTCCATCCTTGTACACAGGGGTCACAATAGCTTGCTTGAGCTCGGTCGGGAATAGTCCCTTGGCAAAACACAAGTTAGCCAATCCGGTTATAACAGGTACAACAACAGACCTAGTGAGTTTCAAAAAAGTATTAGGAATGTTATCCCAGCCAGGTGCACTGTCATTTTTTAAGCTCATCAAAATGGCATCTACCTCTTCAGAGTATGTGTCCAGGAGTACAAACGAAGAGGGGATACATGGTAATACGTTGGGCGTTATGGGGTTGGATTATTGGGGAGATCAAGGGTAATGGCTTCAGCAAGCTTTTTCCCCACAGTTGCAAAATATGAGTTAACATTATTAATGTCATCTATGGTAGTTGGTGTAGTGTTAAGTAATGCTATGCAATGGTTTTCTTTAGGTTTATAGTTTGTGATTTTTTTAATTGTCTTCCATAATTGTTTGGGATTTTTAGTCGATTTAGCAAGTAGATCTCTCTCATATTTTCTTTTCAGTTTCCTGATGAGGTTGTTACAGAAGTTGCGGTATCTCCTGAATGTGACCTTCAGGATCTCATTGTGAGGGTCAGAGCGAGTTTTGAGTCCTATAAGATTTCTGTATCTTATACATCTAAGAATACCTGCTGGTGTAATCCATGGTTTAATAATATTTTTGCTTTTAGGTGCATTTTTAACTGATTTGCTCACATTTAATGATTTAATGAGGGATTCGATAAGTTATTGAATAATGAAGTGGGGGTCATCACTAAATAGAAGTGGATTTAAGTTTAAATCAAGAAGATTACGGAGGGCTAGAGAGTAGTCAAAAGTATTTGTTGCTATAGGAATCTTTTCTTTGATAGTATTATAAAGGGCCAAGAAAATCGTAAGATGGTCAGAAATGGTGGTGTTGATAACTGCTGTAGAGACTGTGTCAACTTTAATTTTTACCATAAAATGATCTAGGCAGTTCTTTTCTCTCGTAGGAAATGTGTGTCCAGGGAGAAAGCCATAAGTGGACAACACATTTAAATAATGATTCCTGTTGGCACGTTCCTGAGGTGATTCCTGTGGGTGCGGGATAGGATTTATATTTATGTCTCCTGTGATTATAATGTTATTGTGGGTTTTTATGGTTTCTAGATGTGCACAGAGAGAAACTATAAAGTTATTGGCATTTGTGTTAGATGGGGAGCGATATATACCTATTAGTATTGCGTGGTCTTGTTTTATTTGTAAGCAGGAGGCTTCGTCGAGTTTGACTTCACATGTAAGGGAATTTAGTCTACAGCTTGTAAAGCTAACCACACCATCATTCTGATTATAGTAGTTAGTGGTCGCAAAAGACGTGTAATTAGGTACGCTCGGTATAGGCCTAGATTGATTTAGTCTGCACTCCGTCAGGATCAAAATATCAACGCAAAAGTCCAGTTGTGCTTATGTAGCTAGAAGGTTGTCTATAGGTTGCTAACGCTACGAATGTTTTGTGATATTATTCTTAGAGTACTATCGTATTTTACTAGGGGAATGCGTTTAGCAAGATCCTGAGTGTCACATTCAAAAGACTCTACAACCTCCGTGCAGTCAATATCATTTATAGTTGCTACCTGACTAGCCATTGTTTTTGTGAGAGAAAGGAGTACGAATGTGTAGCGGTAGTGAGTGGGTATGTAAGTCGGATCGGTAGAGCAATGATGACGGAGTTGGATTGCAACTGGTGCTTATTTTATTACCAGAGAAGCATAAAGCAATAGTATGTTTATATTTCAGTCTTAGGTTATTACAGAGGAAAATGTACCAATGTATGTAGAGGTATGTGTTTAAGAGGTGTATATATGGAGAGGAAATGTGTGTAATCATGAATGTAATGTGTGAGTTACAAATGTACGTGTAGGGTGTGTGTGTGTAAGGGTATTTGTTAAAGTATTCGTAATGTAATTATAGGTTTTTAGAGTTGAGGACAATCTACCAGGGACACATAGATCATAACAAGATAAACTAGACGGTTCACTAATGTTTGACCAAAAAACGTTTGACAAATGATCACTTGACCAAACATCGTTTCACCAAATATTCATTAGGCAAACGAGACATTTGACAAAAGTATCATATTACAAAAAGTCACTTTACAAATGATCATTTTACAAACACTACACTTGACAAAATATCATTTTACAAAATATCATTTTACAAAATGTTTTTTCATGTCTTGTCTTGTCTTATCTTATCTTATCTTATCTTACCTTATTTACGTTTTTTTATGGATATAAAAAAAAACTAACCTAACCTAACCCGGCCGGGTCGGATCTGCTCTGAAATTGATTCACCTCAAGTTTGGTCAAATGACTCAGTTGCTAAATGATCATTTGGTCAAATGATTATTTGTAAAATGAAAATTTAACATCTGATCATTTGGTGAAGTGAATCATTTGTAAAATGACTTTTTGTAAAATGATCAATTGGTGAAACGTTTTTTTGGTGAAACGTTGTTTCGTCAAGTGATCATTTGTCAAACGTTTTTTGGTCAAACGATAGGACACCAAACTAGACACATATTTACGTTTCTTTTAGTGTTTTCCAAATCAAAGGAGGCCGTGTTGCCAATACGAGCTACAATCTTATGTCACCCTAGTACCCACTAGGGTGACATAAGATTTTAGCTCGTATTGGTTTATTTTTATGTAGATTCTGATAGAATTTTTTGTAGTAAGATAGTGGTTCGGAACTCTTCTTGACACAACTAGGGGGACATAACAATACAATAGTCAACACTAGTCACTTGTCTGCTGGGCGCCCCGGCCGGGATCCGCTAGGGGCTGCGGCGATATGAGGGTCAGCGTGGATATTAGAACTTGATTCTCTTAGTTGACGACACTCATTTCCCAAGCGCTGGATCTGGGATTCACTCGTAACCGGGATAACTGTCGATCCGTCGGTTTTCCTCAGGTAGACCATGCCGTAACTTGTCCAGCAGTGTCCATAGAGGCCAGCTTTTTTTAGTTCACGCGCGCGAAAGAGAAGCCGGGATGCTAGTGGAGTTAGATGCTCGGCAATGTAGATAGGGGTATTCACCGAGGACTGCAGGCCCATATGCTTCGCGCATAGTTTTTCCGGGTTACTCATATTGTATTCTTTGCATTTTTTGAGCAAGTCATTTTTTACTAGTGTGGATGAAGTTTCTAGTATGATAGATGATGTTGTAGGGTTTTCTTTTTTGTTTCTTATACGATATAATTCTTAATTTCTGACTTGGAAATAGGGTACGCAATTGTGTTCCCGAGCTAGGCTACCATGCCGATCAGGTTCTCTTTAGTTTCTTTCTTTTGTAGCGGGACATTTTTATTTCTAGATTAGTTTTGCGTCCTTCTCGGAGCAGGTCCATGATTTTTGTTTCGAGTGAGGCAATGTACCGCCTGTCCTCCACAGCTTCCGATTCTAATTTTGCAATTATTTCCCTCGATTCTTCATATTGGGCTGACAGGAAGGACATTGCGTCCTCAATGCTGCGGTTTGTATTTTTTATGTCATTTAGCATTTCTGTATTTTTCTTTATCTCAGTTAATTGCGATACCAACATGGAGGACATCATAGCCGCCATCTCTTCCTTGAACTGATCAAAATCATTCTCACGCTGTCTTTTTTGTGATTTTTTTCTCTGCGTGACAAACTTGTCTGGTGTTCTTTGCGTGTTCACCATATTCGCCAAGTCTGACTCTGAAAGTGATTTGTCGGTGGGGCTAGAATACAGTTACATATTTTCGTTTTTTCACCACTATATAGTCATGCGCGTACGCAATTAGTTAGCGCTAATTAGGGGCTAGTCGTAGGTGCTCGCTGTGTAAGGGTAACTAGGCGTGGCTTGCCGTAGGAGGCGGAGCTAGCCGTCCAATGCGCAGCGCGCGCGCAGATTTACTGATAACGAAAACAACTCACTGTGTGCAGGTACCAGGGCCGCATAAGCTGCGTTGCGGATTGCAGAGGCTACTTATTGACGCCTTTTGTTTATGCACTACTAGTGTTTGCACTTAATTTTTGAACAGGAACAACTCACTGTGTACAGGTACTAGGGACCCAGAAGCTGTGTATTAAACTACGTAGTGACGCCGCACACTTATGCACTCCTAATATTTGCACTGAATTTATATACTATTCAAAGTAATTTAATTTTAAAATAAAGAATATTATGGATTTGTAGGCACGTTCAGGCCCGAAGGCGGTCCGGGGGGGCAGAGCAAATGGAAGATGGCCGTAGGAACTCCTAAACAGCATAAACCCATGGTGTTTGGGCTCGTCTGAATGTTCTTGATGAGCAATTAATATATGTGTAAGAAAGTACAGTCAATAAAAAACCGAGTCTAAAAAAAACTTTTTTGACAAAAAAAAACTCATTATAATTTCTGTCACAGTACTGGGTCACTATTTTTAAGTTTCGGAAGCTGTCCGTCTGTCCCTCTGTCCGTCTATCACCAGGCTGTATCTCATGAAACGTGATAGCTAGTAGAGAATTAAAATTTTCACATATGATGTATTTCTGTTGCCACTATTAAAACAAATACTAAAAAACAGAATAAAATAAATATTTAAGGGGGCTCGCATACAACAAACGTGATCGGTTGCGATACATACCAGGTGCAAACTCAACTTAACTCGGCCAGTTAAAATGGGAAAAGTATTTGAACGGAACCCACGATGCGCGATTCCGACTCGCACTTGGCCGGTTTTTCCGCAAAGTGACGTCATTTGAGTGCTGTTTCTTTGACGACGCCGCTTTCACCGTTTTTAGGGTTCCGTACCCAAAGGGTAAAAACGGGACCCTATTACTGAGACTTCGCTGTCTGTCCGTCCGTCCGTCCGTCTGTCACCAGGCTGTATCTCAAGAACGGTGATAGCTAGACACTTGAAATTTTCACAGATGATGTATTTCTATTGCCGCTATAACAACAAATACTAAAAATAAAATAAAATAAATATTTAAGGGGGGCTCCCATACAACAAACGGGTTGGTTGCGTTAACTTTGCACCTCATTTGTATGGGGCGCTATACATACCAGGTGCAAACTTAACTTAACCACTTAAGGATGAAAAGTGTTTGTACGGAACCCTCGGTGCGTGAGTCCGACTCGCACTTGCACAATTTTTATATATTTCCAAAACTAGTCTGTATAACCAAATAAAAATAATAGTTTTGGTTCATGTGTAATAAATTAATATAATAATAAAATAATGCAATTGTAATTTATAGTAATTATTTAAAATATTGTATTAGTACCTATCTAAATAAAGTGCCCATACAAAACTCCATGAACTGGCAAAGAGATTAGTCGATGCTTCGGGTGACCAGAGGGCTGGGTCATACTGCCAAAGAATAGCCCGGACTATTCAGCGTGGTAATGCGGCCAGCCTCCTGGGCACTCTCTTGCTCGCACCGACCTGAAGCCTGTTTTGTATTTATAATTAGGTATTTAAATAAGTAATTTGTCAGGGCAGAGTACTTGTCCCGCTTTCTAAGGGCAGCCGTCTCGGCCGCCGCTCCGGCCGCACAGATGGTACGACCCAGGTGCGAGGCAGCGAAAGTGCTGACGCATGTTGCGTCCCACAGCAGGCACTTGCCCTTCTGCCACGGGACCAAGGTCAAACCATCCGGCCTTGTCCCATCCGACCTACTCAACCCTGAAGGCGCCAGAACACACTGTATGTTGGCTGACACTAGCGCCCTCCGCACGATGTCGTTCAGAGCGTGATGGCGCGAGAATCTCCCCGCGCAACGACAGCAACTCAACGCATGGTGCCCGTTGCTCTTCACCCTTGTACCGCAGATGCATAAATGTGGTTCACAAACATCGCAGCCCAGGCGGAGAGCCACAGCCACCGGCATCGAGTCGTCATCGAGCAGAGTGCCTAGGTGGGCGGAGGGAAGCGCATGTAACCACGCCCCAGATTCCGGCTTCGACACGGCTCTCAACCTTGCCCTGTCCACCCCCTCCGCGCCATCTACAAGAGAGCACAGTATCCGCGCCACCCCTGCATCGTCCCACAAGCGCTGGCGGTCCGGCCTTTCAGGCGTGCTACTATTCGGGTTGAGAGCCATCCAAGCATCCCGGGCATCAGACGCATACGGTATGGTTGCCTTGTCACCTTCCACGGCCAATATATCAATCACAAGGTCCACATCACCACACGCCGATGCCAAGAAAGCCGGAAGGCTGATGTCCCGCGTACGCCGGATCCCCAAGCCACCACTCCGAATAGGGAGAGACGCAAGATCCCATTGATCTGATTATGTTCTTAGTTTTAATTGTTACAATGTATTATCTTTAGTATACACGATGATTTATAATCGGTGATACAGATCAGGTACCAACTTTTCTAACTCAGTAATTTTTGATGGCGGTCACGTTGAAGTCGTATCATTTTCATGAAAACAAGATTTTTATTTTAGATTCCTTGTCACCCTACTAATCTATATCTGTGACTGTGAGCTTACGACCTCTTTAATAATTAAATGGTAATTACAATTTATGAGTAATAACTTGTCATTGTCATTAACATAAACAAAGTCGTAGACAATTTCCCACCAAAGCGATGGCACTTGACGTAGGTATCGTACTTCAATAATTTATGTAAAGCCTGACCAGAAATATATGAGGATTGTCAAGAGGGCGCTATTTATAAGATTTATATGGCAACAATTTTGCAATCAATCGCAATCCACTATAATGACAATACCTGTTAGTTAACTGTCAGTTCCGGTGTCCTATCGTTTGACCAAAAAACGTTTGACAAATGATCACTTGACCAAACAACGTTTCACCAAAAAAACGTTTCACCAATTGATCATTTTACAAAAAGTCATTTTACAAATGATTCACTTCACCAAATGATCAGATGTTAAATTTTCATTTTACAAATAATCATTTGACCAAATGATCATTTAGCAACTGAGTCATTTGACCAAACTTGAGGTGAATCAATTTTAGAGCAGATCCGACCCGGCCGGGTTAGGTTAGGTTAGTTTTTTTTTTTATATCCATAAAAAAACGTAAATAAGGTAAGATAAGATAAGACAAGACAAGACAAGACATGAAATAACATTTTGTAAAATGATATTTTGTAAAATGATAGTTTGTCAAGTGTAGTGTTTGTAAAATGATCATTTGGAAAGTGACTTTTTGTAAAATGATACTTTTGTCAAATGACTCGTTTGCCTAATGAATATTTGGTGAAACGTTGTTTGGTCAAGTGATCATTTGTCAAACGTTTTTTGGTCAAACATTAGTGAACCGTCAGTTCCACTAAGTTAACCTCGTATTATCATTTAGTGGAATGCACTCTTTTCCTGACAATTTTTCGGGTAGTACACGTGTAAACTTTATTTTACGAATATGAATCATTTTCGGCATTGTCTTTGGATATTTTTAAATATTAGTTTTTTAAAGAAATCACCACGAATAACATTGACATTGTTGACAAACCATCATAAAATCATTGCCAGTGTAAGAAATTAGTTCCAGTGAAATTCCGCAATATGGCGCATCCTCATATATTTCTGGTCAGGCTTTAGGATGGACCATGTATCTAGTGGTTATAAGTTTTATTTATGTTTTAACTTTTAATTAATGAAACAGTCAGGTAATTGCGCGATACCTCGCCTATTAAGTTTAATATTAGCTGGATATATTAATATTTTTCTAATCCTGATCACCGATTAAAAATCATCACTATTAGTATCTTAAATTGGCCTATATTATCCGAGTTTCCTAAAAAAATGGGGTCTTTATGTCGACCCATTTGATATATAGAGGCTGGAAGCATGTAACCTACGGACACGATTGAGTCTTTAAACTACCATTGTCATGGCTATTGATCAACATTATCCTTATTAATATTATGGAGTATCTACTTGTGCATTTATCTATGAAGTAGGTATCTCACAAGTCACCGGCCGTGTCAAGGATCTCATAACAAAGCATATACTTAATTCACAAAATACTCACTTATACAGGTTGATGTTTTAACTGGTTCATGGTTCATGATTTAGACTAATATTTAGTGCTATGTTATGTTTATTGCCACCAACATTATAATCGCACTTAATGTGCTCGGCGGATGAGAAATCAGTCCTGACAATTGTCATCTCAATACCTACAATCGATTTTTATTACGTAATTCATGGAGATTATTACTTCTTATTCGCCGAATTCTATAATAATCGTTATAACATCCATCAATTTAGAAAAAGATGAAATCGACGAGATTTTTTCTTAACGACTTGACGATTTTGACGCACTGATGGAGCAGCTGTCTACTGAGCCGACGGCCCTGGGTTCGAATCCCGGTAAGGGCATATACTTGTGTAATAAACTCGTAGATTTGTTTCTGGGTCATGATTTTTCTATGTATCTCAGTATACAATCTAAATGATTTTATAATGTGCTTATGATTATTAATAAATTAGCCCTTTTTATACCCGAAACACAGGGAATTCTAGTTTAGACGCGAGTCATATTTTGTCAAAATATATTTGTCTATAGTTATAATTAATGTAAAATCGTTCTATTTTTGTTTTACTTTTATATTATTGTGAAATAGTAAATTTAGAAAAAAAAGTCGTAGAAATTGAAATTATTTATTCAGTAAGTAGTCACAAGGGTACTTTTAGAAGTTGGATTGTAAATTTACCGGCATTTAATTTAATGGACCACCAGAAATTAAACACATATACGTACGTACCTACTTAAGTATTTTTTTCGTAAATCTGACATCAATCACCTAATATATCCATGTTATAACTATTATAGTCAGTGGTGCAAAATAAAACAGACGTGTACCTAATGATTGTCCAAATCAATGTAAGCTACATTAACATAAAATATAAACTTTCAATATTTTCAAATAATGTATAAACTCTATGAAACAAAAAGAATATAATTTATAACGCCTTGAAACTTGAATCACCTGTATCAGTTAACACACCTTCATATAAACAACTAGGGACATGATATAAACGCAGCTAGACATCTGTAGTTTGACCATTTGGCAGTGAGTAGCTCTTTGTGGATTACGAAGACAATAAAATAAAATGAACAAAATATTCATAACAATTCAAATTTTTCTAGTACTTTGGACGTTATGTGTCGAACTAAAAGAATCAGATAAAGCCCGAAGTCTTATCATGAAAAAACTAAAATACCTTAATCGGAAAACAGCCGTGTTGGAGAAACAACTGCATGCATTAACAGGGTCAAGAAGCAAGAATATAAGCAAATTAAGCCATGTGGCAGATTTAACACGCGACGGGTTACTGAACAGAAAGCCGACGAAATATCAAAGGGCACTATCATGTCCTCGAAAACCAAAAAAACAAAGAAAGCACCGTAAACAAGTTGAGAAGTTGTCACGAAAACACTTTTCGGAAAATAATTCAAATGTCATCAGAAAAGGGATGGATCCAAAAGAATGTTTATGCATTCAGAGCTCTGGTGGTAATCAACATCTAAAAGATAAAGAAACTTCAATCAACAAAAAGGTAAACCAATCTACAGAGCACGTACTAGATAGTCGTTACTCCAATGTACGAACTAATAATAATGAAACCGATTACAATGAAAGCAATCATAGCGAAACCAATTATAGTCAAACCAATATTCCTGAAACAATTGTACTAACAACACAATCTTCGGGTTCACAAGAGATAAACACCAAGCATAGTGAATCCGATTATAACGAAACTAATATTATTAAAAAACTTGTGTTTACAAGACAACCTTCGGGGACACAAGAAATAGACAGTGACGAGTGTCAACAAACGACCGAGAGAGTCGATATAAATAATGTTGTATCACACATTGTTAAAAACCAAGGTACCACAGGAAATGCCGCAACCAAGCCAACAGAGCTGAATCAAAATAAATTACAGGCTCGAAAAAGGGAGTATATAAAGTTTCG
This sequence comes from Apotomis capreana, assembly GCA_947623375.1. NCBI lineage: Eukaryota > Metazoa > Arthropoda > Insecta > Lepidoptera > Tortricidae > Apotomis > Apotomis capreana. The sequence goes on from OX392498.1 coordinate 30,038,323, forward strand.
ACGAGGTGAACAAGGTGCAGCGCAAAACTACAGAAGACATATCATGCCCGGAAAACCACCCTCAGACGAAGGATTTCCTGGAAATGTAAATGGACCTGGAAGTGGACCGGGAAAGGGACCTCGACAGCGTGGACCGGGAGGACCTGGTGGCTCGGATGGAGATTATGGACCGGGGGGATCTCATGGACCGGGAGGACCTGGTGGACCGGGAGGACCTGGTGGACCGGGATCGGGACCTGGTGGACCGGGATCGAGACCTGGTGGACCGGGAGGACCTGGTGAACCGTCAGGACCGGGTGGACCGGCAGGACCTGGTGGACCGGCAGGACCTGGTGGACCGTCAGGACCTGGTGGACCGTCAGCACCGGGTGGACCGTCAGAACCGGGTGGACCGGGAATTGGACCTGGTGGACAGGGAGGACCTGGTGCGCCGGGGAATGATCAGCAGGGCCAGTCGTATTACCCCCAAGGTCCAGGCCAAGGCCAAGGACCAGGACAAAGACCAGGACCAGGACAAGGACGTTGGCCTCCGAGGAGGCCAATCCGGCCCGGCGATCGAATCAAAAACCGTACAGGGTTAAGTGCAGCGATTTGTCCATACATAGACCGCTTCATAAAATACAACATAGTTGATCTTCCGGTGCTTAAAGAAATACTGTAAATAACAGTGGCGGGGTGTGCATAGGACCCGATTCAATCATTTAAACCTTTGGAACTTTGGGTGCCTTATTCTATCTCCACTCCTTCTTACAATTCTAATCCAACACAATAGGAGATGCGACTTATGTTGAATAGTACGTAGTGTAGTTATATATGAATAAAATTAGCGCAGCGCAATATGTCAAGAAAAAAAGCAACAAAATTATTTTGAGAAATATATGACTTCATTCGTACGAAAATTTTATGATTTCTTTTTTACCCAAAATAAATTTTGAAATTGTTAGAATTGACAACATTTCATATTTTTCAGACTATCATTTTATTACTTTTCTGAATTCTGCTTAAAAAGATGAAGTAATCTCTGTTTTTATTTATTTTCTGAGATGAATATTTATTTTATTATTAATTTATAAAAACATACTCATTTTAAAATGTGGCAACACCAAAACCAAAACTTAATGGAACGGTTACTTTAGTCGGTTTTCTTATTTAAAAAAAAACTTAATAAAACTCGGTATGCATCTGTCATCTGTCAACGTCAAATAAAAAAAATATATATTTTTTCGCTTTTTGGTTTAGACAACAACCCTATTCAGCCCGTATTGTCTTAGATTGCAGTTATTTGATGTATTTTCTAATATTTCTTTAAATACAGAAGAATAAATTCAAAGATTTTTTTTAAGCTACACGACATAAAGCCCTGTCGATCTCTATATTAATTTCCACCTGTTATAAATATGAAATATTGTCAATCCTCATAATTTAACAAAACAATAATTTTGTATGACAGCCATGAACTTAAACGCACTTTCCACGGACAAAATGGCAAATTACTTATTTTCTCTATACAAATACTGGTACCCAATCCACAGATGACGTCATATGCAGATTGCAGGTATATCTTTTGTATGGAGCGTTTTTAGTCCTCTGTAGGAATATTGAACTTTGTCGGTCATTTCTGACTTTCAGAGTAGTCTTAGTGTAGGTAGTCGCATACAGACATTTCATCCCAATAAAGAATAGAATTGATTGACATCCCCAAAAAAATGTCCGCGCGCCTTTTGTGATGCCTACGCGTATATACAACTTCAAAGGCCGAATTTTCACGACACTGAAAGAATACAGAAGCGAATTAGCGATCCGTTCTGCACCTTGAGCGTGAAAAATATTACCTATCTCTTTCTTCGCTGTACTGTGAGAGAGTGACGGATGATGTTATGTCGTGCGACAAGAGTCGCGAAGTGTAGTTGTGGTAGACAGGTTGGTGTACTTGTATCTTAAAATGTTTAATACCTAATGTGTATACTAACTGAAATTTCAATGTAGGTACAAATTCATTTAAAGCCTGACGAGAAATATAAATGAGGATTGTCAAGAGGGCGCTATTTATAAGATTTATTTGGCAACAGTTTTGGAACCAATGCAACCAATTATAATGACATTAGTTTAAATACCTGTCAGTTCCACTATGTTAACCTCGTCATACCATTTAATGGAATGCACTCTTTTCCTGACTGATTTTCGTGTAGTAAACACGTGTACACTTTATTTATAATCTTACGTTCACGACTATGAATGGTTCTCGGCATTTCTCTAAATAATTTTAAATATTTGTCTTTTACAGAAACCGCCACGAATTACATTGACATCGTTGACAAACCATCATAAAATCATTGCCAGTGTAAGAAATTAGTTCAAGTGAAATTTCTTAAATGTATACGTATAACTCGCAAATTCTTTGTATAGAATTAATAAAGCTATTTTTTTCTGGTGTACTTGTATCTAATTTATCCAAAAGGGTTTAGCTAAAGGATATTTCCAAGGAATTTGAAAAGGTGAACGTGAAGGGTTATGGGGAAAACTGGCTAAGCTACATTCGTAAAACCTTACAGTACAGAAAATTTAAGTTGTGAAGTCATCTTACGACTTATATGAACCTTGACCACGAATTTAAATGAGGATTGTGAAGAGGGCGCCATTTATAATATTTATATGGTAAATATTTCGCAACTCAGTATCCGTCCGAAAACATAGTATTTTATAACACACACACGTGTCACAACGTGCAAATTTTGGTATCGGATGAATTCACTTGGCACAAATGTAGTATACGTAAAACTAATCTAATGTAGCCCGGTAGCCATCCACCTTCCCCTGGCGGGTAGGAAGGGGGGGCAGTCAAAGTTACACGCCAGCATATCAGCTTCTATTTACCCAATACTACAAGTGTTGTGTCATTTTCTGATAAATCGGGCACGAGGAATTCATTTTAAAGACATTGAATGTACAGTTTAATAGAAAAAAAGGAATATATTGACAAACATATCAAAATTGGTTTGCAATTTTTTTTACTCTATCAGTTTCTTTGAAAATCCTGAATTTTAAGTTAAAAAAAATACTTCCTTAAGGGATATTTATCCAGCTCTTTAAATTTATTCAATAAAGTGGATACAATACAAAATTCGCATAATAACTCTAACATCTCCACAAAGAATTCATAATAGCTATATACTTCAAATCAATAATACTTGTGCCTGAACTAGGAAAATCATGAATCTCGGGCATAATTTATCAGCATTGCACCCGTGCGAAGCTGCGGCGGGTCGCTAGTAATATTATAAAACAGATTTTGCATAAATCATGACCTAGTTTAATATATACATTAATATAATCACCAATCACAACAATATTTTCTAGACTTATGAATTCTTTATTTCATGAGTCATGAGAAAACTGTCTAATTTCTTTAAGCTAGGCTTGTACTTGTTCATGTGTAACGAATATACTTAGACGACGTATTGGCGTTAACATCCTCCGGCGCCTTGAAAACGCCAGGTTTCAAGATCATTGAATCTTCTGCAGCATCTTCCTCTTAATAGGTAAGGTAGAGGGCAAAGCTTGGATAAAGCTCATCGCACGATTCCTCTTCCCGTGCGGACATCTACAACTCTCGTAACGCCGTCAGGTAGTGAGTTTCGACACGGCTAAGGCTCCACTTCATTGGCGGCAGGTTCTCTTCTTTTAGAAAGACTAGGTTCCCAAGTTTGACCCCTTGTCATGTAGCTCTCCACTTCACACGCTGCTGAAGTTTGGAAAGTAACTTCTTGGTCCAACGCTTCTTAGTCGCATCTTCTGTGTCGAAGTAGATGGCAACGCAGCTAACAGCCGCCCGATCAGAAAGTGACCAGGAATAAGCGGTGAGGGATCAGAGGGATCGAAATACATCAGTCGCGAGTAACTACAGTATGGCTTCTATTTGAGTGAACAGTGTGGTCAACTTCCCAAACGTTAAATTAGAAGATCCTGCTATGCGGTTATAAATTACATTTCGCGACTTTGACGTTTGTCACCGTAATTGGGAGGATATGCCGGATTACATTTAAAATAGATGCAGTTGCTGCATGCGAACTCATTGACGGGCTCATGACTTGCCTTTAGCATACGTTGGAGCTCGTTGCTTGCGCCAACAAAGTTTGTACCTTACAATAAATTATTATTAGGATTTCCGCGTTTGGACATAAATCAGCGCAGACTTAAAATGAAAAGATTTTGTACTTAGTCGCTGACAACTTCTAAATGAAGTGAAAAATACAGACGAATATACACAAATAGCATTTGAATGCTTTCGCGCCACGACCATTTTATGTAGAATAGAGAAAGGTCCAGCGAAAACAACGCCACAGGTTTCAAATGGTAGAGAAATTAATATTTTTTAATATGGTTCATAGATTTTATTTATTGAGCAAATGAAAACGCTTGTTATGCCTTCGTCAACAGCTATAATGAGATATTCAACTATTGTAAGTGATAAATACCTTTACATTTTTATTTATGCATGCATTTATGAAGCGATAAACCTTATACGAATGTTTTTAATAATTTGCTTATTTACAAGTATATATTCAAGTTAACTATAGTTGCGATTTATCAACCTGTATGTTTAATTTTATTTTGCTTTCAGGTAAGTCTACTTCAACGGACGTAATTTTCGGCCATGCTGCATCACTAAGTGAGAAAATAAGCAGACCCAGTCCATCAGAGACTACTTCCCTAGCTACACATACTCGTAGGTGACGTTAGCATACATTTGCTTATGATTAGGCTTGCTTTGCGATTTTCTTTTCGAATTAAGGAAACGTCTTTTTGCGACAGAGTACGATTCACCAAGATTTTTCTCAGGTGTCGCTCTGAGCGGCATTTTCACAGAAGACCTTCCATCGGTGAAACGATTAACATTTATGTTTAAATGGTCTTCACGGAATTGCTCATCGCTAGACAAAAGTTTATTTGCTTTGGGCACGTCTTCCCGAAGCACAGCAAGCCTATCCTTTATCTCTTGAGAGAAGCCACATTTTATATTTCTTTCGGTTTTTTGGGTGTATTCACCAACAGGTCCCGAAATCAAATAACCTAATTTTGACAATGTCAGTGTGGGTTTATTTATCCCTAACTTGATGTGGTCATTTTCAACCAAGTCCCAAACACGTCAGCCCCGAGAAGCAAGTCAATCTCTGAGGGACGGAAAAAGTTTGGGTCTGCAAGTTTAATATTGTCAGGTAAACCGAGTTTACTGTAATCTACTTCCGCATTCGGTAAGGAACCTATAATTTTAGGTATAACTAGACATGACACGGTTGTGCTAAATGAATCTAGCTTTGACTTAATATTTATCTCACAGCGTTGAGAGATATCGAAATTATTGTCGTTGACACCACATATTCTTGTATTTTTTGTGCTAGAAACTGGCAATCTTAAAGTATTTTTAAACTTTTCAGTGACAAATGACGATTGGCTACCACTGTCAAGGAGACATCGCGCGTTGTAGGTATTATTTGGACCAACGACCTCTACAACCGCCGTGCACAACAACACTTCACCACACAAAGCAGCAGCAACATGGATGGAAGGATTAGGCGAGTTTAACTGCTCGCTGGTTTGCCCATCGCTCCGAGGCGTATTTACATTGTTTATAGGATTGTCATAACTATTACCACAATTGTTGTTACCATTTTCTCCATTGTTGTTGCTACTGTTTTGTTGTAAATGTACTAATGTGTTGTGTTTTCTGTTACAGATGGTGCACGGACCCCTGCGACAACGAGAATTGTGATGACCTGGCCGGAAGCAGTTCACACACAATTTGAACTGCCTTACAGTACTTAGTCTCGACTCTGGTGTCATTACTTTAAAATTATGACAGTACTCAAGCCTATGGTCTTCCTTACATAACACACATTCGAATCTATAATCGCTCGTTGACGCAACATGAAGGGATTTAGTTTGCCTGGCCGAGGGATATTTGGTAGAAACAGGTCGATCGCTACGACTTGTGTCAGCTTTGTTAAGTTGCATTGTTTCTAGTACATCTGCTCGGTCACGCAAAAATTGATAAAACTGTTTTAAAGTCACTGCGCCTGACAATGCGCTCCTATATTCTTCCCATTTGCGACCTGTGACGTTGTCCAGTTTTGACGACATGTTAAATATGATCAGCGTATCCCAGTGATCAGTAGATTCACCTAAACTACTAAGTGCACGCAAATTTTTAGATACATGATCAATCATGAGTCTCAGTGAGGTATGTGATTCTTTTGTCAATGCTTCTAAATGGTACAACGATTTTAAATGATTATTTATCAAAATTCTTTTATTATTAAACCGTTCGCACAACATTTCCCAAGCCAAATCATAATTTTTGCCAGTGAAATCAATTGACTTTATTGCGACCGCAGCGCCACCTTCGAGGGACGAACGCAAATAATGAAACTTATTTATGGCTGGAATCCGCTCATTATTATGGATTAATGATTCGAACATGTCACGAAATTCGAGCCATTTCAAATGGTCGCCGTCGAAGGTGGGCAGCTTAATCGTAGGCAATTTGACTTGATCACCACAAGCAGCACCATGACACTTATTGGACTTGTAAGATGAATGCGAGGAATGCGCGTCATTTTCCTCGTTGGGGGCTAAAATCATCCCGCAGACAGCAATTAAATTACAGAATTTATTTTCTAATTTATCGCGTTCCTCGATTTCATCTTGAAGATCCGAAGGCTGCACAAGTACTTCGATCTGTGACTGGATGTCGTCAAACTTAGTTGACAATTCTTCAAATTTATTAAGCTTAATCTGTAATTCCCTGGTTTGTAACGCAGTTGCCGTTCCTGACTTAAAAGTTGTCAAGTAATTTTCAAACTTTGTTATTTGACCTTTAATACTACTACGTTTTTGTTTCAAAACAATAAGGTTTTGTTCCTGGTTGTCAGGCATTGTTACTGTATTAACGCAAGCAACGAGTTAAAAACCAACGTAACACCAAATAAAACATAAAAATGCAAGATCTGACCGGATAGCAAAAACCGCAAGCACGACAGCCCGAGCCCATCACCGTGAACACCGTCGCATGCAGCAGCGAGGGCACCAGCACAGCGGCGGCCAACGAGCAGCTCGTGGGCGTAGTCCCCAGCCGCCAAGTAGGTAGTACTTGAGCTGACGAAATGCGGGACACGCGGCGACCGCTGTGGGCCCGTGGCACACGAAACGTAGCTATAGATCCTGGAATTTAAGTTTATTTGAGAAAGTAATCGTATTTACAGCAAAGCAAAAGGTAGCATGGGTTATTTACAACTCGAATAATAGGTTCAGTTGACCAAAAACGAACAGATGTTAACAAGAAATGCTTTTAAGAACTCAAAATACTTTTATTTATGCAATAAATGCTTGTATGGGGTTATAAGAGTAATTACAATGTTATTTTTCAGCTAATATTGTTAAAAATAAGCGAATAATGCACTAGAATTGCCTTTTTACGCAGTTACTTATTTACTTTAAGTATATAACAACGAAACAAAACTATTTGTTGCTTATTTGTGATGAATTATTGCAATTATTTGAGAGACGTATCTGTTTTATTTGTTAGGCAAGCTGATTCTATCGGATATTAATATGAAGTGATATTTAAATCGTTACAGACACCTTAAAGCCGAATTAATTAATATACACGCGAAGTAGGAAGATAGTAACGCAGTTTTTAATACCTATCAAATAGGGAAAACACGCAATAAATATATCAGTGTTCACTCAAATAGCCATAGAACTGTATTACTTACGGTTTTTACTGCATATTGTTACACACTACTTAAACCTGGTACACTTTCGTCACAAAACAACTATCAACAATGAATACCACTCTTCGTTATGTATCCTTGCTCAGGTTTTTCAACCGCAGCGTTGTGACCACAGATTTTATGCGTAGTATCGCGGCAATGGCGTCGATTTCTCAACGAATTTTCTGATTATCACGTCGGGGTCACCAAAATGTATCCGCCGAAAGCTGCCTAGTGTTTGTGTGGAGAAATAACACCACTATTTTACTTCTTCTTTTTAATTAGAAGGATAACTATTTACAATTAACAATAATTTGTATAATAAAACAAAATGGCGTGCTTAGTGCGCACGGTCGATATCGTCTCTGGCGCCGCGGAGGTCCGGCGCGGTGAGGCGGTAGCGGGCGGCGGGGTCGCGGCAGCGGCCAGTGACCTCGCACCTCTTTTCCCGCGAGTTTGTATATGTATTGGCGATGAAGACGACGTATTGGCGTTAACAGTATCATAAAGTTCTGGAACCAAGATTTGAAATAACCGTCATATACTAAATATTGTAACATTTTAAAAATAATGTTTTAAAATATTTTGAAAGAAGAAAATAATTGAAATAGGCTACTTGGAGGTCACTGAATAGAAAAATATTGTTTTTTTTTATTACAATTTATAATTTTATATGTGTTTGTATGTGTCATTGTGCGCCGAAACAGCTGGGTAGATTTCAACTATGTTTATTAAGTGGCCGCAGATGATTTTGATACTTTTTAACTCTCTGTGAAGAAACAAAAAAGAGGATTATGGCTAATTCTTCCGAGCGGACGAATTTTGCGGGCACCTTCTAGTACAATATTGTTGACAAGGATAAATGTGAATTCATTTTGAATATCCAATTCATGAGAATCGTCATCGTCATCCTGTGGAGTGTAAAATGGTTTCAGCATCCGTTGTACCTCTGTTGTAAAAGGTTTTTTTTTGTTCGCCACTGAAGGCCAGTGCGAGATATGACTGAGTCAGATTTCACATATTACATTTTATAATTTTATAATAGTGCATGCGTTATGATTATGAATCTTAACTAAATAAGAACAAATAATACCTATGTAAGGCGATCGATATTTAAAAGACGCCGAAACGGCGGCGTACGTACAACGTAATGACATTCAGTCGATTATATACGAGTACCGACGCAAAAAGAAGACATCGAATTGATTTAGTCTGCGCATAAGATTTTATTTGCGTCCGAATAAGGGAAAAGAAATCAAATTAACCGTCGAACCGTATTCGCACGTGAAGGTTTGTCCGCATTATCCATTATAAATATATTGGTGTGTGTAAATCTTGTAAGGGATCCAGCATATCCCTGCATTTGTCAGGAGGCGGCGGCCCTGTCGCCTTTGAGGCCACTCAACACATCTGTGTGTTCGCAGCTTGGTACTGTACTGTATTTTTGCTTTATAAGTAGCTTTATAACTGGTATGATTATTATTTGTGCTTGGGTCATGGTTGTTCTATGTATTTAAGTATATATGTATCTATATAAGTATGTATATCTTCGTCTAGTGCCCAAAACACAAACCTTCCTGAGCTTAATTTGAGACTGGACCGATTTGTGTGAGGTTGTCTGATATTTATTTAATTATTTATTTATGATTTATTTGTCACATACTATATTCGCTGGCGGAAAATCCACTTATTTAAAAACATAATTGTAATTACTTTAATTACGACGACGCGGTTGGCGCAGTTTGTAGTGCACTTGCCTACTGAACCGACGGTCCTGGGTTCGGATCCCGGCAAGGACAAATACTTGTGTGATGAATTTCAAATACAATTAATCAATTTGTAATGTTGTATATGTCGGAGACGGTCATGAGTATGGAAGCTCAACGAACCAGCGCGCCATTGGAAGGCGACAGTAGCGCCCCCTTGAACCTGTTTTGGCGCGCTAGATAGAGTCTTGGTGGTTCACTCAGCTAACGCCCACCACACTTCACTTTGGGTCACCGTCGAGTGCACTACTGCCTTGGAACTGTCCCGTAACGTTGTGCTATATCAAGTAGATTAGAGTCAGTGTTATAACCCTGCAATGTGCCTAGTGTTCATTTAATAAAGACTATTCTGTTCGAGACTTAGCTTACAGACCTCTGTGCCAGGAACTGTTATTTTGTGCTTTCATTGTATAAGGAATAAATCAAGTTGATTTTATCTGAAGTGTTTCATCTCGCTCGAACTACCTCCTCGTCCACAACTATATCGAATAGCTCAACTAATGTGCCACACACCGCACCCGGCCATCCAGACCCTATCCCGACATATATAATTTTAAACTAATGTCTTTATAATATGTAATAAATAATTGACTAGTGATAGGTACTTGCAAGAATATAGCTGTGTTCAATTGTTAAAAATTAAAATGCATTACCTACGCATTGTGTGATGAAAACAATATTATGTTATCTTATGTATATGGACACTATTTTTGTCTTCGAAAAATGAGACTGTTTTACCAGATTAGCAAAGAACTTAATTTAATTAAAAAACATGTTCCAAGATATTTAACGGAACCAGTGATATTCTTCATTTTAGCGCTCTTTACTCGGACTAGCAATTAACCATACGTTCAATCACAACGCCAATCCACCAGGAGGCAATTCAAAAGTTAGAAAGCTATATAGTATACAACAAATCAGCAGTATTAGTAGTTATATAATATACGTAACTAATAAGCAGAGGATCGGAGAATGTGACGACCGTGTCGTCCGCTGGCAGAGGCTTGCTTACGGCGAGATTTTGAGGAGTAATAGAGAGCGAACTCACTTGAGTGCTCTTATCGACAGCGTCTTAGCACAGGGCCGTCTCTTGGTTATTTAATTGCCTGGTCAGAGTGGTAAGAGTTGCGTAATCGAAGGTGGACGTAGAAATGTAGGGACACCGGCTCCTTTTAGTCCTCTGCCAATGCAAAAGCCAACAAGAAACCTCAATAGGTTTCTTGTTAATAATTTTGATTTACCTTCGCCGGGTATAATCCATTTTTCATTCATCTGGCTATCCGTACATTAATAGTTATTTATGATACAAGTGTGTGTTACTACACATATTTAGTAGGTAGGTGATTTCAGACGAATGTTTTTTTTTGACGAGTGAGTGACTGATTAAATAAAGACGAGTCGGAAATCATCTTACGCACAAGTTTTACACAACGTTTTACTATGAATGTCCGAGAAAAGAAAACATAGGTACTTGAATACAGTCAGCCAAATTTATTTAATGAATGAATCAGTAATTCAAATTAGTTTATCGACCAAATTCTACATTTAAAGTAATTATTAACGTGTTTCATGAAATATTAGTTTTATTGTAATTATTTATCTTAATTGTAATCGGTATTTGACTTGTTCATAAAACTTTTTTCAAATAATAAAACCTATTTGCGTCGGGCTATTAGACAGTTAAAATTTTCAAAGGAATTGAAAATAAATAGCACTAGTGCAATAAAGTAGTACTTTACACACAGTCTGACTGCTTAGAAAACGCTCACACATGTAATTTCATGCATAAACATACAAAAAAATCTTTAAAATATTAAAATATTTTTTTTTTGCTGTGAAGATCAAACTATATATTTTTTAAATATCAATAGTATAATGAAAATGATCTTTTACTTTGATGATGTACGTAAAATGTTTAATGCGCGATCAAAATAACAGGTAATATTTTCCATTATATAATATAAGCAGAGAAATAAAATAATTATACTAATTGAGCTGACGGATTTCAATTAAAAAAGCAGGCTGATTAGGCGCTCCTTGTTACCTAGCACTAGCAATTACTTAGTAAGCAGTACGTTTCAGTGTTCTACTACGGACAGGCGGTCAACAACATGCGATTCACGTACGTACCGCTAGCGAATCAAAAAGGTAGAGCCGAGAAAAAGTCCGACTGTGTTCCATCAGCTAAACAATTGACGTGGGTGCTATTGATAGAGGCAATCTAACATGAAGAAAAAATGGGTCAGCAAACATGTTCTGCCGAAAGAAATTAACGCGGGCTTGTGCCAATAAGAAGTCAGCGCCGGTATTGTACGTTAGATTGTGACAAAATGCTTTTGCGTTTAGCCTGTAATTCTTTTTCTTATATGGATAATATTTCTGTTTTTAAATGTCCTCAAATCACTAAGGTTTTTGGATTTTGTGTGTATAGTCGTGTGTAGGTTATTTGATTAGACAGCATAACTTTTCGAGAAATACTAAATTGAGAATTTAGCAATAGTGCGATTGTTAGATATTTGGGTCACTCTTACTTTTTCAAAAAATTAACAAAAGGGATCAGATATCAAACAAAACAATAATGATAAAAAACAAGGTTGTTACGACAATTTAATTGAATTCATAGTTCCTTTGGACTGTGAATCTTTCACAGATATGGTTTACTGATAGCTTGGTTTGTTGTTGTTCCCTTGACTTCAAACCCGGCAGACATTTTAATTGCAATTAAGCTTCAATTAATTTCTACGTAACATGATAGGAGTGCCGTGGTATTTACCTTCAGGCAGTGAATTATTACATTATTTTAAATTTTATTGCACTTTAATGTGCAAACGACGGACTATCACAGTATCAACGATTGGGCTAAACTGAAACTTTTAGAGACGACCGAGGTGAAACGAGTCAAATGAGAGTTGTGACAAAGTTGATTTTTAGCTACCTAACTGCTAGCGAACTCGGGTCCGGTGGACATTTTCGCTTTCAAAATTGACGGTCAACATCCATTCTCCTGATTAAATATTATAAAGAGTGACTAATATGTTACTATTCGTTAATAATGTTTTTCCATATTATGCAACTTCCGAAATTATGCTAGTCTTGTTTTTTTTATGCAACATCATTAAACCAAGTGGCCTTAGGGTAAAATATATTTGCATACTATCTGAAAATTATAATCTTTGAACTTCTCGCACGAAGCTTTCAGTTTAGTCAAAATAGAAAAGTGCAGTTACAACAGACATTGCTCAAAAAATAGCTGTACGCGGAAAGTGCATTTTGTCCTCGGGAGTTGTACGAATGCTGAAGGCAAAGTTTTCGACGTGCGCTTTAAAGCTGGTTTTAAATATTCGGATTGCCATGAAAAGTTCCTCTTTAAGAAGAGATAACTGCTTCGCTTCATTTTGTTAAAATAATCTGTAACTGTAACTCTATTTCCCGTTGCCGTACTTGTATTTTTGTAGGAAGGAAGAACTTTCAAACGCAACAGTATTGACTTCAGTGTGATTATTATGTTTAAGTCTTTACTTGTAATTACCCTGCAGTAGTAGAGTTGTTATTCCGCTGTTTTCTAACATAATTGTGCGCATTATTGTCGCATAATTGTGGTAACTAAACGCAGTGCGTTGACAGCCGACATCCTCTCTCTCGCTGGGTGATGGTTATTTGGGCATATCATGTACATCCTTCAGAAAACCCTAAATAAATAATTATAAAGTGAGGCCTCGTTGTATTAATTATATACAACCGCGAAACCCTCACCAGCAGTTCTACAGGTTACAAGCATACAATTACTATCACAGATAGAGTGTTCTGCGGTGATTAGCAGGGGGAATATGACCAAGTATATTTGTTTTTCTTTCCTTATTGCTGGTCAGTTAAGTCTACTAGGACTAGTCTAAGTAGTATCATTTTCGTGTAAAATAAATAAGGTTTACTCGGCTAATTCCGAATGGCGGATAATTCCGAAAATGACTGATATCTAACAAACGGGGTAACATTTTTTGCGCTAGCAACACTTCCTCAGATACTATACCTACACTTCTACAGTAAGAAGTGTTGCTAGCGCAAAAAATGTTACCCGTTTGTTAGATATCAGTCATTTTCGGAATTACCCGCCATTCGGAATTAGCCGAGTGCACATCAGAATTTCATTTTTTATGTTATTTATGTATAGTTCCATGTAAAGATATGGGTGTATTGCCGAAAAGGTCAAAATCACAACAAGTTTGTTTTTTATTCAGGGAGGTAAATTAGCTGTTACCTTTATTATCAATTTAGTAGCTTAAAATATACGTTTACGTCGGCGTAACTCACGTAAATCTCTAGATAATGATTATTAACATGCTTTTACGTATAATATTTATCATATATTACGTCCTAGAAAACAAATTAACACAATAAAAATTCTTATTTTTTTGCAGATGTACTACGAGCACACGGGCACACTCATCATCATCAACAATTTATTACAACTAATGTTTGTATGAGAAGTGAACCAACATGTTTATATTTTTATAAAAGTAGATTAAATTTGCTATATATTACTTAATATTCTTTTAATTTGTATAATTCAGAGGGCGTTTAGGTCGACTTCCATCCGTGCTGGAGCCACCGGGTCTAAGTCGTACAGACGGCAAACGGCCCGATGGGCTAACTTTATTACCATGGGAAAGGGGTCGTTGTTTAGTGTGGGACGCTATGTGTGTGAGCACCTCCGCTGCCTCTCACGTGAATCGTACCACCCGCACGGCTGGAGCTGCAGCCGAATATCAGGCGGACTTGAAACGGCAGAAATATGTCACACTACACGTCCTACATTTTTGTTCCCTTTGCGGTGGAGACGGCGGGTTGCTGGGGGACAGATGCAAAATGTTTTGTGCGCGACGTAGGCCGTAGACTCAGGCAAAAGGGGGAAGACCCCCGCTCCGAGTCATTTCTGGTACAAAGGGTGTCCATTGCGATCCAACGTGGAAATGCTACGAGCGTTATGGGCACCTTTGGACCAGAAATGACAGGGAGCGGTGTTTTTTGAACCTTGTTATTTTTATAATTTAGTTTTAATTGAGTTATTAATTATTAAGTCATGAATTTATTGTACAGTTGTTTTATTCATTTATTATTGTAATTATTGAATTAAATGTTTTTTTTATTCACTCATTAAATACCATCATATTTGTAACTGTTCCGAAAAGATAACTAATTTGTCTCCCTAAATAAAATAAAAAACTTGTGATTTTTACCTTTTCGACTATAAACCCATATTTTTAAACAGTACTAAATATGCAAAAATAACATAAACAATGAATTCCTGACATCTATTTTACACGAAAACGATACCACACAAGCCCTAGAAGCGTTAACTGATTCGTAAAAAAAAAGAGGACTCCTTAGATGTGGAGGGAAGTCAGATTCGTCTACTGGGCGGCGGGAAAGTCCCCCGCCCTTCCTTATTCACTTTTCCGCCGCCCAGTAGACGAATCTGACTTCCCTCCACATCTGAAAATAATCACCGCAGAATACTCTATCTGAGGTAGAAATTTTGTAGTTGTATCCCGATGCACACAATTTCGTGACTTAGCAAAATGGACTAGAGCACGCAGGCTAAGCTTAGCATCAAAATTTTTTTGAAGGTACTTTTTGTATCAGATGTGTCCAATATGTATATATTTTTAGAAACTAGATTAAATTTTCTATTTATAGATATTTATTTTCATTGTAAACATTCAGGAAATATAACTAATTTACCGTTCTGAACAAAAAAAAGCAGCATCATAATTTTACTACACGCGTAGTGAAGTATTGCCGTAGGGAGCTTAGTCATTATGCAATTTATCTACTGCGCGATATATGCCATAGATAAATTCGTTACATAAGCCGGCTCGAGTGCCATTCTGATAATCCGTGCTAATCTGGGCATACATAGTTCATCCTTGACATACTTAATTAGACAAAGAAGTAATAAATAGAAGTTCGATTTTCCTACACCTAATAGACCACCGGTCAGAATATAATGTTATAGATCGCGGATTGTCAAGTTTTACTAAGAATAACAGCTGCATATCTAAACGTGGACGTGCCCGCCGACGCTGTGCTGTGCGAGGCGCGGGTAGGTACTACGTAAAACGACAACAGCCGCAATTAGGGCTTGCAATCGAATATGTGAATATTCGTTTTATTCGGATATTCGCTCTATTTTAATATCCGGATTTTGGCGAATTTTATATTTAGATAAATAACATGTTCTGCCTCTGATCCACCAAGTTCACAGCATTGTGTTTCACTATGGCTGCTGGGGACTGCAGGTCTGCGAGTCTCTTACGAAGGTTGCCTCGGCACTTAATCGTGGTAAGTCCTATGGCTATCTTCTGCTCCCTGTCCCTCTCACATAGTGCTGGGTTATGTGACATACACGTTTTTCTTGACCAAATTCCGTATTCGGAGGATCCTCAGACTCTATTCTGCTCTCGAACAGTCTTGCTGCGTGTACTGCGGGCCGATTTATATATCCTCACTGTTTTCTTTCCCCGCACCGGTCATCTCATCCAGTTGGTTGCATGCGCGCAACTGCCATGTTGCTTTAAATATGATTATTTATAAATATTTTTTTATAAATAATCATATTTAAAGCAACATTTATATTAATAATGAATAATTTTTCGTCACAACAACCTAAAATTTTCCTAATATTACGCTATATATTGGGGGTACAGCTAGTTGATGATTGCCTTTACTTTAATCTCAAATGGCGTGAACGTGACACATAATAATATTAATCAGAATTACACAATCAAACAATTTATCTACACCCATATTGTTAAATTACTATAAACAATAGTACTTTACATACATATATGTACCTAGTGCGGTGAATAAAATTCGTGAATATCAGATCACAAGTGTTTGTGGTCATAAATATGCTACCTGGGGCTTTACGAATTACCGCTTGAGGTTTGTCTAGAAAATCCCACTTACGGTCTAGGGTGACGTTTTATACATATGATACTTTTAAAACGACCACGCCGCGCCGGCGCCTGGCTGGGTCGCCTCATTCATTCCTTCGCTGCCCGGAATTTTTCATAGTACTGGGTACTTCATATATCCAAAAGTTTGTAGAACACAAAATTATGACTGTTGTTTCCTTATATTTGTACTGTGTCTGCTTTTATGTATTTAAAAATAAAGACCAACTAAAAGTCTCTAGACAAAACACATACAAACTCCTAAGAAATAAAAATGAATTTTTAGTACCCAAGAGTAATTTTAAATATTTTGACAAAACTTTAAGCAGTACTGCAATTACAGCTTATAATAAATTGGACATTAGTATTAAGGAATGTAGTAGCTACAGATTATTGGAACAAAAATTAAGAGATTATTTTACAAGTAGACCATTCTATTCAATTAAGGAATTTAATGCTAGAGCGCTGGATTAATTTTAAATAAGTATTCAATATCATTATTTTAATTTTTATTTCATTTTCATTCAAATACGACATGTTTATAATTAAGTTAATTTATTTTTGTTATCATTAATGAATTGATTATACTTGACATTTTATTTATTTTAATTGAGCATTTTGTTAGTTTTACTTCTATTTTATACTTGTATTTGCACGCATTTGAGTAAGTTCTATTGCAAATAAATGATTGATTGATCGACGCTTAGGAATCAATACCATGTAACTAACATTTTTGATATTTTCTACCTAATGCAGTTAGGTTCAGAAAAAAAACGAATAGAACGCCATAATCGTCTAATTGTTTTGTTACTTAGACAATATATTGATTCTTAAGCGTCGATATGAAAGAAGATCTATTATATAAAGAAGATCTATTATATAAAGATAAATATGTGTTTAGTAATTGAGTGTATTAAGTCACTTGTGTGGTCCAAAATAAATCAAAATAAGTTTTTTATTCGAATCATCCATATACCCGTAAATGATATAACAAAAAATAATATTCGAATTATCCAGATATCAAAAAAGAGCGAATATTGCAAGCGCTTGCCGCAATTAGGCTCGGTTTGTTCGTCATTGGCGCACGAGGCACGCGTCAGTTACGAATGTAATTGTAACGATTTATTCCGGTACATAACAGCGCGCAAAACATCGTGATTGCATAACGACTTGGTTATTTGCGATGGTAGAATTAGTATGTTAATAATAATAACCGTCGAGATATTGACAATAGTTTGATTTCCGTATATTTATTCATTAGAATTATAGGTACTAATCTACCTTCTAAGAGTTAATCTATACTATTATCATCATCCTCCTAGCCTTTGTCCCATTTTTTGAGAATAAATTCTCAATCGGGGTCGGTTACCTAAATCCCAAGATGTGGCGTAGGCACTAGTTTTTACGCAAGCGACTGCCATCTGACCTTCCAACCCAGAGGGGAAACTAGGCCTTATTGGGCTTATAATAGGTGGTTTCCTCACGATGTTTTCCTTCACCGAAAAGCGAGTGGTAAGTATCAAATGACATTCCGTACATAAGTTCCGAAAAACTCTTTGGTACGGGCCGGGTTCGAACCCGCGACCTTCGGATTGAAAGTCGCATGCCCTAACCACTAGGCTACCACCGCTTCTCAACCACCGCTTCCGCTTTTAATCTATACTATTATATAATTCTAAAATTGTATTGTATATCAATTTTCTATGGAGAGGGATAATTATTTTCGGAAAAATCTTACCATCGCGATGCAGGGTTATTAAAATGAAGTGTCCGCTTATCAAGTCGAAACGTCTGAACAGATTTTAACCAATTTCGGGACAGGGATCGCTGAACTTCCACAAATGTTTAAAGGACACTTTAACCGGCTACGACAAAAAAAGTTTTACGCGGACGACGTTGTGGACACCAGTTGTTTACGAAATATGTTCTTAGTTATTTTATTGTTGGTTGCACAACAGCAAGGCCTAAAATATAATATTAATAATTTTCACCGCGCATATTTACACTAGAAATAGATTTTAAATCATCATAATGTTGTTAGCCTATGTATTTCTTTGTTTATTTAGATGGCCTAAATACCTCAGCACCAAGAATTAATTTTTATACATTAGTAAAGTTGAGAATATACTTAATATAATGAAAGCAGGTTAACATAAATATACGTATCTCATAAACGCCTCGGTCAGTTTTCACGGTTCCCTCTGCCCGTTTTATATATTACGGTGCAGCGGAAATTAAGTCTGCCTCCGGCTAGAAGTGGCTGGCTCTGCACAACCTGAGATGTATCACAACGACATAATATACACACTTTGATGACAATATTTATATTCGCTAAATATTTATTACATTGTTACCTACTAGGGCGGCTAATTTTTCTAAACTTAAGTAATCCTTTAACGATGGGTGCGGATTTGGTGCTCTATAGGGTTCAAATGACGTAAAAAACATTAAAAAAATATTAAATAATGGAAAGTGCCTCCACAACGCTATCGAACATATAAAAAAACGACCGATTTTCGCACCTGAAGCTATGATTTAACAAAAAAATTAAACGCTTAAAATAACAGTTATATTTTATAATATTTTAGAAAAAGATACAATGTTCAAATATAACTTGACTTGCTATGTAACCTCATCAATATTTATAATAACGCTACAGGTATTATGAAATTTATGAATGAAAGTAAGTAGGTCTAATTTTATGAAACACTAATAAAAAGTAAATAATAACAATATACAATAATATACATGACCAATATAGTACTAAATAGTTAGGTTCCAAAACACCTTTTTTAAATGTATTTTTCATTACAATTTTACAATTCAATCACAATTCAAGTCGCCTTAAGAAGTCGCGATAGTCGCTTATCGCGACTTCTTAAGGCGACTTGAATTGTGACTTAATTGAGATCATACTTTCTAGTAAGAAACACTAAATAATTAATGTCTTAAAAACCTATCAGATTTATATTTTAATCAAACATTGTACAAGGCCTTGCCCTTACAATTTTTTTAGACGCTTCTTTCGCTGTTAAAATCATCATCATCAGTAAATTGGGGGTCTGGATCTGGATCAGATCTATTACCAATGGCGTTTTTATTGGGCAGTTGTTCATAAAACGACACATACTCGTCAGGTATAACCCCTTGTTTACATAAGCTTATGAGATCATTAAACTTGGCGCTACGTAATGGCAAAGGTCCATTATTGTAGGCTTTCGCTAAAACAATAGGAGCTATTTGGCGCCTTGTTCTATTCCTAACTGTAACGCTTTGGTCATTTTCGTTTAAATTATAATACTTAAATTTCAGTCTAAAGGGTTCAGTCTTGGTAACATACATGCCTTACACTCGTCCAGCGTATCTTTTCACCCTGTCAATTTTTCTGCCAAAAACGATCGAAACGATTTAAAGTCCAAAAAACTATCCTGACGCATATTTTTGACCAGATATGGTTCCTGGTCTGGTGCTCTAGCCCATCTGACAAGTAGTTTCCATTCTTCAGGAGTATAATTAGTCTTTAACGAAAAAGCCTTTTCAATTGTCGAATGGACACTGTCTCCTTCATTCTGAGTATGGCCTACCTCGAGAAAAGTGTGCGATATATCTATATTATATTTATGGGCGGCACAGGCATAGAGAAAGAAAACTATTCTATTTCGATTCTGGCCAGTACAGTTATCTGATCAAAACCTAAACTATTCAACGCCTCTCTGAACATGCGAGTCTATGTAATCCAGTAAACAAGTGCTTACTTCGTTAGATCCCCTTCCGGCCACAGTTTCATCCCACATGTAATGTAGCAAAGGGCTCTTTTTATACCCATGTCAATAACTACTAGGTCGATGCAGAGTCAGCCACCGGCTAAGCTTGCACCATAGATTGGAGCGGAGTATTTTTTTTGAAATTTTCTCTTCGTCACGACCTAGCGAAATTTAATTTGTGCATTTTAAAACAAAAATTTCTAAAATCGGTTGAGAACTCGCTGAGATCTGCGCATTGTTACAAAGTCCATTCGAGTCGATCCATGGGAGCTTCGCTCGCTTCGCTCGCTCCGCTCCAATAAAGTTAAGACACGGCAATTTTCGCTTGTAATATAAGTAGACTTACTTTTGCATGAGGACAGACCAGAACTTTTTCAAAATCAAAGACCGCAGCCAAGATCTTTCCATTTGATTTAATTGGTTCCTACTTGTCTTTTTCTTTTTTATCACGTGCGAGACATTTGTTTTCTTGATGTTTCTCTTGAGCTAAAATTTCGGCTTCAGTAGGATTCTTTTTGTTTTTGAAAACGTGACAAACTTTACACTGGTCGTTTTTTTTTAATAAAACACCCCAAATTAAATTTGGCCCGGACGATCGCTCTATATTGTCTCTCAGTTTTCGCTCTTGTGTTATATTTATCAGAATCAAACCATTCGTCATGAAGCTTATATACATGCGAGGAATAGTTGGTGCGCCTTCTTAGTACAATTTCTTAGTTTTTTTTCGTAAATGGTGCGACTCAACTGGGGCTTATGCATTTACATGGTCAACGACGCCATGAATCATATTTTCATCTATTACTACTCTGTGGTTTTTGTGATGACCTCGTTTGTCTTTTTCCACTTCTGTGCTACCGTCATACTTCTCCCACGCGGTTCGTATCATTATATCACTTACTACCAGAGTATTAATAAACATGGTTTTGCAAACGTCCACAATAGAGACTTGCCGGTCACCGGTCTCTCGAATAAGAGGCAAATTATATTTATATGTAAATTTTCGTTTATTTGGGGTATCCTGATTGAGGCATCCATTTTTGGGTACCTCTTTGACGTACTTTACCAAATAAGTCCATTGTTTTTGCCCATCTCCTATTTGCCAAAACTTTTCGAAGACAGCATTGCGCTCGACGTCAGTTATTTTTTCGTAACATTTAAATCGACAATCGCAAGGAGGTTTTATTTCTTTCTCGGGCACAATTTTACCATGTTTCGTACAATACTCCTGCCCCGAATTTTTAAAGCGTTTACGTTGATTTTGAAGCCATTCATTTCGACCTTTCAGCTGTTTTTTTCACCCCTGGGGCTTGGAACCATACATGCTGTATCTGTATCGCGGGTGTTATTATTTTCCTCATCTGATTCGTCGCTAATAGCAATTGGAGTAACAGATGTGGTTGGAGACATGTTTGATAGCGGTGTGACGCGTTGTTGAGCCTGTGCAAATGTCCTCGCAATGTTTTTAACGCATTTTCGTTTCACATTATCTGTGCTTTTCCGGGTCCCAAAACGTTTTCGTGAAATAGGTGTTATATTAAAAGTCCTATGTTGGTCATGCTCTATACTGAATTCGCCACTACAATTATCTTCACAACTGCGAGGTTCAGGGGACGGCATTGGAGTAGGAATATTGACTACGTCTCGAAAAATGTTTATTAGAGACTGCGACGGAGAGTGGTCCAAGCATGAGAGTAGTTCGATATCGAAGGGAGTATGATTTGACATTAAACGGCTATTTTTTGCATTAAACACCTTACATCTGGCTGGCATGGTAGACCGATGTTAGGAACAGGTTAATTTCGCTTACAGAGTCAGGTGGAGCAGAATATTCCAAGTTTGCTTTGGCGAAGATTTCCTCATCAGACGACATGTCCCAAAATTGCGCAATTTCTTTGGAAACTGTAAGTAACAAAATAAATTAGCTACTTCTCTTAATATGACTTCATCGAAAAAACAAAATAAAAACGATAAATAATATGGTTTGGTCAGCAGGCAATAGTTCATAAAAATTCACACTAAAAATATTAAAAGACGGTAAATTTAATGGTTTAAAATGAGTGGAAATACTTTTAGGTATACAATACCAGATATGAACAAAAAGCAAGTTTTTTTTACAATAATATGCCTTTTTTACCTTCAAAGGTTTGAATAACGACGCTTCTTAGACTATGACCTAAAATACCGACGCATGTGCACATACCGTTACCCATAGTGTGCATCAAATAATGCAACATGTTATAATGCGGCTATGAATTGTTTGTATAACAACGACACAAGTGACATACGACCATTATTTTAACAAACTATAGAATGCGTGAAACTTTTACTATAACATTATAGTAATATGCTTATCACGTTTGTTAAAACCTAATTATTAATATTTAAAACATCAATAAAATAACGACGCATATGATCATGCGACTGGTTATTCAATATCAATAATTTAAACTCAAACAGTCGTATGTTCACATATAATTGTTTTGCACAAGACAATCTTCTTAACATTTAAAAACTACTCACCGTTGCTGATTTCGCTGTCCGCATCCATTCTTGCCGATTTCGATACAACGCGTGACACATGCTCACAGTCCGGTAACACTGACGTGACTCTGACCTGACTGACTTTGCGGCGGCGCCCGCGCCGAACAGCGCTCGCGGTAACGACGTCAAATAAGGACGCATACGCACTTGTGGCATTATTTTACGTCGCCTCTTCACTTGCGTCGTTTTCCGCTTAAAATATCTCAGAAACGAAACAATTTTTATAATTTATGTTTATGAAATGGCAATGGACTGGGAACATAGCGCGACGCGACACACCGATGGGTGTAAAGATTCTCGGATGGACACCACGGACGGGAAGAGTCAAAGGGGGATCCCGCAAGATGGACCGATTATTTGGTCACTGGTCTTTTTATGAAACCTGTTATGTGCGGACTGTGGGGTATTGAATAAAAATTGGGCAACTGCGAGTAGGACTCATACATATATGTATATATTATTCTTCATTCTCATACAAACATCTCAGTTCCTCAATCTATAGATAGTTAGTTAAGTCAGCGCAACAATGCCTAAGTCTCCTTTGAATCGAAAGCCTTTGCATAGTTCCTAAACACTAAGCTGGTTTTATTATTCAGTTTTCTGTATTATCAGCGGCGTTTGGATTTAATCTACAGTACTGCAGATATATAATATATATATTATAGCTTGCTTTGGAGGCTTGAAGTTATCAAATCAGCGTGCGAGATAGTTTATGACCCTCGAGGACTGCTTATATACGTGATTCAGAAGGGAGGTGGGTCTGTAATGATTCACAAGGGTCCTATCGACTTTCCTAAAGAAGAGCACCTCCACGCTTCAAAGCCGTATTTGTGGCATTTTGTCCTTAAGTTATTACTTTTATGGGTCGACATGACTTAATTTCAGAAGCTCCGGCATAACTCCAACATCTCGGCGTAACTCTCATCCACCCCTTGTTTTATTTTACTTAATCAACCTTAAAATCTTTGGCAAGGATCATGACAGGTGTCTTACTTAGACGACACAGTTCTACTGTCCCCTGTCTTCTACGTCAGCTGAAACTGCTCCCTGAGACAAAACCCGGCCGAAAACACGCTCAATTATATTATATGCACCTTACTGAAAAGATGTTCCTGCCCATCCTGAGGGCGTCTGTATGTATTTTTAAGACAACACGGCTCAATTTATCTAGTATATTTAACTGCGGGAGTTCTCATGATTACAGCTGAAAATATCTATAATTTGAAGCCTAAATATTGCGGACTATATTTACGGGGTTGAATACGTTCCAATCACGATTATATGTTAAACGTATTGCAGTTGGCTTTGTCGTTGCCAAATCGTTCATTGGTAAACCCAGTCAAGCATGTAAATTTCTGTTATACTATACAATTACATCAAATAGGTATGACTTTTGACTAGAATGCTATTATGGTTTCGAAATTACGTTTGGACGGCATTGTACACAAGGTAACTTTGCTCATTGCTCATTAGACACAAGGTAGCTAAAACTAACAATACAACTCTGCATAAACAACACGCAGCTTTACTCACTTTTCTCATCCATCTGTCTATTACTCTGCTCAAAATCAGTGGATTAAGTTATGAGTTTGGTAGTAGTTGTAAAAAATATGATAATATTTACAAGTAGATAAAACATAATTATAAAGCTGAAATTTCTTGAAATTCAATCGCCAACAAATAATATAACCAATTACGAAATTTTTGATGTTGTAGTTTCCTCAGCTTTCCTAAGCCTCACTGCTGATACTGTGGTTGTATACCGAACAATTCAAATGTCCCTCATTTACCATATAAATTTACAAATAAAAACGGCTATGCATTTAATTTGTACCATGACAGTGCCATATCATGCTATGTACAGTATGCGTAGAATAAAATTAATAACAATTATTTTGACAAATAATAAGATAATACTTAATTATTTGGTTGTAACTAATTACATTTGACAAGTACATAAATTGTAAGAAAATATAAAATTAAGTATAAAACCTAAATCTAAATAACCTATAATACTTGATAATTATGTAACTATACATTTATTTTATTTCTATACCTTGAACTGAATGATTGTTAGTACATTTTTTGCATATTATATTGCTTGTGATCAAATTTTTTATAGACATTATAGAAACATAAGTAGTAACTAGGTAACAAATATTGTTGTGATTTTCTAACAAAGTACGAAAGCGGAGATGCTTATAATCGATATCCTAATTACCTACCTACAGTACAGACAATAAATATTTGAGCAAAATTAGTGTAAGGGTAAGCGTGGGTGCATTTCCTGTAATGGTGATATTATATTTCCATAAACTGCCATTAATGTCGTTGACCTGTGTTGCGGGCGCTTCATGCATTAACCTACCGTAATACGTAGTTTATATTAATGTTGTCTGCCAACGCATCCTCTGCTTATCGTCTATTATTATGCTAAGCTGTCATCACGTTTATGATACGGCTTCGGAACAATTATTCCCAAATGTACTATTTAGTTTTTGTTGATGTGGTGTATTAAACTAACGTAATTAGATAGGGTATCTATATATACTCGTAGATCTGGATGTATATTATCTAAGCCTTTGAACGTGCCTAGCCCATTTGTTTAAATGTAAAGTTTTAGCTGTCTGTGTTTAAAGCAGTTTTAATAAGAGGTTTATAGATATTTCATGAGGACCTTAAACCGCGATGAAGGAAATTTCATAATCCTGTTTTTATTTAACCGTAGCTGGGAAAAAGGCAAGTATCCGATTTTCGGATATTAATTTCTGTGCAAAAAGTGTAATCTCAAGGGAAAATTGTGATCAATAATGTATTTAAATGTTTTTAACTATTATTATTTGTTCGTTGAACGATCGAAATATTTTATATTGAAACATTTAAATTCAGTTTACTTTGCATTTGGTGATAGTAAAATTAGAGAAAGAATAGAGCAAGGAACAATCTACCATGTCCTATTTCTGCTGTTTGTGTCCGCTACTTCACGTCATTTTCAGTTGTTCAATCACATATTTTCAATAACATTGAATTTTAGCATCCTATTTTAATAATTTTGATATATTATAAATACTTGAATTTTACCACTTCATGATTCATAATGTTATTCATATACCGAACCATTTTTGTGTATGTTTTTTTACTCTTTTTTATATTATCTACCTTTTACATTTAAGTAATGTTTCCTGCTGGAATAAAATAATTTAGTATCAATTTATTTCTTATTATAAGTGTTTCCATAATAAAAAATACTTCCAAATCACAATTTGGATTATTTTGTTCCGATTAACTTCTTTCTTAATGTGATTGGTAATCCTGTGTTAATCGGATCGCATCAGTCTACGGCGCCCACTCGGTTTCCGTTTCTTTGTCATAACATCATTTGTCCTAAAGCCTTTATCCATAACACTTCAGCTTGTCAACTGCCTGTGTCCATCGGTTGCGGTCAGCTGCCTGGTGTAGTGCGGCGCTAACTGGTCCGTTGGTCTGCTCGGATATCTTTTCAGACCAGCGTTTTGGGCTCCGGCCTCTAGGTCTCTTTCCTTCCACTTTTCCGGTGACCATCAGACGCTCCAAGTTACCCACATCTCGGCGGGCGATGTGGCCAAAGTAACGCATTATTCGCTGCAGACACGTGGTAGACAGGCGTTGGGCGTTTTCCATTTTAAGCTGTTCTAGGACGGAGATGTTCGTGCGGTGGGCTGTCTATGGGATCCTTAACAAACGCCGCCAGCACCACATCTCAAAAGCGTCGACCCTGTTCCGGTCATTTGCTTTTAACGTCCATGTTTCAGCTCCATATAGAGCAATTGGGAACTGGGGAATTGGGGTTTACTATGTAAGTCCTAACAAAACTTCAAAATAAACGGTCTTCGGATGCTGATGGATGGGTATAATGTTGCGTTACTAAGTTCGAAATTGTTACATAATCGATTTTGTCAACCCCGACCCACGTGGTCTTGTCTGCCCTGCCCCCATAGTGTATACAAAAAGCCGGAAGCGCGAAGGGAGGCCAGCCCCCACCCGGTGCGCAGGCGCCGCGCTTTCTTACGGAAGGGCGGATGGGCTGCCTTTCTCGTAGCGCCGGAGCTAACCCGTCCCAAATTTTGTTTTACAGCTGAAAGTGTTAGCTTTACTTTTGATTCAGCTTCAAATTTCTAAATTAGTAATCATACTTTGAAATCATATTAAAGAAGTATTGCGACAGTTAATATAAGAGTAAACAATTATCACTTATTTGGGATGTTGCATTAATAATTACGACAATCGACAAGTAATATTCAGTCAATTTGACAATTTGATGATAAGACAAAGAAATTAGATTCGGAAATGTTTTGACTAGAAATATTATTTAAACCATTGATACAAAGATCAAAGCTTAAAGAAAAAATTCAAAAAGAGTTACTTGGTGGAAGAGACCGAGAGTCGAACCCGGTACCTACCTCTGGATTACCGGTCCAGCGCGTTACCCACTTCGCTACCCTAACTCCAAGTAACCTGACGAATTTTTCCTTATGCTTTGTGTGTCGATCTTTGAATTGTTTGTTTGAAAGGTTTTTACACCTTAGCGACCTCTATGTGAATACATTAATATGCACATCTTACTGCACCACTTTACAGCATTGAAGCAAGCGAGAGAGGGCGCTGTTATTTTATAAATTTATGTAACATGTAATGTCTCATTATTTTAATGGGGGTACACCACAAATTTATCGAAATCACACGTTTTGATTATTATGACGAACGAAATTCGGGCAAGTAATATTAAGTCAAGGAATATTATGTTATATGATCGTTAGAACAAAACGATAAATACACTTTATGGAAGGCGAAATTAGGATCTCAAATGGTATGACAACATTAGAGCCTCCGACAGTTCATGTTTATATATCAAAGGCGAAATATAACCCTACTAAGTAGGACTTGTGTGGTGTCGTTTTCTTGTAAAACATATATCAGCAATTAATTTTTTATGTTATTTATTCATAGTACCATATAAAAATATGGTTGTATTTCCGAAATTGTAAAAATCACATCAAGTTTTTTTTATTCAGGGAGATAAATTAGTTATATTTCCTGAATATTTACAACTAAGAAAAATATTTCAAAATAGCAAATTTAATCTGGTTTCTAAAAATATATACATATTGGGCACTCTTCATACAAACAGTAACTTAAATAAATTGTTGATGTTGAGATAAGCCCGTGTGCTCGTGATACATTAGCAAAAAAATATTTTGTTTTAATTACATTAATTCGTTTTTCTAGGACGTATATAGTAAATTTTATAGTAAAAGCATGTTAATAATCATTATTTAATGTATTTAATGAAGCGAAATAGGATGCGTTCGGAGATTTACGTTGGTTACGCCGACGTAAAGATATATTTTAAGCTACTGTTTGTATGAGAAATGCCCAACATGCATATATTTTTAGAAACCAGATTAAATGAGCTTTTTGAAGTAATAATAATAATTTGAAAATGTTCACGAAATTGAACTAATATACCTCACTGAATAAAAAAACTTGTTGTGATTTTTACCTTTTCGGCCATTACACCCCACGCCGTGGAATAATTTGTACAAACAGAGTCATTATATTGATTGTCGGAGCCTGCCAATCTGTTCCTAGTATTTACACAGAGTGGCTTTATAACTCGTATAATATGTACATATGTATACACATAATAGAGGTGAAAATAGCATGGAGTGCACTAGAGTGGTTAGGGCGGTTGTTCATAAACTTAATTTTGCATGATAAGCATGAATCGGTTAAGGTTTCATTCCATACAATCTATACAAAAACATTCAATCATTGAATGCACTTCCTTTCGCTTTTTTGCTGATAAATGACCGTCATGTGTTCTAGTTCTCTTTTTGAGTAATCATCGGTGTCCGAAAACTCCTACATGGCCGTACTGTTACGTCTACTATTTTAATTGTTGTATATTTTTTACATTTTATTTAAAGACCTACATATTCCAGCATAGCCATACAGTTTTAATTTTTTAATCAACAACCTGGTTAGTTCTTAAATTGACTAATATTGCATAAAAATAACTTTATTCCGTAGATACATGAGATTAAAAAAACATTTTAATTTTAACGCAATCTGATGGTTGTTCCAATGCCACACGAATCCTAATGGGTAAATTCGCATAAAGAAGAAAACATCAACCATAGTTGCGCGTGTAGTGTAGCAGATATTTAACCTTTTGAACGCTTTTCCTCCCATGTCAAAATGTGGCTTATACGCCAGTTGAAAAAAGAAAGAGCGAAAATATACCTTATCTGTCAGCAGGAAAATTGCTTTGACAGCATCATCGACAGTACACGACCACTTTAGTGGCTTTTGGCGTTCAAAGGGTTAAAAAAAGTGGTTTTATACTATAACTTTTGATTACTTTGGTCATATTCGAAATGAAATGTAGCATGTTTATTTAATTTGAAATAAAAGACACGAACTTTACTCTCGAAATATTGGCGGTCTCCCTCCTCCGCTCGACTCACTTCCTAATACAGCCAACCAACAATTTGTATTTCTTTTCTTATTTCTTAGTTGTGCAGATTTAAACATTTAAATTTATAAACATTGTACATCATCTGCACAACCAAAAAACAACAAAACGATTATTTTTTCAGGAGGATGAAGAGAATTGGGTCAATGAGAGCGGTTGGTCGAACTCACACAAGCTTATGCCGGCTAATGCTGGCATTATCCTGATTGCCTAATACCATTTGTACTCGGGACATACAATTCCTAAATATTTAATACAACTTGTAGACAGTTATCTACTGAAAAGCTAATATTTAACAAAGGTCTTGCTTGTAATATATTTAAGAACAGAGTAAATTCTAATATTTTCTTCGGTTTCCGCGACTGTCACACATTTAAATAAAACAATTTAAACGGATTATATCGCATATAATAATTATTTGAGCCTCCCCGACGTTTCGGTACCTTTACATATACCGTTGTCAAAGGTTGACTGAGAAAAAAAAAATCTCTGCAAAGTTACATTTGTGCAAACTACCCATTTTATAAATATTAAATTAAAAAGGTGTTCATACATGCCAGATGGGCATAATAAGTAAAGACAGTTACACATGTGCCAGAAGGGCATTTATTCTTTTATTTAAAATATCTACCAGCGGTTCACTATAAGTCTTACTGTGGAGAAAAAACCGCTGAAAGAAATCTCCCAGATTGCCTTATTTATTATTGTGATAGGTATACTTTTAACCAAATAGGTACTCTACATATACTAATTTTAACACTAATTTGTTTTACACCGTTCGAGGCCCAAGGTTTCCAGTCTTGTGTCTTGCTTGATCCTTGATAAGGTGTACAACAGGATCCCGAGCCGGTGGTAATGACAAACCATCTTTTCTATTGAAATTGGCATATTTTTTGATTTCAATAGCGTCGCGCAACATTTTGGGAAAATATCGTTTCTCTCTGGCAAGGATTGAAGTGTTATCACTTTATTGAATGGTTTGGTTTGTCCATGACATTCTCGCAGACTGCAGACCAGTCACAACGACGGTGCTTGCCATCGGCTACATGCTCCATAACCCGTGTAGCTATACTACATTTCGCTTGGCCAATGTATGACAGACCGCACTTGCAGTCCAGCTTGTAAGCACCAGCACTCTGCAGAGGGATGCTGCTCTTCACGGGCCACAGGTATTGAGACATCTTCTTCATCGGCTTGAAATCTGTTTTAATGGAAGCCCGTTTCAAGATGTTTCCAATCCTATCCGTGACCCCTTTCACATATGGCAAGACCGCAGGTTTACGCTCGACTGTAGGAGTCTTCATACGGGGTTTCCGGTTGACGCGTGGTATCTTGAGCCCATTGGCCCAAAGCGCACGCTTGACATGCTGTAATTTATCAGTCAAATGTTGGTCGTTACATTAGGCCCATCTGGCATGTATAAACACCTTTATTTTAAATTAATATTTAACTTTGACAGAGAAAATTTGTGTTTCTCTCAGTCAACCTTTGTGAACAGTATCTGTAAAGGTACCGAAACGTCACGGAGACTCAAATAATGCATATACGCGATATGATCCGTTTAAATTGTTTTATTTAAAAGATTAGATTCTAATTAAACGTTAATATTTTTAAGGTTCCAAACCTCCGACTACTGGACTGGACCGATCCGACCGAACGAGTTAACTGTTCTGTTATAGTGATGCAGAACCCTTAATGCGCGACCCCTACTCGCACTTCACCGTTTTTATTTTTATAGTTTTATAACTTTTGCTTTTACTTATCTTTCCACTATAACAGTATAGTTTTATGTACATTGACCGAAAGTGTAGGTAATTTTAATTATTCATACATTTAAGTAAGTCAAACTCCTTTCGGTTTACCTGTAGCCGATAAAATATAATATAGAATTATTGATGTCTCCATCGATATTTATGATATTATATCATCGTTAAAAGTAGTTTTGCTACATACTCATTCATTAATAAATATATTAGTATAAAGTATATTTATAAAAAGTGTTTTATTAAAAAAGTACTCACGGCTTAATTTTTAAGCGCTGTTGAACAACTCGGATTATATCTTTAGCGCGGAGACAAAGGACAAAATGCTACACAATAGGATATTGCTTTTCGTTATCTTCTTACACAGGCCCAGGATACAGGTAGGGATTACGCACAGGCCCGTATCTGCCAGTTCTTCAGGTGGCGTGTGTTACCTAGAAGATATTTATTAAAAATGTCGTTCTCTTCGCCCTAATTTTAAGTAACTAGTTTATTACTCGTACTTACGCATAAGAACTAAAATTAACGATAATATTTGAGGATGATTATCCCATATTATTGTTTGTAAGAAGGAAATATATAAATAAAACGTAGATTCCAATTTAAACTGTTATATCGCATGTCAACGATTGTCTAAGAAAAACACAAATTTTCCCTGGTCAATTTACTGTTCTGCAAACTACCCATTTTAAAAATCTGAATTAAAATAATAAAGGTGGCTAGATAAGCCCAATGTAATGTGTAAAGATAGTTAAGTACACATGTACCAGAAGGGCTTCCCCTATAATTACTTACCAGCGGCTCACTATAAGGCCTGTTGGGGAGAGAGAACCGCGGTAATACAACTCCCAGACTGCCTTACTACTAACTTATACTTTAAAAACGAACACTCTGCGTAAACTCAACTGGCTTCCACTTCGAGAACGTAGGTAATTATGAATTTTGCCCACTGTGTTCTTTCTTATTCGATCTAGCTGCGCCCGATTACTTTAAATCCAAATTTTCATTTGTAACTGCCCGACCAGGTGTCAGTCTTCACACCTCTCGGAGTCTCAAACTTACCGTTCCCTTTCACCGTACTAGTTTTATGGTGAATTCTTTAATTCCGCCATTTGTACTTGGGAGTTTGTGCAATAAAGTTTAAATAAATAAATAAAATAAATTTCTTATCTTCATTTATTATTTCATAACACAAAACAACACAAATACTTATTAAAAAAAACTTACTTATTACTTAAACTAAATACCTAAGAAACAACTAAAATATAATTAAAATAGACACTAAAGGTTGTAAATACCCGCCAGGTCGCCTTCTTCTATTATCAAAACTTTTTTTACACAGTTTTAGGCTACGTACACACTTAGCGGCTGGTCGTCCGGCTGGCCGCGGGTTGCGGTTGCAGTTGCGGACCGACCGGACGGCCAGCCGCAGCGCGGTCAGCCGGATAGTGCGCACAGCGACCGCGCGGTCGAGTCGACTCTACCATTTCCAAGATGGACGTCAAAGAGGCTGTCGTTATTTATTATATTTACGTCCGTTACATAAAGAAAAAGAAACATAGACACAGATTCTGGGTGCATCCATTTCTATCAACACGAGATGAGACCAGACACCGACGTCGACGCCGTGAACGCATGTGCTTTCGATGCCGACCGGCCGCAAACTGGCAACCGCAGTGAAACGCGTAGTGCGTACAGCGACCGTTCGGCTACGCGGCCGAGGGGCCGCAGCGCTGCGAGCGACCGGAGCGGTTGGACGGCAGCCGCAATTCATAGATATTGGATGATACGGTTACATACAATTTTGGGCTTCCGGTAAGCCGTGCGGGCAGCCGCTAAGTGTGTACGTAGCCTTAGGGCATGTTATTAGAATACAAGAAAAGTGATTCCAGCGTTTTTGAAAATTCAGCCCTGAAGGTGGTCAAAAAGGGGTTGAAAATTTGTATGAAGATCTAAAATTTTTATGAGTACGGGACTTGTACATTTGTATAAAGGCATACTATTCGAATCCAAGAATTTATAAACGTATTATTATGTAACTCATCGAATATAGTAAAGCTATTCGTTCCTAGATGGTACTAGCTGTACCTGATTTCATAATGATTCCGCGTAATTATAGAGCAATTTAGCCGACAAAAAAAAACTAATAAGCGGCGAAGGGCGAATCGGACTCGCGTACGAAGGGTTCGGTACCATATCGTAAAAAATCACGTTTTTTGTATGGGAGCCGCACTTCAATATTTATTATTTGTTGAATTACAGCAGCCAACATCATCTCATACAACTTGCAAAAAAAGAAAAGTAATTTCAACATTGCTTAGATCTGAAAATAATAAAGATGTAGAATGTTCAAGATAAGATTCCACGCGGACGAAGTCGCGGGCAATACAGCTAGTATAGCATCTATGTTTTCACGATCACATCGCTGCTGTATTAAATACAAAACGACTTAATAAATCTATATACCTAGAGCATCAATGTGAACCCTATTTCATTCGACTTCAGATGCATTTCATG
The DNA here is from genome assembly GCA_947623375.1 of Apotomis capreana. NCBI lineage: Eukaryota > Metazoa > Arthropoda > Insecta > Lepidoptera > Tortricidae > Apotomis > Apotomis capreana. The sequence continues at coordinate 30,071,910 of OX392498.1, forward strand.
TATAAGGAGTGCACTTTTTGTGTTTGGTTAGTTTTATAGAACAACTCTGCGGTTTAACGAAGAATTTAAATTATGTCATTGTTTAATACGAACAAAGGTAAGTAGACTCGGCCCACAAAAATGATTCCTACTATGTAGCAGAAACAAAAAGAAATGCATCTATACCAAGTAAACGAAGTTCTCATGTTATCTATAGTTTTCCGTGTCAGACCAAGAGCAAGATCCAAGACAGTAGTTAAGCACCTTAACTGCTTATAGCACGAGAAGGAACTTAATCTTCTTACGCGTAAGTTTTCCTTTTAACTTCATTTCATTATTAACACTCTCAAATATGTATTTATAAGATTATTTTGAGCATTTGTTGTTTTGGGTGTTGATTTGTTACTCAACTCAAGCGGAAATTATATAAATGTTTCTTTACAGATTTATGGAATAACTATAAGTAATAACAGTAGGTACCTTTTATATTTTTCTGTATTCATTTTAAAGAGGTATTAAGATACCATAATTAATTGCTGGTATCGTGCAACAAGAAATGTTTCATCCTTCCGTTAGTGCATGTTAGTCTAGAGAAGTCCTTTTTTGTTTTTATTATGGTTTTGTTTAGAATTTGTCGTGCGCGGCAGATATGTTACCTGTAAAATGAAGGTGTACTAAATTCATCTTTAGTTAATGATATTTTTATTGGTATCAGAGATCAAACATCGGACGTATATAAACAGACATAGTGAAAGAAACGTTTCCAGATTTGTATTCTTTGATATTTAGATCTCAACTCAAAAATCTAGATGGCCATTACACAAACGCGATTCTACCTATGCGTGATTCTACACAATATGGGTTCAACACAACTGCAGTTTACTACAGTCGTGATTCCACACAGCCGCTATTTTAACGCAATCGGGACAACCTATTCGTGATTCTACACAATATGGGTTCTACGCAACTGCACTTTACTACATTGCTGATTCCACACACCCGCTATTTTAACGCAATCGGGATTCAACCTATTCGTGGTTCTGCTCAATATGGGTTCAACGCAATCGCAGTTTACTACATTCGGAATTCCGCTCAGTTGTTATTTTTACACAATAATAGCGTTTTATCTACCATTTGGTTTCATCTATAATGGTAAATACCCAATTAATAGGGTACTTAACATTATGAGTACTTGAGTAGGTATCTAACTCCTTGATTGAAATACTTGATAAGATTAATATAAACTATTTCCTTTCGAATGACGAAAGATGTCACTTTATTAAGTGGTGGTAGGATGACATTGTCAAAGAAAAGGAAAAACAAGGCGAAAGACATTTTTGTGCTATTGGTTTTGTGAAATCCGGACATAAAATAAATTGGTACAATTTGTATAACGATGGAGGACAACGGATTAGTACTGAACCTCAAAAAAACACACTTCCTCCATTTTCACCTGGGGGGCAGTGCTCCAAAGAGTCTTGCGGTCTTTGTAGGCGGCACTAAATTAGAGCAACTGCAGAATACCACATTTTTGGGCATCGAGCTAGACAGGGGTCTCCAATGGGGATCCCATGTAACTAAATTATGCAATAAGCTTGGGGGCGCCTGCTTCGCGTTGCAACGTCTTGGCAGAGTTATGCCCAGAAATGTGGTACGCTCATGCTATTTTGCCACCGTGCACTCGCTTATTCAGTACGGCGCAGAGCTGTGGGGGCGTGCCGCAGACTGGGAACGCGTTTTCCGCATGCAAAAGAGAGCTGTCCGAGCGATTGCACAGGTGAGCCAAAGTGCCTCTGCAAAACCGCATTTTAAAGCCCTTCGGATACTCACACTACCTGCCGTAGTGATACTCCAGGTGGCAACGTACGTGCGGTGCCACCTGGATGAGTATGTGAGAGGGTCAGAAGTGCACGGACGCAACCTGCGAAATGCCCACAGACTCGTGGGAGTCAGGCACCGACTGGTGAAATCTGGCAAACTCACCCACGTGATGGGGCCGACGGTTTACAACCGACTGCCTGCACATATCACGGATGCGCCGTCGCTAACCAGCTTTAAGTCGCACCTTAAACGCTGGCTTATCGAACACACTTTCTATAGCTATAACGAATTTTATTCACTGAGTACCAAATAGGTAATTAAAGGACTATTATTTTAATTGTACTTATCTATGTAGTATTATTATAATTTACGGAGTACCAAATAGGCACTTTACATTATATGGGTATTAATTGTATAGCAACACGATCGTTGTTCATTGATATATTAATATTGCTATTTTTTTTTTTTATTGTTTAATGTGACCCTATTTTTTATTTTCGGTACATTGTAACTGATTAAATGATTATGATATGATATGACATGTAATATAATGATTATGAATAAATGAATATGAATATGAATATGACGATAATATGGTGTTTATAAAAAGCGAAAAAGGCAAAGATGTTCTTTTAAAAACTGGATATAAATATTATTTCATAGGTGATCGTAAAGATGGTTCCAACTGGAGATGTGTAAATACGACGTCATGCATCGATAACCATTGATAAACTAAGAAGTCACGTCCTCAGGCAGAGTGTTCATATATGTAAGCATAACGAAATGAAAAATAAAATCGATATTTCCGTACACAACTGCAGATTGAAAGTAACGAAGACTTGAAGCCGATACAAAGGGTTAACGAAAAGGAATTTGAAAGTCTAAAGGAGAATGCATCAGTAAGGGAATCGCAATATATTCCAGACTTTAAATCAGTAAAGGATTCTCTGTCCAAGCGACGGTACAAAGCAATGGGTGTTAAAAAAGTTCATTCGATAAAATTGAGGATATAATATTACCCGAAATTATTTGTAAGGACTTCTTAATTAGCGACAAGCACAACATTTTTGTGTTCGCAACACTGTTAGCAAAAGAGGCAATTAAAACGTCCACGAGTTTTTTGAGTGATGGTACCTTCAAGGTAACTCCGTCACTATTTTACCATCTATATACGCTGCATATCGACTTCAGCAAAAGTAATTATGAAGCCACTACAATATTGTACGTGTGATTTATGCTTTGCTTCCGAATACGTTAGAAAGTACATACAAACTACTATTTTCCACTTTGAAAGAAAAACTGTCACTAAACGGTAAATATTTTAAAAGTGATTATGAAATTGCAGTGACAAACGGGTTACAAAAAGTTTTTAAAAATGTAATATTAAAAGGATGTCATTTTCACTACCAGCAAGTTGTATTGAGAAAAGTTGTAAAACTAGGAGTAACTGAACACCCGATGGGTAAAACCATAACGCGGCAGCTATGCAAATTGGCATTATTTGAAGCATCAGCAATTCCTGAAGGTTTTCGTTGTATTACTCAAACCATGCCTGATGCAGAAGAATATGTCCAGTTTGAAGAATACTATAGAGAACAATGGATGAAAAAAACGACACCCGAGGTGTTCAGTTGCTACAATGAATTGAATAAAACTACTAGTGCTTTAGAAGGGTGGCACCATAGAATTGGTGTGAGATTTGGCCGCCACCCAAAACTGTTTTTATTTCTAATCATTTAAAAAAAGAGGCATAGTATCAAGATTTCCGAATAAAGCGAAACCTAGCCGGAGGGAAAAAACAAGCAAAGAAACGACGAACTCATATATACCAGGAAACAGATATAATCCAAAATTATGTAAACCTAGACGTAACTATAGAAGAAGCTTTGAAAACTCTTAGTAACAACGATAATTTCAACTTCATAGATTATAACAGTTCTGAACCAGATACAGAAAATTCAGATATTGTCATAAATGCCAGTTCAGATCAAGACGTTGATGATAATCCCGACAAGAGCGATTGTTCGGACCAAGACATTGATGATTAATTGATGAATGTGAACACTTCACGAGAAGCCAGTATTTAAATGTGGGCGCCCAAAATCGAAACGATATAGATACTTGTTAAAACAATCTTAGCAAAGAGAGAAATCGTTCATCAGCCTCGACTATTCTAATGACTTAAGACTAAGATAATACTGACATTCTGCCATGTAACATCCGCAGAATACATTTCAGTCACAGGACACGCGAGAGGTTGACAAAAAAGAGATTTATTAAAAAACTGCCACAAGAAATGAAAAAAACGTGACAGTGTGCGAAAATTTAAGTTCACTAGATCGAAAAATGTTATATCTTGCATGTAACATGAGGAAAAGTACAAAAATTCGTAATAAGAAATAATACCTACAAAAATATACACTTGCATGGAAAACATTTTCACTTTTGTAACTAAAATTCCATTGATGAACAAAGAGGTAATTGATAAAAAAAATCCTTCTATAATTTATTGCGGAAGCAACAGTGTCTGATACAAAACAAAAACCAAAAAAAAACGTAAATAAAGAAAAACAGAATACAATGAGTATACGCTCAACATACTGAACTTTATTATTACCACGGTTGAAAGTCTGTTTACATGTGAAAAGCCAGTGATGTATAAGGCCTCTAACTATCGCGTGCCTCCAGTTCAGTGGAACGTTTCTAGTTCCGAGTTTAGCTTGATCAAATGTTTAGCATGTTTCACGGAATCGATAATCAACCAGAGCTTACATAATCCTTATCCTTACCTATCCATGTTATGTATCTATACAGTTAGTATAATTATTGTGGATCGACTATGACATGAAAGCGAGATACCCATACATTTCTCACTTTAGTTTGTGCTTTGTAGTGCCTCCTATCTTGTGATCTTGTGCTGCATTATTCCTGCAGGGTTGGCATATCTTGCCGCGAGTTCGCTTGTCGCGTGACTCAGCATTACCCTTCTTGCTCGCACAGTATTGACAGGAAAGTGATACGTAGCGGTTGTCGTGCGTCAAAGAGTCGCGTGTCACAGTTATGCTAGACGTACTGATAAGTGATTGTCTGATCCAATCACAACAACGTAGCAGTAGTAAGATATCCGTTTAGCAAAAGTGTGTCTTCATCTCATGGAGGTACTTTTTCAAGTCGTACGAAAATTAGTTGTAAAGAAATACTACAAGTATTTAGATAGAAAAGCTGTAGTAGAATACAGAGTAGGCTATTAGAAATGGTCCATGAAGGCCGTTACGAAAAAAATATCAATTGATACCAATACATACTGCTATACAATATAGGTACGGTCATCACAAGTAGCTGACAATTTGACTAAGTAACATATGTCTAATTGCATACTACAATTGTAGGCTACTTGAGCTACTTTTAATGCTGACTGTACTCGAAATAGGTAAGCGAGCGAAAATCGTGTCCTGCGGGCCCACGCCACCGGCAGTTGCTCCTAATCAAAACGTAAACAGGCTCTTGATAAAATGACTCGTTATGTTGCATTGAATGCCCATGAAAATGAGTATGAGTATTAAGGTACACATATTCAATGTGCTACAAAAATAATGTGTCGTTACGATTAGTTTATTCGAATCTAGTGGTGGTCGTTAGAATATAAAAGCGGAAAACCGTGTTCTTTACTAACGAAGTAATCTCCAAGGTTTTACAGAATTAAGGAACGTATATCAAAATGCGAGTAAAGCTTTTTATATGAAAATCAAAGGTCGTGATGGGCTGATGTTCAATATTGCGCGCAGTAGTGTGGCGATAGACAACGCGTGCATGAAATCAACTTGAACACACATCACGAGCTGTCAACCGCAGATTGCTTTTGTTGGTTGTAATTTCACGGTCTGTTTATTTATTGATTAGCCTTTTTAAATGGACTGCCGAAAATATCTTTTATGGCTATATACATAATTGATAAGTCCATTAAACATTTTAAACTTGAACGTGGTGATTTAAAACGCAAATTACATCAGAACGAGTCCATTGTATTTTGAACAATAGTTGTTTTTACTCTATAATGGTTATTGGCAACCTATTTGTTGTCATATACTTATTTATTGTTTTAAAACGAAGGAAATATTTTTCGTGTTCATATTTTCTAAGGTTTAGGATATGGACCGCATGCATGTGAATGCGGCACTTTTCTGGCAAGAAAGTCTGTGATATCGCTAGGGCATCTGTGTGGAGTATAAATCTAGATTCGAAGCCGTTTTTCCTTGTATCTTCTAAATCAGATAAATTGGAACTAGGAAAACACCTTTGATATTTATTAATTCACCGTATACAATTTTGCGTTCAGTAGGTATTTGGCTCCAAAAACTTGCTTAAAACTAAAGTGGCTGCTTTTGACGTTATAATTTTTGTGGGGTGCACAAATTACCGGTATAAATGGAATTAATAAATATTAAAACTATTTTTCTAGTATCTAGAATTTGACAGAAAATGTATCTGATTATGAAAAGTACGAAAAAAAGTCGGAAAAATCGTTTTGTATTACCCGTCGCTTTAAGAAAGCGCCGTGTTGACTGCTAGCTCTAATGCCGTGCTGGCGGCCAGCCTGCTCTGACCTGTGCTGCGGGAAATGCGTATATGAATGCACATTTAACATCGTCGCAGCCCTTTGAAATTTTATATGTTGAATTTAAAGGTTTTTTTTCTAAACTGAGCAAGTTATACTATACATAATACTAGAAAGCGCCCGCGACTTCGTACGCGTATTTTTTTATACCGTAGTCGGGTAAAATGTATCCTGTCACCATCTTTGGATGTCCAGCTATCCCTGTACTGAATTTGCTTAAAATTTGTCCAGCCGCTTCGCCGTGATGAGAGGACAAAGGAAATTATGTCGAACAGATGGCGCCAGACTGGCGTGTGACGTCTCGCGCCCATACAAAACAAAAGACGATCCTGCATCACACTATTAACACGTTCACTGTCCCAGTTTGACATGTGAACCGTATGTCTCTGTAATATAGGCTTGCCATGACCCCACATATGGGACACGGACAGTAAACGTATTAAGATTTTTCCTAAAATCATGACCCCTCTCCATAGAAAACTGATTTTTAACACAAACCTAGAATTTTTTATAATACTTAGTATAGATTTGTTGAAAATAACTCCTACGCCGATAGACAGGATTTTTGATTTGGTTGTTATTACAGGGTCTGTTAGTAGGGTATTAAAGTCAGCTCCTTAATATGATTCATCGGCTAGATAGATTTCGATCTCTTTCATTATTTTAATTTGTAAATTACACGCAAATCTTGGCAACTGGAAGTATGGAAGAACATATTTTCTATTGCTTAATTGGTTTCTCCTATAAACTTACATCAACTATAATAAATGTATTTTCATTATTACGAAACCCTTAGTGAGTAGCGTATCCTACCAGCGTTTATCGGGTATTTTCATTCCGTAGATATCAATAGAGGTAAAAAGTAGGTAAGTAAAAGGAAAAGCTATGAAGAATGACAGAGTATCACTGCGTCCGCAACTTGAAAAATTATAGGTATGTTCCCAGCAAAAACCCATCTGAAGAGGCACTCTATGCGGCCTCAATAACGGCTGACGTCAAAGGGTACTGAGATGGAACAAATCTATTTTGATAAATTACTTTCCCAACGATAAAAGTGTCGATATTGGCTATGATAATAGTCTTTTGTTGTATAACTTATGTATATACTTTGAAATTTAATTGGATAGTAAAATGAATCGTCTAGACATCTTTACCGCTTAGTACAACAATTATATTGTATGAGTAATTAACTAATTTGTATTTTAAGTAGAAAAAAAACTTTGATCACAGCTTAGCTAGCTCTACGTGAATAAAAGATAATAATCCAAGTGTAGTTTAGAAATATTTTTAGTGGATAGTGAATTAATTATAATATATTTAATGTCTAATCATATCACAGTTTCTACGTTAGTAGGTGATAAGTAGGTCAGACAATTTCTATATTAAACCATTGATACAAAGATCAAAGTCAGTCTCCCGACTGATTCCCGTGATTCCCGGCCTCGTCCACCAGGTACCGCATATCAATTTTTCTTTGAGCTTTGATCTTTGTATTAATGGTTTACATCTGAAATATTATTAGGATTCGCCTAGAATTTAACTTGTTTACAGATTCACATAATGTACGTCACTGCATGGTCACTGCACAACATGCGGCTCAGAAACGGAATGCCCACTGTATGATTAGCCGTAGCCGCTTAACAAATAGAAGACTTTGAGTAAAAATAAGCACTTTTGTCCTTATAATCCAAAATTGTATGGTATTTATTCTAATTATCGACTTCGCGTAGGCAATTTTTATTCTAGACTTCTTACCCTGAAAAGATTTTATTGTATCTATGCTAATAAGGAAAAAGAAATGTAAGTGTAAGTAAAAATAAAAAAAAACCCTGTTACACTGACACACCAACATCACCGATACTCTCGAAATAGTTTTCGTTATATCTAACTACAGAGTTATATAAATGGAAAAAATGCAAGTATAACTTACCGATAGTAAATTATTGCCGTTTCATTGCTTCTTGATGTGATTACAAAGTTCTCTTTATTTGTACGATAAAGTACTTACATTAAGGAAGCACAAAGCAAACTTAATTTTATACACATGTTGCGGCAGCATGTCTTGGATAAGCTCTAGGATTAATCGTCAACATAATAGATGTTTTACAAATGGTAAGGTAGGGAGGGGCGTGTTGAGCAAGCGGGTAAGATAAGCAATCGGAATATCTCGAAAACTAAAGACGCAACGTAGGAACACCACGTGGAGGAAATTATTTTAATATCAAATAAGAAACGAATTTTGTTGTTTATTGTGAGGTATTGGGGACGGAGACCAGAAAAGCATTCATCCAGCGGAAAACCATTTATTAGACAACGTCATCTGTCTGACGGCTAATCTCAACACATACTGTAGCACTCTAAGGAGGCTGCATACACCACAGTCCCCCACCTTAATTAACTACAGTAATTTAAGTAATTAACACAATTATATAATAAAATAAATAAACTTCAAACATACCTTGAACCCAAAACTACTCTTTATAGTTAATATCTTTTCCGCGCCTACAAGCGCGTACAGGGCGTGGCTGACGCAGTACTGGGTTGGCTGGCGGCGTAACAAACTCTTCCTGCCCACTTCCCGGCTCATTCCTCGAGCAAGAGGCTATCGGGCTCTGTGTTGGACTCGGTGACCTTGGAAGCTCTGCCGCTTGAGGCGTGCATAAGATTCCAGAGCTATCCGGCGGCAACTCCGACTGAGTCCCATCAGACCGAGAACTAGCCGGCATGTGAACAGCCAGCGACCTGGATAACGGTCGATTAGAATCCACAGAGATTACAGGCGAATTCCCTACTCTACGCTTCAACTGATCAACGTTTCTATGGACGTGCTTTCCATCGCTACCCGCAACCATAAAATTTCTAGGTCCCGCAGAGCTCGCTATCCTACCAGGAACCCACTTTTCCCCCTTCAAGTACTGTCGAAACCAAACGTCCTGACCATCCTGAAAGCTCCTACCAGTCCCACTTTCGCGCTCTACCTGACGTTTTTGCCCTTGGTCGCACGGGTCGACCACGTCACGGTCCGGTTTAAGAGCATCCAGTTTAGTGCGTAGATGTCTACCTTGCAAGAGGGTCGCGGGACTATCTCCGGTAGTAGCATGCTCGGTATTTCGATAGTGCTTTAAAAATCTATGCAACGCTCTCTCTACGTCCTTACTCTCTGTCAAAGCTTTTTTAATTACCCTTTTTAAGGTTTTGACAGCATTTTCTGCAGCCCCGTTAGAAGCGGGATGATATGGTGCTGTAAAAATATGCTCAACTCGCTCATCTTTAATAAAATTAGCAAACTCAGAGCTGGTAAACGGGGGTCCGTTATCAGTTACGATTTGCCTAGGATTTCCAAATCTACTAAACAGTTCACTGAGCCGATTAATCGTGTAACTCGCAGCCGTGCTTGGAACAGGGTACACTTCTAGCCACTTGGACGTCGCATCAATTGCCACCAGATACGTTTTCCCAACTACAGGGCCCATGAAATCTAAGTGAAGTCTAGACCAAGCTCGCGCAGGCCACCCCCACGAGCACGGCGAGGCGCGAGGTGGAGCGTCCGAGTGCGCAGCGCACACTGGACACGCGAGGCTTACCCGCTCCACCGCCTCGTCAATGCCGGGCCACCAAACATAACTGCGTGCTAGAGCTTTTGACTTCACGACGCCCATGTGTGGTTCGTGTATCAGTTCTAAGATTCTTTTGCGACAACCCTCAGGGATGACCACCCTATGGCCCCACATTAAACATCCTAACTCATCATACAACTCGGACTTCCGATTGAAGTAAGGTTGCATGCCCAGGATGTCACATGACTCCGGCCAACCGTCGCGTGTAAAAGACAGGACTTTCCCCAAGATTGTATCCTCCGCCGTCATGCGCTTTAATTCTTTGTAGTCTAACAACAGCGCATCCTGAGCAAAATGAAGATAAGTTTGTTCAGGGACTACTTCCGTAACACTAACCTGCGTGTCAGATCCGATAGCCAGATCAGATACCTTGACAGCCCGTCTGCACAGTTCTCATTCGTTTTAATATACTCAATTTCATAATCGTACGCTGACAAAATCTCCGCCCAGCGCTGCATTCTGCTAGCTGTCATAACCGGTATACCAGAATTCGGACCAAAAATCGACACAAGCGGTTTGTGGTCAGTCCGCAAAACGAACTTTCGACCATAAAGATACTGATGAAATTTCTTCATACAGTATACGATCGCTAATGCCTCGCGATGAATCTGCGAATAATTTTTTTCTGCCGTAGTGAGAGTACGTGAAGCGTATGCAACGGGACGCTCTCCGTTCGGACCGCGCTGAGCCAAGACTCCGCCGACTCCGCGTCCACTAGCATCGCACGTCACTACCAACGGCTTTTTTGGATCGTAATGAGCTAGGACGTCAGTGCTGGTCAGAACACGTTTGACGCCTAAAAATTAATGCTCACAGTTAGCATCCCACATCCACTCGACCCCTTTGCGCAAAAGATTATTCAGTGGGGCTAACATTGAACTAAAATTCCTAACGAATTTTGAAAAGAAGTTGACCATACCTAAAAAGGATCGCAAGTCACTAACATTTTCCGGCCGACGAATGTTCAATATGGCCTGAATTTTCGTTTTGTCCGCCTTGATGCCTTCCCTAGACACAATATAACCCAAGTAAGAGACGATCGGCCAAGAAAACACACTTTTTAAGCTTTACTCTTTTTAAGTTTTAAACCATTCTCTATCAATTTTCTAAAAACCGCATTGAGGGCATGTAAGTGCTCTGATTTGGTTTTCCCACCAATGATAACATCGTCAAGGAAAACTTGAACATTAGGAATACTACCAAATAGGTTTGTCATGATGCGCTGAAAGACACCTACGCTAGATGACAAGCCAAAAACTAAACGATTATACATAAATAATCCCCTGTGCATGTTAATCACGGTGTACGTTTTAGACTCGTCTAACTCAATTTGGTTATACGCCTGCGAGAGATCAATTTTCGAAAAGTACTGAGCTCCGTTTAACCCTACCAGTACATCCTCAATCCTAGGAAGCGGATAGCGATCGATCAGTAACACCGGATTTAGCGTGGCTTTGTAATCAGCACAGATTCTAAGCGTACCGTCTGCCTTGTTCACCGGCACCAGTGGTGAGGCCCAGTCGGAGCAGTCGACCGGCTCGATGATGTTGTCCCGCAACATGGCGTCCAACTCCGCGTCAAAGCGCTCCCGCATCGCGTACGGCATGGGCCGCGCGCGATGGAAAACTGGCGTCGCCTTGCCACCCAAGTACCGCCCCAGTCCGCCACTGAAGACTTCACTGTATCTGTCAATCAATTTACAAATTTCTTTATCAATATGAACCTGAGTATTATACATATTAAGATTACCACAAAATTTTGACAAATCAATCTGTAACTCCGCTAACCACTGCCTGCCTAGTAAAGATGTAGTACCGCCTTCGATGATAAAAAGCTCTAGCTTTTTATTCTGGTCCCCATAACGTACCTTTGGCCTTATTATTCCCATAGGTTTTAATTTAGAACCACCATAAAACCGCAAGACTGTGCTGTCTTCTTCCATGGGAAAGTGCGAAAACTGCTTGTCATAGGTAGCTTTACTTATAACAAGATATGGCTGTACCCGTGTCTAACTCCATATAGATCAGTTTGTTATCAACCAAAACAGGTACACTTACTGGTTTGTACTTGTTCAATCCGAGGAGGGTCAGCTGCTCTTCGATGTCGTCTTCGTCCGCGCTGCTCCCGCTCTCGACGTCGCCAAAATTAAAACCTCCCTTTTTCTGACTCGTATCCCGGCGATAGCCGGAATCCCGCTTTGTCAGGCCGACCATGCAATTTTCCGGACACACTCTCCGCAGATGCCCGGTGCGCTGACACTTGCTGCACACGAACTCTCTGAACCGGCAGCTGCCATAGCCGTGGTCCCGTGCTCCGCAGGCTGCACAGTTAGCTCCCTCTGCTCCCGAGTGCTGCCTGCCTCCCGATTGCACACCCAACGTGCCGCCACCGGGAGCCTGCCCTGCCGCGCGCGCCCGCTGCTTACGCCCCGCGCCGGACTCCAGCGCGAGCACCGCGCTCGCCGCCGCCTCCGTGGTCGATGGTCTCTCCACTGCTGCTGCATCCCTCTCCGCCGCTTCTAGAGAATAAGCTAATTTCACCGCTGCCGCAAATGTGATGTCGTCATTTTCCGCAAACAACCGTTGCCTTGCGACGTCACTACGTAAGCCACACACGAACTAATCTCGCAAATTTTCACTAAGTTTTTCGCCAAATTTACAATTGCGAGCAAATTTTTTTAATTCTGCTACGTAAGAAGCGGTGTCTTCCGCGGCTCCTTGAAGCTTCTGACGGAAACGGTACCTCTCGGCTAAAGCTGACGGCGTAGGCTGAAGATGTTGCCGCATAAGCTCAACCGCCGCGGCGTAAGCCAGCTCCGATGGTTTCTTTGGGCTAGCTAAGTTCACCAGCACCTCATAAGTTTCATCTCCCATAATGGCGATTAAGGAAGGACATCTCCTCCGCAATGCTATTGACCTTAAAATACATTTCTAACCGTTCAATGTACGAAGCCTATTGCCCGTTTCTCAAGTCGAATTCTTTCAATTTCCCTACTGACATATTTTGGCCGAAAACTCACGCGTATTTAATATATTTTTTTTTTTTTATAACGGCACAACATAGTGGCTCCACTTCGCCTGATGGTAAGCAAAAAGGGGAGCCCAAGTCGCAATGGCAACTGACGAGAAACCAACGGTGCCAAGTCAGTTGACACTGCCATGCTGGCCCGAGAGATGCTTTTTCACGCTACGTTTGAAGGGTCCCAAGTTATAAGAAGGAGGAAACACATGAGCCGGCAAGGAGTTCCATACTTTAATAGTTCGGCAGATGAAGGAATTGCCAAACTTCTTGGTACGGGTGGGAATATTCTCCACGGTGAGGCGATGACATCGCAAGCTGGCACGTGTGGTTCTATGACGGAAAGGGGAGGGTGGGATAAGAGAAAATAACTCTTCAGAACACTCGCCATGGTATAGGCGATAGAAAACGCTCAGCGACCCAATGTCCCTACGTAATTGAAGGGGTTCGAGGAATCTGGTACTTTTCTCGTCACCTATGATGCGGACCGCCCGACGCTGCAATCTGTCAAGAGCATCGAGTAGATATTGGGCGGAGCCATCCCACAGATGCGAGCAGTACTCAACGCACGACCGAACTTGAGTCTTATAAAGAAGGCAAAGCTGGTCCGGCTTGAAGAACCGTCGCACCCTGTTCAGGATCCCCAGTTTTTTGGAAGCTGTGGTAATCAGTGACTCGATGTATTCGTTTTGGTTAAGATTGCAGCGGATGTCCATGCCTAGCATATTCAGGCTATCACGCAAACCAAGAGGAGTGCTCTGGAGACTAGGAGTAGGGAGAAACGAAGATGTCTTGGTAGTGAACGCACACACCTGGGTTTTCTTGGCGTTGAACTCAACCAGGTTAACAGTAATATTAATATTTCACGTTTTTATGTTTCACATTTATTTCGTCGCCACTGTAAGGTATTGGGGACGGAGACCAGGAAAAGCATTCATCCAGCAGAAAACCATTTATTAGACAACGTCATCTGTCTGACGGCTAATCTCAACACATACTTTAGCACTCTAAGGAGGCTGCATACACCACATTTATTATCATCATAGTATTATTTGATATAGTAAGTGTTGATTACTGTATTATTTGAAGGTCTAACCAGGTAACTATAAGAGGCACTAATGAAACGTGATTTCGGAGGCAAGAGCTCCGTTAATATGTGTGATATGTTTATAAGACTGATTATAGTTTCTCAAAAACTTACTTGAAACTTCTGGACCAATTTTGATAAAATTTGGTATGGAGGTAGGTTACACCGTGGATTAACACATTCTTCTTCTTCTTAGTCGTTTCACTCTTTACAGAGCGGTCGTGATCAACTCGTAGTACTATTAGAGGCAGATATTGTTCGCTGTATGATTTTGCGCCATTTCTCGCGATTCACAGACATTCTGGTGCACTCATGCAAAGGTCCGCCCACAGCCGATTTGATCTGGTCGGTCCATCGCATGGGTGATCTTCCACGTGATCTGGTTCCCTCCACTTTGCCCTGGACAACGAGACGCTCTATGGAGTCATTGTTTCGCCTTGAAACGTGGCCGAAAAATTTGAGAATACGTGACTGGACCAAAGCGGATAGATGCTGCTTGATGCGGAGTTCTTCACGGATGGAGGCATTGGTCCGAAATTCTGTCCATGATATTCCCAGCATTCGTCTCCAACACCACATTTCTAAAGCATCTATCTTTTTCTTCTCAATGTCTCGAAGCGTCCACGTTTCTGCAGCGTATAAAAATATGGGGAATATAAGGGTTTGCACGAGCCGGATTTTCGTGGCCCTTGTGATGTGTCGGTTCCTCCATACTTTCTTCAGCTTATCCATTGCCGTTCTAGTTATCCCCATACGTCGCTTTACTTCATCTACGCAGCCGCCATTGTTAGATATTAAAGCTCCAAGGTACATGTAGGATTGCACCACGTCGCAATTCGCAATTCTTGTCACTTCAGGCGAGTTGTTATTGGCGGGGTCTATTATCATTACTTTGGTCTTTTTGCGGTTTATCTTTAAACCAAACTCAAGGCTCACGCGTTCCATCTTCAGAAGTAGTTCTTCCATATGATGCGGACCAGACGCAAATAAGGTGGTGTCATCTGCATAGCGCAGGTTTGCGATCCTGTAGCCTCCGATTGTGACGCCATCTGTCCAGTTTTCTAGAGTTATCCGCATTATCAGCTCGGTATACACGTTAAACAGAAGTGGCGACACAATGCATCCCTGACAAACGCCCGCGCTCGGATGGAAGTCGCTTGACAACATATCGTCTGTACGCACAGAAGCCGAACCTCTTTCATATAGTTGTCGGAGAAGGTGGATCAAATGCTTCGGAGTACCTACCCATTTTCATAAGCGTTTCCACATAGTTGGCCATTTCACCGAGTCGAATGCTTTTGAGAAATCAACGTAGCAAATGTAAGCCGGCTTGTTGAACTCTCGAGCCTTTTCAATGATCTGGCGAACTATGAGAATCTGCTCTCGAGTGCCCTTCCCCTTCATGAATCCGGCTTGTTCTGGCGCGATTTCCTTCAACAGATACGATTTGAGTCTTTCGTTTAGAATATATAACATTATTTTGCTCGCATGTGATATTAGGGCAATCAGTCGGTAATTGTTACAATTCTTCGTAGAACCCTTTTTATGTAAGGGAGTGAAAACCGTATGTGCCCACTCTGTTGGCCATTCTCCTGTCCGCCATATCCTATTGCAGAGAGTGTGAAAGATTTCAGTACCATGCTCTCCCAGAGCCCTTATTGTTTCGACTGGGATTGCATCTCTACCTGTAGATTTTGCACTCTTAAGATGTTTAATAGCAGCTTCAATTTCCGACTTGAGAATATCTGGCTCTAGGTCATCATTCCCGGGTTCTGTGGTTGGAAAGTTTTGCGACTGCGGATCTTGGAATAAACACTGGCAATAACTCTTCCAAACTTCAGAGATTTTATCGAGGTCTGTCACTACGTCACCATTGCTTAACACATAGGCCACTTTTTATCCTGAAATATGGATGGGTGGGTAACACCGCGGGGCTCAGCTAGTAATAAATTGGGAGGGGTGCTGCCGTGCTCGTAGATAATATTAATTGCAATTAGTAAGCTAATTTTACTCATATAATTAGGTAACTAGGTATACTATCTATTAGGAACACATCAGCACCCCTTCCAAGTCGGAAAAATTATCACCTCAGTTAAGTTACCGACCGCTACCCGTACAAGGCGGGAAAAACTTTTTTATCTTTTTGGAGCTGGGCCATTTTTGCTTTTTTCAAACAAAAAATGTATGAATATTTTGGGACAGTCTTTTTCTCCTAATTAGATCGAAAGAACTCGTGATTCTGAGTAGAAAATATCCAAAATATCGAAATAAAAAAAAAAAGTGGGGTGTACAACTTTAGAAACATAGGCCCAGCTACAGAAAAATCTGTATTTATTTCTAGGAATAAGCCGGTTATTTCTACATTTAAATAAAGTGCAAGATTTTTAATAATTTCATCCATTCCCCGTTCCAAAAATCGGTCCCTACCTTAAATAATGTATTATAGCCATTTGAGTCGCTTTCAAAAAACATGTACTTAGTTTAAGCGCTGTAATAAAATCAAAACTTAATTGATTTATTTGTGTTACGAAAGTTATTCATATCTTTTGTGTGACTAACTTTCGTTACATAAAAAACGCAATCCTAATTTTGTTTTTATTATATTCAGATTCATTTAATTCATGTGAAAATAACTGTATACATTTGCATTAAATATTCAAAAGTATTCACATCATGATCGTCAAAATAAAAATATAATAATAAAACTAACTATAACAATGTCAAGCACACGAAATGTTAACCATAATAATAATAATCAATTATCAATATCATAATAATCAATATCAAGCCTTTAACTATGTACTTACATGTCTTTTGAAAACGACCCATTTATGATTTTGTTTTAAGGAAATAACTATTAACTTTAAGAACTGGTCGCTGTAACTAGCACTAGTAACTAGATAGTAAACGATTTATTTTAATCAGTTTCAGAATATCCAACATACACTATGCTCTGGTGCGCAGAGTGCATGGTAGTGCCAACATCAACATGCACATGGTCGGGAACAGGCTCGACTGCCTGGACCTGAACTTCACGTCGTTCCTTGTCAGCTTCACGTATTTGGCATTAGTTCTTACATTAGATTAAGTTTCAACTTAATCAAAATATTAACACTTATAAAACAACCTAATCTATGGTGCCGCCAGCAGCGGGACAGGGCAAAGTCTACCGGTGGTTAGGGTTGCAGAGAAAGGGAACTTCCTGACGATGCACGCCCGTGTCCAAGAGTACCGCATTCTGAATTTGACCCTTGATCCAGCCATCTAGAGAGAGTCTCTGAAGGTGTTTGTCGAGACTCTTCACTATAAGACCATTCGCCGAAACAACTATTGGGACAATGATCGACGAGTTCGGTCGTCTTATTAG
Source organism: Apotomis capreana (assembly GCA_947623375.1). Lineage (NCBI taxonomy): Eukaryota > Metazoa > Arthropoda > Insecta > Lepidoptera > Tortricidae > Apotomis > Apotomis capreana. Next base: position 30,089,414 of record OX392498.1, read on the forward strand.
CTTTTTAGCAAGTTCTTAATGACAAATTATGAGCTTGTCATTTTGCTTTTGTTACCCATTCCATATTCTTCATTTTTGTTGTTAATCTCTCTCATATTTGGTCATATTTGGTATTACGTTTTTTTCTTATTCAGGCCCTTTCGGTGTTCGTCACTATCATCTTTGCGCATGTTCAATGTTAATTTTTAGGGTTCCGTACCCAAAGGGTAAAAACGGGACCCTATTACTGAGACTTCGCTGTCCGTCCGTCCGTCCGTCCGTCCGACCGTCCGTCCGTCTGTCACCAGGCTGTATCTCAAGAACGGTCTAGACAGTTGAAATTTTCACAGATGATATATTTCAATTTCCGCTATAACAACAAATACTAAAAATAAAATAAAATAAATATTTAAGGGGGGCTCCCGTACAACAAACTTGTTATAGATTATGGTACGGAACCCTTCATGCGCGAGTCGGACTCGCACTTGCCCAATTTTTCTCGTTTCATTCGTTGTTTGTCCTATCGTGCATTACAGGCGAATGCTCGCGGTGAAGGGAGCATAAGAAGTGATACATAGAGTTACTTTCCGAGTCTGTACGCTATAACGAATATAACGATCAAATTTTAGTATAGGTAAGGCTAACATATGCATTAAGAAATTATTCTTCTTTTTCTTTTCGATATTGGTCTAAAGCATAAAGTTGATCGTAAATATTCTGAGTAGGTACTCGGAAAGTATTTTTTTGTTATCACGTCTTAGATTCTATATTGTACTTATGTCTGTAATATAATATTGGTAAATACGTATTCAAATTATTAAAATAATACCTTGTTCATTTGAGGTCGCTTGAAAATAGGTCGATTTTATCACTCGTATGGAGTTGATATCGATTGTTTTGCCATTGTGTTTTCAGTTCCAATTTTTCCAACAAACGGTCGTAAACCCATTGGATATCGCGTGTAACAAACTGTGCTCGTACGCGTTTAGGCCGTCATCGTAAAATTGATAAGTGTGCTGTGAAAAAATAAAACTCATTGTATAACACAGGTTCATGTTTTGGCGTTTCGTCACATCTTTGACCCGATTCAACTAATGGGTAGACTAACACAAGAGAGTTCTACAAAGTACATCTTACTTTGAGTACTTTCAACGGGAGGTACAACGAGAGTACTTACGTTGTTTAAACACATTATCTTGTAGCCTCGTTTCATTTTTCAGAAACTCACTGGGATATAAGGAGATAACATAACCGTAGAGATGTTTAATTAATATGTATCGTGAGGTCGGGTACGTTTAGCCTTTGGTTTTTTAATACTTAAAACAACACCAACGATTAATTTAAACGATAGGGGTTCAATAGAATTACATAATGGTTTAGTTTCATTATTCAGTTATTTTTTTTTATTACAATCGGACCGGACCGTATTTACCAATACCTCTTGTGACTAATAATAACGAATAAAGACCGTTATATCAATCGGACCTCTAAATTATTCCTGATACCTGGCACGAATTGATTTATTTTGATTACATAGAAACAGAAACATGATGGTTCAAGAACAGACTCTCTCCAGATAAGCCGTCGTGTTTATATTTGGTTTTAGACGTTCGTAATAACTTAATAATTCTTAGAGAGTATTAAAAATAACAATAAAATCGCAAGGACGGATGGCTAAATAAACAATGAACAATAATGCTTTAAATGACTATCCATTCTACATACAACGAGGGATAACAGATGTAGATAATCGTATGAAATTACAGCTTCATGTTACCTCAAAGGCCTCCATTTATTAGATTGCCCCAGGCTGCATTTACAGGATCTGCGTACAGCGATAACGGGATTAAAGTTCTCCGAACGGTTATTCTTATAGTTGCAGGCGATTAATCTTACAGGTAACGAGGAGCTCAGAACTACTTGACGCACTGGCTTTTGATTTAATTGTTAATGTTTGTAGAACGTGCGTTTGCTCGGTCAGTCTAGTATGCATTGTATGCTCGGCTGGATTCAAAATCTAGGCTAAAAACAAATACTTACAAGCAGAAGCAATCAATTACATTTGACTGAGTAGGTATATAATTATATGGAACGCGATTTTCGAAGCGCCAGCCTATTATTGATGCTTTAGTAACTACCTACATATACATACACATACCAACTGAAATGGATTGCTCAGAACCTACATTAGCAGAGCTTATTAATGTTGGTATTATTAATTTGATGATGTCTTGCTATTAATGCATAAATTACGGTACCTAGTTACAGAGTCCGGTATGTATAGAGACGGCATACTTAGCATTAATGCAGGTGCGTCCAAAAGTGCATAGTTTGCGTCTGGCGTAGATAAGCTTTAGAACCTAAGAACATTTTAATTAAATAAAGACAGTCTAATATCGACCACCGTACGAATAACTTGTATTTTAATTATAAGTTTAGTTTTTAAAAAGTAGTTTTCCCTCCGGCGCGATTTGACTGGCGCTGCGGACAGGATACCGGTACGAAATCCTGCGCCTGTGAGGATCACGAATTGATCCGAGTGCATGACTTTCGTTAACGTATTTACGTGATAACTGGTATCTTCGAACCAAATAAATTTGTCTCAGTGCCTGGAGGACAACACGAAAACGCCTGCGGCTATAATTGGAGGAAATGGGGAAAAGCGTACTGTGAGTAGACCTCTTCACTGTCCCGTCTATCCCTGTTCTTATTCCATTGGCTGTGTAATTTAGTGTAGACTTTATAATAAGCTCTCTATACAAACTCTATAGTTGCGAATTATATCGTCCTAATATTAAGTTAGTTAAGTGTGTTTAAAAAACGATTATTAAAATACTAAATGGAAGAAATAGGAATAGCTCCCAGAGATAATAATATTGAAGAAAATATAGTAAATCCCAGAGAAAATATGGATCAAATCAAAGTAATTCCTAGAGAAATGATGGATTTAATTCCGAAATTTGATGGTGATGAAAAATTGTTAAATTTATTTTTAAGTAAAAGTGAGTATGTAATTCAAGCTTTTAGAAACCCCGAAAATCTTGCTCAGGATTTGTATATATTTCATGCAATTACTGGCCGGCTTACTGGCAAAGCCGCCCACTTGATTAGCGAACGCCAAGATATAGATACTTGGATGCAATTAAAAAAGCTGTTAACTCAACATTTCGGCGACCCGAGGTCGGAAGAGTGTATTGCGATAGAATTAGATAATTTAAAGATTAGGCACAGTGAATCATACGCTAGCTTCTGTAATCGTATCCAAAATGTCAGAAGTACATTATTTGCCAAAATAAATTTAATTGAAGATCCTCGTGAAAAAGAAACGAAAAAGACAATTTATAATCACTTGTCTCTAAACGTCTTTCTTTATAATTTGCCGGAAGACATGTTACGCGTAGTGAGACTCAATAGCCCCAAGCAGCTGGAAGACGCTTTAACAATAGTGATGGAAGAAGTCAATTTCTTAAACCAGTATAACGCAAAAAATAGAAACAATAGTAAGCCTTCACAGCAAAGGCCCATTTTCCCACAAAATAATAATTTTGGACAGAATATGAGATTTTCTCAACCACAAAATGCAGGATACAATTTTAATACCGCACAAAATAAATTCCCACAAACTCAAGGTTTTAGATTTGGCATTCCCAACCAGTCAGCTCCACAAGGTTTTAGATTTGGAAACCCTCAAAATCAGGGATACAAACCTTTGATGCCCAATCAACACACACCAAACTTTAAATTTGGGATTCCCCAACAAGCAGGTTATAGACCATTTGTTTCTAATAACAATCAATTTAGATCTAATAATTTCCAGCCAGCACACCAACCGCAATTTAAATTCGGTATTCGACCTCCATATCAACAACCACAAGGTCAAGGCCAATCTTCGCATCAATATAATAACGATGTCTCTATGCGAACAGCACCCCAACCAAAACCAAACTACATACCCCCGCGAACAACTAACAATTTGTTTTACGCAAATGAACTTCAAGAAATCGAACCTGCCCCTGAAAATTTCAATGAACCGAACGCCCTTGACTCAAACTACCAACAGTATTACACGCAAACTGAAAACGAAGAATACTTCTTAGACGATCAATATGAGACTGAAATGTTACATAACTTGCCTGAAAATGAAAATTTTCCCATAAAAGCCTCTACGACAGATCCCCAGAAATAATACACCTTAACCATCATAATGCCTTAAAACTGCCACACATTGAAATTCCCGAAATAAACTCCAAATTCATGATAGACACTGGAAGCACACGATCATTCGTAAGCCCTGATATTGCAAACAAATACTTTTCCGAATTCAAATATAATGAACCATTTGAAGTAGTAAGTACCCATGCTCGAAGCTCTCACGCTGAAGTAATCGAAATCCCATTGCTGAAAACTTTTAAGAGTTGTGACACTCATAAATTTTATATATACGAAGTCGATAATAGTTACGGAGGACTAATTGGCTCAGATTTACTGAAACAACTTGACGCTAACATTGACATGAAAAACCAAGTACTGATAACACGAGACACACAAATACCTATAATTTACCGTCCACCTTACACAATTCGCATTGAACCCCGATCTGAAACACGCACGAAAATTCCCGTAAATCTTTTTAGTGGAAATGCAATTATAAACCATATAGATTTCGGCGAAGGTGTAAGAACACCAACAGCACTTGTAGAATGTACAGAAGGCTTTGCAACCACGGTTATCCAAAATACATCCGAAAATCACTTTGATATAAAATTCAGTAAACCTCTCAATGTCACACTATATGAACCAAAAGAAATTGAAATTAACGGTTTACATTCAGTAGATAGCAGTGAAAAGGATGAAATTTTAACTCAAAACTTAAGTAAATTACGATTAGATCACATGAACTCGGAGGAACGAAATCAAATTTACAATTTGTGTTTAGAATACAAAGATATTTTTTACACTGAACATTTACCATTAACCTTCACAAATCAGGTAAAACACAAAATCCGAACCACTAACGAAGACCCTATCTATATAAAACCATACCGTCAGGCCCCAGTAGAAGCAGCTGAAATAAAAAAGCAAGTAGAAACATTATTAAAGGATAATGTCATTCAAGAATCTCACTCACCTTGGAGTGCCCCGGTACATTTAGTCCCAAAAAAAATGGATGCTAGTGGAGAAAGAAAATATCGCATGGTTATTGATTATAGGCGGCTTAACGACATTACCATTGACGACAAATACCCACTCCCGAACATTACAGACCTTTTCGACAAGCTAGGTAAAAGTAGTTATTTCTCCGTACTCGATTTAGCGAGCGGGTATCATCAGATTGAAATCGAAAAAGAAGATCAGCCAAAAACAGCGTTTTCTACACAATACGGCCACTACGAATTCCTGCGCATGCCCTTTGGGCTCAAGACGGCTCCAGCAACGTTTCAAAGAGCAGTAGACAACGTTTTAAGAGGACTGCAAGGTATTCACTGCCTAATTTACCTCGATGACATTATAATTTTCTCATCTAGCCTGGAAGAACATATGACAAAACTTAAAGCAGTTTTCGAACGACTCCGACAAACGAATCTAAAAGTACAACTCGATAAAACTGAATTTCTATGTAAAGAAGCTAATTACTTAGGACATACCATTACACCCGAAGGACTAAAACCTAACACAGACAAAATAGATGCTATACTAAAATATCCATTACCAAAAACAGTTACCGAAATAAAGAGCTTTCTTGGACTCATTGGATACTACCGAAAATTTATTAAAGACTTTTCAAAAATTACTCGCCCGATGACGTCTTGTTTGAAAAAGAATAGTAAAATTACTATTGACGAAAATTACCTAAAAGCTTTCGAAAAATGTAAAGAACTGTTAGTAAGTGCACCTCTATTACAATATCCTGATTTTACGAAGCCGTTCATATTGACAACAGATGCATCTGACTTCGCCCTGGGCGCAGTACTTTCTCAAGGTATCATAGGTAGCGACAAACCCATCGCTTATGCCAGCAGAACCCTAAATGATTCTGAAAAACGATACAGCACTATCGAGAAAGAGCTATTAGCCATCGTATGGGCTGTAAAACACTTTCGTCCCTACTTGTACGGTAATAAATTTACTATTTTCACTGATCACAGACCCCTGGCTTGGTTAGACTCGCTAAAAGAGCCCAATAGCAAGTTAACTCGTTACAAACTCAGATTAAGCGAATATACATTTAAAGTCATACATAAAAACGGAAAACAGAACACAAATGCCGACGCTCTCTCACGCATACGATTAAACGCATTAGGAAATGACGGCGATAACGACCAATTATCAACAGCAGTTAACGTAGGAGATACTGACAAACTGGACGACTACATACAACGACTAACTGATGACATAGTTAGGTTAGGGCAACAAACACATGACCCTCAGAACCCTACTAATAACGAAAACCAGCCCGATATTAATTCTAACACCTCTGAAAGAACTTTAAGTGCAAACGAAAGTACCTTATCAGCACCGACTGACACACAAACAAATTCTAGTACAGATACTGTCCATTCCGCTGTAGATATGGATACAAATGGCATACCCATTCTGCATGAAGCTATTGACACCAAACCGAACCAAATTCTAGTAAACGCCTGGCTTAAAAATGAACTTTTAGTTAAAATAGAATCACACCCAAAACAGAAAATCCTTAAGGTTTTCCTACCCTTAGACAACACTGAATTAATAAAGAAATTCCTCAAAGATTATATTAGACCCAAAATTAAATATTTTATACACTTTAACAATACCGAACACAGACGCCAATTTTCAGATATAGTCATTGCATTATTCCGAAAGGATACCATACAACTTTACGAATGTACTGAAAGAGTAGTAAACGTAACTGACGAAAAAGAACAAGAAGAAATTGTACTTCGATACCATGACGGCAAAACATGTCACCGTGGAATCAAAGAAACAATTTCTCATTTAAAGCGAACTTATTTTTGGAATAATATGGAACAAACAGTCACTAGTATAATTAACTCATGCGAAACCTGTAAAAGGATGAAATATGACCGACGTCCTTTCAAACCACAAATACAGCTTACACAGACTCAGACTAAACCGTTTCAAGAATTATTCATAGACCTATATACAATAGAAGGCAAATACTATTTAACTATCATAGATGCTTTTAGCAAATTAGCGCAAGCTTTTGAAATTCCCGATAGGTCTACCCCCGAAGTTGTTCGTGCCCTAATAAAGTATTTCTCATTTTATGGTATTCCCACTAAAATCAGTTCAGACCCTGGCTCCGAATTCAATAACAGACTTATGAGCGAAATGCTTTCATTTTATAAAATAAACATTCACATTGGAACCCCTAATAACCCGAACTCTATGGGAATGATAGAACGCTTCCATTCCACAATCGCAGAAATATATAGACTTGCAAAGTATGAAAGGAAACATACAGATGCCGCTTCCGTAATGACGTATTCAATATTGGCCTATAATCAAACTATTCATTCAGTAACAGGACTCACGCCGTTCGAAGTTGTCTTTGGACATACCGAAAGTAAAAACCAGTTTAACGCAGATTTTGATAAAGAATATACCCAGCAGTTAGTTAAAGACCATTGTAAAAGAACAAAATACCTATATAAATATTTGACAGATAAAATGTTAGCTAGAAAAGAAAGGGTTCAACAAGATAGGCAAGGAGAAACCAATTTCGACTTAGATGACAATGACGATATTTTCATTAGAGGCGTAAATAGACGACGTGCCAAGGACAAACCTAGGTATCAAAAGGCCAAGGCCAAGGGCAAGGTCCACAGAAATATAATCCCAGTTGAAACAAACGCGAGAGAAACCAGAGTCCCAATTAAAGATGTGCGACGTCCTCCACAGGTTCGTCCTGCTGCTGACCCAGGCAGTACTGACCCGGGCCCTTCAACTTCATAAAATCGAGAAGAACCCCGGCGTTTTTCCAATAAGAGAGGGTACCGCTCTTGTTAGTTATAATAAGTGGCTAGTTATTAAGATATTAGATATTAAACTTATTAAGCAAGACCTAGATTTAAATATACATAGATATAAGGAACTGGATAGGTTGGTTGGTTCATTTTCTAATATTAATGTCTCATACTTAATATACTGGGATGACGTAAAGCGACAAGTAAATCACATGTTAGATATCACTGTGGAAAAATACACTCAATTAATTCCCAATAGCAGGCAAAAGAGAGGACTTATCAATCCTCTAGGATCTTTAATTAAACTTATCACTGGAAATTTGGATCACGACGATGCTATTAAATATAATAATCTGATAAATGAAGTCAAAACCCGACAGCATTCCGTAGAAAAGAAAACAACACTCATATCCGAAATGGTGAGACTTTTTACAAATACTACTGTAAATATAACTGACAATCTCATACAATTGAATACAGCCATAAATAAAGTTAATAATGACATAACCGAAATTTCAATAATATCTCATGTCAATCAGATAATACAGGCTTATAACTTGTTCTTTCATAATTTCCAACTGATATATTCTAAATTGAATGAGATTGAAACTGTACTCGCATTTAGTAAAATAGGTATATTGCATCAATCTATTGTTAACACTAATGAACTTGTAAAAGCATTTAAGCTCATAGAAAGAACAGATAAACTTATTTTTCCATCAAATCCTGAAAACATTGTAAAAATTGAACAGTCAATTACATTGAAATCATACTTTAAGAATTCTGAAATAATGTTCATCATGGAAATACCATTAGTTAAGAGAGAAACTTACTTTTACTATAAAATTGTTCCCTTACCTATTACCGAACCTGAAACAAACCTCACCCTAATTATTTTACCTAAATATCCTTACCTTATTGTGAAGGGGTTGAATGCTAGCTCGCTCTCCACCCCATGTAAGCTCATCGAAGACGAGACATTTCTGTGTGATGAAATGCAATTAACAGTACCCATCAAAGACACCTGCATTCTCGAACTCATGCGATACTCAAGTAATGCTCCGTGTATGCAAATCCCGATAGAAGTGGAAAATGTGAAGATAGAGTTTTTACAGAAAAACAGATGGATTTTATATACCAAGGCAACTACGGATCTTGAGAGAACGTGTGCTAACGAAATCCTTCATTACACACTTTTGGGCACATACCTGCTTACAATTGACGATAATTGCGAATATAAAATTGGACAACATTATCTGAGAGAACAAACCATAAATGGAGAGAAAATCATATACCAAAAACTACCTTTGGTAAAGTTTCCTGAAAATCTGAAAACTGACATAAGACGGAGCGCTGATCCAGTACAACTGAAAGGAGTTGAGCTGACCGACCTGAAAGTGTTATCTTACGCACTGAAAAATAGTGAAGTGGAAAGTGGAAGTGTAGTGAATACGGAAAGCGTTAGCATAGGAACCATTGTTTTATATGTAATCTTAATTATAGGTTTTCTTTCATTCTTTTCGTATAAATATACACTTTTGGTATGCAAATCTTGCAAAAATCAAAATAATCCTCCGAATAACGGTTCTTCGGATAATTTCGAACTAAAGGAGGGAGGAGTTACAGAGTCCGGTATGTATAGAGACGGCATACTTAGCATTAATGCAGGTGCGTCCAAAAGTGCATAGTTTGCGTCTGGCGTAGATAAGCTTTAGAACCTAAGAACATTTTAATTAAATAAAGACAGTCTAATATCGACCACCGTACGAATAACTTGTATTTTAATTATAAGTTTAGTTTTTAAAAAGTAGTTTTCCCTCCGGCGCGATTTGACTACCTTGCTGTAGCGAAATAAAGTAAATATTTCGGAACAAAATCAAAGTATTCTCTTCAAATAGATTCTCGGAGATAAATGTATTCTCTACCCACCTATATTTATTTTCTTTCCCGAAAAGATTCTTAAATTTGATCTCCAGAACCTTACCTAACATCCCGCAGCAACGCAAAACTCATGAGAAGTTGCGAAAAGTTTATCCTGGACAACGTAAATAGTTTCACCAGACGCCTGGGATCAGCTTAAGTGTTATTTTTGCGACCGCGCTTTTAAGAGTTTAGGATTTTCGCCTCCCTAATCCGAGTTCGGCCGAGTTTAGAGCGCCAAAGATTTATCCGGCTCAACTAGGATGCATTCCAGTTTACTATTTGAATAAGAATCTTGATCATCATAGGTAGCGGTACTATTTACATAATGGTCTGAATTCGGTTTCTGAATGCTGTTTTCACTCGACTTTTTCTTTGTTTTGAAGTGTTATTTTTGCAAATAAAAGTACCTAAAACTGACGAAAATGAATTTCCGTTAGACAACCGCGTTAGGCATCAGAGGTTTATGCGTGAGATGCCAAATTGTATCTCAATCGGTCCAGCACGTGCAGAGAAAATTAGAAATGGCATACGGACGGACAGACAAACGAGTGATCCTACTCGAATAAGGGTTCGGTTTTTTTTTCAATTGGAGGTATGGAGCCGTGAAAAAGTAGTCAAAACTCTATTTTTCTTTACCCATAGTGTTAGATGTGTGCTTTTTACAACATTCTCGTCTAGCAGGTTAAATACGTGAATGTAACCAGATAATATAATGATTACTTAACAGACCGATAGTGTCCGCTACCGATGCTAAGATACAAAACGTTAAAAAATTATTAAAGATGGCGTTACTATTGTTGTGTTGGTCATTCTCCATTTATTCGTCTGATTGAAAAACACTGGCAATATTAGTGTCTTAGTAGTAAAATTGATACAGTTTTTTAATACAGGAGTATTCATTGTTATAATACTGCTTAAAAAAAACATCACTGTAATCTTACATGTCAGTAAAAACAAACCTTAAAAGTTATCTCTAACAATGCAATCTGACCACGGAAACAGAAGGTTGAAGACTACACATTTTTAAGGTAACAGCGAGGAAAATTGTAAGCGGGTTCTAAGTAATGCAAATAATTAGCTAGTGCTATTAAATAATGGCTGCATCATATTCGTAGCATCTCAGAAGCTGTACGTGTGTTGACACGTACCCTCCTACTGATATAGTCTTAGGATTAAAGCTTAACATTCGTAAATCCCCGCGCGCTCGCATCATGTACGAACGTACATAAATACGCTGGCGTCGCACTAAACACACTTGAAACTCAAAAGAAACCATGTCAGAGCATACTCGTAGGTACTGCTTTTCTCATATCACTCAGACAGTATATGTTTGATTGTTCTATTTTAGATCTTCAACCACGTCTGTTATAACATCTTTATCTAGGTTTATTATAGTTTGATAAACTTTGAATTTTTATTAACTATGTATAAAAAGATATAGGTATATTCGGAAAACCTGAAATCTCACACTCTATAATTATAGGGTTTCTTTCATAATATAAAAAGAGGGGTGGCTTGTCTAGCAGTGGGGCAGTACAGTTTCAGGATAAATAAATAAAATATAACATGAGTTTTATTAATACAAATAATTATGTAGACTGAATACCGCAGATATTTATCTCACATTTATTTATGGACGCCTGGCAGCAGTGCCGCCTTCAGAGGAGGTTTGCTAACAAATACACCTACGCACTTTTTGTTTTAAATCAGCTTGGGGCAGTTTTAAATCTTAGACATAATAAAAGTCTGACAATTTAGTTACAAACCATATATTATATTGCTCATAAACCAGTAATTGCCACATCATTTACAAAATATGGATTTTCCATGTTTACTCGTGGTATAACAAACAGAGTTTATTTCCTGACTATGAAAAACTGACCCCATTGATTAAAAATCTTGTTAAACAGTAGATAGTAATAATATATATATTAGATTACGATTAAGTTAAAATTACGGACAAATATTTCGCGATTTTGTGTAATTAAATGTAATTTTTATTAGTCTTGAAAAGTATAGTCGAGGTCAAAATTGCATTGATGAATTCGTACGAGTATTTTTAGGGCCTCTCCATCGTTTCAGTTTACTTATTTGTTTATTGCTTACTTTCCTGCCTCTACAACGATGTACTATTTAATGTGAGGTAAAAGCAAACATGTTTAAACGTACCTGTTTAAATTTCACTGACCTAGCTAGCGAAGAAATTCCGTTTCAATTTGGCCAAATATTCTTTTGGCCAATTTGAAATGGAAGCTGATGTTTGAATGTCCGGCTATTAACGCCTGGAGGTCGCATATCTCTACCGATTCTCATGAAATGTTTGTGGGTAAGGTTCGATAAGAATAACGAACTTTATAGTCGATTCAGTTTTTCGAAAATTCTCAAAAAAGCGTAGTTATGCAACGCTAGACTGTCTTAGTTTACCCATAACACAGTTGCACGTAACACCTTTATATAGCTGCTAGGGTTATATTTATATGCCGCCTACCACACCGCAGATCGATGAACAGGGTTCGTAAAATGCGAGCAAAATTCTTTGAAGTGGTTCGTCACCGGTTGTCATACGTCATTTCAATTTTACTACCGCTGCACCTCTCACATAACTGTCATACGGGACTATTTCTCGCGGGAGAAAACTACCCGTCTCTTTCTGTGCAGTAATGTGAGAGAGTGACGGGCAGGGCTATCTCGCGCGACAAGAGTCGCGAAGAAGTAGTTGTGCTAGACGGGCTGGAATCAACTTAACTATATGTTACGTGTCGCGAAGTAAGTTTAAAATAGTTTATTTCTCGACTAAGCAAACTTATAACTACTTACCCTGTTAAACCTTTTCAGTTCAGTAGCAACATCGACGGAAGTTGCGAGTTTCAAAACTAGCTAGAAAGAATCTTTTGAGGAAAACTAGTATTAAAATTAAATATTTTTATATTACTAAATACTTAGACTTGTCCACGACTTACTTGTTAATAATGCTTAATGTTTTCTTATTTGGAAATAAATTCTGTCACCTCTACACATATAATGACACTTGTGATACTTGATTCCCAATATCGAGCAAATCTGCCAATAAATAATCTATACTACTTAACCTTACCTAAGGAAGAGAAATATATTACTTTGTACGCTGACGCAAAAAAGTCTTTTTCTCAAACATGCTCGGAAATGTTTCACTTCCCATTTGAAAATAGAATACGCAAAGAGCCTCATTTTTACTAATGAAATAAAAAAAAAGAATATTCGCTCCCTCGGGGAAAAATAAATGTATGAAAACCCATTTTCACCCGCTTCCATAACTTTTTAAAATTTCATAGGTACTGTACATAAATTGAAATCGGCGTAGAACAAATCTCATACAGCCATGACAACCACACGCTTAACATTAAGTAGCATTCACACATTCGCAAACTTTGGCAAGCTGATCAGATTGGACTTTGTTTCTAATTGGCGCCCGACTACATCCAACGCCATTCGAGCGGGCGAATAGTCAGCTGATGGAATCAGGAACGTGTAAAGTATGTTTAACAGTTCGTGTAAGTTTTGTTTTTTTTTAGATTTCAGAAGAAAAAAGTAAGCTTAGGCGGAAAAATTACAATTTTATTTAATTGCTATTGAGCGTATGCGCGTAAATGATTTTCGAGTAAATAAATAATGCTACCTACTAAATTAAGAGATAAATATTATCAAGTGTACGACCAATTTATGATATGGAAAGAAAGCAAACATGCAAATTCGTTTTCTACACGAACCTGACAACATTTTGAAAAGACAATGCGATGGTTATAAAAGCAAGAAATTTAAGGTTTTGACTGGAGAAAATGTGGTCAATTTTTTAAAGGGAGCACCAGACGCTACTTGGCTGTTAAGGTAAAAGTTTTATCATAAAATGTACCTATTTTGAACTGGTTATTTTTCTTATAGTTAAGTGTGTGCTTTACTGTAATTCAATATATTTTCTTTACAGGTTGCCCTTATCATGGGACTAAACGGAACGAACCGCAGTTAACAATTTACAAATATTACCATGGAAGACATCGAAAGCCACGACCAATCTATGATTGTCAAATTGTGCGACACTAAAACAAAACTTTACCGAGTATTTGTCATCCGCGGTGAATACCTCAATTTCGTTCGAAAATATATACATAGAACTTCGTACCCCAAACACTAGTATATAAATCGATTTTTCTTAATTTATAAGGAGGGAAAGTGTACGCGGCAGCCTATTGGAAAGAATAAAACAAACATACCTCTACTTTGTGTACTTAAATGATTGTTGTTCGTTTTTCTTGTTAATCCTATTAAATTACTTGTTATTTTGCAAGTGTATTTTTATTATTTCATCACATAGTTTGAGAAAAGCACTATATAAACCTCGGCGGAAACGGGGATTGCCTGACTCGCATCTTTTGCAAGCCTCGCGATGCTCGGCTTGCAAACCACCTCGTCAGGCAATCCCCTATTTTCCGGGCCTCTGCAATAATGCACTATTTCCTCCCCCACAAACGACGCTGTCATTTTACATTTAGTATAAATACTAGAAAATGTTAATACTATATGATAAACCAACACTGAAAACGTAAATTAATATAGTGCCTAACACCAATTTATAAATGATAAATAGGTTTTGAGATGAAAATATAATCGGACCCAAGAAACTTTCAAGTCTGAGATGAAACGTCAATCCGTACGCTTATGTATTTCTCTTGGGGCGAATGAAGTTAGAGTTTCTTTGCAGAACTTTTTAACGACAGAAGCAATTCTAACTGTGATTTTATTTTTACCGTCTATATTTTGCAATAACGCTTTCACAAAGATAGTATTTTTCAAATAAATATAGAAAGTTGGACACTTAATAATTGTATTCTTTGAACTTACGTGTATATAATATTTATGAAATCAAAGATTAATGTCTGAATTTGAAATAAACCTATTTTAGTTTAAATATTCCCGCATAGATTAAAACCAGAAAATGTGAGTCTTACTAAGTGTTTCGTTATAAACAAAGATATAAAAACATTAAAGTAGGAACCATAACTATATAACATTAAAAAATATCGGGACCCCGTGGTAGGGTAGGTACCCAAAACGCAGGCAGCATGCCCGCGCATATAGTGTTTCTGTTTCGTGAAGGAATTGATATACGTAAACTATACTCCCGAAACTACTATAGATGCACGTCGTGACCAACTCAATTAGGTACAATCTAGTCGGCCGTGGTAAGGGGCCATTGGAAAAATGTCTCCAAAAGGTAGATATATTATGCAAGCTTAATTTATTTACATCTAATTATTAAATATAAATATGCATATATTCATAATACATACATATAATTCTGGCCCTGTTTTATTGATAGAATCGTACATTTAGATAAAAAACAAATTAGAAACCATTGGATTTGTTTTTTTTTTAAATGTTGGCGGTAATGTATTTTTTTTTTTCTATTAAAATTAATAAAAATGAAAGTTTGCAATAGAAAAAGCGGGAACACGAGATTAAATATACCGTGTCTTTTATTAATTATTGGTTAAAAATAACAAGGACATTAATTTAACACACTCATGACATGTGCGTGTAGTATTTTATTTTCCTCGCAGTTGAAATGAAAAGTAGAGTGTTTAACTCGGGTGAAATTACCCATTTCACCCTCGAGCGCCAGAAATATCTCGGGTGCAATGGGTCACTTTCTACCCTTGGTTAACAATCTACTAAAATACATATCGTCATCGTCGTCTAGTACCCATAACACAAACCTTCGGATGTATTTACATACAAATCAGGCCGGATTAGTATTTAAGAAAAGAGTTAAAACCATACATTCAAATTTAAATTAGAATGATTCAATTGAAAACGATTTATCTTGTACGTTTCATATAAAAGGCGTACGTACAGTAATAAATATTTATCTGCTTTATTCCAAGTGATCAATGAATTTCGATTAAAAACGAATAATTTTTATGACGTGCTATTAAAAATCTATGTTTTGTCGAATTCTCTCTTTTGATTATCATAATTAAATTCTATCCAGCTGTCGAATGTTCTCGAAATTATGTTTCGTCATAGTTTTCCTGCAGCCGCTGTCCGTCCCCACTTTATATTCAATTGTCATCCCACTAATATTGTGTATGCATTCAGCTCGAACGAATATCACAAAGTTGGTCAAATTCAACTTTCTTAATATGGAAACACACTGACCGCCCGTTTATAAAAAATAGTATTTTGGTAATTTTGTTAACGCTTTAATATTTACATATTTATTTAATCTATGAAATCTTCTTCTTCTTCTTCTCAGCATATATGCGTCCACTGCTGGACATATGCCTCTTGCATGGATTTCCAAGCTGATCTTGATCTATGAAATAAAGAAATAAAATAAAGAAGTTACAAAAATTACAAACACATTTTAAAAAACTTAGCCTAGAGTGCCGCCGGCAGCGGAGCAGGGCCCAGGTTACCGGTGGTTAGGGCTGCAGGCGCAGAGAGAGGAACCTCCTAACATCCTACATAGCGGTTACCTTGTGAGCCAAGTCAAGTTTTGTCCTTCTCAGCCTATAAGAGGTTGTCATCATGCAGGATGGTGATGTCAAAAATATAATTGAATTAAATTTAGTATTATTATAAAGAGTACAGTATAGCAGGAAATCGTCAAGCGCGCTTTAGAAATATCAAAAAGTGTTATTTTATAATTATTTAGTTTTTACAACACACCTATAACATAAGATTTGATTATTTGTCTTTGTTCCCGTACAAAGTACAAGTTCTAATCTATGGCGAAAAGAGGTAAATGATAAAAATGAAAGCAATAAAGCATCAGTGAAGCAGATTAAGGATTGAAGTAGCATGTGAAGTATCCCGCCAACACAAACAGCAAAGCCTTCCCAGTACACATGTCAGATCCGCAATTTGCAAGCCGATGCAGTGCGCCGGCATCCCTATTCAGTAACCAAATGATTTACATACTGTTTGTGTGCTATTGTTCTGTTCCATACCAACGTTTAGAGCTCTTAGCGATACTTATTTACGTCATTTCCATGCGTATTCCAAAATATCAAAGTACCGACCGTCACTGAGATGGTGAGATGTGAATAGCACCAGTAGGCACCATCGCCCTCGACTGGATCGGCAAGGCGCACGCAAGGCGAGGCTTGCAACAATTTAACCCAGTCTTTCTGCCCGTCGTAAATTGCCATCGGGGTTTCTCTTCGCTCAGCGTGTTAGTGAACCGACTTTGATTGCCCGCACTCTGCGAGTTAGAGACGCGACGAAACGCAAAAAAGTCTACCGTCTGAGCATCGGCAAACGTGCCTGGAGCAATGCAATAACGAGGAAGCCGCGCCAATATCACCAACAAAAATTCTTAACAAATATAAGATTTAAATAAATCCAAATAGTTTTATTTTGCGATTTGATTTCCTAAACCTACCTAATTACTATTTTTTTAAGTAGACTCAAATCAACTTGTCAAACACCTACCTAATAATAAATAGTCATAAATTTAATGATATATCATAACAATGTTATAAATATTGATTAAACTACGGACGTGCTCACATATTTTGATTTTAATGCAAAATTTGCGTCACTTCAGGTTCACCTAATCTGCGCGTTCGCTGTTGTATTACTTAATAAATATCTTTGCGAGAATCTTCAATCCACGATTCAAAATGTTCGTTGATAACATTGTTTTAACACTTGGGATGCGACTTAGAGGTAAACCACAAAGAATACATTTTTATCTTGGTGCGTTACCTTATTTACATATAAAACACCTAACTGAGATTGAGCCTACTCTGCTTTTATTTTCTTTATAAATGGCCAACATTTATCATAGAATTTAATTTTATTAAGGTTTACTCAAATTGTACAGTTACTAAGGTACATGTTAAGACGTTTGACAGTTGTAAATGTTAAGGAGTCGTTTTGATTTCAAAATCATAACTTCTATTAATCTTAATTAATTAAATACTTTGTACTTTACCGTATGTGGGGTGGGTAGATAAGTATATGCGCTTACTAATCCACTACACATCAAAAACACGAACGATTTACCTCTGATACTGGTTGATGAAAAAATGACCTGCTGGCAGTCGTCATCATTCGTATCATTATTATCGTATCAGTCATAAAACAGTTATACAATCAACGTCAAAAGGCCAAAAGGGGTAACACTTAAGCACGAAAGCTTAAATTTAGTCCTTCAGCGCAATACTACCTTCTCCTATCCAGTCGCCTTCTCGATTCTTAAAGGTTCGAGATGGATGAGGGTCTCATTACACGTACACAGTGCCAAAGTTAGTGTTTTCCTAGCTTGCTCGATACCTGAACCTCCTCACTACCCCCCGGTGTATCCGCCGTAAATTCTATTCTTCTCTTTAACATTATTTCACTGAAATATATCCTGATTATTTGCATAGTAATGCTGCATATGAACAGTTTCCATTACTTTAATATAGTTTTATAACTAAGGCATCTACGGGATGGCGTAATATTTGTGCGTTTGAAAAGAATAAGGTTGGCGTACGCGATAAGCGGGTATGAGCAGCTCAATTCTCAGAAGATTAGTGACCATGAACTCAATTTGTGGACATTTTGTCGTCATGGAGTGTTTTTCGGGTGCATAGAGTGCATTATGTGTAAAAAATATTACAAATATGACGATTACTGCACTGTTTTGGTCGTTTAATTTCGTTCCGAATTCAAATTGCAATTGTTCGCGCTATGTGCCTGCGAGTGTTTGCCAATTCAAGCAGTGTTTGCAACCTGATGGTGCTCATCTAGATAATATAATAAAAAATGATTTATTTGCTCTTATAGTAGTCTTGTTATTTCTTTGATTGCTTAAGTATCTTATAATTGGACAGTAATTAAACTAATTAATTAGACTGAGTGTGGCATTAATTAGACAATAGCTAAACTAGTTTCCTATACCAACATCAACAAATAGGAATTAGTAAAGAACACACGTACCAACTTAAGTATCGGACGTCAAAAATACCCTTTGAAACTTCTACCCAAACGGCTTCAGTCACGATGTCAATTTACATATGAAACGTGACTTCGCTCTACATTGAATAAATCAGACTCGCTTAAAGTAACTGCAATGTAATGTATACCAATACGATTTATAGGAAATATGGTAAAACGAAAATGTTTGAAATTGATTGATATACCTTATTAAAAATAATTTAAACAATTTGGCGGTCAAGTTCTGTAAATCGATTTTCATTCTGTTAATTCTCAGGACGATTTTGTTTGGTATACTGCAAGTAGCGTCGAATTTAGTAAACTAAACCTTGTTCTTAATTTACCTCTAAAAAGTAAAAATCACCTTGATTTATTATAAAATGGTAATGGTCAGAGGGCTCATTACAGTGATTAATTTTTTTCACCTACGTGATAGTTTGTGTACTAGTTACAAACAAATATAGCTAGCGTAATTTTATTCGAGGCACAATCTAAACTGATTTCCACGTCGAAAGCAACATCACACGCATGATTTGCGTTTCGCAACAAAGGGAGACGGGATATTGAGTTGCAGTCGGGATACATTTGCATACGTTTCGTGATATACATACATATATAAGCGTCGCCTATAACGTTAGGCGTAGCCTGATAAGAAACGAATATCTAAAATAATCTAGTGTTGAAAACGGAATATTATGAAGTCGCGAAAAAAAACCCTGGTATTCGCGTGGCTAGAAGTAGATGTACATAGAATGACCATCAATATGATGATTTTCCACATGCGAATATATTTACAGGCCAGGCCATATATATATTAATTTGAATTAAGTTTCAAATTATATTAAATTGTATGTAATTAATATAGAAAGTAATGTACATATTGCATGTATTATAAGTAAGATTTTTTGTCATTATCAATTTTATATTATTAAAACTGCAAACATAGCTTATTTGTGGGTGTAGTGGTAAATGACATAATGCGTATGGTTTTTTAAATGGCTGATATAATGACTTGCTTAAAAAATGTATATCGAAACAAAAAGAGGTTGCTTTCCCGGTCATGCGGCTGAAATGTTGAAACATGCGCCCCTCGTCTCGCCCCTCCGGCCGCACCCGTAACGAGAAACTTCCAAGCCTATTATCAGGAACACAATGTAAATATTTCATAGCATTTTGAGAAAAAAGTAGTATATGCTGTGTTAGGAATTTCTTTTTGATTGCCAAGATGTGTTTAGGTACCCGAGTGGGCAAATGTTTAGTCTAAGATAAGTCTAGCTATAGTCATTAAACTCTTAACTGGTACAGTCGCCATCAGATATATCGCAACATATAAGGCGTTCATAAATATCTGAACATATACTGTAATGTAACGCCCAGTCAATAAGAGTCGTGTTCAGATATTTATGAACGCCTTACATGCTACGATATATCTGATGGCGACTGTAGGTACATACATAACAGTTTATTTTCTTGTTTAAGATCAATTAATTTAATTTATACTAATGTTACTGTGGACAGTGTAAATCTAATTAACAGTTTAATATTATTGTGTAATTGAAAATAATTTTTGATTTACATTCCTAAAGTTTATTGAATAAGTACTCATTGTTTTCAATATACGTAAATTTTTGCAACGTTCCATCACCATGACACCTTTTTTGTATACCATGTTTTATGTATAATACATATTGATTGGCACAAGGATAGCTGGACATCCCAAGATCCTTATGGGATACTTTTTGGCCGACTAAGATAAAAACAAAGTTTGATGCGAACTACGTTGTACCATCTAGTTTTAAAAGTTAGTTAGTTTTGTATTAACGATGTGAGTGAAATATATTTTTCCTACTCCAGTACTTTTTTCTGTCATTTATATAGTTACTAACTCTAATATAAAGACATAATTTATGAAAGTCTGTAAAAGTCTATACTCTACTGCCCAAAAAAACACTGCTAAACGATGTTATAATGTCGCTAAAGCATCACTTAGTACCACAGATTACCAGATAAACAGCTGCATTCACACAATTTGCAATTTAAAAAAAAACTTATTGTACTGAGGCATTGCTGCCAACTTAAAAAAAAGTTTTATCTTCAGTGCATGAATGTTTACTATTGTGAACGTATACCTTTATGTATAAGTTCATATTTTTTTGACAGATGTTTAGTATAGTGAACGTATACCTTTATGTATAAGTTCATATTTTTTTGACAGATGGACGTCAATAAAAAAGAAGTTTATCAGAGACCATTTTTTTTAATTTTGTTGATTCCGAGCGGGAACACGTAATTATTTTCTTTGTTGTTTATTTCCATTTTATTTATGAAATGTAGAGTCGTAGAAAAAGTATTGTATGCAACGTTGTATAAGTGGGTAAAAAAACGCTCGTGGCATCTTTCTTACGATGTTCGCTACGCTCACATCGTAACCCATGCCACTCGCGTTTTTTGCCCCCTCTTATACAACGGTTGCATAAAACACTATTGAGAAATTGTTTATTACCAAAACCTGATGCAGTTCTAACTGCCTGTCCATACAAGGAGACACAATTATCATTGTACTAAACGAAATATTATCACACTTACTCAAAAAAGCCCAAGTTCCTAATGCATATTTTCCCCTTGCACTTAACTCCTTTAAAGGATGAGTTTTCTTATCTTTAAATGGAGAATTAGGACAAAGCTTTATATTACTTACTCAAAAATTACACAATTATCTTACAAACTTTCAACCCCAATTTTACCCCCTTATGCAAATAATACACGTAGAAAATGTTTACCTATAAGAAAGTGTTTTCTTGTTTTTTTTCCATTCGAAATTATTGGGTAATTTTTTAGTCATGAATGAAAGTGCTAGACGGTGACGGCCTGACGGGTGAGTCATATTGAGCAATTTTTACTATAGGGACAACTAATAGGAAATCGCAAAGAAAAAGTCGGCAGTTCACATTTCAGGTGCTTAGCTATCAATTAACTCCGAAGTTTCTCTCCGAGGTTTCATGTTTTTAACGCCCTGGGAACTACACTAGTGTTAAAGGCTAAAGCTCATTTGGGTTGCTGGTCGTCTACACTATCTATCATTTTGTCAATCCACTAGTCCATCAATATTCTCACATCGCCTGCCTTCAATTCCCAAATTGTGAATTTCCTGTTTTGTCCATATTCCTAAATATACCTAATTCGCCCATATTCCCAACACATCTGTTAATTTAAGAATGAATGGTTAATCAGTCTACTACAAGACTAGTAGCTTATAAAATATGAATTGGAAATATAGTGGAAATAATAGGCAAGTACGATCGTTGTAAATCAACTGCAAAGTATGTCTTGTAAAATTAGAAAAGGATAATGTATTTTTATGCATACTGTACGATGCTTTTGGCATGTTCAATGCCGCGACGCGACAAAGCGATGACAGTAAAAACATATTTTTTCATCTTCTGGTTATCTCTACCTAGTACTGAATAATTAACTCGCTACGCAAGGGTGTTCCCCGGTCCAAGAACAAAGAGACACCTCAAAAAGTAGGTACAAAGGAAATGGGATATTTGCACTAGTACTAATCGTACTATTCACTGATTCTACTATTGCACTTCGCTTCTTCCCGTTCAGATCCGGCGGGACGCTTAAACTTAAACTAGCTCGCAGCTTGCGCTTAGATCTTTTCGCTACCGTTACCGGTTTCATTAGGTTCGACTAACTTTAAAAATTTCTTTTGATACTTTTTATTTGAGCATTTTCTGTACCTGTTAGGTAAATAATCTTAAACGCATACAATTAAGTCTTCATAAACCAACAATCGTGCTTTTTAATCAATCTGTAAGTCCGAACTAGATCGATTTGTTTGTGTGGGGTTGTTCGATATTTATTCATTTATATAGAGGGCGACTGCATTATTATTTTAAACGAACATTACAACAAAAACAAACTAAACAGACATTTGAGTCGTTTGAATACATCAAACGACACATTCAGAGCTATGATACCATTGAAAGTAATGGAGTTGCGGACAGGCCCGCAATTGTGAAGTTTTAACAAAAGGGGGACAAAACGAACTTGGTCAGGAAACTAAAGCCTGAATCCCACCGAAAGTTTCACATTATCATAACGTTAGGAACGGCTTGTTGGTCGAGGTACGGGATGATTTAGTTGAATATGTTGTTTTGTACTATACGCCATTTTGGTGTTTAGTTTGAAACTAGGAGGAAGATCTCTATAGAAGTAGGGCTGCATGGTTATTCAATTATTTATAGTAAGTATAGTACGTAGTGTAATGCACTTTACTCCGAAAACTACGACAGCGACGTAAGTAGCTGTTTAGTCTGAGGGTGTAAGATACGGGTAAATTTATTTCAAAATAAACCGTGCTTTGTTCTCTCTTACCTCTGTGTATTACTTATGCAACAAAATACACCAATAAAATTAATTAAGAGTTACCAAATTCATAAATAATATGTATTTCACACCTCTTGGAGGCTAGTTTTGAGTTCAATATTTATTTATCTTATATCTTACCGGGTCTACTGAAATAAGGACAAATTGGCTAAATTTTAAAAATAAAACATATACTCGATATAATATAACATCTGCTTATTCTATGCGTATAAAGAATCATTGTCAGAATAGTTACTATCTACTTTACTTTCTACTTTTCGGTGAAGTTTCGTGAAAAATAAAAAACCGGCCAAGAGCATGTTGGGCCACGCTCAGTGTAGGGTTCCGTAGCTGCCCATCCTCCATAATTAGACGGGTTTAAAACTGCTGTTTTTAACCCGTCTATTATGAAGGATGGGAAGGTTTAAATTACGAGAAAGATTTCAAGCTCTATAATAAGGTCGGAAACGAAGTAACTGTAATTACTTATCACCTTCTGAAAGTTATCGATTATACGCGCCAGATTGAGCGGAACGTTTTAATGCAGTATGGCACTTAACTACTATGTGTAACGTTCGAAGTAGGTATAAGGACACCGCGCGGCACTTACATCATTTTAAAGAAAACTATGAAATATTGCGATAGCTCAAAAACGGCTCGACCGGTTTTATTCAATATTATCATTTAAAGTAACTTATAAGGCCTCATTTCATGAATTGTTCCATAATTTTTTGACCCGTGGTTAAAAACTGAGAGGGGGGGACGCTATTTTTTTTGGATTTCCACAGCGAATATTTACAAAACAGCTGACGTTATCAAAAAATAATGTTTGGAGTGGATGTGGCTCCCACACACTACTGTTGGAACGAAAAATTCACCCCCACTTGAGGTGTACGAGAGGTACCCGAAAAAAAGTTTTTATTTGTTTTTATTTTTTTACCGTTTTGTCGGCGTGATACATAGGTACTAGCTACTCATACCAAATTTAAGCTTTCTAGTTCTGATGATCATGGAGCTAAGCCGCGGACGGACAAACAGACGGACATGGCGAAACTATAAGGGTTCCTAGTTGACTACGGAACCCTAAAAATATGGCATTAAACCCGCGCATACATGAATATTAATTAAGTAACCAATTACATAAAATAACGACTAGTAAATGACATAGAACAAAAACTACGTATATATGTTTGATACCAGAACATTGAAATGCGTGTAACATAAAAACCGGCCAAGTGCGAGTCGGACTCGCGCACGAAGGGTTCCGTACCAATATTGAAAAAAAAAAATTGGGCAAGCACGAGTCCGACTCGCGCATGAAGGGTTCCATACCATAATCTATAACCAGTTTGTTGTATTGGAGCCCTCTTAAATATTTATTTTATTAGATTTTTAGTATTTGTTGTTATAGCGGCAATAGAAATACATCATCTGTGAAAATTTCAACTACATCATCTGACAGACGGACGGACGGACGGACAGCGAAGTCTCAGTAATAGGGTCCCGTTTTTACCCTTTGGGTACGGAACCCTAAAAATGTAGACAACTGCGATGTGGGCACACCGAGTCTCTACATAATGTAAGTTTCCTCTTAACAAAGTAGACGTGCGTTTGTGATAATGTTATTGATACGACAAACTTAACGATCGAGATATTTTATTCCATTTGTAACTACCATACAATTGTATATCGTCGCGACTAGTGGAGCGTATAGGAAAGTTTGTCTAACGTCTTCGGCTTTCTCTCTAGCCCACCGAAATCAAGTTTTTTTTGTTGTTAGTTTTAGTACATTTAATTAATAATATAATAATTATTCCGCTTAATTAATTTACATGCACAATGTTTATGTTAAAAATACTTTTTATAGATTTTATTTTGCTGATTTCGAGGGACAATTTACTGCAAAAATATGTCACATTTTCATGTTTCTAATTTTAAATAACCCCTTTACATTTTACCTGTTGTACGAGTTGCACTCTCACGCTATTTAAATTTAATATCACGAGAATATTTGACCGATTTGGTAAATTATTTTTGTCTTCAAGAATAGGATATCAGATTTGTCCCATAAGGTGAAAGTTTGATTCCGAAATCAATGAAGATTCGAAGTAACTCCTCAAATATTGCAGGCAGATCTATGACGATGTCGGTGTTTTTTATAGTAACTTGTTCTCGAAAATACGATTTATTTCGTTATAGACGGTATTTTTTTATGAAAAATAAATATTTATTTTCTATATTTAGAAATATTGTGTAGTAATAAAATTTGTGATTTTGTTAAAAACGGATCTCACTGAAATGCGCTACCCTGCACGAAAGAGAGACAGAGCGATAGATGTTTGAGGTGCGCTGATATAGCCGAGGGGTCAATATTGGATATTACTCCAATATTGACCACCAAACATACCTATAACATTCAATATAAGCGAAGTGTAATACGAAATAAAAATATAAACAAATAAGATATACTGATTTTAAACCGTGGAAATACTTGTCCACGTCCTCGGCTCTTAAATGGATTACATTTTGCGTACGAGGTCAGTCAAAGTTTATTACGTTCCGTCCCGAGCATTTAAGCATGTTGATAAAATTTGTCATGTTTTCTATATTATAACAATGAAAAGTTTCCTCCACAAGATGAGTCAGTAGTCAGTTGATATTTAAATAGAAAATGACGGCTGTATCACCTAATCCTACGCTCTAATCGCATTTTGAATAAATGTACATCTTTAAAAGCTTATTTATATTGATTTTCGGCTTTCCTGAAGCTGTTCATGATGAGAAGATAAAACTAAAAGAGTGACTTGAATCTCTCCCACTTTTAATCACATCGTGAATGGGAAATTTTAGTAAAGCGTGATAAAACAATAGAATAATTTGCTCATGTTAATAATTCAAAATTTAGAGATTTATTCTTTACAAAAACGGAATAATGCTTGTATAGGTTACTATGTTTTATAAATTAACTTATCAAATAAATGCGACTGTGATTATCTGGATAACAGGATAAATTTGATAAAATGTGACGAATTGGAACGCCGTCATGAGCTTAATGGTGTCAATAAATTCGTCACGTTATTAGATTTACCTCAGTAACGTAATAAGAGCCAATTAATTGTAGCTAAGATAAAGTCTGTCGAATCGATGGTGCAGGTTACTTAATTACTTACTCAAATATCATAATATCTATGACGCAGCAGTCTTATGAATAATTGGGTGCAAAAACGAGTTCTCACGATAATGATAAGGGAAAAGAGTTTTTTTTTACCAAAGGTTTTTAGAAAGGGTGTGTTTAATACTTAACTAGTAAATATAGTAAGTAGAAGATGAGTGAAATTGTTATTAATGTCATCCTAGGCTAAATAAAAATACTTAAATACATACTAAAGAAAGTATTTCTCTTTGATTTAACTAATACCTGTTGTTAAAGTTTTGTACTTCTTTAATAACATTTTCCGGGTATAAATATATTGATTCGCCATTTCAACTCGGTATTTTAGCATACTTACTCAAATAAACAAGACAATTAGTAAATATGACGGGTTTATGCCACTACGCTTGATTGAGTTAAGTTTGCACATGAATCTTATAGCGCTACTTAAGAATAAGGTGCAAACTTTATTCAAACATGTGCTACGACTATCGAGTACCCTGATAAACTAACAGATGGCGCTGAATATAATATGTTGTGACAAGAGTAAGGCCCTGAGGCAGAATTTTGCCAAATTAATTCTAATTTTGGAAGAGAGGGTACGGATATCAACAAATTTAATTGAATAATCGCTGCTACGTTGCTGCCTGGTGGCAAAACAGCTCGCACAACTTTCAAGATCCCAATAGATTTGGACAGCACGATAAGTCCTGTCTGCGGGGTATCAAGAAACTGTGATAAAGCAAAACTGACACAGACCGATTTCCACGTGTCCCGCGGGCACACCTAGTTATATGATATACCAATCACGAAATCATAATAAATAAATAGTCGCGGTAAATAAACGCGGTAGATTATTTTTTATAGATTGGGTTTGCGGTTACTTATCATCACTGTACACAAAATATCGAGAATTTAGGATTTATTTGGATAACATTATATTAACCGACCAACCGTCTATTTTTATATATAAATTTTTATTACATTCGATTAGTAGAACAACCTGTATATCCCACAAGAAATTTCTTAAACTCCAAGTGACTTTTGTCTAAAGATCACTAGGATGAAATAACGAGTGGCCCATTGTGTTGAGATCAACCCCGCCGCAGTATCCTATTTATGTAAGCGTTTCGGTCGCTGTATGAGAATTTGAGCAATGGGATTCACAAGTTTAGTAACTAGACGGTTCGCCCAAATTTGATCGCGACGGAGAAACAAATACGATGTCGTAAAATTATTATAAGTCAGATGAGAATCATCCTAGATTATAAGCATTCCTTCAGGATCAGGTATACCAATCAAACCAAAAAAAAAATTCGCCCTGCCATTTTTACTTAATCCCAAAGACTACACACAAAGATAAAAAAAAACAAGATTAATATTTTTTGACATAATATTTTGATCAGGCATTTATTTTTTCTACTTATAATTCACGACGTTTAAATCTACGAAGTTTCTGCATCTTTGTCCTCGAAGAAGATTAAAAGGCATTGAATTCACTTTTTCTTCACAGTAGATTGTCGGGTGAAAAATATCCTACTTACGTATATTAGCACTTTGCATATGCACATCAGTTATTCCTGTACAGTCAGCATTAAAATTTTAGTAGGTATGCTATTTTCGACAAACTCGTATTATGCCAGCAGGCAAAAATAGCCCGCTAGCTACTTTTTAAGCTGACCGTAATAAAATAATGAAATCCGTTCAGGCGTTTCGACATGAGGTGGCCGCAATTCCAAATAAATTTGATCCACTAGAAGGGACTTATAAATAGTTTGTCGACACATTTCACATTACACTGCGCCAAACTTGCCGTTGATTTCGTTAATGTATGAAATAGCTTAATGAAGAGGAAATTCATCAACAGCTACTAATTTGGTCTCACGATTGTAGTAGTACCTACCTATGTCTGGCCATGGTATGGTGGTCAAGAGTGGGCTCCCGGAGTAAACTTTCAGGAACGAAAACTAATATAAAAATAAACTCTATCCTCAACCAAACTCGTAGTTCCATTGTGAGCTGAACTAGCTACACTAGAAGGTTAAGCAACAATTTCCGTACATACATTCTTCTTCGTCTGCTTCTGGAATGCTTGCCGAAGCGGGTATTGATGGCTTTGCGGCTATTATAAGAAAGCGCTGTGCATCTGTCTTCAGACGCCTACAAAGTAGGCTCAACAGGATCCTGACAGCGTTGGCTGAGAGGTGGGACGACCCGCTGACTCATAGATGGCTAAAACCTGCACGCGTGTGTGCGTGTTGTTTCCTGGTCGTTATAATGACATTATGACGATTTTCCTCACTAACAATAGGCATACGAAATTGTTACTAACAAATATATGGATTCAAGTCCGAAATAAAGAGTGAATTTGAAATATACCTACATATATAAAACTGTTTCATGTTAACACATAATGGATTCATTTGCATTAACCGGTGTATATATATATATTTTCTGAACATTTCTATCGAGTACATATAAGTAAGTAAGTGGGTGTAACGGGAGTCGCAGATATATTACTGCATTTTATTATATAAAACGTTAAACCATCCTCCCTATCACCTAAAAATATTTTTGATAATAATTCAAAATGTGTCAACCCAGAGAATTTGCCCCAAAAACAGCGAAAATAATCATGAAACGACTCAAGAATTGGGTTATCAGAATCAATTAGACAGATGTTTTCGGAAACTAGTTTCCCTTGATTACTGTTGTAATATTTTATCTTTTTAGCTGGCCGTGATCCAAGTGTTTTTTACATTACGCGTTTACACTAAGTGCATGAGATTTGGATACAAGTTAGTAGGTAAATGTGTCTTAAAATTTGTTGCAACAAATAAAGCCGCTCTCCTGAGTGCAGAAATAGGCATTAATTTTAATAAATAATAAATGTCAGAGAACCTCACACAAATCAACCCAGTCCCAAATTAAGCTCAAGAAGGCTTTTATTATGGGTACTAGGTTTCGACATACTTATATCAATAAATAAATACTTAAATACATAGAACATCCATGACCTAGGCACAAAACATTTGTGTTCATCACACAAATATTTGCCCTTGCATTCGAACCCAGGACCGCCGCCTGAGGCAGCTTCTCTACCAATGCGCTAACCGCGTCGTGAAATAAAAGGCATTAGTGTATATAATGATTATGCGTAGGTTCCTGGCCCTTTTCACCCGCAGGCTCGCATACGACACGACTCTAAATGAGCAACATAAAAATCTCTTCCTGGAATTCGAAACAATCTGGATAATATTCCAATGTCGCTTATGTATCCCGAAGATAATTTGAATCAAAGGTGAGGAGTGATCTATGCTCAATCCCTCTATCCATACTTCCATACTAATATTATAAATGCGAAAGTGTGTCTGTCTGTCTGTCTATCTGTCTGTCTGTCTGTTACCTCTTCACGCTTAAACCGCTGAATCGATTTTGATGAAATTTGGCATGGAGATAGTTTAAGATCGGAGGAAGGACATAGGATAGTTTTCATCCTGGAAATTATCCCTAAAAAGATTGAAAAGTGAGTAAGTAATTCATGATGACATTGATGACCCTGTAGAAAATGTAATGATTAGACCAAAAGCACAATTGCTCTTATATTTGCTTAGGCGCTTTAAATAATCCCTTTTATTAATTAAGGTGATTAGGTGGATATCTATCGTGTTGTAAGTATGAGGTTGCTTCCATACTTCCAAGTTCCACGCGGACGTAGTCGCGGGCAAAAGCTAGTCGTATATATTTGTATACCGTATAAAGTACATAACTATAGGATTTTTAAATTTATGTACCTATAAGTGTCTCTTATTTAATATTTTATTTAGATACCTACTAGAGGGCGCCCGCAGCTATTTTTATACCGTAGTCGGGTAAAAAGTATCCTATAACCATCTTTGGATGTCCAGCTATCCCTGTACCGAAATTGGTTAAAATTTGTCCAGCCGTTTCGGCGTGAAGCGATGACAATGGAAATTATGACCAACAGATGGCGCCAGGCTGGAATAGCGGCGCGCGCCCATAACGAACGAATGACGCTCCTGCATCACGCTATCGAGATTTTTCCTGAAATCATGACCCCTCTAGAATAATTTAGAATGTTATAGTAGTATAGAAGTAGTTTAGATAAGTAATTAGGAATAACATACCTACTTTTTAATGAGGCATCTGTTGCAATTGTGTGTTGCTTCCCTGATTTCTGTAATCAGCGTTATTAGACCATTAGAAATAAGACGAAAAAGATCGCGCACGTTCGGTTTTTGCCTCTCGCATTAATATAAAAAGCAGTAGCGTTGCATTAAATACATACAACTAAAACTCTATTGTTTTATGGTCATGAGTATTAAAATTGTAAACAGCCCAAGTGTAACCCAATTTCTTTCGTACAACGCTAGTTTCTCACCTTCAAAATATTATGTAGATAATAGCTTCTGCCCGCGACTTCGCCAGCGTAGAAATAGATTGCCATAAGATATTGACAAATAGTTGCAAAATTCAATTACTCATTATTGACTCCTCATCAAGTTGTATCAAAATGCGACCGCACATGTCTGCGTTGAATGAATCCTGTGATCCAATAGGATCCCATCATCAGTTCTTGACTTAATAATATTGGAAAAACCTTAGATGTACTGTTTCGCAGAAATTTGAATATCGGTTTACATTTGACGTCAAAAATCGGTAAATTGGTAAAAAAATAAATATAGAAATGAACATACAAATCCATGTTGAAGTAGGTTATAAAAATAATCATTTCATCCTTACTTTAGGTGTAAGAGAGGTACACGACAAAAAGTTTTTTTTTAGTTTTTATTTTACCGTTTTGTCGGCGTGATACAATACACATACTCATACCAAATTTCAGCTTTCTAGTACTAATGATCACGGAGCTAACCCGCGGACGGACGGACAGACGGACAGACGGACATGGCGAAACTATAAGGGTTCCTAGTTGACTACGGAACCCTAAAAACGGGGAACTATTACTAAGACTTCACTGTCCGTCCGTCTGTCTGTCTGTCTGTCACGAGGCTACCGTGATAGCTAGACAGCGTTGAATTTTTTACACATGATTTATTTCTATTGCCGCTTTCACTTGAAATACTAAAAATAATAAAATAAATATAAAGTGGCTTCCATACAACAGACGTGATTTTTTTCCGTTTTTTTTATTCAATTTGTGCACAAGTCCGACTCGCACTCGGCCAGTTTCTAATATTAAATAAAATAAAATAAATAAAATAAAATAAAATTCATTTATTTCGAGCAACATAGACTCATATAAGTACAGTAAGGATAAAATGTCAGTATAAGATTATTGAGAATTACAATTTTGATCAGAATTAAAAAATTAAAATTAAAAATTAAAAATACCAGCATTACAAAATACCTAATAAATATTATCATACAATTAATTAATTATTAAACAAAATGTCAAGGATATTAAAAACTCAATGTAAATATAAATCTTATATGTAACAAAACTAAAACTAGCCTACCCCACGCCAGTCTTTACATGCCTGTCGCAGCAGTGCATGATGTAAGGACAGTCCAACCTGTCCGCGATCATCGCCAAGACAGCGTTGGGGCTAGCTCGCACTCGCCGCACCAGGGCTGCCGCGCGCCCCCGCATAGTGCTGTGGAAACAAGCCGTGCGGGCCTCCGCGAACATGCCCGAGGCACTGCAGTATCGACTTAGCCCCATCACCGCCCTGAACGCGTTGTTGTATTGGACTCGAAGGGCGTTATACGCCTTCTTCGTATAGTTCGACCACAAACTGCACGTGTACAAGGACGTGCAGTACGCTTTGAAAAGTGTTATCTTCACGCCGCTTGAACATCGAGCAAACCTACGGGTCAACATATTTGCCCTGACGCACAACGCCCTTCGCTCCCTTTCGATGTCAGCATCGTCCTTGAGGTCGGCAGTTACAATGTGACCTAGGTACTTAAACTCGTAGACTCTTTCCAAAGGGACCTGGTTTAACCATACAGGCGGTACATTGAATGGCCGATTGCTGCCGGCCTCAAAAACCATATATTGACTTTTCGTCACATTATATTTTAGACCGTGACTCAAGGCGTACTCCTCACATATACTTAAAAGCCGCCTTAGACCACAGACCGACTTAGTATGGATTTTGGTAAAATCTACACACACTAAACTGGAGATAATGTAATTATTAGTGTAACCCTAAATTCACCATACAAATCAATTGACCCTGTCACACAGATTAATTTGCGGACAGATATTTAATCATCGCCGTAAATGCACGCTGATTTATGTAGGTAGCTGTGCATATTGTATTACTACACGTAGAAAGATACGATACGAATTGTAGAGCTATTTTGAAATGTAAGAATGCGCTTGTGCAAACATTAACAGATATTTTATTAATTGTGATTTAATTACAATTATTGAACTTATTATGTAGTTTCTTTTTCTAAATTTGTGGAAAATAAACTAAAAAAAATAAAATTATTAACCTTACTTAAAAACAGATTATACCTAATTTTTTTTATTGTATAATTGCCAGCCAAGACTCAGAGTCCCATAACGCTTTAACAGCCAGGCCCTACTTTTTATCCCAAGGTGTAGGGTTAGTAAAGTCAGGGCTTAGGGGATTGGCTTTTCCTGGGTCCTGATAACTTTTACAGCGAAAGCTTTATGAGCTTGTTACTCTTAGCCCCCAATTTTACATGAAATGTTTTCGGTGGTTAATTGGACGTGAAATGTGTGCTGTATTTTACTATTCCCTGATGATAAAACGTGCATTATTATTTCAATTGTATAATTTACTCATATATAAACAACCATACACATATCGTGAGAGCTGTGGCAAAATCCCTCATTATACGTTATTTGTATGGTTGTTTGTGTAATGATAACTATATACTAGTATAAAAATCTAGATATGTATTAAAAATCTGTGTTCTATGGAAAGGTCATGATTTAAGACAAAATCTTAATAGCGCCATGTAGGATCCCATTTTGTTTTGTATGGTATGGACGCGCGGCGCCATGCCAGTCTGGGGCCATCTGTTGATCATAATTTCTTTTGCCTTTTATCACGCCAAAATGGCTAGACAAATATTAACCAATTTTGGTACAGGGATGTATGGGCATCCACAGATAGTTAACTTTTTACCCGTCTACGGTAAAGAAAAAAAATATGCGGTCTAAATTGCAGGTACCTCCTAGTAATGAATAACATTGGCCCTCTATATTATAGGTTAATAGACTTAATTTTAATCGTACAACTAATAAACAATAAATGGACTTATACCAGTTAGATAAAGAGCTATTTTGATCCATTAATAGCTTTTTGATTACATTAACGGCCACACACGAATCACGATGCTCGGGTGAACTCGTTTTAATATTTCCATATTAACTTTTTGACCGGAGTTGATAGAGAAAATATGCAAAAGTGAACTTTTTCGCCGAATACGATGGAAAACTATTTCTCACTACAACTGTACATGAATGGTCCTTATTAAAGTCTAGCTGGTCCCACAGACGTCGTTCTGTCAAAAGCTGTTTGCCTACGGCGGTGTCTACGCGCAAGGAGCTAAAGAGAGGTATTTACATTTTCCGGACAAACACTCGTTACTCGTCATAAGAACCTTCGTCTAACTTCAAAAAATATTTAAAAAAAGCATTCTTGGTCCAACCGTAACGGCGTTTTGAGCTTAGCAACACATTGGGCTATAAATTTTAAAGATACTTTGCTACTTATTCTACTACGTATATTTAATTAGCTGATAATAATAATAATTTTCTTTATTTGTTCTTGAATTTGGAGACACAACACCAGACATATCTCAGCGTGATCAGGGTTGCCTGATTGGTATTCCTAGACTTAGTATAATATTCTGTATTTTAAAATTTATAATTTTCTTTAGCGCTGATCAATTTAGCTCAATTGAAAAACGTTTGATTCTGGAATAGCATTTTAATACTCTGTGTGATTAAAATATCATAAAAACCGTTTTTATATTCATTTCTCCATTTTAAGGACCTTTGGATTGCCATCGGTGCAAACCAGTTTATTAAAGTTCCCTACTGTTCACGTAGTCTCTGCCGCAGGTCCATTGTAGAAAGCTTTTACACAGAGCTATGCCTCCATTAGCCCGTGAGTACGGTTACGTTAAAAGCTGAATAGAAAAAATGCAAAGCGTGTTAACGTTTAATGGTCAATCGATTTTACAACACAGTAGGAAATGGCAATACCTAGTTACGTACGTGACATCCAATTCCATGTAATTCAAAGATATATTTATTTTCAACACACTTGCTCGTAAACGGTTGTATCGCGTCCGGGATACGCGGGTGGTAAATCGTATATTACCCCTGGGGCGGTAAGTAATTGTTCTTAATTGATTTAACTTAACTTTCAAATTATAAGATTTGCCGCAAAAAAAAAACCGTCGGTTCGGGCCACAAACACCTACGATTCAAAAATTCACCGCCACGAGCAAAAGGCAGAAAAACATAAAAAAAAATATTGGCGTCTATTCATGAACACTTCAAAATAACATCTCAAGACCCGGTACCGCACGCTCTGCTACCATGATGGAAGGTTTCGGGATCACCAGATAAAGACAAGTGCTCTGTTCAAGTAGTTTAATGAGACTGACGATGGGCCGACATAAATAAACATAAAAACAAACTGTCATAGAAAACCTTATTCTATATACACACGAGTTTGTATACCTATAAACCCTACGTTCCAACATCGACAGTGGAGTCTTAGTAATAGGGTTCCGTTTTTACATGGTTTTTACCCTTTAGGTACGGAACGGTCATGAGCTCGTGATTGGTTAATTTTTTTGACAAGTTATTTCGTGTTTTTTTTTGGATCAAATATGCTGATGTTCTCTTTTTGTAATTAATTACATTTGAGTAGGTAGGTTGTTTTCTTATGAAATATTAAGTTGAGTAACGGCAAGTAACGGGTACCATATAGATAGAGTCATAGAATTTTGGTACAGGTTTAGGAGGCCTTATTCCTTTTTAAATGCTAATTATAAATAAAGTGCCCCGGTTTTCCGGTTGGAAAAGCTGGGTGCGGAACATTCTCTTTTATTATGGCCTTAACATCCGAGGGTGTCAGCTGAACCTCTGCAATGGCAGCAGGAGTGTGGCTTGCCAGTTTTATACCGAGACGGAGGCTGGCTTTTTCTGATACCGGGCTCTCACCTTGGTTGCATGGTGCTTCATATTGACTCTGCAGCCATCAGGCCCGACACCACTACATTAGTGGGATTGGAAACGTTAAGGATACCACTAACGAGGAAAACTGTACTGGAATTGGATGAGTGATATGCAGGAAAAGCACGTCGCCTGTGAAGCGTATGCTTTGTTCTCCATATTAAATAGAACTTGATGAATTTTGAGAAACGTTTAAAATTCTGTTCGTGGTTGTTTTATTACATTTATGCACATTGGTAGTCAAAAAAGGACATTTCCAAACAGGGCATCAGCTTGAAATGAGCTTTAAACGACGTGAAAAAAGACATAATAATCCCATTATCATACAACATACTTCGTGTGGTTGACGTTGGTTATTGTTTGTTAAAAAGTGATTATTGAATTTCATGTAGTAGGGTACCCGTGTCACTCGAGTTAAATGCGTTTTTGACATCTAACTTTAAGAGGACTTCAAAGTCAGTTTTATTTATATAAATTCGGGTGACATGCTCTACAGCTTCACTCCCGCCTTTAATTTTATTTCGGTTGAAATTGGTCGGGAGACAGGTATAGTAAATACTTCTGGCAGCATAGTTTCGAAACTAAGCGGCGCAGCGAACTTTTTACTGCGATAAGACGAATACCACCATCATTTTCTGTAGAGCAATTAATTACAGGTCAGCTCCTTGAGGAAGGATTCTCCGGCGTCGAAATCGCTTCGGGGTTTTGCCGTCCAACTCTCCGGCAGAATCGTCGGGAAAGGGTTGAATAGCTTGTAAAGCTTGTGAAATGAAATTTAACCACTTTACAAGCTCAAGGCCTTTGGGTGGCAGCATAAGTAACGGTTTTGTTGCGATGAAAGTTGGATGATTTTCTTAGACAGCGTTAAAAATGTCGGAGGTGTGCGGATCCCGAATATAGATATAATATATAAAAGGTATTTTATTCTCGATTGTCCTGATCTTTGAGTAAGCGTGCGAATTACAACGGCTCTTGATTCGCTGCTCCGGCCTGCTGTTGGGAAAGCCGGGTGAGGAACATTTTCTTTTATTATGGCTCAGACAGTAATCGGGCGGTTTGAGTTATCTTGTGGGATATTAAAATGTTTATCAGTAAAGGTATATTAAACATTCCGCGATATCGAAACCTTAGATACTCGTATCACTCTGATACTCGTAAACTTTGAGCCACGGCCACGGAAGCCCGAGCTCTCTTCGGTATTATTTTAGTAAGTCTGGTGCTCGCTTTTAGGGGAGGGTAGACGAGCGAATAAATCTGTCGAGGAAGCGAATGTATCGGGGCCCTAGACCCCAGGAGTAATGTAAGTAGCTGGTAGGCAAACATCCCCCGACATCCCCCCCATAGACCGTCTGACAGAGATTTATTTTGAGTTCTCGTTTCCTTTTGCAAACTTTCTCATCTTCCCAAATACAAATAGGGCATTCGTAAAACTGCGTTGATGCACATGATGACACGACATTAATATAAAAAACAGTATATTACAAATATGTAAACAAGTAAGAAGTATTAATTATTTGTGACATGTTGTTCCTGGTGCCACACAAATTGGCGGTTTCCTTGGCGAGTAGTAGGCTTAGCAACAGCGGCGTCTCTGGCTTTTCGAGTTGATATACGAGTAGTTTTACCGGAGCTGTCGTCAGGATTGATGATTATAATAACTGTACTTATGAGATGTTGAATGAGATTCGTTGTATTGTAATACATTTTTATAATATTTCACGCATCATACTTACTATTAATAATTTGGGCATAAAGTACACTAGCCACAAACAGTGCCTCTACCTATCTTTACGTCAACTAAGTGGATAATATTATTTAATATTATTATAAGATTTATTTTCGGACTTCGTAAATATGACCATATTTCTGCTTTTCGCCGTCAACTGAACTGGCTTCCAATTCGTGAACGTAGGTCATTACGAGTCTTGTCCACACTATATTCTATCTTATTCGATCCAGCTGCGCCCGACTACCTCAGATCCAAATTTTCTTTTGTAATTGCCCGACCAGGCGGTAATCTTCGCACCTCACGGAATCTCAAACTCAATGTCCCCCTTCACCGCACTAGTTTCATGACGCACTCTTTCACAGCTGAAGCAGTTCGGCTTTGGAATGATCTACCGCTTCCCATCAGGCAAGCGCAAAGCAAGCTAACCTTCAAGCACATGTTGCGCAAGCATTTCTCCGATAAGCTATGTGACGAACTGTCAGCATAATGATTCACACAAGGTACATTTATTATATAAGTAAGTATATTGTAGGTATGTCATATTTATGTACGTTTATGTTATATATATATATTTGCATACGAGGTATATTACTTATGTGTTATTTAATTGTTTCATGTAACAGATTACATAAAAGACCCTGCACCAAACAAATGTTTCTGTTTAGTCCTATGGTTGACTGGTAGAGAATGCCTTATGGCATTAAGTCCGCCATTTGTACTTTTACTTGTGTATTGTGTGCAATAAAGTTTAAATAAATAAATAAATATTATTTATTACCTTCAATGACGCTGAAAAACGTCGATTACAAGTAATTAAAGCACTTATTTATATAAGAGTAAAAACGTTATATCATACGGCAGTTAAATGACTATTCAAAGTGGAGAATACTGTTCATTTACTTACTGGGCGGTTCCGGACATTACTAAAACGGTTTACCCTTGAATCGCCGACACTCGTTACGTCGAATTTTACTTCAAAGATAACGTTTCCAGTATTTTCATTTCATCGACAACTCACTTCATCGAAATTTCATTACGAGTATTTTTATATCATGAATTTTCAAATGGCGGATGATTCATTACACAGATGTATTTTTAAATTACATAAAACTTACTTCACGTCATATCATTTCAATATGCAATATTTCGCAGACATAATTATCAATGTTGTGAACGGAACGCAACGAAATCGTAATGTGCTGATGTGGGTAACCATGGTTTTACGGCGTTTGACGACTGATACCCTTGAAACGTCGACAAATACCGCACATTATGGAGCGTTTTTTAGGGATATAAAAAAAAACTATCCTAACCTAACCCGGCCGAGTCGGATCTGCTCTGAAAGGTGATCTG
Source organism: Apotomis capreana (assembly GCA_947623375.1). Lineage (NCBI taxonomy): Eukaryota > Metazoa > Arthropoda > Insecta > Lepidoptera > Tortricidae > Apotomis > Apotomis capreana. Next base: position 30,128,068 of record OX392498.1, read on the forward strand.
CGGGCCTATGATGGTTGCTTTTATCACGCGATTAATTAGTGATAAAGCATCCGTCACGTTTTGACAAACTGCGAGTGTGAGTGACAGATGCTTTATCACTTATTTATCACGTGATAAACGCAACCATCATAGGCCCCCAGGATTAGATGGTTACCTATCTGAAACACTAATTTTTGTTTCCCATCTGTAAGGTTTCGCCTAATTTTCATTTGTCCAAAGCCATTTTTTTTTCAAAAACGAATCCTTATCTACCAGTAAATTTACAAATATCGTTTAATCTTCAACAGTTCATTTGCCATTGAAATTTACATGTATTCGATTATATAAGAATGAGTTGAAATAAAACGTCGAAGAAATGAACATCGATGTAATGTACTACCGCCATTTAAACAATATACGAAATGAATCATCGATCAAATAATATTCCTTGAAAAGTTTTTCTACGAATTAATAAAAGTTGAAATGCACTAAATGAAAATACGCGAAGTAAAAATTCGGCGAAACGTTTTCGGCCACCCTACTAAAACGGGTTTTTGCTTGAAACGTCGATATCGCAAGGATATATAGTTCAATATAATAAATTTAGATACATACCTATATACATCACTCGCGCCCCTGCTCTTCATTGTTGAGATAAATACGCCTCGCCCTCTCCAACAGTATGCGAATCATAAAATAGTTATTATTCATCTCAATGTGATTGAAATGTCAAAATTCATATCGGTTACTCTGAATAGAGCACATTGATAAAGTAATGTAGAATTACCACTGAACGGGCCGAGTCGGAGCGCGACCAAGCGCATTTGACTAGATGCCAAAGGAATTTAGAGGGTCTGCACTGTAATAACATCTCATATTTTAATGAAATTTACACCGTTCCTTCACGGACTCGGAAGTCGGTGCTCGGCTGTCGTTGCCTCCAGTCGGCTCCGGTCGGACACCACCGCGTGCCATTAGATGGAGGACGCCGTCACGTCCGTTCGGATTCGTACGGACACCACCCCGGAGTGACACCGCGCCGTCGTTGTCAATCAACTACCCGATGGACACAGAGATCAGGCAACCGCTGCGACTGCGTGGTGGCGCCGATTCCACCGGGCTCAGTCGATTAACGCAGCCTGTTACCGCCACCCGGCGGGTACTCACCCGAGCAGCCTCTCCGGGCTGTCCGTGGGAATCGTACATAAAAGTGTATTGGGGATATTTCGGACTGCGTCATTAGAGACATTGAAATTACTTAGCTCTTTTAGGACACCAATAAAACCGGCAACCTTCGTACAGCGCTCGAGGCTCTACAGCTTTTACAAGATCCGGGTCGTTAATGAGATTCCTCGCAGGTTTGTTTACTAATTTCCTTTTTATTTTCGTTAATAGAATTGTAAATTAAATAAATTTGTACCTAGGTATCTTTGGCTCGTACTCAGCAGTTGCGTTGGTATACTTAGAAAGGATTATGTCCAATAGGGGCTAAAACAGGCTGATGATGACGATAAATCCTGTTCAAAACCTATGTATTATTAACAAAAACACTGGTATTAAAAACGTAGCATCCTCATAAACAAGTTTTATTTGCCTTCTAAAAATAAAACGGCGATTCGTTTTATATTTTATGAGGTATTAAAGTTTGTAGCTTTAATGTATACATTATACCTTCTTCATTTAAATTGAAGATTTACGTAGATTACAAAAACAAGCAATTTAATGGCTTTTCAGTCATAGGACATCCACTGCTGGACATAGGCCTCCACAATGGACTACCACATGGGCCGAATAGAAGTGAAACGCCTCGAATAAGACCACCCCGTCGTCGGTAAGAGTTATACCATGTCGTCCGATCACCTTTTGAGCGGCAGTCCTACACTGCGCTTGCCGGTACGTGGTCTCTACTCGAGAACCTTTCTGCCCCAACGTCCATCGGCTCTTCGAGCTAAATGCCCTGCCCATTGCCATTTCAGGTTTCTTACCGGGTTTGATATATCAGCGAATCTCCTCATTTCTGATTGGATATATTTGAAAGATCCCGAGCGTAGCCCTTTCCATAGCTTTGAGTGTCTCTGAGCTTCCTTAAAGACCCATACTTAGTGACCATGTCTCGGTTCCGTAGGACACAACCGACAATAGGCACTACTTGAAGACTTTCGTTTTCAAGCACTGAGGTATCTTGGATGTGAAGACAAATATCGCACTTTTCCGAACGCTGCCCATCCGAGTTGGATTCGCCAATTGATCTCTTTCTCAAAATTGGACCTGCTTAACTGGATAGTTTGTCCTAGTATTCGTCGACAATTTCGACGACCGAGTTATCTGTGCTCGAACCGACATAGTGGCGTTATTGTACATATTTCTCAGCACCTCGAAATACCGATAGTCAATCCGGCACCGCTGGAATCAAAGGCCTTCACGTAATCCACAAACGCTAAGGAGAGTGACAGATTATACTCCTCGGTCTTCTGTAACCTGCGGCAGCGTGTGTATGTGGTTAATGGTACTGAAGTCTTTTCGAAACCCGGCTTATTCAGGGGGCTGGAATGGAAAACAGCTTGTTGACATGGCCCAGAAGCGAGATGGGTCTATAATTCTTGACCATTATTTTATCGCTTTTCTTGAAGAATCTTTCGTTATTCCGTCGAGCGATACGTAATTGAAGACCTTCCGATGGACCTTAAGCACGGGTGTTCTACCTACCAGCTCTGAGGTGATTCCGTCATCACTCGGTGCCTTGTTAGTTGTTATGGTTGACCTGTTTCAGGCCTATATCTTGGGTGTAGAGTCGGGTCTGATATCAACAGGTTTGGCAACCGAGGTGTATAACAGCCCTATCTCAATATCTTTTAACACAAGCTTTGATCTCTTTAAACTGACTTTATAAGAAGGAGGATAACAAAATAGACTCTAATAATCAAAGTATGATTAAAAACTGCATTCCCTCTTTTCAAAATTTTAGGGTTTAATCCACTTCTATTTACTTAGTCCTAATAATTATTGGATATTTTAGTTTGTGCGACAATTTAAACAGATAGCACTGCATCTTTTTCTTAATTATTCTGTTCAAGTTCCAACACATCGCTAGTCTAGGAGAGCTTTTCACCTTTGGACATATTTTGACCACGATGACTATGATTATTAACACCGAAACCCATATTGTATTACTATTATAATATTGCAGACGATTTATTGTGTTGTTTGGGAGACACCGTTTTTGGCGGCTAACTAAACCGATACGAGATCGACATGTTCCACCGCAGGCCTGAAAAGAGAAGTTCTGCGACGAGGTAATTTGATAAACACTTTTTGAACGCGATAAGTCCCGTTTTGTTATAATAAGTTTCCTTTACCGTCAATATAGTAAGTACTAGTAGGGATAAGTTCGCCTTTGTACATGTTTAATGTATTTTTGTTTTTGTGTACAATACAGTATGTACATACATAAATACATAGTGTTTCTTTTGTTGCTTCATTGTTGCATATCAAAGTGAACATAACGTGTCATTAACGAACACTATAACAACACAGCACTGGTCTTGCGATTCACGCTTGTTCCCGCTCGATGTCTTTCCGATTCTACGCTTCGTTAAGCACAAAATGCCGCCAGTTTTGTTTGGTACGACTACGTTTTACTTCCCTTGGGGACTCCAATCCATAGGCTGTTAGGTATGATCGTGGTAAATTGTTATATTCTCCAGAGTCCAGATGTATTTGAAATTACCGTGAAAATGTTACATTTATACTGTCAAGCGGCATCAAACTGATTTTAATTGCATCCATATTACACGCAGCCTATAATTACTGCGCTAAACGCGCGGTGGATAAATGATAAGCTATCGGGCATTTGTGAGTGCGGAAGTGACGGATGATTCATCATTATCGCACAATAAAGAGATCATAGCCCCGCTGGTTTCTCATACGTCGTGTACCAATAAGGAGCAAAATTAACCTCTTCCGAACCAGTATAAAAATAGCTACTTTTCTACGGGTTATATGAGACAGACGAACGGACACACACAGACGGTCAATTGTGTGGGGGTTCATAGGACATTCTTAAAGGGTAATTTACAAATTGCAAAAAGATCAGCACGGTTACACGATCTTTGGTGCTAAAATGCGCAAAATTTATTTTTGGAATACTACATGAAATAATTACAATTGAATGAAGAAGAAGTCGTACGTGACTCTGGTGGTAAAGGAATTCCAAACTCGTGTCATTAAAGGACAATTCAAATTCTAATAGACACTCGTTTGTAATTCCTCATTTACCACCCTTGTTACGTAATGTATTATTACGTCACTCTAAGACGTAAGTAGGATCTTCTGCCGGCTACGCGGGGACCAGACCCTTCTTGCCTTGGTAAGACGTAAAACTTTAGACATACCACAAAGTAATTCGTAAAGCCCCAGATCGCATATTTTGTCCCTCACCTTCAGTCCCGGCCACAAACACCTGCGACCTGGGACATTTACGAATTTACCGCCCTAGGTATGTAATATACTTAAAGTTATTACACGTAATACTCGTATTCTTAAAGCTCCTTAAATTTTGCTGTTAAAATGAGTAATATTCGTAGAAAATTAAAATAATGTTTAGGTTAAAATTCTTGATGTAGAAACTGTAATTTATCTTTCACTATCAGCATATTCCAGCTCCTGCCGACATATTATTTAACATTTCTCGAGTTTCTCGCTAACATTTAAGCTGCTCTCGTTTTATTACATGTTTGATGTTAAGTTTCTGTACTCTTTTGAGTCGGTCAGTCACTTTTGAGCAAAAAAGTTTTTATAGGAAGAAAAAAAAATACTTCAATATATTTTTCACAAATGGTATTATTTATTAACTTTACATTTTTATTAATTGTCATAAGAATCCATAGTAACGGTTAGATAACGTTTATTTTAATAAGTTTTAACACATTTCATTAACACGATCGATAAACAGGAAGCTACGCAATGATTGAGAAACCACTCAGTTACAATAATACCAAATATAACATTTCGATAAAAGCCGTCAATGGATATATTCCAACCACCAATACTAATTACCTTGATGCTCATTTAGTAATTAGGTATATAATTCTACACGTAATACGAGTCGGAATACAGCCACAATGAGAGCAATACATTTGGTAAAGGTAAAATATTTTAACTTATTAACATACTTAGCACGAAAAATATAATTGTCATGTTTATACTGGCAATGAAAACTAATCTATAATATGTTACATTAAGTATGATGTAAAATTTAAAAAGATGTATGCAAATATCATTAACATGCACTAATGGAAAATAATGGAAAATTCATTGTCCACAACATATATACAGTATTTAGTGCCATAGTTTTTAAATAATTACGGTTACTGAGATCGTCTCGGATTAAAACAGCCCCCCACTATCGCCCCAAGTCTAGCCATACGATCCTAAAGAAATGTCAGGAAAGTGCACCTGCCAGTACGTATGGAACTGCCTTTACAAAATTAAGAAACGTTTGACAATTACGATTATGAAACCCATATTCATTTGTAGTGTCGATACCGTTATTGAATATCAATGTAAGTATTTTGTTAATTTTAATTACGAGTACTACCAAGATTTAAACATAAGGTCGTATAGTAAGGGCATTTTTAGATGATGTTTGTGAAATAATAAATACTTTTATCTATAAACCATACACCAGAAGAAAGAAGCATTAATTAAAATATGTAATATCTTTAACCTTGTTACATTCTTTCGGCGCAAAATGGTTCTACCTAAACTTAAACATTCCCTATTACAAGTACACAGTCTTTAAGATTCTAAATTATTTACATTAATTACGTCATTATATGACTATGCCACACACTTACCATCAAGATGATGTTATCTCACCATATGTGGGAATTAAAAGAGCTGTACGATTTTAAAACGATTCTATTTATTATAAAGATAGATTACTATGTCCGTTCCTATTTTTTTCTTAATCTTTAAATCCATTTGTAATGGAATGGAATAATTATTTAATATTTTGTAAAGGTTACTTACTATTTACAAGAATAAAAGTAACGATATTACAAAGACAGTTATATCACTTAGTCCAAATTTTTATCGGATATAATAATAAAAATAACTTAAAACACACCTGCCTTTTTATCATTAAGTAAATACATTAATTTTATATACATTTTTGTTTTCCAGATATTTACAACCATGCATTGTCCAGTGATTAACACTTTATTTCTTGTGCCAAGTCCACACTGATTAAGTGTGATTGTTATCACTTTACACATAATTGTAAATATCTTCCATTTCTCATACGTTCATTTCAGACATGGCTGCTTGCGGAACCCGCGACTTCTGGAAGTGTTGCGAGGAGGGCGAGGCGGGGGGAGCCAGTGCCGAGCCATTGCCGGGCGCCAGCGCCTGGCCGGTCTGCGCCTGCACGTCCGGAAGATTGCTCGTGCTGCTCATAAATGTCGCGTTTTTCGGTAAAGTCATGCAATTTGATGCATTACAAATTTGATTTTGCTGTTGATAGCTAAATCCAACTTTTCTCGGTAGGGTGGTACATTGACTACGATTCGTGGGTGGACTCGCTTTTTGAGAAAGATTCGACATTTGTATACCCGTGTGACAAACGTTGGGGCAGTTCGCATTCGAAAAATGGGGCACACGATTTGTCATTGCGATAATGGCATTCTTATCTTGATGATCGATGTCGACGATAGTGCTCGAACTTTGGGAATGACCAATAAAATAGTGAGGGTGCTTTGACGAAACGCTATCAAAAGTAGAGTTGTGGCTTCGTTTTTGTTGTTGTTGCAAAGCTTTTACTTGTAAGCGAGTTTTATCCCTCTGGTAGTATACTCCGGCAAAAATAAGGACATTTAAGATGAGTAACGAACATCCGATAGCGATAGTGACACTTAACGCGGTGGAGTATGCGGTGTAGCCGGCCACTTCCAAGTTTGAAATGTCTTGAGTATTAGTGTTGTTCGGTGTCTGACTTTGTGTGACCGCGGAGCCGGGCCTCGCCGACATGACGCTCACACAAGTCGTGACAAACGTATCCATCGTTGTAGACGGCACGTCTAAGGTAACGTTGTATATGGGTCTGCGGTAAAGCTCAAGCGTGGGGTCAAAGTAGTTAGCTCGGGTGAGCGGATCGGGCCGGACTAGCCCGTCGTATAGTTCTGGGTCATTGTGGTTTCGGAAAAGGTTATGTTTCGCAACCACGTCCTTCATCCCAGCCCTGTGTATCTCCGGGATCAACCGCAGCCACACGGACAGCTGATGGGCCCGGTAATGGTTTTTCATGCGCGGCTTCATGCCTGCAATAGAATTTTTGGATGAGGAAGGGTTTTGTTGGAATTTTGGGAGCCGAAATTTCGGCAAGCAATTGCTTTGTCGCTGTGTTGGGTTAAACGGGTAAAGGTCAATGCAATTAACCTTAAAATTGATGATTTCTCTTGATGTTGCGGGGCATTATGTAAACATAAACACACACACACCCAGTACAGTAGGTTTTATATGTAAGATCCATTAACTATAGTGTATAATAGATATTGTATTGTTATATTTACCGATTTCCAAATATTTCTGATGTAATGTGTCGTATTCATCCCACACGATACTCTTATACCTATTGCGTTCTCTTGAAATAGGTAATAATGATTCCTGTCGCTGTGCTTCATTTGGATTCCTAAAAAGAAAGAAAACTCGTTAAACTAATTTAACGAATTTAACGAATTTGAAACATGTTTGATTGTTTAATTATATTTGTGAAGCTCTTGAGAAGCTAATTAAGAAAAACGTAATATTAAAATTTGTTCGCGATCGGCAGATACATTATCGGACAATAGTTACTGTGTTGAAGACGTTTATTTGAAAATAAGCACAAAAAAACATATGAACAGATTATAGTTACAACTGTTACAGTAAGTAGTTACAATACATTATATTTGTATTCGAAACCCAACATGGTCAATAGCGGTACCTATCAATTTCATTCGGTATAAAAAATAAAAGGTATATAATTCAATAGGAATTCAAACACCTGTTCAATCTGAGCCGTTAATTTTATTGTAGGTACTGAGCCCGAGATAAAAGCGAAACAGGATGCCGGCTCATGCGTCCGTTATTATTGTCTAATTCACCGATATGCCATTATAGTGTTTAGTGGGGTTTGTATCGTAATATATAGAATATTGATTGAGTTTGCTAAATGCTCCATTGCTCTATAACACTGCTCTAAAGTTTCAGGAGATTTAGGCTGCCTGTTTACAGAAGAGGAGCGGAGCGGAGATGTGTAAAATTGACCAATCACATTTCTCAGTTTTTAATACAGTCCTTTTGGGCTTCAGAAAGGCGCAGCTCGATTGTTTCATTTTGTCCGCATGCAGCCTACATAGATTTATTATTATTATTCGTATGGCATGTTATTTCAGATATCAAAAGAAACAATTCATTTAACTATAAGTAATTACAAATCCAATTTCAGTGAATGGATCTATGGTCTGAAATATATATATATTTTTAATTTTTAATTTAAGCAAATAATAAATAATTAAAGATTTACTTAAAAGTAGGAATATTTAGTATGTTCTTGAGAGTGATTTTATAAGGAATTTCAATTTTATTTGTCATAATGTTGATGGTTGTATAAAAAAAAAGAGTTACATTTGTGTATGTGTAGATCTTTTTGTGGTTTTTACTAAAATGTGTTTCTACTCATAAATATTGTACGAATACTATGTTTAGTAAAGTAAGTTTACGTACTATCAGCAATATAAGAACATTATATTTATGTGTAGAAAATTCGCAAATTTACTTTTATATAATTTTATCAATAAATTATTGCAAAAAAACATGTTTTTCTTAATTTTTCCGTATTTGGATCACAGAACAAAATATGTCATTTATTATTTATATTACAAGAAAAATTATACCATGAAAAGTAATGTAAGCATCTTAACAAAGTTGTGTTTTAAAAGTAAGTCTATACTTTTTATAAATATTATTGATTTTATGTAATTCAAACTTATTGTTTTTTATTATTGGCGTAGTGTGTAGGGGCGGTTTTTTTTAATGGCTGAACACTATGATGTTGTGTCGAAGATTGATATTGAAACCAAAGAAGGTTGCTTTTCAGGCGAGGTGTACATACTCCCTTCGTGTCGAACCCCACCGCACACGAAACGTGAGACTTCCGAGCCTATTATATGGAGCACATTGTTAATATTTCATAACATATTTGAGAAAATTGATATTTACCTAGTATATTGATGATAACAGTATAATGGTAAAATGTATAAAGGATATAGGTATAAAATAAAACGACAAATCCTTTGAAAGTAAGTGTGGTGTGTTGGGATCGCAACATAATCCTTATAGTCCTCCTTCGTAACCTAACGTAGGTTAAGTTAACACTCCTCGCTCCGCTCGTTGTCTACCTAACGGTGGCCCTGAGACAGTATTTCTTATTTTATAGTTAGTATTGTGCTCGTAAGACTTTAATTGTGCTTTCAATAGATTATGCCATATGACAATATTTCAAATGTTGTTCATTATACAATTACAGCAATTTCTCATTTAATCAAATAATAAATAACTTATATCAGTAATAAATAAATCGGTCATTATTTAATTAATCCATGTCTCATAATAAATTCAGAATTATAAAGTAATGAATACTTATATATTTCAATTCGCGAAGCAATTATACATTACACATAAAAAAATGATATCTTACCCGGTTCTTGCAAAATTTGCGATGTAGAATATAAATGCTTCTGATAGTGCGACCTCCGATTTTGTATAGTTTTTTGGAAAATGCCCTAAACCCTCCACAAGCGGAGCTCCGAATAAATATGGTAACTCTTCTCCGTGCACAGATCCCATTCTCTAAAACAGATAAAATAAAATGCAATAAAAAAAAAACAAAACAAAACAAGATACTCTACGTACAAATCAATGATACGTTCAGTATTTACATAGAAACCATGACTTAGTTAAGTACCAAATTAAAAGCTCTAGGTGGCTTGATTATGGCTGGATGACATAAATACAATAATATATAAATATAAAAGTGGTGCCATGGCATCTCGGGCGGCCTTTGGCATGGGATGTTACATGTGTGGACACTAGCCACGTCCCATGTCCTACGTTCCTCCCGAAAACCGGGACCGGCAGCAGAAAATGCCCAAATTGTCAAGCGCCGCAAATACGCCTTCTTAAATAAAAGTTATGAATTTGCGGCACTGGCGGTTGAAACATTTGGCCCGTGGCCGTCAGATGCAAAAAAATAAATAAAAGAAATATCACAAAAACTTATCGGAATATCAGGTAATATCAAAGCGGGCGCCTTTTTCACTCAAAGACTGAGCCGATTCAAAGGGGAAATGCAGCGAGCGTGCTGGGGACGATGCCTCAGACGGCCTCAGTACTGGGGGATTCCTTTTAATTAAGTTATAATATGTATATATATTTTTTTATATATATATTGTAATGTTTGTAAAAGTGTGTGCACACTGAATAGGTATATATATTATTGGGTATTGTGCCAAGCTTTGTCCCAATGACATTCTACATATATAGGTAATAACAGTATATTCATTACCTGCGGATAATCGCCATCCTTGGTTTGATAGTCAAACACATAGAAGAAGGTATTTGGCCCAGAATCGGGTGAGCTCTTAGCAACGCTTAAAAAGTCTCCCGTTTGAACCAATGGTGCTACATATTGCGCGTCTGAGAGGGCTAATACAGCTGCGTCTCGGGTGTTGATAGGATGCTGGCAAATACAACGTATAATGTCACATCATCTTTGTTAGAAGACTAATGTTGTTGGAAAAAAATAAGAAAGGCCCATATTGTATGTTCTGGTGCCTAGACAGTTTTGTTTGGCGTTACATAACTAAAAAAATACATAAGCAACATATTCGTTTTGCACACAAAAACATTATATGACGATAGGACGCCTTTCTTATTTGTTTATCACAGACAATAAAAACGAATACTTATAGCATGTATATACAATGTTCGTAGTTAAACATACCTGAACTGTTCGTTCCCAGTCCGTATATTCATTAACTATCGTAAAGAATATTTCGCTTAAATGATATGTGTAGGCGTTTCTTACGTACGTCCTGAAACATAAAGCAAAATATTTAAAAATCCCTGTAGGAATATTTTACATGATGAAGAACTAATAATTATAATTTATTGTGTGCACATTGAAGTCCTAAGTATGTGAAATACAATAAAACGCGTATTAAGAATTTCAAAAGGAGCAGTTCGTAGTGTCTCGTAAACCACAATATCCTCCGCCATAACGTTCAGATTGCATGAACACAAGCATTTATTTTGTTTAAAACGAGCGTTGTAAAGGGAAATATCGCAATTTGTTGTAATTACCCGCTCCACTAAATCGCGCCACGTGACGCCCACGTTTTCGCATTTGTTAAAAAGATTGCATTTCCAGAAAAATGTTTCAATATGACTCGTATCATTTTAATTGACACAACAGTTTCGGATTAAAAACCATGTAAATATTTAACCAACCGCATCGTTTGGTGCATTTATAACCCACTTTTACAGCAATTCAATTCAATACGCGAAAACGAGAACACTTTTTATGAAATGCTTATTATCTATACCTTTCTAATAATAGCCATGATATAAATGAATTGAGAAGACTAATTACTACTACTACAATTAATTTTATTATTATATGTTAGGATTTTCAAGAGATATTGGATTCCGTAAGTAGGTACCTTTCGAGTTCGACGCCCTGAGAGCGAGATCCTTTTCAATTACTTTAATGAGGTCTAAATCCAAATAATTGAATTCCAATCGAAATGATTCGCTTGCATTGCAATGAACCCAAATAAGTCCTATGTAACTGATCCCTGCGGTTGCCAAACACCAATTTGCTGAATAAACATCGACCTCACCTTATTATCCTATCCCTCCGTTCGCCTTCAAATCCGTTTTGTATATCTTGAGCTGAGAATTTCCACAGCGCTTCACTCGTTACCACTCCGAAAAGCAGATCATATTTATTTTGTCCACCTCTTATCCCGAATATCCTATCACCACTTCTTTTATCAGCCTTAATGTTATTAACTCCAGACACGCTTGTAAAGCCTTGCAAATCATTTGGGATGAAGAACGTTAGCAATTCTTTTGCATAGTCTGTTTTGACTACGACTCCGTCAACAGAAGGTCCAAAAGCTGTTAAATAACTCGGCGTATTTATTTCAGCTGACATGAGTTCATCAAGCGGTACTTCACGTAGACAATCAACGATTAGTTCGTGATCCTTCACAATATCTTCCGGTAAAGTGCAATTTGATTGTTTGGCTAGTTGGACGGAAAAACTAACTGGATCTTCTACTAGTGCCCATGAACTAAGTGCCGATCCCGATAATAATATAGCCCTGTGAAAAAGTCCTGTAATAAAATGTTCATTATAATGGGGATAACCTATATAATGTAAATAAAATAATAATTTCACAGCATGCCAACAAAACCTCTCTTACCTGGCATTACTGTAGGCGATATCATCAGAAAATTTATGCAGGCAGCGCCAGAGCCATGACCCAACATAGTCACATTACCTGAGTCTCCCCCAAACAAAGCTATGTTCTGTTGGACCCAGTGTAATGCTGCAATTTGGTCCATGAGTCCGTAATTAGCAACCCTAGCCTTAAGGTGGGGTATGGGGTTGGCATTCAAAAACCCTGCAAATTTTTGTTGTGCATAAACCATTACGCATTGTAGGCACACACTTAAAACTATCAAAAAAGTTTGGTGGTAACAATAAATATTTTTAAATCTGTCTTTAATATAATATTTTAATTAATTGAAATTAACTTAAAATTGTAAAAGGCTTTTTCGGAAACCAGGTCATAACTAATTATAAACAGAATGTAGCTAAATGATCATACTGTTAAAATTCCATCAGGTAACCGTAAATACCCCACTTACCTAGAATACCAAGTCTATAGTTGATTGTGATGACAACGAGCCCAGCATAGCTGGCTAGAACGGCACCATCGTAAACGTTTCCAGAATTCCATTCAAATGATTCTCCGTGGATAAAAATAACAACTGGATATTTTGCCTGAAGCGTTGGACCCACTGTAACAAAAGGTACAATAAATACGAGTTTTTAAAACAATGGACCTTCTATTCAACACTCAATGATTCAAAATACCGATGATATTGTTGACGATATTCTTGCTTCTTTTGACATTAATACGACGCAGATTAATTAACATACACACACAACGACAAGAAGATTATATTGGAAATAAAGAACGAGAGTAATGTCCGTCATTAACTGTTTAGTGTTTATTCACTTGATTGGATGACGGAAGTTAGGAAGAAAGATGGTTTTATCCTAAGATTATCAAAGTAGTCTCCGTGTTTTCATAAAGTTATCCCAATTACACGTTACACTTTTACAATGTTCGATCTTTATATCAATGCTTATACAATCACCAACCACATAGTGAAATAAACTTTGTAAAGTTTAGGTATAAAATGCAAGATAAGATAACAATTTATATTGTTGGATATAGATTCCTAATGAAAATTGCCAATTTTTTTATTGATAAGAAAAAAAAACAAGTATGCATTTTTTTAAGTGTTGTTACAATTATTATTTTATTTGAACCTTCCTAATAGTACTGAATAATAAATAATGAAAGCTCGATTTTTTAAAATAAGCGCACAAATCGCACCATGTCGATGTCGACGACGTTCATTTAAATGACTATTTGTATAGAAAAATAGACGTTTTATTTGCTAAGCGTGAAATGGCAGGTCATTTTATTTTGATCTAAAACCATAAGTGTATCATCTTATCTATCATACAAAATACACGGAAATAAAAAAAGTTAATATTAACATTATGATTTTGTTCCAGTTTCTTACGATCGGTAATAGCTGCATAAAATCTTTAATAGCAGCACAACATTTTGGGTCGGTAATAGTAACAATCGACTTATTCACAAAATCAATTATTTTAAGAAGAAAATACTGTACCTATTTACCAGTATTTAACATAATAAGTCAAATTTTATTATGTAATATTATCATTATCATATAAAAAATAAACAATACATTTGAACGCAACCAGTACCAACCTATACTAACAAAATATGGTAGGTAGATTTCAAATATCTTTATGTCGTGATACTTTGTTTTTATAAGTTAATATTTGTGTAGAGTTTGTTTTTATTTCATTTCATAAATGATCTAAATTATTATGTTAACATAAGTATGTAAATAATAATTCTTTAAGTACACATACAAAATTAGTTATGTTGAGTTTCATTGTGATACCGATACCTAGTGTGGTAGTAAAGAAGTTGTTAAAGTATAAATAAATTGTTTGTTGGGCCCGTCTGCTGGGCGAGCATTCTTCGTGTTTTATTTTCTTTTACCATCATGTCCAACAGAAAGTTCAAACTTCATGTGCCTTTTGTTAAAAATCTGGACAAAGAACCCTATCACTGCTCTACAGTACGCAACTATCTAGATATAGCAGGGAGCTATTGTAGGCTATGATTACATTTTTTGCCGCTAAAAGCTGAAGTGTGAAAGGTTTTCAAACGGTGTTCAGGAGACATTTCATTACTTTCTTGGATGGATCCCATTCGATATCAGACTGTATCAATCGTTCTTGCTTTCTTTTTGCTGGTCGCTATGCCCATAATACTAACAGCAAACTGGTGGTCTAAGGCTGGAAAAATTACTTAGGTGTAACTACATAATATGTAAGATAGTTCTTAGTTTGGCTGGATTACTTATGACTTGTAATAGTATTTATCTAATAGTTATAAATTAATCACACCATCACATCAAGTATGATGTGACTAGTATGATGTGGTACTTAGTAGTAACTAATCACTATATAGGCCACACCAAAAAAAAAAATAGTGTTCCCGTGGGATGACCAAGAAATTAAAATATATTTGCTAATCTTTCAGACACAAACGGCTTGAACGACTTTGTTGAAATTTTATGTGTAAGTAGGTGACATCCTGGAATATTTTTATCTTGAAAAAAATTAGTGTTCCTGTGGGATCCGCAAGGAGTTTCAGAGCGGATATTTCTGCAGATTTTTTTTGTGTATGATGTCAGGGCTACACAAAATAACCTTGACTTCAAAATAACATCAAAATTAAGTTTATAGTAAGCTAAACTAAATATGAGTAAATATGCAAACAAAAAAGGATCGCATCTACCTTGTCAAGCGTAATAGGATGATATAATACCACAACACAATACAAAAGCTTTTAGTCAATACAATATCATCTGCTCTCACACAAAACAATAAATTGTCGGTATTGGAAATAAAGTCGAGGCTGCGAACGGATCAACGTGTCTTGTTTTCAGTGAACCGGAGAGTTCAGGTGCGCAGTGTGGAAACAGATTTTATGAGACAAGATTTATAAACGCCCTGCTGCGAGCTCTGATGGAGTGAGAGAGTCGTTAAATGATTACCTTTTATATCTGTTAGTTGTAGCACGTTGACTTTTAGCAAGTAATCGTGAAAACTCGTATCTTTAGTAACATAATAACTCCATCATTGCTCATTCTACATCAAGAAAGAAAAGTATCTGCTTGGCCTATGACCGCGTTTATGGCTGGATAGACAAATTATAAAATATCGAAATCTATATGACCGCGGTCAGTGGCATTATGCTTTACCATTCAATTTAGCTGTTGAGTAATTATCATAAGCCCGCTAAACACTTGCTAGATATACATACTCGTAGATACAAACCTTGAACGGGCGTATAAATGTTCATATAGAGGCAATCTTCGCTCTGGTTCTTCAGTCTTGGTAGCAGTCTCCGTAAATACTCCAATCTGCCTTTGGGCATTCTATCCAAAGTTAGAGTTTCGTTTGAGATGTCTGGTAAGCGTTGAGGGCAGACTGGACCCATCTGGTCAACCTGTTTCACGTCGTCCCAAGGGGCCGGTGCTCGGGTAGGCGCGAACCTGCGTTACATACGTTTAAAGCCATCCAACCAAATTTATAGTGGGTATGAACTTTTAAACCTAGTTAGTGTTTTTTAAACATGTTGGAACTGTTAGTTATAAAATAATCATGATTATACAATATCAAATTACTAGCTTTCAGCCGCAGCTTCACGTTCTTTACCGGTAATAATTATTGTATGTTTTATTCCAAATCTTTTCTACAATCCAGTGTTTCAGTAACATAAATACTAATATCCAAATATTTGCTCAAACTTTCACATTTGTGAGGAGGGGTCCTTAAGCCTACGTTTTACCCTTTTACCAATATCCCTAAATCTCAAAATACCTAAATCCCACAATGCCTTTTTTTTTCTCACAACACCGAATACTTGATATGGCTGAATTTCAAAAATGTCTTAGTGTCATAATGCCTAAGCTTCACTGCACTATCTTAAAACATCATATTTATATTCAGAACAAACAAATACCACAATACCTAAATTATAAAATAAAAAACTAGTTAACCTTCATTATATCTCTTGACAATGACTCACTTTGTTCACTGAATGGACCTGATAATGAATCTAGAAAGTACCCAAGGGATCTCAGGATTTGTTCAACATCGACATGTGGGCTTTTCGCTTATCTATTCACCTTGATGTAAAATCGGCCTGACGATGGACCCTGAAAGTGTCTAATTGATCTCACGACTGGTTCATCATCAGCTCAAATCAGCTACGTTTTATGAAATGTCAAAAATGATCTGTTAGTATGAAGGTTCTATGAAGATGCCGGCTTGTGACGTCATAAAAACAGTAGTCAAATCACGTCTTCTTTTTAGTTTTTGTACAATTAAAAATAGAGTGGTGTCCAAAAGTTAGTAGCAGATTACTTGATTGCGTGTTTTTTTTAATGTGGAGTGGATTCAATGATAAAATTTATTTTCAATTGTCAAATACCGTGTCACAAAATTAATGCTAGTAGAGAATAATTTAGGCATCTTAAGACTAACATTTTGCCATTCGGATGTTACTAGTTTTAGGCATCTCGAAATTAGAAATGAAACAATTAGATTTTTGGTATTATGGGACCACGTCAATTTGAAATTTAGTCATATTAGTAAATGAATCATTATTTAAATAAGTTGTAAAAAAACCATATTCACATTAACCATATCCACAATTATTACCTGTTAGATCCAGTTGGCGGGGTGGCGTACGGCACTCCCAAATATGCTTCTACTGGTTTTAGATACTTGTGTTGATCCATCGGTAATATGACGCCTTGCAATTTACCGTACCTCGTGCCAATAACTCTCGTTCTTAGCATAGAATTCCTTCCGCCGTTATAACTATTGCCGCATGATGTTTTTGTAAACAGTAAAACAAAAACCAAGATACACTTTGCTGTAACTGCGTGCCTTTTTTTAAAATTGATATTTTGAGTTTTTAAACGATTTTCTGTGTGTATGGTTAAACGTTGCTTGTCCTTTAACTTAGTGTTCTCGTTGAACCAGTACTGTTTAATTGAATTACATATATGTAGCGGCAGTCTTTCGTTGGCCATTTTCGGGGAGTATCAGCTTCGATATCCCATTCTTTATTCAATCTCTTTAATATTGTTACATTTGGAAAACATTGAAATGGCTAACCAAATGTTTGTAGGTAAATGTAATTCTTTAAAAAAAATTGGCACAATATTTTTACTGTACACAGCCATTATTTATAACCTGTAACAAAACAAAATAACATTATTTTTTGCATAATCTTGTATGAATTCAATTTAAGTGAGTACGTGAAATTAAAAGGCATTGGCACAAACACGTCCGACTAACATTTTACAGCCCATTCCATTCGAATTAACGTGAAAATCAACAAATCACAATCACAAACCGTACTAAAGCTGTTATATTTGTTCTGACTGTTGACATTGATTTGTTTACTTCGAAAGTAAATTGATTGGAATCGACTATTATGAAATTCCGACTAACTTGTGCCTAGCTCGCAAATAAAAGTTAATTTTCAATAGAGCGAATGTAGATATCTTCGCTCCATAGAAAACTACCTAACGTGTTTACTCCATATCATAAGATAAAACGGAACGTTTATTTGGTGCCTGTGAAGCATTATAGGCACCTACCTTTATCAAACACAATCATCTATGCTTAAGATTATGGTGTATTCATAAAAAAAATATTCAGATATGTTCTTTTTTATTCGCATTTTATGCGTCGTTTCAATCTATAGTCCAGGAGAGAGAGCTATGGAGTATATTTGCAATTTATAATACAGTAAAATCCCTCTAGTTAGTCTGCCGTGCCATCATTATTGATTGGTCAGGCGCCTGGCAAGTGATCAGCCGCGAGGGTGAGAATAGTTGGCCAAAAAAAGAGTTGTGATTTTTTCTCGTCTACCCCATGGCGTGGGCCTTAGTTGGTTAGGTCTTTAAAATCTAAATTGGGTTTGTATAAACATTTATTTTTAATGAGAGATGCGATTGGGAAAAAAATAAGCTTAAGTGCTAACTAATGTTGTGAACATTGTTTTTACAAACCCAACTTTTGAAAGACTTATCCAACGATAACATGGGATAGTTGAGACAAAAATACAGCCCCTTTTTGCCCAACCACTCTCACCTCCCGCTGAACAGCTGCCAAGTGCCCGGATCAATTAATTCATATAGCATGGCACACCAACTAGAGGGGTTTCGTTGCTCAATAAATTACAAACCTATTTCCGTAGCTAGTCTACCATGATAGTAGCTCTTCGTTACTAGTGCCATGATAAAAATTAGAAAATGCATTACGAACATAAATAAAATCTCTAGTAGTGTACATTTTATGGCAAAGGCAGGGCTGATTTATTTTTGCTCACGTAATTAAAATGTTCGTTCTTTAGTTGTTGCATCCATAGAATACATAGAATACCACGCTCTTTCTCAGCGATCACTGCTTATTATTGGTATAAAAGAGCTCATGCAATGTTCCTATGATATCATCCAATTCCGGACTGCATTGAACCGCCGACCTTATTTTTCTTTCTTTTTAAATTTTTATTGAATATTGTCTACCATCCTATTTTGCTTTTGCTCCTACTTTCACGTACAAAACGTTTGTAGGGGTGGCTGTGATATTACTAACCAAAATGGCTTGTGACGAAAAAACTGTACATACTTAAGCTCATTATTTACGAGCAGGGAGTATATTCGTAGTTTAAAACGCAGGCTATCCGACAAATAATTTATAGGTGAAGATAGAAAGCACTGGTGAAGTTACGGGTCGAGAGACAATACGTTTTTATGAGAACAATCTCAACAAACGCGCTGTTTCACAAGTGCCAAATCAAGTTTAGCTTTCACGTAATGAGCTGAGTTTATTTTCAATTGTAGAATCTGATATCTTCGAAAATCGATTTACCCAGGGATAATCGAGATCACAAGATCGTCGCTAAAGTAGACGTGGAGAGGCAGCCAACCAGCTACTGTCGTAGTTACAGGCCTACTAATTGCAACTTGGGCAAATATTTTGGCATAATACGTCATTAACTACGAAGGTCACAAGCAAGACGTGTTGGCGGCTCAAAGAACGTGGCGTGGGCGATTGCCTCTATTCAATGGCTTCTAAAGAGCCTTATCACGTTGGTGATTTGCGGACGAGTTAAAAGCGAGGCGAGGGCGCAACGAGGGTTATATCGATACGCATTCGCGAAGAAATCGTTGCGCGTATTCATACCTATTTACTTGTATCTAATTTCCAGAAAAGTTACCCACGTAACACTTGGAGTTAATGAATAAATAAATACTATGGAAAATTCATACACAAATCGACCTACTCGTAGTCCCAAACTAAGCAAAGCTTCAGAAAAACAATGAACTTCAGATCTTTTTATGAATAAAGTACCTACATTTAAAGCGTTATTTATTTTTATTCAAAATTGAAAGGCCAAAGTGAAATTTCATAATATGAAATTTTATATATTATATGTATAAAATTGAAAGCCTAATTTGATAATGTGATCTGTACTCACTATAGTACCTAAACAGTGAACATATTATTAAAAAAATCTCAAGATTTGTGCTTAACATATTAACTCCAACAGTCAAATTATACTCATATTTTACAATCTTTCGGAGTGATTAGAATTTTTATCTCGCGTTCTTTTGTACTTTATTTTATTTTTATTTAATTTGCGAAAAGCAGTAATTATACTCGTACATACCCTGGCGCGAACAAGGAAACCCTGACTCGTATTATAAGACTATATCCTATTAATTTAACGTACACAAGGATTGTTCAGACATTATGGTAATTTATTACTATAATGTATGCCGCTGCGTCATCTTAATAGACTCACTTCCGTTGATGTCCGAATAAACGGCCAATGGAGGGCGTAACACTGACTGTCATAGTAGAAAAAGCTTGAAGAAAGTAGGCTGATAAAGATGGCAGTTTTTCCGGGTGGCATATCTACCGCAATACATTTCGTTTCATGCATACAATTTACAAAAGTCTTATTATAATAGATATGAATCATGAAAGAAGTCATTCTGAAAATTTACCGGTCTTTATTTTCGAATCGTCGTCTCAATGAGCGATATACTTAATAGAATAATACGATTTTAAAATTGTTTGATAAGGATAACTACTAATAATGGCCACTGTGTTTTGGTTAATGTAATAATAAGACATTACTACAGAGGCAATAAAACAAGATGATTGTCTGATGAAGTATGGTCAGAAAGAAGTAAGTATTTACGTACAACCAAGTGTTTGCTCAACTAATGTATTTTAAGGCAAACCTAGAAGTGCCTTACTTTTAGCCAAACATCAAACGCAATATAATCTATTTTTAAATAATCGATAAAATAATAAATAGATCCGCAGAAGATACGTGGTCAAAATTTGAACAGAAGTGTAGAGATAAAGCTGATAAAATGATGTGGAGGAACGATAAAGTGAGAGAAACATCAGCAGCCAAATAAAAGAGGTTTCAAGAATGGCAACGCTCGCAACTAGACGAAGACAAGGTCAAATAAAATGAAGCGAAGAACCGGCGAAAAACTGTGTAGCACAAGAAAGAGGAAAATCTTTTACAATCATTTGAAAAACGCTAAATCGGAACACGAAATTCTTAAAATTGCAAAACATAGACACAACTAATAAGGACATTAAAATTAATAAATATATAAAAAGTATAGACCAACAACTGCTAACGGACAATGAACAAGTTAAAGATGATTTCAATACTAAAAACGACTTCATAATGAAGAATTCCCTAGTGAACAAATGATATCTCTAGAATTGACACACGGACCATATCAAAAATAGACCCCGAGGAAGTCAAAGATGCAGTAGCTAGAATGAAAACCCGACAAGGTCTTGGCCCAGACGATATTCCGGCAGACCTACGGAAACGGCTTGAAACAGTGGGAATAATCTGGATGACCAAACTGTTTAACATCATCGTGCGCACTGAGCGCATTCCCGAGTCGTGGCGTCAAACCTTCCTATTTCCATTCGGTAAGAATAAAGGTGATGTAGCACTATGTGAAAATTATAGAGGTATTAAGCTGACCTCCCACACTCTTAAGCTCTCTGAAACGAATAATAAATAAAGTCTCACAAGTCTTTCTATCGTTTCCCCAAATCAGTTTGGCTTCACCTCATCTAGATCCACCTTTGACGCGATACAGGCAGTCAGAATCATGATGGAAAAATACAGGATAAATAACAAAGACCTATTTTTAACATTTATCGATCTCGAAAAAGCATTTGATCGTGTCTCCACCTCGAAGTCTAATGTGGCAGGCCCTCCGGATCAAAAGATCCCCGAATACTATATTTGTCTAATCCAAGACATGTACTGTAATGTTAGTACAAGAGTCCGGAGCCTAGCAGGTTTGAGTAAAGCGTTCGAGGTCCATCAAGGATTTGCATTAAGCCCTTTATTGTTTAACTTGGTTATGGACGGCTAGTCAAAGGTACGTTTAAGACACGCTTTTGGTTTCGACTTCGATCAAGACTTGTCAGACCTTAGGTTTGACTAGTCAAACCTAGAAACGGCGGAACTTCGATGTTTAACATATATGTATTCGAGTTAAAGTTTATACCACGAATCTTTATGATTCAATTTAAAACTTATTTATTTACTGGCTAATATGCCAACACGCGTTTAGGGAATAAAACTGATATAGTCTGGCTAATGAAATAACACTGAAAGTTTTGTTGGGAAATTTAAAAAATCTGCGGCTGCGACTTTGTGTAGTGTGAATTATAGTTTTGATAAAGAATTAGTTTAGATTTTCTTTGCACACGTAAGGTACCTACCTAAGGAAATAAGATAATTATATGTTAACGTGCACTCATAGTCAGCCCACATAATTTCTACCACTATGTTACAGTACAGTCAACGACAAAAACATTTTTACACTTTCTAACCATAAAATAAGGCGAAAAATTTAATGTAGTGTAAATAAGACCTATCTCGATAATACCACAATCCTTGGTGATACCACAAGGAAATATCTGTCAACATTATTTGGCTAGCCAGACTCTATAAAAGATAATAAGTTATGTGGAATTTTATTACTACCTCAATTTGAAGTTCACTTTAATACTTAAGATCCAAAATGTAGTGTTTTGCGGTCTGGCGCTAAGATAAGAACGACATTTCCTTTAATGTTTAAGAAAAAGAACCCGTCAAAATTGTTCGTCTGTCATAAATATACCAGGGAAGTCATGGCGGGCCCACTTTGCCTCTCTCTTGCATAGGTATGTCTCTTGCTTTTGAAATGTCTTTAATTGACTTAAGACATCTCAAACCTTAATTTATTAAATGGCCCAAGGGCAGTTAGGAATTATTAATAAAGACCGGCCATTTTTTAATGCTGTTTGATCCCATTGTTATTAGGGATCAAAAGGTTTTTGAATCTAACCAAGGTTAGAGCAGCAGAAAAGCCAGAATCGTAGAAAGCCTTTGTCCTACTTTAGTAGGGAACACTTAAACATTCATTTGTAATTTTTCAGATATGAAACATATTATAAAAATATATATTAGTTGCTATTACTGGATACGCCCTGACAGCGTCGCTGGCTACGAACGATCCCATAGAAAATTATGATGACTGAGACTCACCACGTAAGGTATGTAGATTCCATATATTCCACATATGATTTTTCTGGATACGATACGTCATAAATTCGTAATAGTAGCTTCAGAAAGTTTACTCTTATGAGTAATTATTAAGAATTGAACTAAAAAAATATAACAATTTATCGTTGATCAATTACTAAATAGTTAGATGTATTAGGCTGCGTTTAACCAAACTTTTATTCCAAGAATAAAACTTTTTTTCGATAGTAATGTAAAATCTATAGAGGATTCTGACATTACCATCCGAGAGTAAGCGTTATACTTGGAATAAAAACTCGGTTAAATCCAACCTTAATGACATTTAAAACAAATGCTTGAGCTACGTACTAATAAAGTATTCATTTAAATATTAATAGGAGCATATATAAATAAATGTACATGTATATTATCGGTATAATGACGCCGACAATCAGCTTTCATTGATCCTTTCATATTGAGAACAAGGCGAGGATACCCAATCCCCAAGAGACTTTAAAAAGATGACAAATGGCTTATTCAGTATTCGGTAGCAAACGCTTGTAATAAATCAAAAGGCTCGATTATTCGTAAAGAGAGGAATATAGATGAGGGAAAAGGGGCTCAATCAATCGCATTTCGACATTTGACGTATTACACATTATACATCGTTGATAACACCGTATGTACTTGCACATAAGAAAGTATTTTGCGTGTAATAAAGACTAAGCGATTTTATTTGACGACAATGAAATACGAAATTTTGAACAGAATATTCGTGTGTGATTCCAAAAACTCGAACTCGTATGTTTGTACCTGGGTCATGTACCCATATTGTCTAGTACCCATAATACAAGCGGCCAAGCCTATTAGAGCTTAATTTGGAACTAGATCGATTTGTGTGAAGTTTCCCGATATTTATTTATATTTATTTCTAAAAACTAGTAACCTTGGATATTGTCAAAACGGGATAATTTACCGTCTTCTCAGTTATAAAGTTTATTTGGATATTAAGCGAAGGATTAGAGAAGCTTAATGCTGAAGGCGTCATTGCGACGAAGGGGCAATGAACTGCCGTGCCGGTCGTATTCCAAGTGCAAATTTTCAACAGCCACCAGCCAATTTATGTAAGTGATGCTCTATTTAATTTTTATTTTATAATGTACTTTAAAATGCTTGTAGTATGACGTAGTCTGTGATAACATTTAGAAACGACATTCTACCATCCGTTTAATGGATGAATAGTATTTTATATCAAACTGAACCAAACTGTTAACCCAAGAATAACGCATAATCACGATAGTAATGTCAGAAACCCATATGATTTATATAACGTAGCGCATAAATAGGTACAGTGTGATAAAAAAAGTTCATTTCAATATTTAAAAAATCATAGCTTTGTCAGATTTTTAATAAACTAAATTTATAACTTTAAAATGTATACTTTTTATAACGTACTTAATTTGATATAATATTCTTTTCATCCATCAAAATATTATGTTATGATCAGTGCTTGGCACAGAAGGTGTAAACTGCGGAATTCCGCGCAGGAAAAAAAACGGATTCGGAGAACATATCTTTTTCGATATAGTTCCTGGGTTTATAATTATGTGCCTATTAAAATTACAACAGGCAACCCGCGGTATTGCACCGAGCGTGTCGACAATTGACTAAATTATTTATTTTTGCACTCAAATCTACGTCAAACAACAGTGATAACTTAATAAGTTTTCGTGGGAACTAATTTGTTTACATAATCACCCACGAATATTTTGTTCGTGAGTCTTGGATATTTCCTATAAGTATCTGCATATGTATATTGTTCACTAAAACTGTAATATATATTTTAGTATAAATAGGAACTCATTGACTAGGTATATATGTGAAAGATTGCCATATAATTTATTGATCATTTATTGAAAAAGTCAAACACCCGCAATGCTACCTTTCCAAAAAAAATAATGGTTTTGTACTTGATTTGCTTTCCAGCCGACAAAAATGTTGCGTTGCTGGCACATACAATATGACCTTCAAGATCTCAGAGTAAGTACATACATTTCAGTCCCCAGTGAAACATTTCAAACTGCGTAAACATATAACGCAGCACAGAAATATGACCTGCCGGAAGAAGTATAAATTTCCCTCTCTGCCAAGTAAAGATAGCACGTGTCTACTCTTTCTTCCTCCATACAGGCTAATCTTAAGTACCATCATTCAGCACGAAATTATGGAGCGGAGCATGTCTTTTTTGCGAATATTACTACCGAAACGTCTGCGTCAATATTACTACTTTCTGGTGTAATATCTCTCTTACGCCTGCCAAGCGGAAAAATCCACTAAGTGATTCTCCCTCAAAGCAGAAACTGGTCATGATAATACTGCTAGCCTTAGGGCTGGCATATAGTTTCATTCGACTGTCGCGGCTATGTAATTTAGAAATGTACAAAAATACAGCGTCTAGAAATCTTTATTGTGTGTACAATTTATAGAGGCTTTTTATTCGCGTTTAAAATCACTAGGGATCAGACGATCGAGTGCAAATGACATAAGGAACAGGAGTAATGAAGTAGAAATCAATGTTACATTTTTATACAGTCAGTATTTTTTTCATTTTCTAAGAGGTATAAAATCAATATATTAAAGAGTAGTAGGGCCTCGTGCAGGGTCCGTCCGGATTGTTACTACCGTCTTGCCTGCTAACCCACCGCCAAGCAGCAATGTTCGCATTGTTGTGTTCCGGTGTGGGGGTAAGATAGCCGGTGAAATTACTAGCATAGAGGCATTCTATCTTCGTCCTCCGGGTAGGCAAGCACTTGTGACTCCTCTGGTGTTGCAGGTGTTTATGGGCGACGGTTATCGCTTTCCATCAGGCGATACGTTTGCTCGTTTGCCCCCTATGACATAAAAAAAAAAAAAAATTAACACAATTATACTAAAATTATGTTGGCACACAAGTTACCATTTCCGAGTTGCATTCGGTTTTTATAACGGAATAGGTTAGATAGATCTTAAAACCCAAATTCCCATTTCGGGCAATAAAATATCCACTCCAATATATTATGCTTATCCAATAAAATCACTTTTTATAGACGAAATGTATCAACACCAATAGTAACGATAAATTAAATTTGAATCTATATCAACTTCGACAAACATATCGACTACATAAAAAAAATTAACTCTGATTTCCGCTCAATCAGTCCTGTTCCTTATGTCATTTGCACTCGATCGTCATATCCCTAAAAATCACTTAATAAAATGTTTGATGATTTTATATATTAGGGCAGAGCTTTAGTTCCATTCAAACACATATAACTGTCAGAGCTTCGGCCATAATTACGGCCTCATACAGTACGACACGAGAGTAGAAATTAAAAAGTGGCAATACTGTAGTGTCCTCCCTTTCCAATCAATCTAAGAAAATAGGGACACTACAGTATCGCCACTTTTTAATTGCTACTCTATAGTTTCGTGTGTGTATATCGCGCAGTCTAGCAAAATAAGCTACATCGCAAGCGTCTGTCAAGAGTCATTGGCACCTTTTAGTTAAAGAAAATTAGATTCAAATGTATGGAAAATGTGGCAAAATTAAAGGACAAGTTTTATCTATCAGGATATGTAGGTTAAAGAACAAAGTTAAATTTTATCTACTCTCTCCCCCTCTACGGGGCGAGCGTCATCCCCCCGCGCCCTCGAATGTGTCCCGGAGCGCGATATTTTCCATTTTAATAGAAAACCGTGCACGATACATACAAAGTTTCTAGTAACAAAAAAAACCGGCCAAGTGCGAGTCGGACTCGCGCACCGAGGGTTCCGTACAAACACTTTCCATCCCTAAGTGGTTAAGTTAAGTTTGCACCTGGTATGTATAGCGCCCCATATAAATTAGGTGCAAAGTTAGGTATTAAAAAAAAATTTATGGTTTTCGTAATTATTCCTTTATCTATGCTATAAGACGTTGCTTCGTACCAAATTTCAAGATTCTGAGTTCACGGGAAGCACCCTGTAGGTTTTGATTCCCTTGCAAGTGTCGAAAATTTGCAAATTAGGTGCAAAGTTAGGTATTAAAAAATTTTTTTATGGTTTTCGTAATTATTCCTTTATCTATGCTATAAGACGTTGCTTCGTACCAAATTTCAAGATTCTGAGTTCACGGGAAGCACCCTGTAGGTTTTGATTCCCTTGCAAGTGTCGAAAATTTGCGGCATAAACGGCTGTATCTTTTGATTGCGTTGGCTTAGAAGTTTGATTTTTTCACAGCTTCAAGGGACAGTAGACCTGAGTAATTGATATAAATTTCAGCTTCATACGTCCACGCGTTCCTGAGAAAAAGGGTCTTGACAGACGGACGGACAGACGGACAACAAAGTGATCCTATAAGGGTTCCGTTTTTAGGGTTCCGTAGCCAAATGGCAAAAAACGGAACCCTTATAGATTCGTCATGTCTGTCTGTCTGTCTGTCTGTATGTCCGTCTGTCCGTCCGTATGTCACAGCCATTTTCTTCCGAAACTATAAGAGCTATACTGTTGAAACTTGGTAGGTAGATGTATTCTGTGAACCGCATTAAGAATTTGATGCAAAAATAAAAAAATAATAATAAATATTGGGGGCTCCCCATACTTAAAACTGAAACTCAAAAAATTTTTTTTCATCAAACACATACGTGTGGGGTATCTATGGATAGGTCTTCAAAAATGATATCGAGGTTTCTAAAATATTTTTTTTCTAAACCGAATAGTTTGCGTGACAGACGCTTCCAAAGTGGAAAAAAGTTGGTCCCCCCCCCTTTAACTTCTAAAATAAGAAAATGAAAAATCTAAAAAAAACATATGATGTACATTACTATAAAAACTACCAACGAAAATTGTTTTGAACGAGATCTGGTAAGTAGTTTTTTTTTAATACCTATTAATACCTAACTTTGCACCTAATTTATATGGGGCGCTATACATACCAGGTGCAAACTTAACTTAACCACTTAGGGATGGAAAGTGTTTGTACGGAACCCTCGGTGCGCGAGTCCGACTCGCACTTGGCCGGTTTTTTTCCTTTTGAGGTCGGAACCCTAAAAACCTTGATACATTTACTATAAACCTTTCATACATACAAAAGCGATATCACTTATCAATTTAGCGCAATCTGTTACCAAAGACTAACGTGTTTAATAATTAATCTTTTTTTCTGCTAGAAGGTTAGTAAGAAAGATTTCAAGCTCTATAAAAAGGTCGTAAACGCCAAAGTAACCGTAATACTTATTACCTTCCGGAAATTATCGATTATACGCGCCAGATTGAGCGGAATGTTTTAATGCAGTATGGAACTTATCTAATATGTATAACGTTGGAAGTATAAGAGCACCCTGCGTCACTTACGTCATTTTAAAGAAAATTATGATATTTTGCGATAACTCAAAAACGGGTCGACCGATTTTATTCAATAGGTACAGTTTTCATTGAAACTACTTATTATAAGGCCTCATTTTCATGAATTTTTCCATAATTTTTTGACCCGTGGTTGAAAAGTTAAAGGGCTATTTTTTGGATTTCCGGAGCGAATATTTACAAAACGGCTGACTTTATCAAAAAATAATATTTGGAGACCCTTATTATTTTTAAAAGACCTATTCATTGACACCCCGCACACTTGTGATGGTACGAAAGAAGAAATTCACCCCCACTTTAGGCGTGTACCTACGAGAGGTACCCGAAAAAAATTTTTTTTTTTTGTTTTATTTTACCGTTTTGTCGGCGTGAACATACTCATACCAAATTTCAGATTTCTAGTACTGATGATCACGGAACTAAGCCGCGGACGGACAGACGGACATGGCGAAACTATAAAACTTTTCTTGCGATGTGTCCGAAGAATTCCAAGACTGCGGAGACACTCGGATGAAAGCCGCGAGGAGATTTTGAGTTCCCGCAATATGGAGACGTTAGTCCAAAATGCTGTCCAGGGTATATGAAGCATCTTTCTCCAGCACCACATCTCAAAGGCGTCGATACGCTTGCGGTCTGCAGCTTTCAGGGTCCAAGTCTCAGCGCCATACGAAAAGATTGAGAAGATAAGACAGACGGACATGGCGAAACTATAAGGGTTCCTAGTAGAACCCTAAAAAATGGATCGCTCTGTCCGGAACAAAACATTAAACGTGAATAGTATTAACTTGTACATTATTGGTATCGCAAATTATATGTGTTTATATTGTTTACGTATCTATATAATTTTCATATACATTTTAATTTATTTACAACTATACAAAATTATACTTAAAATTTTGAATGATTACTTTGATTTTACTTAGATTAATTATGAATTATTTTTGCAACGTTTATTATTATTATTATAATATTAATTTAAATTACAAAAATGTATTAAATTTACAATTATATTCTAATTATCTCGAGGATAGTTAAATATAATTAGTGAATAAATATACTTAATAAATTCAATTTAGATCCCACAGTAGGGGTAGCATGCCAATATGTCCAAAACCACCTGAATTGGTAAGGGAATATTCCAAACGAGAAATAAACGAGGAAAAGGTAAAAATATGGGCTTATTTAATTTTGACAGAGATATCCGGAAGGAAACTTTACAAATGGGAATGTTTCGGTGTTTTGATAGGTAACCCGCGCAACATCGCGGTTTTCAGCGTAAAAAAATACGAACATGATTGTAATAAATATAAATTAAACACGATTATATTACACTCAATACAACATATTTTTTGCAATCACTATAGCGGGATTATAATTATGTTCATATTAAAATTACTATAGGAAACACGCGGTGTTACACGGGCCGAGCCGATCACTGCTGATGGCAATTGATTTATTAGGGTTCCGTACCCAAAGGGTGAAAACGGGACCCTATTACTGAGACTTCGCTGTCCGTCCGTCCGTCCGTCCGTCTGTCACCAGGCTGTATCTCAAGAACGGTGATAGCTAGACAGTTGAAATTTTCACAGATGATGTATTGCCGCTATAACAACAAATACTAAAAATAAAATAAAATAAATATTTAAGGGGGCTCCCATACAACAAACTTGTTATAGATTATATATGTATATGTATAGGTACGGAACCCTTCATGCGCGAGTCGGGCTCGCACTTGCCCAATTTTTACTAACCAGAGAGCACGGTCACATATTTGCTTCAGAGTACTCTCGTAATAAGTATCTTATAACTAGGTTTCGGGCTTTTTGCAACACGGTAGGACGTCAGAGAGCTATAGAGTAGAAATTAAAATTAAAATGTAATTTGTAATGACAAAATGGTCCATGGTTTTCCCAGACGGCGAGCTACCCGAAAACCCTATCATCCAAAGGCAGTGGGATGACATATTTAGCAAACATATTTACGATTCCCTCGTGGAAAGTGCTCTGGAGGCTGACTTGGCACGCCTTAAGGCAATCGTACGACCAGAGTCAGGGGCATGGTTGCACGCCTTGCCGTCGCCTCAACTTGGCACCCTGTTAGACAACGATACTTTAAGAATAGCCGCAGCGCTCAGGTTAGGCGCAAAAGTATGCGAAGCTCATCGTTGTCGCTGTGGAGTAACGGTAGAAGAAAACGGCTATCACGGCCTCAGCTGTCAACGGTGCGCCGGTAGGTTCCCAAGGCACCACTCAATTAATGAAATCATCCGACGCGCCATGGTTTCAGTTAATGTGCCTTGTATTTTGGAGCCACCAGGTTTAAGCCGCACAGACGGTAAGAGACCGGATGGCCTAACCCTTATACCTTGGCGCAGGGGACGCTGCCTCCTATGGGATGCAACATGTGTCAGTACATTTGCTGCATCCCATTTGAGACAAACTTGTCGGTATGCAGGCTCCGCGGCGGAAAATGCTGCGAAATTAAAACACACTAAGTACTCCGCTCTAGAGCCAGCATACGAGTTTGTGCCAGTCGCTGTGGAGACAGCAGGACCATGGAGTCTTGAAGCCCGCAATCTGTTTAGGGAGCTTGGACGACGACTAAGGGACAGGGGCTGCGATCCCCGCTCTGGCTCCTATCTGGTTCAGCAGGTGTCCATAGCCATTCAGCGGGGCAACGCTGCTGGTATTATGGGGACCTTTGAGCCAGATATAATGCAGGGCGGGCTCTTTTAGGTTAGATTAGTTTAAGTTAGGTTAGTCTCCATCATACTTGTATATATTTATAAATTACTTTAAGTATTTTTTATTTCTTTTTTATCCTGTTATTTTTTAGCTTTAGTTGTTGTACGGAATTCCTTGCATGTATTATTACAATATTTTTATATTAGAACTATTTGCCTTAAGTTAGGTCCCAACTCTGCTGTTAGGTACGTAATTCAATCTTAAGTATAACATTCAATCATTAAAAATTTCATTTGTAATCACCCTAAAAATATGTATTTAATTCAATTTTAATTTGTATGTGAAGACTTTTTTAAAATATTAGTTTTAAAGTCCTGATCAAGGAATGTATGTTTTGTCACCATAAAATACATAAATTATTCTGATTTTTCTTAGCGTAAATTGGGTTCTATGCATAACGAAGTTGTAACTTGGGTTCTATGCAAAACGAAGTTGTAACTTGTAAAAACATGGAGTTTAGAATTAAACCCAATAATTTCCGTTACAGGTTGGTTCGATAATAATTTAATATCTCATCACTTATAATTTAGAATATTCAGTTGAAAATTTAATAAAGGCTTACTAAGTTGGGACATCTTTGACGAAGAAAGAGACGTACATATAAAGCACATTTGTTGTTGGAGCTTTGCTTTTGGTTTGATGGTATTGCCTAGCTTAATATTATATCTAACGTAAAAAGCTACTAAAACATCAGCGCCGGGAAAGGCACAGGCAGAATTCGGCATCTATAGAAACGAACATACTTACTCGCATAGAACGTTTAAAGATAGTGTGAAAGCCGTCTGTCGTGTTCGTGTTTAAGTGCTCGTATGATTGCTTATGGAACAGCATATAATTGTAAACGTATGTCAAATTGCCAACATAAGGGAGGACATACTAAAAAACTAAAAGTCGTACTAAATAAAACCGTCTATTCAGTATTTTTTAATCCAGGCCTAACTTTTAGGAACATGCCTTAAAAAATGTTTTAGCTGAACGGTTGCTTGAACACAAGTATCACAACATATTTAAGTAACAGCTTATCCCATTCCTTTTACGTCACGTGACTGGCAACCCTGTTTATGACGCATTTTATTGCTTTGACCTCATTTTTAAGCTGAGTAAACGCTTTTTAGCAAATGAGATTCTTATAAATCCTCTTCCTTTTTGAGCTCTTTGAAATAGAAACCTAATAAACGTACGGTTAAAGCTACCTACCGAAATATATATCTATGCTTACTAAGTATAGAGATTGATTGAGAATTGAATTCGCAATAATTTTGAAATAAGTTTAATTAACCTCACCGCAAGACAAGATTACGAATAAATACATTACTTATTTGAATGTATACTTTTATATTTTTTTACAACAAACCTTTCACCATACGATTAAATAAATTTAAAATCCAGGCTCTTTGTTTGCACGATGAAGTTTACTGTGCAGGGGTGAGTAGGGGACTTGCTCAGTTATTTTCATTACAATGTCATTTATTACACTAAAATCTAAACATCGTATCCCATTTAGCATGTAAATGTAAGTTATATATGGATCATAATCATAATTATAGTCAATTCATATGTAGGTTGGAGTGAGGACCTGCACTCCGTAGATATCTGCTATTTACTGAGAGCACTGTGTATCTTTGAGTAGGCATCCTTGTACGTACACCCTGGAGGGACGCCAGGCTACCGTTACGTGAATTACCACACCCATGAAGCCCACATATTACCCAAACATTGTTTCGAGTTACCTATTGAACTAGTATGTCTCCATAAATCGCATATTTTTACTTTCGGGCATATTCAGGTTTTATTTTATTATCATTCCACCATATGCGGTTATCACACTGGGCCGCATCCCGCTGCGAATTGCGGAAGGCAGTAGAAAATCGTCCTCACGGACATGCGGGGTTAGTGTGTTGTAGCATGCAGTTTTTGTATACGAATTAAATACAAACTAAAGTACCGCAGTTCGCACTTTGCACCCGGATGCCACGACAGTGAAATAACTGCCAAATAAAGATAGTGCAGTGATTAGTTTTAAGGTATGTTATTGATTTTTTTATTCGTTTATTGGATTTCGGTTATTAGTCACCGACATCCATTATAGAATCACTCGAACTGCCACGTCATCATCATCACGATAATCAGATTTCATATCGTCGTTTAGTTCACATCGTGTCGCTGGTGAAAGTTTGATCTATTTGGTAAAGTTGTGTTCAAAATCACGAGCACCCAAATGCAGCGAGCTATGTACTTTTTCTGTTGGCCGATTAAATAGGTACAACTTTTACCTTTGCTTTGCAGCAGTGCTTAGAAGAAGCAAAACACGAAGCACTGACTGCACCTTTTACCGAATATAGGTAGTTCACAGATACATGTTATAATGCGCGTTAGTAGCTAGGAACAATATTTGATTTTGTCCCATGGACAGTTCCAAAATTGGAACTGTCCATGGGACATCCAAAATTCGATTTTTTATCAACACTTGGAATTTTCCAAGTGTTGATAAAAAATCGAATTTTGGATTGCGTCAGATTCAGACACATTATCTTTGTTTTTTTTTTAATATATATGCAATAATATATATATACAAGTTACTATATAATTTCTCCGATATTTTTAAACGGCGAGCAAATGTTTTTAAACAGCGAGTCACAGGAAAATCATTTTGAAGAAAGAACTCATATTATGCGAGAATAGTTATTTGTTCGTCTAATGACACTTCGCTCCTTTAAATTTTTAACTACCATCACTTGCACTAAAATGTATAAAAAATAATATCAAAATGAACTAAATTTAAATTTCAACAATAACGATGATACAAGAAAGTCAACTTTAATTCAATACATACAATACATATTTATATATGATAAATGGCACCGAATAGCGCCATAATGGTACTAAAACTTGGTACCTACCTTCCTAAGTTCGGTCAATCTGACGTCCTTTCGGATTATTTGATAAATGGCACTATTAAGTGTGTCATGTAGGTGCTAAAACTGAGAATCACTAAACTTGGAAAATCTCTCTCGGGATTCTGACTTCAGAATAGCCAGCAATAAAATAGTACACCGAACCCTACTAACTTATAATTGGTATAATTATATATTGGCCTATCAAAGACCAACATAAACTGTCTCGTTTCTAGAGGCTCTTGTCCTTATGAAAGATGCAAGTTGTAAAGCTTAACAAAGTGGAATGGATTTGGTGCAGCCAGTCTGACGTCGGAATGGCTGAAGGAATTCTTGATTTTTATTTTTTCGTTTTTAACGAGGTATAAGTTTATTTTATTGAAGTTACGAAATAGAACCATTTAGGTAGTAAATCTGGGATCCACTAAACTACGAAAATCTGGCGTGGTCCAGCCATCCTGACGCGCATTTTGCGGTGACGTCACTATGTGTCAAAAAAGTAATTGTGATTCCTATTCCTAAAAAAAGAAATGGATTCTGAAATTACTGAGGACAGAAAAAAAATGGTATACATACCCCTAAGTAACTAATTACTGATTTTTAGGGTTCCGTACCCAAAGGGTAAAAAACGGGACCCTATTACTAAGATTCCGCTGTCTGTCTGTCTGTCTGTCCTTCTGTCACCAGGCTGTATCTCAACCAAAATAGACAGTTGAAATTTTCACAGATGATGTATTTATTTTGCCATGATAACAACAAATACTAAAAACAGAATAAAATAAACATTTAAGTGGGGCTCCCATTCAACAAACGTGATCGGTTGCGTTAATTTTGCGCCTCATTTGTATGCGGCGCCATACATACCAGGTGCAAACTTAACTTAACCCGGCCATTTAAAAGGGGACGTGTTTGTACGGAACCCTCGGCGCACTTGGTCGGTTTTTTAATAACATTATGATGTCTTACGCTTGGTTCCTTCAAATTCTCAATATTTATAAGGATATTATGCCAAATGAGCAACTCTGTTACTTTTCCAGAAGTATATACCCATGATAATTGCCTCTCTGTTGGGAATAAGAATTAGAAAATAACCGGTTCATATATTACTAAACAATGAGCCCTTCTAATCTTAAGTACAAAATAACTTTTTTTTTTAATAGTCCAAAGTTTATTTTCAGAACTGTTATTTTCTTCAACGAATTGCTTATTGCTGATTTAAGTAAGTATGTACCTAATGTAAGTAACAGAGCATCTTATGAGTAGCCTTGACTTAAGCCGTTTCGATCATATTTTCCAAATCCATGAACCGCAGCAGTTTTAAATGAATCCAGCCGCGAAAGCCGGCGCCCTCACGTCACCTAATTTATAGCTTAATTTATCAGAATAACAGCGGGAAGAAAGAATAAGTAAACAACATTTTTTCTACACGATCCCTAAAGAAGAAAGGTTTTACAGGCAAACGGCAGTGTTTATGGTTCGCCTTCGCTAATCCTTTCCGTGCCTTTGCGTGCTCTGTAACCGGATTTAGTCATGAAATAATTTAATTGAGGTTATATTAGCAGCACGCCGCCGCGCTGCGCTCCTATGGAGGTTTATTGAAATAACAAAGTAGGTTTAACTTGTGTTCATTTACTATATCTCATGCTGATATGTCAATTAAAAAAGTTAATTCTGTTTAAAATGTAGTTTTTTCAGATTCGATACTGGTAAATAAAGCAATGGAGAAGTGAATACTCAACCTAAACCTGAAGAACGTCAAGAGGTGCACTAACTTATAATTTTGACAAAGGGAACAAACACAGGTTCCCAATTAAAGTAGAAATTTTATTCTATCTATACCCATCCTATTAAACTACTATAACAAGTTCAGATATTATAGGTAAGGACCTACATTACTTGGCAGCGACCAAAATCAGAGATGTAATTTCATAAGAGTACCGTAGCCACCGCGAGGACACCATAACAGTATCAATTCTGATACTGTATATATAAATTTTGATACTGTTATGGGGACCTCGCCTCGGCCACGGCGCGAGTCACCTCAATTATTCCTCTGCTCCGCGGACTGACTGGCAGGACTGAGTGTTTCATATTATCATAAACGAAAATCTATGATAATGATGATGATGAATATATGAGTGTAGATAAAATAGTGTATGCAACTGTACATAATTAGGTCTTAAAACAGTCGTGTGATCTCGCCTACGGCTCGTTTCATAAGACCACACTCGTATTTTAAGACCTCTCATTATGTGGCAGTTACATAAACTGCTATAACTTAAACGCGTTCATTACAGCACAAGACCGTGGTTAAACGCCATTCTGTGTTTGTTTGTAACGAGTTTATGTAAAATACAATACTTAACGTAGCGATCAATCAAGGAAATCGAAGAGGAAGGAGGTCGAAGAATCTAAGACGAAAAAGTCACAAGTGGAATCTGAGTAGGATGATGTATTTCCACGTAAAGAACAGAAGCAATCTCCTTTCTTATATAATACTACAGGGCGACGATTACTACTACTCCTACGGTGCCTAGTCCACTGATTTACCTCTTGTAATATTAGAAGAAAAAAACACGCTTACTCGTCAAAACGTAACAACACGAAAAATCGTTTTGCCTTAAATTGTTTTACCCTACATTAATAATGTGGCAAAGGCGTAAAGCCGTAGGCGGTAATGTACAACAAACAAATTTGTCCATAAAACACACTGAAGTACCCTTTTTGTGGGAACAAGATTGAACAATGAGGAAAAAGGCCTTATCATTTTCTACACCAACCATATCACATAAGTTATAGTAATAAATTATGGGCAAAGATAAGAAACAAACATAATTTGTACATTTATCTGATTTCAGAGAAGAGACAACTGAAACCCATGGAGTTCTAAAAACATTAAAAAAACAAGTTGAAAAAATACATACTTTTCCAGACAAATCATTTTTTGAGATCTAACACACGATTACCTACCTAAAGTATACAGCTTTCTTGTTGCGGCTCGTTGCTACGTGCATGGTGCTACAATACAATGGCCATAAAACTAAATACATCCAATACAACCTTC
The DNA here is from genome assembly GCA_947623375.1 of Apotomis capreana. Classification (NCBI taxonomy): domain Eukaryota; kingdom Metazoa; phylum Arthropoda; class Insecta; order Lepidoptera; family Tortricidae; genus Apotomis; species Apotomis capreana. Next base: position 30,165,221 of record OX392498.1, read on the forward strand.
AGTTTTCTAACAAGATATTAAATTTGATTTCAGTTTTCAAACTCACGTGATCGCCAAGTTTCATTACATAATATCGTTATATTTTAGCCGCGTAAGAACAAAAACGGCACAATATTTTCACTTTTCGTTAAATGCCACAATTTCTGTTATTTGTATTCAGATTATCACTTTCGGACATCGTGTAAAGTCAGTAAAATCCCGAAACTAACACTCATTTTTCAAATAAATGATAAAATCTCGTAAACTCAAATACTCTGAAAAAAGATTATCCCTCCTTTCTAATCTGTAATCGAAAGTTCTCCGTATTGGCATAAAGAGTAAGAAACTTGATCGTATCAGTTCTGGAGGAGGGCCAATGAGGTTGGATTAGCCACTTCTAAGTTACTTTGTCGACCTTTTACAGTTACCAGGACGATTTAATTGGCCTTATTCCGAGGTATTTTCATATTGGCATGCCGTTCAAATAGAGGAGAGTAACCTATATTGAACCGGCGCTTAAATTGGACCACTAGTAGTATTTCTACCAAATAACACAATTTATTTACACTGGCAACAAAAAATGAAGCGACGACAGCGCCATAATCAGTCCACCAATTTGGTGTAATAAATAAATTGTGTTATTTGGTAGAAATACAGGTGGTCCAATTTAAGCGCCGGTTCAATATAGGTTACTCTCCCCTATTTCTTAAATCTATGCTTCGTTGCTATAAATTGTATCGACCGGCCGTTGGTGAAGGTTCTAATCAAAATAACCATTGCAAACTGTTTCAAACAATTCTAATCAGGCGGTAGATACATACCTATGTACATATGTAAAATGTAGCTCATCCAGTATTGAACTTCAGACCGAGGAACAGATGTATGACGCCACCATCACACTATGTTATTGGAAAAGTTGCGTTGTAGATGACACCCTGGAGTTTTGCATCTGTAAATACGTCGTCTACAATTAAACATGTATAATGCTATGATCAAAATTATGTCTTTATAAGTTATAAGTTATTTATTTTAAGTGATTGAGCTTGTAAAACGGTTTTCTTAATATTACTTTTGCAATATCGGGCCGGTGTAATATCGTAATAAATATTGTAACGTTTTTCCTTAACATAATTTTTCGCTCGTGCGCGCTAAAATAGAAAGTATTTAAAATCGTGACGCACGAAACCATGTTGTCGTCACGTGAGTCTAGGGAAATCCATTACCTCGAACGTATACGACGCGACACGCAGCTGCAAGATAGAAACAACTAGAGCGTGCTGATGTGCTCAATGCTCATATTTATCCAATGGCCATGCTAGCTACTTCACTATCCGGTTTGAAATATGTTATAATATACGATATCTATGCAAATAAGTACGCATAATAAATGACGAATAAATTGTTAATTCCGTTTCAATTCGAACTAATAACTATTAATAACTTGCTGTTCAGTAATTAGTAAACTTAGAAAACATTTTGCATACTTCAATTAAGGTTTTATTTTCCTACACATACATAATTTCGACCGCACTTGTGCTTGTGTAATCAACGTTGTAGAAGTAAATAATTTATAGCGGTAGCACTAGAGGCTACTGAATTCGGGTAAATACTCGCATACTTTCCTGTGCCAATTTCAATATACCTATCGTTGCAGTCGAGTCCACGACTCCGCGTATTTAACTGAATCGAGAACAGGACTCCAACCGTAAAATAGGTCGATATGGGAACGTACCCGTTATTCGATTTGTTAGATCATTTTGACATAAGCAGCTTTGATGATCGTAAATGTTACGTTGATTTTTTAAATACTGCATTCAAACGTCTTTATCATTTTAAAATGACATAATGTTCGGTAAATATTTTAAAGATATAATGACATACGTCATAAGTCATAACTATTAAAGATTTTACCAGTGGAGATGTGTGGTTTGCGAAACTTTCCTTTCTTCCCATACAAAATGAGAAAAGTTGCCGGAAATTTTCGGAAAAGGCATGCACATCTCTACTTCATATACGAGTACAATAGTTACTAAAAACGATGATGTATAAGAAGTTCGAAGTAAAGCTGAGGGCTTTCATGATTTGAGTTTGTAATTCTTATGCGGCTCATGATGCGTATAATGTTTTTACCATACTTAAGAGTGTGAATAAAATTGAAAATAGATGTGTAATGTACCATAGATATTCATCATAATTATAAAGCATAGATAATAAATATCGGAGAACCTCACACAAATCGATTTAGTCCCAACTTAAGCTATAGTCGGCCTGTCTTATGGTTACTAGACTATAATCTGGTACTAATGTAGATAAATACATACTCGAATAAATAGAAAACATCAGACAACGACAACACTGTGTCATTGTGTGGAAAAACACTACTATCATATATGTATGTCGATAGCATTATGTTATTCGAGAAGATATATAATGTGTATCCTATACAATGCGTAAATTTTTTTTTAGTATTAAGTATTACGAACTTGCTTAATACACGTTATAAAATAAAAAAATATCAATCAGCTGGTATTTGGGTCAAAAGTTCAATAGGTTTATTCATTGATCCCTATTAATTTGAACATATCCCATTTAATGTAATGACCGTTCCGAGTAATTAAAATGTCTTTTGTTTTATAAAACGCCGGTCTTTATAACGGGAACATTCGCTCTGCCCCAGTTAATGGTCTCCATAATGCAAGGTTTGGGCAACTGCTGTTTGTTCTTGTGAAATTTTGGTATCTGGTACACATTGCAGAGGTCCGGAAATATTTGTTTACCGTTCTTTATTACAAAAAGCAACAACATTTCATTAAATAAAATATGTGAAAAAAGTCTTTTAAACGCCAAATCCAACTAAGTACCTACCTATTTCGAACCCAGATTAACCGAATCCGGTATTGGGACTAAAAGGTAATTATACTCGTATACAATTGTGACGGCGTATAAAATTGGTCAAATATTACCTACCATGTCAGTTTAAATGCTAGTTATTCGTCTTTAATCTTACTTAGGCTAGGTTTTTCACAATATATATTGTACTAGCTATTGCCCGCGGCTTCGCTCGCACAGGGTCTAGAATCGTTATCTGTGTAACTTTGTACCCGTTTTATTTTTTCTTAAAATAATACAACTAATAGAAATCTGCGCGCATATATAATTTTTTGGGTAGCAGATTTAGATATTTCTAGATCACGTCGTGGTATACACATGTGACAATTCATTTTCCGATCAACCGAACAAAATCATAGTCAAAAGTTTAATCTCCTTAAGGATAGAAATTTCCTCTAACGTTTTAATCAGTATTCTCAGTTAATACAAATAGCCGGTCAAGTGCGAGTTGGACTCGCGCACAGACGGTTTCTTACAAACTATGAAAACACTGCACATTACAAAGGAAAAAATAAAATATACCTACTCATTGGCAAACTTCACATTACCGTTGGAAAACTGTTTTACGTACTTTAAATTCAGATTACTTTTTTATTTAATTAGAAATGTATAGTTTCAGATTACTCCCTATAACTACTTCTAGTAAGACACGGTACTACTTCCCAAATTCATAGTTTTAGTTCACCTGAAAATATCTAAGTACCTTATAATTTTTGATTCCCTTGAGAGTATCGACGTTTGTTGTGGCATAGGTAAACAACCGGATCTTTTTAGGGTTCCGTACTCAAAGGGTAAAAACGGGACCCTATTACTGAGACTTCGCTGTCCGTCCGTCCGTCCGTCCGTCTGTCACCAGGCTGTATCTCAAGAACGGTAATAGCTAGACAGTTGAAATTTTCACAGATGATGTATTTCTATTGCCGCTATAACAACAAATACTAAAAATAAACTAAAATAAATATTAAAGGGGGCTTGTAAAGATTATGGTACGGAACCCTTCATGCGCGAGTCGGACTCGCACTTGCCCAATTTTTTTTACGTTATAACTTAGAAGTTTGTTTTTTAACAACTTGAAAGGACTATAGTCCTGAATACTTACATAAAACAGATAGGCACAGAAATCAATCTACATACAAGCGCGCTCGAGCAAACGCACACATAGACATTGATGCGCGTTTGCTGTACGTACTGTTTTGTGGTACTTATATGGTTTTCATTTCCATTTTATTCGATAGACGGTCAGACAACCAAGTGATCCTTTGAGGGTTACGTTTCTTCCTTTTGAGGTATGGAACCCTAACAATGTATTTTTTTACACGAACTTTTGTCACTCAATCCTACGTTTTGCATATAAAGTTTCTAACCACTCCAGGAGAGTTATCTCTTCCAAAAATGAATGCAGAGTTTATACACGAAAATATTCCTTACATGAACTTTCATCCTCTCCCTTTACTCAGACAATACAGGTACATTTCAAAAAATTTTGAAAGTAGTATTTTAACACACGGAATATGACCAGACTTACGAAAAGAATCTCATCTTTTCTCATCCAAACTTTCGCCTCCCATTAGATTCATTTTGGAGATGAATTTCCCAAAAACTTAAGTTTATTTTCTCAATTATCACTCTTACACAAAAAATTCCAAGCTCTTTATACAAACTGTCACCTCTCAGCGTATCCCATTAGGGGTTGAATTTTCAAAAACGCTGAAATCAATATTCTCAGTCTTTGATGAAGAGTCTACATGCAAAATAGTGCACCTCTTACTCAAAAACGGCCCGTTCCTCATACAAAGTTCCATTTTCATTTAACCCCTTTCAGGGATGAATTTCCAAAAATGCTGAAACTTGGTTTCTTACTTTGTATAGAAGAATCTTTATACGTAATGTTACCATTTTTACTCAAAGAACCTCAAGTCTTTGTTGAAACTCACCTCCCTCTTTACCCCATTAGGGGTTGAATTTTCAAAAACGCTGAAATACATATTACTTAGTTTTTGATGATCAGTGTACACACAAGATAACCTCTTCCGCAAAAAGGCTCGTTTTATCAAATAAAGTTTCACTGTCCATTCAACCCCTTTGGGGGATGAATTTCCAAAAATGCTGAAACGTGTCTTCTTATTTTGCATAGAAGAACCTATACACGAAATATTACCACTCCTACTCAAAGAATCCCAAGCGTTATACAATTTCCACCTCCCACTTTACCCCATTGGGGGTTGAACTTTCAAAATCGCCGAAATCAATATTCAACGTTTTTGATGAAGAGTCTACACGCAAAAGAATGCACCCCTTAGGTACTCAAAAAGCCACGTTTCTCAAGAAAGTTTTAATGTCCATTTAACCCCTTTCGGAGATGTTTTTTTTTTTTTTGAAATGCTGAAACTTGTTTTCTAACGTTGCAAATTAGAACCTGTGCACGAAAAATTCCCACTCCTACTTAAAAAATCCCAAGCTCTTCATAGAAAATGTCACCTCCGTCTTTACCCCATTTGGGGTTGAATTTTCAAAAACGCTGAAATACATGTTTTTAGTTTTTAATGATCAGTCTAGACGCAGAACAATGCATTCCTTACTCAAACAGACCACGTTTTTCTTACAAAGTATCACTGTGCATTTAAACCCTTTCGGGGATGAATTTCGAAAAATACTGAAATTATTTTTCTTGCTTTGTATATAAAGAGCTGTACACGAAATATTATCACTCTTACAAAAATAATTCCAAGTTGCTCATACAAACTTTCACCTCCTATTTAACCCCTTTAAAGGATGTGTTTTCAAAAATCCTAAAATTAGTTTTCTTGTTTATAGACCGAAAATCTATGCACAAAGTTTTATTACTCTAACTCAAAAATTACGTAAGTTCCATACAAACTTTCAACCCCGATTTGACACCCTTAAAGGATGAATTTTCAAAAATCCCTTCTTAGTGCTTGCTTGCATCATATACTTGATCTACTCCAGAAATTTGAAGTTCCTAGGTTCAGTAGTTTCGGCTCTACGTTGATGAGTGAGCCAGTCAGTCAGTCAGTCAGTCAGGACTTGTCCGTTTATATGTATAGATTAGATACTTAGGTGAGGACTTTTTTTGTAGGGAAAAAAAATCAATCATAAGTGTTCGTTTTAAAAACCTGATACTTTTCCGAAAATATTTGATATATATTATTATGTTACCACATGGCAATGGTAACAAGGGGTAAAGGATATAAATATTCAATATGTGGTTTTGTACATAAACAGTAAAACAGCTAAAACAAACACAGCTTGGAATAATGCCAACGGTTTTATGTCGAGGATTCGAATTAAATCCTAAGAAAATGATAGAAATTCATATTTTAATTTTTCAACGTACGCATTTTGTTGAAGCTTGTGGTGTCTGCTGAGCAAAGGTCTTGGCTTTCTTATCATTTCTGTGCCTAGCTGTTTCCGACCAATCATTAATGAACGTATCTAGGTCGTTCCGCCATCTCTGCCTCGGCCCGCCTCACTGCCTCTGATCATTGTGAACCAGCGGTAGGTATGTTTATCTCATCAAAATAAAAGATCTGTCTTTACATTGTCCCATTGGTCGACCTAATAAGTATACTCACTCGAGTTGTCGTCCTTTGAGACGTAAATAACTAGGTACTATTCGACTCAAGAGAGACCTCTCACGACGACGTGGCCAATCCAGTGTAGATGATGTGCTTATTTGTAAAATATTTAATTAAGTATTTTTTACATAGAAAACTATCGTGAGTCTCAGACATGTTAAAATACATAAACGGGTTTACTCACGTCGTATAAGTCGAATATCACTCGACATGCTTCGAATCGGTACGCGATTCATCTTTAGGAGAGCCGATCAGTCGCGGCGGCGGCCGGCGGCACATGCACTTGCCAACTGAACATGTCGAGCGATATTCGACTACAACGACGTGAGTAAACCCGTTTATGAATTTAAATAAATATTTTATTTTGGAATAATATTACTTTACTTGATAAGTCAGCTAAGGAATGGAACTCTCTTCCTGCGCACCTGTTTCCTGAAAAATATAACTTGGATCTCTTCAAGTCGAGAGTGAATAGGCATCTTCTAGCCAAGCATGCTCCATCTTAGGCCTTATTGTCACTTAACATCAGGTGCAATCGAGGTTAAATGCATGGCTATTTTGAATAAAAAAAAAAAAAAAAGTCCGAAGAATCAAGTAAATTATCACCCTAATCTGCATGTGAAAGGTTTAATACACGATACCTTTATTAAACGTTAATCGCTCTGGGCTTCACACAACGCAATTCTGTAATGAATGCTAATAAACTTTTAGGCGGACAGTTGGAGGAACTTGTAACTTAAACTCACACATATTATATGTTCCTGGATTCTTTGTTAGGTTAACAAATCATTTAAAAACGTATCATTCTTAAACAGTTATCAATTACATCAGGCGGTTAGTAATTTTCACATACCTATACCTATGAAAATCATTATGATTTTCATATTTGAAAATGCTTTTACATCCTTACATATATGTAACTAGATCACTTTGTTCAGTCATCTAGTGTAATTTATTGGTTTATTTAATAACTAGTATTCATTAATTTAAAACAATGCGTTTTTAAGAAATTATAAGGGATAACATCGTTTCATGGTTTTTTGTAGTTATCAGTAAATCGTCATCGAAGTCAAATTATCGATTAATTGATAAATTATAAGTTCCCACTTAGGTACTGTTTGATTAGAAACGTCATAACACGTAATAATAATTACAAGCGCACCGAGAGAAAAATACAAAGAATGTCCTAGAGAACTAATTATCTTATTACCAGAATATGCAACTACTCCTAGTATTTTGTTCACTTTAGTCGGGTAAAAAGTATTCTATAAACATCCTTAACCCTGTACCAAACTTAGTTAAAATTCGTCTTGTCGTTTCGTTGTGATGAAGAAAAATATTTTTTTAACAACACATGGCGCTGTACGTTCGGGCCCCGCGCGCTATATAAATCCTTCATCGCGCTTTTTTCCTGTAATAATGACCCCTCTCCATAGAAAAGTGATATTTCATTTAACACAATTTTAGAAAAATATATATTTATATTAAAATGGAAAATACATTTAAAAAATATATATTATTATTATTATTTTAGAATGTTTTAGTAGTGATATTATTACAGATGTGCGATACAATGCTGTAAGTACCAACCCAATTTCTGTATTTAGTTTTGGCTTCTTGACCCGTATAGGACGCGTTATATAAACATTTTTTTTTATATATTCCATCGACAAACTGTACCTATGCATCACGTATTTTATATTGTTATGTAATGCAACATAAACTGTATCGTACCATAATAAATTTATAATATTATGTTATCATTTTGTTTTTTGAATTGCCTCCCACAATGGAAGCATTTTTTAAGATTTATTCACGTTGACAGTTATATTGACAATATACCTATTAATTTAAACTTACACAATTTTCACACATAGGTAATCATAACAAAGCGGGACTTAATCGCGTTCAAAAAGATGTTTATTTCATTACCTCGACTTTTCGAACGTGATGTGACGTAAATCCTATTTTACGAATCCCTTCGAGACGGGTGTGTAATGATCGATATAAAAATAAATGGTATTAGTATGTTGGATATAACAACATTTGATATAATTTCACAGGGTAGGTATAATCAATCATTTGATATAATAAACGTTTGGTATAATTTTAAAATATCTATTTTTATTTCGTTTTTTTATCATTTGGTAGAACACTTATTTCCTATAACCATCATATGGTGTAATGTTCATTTGGTATACAAATCATATACCATAACCATAACCATATAATTTCAAATGTGATGAAGCCTGGTGTGAGACTTTAGCTGGTAAAAGGATGCAGAGGCAGCAAACCAGCACCAGAGCAACTACAGACATAAATTATTTATGTCAGAAGTGTGGGCGATCATGCCGGTCTCGGATCGGACTGCACAGTCACCAAAAAAGGTGTCTCCACAGCACTGTATAAGATCGTCTGTAGTAGACGAAACGGCCTATGATGATAATTTCAAAGGATATAACAAAATTTGATATAATGTTTCATTTGATATAACACCATTAGGTAGGTATAATTTCATATGGTATAATTTCAATTAGTATAAAATACATTTATTATAACGTTTATATTCGCAAGATAACCTAACACTCCTCCTCGCATCGCTCGTCGTCGTACCTAATCATGACTATTACAATTTAACTTTCATGTTTGAGCAGTTTGAGCGGGTATTGAGCCTTTAAACGTATTATATCAAATTGTCATTATACCATATGATATTATGCCATATGAAATTATTACAGATGTTATTATATTATTCGTTTATTATACCACTTGATCGTTATATTGACTAATATTATATCATAAGTTGTTATAGCGATCGTTACGCACCCGAAATACCTGAAATAAATATGAGGTGGTATATTTTGTATTATTACCACATATCTAAAATAGTAACGCCTGAGACTTTTTTCATAGCAAAGACGTTAATACTAAAAATTGTCACTGTTAAAATGATGGGTAAAATGTAGGTAAGGTTACCTAGGGTTTAGGTGGGGTAGATTTCTTGTGAAAACTCATTATTATCTGTTTACGTCCAAGTTTGTTATGTAAAGCGTAAAAATGTCGGAACTTAAATGCGAAGTGTTTAAAAGTTCTAAAAGATATGATAAACTATTTGTGAATGGATATTGTTACAACAAAAACAGAGTGATTGACGATGAAAAATATTATTGGATTTGCGAACAACATAAAAGAGAACAGTGCATATCGCGGGCCATAACGTTATTAAAGACTAGTTCAGAGTCGCACACTGTAATCAAATTGGACGACTCTCATAATCATGACCCCGATTCCACACGTTTAACAAGGGTTTCCATTATTGATTGTCTAAAATGTGAGGCTTCAAAAAATTATAATACAAAAACCTGTCAAATCATAAGTCATGCAAAACGGAATCACGATGAAATAGTTCTAAGCTGCTTGCCTTGCACATCTGCTTTGAGGCAAACTGTGTACCGAGAGAAGAAAAAAGCTAAACCTGTTTTTCATGAGCCAACCAGTATTTATTTTCCAATACACCACGAAAATTTGCAGTTTGATAACAATAGCTTTGTTATTTGTGATAAAATGTTGAATGAAAACAAGATAATAATTATGTTTTCATGCCAAAGAATGATGAATTTCTTAGGAAGATCGAAACTATGGATCATGGACGGAACTTTCAAAATTGCATCACCTGGTTTTTTGCAGTTATATGTAATACATGGAAATATTTTGGATAGCAACAGCAAGACTTTTCCTCTTCTTTATGCGTTATACACAAATAAGGATAAAGATACATACAATGAACTTTTTTTATTTAATAATAGAATACTGCAATAACCATGACATTACTATTGAAGTGCAATATGCTATAATGGATTTTGAATTGGCGGCAATCCGGTGTTTGAAGCAAAATTTTGATAACATAACCGTTAATGGATGTTTGTTTCATCTGGGCCAAATTATATATAGGCGAATACAAGCTGTCGGAAAATCAGTTATGTATGGAACCAATACGGTTTTTTGCATTGAAATGAAATGTCTTTTAGCATTGGCATTTTTACCTCCCGAAGAGATACGAAGATATTTTAATAAATGGCGGGAAACCATAACATTGGACAGTGTTAAAATAACCGATGGTTTTAGCCAAGATTACATTCTTGGCTATGGAAAAAAATGCGAAATTCCCTCCGTCCTTATGGAGCATTGCTTCATTAAATGAGAAAGGTTTGCCACGCACACAAAATTGCGCAGTCTTGTCTTGGCACTTCCGTATGAATTGTATAATTAATAAAATAAAACCGGGATTCTATTGTTTGGCTAATAAAATATTGGCTGAATCCAAAATCATTTTGGGAAATATAGAATCATATATGAATGGCCAGCCACAAGAAAAAAAAAAGAAAATATACATGGATCAACAAAAGAAAATAAATAATATACTTGATCGAAAAGAAGAATACAATGAAGATGAATTTTTGCGTGCAATGGCTTCAAATTTAAGTCTTAAAAATGATGATTTGTTTACTTATGCTTAATGAAAAATGTATTAATTTTGTGTGCGAATTGCGTTTTATTTACCTAACCCAAAGTTTTCTTTCGTTTTGTGTAGTGCTCGTACCTAACCTATTTTTCTGGTAGCAGTCTATTTTTTATGCCCTAACAACTTACCCATGCTGAGTCCTTTTATAGGCTGTAATGAAAATGATCATCTCGTCTTTGTATGAAATGTATTATAGATATTTTTAGTATGTAGTGGCATTATGTCTCTAATACATTATATCAACAAAGGTTATGCCATTTGAACGTTAGATAAAATAAACGTTATACCATAAATTCATTTGAAGAAATATGCATTATACTTAAAGAATGTTATATTAAATGTTATTCGATAAAATGATCAGTATATGAAACAATAATTATATCAAATGTTAATATATTAAGTGTTGTTATAACATTCAATAATTATATCAAATGAGCGTTATAGCGACTGAAGTTATATCAAAAATTGTTATAGCCATCGTTACGCACCCCTGCGAGACAATGAATGTAACATCGAGGTAATGAAATAAACACTCTTTGGACGTGATTTAACTAGTCCCGTTTTGCTATAATAATCTCTACAATGTTGGAATCTATAAAAAAACATTAAAAAAAACAAATAAATATGTATATATAGTGTATTTATATGTTTTTTTTATTGGGACAATGTGGACACGTTTTTAAACAAAGTAGTAGTAGTAAGGACCGATCCTCTTATCAAAATTAAAGATTTTTTTTTACTAGGACAGTTTTTTTTTTACATAGGTATGTATTCATATATATATATATTCATTCTCTACAAAGATACGGGACAAAGGCTAGGAGGATGATGATGACATAGGTATGTATTAGTATTTAATTGAAATAAAAAGAGATATTATATTATATAACAAATAGATGCCTAGTAATAAGTGCAAACAGTAGTAAAACCATGATTGTTTTTTATGCAGAAGTTATGTTTAAGTTCCATATTTAATATAAACCCATGTTATTGAAAATATTACACTATACTTAATAATTATTTATTGCATACCATTGATCATATTATTAATAGTAGTGCATAGTGAGTTTAATTTGAAATGTAACAGGTTTTATAAATTTGAACTGATTTGAATACTTTTATGGTATTCAAATTTATTCGACAGGACGCCACTAGAGTGGCACTGAATAACGTCGATTTAAGCAAAAATAATGGTTCCAAGGCTTCGCGATTTTTTAGGGTTCCGTACCCAAAGGGCAAAAAAAGGAACCCTATTCCTATTACTGAGACTTCGCTGTTCGTCCGTCCGTCCGTCCGTCCGTCTGTCACCAGGCTGTATCTCAAGAACGGTGATAGCTAGACAGTTGAAATTTTCACAGATGATGTATTCCTATTGCCGCTATAACAACAAATACTAAAAATAGAATAAAATAAATATTTAAGGGGGGTCCCATACAACAAACTTCTTATAGAACGGAACCCTTCATGCGCGAGTCGGACTCGCACTTGCCCATTTTTTTTAAATTTCAACGGTTTAAGATTGCATGATGGAGCATGGAAATAATGACATCAAATAATTAGTGTATTCCGGAATAAATCAATTGGAAGCCACCATTTTGGTTTTGGCATCGGGCCGGGCGTGCTGCTGAGGCATTTAAAATTACTTAAGCACTGGTGGCGCACCCATTGTCCCAATATTCGATGTGGATGAAGGGTTAACAAAGGGGCGATTTGACCCAATTAGACATTTCTCTCATTACAAGGATGATACTCGCAGCGGGTGGGCTGGGCTCCGGGCGTGTTTTCTGTTAGTATAAGTGGGCGTTTGGCCGAAAATTAATTTGTGAGGCGTTTGGTGGCAATCTAATGGTGGTTCACATTTAATCTTGAAAATTACGGATGCACTTGTACGTTAGCAGGTTAGCTTTTACAATGTTAATTCCGACCTTCTCGTATATTTTGTTTATCACTAAATATGTTTCAATCTATATTCGCACACTTCCCGTGGTCGCAATGTTTTGAAACAGCGCCTTCGATGACAATACCACATTAAATTATCGTAATCAAGAAAAGTTAAGTAAGTTGTATATAAATTACAGCCTAATTAAGTATACAAAGTAAAGTACATTTGTCTTTATAGCTGGTAACAGTGTTAACAATCCATGACATACAATAGATATAACAATACAATTGATTTAGTACAGAATAACTTAATAGATTAATTGCATATGCCAATTAGCCTACTATTCAGGACAGCCACGCGACAGTTGTAATCAAAGTTCTCCATTAACTCTCAAAGCTAGACTAAGTCAACTATGATAGATGGCCTAAATAGCTGCATGTAAGTAATTGAACGATGTATACATGTGTATGAATGTCTGTAAGTGATTGAATGATTTGATGTGTGATATGAATAATGTGTGTAAGTGATTGAATGATGTTACCAGTGGCCAGTGTTCGCTTATGTAGACGGCGTTCGGGGATCTTCTTGGCAGGATGAGCCTTCTCAACCCCAACCATTTTTTTACTTCGGGAAGTAGTCTGACGTCATACATTCTTTGTAAAGCATTTTGTCATTTTGTTCTGAAACCTATCACGTAATTCCAAATAAATTATTGCCATGTAGGACTGTAGGTACTTGTTTGAAAGCACACCTATTTGTGTTATAAAAGCACCTGGACACACGGCAGTGTATCCACTAAGATCGCCGCGAAGCAAAAGGACACCGCCGGCCGTGGGTAATACTGCACGAACCATTAGGGCACACTTTTGACTACCCCATGACTTTTAAAATCTATTTCACCTACACACTGGCAATTTCGCGATTCTTGTAAGATCATCTTGCTCATTACCGAATGCCGGATTACAAACTGACCAGTCACAAGGTTTTGACTTCAGAAAATCTCTATTTGTACTACCGACTGACTGATTCACTCACTCGTCAAAATGATTGACTATTTATTTCCAGGTTCCCTAAAAATTAAAATTTAACATCTAGCTAGGTAATCTTGTATTAGTGAATTTTCATTTCAATTCATTTTGAATTTTCCTGTACAAATAGTAAAACTCATTGAACTATTAGCTAATCAGCAGCTTGCACACCGCCTTACGAACATGTATAATTATAATAACAAAATATTTTATACGATTATAAGTATAGAGGTGTAAAGGGTGTAAAAGTCAAAAGGGTAAAAGTGGGAATGAGTAAAAGGGTGACACGGTTACAATTAAAAAAGTTAACATAGGGATAGCGTGCAAGCGCGAAAAGAATAAAACAAAATACTTGACTAAAATTAAATACCTATATTATGTCTGGTACTCGTAAGTAGAGGATGTTAACGGTGACAACTATACTAGCAGGCAATATGTGTACATGATGATTAATACAAACAGAATGTGTTAATATTACCTACATGTTTGACAAGGAGCTAAAATAAGCGATTATTATACGAAGTTAATATTTGGACGAGCAAATGCATCGAGCGTAGAAAAATATAACTGCTTATTGCCCTGCTTATCACTTCGACTGCGAGAAAATAAAAAAAATTCCATAGCTAAAACTTACGTCCATGGGAACATTAAATTTTACAAGGTACCTATTCATATTATATTTTTCCCATATACTACCTTATTTGGATTCAGAATCTAGGATTAGTTTAATTTTACGTCATAATTTTATTAGATATATATTTTTTCAAACCTCGATGTGAATGTGCTATAATTTGGACACATTCCGAAGGTACCTTACCTATACAAGTTATACAACATTAAGTACCTTGGTATACAAGGAATTAATGAGACAAATAAAAAAAGTCAACAACACGACTACTTTTTATTTAATCGTAGATTCTGAATCCAAAGAACGTATATTATCAGGAAATAAATATAATAACGACACTACTAAAAATATGTCTAATAAGATTACCTGAATTGTGAAGAACGCGGCGTATTACCAGTCGGTTGCCTATATAACAAGCTATCTGTTGAGCTTAAAATGGTCACAAATAGTAAAATTTTTGGTGCAAGACTCAAGCAGTTTCTTTTGGAAAAATTGTTTTATTCAATAGAATCTATTATATAGATGATTACATGCAAACAAATAATAATATTAACTTGACATGTCAATAATATTCAATTTATTTATATTAATTAATTGTTGATGTATCTCTAATTACGCATTTAATCGCTGAAATTATAGCTATTATTATTTATGTTAGCTCGCAACACGACAACAATGTAGCTCGTCACGGTGACAGTTCGTATCTATACTTGGATTTCATAGTAAGATACGACTGTTTAGAAAATATTTATAGTAAATTTCTCGGCCTGCTAAACGACAATTTAACCCGTCAAAGCTAATCAGTCAAACTGCTGCATGTCAAATTAAATTGACCAATGAGAATGCATAATTTATGGGGTATATTTTTTTCTTAAACGTATAAATATCCGCAAACGAGTTTAAATTCTTAAGTAAGATAACCGTTCTACATTCTTGTCGAGTTGCGAGCTAACATAGGTAACACTTAAGAAATGTACAAATATAAGCAGTTTTGTGTACTGGATTCAGGTAATCTATGACCACATTTTCGAGCAGTGTCGTGAAAAAAATGTTATTAACTGACGTTGAAAGTCAGTGAAGTTTATATTTGTAAACTGTATAGATTGCACTGTTGATTGCACTCTTATTTAACAGGACTATGAATAAAAAATCGTGATTAAATCAAGAATCATTCTATATTTATTTTGTAAATAACCTCATCGCAAAGAAACCTGCAAAAATAACGGAAAAATGTGCTATCAAATATTGCTTCGATTCGTTTTTGGTAGAGCTATGGCTATCATTATGAGGGAATGATGGGAGCTATTGTTGCTTGCCTTATGATGTCTCGCCATCTTTTCCGATTGCGGCAGCCGGCATTACATCAAACGAGTTGCACTAAACAAACATTTTCCGAGTGGTCTCTCAAATTGGTTTTGTGCATTATATGATATTTTCCGATACTGTCAGTTTACAACCCAATGGATTCTTCCTTACATGTCCACCGTAATTATAATTAATCAGATCGCGTTTAGATTTTTGTGTGTAAAGACGGCTGCAACTGATCTTTTACTTCAGATAAATTTGCATATATTTCCTATAATGTGGACGCATCATTACACTAGCTTTGGCCCGCGAGACGCTTATTAGTATTTATTCATTTATGCTTGTCATATTAAAAGAGACTAAACATCAGATTTTCTTACAACATATTTCAACATACTTGCGTGGTAAAAATAAGGATCTTCATACTTTCTTAAACTAAATTGAATTGTCATTGGGTGAACAACCCTATAACATCTGCGCTATACATTCATGGATAAGTTATAATTATTTTTATTGCAAAAGCTTATAAAAAACAAATGTGTTATCAAAAATTACACATTAAAACACGTACCTACTCAGATAGCAAACAGGGCGTATAAGAGCTTATACGGCCATTATATAGGTAACTCTAATTTAAGGTGTATAAATTCAGTACAAGTCGTTAATGGTTATGCAGCCTGCCTGTGTGCTACATGGGTATGGCACGCGGCACAAGCTATAACTAGCAATATCTTTGCCGCGGAAGCGTAAGAAAAATATAGCGTATTTGAAATATATATATTATTTAATTATATATTGGTTATCAAAATAAATAAAGTGCTAAAATATATTTAAGGAGCCTAAAACATTGTGGTTAATTTTTTTTAGATCCACTGATCTCTTTGCCAAATATTTCACATAAATGTGCCTGTTTTTTTCGGGTTTAATTTCATAATGCTAGAAAATCTGTGTTGTTATTGTATTGTATGTTAGTACTTTTTAACGTGTAATTTGAAATGCTTTAATAATTTGGTGCCTAGAATATGTAAGTACATTATTAAGATTTATCACAATTAAAAGAAATCTGTTAAGTATGCGTACGGTGACCGGAAAATAAAGACATCGCTCTCAGTACAAAAACTGCTTAAAAAACGGTCCTAATATTTGACTGACAACTATCCTCTCACCTATAATTTGTCCTGTCCACAGTCTTAAATATTAGTCTATACGAAATAATCCCTCCTTCTAAAAGTAGTTGTGATTGGTTAGTTAAAGTTTTCATTGACTGAAAGAGACTTAGTGTCAGCCTATGCGCGGCGCAAGAAAATCAGTAGTTGTCAAATCTATTAATATGGATATTGTAACTAAAAGGTAACCAGTAAAAAAGTTGCAAATTGTATAAAAAATTAAAAAATAGTGTCCTACCTATAAATTTGTATAAGCGAATATATCATTTCAAATTAATGAAAAAAAAACGTTAATATAGGAAAATACTTTTTAAATAATTCGAGAATAAACAGTTCGAGATAATCCTTTTCGCATGCACGCATGACGGTGTGTGCTGCAGGTATGTCAAAATTTATCATAAACACGATATATTCGTCTTAAAACAATGAGGTTCTCGCCATTCCAGAGTCTCCATGTCAAGTACATCATCGCTATAAATCGGTTTAGTGGTTAAAGTGTGAAGAGGTAATAGAGACAGAGTTGCTTTCGCATTTATAATTGAGCGAGTGAGCGAAGTATCTTCCGCTTCGCCCAAAATTTTCTTTCTTTTTAGCTGGGCCCAAAATTTTCACCTTCGCATCTGCAGATGTTTAGATGTTAGAATGTTTGGTGTTTGGATGTCCAGAAGCTTTCTGGCTGTAATACCATCCCCATAGAAATATCTCCTGATATTATTTTAACAATATAAAAAGCCCCACTTATGCACACCACTACATACCACATTGTTTTATTATATTTTGCTAATGATTTTGAAACTACTGAACTATACCCGCTGGCATTTGGCTGACGACGCGTTTGGCTCGGTTGGTAGACACCTGCCTACTGAGTCGGCGGTCCCGGGTTCGAATCCCGGCCGGGGCAAATATTTGTGCAAATATTTGTTCTTGGGTCATGGATGTTATCTATATATGCATTTATATATTATGTATATCGTCGTCTAGTACCCATAGTACAAGCTTTGCTTAGTTTGGGACTAGGTCGATTTGTGTATGATTGTCCCTTAATATTTATTTATTTATAAATTATTTATTTATTTTGAAGGAAAAACTTATTTATTTAATTTATATAAACTGACATATTCTGCCATTGACATGACGAGATATATATGTTCCGGCGTTTTTGCGACCGGTTATTCGATACCCAAAAATTTCGTCATGCGTGATCTAACATATTTCTATTAGATAATATAAAAATGTGAGATTTAAGGGTTATCTTACGCCAGAGTAGCCCGTGGTTGATATTATAAAAACCGACAATTATTTATTTATTTATAATTTATAAATTTTTTCCTTAGTTTTTTTGGGGCTATCTTGTCTGCATTGTTCGTATATAAGCTTATACAAATTTTGTTTGAAAATATACATATGTATAGAATACACATTTTATATTTTTCTATCTTAATAATGACATCTGGAATTAATAATATGGGCCCCAATATTTCTTTATTAAATATAAAAATTATTCCATTTTACAAAAAAAAGTATAGTTGATTATACCGATGTAAAATTGGACATATAGTTTTGTAGTTGTTTATTTAAAAAAAAACCCAAGGTCATCAATGACCCTCACGGCGACCAGCTGTTATCGTGGCGCCGCGCCGGTCACAAGTCATATATAACGTGGTCAGTTTCTGTCGAAAATACTGATAACTGTACGTTTGTAAACGAATATAAACCTTATTAACCGTTAAAAAATTAAGAGCTATGATATATTATTGAATTTAAAAGTGGAATAACTCACAAACAATGTGGATGATTGCTGCTTATAGTAATGAAGCACCTTCAAACACGATAATATACAGATGGTATTCAAAATTTTCCGTGTTTCGCTGCATGTAAGCTCGTCCAAAATCGGCAGTCATGCAAGAAAACGTCGATTTTCTGCGTCAGCTGATAAAAGAAGACATACTCGTATCGGGAAATTCAAGAGTGTTCGGATATTGGAATGAGTCAGATACAAATAATTTTACGATCCCTGACTTATTAACTGACGCAGATAACGTCTCGTGTCAATTGGTGCCGCATAACATTGAAATAAATTCAACGGAGGAAGCTCAAATGCAGTTTTTAGTGACGTGTGAGGCGAAGAGACGTGAATATAAGCATATAAGCCTGAAATTAAAAACCAATCTCGAGTCTACGAAGGCTGAAGCCCACACGTTCCTCGTTCTCGCAGTATGGCCAAGAAGACGGTGGCTACGTTTGTCTCCAAATCGGGTCACGTGGCTACTATTCCACTTGAAGATTGTAGAACGGTTAATGCCGATTGATATACAACTATTTGTTTGCCGAGTATCTTTCATGAACTTCGAAAAAATAGCCCGAACCGCTGCGTCATCCTTCACCACGACAATGTCACTGCTCAGAAAACAACTCAGTATTTAAACAGTGAAAAAGTTGAACTATTGGACCATTCTCCATACAGCCCCGACTTAAGCCCCACCAACTTTTTCACATGCCCCAAAATCAAGAATAGGTAAATTGCGTGGTCAGCGGTTTTAGGCGAGGCAAAATGCAGTCGAAGCCTTTCAAATTGCCATTTTGTCGACCCCCATTTCAGTGTTCAATAATGTGGTGTACAGTCTAGTCTATAAAGCAAACCAGTTTTAACGCACAGGAAAGCGCCTCAAATATAAAGGCGAATACTTTGAAAAACAATGAGTACACTTATATTAAATTTGACGCATAATTTTTCCTGTTCACGAAATTTTCAGTTTGATCCTCGTATACACGAATGCAGAAGGAATGAATTTCTTGAAAATGACGCCCTCATTTTTGTAAAACCGGCATATAATTTCAACCGCAATCATCCTGGAAATAGTGTGACGACGTAAACGGCGGATGTATGGCCAAATGAAGTTAATACTGGCTAGGATCCACAGGCTCACATTAAGTTTCAAAGCAATTCGGGGATCTTAAAGCTCGTGTCCCGCTGACGAATGTGCTAATTTGCGAACACTACGCACTTATACCTCTTGCCACTAAGATCCTATAGTCAGATAAGAAGTCAATCCAGACACCTTTCATCGAAATATAATTTGCAACCTAAAATTAACTCTGGGTATCTATTTAATTTACTTAGTATACCTATGTTATTTTTATTTCTATACCTATTATTATAAAATTCTTGATTTTTATTGAAAGTCAGTTTTCTATAGAGCCCTGGGTCATGATTACAGGAATAATCTTAAGAGTGTGATGCAGGATCGTCATTTGCTTTGTATGGCCTCGCGCTGCCATGCCAGCCTGGCGCCATCTGTTTTCATAATTTCAGAAATAATCTTAAGAGTGTGATGCAGGATCGTCATTTGCTTTGTATGGCCGCGCGTCGCCATGCCAGCCTGGCGCCATCTGTTTTCATAATTTCCTTTGTCCTCGCACCACGCCGAAACGGCTGGACGGATTTTAACTAATTTTAGGATACTTCCTATCCGCCTACGGTATAAAAAAAATCCCGCGTACGAAGTTGCGGGCACCTGGTTATGTTATTAATCGGTTTTAATTTTAGAGGGGTAATTATAATTACTTCGGGAAAAGTCTTAACAGCGCGATAACTGATGCGCGTTTTCAGTGATCTTGGTACCAAGTTTGTAAAAGGAAGGACGAAATCGCTAAGACGAAATCTAGTAAAACTTAATTATAATCGGATTTATAGAGTCTAAGGTCAGCCCGGTCAATTACACCTGCCGCCCGGGCACCCTAACTCGAGGCACAGCGATATCCAAATTTAGCTATAACTCAGATGGCTATCGTGATGTTTAGTGAAAGGGATGGAAAATCGCACAGAAACTCATCATCCTACGAAAGTATTTGATTTTCATGATAGGCTTAGAATAAACACGCCTAGAACGAGACAACACATTTTTCCCCAATTGGGGGAAAACTTTACAGTGACGTGCTTAAATCGTAACTGTAGTATTTAACATTCAGAGATGAAGGATTTTCTATTATTACGTGTTTTGTCATGAGTTTTTCAGTTGTTCGGTGTTTTCTAAAGTTGCCGGAATTTCTAAAATCTGAAATAAGGCCTCGTAAGCCTAGAATACATACGTTTTAATTTGGAAGCTATAACTATCAAAGGATCATATGAAAAAAATAAAGGATCGACCATACCGCTGCTAAAAAACGGTGACTGTGAGTTAACGTAGGCAAATATATATAGGTAAAAATAACGTGACTCGTGTGCGCGTCACGCGCTAATTATTTTTCATAAATTTGTCGGCATTAACGCACTGTCACAGTTTTTTAAGCAGCGGTGTGATCGGTCAATCATGTATTGGAATAAATAAAAGATGTGCCTAGCAGCAAAAATGTAATTGGATATAAAACATATGGGTCACTGAAAACGTGAGAGTGGATAAAGAAGGTAGTCGTGATTTCCCACTAAAATTTCATGTCGTTGATCAATTATGTATTGTAATGTATACTTTCTGTTTTCGTGATTTTTACTTCAACATAACTTTGGACTGGACCGGATAAGATAAACATTAAACATGGAACACTTAGTCGTCTTATCCACGGTTAATTTAAAAAATATATTTATTTTGTTTTTGACAGTTTCAGGTGAATAGGCTGGTTTCCTCACAAATCAAATCAAAAACGCTGCAGTATAAGTATATAGTATTCCGTATACTTACAAGAGAAGTACATAATATGACGTCAACGTCCGGCACGGTTATAATGATTCCTTGTATTTGGTTTTTGAACCTTTTATAATAATAATTTAATATTCAATAAATATTTAGAGGCAATCTTTCAACTCCAAAAGGATAAAAATACAAATATAGATAACATCCATGACCCAGGAAAAAATATACGAGTTCATCACACAAATATTTATTTTTATTTATTTTATTTGCAGATAATACCTAATATGTAGGTAATAGTAAGTAACATTATTTTTCAATAAGATGTACATTGACGTTTTAAATTATTGTTACTTGTAATGGTAATTTGCCTTTAAAACCTACTTCATGAAAAAAGGTGTGCACAATAGGGTGTTCCTAATTAACGTTGGTTTAAGATTTCTAGAAACATGATGTAACAAATATTATTAATATTTCTCTTCACAGGATATCGGAACACAATGTTTCCTGTATTAGGCTTGATTGTACTAACAATTCTTAATAGTATAAATAAAAAGTTAAAATTCTGATAAAAACTTCGATGCGTTTTTTTTTGGAAAATGCTAATAACGAGTATATAAACATCAGATATTAACCCCTAAATTAAATCGAGGATTATAACTAAAAAGGTTTAGTGTGATTAAATACTAGTTTAGTTTTGAAATGCAGGATATTTCAAATTGACTAGTTACTCGTAGGATACCTATTGGAGAACCTGCATCGGGATGAACCTTTATTACACCTCCACTGACGTTCAAGAGCTTTAGATAGGAATATATAGTAACACTAGCTGTGCCCCGCGGTGTTACCCGCTCATCCCACGGGAACACTACATTTATTCGGGATGAAAAGTATCCTATGTCCTTCCCCGGGACTGAAACTATCTCCATACCAAATTTCATCTAAATCGGTTCAGCGGTTTAAGCGTGAAGAGGTAACAGACAGACAGACAGACAGACAGACACACTTTCGCATTTATAATATTAGTATGGATTAGTCAAAATGGAACCCTTACCACACTATGGTCCATGGAACTAAGTTAAGAAGGCGTTGTAAAATAAGTCTCAACAACTGTCTTATGATTAGAATGTCAATGCTAATTTGAGACGGTCGGACGGACTTTGGATCATATTTTGTCGATTGTACTCAGTCAGCGAAAAAAATTGTTTTGGTTAGAAAGTTTTGAAATTAATTCCATCTAAAGACATAATCAATCTGTTTGCCTATCTAGGATTAGGATAGCAGAAAAGCCAAGTGTTAAAGCGGCTCAAATGGCCAAAAACAAATATGTACCACGGACAGATCATTGTAAAAAAGAAGTTTCAATCAATTTAGGTCCAAGCACAGTTTTGAAGATAAACAGGATGGGATAGGATGTAATTAAAAAGGTTTTCTCTTTCATACAATTTGTAGAATAATTTGATGGCTGAATTTTATCGCGACTTATTAAACAGGCAGTCATCAAAATATTCTTATAAAATGAGACGTCTATTAAGGATGAAAGAATAAAGTAAGATAAAGTCTTTGTTCCTCCTGAAAAAGAACATGTGCTTCGCAATTCGAAAGGTTATCGCTAGCAAGGTAAAACAAATTGACATTTCGCATTTGGCAGAAAATCTTCGCGAGCACGCTAGCTTAATTACACAACATAAAAAAAAAAAAACAATCCCAACGAAATAAAAAACGGCGCCGGAAACTAAAGAAAATAATATAAGATTTAACTGAAACATACTCACATTTCTTGAATTACTCCTAGGGGAACGCAAACTAGTGACTCGTGAAAAAATTATGGAGTTTCACCAACACTAATATTACGTCCATCCACAAGAACGGCGACTGGATTGTAAGCTTTTTAAAAAAAAGCACACATTTAACGTTTATTTATCACTGCACAAGATTAGTTTCTTAGTCACACAATGTTACTGCACAAACAAGTCGCAAGTTCATAAAATTTTGTACACGCGTTCCGATTTCCACAACGCTGCTACACGGAGAACCGCAACACGCCGTCGTTTCAAATATACTGGACTGAGCAAGACCTGGCTGACTACCCGAATATAGTCAGCTCTTTCCCTCGTTTACAATTTTCAGGCTGAAATGTTGCCATCTCGCTCGCACAGCCTGAAAGAGAGCATAGTGAGAGTACTCGTAATACGTATAGGTCAATATCAAACCTCCTCGGGTTCTGGAGGCTGTAGTTAGGGTAACCATGTCGTAATTTTATAAAAAGAAAAAGCAACCTTATGCTTCATGAAACTAGTAAGATGGAACTTGATAGATTTTTTTGCTGGTTTATATTCCGTGGTTTCTTGTCAAAAAGTAATAGCTAATTTTATAATAATGTATGAAAAGAAGATTTCCACATGCGATTCGTTTTGAGATTCACTATCAAACTAAAACATGTATAAATTCGACGTATAATAAAGTATCTGAAAATAATACCAAAACTACTTACTATAAAATATCTGTAAAAATGAGCTCCTAATGATTTTGTGAGCATCTGACGCACGTGTTCCGAGACTGAACGTAGCGGGTGAAAAAACGTGTACGCCCTACACGATTCGCCTCGAGTCGGACGACAGGACGCATGCGCGCTCTGAATCAAGCCTCGCCGAGACCAACACAGCCGTACACACCCCGAAAATTAATTATTCGAAACACTACCGACCCGTTACTCAAATGATAGACATTATTCATGCCTTTTGCCATTGATTAGTCGCCGAAAGCTAACTTTCTAAAGGTACGCGTAAATCACTCTCAGTCACACGTGTAGGGCACTGGACTGTGAGAGATTATAAAGGTAATGTGTTACGTTCGGTCACCGATAATATATATTTTCCTCCTTTGCTGACGCACTTTCTGAATTTTTAACTCTTACGTCATAGTGAGGTCAATGATCCACTGAAATTTGCTAGCAAAGATACATTTTATTAAATGTCTTATAGCCCTTTTTTAGGGTTCCGTACCCAAAGGGTAAAAACGGGACCCTATTACTGAGACTTCGCTGTCCGTCCGTCCGTCCGTCCGTCCGTCCGTCCGTCCGTCCGTCCGTCCGTCCGTCCGTCTGTCACCAGGCTGTATCTCAAGAACGGTGATAGCTAGACAGTTGAAATTTTCACAGATGATGTATTTCTATTGCCGCTATAACAACAAATACTAAAAATAAAATAAAATAAATATTTAAGGGGGGCTCCCATACAACAAACTTGTTATACCTATATATATATAGGTACGGAACCCTTCATGCGCGAGTCGGACTCGCACTTGCCCAATTTTATTATTAAATACCATACAAGTTTCATCAAATAAAAATATGAGCGCTCTGTAAACTTTACTGTAGCAGTATTTAATGAACAGACATCAAAAGAGCTTAGAATTCCGGCCGAGAAAATGTAGTAAGTAAAATACGAATAATTTAAAAATGCGATGATACAATTTAAAAATCCCATGAAACGTTGGAGCATAAAAAAGGGAAGTGCATCTCAGTTTAAGTATCTACATATAATTAACTGTAGTAATAAGCATTGCGCCAATAAATGTCAGCAAAGCTTTACGAGCGGAATGAAATTAATTAATCGGAATCGACGTGAAATTCCACGCGTATATTCGAATTATGGGTGTTATAAATAATAATGTTACTGACATGAAGTAAACGTATTCATTACAATGGAATCCCAGTGAATAGGTACAATTTGAAATGCTGAGGCAAATTTTGATTAAAATATTTCTCTATAAAATAATTTCTCAATTACACATCACACTTATACAATCTTAACTCCGATAATACAAAATTAAACGTTAATACTTGATACCACTTTCAGCTTTAATAAATTCGGGAACCACAACAGAATTTTCAGCGCAAAATCAAACTGATTTATGTACTACGGTGACAAGTATGACAAAGTAAGTATACAATTTAAAAGCTTAATCTGAAGCTTTTTAAAACTGAATCAGACTTAAAGGTAACATTTAATTACCTATACCTTACATATCCTATTCAAATTTTATAGTTTCCATTCAACAAAGAAGTTTTTATCATCATAAATTCAAGAGTCAAAGTCTTTATCGACTCTTATAAAATTTAAATAAGGTTTTTTCTTTAACAATGAGAGCTTGTAAATAATAAAAATATTATTATTTTTATTATTTACAAGCTCTTATTGTAAACTCAAGAAAAGTCTTCTTAAACGTATCTAATCGGCAAAAGGGTAAAATTATTACCACAAATTGGCTTATATTTTACGATTTAAATATAAACCAATGGGTTCTTTAAGCTATAGAGCCTCATGAAAATTGTATCGAAGTACTTTATACTGACAGGCGTAGCATTAAAAAAACGAGTCAAATCGTTAAAATGAGAATAGCAAACTAGTGCGGGCAATAACGTTATTTTAAGAGTCATCTCTCCTCTCCTCTCCATTTCTTGTATAACGTCAACTTGTAAAGTAAATTGGGAATGTCACATTTTATGCAGGTCACAAGTGGCAATAATATAATTTTCGTTCCGTTATGTGGCCGTGATACGACCCTGATTTCGCTCGTTCCCTAAATATCAGAATGGCAAAATACTAGATTGCTGGATTTACCCGATTTCTGAAATACCAGATTTCTAAAACACCAGATTTTCTGGTAACCGTGTTTCTCTTATATCGGGTTGCCAAAACAACTTGTTCTCAATACACTGTATTTTATTAAAAACCGAATTCCCATAATACCAGATAATGAAAACACCAGGCTCGTAAAGCACAATGTACTTGAAACACCTAGTTTCTTAATCTACCAGTTACTCAATATACCAGATTGCCAGTTTATTTAATTCCCAACACACAAGATGCTAATTATACTTGATTTCCGAAAGTTTAAATTCCTAAAATACCAGATTTTTACTTTAGTAGAATACATAAGTACTGATAGAAAAAAAAAACAATTATAAACAACAACATTTTATTGTAAACTTTATTTACTCATTTAAAGTTGGCAAATACAGTTTTCTATAAAATAAAATAAGTTAACCCTAAATTGGCACACCATGATATTTATATTTATTTTATTTATATTTATTTATTTAGGGTTCAGTTTAATGATGATTTTGGGATAATTAGACAATTAGAGGATAAATATAATCTAATGATCCCAAAATTATCCTTGTCCCTCGGACGGACATTCTGAAATGTATTTATATTAGACTAGCGACCCGCCCCGGCTTCGCACGGGTGCAATGCTGATAAATTATGCATGTATTATACATATAAACCTTCCTCTTGAATCACTCTATCTATTAAAAAAACGCATCAAAATCCGTTATGTAGTTTTAAAGATTTAAGCATACAAAGGGTCATAGGGACAGAGAAAGCGACCTTGTTTTATACTATGTAGTGAAGTAACTGGACATAGATAAAAAAAAACACAAATAGTGGGACTGATATGATTTTTATTGTAAAATATTCTGCAAAGCCATGCCATGGATATTATAAGACTGACGAAAATAGCTTTGGGTTCTGTTGTAAGAGTATTGCAGAATATTTAACAATAAAAGTCTTATCTTGCTATTTGTGTTTATTCATTTGCTTTAGCTATGTACAGTCCCTTCTAATAATATGAAAGTGAATGGGCTGGTAGTCCCCACGCAAGCTCACAGCGGGTTGGGGACTTCACATACACCTATGAATTTCTTCGTGGCAGGTTTCCTCAATTTTTTATCAGCTTCTGTTACATGTATTGAGTGCCCCCTCTACAAATATTTATTTTTGTAATAACTACCGAAATAAGTAGCAGCTTATCAAGACATCCAGTCCAAATTTTATCGATATTCCTACGTCTTGTAGTTTCTGAATAAAATGCCTGTGACACACGGACAGACGGACCAACGGACGAACACGACGAAACTATAAGGGTTCCGATTTTGCCATTTTGGCTATGGAACCCTAAGAAGATATAATTCTCTTTAATCTTAACAGTTACATAGTGTACAAATATATTTAATAAAAAAACACATGTCTAACATGTTTTACATATTAATTAGCAATATCCGTTACAAGTTAAAACGCGTTTAATAGTAACAGGCAATGTCCTTTTTAAGTGACACCTAGGTTTACACAAATAACGAGAATTAAATGCCCACACTTTTTTGTAATTAAATACTGAAATTAATCACTTAATTACTATTTTAACTGAACTACGCATAAAAGTGGTTTAAGTCATTTAGGGCCTGCAAATATTCGAACATTTTTAGTATTCGAATATTCGTTTTTTTTTGCAGATATTCGAATTATTCGAATACTATTCGAATAGTTGAAATTATTTTTAAACAGTATTAAAAGTCGCTTTTTTTAAATTCCAGTGATAAAATTAAACGAACAGCAAATCGTGAATACCTAAACATACGGTGACGACGACAATGCAAAGCGAAATCGATGATACACCCTGTGTGTCCAAAAGTGAAACCTTCTGTATCTGTAAGGGCCCTGTAAAACAACACTTACTGCTCCTTGCTCTTCCATACGTCCTTGCGGTCATCGGTCCTACGTAGCTCTGGTAGAAGTAAAGGTTTTGTCTACTGCCACATATTTTCTACTACTACACTGCGATGAATTCCATACTTGTTGTTTAGGAAATACTCCCTGAGACTGTACATCTCGCGGTTGTGGAGATTCTTGGCGTTTAAAGTCACGGCCTCGACTCTTACGCAGAATGAACAGTCTCATAAATGATGGCTTTAACCCATATGTAGTGAGTAGCACCTTCCTGCCCAAAGCGCCTAGCTTACGAGTAGTCTGAGTCCACCTCAGTACGCCAAAGGAGTAAATAAGTGAACAGACACATCTCCCAAACACACCTTGTAATTTGTAATGTAACCACCCGACAAGAATTAAGTAATTTTGTCAAACGACATAAAAATCGCTCCTTCGAAGCCTGCTTCATGTCCCCGCAATACCAAATAGTAGTACTTAGATTTAATTTCGGAAAGAGATCTAAGGTGCTATCGCCACTAATTCTTTCTGTGGCTTTCTGTAGCTCCACCACGTTTAAGCCTTCTGGGGAACTTAGTTTAGGGTTGTCAATCTACAGAAAATGAGCAATGGCATTCCAATCCCAAAATCATCAGAGTAGGCTCAGGGCCAGGCAGAACCACAGAGCCCTGAAATACCTTTCTCAATCCCTATCAAATTCTGCGGACCAGGAGAAGAAGACTTATTATTCATATTCACATACATAAGTACATAGTTCTAAAGTATTTTTTATTGATATTGATTATTTATGTTAGTCTACAATTTTATACATATACCCTATTTTGCTGAAGTGAAAGGATTACATTATACGATATTCGAATACCGCACACGGTAGTATTCGTATATCAAAACGAGTCGAATATTCGTACTAGGCCCTCGTAATTGATATACTTAAATTATAGTAATATTCATAACAGGAGCAAACATTGAAATTAGTGTTTCTTTAAGAATTAATCGAAAAAATGCGTGATAAAAAAATGTTAGAGTGAACAGAACATAATAAAAGGTGAATAAGAAAAAAAAAAAGAACCGACTTCAATAAAAATAAAAAGCCAAAAATAACCCGTTCAAGTACAGATTACATTTGAATCACCCTTTTGAAGTCGGTGCCAAACCACTCAATTATTATATTTATATATTATAGTTTACGTGAGGTTTGGCACTGACTTATTTTTACTTATTTTTTTAAATTCACTTATTTTCGTTTGCGTTGATGCACTGACCGTACTTTATGATATTTGATATTTTGGACATCTCGTCTACTTAAAATCCGGTATTTCAAAAATCTGGTTAAACGGAAATTAGCTGTTTAAAATATCATGTATTACATGATAACGGTTAAGTGAGATCAAGTTGTTTCGAGAAGATTGTGTTTTGCGAATCTGGTTTGTTCAGTGTTTTTGTGTTTTGAGAGTCTTTTGATTTCGAAATTTGATATTTTGGGTATATGGTGTTATAGGAAACATGGTGTATTAAGAACATGGTATTTTAAAAATCTTGTACAAAAGCTAATATAATATAAAGAAAATCTGGTGTTTTAGAAATCTGGTATTTCAGAAATCCGGTAAATGGGCAATCTAGTATTTTGCCATTCTGATATTTAGGGAACGAGCGCCTGATTTTGCTAAATAGGTTATGTATTGCTATGTTAGTCCGGAACATAGCATTACGTGCTTAAAGTTTGGTACTATTCAATAGCCTGTTATGTAGGTGCGAGTCGGACTCGCGCGCCAATAGTACGCGTAAGCATTGAATATTGCTTTTTTTGTCACTTCCTTAGGTCTAGTTGTCGATGTGGTTAATTCATTTAATGTATGACATCTTATGTCTTTATGTATGTAATATGTATATTTATGCATACATAAATTTTTTAGTATCTATTTTTCATCTATATACTAGGTCGATGCAGAGTCAGCCACCGGCTAAGCTTGCACCATAGATTGGAGCGGAGTTTTTTTTTTTTTAAATTTTCTCTTCGTCACGCGACCTAGCGAAATTTAATTTTTGCATTTTAAAACAAAAATTTCTAAAATCGGTTGAGAACTCGCTGAGATCTGCGCATTGTCACAAAGTCCATTCGAGTCGATCCATGGTAGCTTCGCTCCAATAATGTATATTTTGTATTTTATGATTTAGTTTGTCTATAGATGTATGTGTCAAGTAAGTCGATTTCAAGAATATGGTAATACTACCCTAAGATTGTCTGGAAGAGATCGCTTTTTAGCGATAAGACTGCCTGTTGTTACTAACTGTATTGTTTTTTGCAATTTCTTTGTGTTATCTTTATTTATATTTAGTGGTGCACACTAAAGAGTATTATTATTATTGTTCTATGAGTATTATATTATATAAAGAGTATTATTATTGCTCTAATAAAAATATAAAATAGATTGAGGAACTTAATTTTGCCGTGACTAAGTATTGTCCCTATACATATACATAGATCGGGGTTAGTTTTCAACTTCAAATGGGTTTGTTAGTTATCACAGCATGATATTATTTATTGCAATGTAACTAAAACTTAAATTTACTGTTTATCTGACCTTTTTATTACCTTGTGCTACATAATTTTACTTCTTGCGAAACTTGATGGTCTACAGGAAATTAAGTACCCTATGAGGTTTCCATTTCCTTGCTAGCGTCAAAAAATGCAGCATACACTCTCGTATATTTGGATTACGTTAGATTGCGATTGTTTCGCCGCTCTAAGGGATAGTAGACCTGAGTATTTGATAGATTTGACAGACGCATAGGCAGATACAACAAAGTAATCCTATAAAGGTTCTGTTTTTGCCAACTGAGGAGTGGAACGCTAAAATAGGAGAGCGTTATAAAGTTGATATAAAGTAAAGCGTTTCTATGATATCATATCATCAAAGGTGCATTAGCATAGGCACATATTTATTGGCTAGATAATTAATATAATGTGTTGGCATCTTTAAAAATGAATATACTACATATTGACCGATTATATAATACATAAGCTCGCATTCAAAGCCTTTTATGTCGAAATTACTCCACTATACCTATCTAAGCAATTAAAAACATTTAAGTCATTTCCTTTCCTTAGCGACAAGGATTAACTTGATGGAACAAGAACTCTTATTAACTTGCAAATTAAGTAGTAAACATTTAAAGGGCACTCGTATAATCATTCTCTCTCTCTCATTATAATTATCATTAATTTTAATTATCTTTAACCTTTTTAATTGTAGTTTAAGAAGATTTCAAGTCTTGCAAAAACACTATATTTAACGTTCCTAATCACCGATTATCAACACATTAGTTGTTCAAAGTTTTAATTTCGATATCATGAAATTATATTCACCGTAATTAAGAAATTCGATTTGTTAAATCATTCGCATACCACTTTTTAGGGTTCCGTAGTCAACTAGGAACCCTTATAGTTTCGCCATGTCCGTCTGTCCGTCCGTGGCTTAGCTCTGTGATCATTAGTACTCGAGAGCTAAAGTTTAGTATGAGTATGTGTATATATCACGCCGACAAAAAAGTAAAATAAAAACTTTTTTTCGGGTGCCTCTCGTACTCCTAAAGTGGGAGTGATTTTTTCTTTAATTCCTACACTAGTGTGTGGGTCTCCAATCATTATTTGCTCTCGAAATCCAAAAAATAGCGTCCCCTCCTGTAACTTTACAACCACGGGTCAAAAAGTTATGGGAAAATTCATGAAATTGAGGCCTTATACCTTTCAACAAAAACTATATTGAATAAAATCGGTCGAGCCGTTTTTGAGTTATCGCAACATTTCATAATTTTCTTCAAAATGACGTAAGTGCCGTGCGGTGTCCTTATACCCCAAACGTTACACATATTAGTTAAGTGCCATACTACATTAAAACATTCCGCTCAATCTGGCGCGTTTATTCGATAACTTCCAGAAGGTAATAATTAATTACAGTTACTTTGGCGTTTACGACTTTTTTATAGAGCTTGAAATCTTTCTCGGAACCCTACACTGAGCGTGGCCCAACATGCTCTTGGCCGGTATCTGTTCATGTTAACTGTTTAGACTGGGTTTGACTTTGAAGTCTATTCAACCAAGTGGGTATTTTTATACTCTTTGTCCAGTACCTAATGTGGATTTTAGTCTTTGTATGGGAGAAGCATCTAATGAAAGTGGACTTGAAAAGTAAATTATAAATTCCTTTTGTATTGTGGAATGAGAGCGCCTTAATACTACTTACTAATCAATCTTATTTTCCTCTCGTTCATTTTATAAAAAAGAACGAGGAAATAATAGGCAACGAGTTTATTTTCATACGAGGGGCATGCTAGTAAGTAACTAGATACTCCTTAGCTACAAATTTAATATTCGCAAGTAAAATGTAAGTTACCTACCTACGCAATAAATTTAAACGATTTAAAAAGCCTAGTAATGAATTTAAATTTAAAGAAGCTAGAGCTCGTTGTCATAAGCTAAAAGGAAATTGCCATTCTGAGTACGTAAAGTCTATATAAACTTCTATTTCGTAAAATAATAATTATGCTAGTTTTTTGGTCATATATATACTCGTAATCCAACGAGAAAAACGAAAGCACTGTACTCGGTAAAAAATTATTCGATGGTAAAAAACTGACATCACCAGCTTTGATCTGCCAGGCTTTTGCTAGCAATTTAGCATCCGTTTTTGCAGCCAGAAATAATATGAACTCGCGTGTGTATCAGCATCCGCCTCCGTACGCAAACTTGCTCGCTTTAGGAAACTTAACTCTACGAGTATCTCGTTACTCTATTGAAACGTCTTTGAAAAATCTTGATACAAAAAAAAGGCACGCCCGAATTCAATACTTGCAGTGTTGCTAACTGTGCTGCACAGTTGTCACATCTTTTACATCTTATATTCAACTTTTCGTTAGCTAGTGGCGTTTTCCGCTCTATTTGCAAACAATCAATACCAATTCCAAAAGGAGACGATGCTACGATGTGCAGAACCATAGGCTCATTTTCTTATTATCTGTTATAGAGCAAAAGTATTCGAATGTTTGGTTAATTCAGATCGGACACTCCATGTTAAGCAATTATTAATAAACCATAAACCACACCAATATGGTTTTCGCAGTAAGATGTCAACTGTATCAGATCTAGTTTGCATGTTTCTAATATCTCTGATGCCTTCGACGAAGGAATTCTAATTGACGCAACCTACACGGATATTAGTAAGGCATTTGATAGTTGACCATATTTTTTTAATTCAATAGGTTTACGATGTTGGTGTATTTATAAGCTATAGTTTACTATGCTGGTTCGTCACTTATCTGTCATTAAGATGGCAAAAGGTCATGAATACTGTAATTATATGAATATATAGCCCATCCTGTCATGAAATAAAAACAAGTAAAAAAAATGCTATGAAATATGAGATATCAAAGGTACCCAATATTAAGGTAGGCTTTTTTTTTTCAATAACCCCGTAGCGAAATTTGGGAAATTGCTTTAAAATTCAAACACATATTGTATATTAATAATTTGGTACATCTACTTGACGACGTTTACGTCGAACCTAATTTATTTATTTATTTCACGGTTATTTTCGACAATTAGAGCACCCCTAAGTGTAGTTGTAGTTTGTCCTATATCAGAGACTAGCGACCCACCCCTTCTACGCTCGGGTGCAAAGCTGATAAATTAGGCATGTAATTATATACCTTCCTCTTCAATCACTCTATCATCAAAATCCAGACATACAGACAGCAGGAAGCGACTTTGTTTTATACTATGTAGTGATGGGCAAATTTACTCGAATGACGAATAAAGAATAACCAAATTGTTCGCAATTGACAAAAAAAGTGTCTATGATTATTAGAAATTAAACGAACTTACCTGAAGCGAAGTTCTATTTTAATTGTATGAGCTGCACAGTCGTGAAATGATAATTAACTCATGTAGTATACGCAGTTATACAGCCTTTGACCACTATATTCAGAGCACGGGAGTTTTAGCTTCGGAATGAAAAAATCGCCAATTTCCGAACGCAGCCTATGGCTCCCGCGCTCTGTAACGCAACCGTCACGTCATTTAGTTTAGAGTAGATGGTAACTTTGGTAGCTGACAGCAACTTCACCATCCTAGCGTGACGCTTGAGGAACTGACAAAAAACTTTGATCTGGCTGTAGGGCGGGGAGAACTGCTGGTTGCTAGAATAAGATTTAAACAAATCTGAGTCAGGACCAATACTTAAACATCTAGAGCACACTAGCTTTAAAAAAACAGGGTATCACGCTTGCGCGGGCCAACTCGGTACCACAACAATACCTTCAGATTGCTCTAAAATATTTTTTTGCAACATTTTTGGTATCAATGCAAAAGGTGGGAAAGCATAAAAGTGGTATGGTCTCCATGAAAATGTGAAGGCGTCTATTTGGAATGCGTCAGGGTCACTTTTCCATGATTTCATATCGCTCACATTTTTTGTTTGGGCGACTTGCAAATAAATCTATGTTTGGCCTGCCAAATTGCCTAGATATCATTTTGAAATATTTGTCATTTAATTCACATTCAATTTCAGAATGAGTTTTTCTAGATTCTCTATCAGCAATAATGTTGTGTTCCGATTTAATATACATATGAAGAAAAAAGGGTAATATTTCTCTTTTCGCACCACTGCCAGATTTGTCTTGCAATTGAGTTGAGATGTATAAACTGAACTCCACCCATGCGGTTAATGTATGAGATAGCTGTGGTATTATCAATCCTCAAAAGGATCTCACAATCCTTTAAGTTAGAACAAAAAAGCTGCTGAGAGTTCAAGGTAGTTAATGTGCTGCTTACTTTCTAATTCATTCCATAATCCCGCAGCTGTCTCATCCCCGCATGAACTACCCCAACCTGTTAATGAACTGTCACTGTAAATCTCTCTGTAAATATTATTACATTTAATTTTGCATTTAGCTTTATCTATTTGATTCAACCACCAAATCAACTCATTTTTTACAGTTAATGAAACTGGCATGGATTTATCATAATCATTATTATATTTCTTTAGGTAGATGTATTTATGCCTTTCCTGCTCCTTCGTATACAACCAGCCGTATTCAGTGGCAGGACAAACGGGCACAAGCAATCCAGTTAAATGTGCAAAATGTCTGATTTTATATGTTGATAGTTGTATGAAAGGGTCAATTTCTTTTTTTAATTTTAGCTCTCTTCTTGTCCGGCAAGGAGAGTTGATAATTCTCTAAGTCTAAAATGAAACCTAAAAATTGGACCTTGGTCTTTTGTAAGAAAGAACTCTCCTCATAGTTTACAATGAAACCTAACCCCTCTAGCAAATCTAGAGTTACTTGAATACTGTTAAGGCATTCGTTATATGTACTTCCTACCACCAAGATGTCATCTAAATAGTTGCTCAATATGTGGCCTCTACATTTCAAAAACTGCATAACGCGTCGAAGTAAATTGTGTTAACATAAGGTCACACATAAGACCAAAAGGTAAAACCTGAAATTGAAAAAAATCAGATTTCCCTAAAAATCGCAAATATTTTCTATAATGCGAATGTAAAATTTATCAAGAAATAGGCATCTTTTAAATCTATAGTTCCCATATAGCATTTGGGAGTCATAAGTCTAATTGCTGTCCTAACATCTTCCAACTTAAAGTGTTCCGTTACCACATATTTATTTAACTCCTTAAAATTTAAAATAAATCTTTCCTCTCTATTCGATTTTGGAATAGAAAATATTTTAGACAAATATTGACCACTACAAGGTGGGCATTTTATAATAGTTCCTTTAGATTGCAAATCAATTACTATTTTTTTCAATTTACAAGTACATGTATCAGAAAAATTATCATTCTTTGGAATTATTGCTTGCTGCAGTACTGACGAAAAATAATACCTTGCCATTGTACTATAAAGTACTTACTTAAGACGGCCACAGTAAAAGTTTCACACCTGATTGCTTATCGACGGT
This sequence comes from Apotomis capreana, assembly GCA_947623375.1. Taxonomy (NCBI): domain Eukaryota; kingdom Metazoa; phylum Arthropoda; class Insecta; order Lepidoptera; family Tortricidae; genus Apotomis; species Apotomis capreana. The sequence goes on from OX392498.1 coordinate 30,201,324, forward strand.
TGCTGTACCGCTGAGAACGAGGAGCCTTTTGCTGGTAGGGCTGAGGTGAGGTGATTCCTTGTTTCCGGTTCTGCTGATATGGTTTCTGTCCCTGGACTCTGGGTTTGAAGGTATTGTTTGTGGGGCCCTTAGAGTTTAAATTACCGGTGGTGTCAGCTTTCTTAGGCTTGTTGGTAGGTCGTTTCAGATCTCTACTGGATCTTTCGATTGCCTTCGATGTCTTCAGTTTTTCTGCCAAATCTTCACCAAATAACCATTGATCCGATTCTGTATCCTTCATTGCTTCTCGAGCCTTCTTAGTATCCAGTCCGGTAAGTATGAAACGCTTCCTAACTGCAGATTCACAGTGCAGATAATCACACAAGAAGCGAGCACTATCACCAAGAAAAGTGATTATTATCTTGATTGTCCGGTGATCTACATAGCTTATTCAGAGCTAGCCCCAAGGCTGATAAAGCACAAGCACAGCCCTCTGTTTTCCTTCAATGGCTTTGTCCTTCTTTGCATTTATTTCACCTACCGCCGCTTGGGCCTCCGGGTTCAATTTTGGAGCATCCACTATTTTGCAGTTTCCTGGAGCTGGATACTTTTTTATAAGTTTATCCTTTTCTTCCTTCGGTAATCCTTTTTTAATTATTAATGCCCATCGAGAACTAATCTGGTTCAACAGATCTGGGCCCAGTGTTTTAGCTTCTGGAGCTTCGCCAAGTAAGGCCAGGATATCCCCGTTGATGTGTTCATCGGCTGGAATGAGAACAAGCACTTATAAAGCACCTTCTCAAGAAGGAATATGCTTGGCGTAAACCCCTCGAGCAGACTGTTATGTGTGTATGTATGGCACAAACAGTAGCATGTGAGCCCAAAAAATCAAGGTGCACCACAATGCTGAACATCTTAACAAGAACTGGATTAGCGTGAGGGTGCAGCAACAAAAACTGAGTTGCTTCACATAAATGACAATGAGTGGACCCAAACTAGTACATCACACTACTCGCCAGAGCCAGCAGAGAATGGACCCAGATAATATTTAGTTACACCACATTGCCTAAGGTAATGAGCAAAGAGCGAAACCCAGGTATTGCACCACACAGCTTTTGGTAAGCAAAGAGTGAAATCACCAAGCACGCCACAATGCTTTAAATACGAGCGAGCAAACAAAAATAAAACATATAATACGCCCGCCACCAATCAGTCATGCTTGACGTTAAGGTTATGTACCTACATCGCGGCATTCTGGAAACAGCGGTTGTAACTTTAATAAAACCATGTACTACAATGAAAGCTAGTTTATTCACAACACATTCCACACAGCAAGCAAATGCCAAATATACATTTCACATTAAAATCTTTCCTAGCACGGCAGTCATTATGGCACGCGACAGCACTTGACGACGATTGGAAGAGAACAGGCAGAGACGCTACAAAGATTCGTACAGGAACCGCAAGTGGGCGGAAGCGCTAGTTTACTTCCCGTTCTAGATCATTCACTTCCAATTATTGACAAATGTGCACCATCTAGCGTGGAGCGGCATAAACATGTTAAAAATCTATGAGGGCAAGCGAAGCACTCCCTGGTGACGAAAGGATAAACTAGGTTGCTGTCGCGGGCGTGTACAAAGGCAAGTGTTTAACTAAACCATGAATACAAAGACCAAAGCTTAAAGAAAAATTGAAAAAGGAGCTACCTGGTGGAAGGGACCGGGAATCGAACCCGGTACCTCTGGATTACCGGTCCAGCGCGTTAGCCACTTCGCTACCCTCGCTCCACGTAGACCTGACGAATTTTTTCTTATACTTTGTGTGTCGATCTTTGCATTGTTTATTTGAAAGGTTTATACACCTTAGCGACCTCTATGTGAATACGCTAACATTCACATCTCACCGCACCACTTTACAGCGGTGAACGAGCAAGCGAGAGAGGGCGCTGTTAGTTTTTATAAATTTATGAAACATGTAATGTCTCATTTTTTTAATGTGGGTACACCACAATTTTTATTTAAACCATGAATACAAAGATCAAAGCTTAAAGAAAAATTGAAAAAGGAGCTACCTGGTGGAAGGGACCGGGAATCGAACCCGGTACCTCTGGATTACCGGTCCAGCGCGTTAGCCACTTCGCTACCCTCGCTCCACGTAGACCTGACGAATTTTTCCTTATGCTTTGTGTGTCGATCTTTGCATTGTTTATTTGAAAGGTTTTTTACACCTTAGCGACCTCTATGTGAATACGCTAAGCTAAATTTATAAGTGTTTAACTACTCAATTGCAGAGGGCAACGACGCATCCATCCACGAGGGCTCTAATTTAATGGTACTAAGGTTCATTTTAGTTGAGCCTCCGTGCATCGAAACGTCACTGGAGGATAGTGCTTGCATACCGAGCCTGTCTTTAATTCTGTCGGTCACAATTTTTATATTCTTTATCACTTTTTTCATTGAAAGTAATGTTCGATGAGCTATTACTATTACTTTGGGGAAGTATTTTAATGCTGGTGATGATGGTGTGGTGTGGTGACGATACTAACGTTGATGAGATAATGAGAATACTGGCGGCGACGATGATGACAATGATGTTCATGATAATGAAGATGTTGATGGTTGTCTTTGTTACGATGATGATGACAATGATGGTGGTTATGGTGGTGATGATGATCGAGATGGTGAAGATGATGATGATGATCTGATGATGATGCTGGTGAAGATAATGATGACGATGTCGTTGATGGTGATGGTGATGATAACGGTGATGGTGATGGTAGTGATGAAGATGTTGATGATGGTGATGATGATGCTGTTTTGATAACAACGCTACCACCACCACTCACACTACAACTGCCACCACTTACCGCTACCACCAGAACAACCACCATCACTACCGACATCACTATTATCACGAATATCATCACCATCATCACGATAATCATCACCATAATTACAACAATCATCACCACGACCAATATGATAAGCATCACGCATACACTAATTTGTTTATTATACTACTCGTATAATAATTTGCCGATAGTCGTTTCGGCAAACAGTCTTATAGCGAAGCGTCGCGACAAAAATCTTAAGAGACTCTCGCTAGATGGCTGGATCAAGGGTCAGGTTCAGAATTCGGTGCTCCTGGACACGGCGCGCATCGTCAGGAGGTTCCTCTCTCTGCAGCCCTAACCACCGGTAGCCTGGACCCTGCCCCAATGCCGGCGGCACCCGTTTTTTATAATGTATTTATATTTTGTAATTTCTCTATTGTATTTTACTTTCGATATAACTTTATTGTAAAAACCTTAGCTTTAAAATAAATAAAGGAGATAATAATAATAATTTCTTTCAAATTGTTGTGTTCATAGATTGCTTTTTAATGTGTTAGAAAAATATACAATGCATAGAATAGGAATAACCAAAAAACTTTAATTATTATTCGAAGATTTATTCGAATAAAATAACGAATTAATCATTCGTAATTCGAAGACCGGTCGAATGATTTATTCGCAGATATTTTTTTTGAATAAAAAACGATTGTTTTTTTATTCGCGTATGACCGCGAAATAAAAAACGCAAATAAAAGCGATCACAGTTTCAACTTAGAGTCATCAGAACTAAGTGAACGGATTAGATTACGAAAGTGCGGCTCAATTCAAGTATTGCAAATGTGAATGCTAAGGCTGCCAAGCTCAAGTGAAACTGGTGGCGTGGACACGTCTGCCAAATGCATCCGGAACGTTGGGTAAAATTATCGACTGAGAGTCTCCGCGAAATTGATCCTGAAGCGGTTTTTTAATTATTTATGGAAAATTTACTACTATCAACTTATCTGCTTTGGTCAATGGTTGACTGGTAGAGAATGCCCAATGGCATCAAGTCCGCCTTTTGTACAATCTGTTTTTCATTTTAGCAAGATTAAAAAAAAATTATATAGCTGTCAAATATCATCGACACACAATAGGCAAACCTATAATGAGGTAGGTACAATATGGTAACCTGATTTACTTATTACAAAAAATTGCTGAAATTTACAAATCAGTTGTTTAATGACAATACGTACTTTAAACTATATTTTTTATAAATAACGCGTAGTATAAGTTAAGTGTAGGTATAGTACAATTTTTTTAAACTAAGCTTATCCACTTACCTGCATTCACAATGGCACTGTGTCTAATACAATCCTATCTGCTTTTGTTCTCGTAAGCGCCAACCAGTTACTTACAAAAAAAAGGTTAGAACTACATTGCGTGGATATTGAATTTTCAACCTTATTCCTTGTTGAATAGGTTTAAAATGGTTGATGATGACAGTTCATAGTCCTTTTTCAAGAGAATACGTTCTTGTGGAGAGTCGGACGGTTGTAAAATTCCAAAAAAGTTATGATTACCATTATTCTGTTAGTATATTTTGTAGTTTCATGTCTAAGGAAATAGAGTCGATAATCTACTATGTACTACGAGCTCGCTATCTTAATTTGTGGTCAACCACTCAATGGTATTCAGTTCTTAAGTGGATAAGCTTAGCTTAGAAAATTTGTACTATACATGCTGATATGTATTCTCATGACTGAATTTGAAAATAATGTCTTTTTTCTTTACTTTCTCTCTTTTATTTGTGAGTAAACATTTTGTTTAAAATAGGATACCTGCTTCAGTTAAAAAACCTCAGGACAATACAATTTTGTTGTTTTAGCTTAGAACGTCCATTATATTTCGTTTTTTCTATTTGTTTCGTGTAACTAAAGCTCCGTGTTTTGTCTGAGGTTCCGCCTGCACAGGGTTATCAAAATACAAAAATAATAAAATAGGACGCGAATTACTGCTATAGTAGGTATAATATAAAATTAAATAAAGGTAAAATTTACAACAACGCATTCAAATATGTTTTTAAGAGGCCTTATTCCTTTTAAAATGCTGATTGTTTTAGACATTTTTCTCTATGATCAAACATGTCATGTTCTTTACATTTTATTGATATTACTACCTAGAGGGCTACTAGGGCTACAATTTTTATTGATAATTTTTGTTTCAAAAACATTACACGCGGAAAATTCGTTTAACTTATCGTCAACTTATTTTCGACTGCACGCAATGAAAGCATGAAATAGCTATGTTATGTACGATTCACATAGACCGGGCCGGGCCGGGTCGGCTGCCGCCGCGTCGTAACGGGCGCTCTGGCAGCCGGCAGCGGCCGACCGTGTCCAGTGACCAGGTCGGACGGGTTCGGCTGCCGCCAACGTTCCAGCGGACGCGATTAAATTCTGGGCGACGGACGTGCGAGCGGAGCCGATGGCGTGCGGCGGTAACCGAACGGAGCCGCTTACGCGCGACGACAGCCGAGCACCTCCGTCCGCGTGCGCAAGCGCCCGATCAGCCGGCAGCGGCGCCAATAACATTCGAATATGGGGATCTGACTGTCGTAAAGAAGCTCTACATTCATTTGGTAACGATTTACATGCGTTTCAGCGCGCGCCGAATCCGCCCGGTCAGTGGGAATCGTTCATTACTTACTACCTAGAACTCGGGGAAAAGTATTCAATTCAAAAGTATTCAGGGCAAATATTTGTGTGATGAACACGAATATTTGTGCCTGGGTCATGGATATTCTATGTATTTAAGTATTTATTCATCTATATAAGTAATGTATATCGTCGCCTAGTACCCATAACACAAGCCTTCTTGAGCTTAATTTGGGACTAGGTTGATTTGTGTGAGGTTGTCTGATATTTATTTATTTATTTATTAATTCAAAAAGTTGGTTGAAATTATCAATATATTTGTCATACTAAGAAAATATAAATTTTAAAAGGAATAAGGCCTCTTAATATAATCAACGCTTTTGCGCACCTTTGTATGCAACAAACAGCGACTAGCAGTTGGTTAGATTTTTATTCAATCTATGTGTCGTGTCATTAACACCAACGCGCACTGTCAGTGACGTAATATTTCCTCGTTCATATGGTTATTAGTTATGCAGTTGCCCGCTCTAGTCAGTAACCGTTTTGTTTTCCTTTTTTACTTTACAGAATCTAGAATATTTAGCTTCTTGTATTTGCATTAGCTAAAGTGCTATTCAGACGGCTAATGTTGATATTATTTTCAATGACAAATGAAAGAATATTGATATTATAAATGGGAACATCAATACAATCATTTTAATCGAAACAAGAATGGAAAAACAAAGCACCGGCGTTTTGCAAGTGATGCTATCGCAGGATCCCTCAGGAAATGAGACGGATCATTGACTTGATATTATCGCATTATTGCGTATTTTCGCTTTGCCTTACGCCTTGAGGACTCACGGAAACGAGATTGCTTTTGGAAGATTAGTTGAATAATTTGAAGAGAATAATAAATTTGACGGCACAAGAGTGGTTCAATGTATTTTGTAGACGGCGCCCTACAAAATTAAGATTCGCAGATTTTATTGAATACAACAGTTGCTGTATTGATTGTTAATAAACGGGGTTATTGTTTTATAAGAAAGCGTTGACCTACTTTCACTTGAACGGGGTTGGTAAAAACTGTCTAGCAAACCAATAACTTCCCTTACATGGTCTCCATAACCGTTAATTTGTAACTTTATATTATTTTCTCAAATATGCTATGAAATATTGACATTGCGTTTGATATAACAAGCTTGGAAGTCTCACGTTTTGGGTACGGTGGGGGGGTTGCCACGCAACGAGCATGTAATGATATTTCAACTAACATTTCAGGCGCCTCGCCTATAAAGCAACTTTCTTCTGATCAATATAAATTTTTGACATAACATCATAGAGTTCAGCCCTTAAAACAACATAATTAAGCGATATTCTATCACTACGCCCATAAAAAAACTAAAGCCAAGTTTGTAGTTTTAGTTTTATAAAATCTCCGGCTGTTCTCGCTTAGAGGTCGCATTTCTCAACCGATTCTTATGAAATTTTGTGAGTGGGTTCGATAAGTGCATAGTTTTTTTTGATTGATACCGTCTCGAAATTTGTCAAAATGACGGACATAATGGAAAAGTTAAAAATTACAAATTTATAAACAAACTCGTGAGGCCTACAGCTCTCAGAGCTACTAGTGATATTGGGATTCAATATGTTACACAAAAAACGTCGCAAAACCAGGATGAGTAATTGAATTTTATTATTTTGTGATCATAGCCACAGCAATATAAGCACAGACAGGCTCAAACAGGCTTGAGAATCGGGTTGTATGGTACTTTTTGGATACGGAACCCTATTATGCATATATTCCTTTAAATAAATTATCATTGATTGATTGTTCACTATTATTAACAACTAGCCAATATTATAGCTATATTTAAAAACTAGCCAAGTCAAGTCTTGATATTGAATTACACCCCAAGTAAAATAAATGCATTGAGTATGTCCTTGTATCTAAAAAAATTAGGGCAAAGAACTTGGCGCCAATTCTTTTGTCGGCGAAGTCGACAACGTTGCACGCGATGTTGAACTTGGCTCTCATTTAACATAATTGTAATGATGTGTAAATTACTTAATTATGGGATAAGTATTTACATATATAGATAAATATATCCTTAACTATATAGAAACCATCCATGACCCAGAAAGAATTCGAAATCGTCACATAAATATTTGCCCTTTTGGAGATTCAAACCCAGTACCGCCGGCTCAGTAGGCAACACCCCGTTTCATAAGCTGTTTGGATCATGTTCAAATTTTTATGACACGTACAATACGGGTAGAGTAATCAATCATATTGATACATCGTTACAGACGCAAATTAAAACACACTTTTCGTGATTGAACGATCATTGTCGTCTATGTTTGTTGTGTTCATCCATCATGTATCGAGTCGAGTTTGATCAAATCCAAGACTTCCTCTATACAAAACGTATGACGATTTGTGTGCGTTATAAATTAAGGCTCGAACACACCGTTGCCAACTGACGGGCCCAAACAATGCAGAGCTCAAATATTTAGTAGAGTTGTTAGTCCGCTGTTTTCTAACATAATTGTGCGCATCGGGTTACAAGCATGAAACTTCTACCACAGATAGAGTGTCCCCCGGTGATTATTTTCAGATGTGGAGGGAAGTCAGATTCGTCTCCTGTGAGGCGGGAGAGCGGAGTAAATAGGAACAATTATACCTCTTTTCCTTCTTTATTGCAGGTCAGTTGAGTCTACTAGGACTTGTCTGGTATCGTTTTCGTATAAAACAGATTTCAAATATTCATTATTTATGTTATTTTTGTATGGTTCCATATAAATATATGGGTGTATGGCCGAAGAGGTAAAAATCACAAGTTTTTTTTTTTCAGTGAGGTAAATTAGTTAAATAGGTATCATAAACATTTTCAAATAATTATTAAAATTTTAAAAAGCACATTTATTCTAGTTTCTAAAAATATATGCATGTTGGGCACTTCTCATACAAACAGTAGCTTAAAATATATGTTTACGTCGGCGTAACCAACGTAAATCTCCAAACGCATCCTATTTCGCTTCATTGGTTACATTAAATAATGATTATTAACATGTTTTTGCATATAATTTTTACCATATCGATACCTCCTACGTATACTGATACAACTGACATTTTTACGATTTTCGTTTTTTTGCATATTTAGGATCAAAATACTTATATCTACATGTTATAAACTTTTCATGACAAAATTACTGCTAGTTTTCGAAATAAAGTGACGTATACTGATACAACTAACACCGTTTTTTAATTTAGAACATCGTATACTGCGATAAGTCGCTTGTACCACTATACGCAGTACACCTATCGGGGAAGGGCGGCGCGGGCGTGGTACAAGTGGCAGTTACCTCAGTATGCTTGCTCGTCGTCGTTGCGGACGTAAGATATCCCACTATGCGCGACGGACAGTCGATGTGGCCTACGTCTTTTCTACCTACTACGTATCAAATTAGGCTTACTTTTGGTTATGATACAGTTTTCTCCAATCAGTACCGATGGTTGTTTGGAGTACAATAATAGCTATATGTCGCCATTACCTACGGATAAACCAGAGTCACCACTAGCGCTGACATCCGTCTGGGTTTCCCCGGATTTGTCCTAGTTTGAGGCCGTCCGGGGGAAAATAAAGCAATTTTTTTTTAATTTTATTATTTTCGGGGAAAATGCGATTTACGCCAAATGTCCGGGTTTTTAAGTCTTTGTCCATGTTTGGCGAATTAAGAGATGGCAGCTGCTTAGTTGGCACGACAGGCAATCGTAAAATAAAATAGCAAAAAAGATGTCGGTAACTTACGTGTAATTTAAATAATATGTGGATCAACGAACAAAGAAAGTAAAAATCTAATCATGAGTTTAAATAAAATAAAAATACGGGAAAAACAAGCCAAGAAAACAAATAATAAACATGTAAGACAAAAATTACGTAAAATTTTAGTGTGAACGGTTTTTTTTTTAATAATAAATAAATATTAAGGGACCATCTTACACAAATCGACCCAGTGTCCCAAGCAAAGTAAAGCTTGTACTATGGGTACTAGACGACGATATATACATAATTTATAAAGTACATGTAGAGATAACATCCATGACCAGGAATAAATATTCAAGTTCGTAACACACATTTTTGCTGGCGGAAGTTTGAATTTCATTGAAATATAATATAATTTGTACAAGGAGTGGTTTAATTCTACCAAATACGAAGCGCAAGCTTATTCTGTTCGACAATACCGTGATATTTTCAGTCAAAATATTAAGTTGACGCTTGTCACATTTACGAGAATTTGAAAACACCTACTGAAAAACAAACAACCAAACACATTGGCACATGGAGGAAAGAGACTTGAAATAAATAGGAAAAAAAAACTCAAACTTAATAAAATGCGAGTGCTGTATTTGACCTTCAAAAACCTTGTCATCTCCTCACGGTAATATTAAGCGTGTTTTATTACAAAAAAAACTTAAACAGTATAATTTCACAGCATTTGGTTTGGGAATGCTACTTGTTAGGTAAGGTGGAAGTACTAGTACTCGACATTGCAAGGGATATTTATTTTATGTTTCGTAATAGTACGTTAATTTACACGTCTATCGTAAATTTATTCATCCTTTATGAGAGGTATGACTTTTACCTTTATTAAATGGTATTTATATCATAATAATGATCATATAAAAAAATCTCGTAATGTAATGAAATGTAAGTCTATAGGATTGTCCCAGTACATGTCACGTGCTTTTGCAGGCAGTCAGGTTGTATATTTTATTATTTTGCGTGTGAAATTCGATAGCTACAAACATTTCTCATGTATTCATTCTATTTGCTATGAAAGTAACGGTAATATTATCTTATTTATCGCAGTTGAAAGTATGGTGACGCGTATTAGTACCGCGTCGAGTACTAGTACTTTCACCTTACTGTTGACATGACTAAATGACAAATTATTTGACTTAATTAAATTAATACTTCAAGATGATGTAGATGAATTCAGGTTTTGGTCTGACAATTGTGATGGACAAAATAGGAACTGGAATCTACTATATATAAATATTAAAACAGTAATAATGTTGATAATACCGCTGTAACAAAGACAAAAAACACCATTCCCTAAATGCGGGCTGTGATTTTAATTACCTTTTAAATAAGCGTAATTTTAGTGTAAATTTGCTTTATTTATTGTCTTTCAAAAGTAATTTGTTTAAATATCCTAAATACCTACTTCTGAACTTACTATATTGGACATAAAATACAAAATAACCTTAACAGTATACTGGTACATAACGGATTAATTCAGGCGTATACTGGTACAAGTGACAAATCAGATGAAACTAACCGATCAGATCCATCCAAACACGAGCTTTTAGTTTGTTTATATATCTAATAAATGGTACATGTCGCATAATAGGCATAGTAATAATATAATTGTCCATATTCATCTAATCATAGTTTACGACGTATACTGGATCAAGTGGTAGTTGTCTCAGTATACCCGAAAACTAGAACTCGTAAATTTCACGTATACTGGTATAACTACCTTTTTTTCTAAAAGTACAATTAATTTTGAAATAGTAAATATGTAGATTTAAGGAAAATATATTCATTAAAATTATTTGAAAATTTCATTACATAATTTCAACGTATGAGTTAGTTATGGCACTTTATACCTTTGAACAGCCCTCCTGTAAAATCGTGATTTTGCACTTGTATCAGTATACGTAGGAGGTGTCGATATACGTCCTAGAAAGACAAATTTATGTAATTAAAACATTTTTTTTGCTAATGTATCACGAGCACACGGGCTAATCTCTACATCAACAATTTATTTAAGTTACTGTTTGTATGAAAAGTGCCCAGCATATATGTATATATATTTTTAGAAAAACGATTAAATTTGCTATTTTGCAATATTTTCAAAAATACACCTATATTTTTATATAGTACTATGAATAAATACACCAAGTGCGCGTGGGACTCGCGCACAAAGGGTTCCGTACCATTATCTGCAAGTTTGTTGTATGGGAGCCCCCCTTAAATATTTATTTTATTTTATTTTATTTTTAGTATTTGCTGTTATAGCGGCAATAGAAATACATCATCTGTGAAAATTTCAACTGTCTAGCTATCACCGTTCTTGAGATACAGCCTGGTGACAGACGGACGGACGGACGGACGGACGGACAGCGAAGTCTCAGTAATAGGGTTCCGTTTTTACCCTTTGGGTACGGAACCCTAAAAATTAATTGCTGATATCTGTTACGAAAATGATACCACACAAGCCCTAAGCATGTCTTTATTCTGTGGTAGCGTTAACTGATCAGTAATTAAAAAAAGAAAAACAGAACTCCCTTCTCCTATTCACCCCGCTTTCCCGTCGCACATGGGACGAATCTGACTTCCCTCGACATCTGAAAATAATCACCGCAGAATACTCTATCTGTGTTAGAAATTTCGTGGTTTTATCCCGGTGCACACAATTTAGCGAATTAGCAAAATGTACGCAGGCCAAGCTTAAGATCAACATTTTTTTCAAGGTATTTTTTGTATCAGATGTGCCCAATATGTATGCATTTTAAAAAAGAAAATTAAATTTGCTACTTATTGATATTTTTTGAAATTGTTAATATTCAGGATTTATAACCAATTTATCGTTCATATTTAAAAAAAACTTGTTGTGATCTTTACCTTTTCGGCAATATACCCAAATATTTATATCAAACTATACATAGATAACATAATAAATGAATTAAGATAGAAGAAATAATAAATGAAGAAAACGAGGCCGCACAAGCCATACTAGCCTTAACTGATCAGTAATAAAAAAAAGAAAAAGAGCAGTACTTTGTCCTATTTATCCCGCTCTCCCGCCACGCAGGGGACGAATCTGACTTCCCTCCACATCTGAAAATAATCACCGCAGAACGCTTTATGTGTGGTAAAAATTTCATGCTTGTAACCCGATGCGCACAATTTCGCGGCTTAGCAACTCTACTATCTTCATTATTACAACTTCAACTTCGTCGTTCTGGTTCACCAAGTGCTTTTTACAGCTAAATTTCTTACTGAAGTCTCCTTGACTAGTCGGTTTGGCGAACAGAGACCTAAAACTCCAATTAGGTCAACCACCACTTACACTCATAAGTTTAGTTTAGAACCTCCGTCAAGTGCGCTCATAGTTCATGTTTGCTAGACCGCGCCCTTACAACCAAATAAAGATGTAATTTGTACGAATTTCTAATTCAAAACTTGTTAAAGAAATATATCGATACCTTTGGGTTCAATTGGGGTAAAGGACAAAACGCTGGTTTTGAGGAGAAGCAAAAACCTGTTTTATTTTACAAAAAATGGCTATACTTTTTTTGTTTCTCGACCTATATTTTTGACATGTATATGAAATATATTTGAATTGTCCATATCTTTAACCTTTTATGACAGTTATTCTTGTAAACAATGAATTATGGAAGTTAGATGTCCTTTACAACTGGTAAAAATGCTATCAATGTCATTTACACCCGTGACTTTTTGGGGTATTTGGAAATGATGGGGTTGTAAATGACGGTCTCAGATGACTTTAGTCTAATTTCGGGGCGTAAAGTTAATAGCTGTGTAATAAAATGGACAGTTTTCAACTTAATTTACCTTAAAAAGACTTGAAAAATGTATTATAAAGATAATGAATTCAGCTAGGCATGTCCAGATTATATTTAAAATGAATATTTTTTGGAAAACGCAATAATAACTATGAAAGAACTAACTATTTTGTAGTCAGATTTGAAATAAAAAAAAATATTAATTGTTTATAAACTGTCTAGATTGCGGGAACAAGGAGGGAAATAATGTCATACTAGTGTTCTACTCTCTTCCAATAGCACTAAATAATAGTAATGGAAGTGACAAATTGGCTAATGATTATCGACATTAGGATGTCAAACATTATTAGTACGAGTACGTAGTGAGTAAAGTACTGTAAATGTGAACAAGAACTATAATAGTATGAAAAATAATGCAGTCTTGCGTACATAATGACAGTTACATTAAAAAATCTTACTACTCGGTCTTATTTTAATTAGTAATATTTGTACCTCATGAGAAAAGTCACGGTACAAGTATTATTTATTTAGTTTCACGTAACTTGTACCATTTTCCACTATACATTTCCATTAGGGCTTATTGCCCAAATTTAAAACAAAAAACTTAATGGTTTCAACGATTGTTGAATATAGAAATATAAAAACTTAACAGATCTTAATGGACGTATTATTTATTTATAAATTCGTAGCAATATGTTTCAAACACTTTATAAACCATACGCTGTTTTTTACCCTGCAATCCTTTCATTCACGATTAACTACAATAAAATGTTAGAGACCAATCGAAATATTAAATTATAAATACTTATATATCAGGGACTGGAACCGGTAACCGGAATTCATACAAATATATTTGTATGAATTCCCGGTATCGGATAAAAGCTTTCCTTTGTTTTTCGTTTATTATTTTATATTTAATCGGACAATATAAACATACGTATTCGTCATTTAATACATGATTGAGTCCCGTATAAAGAGCATAATATTGGGTTATTGCTGCAAATACCGGTTCCGGTCCCTGCTATATATAGGTACCTAATAGAAACAGTTTAAACTTATTATTGCTCTTCTACTCACTCTCGATCTCATCTTCTTCGTCAGTTTCTGGAAGTTTATCTTTTATTTTTGATTGGAACGGTAACGTTGCGTATTCAGGATGAAAACGCCGTGGTATGGTATAGTATTTGCCTGGTCGCAAAGCTTTTTCAGGTCTCTATACTTATTTGCTTCTGAAATTGGCAATCGTTCTATACCACGGCGTTTTCATCTTGAATACGCAACGTTACCGTTCCAATCAAAAATAAAAGATAAACTTCCAGAAACTGACGAAGAAGATGAGATCGAGAGTGAATAGAAGAGCAATAATAAGTTTAAACTGTTTCTATTAGGTACCTATATATAGCAGGGACCGGAACCGGTATTTGCAGCAATAACCCAATATTTTATGCTCTTTATACGGGACTCAATCATGTATTAAATGAAGAATACGTATGTTTATATTGCCTGATTAAATATAAAATAATAAACGAAAAACAAAGGAAAGCTTTTATCCGATACCGGGAATTCATACAAATATATTTGTATGAATTCCGGTTACCGGTTCCAGTCCCTGATATATAAGTATTTATAATTTAATATTTCGATTGGTCTCTAACATTTTATTGTAGTTAATCGTGAATGAAGGGATTGCAGGGTAAAAAAACAGTGTAAGGTTTATAAAGTGTTTGAAACATATTGCTACGAATTTATAAACAAATAATACGTCCATTAAGATCTGTTAAGTTTTTATATTTCTATATTCAACAATCGTTGAAACCATTAAGTTTTTTGTTTTAAATTTGGGCAATAAGCCCTAATGGAAATGTATAGTGGAAAATGGTACAAGTTACGTGAAACTAAATAAATAATACTTGTACCGTGACTTTTCTCATGAGGTACAAATATTACTAATTAAAATAAGACCTAGTAGTAAGATTTTTTAATGTAACTGTCATTATGTACGCAAGACTGCATTATTTTTCATGCTATTATACTTATTGTTTACATTTACAGTATTGTACTCACTACGTACTCGTCCTAATAATGTTTGACATCCTAATGTCGATAACCATTAGCCACTCTGTCACTTCCATTACTATTATTTAGTGCTATTGGAAGAGAGTAGAACACTCTAGTATGACATTATTTCCCTCCTTGTTCCCGCAATCTACTAGTCAGTTTATAAACAATAAATATTTTTTTTTATTTCAAATCTGATTACAAAATAGTTAGTTCTTTCATAGTTATTATTGCGTTTTCCAAAAAATATTCATTTTAAATATAATCTGGACATGCCTAGCTGAATTCATTATCTTTATAATACATTTTTCAAGTCTCTTTAAGGTAAATTAAGTTGAAAACTGTCCATTTTTATTACATAGCTATTAACTTTACGCCCCGAAATTAGACTAGTCATCTGAGACCGTCATTTACAACCCCATCATCTCCAAATACCCCAAAAAGTCACGGGTGTAAATGACATTGATAGCATTTTTACCAGTTGTAAAGGACATCTAACTTCCATTTCTGATCTTCCACTTTCTGATCGAACAACTTTTTATAGTTATAAAGCACCAAGAAAACTATTTATTATATATTTTAGACCTTTACGATTACGTCAATTGCTTTTTTTTCAGAATTTATACACACATTTGTGGCAGTAAATGCCAAATATAAAGGCTAGCTCTATACGACCCAGTTCTTTTTAAAAAACTGTGCTATAATTAGATTTAAGGCAGGTTTTAAAGGACAATTAAAAGACTACTTGCCCTTTACAGCCGTGTTCGGTTTATCAAATTACGGTATGTAAACAAGTATAATAATTCGAAGGTAGGTCGTAAGGGACATGTAAAGGAATACATGTCCTTTACAACCTACTTAATTCTATCAAAAAATGGTGTAATCATTTTTAAGGAGGTCGTAAAGGACAACTAAAATAATACATGCCCTTTACAACCTTATTCGGTTTATCAAATTCTAGTATCATAATTTGAATGCAGGTCGTAAAGGACAAGTAAAAGAAAACATGTCCTTAACGCCCATTTCGACTATGCGCTAATGGAAAGTAATCGTGAGAAATTAAGGGCTTAAAGGTTACCAAGAAAAAAATACGTCATCTACGACAGTATTAATATTTACCGGTTTACTTTACGATACACCTTTTAATTCGTAATTTATAACTGGACACTTACGTCCCTTAACCTGAGCTAGATTTGCGAACATGATGAATAAAAACTGGGTCGTAAAGGCATTTTTTTTAAAGCTATCGAAATTTTAACTACACAGAACGATAGAGCTTGAAATTCTGAACAAAACTATATATATAACTCATTTTCGCCAAAATGTCCTTTACGCCAATTGAACCCAAAGGTATCGATATACAATATATCAAGTGCATCGTATAATTTTTTTGGCTAGAAGCAAAGTGACAGGGAAGATTGCCATTTCACACCAACTGAAATCTAAATTTCCATATTACACCCGAGAAAACACAGCAGCGGGGCTTTAGTTCGCACAGTTTATTTCATCTCAGTCGTCATGTCATGTCATATTTACACTTGCCCGAGTGAAGTGAGAGCCAATGTATGGCACCGATGTCAGCGGATTTCTTAAAATATATAAACTTTTACCGGATCATGTTGTAAGTTCCTGAAATATGATAATAACTTTTTGTCTAAGTCTTAATAATTATAGCCCACAGTAATCTGTATACTGTACTCTAATTTGTTCGTCCCGTTCTGCATTCTCTCACAATACATAATTGCTCTGTCTAGACAGCTCCATTGAGCTACTAAATATATGACAATAAGTCTAAGTCTTCGCTTCTCCTCCTTTCGTCAAGATAAAGGATCTCTCCTTAAAAAGCCTTGCAGCATGCTCCGGCATGCTAATCTTCATTTTGCAGATTTCATCGTACGAAATATGCAAAATTGAATTCACGACCTTACTGCTTATAGCTATTACCTACGCTACGCATTAAAAACTATTTTACACATTTTGTTTAGCATTTCAAACACCCGGTCTAAGTTTATTTATCTTTGTTCATTTCAAACAGTGGGACCACGTGTCATTCGGCCAAATATGAACAGGCATGAATACCGCGTTGATAGAATTCTTTATAGGTACGCTTCGCGCTTCTTTTGGCTGAATTATTTTCGTTGGAGAAGTGGAACAAAATGTTTTGAAGTAAAATGCAGCGTAAATTAGGCCACCATATTCAGCCGATAGATGTCCACTGCTGGACATAGGCCTCCCCCAAAGTTCTCCACAACAATCGGTCTTGCGTCGCCCTCATCCAATTTCTACCCGCGAGTCTAACCAGGTCGTCGGTCCACCTTGTTGAGGGCCTCACAACGCTGCGTCTTCCGGTCCGTGGTGGCCACTCAAGAACCATTCTGCCCCAATGGTTATCGGTTCTACGAGAAATGTGCCCCGCCCACTGCCACTAAAGTTTGGCGACTGTCTGAGCTATATCTACAACCCTGGTTCCCTTGCATATAAATTATTTCAGACTCGATCACGTAAGGAAACTCTTTAGTTTTTGGTTTCTCCTGGTAATTTTGACTTACTTATGCTCTTTCTCACGAGAGGCACTGATATAATCGTCAACAGCTTCGAGCGTAGAGTCTCCAACTCTAATTCGAGTGGGTGCCACATGGGAGTTCAGCAAAATTTTCGTTTTCTTCATGTTAATTTTAAGACCCACTTGTTGAGATTCTACTGAGGTCGTTAAGCATTTTGCCGAAGTAAGTCAGGGCCACCACCAACGGGGTTGGTGATGTATTCGCCGTTTATGTTGATGCCAAGTCGGTCCCAATGCAGAAGCTTGAACATTTCCAATGCAGCTGAGAACAATTTAGGAGATTTCACGTCTTCTCGTAAGTTAAGTAGATCAATACAATTTGCACATCAATATTGACTTTGAAAAAAAATATAGGTACTGAAGAAGTGAGATTTTCTTCCCAAAAAATCCCCCTTACGGCCTGAGGTGAGACGTAATAAAAATATTTACGATATCAGTTTTCCTTCACTTGGGTGACGTCTCTAAATTTTTAAACAACTTCAAAAAAATGAGGAAAGGTGTTTTACTGTATGTATGTTTTATGCAATAGATTTAAATATATACAAGTTGTATTAATTAGTGACATAGATGTTGTATGTTTTAAGTAAATAAAGCATTGCAGTCAGACATGCAGAGATGGGTGATAAATCGGATAGTTTTTTACGCCGAATTCAGCCCTAGGTATTTAAAGTCTATAGTACATTATATTGGTCCCCCAGAAAGTATAAATTGCATTATACATATAATCACTTGGAAATAACATTGTTAAATATCAAACACTTTACAGCTTAAGACAGTGTCCATAGCTTTAAATATAAAGAAAAATCTTGAGTCAGTATTTCAGATTAAAGTGTCTTAGGTTGTGGCGGGAAGTCATAAATAATTCAGACCGGCACTTACAATTAAAACGCATGATTCATGTTTTACGGAAAGGAAGGTAAAAATAAATGAAAATGGAAAAATGCGAATCTCCTTTGTCATCATGATAAAAGAGTTGTTTCTGATCAAAATGTTTGCTAACGTCGAAAAGTCCGTCCTTATTATCTGCTCGTATGACTTAGATTTATTTTTGAACTCATGGCGAGTGAAGTTCAAGCGCTAATAGAATTTGCTCAGAGTCAGAATGTATAAATAATGTAAAAGTTAAGCGATTGCCGCAATTTCGCGTAAATCGCGACGTAACGGAAAACATTATAAACATCGTACTATCTAGAATTCCATGATATACTATTCATCCATGATATTTAAAAAGCTCTATGGCCATTCAAATTTATAGCTGCACTTTTTTACGCTTATCTTACTTTTAAATACAATTTCTAAATCTGTAACTTTTAATCTACAAATGTTTCCAAGTTTCCTACACATATTATAAAAGCGTGCAGACGGTTTTAGCGCTAATGAAACTACTTGAACAAGAAGAAAAAACACAAAGAAGAGTGGGTTTAATGAAAAAAAAAAACAGCGTTCTCAATACGAGCGGTTTGCAACTCAAACCAGCTTCAAGCTACAAGCAGTTGATGGTGATCTAAACTCAACTAGTTTGACAGAGGTACTTATTAAAATTTATTTTTTAAGTATCAAATTTTAGAAAGCTCTCGCAAGTACGATCGCGCGGTGAAGAAAATAAATCATGACCTCTTTTTTTACCGTAGTCGGGTTGAATATAACATACAGAGCTCTTTTACGGGATTACTTCCAGATTCCCTGCCCGTTCTCTCTATATTTCTTTACCTGTTTGTGGTTCATTTGGGCTCGTTAGGCATCACGTGGTACCTGGTATTGGGTTAAATTTTTATTCACGACTTATATTTCAAAAGTTGCATGTTTTGTACGTCTCAGATTTAAAGGCTAGGCCCTCTAGCACAACTATGATTCGTGACTCATGTCGCGCGACATAGCATCACCCGTCACTCTCTCACAGTGCTGTACAGAAAGAGATAGTGTATCTCGCGCGAGAAAGAGATGCGTGTCACAGTTGTGCTAGAGGTGCAAGGTCTCGCAGAAGTAAGTCGCATTAGTTTTATGATACGACGGTAGCCTTAACGGTAAGTTTCGACGTCTCGTGAAGCAGTTCGAAGTTTCCTATTAAACGTAGAAACTTGCATTTGTTTCCCACGATCATCTAGCTTTTGCGGTCTTCAGTCTTGTTCTGGCTTGTCAGTATTGAGCCCCAGAATTTCAAGCGCTCAACCTCCTCGGTGACAATACTGTCGACCTGAATGTTCTGTTTATTGTCACAGCTCGTCGCCAGATTCTTTAAGTTTAGGTTTTAGAGACAATCATTAGTACCTACATAATCCAAAATATACAGTTCATATCATAGGTGTATCAACGGCAACAATTTTTTTTAAAGAAAATTTATTGTTTTAACGTTTACCTAAATGGAAGTTCTAAATAACTGTTACCGTTATTGTTTAACCAGTTACATAAAGGATAATTTTATCAGGAGTTTTATTAATTTGTTTAGAAGGAAACATTATCAAGTTTGTTTGAAATATTCGCTATTAGTAGTAAAAATTCGTCACTAAATAACTACATAGTATAAAACAAAGTCGCTTCCTGCTGTCTGTATGTCTGTCTGTCGCCACCTATGTATGTTTAGATCTTTAAATCTACGCAACGGATGCGGGTTTTTTTAATATAGTGATTCAAGAGTGCGAGGCCGGGGCGGGTCGTTAGTACATTGTATTGTTTGTTGTAAAGCTGCGAGGATTGATATTTCCATTAAAACATGTATACTTAAATAGATATTTCAATAATGACTTGAATTAGTTCTGGTTACATATTGGATAAATTTCTGAACGCAGACGACCAGCACATTCTGCAGCGAACCAGCTTAAGCGGAATGGATCACTTCAAATACCTCCCGTAAGTACAATCAACATACGTTACATATTGCGCGGAATTTTTCCTAAAGCATTTTCACACAAAGGAATTCGATTACATTGAAAGCACTTTAAGTTAAAACCTTTGCGCCATACATTTCGTGAAAGAATCTCCAAATAAAAGCCTCAGATGGCTTTCTGGATTTTAATAATTTAAGGTACTTTTCAAAAGCTTGTGAGTAATGTTGGAAAAATTGAAATTTTGATGAAATTTTTATCCGTTTAATTATAAGCACAATTACTAATAACAATTAGTTACAATTATTAGTTCAATTTAACCCCCTGTAAGTGCACCTTTCTTCTACTAGATAATGCTAATATATATAAGGTACAAAATAGTGGTATACCTACAGTTACACATACTATTTATACGTCTAGAAAAGTTTTCGTTTATTTAGAGGGTATGGAACCTTAAATGGGTCTGATATATGCTCTTGGAACCATAAGAGTATACGTATACTGACACAGTTTTGCTGTTAATGATTGGTAAATGTGGTGGAATTTCTTACTATGTGTCTCGTTGATTGAAAACTTTATGAAAATATTGTAAAAACATTAATGTAATAATGAAAAGGTTATATCTACGTTAAGTGCCATTGATTTTTAATAGAGCACATCGCTACATGGGTAAGATTTTGGACAATAGTTATTAGAAGCGTCGAATTTCGTAAAAGTTAACGGGGCTGCGGGTGAGCTAAAATAGCTATAAATAAAATAACCTAGAACCATAAATCTAAGTTAAATCAAGACCTTCTAACGCAAAATAAACTAATCCGAGAGTTCATTTTATAAGATACAATCTTTTACTATATAGATACTTTCATTTGCAGCGTAATGCCTCATAGCATCACGTTTTAAATTTATTTTGTTAGCTACCGTGAAAAAACTTCGCCGTTACAACCCTATCACGATCAAGAAGGATGTTAACAACTCCGGCCATCAATCAATGTCTACCGTCAGGGTTGAGTGAAAAATATTGTCGTAATTTCATTAAGCTTTTATTGCAAAAATATTTTACAGGGTTTATTTCAAAACAATTTATTTTGGGTTCCGCCAGGTGTTTTATTTTATTACGACACACTGTACCTACCGTGAAAACATCTAATAATAGCACTATTACAGCACCATAATATTTTCTGACAAATGTGTAGTAGAATACATAATAAATATATAATATATATATAAATAAATACATAATAATCCTCATCCCGCAGGCGCAGATCTTTGGAAAATTGTTGGATGCTTAGATCCTTTTGAGATGGGTGTGTTGTGTACTGTGCATAGGCGGGCATTAACTCGTGAAGTAGTTGTGATTATGATGATGATGTAGGTGGTGGTGATGAAGATGATGTTATGATGATAATTTTGGTGGTAATGGAGCGGTGATGATGGTGATGATGATGATGATAGGTGATGATCACCAGCATCACCCACAGTAATGCCCACCATTTCCTCCGTAATCATCCCCACCACCATCACCACTACTATCACTACACCATCACAACTGCTACCACACTGCCATCACCATCATAACGGCAATCCTCACCAACACCACGACAATCACCATCACTATCAACCACCACAAAGGCCACGCCCTTGCCCGGTTGCACGTATCGTTCGTATCTCACGTAATATCCTGTGTTCAAGATGCAGCTACCTCTTAAAAGTAAATATAATAACGACGAGCACAATGGAATTATTTCTGAGCATGATAGGAAAAATGTATAATGGAAGTTATTAAATAAAAACTCAGATGTCTTAATGTTACTCTAGATGCGATATAATATATCACACATGTGTTTAAAGAATCATAATATACGCGAATGCGTTTCTGTATCTATTAATGAAACCTGTATTTTCAAGAAAATCTCTTGTTTTATAGAACAACATTATGGGCTGAATGAGAAAGACACTTTAGTAGATACCTAAGACGGCAAATACCGACCTTACCTTGCTCTCAAAATAAATTTGTAACGAGATACATAATGAGAGCAGTAATGACAGCGACCGTGTGCAATCTCAGCCGAAATGGTTGTAAGGAAGTATTCGCAGGCCCCTCTTTCAAATTTATCTTTTTAGGTAACTTATATAATTCTTCCGTACGTGTATTTGTTACAGTCATAACTGCTCCTACGGACCGATTTAGATAAAACTTGGTGTGTATATTTAAGTGGGTCCCTGGATGGTTTGAATACACAATTGGACCCTGCTGAACATTGTCAACATTTCATAAGCAGTGACGTGGCATCCATATAACCCGATTCCCACTGGCGGTTTTAAAAAAGGTTGCAATTTTGTTTTGGGAAAGTAAGCTAAATCGGTACCGGCTTACCCAGAGATTTTGTTTCACGTCTCTGTTGCCAGGATATGTTTAACGTACAAATGTGCGGTTTTCACTTTTTGACTCACCTTGATAAGCACTTAGAGCCACCGTATCTTAGACCACCATTACCTGAGTATCATATAATTTAACTGGTGTGTTTACTGGATCTTAGCATTCGTTCAACTTAGACAAGTGCGGTTTTATTTGAATTATAAATTTAGTATGGGGCGAAGGATACATATGGGATAGTTTTTATCATAGAAAGCATCCCTAATATTATGAATTTTAAACAAAGAGTTGACAAAATTACAAACCTGAAAGTAGCATATAAGGATCATACAATTGATGAAACGGACATCACAAAATTTTTAGGGTTAAGCTTAGATAGTAAATTAAATTGGAAAAATCAAATTGACATAATATGCAAAAAACTAAACAAGTACTCTTATGCTTTATATCAACTTAGTAAAGTAGTTAATCAATCCACAGTTATGACTTCTTATCACGCATACGTCACATCTACATTACGATACGGCGTAATATTTTGGGGTAATGCGACAGACAAAGATTTAGTATTTAAATGCCAAAAGAAATGTATTCGAGCCGTGTGTGGTCTAAAGCCCACAGAATCATGTAGATCTCATTTTGCTAGACTAAGTGTTTTGACATTTCCGTCTCTTTACATATATGAAATGGCTATATATGTAAAGAGCAACCTGAATCAGTTTGCAAAATTCAACAGTGTTCGTATGCAGAGTAGGATAAATCACGAGCCGCATAAAACTGCTCTGTTCGGTAAAAGTATATTTGGAATGGCACCTAAAATATTTAATAAACTACCAATTAGTATAAGAAATTTGCAAGATATTCAAATGTTTAAAAAATCATTGTATAAATTCTTAGTAAAAAAGGCGTACTATTCTACTCAAGAATATCTGTTTGATAATAATGTTAATGAATGTTGATTACTAACTAATTTCGACTATACTTATATTTTGTATTGCATGCTGCACTCTCAAATTTTGTATGCCTTTCGGCAAAACATAGTGATCCTGATTCATTCATAAAACACCTATGTAGCTACCTATGTTTTACAAAATAAATCATTCTTATTCTTATTCTTATTCTAAAAATGATGAAAAAGAGCAAAGAATTGGATGTGTGTTAATTATCACTTATGAAATTTGCCACTAAATTTAAATGTCCATGAACAAATTCTACGCAGTTGGATTCGCAGGCAGAAGTTATCACCAATAACCATAGTATAGTATATTTTTCATGTTGAACTTAATTGCTTACAAAACGCCAACGTTAGGACAGTACTACACGTCTGTTGGGTCCGCTAATTAATATTAATCAATGGTAATCTGTAGGTATACACTACATACTATTGAAATATAGTTATCAGATATATATACCCCTATATATAATAACTATATATATTATATTTTGATTCATCGTAACATCTCGTACAGCCTAAATTGCCTAAATGTACGTTTGTAATTTTAGATACCTAAGCGAAGTGTATAAATGTGCGTATGTATAACACTGATTGTATTTTAACAATCACGAGATTTTGTCCCGCTTACACTTTTGCTACTAAAACCACAGTCCGTAACAATACAGATTCCTTGAGCAGAGCCTTTCCTCGCCTATAATCGAATCCCTTTGTTGTAGCAAAAAAATCATGCTTAATTTCGACTGGGTGTGCTTTGAAGTTAAAATTTCGTTTAATTTTTTTGGGCTCCCGCCGTTTGGGGTTTTCAAATAATCTGTTTTGGATCGTCGAAGGGCAACCGCTTTATTGCTGTTGAGTTTTAAAATATTTCCTTCCTTTTATAACTAACCGCTTTTGTACTTTACAGTGGTTTTCTCATTAACAGGGGTCGGACAAAAAATGCCGATGGCGTCAAACCACTTATAGGTGATTTCACATAGTATTTTTGATTTTCATAAACAATTATCACTTATCATTTATGAACCTTTTTAAAAAACGGTATCGCCACTTGAAATGAGTAGGTACGTTTTTGACTGACACATTGTCAATCAGATGAACAATAAATTGACTTCTTTATTGTTTAGCTATTGTATCTTCACGATTATATTTAGCTCAAAATTTATATTTACCTACTAATGTATAAAAAAACGCTGTAAATTGTCATCTTTACTAGAATATTAAGGCAATTTTCCTTTTTTGGACAAACACGTATACTGCTCTTGCTGTGATTAAGATATACCAACGAAGGTAACCAATATTAAAAGATATATGTCGGAAACGTAGAAAAAAAAGAGCAAAGTTAATTTAATATGAACCTTTCAAATTTATTTTATTCACTACATCACCCTATCACCTGTATTATTAATTTCATGGATTTATTTACGATTATAGAAATAATTCTTTTGGTTGAGCGAATCCACTTAGCTTTGTACCCGATGAACAATACACATTATCTGTATTGTTAGCTGTGGCCACAACTGCCACTTCAAAATGTAAGGCGTTATAAGTGCAAACTACTTTTACACTAAATTAGTCTTTAAGTCAAACGAAATAAGGTTTACTCTTAAACAAAGAGAACAGAGATGTTGGTCACTTCATTGTCTTTATAAGCATCGAAACGAGCTTCACTGCTGCAGTGATTCATCAGGCATTCATCAGGAATTCTGCAGGCATTCTCTACCAGTCAACAGTAGAGCTAGAGAGAAACATTCAGTTGGTGCAGGGGGTGCCATTTCATGACGACATCAATTTCTTCACAGTTCGAAACAATCATGAGTAAGACTAACGGCGTCCGTCCTGGTCTTATACACATGCCAATGTATTATACTTAAAAGCTTTGGGAACCAGCTTCCCGAAAGGTAACGTATAAACGCAGCGCTGATTTCCAAATATTTGATTATGTCTTAATAGTCCGTCCGCTTTTTTTAAGGTTTTAAAGACCCAGATGATACCAGGTCCTGTTTGCTACTCTGTCTAAACTATGTTTGTCGTAGTTTTCCTCTTTATTTATTGACGTGAATACATATCAAGCACTGGCCCAAAAAAATATGAGTTACCCATACCCGATACAACAACTTTCAAAACGCAGCCTGTGTGATACAGTCAAACTTGTGCACCTTTCCGCCCATTACAAGTTGGAATCTATGGTTCACGGTTCGCATGGCTCTCATAGTGTAGTCTCAAGTGGAATCTGGGGCCCAATTCGAGAATGCCGTTTGAGATATCGCCAAACGTCAAATCTCCATTAGATAACAGTTATATCGCCATTGAACTGTCATTTAAATGCGATGAGCTTAAAAGTGACATATCTCATCTCAATTTTGGAAATACGAAGGCGATAATGATTGTCAAAAATTTTATTCATGTATATAAATTTCTGTTTTGAACGAAACATAAAGGACTAATTTCACGTGATACGCGGTCAATTTAGAGTATGCGCCTGTTATTTATGCCGTCACATACAAAGGAAACGAAAATTTTGCGCGTCCGAATTGACGAAGTTGCGATGTTCTGGGGATATCGCCACCTGTCAAGTAGGCACACGTCAAAAGTGACGGATGGCGATGAAAAGGAGAGATCTCCATTATATCTCTAAAATTGGTCGAA
Organism: Apotomis capreana; assembly: GCA_947623375.1. Lineage (NCBI taxonomy): Eukaryota > Metazoa > Arthropoda > Insecta > Lepidoptera > Tortricidae > Apotomis > Apotomis capreana. Next base: position 30,227,760 of record OX392498.1, read on the forward strand.
TTGGTATATTATGAAATGGAAAATTTATACCATATCATACGTGTATGGCCAAATTATAATTTTGTGATAACGTTGTGTACAACACGACATTTTCTCTCTTTAGTCGCTTAAAACTACTAAGCGTGGCAAGAGCGCCAGGAGCTCAATGTGAACGATAAAGTTGGCATTAAAATAAATGTTTACTTATCTCAGCTCTCTGAACAGTTCGTTATAATTTGCTAACTTGAATGCGTATTATGCAAATTACAGTATATGAAGCAGATATTACTTTATATATACAGTAAAAGTACCTAACTCGTTAGATTATACAAATGTTTAACTCGAAATAATAAAACCCATTTGACGAGTTACTTGCTACTTTGGGGTCGAATCGTTTCTGGTTAGATATACCTATGTACTTGTATTCTAACTAGACTTCCGAAAAGGAACGAAAATCCACATCATGATTCTATTTATCGTATTTCTATAAAAATGTATCAGATCTCGTAACTGTCGACTATTCACATACTCGTAGATTGCTTATATTATTACCTTCAATTATATACAATTACCTACCTAAACCAGAAAGGTAAAAGAAAGAAGTCAGATGGAGAGTCAATCTCCCTAAAAGTACAATTACGACGACGTTATCTAAATTGGTCCTTTGTTTTTGTGACTACACAACCTTGTTATCAAAGCTCTAAATCTTCGTAACACGCACTCATGTATGCCCCCTTTTCACCGGTCTTTTGGAATGTGATAACGGTTTTATTTATCCACAAATATCGTGTGATTTTCTCACCTGTTATCTGGAACAAAACTTAGGAACTTTATAAATCTACATAGAACGTTTTTATTCCACTTATGTTTCTAAAGTTATCTAGCACCTTGCAATATGAGTTAATATTTCGTTACATATATGAGAAGTAAAAATCAAATGTTCCTTACAATAATTATACCTGCGCTTCAAAACTGAACAAACAATAAAATGTTGATGCACAAAAACAACAACGATTTTCATATTCACTGCGTAAACGCTGCGACAGATAATTGCATAATCTCCCACTAATGGAATGAAAACACTAATTTCCTTCGTGCACTCGGCGGGCGGGTCGTACGAGCGTTGCCACGTCGTCACGTCGTACGTTTTCTGCATTCATAAGCGGCCACCACCGGGATTTATGTCTCAGGGGATTGAAACTTGGGGGTTTTGTAATTTTTTTTAGTTACATTTTTGTGCAGCTTCGTTTGCAACCCATTGTGCATCGTTGCATAAAAATATGCCGGTTTTCATAAAATATTTCAAAACCAAAAACATATCAAACAAATGTTTTAATTTAGAGATTTTAACACTTATACACCACTATTTTACCGAATTGATGGAACGTGGCCATAGAGGTCGAAAATGTATCGGTATAAAGTTCTAACGTGATTGCATTTACTTCAAATGTCATCTCCAAACTTAGAATATTTTCCTTAGTAAGTAATAACAATCACACAGCGTTAGTTATCTATACATACTTACATATAAAAAAGCTGAAGAGGGTCGAAAGCCTGTACATGGAAAATATTCAAATTAAAGTTGGCGGGGATACTTCGAATCGATAGCAAAACACGTTCCAACAGTTTTTAGAATGTTTGTCTGTTTATTTGACCGCGCATCACGTGAAAACGGCTAAACGAAAAAAACTTAATTAATCTGTCGAGAATATCTCTGGCCATATTTATTATTATTCACTCATTTAATCTTGTTTCTTAGGATAGGTATTTTTTACAATAAATTTATATAAAAAGTAAAATATAAAAAATACATTACAAATATAAACACATTATAAAAAAAACCTAACCTAGGGTGCCGCCGGCAACGGGGCAGGGCCCAGGCTACCGGCGGTTAGGGCTGCAGAGAGAGGAACCTCCTGACAATGCGCGCCGTGTCCAGGAGTACCGCCTTCTGTATCTGACCCTTGATCCAGCCATCTAGCGAGAGTCTCTTAAGATGTTTGTCGAGACTCTTCGCTATAAGACCGTTCGCCGAAACGACTATCGGGACAATGATCGTCGAGTCAACATCCCACATGGCGGTCACCTCGTGAGCCAAGTCAAGGTACTTGCTGAGTTTGTCCTTCTCGGCTTTCACGAGGTTCTCGTCATGTGGGATGGTGATGTCGACGAGCACTGCCTGGCGCTTGGATCGATCTACCAACACGATATCAGGCTTATTGGCTACAATAGTCCTGTCCGTGATGATAGATCGATCCCAATAGAGCGTGGCACGACCATTCTCGAGAACTGGCATCGGTGCGTACTTATAGTACGGCACCTCAGACCCCACAAGACCGTATCGAAGAGCAAGTTGCTGGTTATTATTATTATTATTATGAGCCCATTGTGTCCCACTGCTGGGCAAAGGCCTCCCCCCTCTTTTTCCATTGCTCTCTATTCTGTGCTTTATCTGGCCAGTCCTTGAGGAAAAAGTCCAAGTCATCGCGCCATCGCCGACGAAGTCTGCCGCGTCCCCGTCTTGAGTTGTGTGGCGTCCACTCTGTGGTTTTTTTGGCCCACAAGTCAGTCAGGCCATATTATAGGCTATAAAAAAAAATTACCAATAGACTTTTTTGAAACATGTGCTACGACTATCCAGTACTCTGATAAACTAGGGGATGGGGCAAAAATTATTATTTTGTGTCATGAGTGAGCCACTGAGGAAGGATTTTGCCAAATTAATTCTATGTTTAGAAAAGGGGGTACAGATATCAACAAATTTAGTTAATCGAATAATCGCTGCTACGTTATGCCTGGTGGCAAAACGGCTCGCACAACTTTCAAGATCCCATAGGTTTGGACGGCACGGAATGTCCTGTCTGCGGTGTATCAAGAAACTGGACCGATTACTACGCGTGCGGAGCCACGGGCACAGCTAGTTATATTATATTGATGACCGCGTCGCGTCAAACTAAATGCTATATAATTTCTCGTAGTACCTGCTACTCCATATTCTAACGAAATCATTATTTTCTTCTCTAGTTAACACGTTCACGGACAGAGAACCATTTTGAAAATTGCATGCTGTGCCAAAAAATCAAACGAATAAGTTCTAGCCAAAAACGGCATAAAGCATATACCTATATACATAGGTATATAAAACTATGAGAAATATTCGGCTGTAGACGGAGTGGCACTTTTGCGAAGATAAAAAGCGCCGTCCATACGAAGGTCCTAATTTACGTCTATCGACGAACTGTCCGTGAATGTGTTCACTTAGCATTAGAGTACTGAACGCCCCTTGGTAAGGATTTTCTTTTACAGCTGGGCAAAACTATGAGATAAAAAACGATTTTATTTTACATTTTCTGTGGAATTTTGCGGCAGTTGGAAAGAGGATATACTTAATTATTTGCATTTCCGATTGAACGGGAAATTAAAACTAGTGAAAGTACGCACTTTTAATTGCGCAAACAGATCATCGTATACCCAAGATGGAGGAGTTAGTTATTCCGTAGTTCGAATAACCGCACCTATCACTCGTAGGTATACAAGTGAATCGGGAGCGAAAGAAACGGTACTATACGAACTTCGGAGTGACTTCCTGTGTGCATAATCCCTCTTAAATTTTTGTTCTATCTTCAAGCAATAAGCAAGGATAATGGCGTTGGATAACATGTCCATCGACTAATTTATCAATTTGCTGCATTTCTTCAAAAGCTAAGTTAACGGTTTTTTTTCGGTGTAGGTTATATTTATTATAAACAGATTGAAAATTCTTGAATATGAATTAGCCCCTATATTGCACTTACACAAAATATAATTATACCCAACATGTTTTAACTACATGGAGATCACTGAATTGAAAAATATGTTTTTAATGTTTTGTAGGTGTATATACATATATCTCTCTTTGCAACTTCATGATTCATTTACAAAAAAATCCGATGTCCACAATTTTAACACTAGAAATAAAAATAAAATTGCTATTAGAAAGTTTCGTGTTCGTAAAGTATATAAATCATTTTTAGGCCAATGTATTCATTTTTATAACAAGTTACCTGATCATGTTTTAAAATTAGCCTTTCCATCTCTCAAAAATTATTTAAAAAAATCTCTAATGTCAAAAGCATATTATACAGTAGAGGACTATCTGACAGACAAAAATGCATGGCCTGAACCAGAAACCGAGTAACTGACTCCTTCTTAGATTGTACCTGACTAGTTTAAGGGACACAGTTCTAATAAGAAAGCATATCAAACGTACATAAATTGTGATAAACCGTCATACTTTCTTGTAGTTTCTATATTTCATTCTTAAACGTTTGCTTATTTATATCTTAGAATACACTTTTAATATGTTTTCTTCGATGACTACGTATAGTTAAGTTCATATTACTGTAATAGTTAAGTACTTATCCTTTATGAAAAAATGACTGACTGTTGAGTTTCTTTCGGCGTTTCTTCTCAACAGTGGTCTCCTCTTGTGAAATGCCGGTAGACTCAGACATGTAAAAGTGCCCTTGTGGCCTACTTGCAGAATAAAGTTCATTATTTCATTATTTCATGACAAGGAATTGTAATAGGAGAAATTTTACCCATATACGGTAAAGCACAAAGAGCGTGACGTGATGACTCATTGTACCCGACACGAACTAAGTTGCGGGCGCATTCTGGTAAATGCATATACATTATACATATTCAGTTTGCCACATGTGGCAAGGAATAAGATGGGCGGCAAAAGTGGCATAACATGATTCGTTCTTACTTCTTGCATTGTAGCAGTACTGTTGAATATCATTGAGCAATGTGTTTGTATGATTATAAGCGTAATCACATGCTGCGCTTGTGCCATGTGGTGTGGGCCGTGCACTAAGCACAGAAAGATATTGGGTCAGGCGACATTTGGCGTTGATCCAGAAAGCAATCTTCTGCTAGGTTCTTTTTTGTTACTTTGTAAAATATTAGAGCGTAACCGGTTTAACAATAAATAGGTCGCCAACACAAAGAGTATGGATTTCTTTAAGCAAATTTGGAGCCAACTTACGAAATACTTGATTCAGCCGTTAAACTTATCGTAGCGGATAATGCGTTTAATTTTTAGAACTGTGAACGACTCTTCAAAGATATCACCAACGACATAAATAGTCATCCTCACACGACTACAGTGAAGCGATAAACCCCGAGCCAGACACGTTGTAGGTTTTATTGACCTTCTAGTTTGGAAAGCTTTCATGCTACATACACGATCCAATACAAAAGCGAAAATAAAAATTATACTAGGTTTCACTTTATTTCATGTTTACATACAGCCAATAAAATATCGCACTGTTCCCTTCTTTATAATGATAAGGATGTTAGGAACCTATTATTAAATAAAATAATAATAATAAAATAATAATAAATATTAAGGGACAATCATACACAAATCGACCTAGTCCCAAACTAAGCAAAGCTTGTACTATGGGTACTAGACGACGATATACATAATATATAAATACATATATAGATAACATCCATGACCCAAGAACAAATATTTTGCACAAATATTTGCCCCGGCCGGGATTCGAACCCGGGACCGCCGACTCAGTAGGCAAGTGTCTACCAACCGAGCCAAACGCGTCGTCAAAATGGGGAAAATGGGGAAATGGGGAAAAGTAGCTAAGGCTGCGCGGCGCTCGACCGTTAAAAGCTGACCGCCTTTGTCGAGTCTTCTTTCAAGAAGTCAAAACCGAAGTTTTAACTAGGAAACTACCCTGAGAACATAATCATATATATAAATATATATTTTTTTAAATTTAGGTTATTCGACGTTGTAATTGCGATAACTGATCGATATATTTCGGCCCTGTCCGAGAACCTTGGTGACTTTTCTTTCAACGAGGGCGGCAACACTCCTCTATTAGTTAAGGATATAATATATTCACTTAAATAATTCCGTTTTTTTATTACTATAAATTTATCTAAGCACGGTGAAAAAGTAAGTGTAAAAATAAATACCTGCCGAATAAAACTATAGAGAAAAAAATAAACAATGGAGCTTTTGTTAAACAACACTTCCGGTACGTATATCAAAAATATCCAGCTGTTTATGCGCGATGTGGATGGCAACACAAAGCAGAAATTGATTCAGTAAGGCAATTGAAGGTAAATGAAGACCCGAAATAGCCTATATAAATTGTTACTGTAACATTTCAGCAACGTGGTATACGTTACTGATCTGACCAAATAGTGTTTATGAACTGATCAGATCGTTCATCGGCGCCTAAAGAAAACAGTCAATAAATAAAAACTTCGTCGTCGTTGTTTCGCTGAGGCTCTTCTTTTTGTAACGGAGTTTTTGTAACCAAAGTCTGGTTAATCATCAGGACCTGGATATCGCTTAAAAGCCACAAGTTTTGTCAAGACACAACAAAAAATCTCGATGGCTGTGGGAGCGGCTGTGTTGTTATAAAAAATAATATTCTTAAGTTTGTATCAAATGCAGAGCTTTTTTGCTGTTTTAGAATTTAATAATGAAATATTATTTATTTTTTACTTAATGTGTCTGAGGTCATAACCGTTATGTATATGTGATTTTCTTGTATTTGTTATGAATGTTATACAGTTACTACTGTAAAAGTTCTACTGCTACGCTTTGCACATTGGTCCAATAGTAGATACTATTGTATAGGTAGGTACTTTGTGAACCGTTTTCCAGCTCCAACGTTTTATAGCAATGTCATTATATATTACATGTATAAAAAGATCCAACACAATCGAGCATTCAATCACAAAGAGAACCGAGACATGTCAAACTAAATAACAGCTGTAAAATATCACTACAACATACATAGTTTAAAACAAAGTCGGTTCCTGCTGTCTGTCTCTCTGTCTGTCCCTGTGTATGCTTATATCTTTAAAACTACGCATGGGATTTTGATGCGGTTTGTAATAGATAGAGTGATTCAAGAGGAAGGTTTAATTTTAATACAATGCTGATAAATTATGTACCCGTGCGAAGCCGCGTGCTTCGGAATACTATAGTAATAGATAAAGTGCCGGTTGGTTTTGTAACGATTTATCGAGGGCGATACCACAACCAAAAATATAAAGGCCTGTTTAGTGTTAAATGGTTATGTAAATTTAAAAGTGTAATAATTGCAGGGTCTTGTGCAATTTCTCAGCCACAGCGCTTGCAATATAATGTAATTTCCCAGCGAAAAACTTCCTGCCATAGGGATCGAAACGAAATCCTGCATTTAAAGTGGGCAGCCATGGCCGTATCCGTGAATTTACGTGACGAATTTACGGGACATTACCCTCAATCTCCTTTGATTAATTATTTAATTATAACAGTATGAAAAAAGATCTGACCGTAAGTACATTTAAATATCAGGAGGCAATCATATTTTAAGAGAATGATGCGATGCAAGTAAGCTGAGCATGTATATTTACACATTTGTTTGTTGGTGTACTTCCGTTTGGCAAATTATGTTTCCCAAATATGACTTCCCAAATAACTTATCGCAATAGTTTCAATTCCCGAATCTTTAGCAAAGTTACATTTCGCAAGTTATTCATTTGGTCAAAATATCATTTGGCAAAGTTTCACTTCGTCAAGATTTTATTAAGCAAATGTTTCATTTTCTCATATATTATATATATTTATTATTTATATGGCATTTTTTTTTCCCAAATTTATCACTTCCCAAGCTCAACTTATAGTAAGCGTGGCAATAATCTTAACATTACCAAATTCACCTTAAGGCAGGTCCGACTTGGGTTAGGTTAGGTACGACGACGAGCGAAGCGAGGAGGAGTGTTAGGTTGAACTGCGACCCTAACGAGCGAGCGAAGCGAGCGAGCCGCGCAGATCTATATCGAGTGAAAAATAATCCTAACATTACCACATTCACCTTAAGGCAGGTCCGACGGGTTAGGTTAGGTACGACGACGAGCGAAGCGAGGAGGAGTGTTAGGTTGAACTGCGACCCTAACGAGCGAGCGAAGCGAGCGAGCCGCGCAGATCTATATCAGCAGTATTTTTTATGTTATATTGTATTTGTAAACATCCCTTCAATTTTTATCCTACGCACTACTCAATTTGCGATATAAATCGTATGCCATGGAATATTTTGGGATTGGTATATTATGCCAAACGATACATTTGCCAAAAAAAAAATAGGAAAATAGAACATGACCATGTAATTATTTGCTAAACAATCATTTGAAAAAAAAGAGGTTTGCTGATTATAAAATTGCGATCAGTTGTCTTGACAATTGAGTTTTTGCCAAATAAAAATTTGGGAAACAAAGTTTGCGATGTGATACTTTGGGAAACATTTTTTGCCAAACATTAGTAATCTATCCCCAACAATTCACTTCCAAACCGAATGAAAGTAGTAAATCGAAAAGGGTATACAAATCTAATGTAACATAAGAAGGTAATAACAATAGTTTCCCCTTTTCGATACATCAAAAGATTGGCAGAAAACATGGTAGGGAACAGTTCCAGGCTGATTCGAAAAGTTTTCGGGTGCTTGCTGCCGTTTTGACGGTGAATTTCGTTCATTACCCCTACCGGATAAATGCGAATTAATTACCAGCTATACGAGTACCCATAGGAATTATACATGTATTTAGATATTCGTACATTATTCGTATTACCTCAAATAGATCTACGAAAGAGTCTTAAATCCATAATGTTAATATTGTAATTTCACACAATTTGAAGAAACGGAACTAAGACATAAATATGAAAATTGTAATAGGTTTAAAATAAAGGTCATGTATTTTTTGTAATATAATTTGAAGTGATTATCATAATATCGAGGACCAATAATTAACTGGAACAAGTAGCTTTTTAACGATATTCTCGATCGAAGCCTACTGTTGACTTACTTCACGTGTTATAATAAATATACTGTATAAGCTGAAACTCGAATGGATCTCACTCGGGAACAACACTTTTTGTTTGTAGTAATGGACAAGCTTTTACTAGTTGGCCCAACAAATAAAGATGGTTTAAGTTTGATTAAGTCTAACTTTTTACACTCTTTCGCTTCAAGGTACTACTATCTTTCGCAATCTAAATAGACTGACATTGTTAGCACAACTCCATTACCTACCTATGTTTGATATAATGTAGATACTGTATGCTAAAATGCGGTGGTCGATTAGTCCTTGTGTCAGTCAACAATACTTGAAGCAACAAATCGCTACGACTTCAACCTTATTTGTGTAAGTGTGCGAGTGTTCTTTTGGTTTGTTCTGTTACAACACAGCAATAGCAACTGATCGACATTATTTTCATTTTTACTTAATAAGGCAAACATAGTACTTACTCTATGTGTGTAGGCTCGTAGATCTATTAGTATTGATTAAGAAATTGATTACCCCGTAATGGGTTCACACAGGGTACAAAATGGGGATGGAAATTAAAACAAAATAAATAGTATTTTCGACCGTTCAAACCAATCATCCCTACTCTTTGTTTAAATCGTACCGAACAAAATCACGTTACGCTATTAATCAATTCACCGCCCGAACTAAAATATACTTCACAATGGACATGAACGGTACGTTTTTGGAACAAGCGATGAATTTAAATTCTACCGTAGTGATTTTCGGACAGTAACCGTAATTAAATAAATATAAATAACAATCAACCTTTACCGTTACTTTCGCGCTATAGTACACATGTGATCGGAATGGTAAAATTTGATCTAGACCTGCCATTTATTTATAAAGGTTATTTACACAATCATCATCATCATCATCATCATCATCATCATCAGGCCGTATCTATCCACTGCTGGATTAGGGCCTCCTCGTGCATTTTCTATTCACTGGGACTCCGGGTCGCGTGCATCCACTTTCTTCTTGCGACCTTAACTATGTCGTCTCTCCATCTGGAGGGGGTCTGCCCATGCTTCTTTTTCCCATTTGTGGTTGCCACTCCAGTTGCTTTGGAGATCAGCGTCCGTCTTCTCGCCTACATACATGACCCGCCCGTCTCCATTTTAGAGTAGCGGCTTTCCTAGCGATGTCGGTTACTTGGGTTCTCCGTTTGATCTCTTTGTTCGGAATGCGGTCTCTGAGTGTTATCCCCAGCATCACTCTCTCCATCGCTCTGGGCAACTTGGAGTTGATGCGCGGTTTGGCGGGCAACATAGTTTTATAATTTTATTGTTTATATTATAATAATAAAATACCAATAGCTGCGGTCTTTTTGGACCTAAGCAAAGCATTTGACTTCGTAAACCACTCAATTTTATTGCATAAACTGGAGAAATATGGCATCAGAGGTAATGCGCTTAACTGGATACAAAGTTATCTTTCTCAAAGAATGCAATGTACAGAAATTCAGCAGATTTCAAATGGTGACCTTGTTTCCGAGAGATCGCAGTTTAAATACAACTGCTGTGGAGTACCTCAAGGAAGTATTCTCGGCCCGTTATTATTTCTTATTTACATAAATGACTTGCCTAACCATCTAGAGCATCCATGTATAATGTTTGCTGATGACACAACTCTATTAGTTAAGTCTGACAATTTCAATAATTTTAATAAAGATATAACGGTAATTAACTGGTTAAATAATAACAATCTCAAAATTAACATTAATAAGACAAACATAATTCAATTCAGGACATATCGAAATAAGGATAATAATATAAATATACAGTACCATAACGAAATAATAAATGAAGTAGAATCCGTAAAATTCCTCGGCATCTATATAGACAGATTTTGTAATTGGAAACGTCATATTACTGAAATCTGTGAAAAACTAGATAGGTTTGTATTTGCTCTGAGAAGGTTAAGCAGCACCTCATCTAAAGAAGTAGCTCTAGCAGCTTATCACGGCTACGTCTCTTCCGTGCTGAGCTACGGACTGCTGATTTGGGGCAACTCTGTAGATGTCCATAAAGCATTTATGGTGCAAAAAAAATGTATAAGAGCTATATGTAATGCACACTACCTAGAACCTTGCAGACCCTTATTTATTGCCACTAATATTCTACCTCTACCCTGCATGTATATAAAACAGGCGTCTATATTTGTAAGAGAACACCCTGAATATTTTGATACGCATAGTAGTCGGTACCCCAGATCGACTAGACATAGAGACAAAATACACTTGCCAAGGGCTAAATTTAATATGTTTAAAAACAATGCTCCATGTATGTCAGTACAGATTTATAATAAATTACCTAAGGAAATAAGAGAATGTCATCCTAAACTATTTGCAGGAGCTCTTCATAAATGGCTTCTATCTAATTGTTTCTACTCTATAAAAGAATTTTTGTCTGGCAACAATTAATATGAAATCTCATATTTATTTAAGTTAGTTTATATTGCAAATAGAATATCAATTATATTATTATTATTAATTATTAAGTAACTAGAATAGCAATTATCTTATTATTATGTTTCTGTATATTCATTAGTATCCATACAATAAGCAGGGTTAAATTCAACACACATTAAATGTTTGCATGCCTCTACGGTAGAACATAAGCACTTACTGTTTACTACATCATCTAATGTACCTACTATGTTCTTGCAAATAAACATTCATTCATTCATTCATTCATTCATTTACATAATAACTATAAAACTACGCAAGACGCAAAAACATAAACAATATGAAAATGTATATTAATATATTATTGAGTCCAAACCCTGAAAGTTGTAAAATCCAAGCCAAAAATAATAATAATAATACCGGGTAAATTGAGAGATAGAAGCCTTATGGTACTAAAATGATCAGCCGGATTAAATTTCAACGAAGACAGAGAACCCTTAAATTTCTTTGAAGAATTTCAAACTTTTAATAGAAAAACTTCATCACATCGACACGTTTTTTACAGGCTTTTCAAAGCTTCTACACTAACACTTTTGAAAACTAACACTTAACAGGAGATAAGTACTTTCATTTTAAAGATCTTATTTTGCCACAGGTCTTTGCTTAATTTTACATAGGTATGTAGGTACTGTAATAAGAATTAATAAGCATCAACAAAACGATTACGGTAATTGATTTAACCCCCGTAGGTACTATTATTTACTACTCTATATTCGAACTGTAATTTCTTTTATATGCACCCATATTGTTTAAGTATTACCGGGGTTCGTAAAAAGCGAGCAAAATTCATAGAAGTGCTAGGGATCGTAACGTACGTCAATACGTCATTTCAACCGAATTTGCTCATATTTTACGATTATAACTAGTTCAGGTACCTACTATGAGCAATACAGTAAGTCCCGCGAAGCGGAGGAATGAATGAAGCGATAACATCATTGAAGCGATAACATCATCATTGATGGTATGTTTAATATCTACATACAATTTAATTAAAGAGATTATGATAAATAGTCTTTAGAAAAAGTCAGCAACTGTACATAATTGTACATAGTTAAAACAGTTGTGTGATCCTGTTATGAAACCACGCTCGTGTTTTAATCGATCTATATATACCTATACTCAATAGTTGTCTATGCAACTACTCGTATATTCATGTCGTCTCTACCATCTGGTGGAAATCGGCTGGAACAGCGTCTCGTCGTCTATGTTTGACCGATATAATACTAAATGGAGTCTTTCTAAATGAACTCCCATTGAAATAAAATGTTGTCAAATTTATGAGTCTGTTAATAATAAACTTTGCTTTTAAGACATATCTTCCTTGCTTTTATTCACCTTTAGCATCCTGTGAACTTCTAAGCCAGCTTATTATATAAGGAACCTTTGTTAATTTTAGTTACCTACTGTCGTTTAATTTCCTTCACTTAACAAGTGTCGTAAAAATTATCAAACGGGATTTAAATGTATTATTCATTATTGAACCAGTATTATAATGACATGCTGAATTGAGTGTACGTGGAACGTTTATCTGTGAGTGTTATAATTACTTTACACTTTCGGATTAGCAATCTCGAACCATTTATGCCATGTGCTATTTGAATATCCACCATAAAGCAGTCAGTGTATCGTGCGTAATTAATTTCATTTGCAATAGATACGCTGTGAGCGACGTTCATTTGCATGAGATGTGAATCAGCGGTGGAAATAGGCTCCGCTTAAAGTGGACTGATTTTGTCATTCTGAAACACGCGCATTGAATTGCTTGCTGACGGTTAGACTCGAAAGCGTAGTCGGGTCATTATCTTTGTTCAAATTTATTTTGTATGCAATCGTCGTTCAAATTAATTTCATATGACGTTTATAAGTTCAGTGAAGCCCATGTTCCTTATACATCTCAGCTCAGCTGCGCTCTGCTTCGAGTGTGAAAAGACAGCCTATCGATCGACGCACAATGCACGGCAAGGACCAGTTAATAAAACCTTTAATTCTCAAATGAGAATAATCCAGTCTTGTATTTAAATATAAATTTAATTTAAGTTTTAAATTAGTCTTAACTATTAAAATTAAATGATGTCAAATTATCAACCTTCATTATATGAGATTGAATTTTAGATTTTTTTTCAGTCGATGAAATCAAATTATACTTAGGGGACAGATATTTTAGTAGCTTTTATTTAACTTGCAATGTATACCGATATGTTTGTTCAGGTGAAATAATACAACTCCATTTGAAGCCGAAATTTTCAATCTTGATTGACTGAAAATTTCGGCTTCAGAATGGAGTTGCATTATTCCTCCCGATGTGAAAATACATGGTTAATCCATCATGGCAGAACACCCGAGATGGCAGACCAGTTATTTTTAATGCACTCCTAAAATATGGTATCAAATTAAAGGGTTTGCTGAGAATAATTCGAAAAAGGTGACGTCATTCAAAATCCAGTATAACTAAAAAGTAAAAATATATAAATTAAAAGTAAATATTAAGATCGCTTTTTAGCGAAAAAGACCGCCTGTTGTCTACCGTTATTTATAAATTGTATTTGACTTGTTTCCTTTTGTAAACATTTATTGGTGTGCAATAAAGTATTATTGTATTGAATTGTCTATCAAACACGAGCCAATGATAGCTGCTCCCAACGACAAGATACCCAAACAGCATTACTTCAATAAGAGCTACGAAATCGAGTTGATTGAAGAACCTAACGATCAAAAAAACACGAAATACGAGTACGCATATATACGGACGGGTCAAAGACACAAACAGGGACAGGAGCTGAAATATACTCACCTGAAATAAACGTAAAAATATCAATAGCCTTAGGCAAATATAGTTCCATCTTCCAATGTGAATGCCTTGCCATCACACAGGCTGCTAAGGCAGTTGCTGCGCGAGGTATCAAAGACCAAAAGATACGTATTGTTTCCGACAGCGCTGCTGTCTTACGAGCTCTGGAGAATAAAACAATCAAATCCGGGCTCATACTAGAGTGTCACTCAGCGTTGCAAACGATCGTTTCGAATAATCGGATCACGTTGCAATGGATTAAAGGGCATAGTGGGTCTCTAGGTAACGACGCAGCCGACCAGCTGGCAAGGAGAGGGTCCGATCAATCGGCAATTGGCCCAGATCCTTTGCTCCCCTTGGCGTTTAATCAGCTGCGTACATGGCTTCGTCACAAAACACGATCACAACACGCCGATCAATGGGCAGAAACCAGTACATGCAGGCAGTCCCGGGAAACAATCCCATACCCAGACACACGCCTGACAAAGCGCTTATTATCGCTAAGCAGGCCCGCCCTGCGAGTAGTAGTAGGCACTATCACTGGACACTGCACACTTAACAAGCACTTATAATATGTTCTAGGAATGACCGATAGCCCCCTATGTAGGGGATGCCTGTCGGCCGAAGAAACAGCTACCCACGTGATCCTGGAATGCGCCGCCGTAGCTAAGCAACGGGCTGAAATCCTCAAAGCACCGAGGTCACTTCGTGAAGCCTGTGGAGACACCAGGAGAATTCTGCGCTTCTGGACGGAGTTAGGCTGGCTAGACTATTAGCTGGCAAACCTACATGCACAACGGCCCGAATATACACGGGCTAAGTGCGGAAAACGGAGCCCATAACCATAACCATAACCATATGTATTGTATTGTATTAAAAAAACTTTGTACAAAACAGAGTTATTTAAATGCGCTAAAAAGAATAAAATAAACTTTTCCTTCAAAACTTTTACCAACAACTTTTAACGTCATTTCACAATTTATATGAATTTAATTTATTTTAGAACTTTAGTTTTATCTTTTTAGGTTTAATTTTTATTTTACTGTCCTTTTATTTTAATTTAATTATATGATACAAAAGCTTGTCGCAAGGTTTACCTGTGTAGGTTATCTATTTACAGGGAAAATATTTGTGTGATCAACTCGAATATTTTGTCCCCGGGTCATGGATGTTATATATATATATATATATATATATATGTGTTGTATTTATATATTATGTATCGTCGTCTAGTACCCATAGTACAACAAGCTTTGCTTAGTTTGGGACTAGGTCGATTTGTGTACGAATGTCCCTTTATTAATTTACTTATTTATCCATACTAATATTATAAATGCGAAAGTGTGTATGTCTGTCTGTTACCTCTTCACGCTTAAACCGCTGAATCGATTTTGATGAAATTTGGTATAGAGATAGTTTTCATCCTGGAAATTATACCTAAAAAGATTGAAAGGGGATTGAACATTTCTGTTAGGGTGCGGTGACCCTGTAGGAAATGTAATTATTAGACCAAAAGCACAATTACTCTTACATTTGCTTAGGCGCCTTTAATAATCCCTTTTATCAAGTTCCACGCGTACGTAATCGCGGGCAAAAGCTAGTACTTTATAAGTTGAACAGTTTTAAAGGAAAAGTTTAGTTGATTATTTTTGGCACATTTAAATAAGGTTTTTAATCTTTATTTCTTTATTTTAATTTATTTCAAGATTAAAACATGATTAACTCACAAGATTAGCTCATTTTTGTATCGTAATAATATAAAAAAGCACACAAGCATGTTATAAAGCCTACATTTATTGCCAGAGCTACATCGAAGCTTGTGTGCAAACATTACAACTTTTAGGGTAGATTTCCTTTACTTAGATGTAATATTTTATTACACCTTTGTAATGTTATACCTCGCATCCATAAATCACCTCGTACATTGTCTTATTTCTAATCTTGTTTCCGCCCAGAGGGTCTCAGTCTCCTCCCTTTCACGTCGTATCTGACGATTTTGTACTAATCGCTAGGATAAGGGCTCTACAATCTACTTAATGTTGACCCGTCTCGGGATCACAGCACTACCTACGCGATGCCAAATGGACTCATTTTCTTAGTATGTAATTCAAGTTACTAATGATATCTTTTAAGAAATCGTTTACATTATGTACCAAGCACAACTCTCTCTATCTATTTACAAACAAGTATTTGACAAATCCTTGGTGTTTTTTTTTTCTTTCAATTAGAATTTAAAGCTGTCAAACACGGATACAACTGCTATACATATGGTATTGGTGTTTCTAAGATAAATTATAAGAACAATCTTGACTTTATAGTGATAGAAAAGATCCTTCCTTACAGAGGTCTGAAGCTACTTCTGCAGATTTATAATCAATTAATTAGTCCATATGTCCATTATGATATTCCTCCAAGCGACTGTTTTAAGGCAGAATGGTGACGTGTCGTAAAGCATGCAACTACGAGTGAAGTGACGGCCATTCTGCTAAGAGAGACACCGAATATTCTGCATTTTTGTTACGAGTTAATTCATAATCATATTAAAACTTTCGGGACACAAACTGCATAAATGGAAACCATTAGTATTTGTGTTTTAGGATTTAACAGCGAATGTAAACTATTGGGTATCAACATATGACGGGCTGTATTTGTATTTAAGTATTACAAAATCTGTTACTTTCGCTGCTTTAACAACAAATTTAATAATAAAAATAGAGGAAAACAATCTAAATGCCGACTTAGGTACATGATACCACATATTAAAACGTAACGAAAATAAACTGTATGTTTAAATAATTCATTTAAAATAGGGGAAACTGAATATTTTAATGCGGGATAAACGCATAACTTTTCCATTTATGAATTATCAATCAATGTCCGAGCGAGTCATTCTGTCAACTTTATTAGTTCACCTTCACGAATATTAATTTGCATTATTGTTCACAAATTAAAGAATTTCATGCTATCCCGGATATTTCAAGTTACCCCATTTGGCGGTATTTTATTTTTGGAGTAGTAGGGCCTCGTGCAGGGTCCGTCCGGATTGTTACTACCGTCTTGCCTACTAACCCACCGCCAAACAGCAATGTTCGCATTGTTGTGTTCCGGTGTGGGGGTAAGATAGCCGGTGAAATTACTAGCATAGAGGCATTCTATCTTCGTCCTCCGGGTAGGCAAACACTTGTGACTCCTCTGGTGTTGCAGGTGTTTATGGGCGACGGTAATCGCTTTCCATCAGGCGATACGTTTGCTCGTTTGCCCCCTATGACATAAAAAAAAAAAAAAAAAAATGGACAAACTAGACCAATGAGGTAGTACAGAAATATAGCATACAATAACTGTATGTAAAGGAAATATTTAGACTAGGGCTTGCAATTTCGGAATTGGTTAGTATGGACAGTACTTCTCGGAAATATTCGACACTGCCCATACAAGCCAATTCCGGAAATAGTAAGCCCTAATTTAGACCCTTCACGACCATTTGACTCTGTAGGCCACCAGTTTGGCATGCAGTATATTCTAGTATAACGAGTACCCGCATCTCACTGTTCACCCTGCCAAGTCCTACTAAGGCTCGACAGACTTGGCTGCGCTTCTAATTAGGTCACTAAGAGAAAAAAAATTGACTCTTTTGTTATAGATACCAAAACCATTGTAGACTATGAAATTTGCGTACTTCGGTGACCCAAAAGCTAACTACAGACGAGTGCCCTGATTACCAAATCTAGCTATGAAAGTCAAACTTTCTCTCAACACACAAAACCCGATCACAACCAGTAAAGCGAACCTGATCGGAGGTGTAAGTGTAGGAGGGATTGAGGCGTTTTTTTCTTCTTGATGTCTCATGTCGAGTGTCACTTGACTGTTATTTGAATTGAAGCAGAGCAGAGACTCATTTCGCATAAAGTATCTGAAATGCGGGCACATTCGTTTTACCAAAAATTTCCCTGCCGAGAAGCCGATCAACTGAGCAGAACAAACCCAAAATCGTAACGAGAGATCAGTAGATATACTAAATGTGTGTCGTTTGAGCGACGAGGGTGACATATTGTGGCAACTCCACCGGAATAAATCACGGACTGTACCTGAATGGGCATGCAACAAGAATAGCTCTTCGCTCTGGAATTGGCATCACAACTCGTAACAACAAAAAATGTCAGAGCTGTACAAAATGCTATTCAGAAATTTAGATTGTTTATTGACGTTAGACTGGAGGCAACATGTTAAACAAGAAATACACTAAGCCTATTTAGAACTGTTTCATGAATGTGGAAATGTACAACGTGTGTTAACTTACGATATTGAGAATTATTCAAATGATTATATATAATTCTGTTCCCAGATACGCTTTTTTATCTATGTCCTCTGGTTTCCAACTTTTAATAAGCCTTTTTTTCTGAAATAAATATAATTCATTCATTCATTCATTTACAATTGGGGATTATGTATTTATAAGTACTTTTGACGGTTTTTAGGATTCCGTTTCTCAAGAAGAAAAAATGGAACCCTTATAAGATCACTTTGGTGTTCGTCCGTCTGCCTGTCAAAACCCTTCATCGCCAGAACGCGTGGAGGTATCGATTTGAAATGGAAACGATATATTCAAGTCTTAAAGCAGCAGAGCCTCGAAACTTACCATCTTGTCAGTTTTCTATCGGATATATTTTGGAGAGTGTGCGCAGGATTTGCACGATTTAATTCCACCACCCACGTTTCACCATCGGACAACCACGCGTGGGGAGCGCTGGCATCCTTTTGATGTCAGTTTACCACTTATTCGAACCCGTAGTCACTCATCATTAGGTGATAGATAGTAATCAATCACCGGTTAGTTTGTGAAGAAAAAAGCCTACAGTCCCTTGAAGTTGCGAAAAAATCGAACTTCCAAGTTAACGTAAACAAAGACGGCCGTTTATGCCGCATAAAACGTATATTTCGACACTCACAAGGGATTCATAATTTATAGGGTATTTTCCGTTGACCTAGAACTATGTTTGGCAAGTAATACCGTCTTATACACGTATAGGGAAAAATCTGAAAGTATCGATCTGATTTGTAATTAGATCATAAAAAATATTGTCTTTATTATTATTTGTACGTTAATCAGTTTTGCGAGTCCGACTTGCACTTGACCAGCTTTTTTACCTTTTTATACTCTTCGATTGCACATTTACATTACATTTGTAGCTTCTCACTAAATTAAAAAGAATATATACTATTAATAAGCATAAGGCAATCATTACAGACATATATTGTATCTGTAAGTAAATGGCGCATCCAGGATTCTATGTTAGTCTATACTGTGGCTACTGATATATACAGTGGGCGAAATGCGGGTGATCCATTTTTTCCATGAATTATGGCGCGGCAGGGACATATGAGCCGCCGCTACGCTAAAGTTTGATGTCGTGTCAGCCTAGCTACACTAGCTACTATGAAACACGACACGTAGTCAAGATATTTCGTCAAATAGCGTCACTCGTACCACTATTAGCTGGTAATAGTTTAGTAGGGTTTTTGCAATTCAATGAGATTAAGGATATTTATCATGCAGTTAACTTTACTTAAAGTAAATAGGAGCCTGATGGGTCATGCAAGATACCGTGACACCAAATAAATTACACTATAGGTACATATAGAGCAATACATGCATATACATATATATAAATATTTTGTAAATGTTGTTATTAAATTTCGAACAAATGAAATTCGTTGTTTTGTTATTCTGCCATTTAAAATTCATACAAAATGAATCATTTGCCAAATAATATTCCCTAAACAGATATTCTATAAAAAATAAAAATTGGAATGATCTGGTCATGAAATAAAATTACAGCAAGCAATAATTCGTGAACTAAATGTTATTGTACTTGAAACGTTTTCGATGAAAAGTTTGTCGACAAAACAAGGCACACCCTAACTAGTGGTTGTTTAACTTGTTTAAAAACTCTACGACCGGTTAATGGCTGAATAGCGGCCGTGACTTTTTTTTGCATCACTGATCTATAATATTTTTTTATCCAACTACAGTAAGTACAGCTAATTATAAAGTTATGACTTTTGAAATAGATATTATATTGTATGCAGCACTCATGGGTCAGTGTCCGTATATTTTACAGGCTTGCGTGGAGATAGGATAAACCCCCTAGAATAAGATTAATGAAAATGTAAGAGGCTGCTAGGTAGATTGCGTGAATGCTGCCCCTGCGGATGTCATGGGACGTACACAGACGCAGCACCTGCTCGATGCAATATCAGATAATTCAATCCGATTTATTTATTTATTCGTATGGCATATTGCGTATAGTCATTCATACTCGTATATGTACAATTTTATTGTAAGTAAGTTGATTTTATGACCTTCTATCCCATAGTTTGCGTCGTCCGAGGGCAAATAAGTGTGCAGCGTCGCTGTTGTACCTACTGGGTGCATGAGTGGACAGGATCAGATGATGTACTTGTGCTACAGTCCAATAAACTGAATGATTATTATAATTTCTAACCGAGTTTCACTAACATTCAAAACAATATACAGGGTGGAACAGATCAAGGGACTTTTAAGCAAACACGGAATCGTTCGGACTCAGTACTTAATTTTTTACCGATGAATTATGTAAATATTTCTATCCATTTTTGAATTACAGTTTGTTAAACATTAGTTTAAAAATCTGCACGTATCAACCCTATCATCTTTTGAACATCGCTTAAGTTTAAGACAGGTGTCAATTTAAAATGTTAATAAAACTTTTCAATTAGTAGGGTACTAAAATATTTTATTTTCATGACTTTTTTTACTTTTAAATCCAGCTTTACCATTATAATACGGCGATTGTAGATCACTCAGATCACACTATCCTGTCAGCTCAGTCTTTAGAAATGTTCCACCATGTATGTATCGCTAGTACTTTTCCACGTCATTCAAACCTTTATGTTGATACTGATAACAAAATAATAGGTAATAATAATACTCCAGCTATACACGCACGGAGAATGTTAGGGTGTGTCAGGTTTTTGACAAGCGGACCAACCCTCGTGCAAAGTACAGATGAGTGTAATAAATTCGACAATTTGTAGCTTCAAATTAACATTGCCTTTATGCCAACTATCCCCTATGTCTCGATTTAATAGGGTTCAATTAACTAGGGTTGACAGATCTCAAGCGGTGATTTAAGGGTCCTTTGTACCCGTGACTAGATTTTACGGTAACCTTTACAACTTAGCAAGCCCGGATTGGATGGGTTATTTAGTTATGTTCATAAACTTTGGGCATATATGCACGACTCCTCAGCCTGATATTACTGACATAGTACATATTGTGTGTACACATATATTTACGTAATAACATCCTTTACCATGACACCGTCGTTCACTCGTGTTTTGTGAAGCTACAACAAAGGTTAATCGGTTTTGGTGTGTTATAATAGGTATGTATGTTAATGTTTGACGACGCGGTTGGCGCAGTGGTAGTGCTGCCTGTTGAACCAGCGATTCTGGGTTCGAAGGCAAGGGCAAATATTTGTGTGATGAACTCGAATCTGTACCCCTGGGTCATGAATATTATTATCAGTATGTATATCGTCGTCTAGGTAGTACCAATAACACAAGCTTTCGGGAGCTTCATTTCGGACTACGTCGCATTGTGTGAAGGTTTCTGATATTTATTTATTTATGAGCCACATAACTTTCCACGAAAGTAAGAAGTGGTTAAAAAAACATGTTTTTAGATTGATCACATTTCTAAATCTCGTACTCAAAGAAAGTCATGACAAAGCAATGCTGCGATTGAAAAGGATCAATAAAAAAGAAGACCCTTGTACTCGCATTTACGGGCTCGTGTTTCAAAGAGCTCCGTAAGGTCGGGCAACATATTGACGTGACCCGTAGTTTTTTTCTGTCTAAACAGTTTCAAGTCAGTGTCTTTTATATTATGTATAAGAACAGGGTCTGCTTCTTTACGTACCTAATTATCTGGAAAAGAAGAAGATCACTGAGTAGCATTATGACTCAATTATTATCTACACGAGTAGTATTAGTTTTCGTACAGGTAAAAACAAGCTTCCTCTTTAAGTTAGTGTACTTGTATACCTAATTATTACGGCACTTCGGAGTAGGTATATCTTTTTTTCTAAAATGGAACATAAATTTTCTATACTCGTAAAGTCTATCCGATCTCTAAGATCGAATCAAGTCAATCAGGCACATGTTACAAACGACCGTATGACTGTAAATTGAAGGTTGTTTTTCATTTTGTTCCAGTTTATCATAATTCGATCTTAGAGTTTACCTATCTTATAGAGAGAGAATACCTATCTTACACGTTATTCAGTACTTTATCCTTGACAACATAAGGGGGATTCCCTAATTTTTTTTAGCTCTAGTATACCCACCTGGTAGCAAATACCCAAGATACCCAACAATACTACACAATGATCATTCCATATAAGTTTCAAAAATTTCATCCGTCGATTTCTCTTCTCCCAACAGTCAATTCAAAAAAATACTGAAATAGAAATTTATAACTAAACTGAAAAAAACAAATCTTGGTTTTTAGGTAACAGCTCTTCAAAAAAATATACCAATCTGATTTCTCCATTTCAGCCCAGTGCACCTCAACGTTTAAAACTGATATGTTTTAATGCACTATGTCAATAATACACTATGTCGATGAGTACATTTACTTGGGCCAGCTAGTAAATGCCTGGAAGAGCTACTGGTCCATGAAAGAGTTCATGAAGGGAAACCTTCCACTGTCACTGAAGCGGAAAGTTATCGACATATTGTGTATTTTGCCTGTCCTTACCTACGGTGCCCAAACATGGTCGCTGAAAAGGACGGACCGCACGCATCCGAAACACCGCGCAGCACTGCGCTCCAAAACACGCATACCTGACGAAGGTAGAAAAACAGCCAGGCTCAAGTGGGATTGGGCAGGCCACATTTGCCGTATGCATCCCGAAAGATGGGCCAGCATAGCCACTAAGTGGGTGCCAGAAGATGGACGACGCAAACGGGGCAGGCCCAGACGGAGATCCCACCATCTCCGTCTGGGCCTGCCCCGTTTGACCTAGACGCATTCCTCAGCAACTGGCCGGAACAGGCACTAAACAGGGACCGGTGGAAATCTAAGGGAGAAGGCCTTTGCCCAGCAGTGGAACACAGGTACAGGCTAGTAAAAAAAAAATGTTTTAATGTTATGTTTATACCTTTAGCGGGTTAGGCTATGCATTTTATATTAATAGGTAAGTCGTGTTACTGTTTAACATATAGGTGTAGAATGAAATACCTTGAAATGCGGAATTATTGACGCAGCGTCACAGGTCGCGTTCGCGTCCAGCGTTAAACATGCGTACAGTCGCATGAATACGTAACAACCGCCGTAATATAAAAGAAAACTGTTTTACCATTACAATAGCACCGGCTATTTTTCTTTCTACGCAGCTCACAGCGAAATTTATGATCAGCCTCTATAAATTAAACTCCGGAATACTGAACAAAGCTTACCGAGGCACCTATGTAACGATTGCTTTTTTTTAATGTTGTTTATATCAGAGGTTCAGAGACCCAGAAGATTCGATTTCAATCTGGACTCTCACTAGAGATAGATAAGACTATCCAACATGACTGTGTGTGTAGTAGCGTGTGATTCCGGTGTACAGCAGTCAGCAGTGGTAAAAAATATTACTTAGATGGTATCAGCCAGACGAGAACTGACAAACGAGTATGCAACATCTCGTATAGCCAAACTTACTTAAGGTGAGGTCAGAATATTTTGTCCTTAAATTAGAAAAAAAAAATATTTACATAAACTACTAAAAATAAGAAATTTTTAAATTAAGTCCATCAATAAGCCTAGCCTATCTCAGTATATTTAATCAAAATGTCTTTAGTCCACAGTTATTAATTTTTTTTTATTTTCAGTTAATTGTCAGGGATTAACAAGATACCTATAATCCTCAACGCAGAACGCAACTAGAAACAAGGACTATTAATTATTGAGGCCTTCTAATGATGTTAGGGTATATCTGAAATAGACATTAGTTACTATGGCTGTCAATATTTTGGAGGCCGTCCCAAAACTTTGCTAATAAATAAATAAGCTTTAGTTAACGGTATACAACAATTTGCGCTTTAAGATACCTGATAATTTACAGAAAAATAATTAATGTTGGGAATTATTTGTACCGTTACGGTAAAATGATTTCATAGATATATATAATACTCTCTCTCTCTCTCTCTCTCTCCTGAGCAATTATTATTCCCATCTGGTTGTGGGGTCTGCTTTCTTCGTCTTCTTCTTCCACTTCTCCCTGCGCAACGCATCATCTGCCGATACGTCGCAAGAACTGAGGGCTTCTCGGACAGCTTTATGAGATCTGTCCATCGCCTCTTCGGTATACCTCTGTTTCTGGACCCTGGGATGGACACATTCAAAGCCTTTTGGCCGATATAGTCTGCAGGCCTTCTTTGCACATGGCCATACCAACGGAGCCTACTTTCCTGTAGCTTGTCGGCGATGTCACGGATACCAAGACTGCCGCGCACGTACTCGTTACGGATTTTATCGAGCCTGGTAACTCCGCACATCCACCGCAACATCTTCATCTCGGCTACCTGTATGGTATGCACATGTCGCTGGGTCACCGTCCACGTCTCACTTCCGTACACCAGTACTGGCCTGATTATGGTCTTATAAACAAGGCCCTTTAGTTTGACAGGCATTTTTGGGTCACAGGTTACTCCAGTTACTTCCCGCCATTTTAGCCAGGCGGCTGCGATTCGGTGCTGAATATTGGCGTCTACTCCACCGTTGGAGTGTAACATCGAACCCAGGTATTTATATTCGTCACACTTCTTGACTTCCTGACCGTCAATTAGAAGCGGATCTTTACCTGAGCGTTTTGTTACACACCATGAACTGAGTTTTGGCCACACTCAACACAAGCCCTCCTGCTTGTAACTGTTGTTTCCACTCCCTTAATGCCTGTTCTAACTCATATCTGATGTCGTTGCAGATAGCCACGTCGTCTGCGTAGATAAAAGTCCACGATGCAAGGCTTTGAGCGTTCTCAGTAAGGGCGTCCATCACCAAGCAAAAAACATAAGGGCTGAGCACAGAACCTTGATGCACCCCTTCGGTAACTGCTATAGGGTCTGTTTGTCCTACTGTTGTACGAATGTATGATTTCGCGTCCTTGTACATGTCGGCTACAATTTCGACTCCACCAGATAGTTGGACGAGGCACCCGATCAAAGGCCTTTTCCATGTCAAGGAACGCGATGTACAGGGGTTTTTTCTTTGCTCCATATTCCTATGCAACCGTGTTTATGGCAAACATCGGATCAATCGTGGATAAGCCAGGTACAAAGCCGTACTGGGTGGTGGACAGAGCACATTCCGATCTCAATCGTGCGTCGATGACTCTTTCGTACAGCTTCATAGTGTGGCACAGCAGCTTTATTCCACGATAGTTATTGCAGTCGTATTTACTGCCCTTGCCTTTGTAAAGAGGTACTATTTTACTAAGCCTCCATGCGTCTGGTATCTGCGCCTGATCCATGATTTTCACAAAAAGATGTGTGAGAAGACTGACACCTTTCTGTCCAAGGGATTTCCATGCCTTAATCGGTATGCCATCTATATATATAATACGCTTAGAATAAATTAATACGCCTAGAACGAGAGTCTTTATAGGACAGATTTGCGAAAGATGAAGCCGCCTTTGGTTTATATGTGCTTGTCATCAAACCAATCACAGAGACGTTTTGTTTGTGAGCTTGTTATTAGTTGTGATTGTGACAGATGCGCACACGGACCAAACTTATCCCGTGGCTAACCAAAACTGGCTTCACTTTCAAGGGCTGACTAGGTTTTCTTCACGATATTATGGAACGATTTAACTGTTAATTCATAAATTTAGGATGCCATTTATTTGTATCATTTAGACTTCTCTGGTTTCTCTAAGGGATGACTATGAACCATTAAAAGAACCTCTCTTTTAAATTACATAAATAAATCAGATGCGTTGAGAGGCGTGCAAAATAAAGCGATCTAGGCTGCAACTAATTAGACAACTGGATGTTCCGCCTAGATGGCACCTCGTATTTCTGATCATATATTTATATGTACCTATATACAAGCAGGTACTTAGCTAATTTATAATGTAGGTACTCGTAATACGGCAATATTAATGATACGTTCATTTAATAATCCGCTCAAAAACGCCTCGACAAGCAAAATTTTCCACATTTCACACCAAGTTTCAACAAATTGCTTCCGACGAGGCGCCGAGTTCACCGCATCTAAACTTTTGCAATTAACGGTTCCGTACACTAGGACTGATTGATGCTTCCGCCTCTTATTATATGCCTTGCAATATTCTAACCATAGCCTATCTCAATATCAGAACAATATAATAATTTCTACGGTGACATACACAAGATATATAATAGTTGTACGCGTTAGTTGTGGTGCATGCAGTAGATAATATTGTATTGCACAGCAAAAGGAAATAACATAGTGATCTTAAATCTAAAACAGTATGCCAAATGGACTTATGGTAACGAGTCTAGACCACTTCAGGGAAAGCAGGATTGGCGTAAAGTAGTAAACACTCAGTAAATAAGTCGGTGGTGCAGAGTTATATAGGTACTATACTTACCTATATATGGGTAACCTATAATAAACATTTGTATAGACAACCCCATAGAGCAAATTAAACACACACACCGTCGTCCAATCGCTCAATTTAATCCTTTTATTTTATCTTTGGTCTGCATATGTTATTTAAATAAAAAATGATTTATCTATTTTTAAATCTTATTTTTAAGTGAATCTAAACATTCAAAGTCGCTTCGCTCGTAACTTCATAAGCCAACATTTCAGTTTGAATACAATCTTTGGGTTACCACATACCTATATCGCTTGACACCAGGCTAACGACTCTCAAATTGGATAATCGTGATGTTACCGAGCACTATGTAATATGATTAAGTGACGTTTGCAAACAGAGCTGTCTTTAATTAATATATTGGATCTTGGACAGCGTGCTCCCGCATTTAGGTCAGACAGCAAGTGTGATGGATGCGATAACACAAAACTATCGATTTACATGATAGTTACAGGTCTGCCGGCCGGGAGCATGTCATTGTCAATACAAACCTTTTCACGATTAACTACTGTACGAATATCCATACCACCAACAACAAAAAAACAGGATACTGTGCGAGGTTATTGATAACATTAACACTTTTATTGTTCGTGCATCATAAGATTCATAAGCTGTAATGCTCTGGCATAAATATTTAGTTACTCTTTTAACTAATAAAATAAAAGATAATTAATTTATATATTTAATAAGATCTGACTACCATTCACGTATTTATTTTAATCCTCAGGAAACTATTTTAAAATAAATGTATATAAAAAGTAAAATACAAGATAAAGCATTATAAACAACGTAACCTATACGTGTTATCTACTATTATATGCTATCGTAGTGTTACCGGCTGCGACGAAGGGCCTACACTACCGTTGGTTAGGGCTGCAGAGAGAGGAACCTCCTCCTCTGAAGATGCGCGCCGTGTACAGGCGTACCTTTTTCTTGAATCTGATCTTTAACTATCTAAGGAGAGTCTTTTGAGGTGTTTGTCGAGACTCTTCGCTATAAGGCCGTTTACCGAAGCGACTACTGAGGCAATGATTGTCAAGTCAACATCCGATATGGTGCTCATCTCGTCTAAACCAAGTCAAGGTACTTGCTTAGTTTGTCCTTCTCGGCCTTCACGGGGTTCCCTTCATGTCGACAAGCACTGCATGGTGCTTGGATCGATCTACCAACACGATATTAGGCAAAAGTCACGTCTGTGATTGTTGCACTGACAGATCCATGCTTGTTCATAAGCCAAGATTCGGCAACTCATAATAATGATCTACGTTGATGACGGATTGATCCTTTCGTCAAACAAAACATGTATGCATGCCCTGACGAATTCTAGGTTCACGCTTCAAAGTTGGGGGCTATCTTGGACTACAAATAAATCGCCTGAAAGACGGATTGATTTTTATAAATCAAAGGCAAGATGCTTATATAAAAACTACATGTGCGATGCAAACTCAGTGCTCATTCCAATAGACAAAAGTCAAATGACAATTAAGTCTAACTATGACAATGCGGCATACTATTGACACAAAATATTCTAATATTAGATTGAGCGGTTGCCTTGTCCATTGCATTTAAGTGTCCATAATGTTTTGAAAACGCTTACGAGTTATATAGTAAGTTTAGTACTATTAAGTAGTAGTAGTAGTGTACACAGTATTACTTTATCTTTACCTGTAAAAACGAGTTGGAGAAGTCATTATAAATGCTTTCAAAGATTTTTCGATGCCAAAATAATAATTCTAAACTTAGGTTACATGGCAAACAACGATGATTTCTGTAAGAAGTTCAAAGGGCAATATTACCTATAATTATTTTCTTATCTGATGACGATACATGGTTAAAAATAATGAATATTTGTGAAATTTAAAAACCAATGACAAAGTGTGTGACATTAAAAATTCTTACAACATCCGCTACATCAGCTTCAGTGGAGAGATCATTTTCATGTTTCTTAATATCCATTCTAATAAAAGAAACAGGCTTACAACAGACAGAGTAAGTACACTTAGCTATGTAGCACATAATTGGAATATGCTGAACAAGAAATTTAAAAAGAGTCTGCCTGCTACGGACTCTTCACCGGATATATCATCTACTCCGGAAAGTGCTATACTTGATACAGAGGACGACAATTTTACTTCTGGATCACAACATCATGCACAAGTTTCAACACACATCAGTATAGCAGCAATTACAGTCTTGCTGAAATATCTGCCCTTAATTATGATTATCTATCTGATTCTGATTCTATGTAGAGAGCAATCCAATTTAACCTTAAGTCACATTCTTTGACTTTAACTTTAAGTCACATTCGCTATCATTTGTGCAATTCTTGGCAATTTCACATACCAGACAGGTGGAGGCGGAGAGAGAAAGACAAAGTCTATTTTTTAGGGTTAAGTCATTAATAACTAGCTGCGCTGCGCGGTGTTGCCCGCTCACCCCCGCGGAAAAACTATTTTTTTCGGAATAAAAAGTATCTTATTCATACCAAAATTTATCAATATTGGTCTAGCCGTTTGAGCGTGAAGAAGTAACAACATACACATAAACACACAAAACACTCACTAATTTTCATGAATGTTTGAAAAGAGGTTTAGGTATTAGTTGTCCAATGACGCGTTAATTGTCGAACAGATTTAGATGAAAGGCACACAAATAGAACACGCCATTGATTAACAAAAGGGGTACTTAATATCCGGTAATGCGGGTGAAGTCGCGGTGAATGCTATTCTAATTACTTTTTCTCATTTCAGACCGATAATTTAGTAAATTCCAGTTTCACTCACGGCTATGTGTCAAGAACGACCCGACATAGGTACACTTAACTGTGAGTGAAATTGTCAATTTTAGAATGATTAAATACGTCTCACGAAAATTTAATAAGAATAGTAATTTTAGATTCATCCGCCAGACCGAAGTTGCGTTGTAAGCTAAAATGCGACGTAATTTACGCCGCTAGTGTTGCTGGTACGTCGTGTAAAAAGCAGAGAAGGCTTTTGTACGCCGAACGCTACGTAATTTTATTCTGCATGTATGTATACTTACTGAGCGCTGTCTTACTTATTCATAATGTGCATTAAGTAATTTCGAAAAATCATCGTATCTTTTAAGTGACTATTGCTCCGTTGTCGGTTGTTTAACGACTGACGACGTCTGTCAAATAGTCGACATTTATAATGCTTAACATTCATTTATATGACTTTCGTCGGTTTTGGATTCTAAATTCGCATTTATTCAAGGATTAAATAATTAAAAAAAAAACCTTATTTCTGAAATACAACACACCGTCTTGTACTTTTTACAACAAAATGTATCAAATAATATGACCGCAGGTAAAAAAAATTTTTAGATAAAAAATTTAATTATTTTGTTAAAATAATCTCATAAGCTCATAACAAAATGTTCTATTATATCCGAATTTCTCCATACTAAGACTCGGGAAGAGGGGTATTCCTAAGACCTACTACTACGGATGAGAAATTTTCCAAAAATCTGAGAATATTTCTGGTAATTTCTGGAAAATTTCTCAAAAATATACGAGTAGAAGAATTTGAAATTGAATTCAATTGGGAAATTCCCCATATATATTGGATATTGTGTTGAATTCCCAAAATAATCCATCAGCACATCATTACTACTTATATATGGTTACTAACAAATTATAGACCACATTAAAGTACCACCTATTATACTGGTTGCCTTAATTAATGAAACCTGAGTAAAGAACCTACATAAGTATTTAACACAACAACGTATATTTATAAATAAATTACTAGCTTGGGAGCGCTTCGTTTGCTTTTTCATAACGCGTTAATGGCAGGGAATTCGCTACATAGGAATTAATCCTTGGCATAATAAAGCCACATTCACGGCCATTTAACGAAGCCTCACGCGCTGTTAACTCATACGCTTAGATGCTAGTCAGGAGTCGTTCCGAGTTGAATTTACCTTGCCGACGTTTATTTACACAGTGCTTTAGCTTTTCTTACTTTATTGTGTTTTCCAAACTTGGCAAGATATCACAATCAAGAAATTGTTGCCTTAAAAACTCGAAACCACTTTTAAAATGGTAGGATTGGGAGGTGTTGCATTTTCCTTTTCTTAAAAATGCGCAGTAATAGAGTCTTCACGGTAAAAACAGTACAAAAAATGTTCGAAATAGAAACATGCCCTTTTACACCTTTGATATTGAATTGTAATTTTAGGATAAACGAGTAAAATTACCTCATATAAAAAAATAATACTCGTACCTAATATTTAGGTATAAGTGCAGGGCAGCTTGTGGCGAGATGTTGGGCAGTCACAACTAATAGAATCCGAAGAGATTGCCAATGATTCAGTCAAGGTTTTAGTGTCCAAGGTAGTTTAAGCCCATAGGTATCAGATCTTTATTTAAGAAATAAGCTGATTTGGTAGTACAAGATGAAGGATGGCGGACAGCCAATTATCGATCACTCATCACGGGTGACCAATGACGAATGACAGGTAACAGCCGACGAATGACCCACGATATATGTTAAACATTGATGTTAAATGACTGATGATAGACGGAAGACCGCTAGTGGACTACAAAAATGAAACAGATGGATGATAAATGTCCTGCGATCCGATGATAAATTTAATTGACACTGACTATATGCCTGTTGATGTTCGAGGTCAGCTTAAATTTAAATAAGAAAGTAAAAAATAAACATAAGCAAATAAAAACTTGCACGTCTGGCCTACATGCATGTGCGCACTACTAACCTTTTAGAGCCTTATCACACTTGCGATTTGCGAGCGTATTTTGTATGAAGGCGATCGCGCAGCGTCTACGCCGCGTCGCTTATTTGTATAGAAAATACGCTCGCAAATCGCAAGTGTGATAAGGCCCTTATGGTTGCCAGGTCCTAAATTACTAAAACTCGGCTTAGCGTCGTTTTACCTTTTCATTTAGTGTTCTCGTTAAATATAACCAAATGTATATTGTTTAATACTAGACATTGCAAGCACTGTGCGTCGACAGGATTCCACCAAAACCTAAATATACCAAATTGGACTCATATTTTTAACAAGACTACTGTGATTCAAAATTAATGAGCAATGAGCATGTAAAATGATGTCAAACAGGAGCGATATATGTAGTACACACACGACAAAACATAGATAATCTGGCGGAAGAGGTCATAGCAGCGGAAACGGCCCGTTAAAAACACCATAGCCTGCACTAAATTGCGTTTAAAAGCAACTGAAACTGGATACTAAATAATACCTTTACAACCATTAAAACGACGTAACAACTGTACCAACGAGCTGTACTGGGGACTAGAGCCTTACAATTTATAGCGACCCAGCTTGCGGGGTCAGTGTGGACACTTGTTAATGCTATATTATTGTGCCATAAAAATGTTTGAATTCATTACGGATACTTTCAATATTAATTGTTTATGCAGGATTAAAATAAAAATAAATAATAAGTATAAACAAATAGAGTCTTAACTCAACCACGCTAACTCATCCAAGTAAATGAACTGCCAAACCAGACAATGTGAATTTGTATAGTTTGACAGTTCATTTGCTTCAAAGAGTTAGCGTGGTTTGACTCTTAATATAATATTATAATTATTATACGAAAATGTAAAGTTACTGCAATGAAAATCAGGCGTTCTTCGTAAATTTAATCAAAATAGAGATAGCCAATATTTCTTCATGCCTTTTTCCTAATAAAATCATAATATAATTGGCCTAACTGACTAAATAACTAACATTGAGATTGCTACGTAATAAATATAGCTGTATACGTGGGCGAAGTCTTACTTAAACTAAATTACATATTCCTATTCGCCCTCCTCAGGAGATGAATTTAGAAATTGGTGAAATCTTACCTGTACAAATATTTTACCTATTTCAAAAATTATTTCCTTCCTTTACTAATTAATAATTCAAACTCATTTTAAGATCCTTACGTTTCATACCCCAATAATAATTATGTAACTATTTTTAAATAATATTATCATAATCTAGTCTACGTCGTGCATGCAATCGTCTTATTTAATTTTAATTTCTTTAAATTGTGTATTTAAATCATGCCCGTGACTTTGTCTACGTAAAATTAGTACTTCTCCATGCAAACTAACTTTCAAAGTATTTTATGTCGGAAAAAAGTGATTTAAAGTTGTGGTTGAAACTCAGGAGTCAGGAGGACCACTACTATCTCTATACCCGATTTAAATCCGTTCAGCAGTTTAAGTGTGAAGAGGTAACAAACAGTAGTAAGACTCATTTTTGTTACAATAATATACGAAAATCATTTAACTTTTAATTTTTAATTTGTATATGGGTGTACTGACTTGCCTGAAATAAACATTTATTATTATTATTATTATTTGTATCTCGTTATCGAGTCTCGGGCTCATACGTCCCGGTCTTTTGGAAGGCTTGCGTGGGGATATGGATCCAACACGTAGAGGCCCCTTGGAGAAATTTGCTGTGGCTGTAGCCCTGCTGGGACCCGTTCCTGATCATATCAATAAGATGATACATCCATGAACAGGTCCCAGCAGGTGGTTGAACTATTGCATTGATATGAAAAAGAAACCGGGCTATTAAAATGGAGTTTGGATGGACTATTTATTTGGGCTATTGCAGTAGAAAAATGTCACCCGCCGTAACCATCAATGTGACTGTTACCTCTGGCGGGTGGTGACTTGCCCCTCACTAGGTGGGCCCCGTAATGCCATCATGCAGACGGCCGGAAGCAACACGAGCGTGAGGGCTCAGGGGTGTCGAGAGGTGTGCTGCGCTTTCTCCGAAGTTACTCGCGGCGTGATGCCCTTTAACACTTCCACCCCTGGAGCATATAGCTCTAACGCTCCTCTCTGGACGGCCAATGAAGGCAAGCCAGAGCTGAGAGTCCTGCGGGTCCTCTTGGGTTTCCACTCCGGCCGATGAAGGCACACCGGAGACGAGGACCCTGACCGACTCTCTGGAGATCTCGGGTCCGTGGGGTCGTCACTCCCCAACAGCTCGCCACAAGCTGCCCTGCGGTTATTATTATTATTATTATTATTATTTTAATTGAATTCAATGCAATCTTGTACCTACTAGTACTAACTTCTCAATTTGTAAATCTACCGCCCAGGAATGACCTGGAGCGAAGTAAAACGCGAAGCCCAAAACCGATCGGGATGACGACGTACTGTGGACGCCCTTTGCGCCATCCGTGGGGCATAGGACATTAGTTCAAGTAGCAATCCACCTTAGGTTGCAAATAGTTGCGGGTCCCTAAAATCAGTTCACTCAACTACATTCGAGGCCTAAGTTACAATCCGTTATGTCTTGAGGCGCCACATGAGCCATTACTGAATTTGGAGTGAGGCCAAGCTTCCGATTTGTGTCAGCCAAGTGTGTCGGATAAAATTTATGCGTCTCACTACACTGGTGCTCATATACGAGTAACAATGTATATTTTTACCGAATCCTAGATATTTGTTTATCTATTAATTGTACGCACAATTGTACGTTAAACAAAATCTGTGCACTGCTGGACTAATGCTTCTACAATCTACGACACACTCGTCAAAACGGCATATTAAATATATATAGATGAAAAAAATATATATATCGGACAACCTCACACAAATCTATCTAGTCCCAAATTAAGCTCAAGAAGGCTTGTGTTATGGGTACTAGACGACGATATACGTACTTATATAAATAAATAACAACCATGACCCAAGCACAAATATCCGACTAAATAGATTTAGCAACAAGATTTCAACTCTAATCGATGATTCTAAAAGTTAGACCTATATGCAGTTTTGACGAGTACGCTGAAATATGAACTTTACGAGTAGTTAGTAAACATCATGGTTTTCTGCGTCAATGGCCAACGATACCTGAGCAATGTCGCTTCCCATTGCCACTTAGGTTTGGAAACTCACGAATATCCTCATTTGACCCAATCTCAAGGAAACGATACACCATGGAGCATAGCTTACGACTCTTTAGGTAAAGGGACGAAAAGATCTTGTTCCTACCTATTAATTATTGTTCACTAAAGTTCTTATTAGAGATGGGCCGATTAATCGCCGACTAGTTGGGAAAGCGATTCGGCATCATTTCTAGTCGGCCGATTAGTCGGCCTACTAGAAACCTTTCCATACAACTGCTGCAAAAATTAGCGCTTTTTTTGCTAGGACAAGCATAACCGGCATTGCCGACGAATCGGCAATTTTTGTCCCGATTAGTCGGCTAGTCTGCATAAATGCCTAGTCAGCCCATGTCTAGTTCTTATCATAAAGAAATTTAAACTGTCAATACTTTCTTTTCGACATAATATATTAATTGAGCGAACTATCCTTATATGTATCTTAATCAGACTCACCATTTTATATAAATTAAGCATCACAAAAAATGTAGTTCGTGCTGTCTTCAATGTAAAATGTTACTAATAATCCATTGTGGTGCTAAATAAAATTACCGAGGTGGACCTTAACACTATGGGACAAAGTCGAAAAATTACGAACCTTTATATTCCCCGGCTATCCGCGACTGTAGGAACATTCATAAGAAACTAAAAGAAAGCAAGAAACATGAAACTTTTTTTTCGTATTAGTTAGTATAATATGCGGGTATAACGGGCAGTAAGTAGAAGCAATATTCAACACTATTCCTTCATCCTTAAGCGTTTTGTAGTTTTCACGTTAGGGTCGAAATTTGATTGACCTTGGGAAAAGCCATTTGAGCGATGTGTCGGAATTATCAAGATCTATACTCTTATAAAATTATAATATAGTATTGAAAACCAATCATTTTCTATGATAAGGGGTCATATTTAATTTTCGGAAAAGAACTGACAGCTCGATTCATGTTTTCCTTAGTTTTGTATGACTATTGAATTAACAGCCATAACGTATGTTTTTATCACAATTCTTTTCGGCCTCATTACGCCGAAACGGCTAGACGGATATTAACCAAATGTTGGTCAGGAATAGCTACTAATTCAAAGATAATGTATAGCATAGTTTTGTAGGACTAGCACCTAAATAAAAATAGACGGGTGTGGACGACTTTGCTCTCTAGTTTGTTAACTTAACTATAATATAAACTAGTGCCTGTGGGAGCTGTAAGCCATGCGAGTCTGTTTCGAAAAGTAATTTAATATAAATCAGTGGTCCCGTGGAAGATGGGTCGCGTGCTGGTGTGGGTGGGACGCAACATGCGTCGATACCCTAGCACCGTCACACCTCCCACGGACCTCGATCCGGGCCTGCGGGCGGCTGAGACGGCTGAAAACCGCAAACAACTTAAATACCAGGGTCTCGGCTCTCAATACCACTTCACCGCATTTGGTGTCGAAACCCTGTGCCCGTGGGGTCCACGCGCTAGAATTATTTTTAAAGAGCTTGCTAAACGGCTCGTCGACTCCACTGGTGACCAAAGGGCTGGCAGTTTCCTCGCTCAGCGTCTTAGCATAGCAATACAGCGAGGTAATGCTGCCAGCGTCTTTGGTACAATGCCACGGGGGCCATTTTAGACAATTTTTTTGTGTTATGTGCAGCGTGGGTATTTAATACGGGCATATATTGAAATGACGATTAGTATCGGACCCAGGGATCCTATTTACATTGATATCTTTAGAAAATTAGTTTTTTTTCATACGAAATAATTGAACGGTTCTCTGCCGTATCGCCTAAAATCATATGGCATAATGTCATATATCCTTTTTTTCGGTTTGCAAATTTTTGCTTGGCAAATTATCATTTAACAATTAGTCACTCAAGTTTCGTTATGCCATTAATTTTTTCGTCAAATGTATCATTTGCCAAACTGTTTTCCCAAAACATTACATCGCATAAATTAAAGATCTTAATTATTGCTCTGGAGGAGTCGTGGGATACCTAACGAGCAATCGAGTTCTGGCGCTTCGTCGACCGCTGCCGCGGCACGCTCGCTTCGCTCACTCGGCTCGCGCGCTGTTGTGGTCGCAGTTCTAACGTAACCTAACCCAGCGGTTCGGTTCTGGTTGGATATTTTTGTATGCGGGGGCCATGTGTTAATTAGAGCAAATATTTTTAGGCATTTAAATATTAGTCAAAATTACCCATTTGCCTAAAACAATTTTTATAAAAAGAACATTCCCAAGTAGAATATTATACTAAACAAGAATTTCACTAAATGTAAAAAATGCGAAGAGTAAGTATGCTAATGGTTAGTTTGCCAAATAAAATTCTGCAATAAGTTAGTTGGGAAGTGACATTTGGCGAAATAATTTTAGGCGAAAACGCAGAACCCCTAATTGAACACGCAATGTATTTGCATCCACATTAATTAACGTACCTAAACGTCATGACATACCATGTCTGCGTTCATTTGTTGGACTACGTACATTGCTGCTTGGTTGGACTTAAAACAATGATTACACTTAATTAAAAACATTATTTTACAAAATAATTATGCCGTACGATTCCTATGATCAGATACTATGACTGAATACATTATATGCCCGTATTAAATATCCACGCTGTATATTATGTGAAATTAAAAGTACCTTTATATGTAAAAAAAAAATATTATTCAGTTTTATGTATACGATTTCTATTTCCATATCTCCGACACATTACAATAATAATAATAAAATGCGTCGACATAATTTTTTACATAAATTGCTCAAAAAATTTAACTATAAACGGTTGAAGGCGGGCTTGTACGCAAGAACAGCCGGAAATCCGGAATTCGGCCATACGAAATAATTTTGGGCCAAGCTGAAATAGAGACGCTTTGCTCGCTCCGTTTATTACTTAAAACAGAATTCAATGTTCATAACACGAACAGGTCTATTCTTGGGTGTAATTCCGAGTAAAAACTACAAGTTTGAAGTTGGAGAGTATTTTACAGGGATTCGCTTCCTACAAATATAAGAAGGTAGAGTTAGCATGCCGCTATGTCTCGCTAATTCTTTCGCATTGCTTTGCTGGGGTTGTTTCAAAAACGTGACCGGTAAATATAATATTTTATAATAGCACCTAGATAAATAAGTTTCAGATTGAACAGTAGGATCTTTTCCATACAATGTGCTGGATTTTTCTTTGACAGTTTCCCCTCAAAACACAAATCCAAAATTGATGTGAATTGGAATGTGGGTGAGATAGGAAGTTGGCGATATAACACAAGGACAAGGACTGTCGAAAAGCTAGAAAATTTAAAAAACGGGAATGTCAGCAATGTGAACCTAGGCACCACGCGTGTTCCTAGTACATAAGCAGCATAAATATATCATACTTTCAGGGTCAGTGAGCAAAAATACAAATTGAAAATATCATCCAACGTAAGCGAAAACTCATCTGTTTCTCCATATACGAGTACACATTAACTGAAGCATTACCATAAAAAATACGGTATTCGCTCACGGTTACGTGGGAGGGACGACCCGACATGTTTCCAACTCGTATGGAGTTCATCCTCAGGGACAATATTTCGAATAACTGCCACAAACACCGTCTGTTTCCATGTTTGTGACTGAATACCTTATATTTATATTTGTAGAAAATTACCACTGTTGAATTAAACATGATCTTTTCATCGCATTTTTCGCGAGCAAGAAGGTTATGCTGAGTTGCGCGTCAAACGAAGTCATAGCAAGATACTAACTGAATGCTGAATTAATATTTTGAAACGCCAGATAGTCTGAGTAAAACCACAGGTGGCGTGGCTGAGACATGGCCCAACTAGCTTTAATAAAAATTACTTTATAAAGAAAGGCCTATATGGCCATAACTCTTATAGTCGTCATTTAAAGGCATTGTTTATGTCAAAATATCGTATAAATGCACTTTACAAGAGGGTTCAGCTAATATGGCTACTGACTTTATAATTTGGTTAGGTAAACGTCAACAAACCTAAATAATATGGCTACTATAAAACCTTTAGTTAATAAGGTTACAATCTTTATAATTCGGTTAGGTAAACGACAACAAAACGAAATAATATGGCTACTATAAGCCTAAAATTATGAATTATCTTATAATGGCTAATTATACGGGCTTTTAGCCAAATAATAGTAGAAGCCATATAAAGGCTAGCATGAAGGCTATTTGATCTTGTAAAGAAAATACACAGGATTGTTATAAAGCATTTTATCTTATAGAAGTCAGAATTTTTACGTTTATATAGCAATGGTATACATGTCATTTTATGTGAATTTTAAAAGGGTTGAAGTCTTGGTTAGTTTGCTATATAGTAATTACAAGTGTGTAATTCCTATGATTGTCATGTACTTTTGTTTATATAACAAAGTCAGCCATTATACGAATAAAAGTTTGTTTGCGTAAGTGAAATTACAAATGATGGATTTGGAAGAGTGGAAAAAGTTCAAGAGAAGTGGTGGTTACAAGAGGAAAGTGAAAAGCATGTACGAAAAAATGAAAAATGACGTTAATAAACCTACAACCTCTACCGATGTCAACAACACTTCTTTTGTCAAGGACAACACATCCGAAAGTGCAAGTGGTTCCGTACAAAATTATAACTTAGAGCAGACTTATTGCAGTGAAAATTTGGAATATGACAGTGGGGAACAGAGTAGTGATTACGATGTGGACGGAAGTATAATTGTTGAGTTAAAAAAAGACAACTTACGTAATAACATAATAATTGAATTTGGTCACGATTAATAAAGAAATGTGATGTCATGTGTTTGCAATTATAACAATTGTCTCTCTTTACAAAATGTGTAATTTGCCAAGGCCATATTGAACTATGAACAAGATATAAATCTTCTCTTCTAAGAAACCGGTCCACATCAATAAAAATTACTATAGTTTTCAGTTCGGCAAATCTAGGAAAGAAGTGTCTTTAATTAATTACGTCATTACGGAACCCTAAAATGTATCAAGATGGAGAATACTTAGGACAAAACATAACCTCTATAAATGTTTTTTTCTTGTAAACACCTTGTAGAGTTTATGTAATTTGCTTAAAGACTTATAGCAACAATAACGAAGGAATTAAAAAAATATCCAAAGTATTTTCATCACAAATCATTGTCAATTCATGGGGGCGTTGAAAATGAATTGAAAACCATACCCCATATCCTCATAAAAATGAGTTTCCACTTAGTTTCGATTATTAAAGACACAGAAGTAACATCAGAAAAATGGACACAGACTATATTACCTTTTTCAAAATAGTTGACGAATAAAATATCTTTTATTTTATTTATCGATGTCACACGCACGATAATTCTTGTTGTATGATTGCTGCGACGTTTATGAGTTGGATTACCTTTTAAACGATCCTTACATAGCGGTTACAAGAACACGCTTCTTACGACTGGAGCTTACATAGCAATTATAAGTTAATCCTTTTATGCAAGCTTTATAAATGTCGATTATAAGGACTATGAACATATAAACGG
Source organism: Apotomis capreana (assembly GCA_947623375.1). NCBI lineage: Eukaryota > Metazoa > Arthropoda > Insecta > Lepidoptera > Tortricidae > Apotomis > Apotomis capreana. Next base: position 30,267,923 of record OX392498.1, read on the forward strand.
ATTACAATTGGCAATTACAAGGGAATTACACTTATTGCTAACCGTAACACATCTGGTATCAGATAAGTAGCAAATAATAAAACTGGAATATGGTAATTATAAGGTTCAATATCTTATACTTTGGGCCCAATGCCACCCTTATTAACGTTTATATGGCTTGTATAAGAATAATTATTTTATCTTTATAAACCTTTATATAACATATTTTTGCTACTTGGGGGGAGCATCAAGGAATATCTGCCGTTTCTGTTGGACACTTGGAGTGAGCGAAACAAGGTAAAAAAGAAAATGTGACGGCTTACTTTTGGATGTTGGTTGAAAATAGAGGTTGCCACCCAAATAGGTATAGAAAGATTAGCTATGGCTGCCAATTCTTCTCAAACATGCAATGAAATAAAAATAATAGTATAATTATATTTGGCGAGGATATTGCATCTCCAATATGGAGTTAAAGTGACTGCCATTTATAAGTTGTAGCTTCGTCAAGCAGGGCACTAATGTTCTTTTTATTTAATTGTTCTCAGGTGCAAAAAATGGCAAACGGCGTCCGGTCGTTCAGATTTGATAAATAAAAGTGTGCAAAATCTTCATGCAAGCTAAATATTTCGTTTGTGATTTACACTTTCATGAAACAGATTGTTTAATCTGGTTAAACATATTTGAAACCTGATGCAGTTCCGATACATAATTTACCACCATACCTCCTAATTCTTACAAAATCTCTCCAAGCTCCAAGACGTTCTGAACAAAAACGATACGTCCACTAAAGTAAAAGCTTTTGTTGTTACCCTGACTTTAAACGACAATATTTTACCACATTCATCGGCCAAAAGCTTAGAAACTGTTATAAATTTATTTCTGGCATCGGAAACAGCAGCAAAGGAAATTCTTAATAAAATTAACTGTCATCCTGAGTCATACACTCCCGAACAGGCCGTTTCCATATTGATTGACAGGGATTTATCAGTCGAAAACTATGATACATTTGATTTGGACTTGAAAAATCGCGGATCCGACATATATCCACAGTATTATAAGGTACTAGAGGCAAAGAAAACATGTTACCCTGATCATATCCAAATAACAGATAGGGAAGCCTCTGTGCCGGTTGAAAACTTAGTGCAACATACTTTTGATCGGATACTGACATTAACTGATGAAGTATTCATCGAATACTGCACAGAAAAACAAATCCAGAATGTAGACTGCACTTTATAGGCATCTGGGGATTTGACGGATCGAGTGGTCAATCACTTTATAAACAATCGTCCTCAGATGCAGAGGGTGAAGAAAATAGCATTTTTGCAACTTCATTCACTCCCCTACAAATCGTGACTAGTACAAATACTATAATATGGACTAATCCTTCACTGGATATCGGTACTGTAGACCCCTGCACGTTCAATATAAAAAAGAATCGATGGAACTAATTATTTCTGAAAAACAGAACGTGCAAGGACAGATCGATAATCTTACACCTAAATCTACTTCTTTGTGCAGCTATCGATGTTTCCACCATGATGTCTTGAACGCAATTCTACATACATCTTCTCAATTTTGCTGGCCTTTAATAATCTCGAAATAGTATTTTCTAACTTGGTTCACGAAGAGCGGTTAAAATATGGAATAAGTCCACTCCATGCTTGGATAAGAGCTTTAGAATTCGTTCTTAAACTCGGTTATAAGGTAGAAGTGAAACGATGGCGAATTATGCAAAATTCTGAAGGTGGCCGTTTAATTGAGGTGAGAAAAAAAGGAATCCAGGCAGAAATCAGGGAAAAAATGGGCCTGTTGGTAGATGAAGTACGTCCCACTGCAGGAACTACGAATGATGAGAAAACGGCTCGGACAGAATTTTCGGATGAACATCGTGCTACTTTCACCGAAATTTTGAACACTGAAAAGTGGCTCCTGGATGACATTTATGTTATTTTGACAGTAATCTCAAGTAATTTGCCGATAGACCCAACCAAATTCGGAATTTTTTGTAGAGATCTAGTATCCAAGTACGTCGAAAATACAACTGGCATCCTATGATAGTTACCATGCACAACATTCTGGTACATGGTGCTCAAATAATAAAATTGTCTCTGTTGCCGATAGGAATGCTCTCAAAGCAAGGGACAGAATCCGATAGAGAGCATTTTCTAAAAACGAGCCGTGAAGCGACAATGTATGATTTCTTCCACAGTGCACTGGTTTCCTCAGATCCTGTCATATCAGATTTTGAATTACAAGGCTAAAAAATAAATTGAAAAAGAAACCGCTGCCAACAAAAGCAATACGCCTATTAAAGTCTGTTGATTATTCAGTCCCGGACATTTATGATGATGAAAATTTAGTTTTAGCCAATGAGGAGTAAATTAAAACGCGTTTTTTTATACAACCGGCATCTTCCCATAATTGATATTGGGGGCCAAAATGATGAGTAATAATACTGAACCGTTCATCGAGCGATAAATTCTTCGTTTTTCCTTTAAGCAAGCAAAAATCTTCCAAACGGGTTAATATTTTCGTACCAGAACTGCTTTGGCATTTGTCTCCTTGCGTATTTGTCAACACTCCCGGAGGTTGCAAAGTGCCGGTCGTTGCGCTATCCACAACTTCACAAAATGGCGCTCGTTGATCAACATGAGGGTTGGCGCCCTCATGCCCTCCTTGCACTAAGTCCTCTGATCGGAGCTCAGAAGGACATCCCTCAGCAGGGCGGATCAGGTCCTGCTAGTCGATTCTTTCGCCACCGCTTCTCTTGCGATGCGCCGCCATGTAGTCCTATGTTTGGCGGAGTGAGAATTCTCGTTTATGCCGCATTGTGTCACAGATTTGATGAGGTCTGTCCATCGCGTTGGAGAGTGCCCACGAGATCGTAAACACAGTACGTGTACGAAAAAAAATGCAAACGGTAGGGAATCATGCGCAGGTTCATGTGGCTTAATAATTTTTTTTGTAAGTAGACCTGTTCTTGAGCAATAAAATGAAATGTAAATTTCATGACCCAAATATGAGTAACTATGATGATTTAAAAAAAAAACTACATGACCTATCGATGTGGGAGTTTTAGTCTGATGTTTGTAATGGTAATATGTATCGTGTAATATGTATGTTTTGAAAAAAACCGGCGTGAGACCAAAACGGGGTTTGTAAAAGACTGTGTGTTGGAAAACTAAAAAAATCTTCTTTCTTTTTCTTTGGATGTATTCAAACACCCATATATGGCACAGTACACAACCATCCCCAAAATATTATAAATTTAGCTATAGCGAGTACAGCGTGTTGTTCAGCCATCTACGATTTCAATTCCATTACAACTCGCTGCCCTTGCGGGGTGAGATAGTTCGATTCGGTGCGGGGGTGTGCGTGTCCATTTTGTATGTAGGTAGTCACAGACAACGTGTATTAAGTATTCTGTGCTATCGAGTAATAGACGTATAAACATACGCCTTTATACTCCGATCATATTATGAGACTACGTAACATCATTGCGGTTACGCCTTCTGTACGCCTCTTTGAATCGACAAAAATGTATGACCTACAATGATACGCCAAAACATATTTCATTTATTTTAAATAACTTATAATTACGTTAAAATTATGAAAATTTTACTGAATCCATGTAGATTCTCATTAAGGAGAGCGTCGGTGTAACAGGCCAAGGTACTGTATGACAGTTAAATAGAAACATGTTGGCTTCCTTTTATAAACTTGTAATGCAATTTGTCCGTTATTCTATATCGTATCAAGCCATTTAAATTATTTTTCTCTCCAAAAAAATAACAGTACTAAAATATATAAATCAAAATGAAGTAAGGTATTATACAAAGATATATTCAGTTTACGATTTCGTCAAATTGATTTACACAACGAGGTCGGGACATATCCGAAAGTACCTGCGAAAAATATTTTTCTCCCGTTCTGCTTTTGGCGCCAACAATTAATCTTCGTCACTGCAATACCTTTTAATCCCTTAATTGTTTTTTTCCACATTCAACAATAACGGAGCTTTGGTTTCACTCGTGCACTGATTACTGTGTGTTATTCACACGGAAAATAAGTTCCTTTCATAGGACCTACGATGTTCCATCATAAACGGTATTTTATTTTTAACAATACACAACGGAATTTTTGATATTCATACCAAACCAAAACCAGTCGTATATTTAAAGTATAACCTGTGTGTATGTACATCCTCACAGGTATACAAGTAGAAAATGTATTAATGTGATAGCTTGTCTTTTAAAATAATCCTATTGAAAAGCCGGGACACCGCCCCGAATACCTTATCTCGCCCGGTAGAATTCGACATTCATTGCAGAAATCTTCGACTTTGTTAAATTATATGCACTGAAGCAGGTGCGCAAAGGATTTTCGTTGATGTCAAATAAGTAAATCAGTTTCTCTATTTCGTATCTTATTTTGACACGAAATTCAATTTCTCAAATATGTTGCAAAATATAGGGCAAACTACTGAGCTTATTGGTACAATATTGTCACACTTTTCTGGCACCGTCTCCAAAGCATTGAATAGAGAAATTTCACGTAATGATTTCAAGATGCCAATAAAAAATCTCAGAAGTTCATAAGAGTGGATTAAAAAATGTACTTAACTACTTCAATAATTAATGTTTTAAATAAATATATATTTTTCTAATATCCCTTAGCTTGGTTTTGGTCCTGAATATCTTTCTCCTCCTCGATATTCTTTATTGAATCCTTAATATTTTCTTAGTAAGACTCAGTCGATGGAAAGTCTGGCCACCTGGGCAGGAGGCAACAATGGGTCGGGCCGGTTGTGTAAGTAAAATACCTACCTATTCAGCAATAGCGCGTCGTCGGTAGTGCGACGTCCTGCTCGTAGTCGGCTATTCGTAGTAAATCCACGTAACGATGCTACGCTTATGCCCTGTATCGGCTGTATCCATATTCTGAATGCTAGTTTGCTTTGAAGAAACTATGAAGGATCTCCGTTTTTCTTACCTTTAAAACCATAATAACAAACCGACTTTTAAATAACATATTGATAGGGAAAGGAAAACTCTAATTATTTTTTTCCAACATCATGCATCAGTATCTAAAAAAATTTTTTGTTCAAATGTTGACCTGAAGACACTGATTTAAGTTTGAATGCAGTACTACAAAATTACGTTTACAGCTTTACCAGTTAAATACTACAATTATCACTTCAGTGTCGATCGGCCATTTCTTTGATTTTGGCCAGACACAATTCAAGAATAATCGAGCTTTCAATGTGTTTACGTAGATAAAAAAAAGTAACTATCTACGAGAAATTGTATTAAATATAATTATACTTGATCAATATATAGGTACTAGGTAGTAACAATCACTACAACATTAAATTGTGAATTGGGTTACTTAACTGAACGGTTTTTCAATGTTAACATAATTTGTGTGTTTATTTTAGTTGATCGTCATTCTATGACATTTAAAATTTGTGCAAGATGTTGAAAAATTACCTTAGATATTGAAACAACGTGCAGCAATCAATCATTTTAGGAAATAACAGATCCCGCAGCGTGTAATCGTCTATTGAGATTTTTTATTAAAAAACATGACCAAGTGTTTTTACAAGCCTTAATAGCTTTTATTTGCTACTTGTTTGTATAAATTTTGCTATGTATAAGTAATAAGTAAATAATAAACTTATTGAAATACAAGTTGAACATACTTAGATTTCTGCTAAACATAAAACTGTCTCGTTAATTCTCTCATATAAACAGATTACTCAGAGAACTCTTATAGTTACATAAAACAGAACACATCGTTAAGTGACATCATCAAATTGCAGAATGGAGCAGCGCACCCAGCGAAAAGTTTTAAATAAACAAACTGCGACTGTACAGAAACTCGCAGGTGCAGTATGGTGCTGAGGCCACGAAAACCAACAAATTTTGTACGTTTCTTTCAGTTAATAACTGTTAATAATACTTTTCGCAGAGATGCGGTGCTGGCGAAGGATGGACTGAATAAATTTAGAGAAAAAGTCACCAATGCGGTAGTATTGGAAAGGGTAGAGATGAATACAACTATACTAATACCACACGTCACATACACACGAACAGGAAAATGGTAAGTAATTTAATACGGTCATGTCGTTTTAAATCTAATACAAGTAGTAAATTATATAGGTAAAAAAAGGAAAGAGAGAAAGAGGAATAACGAGATACTCGTATGGTATTTTAGACTACAGATAAAGGGAAGGTAGACGATAGATCGAGTCGATGTGTCTTTATGGGAGAAAAAATGTTACATATATAGCATACTCGAAGGTGCCTGCAACATTTCCCGCCTATTTTTTTTTACCGTTGTCGTTACAAGTGTCCTGTTACTATCTCTGGATGTCCATATATTGGTTAAAATTCGTCCAGCCGTTTCTGCGTGACGAGAGGACAAAGAAAATTTTAGCAACAGATGGCACTGTTTGGCTGCTACCATGCGCCCATACAAATCCACTTTTAAGATTTTTCCTGAAATGGTCATTATTTCTCCTCTATTTTTTTCCCGAAATCCTCATTCGCTCTCCATGGAAAACTGATTTTCAATATGTACAATTTTATAATAGCGTAGAAGTTTCATTCTGTCATGAATAAAAACGTTTCCCGAACCACTATAGAGTCATATATTGGGTCCTTGGTCTAATACAGCGATTTTAACAATGTAAATTAATTGCTTGCAAACTTATTCAGAAACTAATAAATATTGAGAAAGAAACTTTTTTTTATATCGATATCCAACATAGAACTTAATATTTGCTCTTGAAAAATTGTTTATATGTACCACAGACAGGTAGGTAGTCAAATAACAAAATGATCTTATAAGGGTTCTGTTTTACCGACCTTGTGTAACATAAAACGTTCGTGTGTTATAATAGGCTGAATCACGGCCATAAATAAGGAAAACTGACGTTATGGGCAAAAGTGTGTTTAAAACGTTATAATTAACACAAAGATAAAACACAATAAAAAATCCTACCTTCCACGACCTAATTTTATTTCATATGAACACCATGGCAGTAAAAAATCACGCTTTCTATTATTCATACCTCACATAAAGGTTGTTTATTTTTTGTAATCAGAACAGGAAACAAATATTATGAGGGGTGACATAATAGACAATGTTATGGCTGCAATACCTACCGGCCTAATAAAGTGGGTCGAGCAAACATTCTCCACAGCTAAAACTACTCTTTTAACTAGTATTTTTAGTTGCTTTTGTACAAGCACTGTCTCGTCTGGGTTCGCTTGCTATGTGACTAGTTTTATCTACCTTTTTGCTGCTCCTTTACGCTTGCTTGCTGGAAATTTTGGTTGGTTTGACAACCATTGTAATTTTGATTATTGTTATTTCAAATATTGTACCTTAATTGTACAATATATAAGATATACGCGGGCTAATATTGACGTATTGAAATCATAGTTGCGTATAAAAAATGAAAGTGGTTGTTGGGAAAATAATTTGTATGAGAATTTAGACCAATTCACCTGAATTTTAGTCGCACCAGCTGGACAAAAATTATCTGTTCTGCCATTACAGTTTAGTAAAACTGCTGCGTCTATATAAGCACAACTTTTTGTCGCCCTATATGTTGGTAATGCACTGCATAACAGGCACTATTATAAGGTGGAACATTTCAAAGACTGGGGTGACAGCTGATAGTGTCATCTGAGTGATCTACAATCGACTTATTTTATAAATAATTGTGAAGCTGGATTTAAAATTAAAAAAAGCCATCTAAATAAACTATTTTAATATCAGTGAGAACCATACTAATTCAAAGGTTTTAGTTACATTTTAAATGACACCTGTGTTTAACTGAAGCTTAAGTTCAAAATATGCAGTTTTTTACACTAATGTTTAACAAACTGTATCTCAAAAATTGATAGAAATATTTACATAGTTCATTGGTGAAAAATGAAGTACTCAGTCTGAACAATTCCATGTTTGCTTAAAAGTCCCTCGATCTGTTTCATCCTGTAGGCTTGGTACAAATTTTCGAAGACCATTAAATTATATTTTTATAGATAGACTTTGCTGTAAGGATCTTCAAACTAGATGTATTTTTTTTTTTTTTAATAAATAAATAAATAAATATTAAGGGACAATCATACACAAATCGACCTAGTCCCAAACTAAGCAAAGCTTGTACTATGGGTACTAGACGACGATATACATAATATATATATAAATACATATATAGATAACATCCATGACCCAAGAACAAATATTTTGCACAAATATTTGCCCCGGCCGGGATTCGAACCCGTGACCGCCGACTCAGTAGGCAGGTGTCTACCAACCGAGCCAAACGCGTCGTCCTTTAATTTGTATTTACCATGGTATTCTCAAAATGTTTTTTAAATGATCAATTTGACTGTTCGCAACAGTGTTGGCTGGAGGGAGCTTCGCTTTCGCAGCCCAATTTAAAAAATAATGATTAGTCGATGGTCGGCACTTGTCAGTGTAGGACAGTACGTGTATCATATTTTTGGAAAAAAATATTAAAATTGATATTCTAGAAAAAGAAACGCATTTCATTAAATCTTTACTTGCAAATGATATTGATATTTTCCTTCGATGCTTGATATTTTCTCGAGAGTTAAAAATATGTATACAGATATTAATGAAACACGTTACAAGTTATTAGTAATAACTAAAATTAAGTATAAATAAATAAATAAATATTATGGGACAATCATATACACAAATCGACCTAGTCCCAAACTAAGCAAAGCTTGTACTATACATAATATAAATGTAAATACCAAAGATCTAAGCCGTTTACAAATAAAAAATTGTCCCAAATCACTGTCGCTCGGAAGTCCAGAAGGCTGGCCTTATTACCACGCTGAATGGTAATGCCGATTCGCTGGGCAAAATATTCGCCAACCTTTGTTGAAGAGCTGGCGTGCACTTGGCCCCCACGGCCCCAGGATTTTACCCCAAACGCCGCAAATATGTAGCTGCTACCAAGAGCAGCATATTTACGACGTTTGAGGCTTTCGGCAGATAAAGCCGTCGGACCAGCACCATTCTTGGTGCCTTGAATATGAGACGGAGCCAGTGTCTACGGACGTGGCGTCCCACACCAAAAGCCTACCTATACTCTAAGGCACCACCGTCATTCTGTCTGGCCTTTTGCCGTCCTCCCTAGCCACATTGCTGGGCTCTAGCACTGCCGGCATCTTGGCGCTGACAAAGGCCCTCCGGTTGACGTCAATGACGCGGACCTTCATCTGTCGCTGACAGAATAATTGAAGATGGGCGTAAAGATTTTTTTCAATTATCTATCTGATATGTGTTTCATAATCCGCGAAAAATAGATGTGAACTTTGGAATAATTTCAAAATCATTCCCATCGGTTGCTTGAAATTAGCCCACATTTTGCACTTTCAATTATTAAATATTGTCTTTTCGTTCCTAAACTTACCTATGTGCTACGCTGCTGCCCACTTTGGAACCATCAACATCTTTTGTTACAAATAGATAGCCTGATCAAAATGAATTTAGAATCCGTCCTCAATTCTCAGCTAAGCGAGCAGTCCTGGTCCCAAGGATCTCTTCCCATTCGGTACGGTGGGCTAGGGATCCGCAAAATTTCTAGTGTCGCTTTGCCAGCTTTTTTGTCGTCAGTTCATAGCTCGTCTAATCTCATAGGTAAAATCCTAAGGGCGTCCCCCACAAGCTATGGGATTGCGGGCTTGGAAGACGCAAAAAATGCTTGGTCAATTGCTTGCCCCAGCCAAAATTATCCGGAAAATTTAAAATCTCAAAGGAGCTGGGACGACTTAATGTGTAAATTGACCGTAGATTCCATCCTAAGCCAGTGCTCTACGGAAGACCGAGCCAGACTTTTGGCAGTAGGCACCAAAGAGGCCGGATACTGGCTCCATGCGCACCCTTCCGTGAGTACTGGAACTTTTCTAGAAGCCAATACCCGACTTACAGTTTGTCTCCGTCTCGGGGTCCCGGTCTGCGCCCCACACCGATGCCCCTGTGGCAAAGACGTTGACAGGCTGGGTCACCACGGATTCTCCTGCCAGATCAGTGCGGGCCGCTTCTCAAGACATGCTGCTCTGAACGACATCATCCGCCGGTATCTTGCGTCAATCAATGTGCCGGCCCTTTTAGAGCCGACCGGCATCTCAAGAGACGATGGCAAGAGACCGGACGGAATGTCTTTAATTCCGTGGAGTAAGGGACGGGTGCTAGTGTGGGATGCAACCTGTGTAGACACACTGGCCCCGTCACATCTCCACCGCTCCTCAATTAGGGCCGGAGCAGCGGCAGAAGCGGCCGAAGGTATAAAACGAAATAAGTATAGTGGTCTCGGCGCTGAGTACAATTTCATACCTTTTGGCGTCGAGACCCTGGGTCCGTGGGGCCCCAGCGCTTTAAGCCTCTTCAAAGATATCTCGAAGAGGCTTATTAATGTTACTGGTGACCGGAGAGCTGGCGGTTTCCTCGCTCAAAGAATCAGTTTGGCGATTCAGCGAGGAAATGCCGCCAGCATCTTCGGCACTATGCCGCAGGGGCCATTTTTAGATTTAGTTTAATTTTAGTGTGTTCTTGTTTAGTTTAATTTTTAGGTTTAGTTTTATTGTACTTTAATCTACCTATTTTTATATTTAATTTAATATGTCAATAAATAAAGTGGCTTTGGAATAAAAAGACAATGATATGATATGATACTGTAAATAAATCTATATAAATTAATCAATTATTATTCAGACGGATTCACTACCCACCGCGAACTGCTTCTCTGCTGCTTCGTAGTAGAATTAAAATCTGTAATTGCAGATATTTATCATAGGAAAATTTAAAGAATGTTTCCTATAATTAAAATAAGCGGTTGCCCTTATAAAATTTTCCCTCCGTCCCACTACATAACTGAGTTTTGGAACCAGCTACGAAATGGGAATATTTTTTATCACTCGGAACCCAGTTACGAAGGAAGAATTGTTTGTTTTTATTTGTAACTGATTTGTAACTAGGAATTATTCTTCCCACTTGGAAATCCAGCTACTGTAGCATAAACTTAAAAAAAAAACCACTTCACGATAATATTAAAATTTTAATTATTTTCGATACTATTTAAAATTAATTATTTACATTTTTATTTACACATAAAAAACAGATAAAATGTAAAAAAAAATTTACTCGCTATATTTACAAGAAAGTTAAAACGTAAAAAGGAATTAATTATTTAACAGGTCGCTGACCCACAGCTGACTGATATCAAAGTTCGCTCGTGTAAAATTAAAGGTTTTTCATGCCACGTAACAAAATGGAGGAATATTTCACCCGTGCACTGTGGAAGGGTTAACCTCCCAGCTAAATTTAAAAATAACTAAACACCAAATATTGTTGCCGAAATACTTCTATCAGCCGAACTAAATAAAATAAAAACTAACTAATCAACATAAGTAAACTTAACTAAAACTAACTACATTCTACACTTAAATGTCGGTGGCGTAAAAAAGAAAAAAAATATGCATTGGAGTCACATAAAGTTCTGATCATGTTTTACGACCCGGAGTCAGCTCGGTCGTTGACGTACAATTTGGAATTGAAAACTAAACTTAAAACATTATAATAACTAAAACGTAGACAACCGGCGAACGTAGTGAAGAATTGTAGATATAAATAAAAAATAATGACTATAAAAGCTTGTTAGTCTATCTTAGCTTGAGTATGTGAAGTGCATGTGGAGAAGGTGATGATACTGCTCGGGCTTCCAGGGAAAACTGGCCCCGCCGAGAAAATCAACTGCAACTTAAACAACACCACCTCGTGGCTCGCGTCGACGACTCAACAGTCCAAACAGCCGTTAGTTATTTAGTTTCCGGGCAGAATACTGGAAATAATATTGGAAACATAAGATTTTTGAACTGCTAGAATATATCAATAAAAACAATATCTTTAAATAAGTCTGGACAAGATACCACTTACCTCGGATGCCCAGCCGTTAAAAAACATAGATAGAATAGCCGACCAAAACACGCAGCTTGCCCCAAGACAACGTTCACATATATCACAAAAAACTTCCAGGCTACAATCAAATATAATTTACTGAAAATAACTTCTCAAAGCGTCTCGAAGTAACAAATCAGAAAAACAAATAATCTTTTCCATGACAACCCGTCAACAGAAAACTAATTTGACAAGAACGAAATTTTAAATAAAAACATCTACTTATTGTTAACGGCCAGTACCACAAAGAAGGTTAGCATGCGATTAATGAAAAAAAGGTAAGTATGCAGCGTATTATGCTGCACTACGTATAGAGAATTGTTTGTCTCAACTTGTAACTGGTTTGTAACTGGCTACACAGTGGGAAATATTTTTCCCAGTTCTAAATCCCGCTACGTACTAATAGATATTATTTGTCTTAATTGCTACCGTAAATTCTAACATCACTCTCTCTGACTGAGGAGTCAAAGGAATTCCCGCTACGTCCTAGGACCTCTGTTCTGTTCTATCAAGAGTAGTAAACAAATACATTTTTCTTATAAACTTTTTAAACACATTGTTCTAGCCCGAAATCTGATGATCCTCCTAGCGTTTTCCCCGGTTGAGTCCCTGGGTTCATGGGACGTATGCTAATGATGATGACTGTGTTAATTATTTTCGTTACATATATACAGGATGTTGCCTGTTATAGGAGCTTTAAATTTAAACGATGATTCCACAGAGTATCCGCAGTTACCTAGACTTGGTCCTAATGCTCCAAAGTGCTTAAACTCAGAGATATAGTAATTTAAAGTTACAACCCACGATCAATGAATTTTATCATCGCTAAATTGTCCGTCATCGGTATTTAGATGTCTTGGTACAGGGCATTTTCTTGGTACAGGGGCGATTTTTCCTTATAAGTAGCTAATCAACAATCTATTTTTTTAAAACAATCAATATTAGTTCTCAACCTCATTCACTAGAAACTACTAATCGCAAGAGAGCAGTATTCCATGTTCGACTATTTGCACGTTTTGTTTTGACAACAGATTTATTTAAAAAGTAAATATCTCTTAAAACCACGCTTATGCAACCTTTTAATAGCTAAAATGTTATCTTATTTTAAAACACGGACCAAATATCCAATGGACGTCTATTGACATGAATTTTGTAAGAAGAAAACTTCGCATATTTCGAACTATCAAATGACATATGGGAACGACACTAGGAAAGGGTCGATATCGATAGTTGGATTGATATAGATAACGATAATTATCGAATCCCATAGATCAATTTGACAAAATTTCAAATTTCCAAGTAATACTGAAATCGGCACCCATTTTGTTAATTCATTATAAAGGAACCCAAAAAAAAATATTATTTTTTTATAGAAACCCGTTTTAAAGATATTCGGGAAATGCGAAGGAAGCATACATATCTTCTTAATGACGTCATTGGGTGAAGATGACACTGAATAAAAGTTTATAGATTTCAGGGTAGTTAGTTAAAATTATGATGTTGGGGCATTATGGGCGGGATAATATGGGCAGGGCTCATGTTGCCCCGTTAAAATTTAATAAGTGCAATATGGGCAGTGATGAGGCCTCTGATTTCGGATAAGTTTTAAGATAATTATAATAACGTGATGGTATTTTTCTTGCAGCAGCAAACATGGTTAGATTATAAAAGGAATGCCAATCGCAGTGGTTGGGACAGTCAAAAAATGGAGTTACTGGAGTTATAAGTTCACCGTACAAAATGGAACTGGAAAAATCAAAGCCTCAAAGAAAAATTATGAAGATGAAGAGTGCCTAAATTGTGCACATTGGTACTCTCAATACAAAGAGGGTTGGGTATCTTGTCGCGCGTGTAAAAGCGTGACACGTGTAGGCTCATTGCTCATGTGCAGAAGAAGACAACGATGATGAATCCTTATAATCTGTTCCTTTTGTGCTATATTTTAGCTTATATAATTTTTTGTTTTTTGCCCATAGTGCCTTGACTCATAATGCCCCAGGTATGATCATATTGCCCCGAGCACGGGACAATATGAGCAATTTGCATTGTTTGGTTTAATGTCAATGAACCACAGAAATGGTTGACTGAGCTAATTATTTTGTGTTATAATTAACGACTGTTGGTTAGTGTAATAAATGACTACGTAAGGAATTATGTATCTTACTCCATTCCCATTTTATCACGACATATCCTTAAGGGGCCCATATTGCCCCGGGTTCCCCTACTTACAAACTGAGATTATTATTCTCAATACGTAGCTGGGTTTCAAAGCGATAAAAAATACTCCCATTTTGTAACTCGTTATAAACAGGGAAAAAGTAGTTACAAACTGAGATAATTAATTCTCAATACGTAGCTGGGTTTCAAAGCGATTAAAAATATTCCCATTTCGTAACTGGTTATAAATAGGGAAAAAGTAGTTATAAACTGAGATAATTAATTCTCAATACGTAGCTGGGTTTCAATGCGATAAAAAATATTCCCATTTCGTAACTGGTTATAAATAGGGAAAAAGTAGTTATAAACTGAGATAATTAATTCTCAATACGTAGCTGGGTTTCAAAGCGATAAAAAATATTCCCATTTCGTAACTGGTTATAAATAGGGAAAAAGTAGTTATAAACTGAGATAATTAATTCTCAATACGTAGCTGGGTTTCAAGGCGATAAAAAATATTCCCATTTCGTAGCTGGTTACAAAACTCAGTTACCTAGTGGGACAGATAGAAAATTTTCCACTCTATATACGCTGATTTTAACAATAAAGAAATAAATAACCTCAAACGATAAACGCATCAACTATGAAACAAGTGTTATCAGAAGTTCGAATCTTTAATAAAGTTGGGAATCTTTTCTAGCAAGAATAAGAATAGTCATTTACTATAACTTTTGTGTCACTAAAGTCAATGACATGAAACAGAGATACCAACATCTAATGCAACTAACTTTTTGAATCAAACGTACAATATGGTGAGAAACTTTTCTCTTGCGGTTTTCGGGTAAGTATTTACGATAGGATAGGCATCTATCATTAAATTCTAACCACACATATGGGGCATTTCATATGAAGTGGACAGGTAAAAAAAATGGACAAGTGCGAGTCCGACTCGCGCATGAAGGGTTCCGTACCATAATCTATAACAACTTTGTTATATGGGAGCCCCCCTTAAATATTCATTTTATTTTATTTTTAGTATTTGTTGTTATAGCGGCAATAAAAATACATAATCTGTGAAAATTTCAACTGTCTAGCTATCAACGTTCTTGAGATACAGCCTGGTGACAGACGGACGGACGGACAGCGAAGTCTCAGTAATAGGGTCCCGTTTTCCCCTTTGGGTTCGGAACCCTAAAAAGTGAGATCAGGAAATTGGTTCATATGCGGGTTATTTAAACCTCTACTAGGTATGAAAGTGTACACGGACACAAAACGCCAGCGCCATTAGGAATCTGCTAAAGTAAGTAATAAAAATAGGAATTACGCTTGTCTTTCAATTGTATCATGTTTTACATATTCGTGAAAGTAGGTAATTTATCTTACAAAAACTTAACAAAGAAACGTTGTAGGACGTCACTTTACTACTTTTTTTAGGCGTCTGGCCGGGTCTTTTCGATCGCGAGTCATTTGTCTTCATCAAATCTCTAGAGATTCGGTTTTCCACTTTAGTAATGTTGTGCAATGTAACCCTTACGCCGCTTACGACCAAGACGACATTCCAACCTGAATCCATGGGAGAGGAAAAGGAATGATTTTAAATGTGCACTATTTAATTACTATATATTTAGATACAACGATCAACACAAACAGAAAAATTAAATTGCGCTCATACGTGGTCTACACCGGGACTCGAACCTGTGGTGTTAATTTACCTACCTACATTAAAAACTACTTAGAAAAACATAATTGTGTTTCGAAATAAAAAATATTGTGCACAATTTACATTAACCAAGCATTTTAACAACCCGGTTTGTCCATAAAAATATTATTATTTTTACCTATTACTTCCGTCTAATTGCCATTTTGGATGATTATATGTACACTGGGCTGACGTCACTCTGTTTATATATAATATATTTATGTGTGCTTTCAGTTAGTAAGTGGTAAAGCGGCTCCGTCGAAACACAACAATTCCGCAGCTAGCTTTTGCCGGTGATGGGTTCCCCGTATGCAGAAATACGTCTACTTGCTGCCTGAGCAAGAAATAAGAATATAAATATAAATATATAAATATCAGAGACAACCTCACACAAATCAACCTAGTCCCAAATTAAGCTCAAGAAGGCTTGTGTTATGGGTACTAGGCGACGATATACATACTTATATAGATAAATAAATACTTAAATACATAGAACATCCATGACCCAGGCACAAATATTCGTGTTCATCACACAAATATTTGCCCTTGCCGGGATTCGAACCCGGGACCGTCGGCTCAGTAGGCAGTTGCTTAACCACTGCGCCGACCGCGTCGTCAAAAGAATACACTTTTCATCTGCACACAATTAACTTTAAGTTACAATCACACAAATCGATTTGACGTAACAACGAAATGTGGATTCTTCTTTCTCGGCGTTGAAATAGAACGGAAGGCTGAGTATCAAAATTTGCCAAAAAGTCATATGCAAAACGGTTATTAGAACGATTTTGAATGCAGGCCTGTAAAGCAGCTGTGACACCGATAGTCAAGGATACCCTGCTTTCCACGAAGGATGCTGAAGCCCAGAACTTCCCATATCATCAAGCTGTTGGCGCGCTCTCATACTTAATGTTTGGCACCAGACCCGATATTTCGTTGCTCGATATGTTTCACGTAAACTCGATAGTCCGACACCAGGATGAAGAGAATCTTGCGTTATGTCAAGGGTACACTGACGTACGGAATAACTTTTAAGACTTTCACTGCACTTAGGTGCTACAGTGACGCAGTTCATGGAGGTAACGGTCCTATTGGACGCTCCACAATCGGCATGATATGACTTACGCTCATGGTGCAATAGCATAGCAGAGTAAGCGACAGTGTTGTTTGTCTATTGTTCGCTCACTCCGCTATACGGAGTCAGAACACAAGCTTATATTAGGCTTGTGTTCTGACTCCGTATAGCGGACACTCCGTATAGCCTAACCTATAGTTTTCGGTTATGGTTCCTTGTTCTATTTGGTTGCAGCTCATCTAAAACTATAGGTTAGATTATGTTTCTACTTTGACGCTCCGCTTGCTCCGCTATACGGGGTCAGAAAACAAACCTAACCTAACCTATTGTTTTCAGCTTTGGATCCAAGTTCTATTTGGTCGCAATCCTTCTTAAACTGAGTTAGATTGGCTTTGTATTTTGACGCTCCGCTCGCTTCGCTGGCTCCGCTATACGAGGTCATAAAACAAACCTAACCTAACCTACAGATTTCGGTTTTCGACCTATGTTCCATTTGAATGGCATATGACATTATAGCATATGATAATTATGGATTACAATCATTATGGAAAATTGTAATTATTGGAATTAATATTATGGGAAACAAAGATTATGGTAAACATAATTATAAGAAACAAGATACAGACAATTGAATATTATGGCAGACGAAATTCGAGCATATAAAATTCTGGCAAGTGAAGGTATACCAAAGAAACAAGATACAGACAATTGAATATTATGGCAGACGAAATTCGGGCATATAAATTTCTGGCAAGTGAAGGTATACCAGAAAAATCATATGGCTCACTCGAATCATTGATTTCATGAAGAGTGATGTACAGAAAACGGTCACCCCATTATTCGCAGACAGTAAATTGGCCATAAGATTGGCTCATGATCCACCTTACGAGATACACCAGCGGACAAAGCACATTAAGCTCCAAACATTTCTTTGTAAGACAGTGTGTCCTAGAAAAGTACTTAATAGTCAATAAGATTGCCACTAAGGATCAGCTGGCCGACTTCCTTACTAAGACTCTATTTAAACCTCGGCTAGAAGACTTATTGAAATTAGCAGGAGTTTCATACACAAACAGTCGCTTCAGAGGAGACGGGATGTTAAGAAAAAGGTTACGAATGTGAGCATAGACTCGTTGTGTTCTGTTCCTCTTTATATATTCATGTAATGTATAAGTTTCCTAGCGACTGTTTTTTATATATTTATCTTTACAATCAAAAATGTCATCGTAAAAAGCACACGTTTTTCCTTTCTTATTTAAAGATCCTGCCACTAAGCAGCAGAGCTTGCACTATTGTGTTTCGGTGTGGAGAGTAAGACAGCCGAAAAAATCAAAGGCACAAGAGGCATCCTAGCCCTTTCCATGATAAGTTGGCAACGCATTTGCAATCCGTCTGGGGTTACGGGTGTCTCTCTATGGGTAGTTGGTAATCACTTAGTATCAGGTGACCAACTTGCTCGTTTGCCTTCTTTAACGTATTAAAATACAGATCAATAAGTCGTAAATAAGTCAATTACCTAAAGACCGTCATGTTTCACACTAATCCATAGTCCTTCTTCTGGGAGCTCACGCCGTGGCGGCAGCGAAACGAGCATTGCGTACTAGTTGTCTCTATAATCTCTACGCCGAATATCATCCAAATGCGTCTATCCGTAATAGCGTGAAGAAGTAAAAAACAAACACACACAAGTACCTTAAATTTTGAGCATAGACCGTAGAGGCCATAAGTACAAAATTGAAGCAGTTAGGTAAAATCCGTTGCTGGTGTTACTAATGCAAATATTATAATTGTTTCAGACAACACGGGGCAAATTTGGTTCACCATATGAAATTTACGCATAAATAAATACGACAAAATAAAGATATTAAATGATTCACTTGCTCAGATAGAAGGACAGGATAACCTAAATGTTAGCGCCAAAGTAATGAAAGAGTGTACCAATCTTATTACTGTTCATAAACTTCCCTTTCAGGCAAAAAATTACAATGCTTTAAATTTATTAAAGCTTATACCGAATAATCAGTCAATAGCTAATGCTCAAACTGTCAGAGCCGCTGTTCAAGAAAACGCCAGAGACCTACGACATTTCCGGTGCACAACAAAGTGCCATTAACACCGGTCATGATCAGGACGAAAGTGATGAAGACGAGTAGGTCAACTTAGAGGATTAAACCAGAATCCTTGGATTTACTCCAAGAGAAATTGTCGTTGCGGGTTCCAAACGTGTTGCAAAATTACTAAGAAGGAGAAGAAGAAGAAAATCAGTCCATAATTAAATTAAAACTCTCGGTTGTACGATGCGCTGCACACACACTTCAACTAGCCATAAAAAATGCATGTATTATGGAGGTACTATAGTCTGTGGTATAGGCTAGATAGGGGTATGTTAAATTCCTACCATGCCTATTTGATTTTCGGCATCCTGGCGCTGTAGTCTATTTATATAAATAGCGAGTGTCCAAACGAGTACGAGCAATTTAACATTTATTGAAAATCAAAAAGGGTAGGTACTCCTGTTTGCTCTACAACGGGCATAAATATGATTAGCCACACGAATAAAAAACGAAAGTAATAACTGGAAAAGCGTCAAGCGCAGCGAATGTTTCTATGCATCAATAACGTTGAACAAAAACAAAGACACAGTCTTGAAGGAAAGTGCGTACGTTTGCCATGATCAAAATGTCTGGGATATCTTTATATATACTTGTAAGAAATAAGTGTGTAAGATAATGACGCCTATAAAGAAGATATTCGAAGACTAATTGACATTAATAGAAGATGATAATATTACAGACACAGAATGTGCTCATATGAACAAAAAAATTCGTTGAACAGGGCCAGACACAAGTTTTTGGGCCAGAATCACATCGAATTTACTCGCTTAGTAGATGTTTATATTCTAGAAATTCTGGTTGATTCTTTTTTGGCTGAAGAAGATGGAAGAGAAGACAAAGTTTTGATATTTGCAAGCGAAAGAAGTAAACAGTTTTTACCCAACATCGCTTCTAATGAGAAAATACATTTTTTGGCGACGGGACTTTGAAAAGGGTTCCGATACCATTTTATTAAATATACAACATTCATGCTGATGTCAGTATGCTTCTTGAAAAAATCCGAAAGAACTTATTATAGACTATTTATATTACTACGAGAGAAAATGGGTGTAAACATACACAAATTTAAATCTGACTATGAATTGGCGCAGGTTTTCCCAGATTGCAAATTGACCGGCTGTTACTATCACTTCAATCGAGCAGTCTGGGCCAAAAAAGGCCAGGCATTGAACATTGATGCGACCGAAGATGGCCGAAATATATTACGAATGTGTGCCAATTTGCCATCTTCACCTGCAGATGAAATAAAACGATTGTTGGGTTATATTGAGTGAAGTCACAAATAAACTGTAGCTGTTTAAGAGATACATGGAGAAGCAATGGCTGAAATTAGTACCTTAAATAATCAGTTGCATTCATGAAAAACATAGAAGCAATAATCCTGTAGAGGATTGGCACCGAAGATTAAATATCCGCATGAAGCACAAACCTTTTCTAATTCGCTTTCTTTACCGATTAAAAAGAGCGTCATGAAATCAAGACGCATCAAAAATGCTCTTTTCAGTGTAGATAATAAATATCGAAATCTATTGGTAGACCTGTACCTAGGCTATGCAATAGAATTTACAAAAGAGTCTCTTTTAAAAAAAGGCATTGCGTTAAACGTAAAACGAAAAACAAACTGATCGTGTAGAAATTTGATCACTTTTGAGTAACCAATAGGAGATATTTTGTTTCAGTTTCATCAAAAAACTTTTTAAAGTACTTTGAGTAATTTTAGTAATTAAATAAAATTTTCACAAATACACCGTTTTGTTTAATTTTCTCAAATTAGGTCCTCTTAAGAGATTTTTACTCACTTTATCGAAATTTCATTACGAGTATTTTTATATCACGGATTTTCATATGGCGGATGATTCATTACACAGATGTATTATTTCATAGAAGTACGTTTCTTAATTTATCGTTCAAAATCTTTTTAAATTACATAAAACTTACTTCACGTAATATCATTTCACTTGCATGTACGGGTCCAGCTCGCTACAACTAAAATGGAAAATATTGTTTAGGGATATAAAAAAAAAACTAACCTAACCTAACCCGGCCGAGTCGGATCTGCTCTGAAAGGTGATTGATTCACCTCAACCTATTCTCAAACTTTAAATGATTCACCTTTCAGAGCAGATCCGACTCGGCCGTTTTTTTTTGTAAATGTATAAATGTGCAGTAGGACATATAAAATTGTATTAAAGTAATACGTCGAAGAAATGAATTGCAATGTTTTGTAGTTGTGCCAATTAAGATAATTTGAAACAAATCAGCGATTAAGTAATATTCGTTGAATAGTATTTCTACGTAGTAAGATAAATTTAAATAAATAGTAGTTGAAATAAAATAACGCCAAACAATATTACTAGTACTGAAGTTTCGATGAATCGTTGTCGATGAAATAATATTCGATGAAAAGTTTGTCGACAAAACAAGGGTACACCGCTAAAAACATACAGTTCGTGACGGACGGACAGCGGGGACTTAGTAATAGGGTCCCGTTAGCACACTTGAGGTACGTTTCCATATACTTAATTTCCTTAGTAACAGATAAACGGTAAGTAAACCATTAATTTCATAAAATTAATCTAGCGATTCATGTTTTATTGTTCACGTGTGCTGCTACTTATGAATTTCTAACACTTCTGACGACGAAAGGCTGCCATTGCATTTATTACTACTTAGGTAACAGGAAATTAATTACTGAATT
Organism: Apotomis capreana; assembly: GCA_947623375.1. Lineage (NCBI taxonomy): Eukaryota > Metazoa > Arthropoda > Insecta > Lepidoptera > Tortricidae > Apotomis > Apotomis capreana. Next base: position 30,289,651 of record OX392498.1, read on the forward strand.
AAATGTAATTAATCCGAATACTGTCATTAATTATGTCTGGAATAAGTGCATAAAACTGTTACTGGTTTAGCTGTCCCTATCGGTAGCTATATTGATAAAATAAGTGAAATGTCAACATACGACATATTTCCAGTAGAAACAAGACGTTTTCCTAATTTTAACTGATAAAGTGCAATAAAAATAATTATAAAAAAATATCAGTTGATATTACGAGAGTGCTGTGTGTGTGATTATGATAATCACTTTTTCACAAAAAATAACCGACTTCAACGGTAAGGAATTGTATTTATGAAAAAAAAAAAGTTTGCAGAATAATAATAGTGAAGCAGAATAATAATGGCTTCTAGCAAGTGCTATTCGAGCCTGCTAATTTCACTCGAAACGGGTGCTGAGCAAAAATACAAGAAGGCAAACCCAAGCTCAGATGGTTAAACGGCCTCGGACAGGATACCAGGATCTTAGGGGATAAGGTTGAGAAGGATAACCACGAATAGTTGGTCTGGAGAGATTTGCTGTACCAGGGTAAGGCCCGCCCGTGGCTGTAATGCCTCAGATGATGATGAGTTGGAGATGCCTTCCGTAGAGCAAAGAAAAAATTAAATCGGTTCATAATTGATGTAGTTCTGTTATAAAAAACATGAAACGATAAAAAAGTATTTGAAGTCGGTTGAGTTCTTAAAGTAATTACACTCTAATAATGCTAGTGATTTTTATACAATAAGCAGAAAACATACCCACCTATCTCTATGACTGTGGTCTAATAATAAATGTAGGAAATGACTTGATTTTTTAATTTTAAAATATTTTCTCTTTTTCACGAGTATAAAAGTTTATTTCTTATTTGCGTCATGTATTTTATTGGTACGACTGCCGCTACCGAAAAGCTATCGATCTCGGAATTATGAAACTTCAATAAATGTACACATAAAGTAATTGTAATTATTCTTGGCAGCTTTTCCGTTATGGCATACCCGTCTCCACTAAATTTATTTTCCAAGAATAATTACTTCATTTGTTGAGAAGACAAAGAACGAATCAGGCGCTATTGTTTTGATAAAACACTTCAATTTATATGTACTACAAACAAATTCAAAACAATAGACATCATTCAATACGCATAATTATAAGTAAACTAAAATCGGAAAGGTGTTTTCATACTAACGGACAATAACAAGAGAAGTTTGACGTGCTGAGATATTCTAGCTGTTGGAATATTTTACACATTCTTAAAATAATTTGAGCGTTCCTAAATATTGACCGAGCGAGCGAAGCGTCTCAGCTTCATCTTGCCCTTCAATTATTTCATACGTTCGGATGTTCGGATGGCAGGTCGTCCAGATTTCCAGCTAGTCTCGCCTACAGGTCACATTTCTCTACCAAATTTGTTAGTAGGTTCGATAATATGTATGCAGCGAAATTATTTTGTCGAGTCAGCTTTTCTATTATTTTTAAAGGCGGAGATAAGGGCGTTAGGTTAGGCGTTAAAAACGTAAGTAAAGACAAACTTCAGCCATTGCGAAACAAGCTCGCGAGGCCACAGCTCACAGAGCCACGGTAATAATCGTCGGCTCACTCTTCAGTTAGGGGAGACCCGGGCAAAACGGATATGTTAGGGAAAGTGTAGAAAAAATATATACAAATATGTAATTATCAGAACTATTTTTATTATGAATCTGTACTGTGTTTTACAAACTAGAGAAGATGCTATAAAAAACTATAAACTTAAACGATAACTTCTTATGGTTTATTAAATCAAGACAATGTATAATATCTGCTGCCCATAGAATTGTCGTGCAAACAAACAAGAAAGTTTTTTATTATTTGTTTTGTTTATATACGGATAATACAGATACAAGTAATTTACGCGGTTGGCGCAGTGGTAGTGGTAGTGCAGAAACTTACTCAGCCGACGCTGTTCGGTTCGAATACCGGCAAGGCAAAAGAATTGAGGGATAAAATCGGATTTTTGTTCCTGGGAAATAAATGTTCCATACATATTTACGTGCATAATTATCTACATTGTCATATAAAAGTTATTTATTAGAGTACATAAAGCACGAAACATACATAGTAATCATATAAATCAACTTAAACCTGCCGCCGTAAATTTCGTCCCAAATCTTATACTACTTCAAAGAGAATTTCCCGATAGGAGAATGACTAAAAAAAGAAATGATGAAAGAGCACGTGATATGAAACGCTCTCGGATTGTGGAAATTTTCTTTTGCGAACCGAAAAAAGGCGGAACCGTAGATTCATGTTTATAGAAATGTAGATAGACTCGTGACCATGGTCTAATAAAACAAGGTCTTCCATTCCCAGAGTGACACAAGCCTACGTCACAATAACATTGCCACTTTATTTCAACATAACATGTTATATGGGTACATTATAACTATGGTTAATTAGTTAAAAAAAATATTTATAATTCTATAATTTTCATTTATATGTATTTCATCTTAAATTTTACAACAACACGTCATTTTTAATTGTTCGTTAGCAATATCTTCCGATGCACGAAATAAACTTCAGACGTTCGGGTAATTCTAATTACACTACTGGCATCACAGGATAGTGCTGTCACATTTGACGATCTGTCATTTTGTCCCTGAACGTCATCCTTGTCTAACGCGTGTTAATTGTTATTTCCTTCTCGCTTACTTTCAGCAATCGCAGCGTTTTCCAAACTGTTCACATCGTAAACTTGGTAATTAATGTTTGTTACGAAAATGGTTGGCTGTTCTATTCGGAACTGTAAGAGTAGGAGTGAAATGGGCATAATAAGATTTTATACGTTTCCTAAAAAAGAATCCGTAGCCAATGAATGGCTTCGCTATTGTGGGCTGAAAACATATAAAAATGGTATGAAGGTATACATACTTATCGACAATAATTACTATTAATTATAAAATCTTAAGTTCTATGTTTGCTTGTTGACTAAAAATACTAAAATACATTGCCGGCTATGTCGCTTCAAGATTTATGGGAAAGTACCCACATCTTGGGAACCTAACTCGGAACCTGACTTAGAACCTAGAAGTGGTTCCTGTGAGTGGATTAACTTTATATCGAGGGGAAAATTGATTTATCCATGTGAAGAGCTCATAAAAGTCGCTCAAACAGTGGAAAATGAGTTCGAGAAATACCATGGCCGGACACTATGCAAGGATAAATATGCTGGTGCGTTGTGTGTAACAAATCTGCGTTAGTGCTAAGGATCGTCATTATTTTTGTAGGGTTTGATGAGATAAAACATAAAACTAAGTAAAGTTCACTACCCACCGCGAACTGCTTCTCTGCTGCTTCGTAGTAGAATTAAAATCTGTAATTGCAGATATTTATCATAGGAAAATTTAAAGAATGTTTCCTATAATTAAAATAAGCGGTTGCCCTTATAAAATTTTCCCTCCGTCCCACTACATAACTGAGTTTTGGAACCAGCTACGAAATGGGAATATTTTTTATCACTCGGAACCCAGTTACGAAGGAAGAATTGTTTGTTTTTATTTGTAACTGATTTGTAACTAGGAATTATTCTTCCCACTTGGAAATCCAGCTACTGTAGCATAAACTTAAAAAAAAAACCACTTCACGATAATATTAAAATTTTAATTATTTTCGATACTATTTAAAATTAATTATTTACATTTTTATTTACACATAAAAAACAGATAAAATGTAAAAAAAAATTTACTCGCTATATTTACAAGAAAGTTAAAACGTAAAAAGGAATTAATTATTTAACAGGTCGCTGACCCACAGCTGACTGATATCAAAGTTCGCTCGTGTAAAATTAAAGGTTTTTCATGCCACGTAACAAAATGGAGGAATATTTCACCCGTGCACTGTGGAAGGGTTAACCTCCCAGCTAAATTTAAAAATAACTAAACACCAAATATTGTTGCCGAAATACTTCTATCAGCCGAACTAAATAAAATAAAAACTAACTAATCAACATAAGTAAACTTAACTAAAACTAACTACATTCTACACTTAAATGTCGGTGGCGTAAAAAAGAAAAAAAATATGCATTGGAGTCACATAAAGTTCTGATCATGTTTTACGACCCGGAGTCAGCTCGGTCGTTGACGTACAATTTGGAATTGAAAACTAAACTTAAAACATTATAATAACTAAAACGTAGACAACCGGCGAACGTAGTGAAGAATTGTAGATATAAATAAAAAATAATGACTATAAAAGCTTGTTAGTCTATCTTAGCTTGAGTATGTGAAGTGCATGTGGAGAAGGTGATGATACTGCTCGGGCTTCCAGGGAAAACTGGCCCCGCCGAGAAAATCAACTGCAACTTAAACAACACCACCTCGTGGCTCGCGTCGACGACTCAACAGTCCAAACAGCCGTTAGTTATTTAGTTTCCGGGCAGAATACTGGAAATAATATTGGAAACATAAGATTTTTGAACTGCTAGAATATATCAATAAAAACAATATCTTTAAATAAGTCTGGACAAGATACCACTTACCTCGGATGCCCAGCCGTTAAAAAACATAGATAGAATAGCCGACCAAAACACGCAGCTTGCCCCAAGACAACGTTCACATATATCACAAAAAACTTCCAGGCTACAATCAAATATAATTTACTGAAAATAACTTCTCAAAGCGTCTCGAAGTAACAAATCAGAAAAACAAATAATCTTTTCCATGACAACCCGTCAACAGAAAACTAATTTGACAAGAACGAAATTTTAAATAAAAACATCTACTTATTGTTAACGGCCAGTACCACAAAGAAGGTTAGCATGCGATTAATGAAAAAAAGGTAAGTATGCAGCGTATTATGCTGCACTACGTATAGAGAATTGTTTGTCTCAACTTGTAACTGGTTTGTAACTGGCTACACAGTGGGAAATATTTTTCCCAGTTCTAAATCCCGCTACGTACTAATAGATATTATTTGTCTTAATTGCTACCGTAAATTCTAACATCACTCTCTCTGACTGAGGAGTCAAAGGAATTCCCGCTACGTCCTAGGACCTCTGTTCTGTTCTATCAAGAGTAGTAAACAAATACATTTTTCTTATAAACTTTTTAAACACATTGTTCTAGCCCGAAATCTGATGATCCTCCTAGCGTTTTCCCCGGTTGAGTCCCTGGGTTCATGGGACGTATGCTAATGATGATGACTGTGTTAATTATTTTCGTTACATATATACAGGATGTTGCCTGTTATAGGAGCTTTAAATTTAAACGATGATTCCACAGAGTATCCGCAGTTACCTAGACTTGGTCCTAATGCTCCAAAGTGCTTAAACTCAGAGATATAGTAATTTAAAGTTACAACCCACGATCAATGAATTTTATCATCGCTAAATTGTCCGTCATCGGTATTTAGATGTCTTGGTACAGGGCATTTTCTTGGTACAGGGGCGATTTTTCCTTATAAGTAGCTAATCAACAATCTATTTTTTTAAAACAATCAATATTAGTTCTCAACCTCATTCACTAGAAACTACTAATCGCAAGAGAGCAGTATTCCATGTTCGACTATTTGCACGTTTTGTTTTGACAACAGATTTATTTAAAAAGTAAATATCTCTTAAAACCACGCTTATGCAACCTTTTAATAGCTAAAATGTTATCTTATTTTAAAACACGGACCAAATATCCAATGGACGTCTATTGACATGAATTTTGTAAGAAGAAAACTTCGCATATTTCGAACTATCAAATGACATATGGGAACGACACTAGGAAAGGGTCGATATCGATAGTTGGATTGATATAGATAACGATAATTATCGAATCCCATAGATCAATTTGACAAAATTTCAAATTTCCAAGTAATACTGAAATCGGCACCCATTTTGTTAATTCATTATAAAGGAACCCAAAAAAAAATATTATTTTTTTATAGAAACCCGTTTTAAAGATATTCGGGAAATGCGAAGGAAGCATACATATCTTCTTAATGACGTCATTGGGTGAAGATGACACTGAATAAAAGTTTATAGATTTCAGGGTAGTTAGTTAAAATTATGATGTTGGGGCATTATGGGCGGGATAATATGGGCAGGGCTCATGTTGCCCCGTTAAAATTTAATAAGTGCAATATGGGCAGTGATGAGGCCTCTGATTTCGGATAAGTTTTAAGATAATTATAATAACGTGATGGTATTTTTCTTGCAGCAGCAAACATGGTTAGATTATAAAAGGAATGCCAATCGCAGTGGTTGGGACAGTCAAAAAATGGAGTTACTGGAGTTATAAGTTCACCGTACAAAATGGAACTGGAAAAATCAAAGCCTCAAAGAAAAATTATGAAGATGAAGAGTGCCTAAATTGTGCACATTGGTACTCTCAATACAAAGAGGGTTGGGTATCTTGTCGCGCGTGTAAAAGCGTGACACGTGTAGGCTCATTGCTCATGTGCAGAAGAAGACAACGATGATGAATCCTTATAATCTGTTCCTTTTGTGCTATATTTTAGCTTATATAATTTTTTGTTTTTTGCCCATAGTGCCTTGACTCATAATGCCCCAGGTATGATCATATTGCCCCGAGCACGGGACAATATGAGCAATTTGCATTGTTTGGTTTAATGTCAATGAACCACAGAAATGGTTGACTGAGCTAATTATTTTGTGTTATAATTAACGACTGTTGGTTAGTGTAATAAATGACTACGTAAGGAATTATGTATCTTACTCCATTCCCATTTTATCACGACATATCCTTAAGGGGCCCATATTGCCCCGGGTTCCCCTACTTACAAACTGAGATTATTATTCTCAATACGTAGCTGGGTTTCAAAGCGATAAAAAATACTCCCATTTTGTAACTCGTTATAAACAGGGAAAAAGTAGTTACAAACTGAGATAATTAATTCTCAATACGTAGCTGGGTTTCAAAGCGATTAAAAATATTCCCATTTCGTAACTGGTTATAAATAGGGAAAAAGTAGTTATAAACTGAGATAATTAATTCTCAATACGTAGCTGGGTTTCAATGCGATAAAAAATATTCCCATTTCGTAACTGGTTATAAATAGGGAAAAAGTAGTTATAAACTGAGATAATTAATTCTCAATACGTAGCTGGGTTTCAAAGCGATAAAAAATATTCCCATTTCGTAACTGGTTATAAATAGGGAAAAAGTAGTTATAAACTGAGATAATTAATTCTCAATACGTAGCTGGGTTTCAAGGCGATAAAAAATATTCCCATTTCGTAGCTGGTTACAAAACTCAGTTACCTAGTGGGACAGATAGAAAATTTTCCACTCTATATACGCTGATTTTAACAATAAAGAAATAAATAACCTCAAACGATAAACGCATCAACTATGAAACAAGTGTTATCAGAAGTTCGAATCTTTAATAAAGTTGGGAATCTTTTCTAGCAAGAATAAGAATAGTCATTTACTATAACTTTTGTGTCACTAAAGTCAATGACATGAAACAGAGATACCAACATCTAATGCAACTAACTTTTTGAATCAAACGTACAATATGGTGAGAAACTTTTCTCTTGCGGTTTTCGGGTAAGTATTTACGATAGGATAGGCATCTATCATTAAATTCTAACCACACATATGGGGCATTTCATATGAAGTGGACAGGTAAAAAAAATGGACAAGTGCGAGTCCGACTCGCGCATGAAGGGTTCCGTACCATAATCTATAACAACTTTGTTATATGGGAGCCCCCCTTAAATATTCATTTTATTTTATTTTTAGTATTTGTTGTTATAGCGGCAATAAAAATACATAATCTGTGAAAATTTCAACTGTCTAGCTATCAACGTTCTTGAGATACAGCCTGGTGACAGACGGACGGACGGACAGCGAAGTCTCAGTAATAGGGTCCCGTTTTCCCCTTTGGGTTCGGAACCCTAAAAAGTGAGATCAGGAAATTGGTTCATATGCGGGTTATTTAAACCTCTACTAGGTATGAAAGTGTACACGGACACAAAACGCCAGCGCCATTAGGAATCTGCTAAAGTAAGTAATAAAAATAGGAATTACGCTTGTCTTTCAATTGTATCATGTTTTACATATTCGTGAAAGTAGGTAATTTATCTTACAAAAACTTAACAAAGAAACGTTGTAGGACGTCACTTTACTACTTTTTTTAGGCGTCTGGCCGGGTCTTTTCGATCGCGAGTCATTTGTCTTCATCAAATCTCTAGAGATTCGGTTTTCCACTTTAGTAATGTTGTGCAATGTAACCCTTACGCCGCTTACGAACCAGACGACATTCCAACCTGAATCCATGGGAGAGGAAAAGGAATGATTTTAAATGTGCACTATTTAATTACTATATATTTAGATACAACGATCAACACAAACAGAAAAATTAAATTGCGCTCATACGTGGTCTACACCGGGACTCGAACCTGTGGTGTTAATTTACCTACCTACATTAAAAACTACTTAGAAAAACATAATTGTGTTTCGAAATAAAAAATATTGTGCACAATTTACATTAACCAAGCATTTTAACAACCCGGTTTGTCCATAAAAATATTATTATTTTTACCTATTACTTCCGTCTAATTGCCATTTTGGATGATTATATGTACACTGGGCTGACGTCACTCTGTTTATATATAATATATTTATGTGTGCTTTCAGTTAGTAAGTGGTAAAGCGGCTCCGTCGAAACACAACAATTCCGCAGCTAGCTTTTGCCGGTGATGGGTTCCCCGTATGCAGAAATACGTCTACTTGCTGCCTGAGCAAGAAATAAGAATATAAATATAAATATATAAATATCAGAGACAACCTCACACAAATCAACCTAGTCCCAAATTAAGCTCAAGAAGGCTTGTGTTATGGGTACTAGGCGACGATATACATACTTATATAGATAAATAAATACTTAAATACATAGAACATCCATGACCCAGGCACAAATATTCGTGTTCATCACACAAATATTTGCCCTTGCCGGGATTCGAACCCGGGACCGTCGGCTCAGTAGGCAGTTGCTTAACCACTGCGCCGACCGCGTCGTCAAAAGAATACACTTTTCATCTGCACACAATTAACTTTAAGTTACAATCACACAAATCGATTTGACGTAACAACGAAATGTGGATTCTTCTTTCTCGGCGTTGAAATAGAACGGAAGGCTGAGTATCAAAATTTGCCAAAAAGTCATATGCAAAACGGTTATTAGAACGATTTTGAATGCAGGCCTGTAAAGCAGCTGTGACACCGATAGTCAAGGATACCCTGCTTTCCACGAAGGATGCTGAAGCCCAGAACTTCCCATATCATCAAGCTGTTGGCGCGCTCTCATACTTAATGTTTGGCACCAGACCCGATATTTCGTTGCTCGATATGTTTCACGTAAACTCGATAGTCCGACACCAGGATGAAGAGAATCTTGCGTTATGTCAAGGGTACACTGACGTACGGAATAACTTTTAAGACTTTCACTGCACTTAGGTGCTACAGTGACGCAGTTCATGGAGGTAACGGTCCTATTGGACGCTCCACAATCGGCATGATATGACTTACGCTCATGGTGCAATAGCATAGCAGAGTAAGCGACAGTGTTGTTTGTCTATTGTTCGCTCACTCCGCTATACGGAGTCAGAACACAAGCTTATATTAGGCTTGTGTTCTGACTCCGTATAGCGGACACTCCGTATAGCCTAACCTATAGTTTTCGGTTATGGTTCCTTGTTCTATTTGGTTGCAGCTCATCTAAAACTATAGGTTAGATTATGTTTCTACTTTGACGCTCCGCTTGCTCCGCTATACGGGGTCAGAAAACAAACCTAACCTAACCTATTGTTTTCAGCTTTGGATCCAAGTTCTATTTGGTCGCAATCCTTCTTAAACTGAGTTAGATTGGCTTTGTATTTTGACGCTCCGCTCGCTTCGCTGGCTCCGCTATACGAGGTCATAAAACAAACCTAACCTAACCTACAGATTTCGGTTTTCGACCTATGTTCCATTTGAATGGCATATGACATTATAGCATATGATAATTATGGATTACAATCATTATGGAAAATTGTAATTATTGGAATTAATATTATGGGAAACAAAGATTATGGTAAACATAATTATAAGAAACAAGATACAGACAATTGAATATTATGGCAGACGAAATTCGGGCATATAAATTTCTGGCAAGTGAAGGTATACCAGAAAAATCATATGGCTCACTCGAATCATTGATTTCATGAAGAGTGATGTACAGAAAACGGTCACCCCATTATTCGCAGACAGTAAATTGGCCATAAGATTGGCTCATGATCCACCTTACGAGATACACCAGCGGACAAAGCACATTAAGCTCCAAACATTTCTTTGTAAGACAGTGTGTCCTAGAAAAGTACTTAATAGTCAATAAGATTGCCACTAAGGATCAGCTGGCCGACTTCCTTACTAAGACTCTATTTAAACCTCGGCTAGAAGACTTATTGAAATTAGCAGGAGTTTCATACACAAACAGTCGCTTCAGAGGAGACGGGATGTTAAGAAAAAGGTTACGAATGTGAGCATAGACTCGTTGTGTTCTGTTCCTCTTTATATATTCATGTAATGTATAAGTTTCCTAGCGACTGTTTTTTATATATTTATCTTTACAATCAAAAATGTCATCGTAAAAAGCACACGTTTTTCCTTTCTTATTTAAAGATCCTGCCACTAAGCAGCAGAGCTTGCACTATTGTGTTTCGGTGTGGAGAGTAAGACAGCCGAAAAAATCAAAGGCACAAGAGGCATCCTAGCCCTTTCCATGATAAGTTGGCAACGCATTTGCAATCCGTCTGGGGTTACGGGTGTCTCTCTATGGGTAGTTGGTAATCACTTAGTATCAGGTGACCAACTTGCTCGTTTGCCTTCTTTAACGTATTAAAATACAGATCAATAAGTCGTAAATAAGTCAATTACCTAAAGACCGTCATGTTTCACACTAATCCATAGTCCTTCTTCTGGGAGCTCACGCCGTGGCGGCAGCGAAACGAGCATTGCGTACTAGTTGTCTCTATAATCTCTACGCCGAATATCATCCAAATGCGTCTATCCGTAATAGCGTGAAGAAGTAAAAAACAAACACACACAAGTACCTTAAATTTTGAGCATAGACCGTAGAGGCCATAAGTACAAAATTGAAGCAGTTAGGTAAAATCCGTTGCTGGTGTTACTAATGCAAATATTATAATTGTTTCAGACAACACGGGGCAAATTTGGTTCACCATATGAAATTTACGCATAAATAAATACGACAAAATAAAGATATTAAATGATTCACTTGCTCAGATAGAAGGACAGGATAACCTAAATGTTAGCGCCAAAGTAATGAAAGAGTGTACCAATCTTATTACTGTTCATAAACTTCCCTTTCAGGCAAAAAATTACAATGCTTTAAATTTATTAAAGCTTATACCGAATAATCAGTCAATAGCTAATGCTCAAACTGTCAGAGCCGCTGTTCAAGAAAACGCCAGAGACCTACGACATTTCCGGTGCACAACAAAGTGCCATTAACACCGGTCATGATCAGGACGAAAGTGATGAAGACGAGTAGGTCAACTTAGAGGATTAAACCAGAATCCTTGGATTTACTCCAAGAGAAATTGTCGTTGCGGGTTCCAAACGTGTTGCAAAATTACTAAGAAGGAGAAGAAGAAGAAAATCAGTCCATAATTAAATTAAAACTCTCGGTTGTACGATGCGCTGCACACACACTTCAACTAGCCATAAAAAATGCATGTATTATGGAGGTACTATAGTCTGTGGTATAGGCTAGATAGGGGTATGTTAAATTCCTACCATGCCTATTTGATTTTCGGCATCCTGGCGCTGTAGTCTATTTATATAAATAGCGAGTGTCCAAACGAGTACGAGCAATTTAACATTTATTGAAAATCAAAAAGGGTAGGTACTCCTGTTTGCTCTACAACGGGCATAAATATGATTAGCCACACGAATAAAAAACGAAAGTAATAACTGGAAAAGCGTCAAGCGCAGCGAATGTTTCTATGCATCAATAACGTTGAACAAAAACAAAGACACAGTCTTGAAGGAAAGTGCGTACGTTTGCCATGATCAAAATGTCTGGGATATCTTTATATATACTTGTAAGAAATAAGTGTGTAAGATAATGACGCCTATAAAGAAGATATTCGAAGACTAATTGACATTAATAGAAGATGATAATATTACAGACACAGAATGTGCTCATATGAACAAAAAAATTCGTTGAACAGGGCCAGACACAAGTTTTTGGGCCAGAATCACATCGAATTTACTCGCTTAGTAGATGTTTATATTCTAGAAATTCTGGTTGATTCTTTTTTGGCTGAAGAAGATGGAAGAGAAGACAAAGTTTTGATATTTGCAAGCGAAAGAAGTAAACAGTTTTTACCCAACATCGCTTCTAATGAGAAAATACATTTTTTGGCGACGGGACTTTGAAAAGGGTTCCGATACCATTTTATTAAATATACAACATTCATGCTGATGTCAGTATGCTTCTTGAAAAAATCCGAAAGAACTTATTATAGACTATTTATATTACTACGAGAGAAAATGGGTGTAAACATACACAAATTTAAATCTGACTATGAATTGGCGCAGGTTTTCCCAGATTGCAAATTGACCGGCTGTTACTATCACTTCAATCGAGCAGTCTGGGCCAAAAAAGGCCAGGCATTGAACATTGATGCGACCGAAGATGGCCGAAATATATTACGAATGTGTGCCAATTTGCCATCTTCACCTGCAGATGAAATAAAACGATTGTTGGGTTATATTGAGTGAAGTCACAAATAAACTGTAGCTGTTTAAGAGATACATGGAGAAGCAATGGCTGAAATTAGTACCTTAAATAATCAGTTGCATTCATGAAAAACATAGAAGCAATAATCCTGTAGAGGATTGGCACCGAAGATTAAATATCCGCATGAAGCACAAACCTTTTCTAATTCGCTTTCTTTACCGATTAAAAAGAGCGTCATGAAATCAAGACACATCAAAAATGCTCTTTTCAGTGTAGATAATAAATATCGAAATCTATTGGTAGACCTGTACCTAGGCTATGCAATAGAATTTACAAAAGAGTCTCTTTTAAAAAAAGGCATTGCGTTAAACGTAAAACGAAAAACAAACTGATCGTGTAGAAATTTGATCACTTTTGAGTAACCAATAGGAGATATTTTGTTTCAGTTTCATCAAAAAACTTTTTAAAGTACTTTGAGTAATTTTAGTAATTAAATAAAATTTTCACAAATACACCGTTTTGTTTAATTTTCTCAAATTAGGTCCTCTTAAGAGATTTTTACTCACTTTATCGAAATTTCATTACGAGTATTTTTATATCACGGATTTTCATATGGCGGATGATTCATTACACAGATGTATTATTTCATAGAAGTACGTTTCTTAATTTATCGTTCAAAATCTTTTTAAATTACATAAAACTTACTTCACGTAATATCATTTCACTTGCATGTACGGGTCCAGCTCGCTACAACTAAAATGGAAAATATTGTTTAGGGATATAAAAAAAAAACTAACCTAACCTAACCCGGCCGAGTCGGATCTGCTCTGAAAGGTGATTGATTCACCTCAACCTATTCTCAAACTTTAAATGATTCACCTTTCAGAGCAGATCCGACTCGGCCGTTTTTTTTTGTAAATGTATAAATGTGCAGTAGGACATATAAAATTGTATTAAAGTAATACGTCGAAGAAATGAATTGCAATGTTTTGTAGTTGTGCCAATTAAGATAATTTGAAACAAATCAGCGATTAAGTAATATTCGTTGAATAGTATTTCTACGTAGTAAGATAAATTTAAATAAATAGTAGTTGAAATAAAATAACGCCAAACAATATTACTAGTACTGAAGTTTCGATGAATCGTTGTCGATGAAATAATATTCGATGAAAAGTTTGTCGACAAAACAAGGGTACACCGCTAAAAACATACAGTTCGTGACGGACGGACAGCGGGGACTTAGTAATAGGGTCCCGTTAGCACACTTGAGGTACGTTTCCATATACTTAATTTCCTTAGTAACAGATAAACGGTAAGTAAACCATTAATTTCATAAAATTAATCTAGCGATTCATGTTTTATTGTTCACGTGTGCTGCTACTTATGAATTTCTAACACTTCTGACGACGAAAGGCTGCCATTGCATTTATTACTACTTAGGTAACAGGAAATTAATTACTGAATTAAATGTAATTAATCCGAATACTGTCATTAATTATGTCTGGAATAAGTGCATAAAACTGTTACTGGTTTAGCTGTCCCTATCGGTAGCTATATTGATAAAATAAGTGAAATGTCAACATACGACATATTTCCAGTAGAAACAAGACGTTTTCCTAATTTTAACTGATAAAGTGCAATAAAAATAATTATAAAAAAATATCAGTTGATATTACGAGAGTGCTGTGTGTGTGATTATGATAATCACTTTTTCACAAAAAATAACCGACTTCAACGGTAAGGAATTGTATTTATGAAAAAAAAAAAGTTTGCAGAATAATAATAGTGAAGCAGAATAATAATGGCTTCTAGCAAGTGCTATTCGAGCCTGCTAATTTCACTCGAAACGGGTGCTGAGCAAAAATACAAGAAGGCAAACCCAAGCTCAGATGGTTAAACGGCCTCGGACAGGATACCAGGATCTTAGGGGATAAGGTTGAGAAGGATAACCACGAATAGTTGGTCTGGAGAGATTTGCTGTACCAGGGTAAGGCCCGCCCGTGGCTGTAATGCCTCAGATGATGATGAGTTGGAGATGCCTTCCGTAGAGCAAAGAAAAAATTAAATCGGTTCATAATTGATGTAGTTCTGTTATAAAAAACATGAAACGATAAAAAAGTATTTGAAGTCGGTTGAGTTCTTAAAGTAATTACACTCTAATAATGCTAGTGATTTTTATACAATAAGCAGAAAACATACCCACCTATCTCTATGACTGTGGTCTAATAATAAATGTAGGAAATGACTTGATTTTTTAATTTTAAAATATTTTCTCTTTTTCACGAGTATAAAAGTTTATTTCTTATTTGCGTCATGTATTTTATTGGTACGACTGCCGCTACCGAAAAGCTATCGATCTCGGAATTATGAAACTTCAATAAATGTACACATAAAGTAATTGTAATTATTCTTGGCAGCTTTTCCGTTATGGCATACCCGTCTCCACTAAATTTATTTTCCAAGAATAATTACTTCATTTGTTGAGAAGACAAAGAACGAATCAGGCGCTATTGTTTTGATAAAACACTTCAATTTATATGTACTACAAACAAATTCAAAACAATAGACATCATTCAATACGCATAATTATAAGTAAACTAAAATCGGAAAGGTGTTTTCATACTAACGGACAATAACAAGAGAAGTTTGACGTGCTGAGATATTCTAGCTGTTGGAATATTTTACACATTCTTAAAATAATTTGAGCGTTCCTAAATATTGACCGAGCGAGCGAAGCGTCTCAGCTTCATCTTGCCCTTCAATTATTTCATACGTTCGGATGTTCGGATGGCAGGTCGTCCAGATTTCCAGCTAGTCTCGCCTACAGGTCACATTTCTCTACCAAATTTGTTAGTAGGTTCGATAATATGTATGCAGCGAAATTATTTTGTCGAGTCAGCTTTTCTATTATTTTTAAAGGCGGAGATAAGGGCGTTAGGTTAGGCGTTAAAAACGTAAGTAAAGACAAACTTCAGCCATTGCGAAACAAGCTCGCGAGGCCACAGCTCACAGAGCCACGGTAATAATCGTCGGCTCACTCTTCAGTTAGGGGAGACCCGGGCAAAACGGATATGTTAGGGAAAGTGTAGAAAAAATATATACAAATATGTAATTATCAGAACTATTTTTATTATGAATCTGTACTGTGTTTTACAAACTAGAGAAGATGCTATAAAAAACTATAAACTTAAACGATAACTTCTTATGGTTTATTAAATCAAGACAATGTATAATATCTGCTGCCCATAGAATTGTCGTGCAAACAAACAAGAAAGTTTTTTATTATTTGTTTTGTTTATATACGGATAATACAGATACAAGTAATTTACGCGGTTGGCGCAGTGGTAGTGGTAGTGCAGAAACTTACTCAGCCGACGCTGTTCGGTTCGAATACCGGCAAGGCAAAAGAATTGAGGGATAAAATCGGATTTTTGTTCCTGGGAAATAAATGTTCCATACATATTTACGTGCATAATTATCTACATTGTCATATAAAAGTTATTTATTAGAGTACATAAAGCACGAAACATACATAGTAATCATATAAATCAACTTAAACCTGCCGCCGTAAATTTCGTCCCAAATCTTATACTACTTCAAAGAGAATTTCCCGATAGGAGAATGACTAAAAAAAGAAATGATGAAAGAGCACGTGATATGAAACGCTCTCGGATTGTGGAAATTTTCTTTTGCGAACCGAAAAAAGGCGGAACCGTAGATTCATGTTTATAGAAATGTAGATAGACTCGTGACCATGGTCTAATAAAACAAGGTCTTCCATTCCCAGAGTGACACAAGCCTACGTCACAATAACATTGCCACTTTATTTCAACATAACATGTTATATGGGTACATTATAACTATGGTTAATTAGTTAAAAAAAATATTTATAATTCTATAATTTTCATTTATATGTATTTCATCTTAAATTTTACAACAACACGTCATTTTTAATTGTTCGTTAGCAATATCTTCCGATGCACGAAATAAACTTCAGACGTTCGGGTAATTCTAATTACACTACTGGCATCACAGGATAGTGCTGTCACATTTGACGATCTGTCATTTTGTCCCTGAACGTCATCCTTGTCTAACGCGTGTTAATTGTTATTTCCTTCTCGCTTACTTTCAGCAATCGCAGCGTTTTCCAAACTGTTCACATCGTAAACTTGGTAATTAATGTTTGTTACGAAAATGGTTGGCTGTTCTATTCGGAACTGTAAGAGTAGGAGTGAAATGGGCATAATAAGATTTTATACGTTTCCTAAAAAAGAATCCGTAGCCAATGAATGGCTTCGCTATTGTGGGCTGAAAACATATAAAAATGGTATGAAGGTATACATACTTATCGACAATAATTACTATTAATTATAAAATCTTAAGTTCTATGTTTGCTTGTTGACTAAAAATACTAAAATACATTGCCGGCTATGTCGCTTCAAGATTTATGGGAAAGTACCCACATCTTGGGAACCTAACTCGGAACCTGACTTAGAACCTAGAAGTGGTTCCTGTGAGTGGATTAACTTTATATCGAGGGGAAAATTGATTTATCCATGTGAAGAGCTCATAAAAGTCGCTCAAACAGTGGAAAATGAGTTCGAGAAATACCATGGCCGGACACTATGCAAGGATAAATATGCTGGTGCGTTGTGTGTAACAAATCTGCGTTAGTGCTAAGGATCGTCATTATTTTTGTAGGGTTTGATGAGATAAAACATAAAACTAAGTAAAGTAGGACGAAAATCGTAAAATTTATCTTTAAAAGCCTAGCTGATATAATAATAATAATAGATAAATATTAAGGGACAATCTTACACAAATCGACCTAGTACCAAACTAAGCAAAGCTTGTACTATGGGTACTAGACGTCGATAGTCATAATATATAAATACATATATAAATAACATCCATGACTCAAGCACAAATATTCGAGTTAATCACACAAATATTTGCCCTGGCCGGGATTTGAACCCAGGACCGCCGGCTCTGTAGGCAAGTGCTTACAAAGTGAGCCAACCGCGGCGGCATATTGTACACAAGCACGTCAAAAACAATACCCTCAAATAGAAATGCTTATTAGAAATTCGCTGTAATACTTTTCTTTGCTTAGTCAGAACGAGGACATAGTTACATAAGACTAAAAGAATTAAATAAAAAAAATCGTTAGTAATCAACTCCAGAAGAAATTAAAACGAAAATTGCTTAAAGTGTCGAACACCGTTTATTGATTTGATGTGGATTCGTTTTTCAAAAGTTTCTCTTGTATAGATAAATAAAATTTTGATTTAATATATTAGATTTGTTTTATTGTACTACCTACATGAATAACTTAAAATTAATGCCATTTAAATATTTTTCACCGTTGGTTAAAATTCTCCCACATTTTAAAGTTTGAGAATCTGTGAACAGCATGATGACGTAGGCTTGTGTCAGTCACGTGGTTCGCGAGTCTCGGAATGGAATACCTGGCGGAGTATATTATTATACCATGCTCGTGACAGATCGACTACGATGTACTCGTAGTTGTATAAAGACTGTATTAACAATATACCTAAACTTTGCCGAGCTTGAAAGTAACGTAAATTAAAGAAGTCTTTTTAAACTTAAGACTATTTATGAATGACTAAACTCAATAAATAAAATAACTTAAAATAAGAAACTAAAAATGCAACTTCTTCATAAACATTCATAAATATTTGTTAGATTTTGGAGAAAGAAAATTCTATCTAGCACTGGACAGACTTCATTTCGAATCCCTAGCTGTGGACGGTTTACAAAATGTATTTGAGTGAATATTCTGGAATGTTAACACGGGGCTTCATGTGCCCACCAATCCCAACGGAAGTACTGTATCCGGTTTTTAGACAAAAGTAATAGCAGTTCTTTTTTACATAGAAAAAATCCATTTCGTACTTTTTCCATTCTTTAACAATTATATAAACAAAATGAATAAATAGCTAACGAAATAATTACATGTTCTATGTCCGGATAAAATGTCGTTGTGGGACTGCTTGGTGTCCGGTACTAAGGGACAGGTAATCGTTACATTACACACGTATTTCCTGCACAAAACCATTTTGAATAATATAGTATAATGTCATTTACAGTTTGCGAGTCGGTAGTGAACACTTCTTTTATTAAAAATATACATAGGCACCTAAACACAAAAACTAGTTAGTAACATCCACTAGACTTCCTTGCTACGCAGTGTCTCCTTCAAAATCAGCAACAATTCGCTCCCCGTTGTTGCTTGCTGCGTGTCATCTCATCAGTATAACCGTGCCGCAGCAATCAGCATTGGTAACGAACCGCGAACCCTTGTATTGAAGTCCTTGAATGGGTCACTAGTGGTCTGTTCTTAGAGACTTTCCCCAACTTATATTACAAAGAAAATTGTACGGATACTCGGTGTTAAAACAGTAGGTATTTCTTATCCAAAACTGCAAAATACTTATTTTTCTTTACAAGTTTAACACACCATGAAACTACAACTAAAACACCACATAATTGACTACCATTTCTTAAATCAAATTTCATAAAAACGTCCTCATCTACGTCGGACCAATCCTGAGATCCGCAGCCACAAGTTCAACAATTTTATTGAATGAGCCTTAACTATGTCAGCAACTTAATCTAATTTATCGTACAAACTATGTTGTCCCGTCTGGCCGTAATTTTTTTTACATTTGTCATGCTGCTAAAAGCGTTTTAAGCCCGCAGCAAAAAATAGAGATGGGGTGGATAGTACGAAAACGAGTTTCCAATTTTCGATGAACTTGCGTAAAGTGGAAAGTCCGTTATAAGATGTTGAATCAAATGTTTTTATTCACGTATGGCTATTAGGTACGTGAATATCTGGTAAACATTTTAATGATTACGATTTAGCGTAAAGTACTTGTTACAATTCACAACAAATTTCAGATTAAACACGAACGAAGCAGGTACAAATTTGCCGAATTAGAAAAGCACGAGACTCGCCACAGAAACTATCAGGATTTGCGGTCAGGGCCGGCACGTTTCACTAATGAGAGAACAAATTATAGGTTTATAGCAAACTGTAATTGTAATTGAAGTTAAGCGCGGAAAATAGGTAATGACCTACCATGTAGTGTTTTAAACACAACAACATTTTTGATTAGGATTATTAAATTTTAGCATTCTTTGAACACAACTACAACAACTTTGAACGATTTTAAGTAAATATTAGCATGCTGGTTTGATTGAAAGAATTTTCGAAGGGCACTAGACAAAGAAGTGAACATTGTGTTTTTGTAAAACAAAGGTTGATACGATTTATTAACTTCTAGCGCACTGTCTTGTGCTTGACACACGACACTAACTCGCACATTTAATGTACCGTGTCAGATATATGTAGTAGTATATAGAGATAACCATTCAGTACAGTTGTGCTTCACGTTTCTTAAACCAAATTTTGGTCGGTAAGTTGGTCGTTGTTATAAAATTTATTGCGAATGATGTTGAGGACGGGTTTATTTTTATAGCGATTTCATAGAGATTTACATAATATACTAGCGTGGAATTCGGCCTGTCAGTAAGCTGCTAATACATCACCGTTTAAACCTTCCCTGGACTACGACAAACATTTCAAAACCAAAATCTGCTACAGCTGCCCAAGCCGTTCTCGAATTTTAGCGAGACAAACGAACAGCAATTGATTTTTATGTATATAGATTTGGTGTCATTATTTTCGAAATAGCAAAAATGGGCACAGGTTGCAACATACATGTGAATAGGTCAGTATGGGCGGCATTGGGTCCCGGTAGCTTATTGTAGAATTTTTATGTATACCATATATTATGCATGAACTACATTTGACGGATCGATTTACGTTTAACGTTCGCTAGCGTACGTAAAACTGGTTTCTGCGTTGTTTCAATATTCAGTCACTTTAACGACCGTCAAAGTGATACGATTGCGTTAACCGGTAGTGGGGCCACTCAACGTCAAAATTCATTGCGCCCTTTTACGTGCCAAATAAATTGGCGGGTGCACGGCGCGTCATTGCCGCCTAGCGTTCTCAACCTAGACGGCTCTGCCATATAAGTATAACAGATGCAATAAAATAAGCGCAGGTAATTAATTAAAAATATCCACTGTAAGAGATTTTTACAAGCTTTTATTTAACTTGCATTGTATGTTTAATGTATGTTTGTTCGGGTGAAATCTTGCAACTCAATTTTGAAGCAGATATCGTCAACCGATTGAGCTGAAATTTTGCATACTTACTTAACTTTGATGACAATACAATAATATGGTGCCATGGGGCTGATCTGATGATGGAGCCGGAAGGTGGCCATAGGAACTCTTTAATAGAAAAAGCAATCCTACCGAGCTTGGGCTCTTTGGAATCGTCTCAAAGAGCGTTTGATGGATATCCAAAGAAAAGTACAGTCGGCTATAAAAGCTTGCCACTAAAATGTCATTTTTGACAGAAACTTATTAATATTAAATACATATAGTTCTTAGAGATATAGACAATTGGATTGGTAATTATAATTAAAAACACTTAAATACTCGATAGAAAAAAGTTAAGTTTTAAACCTTTACTTTATTCTTCTCACAGCAGTTAATCTAGTTTCCAACTTGGTGTCGGAAATCAATAAAAATTGCAATAACTATTACGTTTAGTATTGTTGCAGTACCAGTACAGCTGTCGTGAGTCGTGTTATTATTTTATAATAAAAATACTGTAGGAAGCGTAAACAAATTATGTTTGGACCCAAACGACCGACCTTACTTTGCATAGAACAAAACGCACCTGAGCTGTCACTTTTGACACTATGATTTTGGAGGTCGGTCTGTCACTTGAATTTAACTTGCAACATGTGATTTGGCCTGCCAGTTGTGTCATTGGAACCCCATCGTCGGGATTGAAGATCCACCTTGTCGAGACCGCTCCAGGGACGGACCCTGCTTGGTTGCTAGCGCGATATAGTTCGCTCGACAAGCTGTTTGGAGTGACCGCCTGGGTCAAGCGATTTATTCACAATTGTCGCCACCCCGACAATCGGCTACACACCAGTGTTCTCGCTTTTGAAGAGCGGAAAGCAGCCCTACATCACTGGATTCGGGTTGTGCAGGAGGAACACTTGGGGGACGTATTGGAAACCCTGCGGAAGGGTCGCCCCAAACTTAGACGAGCGATAGCGCGTCTCAACCCGTTCATTGACGAGTCTGGAATACTCCGGGTTGGAGGACGGCTTCGCAATGCTAACTTGCCTTATTCGACGCGCCACACCATATTGTTGCCTAAGAAAGGGCACTTGGTAGAATTGATGGTGAATGATCGCCACCTTAAGAATTCTCATGCTAGCTGCAATGCGCTCCTGGGCATTCTGCAGCGAGAATTTTGGATACTGAACAGCAGACGCGTTGTACGGAGCATCGTGTTCCGGTGCCTGCCTTGCTATAGGCTCAAGGCAGCCACGATGCAGCCTCAGATGGGTGATTTGCCACCTGACAGGGTCACCCCGGCTAGGCCGTTTGAGAGGGTAGGGACGGATTTTGCCGGCCCTTTCTTGGTAAAAACGTCGCGACTCCGAAATGCGAAGAGTGTAAAAGCGTATTTGTGCGTTTTCGTCTGTCTGTCCACCAAAGCCGCCCATCTTAAATTAGTTGCTGATCTTTCGACGGAGGCCTTTATTGCGGCCCTAGATAGGTTTGTAGCCCGTAGGGGACTCCCGTCTCTGATCCGGTCAGATTGCGGAACCAATTATAAAGGTGCCGACCGTTATTTACAAGATGTTGTGAAATTTTTGTTTGAAAATAGAATTGACATTGGTACAAACCTCTCCCGTCGGGGTGTCACCTGGACGTTTGACCCTCCGGGGTGCCCCCATTGGGGAGGTATTTTTGAAGCTCTTGTAAAGCAAGCTAAGACTCATATGTATACGGTCATAGGTCAAACTATTTTGACTTTTGAAGAGCTGGCGACGTTCTTTTGTAGAATTGAGGCAGTCCTCAATTCCCGTCCGTTGTGCCCGCTCAGCTCCGATCCAAATGACCTGGAAACGTTGACTCCAGGCCATTTCTTGATTGGTCAGCCACTTGTAGCCCTGCCGGAGCACCCCCTCAGGGAAGTAAATTCCAATCGTTTGTCGCGCTATCAAATGCTGCAACAAATGGCTCAGAATTTTTGGACCAGATGGTCATTAGAGTATTTGCATGTTTTGCAGCAGCGCCTCAAGTGGACTGACAAAACCAATCCCCCCAGTGTTGGAGACCTCGTGTTGGTTAAGGATTCCAACCTACCGCCACTGCGTTGGCGCCGGGGGCGAATTGTTAACTTGTATCCCGGCAAGGACGGGACCCCTCGATTTGCTGAGGTCATGGTGGGGGATTCGGTTCTCAAGCGAGCGGTAGCAACGCTATCGCGCCTTCCTCTTGTATAGCGGACCAGCTTAGAGCTGTTCCGAGGCGGGTGATTGTTTGGACCCAAACGACCGACCTTACTTTGCATAGAACAAAACGCACCTGAGCTGTCACTTTTGACACTATGATTTTGGAGGTCAGTCTGTCACTTGAATTTAACTTGCAACATGTGATTTGAGATTTGGATTTTTGAAGCGTTTTGAAGACACGTTGCTGGTGTCCGCTTATTTTGCAAATATTTGTTGTAATCGAGTGATTTGTGGCATAAGGCACCTCGATAATATTTGACGTGAAAATTGTGGTTTGAACGGACTGGTGTACGGGCGGCGCCGCGGATCTTCGGCTCACAGCAAACCATATTCGCACATACATTAACACATCCACATACACTTACTCACCTTTGCTGGAATTAGGCTAGATCGGCTCCATTGGGAAGGTTAGTGTTTTAGATATAAGTTTAGATTAAGTTTAAGAGGCGCGCAACGCGCTCCGTTTTTGTACTCGCCCGGGAATTTACGTTTTGCTGGTTACACAGGTTGATGGGCCCCCTGTTTGCCCGTAGTACAGGGCGGGAACAAAACAAATTAACTGAGGCGCACGAGTATGTGACCATTTTACCACTTTTGGCCACATCAAGCACTGTTATCGTTTTTGCTTTACTCACATGGCCTCTCCACCTTCTCCAGCCGCGTTAATACTTATTATGCATATGATTGATATATATAATAGTGCAACCCGTCTGGTTTATTTAGAAAATTAATAAATCCACAACTAACCGTTATATTATTATTGTAGAATTCCAGGACAAAGTGTCATAATTTTTGGGGAAATTTAACAACTTTCTAAGCCTTAGATACGTAGGATTTTCTTATTCTTGAATTCAGATTAATTTGAACCACAATGTTTTTGGTGTAACAACCAACCCTGCAATTAATTAATAACAAAGTAGTTAAAACAATGGTTCCAGTTTTCCAGTCCCACGTCTAATGTTTATTTTTTTTATAATTTAATCTTGATTAATCAAGGAACAGATCAATTAATCCAATCGTTCTGTGAAAAAAAAACTACCTAATAAAATTCAGTTTCCAATTTAGTTTATAATGACTGTTGTGAGCTAAAAATATATTTGTCTATCATTTTATATGCTGTGTAGTTACACAGTTGGTTACACTATGTTCTCAATTTATAAGGTACTCCAAAGTTTATCTTGTTTAATGGCTTAAATGGTAGGCTGCCTCGGCTTAAGTGGACACAAACTTAATATTCCAACCTACCCTAGCCTACCTCAAGACACAGATTAAAAATTATATCCTTATTGAATTTGTAAGCGCTAAGACACAATCTAGTTTACGTTTAGTAGCATGTTAGTCTGTGATTTGCTGGGAAATTGAGATACAAATGGACATCAGTGGTATGATCAAATCTAATAACTTGTTTGTCCATTGCAATCTCAGGCAGAGACAATAATAGAAATAGCACACTGTATCAAATGCAGTCCGTGAGCACTCAAAATGAAATCCGGGTTTCTGGTAAAATAGGACGTAATCGTGTAATGAAAATGACAACTGCATGACAACTGTCTTTTTCGGTAACATAGACGTGGTACAGGAATTACTTACTTACTTAATGGCTCAGTGACCCAAAGCGAATCTTGGCCTCCGACACGAGTTTACGCCACTTGTCCCGATCTAGCACCGTTTCCCGCCAGTTACCGGCTTGAAGGTTACGCAGATCGGCTTCTACGACACCGATCCAGCGAAACCTGGGACGGCCGACCGGCCTTCGGCCAATAGATCGTCCCAAATATACCCTTTTAGCGCCGCGATCTTCGTCCATCCTTTCCACGTGGCCAAGCCAGCGGAGACGGTGGGCCTTCGTTTCCCAATGACATTGGGAGTGGCGAACAGCTCCTCAATTTCAGCATTCTTACGGATTCGAAAGCTACCGTCCTCCCTTCGCACCGGTCCCATGATCTTTTAGGAATATAGGAAAAAATCTCTTGCATTGCATTTTATGCGGATAGCAATAGCAACAGCGCATTGCAATTTAATATAGAGGGACATTCGACACATCACTGCAATATACTAAACGATACGTTTCACGCTCATAGCCCAGTATGCTTAGATCCCATAAATTCACAATACTTTGTGAATCTAGCGGTCGATTTCTGTGTTGCGTTCCGGGCTGAATTTTCGAAATGAAGCATCTCAAAAGTCCCTTAGACCGTGCTCCGAAAGCGCAAGCTACATACTGGAAGATATATAACAACCACTGGAATTTAAAAAAAATCGTTTATGGTGACTACTACTTTTAAATCTTAGATTGTCATATGTCAGGCTTAATATCGAAATTATTATATTAAATAATGAATACAATAGATAATTTAAAGCCTCACCAGACCACAAAAGCTCAAGGGCCATTGTTTGTGTCAGTCCGTCAGTGTTGTTGTTTGAGTTTCGACGCGAAATAACAAGGGTGTCAAGGGTCGTCGTATCACTTCACTAGCCGGCCTGAACTACTGTCAACTGTAATTAATCTTAATTCATTTAGAAAGTTAGCTTTGTCACAGAAATTATTTCATTACTTTATTTATTACATATATTTATTGTGTTTTTATGGCCGTTGTGGCAGAATGATATAACGCTTGTTTTATTTTATATGGCTGAACACAATAATGACACTTTTTACTCTCGCGCTTTACACACATAATTAACACAAATTATAAGGGGTCTATCGCGATATTTCTTATGTACTGGTGAATCAGCGAGTTGTTACTGAAGCTGTCGGCCAAATGTAGTACTACCCGATGAAATTGTCTAATAAAATGGATGGGTAGGGAGATAAATGTTCGACTACCACCCATTTGTTTACTAATTATTGTCACCGGTCCGACACACATTATGTACGTAAATTAGGAATATCGCGATAAACCTGTTATAATTTGTGTTAATTATGAACACAATGATGTTATGTTAAAAAATTATATTAACTCAAAAGAAGCTTACTTTCCCGATATTTCATAATATATCTGAGAAAATATAATTAAGTATGTATGTATTAGTGCTCTTTCTCGGCGCTAATTGTATTTCCTTATATTAAGAATGTCGTTTTTAACTTCCAGCTTCCAAGGTCTTACAGAGACAGAAATTAGATCAGATCTCAAAAATACAGACTTCAAAATATTGACTATTATCGTCAGTTTAGTACAATAAAATTAGTATAAATAGGATATTCATAAAATGTCATAATAAGTGTAGGTATATATTTAACTTAAATAACAATCATGAATCTACATTCAGCCAGAAAAAAATTAAAACACTACAACATTTTCATTTGAGTTTTTTTAAGGAATCCTAAAATAACAACAAGTCTCGCTACGCTGAGATTCAGGAAACAATAATCCAGACTTGGAGAAAGTCACTCCAACCGCTCGGTCGACGGAAGGAAAATATTTGCTCTCTTTCCCAGAGAATAATACCAGATGCGTCTATTTTAATTTTCAGGAATGAAGCTTGAGTACGAATGAACAATGGTTTTATTACATTTTTCGGTTTTGACTTAATACTAAGTGTTCTTATACCGTAAACAGTTTTTATTTAACTCCAATAGCTACGGTGTAAGTTATTATAATAAAGTCCATAACTACAAGCGATTTATGGAAACAGAGAAGAGATATGCCGGATATACCGATAAAATATTTAAGAAAAAATCTTTTTTGATCTCTCTCATATTTTTCATACAATTTTTTTTTTACAAGAGATCCCTATAATACAGTAATATTAATTCATTAAATCATTCATGATGTTCACAGATTACTATAGTTGTTTTTCTTATACTTTATACCTCGATCTTTTAATAATGAAATTTAAAGTATGATATTTTGGTCGAGCTTGGTGACCGCAAACCATTATTAATTCGACTTCTGTGATTCTTAGCGTAAGCCGGATTTGCAATGTTACTTTTTGACTTTTGTCTCTGACTGATTCTGCAAGAATGATCGGTCATTTCATTATAGAGACTCAGACGCGAGACGAGACGTCGAAAAAAAACTTCATTTAAAAAGAGATTTTTACTTATATTTTAAGTTTAGTTAAGCGGTCTGTCCGGACAAAAATAAACATTTTATGAATATCTCATTTTATACCCTTAAAACGAACACGAACATATAAATAAAATTTAAAAGTTTTGCAAGTAGGCCTCACTGCAACATTTACAACTTTGAAAACATGAATTCTGATCTGAACTCCACAAGAAAATATAGTGCATTTTTAGGGTTCCGTCGTCAACTAGGAACCATTATAGTTTTACCATGCCCGTCTGTCCGTCTGCCCATCCGTCCGTCCGTCCGTCGGTCCGCGGCTTAGCTCCGTGATCATTAGTACAAGAACGCTAAAATTTGGTATGAGTATGTGTATGTACCACGCCGACAAAACGGTAAAATTAAACCTAAAAAAACTTTTTTTGGTTACCTCTCGTACACCTAAAGTGTATTTTCGTTCCAAAACTAGTGTGTGGGGTGTCGTTGAATATAGGTCTTTTAAAAATAATAGGGGTCTCCAAACACACTTTTTTGATAAAGTCAGCAGTTTTGTAAATATTCGCTCCGGAAATACAAAAAAATAGCATCCCCCCCCTCTAACTTTTCAACCACGGGTCAAAAAATTGAAGATGAGGCTTTATAAGTACTTTCAATGAAAACTATATTGAATAAAATCGGTCGAGCCGTTTTAAGTTGTCGCAAAATTTCATTTTTTTTTTAAATTACGTAAGTGCCGCGCGGTGTCCTTATGCTTCGAACGTTACACATATTAGTTAAGTGCCACACCGCATTAAAACATTCCGCTCAATCTGGCGCGTATAATCGAAAACTTCCAGAAGGTATGATAAGTATTTACAGTTACTTTGGGGCTTACGACTTTTTTATAGAGCTTGAAATCATTCTCGTAATTTAAACTCAACTACGGAACCCTACACTGAGCGTGGCCCGACATCCTCTTGGCCGGTTTTAACATAGGTACTAATATAAATTGGAACAAACCTAAATTTGGTAGGATTTTCGTGACAACCGTGTTTCAAAAATCCACGGCATCGCTAGTTGTAAACAATTTTAAAGTAAAAGTTTAAAATATACCACTTCTCGGATTTAGCCTTTGACTTTGATTTTCTTCCAATTAGCGTCTACGTGCATTTTTAAACCACGGTTGCCATCAAACTCAATGGTATACTATTAAGTAGTCTGTGTCAATGGTAAGTAGGTATGACAATTTATACTTCCATCAATTTAAAATGTCCTCTATTCAATCAGTTAAAGTATTTGCATGCATTATGCATAAATTAGATGACAGCTCAAATCAGCTATTCTTTGTGAACTGGCAATGACAATCTGTTAAATAGTAGTTAGTGGTAATTTATTTGGTACAGTGTATTTTTTTATGTATGTTTAGTGGTTTCAATTACAATTTATTTTCACTTTAGTCAAATACAGTATTATTGCACAGTGACACTGATAATATTTACACTTAAATATTATTAAGAGTTTTCTGAATTTTTAACACTAGAGTAAGTATAAGTAAGAAGTAGTCACAAAAAGGGACCGCATTGAAGCAAATCTGTTGTCCGTCCGCTTCCGCATACCTTGCCAAAGTTACTTATATATGTCGTCCAATCGTATTTCATAAGTTTTGCACATTTCCTAGCCCACTGCACAAACTATTTCAAAGGACTTAGTACTAGTCTGGCTTTAAGCTAAACTTCCGAGTTGGTATAATCTCTTCCAAAGTACACAAGTCTCTCTACAAGCCTCTGCAAGTTTTAACACTATAACGTTTTGAGACAGTCAAATTTAGGCACATTGTGATATTATAGTTATCGCAGGTTGTAACGACGATGTAGTCTCATGTCTGTGTACAACGTGTATTTAAACGTGTTTCTTATACGAGTACGTTATGTTTCACATTCATAAAATAATTTAAGGTGGAAGTACTAGTACTCGACGCGGTAGGTACTAATACGCGTCACCATACTTTCAACTGCGATAAATAAGATAAGATTACCGTTACTTTCATAGCAAATAAAATGAATACATGAGAAATGTTTGTAGCTATCGAATTTCACACGCAAAATAATAAAATATACAACCCTGACTGCCTGCAAAAGCACGTGACATGTACTGGGACAATCCTATTGACTTATTCACCATACTTTCAACTGCGATAAATAAGATAAGATTACCGTTACTTTCATAGCAAATAGAATGAATACATGAGAAATGTTTGTAGCTATCGAATTTCACACGCAAAATAATAAAATATACAACCCTGACTGCCTGCAAAAGCACGTGACATGTACTGGGACAATACTATTGACTTTCATTACATTACGAGAATTTTTTATATGATCATTATATGATATAAATACCATTTAATAAAGGTAAAAGTCATACCTCTCATAAGGGATGAATAAATTTGCGATAGACGTGTAAATTAACGTACTATTACGAAATATAAAATAAATATCCCTTGCAATGTCGAGTACTAGTACTTCCACCTTAGTATGTTATCGATTGGGACATTGAAAGCCCTTGTCCCGGCCGCTTTCCTGTTGGGTTTCCTCCACTTAGCACGTTCCTGGGCATCCTATTTCGTGATCCCGTTTTCACGCATATCGCGGCCTCTGCGACGTCTAGTCATCGCTTCTTTACTCTGTCGCGGGGTCAAGCACCGTCAAAGACTAGGTCAAGGCGTTTGTTACCTACCTTGTAAAGTTAGCTAACGTAACGATCTAAGGCAGTTTCCTTTCAGGGCCGGGCCGATACGTTTTTTTCCAAACTGTATATGTCAAGGCAGACCTATTGATTCGTCAAAAAATAACGAAAAAAGGCGATGATTATAACTTGAATGTTAATGATAGTCAAATGAAAATTAAGTCGTTAACTATATACTTCATATTTTTATAATAATCGTAGCAACATTGCATGTAAATCTGCAAACAGTAAAGTTTGTTCGATAATGGCTTAATCCATTTATTTTCATACATCTCACGCAAGGATCTTCGGAGATTATAACCCAGCCTACAGACAGAACGTTAGTGCCACAATAAGCTTTCACACGAGATTATTAGATATCATACTGAATTAATAATTACATATTTAAATTACCTACATCTGCACTCTAATTATAATTATTCCAAAAACAGAGCGCCTAATGGCCTGTGTTCGCTTATTTTTTTGGGATACACACTAAAATCCGGTCACTACGTTCTTAATAAAGCGTAAAAGATCGATAAGAAGGGTTTTCCGTAAATCATTTGTAATGGATTAAGTCGTCACTTCGCACAGTACTTCGTAGAAGGAAAATATTATATGTTGATATTAAAGAGTAAAACGCATTATGTCGGATTGGCACTGAACAGGCCGAGTCGGAGCGAGTCCACGAGCATTTTACTTCTTGCCAAAACAATTTAGCTTCTTGCTATAATTTAGCTTTCAACTGATGGCGAACTCGTACGGCGGTGCTCGACGGTCGGCTCCGCTCGGCTACCGTTATGCGCTGCCGGACGCCGTCACGAAGTAAATTTGGCTATACTTACCGTTGCCAACGCGCGTTGACGTCACCGATCGTAGTAGATTTCAAGATACGGACGGACTCGAGCAGCTACCGCCGGATGCTCCAATATCCGCCGCGATGTGGCGGTAGCCGTTTCCTCACGGCCCGGTCGTTGTACGCGGTGGGTGACCACCGGGTGCCCAAACCTGTGCTATGACGTAGCTCCCGGGCTTTACGAATGCTTTACTGTCCAATGCATAGTAGTTGGTTCACTAATGTTTGACCAAAACATTATTGACAAATGGTCATTTGACAAACAACGTTTCAACAAATATTCATTAGGCAAACGAGACATTTGACAAAAGTATCATCTTACAAAAACTCACTTAGCAAATGATTAATTTGCAAACACTACACTTGGTAAATGTGTTGAATAATAAAAAGTCAATTGACCTTTTTCCATTTCACCAAATAATACATTTAATAATATATTTTTCGTATTTCTCACTACCCTAAGGTTGTCTGGAAGAGATCGCTTTTTAGCGATAAGACCGCCTGTTGTTACCTACTGTATTGTTTTTCGCAATTTCTTTGTGTAATCTTTATTTATATTTAGTGGTGCACAATGAAGAGTATTATTATTATTATTAATACGTTCGCAAATTGACAATGTGTCAAAATGTCATTTAACAAAATGTTATTTCATAAAAAGTACTTCTATTTCAAACATTATGATTTAGTCTGTAATCTGTAGTTGGGTAATTTATTCCGCTACTATCTTATTGTTCGTTTTTGTTGGGGGATGCAGTTTGAACCCTAACCTAACCTAACAACCTAATTTTTCTGCCAGCAATTCATTTTTGTTGGGGGACGTATAGTTCAAACCCTTAACCTCATAATAAATAATTATTTTCCAAATAATGTGTAGGTATCAAATTTGACCCATACTGTATCTATTATTAGATTTATTAACAAACGAAACACTTGTCAAATAATACATTGTACCAAACGTTTTTAGACTAAGAGTAGTTTTGTCTGACAACTCAGTTGCTAAATGATCATTTTGTCAAATGATTATTTATAAAATGTAAATTTAATTTTTGATCATTTAGAGAAGTGAGTAAGTAATTCAGTATTGTTTTTTCAGCAAATGCACCAGAAATTATTAAATACAGTGACAAATTAAATAAGATTCCAAAACTAATTTACTGTTAAACTAAAATTAATAATAAGTAAAACTAGTTATTAAGCTAGAAGGGATCTATGAACAGTTCCGGAAGGTGCCTGGCTCAAAAGTCCCTAGAATACTAGCGGAGTTGCCGCGCACTATAGCCAGGGAGATCCTTTGAGCCAAGTACTCGCCGGAACGGGGGTCCACGCCACGGTCTTTCAGCCTTCGCGCCAAAGCCGCGACAAACTCTTTAGCCTCAGCGCACCATGGCCCACCAGTCTCTACGGCAACCGGGACGAACTCATACACTGGTTCCAGGTTACTGTACTTCACGCGGCGCTTTCGGCAGCCCCACCGGCGGCACGTGTCGTATCAGCGAGGTGAGAGGGAGCAAAGGTGCTGACGCAGGTTGCGTCCCATATAAGGCTGCGACCTCTCACCCATGGGACCAGTGTTAGCCCGTCCAGTCTTTTGCCATCGGTACGACTTAAGCCCTGGGGTTCTAGAGTGCATGGGATATTTGCCGCGACCATAGCTCGACGGATGATATCATTCAAGGCGTGATGCCTTGAGAAACGCCCAGCAGCGCGTTGGCAACTTAGGACGTGATGGCCATTGGCCTCAACTGTCGCTCCGCAAACACAGCGGTGTGGTTCGCACACTTGGCATCCGAGTCTGAGGGCTGCGCCTATCCTTAGGGAGTCGTTATCAAGGAGGGTTCCCAGGTGGGGAGACGGTAGTGCGTGTAGCCATGCTCCAGACTCGGATGTCATGGCGGCTTTCAGGCGGGCCACATCGCTGCCCATTGCGACATTCAGCAATTAATTTCTTCTTTTTTTGCATAAGATCTCGTCCCACTGGCGTTGGCATTTAGTATTTTCAGGTATGTCAGCGCTGGGGAGTCGGACTGACCACAGTTCAAGCGCCTCGTCTTTGAATGCGATTGCAGCGTTTTCACCATTAAAAGGTAGGATCTGAGTGACAAGTTGTTGAGTGGCATGTACAGAGGCGATAAAACCGATCAGTCCGATGTCTTCAGCGCGACGCATACCCAAACCACCGTGCCAAATGGGAAGCGACGCTTGTGTCCATTGTGTCGTGTTGCAATTTATATTTAAAATGCCCTCTAGAGCCCCTTGAAGTGTACGGTCAAACATTATGATATCAGGGTACGACTTCCAGGTGGGAGATGTTCTAAGGGTGTATGTTAGGCGGGGCATGGCAAAACAATTTCTTAACAACACTAGAGAAACGTGAGCT
Organism: Apotomis capreana; assembly: GCA_947623375.1. Taxonomy (NCBI): domain Eukaryota; kingdom Metazoa; phylum Arthropoda; class Insecta; order Lepidoptera; family Tortricidae; genus Apotomis; species Apotomis capreana. The sequence goes on from OX392498.1 coordinate 30,322,726, forward strand.
GAAAGTTGCTGGAGGTGTGGAAGGGATGCAGCTAGCTTTGATGTCTTGTTTTGAATTACGGGGCTGACTCCGTCGGAGAAGATAGGGGCGCCTAAAAGTGTGAATGATGGTCTATTTATGATCTTTAAATTTGGGAGAATAGATGAAAACTTAGGGATGGATGCTTTGGCAACGGGGCCACAGGGGAAGAGTTCGCATTTAGAAGTATTTAATTCTAAGCCGAGGGCGGAGAGAGCCGGGATTAGTTTGATAATGTTGTTTAAAACAGTATTAGGCCTTCCTCCTATGGTTCCGTCGTCTAAGTACCATATGTTTAGTGATGATTGGAGCGTCTTAATTACATTTTGAATTGCCAAGCAGAATATAAGCGGGCCCAGGGGGTCACCCTGTTGGGCACCGACTTGTGAGGTTATTGTGTTATTATTGTAAAGGAGGTTACTGGGCGACGAATAACATTGGTGTAAGAAGGGATACAAGGGCGGGATAAATTCTTTTATCTCCTTCAGCATTACGTCTCTTTCAACACTGTTGAAGGCGTTCTTTAAGTCGACTTTTAAGATGACGGTGTCTGTATCTTCGTGGTCGAATGTATAGGACCGGCAAGCGTGTATGGATGCCTCGCAGCCTAGAGGGATGCCGACTCCTATTTGATGACGTTGGAGGTAGTCTGCCATTTCATCTCTTACTGCGCAGCAACCAAGTTTGGCGACTAGTCGGCGTATGGTATTCCCTATGGCTATAGGTCTGACACTCCCATCCTTTTTCTTCAATGCGCACAATGAAGCTCCATAGAGAAACAGGCAGACTTGGCGGTTCAGCATTCCTCTTAAAAGGAAGTTGCAAAGGTGAGTTAGTGATTCGAAAAGTTTTGAACCGTTGTCTCCGGCTGAGGATGAAGTGAGTTCCTTCAGATGTTGGGGTCAAAGGCCATCCAAACCGGAGGCGGAGCCGTTATAGAAGGAGCTCAGCGCCGCGGCGACATCTGTGGTGGTCACCGTCAGAAAGAGGCTGGAGATATCTGGTTCCGGGGGGTACGTGAGTTGCCTAGAAGGAGCGGGGTGTTTTTCTTCTAGGGCTCGCACGGTGTTATCATCATCAGGGGCGAGTGTAGAGTCCGAAAGAAGCAGCCGTACAGCTCCTTTTAAGTCCCCGTCGTGTACTTTATTTTCTATTGTGCGATATATGGAATATGGTCTTCGAGGATTCCCATACTGTCTATGTACGCTTGAAGTTTCTATATTTTCCTTAACTTTTTCCGTGAGAGACTTGCGATGCGAGCGGTTCCTTCTGGTACTCTAAGTGAGTCATTTGTAAAATGACTTGTTGTAAAATAATCAATTGGCGAATTTTTTTTTGTAAAACGTTGTTTGTCAAGTGTAATTTTGCGAAATGACTTTTGGTCAAACGGCAGGATACCAGTTGATAGCCCGATACGGGAACAGTTCTGAACTTCAATAAAATACAAGTGCGTGATTTTTTGTAGTCAGTTAGAGTAGATTGAGTACTAATGGGTAACAACATTTTCTAACAGATTTTGAGTGTGCGTTAGGTATAAAAAAAGTTTTTGTAAGTGACCTCTGTAAATCTAAGAAAAAAAAAATCAAGTTAATTTCTTCTGCACTAGGGCATCGCATTTTACAGTTTTAACATTCCGTATTGTTTTCTAACAGATTTGTCGAGAGATTATTTCAGCGCAATACGAAACGAATGAAAAAATTATAAATCCCTGAAAAGATTATACAAGTGACTTTTGGGAACGAAAATGTGTTTAAAACTATGAAATGTAATGACAGTTTTAATTTATAACAGATTCATCAATAGCTTTATTTTATATAAACAATTGAATTTTTAAATCGTTCTCGAGGCCACAAAATTTTACGCAAAATTGTCAAGTCGGCGTAGTGAACTCATTTTCATAAAAGTAATCTATTAACATAGAATTCTAACCAATTCACCCACGGGAACAAATTATATTACTTCATTAGTTGTACGCGACATTTAAATTTGAGCGCGAACGCTTTGCATCAAGTTATGACTGCGCCGAGCGTTAGAGACTAACCCATAGAGCGCGAGGAATGCGTATTTAGATTGGCGCGCGGCCGCCATTGTAAAAATGTATGGAGAAATAAAAGCACTTTTTGATAAATCTGGACCTTTAATACCAAACAATAATTGAAATATTTGATACGGACAAATTGTAATCTAAATATTCATCTTTTTTTGATCTATGAAATAATTGTTAAAGTATAAAAAACACTTAACGCCAGATTACGATTTTACAATATCGTCCAACTTTACTTAGTTGTCTAGGGTGAAATATTAATAATCTTATAATTTTTCCACAGAGAACTTGTTAACACATTCTTCAAAGTGCTAAATATGTAGTTTAGAAATGGATTCAACGACTAGTGTTGACGTTGTCTACTTAACGCCTTAACGGCAACTACCTATTTGTTCACATTTCGCTCGGTGCAGTCTTACTGACACCAAGTCCGGACGGCCTTTTCAGATTTTATATAAAATACAATGCTAAAATTTGACTTTTGTTACTATCTTATCTTGGTTAAATAAGATATCTTATATTGTATTGTTCATTAGGTGTATTATTGTCCTTCTTTTATTTAGCAACTTTTAGAAGAGTTGACAGTGCGTCTTTTTATTGATCTTACTAAATCAATGATTCATTAACAAAATGAATCGGTTCTTGGAAATATAAAACTAAATTTGACTTTAAGGTTGTTTACAAATATAATCCCATCATGTTAATAAATAGGTTTAAAAAGTTAGTTCTATTCGCATTGCACCGATACAATCTCGAATTATATTCGGGAAAGTAATTCAGAACGTCATATCATTCAAAATTTCAAACGAAAGCTTATTGCCTTAGGTTAAGGCGAGTAGATACGTGGAATGGTGAATAATACATTTTAAAGTCCTTAGGTTTATATTCTAGCCAATGTAAAATTCTGGTAAAAAATATATGTTACTAGCATTTGCTCGCGGCTTCGCTCCCGTTAAAACCTATCCTACGGGAACAATTTTTTTTTTGGGATAAAAAGTAGCCTATTTGTTAAGTTAGGGTATAAATATCTCTGTTTTAAACTGCACGCATATCCATCCAGCCGTTTTATCGTGAAGAAGAAACAAACATACACACATATGTCGCTTTCATGATATTAATGGGAAATTTTACTCGCAGTATGGATAATGCTATCACAAAATAGAAATATAAAATAAAAGAAGTAAGAACGAAAAAGATTAAAGATAAACGATGTTATAATAAGTCACCAATAAACATCGAGTGCTTTACATGAGCTTACTTTTACAAGGCTCACGAAAATGTATGTCTTTCTTCAGTATTACCTGATAAAAAAAAAAAATTGGAGGAGATAAATAGTACATAACTACAGAGGCCGGGAAAAGTCAGTTCCTATTTGAGTATGATTTTGAAGGAAGTCCGAGTCCTTAAATTAATACGAATCCACGAACTGACATTTCCACCGAAGCCTGTATTCCTGTAGCCTGTTTTCTCCAAATATGCTTGGAGTTGGAAGTAATCGCCAATCTTTATTTTGAATGGTTAAATCAGCAACTTCTAAACGCACGATTTTTTTTAGAAGCCATACCTTATTTATCATTCGGAGATCGCAAGTCCAAAATAACTTTTTCTATTGGTTTGGACGGAATCATTTCAGATATATGAGTGTATATCATTATTTTCAAATATTTGTCAGGACAAAATATTTAAGATTTTCTAATTGTACAAGTCAATAAAAACCTATGTTATGGCCTTTTTTATGTGGAGTTGTAATATTCTTGAGTGTAATCTTAGTAGGTCTGAATGAAAAAAAACTGATTGGGTTGCTTCATACGTTCTTGTAGTGCGAGTGACGAATGGAGATGAACCGTATAACTCGTTTAACGGAATTTAAAAAATTGACAAGTAAAATAAACAGTTTCAACAAAAAAATATATATTGCTGATTACTAAATATCCTTATCCATTTATAATATATAATTTAAATTAAATGTCTGTATATTGAACGTACAGGGCTCGACGGAAATGTCAGTTCGTGGATTCGTATTAATTGAAGGACTCGGACTTCCTTCAAAATCATACTCAAACGAACTGAATTTTCCCGGCCTCTGCAGTTATGTACTATGTATTTATCTCTTCCAGTTTTTTTATCCGTTACCAAATCAAGACATACATTTTGTGAGACTTGTAAAAGTAAACAGCACTCGATGCTTTATTAGTGACTATACAATCGTTTTTCTTTTTGTTTGTTTCTTACTTCTTTTATTTTCTTTTTAGGGTTCCGTAGTCAACTAGATTCGCCATGTCCGTCTGTCCGTCGGTCTGTCCGTCCGCGGCTTAGCTCCGTGATCATTAGTACTAGAAAGCTGAAATTTGGCATGAGTATGTGTATGTATCACGCCGACAAAACGGTATAATAATAAAAAAATTTTTTTTCGGTTACCACTCGAACACCTAAAGTGGGGGTGAATTATTTTTTTAGTTTCAACACTAGTGTGTGGGGTGTCGCTAAATAGGTCTTTTAAAAATGATAGGGGTCTCTAAACATAATTTTTTGATAAGGTTAGCAGTTTTGTAAATATTAGTTCCGAAAATATAAAAAATAGCGTCCCCCCCCCCCCCTCTAACGTTTCAACCACGGGTCAAAAAATTATGGTAAAATCATGAAAATAAGGCCTTATAATAAAATAAAATAAATAAAAATCATTTATTTCAGAGCTTGGCTCCGTATAATGTGTTAGTAACATAGAACTTACCCCTAGTGTTAGACAGAGCAATATATAAAAACAAAAATACAAAAACTAAAAATAAATTAAAACAAACCAAAGACACAAGACGGAGTGGGAGCGTGGCTCACAAGTCAGTCGTCCCATGCACATGGAGTTGCATCCAATGTGCCTGTATGGGACAGTCCAGCCTGCCAGCCACAACCTTTAGGATGCTGTTGGCACTGCCGCGCAACCGTCGCATCATTGAGGCTACTCGCTTGCGTAAAATAGCATGAAAGCCATCAACGCGCGCCTCGGCGAACATTCCCGATGCGCTGCAGTAACGCGGCAGCCCCAACAGCAACCTAAACGCGTAATACTTTCATAAGGACTTTCAATGAAAATTATATTGAACAAAATCGGTCAAGCCGTTTCTATTGTGAAGGATGAGCAACTACGGAACCCTACACTGAGCGTCACCCGAAATGCTCTTCGCCGGTTTTTGATTATTTTTTCGACTTAAATGACGTTAGGAAACCCGTTTCATATAGAGACTCACGGGAGTTTTCAATGTAAAATACTATTTATAGATATAAAAGATACAACTATATTGTGATAGCAGTATCCGTACTGCGAGTAAAATTTCCCATTAATATTATAAAAGCGACAGTATGTGTCTATGATTGTTTCTTTTTCACGTTAAAACAGCTGGACGGATATGTATGCAATTTGAAACAGATAGTTTATACCCTAACTTAAGAAATAGGCTACTTATTATCTTGGGAAAAATAAAACATCGTTCCCGTAGGATAGTATATACCAGGTTAAGTAACAAATATTTTTATCAAAATTTTACATTGGCAAGATTACAAGCCTTAGGACTTAATAGTAGATTGTTCAACAAGGGACTAAAACAAGCCATAATGACACGAGATGTTTTAGCCACCCGAGCTAAGCGAGGGTGGCTAATAGTTCGAGTGTCATTATGGTTGTTTAGTCTCGCGTTAAACACTCTACTTTTCACTTTGAATGCGAGGAAAATAAACGAATTTCAATATAAAATTACGATATTTATTATAACAATGTTTCTTACAATTACGTAGTACAGCCGTTAATCTAACCTCAGAAAAATTTAAAGGGCAATTTGTACAATTCTTTACATTTAAATGTATGGTTTTCCCCTGTAAACTAAGCTGGGTCGGCGTGGTTTGTAATTGAGAAGTATGTTCAATATTTTCACTCGAAGTCGAAGTAAAAGTTGGAGAGAATGGAGAGTAGGTATAGTAGAGACGTAGACCTTTTCTCAAAAAGGTTGCCGATGGTCATCTCATTAGGCTCATTCTCAACCCGCGATGTTGATGGGCGTGGCTCAAATGTTGGTTGTGATTTTTGCTTTGAGGATATTTTAATTCCTTCAATATGGTATAGCCTTCGATAGATATTGTGTTTATTTTGGATTGACTCCTCTATATAGCCTTCAGCTTTAGTCTTCTTCATTGGAAGATGATGATAACATATTTTGTCCTTAATTTATAAAGTGACACAGTTAATTGGTCTAATTGGTGATTACAATTCAAGCTTAATATAAGTAATGGCCATCTACTCATTCCATTCAAAATTCTAATAGAAAAAAGAAATGTTCCGTGGTTTTTTCTTTTTTTTTGTAAATGACGCCTTAAAATGCTTGCATATTTAGCCAATTAACAGATTTAAACTTGAAAACTATTTTATTTAAGACTAATATGGACTTATGGACCATGCATGATAAAATTACATTCGTATTCGTAATAATTAATCGTGTTTCATAAAATAAAAAATCTTGAATTTTTGAGCGGTTGTAATTTTGAGGTTGTTTTCAAGCATCAAAAAGTTTGTATACCTATCACTGAAAATGGCTATAAACCTCTACTCACAAACGTCGTGATTGGCTGTTTAGGGGTTTTTCAAAGTAAATTAAAACAATTTTTACTTTTTTTGAGCAGTTGTAATTTTGAGGTTATTTTCACGCACCAAAAAGTTTGTATATACCTATCACTGAAAATGGCTATAAACCTCCATTCACAAACGTCGTGATTGGCTGTTTAGGGGTTTTTCAAAGTAAATTAAAACAATTTTACTTTAATCCCTAGAGATTAATAAGGAGCTTTAGTCCCGATATGCAGAGACTAAAGTAACATTTTAAGAGCATGAGAAGTGAAAAATGTATTATTAACCATTTAACGTATCTACTCGCCTTAACTTAAGGTAATACAGCTCTTTTTGAAATTTTGAATGACATGACGTTCAAAATTACTTACCCGAATATAATTCGGGAATGTATTGGTGCAATATGAATAGAACTAACTTTTCAAACCTATTTATTTATTTAGATGATGGAATAATATTTGTAAACATCCTTAAAGTCAAATGTATATTTCCAAGAACCGATTCATTTTGTTAATTAAGGTTATCTTTCTGAAAGATGAATGTTTACATTACAATCTGTCCGCATCAAATATTTCAATTATTGTTTGGTATTAAAGGTCAAGATTTATAACAAGTGCTTTTAATTCTCCATACACTTTTACAATAGCGGCCGCGCGCCGATCTAAATACGCATTCCTCGCTCTCTATGGGTTAGTCGCTAACGCTCGGTGCAAAGCGTTCGCGCTCAAATTTAAATGTCGCGTACAACTAATGAAGTAATATAATTTGTTCCCGTGGGTGAATTGGTTAGAATTCTATGTTTATAGATTACTTTCATGAAATTGAGTTCAGTACGCCGACTTGACAATTTTGCGTAAAATTTTGTGGCCTAGAGAACGATTTAAAAATTCGATTGTTTATATAAAATAAAGCTGTTGATGAATCTGTTATAAATTAAAACTGTCATTACTTTCCATAGTTTTAAACACATCTTATTTGCCAAAAGTTACTTGTATAATCTTTTCAGGGAGTGATTTTTTTTTCACTCGTTTCGTATTGTTCTGACTTAATCTCTTGACAAGTCTGTTAGAAAATAATAACGAATGTTAAAACAATAAACTGCTATGCCCTAGTGCAGAAGAAATTAACTTGGATAATCTTTTCCAAGAGTTATAAAGGTTGCTTACAAAAACTTTTTTTATACCTAACGCACACTCACGATCCGTTAGACAATGTTCATACCCGTTCGAACTCCATATTACTTTGCTGATAAAAGAAAAAAAACGTACAATGCGAATTATTTTAGTTTAAGGTGTAATTATACCCTTCCCGTATCGGGCTATTGAGCCACCAATTAATAAAAAATAAACATACATTCCATGGCAGTAACAAAAATGCCAGGCTTGAGCATACGAGTATGACTTTGAACAACAGATTTAACTTCCCTAAATAGCAAAAGTCATAAGTCATAAAATTTCATAAAAATATATCGAAACTGTCCACTCCTACCAAAATTACATTTTATTTAAATTTCAGGCGTTTATTAAGCTTTTATGTAATTAGTTTACTCTGTAAATTACACAACAACCTTCTGGGCCTTATTATGTTTTGATAATAAAAAAAAATTACGATGATGAATTTATGCGTTACGTTTATAATTAAGAATATCACTGGATCCGTTAAATCAAAAGAAACTTAACGTTCATATAGCCTATATGCTTAACTTACATTTGTTTTTGTTTTATTTAAATCAAGTAACTTGATTTCAATAAGTTTTTGTACACCTTATTAATTCATTTACCTACTGTAAATGAAGGAAAAACACAATAATAATCACTTCCCTTATATATAGTAATTACCGTAGTATATATATATATATATATATTATGTACATATACATACAATCCACCTACTTATTACTTACAGAAGGCTACTTCAGCGTCATTATTGCGTTGTTAATAATATATTGTGAGCAATATTCTCGGCTCACGCTCGTATCTCGCCTAGTATGACCCGAACCATTGTTGTCTCCTTTTCTTTTCGAGGACATAAATAAGAATTTTAGCGAGCTTGTAATGCGGGGAATACGTTACACTATCACACAAGCCGGGATTTATCGCGGCAGCTTGATCACGGCTTAAGTTGGTACAAGTCAAGCAACGCAGTTTATTTATTATTATATTTTATTACATTATATTGTATTCATCAAGTTTATATATACTTTTAAGAAACTGTGAGACCTAAGAGTTATTCATGAGTTATTTTAGCAAGCCTACGGGAGAGTCCCACTGCTGGGCAAAGGCCGCTTATGATTCATCGCTTTATAGCGCTATGTCACCGCGCCATTTCCTTTTGGGCCGGCGCCGTTTACGTCGCCCATTTTGGGGCACCCAATTGGTGGCTATGCTGGCCCATCTTTCCGGGTTCATATGGTAGACATGCACTCATGGGAGTGGGATTGGTCAGCCTGGAGCCTGCCTGTTTTATTGCCTACGTCAACTACGCGTGCACAGCGTGATGTCGGTGTTTCGAACGCGATTCGCTTCACCCATAGGTAAAATGCTGCTGTCTACATATTTCTATACCCCGTTGGGAAACCTTCAATTTGGACTTTTGGCACTCAGCATGAGACCATGTTTGGGCACCGTAGGTCAGGACATGCGAATACATATGCCGATGAGTTAGAGCTTCAAGAGAGGCTTCCCTTCATGAACCAGTAGCCCTTTCAGGCATTTTCGAGGTGGTTTTCGACTACTTTGTCTTGCCTGTTACTGAAGGAGTTAGTCTATTAAAGAGTAGTTGGTGAAATATATAGACGTCTGATATGGTACTGTCAGCTTCAAATAGCAGTCACAAAGCAGCCAGGTATATCGGAATCAGATCAGATATTTCTTTGCATATCAGCAAGGAAATTTAGTAACAAAATTTTCGACCACGTCAACTACCACTAACAATTATATGGTACTGGCTGTATTTGTGGCTTTTTACACAATTATTATTTTTTATTATAATTATGTCAAAAATTGCGAATCTAATGCTGTTTTATGTAAAAAAGTAAAATTTTCGTTTTAATTTACTGTTCCTGTTACAGGTGAACCCGGTATAGTATCAGTGACAGATATAAGTCAAAATTATCCATAATTACTTTTAGCAACTATTAACACGCTTTTACTTGTGACTTGTAACATGAAATGAAAACGCTTGCAAGGAATAAGTATGTTTTTGTGTGACTGTGATGGTTTGTAACCGGAAAATATTTCTTTACACGTCGTCACGTCGGTCGTAGTTAGGTTTGCAGATTAGGGGTTAAATTTGGGTTTCTAATGATATGTGTCCGAGATCCGAGATCTCATCTCATCACTTTAATGTCTATAACTTTTTGTTACGCACTGAGATGAGTCGCCAATTGTAGTTTTTTGAGACCTTTATAATGAAGATCGTTTGAAAATCATCAAGATCTACTACCAAGTCTTACCTAACTTGAGGTAATAGATATTTTTCGTATTATACTTATACTTCATTTTATGATACATCTTTAGTCACCTGTCCCTTCATAATGTTTCCTATGAGTTGTTGAAAAGCTCGAAATAGGCAAGTACAAGTATCTTATAAAACTCAAATTATATTTGAACTAAATAAAAAGTAAATCAGTTCGAATTATGAGCAGCTGGCCAGATGTTGAGATCGTTATTTAGCTCCAGTGCAATTTCAGGCGTTAATTAAGTGGCCTTCACTTGAAGCCGTTCAATATTTTTAATAAGTTGCTGGTATCATACAATGGGTATTTTCAGTGAATTGGCAAATAATGCAATCCATACATACACTAGTTGTATATCGTTCGACCTATTAATAATTATATATATATATAAATTTCGTTCGTCCTTTAGGATTAGAACATCCTCTATTTCGTTTCAGTGAAATCACGTTAATATATTATCACACGTTATTATAATAAAAAGGAATATTACCATCTAGAGACTTGCCAGCCGCTTAGTACCAAAAACATTTCTTACCCTGTTGCATATATTGCAACTGCAAAATGATCAGATTCAGTGCCGACGTTTTGCCGTGTTGTGGTTACAGTGACAGGTTCGTGCACAGATATATACAAGCATCCAAATAATCCGAGAAATAAGGATTTTTGACTAGAAGAAGTTTCGGTTCAGAAGAAGTTGTTATATTTGTTTACATATTGAGGCTTTGAATATCTATTAAATAACAAATTCTATAAATTACAATGCACGTACCAGATTGGTTATCATTTCTTTTGATATATTTCAGTAAACGTTATTTGTATATACCTAAAAATATTAAACTTTTAACAAAACTAAAACAGACTTTGAATAACAACAAAGTTATTAATTAAGTGTCGTGAATCAATTTACATTTTGCAACAACAATGTGGTGGATGTCATTCTATTGCACTAGCAATAGCCTAGATGGCTCAATTAATAGTTCGTCAGTCTCCGTTACTTACCGCTAACAAGTTCGTTTCATGTAGACTGTCTAATTGATATCTTAATTGCCAATCAAAATTAACAAAATACAAATTTCAATCCCAATGGTTGATAGGTCAATGTTCAATCTATTTAAGATTAAGATTTTGTAACGCTTCACAATCTTTGCTGAGAGAATGATGCAAGGATATTATGTAGGCTTATATTTTTTAAATGTTCTCCTATTTCTAAGAAAATCAAAATGTCGGCTTCTAAAAAGGTACAAATAAGTAATTAATCCCACCTAAAATAATAATATGGAAAACGGAACTAAGATATCAAATGTCACCAGAAATTTCAAGTTTTTTGATTTTCTGGTATCTCCGTAAAACAATTAAAATACACTTTTAGCCTCACCTGCCTCATCGTACCGTTATTTAAGTAGTTTACGCGAGGTAAGTAGAGTTCTACGTCACCGCGACGCATTTTAATTAATTGTGGTGTAGCCCATTAATTCAGTAGTAGGTAAGTGTGAAATTTTGGGTTGTTGTCAATGGTTGAATCTTTTTGACTTTGCCTAGCTGAAGTAGCTTTTACCTATAATTGGGATTTGGGAATAAGCATGGATAAATAAATAAAAGTATGCTAGGGTTTATCAGGCAACAAACGATTGCATTAAGTTTTTTTATTTTATTTTTGTAAATTATCTTACTAACACACAACATCTGGTATCTTTCGGACAGTCCGTCGCGGGAATTATAAGATTCGGCGGGCATTTTTCTGATTCGGGCCTGCAAACACCCATGTTTGAACACCTCGTATCCTTAACAGACCCTGAAACAGTGAATAATTACTAAACTAGTAAGTATATAGGTTTTTACAAAAAAATAGTAGAGTGAAGCTCATAGTTACGCAAATACCTAAGAGGTCGGTTTTAAAACAATTGTTTATATACAGAATGACCTGTTCTGCAAAAGACTAGACAAGATCGCAAAACTACCACAAATGCAGAAAGCGTAAGTGGCTAAATGGCAACAAAACTGAAACTAACATCTCTTAATAAGTAGGTTACTATCCTACCCCTGCGTGCAGTGCACCTCTCTCTCCTCTAGCACAACTTTGGTACGCACGAGTTATTGTTGCGCGGCACACATGGCCCGTCTCTTGGTTTAAAATATTGAGCGAGCAAGAACTGTGGCATGCGGTCGCGGCATAATGTTTCTGTATTAATAATATTGTAAAAAATCTTCCCGCTAAGTATATCGATTTGCGCGTCCGCTTAAGGTGAAGCTAGAGAAGAGCGTAATCTTTTGAATTGTGAGCCGAGTAATTTCGGTTGCGCCTTTAATCGTCTGTCGTGATCACGTGACACGATATATGGTGGTGCGACCGAAATTACGCAGCTCACAACTCAAAAAATTACGCTCGCCTGGCTTCACCCTTCGTCTGTGTGTTTTTAGGCACTCGCAAGCAAATAAAACAGACTATTAACAAATAGTAGCAAAAAGGAGGTTCGTTGTTGAATATTTATAAATGGCATTAAAAATATAATTTACTCACAAAGGAACTTTAATTAAATAAAGAGAGAAATTGTAAACGAGTAAGAAATTTTAAAAAGGATATTTTTATAAACGTTAAAAATTAAAAAAAAATGTTTTCCAACTTACTGCCATAGCAACATTCAACGCCCTTTTGTTGCTGCTCCGGACAAAGGCCACTCTTCGGAGTGCGTAGGCCAGAGGGACAATCCGCGGCTATAACGCACATTCCCCCAGCTTGGTTGCATGGTTCCTCTGGATGAATGCTGTCGATCAGGTCAACTGAAAAAATAACTGACTATAAAAGTACAGAAAATGACACAAACAACACGATTTTGACTACTTGTAAACGGATCTCTGTAAACATATATTTGAACAAAATTTAACAATGCTATGACTACCAAAAATTCATTACAAACATTCTTAACAATTAAGAATGGTCATCCTAACTTGATTTTTTATTTGAATTTTCTTTCTTTATATGTTACTTTTTATGTTATTATTATTAAGTATATATATTAAATACAGAAATATGAAGGGATAATTTTACACATATTAACCCAGCAATTCTAGGTCAATGATTGACGATAATTACACACCCTATTATAAATTAATATATCAATGTAAGTACATTCTATATAGGTAAGTATAATTAAATAAAATCTAAGATAAAATAACTTTAAAGATCAATTTAAAACACCCCCTATACGAGTGATATAGAAAATGCTACTAAAACTGAACATAACTACAAAATTTGCGATTCTTGGCTTCAATATTGGCTGAGATCTTGTCACTTGTTCCAAATAAAGCTGGATATCTTGGAAACTACTGGTCCGATTTCTACCAAACACCGCTAAGAACCATTAAAAAAAACCGCACTCAAATTGGTTCATCCGTTTGGAAGCTACGATACCTCACACAGACACACAAATACACAGACACACAGATACACATGTTAAACTTATAACACCCCTCTTCTTTCGTCAGGGGTTAAAAAGCCATATATAAACAGACAGTATCCAGCTACCTATCTACAATTATTAGTAGTCCAAATTATGTTCTGAAAAAAGTAATTTTTTTTGTATACTCACAATTATCTTGATTGCCTAATACGACAAAGTCTTTGCAACAGACAAGGACATACAACGCAACAAATAAAACTCTCATTATTATTATTTACACGACTGTACGGTCGCAGTGATCAGTAACAAGTGAATACACAATTGCGCAAATGCGAGTATTGTGTCTGAGTAACGAGTAACTCATTAAAAACATGTGACTCATGCATGCATGGCATGCCTACGGTTCAGGTTATTCCCAAGTGGTATATGTTAAACATAACAAAAACATTAGCTCGGTTTTAATTTGTCACTTTTATCTCTATTTGCTTGCAGTAAATTACAAAGTTAGTATTCAATTTGCTGTGACATTGACATATGAAATGTAGCCATTAAGTGCCTCTAAGAGCCCACGGCCCATCCATGCATCATCTGCGGTAATTGCGACTGACTGTAATCCCTTATCGCTTGTGATGGATCCCACATCACGCCCCTGTCTCCTATCACCTGAACATTGTGATTAATGACACAAGTATTGTCATAGTTAGTGTCGAGTAAGGTAGAAAATTGTTATTCTCTATTTCATGTCGGAGCTATGTAGCTAAAAACAATACTATATTCTACTCACACCCGTACGAACTCCTCAAACTCTCCTCATGTATTCCATTAAATGTTTCACTTGAGAAATAGACAGTGCTTATGTGTTTGTCTTGTAAGAAGAGTTAATTCAAATAGATCAAACCAAAAACTTTTTATGTAGTGTCAAATTATCACCGAATGTTAAAATAACAATATATGAGCTTCTAATCGCTCATAAATCTAAAAGGACAAGTCATGTATCTAATTATTTACACATTTTATAAAAAAAAAAAAATCGTAGTTTTATTAAGATTTTGTTCTAACAGTAACATCACACAAACAATTCTAATTTAGACCAGACAACGCTATTATAAATATTCTAGTTATTTCATTATTCTCGAGGCCGTTTCCGCAGTTTCATCAGCTGCCAAGGGATTTTAAGTGACCAATAATACACACCTGTTGGTCGTGTTTGTTTATAACAAAATATATTCTTCACGACTTTTTTTCTTAGCATACAAGGCAGCGATGGTTTTTTCACATATAGTTTAGTTTAGAAACTGTCTATGAGCATAGCAAACACGACACAAATGTTCTGTGCTACGGTTAAAGTCGTATGTTTGGATTTCATAGTAAGATTCGATTTTTTATAATCCATTTCACAATAATATTTTTGATCTATTTTAAACGACAATTGAACCAATCAACTAATAGTCTGCTACACGTCAAATTAAAGCGTCAATTATAAGTTATATTTTTGTTTAACGCATTTATCCTCAAGCACACTTTCAAGTATAAAATAACGTGTCAGCACTAACTATTTAGGCCTCCGGCTCACTAAGCAGCCTAGTGCGCGGGCACCCATACATGTTGCATAGTCAGTGGGAGGTTTTAACTAGTGCAGCTTTTATTTATTTAATGGCAAATATTTCTGTGATGTACTCGAATATTTGTGCTTGGATCAAGGTTGTTCTATGTATTTATGTATATAAGTATGTATCATCTAGTACCCATAACACTAGCCTTCTTAAGCTTAATTTGGGACAATATCGACTTCCGATATTTATTTATTATTAGCTACATAAACGGGCTAAGAAAAAAAATTAAAACAATTAAGGAATGAATCTAGCTTTATTACTTATTATTATTACTAAAAAGTTGAAAACAATTGTATTTTGAGAATAGAATTAAATATTCCCAGGCACTTTATTAGTTAAAACGACACTGACGTCGATGTTGAATCACACCAAATAATAATTATGTATTTTCAAACCCTTAAACCTCACACAATATATTAAATCACTGTGACCATATAGGTGTGTCGTCTTTTTTACCTTGCCGTCAAAATGTGTTTTTGAAAGACCTATTCAACCCAACAGGTACACCACACTATGGGGTAGATGAGAAAAAACATCCCCCCACATTAAAAAGTTGGTTGTAAATTTAATTTCACTACTTTGTATCTTCATCGAAATAACGTAAATATACGAAATATCAGCTTAATCGCTTCTGAGGAACTGGGTCAAATTTTACTGATTACTCACCGACATCGGGACAGGTTAAAGTCAATAAAAACTTGTAAGTAATAAATAACAACTGGAGATAGAAACGTAATGTCAATTTTTGCAAATCAGTGTAAACATTTAAATGTTTTTGCACTGGTTGTGAAAAGCACTTGATATGTTTACTCTCGGTCGAAAGTGCATACATGTATTATCGAAGGCAGCCATCCCCTTTGTATCCTCAGCTCCTCTAAATTACTCGTTCATCTATTGCTTAAAAGGCCTTATTACTTTTTTTTTTTTTCATATTATAACAAATATATTGTTAATTTCAATCAAGTTTTTGAAGTGTAGGTATAACATCACTTTTCGCCGAGTTCTAGGTAGTAACGTAGCTATTTCATGGTTTTATTGCGCGCAGTCGAAAATAAGTAGAAAAATCTAATTTTCCGCGTGAATTTTGTCAACTTCGAGTACCTAATTTTTGAAACAAAAATTATCAATGAAAAATTTAAACTGTAGGTTTCTTATATATACCAATAAATCCCAATAGCCCTGTTTTAGGTAGTAACATCAATAATATGTTAAGAAACATGTTTGATCATAGAGAAAAAAATCTTAAACAATCAGCATCTTAAGAAAGGGAATGAAAGTGAATGCAAAAAAGGCGAAAATCATGATATTTGACATTAAGAGAAGAAAGTGAGACAGAAGTGTGTATGGATTGGGGACGAGAGATTAGAACAAGTGAATGAGTTTGTATACGTTGTTGGGTCAATGTTTACGAGAGATGGAAAGTGTGAAAGTGATATTGAAAGAAGAGTTGCTGTTGGTATCACAATAAATGGTGCATTGCACGTGACGCTCGCCCCGAAGGGGGGAGAGTAGATAAAATTTAACTTTGCTCTATAACTACATATCCTGATGGATAGAATTAATTTTGCCAAATTTCCTTCAAATTTTATTGAACTAAACTACAAATGACTACAATCGTCTATGAACATTGAACAGTCGTTACGTAAATAAATAAAATACTAAAAATTCAGTACTTTAAAATTGTGTAATTAAGTCAAGAAAAGCTTTGCATTGCATCTACGATACTTTTTGCTACTAGTTGATATTTGAAACGATGATGTTCTACTTACACTAAAAGAGTAAATTTCTTGTGCTTGACCTAGTAACTAATAATCACGCAATCCCATTTTTTGTAACTACGAACTTTTTAACAGTCACAGTTTTTAATTTGCCATCCATTCTTTCTTTTCAGATAATGCGCTTAAAAAGTTCTACGTCCCTTTTGTAAACTATCTCAGTTCTACCCAAAGTTGCATACCTACTTAATTAAAAATATTACTGTTAAAGTGGCGAGTAGGTAATTTTGACTGACTATAGACGATTTGGTTGACTATAGACAATTGGTCAAACATTAAACTTTGTGAAAATATTATAATTGACTGATGTGCAGGAATCTATAAAGAAATATTCAAAAATTGAAGTAGCTTTAGTTTGCATAGGCTTTGGTTTGTAACACTTCGAACCAGCACTAGCAGAGGTGGACTTGACAACGTCGTTTTGAGGTTAGTCTATTTATCATGTCATAGGTCATCTAGCTGGACTGTGTGTTTAACAAAGAGTATCGAGGTGGCCGACCCCGCCGACGGAGACGGCGATGTGCACGTTGTGTTCGTATTTGTCGTCGGCGTAGTAGTACCTAGCAGTGGCAGTCGCTTGCGTAAAAACTAGTGCCTACGCCACATCTTGGGATTTTAGGCAGCCGACCCCAATTGAGAATTCATTCTCAAAAAATGGGACAAAGGCTAGGAGGATGATATTTAGTAGTACCTAGTCGGCGTCTTGATTGACTCCAGGTTCCGGTTCTGACATACAAACCGATGACGAGTCTCACAACTCGTCAGGCTACCATTTTTTGGGTTCCGTAGTCAACTAGGAACCCTTATAGTTTCGCCATGTCCGCCTGTCTGTCTGTCCGTCTGTCGGTCTGTCCGTCCGCGGTTTAGCTCCGTGATAATTAGTACTAGAAATCTGAAATTTGGTATGAGTATGGGTATGTATCAAGCCGACAAAACGGTAAAATAAAAACAAAAAAAAAATACTTTAGTTTTAGGGTCCCAAGCAGCACATTAGTGAATTTTGCAGCTTATCTTATAGCTTTAAGTTCTAAAAGAGTGGTTTAACAGTGTTTGATACAACTTATAGCTTTAAACACAACTCAAAACTGTATATGAGTTCATCCTATCACTTGTAGTTGCATAGGAGCGTTTTTAGGGTTCCGTAGCCAAATGGCAAAAAACGGAACCCTTATAGATTCGTCATGTCTGTCTGTCTGTCCGTCTGTCCGTCTGTCCGTCCGTATGTCACAGCCATTTTTTTCCGAAACTATAAGAGCTATACTGTTGAAACTTGGTAGGTAGATGTATTCTGTGAACCGCATTAAGATTTTGATGCAAAAATAAAAAAATAATAATAAATATTGGGGGCTCCCCATACTTAGAACTGAAACTCAAAATTTTTTTTTTCATCAAACACATACGTGTGGGGTATCTATGGATAGGTCTTCAAAAATGATATCGAGGTTTCTAAAATATTTTTTTTCTAAACCGAATAGTTTGCGTGACAGACGCTTCCAAAGTGGAAAAAAGTTGGTCCCCCCCCCTCTAACTCCTAAAATAAGAAAATGAAAAATCTAAAAAAAACATATGATGTACATTACTATAAAAACTACCAACGAAAATTGTTTTGAACGAGATTAAGTAAGTAGTTTTTTTTGAATACCTAACTTTGCAAGTTTGCACCTAATTTATATGGGGCGCTATACATACCAGGTGCAAACTTAACTTAAACACTTAGGGATGGAAAGTGTTTGTACGGAACCCTCGGTACGCGAGTCCGACTCGCACTTGGCCGGTTTTTTGTTTCTACTTTATTACTTATGGTGGGATAAAGTCGATTTTGCTACTTAAAGTTGCATGCAGGTTCAAATTGTCACTCAATAAGAAGCAATAGTGCTATATAAGGCCTTAAAATCACTTATAAGCAACTTTTACATATAAGTGGGAACATACCCTTATTTGGAACTAAAAGTTCCAAATGACTAGTACAATAGCGAATTATATCACCAATAGTGGCTAAAGGGATAATTTTACGGCTCTTTTGGAACCAAAAAATATTGCAACTTTAAGGCCTAAGAAGTACCTTATTGCCACTCCAACGCATAAATAGGTCTCAGTAGGAGGTTCTTGGAACCAAAAGCAGTTATTTTCACTTATTTCAAACCACTAACGAACTAAAAGTTCTATTATTGTTCCTATTTGCGCCTTGTCAAAATATATTTAATAGTCTTGCTTGTTTAATAGTCTACAAAAGAGCAAATAATTACTATTGGTAATATCATTCACCGCTTTGCCACTCGCAAGATACAAATAAGTGATTATTAGACTTGATAAGGAACAAATAAGTGAAAATAAACACTGTAGGATCTTTTTTGTTTCGCCATGTTTACAAATGGAAGCCTATGAAAATTTATTATTTTAACCAGAATTTTATCACACTCACGCATAATCACAGACTTTTGATAGTTGTGACGATGTTACTTTAACATTGTACGTAACCAACAATCATTAGGTCAGGTTTTTAACAGTTTTATTTCTTATCAGTATCTATTCCTTATTTAATTTAGCACTCTCTTTTTTAATATTCCTGATCAAATGAAGGGCGCGTCGAAATTTACAAAGAAAACATACTATAGTTTCACAGTAAAAAAAAAATCGCAAGAATTTCGTGCTTATTTCAATGCTTGTATACCTAACGTAAAGTTTTAATCACAATCAAACAGACATATAAATCCAAAATGAATATGGCAGATCACGTATTACTTTTAATAAAACACAATTTGACAGTTGCCTCGCCACTCAAAGATAATTTTGGCGACTCTTTTATCACTCATTGACCGAACTGAAATGTTTTCATTCGTTCACTGCGCATAACTTTCCCCCATAGTTCTAATTACCACTTAAGGTAATTGTGAGATCTCTTATGGATTCTATTTAGCACCAAAAATAGGCTGCAATTTTTCTCCTTTTGGTTCTATACTGGTGGCATAAGGGTTCTTGCCACCTATATAGCACTTAGTCATGGTGGTAAATTTCACTTAAGCATCTAATTAGATATGATATACGAGCTATTTAGACCCAGTTGTGCTACTTGGGGTACCTCTCGAACACCTAAAGTGGAGGTGATTTTTTTTTCGTTTCAACACTAGTGTGTGGGGTGTCGTTCAATAGGGCTTTTAAAAATAATAGGGGTCTCCAAACATAATTTTTTGATGTCAGCAGTTTTATAAATATTACTACCCCCCCTAACTTTCCAACCACGGGTCAAAAAATTATGGGAAAATGCATGAACATGAGGCCTTAAAAGTTCTTTCAATGAAAAGTATATTGAACAAAATCAGTCGCCGTTTTAGAGTTATCGCAAAATTTCATAATTTTTCGAAAATGACGTAGGTAAGTTGACTTCCAGAAGGTAATAAGTAATTACAGCTACTTTAGCGTTTACGACCTTTTAATAGCGCTTGAAATGTTTCTCGTAACTTAAGTCTATTAAAAAGGATGAGCAACTACGGAACTCTACACTGAGCGTGGCCCGACATGCTCTTCGCCGGTTTTTTATGGTCGCCGTGATGACGTTCTTGATAACAGTCAAGGTTTCTGGATTAGCTAACGTGTCGGAGTTGTTTCTGCCGGTAAGCCTTTATTTCGAGTTTTGTGGTCGTAAGTAGCGTCGTAATCGTACTTTGTTTTTTAGTTCTTAATCCGGACGAAGGTCGATGAATGAATCTGAATTATGAAATCGTCTTGTTGGGTCTGCAGTCGACAGGCATCCCATGATTTCTTGGATGAAAAACCTGTTCATAATGGCTTGGAAAGTATTGGAATAAGAACATGTGCTTTCTACTAAGCCACATTTTACTCCCCCTGCATGTCCTAACCTAACTACTATATAGGTTGCCTATAGACTCGGACAGCCTTGATCTGCATATGTTTTGGAAATTAAATTTGCTGTCTAAGTGCACCCCGAGGTAGTTGACCTCTCTGGCCCATGGGATTACCTCGCCGTGAAATTTGAGGTCATTTAGTTCGCCGCTATGTGAAGTTGTGAGATATCCAACAATCTGTAGACAGCGGCGCTCTTTTCCGGGTACACCTGGATGCGCCAACGGCTGGACTATTGGCCAAGTCTACCAGTGAGGACTGCAGGTCGTCACAGATACTTGGCAGACTCATGCTACAAAAGAAAAGCGCCGTATCATCGCGAAAATAATGCTAGTTTTACGATGGGAACTTTAGGAATGTCGGGGAAGGCATATAACGAGTAGAGTGTCGATAGCACGAAGCCCTGAGGGACACCGGCTATGATGGGATAAGGTGTGGTGAGCGTATCTTACAATCAATATTGGTACGATCTATGACTGAGGAAGTCCTGGGCGAACAAGGCGAGCCGGCACGCCTATCTGATACAACTTGTGTATTAGACCAGCATGCTACACCTTCAAAGGCCTTGGCCACATCCAGGAACACTTTCTCCATCCTCCATCTTGAGGTAGCACGAGTTATTCGGACAAAAAACAAATTGTTCACATTGTTAAGGCGGCCGAAGATGATTTTTTAAAAACTTACCGAGCGTAGAAAGTAGGCTAATCGGACGGTATGAAGCGTCTCAAAAATTAAAATCTATTATGAAAAGTATGCTCGGGGACCCTTTCATTCAGCCTTTATGACGTCTTTGAATGCTGTGCTGTGGTGCTCCCTAAGTGTGTGAACGGTGTCAATTCAGCAGAGCTTTCGCTAGGTTCCAGTAAACCAAGTGACTGGGCGTAAACCGAAGTATATCTAATCATCTCATGAAGTATGTGCTGCACAGTCGTTAAACGAATACCAGATTGAATTTCCTATTGATTTTAAGTTCCGAAAATCATTAAACTGCATTCTTATCCTAACAAGTTAATGAAAGTTACAGCGTAGCTTGTTTGCTTGGTAGATAACAAATGGGGTTCCGAGAACACACAAAAATCATTACTTGTGTAGCGATGCGAGGGCGTAAGTACATACCTAGATTTGTGGCAATGGCAACGCGTGGCTTATTCCCTATTCCCCGTCATATTTACGCGTGATATTTGCGCACGTTTGCATCGATTTTATCGTTCTGCTGAATGAATACAAACGCGATACACAATATGGATATTAGGAGCGAAGCAATCTCAAATCAATATTCGTGACCTGTTTACATCGGATTACTGCTAAAAGACTTTGCTTGGAAAAATATTTTTTTAATTTGCCTTGCTCGTTACATTTTGTAGTTATAAACTGCTAGATAACAAGGTTTAAGAAGCGTAATTTGCAAAAAAAATATTAAACCAGAACCTTATAATACTTTTTAAAAACTTATACGATATTGCGGTGTCCATAAACTCATAATAAAAATAAAAGTATACTTTTCTCTATCTATGCCTATAACATAGGTACTGTGTCACTTCATGGGGAGGTGCCAAAACTCTACTGCAACTTAGGGAGCACAAAGGGCAATCCTGAAAGTCTTTACTTTCCGCTCCTTCCCGTTTCCCATTGCAATATTATACAAGGCTAGTAAATTACTAAATGTTAGACAATTGTTTATTTATCCTGAACACAGCACTAAAACGTATGTGCTAAATGGAAGTGATTTGTCTTGTTTGAATATGACTTACAAGAGTCGGAAATATCTACATAGATTGTGTTTAATTCATAGGAAGTACACATGCTTTTTCAGCCTGATTAGATAACTTGTTTCTAGGGCCTTTCTAATAAGCTGTTCAATTTACTAAGTGGATAAACCTATATTAATCCTTTAACTTCTACATAACTGGTAAGTAATAATTTCTGGTTATAAAATCAACATAAACATGGCTATTAAGAGTTTTTAATACTCGAATAGTTTTAACGACGGCTCACGGGGAATCGAAAATTAATCTTGCAAAAATGATGTAAGCACAGGACTATTCGGACTGCGAAAAATTGTGAATGTATTTAAATCTTAAGATATTAAATAAACCGTATATCAGAATCATGTAACTTAGACAGCATCATATGCTACACAATTAAATATTTTATCTACGCACATATCATTAGTGCTCCGTTCAGAAACCGTAGGAAATGACCAGCATTACTACAACCAATTTTACTATGAGAACTTTTTTATCTGTGGCAGTAGGTAAAATCTGTACTGTAATGTTATAACAGTATCAATTTTTGTAAGGTTATGAGTTTAAATTTGGAACAGCTGTCAAAACTAAAGTAGGTCTCTATTCTAGTATCCATAGATATTAATATTGTTATCGATACGAAACGTCAATTCAGTATGTTTTTTTATAAAAACCGCACGACATTTGATCTCGAGTGACATGAGAATATGGATACATTCGTTTGTATATGATTTAGAAAAAAAAACATTCGTCTTGACGGAGGTTCGAATTGCCGCCATTATTGTTGTCATTTGTTTGTTGGTTCTTTGCTGTTACGAAAGTATAATTGTGATAAGTTTATTGTAATTCACATTTTAGTTGAAAATATTGTTTCAATGTAAATGTAAATTACAACTATTACAATAAATAATCTGTTTATGTATTTGTCCAGATTTATTTCTTACTGCATTAGAATATGTCGTTTTTAGATATTTTACAGGTAGCACTAGTGGTGCCGGTCATTTCCTTATGGCTTCTGAACCCATCTTAGAGTACTTATGATATGTGTGTAGATAAAGTAGTGTATACAACTGTACATAATTAGGCCTTAAAACACTCGCGTGATCCTATTATGAAACTCGCTGACGCTCGTTTCATAAAACCACACTCGTGTTTTAATGCCTCTCATTATGTATCAGTTGCATAAACTACTAATACCTACAATGCGGCCAAAAAATGTCCCAGCGAATTCAAAAATCGAAGAACATATCGAACGGACGCTAAAATACAAAAACACATAAGGTCACACAGGTCTTGATATTGCAAAAAATAAGGTATTATCTTAAACATTGTACAGTGAGAATAGGTCTACTATTTTTCGGTTCTATATAATATATTTCACGAGTATTAAAGTCCAAGAGTGGTAGACCACTTCCTTAGCTGACTGTAAAAAACGTCACATAACGAAATAACATAAAAAAATATTGAAAATAATTACTGCAGAGCTACCTCCAAAAAATGATGCCGCAATTAATACGATACTATCCTCAAACAATTTTTACAATGCATGCACTCAAAAATAGCGTTTTGTAGGCATTCAAACTGTGCGTAAAGTACTACTTTCCCACTAGTGCTTTTTACTATTTTTTTTTCTAGCTGTGACAGCCTAACGCATAGAGGTATTATTGTTAAAAAAAGGTTCATAAATTTGTCAAATATCGATTATTATTATATATAAAAGTACAATAAAATAAAACCAATACTTCATTACGTAAACACGTTATTATGAATTACATTAGATTTAGAATTTGATTAATAAACGAACTTTGAATCCTTATTTTATTAAATACATTTGGCTGAATGTACACGCGCTGGTGCCATTTTGACATAGGACGAAAATTAAAATAATGATTCTTGCACATGCGCAGCAGTAGGTATCTCGAGCGCAATCTACAAATAAACCGCCATTTTTTATTGATGTGTTGTTTATTTCGAAATTTATTTGTGCCAATCTGCTAAAATAATGTCGAGTACAAGTGACGAATCAATAAATTTAAACCCGTAAAATGTTATTGAGGAAGTAAAAAATATTAACAATGGCCTCTTGCTGGATAAATCGAATCAAAATACTTTCTTTCCAATGCAAACTGTCTTTGTGAGTATTAAAGTATTTTCTATTTTCTCGTACATGCATAGTAAAGTTTTGTATGAAACTCGTGTGCAAAGATGATGTTCGGCTCTCTCGTTCCTTGCTCGTGAATAAAAGTTATACTCGTCTGAAATCACCTATCTTACACACTTGTATCATAAATAACTATTGAAAGACAAATCTTGATGCTTTGGCAAAACGTATTAGGTGAATTTTGACAGACGCACGTTACCGGGGCCTCAATACTACAAAGTGTTTATTGAAGAACTAGCGACCTGCCCCGGCTTTGCACGGGTGCAATGGTATTTTCTCAAACATGCTCGGAAATGTTTCACTTCCCATTTGAAAATAGAATACGCAAAGAGCCTCATTTTTACTAATGAAATAAAAAAAAAGAATATTCGCTCCCTCGGGGAAAAATAAATGTATGAAAACCCATTTTCACCCGCTTCCATAACTTTTTAAAACTTCATAGGTACTGTACATAAATTGAAATCGGCGTAGAACAAATCTCATACAGCCATGACAACCACACGTTTAACATTAAGTAGCATTCACACATTCGCAAACTTTGGCAAGCTGATCAGATTGGACTTTGTTTCTAATTGGCGCCCGACTACATCCAACGCCATTCGAGCGGGCGAATAGTCAGCTGGTGGAATCAGGAACGTGTAAAGTATGTTTAACAGTTCGTGCAAGTTATGTTTTTTTTTAGATGTCAGAAGAAAAAAGTAAGTTTAGGCGGTAAAATTACAATTTTATTTAATTGCTATTGAGCGTATGCGCGTAAATGATTTTCGAGTAAATAAATAATGCTACCTACTAAATTAAGAGATAAATATTATCAAGTGTACGACCAATTTATGTTATGGAAAGAAAGCAAACATGCAAATTCGTTTTCTACACGAACCTGACAACATTTTGAAAAGACAATCCGATGGTTATAAAAGCAAGAAATTTAAGGTTTTGACTGGAGAAAATGTTGTCAATTTTTTGAAGGGAGCACCAGACGCTACTTGGCTGTTAAGGTAAAAGTTTTATCATAAAATGTACCTATTTTGAACTGGTTATTTTTGTTTTAGTTAAGTGTGTGCTTTACTGTAATTAAATATATTTTCTTTACGGGTTGCCCTTATCATGGGACTAAACGGAGCGAGCCGCAGTTAACAATTTACAAATATTACCATGGAAGACATCGAAAGCCACGACCAATCTATGATTGTCAAATTGTGCGACACTAAAACAAAACTTTACCGAGTATTTGTCATCCGCGGTGAATACCTCAATATCGTTCGAAAATATATACATAGAACTTCGTACCCCAAACACTAGTATATAAATCGATTTTTCTTAATTTATAAGGAGGGAAAGTGTACGCGGCAGCCTATTGGAAAGAATAAAACAAACATACCTCTACTTTGTGTACTTAAATGATTGTTGTTCGTTTTTCTTGTTAATCCTATTAAATTACTTGTTATTTTGCAAGTGTATTTTTATTATTTCCTCACATAGTTTGAGAAAAACACTATATAAACCTCGGCGGAACGGGGATTGCCTGACTCGCATCTTTTGCAAGCCTCGCGATGCTCGGCTTGCAAACCACCTCGTCAGGCAATCCCCTACTTTCCGGGCCTCGGCAATAATGTACTATTATTGGCATGCACCGACAGACAGACAGCAGGAAGCGACTTTGTTTTATACTACGCAGGTATGTAGTGAAGTATACCCGACCGCGAAAGAGCAATTCGTAAAGAAAATCCTCGTAAACACTTTATTCCTGCGGTCTCAAAAGTACTTGTATTTTTTATGCAACTGGAACTATTGGTAATTTATACGAAATAATACATCACAAGACAGTTATTTTCTTTATATAGAAAGCACACTTTTCCCCTTTTTTATGACCTGATTTAGCAAGTAAGTACCTACATTCATTTCATTATGCAGACTGGACTGGCTAATAGTCGGAAGAAAAAGAAGAGCTGTGGTTTAAAAATATAATACATGTAAAGTAAACACAGTTATCAGTCAGTACACGATACGATTGGAAATCACTGGCTTTATTGGAGCAGGACTGGATAGTAGGAAGGGTAAGAGTCAGTGTCTGAGTAGTACTCTAGTATCCAGCTTCAAACCATCATGCAGAAACCATTGTCAGCCGTGGTGCATTTCAAGGAGTAGTAGATATGCAAACTTCAGCGAAGCGAAAGGGCTCGAACAATACTCTAATTAGTTCGTGCTTCAAACCGATCCTTGCCTTATTTCGTCAGTGTGAATACCAGTGAGAACGAAATAACACTTGGATACTAGAAAACAGGAACACATAGAAAAGTAAGTAAATATATACAAAATATTACCTGCAAATCGGCAGTCCTTACAAGTATTTAGTTGAAAACGGCACCTACCTAGTTAGCACCTACTTGCTTCCAACTCGTTGGTTGACTTTATTTTTGAAAGACTTCCAAAAGACGTTTCTGAGACGCTTCGACGAAAAAACGTAGTGTCGTTCGATGTTTCTCATGTTCTTGCTGGGCAGATACTTGCTCGAGATTTCACTCATGGATGAGAAACTTAAGTGCGCGGGAATAATCCGAGATCGACTCGTCCGACGTTTTCTTCCTGGTCACGAGCAGATGGCGAGTAAAAATAAGACTCTTAGGCTCTACGAACACTTTTTCTGACTGACATATTGCTCGACATCGAACCGCTCAGGAGGTAGGCACGCGACAGGGAGATATTCTCATTCTGAGTTGGCACTGGAACTACAAGGCGGCGATCTCCTTTCTTTATCAGTAATTTTAATATAAATGCTGAATAAACTAATAAGACAGAACCTTCCTAGATCCAAGGTTCCAAAGCAAATTCAGCATAAAACATTAGTCAACTACGAGACAACCGATACTACGATAACGACAGATTTTTTGATCTGAAAATTTGATACTTGTTACGAGCATATTAGAGAACCGACTAATTTGTAACGAATCAATACCGATATCAACGTCAATTGCATAAAATTTGGTCTTCCAGTGTCAATTATTTTTCACGATGGAGCGTATTAATTTTGAAGATCACAAATCAATTGTGCAAACATGGTGTACCGGGCAGTGTTCTCTGCGTAAAATCGCAAATAAGTATGCACATCTCGCCCCCTGCCTGCTATACGGCCACATCTCAAAAAAAAATTTTTTTTCGGATTATTGCAGATTCGTAGTCAGAATAGGTTAATTTACGACCTTATTTCGAGAGCCATAAGAAAAAGTGTCCTTAAGAGCCTTTTTTCCACAAGTGGCCTTATGAATCTGACCAAAAATTCTCAGTTGACTCCCTGCAAGACAGTGTTTCAGTTGTGGCTGTATAGCATAAATTTATAATATTTTTTTTTGAGTTGCGTCCCATAGAAATAACGTATCTTGTATTATTACTATGAATCCCTTTAAATATAAGTGAAATAAACGTCATTGTGCGCTGTTGAGCCAAACTGGCGCGCAATACTCTGCCGTGAAGTAAACTAGGCTAAGACTGGTAGTGCGTAGCACATCAGTTGTTGCTGCCCAAGTAGTTCCCCTTAGTCTGTGGAGTATGTTATTCGGCGTCTGTAGCTTCTTCGCATATAGGTAAGACTGCGGTCTAGAGTGACACAAGTACTTAAGCGCAGTCCCTCTGAAGCATATATTTGGCTCATAATTTGCTTCTTTGTTGCAAGGATGGAATGATTGTTGCAACTTCTGTTTTACTAGCATTGGGGCAGCCCAATCAGAAATGTCATTCCAGATTGCGAGTAAGAGCTTCCTTCGAGGATTTAAATTTGCCATGCTGCTTTGTGATGGCGATGTCATTACCATACATAAATTTCCGACTCTCTGTTTTCGGAATCGGTCCTGACTGACTCCTGTTTAACCTATACACACACGATATTGGTTAAACAGGAGCAGGGCCAGGACCGATCCTTGAGGTAGTCCATTGTTCAGCGTTCTGACTTTGCTTGGAGTGCTTCCGAGGTAGACGATAAATTCCCTATTGCTGAGCATAAAGTTGATTAGTCCCACCATCTGCACCACGGTCATGAGCTTATAGATAAGCTTCTGCCTACATACGCTATCGAATGCAGCTGAGAGGTCGAAAATATTGCCACGGTTTTCTCTCTCCTTTGAAACTCAGCCTCTATGTGTGTTGTGAGCGACATTTACCTGATCCACGTAGTCCGGAACACTACGGAATGCAGCCTGCTCCACAGGAATTATTATGTCGACAATAAGTACGATTTGATTGTAGATTAGCCTCTCCAAAAATTTGCAGACGCAACTAAGTAGTAGAGGTCGGTAACCCTTTGGTTCATCGCCTGGTTTACCCGGATTGAGTGTGGCTATTATTTTTGAGCAGTTGAACTTGGTGGAATTATCCGGGACTATGTCTAAATAGAACTGTGAGAGCCACGTACTACATCTTGGGCCAAGGTGTTCTAAAAATTCGTTGTAAATACCGACTCACATAAATTGGGACTTTGGTTCGAACCAGTCTTCATCCAGTATTGCTAAACCTAAAAGTAGAAAACAAAAAGCTTATCCTGCACTATGAAAAGGTAATATTGTAAATTTGTAAAGAAGTTGAAGAATTCTGGAAAACAGTAGGTACACTAATATCACCGGCAACCTAGTCCACGCTAGAACTATGAGGCCTCCTTGTACATCGTATTATACCATACAGTATGGTACATTTTATAAAGGTACCAGGTAATAATTTTTTATATGCAAAATTATCTGCATCTAGAGAATTTATCGCTTTCAGTGATGTTGTTACTGTAACAAAAGTTGATTAACAAAGGTATCTTAACTATTTTGTTGTTAATATTGTAAATCTAAAATCTGACATAACAATACGTCAAGCAGTTTCCAGCAAAAAAATCTAGAAAAATATGAAAATGATCATATTGGTATTCGAAACCTATATAGTCACCTAAACAGTGTGATAGTGCTGCTGCGCGGCCCTGCAATTGTTGGCGGCTTTATGCGTGCACTATAAATTACTTTTTCGGGAATACGTTACGTGGCAACGGCTCTTGACGGGTCGCTATATTTCCTCCTGACATTGTTGATATCCCTTAGCAACGCGTCGGCTGACCGACCCCCCGATTCCCGAGCCTGATTGGTTGAATCCGCTGTTTTTAAGATGATACGCATGCGCACTGAAGTGTGAAAAAATCTGTCAACAACATTGGAAACCAAAACAAACATTGTCCAGTCATTTTCTCCAAGCTGTGTTTTTATTTGAACTATTAATAGTGTTTCGAGTGTTTTGTGCGTTATTTAATGTTTTTTAGCTTATTCGGATGGAGACTGCGACCCAATCTGGTGATAGCACGTCAAAAAATGCATTCTGCTGCAATTTGTGTTCAAAGTCTTTCAAAAGTTCCAAAGGTTTAAACATTCACAAGTCCAAATCGCATCGGAACTGTCTCAGCCAAGATGCCACTCCTTTAAATTTAGATACCTCATCAACATCAACCATTTCATATCCGTCTCAGTCATCTCAAAAACAATGTACAAATTTTAATAGTCAAAAGAATCCCTCGCGGGGCCCGAATATCCGTTGCTGCACATTTGTCAAAATTAATAGAAAAATGTATTTCAAAAAACTCTACTCAAGACTGGCAAAATCTCCTTCTCTTTCCATATTCTTCACGCAAAAAAAAATATTCCAATATATCTCTAACACAAAAAAATAAAAATAACTGCATAGATCACATCATTCCATCCACCACACATTTAGACGTTTCATCTCCACCCACCCGTAATCATCTCAGGACTATAGAAAAAAAAATTGTGATGGAGATCTCAAAGGCGCCGCCCGATTACTTTTCTCAAGTGACGTGTTATCCCCAGATAATCCTGATACTCTTCTGGCTTTACAGACGAAACTAGGGATGTTACGGAGGTTCGGCTTCGGCTCCGATATACCGAAACTTTCGGCTGAATTCACACCTTCGGCTTCGGTTTCGTCTAATTTGAAGCGAACACCTCCGGCTCCGGCTTCGGTTTCGTCTAATTTTAAGCGGAGGTTTTGACGGAGCCGAAAGTCAGCAGCGGCGGCACGCGGCGTGTGCCTAGGAGTACAAATAGGTTTTGACTTGTCTCCCCGGGAATTACCCCACGTGTTTTACGACGCTTGTTTACTCATTCGTTTATTGTTTTAGTTCACGAGTTCACGTCACGGCCTGCAGTGTATTTTTAGGGTTCCGTAGCCAAATGGCAAAAAACGGAACCCTTATAGATTCGTCATGTCTGTCTGTCTGTCTGTCTGTCTGTCCGTCTGTCCGTCTGTCCGTCCGTATGTCACAGCCATTTTATTCCGAAACTATAAGAGCTATACTGTTGAAACTTCGTAGGTAGATGTATTCTGTGAACCGCAATAAGATTTTGATGCAAAAATAAAAAAATAATAATAAATATTGGGGGCTCCCCATACTTAGAACTGAAACTCAAAATTTTTTTTTTCATCAAACACATACGTGTGGGGTATCTATGGATAGGTCTTCAAAAAGGATATCGAGGTTTCTAAAATATTTTTTTTCTAAACCGAATAGTTTGCGTGACAGACGCTTCCAAAGTGGAAAAAAGTTGGTCCCCCCCCCTCTAACTTCTAAAATAAGAAAATTAAAAATCTAAAAAAAACATATGATGTACAGTACTATAAAAACTACCAACGAAAATTGTTTTGAACGAGATCTAGTTAGTAGTTTTTTTTTTATAATTTGATACCTAACTTTGCACCTAATTTATATGGGGCGCTATACATACCAGGTGCAAACTTAACTTAACCACTTAGGGATGGAAAGTGTTTGTACGGAACCCTCGGTGCGCGAGTCCGACTCGCACTTGGCCGGTTTTTTAAACTGTTAGTGTTAGTGTGACAGTGACAGTAACATTTGACGATGAAGCGGATGAAGGGTAAAGTAAGTCCCATATGAAACTACTTTATTGAAGTAGACGCAAACACTGCAGTGTAAAATATGTGAGAAAACATACTCAAGGAAGGGCGGAACGACTACTCCATTAAAAAGTCATTTAAAATCGGTTCACGAAGTTGAGTACGAAGACTTTTCGAGATTAGACAATTTAAAGAAAGGTTTCGAATTCGGTTTCGCTTTCGGTTTCGGATTCGCATTCGGTTTCGGTTTCAGATTAGCTTTCGGTTTCGGATTCGCTTTCGGTTTCGTTAAAACAAATTTAAAACTCTGGTTTTGGCTTCGGTTGCGATAAAACCACCTCCGTAACATCCCTAGACGAAACATCCCCCAGCTCCAGCAACTCCTTTCTTTCTCGACCCTCCAACGGCAAACCAGGCCTGCCTCGAAATTAAAAATGCCGACGTCTTTAATGGTATAAATTCCTTCATACCTGGTTCTGCCGCTGGCCTGGATGGACTCTCATCCCAACATCTAAAGTACCTTACATCGCGTTCCGTGGGTGATGCAGGTGAGCAACTGATAAGTTGCATCACCCAATTATTAAATCGTATGTACTCTGGTTATATCGATCCTGATATATTACCTATTTTATATGGAGCAAACCTTATCGCCCTCACAAAGAAGGACGGAGGGGTGAGACCTATTGCTGTTGGAACAACACTTCGCCGCATCGCTTCTAAAATCGCAGTTCGACACATTATAGCAAAATTACAACCTCTTTTTGAACCGGTCCAATTAGGCTTTGGCGTTAAAGGTGGCTGTGAGGCCGCTGTCCATGCCCTTCGCACCTACCTTAACGAAGGCCAATGCGAAGTGTTGGTCAAAATTGACGTGAAAAATGCCTTCAATTCGGTGAACAGGGATACCCTGCTGTCTGAGATCAAATCCAACACTCCGGAATTATACAACTATCTCCTCCACTGCTATGCAGATCCAACAAAGTTGATGTACCGATCAAGTGAGTTGTCATCTGAAGTTGGCTGTCAACAGGGTGATCCCTTGGGGCCAGCAATCTTTAGTTTGGCCATCAACCCTTTTATTCAAATTTTGGCTTCAAAATTTTATGTTTGGTACCTAGACGACGGGATTCTAGGGGGCGATGCAAACACTGTAATTTCCGATCTCCGCGAAATTAAAAATAAATTCAAAACGATTGGCCTCGAGCTAAATTTCAACAAGTGTGAACTTTTCTTTCAAAATTCCTGCAATGACGTCATTAATATAAAACAAAAATTTAACGAGCTTTTGCCTGACATTAAGATTATTGACAAAAGTAATCTTTGCCTCTTAGGGTCCCCTATTTTTGAATAATGCTTTTCTGACTATGTTCAAAATTCTATCTCGAAATTTCAAAATCATTCTCATCGGTTGCTTGAAATTAGCCCACATTTTGCTCTTTCAATTATTAAATATTGTCTTTTTGTTCCTAAACTTACCTATGTGCTTCGCTGCTGTCCACTTTGGAATCATCAACATCTTTTGTTATAAATAGATAGTTTGATCAAAATGAATTTAGAATCCGTCCTCAATTCTCAGCTAAGCGAGCAGTCCTGGTCCCAAGGATCTCTTCCCATTCGGTACGGTGGGCTAGGGATCCGCAAAATTTCTAGTGTCGCTTTACCAGCTTTTTTGTCGTCAGTTCATAGCTCGTCTTATCTCATAGGTAAAATCCTAAGGGCGTTACCCACAAACTATGAGATTGCGGGCTTAGAAGACGCAAAAAAGGCTTGGTCAATTGCTTGCCCCGGCCAAAATTATCCGGAAAATTCAAAATCTCAACGGAGCTGGGACGACTTATTGTGTAAATTGACCGTAGATTACATCCTAAGCCAGTGCTCTACGGAAGACCGTGCCAGAATTTTGGCAGTAGGCACCAAAGAGGCCGGTTACTGGCTCCAAGCGCACCCTTCCGTGAGCACTGGAACTTTTCTAGAACCCAATACCGTCCGACTTTCAGTTTGTCTCCGTCTCGGGGTCCCGGTCTGCGCCCCACACCAATGCCCCTGCGGCAAAGACGTTGACAGGCTGGGTCACCACGGACTTTCCTGCCAGAGCAGTGCAGGCCGCTTCTCAAGACATGCTGCTCTGAACGACATCATCCGCCGGTCTCTTGCATCAATCAATGTGCCGGCCCTTTTAGAGCCGACCGGCATCTCAAGAGACGATGGCAAAAGACCGGACGGAATGTCTTGGATTCCGTGGAGTAAGGGACGGGTGCTGGTGTGGGATGCAACCTGTGTAGACACACTGGCCCCGTCACATCTCCACCGATCCTCAATCAGGGCCGGAGCAGCGGCAGAAGCGGCCGAAGGTATAAAACGGAATAAGTACAGTGGTCTTGGCGCTAAGTACAATTTCTTACCTTTTGGCGTCGAGACCCTGGGTCCGTGGGGCCCCAGCGCATTAAGCCTCTTCAAAGATATTTCGAAGAGGCTTATTGATGTTACTGGTGACCGGAGAGCTGGCGGTTTCCTCGCTCAAAGAATCAGTTTGGCGATTCAGCGAGGAAATGCCGCCAGCATCTTTGGCACTATGCCGCAGGGGCCATTTTTAGATTTAGTTTAAGTTTATTATGTTCGAGTTTAGTTTAATTTTTAGTATAGTTTTATTGTAAGTATTTTAAGTTGTATTCCTTAGACTTTATTTTGTACTAATAAATGATTATTTTTGTTGTTTGTATTTATATTTTCATGTTGCTATTGTCCAATATAATTCTTGTTCAGTTTTGGACGCATCTCAAAATTTCAACAAAATGTTTCTGCAATACGGCCACAACTCTAATTAATTACATGTTTTATAAAAAAATACACATTCATGAGAAGCAGTATATCATCTCGAGTAAAAAAAGCTAAATTAAAAATTAATTAACCCAAAACTCAAGGAGTAAACCCCTTTTTACTACCACGCACTACGCTGCCAAAACTTTAACAAGCGATTTCTCGAAAAAATGATTTTTTGAGATGTGGCCGTATAGCAGGCAGGGGGCGAACTGTTCAAAATCCGCGGTGTTCCAAATCATTAAATAAAAAATTTGGAGAGTACCATACGCTTGAAGATTTACCGAAATCTAGGCATAGAAGCGGTTCGGCAAATCCTTGAGACGACAAAAAGTCATGACACTGCTATAATCGCGAAGTTGCTAAAAAAGTAAGCGTAGGTACTGTTCAAAATATAAAAAAGAGGAATAGTATACGGACCTATAGAAAGCAAAAAAAGCCGAAAAGAAGTGCTGATCAGAAATCAAGGTAATACAAAAGCCAAAACTGTATAACATCTTATTAAAGGATTAATATCGTTGCATTTTAATGGACGACTAAACGTACGTCAAATTAGACTGTAGTACATTATCAGGACCCCAGTGTAATACAATGCCGTTGTTGGACAGCATGTGCCAGACGAGTAGAAGAGGGTTTGGCAGGCAATCTGTTCTTATGGCTTTTAAAGTCATCCTAATTTGCAACACGAACCATTGGTGGCGACATTGACAAAAAATAATGCATTCAAAAACGACTACTTGCCATCTAGCGGAAGCATAAGACCCCGCCTTTGTTTTGACCTGATTTGGCAAGTGCCCACTATGCTGGTATGACAGTGGAGCTACGAAAATAAAAAAACATTGAATTTGTTCAAAAAGAAGGCAATCCACGTCTGCCTGGAGCTCCGTCCTATCGAGCGGTACTGGGCCATTGTGAAGAGGCACTGAAGAAAGGATGGCCGAGTTAAGCAAAATCACTGGATGAATTCAAACGAATGTGGTTTGCAGCTTGCCGAAAGTAACAAAAAGTGATGTGCAAGCACTTACGCGTCATATCCGGATAAATGTCCGAAAATTTTACAAATGTTTTTTTGTTAAATATTATATTCTGTGTGTTTTCGTTCTAAAAACCTTTAATCAAATAAAAGTATATTGTCAAAAAAAGCTATTGCTATGCTATTTTTAAGTGTCCGCTTAGTAAATTGAACAGTTAAAATTGCCTTTGTCTGAGTCTTAAAAGTCCTTTTTTAGCACTCGTATGTGAAGATGTGATTGAGAAACTTTACGACCAAACTCTTAAGTCATATTAAAACACTGATAGTTTAGATTACTGTACTAAGAAATAAGTAGACGTATGTACGTATATACTCGTATCAGATTTCTAGTTTAAGATATAGTGTAAGACTTGCTTGCTACAACAACAAGCACCTTTTCTCCCGGGATACTAAGAGATTAATGACTTTGTAAACAATGCTGTATTACAAAGTAGTGCAAAGTACCCACAATGTTTCCTGAAGATGTTGCCATACGGATACATAGGTTCAACTTAGGTAGACAGGGTGAAATATTATTGACCGTTCAAATTTTTCCCAGGCATTAGGTATCAATAAAGGATGCCATTTCTGATAAAAAACACATAGGTAAAAAATTCATAATAAAATGTGCTGTCCGAATTAGTACATTACATCAGAGGCCGGGAAAATGAGGATTTCCGGCCAAGTAGGTATATACCGAGCTGAACCGGCCGAGCGAGCGTGCGAGCGAGGCCGGATAGTGATACGAGGCCGGGAATCCGTTTTCACGACGAGGCATGTATAGTGCTTTTCTCAAACATACAATGAAATAAAAAAATGGTTGCCTGTAAAGTCGGTTTTACGGGCGAAGGAAGATTTTACGTGACAACGTCTTATTCTCGGTAGAATATTTATTGATATGAATATTATTAAATTGCACAATAGGAACAATGAATGAAACTAAGAATTGCACAAATTTTAACTATAGAAATATATTTTGTTCCTCTTCCCTCTTCCCTCTTCCCTCTTCCCTCTTCCGCCCTCTTCCCTCTTGTTACAGTAATGCTCGATGAATGAAAATAAGAATTGCACAAATTTTAACTATAGAAATATATTTTGTTCCTCTTCCCTCTTCCCTCTTCCCTCTTCCCTCTTCCCTCTTCCATCTTCCCTCTTCCCTCTTCCCTCTTCCCTCTTCCCTCTTCCCTCTTCCGCCCTCTTCCCTCTTGTTACAGTAATGCTCGATGAATGAAAATAAGAATTGCACAAATTTTAACTATAGAAATATATTTTGTTCCTCTTCCCTCTTCCCTCTTCCCTCTTCCCTCTTCCCTCTTCCCTCTTCCCTCTTCCGCCCTCTTCCCTCTTGTTACAGTAATGCTCGATGAATGAAAATAAGAATTGCACAAATTTTAACTATAGAAATATATTTTGTTCCTCTTCCCTCTTCCATCTTCCCTCTTCCCTCTTCCCTCTTCCGCCCTCTTCCCTCTTGTTACAGTAATGCTCGATGAATGAAAATAAGAATTGCACAAATTTTAACTATAGAAATATATTTTGTTCCTCTTCCCTCTTCCCTCTTCCCTCTTCCCTCTTCCCTCTTCCCTCTTCCCTCTTCCGCCCTCTTCCCTCTTGTTACAGTAATGCTCGATGAATGAAAATAAGAATTGCACAAATTTTAACTATAGAAATATATTTTTCACTTCTCTCGCTCTAAAAGTTCGACTTTATGCTGTGCGTAGGCGACATAAAGTCGCTTTTTATGCTCTAGAGCATAAAGTAAAATCGTCGTCGAAGACCAAGGCGATCGGTCCAACAGCCACACGAAAAAGGTTCTTAATAAACAGTTAAAAAAAAAACATAAAACTTCATACAATAAAACCCGTTCCAGACCTTCCGATCCGATCTGATTTATCGGGAGAAATCGGATAATGTGTAGTGTAAGTATAAGATCCTAACAATTGCACTACACAACATTATCCGATGTCTTCCGATAAATCGGATCGGATCGGAAGGTCTGAAACGGGTTTTAACTCTTTATTTTATTTCGTTTTGTTAGTATTCTAAGACCAAGGCAAATATACCAACAGCCAAAGTACACAATAAAACTTCTTGAAATAAACTTGTAACTTTTATGTACTATCATTTATTACTTTTTAAACTATTAAATATTTAAAGTAACTTTAAATTTTAATTAAATTTGTTTTTAAGTAGGTATACATGATATGTGTATATATGTTATTTACATGATACAGTTTCATTTCCTCGCAATCGAAGTGAAAAGTAGAGTGTGCAACTCGTCCATAAAACGCATTTTACACTCGACTTTATATTCATCCTCGCTCGCAAGCTCGCTCGGATGGATAAACGTCTCGTGTAAAATGATGCGTTTTATGCACTTGTCGTACAATCTACTATTGTTCCTCTTCCCTCTTCCATCTTCCCTCTTCCATCTTCCCTCTTCCCTCTTCCCTCTTCCCTCTTCCGCCCTCTTCCCTCTTGTTACAGTAATGCTCGATGAATGAAAATAAGAATTGCACAAATTTTAACTATAGAAATATATTTTGTCTCTCTCTCTCATCAGACGTGAGCGGGCGTTACATTTTTTCATGAGTGACTCCGAGCCGCAACCTAATTTAAGACGTTATCACGTCAAAATTTAAGTCCGCCATCTTGGATTTCAAAATCACAAAATGGACGTCATTTTCGTATCCGGAACCCCGAGGAACCTCGGAGATGACACCCATATCGATTTATAAGAAAAAATTATGTCCGCCATCTTGGATTTCAAAATCGAAGTCATTTTCGTAATCGGAACCCCGAGGAAACTTGGAGATGACACCCATATCGATTTTTAAGAAAAAATAATGTCCGCCATCTTGGATTTCAAAATGGATGTAATTTTCGTAATCGGAACCCCGAGGAACCTTGGAGATGACACCCATATCGATTTTTAAGAAAAAATAATGTCCGCCATCTTGGATTTCAAAATGTATGTCATTTTCGTAATCGGAACCCCGAGGAAACTTGGAGATGACACCCATATCGATATTTAAGAAAAAATAATATCCACCATCTTGGATTTCAAAATGGATGTCATTTTCGTAATCGGAACCCCGAGGAACCTCGGAGATGACACCCATATCGATTTTTAAGAAAAAATAATTTCCGCCATCTTGGATTTCAAAATGGATGTCATTTTCGTAATCGGAACCCCGAGGAACCTTGGAGACGACACCCATATCGATTTTTAAGAAAAATAATGTCCGCCATCTTGGATTTCAAAATGGATGTCATTTTCGTAATCGGAACCCCGAGGAACCTCGGAGATGACACCCATATCGATTTTTAAGAAAAAATTATGTCCGCCATCTTCCCTCTTCCCTCTTCCCTCTTCCCTCTTCCCTCTTCCCTCTTCCCTCTTCCCTCTTCCGCCCTCTTCCCTCTTGTTACAGTAATGCTCGATGAATGAAAATAAGAATTGCACAAATTTTAGCTATAGAAATATATTTTGTCTCTCTCACTCATCAACCGTGAGCGATCAACCGTGAGCGGGCGTTACATTTTTTCATGAGTGACTCCGAGCGCAACCTAAATTAAGACGTTGTCACGTCAAAAATAATGTCCGCCATCTTGGATTTCAAAATGGATGTCATTTTCGTAATCGGAACCCCGAGGAACCTTGGAGATGACACACATATCGATTTTTAAGAAAAAATAATGTCCGCCATCTTGGATTTGAAAATGGATGTCATTTTCGTAATCGGAACCCCGAGGAAACTTGGAGATGACACCCATATCGATTTTTAAGAAAAAATAATGTCCACCATCTTGGATTTCAAAATGGATGTCATTTTCGTAATCGGAACCCCGAGGAACCTCGGAGATGACACCCATATCGATTTTTAAGAAAAAATAATGTCCGCCATCTTGGATTTCAAAATGGATGTCATTTTCGTAATCGGAACCCCGAGGAACCTTGGAGATGACACCCATATCGATTTTTAAGAAAAAATAATGTCCGCCATCTTGGATTTCAAAATGGATGTCATTTTCGTAATCGGAACCCCGAGGAACCTCGGAGATGACACCCATATCGATTTTTAAGAAAAAATAATGTCCGCCATCTTGGATTTCAAAATGGATGTCATTTTCGTAATTGGATGTCATTTTCGTAATCGGAACCCCGAGGAACCTTGGAGATGACACCCATATCGATTTTTAAGAAAAAATTATGTCCGCCATCTTCCCTCTTCCCTCTTCCCTCTTCCCTCTTCCCTCTTCCCTCTTCCCTCTTCCCTCTTCCCTCTTCCCTCTTCCCTCTTCCCTCTTCCCTCTTCCCTCTTCCCTCTTCCCTCTTCCCTCTTCCCTCTTCCCTCTTCCCTCTTCCCTCTTCCCTCTTCCCTCTTCCCTCTTCCCTCTTCCCTCTTCCCTCTTCCCTCTTCCCTCTTCCCTCTTCCCTCTTCCCTCTTCCCTCTTCCCTCTTCCCTCTTCCCTCTTCCCTCTTCCCTCTTCCCTCTTCCCTCTTCCCTCTTCCCTCTTCCCTCTTCCCTCTTCCCTCTTCCCTCTTCCCTCTTCCCTCTTCCCTCTTCCCTCTTCCCTCTTCCCTCTTCCCTCTTCCCTCTTCCCTCTTCCCTCTTCCCTCTTCCCTCTTCCCTCTTCCCTCTTCCCTCTTCCCTCTTCCCTCTTCCCTCTTCCCTCTTCCCTCTTCCCTCTTCCCTCTTCCCTCTTCCCTCTTCCCTCTTCCCTCTTCCCTCTTCCCTCTTCCCTCTTCCCTCTTCCCTCTTCCCTCTTCCCTCTTCCCTCTTCCCTCTTCCCTCTTCCCTCTTCCCTCTTCCCTCTTCCCTCTTGTTACAGTAATGCTCGATGAATGAAAATAAGAATTGCACAAATTTTAACTATAGAAATATATTTTGTCTCTCTCACTCATCAGACGTGAGCGGGCGTTACATTTTTTCATGTGTGACTCCGAGCGCAACTTAAATTAAGACGTTGTCACGTCAAAAAATATACTTCAAAGAACAACATTTTATTAATTGACAAATAGGACATTTTAGCCTAACAACCAACCTTTAAAAACAAAACCTGCTTTTTGTCAAACCAGCCAGCTGTGTGAATGACCTTGTTGTTGAAACCAAAAAAAGTTACTTTGCAGGCCTAGGCCTGAAAAGCAGTATGAAATCCCTTTACAGTCCTCTCGAGTTGTTGCGCCCAAAAAGCGATACTTCCGAGCCTATTATAAGGAACGTAAAGACAATATTTCATTGCATGTTTAAGAAAAAAAAATTAGTAACATGTGGATAATCGTTAACTGAGCGACGCTCGGGGTTAGCGATGCGGGGGGAGGGGCGCGCTCGCCTATCTTATCTGGACCAATACAATACGAAAAGCGTTATCCACGGACGCATGGTTTTATAGGATAGCTTTCAGCTGTTTTATCTCAATATTTTAGAACTAAAAGACGCTGAAAGAAAAAACACGTATTTTTATTTTTCGTCAAGGAATCTACTGTCGAAATTTGAACGGTCAATATTATTTCACTCTGTATAGTTACTCAGGTTTTTGGAGACGCCACTCCTTAACATTTCACCACAAATCCGGTCCTTATTATCCCTATGACGTACGACGCGACAACGTGCCAGGATGCGACGTCGTGAGATTGTAAAATGAATTTTAATTTTGCATCTTGTCACATGAAGATAAAGTTCGTTTTGGATTTATGCATTTCCACGACACGACGCGCATTCGCATCGGGGCATGATGTCGCGTCGTACGACGATGCGATGTCGTATCTTGTAATTGTGTTTTGGCCCTATTGTCTTAGCCGAAATGCGTGCGATGTTGAAGCTTCTCACAATCATGTTTGCAATAATAGCGGTCCATCATCGGGTCTATTATCTATACTCTAAATATCGCAGTGGTCTCCTGCGCCCTGTGGGCCTATGATGGTTGCGTTTATCACGTGATAAATAAGTGATAAAGCATCTGTCACTCACGCTCGCATCTTGTCAAAACGGGACGGATGCTCACTTATTTATCGCGTGATAAAAGCAACCATCATAGGCCCGCTGGTAGTCATCCTAACAACGTTTCTCCCCAGTGGCTGTCAATACTACGAGTAACGTTGACATCGACAGTGTCCGATGTCACGTCAGTTCCGAAGTACTTGAATATAAATTCCATTACTTTAGAAACTAATAAGTAGATAAATAATATTAAATATAACATTTTCTTCGGTTTCCGCGACTGTCACACATTTAAATAAAACAATTTAAACGGATTCTATAATGAATATGCATTTGATGAATATGCCTCTCTGTCATTTAGGCAACTTGAAAAATTTAGTTTTTCTCAGTGAACCTTTGACAACGGTAACTGAAAAGCTACCGAAACGTTAGGGAGGCTCAAATAATGAATAACCCTTAACCACCTACCTCCCGTCTCACAGACTCATTCAAACCTAAAATTGTTAACATACCTACGTGCGAGCATCCTACAAACGTTTGCGTCATTGTACCTTCTCCCCTCCTGCCTCAGTGCCGCGTCGTCGCTCGACAAGGTCGGTCGTGCACGCATTTCATTTTGGTGAGCATATTAACTGTCTCCGACCGTCTCTGAGACGGATGGTAGGTAGATATGTATTTTTTCTTATGGGTCTCGGAGACGGGTGGTAGGTGGTTACGTGAGTATGGATACTTTTTTTCCTTACTTAGCCGACCGCTTAGTCAGGTTGGTAGTGATTGGAAGTACGGAAAACCTGTTCTACTTGTGACCCGAAGATAAGACGGGACCCAGTATGTATGTTCCTAATGCAAAAAATCTACTTATTTGCCTAGAATGTGCAAACAAACTTACATTCACTGCCGCAAACAAATCGAATAAATTAGTGGTCTGCAATTTTATAAAAATATTACCTTTCTTTTAACGAAACCTATTGATTTGGCATTGTTAATTATTTAATAATTAGAAATAATTACAATGATCTTTATATAAAGTCAATTTTTTTTTTGATCTCACCTTCCAAAGGATATTAGTTCCTAAAGTAGAAATAAGGACTGTTGACAGACTGTGGTCAGTAAAACATTGTTTCGTTGATGTTTCCAGAATGATTATTAGTTCAATAAATATTTTAATAAGTCTTTACTGCCATTGTTATTTCAAATTTGCCATCCGATCTATAAAATTTAATATATGAGGCCGATATTATGTATCCGTCCTGGGGACGGGAGGTAGGTGTTTGTGTGACTAAAGAAGTAGGTAGGTAGTTAAGGGATAAATACGCCATGTAATCTGTTTAAATAGTTTTATTTAAAAGTATAGAAGTAATTATTATAACATGGAATAATTAAATCTAATTTGATCTTTTGTATTCGGTTCATTTTCTTCTTGACCAAGCAATCACGCATTACTGGTATATTACTTGATCAGTTCACTATGTATTGAGTATTTCTACCTGATTAGTTGATTACACTGTTCATTTATGC
Source organism: Apotomis capreana (assembly GCA_947623375.1). NCBI lineage: Eukaryota > Metazoa > Arthropoda > Insecta > Lepidoptera > Tortricidae > Apotomis > Apotomis capreana. Next base: position 30,365,587 of record OX392498.1, read on the forward strand.
TCCTTACTTGTGAAGTGTTCGATGATATAGGATGATATCTAAATACTGCATCTATATAAATTGTAGAGAATTTACTAGTTCTCCAAAGTACGAAAAAACTTATTCCCGGGCATATTGTCTCCTATCCTCTGGGCCCTCAAGAAAGACACGAGTATATACGAGAAGCGCCCGATGTCCGCAACTACACCACATTGTTATGGTTGCAACATCGAAACTCACTCTAGCTAACGAGTTCGAAGTCCCGTAAGTCCTCCCGCACTCTATTTGTACCTCTTTACGTTCATAAGAAAGTTATAACGCCCGAGTTATGGGAGGGTAAATGTACAGTATATGTCCAGAAGAGTAATATTCTTTAAGGGTTCTTTTAAAATATTTTTGGCCTTTCTTTTATACACAACACCACTCTTCTCTTTACAAAATAGGGAACGAGGATCATACTACGATTAAGGAGAAAATAAGATTTGTTGAAGGTCTCGAATAATTGAATAATTTGGTAATTCGTTCAGTTTGTTTTAAATATTACCTGTATCACGAAATGCATGAACTTAAACATAAAGTATCAATTCTTTGTTAAACTTTTGTCTTACATCAGTATGATATGAATTTCAAAATATGTAATTTTTTCAAGGTATTATTATCTTTTATTGCATTACTTTATTTTTAAATGCATGTGGAATCGTAGGCTTCTGCTTCCACTATTTACGACTTTAATTCACGATTTATTATTTTGATATCATGTAATATACGAAAGACTTTATAATTATGTTTGGAAGGTGATTGACAGTGTCTTTATGTAAACAAAATAATCAGGTCAGCGGTTTTAAGGCGTTCAGCATTTTCCAGTGGCGTCAGAAAAATCCTTAGACAAGCCGAAGCATACTTTAGCTTACCTTTTCTTCGAAAGCAAAAGAAATGGTGCTTAAACGCGCTAAAATAGGCAAGCGGGTAGAGTTGTAAGGACGCCATACCACTGGCACTTTCCTATTTAGTAGAGAGTTTAGTATCGTTTCAGAGATACTTATCTATTAATAAATTTAACTATGCGCACTAATGTTGCCATTTACAACTATAATTTACAATCTAATTAGTCTAGCTAAGTTATGTTGAATCATACGTTACCCAATGCACGAATGCTTTATTTTAATTTAATAGCATTTTTAAAAGGCATGACAGTTTATAGTGCCAGAAATAAGTTGTATTTATAACAAATTCTGCCACTACACCCATAAAAAAAGCGATGTTAGCAGTTTTTGTAACATGAAATCAATAATAATAATAAAAACAGTCTTACTTTTAAAATACATAACTTTTTTAACATACCTTTATAATATTAAATTGAAATTAGTAATCTCTGCAAAAATATAAAGACAGTGATTATGATTACTTCCTCTTTCTAAGCAGAATACGGAAAAGTAATAAAATTGCAGTCTTTTTTTAAACAGTTTATTTTTAAATTAACAAAAAAAACATATTTACTAACTAAACTACTAATACTAAATTGAAAATAAACGGATTATAAAAAGAACACCCCCTCCAGCAGCTCTGCCTGTGGCAAGGTCCCCATTACACTGGCGGCAGTGCCAGTCTTATTAATATGAAATTTTGTCAATTACCTAGATGACGAAAAGCGAACGAGGAAATTTTTAATTAAATGGCTGAAAAGGACACTTTCACTTTTAGACTTCCGCGCGAGTCTTCCCGCTGGGAAGAGCTAGTTGTAATAATAATAATTATGGTCTTTTATTTCAGGAAGTGAAGTGAACCCATATTTTAAAATTACAAATGAATAAGTACTTACTTACAAATTTTACACGACTTATATACTTATATATAAGTTATGTGTGCTCATAATAATATAAATAATTGAAAGTGAGTAAATGGTCCTGGTAATTAATTAAACGAAACTTTGCGATAGCTTTCATTTAGGAATATCACGACAATTCTCGTATACCTACCGGAGATAATCTTATTTTGCTATTTCAGCTACATTGAGTAAAACTGACAAGTTGACATTTTAAAGGTAATTTTGTAAATGACGCATCCAGATAGAGGACCTATTAATCTGAATGAGAAAACAAATCTCATTAGCTCATTACGCTATAAATATAGGCGCGATCTTGTATAGAAGTTAGTGTCAAATGTCAAATGTATGCCCTGATATCTAGCTTAAATTACGTACATACGAACGACACTTTATAACAGTGGGATGCTGCTGTACTGATAGTGCCAACCGCCAGCCGCCTCTTGTATTAGCACACCTGCGCATCACCGATAACACTTTGCTAATTATTATGTAAACATCATCAACTAAATGGTTTGTTATTTTAGTAGAATGAAGAATGATTCGAAACCCACGTTAAATATTTATGTTTGTAGTAACAATTTGCTAATGGAGTTTAAGAGGAATTCGATTTGAATATTTACGTTGGGTTTGTATCTTGTTTGTTTTCATGAGTTCAAGTGCGCTACATCGACTTTTTCCCACTCCATATTGCCACTTTATATATTATCTTCGAATACGGCACATCGCTGGATTAAAGATATTACACGTGGTGATTTCAGATGTTATATAAACGTGGCAATAAGGCTCTGACATAATAAAACAAACCAACGATAGGAGAAAAAAACAAGCCAACGATTACTACCTAAATAAGAATACTAATTTATTTACATCACGCGTTACATTAGGCCAAATTTTTTAATAGCTATGTATGTATGTATCCCTATATATACATCTTATAAATTAATATATTATGTGGTTATGTAAATTATTTATTTCAAAAAAGGAAAAACAAAGAAACAGTAAATAAAAAGCTTAAAAACTACTAACAGCTATGTACGAAAAACCTAAAATTAAAACAAATTCAAAAAATTACTCCCCTGCGGCATGGTACCGAAAATGCTGGCAGCATTTCCTCGCTGAACAGCTATGCTGATACGTTGAGCGAGGAAGCTGCCAGCTCTTCGGTCCCCAGTGGTCTCTGCAAGCCTTTTGGACAATTCTTTGTAAAGCTTGCGGGCACTGGGACCCCATGGACCATGGTCTCGACTCCAAACGGTACAAAATTGTATTCGGGGCCGAGACCCCTATATTTGGTGCTTTTCAGTTTCTCGGCCGCTTCAGCAGCTGCACCCGCTCTGCCAGATGTTCCGTGAAGGTGGGACAGCGCCAGTGTGTCTACACAAGTGGCATCCCACACAAGCACACGTCCCAGCCTCCACGGAACTAGGGACATCCCATCCGGTCTCTTGCCATCGTCCCTGGCGATACCCGATGGCTCCAGTAACGCCGGCACGTTGACGGTGGCAAGAGAGCGGCGGATAATGTCGTTCAGAGTGGCATGTCTCGAGAACCGGCCTGCACTTTTCTGGCAAGAGAGGCCATGGTGTCCCAGTGTATCGACCGCGCTGCCGCAGGAACATCTATGAGGCGCACAGATTGGCACTCCGAGTCGCAGGCAGGTGGATATGCGGAGGGTTTCTGGCTCTAGAAACGTACCAGTATTGGCAGAGGGGAATGCGTGCAGCCAGTGGCCCGCTTCTTTCGTGCCCGCTGCCAAAATTCTGGCACGTTCAGAGCCCGTACTGCGACTTAGGAGGGAGTCATACGTTAATTTTGATAAGATGTCGTCCCAGGACCTTTGTGATTTTAAATTTTCTGGGTAGTCCTCTCCCGGGCAGGCAATGGACCAAGCTCTTTTGGCCTCCGTTAAGCCCGTAGTCTCATAGTTTAAGGCAGAGTAGGCCCTCAGAATTTTGCCTATGAGAACTGCCGAGCTGTGGGCAGAGGACAGAAAAGCTGGTGCGGAAATGGAGGAAATTTTGCGGATCCCTATCCCACCAAAGCGAATGGGAAGGGATGCTTGGGTCCAGGATTCTTCGCTGAGCTGAATATTTAAAATAGATTCCAGGTTAGCTTTGATTAAGTCATCTAATTGGGTTAGTAAAATTTGGAAATTAGTGAATGGGCAGCAGCGAAGTACATACGAGAATTTTGGGACAAATAGGCAGAATTTAAGGAGAGTAATTGCAAAATGAGGACTAATTTCGAGAAGATAATTTTCGTATTTTTTGAATTTAGAAATACATTCTGAAATAAAGCCCGGAAAAGATTCTTCGAAAATAGGGGCCCCTAGGAGGCTGAGGGAATAACTGTCTACTATTTTTATGTTCGGTGTTAGAACATCAAATTTGGATTTCACTTGTAGAATATTTAAGTTAGGGTTTTGTATAATAAGTTCACACTTGCTAAAGTTAAGCTCTAAACCGATTGATTGAAATTCAGTTTTGATGGACGAAAGGTCAGACAATAAGGTATCTAGGTCGCCTCCTAGGGTTATGTGGTTTGTATGTAGCAAAATGTATCGTTCGCAAATCGTAAAAATGAAATTTCGACACGATGTTCGTTTGTCACAAATTTGTTGGCAAAAACGCATTCGTACTTCTCACACTACTATGACAAATTATAAAGCTATAATCAAGTGTACCTTTTGAAGCTGGGCCATCCCATAAATCTAATGAACATTCTGGTAAATTAGACTGTTATGTGGCGTGTAGGTACAGGTCAAAATTATGATACATACTTCATATATAAAATTGTCTACTACTCGCGATATTGCTTGTTCATATGTTCCGTTGATTAATAACCGTTTGATTAATTACAGTCGATGAAGCAATTATTACCTGTTCCTATCAGACTAGGCTGGCCGGCTGGTGTTATTGGGTTTCAGTTACATCCTATGATACTCAGCGATCGATACGAGATTAATGATACATAATCTAGCTATAGTAATAGTAACTAGATTACGTAACAAACGTGGTAAAAGAATAATCTCAATTCAGTTCTTTAATACAAAGTTTCCTATTTTCTGTTGTTACAGTCTGTACTGTTAAGCATTGTTTCATGAAATTTCAAGAGAATTCAATCAAAAGAAAAATATACAAATTTTAAATTTACATATATAAGCCAACTTCATCATAAGATGTATGGCTTATAAAATAAATAAGATTAAAAAAAAAAAAATACATATATCTAAGAATTCTCGAGTTACCTTCGTTGTTAAATATTCATCTTCAATAAAATACAATAAAATCCTTTCGCATTTTTTTAGTTTGTAGCCGCCTTGTTTCCGCATTGATAATAATTTCGAGCGGAATCTTTTCCTTAGAGATTCCTCTATTTGATTTGATGGCATCGATTACATAGTCAATTCATTTAATTTTACAGAAATACAACGACAAAACGATAAGCAACGCGATTAAAGTCACCATAAATCAAAACAAGTCACTATCACAATAACATTGCAGTATGCATTGCAGTACTCGTACATATTTTTTCTGATTTCTGCCGCCATGTTGGCATGTCAGACCACCGACCAATCAGAGGCAATTCCTGTAGACTATCCACAGATAACGTTAATATTGCGTTTGGATATTGTATAACGAGCGGCAAAACACAACATACGAAAAATAATTATTAGAATAAAAATTTGCAAAGTAAAATAAAACAAATTAATATATATTAATTAATATCATTTAAATACGTCTTTATATACTTTTATAATAATTATTATTTTAATACTCTTTAAATAAGCATATAAAACATTACATTTAAAACATAGTAACATTTTGATAAAAACTTTTTGGTTTACATCATTATACGTAACCGTCAATATTTTCAATTAAAATAAATTACTTACCGCCCTAGGGCATAATTTACGACTTACTGCCCGCTCATCTAGCATGTAAACCCTTGATTTACGAGCAAGTGTGATGAAAATAAAATTATGGTACTTGGTTCAGCATACCTATTACCAATGTTTAGAGAATCAGCTTATTTAGACAACAGATCACTTCAAGTACTGTTTTATGTCCAATAAGGATAGTGTTTCGTAGCCACAATTAAAATAAAGGATTTCCAAAAGATACCCATAGGGAAGGTACTTTAGTTGTCTTTTATTCGAAAACGCTTATGAAGCGAAGTGCAGGTACTTACTTACTTGTGTGAAATTACTCATTCTTTTTAATCTTTCGACCCCAACATTTATCATATGATGACAGCGATCATTCAAAATGCACCGCACGTTAAAGTATAAGTGTAGGGTACGTTATGTTTAACGTAATTCTTCAGAGATTTATTGTGACTAAGCAATTTAAAATCTGCAGCAATATTGATATTAAATTTCAATAACATAACGATATTATCATATATTATGCGACGTAGCAAAGACCGAGTCTTTAAAATTCTACAAAGTCTGCGAGTGTGATAGTGTTGGAATTGGAACGAATGCAAACTATGGCGCCACTATAGCGGAAGGAACGTTACGCTCCGTCCCTCTCTCCCCGTCGCCTTCTCTCGCTCTCTCGCATCGCGACCGCTAACCGTGTGTGACTCGAATATATTGTTTGTCTTGTTAATTATTTAAATACAAGTATTTCTTGAGTAAATGCGCTTTACTTATCTACATCAGATAGCAACTCAGAACGACTCAAAAATCTAAGCAAATGCAGGAAAGATTTCGATACAAAGTTTTTGTTAGATTTCAATAAAATCCGATGATTACTTATTGAAGTATAATCTCTATTAACTCTTTAATCTTTTTATTTCTTAAACTATTAATATACATTCGGAACTGTTCAAATAGAAGGTCCAATGTCAATGTTAGTTAACTAGCCATTATTCTGATAATTGACGGCGATAATTGGCATCTGGAAGACTGGTACTAGGTACCTTTGCCCCGGGCAACTCGATTAGGATTGTGTAAATATGTAATTAGTGTTTGGTTTGTGAAAGGTATACAGTGTGGAACGGAACGAGGGTATTTTCTGCAAATGTAATATTGTTTAACCGTAGACTATTATTTTCTCCAAATAAAGTTTGCTTATATTCAAATTATTGCCTGTTGAACTTTGATACAATAACGGCGTTCATACTTCATCATCATTTTCAGCCATAGGACGTCCACTGCTGGACACAGGTCTCCTCAATAGACTTCCACAAGGGCTGGATAGCAGCGATCCGCATCCAGCGACTCCCCGAAACTCTAACCGGGTCGTCCGACCACCTTGCGGGTGGCCGTTCTACACTACGCTTGCCGGTACGTGGTCTCCACACGAGAACCTTTCTGCCCCAACGGCCATCGGTTCTTCGAGCTACGTGCCCCGCCCATTGCCACATCAGCCTGCTTACCCGGTTTGCTATGGCGATGACTTTGGTTCATCTACGAATCTCCTCATTTCTGATTCGATCTCGTAGAGAAATCCCGAGCATAGCTATGGAAAGCCATAGCTCGCTGAGTGACTCTGAGTTTCCTTAAAAGGCCCATAGTTAGAGACCACGTCTCGGCTCCGTAAGTCATCACCAACTTATGTCTTCTAGCACTGAGGTATTTTGGACGAGAAGACACTTCGCAGTTTTCCAAACGCTTCCCATCCAAGTTGAATCCGCCGATTAATCTCTTTCTCGAAGTTGGACCTGCCTAACTGAATTGTTTGTCCCAGATAGACGTATTCGTCAACAACTTCGAGGACCAAGTTATCAACTATAACTAGGATGGGCGCTACATGGACATTCGACATAATCTTCGTCTTGTCCATGTTCATCTTAAGCCCCACCTGTTGGGATACTCTGTTGAGATCTTCGAGCATCGTACCCAGATCCTCCAGCGTCTCTGCCATGATCACGATATCGTCGGCAAACCGAAGGTGCGTAATGTACTCGCCATTAACATTGATGCCTAGTCCTTGCCATTCCAAGAGCTTGAAGGCGTTTTCCATTGCGTTGGTGAAGAGCTTCGGAGATATTACATCCCCTTGTTTCACACCCCTTCGCAACGTAATCGGCTCGGACCGACATAGTGGCGTTGTTGTACACACTTCTCAGCACCTCGACATACCGATAGTCAATCCGCCATCGCTGGAGTGACTTAGTCAATCCGGCATCGCTGGAGTGACTGCAGGTACTGTCCATGTCTCGCCGGAATCAAAGGCCTTTTCATAGTCCACAAACGCTAAGCAGAGTGGCACGATATACTCGTCAGTTTTCAGTATAACCTACCGCAGCGTGTCATGTGACACGAATATCTCTTATGTGTATGTAATGTACACACGCTGCGGTAGGCACACAGTCTATCGTACTGAAGCTTTTTCGGAATTCGGCTTGTTCGGGAAGCTGGAATTCATCAAACTTACTTGAGAGAGGATTCATGATGACCCTAGAAAACAGTAGACATGGGTAAGAAGCGAGATGTGTCTATAATTCTTGAGCAGTTTTTTATCACCTTTCTTGAAGAATAGCACCAAAAAACATCCGTTCCATGCTTCCGGCGTGATGCCCTCGAGCACTACGGAATTGGAGAGCTTCTGAAGGACCCTTAGTACCGGGGTTCCACCCGCTTTCAGAAGCTCTGAAGTAATTCCGTCGTCGCCCGGCGCCTTGTTCTTGAGCTGTTTTAGGGCCATGCTTATCTCGTACAAGTCCACCACCAAGGTTACCAGCGGTAACTTACGTTGGTTGTCCGTTTTATCGTAAGTCGAGATCGTTTATCGGGGGAACCCCACCACTGACTCCAGTGCTCGGCCGACGCCCGTCACCGCCAGTTTTGCAACTGGAGCTGCCGGGGACTTGGGGCCGTGGTAAAGTTTTATTAGCCATTGAAGGTTCGGACCGTAACCCGCCACGCTAGTCCGATGCGGGCTGGTGGGTCGCCAGGGTTTCGTCCGTTGGTCAGCACCGTGCACCACGAGCAAGTGAGGTAGGCTTGGACCCCCGAGAGATGAAGGTTGGAAGCCCTTCGCAAGTTTCATACAATATAAATTAAATAGTCACATGTCAACTGTCATTTTTAAATGTAAAAATAGGCTTTGATGCAGTAAGTACGGTAATTAAAAAAATATATGTTGTGATAGTGTTTTTATTTTTTAACAAGCATTTAACTATTGCAGGGAGCCAATGATGATTTTTTTAACCATCATAGGCCTGCTGGTCAAGTATACGAGTACATCCATTGAATATTTTATGATAAGTTATTTAAATAATAAATAAAAACATATAAATAATTTGAAGAAAGACCCTCTTTCCGTTCCACTCTGTATAGCAGAATTAAGATGTTCGGTTCGGATGTGTGTGGAGTACAGTTTTTTTTTTTTTTTTTTAATGTGATAGGGGGCAAACGAGCAAACGTATCGCCTGATGGAAAGCGATTACCGTCGTCAGTTTGGTTACATGCTGAAAAACAGCTCATAGAATAAGGTTATTTTAGGTATTGAACTTTGCGATATCTTCAATTAAGCATAATGTAAGCTTAACGTTTTTATTTATTTATTTTATTAAGCTTAAAGTGGCAAAATAACAGCAAATTAAAAAAATATAGTGGGCTATATATTCCCATTTTTTTCTCTTATTTTTTTTTTGCCACTCGTTGTTTATATTTTTTATGGTGTTTCAAGCAATAAATAATGGTTTTATTCTCGTTTCCAGTCGCTATGAGACACTAAATTGATTGTGACTCCTGCTTTAAGAGACTTTTACTGGCTTTTTTGTATCCCCATTGGGGGTATTATTATGATAATACTGTTTCTTTTATAAAAAGTATTTTTAGACTTTCCTCATTATGTACTACCGCTACATTAATTCAGATAAAATATTGTTTTACATATAGTTCATGATACAAATGATTGACTTGATAAAATCATATTACATGTTTCTTTTATAAAAGGTATTTTTAGACTTTCCTCATTATGAACTACCGATACATTAATTCAGTATTGGCGGTATTGGTGTCCACCGGTATCCAATCACTTGCTAAACAACTTTTCATAAATATTCATTTTACAAACAACGTTAGGCAAATTACCAATTCCCAAATTTACTAATTTATTAGACGTTGTATAAAATATTGTTTTACATATAGTTCATGATACAAATTATTTACTTGATAAAATCATATTACATAAAGCTGCCTACTGCTTGTGTGGAGAAATGACACCACTCTTTTGGTAGACAACCTTTGGGTAGTGGAGAACTTGAAAAAATAAGATTTTGTTATTAGGTGGTGCAAAAAACGGATAATAATAATATATACATAAAAAACAAATAAATAAATACATAAATAAAATAAACAAATAAATAAATACATAAATATAATAAACAATAAATAAATAAATACATATATAACATTCAGCCAACAGATAATAGGACCATTTGAATAAAATACGAATTATGAAAGGGATAGATAGTGTTCTTTCAGTTGAGTCTTGAAAGAAACAAGAGATTTAGCGCGCCATAAGCTAACAGGGAAGGAGTTCCACAAACAGACAGCTTTAAAAGTAAACGAATTATTATAAAATTTTGAGACGGAAGAAGGTACGGCAAGGAGCAAATTTATAGTTCGGTGAGACTACTATGGGTGACCTTACAAACGGTCCGGTAGTTTTGAATTTCTGATATGTTGTCTAGGATGGTTAGTCAGTGTTTAAAATGCAAAATGCACAATTCAAACAGAGTTTTAAATGTAAATTATAGTAAATTTTATTCTCTACAACATTTCTACAGCTCTGTTTTAGCTAAAATGCTCCTAAACAAAGATATAATCCAAAAGTTTGTTTTTAAGTTGGAAGTTCTGTACTCCGTGAGTGAGTACATGGAACTAAACTTCTAATTATTATTTGTATATTTGTTACTGACATTTGATTTAGTACCTATTTTATTTTATTTTGTATTGCGACGATGATTTTATTTTGTATTATTAGATGTCATCTGATTATTATTTTCTGTGTATATAGATAGTTTGCTTTGTTTTAGTTTAATGACTTAAAGTTGTGATGACGATCCTTATTGGGAGATTATATTGATTATTATTATTATGGTTAACATTTCGTGTGCTTGACATTGTTATAGTTCGTTTTATTATTATATTTTTATTTTGACGATCATGATGTGAATACTTATATTTTTGAATATTTAATGCAAATGTATACAGTTATTTTCACATGAAATAAATGAATCTGAATCTGAATCTGAATTGCGATTTTTTACGTTTTTTTAAATGTGCATATCTCCGTAACTATATGTCCTAAAACAAAATATAAAATGGAGAATATAGTCAATTCAACTCTCTATAACATTGTCTTAGCTTTTTTCTAGCTAAAATGAATAAAAGATATGAGCAAAAATTTGAAGAAAGTGCCGGTTTTTAGGGTTCCGTACCCAAAGGGTAAAAACGGGACCCTATTACTGAGACTTCGCTGTCCGTCCGTCCGTCCGTCCGTCCGTCTGTCACCAGGCTGTATCTCAAGAACGGTGATAGCTAGACAGTTGAAATTTTCACAGATGATGTATTTCTATTGCCGCTATAACAACAAATACTAAAAATAAAATAAAATAAATATTTAAGGGGGGCTCCCATACAACAAACTTGTTATAGATTATATATATAGGTACGGAACCCTTCATGCGCGAGTCGGACTCGCACTTGCCCAATTTTTTCAATATGGCGGCGGGCGCGGAGGGGGGGGGGGGGAATAGTACATTTTGCATTTTTAACTCTGACTAACCATCCTAGACAACGTCAAACTCCTTTATTAACTGGATTATACTGGGGTTACTTTGATTAATGGGGAAACATTGATTATAAATTTTCAACCCCTATAGTTTGTTAATTTCTAGTTCTGTTGCTAATGTATGCAACATCAATGAAAATAAATTATAATAACACATTCAAAATAAAGGTATTCCCTGTTGATCATGGTAAACCGGGGCTGAAGATATTGTTCACATATCCACAGTTAATAAGAAAATTTGATGCAAGATAAGAGAAACAACGGCACATTATGTTAACTAGTGAACTAAAACTCACTGTATTATAAAGTAGCATTCTTAAAAGAAAAATGTGGATGAATTTTGTGATCTCAAGGTGTGATGTATCATAGAACTGTTTAATCACAACAATATTATTCTAATCAATGACCTGTCGCAAAAACAAAAGTCATTCAGTTTTAATTCAATTGAATATAAAAGTTTTCTTATTTTCTAGAAGTTTCAACGGGAGTCGAGCGCAGTTCAGCCTGATTAATGGTCGTTGCCAGAGAGATAAAAAACTATCCAAGTATTTTGTGCTGTGTTTGAAAGTCTTAAAACAGCTATCCACTTTAACACCACTTGTTTACCATTTGAAATCGTTAATATTTGAAACAAACTTAATATTCCTAAGTTCAACTACGTACCTTTCAATGTTTTTTAAATGCCGGAAGAACGGCGTTTCTGTCTGAGAACAGTTACATGTGTCGCTCAACGTCTTCGTGATTACGATAAACTCAAAACAAAACACGTAACTGTGATGGGATATTGTCACATGTAAATATTGTTTTCTCAAAAATTGCATGTAATGTTGCCTTACCATCGCTAGATAGACTACAGTAAGTGGAACATACCGAAGACTTTTTAGAAGTGTCCAGTAAATAGCGAGATTTTAAATTTGGAATCAATATTTGTCCAGTAAGTAAGTATGTAATTCCTATTACGTATCAAGATATTTGAATATCGAAACACGATTTACATCGTCACCGACCTATAAAAACACTAAGGATGTGAAGGCGATGAGGTCGTATATATATGTAAAAAGGATGCATTCCACAAATTGTCTTAATTATAAGTACAGTGCGAGAGCAAATTGTAGAAATTAAAAAGTGGCGTCCCTTTTTATAGATTAAATAGAAAGAGACGACATTGCAGTATACACTTGCAATTTACACTAAGAGCAAATGTAAAATAAAAAGAGGTTAGTACTATTGGCAGTATAAACGTAACTCAAGATGCATATTTAAAAAAAAAAAAGTAGCGACAAGGTTTAGTGCGGAAGTTTGTATGCAGCGTTTAGTTCATAATTGTGCTGTGTAAAATGACAATGATATTTCGGAATTCCTTCCTTTTTTGTGTCGTTTGAAGAAACCTCGGAGTTAAAATTGAAGGTAAGCTTTATGATATGAAAATTAGTTAGAAAATACAACAATGTATAACAATAATTAAATTTTATCTTTAAGACTTAGATTTGTAAGACAGTGCAAATAATTAAACGCAGTATTTATAAAAAAAGAAATTAAGGCGGGATTTAAATTAAAAGACAATTTTTTCAAATTTGTTTGTGTGATCTATTACAATAATTCAGCAGAAATGAGTTCAGACGAGTCTGATTCCGAATAGACGGCACTCCTCCATACTTAAAAGCGGAGGCAGAGTTAGCTAAAATAATTTACTTCCGACTAAATCCAAGGAGATATAAAAAAATACAAGAGATTCATTAAATGGAAGGAAGAAAATCAAGTTAATAGTTGGTCAGATAATGTGTGATAAAAATCTGAATATTTCAACAATCTTTCTGAGACAATCGGATGGCTACAAAGAAAAGAAATTACAAATATTCAACAGCAAAATATAGAAAAGTTCTTAAATCAAGCTCTATTTAGATGATAAACAGTTTGGCGATGAAGGTAAATAAATGCTGCCATTTGATAAAGATATACCTAACTATATCTTTTATCCAAGTATAAACTCAAAATTATTTTTGCTATAGGTTTTTATCATGGGATGGGAGTTAATGGTGCCTGCAACGACGAATATCACAATGTGTAATAATAAAAATGGGATATAACAAAAATATTCATTGGAAAATGGCCGAATATGAATGTCACCTATAAAATATAATTTTAATCTAATTTTCTTGTTTAATTTTTGAGAAAAGCACTATACTTGCTTCGACCGTAAGAGCCATCCTGGCCTCGTATTATATCCGGACCTCGCCTACGGCTCGGTCCGTCTAATTCCTACTCGGCCAGTATGGCTTACTTACTGGTCTCTGCCGTAATGTACTATTATATTATTTTAGGGACATTGAAACGGCTTCATTACAACCCCTGTAGTTCTCCTTCTGAATTTGCGGTTTTTTTAAATCATAGCTTCAGGTGCGAAAATAGATCGTTTTTTAATATGTTCGATAGCGTTGTGGAGGCACTTCCCAGTATTTAATATTTTTCAAAATGTTTTTTACGTCACCCTATAGAGCTCTAAATCCGCACCCATCGTTAAAGGATTTCTTAAGTTTAGAAAAATTATCCGCCCCATAAACAGTAAACCCCGTAAAGTTTGCGGTTATATAATATACACGCTGTAGGTATACTCTTTAATAGTTTATCTATCCAAATATCATAAACCCTCCATGATGCGTTCAAGAACCGCACATTATGACCACCATAAAAATAGACTGTTTTATTAGAACAAATTTCTTATCTGTGAAAATGTTATTATTGCTAAATAATATCATCGATTTCGATAATATTATTTATTCAAATTTCGAACATCTTTGAAAACCAAAGAAATTTGATTTGACCTCTATTCTAATATCAGTCGAGATGACGTTTAGTTCGAAATGATTTGTCAAATTTGCATCAAATTTGACAAATGTCGCACGTAAGTAAGATATCGAACGATATGATAGTTGGGGCCAACTCTAGTTTGTCTCTGAACTGTGACAGCTGAAAAACTATGACAACTGCCAGAAAACTTCATAACCGCCATTACCGGGCAATATTTGACGTAATGTGTGACTCCTGAATGCATCATGGAGGCCTATGATATGTGGCTAGATAAAGTAGTGTATGTAACTGTACATAATTAGGCATTAAAACACTCGTGTGATGCTATTATGAAACTTGCCTTCGGCGCGTTTCATAAACCCACACTCGTGTTTAATACCCTTCATTATGTACAGTCACATAAACTACTATTTAAGACTCTCTAGAGGTGATAATTTAAAAGTGGCCTGCGGACCTATGATAGTTGCGTTTATCACGCGATAAATAAGTGACAAAGTATCTGTCACTCACACTCGAATTTTGTCAAAACGTGACGGATTCTTTGTCACTTATTTATCACATGATAAAAGCAACCATCATAAGCCTGCCGTACTTTCTTTTTATACTAATATTATATACTAGAAAAGAGCGTATTCCCACCTGAAAGGCCGGCAACGCACTTGTGACTCCTCTGGTGTTGCAGGTGTCTATGGGCGACGGTAATCGCTTTCCATCAGCCGATTCGTTTGCTCGTTTGCCCCCTATGACATAAAAAAAAATACTACGGAGGATATTAGAGAGAGAGATTGAGGAGAGAGATATTATGATACTGATACGTTTATAACAAAAACGGCATATATTTTTATGCATAAATTTTACTTGAAATTTAATAAGTCTTATCCATGTTATCGATACATCCTACACTGGAGCAAGTGTGCACAATTACGATTTTACAGAAAAACTGTTCAAGGTAATATAATTTAAACTATCGTGAGGCATTTTTAATAAACATGTCGGGCCGTTCCTCAAACGTCGGGTCGTTCAAAGGTTAGCTTACCCGTAACCTTTTTGTCCATCAATATAATTTAACAAAATTTTGGATTTAAGATAAAGATTTTCTCTAAGCTCTGTAAAAATAAAAATAATTTTTAAGAAATAAACAGCTGAAATTTTAATATTTTTTTTTTTAAACACTTGGGCCAAATATTAAACAAACAGGCAAGTACTTATTTCGGTCAGATTGTAGCAAAGAGAGGCCGTTTCTGGGACGTTTTTTTTCAATATTTGCCATATTTAGATTAAGTGATGTTCCATTTTTTAAGCAAGCATTTTGACGCTCCGCTATACATGGTCATAAAACAAACCTAACCTAACCTACAGTTTTCGGTTTTTGAGCCATGTTACCTAAAAACCTCAATAACCTGAACACTAAGATGTCTGTATGCTCATCAGAACAATTATACTTTGTTAAAAATTAAGTATTTTAATACATAATTGTACTCGTAGAAACATAATGAATGGCGTTCACACCATGATGATTTATAAAACGAAATGTTTACCAAACAATGCATTTTATTAACGTTGCTTTATCATTCGTTATTTTGTTAATTGACTAGAATAATACATGAATAATTTGCAAAATAATGTTTTGTTATATGATGTTTTGTCCAATAAATAATTTGTATCATGATCTATTTGTAAAACTATATTTTATGCAACGTCTAATTTGGGAATCGTTAATTTGTCTAACGTTGTTCGTAAAATGAATATTTATGAAACGTTGTTTAGCAAGTAATTGGCTACCCATATCGTCGACCTCGTTACCTGGCTCGAGCACACTGAGGCAACTTCCAGTTACCATAAAATGACTGCCGCGTATAGTGAGTGGCGCAAGTAACTTGTCTCATTATTCACCGTACCGATTAACAAAATGGTGTAGAAGTATACCTGGCAAAGTTTCAATTGCTTCCTTTTTTAGTTTGCTCCCAATACCATGGAATACCCATAAAAGTTGTTTATAAATATGCTGAATAAATTTTATTTTGAATTTGAATATTAAGGCCCTGAGGTGAAAAACTGCTTAAAAGCAAATTGCGCCTTTGCGTTTACGTCGACCGAATACAAAGCCTACCTTAACCGAGCCGCGTGAACGTATACAAATTGTAATTAAAGTATTGTTTACCCCGCCTCAGGTGCTGTGATGTTAGGAACAGTTAAAGTCACAGGAGCAAGCGGGGATACTCAGTGATTATATTATAAAATGTAATAATCAAATCAATTGAATCTTCAGTCTTGTTTCACTTAATTGGTCCAAGATTAACTAAAGGAGATCCCTTGTTTAAAAGTGGTCACATGTATTTGGTTTACAAACACACATAGCTACATCTAAAAAAGATCAGAATGCAAGGTTCGACTTTTATCAAAATTCAGATCTGATGGTTACCGATAAATTGAAGGTATCACAGGCGAACGCGGATGGCCATATCGTCTCCTTAATGATAAACAGTGTTGTTTAATTTGTTATCAAGGAGTTAGCTGTCTCAATAGCTTGGTAGATGGCGCTGTACCGTAGAGCGTGAATGCCAATCACGCAAACGTTTGTTTTCTGTAAAATGCATAAACTGTACATCATTATTAATATGTTGTCGATTTGTGTGGAATTCATAGTTCAAAAAATAAACATACGTTGTATTGTTACCAATCTCGGTGTTTAATTCTAAATCCCCTCGAGACCATAGTGAATTTTGTACAGAGAGTTCGGAGTTTTAACGCACGGGGTTTGATAAGAGGTACCCAAATATGGGGTCCACATAATCCACATTAACAATATAACTTAACTTCTGCCTTTATAAATTAATGTATTAGACTACAGTGATTATAGTCATTCATCTGTATTTAATTTTATGAATTAATATAACATCATGCAAACTTGTGTCATCATTCAGATATTTTTTTAAATTTATTTAAAGACATAGATTACTAGGCTGACATTTTATTTCATAATAATTTTTACATTACGATATTTCCGGCACGGTCGTCTTATGATGATGATAATTATATTATACTCTTAAGACGACCGTGCCGGCGGCCGAAGGGGTCGCCTCATTCATTCCTTTGCTCCGCGGGACTTGGTACTTCGTATCTACCTTAAACGAAAATTATTACGATGATAATGCAGATGATAAATACTCGTAGGTGTGTACATAAAGTACCTAGTGTATGCAACTGTACAAAATTAAGTTTTAGAAGAAATAATGTGTGTGTAGATAAAGTACATAATTACGTAGATCTTAAAACACTCGTGTGATCCCATTATGAAACCACACTCATGTTTTATGTAACAGTTGAATATACTACTATTTTAATGGTTATAATATTTTGAGTAAGTTTTTGTTCTTATGGAGTTGGTATTTTAGTGCAACCAATGTATGTTATTACTTTTCGTTGTTCTAGGTCGTGTTTGTCCACTCGTGTGCTTTACGAGGTGTTTGTTTACTTTTGACTGAGTAATTGCAATACCAATGAAAACTAAAAAAAACTGTGTTTAACACTCAAGCCCCGGAGCTAGCTATTCATTTGTGGGACTGGTTACTTGGAACAGGAACAAGAAAATGGGGGCCCAATGGAACCAATTAACAACGTTGTCGAACGAGTGGCGCTGGCTTTAGATATTGGCTGCAACACGAAGTTTCGAATAAAACTAAAGGACTTTACAAAACCACCGACCCCTAGAAACCTTCGATTTTGGAAATTATATTTACTTTAATAGAACTTAACACGCTGCCCACGATAACAAGTTGAATATTGAAAGAAGCAACAATTTTATAAGGTGAGATAAAATTAATTAATAAAGGCGCTATCATGCTTGCCTGGGGTTAACAAACCTTTAGGTCTGAGAAAATGTATTATACCCGTAAGTGCATCCAGCCAAAAATCGGTATAAGTCGGCAAAAAAATCAAGTTCTGAATGCAAAAGGGATTAAAAATTATTCTGTACTTTCAATGTTAGGTACCGAATTTATTTTACTGACTTGGTAAAAATATGATGATAGATCGAAAGAAGATTTTGAAATATTTCTTAATCATTTAAACACCAAAGTTGAAGAATATGGTTTAAAAATGAACACCACAAAAACAAAAATCATGATAGTTAGTAAAAAAGAAACCGTTTGTGACCCTGTTACAATTAATGGTAATTATATAGAGGTAATTACAAAAATAAAAATACCTTGGGGTGCTGGGTAAACCAATCATGGGACCCAGATAAAGAAATTAAAATTAGAATCGAAATTGCTAGAAATACTTTTATGAAAATGAAATCGTTCTTCTTAAATAAAGATATTAACTTAAAATTAAGATGACGAATGGTTAAATGTTACATACTGTCAGTACTACTTTATGGATCGGAGAGTTGGACTCTTTCAAAAACGATTATCAACAAACTGAATGCCTTCGAAATGTGGCTAAATAGACGTATGCTTAAGATATCGTGGAGAGATGAAAAATCTAATGTAGAAGTACCAAAAATAATGGAAAAGAAACAAGAGTTAGTTTAGTACTTACAATAATGAGAAAGAAAACCGCTTATTTTGGACATGATTACAGACATGATAAATATAATATAGTTAAAAACATAATAGAAGTTAAAATCGAAGGTAAAAGGGGTAGGGGGCGAAAAAGGCTAACATGGATGGACAACCTGAGAGTTGGACGGGAGTTGACGCTGCCTCACTGGGTAGAAAAACCACGAATAGAGAAGAGTTCCGGACTGTGGTCGCCGACATCCGTGGAGGATATGGCACTTAAAGAAGAAGAAGGTAATAATATATCTACCTACTTAGAATTTACAATACCCGTTTACCTAATCGTAATAATGCTGGCATGATAAAGAAACACACGAGTAATGCGAAATTAGTAAACCTAATTCATAATCTAAATTATAAGTTTTTGTCAATTTTTTTTTGTGACTATCTTTTATAGCCTACTGCACTTTTCTTTGAACATCCATCAATTGTTCACTCATACGATTCTAAAGAGATCAAACTCGGTGGGATTACTTTATCTACTACAGATTTCATAGGGCTACCTCCAGGCTCCATTATGAGACCAGCTCCATGGTACCCAATTATTGTATCGTCATCAAAGTTAAGTAGGTCTTCAACATTTCAGCTCAATCGGTTGAACATATTTGCTTCAAAATTTAGTTGCAAGATTCTACCCGAACAAACATAAATACATACATAGCAAGTTAAAAAATAACTTGTAAAGAAACAATTTGATCTAAATAATCTGTGGCCGAACGGATTCCTCGTGATACATTTCCACTTTCCAGAATTGACTTTAGTAACTCAATATTAATATAAACAGCCTTCATCATTCCCTTGCCCTTATCACACTTATTTGGGGTCGGCGCAGCATGTTTTCTTCCTCCATCCTTCCCTATGACTCGTCATCTACTTCCTTATTTATATCATCTGTCACACAATCTATCCATCTTTTCTTTGGTCTACTTCTTCATCTATATCCATCCACATTTATGGTTAACGCTTTTCTGGTTACGTAGCTTTCCTCTCTTTGCATCCATGCCCATACCATGATAGTCGGTTAGCTTGCAGCTTCTCCCTAATTGGTGCTACTTTCTGACTTCCTCTTACATACTCATTTCTTATTCTGTCCATTTTTGTCACCCCACACATCCATCGTAACATTCTTATCTCTGCCACATGTAGTCTCATTTCATCCGTCCCTTTTACTGCCCAATACCCTGATCCATACATGACGACAGGTTTTATAATGCTTTTGTAAATTTTGCCCTTGAGCTGAAGCGGCATCCGGGGGACGCATGTCGTGCCAGAGACCTGCCGCCATTTCATCCATCCTGAGCGAATCCGTTTTTTTTTACCCCATGTAATTGAATTATGATCAATTTGACTGATAATTATCATAAACATTAAACCACCGTTCTTATTTCACAAGGACCTTCGAGTCTGTTCCTTTTCCGAGCAAAACAATGTTCTACGGCGGCTTTTAGATTATACCAGGCCTCGTAGCTACCTAGGTTATTTTGAATGTTAAATTTATAATGAAGCGATAAGGTATGCCTTTTATATTCCTGGTCAGGCTTCAAATAGTTTTTATGTGTTATAAATAATATGCAAAACGGGACTTATGTTAACATTATTGACTATAATTAAGAAACGTTTTTTAGTTAACTACTTAGATATTTTTAACGCGTCCCGCGGCATGAATTCGCTTTTCACTCAAACCCAGGGGTTATTGTTACGTTTACCCTATGAATGATGACGCGGTCGCTCCATAATTGTTGCTCGTATGTTTCGTTGTTCCCGAATTTGTTGCGTGAAATGTTTCTGTCGTTCTGTGTTATATATAGAGATTTAGGGTGCTGTCAGATTTAATGTTTCGTGGCGAGTGGACATAAATAACAGCTTGTACAGATACTACCACCGGGATGTACGAGGTCTAGCTTGACATTTGATATTCCATCAAACTTTCTAAAGCTGTCACTTCAAGCTAATCTAATCTATTCTCACCTAATCTAGACACGTGACAGTTTTCATTTCAAACCAAGTTTGTAAATAAGAAACCAGTCACTCGTTTTATTATACGTCCAATACTTGATATCAAAATTAATAGAAAAAAACGGTTTTAACAGTATTTGGTATATTAACTAGAGAAAACTACTTTTTTCTTAGATTTCATCATTCCAGCAATAAATGTTTGTTTCGCGTATTAAATAGCAAAAGCATCATCAAATTTATGTCGTCTAACATTATTCATATTGCATAGTCATTAATCATCACCAATATATATAACGTGTGTGTGTGTGTGTGTAATTTACTGGTATAAGTTAGGAAATGTTTTACAATAAATGTCAATATCCCACCAATGCATAATGCAATAATACAAGCTACAACTTTAGGATGATGCAATAACACTTTTTACGTCACCCTAGGCCGTGAGTGGGCACTTCCTGGCCAAGGCGAGACGACGTACATAACACCTGCGATCTATTCTAGTATTCCCAAATACATCGCCCTAGGTATGTAATCTTAATCTCTCATATTCTAATATCTCTCATGTTCTGAAAGTGAAGTTGAAAGTGCCTCATTTAGACCCCAGACTGGAAGTGATTTTAAACGCGTTACAGGACAATAGTAGATTGTACAACAAGTGCATAAAACGCACCATTTCACACGAGTCGCTTATCCATCCGAGCGAGCTCGCGAGCGAGGATGAATATAAGGTCGAGTGTAAAATACGTTTTATGGACGAGTTGCACACTCTACTATTCACTTCGATTGCGAGGAAATGTAAACTGCATCATGTAAATATTATACTTAAAAACAAATTTAATTAAAATTTTAAGTTACATTAGAGCAATGAGACTAAATTTATAAATTAATAATGAATAAATGATAGTAAATAAAAAATTAAGTTTTATTGTGTAGTTTGGCTGCTGGTATCTTTGCCTTGGTCTTAGAATACTAACGAAACGAAATAAAATAAAGAGTTTATTCTATGAAGCTTTAAGTTTTTTTTATCAACTAATTTTTTAATTGTTCATGAGGCTGTTGGACCGATCGCTTGGTCTTCGACGACGATTTTACTTTATGCTCTAGAACATAAAAATCGACTTTATGTCGCCTACGCACAGAATAAAGTCGATTTTTTAGAGCATGAGAAGTGAAAAGTGATTAATTTGTACATACGGGAAAAAATATGCAGCTGTTTTTATTTTTCGCGGCTGTACATTTTTTTTTCATTGCGTCCGAGATACAAATTAAACTAAACATAACAAAATCCAATAAATAAATTGGAGTGTAGTTCAAATGGTAAAAAAAAACACTAGTACGACGATTAAATGTTCTTAATTTTAACCTGCGTTAATGATGGTTTCGTTTATCACGTGATTAATAATTGACTCGCACACTGACAAAACGTGACGGAAGCCTTGTCACTTATTTATCGCGTGATAAAAGCAACCATCATAAACCCGCTGGAAGATGTGAATCGAAATTAAAAAAAATTAAAGTTTTTCCGGCTAAAAGATAAATAAATATTAAGGGACAATCATACACAAATCGACCTAGTCCCAAACTAAGCAAAGCTTGTACTATGGGTACTAGACGACGATATACATAATATATAAATACATATATAGATAACATCCATGACC
The DNA here is from genome assembly GCA_947623375.1 of Apotomis capreana. NCBI lineage: Eukaryota > Metazoa > Arthropoda > Insecta > Lepidoptera > Tortricidae > Apotomis > Apotomis capreana. Next base: position 30,388,130 of record OX392498.1, read on the forward strand.
CAAGAATAAATATTTGCACAAATATTTGCCCCGGCCGGGATTCGAACCCGGGACCGCCGACTCAGTAGGCAAGTGTCTACAAACCGAGCCAAACGCGTCGTCAATGGATGGATTGAGAACTAAAAAATAAAAAATAAAGGTTTTAAGCGTATTGTGATTGGTTATTCTAATGTCACACTAAAGGATTCCGATTAGTTAATACAGTCAACTTAACAAAAAAGTCAACTTTAGTTGCGCTAGTCAGATATCAGCGTTTTTTAAATATGTTTTACAAATATAATTTTTGATTAGCTGTATTAAATTAATTTTAGATTTTAGTTCTTTACTTTTATCTTTTACGGTTGGTTTAAATTCAATTGTCTCACAAACATACTTTTGTTGATACCTATTGAAATAAATATGTTTTACTTTTGATTAATTTTCCTCGTATTCGAAATGAATAGTAGAGTGTTTAACTCGTCACCATAAATCGGCATGCATCGCCAATTTAACACTCCACACCAATTTCACCCTCGAACTATTTACTGGCCATAATATCTTGTGTGAAATCGATACCTTTCATCCCTTGACTAACAATTTACTATTTTTATTATTAAGTATATTAAAAAGTCGAAAATGCTAGTTATGTAAGATAAGACATAAACTCGCCTGAAACACGTATTTACGTAGATTATACATGTTTGTTTTTTTTCGTCCAATTATCTTTTACTTTGAGTCTGTATCTTAAACAGAATATTATATCGCAAGTTGGTAACAATGGCTTAAAGATAAGGATAATTATGCATTACAGCCTTACACAGCTTACAATGAACTCGACTCATGTTCATCTTTACAGTAATGACAGAAATCTACCATATAAGTGTATTAAGGTATGTATGAAAGAAACCAAACTTTTACTATTCTCTAAGGTTTTCGAAAAAAGAATTATCTGCCATTTCACCTTTAGCTAATGAACCGTCAAATATTCTATCCAAAACCGAAGTCAACATTCTTGTGTCTTTTAAAAGATACACGTTTTTTATCATTTCACTTTTTAGTACTATTCGAAATTTCCAGGTATGTATAATAATAATTACAGCTAAACTAAACATACATATTTTGATATTAGTTATCCATTACTCGTAAACTTTTGGAAATTTTCATTTGAATCCTATCCTTGAATTTCATTAAAAATGAAAATGTTTGTACTGGTTCCCCTCCGTTAGCCCGAAAAACTTTCATCCTAATTTCATTGGCCCTAATTTTGGTAACCCTAAAATCACTAACCCGAATTTTCATTCATCCTAATTAATGAATAGCCCTAATGTCAGGATTCCGAATTTTCATAATACCTAATTACTTCATACCGAATTCTCACTAGCCCTAATTTGCACTTAGCCGATTTTTTTAGACTACTAATATTATAATACCTAATAATGCTAAAACCTAAATTTTATTAAACCTATTTATCTATAAACCTAAGGCGAGGGCTGCTCTCCCTCCGCCTCCACGCCTCCGGTTTTGGAATAACACTAGGGTAGGAGTAGGACAGGCAAGACTACGTGGAGTCAGAATTGCCATAGACTCAGGATGTACATGGGAATCTTTTGACGCTCCGCTCGCTTCGCTCGCTCCGCTATACATTGTCACAATAGAAACCTAACCTAACCTACAGTTTTCGGGGTTCAGCCAATTCGATATTTGTCCAAATCCGTATCTTCTGTTTTAACGTAAAAATTGATTTAATAATCTTTATTACTCTTGACATTTAGTGTCAGTAATGATTAGGTCTAATAATCATTAGGTGTGGTAATTATTAGGTTATTTCATATTAGCATTGTTGACAATTAGTACAAATCATTATTAGAGCATTGGATTTAGGTCTAACAACTAATTAGGGTATAAAAATTAGGTGAAATTACATTAGGGCTAATGAAAATTAGAGCTCACGTTGATAGGTGTAATAATATTAGCACTTGCGATATTAGGTCAAGTAGGGGAGTACCGTTTGTACTATATGATGGTTATTTTGCCGGTACTGTAATTTGAAGTACCGTGTTCCGCTCACTTCATGCTAACAACACCTAAAATAGATTATTTTAGCAAATAGTACTAAAAAAAAAAAAGATCAACAATGTGAGGGTTCATTAAAACAGGGGTGACATGCTTAATAGAAACAAAATCGATTTGCAGTACTTTTCATGTGCATAAGCAAATGAGGTAAATCAACAAACTTAATTAACTAAAATACAGCATTTTTCGTCTGCACCGCAATCAGTGGCTCGCGAAAAGGTAAGGGTTGGAGGACACTTCAGCTTTTTCTCTATGCATTCGCCGCCACGTTTTTGACATCGGGTTTCCGAGGTTGGCACTAAAAATAAAGGTCTTATTAGTCGCATTGCCAGCTGAGCAATTTGAATACAGGATTTCTACTAATTTTGTTTGTGTGTTAATATTCCACAATTATTATTGACGTCTATGCTTTATCGGCATTTCAAAAACTTACGAGCGTGACAACATTCCATTCCTTTTTTCTGTTGTTGAGGACACAAGCCTTTCAGTGGGGCGCGGTTTTCTTGAGGACAGTCTGTAGATAAAATGCAAATGCCACCTATGGATAAACAAGGCAATTCGATGTTTGGGCCCCACGCTGTAAATAAACAATGTAATGAATGACACTAAATCTGAAATAAAAGCTATATAACTACATTTAGTCTTGATTAGGTACAATATGGTAACACAATCCAATAGTGTGCTTAGCTGTACATTATCTACAAAAGTATGCTAAAATATTTAAGGTTGAAAACGAAAACTGTGACATAAAATCCTTTTTCAGTATTATTTGAAAACTATGTACCTTTACCATGAGTTAACGTAATCGTTCTCGCTAGCGAGAGCGTAAATGCTTTTTATGGAGAATCGTACAGTGCCCCTGGCGGTCACTTTGTAGAACTACAATTATCCATAAAAATACATTTATGCAGTCGCTAGCGAGTACGGTCACTGTTAACTCACGGTAAGGGTACTGTAATTGTATGTAAGTATAACTTTTCTAATAATAGACCAAGTGATCAATAACCTACATAGGTAAATAATGGGTTGCAATCCACTAACTGTCCCTGTGCCAAATGGTTGCATTTTATTTACTGTTTAATGAAAACAATGTACCTACTTAAGTAAAATAATATATTTATTATGTTGTTGAAATATATATACGTATATGTTATATTAATTGCAATGAGAAAATATACCTACAGTGCGCAAATGCATATCAGAATGTTGTAAAAACAAAGAAATAACTTACGCGTGCCTGTACTTGATTCATGTCCTTGATTGAATCTTATTATCACAACAATAAATAATAATAAAACAAAGAGTTTATGGGCCATGGCTGTTCACTTTACGCTGGATCCAATGAACTGTAAAATAATAGCGTAACGCCTCATATATACAGTTCCACCCGCATTAGTAATATGCAAATTTTATTTTCGATTCGATAAGAGCCTAATTACACAATGCCCCGTTTTCGAATGCCTTAAAATACAATAGTAAATACATATATAAATACTATTTCTTTGTCTGTCGATATAGTGAATACAATTAAGGTGGTTGCAGCGATGTCACTTTCATACAAATCGTTTGATCAATACACGCTTAGGCGGTTATGGCTTTAGGTTATTAAACATTCTTAAAAAAATCTTTAAGCTATCTTATATTCGCCAAGGAAATCAGTTTTGCTTTAAATCATACAATTACAATGTTATTAAAGCTTTAAAACCCGTTGAAATATTGTCCATATATGTATGTGTGCGTTGCTTTTACACACATACAAACGTAAGCGCACGTAAAGCTATTCATGAACAGTGCGTTCTGAAATATAATACTACTTAACTTATAATTTAGGATAATAAATTTAAATTTATGTTTCGATATGAATGCATAACAGTTTATTTTTAAATGATTTCAGCTTTCATTAAACATGATACAAATAATTGGAAACATTTGGTTTTTAAAGATACCTATTTTGTTTATTTGCTCATAACAATAAAGTGGAACAGATTTCGAACGCACTAAATCTTGTGAATGAAAATATAATGAATTGTGTCAATACTGTCAATTGTGGAAATTCGTATAAAAATGAATCATGTTTGGTTTGCATTTTTTTCGTTTCGTGAGTTTTTACTGTATGTAAAGTGTGAATAATGAAACGTGCATATAATAAACATGTGTACCTACTCAGGACATAGAGTGATCCCTAAACGATATTGCGATATCATGGGTCAGAAATTGCGGGGAAAGTATTGTGTTTGTTAACATTACAAATCGATGCGTCCTGCCGTGAAAAAGCCGTGCTATTTTCTTTTTAGGCGAAGACAAGCATGGCGTGATGACAACTGTAACCAACCACAAAAACTGAACGCAATCGCTCGCTTTGGGTGTTGAAAAAAATGTTCATAGTGGGTTCATATGGGTAGTTTTTTCTCTGACTGAATTGATACCAAGACCAACCCATGTTTTTCAATAGGTGTGGGAAACCAAATCCTTTTGGAATTATCGATTCAGTGACTAAGTTTCCTCCTTGAAGGATAATTGTAATACTTATTATTAAAATATTTATCGCTCTTTAGCGATAAGACCGCCTGTTGTTTACCTCTAATTGTAATTTCTTGCATTGTATTTCTCCTGTATATTTTATGAGGTGTGCAATAAAGAGTACTTGTATTTGTATTTGTAATAACACTAACACCCTGTAAGATAATCACATAATAGGTACTGCATACAGCGGTTTCCATCGCTGGCATTTTTGTGACGTAATAAATAATTTCTTTACAGATTCAAGGCCAGCTTAGAGCTTCATCAAAAGGGATTACTGCAAGATGATTTCCTTCATTGATTTATCATTTATCAACAAAAATAATGTCAATTAAAGTTCATACAGATGAAGGCTTCATCCAAGAAAAGCTGCAGAAACTTATAATTTTCTACAAAACATGCGTGTTGCCTAAAAAAATATTACAACGTATACCTGCCAACCACATATGTAAATATAAACCTTCGTTTTCAGGCAGCCGTACTAACCACTAAACAACACTAAACAGAAAGAAGCCTAGGAAAAATTGAAAACGGCGAAGATCTGGGGGTTAAAAAGAAAAATAATCCACCATTTCGAATTAAAGCGACGTCTACAACTCACACAAAGTATAATGTATTATAATAAAACCTACACGTAACAAAAATTGTTTTATTTTATTTAGTGGTTGGTGGTTCTAAAACCCTTATAATAACAATATATTGTCATATATTTTTATATGGCGCGAGCTAGCTCTGGATCGTGAAGCGTGGCGCAAACAACTGGTGCTGCGCTCAGTTAGTAGTAGTTCTAGTAGTTATATATTTTTAGACTGAACATTTTTACAATTAGACTCCATGGAACCATGATTTAGAGCAGCGAAAATCTCAACCGTAATCAGTACCTACTTATTCTTGATGTCGGGTTTTTGTATATCAGGTCAGAGTATAGCAAAAAGGGCCCGGTTTTTTCATTAAGTGATAAAAAACAGAGGTATATTTGTAATTTTTTTCCACCGTAAATTTCTTAGTTCCAGCACAGAATAGATAGCACAAGTAGTCCCAGGCTGCGTAGTAATTCTATGGCAACTTAGGACCGATCTAGTTCTTAAACGGGCAAGTTAATCAAACAATTGTAAATTATAAAAGATACTCATTTTTAATGTATTCTTTAGTTCTAATCAAAAAATTGGGCAAGTGCGAGTCCGACTCGCGCAGGGATGAAGGGTTATCCGTATCTATATATATATGTATATATAGGTATAACAAGTTTGTTGTATGGGAGCCCCCTTAAATATTTATTTTATTTCATTTTTAGTATTTGTTGTTATAGCGGCAATAGAAAAACATCATCTGTGAAAATTTCAAGTGTCTAGCTATCACCGTTCTTGAGATACAGTCTGGTGACAGACGGACGGACGGACAGCGAAATCTCACTAGTCTCAGTAATAGGGTCCCGTTTTTACCCTTTGGGTACGGAACCCTAAAAAGTAACAAAAATGAGAAAAATATTTCTCAACAAAATATGTGTCCTAAAATTGGGCCCTTTTTGCTATACCCCAATCAATCATTCAGAAAAACTTAGGACAAACTCAATAACATCGCAAATCAGAATCACAATGGGTATATCAGAACAGAAACCCAACAAAAATACTTATTTAAATTCACCACATACTTAAAAAATGTAGAACTGCCCAAGATTTGTAATTTCTTCGTATTATTTATTTTGACAATCCAGCCCGTCTAATACAACTAGGCTTCACGATTCTTGTCGCGCGATATAGCATCGTCCGTCAGTCTCCTACAGTACCGCAAAGAAAGAGATAGGTAATATTTTTCGCGCGAGAAAGAGTTGCGTGTCACAGTTGTGCTAGAGGTGCATCTTAACTTCATCATCAATATCAAATATCATGCCTGCTTATTTATTCTGCGCTTACTATCAAACTGACAGATGATACGCGACCCTTTAATGAATGAATCACCCGCACACACTCACAATTAGTGTCTATTAGTGTGAGTACTTGCTGATTTTTCACAAATTGCCAATACATGGGAGAATAAAACAATTAATGACGTGCTACTAATAGTATATGAATAAAAGACTAATACGCGGACTCGCCAACATACAAATTTCACTTCAAACTAAAGTAACATACGAAATAATACACAAAAACTACAAATCTTGCTTCCCAGCGCCATCTAGCGTGGAATGTCTAGTTTTGTTTCTTCTGCAACCACCTTAAGAATAGGTATCACTGAGTTAAAACACTTGACACTTTATGGCCGCCTATGCTTAGGAATATTTTTATATATTACAGTTTTTGTTACATTTTAAGCAAGTATTTAGTTTTAAAGTTACGATGTATATTTCGCACGGCGCATCATTAGACTAATACTCATAGTATCTTCATACGTTATGCGAAGTCGTCCAGTGACGTCACAGTCATGCGCCCAACCAAGTTAAATAGTTAAGGTAAAAATAAGCGGAAGGGGTACTAAAACTTTTAATCCCTAAATAATACTTTTTCAAAACTTAAATAAAATATGTCTGAGATGTAAGCGCAGCCAAAGAAAATAGGTACCTAACTAATAAAATGAAAATAAGTGTACCTTTTTTTTTTTTTTCATAACTATGAGAAGCCGGATGTGTACCGAGCCAGTTACAATATTTAACCAACTTACAGTATTTTTTAAACCGGTCTGCTAATAAATGTAAACTACATAAACAAGATAACCATTGCTTATTCGTTGAGTGTTCCACTTCTCTACGCCTTCACTGCCCGTCTAGCACAAATACGTTTCGCCACCCTTGTCGCGCGACATAGCTTCACCCGTCACTCTCTCACAGTATACCGAAGAGAGAGATGGGTAATATTTCTCGCGCGAGAAAGAGTCGCGTGGCACAGTTGTGCTAGAGGTACTGGTGTCGTGCCGCAGTCAAGATTCCTCGTTCCTCGTGTCCATGTAGGTATAGGTACCCACAGCTACACAGATACCTATACTGTAAGATTCTTTATACGACTACCTTCTGCATACAACGTCCATACAAAAGACATCCTTTGGATAAATCACAGCAGATCTATCAATAATACCCGACTTACGTACTTCACAGTGTGAAGTTCACACCTATAGTAATCAATCATTCATATTATAATATTAATTGAATACCTGCCCGTCTAGCACAAATACGTTTCGCCACCCTTGTCGCGCGACATAGCTTCACCCGTCACTCTCTCACAGTATACCGAAGAGAGAGATGGGTAATATTTCTCGCGCGAGAAAGAGTCGCGTGGCACAGTTGTGCTAGAGAATCTGGGCTTATTAATAACCAAAGTTTTTTTTTTTAAATTTGCTTATTATGAAGTCACTACTACTAATCACTTTGGTATGTTCTTGTACGGGAATTGAGGGCTGTTATAGTTATAGCCTAAGAAGCTGCGGTTTTGCCCTAGAATAGTGGCGCTACAAACAGCTTTCATATGGAAATAATGTGTATACGTCATTTAATTTATAAAATGTCATAAGCGATATGTCATCGACCAAATTCAAAACACTTTTTACCGGAATGCTGCTCAATCCTTTATTCTTCTTTTGAAATAAATATTTATCGCATTAAAAATAAAAATAACTTGACTTTCATCGCTGTGGATAGTAGGGTGTCCCTTATTTTTCGACCTAATCTTTTTTTAACGCATACCCTTTAAATTTGTTCCATATGTACTAAAATGCTCCATACAAGTTGCTTGAACCGCGAGGTGCGTACCGCGCAATGTCTTAGTGCAGTGATAGTTCATTTTATCTGAGACTACGTACGCGTGGTCTACAAACTAATACGGTTTGGTTTTTAAAAATGGATATTGAATTAAGTAGTTCCAAAAAGAACATTTTCTTAGATTAATTGTAAATTGTCTTCAAATAGTCAAATATTAGCAGTTTTGTTTTATAATATTCGGGAGGTGAAATTGAAAGTAAAAGAAAGTGCTAATCTTGCGATCCGCGAGTGTATTATTTTTTAGGACAAAGCTAGAATACCTACACGGTCAGTACCTAACTGTGTTAAGAAGCTTGTAGACCTTTACCAAGTTTGGCGTGACCTACAAAAAAATGTAAGAAGAGCAATGACATTCACAAACTTCGGGAGCAACATTTTCAAAACAACTTTGACAATTTTTGTGATATCGCACATGCAGATGCTCTTCAAATGATGAAGATAGAGTATTTTTAAAGCAACAGAGAGAACCGGGGCGGCAGGGTTGTTTAGCAGGAGTCGACCAAAAATTGGCAGAAAAGGAAGAGCAAGCCCGCCGACGGAAGATAGATGAAGAGAAAAGAAGATTAAAAAACATATCCATCGCTGAACCTTTCTCTTCATGTGATTATTCGCTGACTCAGAGCCCTACGCTTCCGTTCACTGTTTATCGGATCGTTCTATGGATAGTTAACATGAAGTTTTACCAGAGGAACCCGCATTGACATTGCCCCCCAAGTGGCTGTTGTTAAAAGGGGCCGAAAAGACTTTATTTCATCTAAGTTAGTAGCAGCCTTAGATAGGTGCCAGCTAAGTACAAGAGATTCTGTTTACGTCCTTCAGGCTACAAATGAAGCATTGGATCTAAATATTGATGACTATCCTGTAAATAAATCATCGATACAACGAATTCGAACGCAGACACGAAAAATTAGGGCTGAGGGAATAAACACCGATTTCCAAAACAATGTTCCTGAAATTGCTACTATTCACTGAAATGGCAAATTACTACCTGCCAATAGATATACGAAGTTCAAAAGAAGATCGACTTCCGATTGTGATTACTTAAGAAGACATAGAACAACTTCTTGTTGTGCCTAAGATAGAAGTTCATCGGGAAAAGAACAAGCCCAAGCCGTTTTCCAAGCTCTTCAATACAATACAATACAATACAGATAATGTGCTGCGATACAACGGCCTCCAATACAGGTCGTTTTAATGGTGCTTGTTCGATATTGGAACAAATGTTGGAAAAAGAGCTATTACTATTTGCCTGTCGCCACCATGTCTACGAACTCGTTCTGAAAAGTGTATTTGAAGCTAAAATCCCCCAAGTCACTCGTAGCCCCGATATTCCACTCCAAAAAGTTTAAGGATAACTGGAAAAATGTTGATCCAAGTGTCTTTAAAACCTGTCCAGATTTTGTGAAAAACCACATCCGTCCGTACTGAACTTATTGAATTTTATTGCAAGGAGTTAGAGAAAACTACTGTGCGAGATGATTATCGCGAACTTATCGAACTGTCGATAATATATTTCGGGGGCGATGGCGATACTGAAAATAAGCTAAAAATTAGGCCACCTGGTGCGATGCACCAAGCACGATGGATGGCAAGAGCTATTTATGCTATAAAAATATTTTTGCCGCAAGACCAATTAAAAATCAGCGTCAAGGAAAAGCGGGGACTGCAAAAAGTCTATTTATTCGCTACTTCATATGTAAAACCATGGCTTTAGTGCAATATGGCTATAAGATCTGAAAAACATTGAAGAGGTATAAAGCGATTAATAAGGCGATCTCGCAAGCAGCTTTAGACAAGTTTTGCAAACACTTGTGGTACTTGACGGATGAAGTTGCCATTTTAGCACTTTTTGACGAAGAAGTAGATGACCAAATGAAGTTGAAGATGGTTTCTAAACTAGAATAATATGATAACGATAAGCCGCATAATCAGAAAAAGAGATATATAATTGCATCTAAAAAAGAAATGGCAAACACTTCATCAAATGCTTGGATGATTTCGTGTCTACAAAGAGCAAAATTTTTTTACACGCTTGAAAATTTATGATAGTTTTTTGCGTGTTGCTGTTTCATTGTGGAGCGAACATGATGCCTATTTGAATGCTAAATCTAAAATCTCAACCCTTAGAGCTGTTAACGATACAGCAGAAAGGGCAGTTAAGCTTATGCAGGACTTTCACGGATTGATAACGGCGGACGAAGAGCAGAAACAATTTCTACTTCGTTGTGTTCAGGAACACATAAAGCTTTATCCTGATTGTAAAAAAGCTACTCTGCGAAAAAAATATCCCAAGTGATATAGTAATAATACAGTATATGATGATTATTGAATTGATTTCTACTTATTTTCTTACTTCATCGGTCGCTTGGGAATAAATTCGAATTATTCGTAGGTATATTTGCCTATTAAAAAAACATATAAAACTTTGAAGCCAAATCGGCACGGATTCCTGTTATCACAGAGTGCTGAAATTTCGCAGGTATGTTTGTTTCAGCATTTCAATAAAATTTGAGGAGTATGCGTTTTAAGAAAAAAAATTTTTTTTTGCTCATATAAAGGAACACCCTAGTGGATAGTTTTTTTTGGCTTTATTAATTATTATGCGAAAATTACTTGAATTACACGGAATATTTAGTCCTGTTTCCTCTTTGTTTACATCAAAGACTTTCACCGTCAGTTACCAAAAATTTACCTATCGTTGTCAGTAAAATAAATTAGTACCACTAAAAATCCGCAATAAGTCGTGGGCTAAAAACCAACTTGTGGGGCTATACATTATATTTTGTATACTTAACTGTTAGGCTGCGTTTCCACCAGAGATGTGTAGCGAGGGATTTGTTTTTGTTAACCAATAGAATCAGCTGCGCTGAGCGTGCATGAGTAAATGACGAGCTAAGCGTCTCCGCTTCACATTGGCCAATAATTACATATTTCATATGTCCGGATTCCGACTGTTCTTCTGTTAGCGAGAAATTTTGTAAGCTTGTTCAATAAATATATAGCTTTTTTAACAAGCTAGATTTTCGACATTTTTCAAAATGGCGGAGGTATGGGGGTTAAAGTAAAGTGTTAAAACGAACAAAATAAACATTAACACACAATGATTGTGCGTACAAGGTAGGTACCTAAGCAATTACTTTCATTCGTTATTCGTCCATTAATAGCCTGTTTACACATTGATTAGTGCGAGTTCATACAATTGCTATTTTCTAGTAGGTAATATGCATTTATAATATTTTCTAACTAATATGTGTAAACAGGCCATAAAAGCTAAAATTGTGTTTATACCAGTTTTTTACAGATAAATATCTATATGAAATAAACAAACACTGAGAAAACTTCTAAGGAGAACGTAGAAAATTAAAATTTTATTTATAGCCTACGGGCTTTAATTCAGTTAAAAGAACAACAGAGAAGTTGGATAAATGTTTTTGAATTATTTAACGTCATTTTTGTTTGTTACGCCCAGGAAAGGCGAGATCCGTATATTTAGTGAGAAACGTTTCATTCTTTATTTGAATTTATGACGCCCGCCGTTGAAATTTTTACTTATTACCAGTACAAAAAAATGTGAGCCGCTAAGCATATTATATTATTGTATACATTCCGCTTGTTAAAAATCGATAAAAAACTTATGTCTGTAATGTTTGTATCTGTTGCATTGTATGTAAATGAACTTGCTTAAGTATAAAGAGGTAAAATTTTCCTTCTCATAAATTATTTTGATCTGCTGGTCTAATATGATATTATTTTATATGCTTTTGCAGCTAAAATCATAGAAAAATACTCTTAAAATTGTTGGAAAGATTGAGACTAGGCGTGAAACAAATAATATTTGAGATACCTATATGTGTAGTTGGCGTAATAAAAGTAGTGTCAATAATGACACAAAGGCAAATTATGAAACAATAAAATATAATGTGATCCACTGCAATGTAAGCAGGATTCGATCCTGCGACCCTACGTTTCCAGCGTATTGCTCTCTCAACTGAGCTTAGAGCTGAGCATCGTTAAGTCAATTACACCAAATCTTTTATTCCATAATTCTACGCTACTGGAGCGCCCTCTGCGTCATATATGTTTAAAATGCTTATGCGGCATTAATCTTTTTATCAAAGTTTTAATGTGGAAATACGAAATTTTTCATTTTTTCTTTCATAATTTACCTTGGTGTCGATATTGATAAATTTAAAAATGTGGTATTTCCACATTAAAACAGAATCGATAAAAAGATTCTAAATGTAGGTTTTCCTGCAACGTCGTTTAAAATTGTTATGTAAGACAGAAGTGTTCCCTAATTGTTCAGTTAAACCTGATTAAATTGATGCTGTAACAATTACGGACGCTAAGAATAAAGCATTTTCCATTCCCAAAGGTAAATTATTGTTTGCGTCAAATAAAACTGTTGATACTGTATTTTGTTTCAGATTTTATCAATATTTGTGTCTAAGATCCGTAGTTGAATGTTTTAGGGTAAACAATGTATATAACCCGCATTCACTCACATAAAGGGCGAGATAAACTCAACCCTTCTCCACGGCTGTGTCTAATTTAGTGAAAAGATAACAATCGCTGTCGTCTTGGTCCAAGTAAAAGGCGCGTATAATCGCTTGCCTAACTACGCACAAGGCTTAATTCGAGTGACCTAGAAGTAAATATGTCGAGATTTAGTCGATCTGCAATAAATGGCTTTAATGAGTATTTATTATAGTAGTCATTTAAAGGTAAAAAGATCGCTAAAGTATGACAGTGGTAATGTTTAGACCAGATGTCATTCTAAATGGCGAAGAGACCCACATATTCATCACACAGTCATCTTCTGCAAGATTCAATCATATTTATCTCAAGTTTAGGTCCGCACTAGCAGTGCTTTGTATGAAGTTGTTAGTCGCTACTAACTTGATCGGCCTGCTTCGGCGCGGCTGAGACGCAGTAAAACCGCAGCCCTAGAGCCGCGTAATTGCTGCCCTCAGGACCAAGATAGCGTCAAAAATGCCGCAAATCTTTGTTTACTACATACCTACAGGTACGTGAACATAATAATACTTAGTAATTTTGTTTGCTTGAAAAATATTAGTTGGCAACTCTTAAGCTATATTGTAGAAAGGTTTAATGATATTGACCAATCGTTTGGCTCGGTTTGTAGACACCTGCCTACTGAGCCGGCGGTCCCGGGTTCGAATCCCGGCCAGGGCAAATATTTGTGTGATGAACTCGAATATTTGTGCTTGGATCATGGTTGTTCTATGTATTTACGTATATATTTATCTATATAAGCACGTATATCGTCGTCTAGTACCCATAACACAAGCCTAATAGAGCTTACTGTGGGACTAGATTGATTTGTGTGATATTGTCCGATATTTATTTATTTTTATTTATTAATTTACATGGGTTATCATCGTTTTCATATACCAGGCTAAGTGACGTAAACATAAATAAATAAATAAATATCGGACAACCTCACATAAATTAATCTAGTCCCACAGTAAACTCTAGTAGGCTTGTATTATGGACACTAGATGACGATAAACAGGCGGGTTGTCTGCTATATTTACGGAATTATCAGGTCAATTTGATCAAATATCGGATACACTTTTATCTTATTCCTTTTAAACATTTTCTTTTCGTTTCTTAATTAGATCTCCACCGCGCAACCATAAACATTGATTAATAAAAAGACCACCCAAAATCAGTCACCACAATAGGTGGGATATCGGTGCGTCTGCGGCAAATACTAGTTTTAAAAAATGGGCACCGATCAATGATTGCTAATCAGCATCGATCATTGATCGTTGAAACCATTAGCAATACAGGTACACTGCCATCTTTTCATCATCGACCAGCACACATTGGTACAGAAATAACTATGTGTGGGGTCTTGTGACCGATCACGCTTAGCGATACTACCCGTTGCGTCTATGTTTAGTTGTGCATCGGGATTTTATCGGCACCGTGCCTTACCTTACCTTACTTTTACCTTACTTTTGTTAATGCTCAGGATGTTAGTAGACACAATAAATTTTATCAGAGCGACGTGATGAATGCACCCCAAATATGTACCATTGACGGAGATTTTTAATAAATTTAACGCTGGACTAATGAAATTTAATCCGTACAGTTCAATCAAAAACTGCTTATTTGCCTTCCGCAACATTTAATTGGACGGGAAGATTGGTGCATTCTTTCCGCCAAAATTGCTTGAGATGCGCGGCTTACTTACGCCGCCAAACTAGAAATTTCATTTATTTTGTGATGAATATCTTTGTAAACCTGAACTATTTCATAAGGAACTCTTAGAGATTTTAGAGGAAATTTCTGCTTTCTGCAAAGTGAAGTTACTCGTAGCAGATCAGTTGATTGAAAACTGTTGTGGGTTTTTTTTTATTACAACGGAACTAGTAAAAATTATCAGGAACAGAACTACAGAACAATGTTGCAAGCGAATAGAACTCCAATATTTTCGAGAATTGTTGGTATGCTAACTTGGCCTTTTGAAATGCATTTTAATATCCATGTAAGTTAAACATATAGTATGTATTATAAGTTTGTATATCGTCGTCTAGTACCCATAAAACAAGCCTTCTTGAGCTTAATTTGGGACTAGATCGATTTGTGTGAGGTTGTCTAATATTTATATTTTATTTTTATTTATGTAAGTTAAACACAGGTTGAATATTTGCATGGATAGTGTGGAATTTTCAAAATGAGAAATCTAAGAACGAGTAAAGGTGTAGTAACTAATTTATTAAAATAAATATACATATATGAAAAAAAGACTAAAATGAAAAACTTCGCTCTCTGGTTGTTTTCGGTGTGCAGCGTTAATGTAAATTAATCACGCCCAGTACATCTGCGCTTAGATAAAATTAACTGACTCAGTATTTTGTGTGATTTCAGAGAAAACAAAAGTTTGTTTTCACTTGGGGAAGCTGTTACGGCAACCCGAAACTGCCAATAAAGTTTATTTTAGCCTTCTATCTGCCATACCTTTGAAAGATATTATTAACTTTCTCTGGCACATCAAAAGAAAGTGATGTCAAATTTTAAATTTATGTTTTGTTCAGTATTTTGTTCATGAATGCGGAATCTGTTACGCGATGTAACAATCTAAGTAAATAACCGATACTGAAGCAGTGTACTTTATTCAAATTTAAATATATTGAGATAAAATATGACGAGTTTAATACCGAGCAGGCATTAAGTCCGCCATTTGTGATTTCCTTTATTGTTAAGTAAAGTTTAAATAAATAATAAAATACTAGTTTAACTCTAAAATAATGCAGTATTTTTATTTTGTATTTACTCATTAGTTTTTAACAAAGTGCATTCGTTTTTTTGCTAGACAAATTGATATTTGAGAATGAGAGGCGCTCAGCCTGATTATGTTCTAGACGTGACCCTGGAACTTAACGATGATGGCGGTTTACGTGAAAAATACCGAATACCCATCTGTCAATTCTATGTTATCACGGAAGGATTGAGCTAAAATTTTTAAATAAATTCTCACAATCCCTCAATGATCACAAAAACCCATTCTACCCAACTATACTTATATTTAAAGTAAACAATACGAGTGACACTACACAGTGTCATCTTGTGGTTACTCGTTTTTGTCCAGTTTTAACATTTTATGACCTTTAGAATTTAATATTATGTTCATTCGACTTATTCTAATGGGACTAGATATAACTTCCTTATCTTACATAGTTTGTTAGCTAGCCGTCGTTACTATATCTTACCGGCTTGGATAGCAAATTATTTCCGATTGGGACATCCTTGTGGACTAAGTGGACTAAAACTGATATTCCACTTTTGTGGATGAACAACAGCGTTAATTGACTATCTGACAAGTGACATTAACGTCCCGTGCGACGTTAATACGCATTACCGTTAGCTCCACAAATTATCTGACACTCGTTCATATTAACACTCGAATTCACAGTCAACACCAAACATTGCGTATTTAATTTGCATTATAAATTTAGTCGAAATCAAATTATCAACTCGAATTGAGTGATTATATTAGTATATATACAATATAAAATTAAGGACGATGTATAATTAAAAAGGGCATTTCTCCGGAGTGGCATTCTTATGTGTCCGGGTTGACTCCGGTTGAATTGATCGTCAAATATTTCTGAAGAAAATCCAGCTTATACATAAAATAACAATCTGTTTTGTCTGGAGAACTGTGTAAACATTCATTATTATTCATTAACATAACAATAAAAATTAACTTCAACAATTGACGTTCGACGGGCATCCAATAGCCAGATTAGTTGAAAAAAATATGTCATAACGTTAGATATCATAGATAGGGTTATTATATAATTTCTAAAAGGGTTCCCAGATTCAGTATTAGATTATTATTCACGTTGTTCATATGAATATAATTCATCCGCTAAATATTTTAAATAAAAACGATTTTCCGGAGCGACCAAGGGTAACGGATGATTTCAGTGTAATTTCTAAAACGCTTTGGTACTACCTAAAAATGTGCTAAATATACACCAGGACCTCCGCAGCTTGTAAGCAACCAGCTCCATTTGTGTTTTAATCGCTGACGTGAGAAGACGTCGGCGCACGGCTTGCAGGTAAACTTTATGGAGGTCTGTTCGACATTCGATGCATGTGCTTACTTACGTGTTTTGTTGAATATGGTGGAATTATTTGTGTTTTTCTGTGTTTGTAGTTTTATAACGGAATTAATAATTAATCAGCTATCTCCAGAACACTGGAAGTTCATAATTTAATTATTGGTTTCTACATAATTTTTAGTTTTCCTTAAATCCTTAAAAAATGTCTCAATGTAGGTATTCGGTGTAATTTTTTACCACGGAACTCAAACTGTCACTGCTGTACATTTAACAATGATATTGACTGATTATACAGTATTTCTAATATTATCCTGGTCTTCAATCGGTCCCTAAATGCAAGATCGTGACTTTGTCGATTTATCATAGTTCTGAGTATGCATTCTTTTCTTCTAATTTCGGAAGTATTCCACTTGTTATTTCCGCGAAACACAGTCCAAATCTCTGGAATATAAGTGCCGTTGATTTCGGTGATTGTAAAAACTCAAATTTTGTAAAAACCACGAAATCTATAGAAAGGCCTTTAATAGGATATTTTAAATTTAAACCTGTTTTAGACATTCATAAAAAAAAAATTGACCACCGAAGTCAAGCACAATAAGAAGGTGGGCTCAGCGAATCACCCAGTAACGTAGTGAATTGAATAAAGTTTTAAAATTATTAAATGTTCTCTGTAAATGACTGAATCATCATTAACTATTCCGGTCAAAACGTTCAGCGTCATTGATTCAAAACGTCAATTCAAACACGAAGCCACTTTTTTGGGAAGTTGTATAGCATAATAATAATATTATGTATGTGAATAATTGCGGGTTAGATAACCATTGGTTTACTTAGACGCCGCCGTTAAAACAATCTTGAACGAAGAGTAAGCGTGATTTGACTCTAAACGTTTCGAATAGCAAGGATGAAAATTGTATTTTCAATGAGATAAATAATCCTTCAAAAATATATTTTTATAATCATATTGTATGTACGTCGTTTTATTATTATTATCGTATGGCTTTATTTTCGAGTCTGTTTACAAATTAACATCTAAGTTCTTTGCCCATTGGGCTGCGTTTCCACCTAATGTTAATAAGTCCAGGGGGTCTCCAGGGTATTTACGTCGTGGGCAATCGTGGACGATGTGGTGTATGGACTGAACCGGTGCCCCGCAATCACATTTCGGTGTTTCACGCCATCCACACCTGAACATGAACTCGCCACAACGGCCGTGTCCAGTGCGGATTCTATTTAGTTGGCACCATTCCAGTCTCGGTGCCGAGAAGCCCTGTGGTTTACTTGTAAGGTTGAAACTTGCATGAGCACCCTTAGGCAAGTTGGTCAGCCATTCTTCCTTTCATCTATCTGTGATGTTGAAACCGTGCTCAACTAGATCCTGCGCTGTCGTTTTATTAAGTAGCCAGATACTTATATGTAACCAGTTAAACCTATCTCTACACAATTCGATGAGCGGCTGGTCACCTCATGGTATAGATTTTTACTTCACACAGCGAATTACAATCAAGACTGAATGGATGCGGTAACATTATCGCCCTCAACGACGTGTCCTTCAATGGCGAACCTGGCAACACGAGAGCGTCTTAATGATATTGGTATCTTAATTTGACGAAGACGTCACGGTATGATGGCCATTAGTCTGGGGCGTTTTCAGCGCTCTCTAAGAACGTCAAAATTTATCGGTCACTTTTAAAGCAGTCTAAGTGTAGTTAGTTAGTACGACTAGACACTTGATCCCAATAGACATTTGATCCCAATAAAAAATTGATTGTAATCCCCAAAAATATAGCCATAAAGCCTGCTACGCCTCTTATTTAAGACAACATTCAACCGGGAAGATTTTTCTGTCCTAGTAAAGTGAGACTTGATACAATTTTTAACCTTCGGGGCACACCCGCATCATGAATGATTTTGACTTTTGGGTAAAAACGATTTACGATCATGCTTTCAGCATGGTTGTTTGGTAGTAAGAACTGAACTTGTGAAAACTGCACTTGCTTCGTCACCCAGGAGTAAAAAAATATGTGTAGGACTTACTTGACAACTTTCAGGTTAAGGGTATTCGAGTCGGTCAGATTCCCATACAACATAAAGAGGGTCAAAAATCCAGATTAAAAGTTTCAATTTTGGTTCAAATATGTTTTATAACATAATTTGATATGTGTTTTTCCCGCGTAATTACATTACAAGACAAAAAAGGCAAAAAAAAATTTTTGAGCTTTACAAAAAACACGCATTTAGTACCTATGCAAAATTCTGTCTCAAATGCACCGTTATCTATTGGACCTCTTTGAAACCACAGTAATTACATATTTACATAATAGATGGCGCCAATCTTTAATATATTATTTTCGATTGTTATTTAGCGTAAGAGATGTTTTAATACCAAAAAAAGTGTTGGATATTTTAATTATTATCAAATCATTTACTGTCGCGTATCGGCAAGCGTAGTGGGACGCCCTCAGACTAGTTGGAGCGATGATCTTTGCAGGGTGGCTGGCAAGAACTGGATGAGAGTAACCGAGGATCGTTCTTAATGGCGTGCAGTTGAAGAGGCCTATGTCCAGCGGTGGACAAGAATGATGATGATGAATTTACTGTTCATACAAAATTAACAATATTTGTAATTTTTTATAGGTTTTAAGTGCCTGGCTGTATGCCGTTTACGTATACCTGTGAAGAAAGTAATACATTTTTCCGTCATTTTTCCGTCGTTTGTATCGTCAACATACACTGTACTTACGGTTTTGAACAGGGGTCAGGACTTCTTTTCAGACGAGTGTGATTTTTAGTCACGAGCGAGGTACGAGCGAGTGATTAAACAAACACGAGTCAGAAATCATCTTACACACGAGTTCCGTACAAAACTTTACTATGCATGTACGAGAAAATAGAAAATACTTTAATACTCACAAAGACTGTTTACATTGGAAAAAAAAGCGTTTTGATTTGATTTATCCTACAAGAAACCGTCGTTCTCATTTTTTACTTCTTCAATAACATTTTACGGGTTTAAATTCATGATTCGTCCCTTTATCTCGCCATTATTTCAGCAGATTTGTACAAAACAACTTCAAAATAAACTAGACATCAATAAAAAATGGCGGAGTTATTTGTTACCCGCGCTCGACATATCTACTACTGCGCATGTGCAAAAGTATTTTTATAATATTCGTCTTATGTCAAAATGGCACAAGCGCGTGTACATTCAGCCAAATTTATTTAATTAATAACGCTTTAAAGTTAGTGTATTAATCAAAATTTATATCTAATGTAATTAATGACGTGTTAAATAAATAAATTAATGAAATATTGGTTTTATTTTACTTTTATACGTGATAATAATCGCTATTTGACTTATTTATCAAACTTTTTGTAAATAATAAAACCTCTTACGGCTAGAAATTAAGAAAGAAAAGCTAGAAATTGAGAAGAAAAGTAAAAAGCACTAGTGTGGAAAAGTAGTACTTTCCGCACAGTTTGAATACCTAGAATACGCTCTTTTCGAGCACATGCATTGTAAAATATTAAAAAGGATTATTTAATTAACTCGTGTTTTGATTAGAATTTTATATAGAAATAAATCTTTAGCAATGTGTATGGTACCTACAGTAAGTTTTCCTAACTAGTAGGTAAAATATTAGGAAATCAGAACGTTATAATACTTATCTATTGATTTTACACCGTAAGGAAAGGCGCGCATAATCGCTTAATCAATTAAATCACCCATCTAGAACCTGACGAAAGAAGAAAAGAATAGAAACTAAGGAAACACTTCAATGTTCATCGGAGGTGAAAAAATAGGGACAAACAAATAATTTTCTACTTTTAATTTAAGCATTTTATGTATTGAGAAAAAATACAAAAATAAGTAGGTAATTGCGGCTTGTCATCACTTAAAACCTACAAATTTTATTAATGATAGATAAAAGTAACTATATACGAGCACATTTTTAACAGCAACTTTTCATACAATGTGAAAGTGTAAATATTTCAACGTACTCCTTCTGCTAAAATAACCATTCCCTTCAGAATAATCTCGTCTCTGGTCCCCGATGCCATTACTCCTGCTTAGTCACTAAATAAAATAAATACGGATTACAGAGAATGTTCTGGTAGAAACATAGTAGTGGCATATTTTTTCCTTTTGTTCCACTCACAGACTGTGTGGACTTTGCTGTAAGGATAATATTATTTTAGTACCGTTTATCATTAGTCTTTATCGCCGCATAACGTAATATACCTTTACAATATATTTTTATGTCTGAGACGCTCACGTTTCAATTGACTCTATAGGCCCTATAGTTGACTGGTAGAAAATGCCATTTGGGATTACGTTCGCCATTTGGACTGACTTTTGTATTGTGTAATCAAGTTTAAAAATAAATAAATAATAAATCATTTGATTAAAGTTTATAAAATATATTTTTTAGAGTAGGTATATGTGGGAACCTTTCGGAGGCGGTCGGGGAGTAGAACCCAACGTGGAGATGCCTTTCGATAATATATTGCAACATAAAGAACACGCCGAGCGATTTGAAGAGTATACTTATATTGTATGTAATCGACCAAAAATCAAAAAGTGTTAAAAAAATCAGATGTTCTTCAAGCTGTTAAAAAAGGAGAAATAATAAATCCGGCCGCAGTTTTTTTTTTGGCCACTTGGTCGAACTTCTCATTTAACAACTAAGCATCGGGAAAATGCGATAGCCTCTAATAAACTAATTCATCTTCTTTACAACGCCAACTAAAAATGTTAAAGAAAGCGTCAAGTCAAAATCAACAATTATTATTACTTGTCCTTCTGATTTATGTACATTGCCAACTAATTTACTAACTCGGCCACGGAATTTGCAACTCATCATCATTTTTCGTTTTACAGCTTCAATACAAGCTCCTCAAAAATTATATATTCGAGTTCAATAGACAACATCATATATTATAACTTAACATGTAAAATAATACTTAATGTTCTTTTATCGTGAAAATAGCCACTGTAGGTCCGATTTGGCGCGAGTGCGCGACATGACAGCCACCGGCCATTTGCACCAATCAGAGAGCGCCATTCGATTTTTGTACCGTCCGACCCACCCGTGTTTGTTTATTGTCATTCGTTCGTTCATATTGCAATAGGTTCATCTGTAATCAATTAAAGTTTTCGAAAAGTGTTCATTAGTTATGACATCTAAAAGTGAAAACGAAGTACCTTTGTACTGTTCTGACGAGGAATCGGAAGGAGATGGTCAGCCGTCGAAAAAATAGCGAGGTGAATCTAAGAACGATGAACGACGAACGACGAAGAAGAAGATTTTCGAATTTCGATTAAGGCAGGTCCGACTTGGCTTAGGTTAGGTACGACGACGAGCGAAGCGAGGAGGAGTGTTAGGTTGAACTGCGACCCTAACCTAAAATGAGATTTAAGTATTTTGTTTTGTTCTCTCCTCAATAGTTCATATGTAATAATAGTGGCTTTAATATAGGTACTATTTGATGTCAATTTTAGGTAAATTTTACGATCGATTAATGTAGGATGACTTACATTTTAAACATACTAAGTTATAAAATTAGAAGCTAATTGAGTTACTATTTTGGTGTCATACGAGTATAATAATATTTTAGAAGTTTGCTATTTGAATGCATGCCTCAAATTTAGATGCTAAAAAATAATCACCATGCTAAGTTACAATTACAGTGGCTTACGGGTCATTGTCATAACCCAAAAAAAAACTGTTCATACGAATTACGACGACACTTTTTCATAATAGCGTTTTAATAATACATCATAAAAATAAAGTATACGAAACGTACTAGACCATACTGTAACAGATTATCTATAAATTTATTTATTTGTTACTTTTTATCACCAGAATGTAACCGAAAGTCCACTTCGGTGGACTGTTCGGATTCTACCTTTTTAACAGAATGTAGCTTTAAAAAATATATGTCCTTTATTATCGTACAAAAATGATGTATTTTCTTAATCTACGTATATTTTTCATTCAACATTAAAAGTATTAGAAAAATAGATAGAAATTAAACACACTTTATGCATCATTGAAACTTGTCACAACATTTTTTGTCTATCCGGTGGACATTACTTTCGATTCTGACTAAAATGAAAGAAATATCAAATGAGTGGAATGGAACGTAAAACTGAACGCATCCAATATCGCACCATCCCTGTCAGCGGCCATTTTGCCGTGACTCGTGCGCAGAAGACGTTGTTGTTGTGTTAAGAAAAATATTTAGTGGTGTCAAAGTTGAGTGGTCTTTTCGGTTACTGCTGTATTTTGTTAAGTAAATCACTATAAATTCACCAATCATTCTTATTAACTAGTTCAACAATTAAACTTTATAATTATACCTTGATTTTTGAGATAACCTATAAACGGCAGGTGGTGTGAGTGATTTTGGAAAAAAAGTCTATTCGGTGGACATCTTTTCGGTGGAACTTTTGTCCACCGAGATGACATATGTCCACCGAGTGGATTTTTTTCTTGAATGTGGGTTATTTTGTTAAACTATTACTTGTAAACTAACTAACTTCTGATTAGTTACAGGTTTTGAAGGTCAACGCGAGGCTCAGTGCTGGTGGGGAATGCTGATAAATCGTGTTTAATCTTTGCTATATTTTCACGTAATTTCTTGATAGAATCGTTGACCCAATTACACCCGGTATGTTTTACACGGTGTTTTTTTAAAGGAAAGCACGTTTCGTAATAGTGTATGATGACATTCATAACGAGTTCTATAGTTTTACTAGGACATGTTGTTTTGTTTAGTGTTTCGTCCCACTGATAAAAATCTAGACATTGGATAAAGTCACACTTTTGTTGTTCAGTGAAAGTTCTTTTTAATATGTGTGTAGTTGCAAGCTTAAAACTGTTTGGAATGTCAACAATAATATTTATACATAAATGATCGGATAGATGCATGTCGAAACATGATATAGATTTAACATTAGTTTTAATTATATTTGTGAAGGCGTGATCTAAACAGGTCTTTGAGACTTTTGTTATTCTAGTAGGTACATTCACAAGTTGTCTGAAACCAGATTGTTTCAGAGTATTTAGTAGATATTTTGAATTATTACATTTTGTCATAAGGTCAATATTCATGTCACCAATTATTATTACATTATAATTTTGAACACTCCTTAAGGAAAGTAATTTATTTAACATGGATAAATATAACGTTACATCACCACTCGGTGGTCTATACATACACACAATTATTAAGTCCAATCCTATGCACTCGACTGCGCAGACCTCAAACTCAGATTCTACTGTCAGAGCCGTTATTTCCTTGCGCTCAAAGCACGGGATACTGGATTTCGCGTAGATGCAGCTTCCTCCTCCCGTCTTTGTCGATCGGCAGCTATATGCACGCAGTTGGTAGTTCATTATGTTTACAGATGTTATCTGGTTTACCTGTAGCCAATGCTCCGTTAGGCATACAACATCCACTGAATCACGCAGTTGGAGTTCCGATTCAATTTTAAAAGTCTTGTTGGTGAGCCTATTTATATTCTGATGAAGTATGCTGACTTGACGGGCTTTTTCGTAGGTTTGGTTGTTCAGGTTTTTCTTTGGGGGCGTGTGTCGAATCAGATTTGGGGGACTTTGTCCCCCTCGGCATGAGAAAGGGCCGCCACTCGGTAATACAAGTATTTATAGGCCAGGCACTTGCAACAAGGAAATTGTTATAGATATTGCTTGGTATACCTATTTTAAAAGACTTATATGTGTCACGTTTTGATGGGATCAGTTCAGCGGTGTACTCGAAATCGTCGCGTACGCTTTTCAGATGTTGAATTATACTTTCCGGTGTCGAATCATTTTTGAAAAAGCAACCGTGCACGTACTTGATAACTTCAACTCCACTAATCTGGGTATTTATAGCGGACCCTTTTATTGACACAGGTGCGGGCTGGTGCCTTCGACGACGCTGATTGCGACTGACCACTTTCTCCCAGTCACTATCAGCTGCTTCGGCGGGTGATTCATTCGCAGCATTCGTATCGAGGGTCGGATTGGCTGATATGTTTATATTAATTGTTTGGTGTTCTTCATTGTTATTTGTTGTTTTTGTGATGCTTGTTTGTGTGTGATCGTTTACAGTTTCTTGTAGTTTTTGTGCATTACTCGGCGGTGGTAATGGCGGCGGTGGGTCTTGTTTAGCTGGCTGTCGTTTTAGCCGGGCCGGTTTAATCGCTTGCTCCGACAGCCTCTCTTTCGTACGCACGGCCGATGCGCGCTGCTTCCGCGGCGCGGTTGCCTGCGACAGAAGAGGACGGCTAGCGGGTGTCGATGCGCCGCTGCCCGGCGTGGACGGGGCGCTTTTGATTGGTTTATCACTGATAAGTTTGGTTGAGCTCTCCGTTTTTTTCAACGGTAAAGTGGATTTCATTTCGCATATTTCGTCGTAAATTACTTCTAACTTCGTACAGAGGTCTCTCACTTTCTGTTCGATAGGTCGTAGCACTTCTCTTAATAAGTTTTTTAGCATAACACTGTCACTTTGCACCATTTTTGTTTTATAAATTCAACATTACGTGGAGCGGTCAACGGTGACGTTTGGCCTACCGCGCGAGACTGCTCTTTCTTTGCACAGCTTTTTTCACTTTTTGTTTGTATGCATTGCTTGTTGTGGATTTTCAGGCGATGGCAAGGACACGAAATAAACTAACCGATAACCAGAAAAAAAACGACGCCGTGAGCAAAAGAAAATAAGTATGAGGAAGGCGCGGGAGAAACTTAAACAGGATCCAGAAGCCTTGGAAGAAAAGCGAAGAAAAGACAGAGAATATTAGTATAGGAAGAAAGCCGAAGGGAAAATAAAATCTGTAGAAGATTTACCTGATGTGCAAAAAAAGATTTTGAGGAGGAAATGGAGAGAGGATGCAAGAAGACACCGAGAAAAAGTCAAGATACAAAAAGAAGCTGAAAAGTAACTACATTGCACGCGAAACACCGCCCTCGAGTCCAGTAACTTCAGTACCATCAAGAGCTGAAATGGGTGCACGTATTGCAGTGAAAAACAGAAGAAAATTGAAAGGGGAGAACAATTTACTAAAAAGGAAGTTGATGAGTTTAGAACGCAAACTTACTAAGTACCGAATGCGATTACACAGATTACAGAATAAAAAAGCCAAGGATGCAAAGGAAGCACGAAAAAAGAAAAAGAATGAAGGTTCTAAGGAAGACAAGGAATTAAAAGAGAATATACAGCAATATTTACTAGGATGCAAACAACTGGACATAACACCATGTCCCAAACTACTCCAAAATAATGTCCCAACTATATCAACTCCAGCCCTGACTACTCCACTGCAAGTCCTACCCGGAATGACACACCACCTCCAATCATGACTCCTATGCACAGTCCAGTTGCAAGCCGATGGTCCAGTCCAATTGCGGGTGGCTCCAGTGCAATTGCGAGTGGTTCGATGCAGCAACCATTGCATGTTGACGAGTGCAGCCCATCACTGCAGATTGGAGGTAATTTCCATAAACGAATAAAATTTTCGGACGTATATTCTAGCAGCTCAGACACGTCAACGTCAAAACCAGAGGAGCCACTCAACCCCACATCCATGAGTGAAAGCGTTCAACACTTCTGGTCTTCTGACGACGAAGACATATTTTACCCACCGAAATGAATTGTCTTTTCGGTAGACAGACAGAAAACATTTTTTATTTACTTTTTGAATGCTTTTAAGTGGCTGATTCTTTGTGATTATGTGAAGATAGCATCAAAATTATTTTTGTACAAGATGTTAACCACTTTTTGTTTTGTTTTTATCTAATTAATTTACTTTTTAATCCACTCGGTGGACATGTTGATCTTTTTGGTGGAACCGAAATTTCATTATTTCTTTATAAATCGCCTTTTTCGAATTATTGATCTCGGTCTGATACTCATTTTAGTTGTAAAGTAAAGTAAGAGTCATAATATACGTTTGAATTTTATAAATCACGTGTTTCATTTTTTTGCGAAAAAAATCCCTAGGCTTGACAATGACCCTTACAAAGAAGATAACTACTGGCTGAGATATTATTATTCAGACGCGCCTTGGTTGTGGCTGACTTAGTAATTTAGAAGGTAACTTATATTTTCTGAGGCGAATAATGCTATTAAAAAGAAGCCTGTTTAAATAGTACCCCTTTAATTATATACTATTTGATGACAATTTTAGGTAAATGTTACGATCGATTAATGTAGGATGACTTACATTTTAAACATACTAAGTTATATAATTAGAAGCTAATAGAGTTACTATTTTGGTGTCATATATTAATATTTTAGAAGTTTGCTATTTGAATGCATGCCCCAAATTTAGATGCTAAAAAATAACCACCATGTTAAGTTACAATTACAGTGGCTTACAAAGAAGATAACTAGTGGCTGAGATATTATTATTCAGACGCGCGTTGGTTGTGGCCGACTTAGTAATTTAGAAGGTAACTTATATTTTCTGAGGCGAATAACGCTATTAAAAAAAGCCTGTTTAAATAGTACCCTTAAAAAAGTCTTAAAACTTGTTAGAAATACTTTTGCAATAATTGTTCACGCACCGGTAACCCTACGCGTGCGCCCATCGCCTTCTAAAACGACGCAATTTGCAGCCCTTTTCGGTTTTACTAATTAATAAAACTTTCTCAGTATATTAACTAACGACATCCAAACTGTTTTGTGCAAGTTTACGTTATCACGAAAAAATACGCTAAAACAGTCATAAGCAAATATTCACGTGACTTTTATATCTGAAAACGTCGCTGTTTTTCTTTCTAATTATTTTGGAACAAAATATCCATTTTGCATGAATGTCTATTTCTTAACGCAACTTAAATTTAAATCCCACCTAAATCAGAATAGCTATATTTAAAAGCTCACGGAAAATACGAGACGCACTTATTTGTTAAAATATAGATTATTTTGAATATCACGCTACAGTAAGGATCGAAAATCGACCATATTGCCTGTAATCATGTACATAATCAATGAATTGTATAGGGTGTTATCACTAATACACTCAATACTTTATTTCATTGTGATTGTTTTTTGTGGACGCGGTTGGCGCGGCGCAGTGGTAAAGTGGGTTCAAATCCCGGCAAAAGCAAATATGTGTGTGATAAACAAGAACATTTGTGCCTTTCTTTTTATTTATCTATATACGTAAGTATATAATTGCATAGTACCCATAACACAAGCCTTCTTGAGCTTAATTTTGAACTAGGTTGATTTGCATGCGGATGTCTGATATTTATTGGAGCGGAGCGAGCGAAGCGAGCGAAGCTCCCATGGATCGACTCTAATGGACTTTGTAACAATGCGCAGATCTCAGCGAGGTCTCAACCGATTTTGGAATTTTTTGTTTTAAAATGCACAAATCAAATTTCGCTAGGTCGTGACGAAGAGAAAATTCCGAAATTGTTCTTAATTAAAAAGTTCTGTTAAAAAAACAAAAAGCTCCCATGGATCGACTCGAATGGACTTTGTAACAATGCGCAGATCTCATCGAGTTCTCAACCGATTTTGGAAATTTTTGTTTTAAAATGCACAAATTAAATTTTGCTAGGTCGTGACGAAGAGCTAATTTCGAAATTGTTCTTAATTAAAAAGTTCTGTTAAAAAAACAAAAAGCTCCCATGGATCGACTCGAATGGACTTTGTAACAATACGCAGATCTCATCGAGTTCTCAACCGATTTTGGAAATTTTTGTTTTAAATTTCGCTAGGTCGTGACGAAGAGAAAATTTCGAAATTGTTCTTAATTAAAAAGTTCTGTTAAAAAAACAAAAAGCTCCCATGGATCGACTCGAATGGACTTTGTAACAATGCGCAGATCTCATCGAGTTCTCAACCGATGTTGGAAATTTTTGTTTTAAAATGCACAAATTAAATTTCGCTAGGTCGTGACGAAGAGCAAATTTCGAAATTGTTCTTAATTAAAAAGTTCTGTTAAAAAAAACAAAAAGCTCCCATGGATCGACTCGAATGGACTTTGTAACAATGCGCAGATCTCATCGAGTTCTCAACCGATTTTTGAAATTTTTGTTTTAAAATGCACAAATTAAATTTCGCTAGGTCGTGACGAACAAATTTCGAAATTATTCTTAATTAAAAAGTTCTGATAAAAAAACAAAAAGCTCCCATGGATCGACTCGAATGGACTTTGTAACAATGCGCAGATCTCAGCGAGTTCTCAACCGATTTTAGAAATTTTTGTTTTAAAATGCACAAATTAAATTTCGCTAGGTCGTGACGAAGAGAAAATTTCGAAAACAAAAAAAAAAAAACTCCGCTCCAATCTATGGTGCAAGCTTAGCCGGTGGCTGGCTCTGCATCGACCTAGTTTATTAAGGTATTGTGTGCATTAAATCACATGCATACTTGTCTTGTCATATACACTTGAGGGGCCACGGATTTCAAACAAGTGCCACAATACTTTAGTTTCGGCAGCAAAGTTTTAGACGGGATGCGATTGCAGTAGTTCGATATTCACCAGACGATTGTGCACCGCGGTAGTTATCCGCGCTCAGTCGGGGCCATCAAATCTGAACAAGTAATCGCTTGAAAGGAGACATCACTGCTCCTCCATAGCAATCGAGATTTTGTTCCTCCAAAATTTAACTAATCCTTACGAAATTTTAAAAACTGAATGGGTAGAAAATGTTCTTGTCGGACCGTTTCGATTTTTGCGCTTATTAACCCCTCGTATACTTAGACACGGATCCGTGCGTGACATTTGAACCTAACGTTAAACTCTCAGTTAATTTCAATTTGATTAGCAAATTTTTAACATCGCATACGACGGGTTAAATATGGTTCTAATTTTTGTTTATAAGGCTTAGATATCACCAAGATCAGAGATGGAGTAGGTAACATAATGACGTAAATTGTTTAAATTTATTAAAGGAATAAATAATTTATATTTTGTTTGCAACTTGAAGTATAAACCTTGTACAAGAAATATATATATATAAATATATTAATAAAATTAGACTATAAATTTATGAAACATGTAATGTCTATTTTTTTTTAAAGTGGGTAGGTACACCACAGTTTTATTTAAAGCCTTTAATACAAAGATCAAAGTTTAAAGAAAAATTAAAAAAGGAGCTACCTGGGGGAAGAGACCGGGAATCGAACCCGGTACCTCTGGATTGCCGGTCCAGCGCGTTGGAGCTAGGGTAGCGAAATGGTTAACGATTCCCCGGTCTATTCCTCCAAGTAGCTCCTTTTTCAATTTTTCTTTAAGCTTTGATCTTTGTATTAAAGGCTTACATAAAATTAGACTCATCACACGTCTATGAGTCTTTAGAAGTGGAGTGCTAAAAATAAACCTTGAAAAGTTTGCTTCGTTCACACGGGATCCGATCAGGGAATTTGGTACTAATTAACAATGTGTATGCAACACGGATCGAACATTGTTACACGTTGATAAAATATTCTTAATTTCATGGCCTAATGTTGCGCGAGTACTGAACTGGCGCAAAATGTGTTGAACCGCAAACCGAGAACCGAGCATAAGCGAGAACATTTGTGAAATGAATTCCGTATTTTCCAATTGCATCCGTATTAAAGTCTCCATATACCTAAGTAATATCCTAATTAATTTGCTAGATGTAGTTTAGTGTCTCTTGTTATTTGTATACATCTATTATATTAATTTGAAGATATTTGCATTCAAGACCCGTAGAAATTACAATATTATCTACATTTTCAAATTATACAGTACAGAACATTTTACTAACTGTACGGGAATCTTCGATAACTCGGGAGCGAGAAAACCAAGCAGCTTGACACGGAAATTTATTGACAAGAACTAGAAACAAAATAACTTTAAAAAATAGACAAGAACTAAACATAGACAATAACTATAATAATATAAAATCTCAACACTGACGCTTTGGTAAATTTCGTCTGGAGAGAAGAAACGCCACAAAATCAGTTAATTTTAAATAAAACTTTTTTTTTTATATTTATGTACATAGATTTTAAGTAAAAGCCTTAAGGTACTCTTTGTTAAGGAATGCAGAGCCGTTTATTTTGTCATAGTGAAATCGGATGATTGATATAAGAGTTTCTTCTTATTTTTTTTCAACCTAGTGTAGTACAGTCACCATCAGATGTATGCATATAAGGCATTCATAAATATCTGAACACGACTCTTATTGACTGGGCGTTACAGTACATGTTCAGATATTTATGAACGCCTTATATGCTGCGATATATATCTGATGCCGACTGTACATGTTCACACAAAAATGACCATTCCTCTATATTTATTTATCAATATGAACTCCATATCAAATATGAACCATTGCCACCAAGATCAAAGGACATATAATTTTTTTAATGCGTAACCTGGCGGAAGAGATTTATATGCTTTGATCTTTTTGTATCAATGGTTCAATAACAAATTGTAATATATACATTCAAATAATGAAACATAACATGTTGCGCACAATTAATAAAAATTTAATTTTACTAAAGTATACAGGGTGGGCCCTGTAACTAAAGCAAAAAATTAAAACAGAGATACCTTAAAGTATCCACAGTTATTGCAAAGTGGTCCTAATGTTCCAAAGTTCCTAAATTAGGAGAAATATTCACTTAAAGTTAAGATTTCCCATGAATGAGTTTTCACATTGCGATATTGTTGCTTAACGGTCGTAAGATATCTTGGTACCGGGCATTTTGACAGTTTCTCACATACGTTAATGTGAATTATTTTTTAAAAGGAAAATTAACAAAGGTAATTATTATTGCAAATCTCCGTAAAGGACACCGGTTTGATTTAATGATTTAAAAATGTTTGTAACTTTATGGTACGTTGACAATGTCAAGTTCGCAAAACGTATTATTACAAATTCAAAATGCCAAGAATAAATTACGATTCACACGAATTGTGTGACATGATTTTAATTTACGGAGAAACCAGAGGTAACGCACACCGAGCTCTAATGCTGTACTGCGAACGATATCCCGATCGAAGGCATCCAGCCAACGGCCGAGTCATCACCAACGCCGTGCAACGCGTGCGGGACAACGTGCCTGTGACTGGAGCAGTACGACCGGCACAGGGCCCGGGTGCGGCATTTAATGTAAGATTGGCATTAGAACAAAGAATAATGCGTCATTTTCGGCAACGACCAACGACCAGCACCAGAAAAGCAGGTCTTATGTTTGGAGTTAATCACCGAATAGTACAAAAAGTCTT
This sequence comes from Apotomis capreana, assembly GCA_947623375.1. Classification (NCBI taxonomy): domain Eukaryota; kingdom Metazoa; phylum Arthropoda; class Insecta; order Lepidoptera; family Tortricidae; genus Apotomis; species Apotomis capreana. The sequence goes on from OX392498.1 coordinate 30,420,279, forward strand.
AAAACGAAGAAAACATCACCCGTATAAATTTCTCAAAGTACAAGCAATGTTACCACGAGACTACCCAGTGCGATTTGCATATTGTGACTGGTTTTTGAGACAAGACCAAGAAAACTTGAACTTTGTGCGTAATGTGATATGGACGGATGAATCTACTTTTACAAATAATGGAAAATGGAACCCAAAAAATACACATTACTGGAGTAGTAACAAGCCTCTTCTTATGAGACAAACGGGTCATCAGTACCGCTTTTCCCTAAACGTTTGGGCGGCCATTCATGGACATACTATAATTGGTCCAGTTTTTATTGACGGTACCTTAAATACAGCACGTTTCATGCGATTAATTGACGGGACCGTGTTAGACTACCTACTTTAATAATTTACCCGAGGACGTTAAAAATGAAACGTGGTTTCAACTCGATGGTGCACCAGCGCACTCTGTAGTGCCAGTCCGACAAAGACTAACTGAAATATTTGGTCATAGATGGATTGGTCGGTTTGGTCCCCGAAGATGGCCGGCGAGATCTCCCGACCTTACATGTTTGGATTTTTATCTGTGGGGAGCTATTAAAGATGACGTATATTCAGCAGAGACGGTCGGAGTAGACACGGTCGAGATGTTGAGGATTAGAATTGTTGAGGCATTTGAAAGGATTCGAGAAGTTGATCTTGACATAGTGCACCGTAACACACTTTTGCGTTATGAGGCGTGCAGAACAGGAAACGGCCAGCACAGAAAATTTGTTTCATTAGATCAAGGAACGGACGAAGACTGAAACGATTTATTTTATTTTCTCAAACATGCAATGAAATGTTGTCATAGCGTGCGTTATAATTGGCTTCGAAGTATCACGTTTCGGGCGGAACAACTCGAGAGAACTGTTAAGGAATTTCATCCAAAATTGAAGGCCTAGGCCGGGAAGTAATTTTTTTTAGGCATGGCGTCTGTGTTCATGAACTGGCTAAACAGCTAAATTATATTTCTTTTGAGTGTTTTATTTTTTATTTCATTTCATATGTTTGAGAAAACCACTATACATGAAAAGGGCTTGCCGGCTTCGTATCACTTCTGCCTACGGACCTTCTCCTCCGCCTCGCTACGAACCGTCTTTTCCGGCGGCTGCAGTAATGTACTATTTCTAGTGTTGGTTATGTTACAAATATTTACTAAATATGATTACAATATTTTCGTTTTTTTAATCATTTTGTCTTTCAGTATCATGTGAGTGTAACACTTGAGACAAGTGGGCATGAATTATGAATTCATGGTAGAGATAATGCAATTTCATAATAGACTTTTTATTGGTCTCTTACTAAACAGTTTGTTTAGACTATTTTCTACTGTGGTGTGTACCTTTGATCATTATTTAATATCATAGGTACTCAAAAAATAATTCCATTGCAATTTTGTATGAAGGCTGAACCAAGAACCAACAGAGATGCGAGTTAAGTCATTAGATAGGTATTAATATCTGCTTATTTTTTTGCGATGGACACTAACCTGGATTGCACTGCAGATCTGACATATTCGTGTTTCTAGTTAAGATGTGGCAAAAATCGGAACTACCTTTTTATTACATACAAAAAGTAATACTCAAATATGCGTGTAGGTGTGTATTTATCAGTTTTACTCAAATTGTACTGTTATGTGTACAATAATGTCAATAATACATTACAACCGGAGTTGGGTAAAAAATAGTTTGAATAAGAATCCACTTTGGGCCCATTTGGTGATGCACTATAATTCTTGGGCCACTATCTATGTATTAGTCATTGTCAGTATGCGTTAGTTAATACCATTTCCTACCCCATGCGCCTTATTTCAAACAGGAAAATCTCTGCTCTGCAATGGAATCCAGCCTCCAGCCATCTTCCAGTCCGCTAACCTATGGCCATGGAACTAGCAAGTACTACACCTGTAATGCTCGTTGCTACGAATCGTAGCAATAGGATCGTTGTATCGTAGCCTACGATACAACGATCCGAGTGAGTTAGGCACCAAGGAGACAATCTTTCTGGCTTTGCTGGGGTAACCAATTGTTTAGCAACAAAAAGATAGTCATCGCTTATTCATCGCGTGCTCATCGTTACTACATTTTATTATAATCGAAAAATTAGGAGATTGAGAGTTTTTTGTTGCCGACATAGTTAATAGCCTTAATTTATTTTATTTATTAGTACAATGACTTATACTTTGACAGGAAGAAAATGTATTGAAAGTGTAGTGGAAGTCCCATCGTTGAAGGCAAAGTGGGCTTAAACAATAACACGGTTCCAGTACCTACGACTTATTACACCCTTACACCAAAGCCTCGAACATAGATAAAATACTCTAGTACTGGTGACAATCGCTAAGTATCTACTTGTTAAAATACCACTCAGCGAACTTCTTAATTAAACTAATAAAATAATATGTCCAGATATTTGGATGTTCGGATATTTGGATGGCCGTTTGTTCAGGTTTCCGATTGTTCTCGCTTAGAGGTCGCATTTATCAACCGAATCTTATGAAATCTTGTAAGTTGGTTGTACCGGTGAAATCGTAAATAATTACAAATTTCAACCATTTCGAAAAACCACCTGTTTTCAGTTCATTTCACCGAAGGACAGGACCCTCAATCAGATGATGCCATAACTTGAAAACCCGTTTTCAGGCGTTATCAGTACCCCTTATGGGCCTCGGAAGTAGGTACACATCAGTATATGGCAAAATTTCCAGTAGGAGTGACATAGATAGTACTATAGAAAAAGATAGCTATACTCAGAACATTCGAGAAGTGTGTGAGAGAGATAGCACTAATGGAAAGAGATGCAGTGCGAACAAAGTGATAATCTGAGCGACGGACTTTCAATTGATAAGTACGTTTAACGTTTTTAAGTACAGTTTGAGTGAATCGTGAGTGTGTAATTTCGTAACAAAGTGTGTGTTTTAATTAGTGGATTAATTGTGTTTTTCTATCTAATACGAACCCCACGCTCGTAACAATATCTACTATCTGAAAGATTACATTAAAACCATAATGTTTAACTTTAACAACCCTTTATACTTAGTTATCTTAAAATTCGAGAAAACATCATAAATACCATAGAAATGAATTATTTTGCTGAAATGTATTGTAATTACGCAATATTACAGTGGCGTCATAATGTGGGTAGATAAAGCAGTGTATGTAACTGAACATAATAATGCATTAAAACACTCATGTGATGTTATTATGAACCCACACTCGTTTAATACCCTTCATTATGTACAGTCACATAAACTACTATTTATGTAGTTACTGATTTTATAGTGTATAAAATATTTGTTAGTTTTTTTTGATGGTGCGAAAGAAACTTTAGCAAATAAAATATTAAGTTGTGTGAAGTTCTATGTATTAATTTTTAAACTACCAATCACTACTATTTTTGTGACTGGCATTAATAGAAAGGGACACACTGACTCCGTGCGTGCGGTTTCTGTTCCGGATCGTTGCCCCTTCAGTTGTAAATTTTATTTTTTATCATTACATTAAGGTTTTATTTTGCGTGCACACTTATTCAGAGTGTTCACTCCTGTCTACACATTAGCTCCATGCCTATGGCTATTATTTTATTCAACCTTCACAGACATTCACACAATTGCGAACTTTTTGTTATTGGTTGTTTACTCTAATGTACGTCAAGTTGATAAATGAAAGTTATGCAAAAAGACAACAATTAAATAAATTAAACGTACGTGAAATATGTACACGATATTATGAAAGAAGAGCGATGGAAGAGCGAATACAATTTAAAAACCGAGTTTTGTGTTAGATACTGCGAACGATTCTCCTCCTGTTAAATAATAGCCACGGTACTGTCAACGCAAAGCAACGAAAGTTCGGCCACAAAATATGGTTCTGTTTGTGGCCGCGGGTGTGCAGCCAGATCATCACTGAAATTCTTTGATAATTTTGAAAAGATACACACTCAGTATGTATGTGTAAGTACACATGCCGCGTCGGAACGGAATCAAATGGATCACAAGTCGTATCACCGCAGTTGTGATCGAGAAAAATAAACATCTTTACAACCTGTTAAAAAGGCAATTGACCTTGTGAAGTGGTTACCCAGTGATTTTATTTAGTGCACTTATTTTGTTGGAACTTCTTAATAAAAAGTTTAAAGTTTGTAAGTATTTGGTTTATTTATTTCATCGTTTTGGCCCTACACCTTAAACCAACTTGATAAGAACATTGTTACGTCGTGTTGAAGGAAGTGATATGTAATTCAACTGCAAACGTATAAATAATAATGATGTATTCAATAGGTTTTATAATATTATTAAAAACGTTCGTAAATGTCACTGTTAAGTATGCGACTGGGCACAATGTCTGTAGTACATTGCTGGCTCGATCAATTTTGTTAGAAAATTACAGTATTTTTTTTTTCATTTTAATTATATGATACCATTTGGACTTCATTACTGATTGGTTATAGGATGTATATTTTAATTTTTCGCTCTTGCTACAGGGCCCACCCTGTATAATATTAATATCCCATAGAGGTGGAAAGAAAGATTTTTTGTTGCGAAATCATTCTCCTCACCATAAAATAATCACTCTCACGGTCTTGAAATTCGTTTTGAATTACTACGCTAGTCAAATACTTCAGCAAGCAGACACAGGCAGGACAGGGACATCAACAAGTAGCAACGACGATTGTGGAGGATAATTATATTCAATGATTTTCACTACTAGTTGCTCCCCTTATTGAAAACAACTAGCATTGACCATGAGTTACCACAATGATCAAGGCTGATGAAGTGGTGACACATCTGCGGTGTATTTGAAATACCTGTACTGTAGGGAATATGTAGGTATAACGAACGTGTATTTTCTAAAACCCATTCATATAATTCGTGCCGGCTATGGCAGTATCTATAAAGAATGTTTCAGACTTACGTTTATTGACATTATCTTCAGTTCCCGCGTCAAATATAATAAGGAATATCACGTGACATATTATGTCACGTGATATTCCTTATTTTTACACTTGCATTCGTGGTGTGCAAGGTACTTCGTAATACATTTTCTTACCATTTTGAAATTCCGCTTCGGTATGTGCTTGTAGAAGTATTATTGCTCCAGGCGCAATCTGAACAATTTTGGAAGGTACAGTGTATTTACACTAGACAGATATTAGGTCTGGGACGAGATACGGGGCCCGCGCTGTGTAATGTAGGTATCTAAATGTTTACGTGAGAAACAACACAGCTGCTGCAAAACGAAAACTTAACTGGCAACGAGGCAACCAAAGTCTCAACACGTACATTTAAAAAGTATATTCCTGCATAAATAATAGTTAAATAGGTACTCAATTTTATTACAATAAAATTGTTTGCGATCTTGACTTTAAAGGTAAATGATAGTCAAATTTTCCCTTTTTGTCCGTGGTACAGATGGCTAGCTCAGTTTACCGAACAGCGGGTATAGTACATTACTGCAGAGGCAGGGAAAAGTCAGTTCGTGGATGAGTACCTATGATTTTCCTTCTTCAGGGTCGATTGCAAAAAAATTGTACACAGTTAAAAGCTTAGTTAACATAAAATACGATCGCTTCCTTTGTGTGACGAAAGTTAGTCGTACAAAATGTATGGGTAACTTTCGTCACACAAAGGAATCAATTAAGTTTTGTTTTAATTAAAGCCCTTGACTATGTAAAAAAAATTGCAATCGACCCTTCAATAATACGATCTGCGAACTGACATTCCCGCTGACGCCTGTAGGTATAGTGCTTTTCTCCAAACATGCTTAGAAATAATCACTAATCTACATTTTGAATTTAATATACTTATCAGTGCTATGAAGTTCATTTGGTACCTACTTTATTTTTTTTAGGAATAGGAATAAAAATTTGGGTCCGAATCATATGTTTGATTTATAACAAAATATATTCATGAGAATTAAAATTATATAAAAACACAATAATAAAACATATGGACAATTATTAATTTTGGTTAACTCAACAACTTCTAAACGCACGATTTTTTTTTAGAGACCATACCATATTTATCATTCGTATAGAAGGCCAAGTGATAACGAGGCCATCTAGAGATTCGAGGCCGACAATACCTGTTCGCGCCAATTAAATCCAAGGAAATAATACAAACGTTCAACTTATATAATTATATACTTTTACTATTCCAGCCAACTTTTACTTTTTTCAAAATTTATTTTTTAATCTGTTCAGGTTAATGTTTTTGCCACCAAATGTTAAGATGATTCTATTAATTTAAAAATTACAACACCTTATGAATTAGATATTGTTATATTTTTTAAGAACAAACGTGATTCCTTGTTTATTTTATTGAATATCTGTTTTAATCTAATTGAATGATCTAGTTAAATATAAGAAATAAAACATAAATATACATGCACATGTTGGAGCCTATATAAACTACATGTTGTATGTCTGGCTATTTTTGTAGTAACGTAACGTTAGATTTAAATGTGACGGTTGCTATGTATTACGATTCATCATCTTCAACCTATCACTGTCCACGGAATAAACTACTCTTATACTATTTGAGTAGTTTTACTCTAACATGGTAGCAGAGCGCTAATATAAGTAAGCGCTAGTGATGTGTAGAGTGTTTCTTTTATCGTGAAAAGTGTGTGCACGAAAATCTCAAATTTCGTAATTGCGACGTCCGTTACAGGGGCGGCTATTGTTCCTGCCATTGAAAATTAAACGGCATGGGGAACTATGAATCATGGAAATTCGTCATGAAGATGATTTTAATCCATGAGGATCTTTGGGAGTGCGAAGATACTAAAGACGGTAAGGCCGTTTGTGAAGATAAGAAGAAACAGGACAAAGCTCTGGCTCGCATTTGTTTGAGCATTAATCCTGCGGCAATCACGCACGTGCGGAATGCGTCTACCGGTTGGGAGGCGTGGAATAGTCTGCAGTCTGCGTACAAAGACCGGGGGTGGTGCAGAAGGCTAATTCTTATGCGGCAGCTGTTTGGGATGAAACTACAAAAGTATCCCGACATGCAGACGTACCTCGCGAAGGTATGTGATGTCTCACAACAATTAACAGACATCGGAGCTGCGCTGGAAGACGAATATTTGGCTGTTATAATGCTTAGTGGGCTCACATCCGACTATGACCCACTGATAATGGCGTTGGAAAACTGCAACGTAAAAATGTCGAGCGAGCTGGTCAAGGAAAAACTTTTACAAGAGGAACAGCGCCGGACCAACGGAACGGACACGAGCAGTGGTTCCGTAATGGTGGCAAAGCGACACGAAAAGCCTGTCAAATGTTTCCGCTCTAAGAAGCTGGGTCACATTTCCAGGAACTGTCCTACTAAGAATACGGAGTTGAAGAATCCTAGTAAATGGACGGCGAATATGCTGAGCGCGCTGTCCGCGAATGTACAGTCGAACGCGTGGTAAGTACATAGATAGCGGCGCATCATGTCATCTGTGCAACAGATAGGAAATTCTTCAGGACTTCGTGGTGGATACAAGTTTGGAAGTTACGGTGGCGAACGGCGATAAAATTCGGAGTGCGGGTCGTGGCAGTACCAAACTGCATGTTCGAGATGGCATAAAAACTCTTAGTGATGTTGTTTTTATTCCGAATCTGTCATGTAATTTAATGCCTGTCAACGTTTTGACATCTAAAGGTTTTCGAGTTATTTTCTGTTCTAAATTTTGTAAAATATATTTTGATAATGTTTAGCTATTGCTAAACGTGAGAATGGTTTATATAAATTAGAAACTTTTTCGTCGCGTATATGCAATGTATCAAGTACGTCTGAGTCCGAGTCCGCTGATCAAGTTGTGGCGAATGTGGGGACTGGATGTGTGATATCTCAAGATGTGTGGCATCAGCGTTTGGGTCATCTAAACTCAAGGAGCATGAACGTATTGAAATCAGGTATGGCTAATGGCATTGACATTAAAAACTCGAATTTTAAGCAGTGTATTTCTTGTTATAAGAATAAGAATAATTTATGTGCATAGAATAAGTGGGTACAGTGAATTGTCAACAGGTGAACATAGACATTAGGCGGCTTATTCTGCTATTTGTACTATTAATACGAGCATGCAAATATATATTTCCTCCAAATTAATTACAGCGTACTATGAAGCAAAAATTCTTTGACATCATAGTAGCTTTTCTCCAGTTAATAATTTGTCAGGCTATTTTTGAATTTAAGGCATTTTGTATTGAAGGCAAGACTGCGAAGTTGCCTTTCCCGAAGAAGTCTTTCACTCGAGCTACTGAAGTCCTAGGTCTGGTACACAGCGACGTCTGTGGGCCTATGTCGCCAACGTCAATTTGAGGTGCTCGTTATATGTTACTTTTTATAGATGATTTTACGCGGAAAACGTTTTGCTATTTTATTAAAACAAAAGATCAAGATTTCGATATTTTTAAACAATTTAAATCGCTGGTCGAGAATCAAACGAATAAAACTATTCAAGTGTTGAGGACCGACAATGGAACCGAGTATGTAAATAAACCCTTCGAGCTATTTCTGAAGCAGCATGGTATTATACACCAGAAAACTGTGCCTCACTGTCCACAACAAAATGCTGTTGCGGAGAGGGCTAATCGTACGATTGTTGAGGCTGCAAGGTGTATGTTGCAGGGTGCCGGCTTGGAACAGAAATACTGGGCGGAAGCTATGAGCGCCGCGGTTTATTTAAAGAATAGATCACCAACGAAGGCTGTGCTGGGTGCTACTCCTGAAGAGAAGTGGTCGGGAAGTAAGGTAAACTTGAACCATTTAAGAATTTTTGGTTGTGTTGCTTACTCCGTCTTGGAAAATCGGAAAAAGTTGGATCCGAAATGTAAGAAGTACATATTTATAGGCTACTGCGAGGATACTAAAGGATATCGACTTTTAGATCCTGCTCATCCTAATAAAGTCGTTACTTCGCGGAATGTCGTGTTTGTAGAAGATAAATTCTATAAAGATATTTTTGTACAGAAGGATCAGCAACAAGTGGTCAACGTGCCGACTCCGTACATGATCATCAATAACCCTGGATCTGAAAATGTACGAGCGCTGGCGGCAGAACCTGTTGAACCGATGCAAGAACCCCACGAGCACTAGACTCAAGACACAGAATCTTCTGAAACTAGTGAATCTTGTAGTACTTTAGATGAAGACTACGTTCCTGGATCGTCCTCTTGGGATTCAGATGAATCAAGAGATAGGAACGAATTCGAAGATGCTTTGGTATCAGCATTAGCGAGTTGCGATACGGATACACCAAATACCGTACGTGAAGCACTCAATGGACCTGAGTCTACGCAATAGAAGGCAGCAATGCAGGATGAATATCAATCTTTTTTGGATAATAAATGTCTGGAACTTACCGAAGGGAAAGAAATTTTGGGCGGTAGACATAAAAACAAGTAACACATCAATCTTAGGAAATATATTAAAATTAAAATAAAACAGTTACATTACCAAGTTTTCACCACTTCCATATCAAATTTAACTTTTACATTTCCTGTAGAAGTATTTGTAGCACTGCACATGCACTAATTACCAGTAAATTTCACTGTGTAATCCTGCTGGTTTTGACATTTGTCATTTCATAACCTAAAAACAAAGAACAATGGCAAACTATATGGAAATTGCTGAGTCGCAGAAAAGTTTGGAAACCACTGTGCTCAAGATGTTCTCCGAGTTCGAGTCCAAGCTGAACAGGGCTCCTGCAGTCAAGGTAACTCTCAATGTCTTGAGTGAAGAGTTTGCCATTTTCAAAGAGCAAACAATAACAATGCTGAAACTGCTCCGGGAGCAAATAAAGGCTCTCACAAAATCTCAGGACATTGTTGAAATGCGACATCGAAGAAAATTCCTTTTATTTAATGGTGTTCCGGAACAAGCCGATGAAAATATCAGCAATAGAATAGCTTCCATCATTTCTGAGCAACTAAAGATCCCGGGTGTCACATCTGCATCTTTCAAAGCCTGCCACAGGCTAGGAAAGCCCACTGGAGATCGTAATAGGCCGGCCCGTCTTGGTGCGGTTCGCTGATGTTGCTGTGAAATCTTCAGTTTGGAAAAAGAAGACTGCATTCAAGGGAACAACTTTTGCAATCTCTGAATTTCTCACACCTAAGCGGCAAGCACTGTTTATACAGGCACGCAAAGTGTTTGGTATGAGGAGCTCGGCTGCCCTATATCAAAACCTAGTAAGGGACAATTTTTTGGATTTTTGTTTTTTAACTTATTTGTACCAACCTAGTAAGTCCTCAGCTGGTGACAGAGACACTAGCTCAAAAATCGTTATAATAACCAGAGTTTTCAATGCGTCGAAACCTAGTAAGTAACATGTCTAGTAACTGTTTACCGTTGTCAAACCCAGTAAGTCACATATCCCATATCAAAACATGGTAAGGGCGTGAGACATACTAGGTTTTGGGCTGGTCAAAGGGCCTTCGTTTTAGCCTAGTAAGTCCGTTTTACACTTATGGAAACTTATGAAGTAGATAAATGAACTACTATAAAAAGCTTTAGTAGAAAAATAAAGGTATTCCATACCTACATGGGCCTAATGTGCAAAGACAGTTAGGTACCTACACATGTGCCAGAAGGGCTGTTAAGAACAGCGCCATCTATGTTCCCAGACTGGAACCACTAGATGGCTTAATTAGGTTAATTGCATAGTTTCTGTCATAGGAAACTATTTAAGTACGTAGTTAAGGATTTTCTCCATAGATGTCGCTATAATAAAACCGCCTTGTCATTAGTATTAATTTATTATTTCACTTGTAAAATATACACGATCGAAACGAGTCGCTGGTCTTTTTATATTCCAATCCTGCCCGACGCACTCCGAGCCGTCCACATTCCTTCAAGGGCATTTACTACTTTATTTAAAAGGTTTTGTTTTAAATATCTCGGATGTCGACGACAGGAATACCAGTTAAGACCTAGTAAGGGCTCCCTTACTAGGTATTGAAGTTAACTAACACGGGTAAATACATTTTCAAAGTTAGTAAGGGGTATAAAACGTGCATATATAGTATATATTATAAAATGAAGTTATTGATACATACACTTGTTAGTACTCTACTTATTCATGTACTATTTTTTATTATTAATTAAGAGTTCTTTTGAGGCTGCCACATTTTATGTTTTTAGGCTCTCCTGTAAAATTGGATCTGGAGCCCTTACTAGGTTTTGATATAGGGCAGCCGAGCTGCTGGTCGCTCGATGGCAATCTTTGTCAAATTGCCCAACGGTGGACGGGAACGCGTTGAGTCCGAGGAGGACATTGTTCGACTGAAGGAGTCCCGGTCGAAGCAGCCGCCTGCATCATCAACGCCTAATCCCGCAGTACAGTCCGATGATGTTGAGGAGGAGATCGCGCCTGGTCCCAGTGGTCAAGCATCCCGGTCACGGCGTGCTGCGAAACCGGTGCCATAGGTCAGCAGTGTAGTAGTATTATAGCGTTTTTGTTCATTCTTTGCATAATTTTCCACATAGCAGCAGGTTACCATAGCTATAAAAAGCGCAGACAACTTCGTTGTCTTAATTTTCTTATCTATTTAAGTGTACCCACTTTTAATTTGTATTTCAGTTTTAGTTTATTTAATATCATATCTGCGTTCTGCGTATAAGTTTTGACACTGTCATTGTCACTTTCATTTGACATTGTACTCAAGTTGTTCGAGTTAGTTTTTTTACCGCCTGCTGCTACTTATTGTATTAGTCTTATAACATTGTTAACTCTGGTCATCATGACTTTGTTTGGTTATTTCTCACAAGCCAACCGGCAGGATGAGCAGGATTGTGTGTGTGCATTATTGTAGTTGTTTTTTTTAATCGTATTATGGTTATAATATTATTATATTTATTTATTTACATAAGTTTATTTATGTCAGATGATGAAACTTTTTATTCTGCCAGTGATGATAGCTCTGCATTTCTGTCTTTAAATTCACTTGTCACTTCTCACACTGTAGGCGAACTTTTGTCCCGTGAATTTCATAATTCCTGTTTCTTTAACGTGTGCCATATTAACGCCCAAAGCATTCCTTCTCACTACACCAATCTTATTGATACATTCCAGTCTGAATTTATCCACGCAATACTGGTGTCGGAGAGTTGGTTGAAGCCCACACTTGACTCGACATCATACGCGCTGCCTGGATTTGTACTAATAAGAAATGACCGAACGGGCAAGGGCGGTGGCGGTGTCGCTATTTACTTGAAAAGCTCAATTCCATACAAAATTTTGAATTTATCCCCAACCCTTTATTCAAGCACAGCGGAATGGATTTTTCTTGATTTTTTTTCGGGTAAAGGCCGTTTTAGGTGTAGTTTACTCTCCCCCCACTGTTGATTATTTTTCTAAACTAGAACAAGTATTTGAGTCCTTAAACTCCACATCACCTAATTATGGGTGACCTTAACACCGACCTTGGTAAAAATTCTCCACAGCATGAAAAACTTGCGTCTATTGTGCGGTCTGTAAAATTTTCCATACTTCCATTGGATCCCACCCACCACACTGGTTCTACTGACACATGGCTGGATGTCATAATTACGTCGTCGCCCGATGATGTAGTAAAGCATGGACAGTTTTTAGCTCCTGGGTTCTCTCACTATGACTTACTGTATGCATCATATAAAATTAAGCCTCCAAAATGTAACCCTGCTTTGGTTCTGATGCGGAGTTTCAACAAAGTAGATCCTGAGTCTCTCGAGAGGGATGCTAAGAACATTGACTGGACCCCTGTGCTAGATGCTCCAACAACTGACTCCAAGATTTCTCTATTTAATGCCGCCATTTTGTCACTTTTCGATACGCATGCTCCCTTGCATGCCGTTAGAGTCCGGCGCCCCCCCGCTCCTTGGATCACTGAGGGCGTACGCATGTCCATGAGAAGGAGGGACCGCGCTTTCAGGATCTTTAAACGTGATCGGACTGACGAGAACTGGACACTTTTTAAGACAGCCCAATTAAGACAGCCAAACAATTTATAATGGCTACTAACAATAATCCCGCTTCAGACGAGCGACAAATGGAACAAGGTGCAGAGAACCCCCCGGAAAGAGCATTCACAGCAGAAGATTTAAGGAATGCGGAGAACAGAAAGCGAGTGAGAGTAGTAGATCCAGATGACACTGAAGCCGAAGTTGCAGCAGATAAGAGGCCAAGAATAAACACTGAGGACACAAGGAAATCCAGGTGTTTAGCTGCTGTCATAAATGCATATGATAGAGTGATAAGCAGAGTATTTACTGCTGCACAAGTCCCTTTCGCTTTGTATGACATCAATTTGTCATGCGACATATTGAGCTACTTGTCTTCGTATCACAACTCTAAAAGGCAACAGGTGAGGGACCCCACAGCAGCGCTGATAAAGAAGAGAACTGAGAACAACGCACAATTCCATCTGGGACAGGGGATCCACTCAGCGAAACATGGAGTGCTTGAGGCGTGCTGGAATGACTCCCTAACGGAACAGGGGTTGGAATACAAGAAGTTCGGAGAAGCAGATGAAGAAGACTGGTATGGGACTATGGGGCCCTTTCTCAATTTTATGGGGGGATTCAAGCTAAGGTTAGCAGAACTGCGGATTGGGCATAGCAAGATCCCCCTGTCAAAGAGCGCAGAAGGGTACAAATGCTATAAACCAGAGGCATATGGGCTCACACCTGCTCATCATATCCTGCTTGAAGGTTGCACTTTTCCCCCAGAAAGAAAATCATCCATGATCCAGAGTTTAGGGCCAATGACCATCTATCTCTCTATGATTAGGTCAGACGGAAAATACAGAGCGAAGTTTGAAGATGCTTTTATGAGGACTTTCAAGCACTTCCCATACCCCGCGCCTCCACCAAATGTAGGAGGTGTAGCACTGGTAGAGGAATATTAAAAGAGGATAGGACTTTGATTGTAGTTTATTAAAACGTTCAGCCACGATACAGAGCTAAATCATGAATGCCCGGCCCTCTTGGTGAGTGACAGAGACGGCCATAATTCTAAATATTTAAATATATTTTTAAATAAAAACCTAGTGGCCAGTCCTGTTGTCATTCGTCAACGGACCTTACAGTATTCTCTTCATCTATGGCTGATGTCTGGAAATTCCTTAAGTCGCTTGGCCTGGGTAAACCTACTAGCGGTTTCGATGGCATTTCCTTTTCTCTGAACGATTTAAACAGACATATTTCTTTTGCCTTATTAATAACCATGTTAAGGTCAGCACTCTCTCTGATATTTCGTCGCTTCCTCTTTCCGTCTCAGAAAGCTTCTCATTTTCGCCCACTTCTGAAGCAACTGTCAAGATCATCATTAATAAAATAAAATCTAAAGCCGTCGGATGTGATGATGTCGGTCGTCATATGATAGTATCTGTTCTAGACTGTGTGCTTCCTATAATAACTGACATCATTATCTCCTCGCTGTTTAATGGCGACTTCCCTTCTCTTTGGCGTAGTGCTTTTGTTATACCATTACCTAAAATTAGTAACCCTACATCACTAAATAACTTTAGGCCTATTTCAATTCTCCCTTTTCTGTCAAAAATTGCTGAAGCGGTGGTTCACAAACAGCTATTTAACTTAATATACTCTCATAATCTGCTGAGCCCCTTTCAGTCTGGTTTTCGACCCAGCCATAGTACATGCACCGCGCTTCTCAAAGTTACTGAAGATTTAAGACGGGGCATGGAGGATCAACTGGTCACAGTACTTATTCTGATTGATTTCTCCAACGCATTCAATACTGTTGATCGCGACATCCTCCTTGCCTTGCTCAAGCATCTAAATATGTCCCCCTCTGCCCTAAGTTGGTTTTCCAGTTATCTTCGTGGTCGCCGGCAGGCAGTTCGTGTAGACCGATCTTTGTCCGACTGGTGTGACTTAGCCACTGGCGTACCTCAAGGACGCATTCTTTCTCCACTGCTATTTTCCACCTTCGTCTACTTCATCACTCCCGATCTTCGCTGTTCTTACCATCTGTATGCTGACGACCTACAGATCTATGATCAATGTAAAGTGGCTGACGTTACCGCTACCATTGACAAATTAAACTTAGACCTGTTACACATTCAACAATGGTCGGAGAAATTTGGCCTGTTTGTGAACCCTTCTTAGTGTCAGGCTATTGTCATTGGTAGCTCTCGCCAGCTTGCCAAACTTGATCTGGATTCTCTCACACCACCTAATTTCAATGAAATACCTATTATATTTAGTCCCAGTGTCAAGAATTTAGGAGTTCACTTGGATAGCACACTGAGCTGGAAGGTACAGGTGAGCGAAATCAGCAGGAAAGCAGCGAACGAATAAAACATAGAAGCCTAACTAGCGTCGGAAAATGGCCCCACGGATTTTGTGTCAGTTAAGGCGGGGCGTAAATTTTGTGTCAAACGGCTGTCTAGTTTGCAAATGGCGACGCAGCCGAACAGTTGCATTACGTGACATATCTGAAGTCTCAAAGTAATAAAATATGCCATAATGTTCAGTGAAAAGGGGTATTAATCACTCAGAAAAACACGAAAAAAAAGATGGTACGAGGGGCAAACCGAAATGATCGGGAATTTAAAAAACTATGTGCACTATATACATAAATTATATTTTATTGTTTTTCGAAGTATTCTCCGTTACATTCAATGCACTTTTGCATTCTTTTAAACCAGTCATTAAAACAATAATTCCAGTTTGAAGTAGGCATTGCCAAAATGGCCGATTTATAGGCTTCCACAGCGGCTTCTGGGTTCTCAAACCGCTGACCACGCAATAAATCTTTAATTCTAGGGAACGTAAAAAAATCATTTGGACTCAGGTCAGGGCTGTATGGAGGATGGGACATCAACTCAACGTTTTCGTCGTTCAAAAATTTAGTTGTTTTGTGGGCGGTGTGGGAGCTCGCATTGTCGTGGTGTAAGATGACGCGGCGTCTCGGGTTCCCTTGGCGAAGTTCGGCCAGCACCTCCGGCAAACAAACTGTGATATACCAATCAGCGGTAACGGTTCTTTGTTCTTCTAGAGGAATTGTGGCAACATGCCCCTTTTTTGAGACGAACGAAGCCACCATCTTCTTCGACACGCTTCGAGAACGCACAACTTTCGTTGGTTTGACCTCGTCATCGAAGACCCATACTGCCGACTGGTGCTTTCTTTCAGGCTCATAAGAATAAATCCAGGATTCGTCACCCGAGACCATATTATAAACGGCTTTTGACTTTCCTCCATTGTAGCATTTCAGAATAGATCGGCACCAATCAACACGAGCCGCCTTTTGCTCTTCAGACAAATTATGGGGTACCCATCGGGAAATCAATTTTCTGACACCCAATTCACCATGCAAAATAGTGTGAATTGCAGTCATTCCAATGCCTATGGTTGCCCGAATCTGCTCGTATGTCACATGTCTATCTTCTTTTAGTAGTTTTTCCACAGCCGCGATGTTTTCAGGCGAAACCGCCGTTTTCGGCCGACCTGATGAAGGTACGGTGCCAAGAGAGGCACGACCCCGTCGAAACTCAGCATACCACCGATATATTGTCGTCTGACTAGGTGCTTCAATGTCGTATATAGTAACAAGCTCATTGCGACATTCATCTGGAGATAAGCCACGACGAAAGTTATGGTAAATAATTGCACGAAAATTTTCACGCGTCAGCTCCATTTTGTTCATCGAGTTGTCAATTTAAAAATGGAATTAAAAAAATATATCGTTCTTTTTTTAAATTGTAAAAACGGCATCGTGATTGTAAGTCGCCAGTATGCATGTGACAAAAAAGGATTTAATGTAACTCAGTTTAAAGTACTCTATTCCCGATCATTTCGGTGTGCCCCTCGTATCAGTTTTCATACGTAAATAAAGCCGTACACATATTAATTTAATTTATTTTAAGGAACAGATTTTGTATAGGGATGGTGTTATGCCATATGACTAATTTATATACGATGTTTGAAAAAAGTAATGCAATCAGTGGCGTGCCTACCCAAGTAGCACAACTGGGTCTAAATAGCTCGTATATCATATCTAATTAGATGCTTAAGTGAAATTTACCACCATGACTAAGTGCTATATAGGTGGCAAGAACCCTTATGCCACCAGTATAGAACCAAAAGGAGAAAAATTGCAGCCTATTTTTGAAGCTAAATAGAATCCATAAGAGATCTCACAATTACCTTAAGTGGTAATTAGAACTATGGGTGAAAGTTATGCGCAGTGAACGAATGAAGACATTTCAGTTCGGTCAATGAGTGATAAATGAGTCGCCAAAATTATCTTTGAGTGGCGAGGCAACTGTCAAATTGTGTTTTATTAAAAGTAGTACGTGATCTGCCATATTCATTTTGGATTTATATGTCTGTTTGATTGTGATTAAAACTTTACGTTATACAAGCATTGAAATAAGCACGAAATTCTTGCGATTTTTTTTTTACAGTGAAACTATAGTATGTTTTCTTTGTAAATTTCGACGCGCCCTTCATTTGATCAGGAATATTAAAAAAGAGAGTGCTAAATTAAATAAGGAATAGATACTGATAAGAAATAAAACTGTTAAAAACCTGACCTAATGATTGTAGGTTACGTACAATGTTAAAGTAACATCGTCACAACTATCAAAAGTCTGTAATTATGCGTGAGTGTGATAAAATTCTGGTTAAAATAATCAATTTTCATAGGCTTCCATTTGTAAACATGGCGAAACAAAAAAGATCCTACAGTGTTTATTTTCACTTATTTGTTCCTTATTTGGAACTATCAAGTCTAATAATCACTTATTTGTATCTTGCGAGTGGCAAAGCAGTGAATGATATTACCAATAGTAATTATTTGCTCTTTTGTAGACTATTAAACAAGCAAGACTATTAAATATATTTTGACAAGGCGCAAATAGGAACTATAATAGAACTTTTAGTTCGTTAGTGGTTTGAAATAAGTGAAAATAACTGCTTTTGGTTCCAAGAACCTCCTACTGAGACCTATTTATGCGTTGGAGTGGCAATTAGGTACTTCTTAGGCCTTAAAGTTGCAATATTTTTTGGTTCCAAAAGAGCCGTAAAATTATCCCTTTAGCCACTATTGGTGATATAATTCGCTATTGTACTAGTCATTTGGAACTTTTAGTTCCAAATAAGGGTATGTTCCCACTAATATGTAAAAGTTGCTTATAAGTGATTTTAAGACCTTATATAGCACTATTGCTTCTTATTGAGTGACAATTTGAACCTGCATGCAACTTTAAGTAGCAAAATCGACTTTATCCCACCATAAGTAATAAAGTAGAAACAAAAAACGCTCCTATGCAACTACAAGTGATAGGATGAACTCATATACAGTTTTGAGTTGTGTTTAAAGCTATAAGTTGTATCAAACACTGTTAAACCACTCATTTAGAACTTAAAGCTATAAGATAAGCTGCAAAATTCACTAATGTGCTGCTTGGGTAGGCTTATGGGTAAATCCATTTTATTGCCGCATTACTGTTCAAAGTACAAATTCAATAATACACAGGTTGGGCGTGGGTTTTGGGGAAAATATGAGCTGTTTTTTCTGAGCGAAAGTTAGAGTGCCTACCTTTCCTTCGCCTATTAAAAGACCTGCACACTTTAACTCATCACAATCGCACGCAACAACTCCTTCCATTGTTTAAAGCTACAGTAATCACAACAACAAACAAAATCAAAACACGATCACTATCTGTAATATTACCTACTTCTACTTATTACTACGCTCAAACAAACACTACACTAACGAAATATTTCTAAACAACGTGAAGTTGAATCACTCCTGTTTACGCGAAATTTGCAAGTGGCCGATCCGTACCGTATCTAACTTCACTTCACTTGAAGCAACGTATAGTTATGTTGATGTTATTATGAAGCCCGAAGCTTGCAAGCCAACGCGTGCGAGGGAGATGACTAGCGGTGACATAGAACGGCGACGAGCCATCAGCGAGCGCGGCGCGGTCTGTGCGCGAACAAATTTTGAACCACGCGGCGTCGACAAAATTTGAAATTATGAAACACGTCACGGCGCGCAATTTTATATTGTTCAAGTAAATAATTTTTTATCGTTTTTTAATATTACTAGGGCAAGCCGGGCTTTTGTGCTTGTATAAGACCGTCCCTAAAAGGCTATGCGTTTTCCGTCAGTCCGGTATGAAAACGTATAAGTTCCTAATTATGTTTGATATTTTTTCACTACAAAGATTGTATCGACTTTACATGTAAAATATTAGTTATTACAAAGAAGGAGAAATAATAATATATACAGCAGTTACAGCATGCATTAATAATAATCATTCAAAGTATTATAAGTAACAACAAGGAACAAACAAGGATTCCTTTTTTTTTAAATTCGTATGTAAGCAATAACCTTAACATTCAAGATTTGTAATGAAGGAAATAAAAATGGCTCTTTACTGCATTAACGATTCACCAATTATGAGTTTTCACTGTCACCGCCATATTACCATAGACAAATGTCATGCGTTTTGTCGAATCACAGCTGGCCATTCGGAAATTGACGAATCACATTTATTTGTTATGCGTAATTGAAAACATTTGAGTGGCTGTGATTGGTACACCGATGAGCATGCGCATTTTGACTGTTGGGCCGGTTTTTGATTGTAATTTTGTATGAAGCTCGTGTTCTATGTTTTATTCGTTCGCTGCAGGAAAGTAATTGGCTCGCTTCATGCTCTGAACAAACTAAAGAACTTCTTGCCCATTAAAACCAAGGTGTTACTAGTACATACCCTAATCCTGCCGATAATTGACTATGGTGATGTGTGTTATCCGGACTTAAATGAAGATCTTCTTGATAAGTTGGATCGACTTCTTAATAATTGTATTCGTTTCATTTTCTGTCTCCGTAAATATCGGGTTTAAGAGTTTTTATTTCTCATAAGAATACAATATAATTCACTTACATGAGAAAAATATTTAAAACGTAAATTACATGCAAACAAGTTAATTATTTAAAACGTAAATTACATGCATACAAGTTATTTAATTTTAACAGAGGTATTTTGACGGTAGATAAGATTTCGACTCGACCGACCGCTCGGTAAAAGTAACTATGCGACTTGGAGCGATTAGCAACTTGAAGCTCTTTTGTTATTGTTACCACGCAGTGCGATACTAGTTTGCGATTACATGATCAAGCGCAACTGGATGTGGCATTAACATGGTTGTTTTTCATTTGCGTTAATGTTGATAATGGATTTATTGAGTGTTATTCATTATTATTTTGAAAATTTAGTTATTATTTTTATTTATTTGATTGATTATAATTTAAATAGTTGATGGTAAATTACATTAAATAATTTTACTTAATTACAATTATGTAATTAACTACGTAATTTATTATTAAATTTACGTTTCTAACCGTGTAAACTGAAAATACGATTAACGTTTATTAAATTGTCATAATTCTATAATGCTTTATTTATTTATTTATTATATGTTATTTATTCATTTATTTTGGTAAGAATATATTAATTAATAATTTATAATATAGATTTTAATATCAATTAATCTAGAGATATTTTATTATTGAAAATGTTATATTTTAGCAGTTTTTTTAAATGTGAACGTGGGTTTTGCATCCTTAACATCCTTTGGCAGTTTGTTGTACAGTTTAGCCCCTTCATGCATAATAGTCCTTTTGCCATAGTTTGTTTTTGATCTGTACAGTAATATTCCACTTTTTCGTAATCTGAGTCTCGGTATTTGTTGCTTTTTAGTGAATGTTATTTGTGTGTGCATATCTTTATTTAATATTTTTCTTATTAATAAGCAAGTGTTGTAAATATAGGTTAGTGTTATGTTCATTAATTTAGTTTCTTTATATATTTTTACTGTAGGTGTCAAGTAATCATAGTGGAATAGTATTTTTACAAGTTTATTTTGTGATCTTTGTATAACATTCAGATTGGTTGCTGCGGCTGTGCCCCACAGTTCAATCAGATACTCAATATGTGGTTTTATTAGTGAGTTATATATAAGGTATCGAACTTTTATAGGCATGCACTTTACGATACCCCTCAGCGTTCCGGTTAAGGATGTTAGTTTTGTTTTAATTTTGGCTATATGAGGTTTCCACGTCATATGTCTATCAAGGATCAGCCCTAAGTATTTTTCTTGGTCTACATGTCTCAAAGATTGTCCTTGTATAGATGACCTTGGTAGGTGGTCAGGTATTTGTTTATTTTTTGATGTGAATATAATGTAGTTAGTTTTATTTATGTTTATAGTTAACAGATTACTTTGGAACCACTCATTTAGCAAAACCAAATCACTCTGTGCATCTGCTATGATATCATCAATAGAGTCACCAAAATAAAACAAACAGGTATCGTCAGCATAGAGCGATATGTCGCCTTTGAGTCCAATCTTGTATATATCATTGATATAGATAAGAAATAGCAATGGGCCCAAGATTGACCCCTGAGGGACACCATAGCTAATATTGCGTGGTCTGCTTTCACATGCGCCAATCTTAACCACCTGATAACGATTAGTAATGTAAGATTTAAGTATATTGAAAGCTTCAGTAGTTATGCCTATATTTGCAAGTTTGCTTAGCAACAACGTGTGACTAACCGTGTCAAAGGATCTTTTTAGGTCAATAAATACACCAAGCACTGCTCGTTTCTTATCTATATTTAATTTTATTTTGGTGACCAGGTCCATGGCTGCAGATAGAGTATTAGATTTGGGTCTGAAACCGTACTGTTTGTCGTAAAAGAAATGTTGTGAAGTAAGATATTTGTCTAGCTTATTATAAAGTACCTTTTCAAAAAATTTCGATACAACGGGTAGCACAGAAATTGGACGATAATTGTTCGGATCGGTCTTTTTCCCAGATTTATAAATAGGCGTAACTTTCGCGACTTTTAGACTGTCTGGAAAAGTTCCATCTATTAGGCATTGATTAATACAGCTAGTTAGTTCACCTACTATAAGATTTTTTAAGCATTTTATTACTTTTGTGCTGATTTTATCGAGTCCCGAAGTGGTGTTTGAATTTAGATTATCTATATTTTTTTTGATTTCGTCTACAGTTACCAGTTCTAATTGTGAAAGGATACGTGAGCTACTTCCAGTTGCGCAAGTCGATTTCCAAGAGGTTTGATTCAGTCTAGCTTTCTAAGTGATTTGATTGGCCAACACTGAACCGACTGTCGAGAAGAAATCATTAAAATATTCACAGATGTCACTTTGGTTGTCGATGTAAGACCCTGTTGATGTTTGAAGGTTGTTCACTACTGGATTTTCCTTTTTCTTATTATTTGATAAGTTATTGATCAGTTTCCACATTTTTGCTGGTTTATTTTTATTTACCCTGAAGGCTTTCAAGTAATATTGGGATTTCGTTTTCTGTATAACAGCGTGTACTTTGTTTCATATCATATCATATCATTTATTCAAGAACAATTACAAATTGTGTTTGAAATTCTTATATATACTAAGTTCTAAACTAGGTAGCTACTTACTAAATCTAAACAAATTAAAAGTCACCACATAATACTAATAATACACGTCACAAAATATAAGTCGGTAAAAATTAAATAATAAATAATAATAGCGATAATGTCAGCGATTAAATACGTGATTCGAGATACATCAACAATTAATTATTATAAATAAATTGAATATTATTGACATGTCAAGTTAATATTGCATGTAATCATCTATCGAATGAAACGATTTTTCCAATAGAAACTGCTTGAGTCTTGCACCAAAAATTTTACTATTTGTGATCATTTTAAGCTCAACAGATAGCTTGTTATAAAGGACAACCGACTGGTAATACGCCGCGTACTTCACAATGTTTAGCCTAGGCACTATGTTGCATGGTATGTCCTTACGTCTCGTTGACAATCTGTGCTCCCTGTCCAACGTGCTTTCCCATTTGTTTAAGTGCTTCACGAAGTCTGTGAGCAGTACGAGAATGTATAGACATGGTACAGTTAGTACCTTGAGGTCTATGAAGTGCTGTCTACACGATTCGCTTTGTGGGATGCGAACAATATTACGAATGGCCCTTTTCTGCATCTTGAACGCACTATCAACATTATAGTTATAGCCATTACCCCATAATTTTATGCTGTAACGCAACTTTGATTCTACTAGGGCGTAATAAACTAACTTAAGTTGTTCAGTTTTTAAGACATCTCGCAGGCTACGAAGAGCATAACAAGCAGAACCTAGAGAGCTGTTAAGCGCCTGAACTTCGAGCTTCCAATTCAGTAGCTCATCAATATGAATGCCCAGGAATTTGACACAATCAGTTTGCAATATTTTATCGCCATAAACTGCTGCATTCAAGGTATCCGTGTTTTTTGCTGTAGCTTTAAATAACATGGCGTTGGTTTTCTTAGAGTTGAGTTTCAGGTTGTTTACTTCAAACCATCTGGCGAACAACAATAGGGCAGCATTTACTCTGTCATTTAACTGTGATATATTATCAGCAGCTATTACAGCGTTTGTGTCATCAGCAAACAAGATTAGGTTGGTGCATGGCACTGAGTCAGTAATATAATTTACGATGTCGTTCAGAAACACCACAAAGAATAAGGGACCCAAAATTGATCCCTGGGGGACCCCTCTGCTTATTGTCGCCATCCTGGACTTTACCACTACCTCAGTTCCATTCATTATGGACTTAATTTCAACGAACTGCTTCCTATTTCTAAGATATGACTCAAATAATGCTTTTAGTGTAATTGAATTGGTTTTATGAAGGACTAGCATTAACCCGCGGCTTCGCTCGCGTGCCTATATAATGTACATCATCCTACGGGAACAATGCTCTTTTTTTCGGGATTAAAAGTAGGCTATTTGTTAAGTTAGGGTATAATCTGCAATCTGCATTTCCCTCATGTATATCCGTCCAGCCGTTTTAGCGTGAAGAAGTAACAAAACATACACAGACTTTCGCTTTTCTAATATTACTGGGAAATACTTTTTATTTTATCATAAGTCCACTTTATCAAATCAAACCGAAAACTCAAGCACTCAAATCAAGCGATCTTAGCTTTTACTGTACCAAATAAAGTTCACTTCAAACTTCATAACTCGAAGTGGCGCTAAGACACCGGGATATGTGTGCATTTTATTTGTATAAAGCTTTTATAATGTCCCGAGCGTCCGCTTATCGACTTGGGATATTCGAGATTGGTTTAATGATTCTAAGCCATGTTCTAAGTTACGTCATGTTCTATTGTAAGATATTGAGGTTCTCTTCGTTGATGAATAAAAAATTAATTATTTTGAGCCAGATAAACATAATATAAAATGACTTAACATAATTATTGAAAAGCTTAAATGTATTTATTACGGATGCAGGAAGTTTCCCGATCATTACTTTTCCCGTCCCAACGCGCCGCCCGCCTATAGCTACCGATTGACGACGATCGAGATGCCACCAAATACTATTTTTTTAATCTATTAGGATAACGCAGGTCTCTATCCATACCTCAAAAGCAAAAACAGAACCCCCTTATAGGATCACGTGTAGCTGTCTGTCAGTCCGTCTGTTACAACCGATTTGCTGCAAAACTACTGGACCGATTAAATTGCAATTTGGCGCAAATGCTTTCAAGAATTTTCATGACCACAAATAAAATTTCAAAATCGGTGGTATTTTCGTAATTAACGTCCCAACAAACCATAAAAATTACACCCATACTCAAATTTAGTCATTTCAACCCCATCGCACCCCAACAGGCGAGACGGTATTTCACGTCCACCACGTTTGTTTTTTTAAATCGTTGTTGTTTTGGTAATCAGCGACCCGAAAAACCATAGAAACATTACACTTGTTGATTTTCAGACTTTGTCACCATATTCTCCTCCTTTAGGGGTTGAATTCTCAAAAAACATGAAACACGTGCTTACTCATTTATCGTTAGAAATACTCCTTGGAAGTTTTCAATAAAATAGTCTAACTAATCTTTTTTCTCCATACAAACTTACGACCCCCATTTCACCCCTTTGGGGGGGATGACAAATGCTTCTTTTATTGCACCCCTAGACTTTATAAGGACACGTAGGTTCCAAATATGGACTCTAGAACCAGCGGTTTAGTATTTAGACATTTTAACCCCATTTCACCCCAACAGGGAAGATGTTAATTCACGTCCGCCACGTTGTATTGAAAAATCGTTGCGGTTTTCGTAATCAGCGACCCGATAAACCATAAAAACAATACCCATGCTGCTTTTCAGACTTTGTCACCACATTTCTACCTTTTAGGGGTTGAATTTTCAAAAATCCTGAAACACGTGTTTACTCATTTATCGTTAAGAATACTCCTGTGAAGTTTCGAATAAAATAGTCTTACTAATCTTGTTTCCCCATACAAACTTTGGAACCCCATTTCACCCCTTTAGGGGGTGAGTTTTGAAAAATCCTTTCTTAGCAGATGCCTACTACATAACATCTACCTGCATGCCAAATTTCAGCCCGATCCGTCCAGTGGTTTGGGCTGTGCGTTGATAGATCACTATGTCAGTCAGTCAGTCACGTTTGAGTTTTATATATAAGAAGATTGCAGAAGATGAGAAAATAAATATAAAATATATATTACTAAACGAGCGTTTAATTTGCAGCAATGGAAACAAAGCTACCAAATGGTGCCCTATCCCTCAATAAAAGAATGAAAATATTGCAAGGATCGGAAAAAATGTGCCATCAACTACAGCCGCCTTGTCAAATTCTTTTTCGAAATTTATTTCAAATAAATTGCATTGGAAAACTTTGATGAATACTACGGATACTTTCTGAACTAGTCCATTGCTTACATTATCGACTCTGGGATTCACTAACCTAAATGTTTTGAATTCGTAACGTCTCATTAAAATCCCAACATTTGTTGCATTAGTCTCTTAATAACTATACATTACATTTTCTAAAGTAAAAATCCCTTTAGTGCTTAGATAGAGCTAGAAGTAGACACTGTATAATCCATAGACGTACAGTCGTACATCATTGGTAAAATCATTAAATCGGGCGCTTATTTGGCGTTATAATCTCTAAATATCATTCGGGTATAAATTAATTCATTATATTGGCATGGCATTCCAATAGTTTACTTATTTGGCGAACTATCAATATACGGTCAAAGTAGCACCCAGATTTTTAGATATACTATTATATTACACGTTTTGATGGTAGATATTCATAAATTTACATATAATATAAATTCGTGTAAAATGCAGTCATACATATTAAATATCTAAAACAAAAACCCGAATGAGAAAAGAGTATTATTACTATAATATAAAATAAGTCGTTTTATCATTTAGCTTTGTGGCGTTCATTACTTAAAAAGTAACTTGAATGTTTTTGACAGCTATTTTCATAGATTGGACAAGTCGCTTTTGTTACCTTTATATACAGTACGCTAGTATTTAACATCAAATTGAATTCCTGTCAATAATTTACGTTCCGGTTTAACATTTTGAATAAGTTTACACAAAGAATTTCTTTAACAAAACCCTTCTTCAATTTGCTCCTCAATCCAAGATTATACTCCGAAATCATAATCTTAATTAAACTTTGCAGAGACGCGAGCTGTGGACAGGCGATAAAGGGCGAAACATAGTTCGACCCATCTCACCCCTAAAGAAATAATGGCGAAGTTTTTAATGGGAAATGGTTTCGAGATATAAATCCGCTTTACGACATCTGACGGTAGCAAGATTGGGAATTCGCTTTGGATATGAGAAACTATGATAGATAACTTGCTGGCTTTTATATTTTAACTGGGTAAAAATGTTCTGCACTTTCCAAGGATTGGATTACTTTTAGTGCTTTATTAATTCACACTACGGCATACGTCGTGTACATGGTAATGCATTCAAATGAAATAACACTAGTTGATGGATTATTAAACCCTGCATATATTTTTAAAACAGTTATAATATATTTCGAGGTTTTTCGTTATGATACAGAATGTTCGGATCATGGACCGTAATTTTTTTTGGTATATTGTAAGGGTTATTTGTTACCTTTTTCCCTTCGACCTTAAAAAAGGAGGACGTTACATGTTTCACTGTATGTATTTTTTATTATATTTGTTGATGTTCAGATCATATCTAAATATATTTTAATCCAAATAATGTATTTTTATTATAATATAAATATTAAATTCTAATTAAATATTTTTCTTTCAAATAATGATTAAACCTATAGTTTATTATTACATACTAGTCAATAATAGCTTTTCAACGAACTTCTATGGAAGCTTCCCAAGCAGCACATTAGTGAATTTTGCAGCTTATCTTATAGCTTTAAGTTCTAAATGAGTGGTTTAACAGTGTTTGATACAACTTATAGCTTTAAACACAACTCAAAACTGTATATGAGTTCATCCTATCACTTGTAGTTGCATAGGAGCGTTTTTTGTTTCTACTTTATTACTTATGGTGGGATAAAGTCGATTTTGCTACTTAAAGTTGCATGCAGGTTCAAATTGTCACTCAATAAGAAGCAACAGTGCTATATAAGGCCTTAAAATCACTTATAAGCAACTTTTACATATAAGTGGGAACATACCCTTATTTGGAACTAAAAGTTCCAAATGACTAGTACAATAGCGAGTTATATCACCAATAGTGGCTAAAGGGATAATTTTACGGCTCTTTTGGAACCAAAAAATATTGCAACTTTAAGGCCTAAGAAGTACCTTATTGCCACTCCAACGCATAAATAGGTCTCAGTAGGAGGTTCTTGGAACCAATAGCAGTTATTTTCACTTATTTCAAACCACTAACGAACTAAAAGTTCTATTATAGTTCCTATTTGCGCCTTGTCTAAATATATTTAATAGTCTTGCTTGTTTAATAGTCTACAAAAGAGCAAATAATTACTATTGGTAATATCATTCACTGCTTTGCCACTCGCAAGATACAAATAAGTGATTATTAGTCTTGATAGTTCCAAATAAGGAACAAATAAGTGAAAATTAACACTGTAGGATCTTTTTTGTTTCGCCATGTTTACAAATGGAAGCCTATGAAAATTGATTATTTTAACCAGAATTTTATCACACTCACGCATAATCACAGACTTTTGATAGTTGTGACGATGTTACTTTAACATTGTACGTAACCTACAATCATTAGGTCAGGTTTTTAACAGTTTTATTTCTTATCAGTATCTATTCCTTATTTAATTTAGCACTCTCTTTTTTAATATTCCTGATCAAATGAAGGGCGCGTCGAAATTTACAAAGAAAACATACTATAATTTCACAGTAAAAAAAAATTCGCAAGAATTTCGTGCTTATTTCAATGCTTGTATAACGTAAAGTTTTAATCACAATCAAACATACATATAAATCCAAAATGCATATGGCAGATCACGTATTACTTTTAATAAAACACAATTTGACAGTTGCCTCGCCACTCAAAGATAATTTTGGCGACTCATTTATCACTCATTGACCGAACTGAAATGTTTTCATTCGTTCACTGCGCATAACTTTCACCCATAGTTCTAATTACCACTTAAGGTAATTGTGAGATCTCTTATGGATTCTATTTAGCACCGAAAATAGGCTGCAATTTTTCTCCTTTTGGTTCTATACTGGTGGCATAAGGGTTCTTGCCACCTATATAGCACTTAGTCATGGTGGTAAATTTCACTTAAGCATCTAATTAGATATGATATACGAGCTATTTAGACCCAGTTGTGCTACTTGGGTTGTATGGAAGCGTTTCATTTTATATTTTTTAATTAAAATTAATTATTTTTTGACGAACCAAATGCTTTTGTTAAGTAAAAAAATATATATCTTTATTTTAAACCAAGAAAATTAACAATTACGTGCTCAAGAATGCCTCGAAATAAGGCCAATCGATGTAAGAGAAAATACAATATCGTTGTGTTCGGTAGAATAATGTACGGCGCACGATAATAATTAATTTTTAAACAACTATTTTCAATTTTACTGCCAAATAAGTGGTTACATATTTTATCTCACTTCTCCATTTAAGGCGAAGGTCGGCTGCAGATAGCATCATGAACGATGTAATGGCGCAATTAAGGTGACGTCCCGACAAACTTTTGACAGTTTTACGATGGCCCTTACAATTTAGCGGTTTTGGGGAGATACAAGAAGGTGTACCTATCTCACCAGCATTGTCTGACATGTAAAGGTAATGGGATAACTGTTTATAAATTATGAATTACTATTATTTCTTGTCATATTCTCACCAACATTTTTATGAAAAACTAGGTGCCCGCAACTTCGTCCGCGTATTTTTTTTCTTTAACACTGTCGGCTAAAAAGTGTTCTATAACGATCTTTGGATGTCCAGCTATCCCTGTACCAACATTGGTTAGAATTTGTCCAGCTGTATTGGCGTTATGAGAGCGTTTCTAATATAAAATCTGCGAAACAGCGAAATTACGAACTAGAGCCACAAGAGTAAGAAACAGAACAGAAATTAAGTTTCGAAGGAGCATGCGTAATTCATACCTGTACCTATTTTAGTAGGGTTGGCAAAGGAGAATAAAATAAAATAAACGAAATGATTAGCTTTTAATAACGAAATGATTAACTTTTAATTATGTACCTACATGAGATTAGGTATTTACAAATTAGTTACTCTAAATACTTTTTTTATAATTTTTTTTTAATAATTTGTTAAATCTTTTGATAGAATGATAAATTCTAAATCTGATATAAAGTATTTTTAATAATATATTTCAAAAAGTGATACCCGGAATAAAATTCTAAAGGTGATTTTTTTGACACGTTCGCACGTACACGCTCTAATAATTCCAATTCCAATAAATCTAGAAAATAAATTTCGTCCGCTATAGGATAGTGTTTGTCAGCTTTCAATAAGTATATATTTATTTTTCAATTGTAAGGCTTGATATGTAAATCTGACAACACAGTTCACATCCTTAATTTCGGTTTAAAAATTCTGGATTTAAGTTAGTGTGAAATATTTTACAAAAACGATATCATTTAATACGTATCTTTTTACTTATTACATCATTTACAAAATTTTAAAATTTAGGTGCATTTCTATTTTAGCTTCAGAGATAAGTTTATGATAAAAAATAGCACGCTGTAGCTATTTTATAAATGACATAAGATACGGTCTCAGGATATTGGTGAAGCTACTGTGCTCGTTACTGTTCGGTCAAATGGATAGGTTCAATATAAAATAAGTGGATGTGTGAATCTTATCTGTTAATGGAAAAAAGACCACTGAAAAGAAATCCTTTGGATTCACAACAATAATGGAGCCTTTGCAATAAATTCGCGTTTCTTATCCTTATAGCTCCTTCAGACTGAAAGGTGGCCTTAAATCGTTTGCTACTCGTAAGTATTTATTACTATCTTCCCTTTGAAAATAAAGCCAAGAGCGTATCGAACTATACACGACGAAGGGTTCGGTAATCGAAATAAACGTAACCTCATTCATATTTAATGATAAGACGAGCGGTACCTACCGTAAACTAGTGCCACTTATAATTTTTTATATCCCGTATATTGTATGGTGTAACTACGGTGGCGGCGAAAAAAATACACCATATTCGAAGATGTTAAGTTAAAAGTTTGGTAACTTTCATACAAAATACACCAACACTGTAACTATGCATAAGGTGCAGGCTAAGAAGCAGCATTGTGCATTTGACTCAACTCATAGCATACGCTGAGCCTGAGTTTGTTGCCACTTGCCGAGATGTAAGTATGAACGTAGCATAATTCTGTAGTGTATTGCTGTTGTATTCTTGTTTTTGTAGTCTAACTAAAGTCGATAAATGCAGTCAGTTAACGCCGGGTGCCCGATAGACCTTTACGACGAGGCGGCAGCCGATCCGACTCGGCCCTCTCAATGGGAATCGTACATTAAGTTATGTCAGAACTTGCAGTCTGTCATTTAGGTCTCGGTCAAGGTCTTGCTTGAGGCGGGGATCTATTACGGGTACCTGTATGGTGAATTCTTTCTGAAACGAGTCTGGCATCAGCACATATCCTACCATCTCCCGGATAAACGGGTTTTTGCATATTGCCTGACAAAGTCGGTGAGATGATGTCATGGTAAAGTTGTAGATTTGAGACAGCGCGTACCTCGGTGGCTCTTCGTTTAAATCTGCTGTTTTCTCGTGGCCCCACTGATTTTTCCTATTAGTAGGACCACGAGGGAGAACTATTTCATTATGTCCTACTGTGTGCCTTAGTAGCTGTTGTCAATTACCTACTTAAACCAACGGTTCCGATTAGCAATGGATAACACTTAAACCAAATTTAACGTATACCTGTCATAATCTGATGTGTGCCACGGCATAAATAAAACCCAACCAACAACCATAACAACCCAAGAAAGCCTCAAATGTTATAAAATACTGAAAATGTTTTTAATGTATTTTAGTAAAGTTATCCAGGTATTTGCGTCTGGTAATCATCATTTCATTATGCTGGAATGATGATGGAAAGTCCAACTCCTTAATGCTTGGGAGTTAAGACTGTTAGTTGTATTCTTTTAATATGCCCCTGAGGTGGTCCCATCGTCGGCAAGTCAAGATCTGATGACGACATCCGAGGGAAATCGAGGGTAACCCTCAAATGTTACAGGCACTAATGTTTTTCATATATTTTATAACGTAAAATCAGACAGATATAGATGTCCGTCGTGGTCCCACCAATAGGACAAATCAGTAGCCCACGAGAAAACGGCGGTTTTAATTAAGCTGTCGATTGGCACCTTAATTATCAAAATCGGAATATCCGTCCAGGTTTTAGATTTTTTCAAGATTTTTTGACCCAGTGGCGCCATCTCTGTGCATGCTTCAATAACTTTGGAACTATTCAAGATAATGATATGCGGTTTTTTCTTAAACGTAGAATTGGTTGTATATTAATATAAGTAAATAAAAAATACAGTTGAAAAGCCAGCTGCTGTCCTGTTGTTTTATGTAAGACATGCCTTCCTATAGGAATAAAAAAAAAAAAAATATCGGACAACCTCACACAAATCGATCTAGTCCCAAATTAAGCTCAAGAACGCTTGTGTTATGGGTACTAGACGACGATATACGTACTTATATAGATAAATATATACTTAAATACAAAGAACATTCATGACCCAAGTACAAATATTCGAGTTCATCCCACAAATATTTGCCCTGGCCGGGATTCGAACCCAGAACCGTCGGCTTAGTAGGCAGTTGCTAAACCACTGTGCCAACCGCGTCGTGCAGGCATATAATCATACAACACAAAAAATATACAAAAAAACCTATAATTTTTCTATATGATATGTGATGTCCTGTGGTTTCCGTGCATGGGTAGATTCAATAAAACACTTAAATGGGTTTTCTGTCGGCCATCACCTGCCCGCTGCCGTTGACGTCTGTCATCGCAATGGCGGCCCCGGGCAGGTCCAGAGACACTTTATTATCATGAAGGTGTCTGTACACCACACCATCCTCTTTTCATAAATTCGAAATAGTTATTTATTGACACCTTATTTATTTAATTATTACTAGATATTAACATTTCATATCACCATTGCATTACATGTACATTTAATATATTTATGGAATCTAGATTGATTCATATTATTAATAATTACAAATATTCTGCAAATTCGCTCACTGCTCCGTCTGAGTGAATTGAACTAAATTCGAGGCTTACCTCTAGATGCCCCACACCAGCCAGCTACGCCAGACACCAAGGTGCGAAGCATTTGCTCAGACTCAGGGTTCGGCTGAGCACGGTTATCGTGGCGGTGTAGTGCATCCAGCACGTTCGCTGTGACAGCGAGAATGAGAGTTTCGCCATTAATATGGGTTGCTTGTGCGTCAGCGCAGTGAGCAAAACAGACAACATTGTTCAAAGTAACCGGCATGCACAACATACCTATTAGTAATATCTCGGTCACTAGACTGTAGTAGTGTCTTTATTCTGTGACTGTAGTTGGAAATGTAATGTTTCTAATTTAATCCTTAATCATGAATTTGAATGTACTACATTGAAATGTAACACGAGTTTAATCTTATCACAACTGTATTGTAAATTTGTAATAAATGTGTCATAAAGAAATGTTTTTTCTTTGTTACTATTCGCGTATTCGGTATTTATTCTCCTTTTGAGACAAGGCTTTTAAACATAAGTTTATGCATATATGAAGTTAATTTAGTGAGTGATACTTATTATTTAGTAGTTCCAAGTTCAATAATTTTGTCTTCATTTTTTCATCATTAAATAATTCTATGTTCTCGTTTCCGTTACCAACTATTTCCCTTTATGTTTTTCATTTTTTTTTTTCAATTAGGTACTTGTTCTTTATTGATAAATGGAATGAATTAAGTAATGGAATATTTTGTATTTGGTATTGTAACAGTTATTTTTATTTTATTGCTTTCGCCAATCATAACATTGAATTACATATATATTCATTTACTCGTGAATTAATGTACTATGGAGATATTATTTTCGAAAATTTCGGAATCTACCAGCGCTTCCAACTAAGGCCTTTGTGAGAAAGAAGCGCCGCAAGAAAACTCACAGTTTGCCTTTTTCAATGAAATGTGTACATTTTCCAATTTTTGGTATGAAGTTAAAAATCTTCTCACGAAATGTAAGTATTTCAGAATACTAAACCGGCGTTGACTAGTCATCACTTGAAAAGAAAATCTGTTTACTTTAATTTCTATATAGTGAAATTTACACAATTGATTGGTACACCGACCATAATCGCAAATAACGTAGTAACTTCATAAGGAATCACATTTTTTTACTGCATTATCGAAATTTATATTGAAAGATACAGGTGAGTATTTTTCAAGGAAAATAGATAGGTAAACACACTACCCACGTCTCTTATGAGGGCTCGTGGATCATAAACTAGACTAGATGCAAAATATTATAAATTCTGCGTCTCTCGATTAAAACAAAGTCTTCAATTTGGGAAACCCTCGTTCAACCCAAATTTTATTCATTTTACTATTTAATTCAGGGACAGCACTGTTTTAATGCATGTATAATCACGAAGACTCATTTATCATAAGTACTAAAAGTATAAAATTAGTTTGTTGAAAATAGGAACCACAATCGTTTACACTTCATTCTAAAGCAGGTCGCAGGTTTCACAGCCTTAATATATATATATATTTATAAATATAATTATTAATATCATCGTCTAGTACCCATAGTACAAGCTTTGCTTAGTTTGGGACTAGGTCGATTTGTGTATGATTGTCCCTTAATATTTATTTATTATTTATATGTTCATTGGCAAGTTTTTCACCTTTGTGGTCCCTCTGGCACCTTGTTATTTTGTGCCCATTGGCATTTTTTGTATGCACGTTAGCATTTTGTATATTATGTATACCGTGGTACATTTTGTACACCATGGTTAATTTTGTACACCATAGTACATTTTGTAAACTATGGTACATTTTGGCACCTTCGGCAATTTTTTTTTTTCCCAAATTAGCAGTTTGCGTTATTTTTTTTTTTATTATTATTATTATTATATTTTTTTTTTTGTTCTGTGCCCCTTCGGCATTTTTGTAGTTTGTGCCCCTTCGGCATTTTTTGTTTGGACTTTGTGCTCCTTCGGCACTTTTTATACACCATTATTGTACCTTTATTATTGTAAACCCGATGTAATGATTATTTAGTCTACCGGTTTTGACGCTTTGTGCCAGATTTGCAAAGCACCAGATTCGTGGAACGCCAGATTCGCAGAACGCCAGATTCGCATAATGCCAGATTTTCAGATTCGCAGTATACCAGATTCGCAGAATGCCAGATTCGCACGATGCCAGATTTGAAATTCGCATAGTACCAGATTCGCAGAACGCCAGATTCGCGGAACCCCAGATTCGCGGAACGCCAGATTCGCAGAACGCCAGATTCGCAGAACGCCAGATTCGTTTCTCGTCAGCATTATTTACCATTTTCCTGTAGATTCAGATTTGTATTTTGAGTCACTTTCTACCGGTGAAACCTAACGCCGTAACTGAAAACGGTAATCAAAACCACCGTGAGAACCATCCATTAACCTATCTTGAGAACTTAGCCATGTAGTAAACAGCTATGGGAAAGAAGACAACAAAAACTGTTCGAGAGCGTTTCTTTTTTACCCGACTGCCCGAAGGAGACGAGGGTTATGTTTTTCGAGCGTATGTATGCCAGCTCTCGAGTCACCAGTCGTTTCAAAGACTCCTTTACAGAGGTCTTTAAATAATTTGTGGGCGTTGGGACCCCACGGACCTAAGGCGTGTCGACCCCGAAAGGAGTAAAATTAAATTAAATTACTACATTAAATGGGCTAAGTTCTCAAGATAGGTTGATGGATGGTTCTCACGGTGGTTTAACCGCTGTCAATCTCCTGTTGCCATTACTTCATAGATTTTGATTACCGTTTTCAGTTACACGGTTAGGTAGTTATACGGCGTTAGGTTTCACTGGTAGAAAGTGACTCAAAATACAAATCTGAATCTACAGGAAAATGGTAAATAATGCTGACAAGAAACGAATCTGGCATTGTGCGAATCTGGCGTTCTGCGAATCTGGCGTTCTGCGAATCTGGCGTTCTGCGAATCTGGCGTTCCGCGAATCTGGGGTTCCGCGAATCTGGCGTTCTGCGAATCTGGTACTATGCGAATTTCAAATCTGGCATCGTGCGAATCTGGCATTCTGCGAATCTGGTATACTGCGAATCTGAAAATCTGGCATTATGCGAATCTGGCGTTCTGCGAATCTGGCGTTCCACGAATCTGGTGCTTTGCAAATCTGGCACAAAGCGTCAAAACCAGTCTACCTAGTCGTAGCGCGAACAACCGAGTACACTGGTAGAAAGGATATAACGGAATAACATAAATTCCTCAATCAAAATACCGTTAATTATACCCAATCAAATTATATAATATTGAGAGGAAGTTTTCATTTGTTTATTGTAAGAATACTACAATATGATTAATTAATTACGATTTTTATGTACATACGTACCCCAAGAAATAAACAAATACGTAGGTACGTAACTGCGCTGTTCTAGTGATTGATAATTTCTAACTGAAGATGTACTTTAAACGCCACAAACGACAATGTACTTTAAGATGTCTTTACCATAATACCTGTGTTAGGATTTGCTTGTACTCGTAATCGTTTATTTATAATGCACGGATACTTTAAATGTCGTTACTACTAGTATATATTCTTTTTTGTTATATACCTTATTCTATAGTGAACTTAAATTCAAGTCAAATCGTTTCAACTTCTAGAACACGGTTTATTTAAGTAATAGAGTATAATACTAGTTGTCGAGTTTAAGTGTTGTTACATAAATACCGCGTTTATTATATATTCAATCAATTTCGCGATTAGCCCTCTACGACGGAATTACTGTAATATTTTTCATTTGTGTCCCTATTACGGTCATCTATACGACTTACATTTTAGAAGACTACTTTTTTCTTTCATTGCCAACGCGTGACAGCTTCTTTTGTAGTTCATCTACTTTTTAAAGGACATTTCAAGTGAACATGAGAAATGGTATTTTGCTACGGTGTATGATGTAAATGTATTTTTCCGAACATATATATATATATAGGCATGGTTTATTATTCTTTATAAAGTTAATATTACTAAACTGACATTGGCCAAAGCCACGAGCTGCCATTCCTGTATTAATATATAATATATCCTTTTAGGGCTGATCCGTAGATCATTTTATTTTCCCGGCTGTAATTTCCAATCAATGACAGCTTGTGTTGTAGTTGTTTCGTGCTGAAACAGCTCAACTGATTTTATTTTGATACCCTAAATAGGGTTGTTTTCCGCCAATCCTGTTGGCTTTGTTTTAATCTCATAGTCTTGTTTTAACTATGGTCCAATCCTATAATTTTATTTAAAAGTGTTTCTAGTTCCTCTATTTATTGGCTACTAGGCAAAGAGATACCCAAATATCTAGGTAGTTTATTTAAGCAAATTGTATTACGAATATTTGAATTTCCGATGCTTTGCATCATCTGTATAACTACCTCATTATCTTGTCGCGCGACTCAGCATCGCCTGTCTAGTTCGCACGATATTGGAATGAAAGTGACAGGTAGTTTATGTCGCGCAGTATAGAGTTGTGTGCTTGTGTGTCACCATTATGATAAACACCCTGACGGGCTAGTTAAATATTGTTTTATTTAGATGCGAATTTCTAACTGTACCTATGCTTTTTGTAATCAGTAGTTGTATTCTTTAACTGCTTTTGTGTACATTAATGTGTTTGCTTACTTATTTCTATACAACGTCTTTCAACCGAATAATGTACTCAATACTCAATCATTTATTGCAATATCACAAAAGTAGTACAGATGTTAACTTGAAGCTACCGATCATT
Source organism: Apotomis capreana (assembly GCA_947623375.1). Taxonomy (NCBI): domain Eukaryota; kingdom Metazoa; phylum Arthropoda; class Insecta; order Lepidoptera; family Tortricidae; genus Apotomis; species Apotomis capreana. Next base: position 30,457,638 of record OX392498.1, read on the forward strand.
GTGAACCCTGTTGGGCACTGCAATGTTAGGGAGAGGAGGACTTACTAAGTGTTTATAATTTATCTTCTAAGTATTCATTTAGCGTGTAATAGGCTTTAGTTAGTAGTAGTTGCTTTAGTATAATTATATACTTTTTATCGTCTTCTTCTTCTTTTAAAGAATCAGGTAAATTATTATAAGTCTTAATTGACATTATTAATGGGCCTGAGGATAGCAGTTTCAGTTTAGCGGGCGGTGGAACGAGCCTATTCTTATGACGGATAGATCGTGGTGGTGAGGGAATATCACCGCGTTTTACATAGAGCTCTTTATGTTTCCGTACAAACTTACAGGTCTCAAAGATGTATATACTAGGAAAAGTTAGTAGTTCATATTAATATGTACTTTGATAAGTAGGTTATATTACTTAGTCATCAAGTGACTCTTATATTGTTATTCTTGTTTTATTTAGGTACTTGCACATAGTCTACTCCCGATGTCACAACTAATTCACGCATATATTGCCGATTAGTAACATTAAATTTGTTACTGCCGAAAATCAGTCGATACTTCGGTTTGGTTGATAAACGGAAACATAGGTACTTGTATGGGGGACAAAATGAACAGTATCTGGATTAGGCCTTTCCACCTTTTGTCTGGTACCAGGGGTATTCATTACTCTTGGCTCTTTTACAAAGAACCTCGAGGAATTTTCACTCCTTGAATCTTGATTGCTACATAACATATAGTGCAAATAATTCACACATTATTTTCAGTCCCAAGACATGAGAAACTCGGTGAGCTTACGCTCTTTTGTGTTTGTTATGTTATATTTACTATATTTACTCGCACTTAGAAACATAATAATACTAAAGATTGCTCTGAGAATTATAAATGCGATTAGGCTCATGCAGTCTATTAGAACTCATGCAGTTTTTACATATATGTTTGCATAGACGGGCAGTATGTAAGTAGGTTTGAATTGTATAAACTGATGTTATTTAGTTTCTAGTTTATGAGGAACTCGGGGCTTCACTTCCCCATAACTTATTTTAATCCACTAATATTTACAGGCACTCTTTGTTATTGTTGTGTTGTAGGTAATCCGTAAAACATGATATATTTTAACAATAACACACTAACCTATTTACATCGAAAGTATGTGGGTATATTTTAGTCCAGCTGATGCTAGCTAACCTGATCACGTTACGATGTAAATAGGTACAGGTAGGTGTGGGTTTTCAATATTAATTACTTACCTACCTACTAAGAATCGTATGGAATGGTAATATTGTTCAAGCTATTATCATAAATTGAACACAGATCCAAATAATATCATAACAACTTATTGCGCGACAGCTAGATATGTATGTTGAATATTTTCGTTACACAACAGTACTGCCTTCCTATTGTTAGTTTCATGGTAGTCTTTATTTGAACATACTTATTCTTAAGGCACTTAGTTATTCACTTTTAATGTGTACTTTATTTAGAAATATTAATATGTAACGAAACATTTGTAGGAAGATAACGAATTTGTAACTGGCTGTCTAACAACCATCAAGCATTTTATTTAATATTTAACCAAATATTTTAATTGTACGTATATCTATGTCGAATTTAACAATTTGTTACCATAACACAACAACGGGAATGCATTTAGGTAAGTATTAGCGGACACATTCTGTTCACGACTAATTACTTAAGCCGACCGTTATCGGTTTGTTTTCAATTCCTCTGATCACCATGTTATGTGACTTTTGTTGTAGGTACTTCAATATTCTTAGCCATTATACCCACTTTTTCTTTTTCTTTTCGTTTTCCGGAAATATTTAAAAGGATATCATTTCTTGTATGGGTTTTTTTAATCCTCGTCGCCAGTGTGATGTCCTGTGGTTTCCGTGCATGGGTAGATTCAATAAAACACTTAAATGGGTTTTCTGTCGGCCATCACCTGCCCGCTGCCGTTGACGTCTGTCATCGCAATGGCGGCCCCGGGCAGGTCCAGAGACACTTTATTATCATAAAGGTGTCTGTACACCACATGATAAATCTCAAAAAATCCTAAGTATTTCATTTATTTTTATTGAAAGATGTTCAAGAAAGAACATGTAACTTACATTAGCTGATGATTCCAAATTCATCATACCGATGTTCAAATTACTGATTCAATTTGCCAAGTCATTTGGAAGAAGTAAATAAACAAGGTCTATTCCTCGGTGAGTAATAAATTTTCTACACCATATATGTATAAAAGAACATCACAGAACGATCCAACCAGGTCGTCATTTGGCTGTGATGAAGCGGTGTCGTTAATAACGTAGCGCCTTCGATTCCCCGGTGGCGATAAACCGAATCACACCTTCTACTAGTGGTTTGCGAAATAAGGTTTAATTTGCTAACATTTGTCCGTTCACTACATGTAATTATTATTCAGATGATTGGTTGTGTCGATACACGTGCAAAAAGAAGTTTGTTTCACAACGATTTTATAAGATTGTAATATTGTTAAAGTTAGCAATTTCAATAAAGATTATATTTAAAACGTGTTGTAGGTATTAAACAATGATGATTAATTTGCCTCGCGGATCAAAGTATCCAACGGCAGTAGTCCACAGAAATGCATTTTTGTTGATATAAATAACATTGTTGCTATATGAATTTTGCTTACATACGCATACTTACTTGAATTTTACATATTTCATATAATTAATTATATGCGTCGTATATTTTGATTTACATAACGTTCATTACTTAATAAGTAAATGAACCATTATGTATTTACAATTTTCTGTACTTAACCATTGTCTCTACTAAGTATTTTGTAAATAATAATAATAGTTAAGATATACAACGTACAATATTTATTTATCTATGAAAGGACTGTCTATTCTAAAGCGTATGTTTAATATCGTACGTAGTATATGTGTGACATTTTATATTACAGTAAAAACAAATAATAGTCCTTATAATTTAAAATAATATAATAGGCTTGTTGACTCGTGCATTAAACAAATGTTTATTTCGTATACTTAGTATTTAGCACAGGAAACCAAAATACATATTTTTCAGTTCATAAAAGTAGAAGATGGTTGAAACGGGTGCCCGTTGTTTCGCCGACAAACTTTTCATCGAATATCATTTCACCGAAAACGTTTCGCCGAAATTTTACTTCGCGTATTTTCATTTAGTGTAATTTTATTTCATCGACAGTTCATTTCAACTTTTGGTTGAAACAATTGAATTTGAAAATATGGGTTTTACTTTGTAGGTATTTTGAAATGCTTAAAACGCTTTCCGCCATTTTCGCCCAAAATTTTACCGTCAAATAGCGCCGGGTCGCAAGTATGTCCAATTGTGAACATCGGAGTAGCCCTTTTTATTATATACATTTTTTTCGAGCTAGTAAAATCATCACTGACCATTTCAAAAACAAGTCAACAATTAGCCTATTATGCAAGAAATAAATATAAGTTACCTACGCAGTTGTATAAACGATTCCATATCCATAGTAGGAAGTTCTGAATCAGCTCACGCGGATTGAGTTAATATTTTATGTGGTGTGTGAATGGTAAATTTTGTGGGTGACTTGAGGGTGCTTTAGGTAGAGGTTCGATTATTTATTGAATCTTATGTATTTTTATTGTACCTGTGGGCATTTTCGTATTACTAAAAAACACTGGCTATTTTCAGCGCTGATATCATATTTTTTTCCGTCAGTGAGTCACCGGCGCCGCTAATTTGAAAAACGTAGATATATCGTAACTATATTTTTTCATCTTACCCCTGTCTTTTTTAACTTATATAACAGAGGTCTCCAATTAGTTTCGCTCGGGGTCCGTTTTAAGAAATGAAATGACCATCGTGGTCCGCACATTTTATTTATAAGAAAAAATATTTATTAAACAAATGTTATTAAGGAAATAACAAAGGTATTTTCTTACATAGGTATCAATGCGAAAAATGTCATTTTTTGTTGCGAATTATCTGTCTGAAGTTTGGAGTAAAATTGGTGCAAGCTATTGACATTAAATCCTGGAGATGTTCAGTAGTAAGTCGAGATCGAAATTTATTCTTAATGAACTTCATCTTCGAAAATGCTGCTTCACAAATATATGTCGATCCAAACAAGGTAAGAAGTTTCAAAGCTAATTTTTGTAATTCTGCATATTTATTACCACAAACAAATTTTATCCAGAACTCTTCACTGGAAACTTCCGATTGTTTGTGTTTTAAAACTGTGTTTTCTTGGAAATCGATCATTTCCATCTGCAGAGTAGCTTTATCACTTCCGAAAACAATTGCAGCTTCATTGCTCCATTCACCATCAGGATGCAGATAGTAAATGCTGCTGAGGATTTCTACAACATTCTCAATTTTCTTAAAATCTGCGGACCTTTTTTGAAATTCCGATTTAAGATCCGTAATGAACGTCTTGAATTGGCCGACGTCAGTCTCGTTGTCACTGCTGATTATTTTATTTAAATTGGGGAAGTGTAAGCATTCATTTCCAAGATCATTAATAAAGAGATCAAGTTTTCGAGAAAAACTTTTGACATCTGACATGAGCTCGCATACCAGCTTTCCCTTGCCTTGAAGTTTAAGGTTCAGGTCATTGATATGTTTAAAAATATCCGTTAAGAAAGCAATGACAGCAACATTTTCTTTTTCGTTTAGAAAACTTAAGTAAGTGTTTGCTGAAGTCTGATCACTGTTAAAAATATATGTCTTCAAGTATTCTAAAATGCTGAAGAATCTTTCTAAAACGCAGCCTTTACTTAACCATCTCACATTATTATGCAACAGCAGATCGTCATATTGTGCATCAACTTCTTCAAGAAATGATTTCAATTCACGATGTTGCAATGAGGATTTAGCACGAAGAAAATTTACTATTTTCATCACTTCTTGCATAATACGCTCAAAATTATGATTGAGTTTGCAGCAAAGCACAGTTTGATAAATAATACAGTGGTAGGAAATCAAATTTTCATTACATCTCTCATTGCTTCTCAACAGGTGAACTAGTCCTTTTTTACTCCCAACCATTGCTGGCGCACCGTCAGTAGTTACCGATAAGAGCTTCTTCAAGTTTAACTCATCTTTTTCAAAAAAATCCATCACTGCTTTGATCATGTCTTCTCCTTGGGTTCTTCCTAAGAGCGGCAAAAGAGCCAATACCTCCTCAACAAAAGTTTCTCTCGTTTTGTCCAGGTAGCGTACAAAAATAATTAACTGTGGCGTAATAGTTTGCATTATTTAACTGCCGTTTCAAATGACATCAGTACTTACCTTATTATATAATATATAATAAGGTAAGTACTGATTATATAATATATAATAAGGTAAGTACTGATATCTAGTTTAGTAATTTATGTCGTCTGCTGGGTATTACGTTGATTATTCAGATTTTGACACTAACTATATAGAACATAGGTACTCAATGGACACAATTTAATTTTGGGGGTCTTAGCTCTGCCATACAGACTACCGCTATGAACTGGGATGTTTTACGAAACACAGAGTGCGGGTAGTCTCTTTGTAGGGGTATTCAGGGGGTACATATGTAGTCGTGAATTTAATGTTTGATCATACTAAATACCATGTCCCGGTTTTACCCGCATACCCGGTTTTTGCAATCCTTTAACTATTGAAGAAGCAGAGACTTTTTAGCAAAATATAATAAATAACACAGAAATATATCAAAATAGAAGGAAAGAGTTCAGCAATTTGTATGGAGACCGAGCGTGTAACATTTTGCGTAGGTACTTTGACGTCACGAGCGTAATTTAGTGATGGGAAACATAAGCCGCGCGAAAACGATTCAGAAACATCGATTCACAGATCGATTCGAACACGGCACCGATTCTATGCATCGCCACCCACACCGCACCGCGCCGCGGCCCAGCCGCCGTCACAAACAAAAACAGTCACAATAATATTTTGCTTTGCACTATGTACTTACATTATATAGCTGCATAATAATATAAGAACGTAATTATCATTTCCTCTGTCTTCAAAATCGATTTTAATCGAATAAGAAAATCGCAGTGTACAGCAGCACTATTCTTACTTTTGACAGAAAAAATGAGAAATGACCTTGAACGTGACTCGACAGTTTGAATAGCATATTTTTACATCGCTGGCTTTGAATGCACGCCAAGGTTGGCTCGTCACATTAAAGCCGCAATGGAAAGCTAGCGTTGGACACAACCGCCCGCCTCTGTTTTGATGAAAATAATAAAATAAATAGTTTTGTAATTAATAACAGATATTTAAAGATAAATTGTACATACCAATGAAAGGAAATGCCTCGATAAACAGCTCCAATTTTATTGGAAGTGTTTGAACAATTAATTATTGCGCAACAAGCCATTTTGTTTTTAAGACCTGACGTCGTCGCACACAGACCGCGGTCGGGAGCTGACTAATGTTCGCGGCGAGCAAAGTTGTCAGATGACACCGTGTCAACATTTCGCCACGCGAGGTACGTTACACTTTTTCCTTCTATCTTGATATATTTCTGTGATAAATAATAACGAAAAGATGAACTGTTCTGAGCGACGAACATAACTCTGCCCTTGGAAAAGAATACCTACTTATGAATATTTTTTAGATTTAATTACAAATGTATTGTTTTCAAATTACTCCCTATACTGGTAGTATAAGACGGTATACTTTCCGTGGTCCACCTCACAAGTTCGCCTGGGTGGACAAAGGGGACTTGTTTTGACCCATGCACCCCGGAGATGTACCACGGGCACAACTACAAATCTTATTATCTACGGTTCACCTGACCGGGTGGTCTATTGCTACATTGAAAAATGATGTGTCCGTGGTACACCAGGTGTACTAGTGGTACGCTATTCCGTCTCTTACTCGTGGTACAGTTAGCTAGTTCACTTAACCGGACAGAGGGTAAAACTTTTTTTCCTTGGTACTGTTGACCGGACTACAGAAAAACATATCTTCCTTGGTACTGTTGACTGGACTACGGAATTTTATTTTTGTTCCTTGATACGGTTGACCAGACAATGGAAGAAATGCTTTTTTATCTGGTACACCTAACCGAACTATCGAAAAGTAACTTTTCCTTGGTACAGTCATAATAAATAGAAGATTGAACACTTTTTTCATTGAATTGTACTACCTATTATATCACCTCTTAATTCAAGTGACATTTTGATTATTTGTCATAAGAAAAGGAAGAAGTTCTACAATTAATTGACAAGATAATTATGATTTTGTCTTGCATTTATGCGACGAAATTATCGCGCGACTAAAATCGTGGTGCGCGCCTGGCCTTAAGAACGATTATAAAATATATACTCAATACTCAATACGTTTATTGCACATAATGATTAGTAAATAGTTTAAGTATCACATTATGTACCCTGTTGGGTGCTGCAAACAAGAACGAGAAGGTAGGCATAATATTAATATACGAGTATAATATACAGCAAAATTTCAATATTTTACAAGGAAAATTTACTTCCGATTCATTTTTAACAAATTGGAGAGATCATGAGTAGTAACTAAATAAGGAAGCGTGATGTAAAGCGCCCTCGAGCGGCTAGTTTAGTTACTACAGTCTGCAGTGCTACGGAAAAAAAACCGTATCTTACTATGAAATCCATACAAAGATACGACTTTTCTACCGTAGTATCGCAATACTTTTTTTTTTTTTAATCTATTAATTAAGGAGCTTTGATCATTTTGTTGAACATGCCAGCTCCAGCAGGCCTAATACACAACATCATTCATCTAAAAGACATAGATAAATAAAAACATAAACCGTATAAACTTAAAAATAACATGTACACGAAAACAACTAAATTTGTATACACTATTTACATAAAAAAAACTGTATACAAATTTAGCCGATTCCGATAAGGGTTCCGCCAATATTGAATGGAACATTACATTCAAGAAAGATCTGGTATTAGACCTAGTCATTTACATTAGACAAAAACAAACGTACAAAATCACCTTCCTTAAAAAAATCCTTAAATAAATCCAAAATCTCCTTAACAACAACTGCAAACAGCGTTTTGAACTTCTCCTCCCAACTTTCGGTAGAAAACAAAATATCCTTCGTCTTCTCAACCAGCCTTTCAAAAGTAATACGTCTCTTCTTCTTGTCCTTATTTTGTCTTTGATCTTCCATATCAGCCCGCTCAATAGTAGGCTGATTGACCAATAGACACTCGGACCTCTTCACATCTGTTACTCTTTTTGACTTCCGCGGCTTACGAACCTCTTGTTGTGGCTCGCTCTCTAATCTGTACTGACTTACTGATCGCTGGCCCTCAGCCTGACAGACAGAATCTTCAGATTCTTTAGATTGTAACGGCTTCGACAAAACAGCATCTCTATATGACTTTCCAAAACTTAAGTCATTCTCAAAAACAGATGGCGCATCCTGACTACAAACATCCGTATCCTTTTTTTCCTTATTTTGCATATACAACCAAAAAGCCCGTTTATATAATATATACATCCCTCAGCAGACATAATCCTGCGAATTTCTTACTCCTTCACAAAAACCGGGCACGACTTATCTAAAGCCATATGGCTGCCTTTACAATTAATGCATCTAAAAATAGTCGTTTCGCAATTGGCATGCTCCCCGCCGCATTTCGGACAAGTATCTTTAGTAGAAGGACAAAACTTGCTCAGATGACCGAACTTCCAACATATTGAACATTGGGTAACCGGGAAAGTGTACTGATTTACCTTAAATCGGCAACCGTAGGCATAAACATATGGCAGTAAAGAAGTTCCCTTAAAACACAGACGAATAGCTTCAGCCTTTACCCAACGCCCATCATGATCCAAACGGTTCAGTCTACATATTGACAAAATGTCTTCAGACCCTTCAATATTCTTTAAAAATTCGTCTTCCTCAACCTCCAACTCAACCTGCCTTATAATTCCATAAGTGCAGCATGCCATATTAGACCAATAAGAACGTCTCGTCTCATTGCTAAACTCCTGAGAAGCCAGAAGCTTCTCCGCATCATCCTTAGAGTTAAACTGTATGCGAACTTTACGTGGACCCATAAACTTGACGGATAAAATTCCTTTTATACCCTTAAATTGCAGCAACTTTGCCAAACCGATCTGTTTCGGTAAATCTTCTTTTGACACTATATAAACTTCAAATAGCTTGTCAGGCACACCGTCCGGATCCAGCTGCGTTTTGGCGGTTGCTAAAACCCGCAAGCGTTTAGGTTTCCTGCCTATTGTGATAAAACTATCACTACAACCACAGCTTTCGCTGCTCAGACCACAAGCACGCTTCACCGCTATATGCCGCACATCCGACATGGACTCAGCGTCCGATACAATATCCGATTGACTCGGCCCTGCCTTATTATCAAACTCCACTTCAGATAGCCACGACGGAGCTGCCCGCTGCCCACATTCTAAAAGTGACGTATCACTCACGACACCTCGACTTGACTCACTTATCGCAAAAACAGCGAAAAGGACTCTAAAACTGAATTAACTTATAAATAAAATAAAATTTGATAAAATTTTCAACCGTCGCCTTCGACAACCAAACGTCAATCCTCGCAATACTTATATTTTTGGAACGTATCTGCCGTGCTAATTTAAAAAGTCGTATCTCAGTATACGATCGGGGTAAAAATACGACTTCTTAATTAAGCAGGTTATGCGTTAAGCGTTATAGACTAAGCTCCCGATATAGAATGACCTTCACAGAGATGTTTATTTGATGAAATGTGGGTAAGGACCAAATTCTTTGCAAATACTGTCATACATTAATGTCCACTTCATCTCAAACTAAAAATAGAACATTAATCGTTAATTTGTTGAGTAAAATAACACGCCAAATAACAGTTCCTATTAAGCCAATCATCAATAAACGAATTCATTTTCAAAATAGTTCATAATAAAATTATTAAGAAATATACTTTTTCATCTTTATTAATGATCCCATAGAAAATGAAAACGTCCGTACTCTACTGCCTCGAGAATATATTGATTTTGTTTTAAAATACGCACGCATTAACTTGTACAGTTTATTTTTATATATAGTCTAAGGTTTTGTTAAGACGCAGTTATAGTTTAATATTCGATATCCCTCATCATTTTAAATTTCACGGCTATTTTATGTCTGTCCCAAATATTTTTCCATTGTGCAACCTCCAGTTGTGCTACGACATTACACGGAATTCACAACGCTATTCCAGTAGATTCTTAAATTATTTTAATGGCAACACTGACTCCGAACTGTCAAGCTTGACTCCGATAGTGCCGCCATGTTGTTTAACTGACAGTCGAGCATCGTGTCGGTGGTAGCTCCGCGTACCGTTAAAATTCTGTGACTTTGGTATGTAATTTTATTGTTTTCTATCACGCTTTCTGTACTTGCGAATGATTAACTGCAAAGTATAATAGTATATTGTTGCTACACACCAAAGTTCACTAGTAATACTCGTTTAGTTTATTGAGTGTTTAACATTTCAGGTTAGGTCGTGAAGTATTTTGCCTCCATTGTGCGACGAGTGACACAACATTGTGCTACGTGTCACAACGGAAATTCGTAAAGGTGAGTACACATCATTTTTATCATTTTATTCTCAATTTAGACTAAGGAGGAAATAATTGTTTGTGAGTTAGTATTTTATACATTGAAATTTTATATGGAACAGGAACAGCTGATAATTTCTTCGCTATTTTATTTAGTTAGCCTTTCCTATCAAAAGTTTGTTTTGATACCTACGTATCATGTCCCTTTGAGTTCCATTATAGGTACTTTCCAACGTTTATTTTCATATTGGAAATTTAACGGTCAAACTCACGCACAATTTTTATTAAAACGAAGACAACACTACCAGTCGTACTTATTACAAGCTTATATTTAGTTTCACCTGTGCCGATGTTTGTTTGTTTGTTTGTCTGTAATGAAATCTTGCAAGTAAAAGGCCATGCCAGAATAAGCTAAGTGAATCCGCCCCCAGCAAGTTTTGGCTTGTAATTTTTTACAATGATGTGGCTTTATATTGTTAACAATTAAAAAGATTATGGTATTTCTTAAAAAAAATAAAAACGAAATATGTATGGTCTTTATTCTTTTTTTTCCAGCTTGTCGATTTTTACGTTCGTCACGTGTAATATGCATATAGTAAAGACAATTATATATGACATCAATTATAGGATATATCGCCATACGAACTGGGAAAAAAAATACAATTACTTAAAAAAAAATTATTACTTTAAAGTTAGCGACACCTCCAAATTTTCACCAAAGCTAGCCTCTTTAATAAGCTACAAAATGAATATATTTGCTTAATTTTAAACGTGGCCAGTGTTCATTACATGGGTACGGGCATAGAAAATGTATAGTCATGTATTCAATTAAAAATAAGACCTTGTTCTACGACAGCTAAAAGTAAGCAAATACATTCATTTTGTAGCTTATTAAAGAGGCTAGCCTTGGTGAAAAATTAGGTGTCGCTAACTTGAAAGTAATAATTTTTTTTTTTGAAAAATATGATTGTTTTTTTTTCTTTTTTGTATGGCGATATATCCTATAATTGATTTCATATAATTGTCTTTACTATATGCACATTATATACGTGACGCACGTTAAAATCGGCTGGCTAGAAAAAAAATATTGAATAAAGATCATATTTCGTTTTTAGGGTTCCGTACCCAAAGGGTAAAAACGGGACCCTATTACTGAGACTTCGCTGTACGTCCGTCCGTCCGTCCGTCTGTCACCAGGCTGTATCTCAACAACGGTGATAGCTAGACAGTTGAAATTTTCACAGATGATGTATTTCTATTGCCGCTATAACAACAAATACTAAAAATAAAATAAAATAAATATTTAAGGGGGGCTCCCATACAATAAACTTGTTATAGACCTTCATGCGCGAGTCAGGCTCGCACTTGCCCAATTTATTTTTTCAGTAAAACTATAAACTTTTGGGTGTCCCTAATTTTGCATAATTGTTAACAATTTAAAGCCACATCATCGAAAAAAATTACAAGCCAAAACTCGCTGGGGCCAGATTCACTTAGCTTATCCTGGCATGGCCTTTGACTGACTTCCTGTTATTCGATTGAGCTGAAATTTTGAATGCATAATGTATGTATGCATAAATCAGATGACGATGCAATATTTTTATGACATAGAGCTGATCTGATGATGGAGCCCGAAGGTGGCCATAGGAACTTGGTAGTTAAATGACACAAACACAAACCAAAGTTAGTAAAACATTTAATTTTTTTGTTTTTTAGATGCCCTTATCTTCGGCAGAAAGATGTCGGAAATATCGCGAAAAACTGAAAGAAACAAATCCTGAAAAATTCAAACAAATGAAACGAAAGAATGCAGAGAGAACTAAAGCGAAGAAAAGAAAAATATCTGATATGAACGAAGATGAAAAAAAAGATATGAGACAACAATGGAGGGATTACAAACGTAAAAAAATACAAAAAGAGGAAGATCCAGCGGTCGAGAAAGCTGAAAGTGCATCATTAGCAGTAAAACCATCAGAAAGAGCACCACTAGCGGCAAAACAAGCAGAAAGGTCACGTTGTCGCATTCGTAACAAAATCACGCGAGAAAACATAAAACTAAGAGAAAAAGTGAGAGATTTGAGCAGAAGAAATGACTGTTTGAGAAAGGCATTATCAAGATCCAAGGAAAAAGTGTGTGTTCTTACGTTTGAGTTGGATGAAATTAAATCCAAGAATGCGGTTATACCCAGAAGTCGATCAAATTCAAAAGAGACCGAGCAAGATACAACTTCAATATCAATCCAGGACATTAATGAACTCACTCCCCTAGCAAAATCTACCAGTTTCATTGAAGAGGAACTCAAAGAAATTTCAGAAGAGGCCAAAGAAAAAGTTAAACAGAAACTTCTACAGCACCATGTTCTTGAAGCATCACTAAAAGAAACATACAAAGACAGCAAACCATACCAGGAAAGAAATTTATTTAAAAAGATAGAAGAAAGTGATACAGCCAAGAAATATAAGATGATAAAGGATCTTACAAAATGTTTGGGCTTAAAGAGTGACATACGACGTTATCATACAATGAAACAAAAGAAAGGAAAGACAATCGGAGAGTTGCGAAAATTCTTTAATAGAGATGACAACAGTCGTATGACTGCTGGGAAGAAAGAATATGTGACCTTTAAAAAAATTCAAAAACAAAAAAGGTATTTGCTTAATACTCTGACAAAACTATATAAAAAATATAGAAGTGAAGGTGGAGTCGTATCTTTCACTACATTTAAACGTTACCGCCCATTTCACGTTGTTTCACCGAAAATAACAACTCGTAACACATGTGCTTGCATAAAGCATGCTAACTTGACTTTTAAAGCCGAAGCTTTGAAGAAATTGGGCTTAATAAGAACTACCGATCTGACTGACTTGGTTACCGAGATTGTATGTGATGTCAAATCAAAAAACTGCATGTACTCTGAGTGTGAAATATGCTCGGACAAGAACCTTAGCTTTGATGTTACTGTAGCTGATGACCAACAGGTTTCATGGTTTGAGTGGACCACCAAAACTCACGAATATGATAAAAAAGATGAGCATAAATTTACAAAGAGAATTGTCAAAGAAAAACGCACAGGTGTCTTAAGTACACTAACAAATTTAGTACAAGATGAACTGCAAAGATTTAAAGCTCATCATTTTAATATATTCCACCAGTATAAGGAGTACAAACGAGCTATTGATAACGTGCAAGACAACGAAGTCATTCTCCACTGTGATTTTTCGGAGAATTATATATGCAAGTTGGCCGAAGAAGTACAGTCTATGCATTTTGGTGCGTCAAAGACACAAATCACCCTGCATACCGGCGTACTCTATATGCATAATAAGAAACCCATAAGTTTTTGTACTGTCTCTCCGTCACTGAAACACGGCCCTGAGGCTATATGGGGTCACCTAAAACCAGTTACGGATTTTATAAAAGAATCATGTCCCACAGTCGATCGTATCCATTTCTGGTCTGATGGGCCCACGACACAGTACCGTCAGAAGAAAAACTTTTTCCTTTTTTGCGAAAAGACAAAGGAATTAGGATTTAACCAAGCTACATGGTCCTTTTTTGAAGCGTCACATGGCAAAGGTGCTGCCGATGGGGTCGGTGGAGCAATAAAAAGAACTCTCGATGCAAGAGTTGCGTACGGCGAAGACATTGTCGATGCAAAGTCGGCGTTTGATTTTTTATCGAAAACAGAAACATCTATCAAAGTTTTTTATGTTTCTGAACAAGACATAGAAGAAATGATAATATCAAGCCCCGAAAAAATTGTAGCCGTACCATCCACTATGAAGTTACATCAAGTCATGGTAACTGATAAACCCAATAATGTTAAATATAGACCTCTAAGTTGTTTTTGCACTCGAGGTAATTGTGAATGTTTTAGTACAAAAACACATAGTCTAATAAAACCGTTAAAAAAGAATACCACGACCAGAAGAACGAGAACAAAGAGCTTTGACTCTTCCGACAATGCGGACACGGAGATCCAAAATGCTGAAAGTGACATATCTGATTGGAATGAGGTTGTGAATAATAGTACCGACTCGGAAGAACAGGAAACGCATAAAGAGAAAATAGAGGATATAGAGATAGGAACAGACATTAGACCAAGGACTACACAACGCAACCATAGTGCAGAAGCACCGACAAAAAAGATGACCACTAAAACAAGTAAAGAAAATAAAGAGAAAGGAGTAAAAATTTTGGCCGAAGTAAGAAATACACCTGAAAATTTAGCCTATTTTGACCTTCAGTCGTATGGGAAATTAACGCTCACAGAAGTTAGTTTAAAGCAACGATTACACATCAAACGTAAAGATGAAAAAGAAAACGTCGATGAACAAACAAACCCTATTCCATCCACATTCGGAATTCAATCCCCTAGGACACAAAAACAGTATCTTTACAAGAATTCTAATAGTTATATAAAAGAACAGAGACAGTATGAAGCACATGTAAACGACAGAAATTTTTAAGGAAATGGGAATGACTTGAAAACAATGCCAAGTGAAGTAGATGGTAAAGTTTTAACAAAGGACAAAGGAAAGCCAAAAGAAAATGAGTTTAAAGAGAGACAGGATGAAGCAGATTTAAATGAAAGATACGTGGAAAAAAGTGATGAAGACTTACCGGCTGTATCTAGTGAAGTGGAAGATAAGCATTTAATAAATAACATAGGAAACCCAAAGAAAAATGATGAGCAAGAGGTAAATGTGAGAAATGTGAAAAAAAGTGATAATGACTCAGAGACAGTGTGCAGTGAAATTGGAGGCAAGTATTTAATAAATGATGTAGGAAAACCAAAGGAAAATTATGAAGAAGATGGAAGTGAAGATGATGATTTAGAGGAAGGGTCAAGTAAAGTCGAAAGAAAGATTTTAATAAATGACACAGTTTTAGTGAGATACTACATAAGAAAATCTTGGAAGTATTATGTAGGGTTTGTTGACAAAATAGAAATTAAAGACAATGAAACTTTTTACACAGTCAGATTTCTAAAGACTATTAAAACCCCTAAATTAAAATTCATAAAGCCAAAAAAAGTTGATCTCGATATTATTACTAATGTTTCTATTGTTAAGAAAATAAGAATATCTCTACAATCAAACGATTTTTATTTGGTTGATAGCTTAGACCAAATATATTTCTAAGTATTTTAGATATTTTTCTGCATAAGTAAGCAGATTTTGTTTATAAACACTCTTTTTTTTATTGATTTCGATATTTATTATATCATTATTATGAAAATCAGAAAATAAGATTATCACAACAATTCAAACATAATTAAGTACTTAGTTGGTAGCATCCACATTCTTGATTGTTTAAGTTTTTTATTTCGTTTTGAGACTTATTTTATTTTATAGATGTTTGCAAATTAAAATTCATAAAGCCAAAAAAAGTTGATCTCGATATTATTACTAATGTTTAGCAGATTTTGTTTATAAACACTCTTTTTTTATTGATTTCGATACTTATTATTAGTTATTATATCATTATTATGAAAATCAGAAAATAAGATTATCACAACAATTTAAACATAATTAAGTACTCGGTAGCATCCACATTCTTGATTGTTTAAGTTTTTTTTTTCGTTTTGAGACTTATTTTATTTTATAGATGTTTGCCAGTTAAATGTGCAATGTTATTTTGTTAGTCTGTAGCAGGCCATTGCCAGTTAAATGTGCAATGTTATTTTGTTAGTCTGTAGCAGGCCATTGGGCCTAAGATGGTTCCATTTTATCGCATGACAATAGCACCTGTCACTGTCGCACTTGATTACTTGTCAGAGAGTGACAGATGCTTTTATAAGTGATAAAATGCCAACAATCTTAGGGCCCTCTGGCCAGGTTGCGTTTATCGCGTGATAAGACAAAATATAATTTTGTTTGTTTGACCAAGTGATAAACGCTACCATAATATTTCTATTGATTTCGGCTCATGTCTACAGTTTTTTTACAGTTTATAATTTGATTGTCATTATTATTATTTGATTTTGGGAACAGTTATTAGATATTTAAATAATATGTTAGAGAATTACTTGAGAGCTTCGGCATTATTGATTGTTTAAGTTTTTAGTATCATTATTTCGTTGTGAACCGTATTTTTGTTTGATCATGCTTAATATAAAAAAAACTGATTTAATATGAGTTTTATTTTGACTTACAATTAGGGAATGCAAAAACCGACCAAATTTCATAACCGATTAGTCGTAAATTTGTTTTAAGTACAGTACCTACCTAAGTTACTTAGCTTGTAATGATGTTTGGTTTCGCGGTATACTACGAAAATTACGAAAATGTAATGCTTTAAACAAATATTAAATAACCGATTATAACCGATTACGAAATAAAAATAATCGGTTATCGATATGACTGAAATAACCGATTTTTTCGGTTTCGGTTAAAACCGATTTGCATTCCCTACTTACAATACAACTTCAAACCTTGTACACGTACCCTTACAATTTTATTGTGCGACTTTTTTTCCAGTGTGACATATTCCATTGTGATTTCCGTTGTACAACGATGCAAAGAATTTGGTCCTTACCCATGTATTTTATATTTAGTTTAAAATGTCAATAAATATATTGCATATGGGTTGCCTAACAAATTTTAGTCCAGGGTATGTTTTGTTTAAAATTATTTTTTTTTTTTACATTTCACCGATTTGATTATTAGGTAAATTCATAATTAAATAATCTTTAATTTTATTTAATTTCAATTCAACAATCAGACCTTTGCAAAATGCTAGTAGGTATAGATTTACCTGTTTATACCTGGCTACCCAATAGTTGTGACGGGAAAAGAATAGGCAACCTAACGTTTGCATATTATATGGGCTTCATACTTTCGATTGGTATAGAATTTATCTAATATTAATCAAACCGGTGAAATGTTTAAAACAATTTTTTTTTATTATTAATTAATCATACCCTGGACTAAAATTTGTTAGGCAACCCATATGCAATATAATAATTGACATATTAAATTAAATATAAAATACATTTCATCAAATAAACATCTCGGTGAAGGTTATTTTATATCGGGATCTTAGTCTATAACGCTTAACGCATAACCTGCTAAATTACGAAGTCGTATTTTTACCCCGATCGTATACTGAGATACGACTTTTTAAATTAGCACGGCAGATACGTTCGATTTTACACCCCATATTTTTCATACCCCGGGCTTATATATGAAAATCGATTCTTAAGGAGTAAACTCCAAAAAATTGTTATATTAACTGGTTCTTTGTAAAAAATAGTCATTAACACTTTTCATTTTAACTGTACATTGCGTCTACAATTTTATTACAGTACTATAGTTACAAAAAAAAAAACTTTGGTCCGGTTAACTGTACCACGGTTAACAGAAAAAGAAATGGTCCAGTCAACTGTAACACTGTTAAAAAAAATTACCATAGTCCGGTCAACCGGACCAAGCAAACTACCAAGGGCAAAGAGCGGGGCCACCTAGCAAGTTCACCTGGGTGACCAAAAGGGACTTATTCTGACCTAGGTACACCTCAGTTTAAAGCATAACATATTCGACAATTGACTCTTGGACATGCAGATAATATCTTAGTATTAAATAAATCAAATACTGTTAATAAGTAAAATAACGTAGTGTATTTTTTCTTCAAGCACTGTCTAATACAAGATTAAACATGAATGGTAATCTTTATAATGTATAACTGTGTTTTTGCCTCCTGGCAACTTTAGTACAAAATAAAATCTTGCTTGTACCAACGTGCTCTGCGATGCGGGCACAAAAATAATTCATTTGTATTGTTTATTCCATAAATAAACGCTTAAAATTAATTACTCTGTTTCATTTATTGAACAAGCACTAACAAAAAAGAAAAGTTTTACACTCTCTCCTGAGCGTACTCGAAACAAAAATTACATTCCTTATCTTAGTTTATCTACCGCAGTCTCTACTGTTATTTCTTTATTCATTAATTGCATTTGTACTGTCAAGATGTAATCACCATTTTCAATCAATTGTTTTCTACGCTTGATGACCGTTTTTCGTTTATGCTGTATAGATACATTTTCAGTTAGATAATTAAGTAGTCTGAGCTGAGTTATTGTATTTTTGTTCAACCATTTATTTAATTTTCCATTAAAACCCTCAGCAGCATTATTTGTTCTATGTCTCTGTCCAAAAACGCTCAATTTTTTAATACCCTTATTTTTAGTTTTGAACCAAGTACAGAAAGTACCCTATAAATTTTGATTCCCTTGAGGGTGTCGAAATAGTTATTTTCACCTCACTCGCTCGGAAAACCTCCGTTTATAGGGCGAAATCTGCGTGCAAAAGTCTATTTTATCCGCTAGCGCGAAAAGTCATTTGAATTTCGAACACGACGATTTTGATTCTCTGTGGTGCATGTAACTTTTTTATATTTAAGACTCCTTCAACGCGTGACTGATTGATCAGTCGATAAATCTTCGAATAACCAATCAACGCACGCTAATAAAGGGCGATCTGGTCAGGCCGGCTAAAATTATATGTACGTTTGAATACTTCTTTTAAAAATAAAAATAAAATACACATACTGTTGTCTTACTTTATAGAAATATCGAAAACAAGAAAGTTAAGCCCAATTTGGAGTATTTATTCAATGCTTCTTTTCTTCTTATGCAAACTTCCAACTTTTTAATTATTATTTTTTATCGGGTGCGTTCAGAAATTACACTCTTATGTTCCAACTTTTATAACAAATAAATATTAAAATTTGTGTATTTAATATATTTATTAGTCAAAATATGTAAATAAAACTGAAATACTTAGGTACTATTTATAGGCTTATTATTTTCGCGGCGACAGAAAAATTAAAGAGCAGCAAACTATTTGCAACTAAAATAATAACTTGTCAGCGATTAAATATATTATATATTTTGGCAATCATTTATATTAAATGAGCTTTAAACTAAGGATATTTTAAAATTCAAATAATGGCAGCTACTTTAAGGTAGCAGAAATAATAAACAAGATTACTGAAATCATAGGCGAGGTACTATAAATAATGACTTGGCGACTAATATTAGCAGAAGATCCGACTCGGCCGGGTTAGGTTGGTTTTTTTTATATCCCTAAAAAGCGCTCCTTTTATTTTTTTTATGACCTTGATTTATTTTATATGCAATCTCCATTGAACAATTAGAGTAGGCCATTTTCAACTTTTTATCCGCTGTCATGTTTTCGCTTAATTAGTTAATTCAGTCGCCAAACTCGATGCTAGTTTATATTGAAACAAAGCCGAAAATTGATTACTTAGCTGCAACTTTTTACTTTATACTAGTCTCCGCAATTAGTCGCCAACTTATTATTTTTGCTACCCCCTTTAAATTTTTATAAATCCCTAAATCAGATTAATTTGTCGCCGCGTTAAATACATGCCCTATTTATATATATATAAACATATTAAAAATCTGTAACCGCAAACCAGGTTTCTGGACGTGATATTGTATGTGTATTTTTTTTTAAAAGAAGCATTCAAACGTACACATATGATTTTAGCCGGCCTGACCACATTGCCCTTTATTAGCGTGCGTTGATTGGTTATTCAAAGATTTATCGACTGATGAAATCAGTCACGCGTTGAAGGAGTCTTAAACATAAAAAAGTTACATGCACCACAGAGAATCAAAATCGTCGTGTTCGAAATTCAAATGACTTTTGCACGCTAGCGGATAAAATAGACTTTTGCTCGCAGATTTCGCCCTATAAACGGAGGTTTTCCGAGCGAGTGAGGTGAAAACGTTTTTTGCGGAATGAAATGAACGGCCGTTTTTTTTACGTTATCATAAAAGTTTTTTTTTTCACAGGTTCAAGAGACTAAAGACCTGGTATATGGTTTTAATTTCAACTCGATGATGAAATAATAATGAAATAATGAACTTTATTCTGCAAGTAGGCCACAAGGGCCCTTTTAAATGTCTGAATCTACATTTACGCGTTGCCGAGACAAAGGGTCTTGTCTTGACAGACAGACGGACGACGGGACAACAAAGTTATATAAGGGTTCTGTTTTTCCTTATGAGGTACGGAACCCTAAAAACACTTTAACATTAATTGAAGACGCATAACTTTGAACGTTGGAGCAAAAGTTAATAAAAACTGCAACCTGTTTTTCATTGATTTTAGGCCCTGGATTTGGATGAAAGAGAGGTTCTTACATCGCGTAAAAGCGAGCGAGGCAAGTATGAAACGCAAATCGCATTCCGATAGCTCATGCACTGTAAGTACCTTGCATCTAAACAAAATATAGGCCTAATTGATTTCAGAATTATCAGACTTTTAATAAGCGATAGTACATAATATAATAACGATAAGCCAAAAATACTAAAGTAATATAAAAATTATGAAATAATAGTCCATCCGTCACATATATACACGTATTTATAGTGTGTAAATATATGTGTATAAAGTTGTATAAAAGTCGTGCGTAAGATGATTTCCAACTCGTGTTAATTTAATCGCTAGTTCCTTACTCGTTTGTAATCACCTACCTTACACTTGTGTCATAAATAACTAAGTATTCAAGTATTTCCTTGTACCCTAGATTATCTATCTAAATATGTACATTTTAGATTTCTGATTTGCAGCAACTTCTAGTAAGTATCTCTGTATGCCTTATCGTTGACTGATAGAAAATGCCATTTGTCATTAAGTCCGAAATTTGTACTGCCTTTTGTTTGTTTAATAATGTTTAAATAAGTAATTACAATAGTGTTAATAAATGTGCAAAGCAGACATATTGTAGTTTCACTCAACCTTCGTGACCGCGAACGCAAATAGGCCTGATATTTTGTGGGCTGTAATTTCTTTCAATTTAGATTCTTTCGCAGTCATTTCATTATCCAAGGTAGAATAAATTATTCCATCAATTATTTATGAGTTCTTGAGTGAAAATTATATCTTAACGCATTGCTGACTCCGCTCGCCCACTGGATAATTTAATTTGGTTAGTTGACCTTAATTGCTTTTTGTTAATATTTTTATGTTTACCTACTATATTTTTGGCACAGGTGATCTCCTTGATATAAAAGGTTGCGCAAAAAAGGATACCGGGTTATGATTTTCTACTTGAATTTTTGATAGTTTCATTCATGCAACATATGCTTAAATGACTGTTTTGTTTCAACGCCATAAAAAGCTACTGCGGCATTTTTCGTCCAGTGACGTTCTCCAAAGATCCTCATAAGTTAATAACCAAGACTACATATTAAGTTTAATAATATTACACATGACATGCTTGTCATAGAAAGAATACAAATTGTTCTCGTGACAGACTTCGTAGAAGTCGGATGCAAAATATTGTTAAACTAAAATAAAGCACTACCAGCCACTGCTACTCTAGCTGCTGTTATTACATGTGTTCCTTGAATGTTACAGTAAAACAGATAAAAACGATAGCCGGCGAAGTAAAAAAAAAAGAATTTAATTAATAATAAATATGGGAAAAAGATACCATTGCAATCACACTACTTGACGCCCATGAGCTTTTCGCATCGACGTTGCTCTTAGACTTGTCACTATTTACAGGGGCTATGTAGCGGGGCAATTGAAAACGGGTGGAAAATTAGATTAAAATGTTTTTTTAGGTACTAGATATAACCCACCTCAGAAGAAATGTAATTTTTCTTGACAATGACAAGCTTCTTTATGTGAGAATAGAGTTAACCTCGTAAAAAAATCAATCAGTAATTCAATCGTTTCTTTTAAAGATTCTCCACAAAACAATGAGAAAAAACCAGGCCCGACTGGCATTACAAGACGTATCCGACCTCATGACGTCAGCACACACACCACAATGAACATCTGATTTAGGAATTTCTGAAGAGACCTTAACGAGAATTTAGGAGAATTTTGCTGAACTGAAGAAGATAACGAAAAATTCCAAATAAATATTAAATTCGATGTCATAACGTCGAATGCATCTCACTGCATGATTATAATTATTTGAGGCAGATTGTGAGAATCTAGGGATAAATGAATTTGTAAAAAAATCTAAATACTTGGGTTATTTTTGTAAGATTCGTGTTTGGACAGCTCTTAATGCTTACGCCGGTCAGATAAGAAATTTTATTCAAAATATAGACAGGGCAGATTACTGGAATATGCTTCAAAAATAATAATTGTACTCGAGATAAATAAATACATCATATGAATGCTACGGGTCCACCAAATTTTATAGCAGATAAAATTAGCGACAGTGACGTCCGCAAGATTAACATTTCAATAGGGGGGTTAATTTGATGTTAATAACTGATGTAGATAAGAAAATCGACCTTAAAAGTAAAATTAAAGATGATTACAATATCATTGATTCCCAAGACCCCTGGTACATAGACTTGTGTAAGAAGGTGTCTGTAAAGCCTTTCTTACATAACTACTATATTAAAATAAAACTAGTGGCTCTGTGAGGTGAAAGTCAGAATGGTGGGCCTACACGAATTTGTAAAACCATTTTAAGTCGAAACCCCAACTGCTACGCACGGACACGCCATACACGATGTCCACGTGGCTCCATTGGTCTGGCTGCGTGTGTCAACCTTTTCCCAGCAATCAATACGCGCACACGTAAAACGTGTGGGCCACGTGGGTACATTGGTCAGCTGCGTGTGTCTAGATCTTTGAGTATTTAGGCAGGAGATGCCATGCACGGGCGACCCACTTCGGCAAAATAATTGGTCAACTGGTCAAGAACTACTTGAAATCGCTTTACCGCCATTTTGCATCGATCCGTGTCGCGTGACACTTCTCTCTAAAAAAATGGTGAATAGTGCAGTATTTTCAATGTTTCATGTAAAAGGCGATATGACAGCTTACATTCGCAATAAGATCGCGTTTGCTATCACTGGTAAGTATTTTTACTAACTATTAAATGTGTATTGAAATCCAATCTCCATTTAAAAAAAAATATCGTTGCGATACGTTAACGACAGAAAAATGTGAACATAAAACAGTAGTACAGAGGCGAGGGATGTGACAAAGTCAAAAAATATATCTAAGTAAAAGGAACTGTATTTAGTGCTGGGCTATGAGTATAGCGTTATTTCATATCCTTTTCTTCTTCACTCCTTCCTCCTTATTTCCTATATTCTTTTCTTTTATAGAATGAGAAATGAGGATATGCCGCAGAAGAACCAAGATAACCGGCATAGCTCACGGGACTGCACGGTTGAAATGGCAATGAGCAAGCCATGTAGCCCGGAGACTGGATGGCCATTGGGTCAGCAAAGTGTTACAGGCGACCACGTATAGGAAAGCGCAGTGTAGCGAGCGTTGTGGTGAGTCTTAGGGAGGCCTATGTTCAGCAGTGGACGTATGTAGCTGATAGAATAGCTAGATAAATATTAGATATTTCGTTTTATTATACTCATTTTTTATTTTTTTATCCGTGGTAAATTCTAATTAAATGAAAAACAATTTGTTTTATTGTTTTTTCTTTGCTCATTCATATGTTTAAATAACTTTCTATGTGGTTTCATATAAGATCATGTAAGTAAATGCCACTCTACTTTATAATATAAATTAGTTAAAAATATCCGATAAAATCAAATACAGGATAAGAATAAATAATTTAGTATCCTTTTTTTTTAAGAATAAATATTTTTTTATCCTTTATTTGATTTTATCGAAAGGCAACTGCAATAAAGGTTTCGAGTGTGTTGCTGGGTTTTTAGATCGGCGTACGTTCTTTTCTTGAAGGTTATATCTACTGACCTCTATACTACTAGCACGCTGGACTAAATATTCCATAGGGAATGTTAGTTGTTTTCAGTGCCCATTCAAAGCGTCCTGCGTGTACGTCTCGGGTACTAAAATTTTCATTCCATGCAAACGGCTGTTTGATCTGTGACGATCTGTGAATCTCTAATATTAGATACAGCTTGCACATAGTTATCATTGCCAAAATGGCGAACATCAACTGGTTTCATTTTGAAAACGACAATATGAAGTCGAGCGTAATTGTTTTAGAAGTCAGTGGTTGTTTAAGCCCGAAACCGCGGGCGGCAGTTTCATTTCATTTAAACTGTGCGAGAGTGATAAGGAAACAATGACACATAAAATATAGACAGACAGAAACAAATATATTAGTTTTCTGGATAACATCTTCTACATACAGAATTTTCACTTTTAAATTTTTTTCAATAAATAGTACTTGTAAGACAATTCAGTTCATTCATCAAACTGATTTGCAACCATTCTTCAGATGTGTCCCATCACTAGTTTGTTCGTATGTATGCTGCATAGTTACGTGAAAACTATGTTTGTGTGCGTGTAATTTTTGATGTGTTGAATTTTTCTGTATTGTGTGTTTATCGCAACAGCAAAATTTTTACGTTATGACATCTCAATTTGTCTATGCTCTAAGGTACGGCATTCGTCCGTAGCGTGGACAGCGTGGCGTGGGTCGCAGTGGGGCTTTGCTTGCCACGCGCACTAGTGTGTGCGTGGCAGGCACTTCGAAACAGACCACGTGTGTATCAGTGACGTCATTTCGTGCGCAGCGTGCTCGTGCACTACTGTGGAAGTATCTACCTTCATTTTCATAGAAAGCGTTTTTGTACCCACGTGTGTAGCTTGACCGTGCGCAGCAGTGGGGTTCCGGCTTAAACCAGAATAAAAAAAACTAGCCTGTCAAATCTGCTCCTTATTTAATATTATTTTTTCTTCATATTTTCGATCTTTAAACCACTGGCATGCAAATCGTCGTTTCGGAAACATTCATCTGTGTAAGCACGCATGTAGGCAAATTGCAGAAAATCGTATTTTGGAAATTCATCAATGTTTTTTCTGTGTTTTAAATTGAATATGAATTGAATTAACAATGACAACAAGGACGCTAAGGCGCTGCTAAGCAACAGCACGTACTACACATGCTCCACCCGAGAGCGCGTCATGCGCCGACTCCGGCCGTCATTACTGCTTGACAGCAATTGCCAACGAATTAATATTTACCTCTTGTTTTTTTTTTTTTTTATAATAATCATTTTAAATTTTAGCATACTTTATAATTTAAACATAAATTACGGGATGTCACTTTCAGGCGGTACTGCTTCATCGATAACCGATAACGTTGATCCCTCTCAAAATTTTTTGCAATGCTGTCTGTGCTCCCATCCCAGGTACTTTAAAAATCAACACGGCCTTAAAGTAAATCAGGGCAAAACAATAAGAAGCTTCAGACACTACACAGAACAGAACATAATTCCAGCTTCCATATATAAGATAGATCATCAAGCTCCAAGCGATATTTCAGGATCCTTAAGTCGCCTAAATCATAGCATACGTATAATTAAACAAGTCCCGAGAGGTGCAAGGATATCGGTTGCACAAAACTGAATTCTGCTATTCAAAATGCTGTGTCTGAGAACTCTTCTCAGGCCTGAGAGCACCTTCTCATCTTTCCCTTTCAAACCCTACATGTAACAGACCAGAACAAAACCACATCTCTTACCACCAAAATAAAACACAACTGTTAACATCTACTTTGACTCGAAGACCTCCGTAGAATAGCTCCAAGATGCAATGCAACACATACAAATACAAAAACATTGAGAACAAAGTAGGCGAAGGTGACATCAGGGGAGCTGCCCGCCTACTACCGACTGTTTTGCTCCTGATAACCAAGAAACCCTCTCTTAGCACAAATGCGTATAAAAATACCACCTGTATCAGGGGATCCGCTTGGGCCAGCGCTCTTCATTTTAGCAGTTCACCCTATTATTATAAAATTTATTTTTAAATTTCTTGCTACTTGACGACGGCACCCTAGAAGGTGTGGTAAGTGAATTTCTGGAGGACCTTCGCGTTTTAATTGAAGAATTCCGCGGTATCGGTCTAGCTAACTGAACTCATCTGAATGCGAAATTTTCTTTTCCGATACGTGTTCAAACAAAGGACTCGCTAAATCTAAAATTCCGGCGTCTTGCTCCAAATATTAAAATTACAGAGAAAAACTCACTTCACCTCCTAGGCGCACCTGTATTGGACGAATCTTTTAGACAGCAAAAATAAAAGCTCGAAATAGTCAAAAATAAACGCTCATGTACATAGCTCGGATAGGTCATAGCAAAAAAAAAAAAGTGTGTGTGTCAGCTCCGACGCACGACTGGAGTTTACTCTTCAGGCCAGGCGCGCACCACGATTTTTTTTAGTCGCGCGATAATTTTGTCGCAGAAATAAGCTTACTTATGGGTTTATGAAAATCGTGGTGCGCGCACTCTCATATAAATAAACCCATAGACGCTGACGGAACAATTCTACGGGTATGGCTACGCCGGGATTAAGAGCCGTCCAGGCCGTCAAAGCATCGGAGGCGTAAGGAATGATAGCCTTGTCACCATCAAAAGATAAAATTTGAGTGACAAGGTCCACCACCCCACACGCCGAAGCCAGGAAGGCCGGGAGGCTCACATCTCGCGCGCGACGCACGCCCAAATCACCAGTTCGAATCGGCAGAGAAACCTGGTCCCATTGACCTTGGTTAAGGGAGACGTTCAGCACCTTTTCCAAACTCTCCTTCAACACGAAGTCAAAGGAGTCTGTCTGGACAGGGTGCAGCCAGGCTGGCACGGTGCACAAGAAATATGTCAGCTTAGGCACGGCAAAGCAAACTCGCAACATAACGAGGGCTACGTGAGCCGAAAGTTCATTCAACCTCTGCGCAGCCATCAGCAGAAGCAGCTTTCTCTCCTCGAAGGCTTCAGGAATGGCTTCTGGGAATATTGGGGACCCCAAGAGGTTGAAAGATCTCGCCGACAACACTTTCAGTCCGGGGAGCAGAGCACTGAATAAGGGGAAAGAATCGTGTGAGTTGGTACTGCAGGGGAAAAATTCGCATTTGCTGAAATTAATATCTAAACCCAGAGCTTTTAAACGAGGCAGGAGCATGAGCAAGTCTTGTTCCACTTCTTCAGGTTTACCACCTAGGGTACCGTCATCTAGGTACCAGATATTCAATGGGGATTTAACCTCTGAAATTACCTTTTGTATGGCCAGACAGAAAACTAAAGGGCCTAGCGGATCCCCCTGCTGTGCACCAACTTGGGAAAGCACAAGAGGACCATTGTAGAAAAGATTAGAAGTGGAAGAATATACTTGGAAAATGAAGGGGTAGAGTGATGGCACTTTATCCTTCACTTCGGACAGTAAAACATCACGCTCCACTGAGTTAAACGCGTTTTTTAAATCAATTTTAATTAATAATAATAATAATGAAATAATGAACTTTATTCTGCAAGTAGGCCACAAGGGCACTTTTACATGTCTGAGTCTACCGGCATTTCACAAGAGGAGACCACTGTTGAGAAGAAACGCCGAAAGAAACTCAACAGTCAGTCATTTTTTCAGAAAGCATAAGTACTTAACTATTACAATGATATGAACTTAACTATACGTATTAAAACGGATTCTAAGTTTTTGCTATCTACCGAAAAAGCCCGCATAGCGTCAATTGCAGCCTCGCAGCCCAATCTTGTGCCAAACCCTAATTGGCAAGGTTGCAGATAAGCTGCCATTTCTTCTCTCACTGCACGGCATCCTAGCTTTACCGTTAAGCGGCGGAAAGCGCTGCCTATGGCAATGGGTCTTATACCACCGTCTTTTTTTGACAGCGCACATAAGGAAGCACCATAAATATAGGAGCAAACTTCAGGGTTTAATTGACCACTGAGCAAAAAATTACAAAGCTTGGCCAGATGTTCCAGGAGCCGAAAATCGGCGTCTCCCGCAGATGCAGACGTAAGCTCCTTAAGATGAACAGGGCGGATACCATCCAAACCGGCGGCCGAACTATTGTTGAAAGAGCTGAGTGCCTGCACCACTTCCTCCGGCTTAACAGTTAAGGCAGAAATAGATATGTCAGGTTCCGGTGGAAGTACCAGCGGCCGGGACGGGGCTGGATGCTTCGACTGCAGCGTAGCTAAAGTCTCAGGGCTCGACGGCGCCACGCCCTCATCCGACATAAGCACTCGCTCTGCACCTGAGATCCCCTTCATGTACTTTACGCTCAATTGTCTTCAGTATGGAGTGTGATCTCAAAGGCGTGGTCTCTGCACCGATGTTCCCACTGATATCAAAAGAAGCAGAGTTAATATTTCTCTTAACTTTCGTGGTTAAATTGCCCGTGGCCGACGCTTCAGGCGATTTGAGTGCAGAATAGGCAAAAGACAGTAAACTAAACCATTCGAGAGTGCCATTGGAGTCGATACACTTATCAATGAGGTCGCTCAATTTGGCCGCTGCCAAGTTTCGCGCCCCTTTGGGGATATGCCATAACACACGTACTGACTGCTTTAACGTAGCTAGATCACCAAAATCTAGATGAATGGGGTTTTACCATGAGCTTGCTGTGAAACCGACAGTCTAGGGTTGGAGGGGATGACTTGGGGAAAATGTTTATGCATGTGCCCTATATGCACTTTAAGTCCATGAGGGGTAAAAGTTCGAGTTGAGTTGGGACAATGGGGACAGCGCAAGGATGAAGAAGGATCACTCATATTTATAACTAACACTTACAAATAAAAGTAAAAATACAAGCAATTATAGTAAAAAAAGATACAATTTAAAAGCCAACATCAAAAACATAACAATTTCGATTTAAACTTCATAGCTTCTTGTCGGTCGGCAAGACTCCCGTCTAGAAAATGAATGGCTCGGTTGTGTTGGATCCTTGATTTATGTATGTATTTATCCTGGAAAGTTTCACGAAATCAAAACCATTCTGCGGCTGAATGCAGGAAAATGAGAGCAGTGGTGATGGAAAAGTATTCACGCCTTCTCTATTTCTAAGCTTAAAGCTGAGTCACAATTAAAGCGGTCTCTCTCTCTACAGCAAGACGTCTTCTTCGATCTTAGCACCATACAAGCACGGCTTAAACACCAAGAAAACACGGTCTTTGCATTGCACGTTATAAAAGTTGTAATCTTGGATATCACAAAAATTCGTTAGGTTTGTTTGGGAGCTGAAACGAACACGTATCTTTTAGCCGATTGTGTGACGGGCGCTATTGTTTCAAAAGCAGCACATTTTACCCGTTAAGCGTAGATTTGATTAAATTTTATTTTATTTATAAAATTTTGTTGACACTCGACATGAAGTTGACATTGACAATTTTATAGTTTGTTTATGTGAACATAATGGTAGTTTAAAAAGTCGTATCTCAGTATACGATCGGGGTAAAAATACGACTTCTTAATTTAGCAGGTTATGCGTTAAGCGTTTTAGACTAAGATCCCGATATAAAACGACCTTCACCGAGATGTTTATTTGATGAATGTATTTTATATTTAGTTTAATATGTCAATAAATATATTGCATATGGGTTGCCTAACAATTTTTAGTCCAGGGTATGTTTAGTAAAAAATAAAAATATATATTTTCTTAACATTTCACCGATTTGATTATTAGATAAATTCATAATTAAATAATCTTTAATTTTATTCAGTTTCAATTCAATAATCAGACCGTTGCAAAATGCTAGTAGGTATAGATTTACCTGTTTATACCTGGCTACCCGATAGTTGTGACGGGAAAAGAATAGGTAACCTAACGTTTGCATATTCTATGGGCTTCATACTTTCGATTGGTATAGAATTTATCTAATATTAATCAAACCGGTGAAATGTTTAAAACATTTTTTTTTATTATTAATTAAACATACCCTGGACTAAAATTTGTTAGGCAACCCATATGCAATATATTTATTGACATATTAAATTGATTATAAAATACATTTCATAAAATAAACATCTCGGTGAAGGTCATTTTATATCGGGATCTTAGCCTATAACGCGTAACGCATAACCTGCTAAATTAAGAAGTCGTATTTTTACTCCGATCGTATACTGAGATACGACTTTTTAAATTAGCACGGCAGATACGTTCGATTTTATACCCCATATTTTTCATACCCCGGGCTTATATATGAAAATCGATTCTTAAGGAGTAAACTCCAAAAATGGAAATAGAACAAGACTATATGTAGAATCGATAAGATTATGATTATCTTAAGAGGATATTATCGTAATCGACCTTTTTAGTTGCATATCTGTCATGGTTTTGTCAAAGTGGCATTCTTGAAACAGTTTTGTGGTGACAATTAAAAAAAGTATAATTATCAAGGGTCTGACACGCTTTGATAGATAAAGATAGCCTTATTGCGATTCCTAAAAGAAGAAATAGAAAAGAGTGCCATGTTTTGTCTTTATCAGCGACCGAGCATTTTTTCATGGTCGGGTTATTGGCACACTTCAAATTCGAAGCAAAACAATCAGGTAATATCAAAAGCGGTATAGAAATAGAAGATTTTGTGTATTAAATAATTATTATTACCAGATAATTGACATATTAACGGATGTGGAGTGTTTGTGTGTAGCCTCAAAAATGGTGGGGTATTCAATGTTTGGTTGGAAAAGCAACAGTTAATGAAAATAAGCGGATTTTACATTTCATGCGTAAGTACAAGTATCTTTGTGTTTTGATCACCTATTTCTTTCTCAAATCTCACAAGAATCAAGTTACAAAGTTAAATCATTAGTTATATCATGAAAAAACTTGATAAAATAGGAAAAATCTGTAAATTATTTTCAAAATAAATCTGAGCATTTTGAAATGTAAATATTGCAAATCGGTCAATTTGCGATAGAAGCCAGCTAACATAGACGTCTAAATAAATCAGTCGGTTTATAATCCAATTTGGGGATGCCTAGATATAAAATAAAAATTACCCCCATATTTCGGGAATCTATAGCAAATTGATATTTTCAGTTCTCCGATTCCGACAGAGAAAGAACCGTGTAAAAAATGAATAGCAAGGCCTGAGAAAAATTTGATTTTCGCAACTAGTATTGGTGATATCCTATCTACTTATGTCGTTTACAATTTTACTATTTAATTTTGCTTTGTTACAGAATGTTCCAATAAGGCAGTGCGTCCATGAACGTGGACTGTCACGATGGATTAAAAGTATCCTGAGTAGAATAGAAGAAAAGGAAGAAAGAAGAAGTTTCACCCTATTTTTTTAGTACTGGCCAATAAAATTCTACAGTATTCAACAGCAAATCAAAAATTTTGTTTAGAAACAATTGTTGTAAATACATATTTAAAGTTTAAACTAATTTCATTATTTTTATTATCAGAGAACCCAAGTATATTATTTTTATTTGATTATACGGACTAGTTTTGAAAATACTAAATATAAAGGTGAAAGCAGCGTCGTCTAAGACTCAAATCAATCAGCACTCAAATGACGACACCTTGTGGAAAATTGACAGTCGTAGCCTATAAAAGAACAGCGCTACAATTTTTATACTAAATCCGCCTTAGTAATAGTTCGACTTATGATTTACTGCGCTGTGACCAATTACCTTTCGCCTATGGTCTTTTAAAATGAGGAACAAATAGATTTTTAATCGTTATTTGGAATATTTTCAAAAATATAAAACTATTGGAAAATGAGTAAAAAAAATTAAATGTTGTGAATTCGAGTACCTACTTGGAACGTTCCTCTCTAACCACTTTTTATGGGGTTTTTTTTTGCGACCATGGCAACCCGACATTTTGACGTCATTATATGTCTTTCTCTTACGCCTGGTCGCTCTGTGGCAAATCTATAACTACTATACTATATCTATGATAATTATTTACTAATGGTTATTTCTTAATGTTTTAAATATGGTGAAAATAAAAACGATGAATAAGTGGATCAAGAACCACCCCGAGCTCTATTATAATGAAAATGCCAAGGAAGTATTGTATACAGCATGTGAGCATGTGACATTCATATTAAACAGTTAAAGAAAGATGGCCAGGGCAAATATTTGTGTGATGAATACGAATATTTGTACTAAATATTTAACTAAGTATAGAAGTATGTATATCGTCGTCTAGTACCCCATAACACAAGCCTTCTTGAGCTTAATTTGGGACTAGACCGATTTGTGTGAGGTTGTTTAATATTTATTTATTATTAAAGATGATAATGAATGACAACCATGTTAGCTCAGCAAATCACAAAGGGAAGATAGTACAGTCAGCAACGTCTTATGATTCTTTTTGCATCGATTTGTGGACGTTTCTAATGTCTGTTAATATTCCATGGCATCCCGTCCGACCCACCTTCACACTGAGCCTTCACATCAGTGTTAAGCTAGGGAAATTACTTTCCCAGCCTTCAATAGGTACTGACCTATTTTAAAATAATCAGTGTGACGGTGGATCATAGATATGAGTAGGTAAAGTGTTAACGTTGAGTAACCAGGCAACGGTTTACCTTTCGGACTGTTGGTCCCCTGCTAGGTTCCACTAGTGGGACCGGCAGGATTTTTAAGTACTCGTGGTCCCATTTACGTGGTCGAACCAACAATATTAGTTTTACCCAATATTTTATTGTACTACTGGCCCCACTGGCTTAATTTAACTGAACCCCTATGGGTTTAAACCTGTATGTTTGGTATAAACGATTTTTTCGTCTTACATGTCAAACCATCTAGGGGCAAGTGCTGTACCTGTGGACGGTTTTACCTGTGGACTACTCATACCAAGAAAACGAATAACCATAGACCAATAACAATCACTTATTTGAAAAGCATTTTTTTCGTATGGCAACACTAGCTAGTCGCCATCTTTAAGGATGGCAGAAACTGAGTGTTTTGTTGCTGCCGAAAGTTTTTGTGACAAAAAGTAAGATTTTTTCCTTCTTTTTAAGTATTTTTATGCAAAATCTGCAAATGTTACGGGTGTCTTTGCAGTGGCATATTAATTTATGTGGTGTAAACGTTATTTCTACGAGATTTCGTTAGTCGTAGGTAGCATTAATAGTGACCGGTATAAATTCAAAATAAAAACCGTCGAAATTGTACCTGTGGACACCTCCGTAAATGTACCTGTGGACTGTCCATAGGTACAATTATACTGAATGTACCTGTGGACAGTAAAATTAATATTTTTGTTTTATTAAGTGCCTCGTAGTAAAACTGGGAAAAAAGAAACAAGATATGCCTGGACATTCTGACTTCAGTAAGGAAAGCCATAGAGGCGTTTAAAATCCCAAATTCGATAATCTTTAAATACAAAAAATAAATTACTGTCAAAATATTGGTGAAGAAGGCTTAGAACTCCTCAAAAATAATATCAGGAGGATCTTTAGCAATACTGAGGAGCAACAGCTGTATGATTACTTAAAATTATGTTGTTATTGATTTTTGATTATTTTTCATAAAGAAAATGAGGTTTTCCTTAAGAATGTAAAGTGTCAAACGATAATTATGATACTTCTGCTGAATATGGAGGCTTTTTAAAGTCCCATAATTATACTTGAGATTCTGCTAAGAATATTACATTTCAAGAAGAAAAAAAAGTAATTATGATATGCAGAACAACTTATAATTACATGTTGATTAATTGTATGTTGTTAATTACGTTATTTTAGAAGTTTATTCTGTTTTAAATAATGTTGTTGATTATTGTCCATAGGTACGTTACCGTCCACAGGTACGTTGTTAGTGTCCATAGGTACAAACAGTAGATGTACCTATGGACAAAATGAGTATTTTTTTTAAAAATCTTTTATCCGCCATCTCCGGATAGCTAGCGTAGAAAACATATGTGGACTTTAAAGATTGTTTAACTGTAATTAAAACAAAATAAATAATTTATTGGTAATACGCGTAGTTTTTGTCTAACAACTGATTAAAGGTCAAATTCTGGATAGTGTCCACAGGTACAGCACTTGCCCCTACTATTCTGATCTTGCAATCAAACAATTCAGTGCCACATTTTGCACATTTTCAAATTGACCTACCAATAAACAATTACACAATGGAAAATGATAGCATCAGTCAGACGAACTCCCGAGTTCCATACTTGTATTGGAGGATGTCCCATGCTTACAAAAGCCATTCTTGACATTGCAATTTAGTAAGTCTTCACATTGCACTATAAAGGAATGCTATAACCACTGGGTAAGCAACATATGAAAAAATCCTAAATCGTGGGAATCACGGCCGCTTTACCGCTTTTAACTGCCGCTAAAATATTACTAGGACTAGATTATATTAAATCAGAATGCTATCAAAACGGATGCATAAGTTCATAAGCTACATTGAAAACTTTTGGGTAAAAATACATACTCCCGACGTATTCAGCGTTTACGGTGAAAGACATCGAACGACAAATATTATAGAGTCATTTCATTCAAAATTGAATAAATTACTTACTAAGAATACAGTAACTTTAATGCGACTGTTAAATGTCCGACACAATATTCATAAAGCAAAAGTTACTCCTAAAAAACGTCAACAAATTATTAATGATGATTTTATTACAGAAGTCCAAATGCAGTTGGGTCATTGTCAGTTCAAAAAACAAATTTTGTCCCTTCGGTGGTCAAAAGTTAAGAGCTTGTATGAATCTAGGTTAGGTTGCTATTACATCGGATCATAGAAGAGGGACTGTTCTTTATTCTCACAGGCATTTTATCAGAAAATTAGGCCCTGGAATCATTAATTTCGCAATTGTCCACCGGAAAGACGCGCACCTAAATCTGACAATGACCCAGTTAGTGCACAACGAAATCACCATTGGGCATGCGTTAGACAATTTAAGAACATAAATTATCATCCTTGAAGTTTTTTCTATTTAAGATAAATAACAAAATATGTGCTATATTTTTAGGTTTTGCCAGAACGGCTTTTGTTTTTTCCAATTAAATAAAATATTTATTTTGGTTAGGTACCTGTTTTTTTCCATCAAATCCCAGCACTACTAACGGTGGTATGGTTCCGTCCCACCCTACCCGCAGGGGTATGGCTAGGGGTATGGTGGGTCTGGGATGAAAACTATCACGGTAGATTTGCAGTGCAGTAAAATGCCTTTGCCATAGCCACCCTTGTTATTCAGGACTGCGCCTAAATATATAAATTCCTCCACTATTTCGTAGTTATCAAGGGCATCCGTTGTTTGTAGATTAATGAACCTATCATCATTATTTTGGTCTTCGATTTGTTGATCTTGACTCTATATTCCCGGTTAGTGTTCTCAAGGTGGTTTAACAGCGCTCTCATTTCGGTTTCAGATCAAGCAAACAGCGCCGTGTCATCAGTGTACCGGAGTGTCGAGATTTTATGGCCTACCACTGTAGCACCGCCCTCCCAATTCTCCAAGGTCTGTCGCATTATGTGCTCTCGCATATATGGATATGTTGAAGAGGATTGGGGATATGACACAACCCTGTCTGACGACTTTCCGGAACACGAAACAGTCAGATGATGTCCTCTCCACTTGGACGGTTCCGAAGCCACACTCGTATGGACTCTGTATGAGTTGGGATAGGTGCTGTGGAACGCCTGCTTCTCCCAGAACTTGCCAAAGTTTGTTCCATTTGACGAAATCAAAAGCCTTTTGATAGTCGACAAAGCACATAATTAGCGATATCTTGAATTCGTAGCAATTCTCGATGATCTGTCTCATATTGAGAATTTGCTCCCTTGTACCTCGGTCTTTTACAAATCCTGCCTGCTCTTGTGGTACTCTTTGGACATATCTCCTGAAATCAATAATCTATGGAGCATTTAGTGGTGTTAGGACAGACTGAGGCCAAAACGTCTCGAAGGCGGTCCCCAACCCGATGGACGGATCTGATAAAGACAGCGACAGACACCAGCATTTCAGTGTTCTCGAAATGCTGCTAATAGAGTAAAGTGGAGACAAATTGCGAAGGCCGCCACCCGAGTCGAGAGGACTGCGGACGAAGATCACCTGTGTAAAAATACATCAGCATCGCGACCACGACACTCTGACAAGAGTGAGATGACTAGAAAGAAGAAATAGAAAGAAAGAAGAAGTAATCGTACACCCGCCATTCTAACTCTCACTCAGTGGGCTGTACACCTCGCGATCATTTTCCGAAATGGCTGAAATATTACTTTTTAACTTTTCAACCCCTATATTTCCGCCATTTTGAAATTTTCGTTAAACTCACTCGCAAATTATTTTTTAGTAATTATAGAATCTTAAACCATTGATACAAAGATCAAAGCTTAAAGAAAAATTTAAATGCGTAACCTGGTGGAAGATATAGGGAATCGATCCCGGTACCTCTGGATTACCGGTGTAGCGTGTTAACCTTTCGATTTTTTTCTTATGCTTTGAGTGTCGATCTTTGCATTGTATTTTAAAAGTACTAGTAATAAAATTGTACCTATGATTATGATGTCAATTTACAATGGTCAACAACGGCCATCATGAAGCAAACGGCTAGTATAATCAGGTTCCGAACTCCAGGTACATATTGACGGCAAAAAGCGTAAACGCTGTAAACGCCAATTGCCGTCGATATGACTTAAAAAAACATTTTATTAAGACAAACGCTTTATTGAAAATTATAAAAAGAAACATTAAAATGTATATTTATATAAGTTATTGGTTACTTGTTGTTTTAAAATCATTAGAACCCTGCACATACTGCAACAATTTTGGTGTTAGATCATATCGCACGTTGAGACTGTATGATTTAGGCTCTGCTTTTCGTAATAAGTATCTGCTCAAATCTCTTGGCGCCTGAGATGCAATATACTGGAAAGAAATAGCTCGATAAAGAAGGAACAAATGAACAAAAAATGTTATAATATGACTCCTATTTTGTTGTAACGCATTCCGTTGGCACTTCCTCATAATATATGACGAATCGGAGTCCACGTACTAGGTAGCCACGAAACATGTTTGACTGCCTGCCTAGTGTGCGGTGCCACTTAGACGCATGAAGTTTAGTATGAAAATTACGACTCAAATGACACTAAATCGTATATAACAAACGTCAATTAGGGTTTTTTTTTTCAATCTGAGTGACTTTCAATTGACATAGATTTGTTTTTTATTTAATTGATTTCTGTAGTATATTTTTACCTGATGCTAAGTGTATATTTTTACTGTCTTCCCAATTAAGCTGAAATGACTTAGTAAATCAGACAAAAATGCAATATAATTATGACCCGAACTATTAAAAAAATACGTAGGGGGAAAGTGCTATGAATGGGACACGTTCATTTTACCGCGGCAGGAACCAAGTAGTAGATTTTTGTTTTCTGCATTTTGGCAACACTGACCCCTAGACAATATTGACGTAAATGGGACTCTGTTGTTATGAGAATCAAAATGGCGAAACGTTGTTGAGATTATGTGTGTTTTTTAAAGTATTTTGTTTTGTTGTTTTTGGGAATCATTTACGAGATCGTTGTGACAGTAATCCGCTTTCATTGTAAGACAAAATTATTAGTGGTTTAACTACATAGGTTTTTCAGGTGAGTAGACATTTGTACAAACTTATTCAAAAATATTTTTGGTGTGAGGAGAAGGATAATTTAAAAAAATGCACGAAGGTCTTGTTTGGGACAGCAGGGCGAGTCTTGAAAGGGACGTTCCTTTCATGACTGTCCCTATCATAGCTTGGGTAATGTGTGCTGGTGCTTGCTTATTAACGCTTATTTGTTTCAGGATAAATGATTGAAAGTATTATAAAATAAAACTTAAAATGCCTCCTATGAAAAGGGACCGAGTTGATCCTAAAAAAAAGAAGAAACCGTGAAGAAAGTTATAGAGAAAAAAATGCCTTTGCGGTATGTAGCTAGTGCTTACAATATGAGCAAATCTCATTTAGGCAGATTTGTGACAAAGGCTAAAGAATCGGAGAATTACTTGCAGGTACTGTCCCAATATCGGAAATCGCAGCAGTCGCAATGTTTACTGTAAAACAAGGAAATATGCTAGCGACGTATCTGAAGACCTCGGCTAAAATGTTAAGTTTACCCAAATCTTAATACATATTGTGATCTCATAAATATGATAAAAATGTTCAAAATAATAAATACGTGTTATAAGATGATTATAAAACAAAGTTCCTATGATAACTGTTTTAAATTGTTAATTTGGCTTTAATGCTAGAAAGTCTTGAGAAGATACAGTATTTGGTTGTTTTTTTTAAAGATAAATAAATATAGTTACGTCATAAACAATGTTTTATTAAGCTTTATTTCTTACTTAAAATCTGTGACTAATTAAAATTGTCCCATTCATGGCACCTCTCCCCTAATTTCATCGTGCTTAGGTTACATAATATGTGCGAGAAATACAAAGTTTGTCTCAAAAATACAATAATATTGAAATTTTAGAAGCCGTATATTTCGTAGCTAGAAAGACGCACAGCCTAATCTAATGTCATTATAATGATCGTGACTGAGTTTATATCTCAGTTTGGTATTTTTAAAACTGCCATAAAGCTACAGTTGACGTTCTCGATGCATTATTCAGAATATTAGCAAGTTGTAACCATAAACCCTGCGAGCACCTAGATAATGTGTGCGTGTGGATTGAGCGAGCACCCTTCTGAAAAAAAATGCTGTTCATTTTGTAAAAGTTCTAAAACAATTGTAAAACTAATGTCTGAATTTTTAAAAAGATAAATAAAAATTATACATTCATTAACGTGCGCTCACTCAAGTCACTCAATTCCCACAAACTACCAACGAAATCTGTAAATGTGTTTATTTAACATATAATATTTATATACTAATTTTTAGTAAAACTTATGCTAACTTACCTTTTTTTTATAGATCAACTAGTAACGTATTTAATTTTAGAACTCTTACTAAATGAACAGCATATTTATTTCAGAAGGGTGCTCATATAATCCACACGCACACTATTTGTAATTGCTTATAAATCGACTTGCACAAGGTTCAATTCTATATTTAAAGTAATAAAGTATCGTATAATTCGAGTAAGTATGTAAATCAACTCACTTTTGAAGAATCAAATTTTTTCCTTAGCAATCTCGAGGTCAAGTCAAGCGGCCCCCAATCTTGAACAGGAACAAATATGAGTTTCCAGTCCTGAAAAATATGAAATTACAATTGCCACAGATCCGCTTCATATACAAAGAGGGATCTTTCATGGAGATGTTCTAAGGCCTAAGTGGTTTTGCATAGCTTTGAATCCCGTCTCTGAACTACTTGATCAAGCTGATGCAGCGTTCAGACTTAAACATGACAACAGCCACTACACACTATTTTGACCTCATGTATGTTTATGACTTGAAACTTTTTGCAGATAACGTACCAGAACTATTTACACTACCTGATATCACACAATGTTCCTATCAGAACTCAACTGACTAAACTTTAAACATTTACTACGTTCTCTAATTGTACTGAAATCTTTCGTCCTCGATCGTGTTTTATTTGTGGTTAATCACATTAAAATCATTTTTAATATAATATCACGGTAATGAGCGATACTACATGGTCGCAATAAAAATAAATGTTATAGGAACGTACATACTTATTAATTCTCAGCTTATTATTGGAAGCCCCTCGTACGCCCTAGTCGCTAATTGCTAATTCGTTTTAAACAAGAAGCACTTGAAGCAGTATATTTACGTAAATTCTGTAATAACGTAATTATAAAATTTATGTGTTTACACATGGGATGCGAGGAGTCAGAATGGCGCTTTAACCTTCAAAAGAATACTCAAGATGTATTATTGAGTTAGTACCAGGTATCGGAAATTCAGATGCTTTTATACCTAAACTTTGGTGTCGCCGCCATAGTTGCTGGAGCTGTATAACTCGAATTAATTGAATTAATCCTTGCAATTACACATTAACTACTTAGGTTAACATTCAAACATACTATGCTAGTTATAAAATTGACTAAGGTAAAGTGGGGGAAGACTGAATGGTTTTTTGATGAGATAGACAGTGTTGTATTAAAACCCTTATAAAATAAAGAACTATTTATATCCCTTCAATTGTATAAATTGGAAGGCATGGGCAAGGATTATATTTTTGTATTCTGTTAATAAAACTCGGCTACGCCAATTGTAATATATAAAAATTAGTACATTGTTGTAGAGGCTGTAAAGTAAGCAATAGATTAACGAGTAAATTTCGAAGGCCGACCCGCAGGGGAGGCCTGCGATAGTACGAGTTAATCTATTGCACTTTCAGCCGAGACTTAACATAGTGCTTTTCACGACACGAGGAAATATATTATAATACGAGTTTTTCATATTGGTCATTAAACTCGGCGCCTTGTTGCAGCCTCATTGTTGTAAAAATCAGGGCTATTATAAACATAAAGCTGATCGTGCCCGAGATTCAAGCATAAAGACGATTTTCAACCCAGTTAGGTATGAAGAAATACCAAAAATATTCAAACGTACCTCACTTTCAACTTAATTTAGACATTTAAATATTTAGTCTAGGTTACACTCAGGTAAACAACCCTACGATACATAATACACTGAAGGGTCATTGTAACGATACGCAATATTAACATACGTTCCTAATATTATATTATAATATTTCGTGAGTCAATGTGAACATTATTAAATTAATCACATTATCACATTACAAAACCAATTTTAATATTTACTAAACAATACATTTTGTTTTTTTTTTTTAATATGGCCGGCTGCACCTTTACGCATGCGCGCTTCGCATCTCATCGCAATGGAGTCATAGCTTTTCAGCCGAATAAAAAAAAATATGAACTCAATATTTATATAGGTAATTAAAAATGTTTATTTGTTGAAAACTGTTTATTTGTTGAGAAATTAGTAATTGTTGAAATTGGGAAATTGTTTTACGCCCCATAACAAATTTTAAAATATAAATGTTCATGATTTTCAGAGTAAAACCTTTTTTAACAAAAACTTATTAAAAAGTAAACCTAAGGAGTATTATCTTACTTAAGAAAATAAACTCGTTTGTGGGTGTTTATAAGTTTAAGAAAAAAATACGCCTCATAAATGACGCATTCTCATTGGTCAATTTAATTTGACATGCAGCAGACGATTAAGCTTTGATTGGTTAAATTGTCGTTTAAGCCGGCCGAGAAAATTAGTCTGAAATATTTTCTAAAAAGTCGTAGCTTACTATGAAATTCAAGTGTAGATACGAACTGTTACCGTAAGGTCCAACATTGTTTTCGCGTTGGGAGCTAACATAGATATACAGTTTACAAATGAACATATATAAGCAGTTTTGTGTACTGGATTCAGGTAATCTATAACCACATTTTCGAGCAGTGTCGTGAAAAATAATATAAAATACACTTTTGTCAAAAAAATAGACGGGTTAAGATGGAATGGTCGAGGGGTAAGATTGACATAGTTTCTAAATGCGTTTAAATGAATGCAAACGGTGGCTGTTGCTCTATATTTTATAAGATACTGTATACATAGGTTTTAACGCAGGCGAAGCTGCGAGCAAATGCTAGTAACACATTTTTATCAAAATTTTACATTGGCTAGATTACAAACCTTAGGACTTAAAAAAATACTGGTTTGCTCTGCTCTCTCACTTTTTCCGCTCTTAGAGTACCAGAAGGATCCGCTCGCAAGTCTCTCACGTAAAAAGTGAAGAAAAACATTGAAATCATTTAATCGTACATAGACAGTATGGGAATCCTCGAAAGCCTTTTTCCATATATCACTCGATAGAAAATAAAATACATGACGGGGACTAAAGGCGCTGTACGGCTGCTTCTTTCGGACTCTACACTCGCCCCTTATGATGATCGCATCGTGCGAGCTTTAGAAGAAAAACACCCCGCACTTTTTAGGCAACTCAAATACCCTCCAGAACCGGATATCTCCACCACACTGACCACATCAGATGTCGCCGCGGCGCTGAGCTCCTTCTATAACGGCTCTGCCTCCGGATTGGATGGCCTCCAACATGTGAAGGAACTCACTTCATCCTCGACCGGAGACATCGGTTCAAACTTATGGAATTACTAAGTCACCATTGTAACTTCCTTTTAAGAGGAATGCCGAACCACCAGATCTGCCTGTTTCTCTATTGAGCTTATTTGTGCGCATTTAAGAAAAAGGTTGGAGGTGTCAGGCTTATAGCCATAGGCAACACCATCCGCCGACTCGCCGCCAAACTTGGTTGCCGCGCAGCACGCGCAGCCGCGCAGAGGCAGACTACCTCCAACCACATCTAATAAGAGTTGGCACTCCTTTAGGCAGCTATACATGCGTGCTGGTCCTATACATTCGACCACGAAGATATACATACATCGTCAACTTAAAAGCCAACTTCAAAAATGCCTTCAACAGTGTAGAAAGAGACATAATGGTGAAGAAGATATACGAGTATGAGGTTATCCCGCCCTTGTATCCCTTCCTACACCAATGTTATTCATCGCCCAGTAACCTCCTTCACAATAACAATACAATACCCTCATAAGTCGGTGCCCAACAGAGTGACCTCCTCGGCCCGCATATATTGCTGCTTGGCAATAGAAAATGTAATTAAGATGCTTCAATTACAGTCAATCTCAATAATAATAATCGCTTAAATCTCTTTAGGGGTAGTAAACTTGATAGGAAAAAGACCTTTTGAGGACAGTAAAAAAAGGGGTCGGCCAAATCCTGTGTTGGCAGGTTCTTGTGTCTTGTATCCGACCGAATTTGTGGTACCACGTGGCAGCTACACTTTACCTCATCGACAAATGGAATGAAAAAAAAACGGATTATAATAGCTAAATTAAACCTGTCGACGTATGCC
Organism: Apotomis capreana; assembly: GCA_947623375.1. Taxonomy (NCBI): domain Eukaryota; kingdom Metazoa; phylum Arthropoda; class Insecta; order Lepidoptera; family Tortricidae; genus Apotomis; species Apotomis capreana. Next base: position 30,500,763 of record OX392498.1, read on the forward strand.
TTGGTAGGCATCACCTTCGTCTGGCAGTCTTTGCAGTCCGACCACGTTTATAAAAAAAAATATTTTTGTTTTTATTTAACAAGGTCCTAAATAAATGCTCACCAGCAACATCAAAAATCTCGCTTTGTCCAGCCATCCTGTCACTCACCAGGCCAAAGGAGAAGGCCGAGAAGTGTAAACTTAGCAAGCATCTTGACTTGTACGAGAAAACGACAGCAGGGAGGAAGTTGATTTGGCGATGATTGTCCCGATATGAAAAGCATGCTGCCAAAGGGCATATTTCACGAAGCAAAGATTTTCGACCATCATCTTAGAGTCTACTTAGTTAGATGGCTGGATCAAGGATTAACTACATGACTGAGTTACATTTTATGCTCAATTTGTAAAATACGTAATCTAATGGTAGATATTTTTTAATTATATGTTTTACCTTTTTCTTGCTTGTGATGTTATATAATTGTATTATAAACGCCAGCAGAAATATTATTAGCACTACTAAGGTGATTTTTTCATTCCATCCAATTTTTATGTGTAATATCCACTGACGTGAAAGCTGAAAAATGTTTATCTGAAAAAAGCAATTAGAAAACAATAACAGGCAATAAAGGTATAATTATATTTTATAGTTTGTCAAGTTTCTTTATGCACTTGTATGATATTTAAATGTCAGTTAATTCATAAATTGCCATTATCCATATCATAAGAAAAACAAAATATGTAGAGGTTACACTGGACTCGTTAATTCCAGCCTGACATTTCTTTATGATAATATATAAAAGCAGACGATATACTTACTATATAGTATAGACACATAGCGCGAAATCCCATAATAACTATACAAGAAGGCGCAATCCCATTATGGAATCTCACATCCTCGATGAATCTACCCAAAGGGTAGAGGATGGTTATTATAAGTAACTCGGAATAATTGGTTGCATGAATCCCATATAACATAAACCAATAAACCTGAAATAAATAAGACAATACTTGATGTCTACAAGGTGGAAAACATTTAAGAGCTCTCAATGCATAACATCAAATTCCTTACGTAGATTATTTTACATTAAGGAACCGAAGAAACAAAATGTCGATATTTAATATAATTAAATTTATAAGGTGGGCCGTAACAAAAGACCCTTTCGTCCAAAGTTTCGAAACCAGTGTTGAAAACAGAATTATTATTCTTTTTAGGAAACCGGGTTGCCTCTGTTATAGCGGCAATAGAAATACATCATCTGTGCAAATTTCAACTGTCTATAGCTATCACCGTTCTTGAGATACAGCCTGGTGACAGACGGACGAACGGACGGACGGACGGACGGACGGACTGCGAAGTCTCAGTAATAGGGTCCCGTTTTTACCCTTTGGGTACGGAACCCTAAAAACAACGCATTTTAAGCAAACGTTACGTATGTCAACATACGTAGATTTGCCGAATGAAATGTTTTTGAAATGAATAGTTTGTCAAGTAAATTATATGTAGTGAACAATTTGGGTACATATTTATTTACATCATAAAATTGACAGTTTTGAGTTTATATTTGTCATCCATTTCACTAAATTCAACAATTTTTGGATATAGAGAGCTAACGGATGTCGCAACATTACTTAGATTTATTAATTAAAGATAACGAAACAACACTTACCACTTCCGTCCAAGCATAAAATATATTATTTAATACACAACACAAAACGACTGCCTGCCACCGTTTCAAGAACTGCCATTCACAAACTAGTAATTCAATCAGGCATTGATGAGTAATTGTCTAAAATAAAACAAATATGTTAAAAAAAAAAACTTGAAAACATTACATCGTTTTTAAGGGTTCCGTAGTAATTTGTATGAAAAATAGGATAAATCCCTAACAATCAAGCTTTCGTAGTTTAAGTATTCCAAACAAAAAAAAAAACTTATGTATGATGATACAGATGCTCACTGCATGGGATAGATGCCCTAGACATATTTTGACCTGAGAGAGACTTTAAAAGATAAACTATTTTTTTTAGATGTTTCAGATGATTTTTCAGATGTTCTTAGAAAAGTGTTGATGGTGACGGTGATTTCATATTTATCGAAACAAGCCGAGGTCGAGAAAAGATGGCGAGATACGGTTTTCAATAAATACACGCGCTTGCCGTGAAGAATAAGTCGTCTGTAAAATGGAAATACATGACGTATAATTATAATGGGCAGGTCTTAAACGTTGTTTTTAGACAAAAAACTATTAAACGTGAAGTGTCCACAACAGAGTTGGGCAAATTTCATTTTGAATGAGAATAAGAATGAACGGCCAGCCGTCATTCACATTCAAAAAAATTCAAATATGATTTATTCTAGAGCGCGTCATTCTGAATGGTGTGAAATATAATAAATCAAGAATACGTCATTCTGATTACCGCTAAGGCAGTGAGTGAGTTAGTTTGTTAGAGGTCGATTTAAAATAACGTTTTATTTGAATGGCAATTATCTTGATTAAGAGTGATTGTTTAGTATAAGTATTTTCTTTATGCATTCTACTTTAGTTATTGAAAAGTCGAAGATAAACGGAGGTGTGCCATCACAAGGTCGGCAGCGGAGTGATTGGAATGATTTGGAAAGACGGATATTAGTACCTATGACGCGATGGAAATGTGGTCCTGGAAACGCCTTGTGAAGATAGTATGGATCGCTTTTCGCACGAATAACTCGATATCGTCAAAGAGAAATCGACATTATAAATTTGTGCCTATAATATTTGAAGTTTCTTCGATTCCTCGTGTATCTCAATATTTTGCCAAAATGTAGCGGAACCATCCTGGAGGGCCCTATGTTAAAATTTCAAATATAAAAATAAGTTTGCATATCGGTTTATAGAAGACGTAGATGTAAAAATCGTGCAGTCCAATTGAGAACTTCCTCTTTTTGAAGAAGGTTAAAAATATATTATAATCAAACAATTTTATTTCAAAAAATCAATCACAGATTGATTTCATTGAATGACGATTAAATTAATTTCACTCAATTTTTATTCTGCTTTGATTTATTGTAAAACTCGCCATTGAAAATAACCTATTCTTGAAAAACGGTCAGTTGATTCATTCTTGCAGTGCGTCATTTAAAATGATGATTGGTTATTGAATGCCCAACTCTGGCCACAAACATGTTTGCTAAATTCTTTAAAAAATAAATCGATATTTCAATAGATCGGTGCAAATCTCAATGCCAAATTTAATTAGGAATTTATAGAGCCATTGAAAGTCAAAGTCCTAGACCAATTTAAACAATACAATACATCTATGAATAAAAAAGGAAGGGTTTTATAAATACAGTTTTCATTAGGTACCATTGCTGATGTTCAAATTCCAGACTTAATTTCCAGCGATTTAATGGTGTATGATGGAGGTGGAGTGATGAGTTTAGTATTGTGACTAAGAAATTATAAGTGAGGATGGTGTAGTACCTATTGATTTTTAACTTGCTTTTCCAATAAAGCGGAGAAAGCTTATGTCATTACTAAGTACATACTTAGAGCGGTGAATGTAAATGTCCCTCGATGCTATAATTTTGTTTCGAAAAGGTAGAGTAACTTTGACGGCGCTCCATAGCATTGCCATAAATGAGAATAGAGTTCTGGTAGCTCTTTTTTGGCTTCAGCTAGCAAAGTACCGCGCCGCGGTCGACCGAATTAACCGAATTTTTACGTCAATTTTAAGAAATACATCGTGGAACGTGTGTGCGGCGTGTTCAGCTGTCTCACAACCTTGACTCCGAAGCCCAGCTGCCGAGGCTTGAATATTTTTGTTAATTTCGCGTGAAATTCCCGGCAGCAGAGTTTCGAAGTCGAGCGCCTAAAAGTGCAGCCAACAGCATTCGGGCGGATCCCGCCATCCTTTTTAGCCAAATCTACAAGGTTGGCCCCATACAAGACTGGTGTGGAATTTGAGGAGAGCCCCTATTTATTCCCTTAATCACCTATCAGGCGGCCAGCTATCAGGCGACTAACCTTGAATGGGGCGGTATTTAAGTTAGGAATCAATTTTAAAGCAGTTTCAAAACAAGACATTCTTTTTATACCTTAAAATAAGTATAACTATCTTTAAGTAAACTACGACAAAAGTGGTATCTGTTCTTAGTTAATTTACTTTTTACTACACAAGTCGTTTTGTCTGGACCTTTGACAGTGAAAATAAATACTTACAAACGTAAGAAAGTCAACGAGGAGAATCAAGGCAACAAACGGAATGGTGCATATTCTCTCCATGTGAATAGACCAAAAAAATATCGGCCAAAGGAACTCTATATTCAAAGATGGATCTGAAAGTTAAAATAAAATAAAAGTCAACAAATGGTAAAACTGGACACTGTAATACATGTATGCTAATTAGATTCGATCACGTTGGGGGTTTGATCCTTTATTGGAGCGGAGCGAGCGAAGCGAGCGAAGCTCCCATGGATCGACTCGAATGGACTTTGTGACAATGCGCAGATCTCAGCGAGTTCTCAACCGATTTTAGAATTTTTGTTTTAAAATGCACAAATTAAATTTCGCTAGGTCGTGACGAAGAGAAAATTTCATAAAAAAAAAAAAAAACTTCGCTCCAATCTATGGTGCAAGCTTAGCCTTAGAAGAAAAGTGAGGTATTAATATTTAATGCGGGAAAAATTAAACCAGACTATGTGCCCTCCCTTAAGCTCAATGGCTCTTCGCTAAACGTAGTTGATAAGATGAAATATCTTGGCCACATTGTGACAAGTGGCTTAAATGATGATGCCGATATTGAGCGGGAGCGTAGGGCGCTGGAGGTTCGTAGTAATATGCTGACATGTAGGTTTGCCCGATGTACGAATGACGTAAAAATTACTCTATTTAAAGCTTACAGTCAATCATTCATGACAATTCGTCAATCAATAAAATGTTCGGCTGATAAATGACGAAGTAACAGTTATAAAAAAAATAGAACATTATTTTCTTCGTTAGTTCTATTGATTACTTATAGTATTTTTTAGATTTGAATAATTTATAGCCCAATAAGTTGGGTTATATACTAACGTCCAAATTGCAACTACTTTTCCAAAAAGTTAGTACGATTGTGCTCTTTGGTATCGATGTGGTCATAGATTACCTGAATTCAGTACACAATACTGGCTTACCTATATTTGTACATTTGTAAACTGTATGTATATTTATATGTTAGCTCGCAACACGACAATAATTACGGTAACAGTTCAGTATACATTGATTTCATACTAAGTTACGACTTTTTAGAAAATATTTCTGGCTAAGTGCGAGTCTGGCTTGCACACTGAGGGTCCGTACAAACAGTATCCAATCTGATTGGCCGGGTTAAATTAAGTTTGCACCTGGTATGTAGGTATTGCAGTTAACGCAACCGATCAAGTGTGTTGTATGGGAGCCCCACTTGTTTTTCTATTTTATTATATTTCTAATATTTGTTTTTATAACGGCGACTGTAAATAATTTATCTATGAAAATTTCAAATGTCTAGTTATCACGGTACCTAATACATGAGATACAACCTGGTGACAGTCTCGAGAAAAAAATTGTAAAAATACCCCGTTTGTTGTATGGGAGCCCTACTTAACAAATATTTATCACACATTTTATATCCGTAATCTAACCTTGAAATGTCGATTTCCTTGAGAGAGTCGAAATATCCATTTTTAGCGGCATAATAATCTTTTTTTACGTAAACAGAAGTTTGAAATTTTTACAGCTTCAAGGGCTTGTAGACTTGAGTAATTGAGTATATGATTGAATTGCAACTTGATACCTCCACGCGTATCCAAGATAAAAGGTATTGACAGAGGGACGGACGGACAGAAAATAAAGTAATCTTATAATAAGAGTTCCGTTTTTTCCTTTTGAGATACGGAACTCTAAGAATACAAGTTCGATTGTAAAATGCTTACTTGATGTCCTATACACACTCACCTTGCCGGAGGGAAAACACTTACAATATTCAAAGTAAGTAGGATAATAAACGAATTAATATTACTCACCGCTTACAGTGTGCAACTGTGCTTTAGTAAAGAAAACGCAATATTTCAGAAGCTGGTCCAATACATATGCTCTGAATAAATAGAACACAGTATTTGATGTAACTAATAATGCACTGTCTGCGCTTAATTTGACCTGAAAATAAATAGTAAGGATTTTTTTCAGAGCGATACTAAAGGCTGTCTCGACACAGAAGCGGTTGCGAGAAGAAAATGAACCACCCAGACTATATCTTTGTGAAGCTTGAAAGAAGTGCATTTATATCTGTGCCAACCACCAATCCCATTTGGTCCAATTTACACATATATCCGCTCCGCTTCGCTTCTGTTGACAGGAAGCCTTCAAATGCCACCGCAACTGTATTTTACAACTAACTGCGGTAATACAAACTATTAAACGTTCATAAATTTATAAGCAAACATTTGATCAAAATTATGTAATTTCACCTGTATTGTTAACGATCTAGGGGGCGTTGTTCAGATATTTTTGATCACCATTCGTTATGTCATGCAACTAGGCTGAAATACCTAATGATTGGCTGGCACTCATAGTTACCACTTGTTGTCACCAATTTTAGAAGGAATGACACTACTTATTACTACCTAGATGACTACGGAACCCTAAAAAACATCGAACAATGAAATCAAACCACAACGTAAAACTTTACAATTTGACCACCTTTTTTTAATTATTCGACTTAATTATTAGACCTATAGACACCGATGTTCGATCTGATCAGATCAGAAAAAAATATCTGAATGCTTTTTCTGTTCCAATCAGATAAAAAAATGTATCTAAGGTAAGTTTAAAATTAGTTTAAATTTAATATTAAAAGCTATGTTTTGTAGCCTTGATACAAACTTATGTTTGTTAAAAAAGTTATGTGTATTAAAATACTGTTTTTTTATATAAAAACTGCAAATATCGCTTATCCACTCAATTGCTTCGAATTTTGAGTTGGACTCTATTTATATAATAAAATAAGAGCGCTGACAGGTAGCCGTAGTTACCAAAAGCAATCTGTAACACTTTAGAGTGTACATGAACCTTAAAATAAGCATTTTAGCTCGTTCGAAATGAAAATCCTTACCTGGACTATGAGTCGCCTTCGTAGGTGATTATAAGTTTAACTTCCACATATTTTATGATTCCAATCCTTGCACTAGGTAGAACATATCCTGTAGTCTTTATTTTTCACTAGCAACGGCCTCTAAATATTCTATTTTCATTCAAATACTTATGCAAAATACCCTTGCTAAACATACATTGTCATTCCTTGTTTTTGCCTATCTTTCTCTCACTTTAGGTAATTCCGACACTCTTACGGATTGATACTATTATTCTATGCTAGCATACTACCACATTAAACCCCAAACTATTGTAATTTTTAATTAAATCAAGTAAAACTTGTTAATATAAATCCTATTTTCACTTGTAAACAATTCTGACAGTTCGTTCTGAATAACGTTTAGTTACCGCTTTAAACTGTTCCGACATGGTACGCGAAGCGTTCATGTCCGTCACAAATAATTTCTTTTCTTTATTATCTTAATCTCAATTATTGATGTTCAATGTTTTTGAGGAATTTCTAATTTAAATACGTAGTTATTCATAAAATACCTTAATAGAAAACGACTACAATAATGTTACAATTTTCGTAACCATGCAATAATAAGACACAGTCAGGAACGTTCGGAAGTATAGTTTAACGTTTCGTTCGTCACAGCCCTTAACAGATTTATAGTTTTGACGATGTTTTTATTTCAGAAAATTATTTAATATACATTTTTATGGTGTAAACAATTTCACATTTGTTTTGCTAAATTCTGTATATCTTTTGGATTAAATTGGTTCTGTTTAGTTTACTATTATTTCGAACGTCAAGTCTCGAATAGCTGGTTGTGTTGATGACTTCAGAACGTGTTAGTTGAGTCCCGTTAGATTTCTTCTTCGATATTGCAAATTGATTCTGGAGATCGAACTGCATTGTTTCGGATATAGAAAGTCGTCTCGTAAAATAAAAAGTCATGGAGTTTCGTTGGTGCCTCTCGGGTATCCGCACGATGCTTCGCTCTAAAACCTATGGCGGCTGACGCCATACTATAAAATATCCTTAAATAAAGTCTGAGCCACACCATTGCCTGTACCACGTGATGTCTGCCTACACCACTATCCTATTCTGTTCTTCTATTTGACCCAACAACGTTGGGTCGCTAGCCTCATTAGCCACACTTGCAAGCTCTTGCAAGCCTTGTTAGACTACGTAGCAGGCCTCTGTCCTGTCTCGGTTGCCGGCTAGATTGCTGCGCTACCCGACATCGCCCCGCTCTCGGGAAACCTGTGGTCAACGTCTAGCTGACTCACTGGAGCGTCGATAGTTTGGAGCACTGGCGTCTACTAGCTCGGTGCAATAAGGTCCATGCCTACATAAGGCAATCTGTTACAAGGTACCTTACATTTTCTTTTTATTTTCATACTTTACTGCGTGAAGGTGTCCATCCGTCCTCGGTGGATCACCCATAATATTTTCATTTACAATTAATAGAACCTCCATCTTGAAACGGTGTATTTTAAATTTAAAAACGTGTTACTGTTGAAACACAAGGTTGACTATAACGATAAACCTAAAGTTTGTACCTAATACTTAAGCGTAAATTAAGTGCGTAGTGTTATACAATAAATATTATTGTATTTATCTTCATTGTTTAATTCAAGTATCCTCCATTACGTTTGACGGTGATAAAGCAATTGGCGCTCACGGTTTTTAAATTCACTTAGTTTCCAATTTATTGACTTTTTTAATTAACTTATAAATTTATTGCTTTATTTCTGCTCTGGCCTGGCCGTACTTCGACCCTGAGTAATTCCTTTCTCATTTTAACAACATTTCTGTAGCTAGCTAATGTCTTAAGAGTATTGTGGTAAGTTGAGTTAGTAGTGTAGTGGTGGGAGTTCTGGCTCATCTTACCTCAAAGCTTTCTTTTACCTAAGACTTCTTATTTTTTTTTAAAGATATGTGGAAACACCCTTAAGGTGTAATCGGGCATAACCCATACCTTTTACAAGTGGTTATGGGCATTGTCAGATTTAGGTGCGCGTCTATCCGGTGGACATTTGCAAAATTAAGGATTCCAGGGCATAATTTTCTGATTAAATACCTGTGAGAATAAAGAACGTTCCCTCTTCTATAGTCCGATGTAATAGCAACAACCTAGATTCATACAAGCTCTTAACTTTTGACTACCGAAGGGACAAATTTTGTTTTTTGGCTGGGTTATATCTCTATGTAGCAAACTTTCATTTCTACCCCACTATATGATACCCGACGGCTGGGGCTATATTCGAGATGAAATGGTCTCTGGTGAAGCAATGACCAAGTTCTGCGACTATTTGGAATCGCACTGGATAAAAAATGTTTTTTATAAAACATGGTGTATGTATGGTGAGAGACACCGAACGAATAATAGCTGCGAGGGATGGCATCATAGCCTTAATGTCAGTAACAACAAAAACGAAGGTCAGCTATTGCAGGTTCTGCATCTATTATTTCAAGAAGCGAAGATAAGTTCATTTCGCAGTCATCGTTTGCAGAAGTTAAAAAAAAGTACGGGGCCTAAACGTCGCCACAATGTCAGAGACTACGACCCCTCTGGTACAGTAGTACTACCAGGTAGTTCTACTGGTAGTACAAATGATACACCCTAAGGTCACTAGTACTACCATTAGTACTAGTGACCATAACGGCAGACTGGTAGTACAACTGTCCTGTAGTTTGTTGCGTTCATAGCGATACTCTTTTCTGTAGATCCTGTACTGGCCACTTAAATAAGACTGAAGTACTTCTGATAGTTGATAGTATGATAGTTTAATCAAATTAATAAATGTCATGAGTGCCTTTGCCTTCTTTGTGCATCTATTACGCCGGATCATATTGGATCTGTTGATTTATCAAATAAATAATATGGACGATTCAGCTTCAGCTGAAGTAAAAATCGTACAACGCGGACGTGGCAAAGTGCTACTAAATAACGGTCACCAATACTATTTACTTAAACAATATAAAGACTCAAATTCCATTTGGAGGTGCAAGAATTACAAATCACCAAAGTGTACCGGAACTGCGACCGTTACTGCGGTAGGTTCATTTGTTTGAAACTATTTATTAAATTAGGTAGATAAGCACACTAACTAGCCTACAACACTGATGGTTCTCATAAACGTACATTGTGATGCTTTTACTTTTTTGTAACTTTTTAAAAATGTTTTGCTCTAGGTTATATATATTTTTTTTACAGGACTTATTACAAATTCTGAAAAGAGCAATTCATTCTCCAGCTTGCTTGCCTAATGAAAATGAAAACACTGTTTGTTCAATAATATGCTCAAGTATCGAAACTGCGGCTTCAACTCCAGAAGAAAGTGTCTCTGCAATATATAAAGAAACAGTGGCATCCATGAAGGATAAGGGTCTTAATTTAATTGAAAAGTTACCGACTTACGACAGTTATCGACACATTGCTATAAGAAGACGAAAAAAAATTTCAAAGATTGATTATTTAGTCTATAGGGATTTGGAAAAAGTTAAAATACCGCCAGCATTCGATGATTTTCTTTTCGCAGATTACAACGATAACAAAAAGAGAAATAGCCGAATATTAATTTTTGCTTCAGAAAAAGCACGAGAACATCTCAAATATGGGAAAACATTTTTTGGCGATGGGACGTTTGAGAATTGCCCAAGACCCTTTAAGCAACTATATGTAGTATTTTGTGATTTAGGCAGCAGTGAAGGCACAAATAATGTAGTACCGGTGATTTATGCACTCCTGCCAAACAAATTTGGAAAATCGTATTCCATTATGTTTGAGATAATTAAGTCGCAAATCCCTGAGTGGGCACCGAATAAATTCATTATGGACTTTGAACCGGCACCTATAACTGCCATCAGAAATGTTTTTCCCGAGATTAAACTGCACGGTTGTTTTTTCCATTTTCAGGACAGATTAAAAAAGAAAGCGAAAAAACTAACGATTATAAAACAAAACACTAAAACAAACAAAATCGTCAGTTTGTGTATGGTTTTGCCCCTTCTCCCAGAAGCCAATATTGATGAAGGGTTACATTATATACTAAAAGAAAATAAAGTTATGGGAAGTAACAATAAGCTGGAACTATTCTTATCTTATGTTCAAGATCATTGGATGCCGAAGAAAGCTTTGTGGTGCACTTTCGGTGAGCGGCACCGGACAAATAACGTCTGTGAGGGTTGGAACGGTCAGTTCAACAAAACTTTTAAAAAAAGACCAACCATTTTGCATCTTTTAAAAATCCTTAAGAAGGATGCCATGTTTCACGCTGTTAACGCAGTGACATCAGAACCTGCAAAAAAACGGTCTAAGCCTGTTGTAGATAGGAACACTTATATTCAGCATGTTCAAATGCAGCTAATTACAGGGGAAATCGATGTTCCATTATTTATGGAAAAATTACGTTAATTTGTTCTCGAGTTAATCTCAAAATTAACTATAAATAAAAATAAAATTACATTCAGTTATTTATTTTATTATAATAGGTACGAGTAAGAGTACATAAGCTTTAACATTTTACTTCAATGCCGATGTAACTGTTAGTTGTATGCATTGCAATACGCTCTTAAATATTTCCACAATGTCTTCCGTATGCTCCTTTTCAAAGCTGTCTGCGGTTGTAATTGCTTCATCAATAATATTAGTCCACTCTTCCGTGTCCATGTGCTGCGAACACAGTAGTGTATCTGGTTGTAAATATAAAGAATATTTACTGAGTAACATTGCCTTGTGAAAATCGGAGGGCCGGTGAAGTCTCAATTCGTTGCACCCATTAATAAGACATTTGTCTTCGTCTGCTGCAACTGCACGTCTTAACATATTTTTTCCGGAATTTAAATGTTTTATTTTTCAAAATTCACACAGTTGATATGTCATGAATGTCGTGTAATCTGTCACAGAAATATATTTTCACGAAAAGAATAAAAATTCACAGATATTAAAAGTGGCCAGTCTAATTATGTAAGTAAAGAGCAAAGAGGCGAGAGTACCTTTTCTTTGACATAGATTTACTTTCGCGATTATCATAGTGTTCTGAGCGAGCATTCGTTCGTTCTTGGGCGGATGAAAACAGGATTTCACATAGTAAAATGTTCGTTCGTCAGCACACGAACAAGTAAATGCTCGCTCAGAACACTACGTGAAAACGCGGCTTAGCAATACAATCTAAAAAAAATGTGTTTTTTATACATTTTGACCGATCGATAACGACATTTTTTTTAAACTTTATTGCACAGTATAAAATACAGTTACAAAGGGCGGACTCAATGCCATAGGCATTCTCTACCAGTCAACCTACAGGCCAAACAGAGAATAAAAAACTTTGGTGCAGAATACGAAGAGAACACGAACACTTCATAAATAGTAGACATTTTGTATGAAAAAGCAAAAATTTTTTTTGGTTGGCTGCATAGTAAAAGTCAAAGTTTTTTCCGTTCAAGGTTTTCAGTGAGCTAGAAAACATGTATATATATTTTGTTTACATCTGGAATGTGTATCATATGTACAGTCGAGTTCATTTACATCTACACACTTACGAGAACAAAAATATCTGAACACGACTTTATGTTCCTGACAATAGGGTCGTGTTCAGATATTTTTGTTCTCGTAAGTGTGTAGATGTAAATGAACTCGACTGTACTACCAGTTGAACTTTTAATACAGTGGTCTATGACAAAACCCGAGGGATATTCTTGTATTTTTAGAAGTAGTACTAGTGTCCCTAAGGTGTATCATCTGTACTACCAGTAGAACTACCTGGTAGTACTACTGTACCAGAGGGACTACGACGACCGCATTTTAACTGCCCAGATGCAGTTAATAAATGGCGACATAAGCGTTGGTCACTTTCTGGAAACCTACGATAATTTGTAAGGAACTTATCAGTGCCAAGCCCGACACGCTGGGATGGCTTTGGAAAAGATTTTTTTTTATTTTGCCTGTAGGTACCCATTTTGTTTTGTTTTTTTTTTTCATATGTTCCTGCCTAGGTCGTGTCGATATTCTGAAATGGCTTTATAATAAATATTTTTTTAGTTTGCCAGTACTAAGAAATATATGTATTTTGTTGTATTTTTAACCGACTTTAAAAAAAGGAGGAGGTTCTCTATTCGTCTGTATGTTTTTTTTGTATGTATGTTACGCGAATTGTGGACCGATTTTAAAATTTCCTTTTTTATTTGAAAGGGTATACTCCCGAGGTGGTCCCATTGTTGCCAAGTCAGGATCTGAGGATGGGATCCCAGGGAAATTGGGAGGGCAACACTCAAAATGTATAGGCACTCATGATGTTTTTCATACATTTTCTGAAGTTATTGAAAGTTTTTGCGTCTGGTAGTCGTCATCTCATTTTGCTGCGCTGATGATGAAAGGTCCAACTCCTTAACGGTTAGGAGTTAGGGGATAATTCTTTACATATTATGGGTACGTTAGGATCCTTTGTGGTATTTTTATAGTGTATTTCTGAGGAGGTCCCACTGTCACCGATTCAGGATCAGATGGGATCCCAGGGAAAATGAGGGCATTCCTTAAGGCTAAGGTCTCCTATCCGAAGCTATGCGCAGCGTTCAGCGTCTTTCCATACTAATGATAAATATGAATAGATAAATAATATGGAAAGACGCTGTACCTTAGCCTAAATATTTCAGGCATTAACAATGTATTTCATATATTTTCTAAAGTTCCATCATTGTCTCATGATGCTGAGCTGATGATGGAAAGTATAACTCCTGAACGATTAGGAGTTAGGTGATTCTTTGTTCTAGATATTTATCTGAAGACAAGAGAATAGTGTAATAAAATAGTAACTAAAAAGCAACATTTTTTTTTTTATTAAAAAAAGAACCGAATTCAAAATAAACTAAAAAGCCAAAAATAACCCTTTATGTACGGTACGGATCACATTTGAATCACCTTTTGAAGTCGGTGCCAATCCTGAAGTAAAGTTATACTAAATAATAATATAATAACGAAGATAATAACTAAAGGCTCGCCGCCGAGGTTAATTAATGATTTGGCACCGACTTCAAAAGGTGATTCAAATGTGATCCGTACCGTACATAAAGGATTATTTTTGGCTTTTTAGTTTATTTTGAAGTCGGTTCTTTTTTTATTTTATTTTTTTTTTATCATATAATTCGCAATAAATATCATTTATATTTTATCATGCTACCTTTTGAACGCCCAGATTCCGATTTTTTTACAAATACTCGTATGTGAACTAACTGTAATAATAATAGGGCAACGATTTTGCTATAAGTATAGTTTAATAATTATCAGCATCTTCTCACTAGATCCATAACAACAAGAAAAATATTCTCTCTGTATATTATGTTTAACAATAAATGTATTTGTATTTGTTTGTAGCGACAAGAAGTAATAGTGTATCAAATGGTAAATAACATTTCATTAGATCCACGGTTTAAGAAGAAAGATCTAGTTGGAATATAAAATCTCAGTAAATCCACAATGGATCTAACGAATGGATCTTAAGAGATAGAAGGTTTTTTTTATGGTTGTAGTGGCAGAATGTCATAATCATATAACATTTTTTATGTTTTTTTAATGGCTGAACGCTATTATTATGTGTCAAAAACTCATATTGAAATAAAAGATGGTTGCTTTTTCCCGGTGAGGCATCTGAAATATTGGTTGGAATATCTATAAATGCTCGCTTTGCTTCGTGTCGATAAAACGTGAGATTTTCAAGCCTATTATATGGAACACAATGTCAATATTTTATAGCATATTTGAGAAAAGATCATTACAGTAACATAATGTAGTAAGCCCTCTTCTTCGACCAGTGAAAATTTATTAAGCGTCTCAACTTTAGATTCTTCAGATATCGCTTAGTTGTACATATTAATATTTTTTGATCAGTGGTTTAAGTTATAAATTGTGTCTATAACCTGAAACCTCATATAAAGCTCCAGGAATACAACTTTTTTATGAAAAGATTGATAAAATATGATAGGTAAGGAAAATCTAATACTTATCATCGACAGAATATCATGTTTGGTACCTCTTCTTTGGTTCGAGATGTCAACATATGAAGCAAAGGAGGCGTCGTCAATGATTCTGCTAGCATGATAATGTCTAAACCCTGTAAATATGAATCATCGATTACTACGAAATAAAAATCATTACTAAACAAGACTATACAAAACCTACTGTTATGATTATTAATTGTAACATAATCAATTAATTTCAATTACTTCACTGATTTCCAATTACTCCAAAATAAAACTGTTTGAAAATGAAACAACGAAATAAAAGCCAATAACCATTGTGTGTTTTATTGTAGGCGTTGGTTCAAGAACTACTTCACTGACGCCATCATTGGTAGCCGCAAAATAAAGAAAAAACATCAAAATGCAAGCCAAAACGCCAGCTAGTAGCCAATGGGTAATGTGGAGTATCTGTAATAATTTAAGGATACAATAAATTAATAGCAAAAATGCATCTTTAACCTTTAGAACGCTTTTCCTCCCATGTGGAAATGGGGCTTATACGCCAATAGTTGAAAAAAGAAAGAGCGAAAATATACCTTATCTGTCAGCAGGAAAATTGCTTTGACAGCGTCCGCCATTACCCCTTTAGTAGTTGTTGTCGTGGTAGGCACACGACCACTTTAGTGGCTTTTGGCGTTCAAAGGGTTAAAAAGAAGCTTTTATTTAAAGCCTGTCCACTAATATTATGAGGATTGTCAAGAGGGCGCTATTTATAAGATTTATATGTCAACAATTTTGCAACTGTCAGTATAGTCCGAAAACGAAACCGCAACAATTTTTTTATGACGTTTACTTTTATTATTTTCTTTTTAATTGTTAGATCATTGAAATAAGTTGACGTTTGATTTTTCTACAGGTTATAAAGTTAGTTCCTACATTTCATGGGTTTTCCAGACTATGCGTTACATCTCTACATTTACTATTTGGTAAATTAATAAGAAGTACCTCCAAATACGGAATATCAAAAAAGAAATTTCACGATTCAATCTAAAAATTAAAAAAATAATTATTACAACAACAACCATTTTATAGCAACCGCACTATAATGACACTAGTTTAAATTCCTGTCAGTTTCGATGTAAACTTCGTCATGTGATTTAATGGAATGCTCTCTTTTCCTGTCTGTTTTTCGTGTAGTAAACACGTATACACTTTATTTATAATATTACGTTTCGACTGTGAATGGTTTTCGGCATCTGTTTATGTATATATTTTTAAATATTAGTCATTTAAAGAAACGTTAACAAACAACCACGAACGACATTGACATTGTTGACAAACAATCATAAAATTAGTTCCAGGTAAATTCCGCAACATGGCGCATCCTCATATATTTGTGGTCAGCATTTAAAAAGTGCGCCAAAAATAATAAAATAAACTTATCCTTTAATAACTTTTACTATCAAATTGTAACGTCATTACACAATTTATATGATATTAAAAGCTTGCATGCTAAAAATATTTATATACAATGCAAGTTTCCACATGTTTAATTGACAATATTTTCAATTTTCAAATAGTTTTCAATTTAAAATTATTTTATTAATTTATTAGGTACAAAACAACCCAAAACTATTATTTTCATTTGATTATAGTGACTAGTTATGTTGATATAAAAAAATGTGAAAGCAGCGTCATTTAATGCTGGCTCCACATGCTTGGCAAACAACGGCAAATCTACAGGACGCACATCGTAGTTCCGTCTCACCCTAACGTATAACTGCGTCCTGTAGGCTTGCCGTTGTTTGCCAAGCATGTGGACGTGGCATAAGAATCAGCCCTCTACATGACGACACTGTGGAAAATTTAACAATCACAACACACAAAAATAACAGTGGCACAGGTGCCATACTAAACAGTATTAGTTCCGCTTTAGTAATAGTTCGACTGTACGATTTTCTACGCTCTTTAAGAATGAGGAATTTTTGAATCACAAATTGGGATGTTTTCGAAAATATAAAAATGTGGTAGTACTTATTTCATTTTTTATCGTTAATTTGATAATAATATCGGAAAAAAGCTCGGTTAAGAAAATTAAATGTTGACAATTAAATAAGTGGAGTTACATTATTCGTCACTAAACTAAACTTCTCATTTTAATTGTGATTATTTAATTAATTAAAAAAAAAAAAAAAAAAATAATTAAAATACCTTCCATATGTGTTTATTAAATATTTGATTTGTCAGAAATGAAGACAAAATCCAAAAAATATTGGCATATACAGTTGACATAGTTATTCCATAAAATATTCTGTTGGTCAGATGACTGTTGACGTTCCTTAAACGTTGGTAAAATGTATGTTAGCACCAAATTAAAATCATAATAGTTAAATAAATGCAACAATAATATAACATCAATCTCCTACGATAGATAAACTATATAAGAAGGACCTTATTTCATGTGTTATTTAATTCTAACAAATTTAACACGTTAGACTACTTAATTTCGTTAATAATTTGCAACAGGATTGCCTAGCGAACCCTACATGGTGAAAATGCGCGATTGAAGTTGAGAGATTATTAACAAGATAACCTTATATTCATGTAGGTTCACTTCGTAATATTCCCATTTTGTTATTATGTCATTACTATTATGTTCACATTCCTACCTCGTCTACAACCCTAACTCCTCGGCATTCCCAACTTGTCCACATGCACCCACATGTCCAACTCGACCACAATCCGAATTCGTCTCCATTTCCAACTCGTCCACATTCCCATATCGTCCATATTTCCATCACGTCCACATTCCCCTATCTTCCGTCCATCAACTATAACTTCTTTTGACTTAACAAAAGGAGGTGGTTCTCAATTGAAAGTTTTTAAAAAAGCTTTTTACCTCCATGGGAATGTGGATAACGACAGAATGTGGACGAGTTTGGAATGTGAAAACATTGTAAACGCAATATTTATAATTATAAGCCCATTTTTTAAATAAACAATGTCCTAAAAATATCAATAACATAAATTACATACACTTCTACACAATTGAAACAATAATGTTTGTAGAAATGTAACCTTAATGCAAATTATTATCAAACTTTGATTAAATCAAATAACAGATGAGGGGCGGGAGAGGTCGTTCTTACATCGTATATTTTATTATTGCTCTCGATGCGCGAGGCCGACTGGCACTCTAGCGGCTTGCTTAAATATTAATACAACCCTACTACGCCAGTCAGTAAAAGTTCAAAAGCCTAGAGGTACGCTGCAAAAGGTGGTGTACATTTTATTTTTGTATATCGTAAATTGTCCATCTGGAACCAAAAGATCAATGTAAAGTCAAACCGCATAATTCTAGCACAAGTGAAGAACGACTTACAAATGTACCGTCGCTTGGCCAAACAGACACAATTGGTTAGGAACAGTTTTTGAAAGACATTTAATTACTTTTTCCGATAGTATTTGCTATAAAGATTTACAAACTGCAGCTCTTTAATTTTCCTCATCCTCACCATAGGTTTACCGAAATATTCTATAAAATGTTCTTCATGACAGTCTGTTTTATTTTTGGCGGAAGAGCTCGGTGCCTTCAAAACCCAATTTAAAGGAGATTGTTGATAGTAGAGTTGTTAGTCCGCTGTTTTCTAACATAATTGTGCGCATCGGGTTACAAGCATGAAATTTCTACCACAGATAGAGTGTTCCACGGTGATTATTTTCAGATGTGGAGGGAAGTCAGATTCGTCCCCTGTGAGGCGGGAGAGCGGAGTGAATACGGCCAAGTATCCCTCTTTTCTTTCTTTATTGCTGGTCAGTTAAGTCTACCAGGACGTGTTTGGTATCGTTTCCGTGTAAAACAAATATCAGAAATTCATTTTTTATGTTATTTTTGTATATAGTTCTATATAAAAATATGGGTGTAATGGCCGAAAAGGTAAAAATCACAACAAGTTTTTTTATTCAGTGAGGTAAATTAGTTCAATTTCGTGAACATTTTCAAATTATTATTATTATTTCAAAAAGCTCATTTAATCTGGTTTCTAAACATTTATGCATGTTGGGCACTTCTCATACAAACAGTAGCTTAAAATATATCTTTACGTCGGCGTAACCAACGTAAATCTCCGAACGCATCCTATTTCGCTTCATTAAATACATTAAATAATGATTATTAACATGTTTTTACATATAATATTTACTATATACGTCCTAGAAAAACAAATTAATGTAATTAAAACAAAATATTTTTTTGCTAATGTATCACGAGGACACGGGCTAATCTCAACATCAACAATTTATTTAAGTTACTGTTTGTATGAAGAGTGCCCAATATGTATATATTTTTAGAAACTGGATTAATTTTGCTATTTTGCAATATTTTTCTTAGTTGTAAATATTCAGGAAATATGACTTATATATCTCCCTCAATAAAAAAAAAATAGTTGTGATTTTTATAATTTCGGAAATACAACCATATTTTTATATGGTACTATGAATAAATAACATGAAAAATAAATTTCTGATATCTGTTTTACACGAAAACTACACCACACAAGTTCTAATAGCGTTATCTGATCAGTAATATGAAAAAGAGGACTCCTTTGTCCTATTCACCCCGCTTTCCCGCCGCACAGGGGACGAATCTGACTTCCCTCTACATCTGAAAATAATCACCGCAGAATACTCTACCTGTGGTAGAAATGTCGTGGTTGTATCCCGATGTACACAATTTCGCGACTTAGCAAAATGTACTACAACACGCAGGCTAAGCTTAACATCAACATTTTTTTCAAGGTACTTTTTGTGTCAAATATGCCCAATATGTAAACATTTTTAAAAACAAGATTTAATTTTCTGTTTAGTAATATTTTTTTAAATTGTAAATATTCAGGATAGATAACTAATTTATCGTTCTGAATAAAAAAAACTTGTTGTGATTTTTACCTTTTCGACAATAAACCCAAATTTTTATATGAAACTATTCTTAAACAACATGAAAAATTAATAGCTGATATCTATTTTACACGAAAACGATGTCGCACAAGCCCTAATAGCCTTAACTGATCAGTAATAAAAAAAAAAAAGAGCAGTACTTGGTCCTCTTCACCCCGCTCCCCACCACACAGGGGATGAATCTGACTTCCATCCACATCTGAAAATAATCACCGTGGAACGCTCTTTGTGTGGTAGAAATTTCATGCTTGTAACCCGATGCGCACAATTTCGCGGCTTAGCAACTCGGTCGGCATTTTACTTGTCAATATCAAATTGTTGAAATTTTTACACAAGTGTCAAAATCACAATTTTTATTTTTATTGGGTTTTTAAGTCAGCCCGTAGCTAATAAAAAACCAAAGTGTCATGACGAACATTTTTTTTCCGGAAGATCCGTGGGGACGCATATTTAAATAGCTGCCGTTTGTAGATCTTTATAGCGACCAGTGCAACCACTACCTATCCAAAAAATATATAATTTATTTGTCTTCCAAAAACAGTACCTCTATTTGACATCAATTTGATCCTACAGATTTCATACGTACATGATTAATGCAATTGAGTAAATATCAAAAATGGTAGTACAACAAATACCCCTGGACACCTTTAGCAGCAACAAAACATCGATATTTAAGAACTTTTTTCAGTTTCTCTATCATGATGTCTGTACCATGCAGCACGGCTAGTATAACTTTGACACGCGACTCTTTCTCGCGCGAGATATACTACCTGTCTCTATCTGTACAGTACTATGAGATAGTGACGGATGATGCTATCTCGCGCGACATGATTCGGGTGTCAAAGTTATGCTAGACGTGCTGGTGTTGCTTATTTTGATGATATTTTTATTTTTTCCTCACCCCCTGATTTCGTCCTAGAACCTTGAACACGTAAAACTTTTTTTATGTAGTTTTAGCGGTCGCTACCACCCATAACAATCCGAGATAAATGTTTATAAAACTATATTATTCTCACCAGTGATTTCCATTAATTAACGTTATGTATCAATCTAGTTATAATACTTACGAGTAGGTATAGTAATAAAATTATATCAACTGAATTATTCCGTGTATTAGAAAGAAAATAAAGTTCAGATTTAAGTAGATATGTTTATTTTTTTAAGCATACGTATGTTCTGTATCTTTATAAAATAAAAACATTGTCTGTTTTCATTTCTTTCTCAGATTGTTCATTTGCACTTAAGTTGTCTGTGATTTGCACTATTTGCAGGGAGCGGACCCTAGAACTGAGTTTAACAAAAATAGAAAATTATTTAACAAAATTGGGGGGGGTAGAGCCATACCAGTAAGGGGTTGGAAAATAAGCAACACCCATGCATCCTACCGAAAACTTACTTATAAGGAATGGTAGCCAACTTTTTTTTAGCTGCCCAAACTCAACCTGTTAGGACAAAAGCAAGCAAATTGATAATTAGTCACTGGTTTTATTATATGTTGGAGAACATGAAAAAATAATGGACATGTGTTTTGTCATTTCACCTTAAACTCATATATTATTTATAAAAAAAAACCTGTTATTTATAAAATATGAGTTTAAGTGATTTTTTTTTATATAAAGAATGAGTGTGAGGTAAAAAAATGCGTTGCTGCTATTTTAGACTGTTCTCTAACATATATCAAAATAAATCAAATCAGAATCGGACAGTTGGGTACCCTTCCTTGTTAGTAGTAACTTAAAGAGCATAACATTTGCGTGTCATGATCATGAGTACCATCGTGCATTCACTTGGGAAAGCCGTGGTCAAAAGTGGATGTAGGCGTTAGAGAGCGCGGCATGGCGCGGGCGCAAGGCACGAACACAACGCAGTGCTCGCACAAATTACTTACGCTGGCACCTAAGCACATACTATTCCTCAACCTCTTTTAAATTCCACCAAGATCATATCATTTTCATTCCCATATTTATTGGGTATGACAGACGTGCATCTGCCACCTTTGGTCAATGAAACATGAAGCTGTGCTGAATCATAAATAATGAGATCACTGAGCCTGGTGCCCGCGGTTTCTCCCAACTTTTTTAATAATTACAACGTCGTATTTTGGATTGAATTTTGGATTTACCAACCAATTAATATGAAAGTGATGTGACAACAGAAAATACTGTTCAGAAGTACGGTCGTAGAAATATTTTCCGTCAGTGATGATAGTATTGTTTGCGGTTCTCTCAATGAACTGATCCAGAGGGTAGCATTCAATATTAATATTTGTAGTTCCATTTTTTGTGGCTTTACTTATATTGTGGTCCTTTATGAAGCACCTGTAATGTGTAAACTATAAACGTCATATCGTCATATAAGTTATACTCACACGGATGTAGTGGCGGTGGTGGATCTTTAAAGTTTTAATAAATTTGTCACTGTCGTATAGTAGTTTACAATACTATCATCATTACAAAACAAAAAAGATTTACCTATCCCACGGATGATCATATAATACTCCTGTAACTATGAAATGAAGAAATCTTATTTCAGAGTTCGTGAAAAGGAATAGCTGCATCATTGCGGTTAGTATCCATAGATATTTTACACCTGGAAAATTTCAAAAATTAAATGTGCATTGATTTTTTCGCAAGTATAAGTAATGGCCATTGAATGTTTTGAAGCAAGCCCTATTTATTATTACATGATATAAATGAAGTAAAACATGATAATTTCTTATTAGTTGACACAGCCACAAAACAAACAAAACAGCAAACGAGCCTAACGGTGTAAAATAGCATTATAAACATGTTTTGGTTACTTTCATAGTGCCAAAAACAGCAAACTAGTCTAACGGTGTAAAATAGCATTATAAACATGTTTTGGTTGCGTTTTAGTACTTAAAAGGCGTTTCTCGTCTCGACACTTATAGATTTCAATTATTGCTGTATTGTATATTGCTGATTTATCACCATAAGGCTGCTTTATATATATAAAAGGGTGCATATCCACATAGCGGAGCGGAGCGCAGATGTGTAAAATGCAGTTTCCTATAACATTTATATAGACTTAAAATCTCTTCTTTCAGGCTTCATAAAGACGCAGCCTGATAGGTTATTAATCGTCTCCACTCCGCTTCTGTGAACCTTACACCTTTATTTAATCATTACATCAACATTTTTATATTATAAACAATACGTAATTAATTTGGTAATTGGTTTTTAATGTGGAAACACCACAATTTTATTATTATAATTTTTTTTTTTGGCCATTGAACAGATCAATGCGCAAAGAAAAATAGAAATGCGTAACCTCGCGTAATGTACGATTCCCACTGACCGGGCGGAGGTGACAAGTTTTTTTTACATATCCTTTTTAATATACAGTCTAAAAAGAGGGTTTTTTTGTAAGTTACGCGTATTTTCCTCGAAAGCCTCCAATTCGAAGCTATAAGCCCAACTTTATAGTTGCTCATTCTAAAAGAAAGTAAGCGACAAAATGACGTCAGTGCTGGGGTGACGTGTTGCCAGTAAAAAAAAAGATAGCCACAATAACTTACGCTTGTCACAGACGTTCTTAAATTTATTTTAAAACTGTTATACACGCACATGACTTTTATGACTATCTTCATTATTTTTAATCCTACTTAACCGTATTTTGTTGATTTATCGAGTGTACATTTTTATAAAACCAGACCTTATTAGCATTAATTTGCGTAGATTAATCAAAACTTTTGAGTGTGCGTATCTAATTTTTGAATTGAATAGAAGTTTGAGTTTCGTTGTTGATGAGTGACAGATTACGACAGATTATTGATTAACTCGATATGAAATATTTTCGTCAATACAAAATAATTTTCAATACTATAAAATGTCTGTCGTGAAAACAAAATATTGTTTTTTAAAGACTTGCAAAAATAATTCAACTGCGTGTCCTACAAAGAAATTTTTTACAGTTCCTCGTGGAAATAAACGAGAATGGTGTTTACCGGGCAGGTTAGATTATGAGCCTTATTCTGCGCCAAATATTTGTGAAGATCATTTAAATGTAAGTAGTACCTAAATTCCATATAATATATAATTACAAAGTATTATTTGTGTACTCATTTTATCTATATTAATCTTTGTTACAGTTGGAGGAAGATTTAGAAAATTATATGTTTTGGAAAACGATGAACGTGAAGCCAAGATTGAAGAAAAGAGTACCACTGTCTTTACAACCATTCCAGGATATAACTAACACAGTTCAAGCTAGTACATCACAGGCTGTGGAAAATGAGGTTGCTTTGCAATCGAGTAAAGGTGTCATGTGTTGCCCTCAAGTGATAAGTAGACAAGCACAAGCAAAACCTAGAATGGCAGATAGAGCCACAAATTGTTCACTAAGAGAGGTCACAAAAAGAGCTAGATACGAAATTGCTTCTACATTAGAAAATACATCACCATCCCTCCTCGGAAGCACCACTGAAGTTTCTTCAGTAGACTTCTCTACTGATGAAACTTCAGTAGTGTTTCCGACAGTTACACCTGGCCAGGAAAGTTATTGTGGAAGGAAATTTATGCTTAAAGTCATAGAAAAGAAACCCATGACCTACATAGCCCTGTCTAAGCAGTATTACTGGATTATTGCATAGTTGGCTAGTTCAATAAAAACTGTAAATGCTTTGAGCATTATATTAACATTATACAAGTTACGGAGCAATGACACATTTTTTAAAATTTCAGACTTATTTGAATTGTCGCGTCAAACATTGTGGAGGTCATATCGCCAAACGTTATGCATATTATCAAAGTTTTTTATACAGTTCATATATTGGCCTCCTGCATTGGAGATAAAACGTAATTTGCCGAATGCATTTAAAGTTAACAAAGAATATTCACAAGTTCAAGCGATTATTGACTGTTTCGAGGTTGAAATTGAGAAACCTTCAAATCCTATTGAGCAGTCTTTGAGTTGGTCTCAATATAAAAGCTGCAACACAGCAAAATTTTTGATAAGTTCAACTCCAAATGGTTTTATTACTTTTATATCAAAAGGCTATGGTGGCCGAATATCAGATGTCAACTTAGTTGAACAGTGTGGTTTTGTTGATCTTATACCACAAAACTGTACGATACTGGCGGACAGAGGCTTTAAGCATTTATAAAGTATTTTGTTCCAAAAAGGCGTAAAGTTGGTACGACCTCCCAGCGTTTTCAATAACATTAAACAAACGAAACAAGAAGTCATACAATCAAAAGTGATTGCAAGTTTACGTGTTCACATTGAACGAGTAATTAGGAGAGTTCGAATGTATAGACTTTTGAAGCCGCATTCTACTGTTAATAATAAATTGGTTAACAGTCTGGATGATGCAGTAGTAGTTGCTTGTGGACTTATTAATTTGCAAAGCTCCATTATAAAAAAAACTTAACACATCTAAAACAGACCATTGGACAGTCAAACAAAAAGTATCCTACAACCATTTGGAGATCAGCAAAATCAATTACAGTTCGACAGTATTTAGATTATTATACTTCAGGTTCGGGTTAAATTGGCGAGGCTCATATATAGATACGATATAAATCACATAACAAGGAGCATGGCAGCAATATAACTCGATTGTCATTCTGATATTATTTTCATTTATTTTATTGTGTTAGCGAAATATGAATAAGTATTAAGCAATAAGTAAATGCCATGGTCATGTGAGTGTATCAGAATCCTAAGTACATATGTATTATATTTGTAAATAAAGCCTTGTATTTGTAAATAAAACTCTCATTTTAAAAACTTGTTTTTTTTATCAATATGTCTTTGGTAACGGTATTAATAAAAGACCTGAAATCCTTCTTTGAAGTCGGTTACAAAATATAATCATCCCATTTAAGTACTTAAATAAAACATGGTATACGCTATGTATATTAATGTTTATTGAACACATTCATAAACTTTGGGAAAAATATATTTCTCCCAGAAGTTATTTCCTCCGTTTATTAATTTGTTGACAAATTTTTCGTTTAATGTAACCCAGTACTTGTTAATTTTCTATGTATTTTCAAAGTTTGGGTCTGCTACACAAAACAATCCCTTTGATTTTTTTGCAGCATACATTTGTATCTGTATTTGAGCTTGGCACTTTTTGCTCATAGCATTATCTTTAATATAATTTCTCATACTTTTCTCTGTTGCTGGGCATTTGATTTCAACAACAAAATCATTACATATACCGTCAGGAGATGCTCCTATTAAAGGTGAAATAAGTATGAATCCACATTTATTTATTTTTATGGACAAATCTTTTTCGAGTTCTTTAATCACTTCAGTTTCTAACCTTTTGCCCCTTTTAATAGCAGCTGTTTCTGGAACTTTGTTTCCGCCCATTATTGATTGCACCAACGCTCCATTCGCTGTCGTACATCTAGTTGCTTCAAAGATTTTCGAAGCAGTGACCCTCGATTGCCTCATTGAGTGCCACAGTTTGCTATTCGCTTGCTCTCGTGTTTCTGTCTCAATCTCTGAAATAACCGAAGACGTTATTTTGTCTGTAGCATATGACATAAAATCATGAAACGATTTGGCGCATGTGTTTTCATTCTCAAAACTTAATATCAGGTCAAATACACAAAAATCATTCACACTTGTATTGCGTTCGTTATAATCCTTTATTAATGAATCATTTATTTAATATTTTTTTGCTTCTTGTAGAAAGTCTTCTAAACTTGGAACTTGGGATGCTTGGGATTCACAAGCATTTACTTTCCTTTTACCGATTTCTGACGTTAAAATATATTTGTCCTTCAACACTGCTTCTGATAACTTTGGTCTGCTCCAATAGCATTTGGTTGAAGTTGTACTGGGCTCTTCGGTTCTTTTCACAAGCCACATAAGCAAGCACAGAGCATGTTTACAGCCGCCATCCGAAGCTGCACAGTCATGACAATTTATGTCTATGTTTCTTCAATCTCGTCAATTTCAGCTGTGATCTTGTACAACTTATTCCTGACGCGGTGCTCTGGAGTCATACGGCATTGAACGAAACATTTATTTGCTTCTCTGCGTACCTCCACGTATCCAACTGCGTTATCGACGTAAGTACTGCGTGAAGATAGTGAGGCCTTGACACCTCTTATGGCGGCTAAATTATATTTATCAGAACTTTTCGTAACTCCATCATCATGAGAGTCTCCACGCGTGGCAAGTTTGAGCTGTCGGCTTGTAAGAATCCTTCAGAATTCTTCAAGTCCGTGGAATAGCCGAGTCGTAAAATGGATCAGAATCAAAGTCCGTGGAATAGCCGTGTCGTGAAAAGGATGAGAATCAATGTCCGTGGAATAGCCGAGTCGTGAAAACAAACCGATGAGAAACAATGTCCGTGAGAAAGCCGAGTCGTATAATAGGTTAAAACAGTAATAAAATGAAATATTACGCACGAGCGAAAACTGAACAAAGACAAGGCAATGACAATTGTAACAAACTATTATGGTGAAAAAATGTCCAAATTCCTAGTACCTACCAAAAATATTTAATAAGATAGATTTGCTAAGACAAGAACCAAAATTAAGAAAAACACTGTTAAAATCAAAGCTTAGGGATTTCCTTCTCAATAACATGCTGTCAGCAGGTTGAAAGAACTCATCCTACCCTATTACAATCGGATACCTCAACTGCGAAAGTTGTTGTCGAGAAGGAGATATCTCGTCATTGCTTATTCTGTTGATAAGATACGCTAAGTTGTTTTATTAAAATTGAGCGCGTCTCGCCAATAAACGTTACAGTTTGGCGAGAAATTACTTAAATTTGTATTTTATGTATGTTTTTTGTTGGTACCTAAATAAATTAAAAAAAATATATATATTTGACAAACTTTCAAACGTGACAACCGGAAGGGAGATTTTTTTTCATTCCATTGGAGGCTTAAGCCCTAAAGTCCAGCAATGACGTCATACTTCCGGTTTAACATATTTTGTAATTTTTTTGAAAAATATGAGCAGAAAAAAATCCAAAATATTTTTTTTGCGCTCTTTACACATTTACACTTTACACTTTACACATTCTACGAATGGTTTTCGATTTAGGACTTTAGCAAAATATGAAACGTTGTCAGTTGGCGCGCGCTCAAGCGCATCTAAATAGTTGCCAAAGGAATGTAGAGCTTCTGTACAACAGTCAGATCCTATATTCGAATGTTATTGGCGCCGCTGCAGCCGATTGGGCGCTAACGGACGCGGACGGAGGTGCTCGGCTGTCGTCGCGCGTAAGCGGCTCCGTTCGGTTACCGCCGCGCGCCATTGGGTCCGTTCAGTTACCACCGCGTGCCATCGGCTCCGTTCGGTTACCGCCGCGCGCCATCGGCTCCGTTCGCTCGTCCGTCACCCTAGAATTTAATCGCTGGGACGGACGTAGTCGGCTGCCGCCGGGCGCTCTAGCGTCCGCTGGAACGTGGTGGCAGCTGAACCGGCCCAACCTAGTCATTGGACGTGGTCGGCCGCTGCCGGCTACCAGAGCGCCCGTTGCGACGCGGCGGCAGCCGATCCGGCCCGGCGCGGTCCATGTGAATCGTACATAAAAGACCGGGAATTCGGGGGTTCGATTCCCAGTTTCTTCCACCAAGTTACGCATTAAAAAAAATGTGATTTGATATTTGTATCAATGATTCTAAAATGAATTAGTGATATAACTAGGGCCGTTTGGGGAATTCTGTAACCATTTACAAATTCAATATAGTGCTATATTGAGCACTAATTAGCAGTGATCGTAGGTACTTTTTCTAGCATTTTTGGGGCAGTGCTAGAGTTGTCAGTAGTGCCCAATATTAAATTGCTTGAACCAAGAATCAAATAAATAAATAAATAGCGTATTAAACAAATCGAAAATACAGATAATATTCTCAGAACATGTAAAGCCCAACAACCCAATATGCATAATGAAATTAAGGGTTAATTTACTATATGAGGAACTGTCTAACACATTTGAAATAAATCCTTATCTCAGGTGATAGTTCATATTTATGATTAGGAATTGATATATGTACTAACTATATATAAACGAGGTTTATATGTTAAGAATCCTCTTTTTAATTTGATTTTACTTCATAGTATTTGTCATGTGTCACATGGATTTAAGAAATGGTGGTCAGAATATACAATTGCTAAAATATTGCGTAATTTAAGAAGATGCATTGAAATATTGTAAATAATAGCTTTAAACGTTGTTTCTCTTACAGGTTGGTACAGTATTTTAGTTATACAACGTAGTGTTGTGAGTTGTGAATAGTGAAGTGTGTAAAATGTTATTTTATTTACAATAAAACATTTCTTTTACAGAGAAACGCAATTGAGTTTATTATTTCAAGACTAGACGAATTTACGTAACGTATAGTGTTTGCACATATTATGAAACGACATTTCTACAGCTATTTTTTAACTACAATGGAAAAGTTAAAATTTGAATTTTTAGTGAGACAAAGTGAAGATCCGAAAACAAATATAGTTTGCATAACTTCAATTACGGATTCCAATGAAAGGGTATTTTTAATGCCGGATCATCTCCAACCTATGAAACTACATGATTTGATCCTACAAACGCAGGTTTATAAAAAAATAAAAAAATACATTACAGTTAAGAGACATGATAAAAGGAAGGTATGGATTTCTATGACACCGGAGATGAAGAAAATTTATATGGATGAAGAGGAAAATATGCAGTTTAAAGACTACCTGCTACAGGAACAGCAGTTTGCACCGGAAACACGATAAGAGACTTCCAATGCTGGAATTTCGGAAGAAGTTTTGAGAAGAATCCTAGAGAATTTTACAGATAAGAAGAAAGAAACACCCAACACTCACAGCTTGAAAAACGTATTAGAAAAATTTTTCATATCTAAATTCAGTACAAAAAATTCAAGTGCATCCCAATGGTTTAGTTCTTTTGAAACAGAATGTGCTCGTATGGGTATAGAAGACGATACAAAGATTGAAGCACTAAAGTTATTTCTTGAAGATTCGTGTATTGACTGGTACCGCTCTATGCTTATTAAACATACAGTAGAGTCAAAATGGTCAATTTGGAAAGATAGTTTCTGTGATACTTACGCAGACAAAGGGTGGTTTCCTATCAGGTATGCAATTTTGTACAAATATAGGCAAGGGTCACTTCTAGAATATGCTTTAAAAAAGGAAAGGCTGTTATTAGAGGTCAATAAATCAATGGATACAACAAAACTCATTGACCTGATTACAACAGGTCTACCAAATTTCGTCGCAGACAAAATTGATAGAAATAATTTAAAGAAATCTGAGGATCTATTCAATAATATCCGGAGCTTAGAACATTTAGTAGTAAAAAAGAGCTTTGAAAAAATTTAGTATTCGAAAATAAAATCAAAGAGAAAAATACAAAAGACTACAAACCATGCCGTATTTGTGAAAGAGAAAACAAAGGAAACCGCTATCATCCTGAGTCGTCATGTTGGTTCAAAAATAAAAATAATGACAAACAGATTAGAAGTGTTAACAATTCTGAATCGGAGACAGAGTTGAATGCAATTGATCCAAAAAACTGGTAATTCCGCCATTAATCATAATTAAATTACGCATAAATGATATCTTAGAAACTTTAGGAATCTATGATTCTGGATCCAATGTTTCTCTAATCAATTCTAGATTATTGTCTTTAAGGAATGCAATTAAAAATAATAGTAATGCAATCTTAAAGACGATTAATGGCGTAAAAAAATCTATAGGAATAGTTACTTTAAAATTAAAGATTATTGAGATCGAGAAAGAAATTTATGTTTTTGTGATTGATGAAGATAATGTTGACTATGACTTTTTAATCGGGCTGGACTGTATAGAACAATTTCAACTTATACAAGATGAAAATTTAAATATTACACAAAGTAAACATACACTTCGAAAAGAGGATAATACAAAAAATATTGATTTAATTCCTGGCTTTACAGGTGATAATATAAATGCTAAAAATAAAGAAAAAGATATAGAAACAAAAACTAAAATGGAAATAAATAATGAACATAAAGTCAACTTTAATGAAAACATAGCAGTAGAAGATTTTAATATTTCAGTAAATCATCTAGACTTTCAAAAACAATTACAGATAGATGAGCTGATTTGCAAATACAAATCACTTTTTGCTAATGATAAGTTCGATATAGGCACTGTGAAAGGTTGTGAAGCCCATATTGATTTATTAATTGATAAATATTGTAACAAAAGGCCATATAGGTGCAGTATAGAAGATATGAAGGAAATAGAACAGCAAATGTCAAAATTATTAGATAACAATTTAATTGAGGAGTCGTATAGTCCTTTCACCGCTCCAGTAACGTTAGCATTAAAAAAAGAAAACGGAAGAAGATCAAGATTGTGTATAGATTTCCGTGACTTAAATAAAATTGTAATACCTCAATCACAGCCTTTTCTGCTAATTGAGGATTTAATGGTAAAGACAAGAAATTGTAAATTCTTTTCAACACTGGATATAAATTCAGCATTCTGGGCTATTCCTTTGAAATTTGAGGACAAACAAAAGACTGCATTTGTCACACAAGACGGGCACTATCAATGGACTTGCTTACCATTTGGTTTGAAACTTCTCCAGCGATATTTCAGAGAGTATTGAGTAGCATTATAAGAAAGCATAAACTCTCCGATTTTACTGTGAATTATATCGACGATATCTTAGTTTTCTCTGAAGCCTTTGAAGAACATGTTAAGCACTTGTCGTTGTTATTAGAGACAATTTTAAAAGAAGGCTTTAAATTGAAATTCTCAAAGTGTAACTTTGCACAGGACTCTGTTAAATATTTAGGGCATATAATTAAAAACAATACTGTTACTCCACTAAAGGATAATTTAATTGCAATAAAAGATTTTCCTATTCCGGAAACACAAAAGAACGTCCGACAGTTTTTGGGTAAAATAAATTTCTATGGTAAATATATGCCAAATATTTCAATTATATTAGATCCTTTACACAATTTATTAAGAAAAGGTCAAGGGTTTGTATGGTCAGACAGCTGTCAAGAATCCTTTGATACAGTAAAAAAATTACTTTGCCAACAACCTATTTTATCAATATTTGATCCAGAACTCACAATTCAAATTTATACAGATGCTAGTATACTAGGTATAGGTGCAATATTAAAGCAAGTGCAACGTAATGGAGAAGAAAAACCTTGCGCATATTTTTCCAAGAAACTTAACGAGTCCCAAAAACGGAAAAAGGCTATATATTTAGAGTGTTTAGCTATAAAAGAATCAGTCAAGTATTGGCAGCACTGGCTAATAGGAAAATCGTTTAAAGTTTTCTCAGATCACAAACCTTTAGAGAAGATGAATATTAGAGCTAGAACGGATGAGGAATTGGGAGATCTCACATATTATTTATCTCAGTTTAATTTCGAAGTAATATATTCTCCAGGAAAATACAATTTGGAGGCTGACAGTTTGAGTAGAAATCCTGTATTAGAACCATATGAAAACCAAGAGGAGATATTAAAAATAGTAAACTGTATTAAAATAGAAGATATACAAAACGATCAAGGGAAAAATGGAGATATAAAACAAGATACTAATAAACTAATATTAAAAAATACAATATACTATAAGAAAATAGGGAAAAGGGAAAAGATAGTACTAACAGAAGAATTAAGTAAGAAGATTATAGAAAATACACATTATCTTTACTGTCATATAGGAGCTCAACAAATGTAAAGAAAAATTAAACCATTCTAAATACTAGGTCGATGCAGAGTCAGCCACCGGCTAAGCTTGCACCATAGATTGGAGCGGAGTTTTTGTTTTTTTTTTCAAAATTTTCTCTTCGTCACGACCTAGCTAAATTTAATTTGTGCATTTTAAAACAAAAATTTCTAAAATCGGTTGAGAACTTGCTGAGATCTGCGCATTGTTACAAAGTCCATTCGAGTCGATCCATGGGAGCTTCGCTCGCTTCGCTCGCTCCGCTCCAATATAGCGACAAATTTAACGTATAATATCAAAAAATTCTGCAAAAATTGCGAAATCTGCATAAAAAATAAATAAAGAGCTAAATTTAAATTTGGATTAATGTCACATTTAGGTCCCGCTTCTTACCCCTTTGAAATAATGACAATAGACACAATTTTCGGATTTGGTAGTTCACGTTCTACAAAAACATATTTGCACCTTTTAGTAGATCATTTTACGAGATTTGCTTACATCTTGACATCAAAAACTCAAAATTCAGCGGATTTTATAAAATTAGTACAAAAAGTATTACAAGGGAATAATAAAATAGGCATGATTCTAACTGATCAATATCCGGGCATAAACTCAAAAGATTTCAAGCAATTTTTAGCTAATGAAAATATACCTATTATATTTACTGCAGTAAATGCACCATTTTCGAATGGTTTGAACGAGAGATTGAACCAAAAATTAGTTAACAAAATTAGATGTAAAATTAATGAAAGAAAAGGAAGATGCCTGGACAACTGTTGCTCATGAATGTACTAAAAGATATAATGAAACGATACATAGTTACTGTGACAGGATTTTCCCCAGAATATTTGTTGGAAGGAAAAAACGTGGATATTAACGTAACGTAGACGTAACGCGAAATGATTTATTGCGGGACAGAGAAATAGCATTGAAAAATAGTATAAAATCACACAATTATAATAACAACTGTTCGATAAAAATAGAAAACAATATGACCTGAAAGTAGGAGATTTGGTATATATAGAAAACGGGAACCGATTAAACAGGAAGAAGTTAGATGAATTAAAAATTGGTCCCTATAACATTTTAGAAAGGATATCAAGCTCAATTTATAGAATAAATGCAGGGCATAAGAAGATGGAATCCAACCTTTTTCACATAACGAAACTTATCCCTGTACCAGAAAGTATGCATGAGAGTAAATCCATCGATTTATAGTCCTTGAGGGGGGGGGGGAGATAAAAACGAGGTTTATGTTAAGAATCCTCTTTTTAATTTGATTTTACTTCATAGTATTTGTCATGTGTCACATGGATTTAAGAAATGGTTGTCAGAATATACAATTGCTAAAATATTGCATAATTTAAGAAGATACATTGAAATATTGTACATAATAGCTTTAAATGTTGTTTCTTTTACAGGTTGGTACAGTATTTTAGTTATACAACGTAGTGTTGTGAGTTGTGAATAGTGAAGTGTGTAAAATGTTTTTTTATTTACAATAAAACATTTCTTTTACAGAGAAACGCAATTGAGTTTATTATTTCAAGACTAGACGAATTTACGTAACGTATAGTGTTTGCACATATTATTATCAGACAGTACAATGCGTAGGCAATGGCAATCCATAAATATAGAGGGCATTTTGTTTCTTCACTGACGTCCCGTCGATTTAGGCAAGTTATGTCGGTATGGAAAAAATAAATGACGAGGTATAAAAATGTCTACATACGAGTCATTCCATATGAAAACAGCTGAAGGGGTGTGCTGACTAATTTTGAATTTACTTGAAAAAAATCAGGAATGTACTTAATTTGAGGCATGAAATCACTAAATCCTTGAGTTTTTTTTTCTGATATTTTTTTTTCGATTGGCACTCATTTGAAGTTTGAGAAGTTGTCATTTTCTTACTCTCATAAACTAGGTTCGAACTCTGCTTATGGGCTTTTGCTAACAATGATGTTTATTTTAAATTGTAGCTTACTAACCACCGATTCCACAATGAGTTATAATATCTAATCAGTATGCTTCAGAACTGGATTCTGAGGCACTGAAAATTTGTATAAATATGCAAATTTTTGGAGTTTTCAGACTAGAATTCTGACTTTGCTATAAGACTGAAGACTTAGCTTTTTTTCTGGTCTTTAGAACATGACAATTTAAGCAACTGATGAGAGTTTAAAGTTATCAAAGTGTATTTTTGGCTTAGAGAAAACATATTGAAATTTCAAAAAAATCAAAACGGGTCCACTTTAGCCGCTATAAAATCTAGGTTTCAGTGTGAATAAAAATTTGAGTTTACCATCAAATGATAGATCGTAACCTCACATTTACATAGCAAGTAGATTTTATACTGTTATTTTTGCTTGGTAAGAAGATATGATTTTTTGAAAATCGTAAATATTGCAGAACACTATTAGTACGATAAAGTCGTTTTTTTATGGTTATCTGCCAATAAATAATGGTTTTCTTATCATAAAGGAGTTTTATTAAGTTCTGTCATAAAAGGAAGGGTTAAATTTTGATTGATGATAGTGAATGTATAGTACTAGTGGACTTTTCAGAAAACTTTACGTTTATTATTCAAGATGAAGTGCAATCATTTCATTGGACAAATGACCAGGCCACTTTGCACCCATTCGTGATGTATTTTAAAAAAGACGGTGTAGTTCAATGCAAAACCTTCTGACAAACCCGTTGTCAGTGATTATTTGACACACAACACAATAGCATTTTAGGCATTGCAAAAGGAATTTATTGAAAACATTAAACGAACCAATCCTTTAATAAAACAAATTCATTACTTTAGTGACGGAGCCGCATCGCAGTATAAAAATAAAAAGAATTATGGCGAATTTGTGTTACCAAGATGAAGATTTTGGACTGCAAGCAGACTGGAACTTCTTTGCTACAGCACATGGGAAAAGCCCGTGTGATGGTGCACTGCACCATCAAAAGAATAATCCGAAAAACAAGTTTGCAAAGGATAGCGGAAAGTCACATATTAACCCCTCAAGCGACATTCGACTTTGTACGGAGCGGATACCTAGCATTACATTCTTTTCCGTGTCAAAAGCAGAGATGTCGAAGATTCAGAATCAAGCTTAATAGAGAGAATACGAGAATTTACTCACGATTAAAAATACTAGATCATACCATCATTTCGAATGTCAGTCGTTCGTCACTTTAAAAGCTCGTAAATATTCAACATTACAAACTTTTGAAGTCGTGACAGTTAGGAGGCAGTTATCGAAACGTAGAAGTAAGAATTAAATTAATTTTGTAATTTTCTACATAAGTATTTCTTTATTATTAGTGATGCTTTTAATTTAGTTAAGAAATAAATAATATTTAAGTGCAGTTTTATGTGTTTAAGACACTTTTATTAACTATCTGAGATTTGCATATTTTACGATTTTCAAAAAATCGTATCTCATAACGTAGCAAAAATAACACTATAAAATCAAGTTGCGATGTTAATTTCAGCATATGATCTATCGTTTTGTGGTAAATTAAATTTTTTATTTACACTGAAACCAGGATTTTATTGCATCCAAAGTGAACACGTTTCTATTTTTCAAAAATTTCAGTACGTGTTTTCTAATACTAAATAATACATTTTGCCATCTAAAATCAATGTTAATAGTTAGAATTTAGCTGTTACTGAAGATGTGATATAAAATTAAATCCTAGGTCTAATAGAAAAGTCAGGATTTTTATCCGAATACCACGAAAATAAGCCAATTTTTAATGATTTTTAGTGACACGGTATTTTATGCTCAAGTATTTGGTGGAAAAGTTATAGTGCATATCGGATACTATGTTTATTAAGGAATTATATTCAATTAACACCATTTTTGTACATAATTTCTAAACAAAGTTTCATCATAATTTGTGGCAGTAGGAAAATTGAGTTTATTATTTCAAGACTAGACGAATTTACATAACGTATAGTGTTTGCACATATTATTATCAGACAGTACAATGCGTAGGCAATGGCAATCCATAAATATAGAGGGCATTTTGTTTCTTCACTGACGTCCCGTCGATTTAGGCAAGTAATGTCGGTATGGAAAAAATAAATGACGAGGTATAAAAATGTCTACATACAGAATAATGTCAAGAAAAATAAAAGTCGAAAATGAAAATTGACGAAGTATAAAAATGTCGAGATATATATAAAAGTCGAACTGACAAGTCCTAATTAAAAATACCTACCTTATTATACTAGTTATGAAACTACATCGCTACAACGCTACAACTTAAGTACTAGTACGTATTCCTTTCGATTAGCTCTTTTTATTAGAGATTTGATCCGTTTAATTTTATTATGTTTTAGTTTTAGTACTACTTGAGACTAAATACTTTTTGCTAATAACATACTGCTCTACCAGTCGAGTACTGGCTACTACATGTGAATCATTTCCGTGATAAATAAAATTATCTTATGTCCTCTTTTCTGTCATATGAGCTGTATTGTGTTAAACATATTGGTGAAAATATGGACACAGATTTTATTATAACGAAAAATCTAAAGAATAAACAATGAATTATGCAAAATTGATACAGGTATAATTTGGACGGTAAAAATGCCGTTGTTAAGACATCTCGATGGTGCTGTGTTAACAAAAAAAATTGTGCAGCGTCTGTAACAGTAGATGCTGACCTCAAACATATTATTCCTTCAAGTAACCATACCTGCGAAGAAAACGTCAAGAAAAATAAGGTGTTTATGGCACTTCGAAAGTGTAAAGACGACTTATGTGAAGATCTTGGGTCTGTACTTGGATACATTTGAAAAATGCATGGAGCCAATAAAATCGCATGGTAACAGTTAGGTACTTTAACGAAATTCCAAGCTTCAAGAAAGTCAAAGACGGTTTGTACAAATTACAAAACCGGCACCTGAACTCGGATAAATTAATTTACAAACATTTAAAAGATGTTAAAATTACAAAAGGACTTTCGTAAGAATTTTTAGTCGCCGAAGATGGAGTTAACGAAAAAATTCTCTATCTTTTGTTCCACAATTTCTAGAAATTACATAGAAACATTCTACAACGCAGCATTCTATTTGGCTGACGGAACTTTCAAAACGTGTCCGAAACCGTTTTACCAATTGTATACTGTCCACCTAGACTTGGGTTCGAACAATGTCGTGCCTATAGTGTACGGCTTACTGCCTAATAAAACAGCAGAAGATACGTACATGTGGTTCTTTATTTTATTGAAGGAAAGATTGGATTTGAACATTTTAAAATTAAAATGTGACTAAGAAGCAGCCGTAATAAATGCTGTTCAGACAGTATTTCCAGAAGCGGAAATATTCGGGTGCTACTTCCACTTCCAGAAGGCCATTCGAAAGAAGGCGGAAGACTTCGGATTGTAATAGTTCAGCCGAAGGACGAAATATTACTCGATGGACAAGTCATTTGCCACTGCTACCCCCAGAAGATATATTGGAAGGGTGGAATTCAAGGTTGAACAGACTTCTTGGTCAATCAAAACCTGCATTGCCATACTTACTAAGCGTATTACAAAATGACTCAGTTTCACAATACAACCCTATCCGAAAAAAATGAGAATTTTTTAACCGAAAAGAAAAGAACTCAAGATATCGAGAATGAGATTTATATTAAAAGAGCAATTGCCGAATTACGAAATGGAACCATTTCTGTTGGGCATTGCCTAGAGAAAATTGCTCCGTTTGCGTATTAACCGCGTCAACTGCATTAGAATAAATGTCGGTGTTACCTATATTATAAATATTTGTTAAATGGGTTGTAATTGAAAGTAATAAGGACAGAAGTAAATACAGATTTTAGTTAACCATTGGCGACCTCTTATTATTCAGTATTCGCCTTCTCTTGAGATATCACATGTTCCTACTATATGCCACAAGTCTCTTGACCAAATACTAAAGAGTCAGTTTTCAGCTTTTGGATTGTTGTTGGTTGTGTACATGGAAATCTCAGTCCACGTTGTTAACCAGTTTTTTACGCGGAAAACACGTTCCCCCTACATAATAACTAGTTATCAAACTAGGTTACAGTACGATTAAAATCAGTTAACGATCCGGCCAACCTCGGTAATTGTCGTGAATCCCTCATGTCTCACATAGTTATCAATTTACAGATATGACTTATTTACAAAGATCTTTTTGTATTTGATAGGGTATTTTTCCGAGATGGTCCCATGTAAATTTTATCAAAATCGGTCAAATATCAACAAAAATCGGTTGAAATCGGTTTTTTAAATTTGTAATTTAGTGATTATTATTAATTATTAATCCGACGTAATATCGTAGGTACTGTTACTTACATTAAACAGTAAAATAATGACTTATATATGTTTTTATATTTATTGTATACCTACAAGTATAGCTTTAATAAATAATGAATGTTAAAATTCATGTCGCTTCTGCATAATAAATTTCTTAGGTCTACCGGTTAGTAATGTCATCTTGGCAGGTGCTATACATTGCGTTTATGATACTTCAAATTGAAAGCTACCTAAAAGAAATCGCGGTAATGTATTTCGTGTCATTTCCGTCTCCAGATTGAGGCGATGATACCCGAGAAAAGCCGAATCGTTAACTGATTTTAATCGTTTTGTAAGAACATTGAAGGACTATTCCACTCTGATAACTAGTAGTCTACTTGGAAAATGTGTTCCCTATAGATAACTAGTTATCAAGTTTGGTTTTCTAGGTGGAACAAAGGCATACTGGTTTGGGGCATTTCGAAAATGTATACTTCCGTCGTTTTTATACTTTAACTAAATTCTGTTTCGACATTTTTATTCCTCGACCTTATAATACTTTGTAATTTTTCCATATCGTCATTTTTATAAAACATTTCTCGACATTTTTATACCTCGTCATTTTTCCATACCGACTTTAGTCGCCTAAATCGTCCCGTCGAGTGCTAAGAACAGTTGCGTTGATTTTGCGTGTGAAAATAAGCAATAATTATTAACAGATTAAACAAAACGGAGAAACTGTTGTAAGTATAGTTTTTGACGTGACAACGTCTAATAAATTGATGAACGCCGGCCGCGCATACGAAAAAACATGACGTCATTGTGGCAATACTTTGTAGCGCCGTGGACATGACGTCATTGTAGCAATACTTTGTAGCGCCGTGGAAGGGAAGGGGAACCACGTGACTGACACAAGCCTACGTCATCATGCTGTTCACAGATTCTCAAACTTTAAAATGTGGGAAGAGGGAAGAGGGAAGAGGGAAGAGGGAAGAGGGAAGAGGGAAGAGGGAAGAGGGAAGAGGGAAGAGGGAAGAGGGAAGAGGGAAGAGGGAAGAGGGAAGAGGGAAGAGGGAAGAGGGAAGAGGGAAGAGGGAAGAGGGAAGAGGGAAGAGGGAAGAGGGAAGAGGGAAGAGGGAAGAGGGAAGAGGGAAGAGGGAAGAGGGAAGAGGGAAGAGGGAAGAGGGAAGAGGGAAGAGGGAAGAGGGAAGAGGGAAGAGGGAAGAGGGAAGAGGGAAGAGGGAAGAGGGAAGAGGGAAGAGGGAAGAGGGAAGAGGGAAGAGGGAAGAGGGAAGAGGGAAGAGGGAAGAGGGAAGAGGGAAGAGGGAAGAGGGAAGAGGGAAGAGGGAAGAGGGAAGAGGGAAGAGGGAAGAGGGAAGAGGGAAGAGGGAAGAGGGAAGAGGGAAGAGGGAAGAGGGAAGAGGGAAGAGGGAAGAGGGAAGAGGGAAGAGGGAAGAGGGAAGAGGGAAGAGGGAAGAGGGAAGAGGGAAGAGGGAAGAGGGAAGAGGGAAGAGGGAAGAGGGAAGAGGGAAGAGGGAAGAGGGAAGAGGGAAGAGGGAAGAGGGAAGAGGGAAGAGGGAAGAGGGAAGAGGGAAGAGGGAAGAGGGAAGAGGGAAGAGGGAAGAGGGAAGAGGGAAGAGGGAAGAGGGAAGAGGGAAGAGGGAAGAGGGAAGAGGGAAGAGGGAAGAGGGAAGAGGGAAGAGGGAAGAGGGAAGAGGGAAGAGGGAAGAGGGAAGAGGGAAGAGGGAAGAGGGAAGAGGGAAGAGGGAAGAGGGAAGAGGGAAGAGGGAAGAGGGAAGAGGGAATAAGGAAGAGGGAAGAGGGAAGAGGGAAGAGGGAAGAGGGAAGAGGGAAGAGGGAATGGTCGGATACAAAGGAATCCGAACCAAAAAAAAATCTAAAGGTGCATTTTCTGTCCCTGGACAAGACATATTGTATTTTCGTAAAAAGCACAAAATGCGCATGTTCCGTGTTATACACCGTATGAGTGAAAGGGACGGCACGCGGTGGCGGTCAGTTGTAAGGTATGACTATCCTAACATTCCCTCAGACACACGCGGCCTGGATGTCATAGTGACAGCAGGCCGCCACCGCAGGCCGCTGATGTGTGCGATGGGCTTTAATAATATTGTTGAATAACGACATGCATACTTGACCGCTCGACAATCTTGACATACTTGACGTTCAAGTTTGCACGTTATTGAACAATTTTAATAAAGTCCGTCACTTTCACTCTCGTGTACACACTATATGAGTGAAAAGGTCGGCACGATACGAAGTTCGGAGTAGGCCCTTAGATAGTTTACCGGACGCCGCTTCAAGCATCATGCAGGCTTGACGGCGGGCTTGATCGTGTATGGCCTGCATTATCCTTACTTTATGCTGGCATCCGAAATGTCAAATTTCAAAATGACAAAAGGATAATATAATATTCTATATTCTGTTACCACTGCAATTTTAACTGGGAGTATACTAAACACATTATCAATTACAACAATGCCTCCAATTGTAAGTTATTTAGATAAGTCTAATACATTGCAGTATTTAAACCCGCGACTTGTTAGGCAACATTTATCAATTTGTTCTTTTATAATTACAGAAACAAATGGCACTAATGGCAAAACATTGCCACAATTGTGGCGCAAGTATGCCCCGAAGGGCATTACGCGAGGACCGGGACTGTGAGGCCTGCAAAGGGCTCATCGCAGTGAGAAACTGCGATTTTTCTTATCACAAAGTTTTACGGTGCCGGGAGTGCGACTCTTTAATGTTAGAAAAAAATAATTATTGTGAAATATGCGGGCTAGAAACCTTGTTTTTCAAAAATCGCAATGCTCGTATAGCAAAAGCAGAGATATTGCAAAAAAAAATCAAAAACAAGTCGGCTTCATCTATTGCTGTTGTTGATGAAGCATCTTCATTAACAACAACAGTCGATGAAGACGATCTTTTCTCCGAATTAGATATGTCGGTGTACAGTAGTGGAACGGAAGACAAAAAACTCCAAGAAAAAACAATATCTGATATTTCATTTAATGCAGAGGCAGCATTAGATGGAATATCTGATATTGTTAAAAATGAATAATGATTTCGGCTCATTATTGGCTAAACTGGTTCTCTGCCTTTTCGACGAATTATGTTTCGTCAAACGTTTCATTTCGTCAAATGTTTCATTTCGCCAAAAGCATTTTTCACTGAAACTGTAAACTATTTCGATTTGCCTAAGACTTATTGTTAAATTTTAAATTAACTTTTAAGTTATTGGATCTACTTAGTCATGCCGTCTTCGAGAAAGAGGTTAATCGACGAATTCAACTCGGCTGGGCAGCGTTCGGGAAGCTACGTCATATCTTCTCGTCGAAAATTCCCCAGTGCCTGAAGACGAAAGTCTTCGAACAGTGCGTGTTGCCAGTGATGACTTACGGAACTGAGACATGGTCGTTCACAATAGGACTCATGAGGCGGCTAAGAGTCACGCAACGTGCAATGGAAAGGGCAATGCTCGGAGTTTCTTTGCGCGATAGAATCAGAAATGAGGATATCCGCAGAAGAACCAAGGTAACCGACATAGTGCACAGGATTGCCCGGTTGAAGTGGCAATGGGCAGGCCATGTAGCCCGGAGAACGGATGGCCGTTGGGGCAGCAAAGTCCTAGAGTGGCCCCGACTAGATGGACGGATGACCTCGTGAGGGTAGCGGGGAATCATTGGATGCGGTCTGTACAGGATCGCACTTTGTGGCGAGTCATGGGGGAGGCCTATGTTCAGCAGTGGACGTCTGTGGCTGATAGATAGATAGATAGATAGTCATGCCGTATCGCCTGACTCAAATAAAAATCATAAAAACCGGCCAAGAGCATGTCGGGCCACGCTCAGTGTAGGGTTCCGTAGTTGCCCATTCTTCACAATAGACGTAAATTACGAGACAGGTTTCAAGCTTTATAAAAAGGTCGCACACGCTTAAGTAACAGTAATTACTTATTACCTTCTGGAAGTTATTGATATACGCGCCAGATTGAGCGAAATATTTTAATATAGTATACAGCACTAGTGTATAGCACATAACCAATATGTGTAACGTTCGAAGTGTAGCGACACCGCGCGGCACTTACGTCATTTTAAAGAAAATTATGATTTTTTGCGATAACTCAAAAACGGCTCAACCGATTTTATTCAATATAGTTTTCATTGAAAGTAC
This sequence comes from Apotomis capreana, assembly GCA_947623375.1. NCBI lineage: Eukaryota > Metazoa > Arthropoda > Insecta > Lepidoptera > Tortricidae > Apotomis > Apotomis capreana. The sequence continues at coordinate 30,543,893 of OX392498.1, forward strand.
TTATAAAGCGTCATTTTCATGAATTTTTTCATAATTTTTTGACCCGTGGTTAAAAAGTTAGAAGGCACTTATTTTTGTAGGTAAATGTGTCAATACAAATTTATGAATGCATGTAGAACTAAAAACTTAAACTATATGTTACTGAAAATTCAGGGTTCTAACTTTAGCCAGCACAAATTTAATTTTAAAAATTAACAAGGCCTGAATCACTTGAAGAAAAGGATGCCTCTTTGTTTTGCTGGGTCCTTCCACGTAGTCAAACTATTTTGTCCAACTGGTTTGACTACGAGGAATTATGCTTCCTCGTGGTCAAACTTCATTGACATTGCACCTTTTCAGCACGCTGTATGCATGCAGTTTGTGTATGTACAGTCATAGATGATAATAATATAAGTAATAAGTTAATGTCAAATGTCAGGTTCAGCGACGCGACGTTCGTGAAATTGTCTTCCTTGTTATATTAATATCTATTTAAATTCTAACTCAGCCTTGTCAGTTGGGCTCTTATATTAGTAATTAAAAATGGACTTAAAATATGTGAAACGTAAAGGTGGAACAGTTCTTCTACTGGAGGGCCGGCAGTACTATAAATGGCGAACATATAAAAATGAGAACGTTTTCTGGGTTTGCAGCCAGCGAAGAAAGGAAAAGTGTCGTGGGTCTATTACTCTGAAGGTACCATACTAAATTATTACCTCCAGTCATTAAATATTGAGGATATCAAACCTATATACATGAGCGTTTAAAAAAAATACGTTTACTTTTTTCTTATATGACGATCGGTAGGGTAAAGTACGAAAAACCAAAAAATTTAAATCTGAGAAAAAGATGTGTTTTTTTTAAACAATCATATATTTCTTATGTCTCCTCATCTCCGATAATTCTACTATATTCCGTTTTATTAATTCGTAATATATTTTCTTTTTCACTTTAATGAAATCGTAGTAAAACGCAATAGCCATACATGTAATGCTGATTTCAAAAAAAATGAAATCGATATAGTCATTGATGAACTAAGAAATGAGGTAGTTGATAACAGTGACGTCCCTATTCCGGATGCATACAAAGAAAAAAAGAAGTCGGTTGAAGATCGAGTTACGTTGCCGTCTTTCGGCAGCCTCAAGTCCGATTTGTATAACAGAAAAAAGAAAACGTGCTTCCGACACTTCAAAGAGGTAACAGTTCCTGATAACTTGAAATCATTTCTCTTGGCGGATTATGTTGACGAAACACGTCGGATTATGGTTTTATGCTCTGAAACTAATCGGGAAAGAATGGTTCAGTTGCAAGAGTTTTTTGGGGATGGCACATTCTTCAGCAGCCCAAATCCTTTCTATCAATTATATACGATTCATGCTGATCTATCTACGTCGACAACAACAACGCACGTGCTCCCCGTTGTTTACGCTTTAATGACGGATAAAACCGAAGAATCGTATACCATCTTGTTCTCTATGTTACAGTCAAGGATACCCAATTGGTCTCCAAAAAAAAATCATTTTGACTTCGAAACTGCTGCGAGCAATGCCATTTCAACCATTTTTCCCGACATTCAAATCATAAAGTGTTTTTCCCAATGGAAGTATGCAAAAAAAATTAAAATCAAGAGCAAAGATGGAAACAGAGCTGTTGGACTATGTTCAGCACTCGCTTTACTTCCCGATGACAGAATTGCGGAAGGGTGGTGTTACATTGAATCGGATACTCCTAACACTAACAAAATTCAAAAATATTATAAATATTTCGAGAATACGTGGCTAAAAAATGAATTGTTCATAAAGCAATGGTGTGTATACGGACAAAGACATCGCACAAATAATGTTGTAGAGAGTTGGAATGCCCAACTAAATAAAACAATGAAAAGGCATCATCCAATAACTGTTGAACGCTTGCTTAAAACATTGTTAGAAAAAGAAACAAACTTCTGTGAAGAGCCATCTCCTCGTCGGGGTGAACATATATATAGAGATGATTTCATAACAAAATGTCAAATGGAGTTGATTCATAACGAAATAGATGTTGGTTATTTTTTGAATAAGTGCGATAGGGATTTTATGTTTATTTATTTTAAACTAAGGTTGACTATACACATTTTCAATGAAACATTAATACAGGGTGAATGATTCGATTAGTTTGACCACGAGGAAGCATAATTCCTCGTGGTCAAACCAGTTGGACAAAATAGTTTGACTACGTGGAAGGACCGGTTTTGCTCAACTTGTCAACAGTATATTATTGTTAAAATGTGTGGTATTGTTAAGTAGTATTGTTAAATTATGCCTTATTGCCTGACTGAAATTATAAAAGGAAATAAATGAAATTGTGTTTATTGAACCTTATCAACCCGCGTAGGTAAATGTGTCAATACAAATTTATTAATGCATCTAGAACTAAAAACTTTTCATATATGTAGGAACTACAAAATATAACTTTGTATTGTATGTATTTGTATAGGATTACAAACTTACTTACGCAGTTTGTATATCTCTGAGAATTGACTGTTTTACATAAAAAAAAAAAAAATATAAATTAATAAAATGTTTATTCATTAGACTGCCTACACATTTTTTGACGTGACAACGTCTAAAAAAAAAAACTCCGGATTTTAATTAGACGAACTAACTTGACAGCTCAAAGTGTTGTCAGGAATAGAAAAAAATAAATAGTGATTGGTTTATGTCGATACAAATATGTCGATATAACCTTAACAATACACCCATAGACACTCAATTATGTTGTAATAAGGTTTATATTCGTTTAAAAATGTACAGTTATCAGTGTATTCGATAGTATTATGGAACTGTCAAGAAAACAAAAGGCGGACAGCGTTCTTAGCGATGTCCGAAAATAAAGTTCGTTCAATGTAAGTATTTTAATAGCAACCGTTTTTTTTTATTATTGATTCCTGTAATAAAATTATTAGTTAGATTTCAAACACAATAATTCAAAATTTATGAAATACGTAATGTCTACTTTTTTTTAATGCTGTTTAACTAAACCTCTGGTAGGAACTGGTTTTTTTAATTATCGATATTAACAACACTAGCGACACTGTGGCAACATTCGTGTGCAATGAACTGTCAAGTTAGTTCGCCTAATTAAAATCCGGAGTTTAATAAATTGATGAACGCCGGCCGCGCATACAAAAAAACATGACTCATTGTAGCAATGTTGTAGCGCCGTGGAAGGGAAGGGGAACCACGTGACTGACACAGATTCTCAAACTTTAAAATGTGGGAGAATTTTAACCAACGTTGAAAAATATTTAAATGGCATTAATTTTAAGTTATTCATGTAGGTAGTACAATAAAACAAATCTAATGTATTAAATCAAAATTTTATTTATCTATACAAGAGAAACTTTTGCAAAACAAATCCACATCTAATCAATAAACGGTGTTCGACACTTTAAGCAATTTTCGTCTTAATTTCTTCTGGAGTTGATTACTAACGATTTTTTTTATTTAATTCTTTTAGTCTTATGTAACTATGTCCTCGTTCTGACTAAGCAAAGCAAAGTATTAAAGCGAATTTCTAATAAGCATTTCTATTTGAGGGTATTGTTTTTGACGTGCTTGTGTACAATATGCCGCCGCGGTTGGCTCACTTTGTAAGCACTTGCCTACTGAGCCGGCGGTCCTGGGTTCAAATCCCGGCCAGGGCAAATATTTGTGTGATTAACTCGAATATTTGTGCTTGGGTCATGGATGTTATCTATATATGTATTTATATATTATGTCTATCGACGTCTAGTACCCATAGTACAAGCTTTGCTTAGTTTGGTACTAGGTCGATTTGTGTAAGATTGTCCCTTAATATTTATCTATTATTATTATTATATCAGCTAGGCTTTTAAAGATAAATTTTACGATTTTCGTCCAACTTTACTTAGTTTTATCTCATCAAACCCTACAAAAATAATGACGATCCTTAGCACTAACGCAGCTTTGCTACACACAACGCACCAGCATATTTATCTTTGAATAGTGTCCGGCCATGGTATTTCTCAAACTCATTTTCCACTGTTTGAGCGACTTTTATGAGCTCTCAATCAATTTTCCCCTCGATATAAAGTTAATCCACTCACAGGAACCACTTCCAGGTTCTACGTCAGGTTCCGAGCTAGGTTCCCAAGATGTGGGTACTTTCCCATAAATCTTGAAGCGACATAGCCGGCAATGTATTTTAGTCAACAAGCAAACATAGAACTTAAAATTTTATTATTAATAGTAATTATTGTCGATAAGTATGTATAAATACCATTTTTATATGTTTTTAGCCCATAATAGCGAAGCCATTCATTGGCTACGGATTCTTTTTTAGGAAACGTATAAAATCTTATTATGCCCATTTCACTCCTACTCTTACAGTTCCGAATAGAACAGCCAACAATTTTCGTAACAAACATTAATTACCAAGTTTACGATGTGAAAAGTTTGGAAAACGCTGCGATTGCTGAAAGTAAGCGAGAAGGAAATAACAATTAACACGCGTTAGACAAGGATGACGTTCAGGGACAAAATGACGGATTGTCAAATGTGACAGCACTATCCTGTGATGCCAGTAGTGTCATTAGAATTACCCGAACGTCTGAAGTTTATTTCGTGCATCGAAAGATATTGCTAACAAATAATTAAAAATGACGTGTTGTTGTAAAATTTAAGATGAAATACATATAAATGAAAATTATAGAATTATAAATATTTTTTTAACTAATTGACCATAGTTATAATGTACCCATATAACATGTTATGTTGAAATAAAGTGGCAATGTTATTGTGACGTAGGCTTGTGTCACTCTGGGAATGGAAGACCTTGTTGTTGACTCAATGGCTGATCAACCTGACGAGCCTATGAATCTAACGGATCTGCCACTACCTTCGAGAAGTAATCCACCTGTTGAGACGCAAGATGCTGCCGCATCAACGTCTGCAACACTATTCGCTGAGCCACCAGCAATCGCTGCTCCAAAATCAAGTGCACAGAAACAACGTGAGCGCAGACAGCGCATTGTAGCATCTAGAACTCCTGCACAGTCGATAGCTGCGAGGAAATCAAATACCGAAAGAATGCGCAATTACAGGCTACGCAAAGCTGCTAACTTCGCTCTTGCCAGTGGTCCATTGGAATCGACTACTGCATCCTTTTTTCGTTCAGCAGGAAGGTCAAACGATTTCCAAAACGGTACTCAACGACAACTCACAAACCAGCAACATCAATCTTTAGCAGCAGAGCCAGCACAAACCACTGTACAACCAGGTACTTCTTCAGATCAAATTGAAGTATCTGACGGGATTATGGATTTCACAGATCTGCCATTATCTTCGAGGAGTAATCCACCTGTTGAGACGCAAGATGCTGCCGCATCAACGTCTGCAACACTATTCGCTGAGCCACCAGCAATCGCTGCTCCAAAATCAAGTGCACAGAAACAACGTGAGTGCAGACAACGCATTGTAGCATCTAGAACTCCTGCACAGTCGATAGCTCCGAGGAAATCAAATACCGAAAGAATGCGCAATTACAAGCTACGCAAAGCTGCTAACTTCGCTCTTGCCAGTGGTCCATTGGAATCGACTACTGCATCCTTTTTTCATTCAGCAGGAAGGTCAAACGATTTCCAAAACGGTACTCAACGACAGCTCACAAACCAGCAACGTCAATCTTTAGCAGCAGAACCAGCACGAACCACTGTACAACCAAGTATTTCTTTAGATCAAATTGAAGTACAACGGGCACAATCTACCTGGAACACTAAATGGAGATCCTCGATCTTGAAATTTAAATCAACTTTTCTAGACAACGACTTTGGCTACACTTGCTCGGTTTGTGACAGACTGTGGTTCAAGAAAGACCTTAAACCTATCACTGAGGCACAGCTGAAGGTGATCTCGGATTGGTTTATCAAAGAAAATCGACAACTTTACAGAGAAGAATATTAACTGGTTTGCAACACTTGCAAATATTCACTGAACAAAAAATCGATGCCATTCCTGGCAAAGGTTAATGGATTCTCATATCCTGACCGACCACCAGGCCTACCACCGTTTGATCCCATCAGTGAACGATTAATATCGCCACGGCTGCCATTCATGCAAGTGCGCCGTCTGCGCCATGATTTCTCTTATGGAATCATAGGGCAAGTGATCAACGTACCAGTAGACGTACAAGAGATGGTAAAATGTTTGCCGCGCCAATTAAATGAGGACGACGTCATTAACGTTAACATCAAACGAAACCTTGCTCACAAATCTGTCTACATCAGCGGATACATGTCCAAAAGTACAATCAAAGCGTGGCTAGATGTACTCGTACTGCAAAAGTCTCTATTATATCGTTTGTACGAAATCAATGTGGATTTATCGAGACTGAATCCTACTGTGCCATTACTCGACGACATACAAGATGATCTGTCTAACCGTATAGAAAATATCTCTGCTGAAAATACACCTGAATCTGAGATTCTTGCTTCAAGGCAACATACCATGATGTGGAACGAAGAAGATTGTCTCCATATCGCACCAGGACATCAGGCAAAACCTCTCAACATCATTTATGATCGTCATGCAGAAGAGTTGTCGTTTCCATCGATATACTATGGAGAGCCACGTCGATTTAACATGGGCGTTTCAGTGACACATTACATGATGGCGACCAGTGAGATACGACGACGTGACAGACGCGGAACCACGCCTCAAAAAATCTTGTACGTTGCAATGAAAATATTGCGGCTGCGCATGGTGGACGGAATTTTCAACACTTTCCGCAATGTTTCGGTCACGGAGAATGTTACGCGACGTATGTGAGAGGACACAGAATTTCTGAAAGAATATGTCATACAAAACTTCGCGTTTATGAAGACAGTGCCAAACTCCGTCCAATACTGGGCTTCTCGCAAACGAGACCTCTTTGCCATGATTCGTCAACTTGGCAAGCCAACCGTCTTTCTCACTATAAGTGCAAACGAAATACGCTGGTTGAAACTGCTCACTTTACTTCTCAAACTGAGCAATAAATATCCGGGAAAAACAGCAGAAGATCTCAATACTTCTGAGCGCTGTACCTTAGTAAGTGACGATCCTGTTACGTGCTGCATATACTTCCACAAGCTCGTTGGTTCCCTAATGAAAATGCTGAAATCCAAACAGTCATACAATCCGTTCGGCAAGTATTTCGTTAAAGATTACTTCCTTCGCATTGAGTTTCAGCATCGTGGAAGTCCACACGCTCATATTTTATTGTGGCTGAACGACGACCCACATCAGACCGTCTCGGAAAATATGCCAAAAACCATCGAACTCGTGGAAAAGTTAAGTTCCGTTGCCCGAGATGATGTGTCCAACGATTCTATCTACGCCAACCAGATACACAAACATACTTTCACCTGCACAAAGCGAGGCGAGACAACTTGCAGATTCGGGATCCCATACCGGCCAATGTCCACGAATTAGTTCCAATGCCTCAATCTGATAGACGCCGCCAAACACTACAACAGAAAGCCAAGGAGCTGCGTACTTCTCTCGGTGAACGTCGATACGCATGCATGGATGATTTTCTTGAAGCTAATAATTTGACTTATGCTTCATACCTCGATATTGTGCGCTCAACGTTACGTAGACCAACTCTGCTGTTCAGACGAAACTTCGATGAACTTATGACAAACACGTTCAATCCGTACCTTGCTGGCGAAGTCAACTCTAACATCGACATTCAGTTCATCTTGGATGAGTACAGCTGCGCAGAGTATGTCGTAGAGTACGTAAATAAATCAGCCCGTGGAATGGGTAATCTACATCGTGAGCTTACCACGATGATGCAAGAGCATCCCGAACAGGACTACACAGGCCAATTTAAAGGGTTAAGTATCAAGCTGCTTAATGCAGTTGAGATGTCAGCGCAAGAAGCAGCATGGTATCTATTATATATTGAAATAATAGCCCAAATTAATTAATTGGCTTTTATTGAAATAAGCTTACAAGCACAATTGACAGTTGGCGTCGTTCGAGTGTCTGTGGGAAAGCGTTCCGTTCCTCACACTCTCCTCCACCTATTTTTACAGTTTACTTTAAAAATAATCTTAATAGAACATATTACATAACATTTAACACAACTCTTCTAACTCTTCGGCACAACTTAACATCTGATTAATGTGACGCTTCCACTTTAACCCTTCTACATCTACCACATAGGTAGTTCCGGGTATTGACTCCTCTATAACTAAACCTTGAACCCATGGCCTGCTATCCTTCCTGTAGTCTCTTACCATTACTTTCTGACCTATTTCAAAACTGACATTCCTTTTCCCTTGGTCCCTTTTTTCTACTCTATCTTGCATCACTTCAGACAGGGGTGGAGGGCGTAACAAACTAAACCTATTTCTTAATTCTCTACTGAACATAAGACGAGCAGGTGAAACCCCTGTAGTGCGTTGTGGCGTACTTCTATAATCGAACATGAATAAATTCACAGAAGATCTTAAATTAAGTCCACTCTCTTTAATTTTAGTTATAGCAGACTTGAAAGTTTCCACGAACCTTTCGGCCGCACCATTGGTTGCTGGGTGATATGGCGGTGAATATGTATGCTTAATGTGGTTAGTACTACAAAAATCTTTGAATTCTAGACTGGTGAATGTACGGCCATTGTCTGTTACCAAATGCACTGGGTATCCGAACCGAGTGAATACACTTTCAAAAACCTCTATAGTGCGAGAACTGGTAATATTAGCCATCTCATATATTTCTGGCCATTTTGAGTAACTATCTACAATCACCAAAAACATTTTATTATAAAATGGTCCCAGAAAATCAGCATGGATTCTATACCACGCTGAAGGAGGAATGGGCCACGGTTTTTGTGTTTTAGATGGAGTTTTACTATTTTGCAAACAAATTATACATTTTTTTGTAATGTTTTCTATTTCTGAGTCAAGATTAGGCCACCAAAAGTAAGAACGTGCAATTTCTTTCATTCTAATGATTCCAAAATGACTTTTATGTAATTCGGATAAAACTGATTCCCGCGTAGTGTATGGTATTAATATGCGATATCCCCAAAATAAGCAACCCCTGTCCATCGTTAATTCATTCCTTCTACTATGAAATGGCAATAGCTCTTTATCTAACTCTTTTTTTTCTGGCCAGCCATCTGTCAAATACCTTATTAATTTGGCAAAAGCTGCATCCTTTCTTGATTCTGTCTGAATTGTCTTCCAATTTAAACTTTTCATATTGGAATCATTAGTATAGTTCAATACACTGGCACTGCTGTTTACAAATACAGGGTGAATATTTATTTCATTACTCTTATTATTAGTTTCAGCTACTGACCGTGACAGGAAATCAGCGGGATTAACATTTGTTTTAATGTGCCTTATTTTATAAGTAAATGCTGATAGAAATATTGCATAGTGTTGCAATCGTTTGGCTGCCATTTTTGGAATACTTTTGGTAGGGCCAAAAATTCGGGTCAGGGCTGCGTTATCTGTTTCTAACTCAAAGAAACGGCCATAGACATAATTGTAAAATTTCGTAATTCCAAAAATCACTGCCAATGCTTCTTTATCTATGGTACAATATTTTATTTCGACATCATTTAACTTCTTACTTGCAAAGGCAATTGGTTTCACTACACCCTGTTTATCTCTATTTGACAATACTACTGCCAGGCCAGTGTCTGAAGCATCGCAAGTCAGGATCAGTGGTAGTTTAGGATCATAATGTCTAAGATTATTAGCCGAGGCCAATTTGCTTTTTATTTTTTTAAAAGCTTCATCACACTCCGATGTCCAAATAAATTTGTCTTTCTTAGTACATTCATATAATGGTGTTAGGGTTGTGGCCATGTCTTGTAAAAATCTAGAGTAATAATTTATTTTACCCAAAAATGATTTCAGCATGGTCAGGTTAGTCGGTGCTTTAGCATTTAATAATGGTTCAATATTGGACTGAATCACACTGACACCATTTTTGTTTACACGGTACCCAAACACATCTAGGTTAGTAGTGAATAACCTACACTTTTGTGGTTTTAATTTAAATTCACATTCCTGTAATTTTTTTAAGACTTGACACAATATTTCAAAAGTTTGTTGTAAAGAATCACCCTTTATGTAAATGTTATCAATAAATACTATGGTATTGGGTATATCTGCTAATTTTTTAGTCATTAAACGTTGGAAAGCTCCAGGCCCAGAACTTACCCCGTAAGGCAAGTAATTATATTTGTATGCTCCGGACTCTGTTACAATAGTTGTACAATCTTTACTATCCTCACTCAGTGGGGCTTGTAAATAAGCCTCTTTTAGATCCAGCTCACAGTAATATTCGCCGTCTTTAAGAGAATTTAGGATATCATCAATATGAGGTAAAGGGAAATGATCAATTTCCATACAAGGATTTACTGTTAGTTTATAATCTCCACAAAGCCTGACCGAGCCATCTGGTTTTATTATAGGTACTACTGGAGTACCCCATTCACTCTGTTCCACTGCCGTGATCCTACCATTATTTAATAATCTAGTAATTTCATTATTTACCTTTTCACGGAGTGCATAGGGTACTCGCCGTACTGGTAAGCATTTGGGTCGAGCATTAGACTTCAATTTTAAGTTGATCACTTCACCTTTGAAATTTCCCCATCCCGGTTCGAATATTTCTGCAAACTGGCCTCTGATTAATTGTTCTGCATCTGAAACATTTTGAAGCATATAAGTTTTCTTGTCAACATTGTCTACCCATTTTGGAGGCCACAGTTTCATTGCATAAAGCCAGTCCCTGCCAATTAGTCTAGGGTACTCATCTTTCACAATATATACACTTAATTTCTTAGTGACATCATTACATGTGACTGTTACATCTGTCACTATGCCTATTGGTTTAGATATAGTTTGGTCAAAATTTTTAAACAATGTTTTACATTCTTGTAGCTCAAAACTGCTGAGGTATAGATTTTTATCAGTTATTGACATCACTGTCACCTCAGAACCTGTATCGATTTGGAATGGTAGGGCATAATCATTTACAATAATATTCAAGTAATCGGGTGGTATCCTACTTACACTGTTCATGGTATAAGTTGTATATCCTTCAAACAAGTTTTGAACTGAATTTTCTACCTCCTCGCTGTCCTCCTTTCCTGCTGATGAAGATCCTTCTAACATATTGACTTGTCTTGTTTTTTTGGGACACATCCTGAATATATGACCTTGAACTCCGCACTCTGAACAGAATTTCTTCTTTAAAGTACATTCCGCTTTAATATGATTCCTCTTGCCACAACAGAAACATTCTGCACCTGATTTATTATTACTGTCCATTTTCCTGGGTTTATAAGCCGGCTTCCATTTCTGTTGATTGTGAAAAATTTCACTTACTTCTCCGGATCCCTTTGTGTGAAGTAAAGCTGCTTCCACTGTCCTTGCTAGTTCAATAGACTTTTCCAATGTTATTTCAACGGGACTCTTCATCAGTTCAAATTTTATCAGCTTCGAAGACACTCCTTCCATAAACTTTTCTTTGATCTGGTCATCAATATCTTTAAAATTACATCTTCCTGCAAGTTTCCTTAACTCTAAGGCATACTCCTGGATTTTCTCGTTCGGTAACTGGTTTCTTCTTCTGAATTCAGCTCGTTCAAGTGTTGTTGATAAGGTTTTTACATATTTATTTCGAAGTGTTTTTGTTAAATCTTGATAAGTAAAAGTTATTGGCTGTTTAGGTGAACATAAGTAAGTCAGAGTTTCGAACACTTTCGCCGATAATTTAGTAATTAATAAAGGCACCTTCTTTTCGTCTGCTATATCATTAACTAAAATAAAGCAGTCAAATTGCTGTTCGAAAACTTCCCACCTATCTCCATCAAATGGTTTTAACTCTCCTAACGCGGCCATTGGTATAGTACGCACCGTTTGTTGGCGTTTTAATTTATTTTTGAAATGATCACTAAGTTGCTTCCGTAATTGGTCCACGGTATGGGTTTCGTAATATTCTAACCTCTCTTCTTGTAAAATTTGAATGAGTTCCGGTTTTTTACATTTATAGATGGAGCTAATGGTTCCGCTTTTCACTTCTTGTAAAATATTGAACCTTTCCTCCGAAATCTCCGGATTGTCCTCTTCCATCAATGCTGCATCTTCATATTCCGGATCCGACATTAATTTGTTGTAGTGGAATAACTTTTACGCATGGCACTGGCAGCCATTACCATACCGTCTTATAACCTATAGTTGTGATGTGACACTTGTGACCACTTGTAAGTTTTCTTCATAAACACTTATCGTGCACACGAGGATCTTTAAATCTCGTCGCCAATTATTATATATTGAAATAATAGCCCAAATTAATTAATTGGCTTTTATTGAAATAAGCTTACAAGCACAATTGACAGTTGGCGTCGTTCGAGTGTCTGTGGGAAAGCGTTCCGTTCCTCACAGTATCTTCTACGACAACCAATGAGCGAGACAAGTCGTGATGGTACATCCCGACAGTGTGGCCGACAGAAAGACAATGCTGCCGCAAACGTCGTCAACAAATGGACCGCGAAGGTATCGATGGAGACAGTACTAATGTCTGGACCAAAAACATAATTCAGCGATATGAAGAACGACCTGCATCTTTAGAACAAGTGTATTTGGCTGAGTTTGCTTCGTGGTATGCTAAAACTAATGATTTCGTTGACGAGGAAGACGACGTCCACGTGGATGACGATGAAGATTCAGAAGGTGTACCTGAAGCGAGGACGTCAAGAGAACCAAAAGAATATCGCAGACGACTGACCGGACGTATCATACGATACAGGCGCTACGATATTGATGAAACTATCAATTATAAGCGAGAGATGGTTCTACTTTACGTACAGTTCCGCAACGAAATGTCAGAGATTGTTGATCAAAATAATTTTTTGCAATTATTTGACGACAACAAAGACACAATTATGGAACGCCGTAACCTATTCGAAACAAATTTGAACATTGAAAACGTCTTGAGAGAACTTGAAGCGTTGATGATTTTGCAAAATGAAGATAACAGTAATTTGCAGCAAGAAGAATCAAGAACAGCCTTTGTCCAACGGTTGTTAGGAAGAGATGGTGCCGAAAACGTCGATGACGTTAACCAAATCGTCCCACTACAAGGGTTCTCGATTGTGAAGAAGCGCAGCAATGTGATGTCAAAGCAGCAGTATTGCGTGCTTATACGAACCACCAATCCGGAACAACGGGAGATCATCCTTGAGGTCATACATCGATTACATGGTTGTGGAGATGACATTTCTGAAGCGCTACAAATTTTCTTTACGGGTCCCGCGGGCTTTGGAAAAACTTACACATTAAAGTGCCTTATGGAGACGTACAACCGCTATACTCAGGAGCACAACTCGATGAACAACGCCTACATTGCTTGTGCAAGCACAGGTAAAGCCGCTGTCGCTCTTGGTGGCACTACAGTGCATTCAGCGTTTCGCCTCACAACTTCTCGCGTGACAAAACTCTTATCCACAGAGAATTTGCAAGCCTACAGAAACATATTCGTTGGCGTCAAAGCTGTTTTCGTCGACGAGATCAGCATGTTAAGTTCAGCCATTCTTCAAAAAGTCAACTAGCGACTGCAGCAGATTACCGGCATATACGACAAACCATTTGGAGGCATCCACGTAACATTATGTGGCGATTTCAGACAGCTACCACCGGTACGAGCAACTCCATGTTACAGCATGCCGATCAACCAACTTGGAGGACCAGTTCTGTGGCACAGCATTGACTACTTTCCGCTGGTTCGTGTTGTGCGACAAACTGATGAGCGGTTTTCAACGATTATGACCAAAATTGGAGATGGACTTAAACTAAGTATCGATATGATCACACTTATTGAGTCCAGACATAAAACTCAGGCTTGGTGCAAGGAAAACGTGCCTAATGCTGTCCGGCTGTGTTATAGTAATAATGAAGTACAACCGAAGCGCAATCACTAACGCATACAACTGTCTGGCACACGATCATATACTTGGTTATTCGACTGAGCAAGAGAAGACACAGTGCCGGGGTAAACTTCACAAGATGACGGTGGCAGAAACCGATGGATTGCCGTACCTGCTGCCATTGGCTGTAGGATTTCCCTACATGATAACTTCTAACATAGATGTCGCTGATGGGTTGGTTAACGGATATATTGGTGTCTTGCGACATATCGAACGTCAGCAATTGAATGTGGATGACCATTTTGCAGAAGCAGGACCATCGACCAGTACAACTTTGCCGGCATCTAAAGAAGAAATCATTACTCTATGGTTCGAGTTTGAGGAAGCAACAACAGGTGCCAGTGCCAAAATTAAATGTCGACCTCACGTGCAAAGCAAGCCAAACACTCTGTCTCCCAACTGGGTGCCGGTGTATAAGAAAATAGTAAACATTACACTGACAAAAACCGTGAAATGCAAACGAAAACAGTTTCCTTGCGTTCCTGCTTGTGCTATTACCATTCACAAGTCACAAGGTGGGACGTTTACTGTCATTGTTTATAAATATTCCTCGAAACAACCGCAACAGTTGGTGTACGTGGCGTTGAGTCGGGTAACGAATATAGACGGCTTGCACATCATCACGGACAATGATGCTCCTTTTATCTTCAAACACGGAAGGGATGGAAATGACTCACAGACTACGGATATCCGTACCGAATACATCCAAATCCGTGAACACGCACTTCAAACAATCACTAAGAAAGCAGTAAAATTCTGTGATGATGGTAACAACGCTGGACAAACTATAGTGACAAACGTTAATTCTCAGAGTTTGTCTGCTCACTCAGCGGATATTGAAACGGATACAGTGATATCAAGGTCTGATTATTTGATGTTGACTGAAACGTGGATGCGTGACAATTGTGATCCAGTTTCAATCAATGATTATGAGTGTGTAATCCGGCAGAATAATCGATCGGATTCTAATACAAACGCAGCTGGCGGAGTAGCAATTTATCGAAAATTATCATCGACATCCACGGCCAAAGTTCTCCACGTTGAATCGTCGGACACAACTCGTCTCATCAAAAACACGGGCGACGTGTGCTTGGCTGAAATTACATGCTTCACTGCTAATACAACGTTTAAAATTGTACTTTGCGCTGTGTATATTCATCCTGGAGCAAGTATCTCGAACATTAGTGTATTGCTGCACCAAGCACTTTTTCCGTATGTGCACAACAGCCAGTATGTGCATCCGATCATGCAAGTTGATACCAATATACCAATTTTTCTTTGTGGAGACTTTAACATAAACGTGAAAAATGATGAAGCATTCCTCAAATTCATGAAAGATATGTACAATCTAATACGCGCAGAGGAACAACCATCGATTTGACTTTTTCGAGGCACATTAAACTTGAAACACTCCCATTCGTTTCCTACTTTTCCTATCATCGTCCTATCCTTAACAGAATAACACAGATTGGAAGAAGTTAAATAGCAAACATATATAAAAATTATAGTTAAAATAATCTGTTCGTTAAAGTAATGAACATATTTGAATTAATGAGTGGGAAAAAAAGTAAATTTATCAATTAAATTGTAGATTTCATTCCACTCCTTCTTTGTATCCATACAAAATAGTGATAATTCAATAAAAATGATTCAATTTAATTCATTAAAGTATGCAATCATTTCATCAATGTTTTATTATGACGTTGTCACGTTAAACCATCGTCCGTAAACCGACTTTACAGACAACCAATTTTTTTATTAAGGAAAGGTTCTTCAATATCTTGTTCCTATTGTGCTAAAAAATTATACGATAGAAACAAGTTTTGACGAGGCATATGAAAACCCACACCCATATTGAAAAATCGAATAATTATCCTGCTCATTCACATGCTTTATTAACAGATTACGTCGTACGACAAACAGTCAAAGTTCAACAACGACTTGCTCATAATGATGATCTGCTGCAATATACCGTGGGATCAATTAAATTATTCAAAATTCAAAGTATCTATAGAAAATTGTCTAAAAGGCAAATACGGCGATAGCATTGGTCTTCCGAGTGAAAGTTGGTTAAGATTATCGGACTTGCCAAAAGTATATTTATGAAGAACAGAAAAGGAAACTCAGAGAATTATTTTTTAGATAAATATATATACCTGATTGATGAAACAACGAACAGCTGTGGTAAAAATATTGTAATGGTCTAGGTGGAGAGCTAAACAGTCAAAAGTGTATGTCATATTTATTTAAAACTACGCATTCAGGACAAATCACATTTCTGTTTCAAACGTAATCAACGAAACTTTAAAAGATATTTGGGGAAGCAAATATGATCAAAATGTAAAAAAGTTACTGTTTTTGATTACGGATGTGTATCTTGTTATGGTGAAAGTAGGAAAAAAAACCGGCCAAGAGCATGTCGGGCCACGCTCAGTGTAGGGTTCCGTAGTTGCTTATCCTTCACAATAGACTTAAGTTACGAGAAAGATTTCAAGCTCTATAAAAAGGTCGTAAACGCCAAAGTAACTGTAATTACTTATTACCTTCTGGAAGTCAACTTACGTCCTTTTAAGAAAATTATGAAATTTTGCGATAACTCAAAAACAGCTCGACCGAATTTGTTCAATATAGTTTTCATTGAAAGTACTTATAAGGCCTCAATATGTTCATGAATTTTTCCATAATTTTTTGACCCGTGGTTGAAAAGTTAGAGGGGGGGACGCTATTTTTTTTATTTTCGGAGCGAATATTTACAAAACTGCTGACTTTATCAAAAAAATAATGTTTAGAGACCCCTATTATTTTTTAAAGACCTATTCAACGACACCCCATACACTATAGATAGTGGGAATGAAAAAAAAAATCACCCCCACTTTAGGTGTTCGAGAGGTACCCGAAAAAAAAATTTTTTTTTTCGTTTTTATTTTGCCGTTTGTCGGCTCAATACATACAAATACTCATACTAAATTTCAGCTTTCTAGTACTAATTATCACGGAGCTAAGCCGCGGACGGACAGACGGACAGACGGACATTCCATACCCAAACGTGACGCATTTGACGTGTTTAACCCATGGATTTAATCGAGTGGCTGAGAAAATAAGGTCTTTGTACCAAAATATAAATGAGCTTATTATTGTATTAAATGCTTTATATCCAGATGGGATTCCAAACATTATTGACACTGTACAAAAAATGTCACAGGAACTTTAACCGATTTTGCAACAAAAACAAAAACTGGCTATCGGCCATATTTGATATCAGTATACCAGAATTAAACGTCCTACTTAGTGCATAAACCAAATCTTATAGAACTGTATACGACATACTCATTGCAAAGCAATCCTTCCACTTTGAGTGAAAGGGAGATCAGTAATCAGTGGCCTACAAATTACTTCGCATATCCAGTGCCTGGAACTTCATTTGACGGTTCTTCCAACCATACGAAAATTTAAGTGACCGGCAAAAGCGTCGTCTATGTATAAAACTGAAAAAAAAATAATTACTGAGCCTCCGTCAATAGTACATTGCTGTAGAGGCTGTAAAGTAAGCAATAGATTAACGAGTAAATTTCAAAGGCCCGCAGGGGAGGTAAATCCGAGTTAATCTATTGCACTTTCAGCCGAGACTAAACATAGTGCTTTTCCCGACACTAGGGAATATATTATATTAGGAGTTTTTCATATTGGTCATTAACCTCGGCGCCTTGTTGCAGCCTCATTGTTGTAAAAATCAGGGCTATTATAAACATGCATGGCATCTAAAAAGCTTGGTGTACTGCACAGAGCGAAGCGGTACTTCACTCCTGGTCAAAGGCTACTGCTGTACAAAGCGCAAGTCCGACCCCACATGGAGTACTGTAGTCACCTCTGGGCAGGAGCCCCCGCATACCAGCTTAGCCCTTTTGACTCGGTACAAAGACGTGCTGTGCGAATTGTTGACAATCCTAAACTCACAGACGGTACTCCCCTACTTGACCTAATATCGCAAGTGCTAATATTATTACACCTATCAACGTTAGCTCTAATTTTCATTAGCCCTAATGTCATTTCACCTAATTTTTATACCCTAATTAGTTGTTAGACCTAATAATCCAATGCTCTAATAATGATTTGTACTAATTGTCAACAATACTAATATGGAATAACCTAATAATTACCACACCTAATGATTATTAGACCTAATCATTACTGACACTAAATGTCAAGAGTACTAAAGATTATTAAACCTATTTTTACGTTAAAACAGAAGATACGGATTTAGTAGAGTTAGGTTAGGTTGAAACTGTGTCCCTCACAGAAACGAAGGCAAGGCAGGTAAGTAAGGCAGGTCTGACTTGGCTTAGGTTAGGTACGACGACGAGCGAAGCGAGGAGGAGTGTTAGGTTGAACTGTGACCCTAACGAGCGAGCGAAGCGAGCGAGCCGCGCAGGTCCGACTTGGCTTACGATTCCTAACATTACCAATTTCACCTTAAGGCAGATCCGACTTGGCTTAGGTTAGGTACGACGACGAGCGAAGCGAGGAGGAGTGTTAGGTTGAACTGCGACCCTAACGAGCGAGCGAAGCGAGCGAGCCACGCAGGTCCGACTTGGCTTACGATTCCTAACATTACCAATTTCACCTTAAGGCAGATCCGACTTGGCTTAGGTTAGGTACGACGACGAGCGAAGCGAGGAGGAGTGTTAGGTTGAACTACGACCCTAACGAGCGAGCGAAGCGAGCGAGCTGCGCAGGTCCGACTTTGCTTAGATTAGGTAGGTATTTTGTTGTTTCGTATTAATATTGAGTCGGACTTTTCATTTTTCGGTGTATTCAAATAATCATGCGAACGGAATATTATGCCATATAAATTTCGGCGACACAATTATTCGACCATAGGAGTATTGTTCTAATCAACATTATGCCAATGTACTATTCTGCCAAAGAAACGTGTGCGAAATGATAGTATGCCAAGAAATTTAGGCAAAAAGCAATTGTGCGAAATGATGATTGTGCCAATGGTTGCTATGCGAAACGAAAATATGCCAATAAATTTTGTGCAACACATTAGTAACCCCCTGAGTCTATGGCAATTCTGACTCCACGTAGTCTTGCCTGTCCTACTCCTACCCTAGTGTTATTTCAAAACCGGAGGCGTGGAGGTGGAGGGAGAGCAGCCCTCGCCTTAGGTTTATAGATAAATAGGTTTAATAAAATTTAGGTTTTAGCATTATTAGGTATTATAATATTAGTAGTCTAAAAAAATCGGCTAAGTGCAAATTAGGGCTAGTGAGAATTCGGTATGAAATAATTAGGTATTATGAAAATTGGGAATCCTGAAATTAGGTCTATTCATTAATTAGGATGAATGAAAATTCGGGTTAGTGATTTTAGGGTTACCAAAATTAGGGCCAATGAAATTAGGATGAAAGTTTTTCGGGCTAACGGAGGGGAACCCTCACAGACGGAATCGAGCCTTTAAGTCTGAGGAGAGACTTTGCCTCCTTGTGTGTGTTCTACCGTCTGTATAATGGGATGTGTTCTGAGGAATTGTTTCACATGATGCCCACGGCTACGTTCTACCACCGCACTGCTCGCCATCGGCAGGGTGTTCATCCTCACATGCTAGAGTTTAAATGGTCGAGAACCGTCCGGTTCCAGAGGAACTTCCTACCGCGAACGCTTCGCATGTGGAATGAGCTCCCTGCCGAGGTTTTCCCCGGGGGCTACAGTATGCGGTTCTTCAAGAGGGGAGTAAATAGGTTCTTAAAGGGTCGGCAACGCGCGCGTGATGCTCCTGGCGTTGCAAGCGTTCATAGGCGGCGGTAACTGCTTAACATCAGGCGGGCCGCATGCTTGTTTGCCACCGTCGTAGTATAAAAAAAAAAAAAAAAACATAGTTGATCGTGCCCCCGGATTCAAACGACATAAAGACGATTTTCAACCCAGTTATGAAGAAATAACAAAAATATTCAAACCTACCTCACTTTCAACTTAATTTAGACAATTAAATATTTAGTCTAGGTTACACTCAGGTAAACAACCCTACGATACATTATACACTGAATGGTCATTGTAACGGTACGCAATATTAACATACGTTTCTAATAATATATCATACAATTTCGTGAGTCAATGTGAACATTATTAAATCACATTACAAAACCAATTTTAATATTTACTAAACAATACATTTCTTTTTTTTTTTATATGGCCGGCTGCCCCGAAGCGCATGCGCGCTTCGCATCTCATCGCAATGGAGTCATAGCTTTTCAGCCGAATAAAAAAAGATATGAACTCAATATTTATATACGTAATTAAAAGTGTTTATTTGTTGAAAACTGTTTATTTGTTGATAACACAGACAACCCCCACTAGACGGAGCATGTAAGGCGACCCGCGCGCACCAACGATATGGTACGGCAGAACATTAAAGTATCAACACGGCGGCCACCGTTTAGTTGCGTCCTTGTTCATGATCCATGCGTACGTCAACGAAAAAAGAAATTAAATAAATGACATGGTAAATTGTAGTGTTAAGTGGTGTAGAGAGACCTCATAAACAAGGACGCAACTAAACGGTGGCCGCCGTGTTGGTACTTTAATGTTCTGTCGTACCATATCGTTGGTGCGCGCGGGTCGCCTCACATGTGCCTTGCATGCTCCGTCTAGTGGGGGTGGTCTGTGGTTGATAATTAGTAATTGTAGAAATTAGGAAATTGTTTTACGCCCCATAACTAATTTCAAAATATAAATGTTCATGATTTTCAGAGTAAAACCTTTTTTAACAAAAACTTATTTTAAAAAATAAACCTGAGGAGTATTATCATACTTAAGAAAATAAACTCGTTGGTGGGTATTTATAAGTTTAAGAAAAAAATACACCTCATAAATGACGCATTCTCATTGGTCAATTTAATTTGATATGCAGCAGACGATTAAGCTTTGATTGGTTAGATTGTCGTTTAAGCTGGCCGAGAAAATTAGTCTGAAATATTTTCTAAAAAGTCGTATCTTACTATGAAATTCAAGTGTAGATACGAACTGTTACCGTAAGGTCCAACATTGTTGTAGTGTTGGGAGCTAACATAGATATACAGTTTACAAATGAACATATATACGCAGTTTTGTGTACTGGATTCAGGTAATCTATAACCACATTTTCGAGCAGTGTCGTGAAAAAGTAATTAAAGTAATGTCACGCATTGCTAAAGACGAAACCGGCAAGAAACTTATTAAGAAACCTGTTCAGGAGTTGAAATTTATATTAAAGGAATGTCTAAAAAGTCCAACGCGTCCAATAAAAATTGCCTCCACAGTGAAATCAAAATCAGAAACTAAACTCTATACCCCTGACGAAGCTCTTTCATATATGATTTATCGAAAACTAACTGTAGATGACTATAACACCGAGCAAAAGGGTTTAAAAGAAAGAGGCTTCCCAGCTTATCCTTCGTACAATCGGGTATAAATAGCAAAGAAAATATGTTACCCGGAAGTTGACATAGTTGTTACTAAAAGAGAAGCAAGTGTTTCATTGCAAGGTTTATTGATACACACATTTTGTAGGATTGTAGAATTCTGCGATGTACAAATAACGGAGTATTTAAAGCAAAACCAAAAAGATAACGTTTATTGTGCATTTGAGGGTTCCTGGGATTTCGACGGCAGTACAGGGCAGTCTTTTTATAAACAAAGGTTTTTAGATCCCGAAGATGATGACAACGAAAACTGCTTGTTCACAACTACATATATTTATACTATTATATCTAACACCCACAATCCTTTCGATTTTGTCGCCCTCTAAAAATCCAATATAAAAAAGAAAGTAAAGATCTGATTATGGGTGAGAAAATTCGTGTAGAAAATGAGATAAAAACTTCTACACCGCTATATGCTGAAACTCTTTCCAGTCATACATTGATCGCAAATCGTTTACTACATCTAACTATCATTGATAGGGTGTTTAACATAATTAATGACACTAAATACTTCACAACTACGGTGCGCTTGTTGTGGTGCTACGCCAACAGAGTTTAATAAGCTCGAAATCGTTGGTGAAAAAGTATTAAACTGAGAAGCTTTAAGACATGGGCTGAGACCTTTACACGCTTGGATCAGGATTTTCGAATTCCTAATGCATTTGGGCTATAAAAATGATCCAGGTGTTATGAAGTGGCGTGTAACAAAAAACACACCGGAAGCTAGAATAGTAGAAGACCGCAAAAAGACAATACAAAGAGAAATGAGAGCTGTTTTCTAACAAAACATTCTATTCTCTATTTTGCATTTAATTTATTTTGGTTCACTTGTCATTGTTATCTATAAATTCTGCCTAGAATTACGTATTTTCTCTTGCGCAATGTTTTTTTTTTTAATAATGTTGAAGAATATAAACAATTCCAATTGGAGCTTATGGCAAAGCTGGAGATTCAACAGCTTCGACGTGGAAATCACGCTCATGGTAAAAAAATATGTGAGAAAAGAATAGTAGCATAAGTTTCAAATATTATTACATTTTTATTTTTGCAGTGCACAATATATGATCCTGCTTTTTTAATTTTCGAGAAACTACTAGTCAACTTATTGAAATTTGATGATTGTTGGGATGAATTCGTAGGGGTGCTTCGAAAATATCAACTTAAAATGTCTAAGGTAATTTAGTAATAAGTACATACAGACTGTAAATTTTAACTTGTTGCATTTTACGATCTATAAGGCAAGGTGCTATTTAATTCCAAGCAACCTACTACCATCTATTGACTGACTGACTATGACTACGACTGAATCAAACTATTACTTTTATTTTCAGAAAATAAACAAGCTGGTTACTGTGGTTCGACAGGGCGATCAAAATTACGAAAATTAATCGTCAGCGTACGCGTATCTTCGAAAATTTTGAGGAATTATGTTACTATAATAAAAATTATACACAATTAAAATAAACGATTAAGTAAAAAAAAATGGTTCTTTTTCAACGACAACATAATACAACATAATTTTAAACGTCAGTCATATTATACACGTCGACAACCCTAGGTCGCTGTCGTATGTCATGTGACGTCATCGCACCAAAAATGCTAGAAAAAGTACGATCACTGCTAACTAACACTAAGAAGGCAAATACATTTACTTTTTGTAGTGCCAAAACTTCGTTACTTTGTTACTTGAAGAATTACCATGCATCAGCGGAGCCATTTTTGCAAGAAACAAATGATGCTCTTTAGCGTATGAACCAAAAAAAAGATTAATGTAACAACTTGGTAACGATTTCATAAAAACACCTTGTAAGTAGTCCCAAAACAATCTGCAGAAAGAAGAAAGTCAATTGTATTTATTCAAATTATATTATTGCGAAAGAGAATAATGTTAATAAACATTTTAACTCACTTCGAATGAGAACAGACTCTTCGATTTTTTGGATGAACTCATGACTCCAAATTGGAATCGTGGGTTAGTTAAGTATTTCACTTTTTGTACATTTGCTACAAAAATCTATTCACAAAAAATATTCTTACTGGTTGAAATGTGTAACTTGTACGCCAAGTATATCAGTTTTGCCCATAGAGGACACGTAGGAACGGATAAAGGTTAATTTCTCGCATTTCGTTGCAGGTATCACAGATCGATTGGAAACACGTTCTCTCTGTTAAAAAAGGACAGACCGTGAGCTCTTAGAATAGCATTCGGGTTCTGAACGTTCGGGTAAAAACACGCAAAGGTTTAAATGACGATCGCATAAATAAGAGCGATTGAGACGAGTATAGAACCTTAAACTGTAACTGCCTAGTAGCATACAGAACTTATTTTTTCGGAAAGTAACCTTATATAAAAAATGCTAACGGTGAAATACAGTATTGAGAATGAACCCCAACGAGATATTTTTTTGTTTCTAGTAGTTATGTACGTGATAAGTAAATTTTTCATCGACGGCTGTTACTCGTAATTGTATTTTTTATAATAAAATTGCTGTAACTGCTGCTCCATATGGAGCAAGTACGCTGTGAATGGAATAGTTAACACTTTTTATTACTTAACTGTGAGTTTTACGCTAGGTAATATTAGTTAATGCAACTGTTGCATAAAGAGGGCACTTAAAACATGAGAAGTATAATAGCGTTTCTCAAAGTGTGCCCCGTAGAGCCCGGAGGCTAAATGAACAGAACTAAATAGTCGTCGATGTACTATACGAAAATTTGAGAACCACTAGTATGTATGTAGGAAAGTTTAAGATCCGCTGCTCTATTTGAAAGTTAGAGAACCGCTTATCTATACACATATTTTTCATCATGTCATGTCATTATTTAGCAATGAATAAGGAACAGGAGTGGATGTGTCGAAAAAAAGCTGCACATTTCTGGGCTGCGAACCTGTTAACCCACGTATGTGCGTTGCACGTTGCGACAACGTGCCGCGGTGCGTCTTACTGTGGAAATAAATCAATAAGCATATAAACTTTTTTTGCCCGTCTAGCAAGACAAAATACAGTTAAAATATCGCTCGGATCTTTTAATGGAGATTTGTATGGATAGTACAGCGCCACTAGAGGTAACTTTGTAGAATTACAAGTCTCCATATAAATTGTTTACGCAGTCGCAAGCGAGTACGGTCACAGGCGGTGGTAGTTACTAATGCGATGTTAGCTGAAGTAGTATGTTGCTTGTATGTAGTATGTTGCCAGAAAAGGGTTATTTTACGGTATCGTAAAAAATGTAGTCGCTCACCTTTTGAACTACGTTCATATCATTATCACGCGACGCATAAAAATGATTTTCAAAATTGAGTTCCGATCCTGAAGAGATTATGTTATCCAGTTGAAAATCTGAAGTCCTACGGGTCAAATCTTCATCATTATCGTCTAGACTTTCTTGTGACTTGCTCATATTACTTAAAATAAAAATGAAATAGTTCTGTAAATATTCTTGAATGACAATTTGTGGCATGTGAAACATGTCACGCCAGTTTTATTTTTAAATATTTATAACGTGAAACCGGCCAATTTTGCTAAAGCATACTTTTTATTATTGAACACATGTCATCGAGTATTTTTAAAGACGGCCACAGCATAAACTGTTCCGACGACCTAAGAACCGAGTGAATTGACAACATTTTTGTATTTTGATAAAGTCCTAAATCGAAATCCATAATACAGAAAAGTGAGTAAATAATACGAAATAAAGATTTTTTAATGCTTATATTGAAGAAAAAAACTGCAGGAATCGCTAAACCGGAAGTTGACGTTACGAAGTGCATTGAGGACCTTTGCCTCGAAATGAAATTAAAAAGGAAGTCTTTTCCGCTTATCGGTTACTTCTATGTTACATTGTAGTCTTTGGGTTACTTCAAATTTGTTAAATTGACGGAACAACTGTCATCGCCTTGTTTTTGTTCAATTTTCGCTCGTGCAAAATTTTCTTAATTGTGATTATTATACCCTTCCTACGACTTGGCTTGGACTCCTGGCTCACGGACATTGATTTGCAACTTTACTACCTCTCGGTTTTCCCACGCATATTCACTGTTATCATTTCTACTACTTGGCTTTTCCGCGGCCTTGTAAAATGAAGAACTCGGACGGATTCTCGCAAGCTGATAGCACAAACTTGCCGCGGGTAGAGACCGTCATAATGATGGAATATACTACAATTGGCGCTAGGTATAACGTAGCTGCCATCAGAAGTGCCAAATCTTTGTTGTCGTTTCGCAACACGTGCGTCGATAATGCAGTAGACGTGGAAGTACGTAGAGATTCAAATAAATGTTTTGAGCAATGTGGGGTGGGGTCTGTCGGTAAGGTTAATTTAGGTTGGTATTCTCAATAAAAGAGGTACCAGTAAAAAAAAGACAAATCTTACATAGAGTGACTAAAGATATATTTTAAAGTAAATAATGATATACTGAATTTCTAACGATTGTTGCGGTACCTCATTGAAAAATATACATTGGCAACTCCAACGTGTTGTACCCGTAATTTTGTTCGCTAGCAATGAAAAGGTCAAAATTAACTTGGAATAAGAGAATATGTTGAAGTTTACTATATTTATATTTTTGGACTGTACTTTACACAGATGAAACCTTTACAATCGGAATTTTCATTAAAAAAAAAATACTATTACGTTATGTTTTCTGATGCGTGTACAACAGTGTCCTCAGTATAATTTCAGAATATAGAACCTTAATACAAATTGTCACTCCTTCAGCTAGAATACTGTAGTTTACTGTGAGTTGGCACACAGTGCGCCTAAATCTCTGAATCTGTTAAGTTTACATGCCAAACAGTCAAACACGAGAAGTGATACTATTGTATCACATCTCGTCTCGGTGACAAATGATAGGGCGTTATTCAGGCGTCGTTCGTGCAGTGAATCAGTGTTGTCTAGCTGCAGTTCAGTGGTATATACATACATATTCTACGAACGTACCCGGGTGAATGTTAAGGACGGTATTGGAATCGCCTTGTGTTTTGAATGTATTGTTTTTCAACCTCCGACGAAAAAAAAGAATAGACTGTTAAAAGTTTGAAGTCTGAGTAGGGTTCGTACGTCTGTTGGTAGTCAAAATTCTTTTTTTACTGGCTTAATTGACAGTGTACATTGTACATAGCAACAATTACAGATGTGCCTGCCTACAAAGCTGTGTCGAAGGTTTCTGAAGGTTTCTTGACGTGAAACGTCTTCAATTCGGTAGAGAATGAACATTTGCGTTGTAACTACATGCCATTTACGATTCATTTATACACAATTGAGAAGGGAAAATAAATCAAAACTCAATGTTTTTGGCGAAAGCAGTAATTGGCAGGCGTGTTAGATGTCAAAAATAACCATTTGACGGCTTTTAAAATGCTTAGTAATAGACGTATAGGCGCAGGAATTTATTTTTTTATTTAGAAATGACTTGTTTCACATCAAGTTCATTAACATATTCTGATTCCATGGATATTATGAATTTAGTCTGAAAATGCCCCCTCAAAGGGACCGCAAAATCGTATATTTTCATTTGCGATTAGTCGCACTTCGACTACTGACGCTGAGGGCTATCAATAAAAGCAGATGTTGTAATTGGTTCTCGGAAGCTCAGAAACAAGGATGGTACCTATAGTCCTTCTTAGAGTAGTTTGTGGATTCATTTGCAAATACTAAGTGATCAACGTAAAGAAATCACTATATTTTTTAGATTCGAATTATTTACTTTGTTAATAAAAACTGTCCAATCTTGCCGTGAGAGATGATGATGACAGAGATTACGCAAATCTTCGTGTTGACGCGTAAGTCATAATTACACTTTAAAAAGGTTTGAAAAATAAGTTATTTTAAGTTTCAAATAAAAATAATGACGTTGCTGTAAAATATAAAACAATCATTCTTAGCGTCTATTTCAACTTCTCTGTCAATGACAATAGAGCCCGGTTTTTTGTAATTTTATTAGTGTTTCGGCCTGTGACTATTATGTTATGAATAATAACTCAATGTGAAACCAGTAAAATTTGGTACCTATAACCCGTTAAAGTAACTGGTAATTTAACAGTCATTTATAATTTCACATCAATACAATATACCAAAATAATGATGTCATTAGATATTACGTATTCACCTACTACATAAACAGAAAATATCCATGCGTCATCACTTCAATGCACGACGAATACAAAAAAAAACTTATGTCTCAATGTACATAACGGGGCCTTAATATATTAATTAAAACCCAAAATTTGATATTTATAAGTACTTAATGACGACGAGCGTCTTGTACAGAAAGTTGATTATTGTCGAGTGGGGTGGGTAGACTGGGGTGACTATTTAATATGAATTGTATTGAATAGCGATAAATTCCATTTCCTTGGTTTGTCATTTCCAATCAGGGGCTTGAACATCTTCCCGCCTCGTTGAAAGATACGAGCTTTCAACACATTAGGTCTTCAGCTGATGGTAAAGGGCAGAGACGCACGAGCGGTCGACGAACGCAGCCTTTCGTTGTAGTCACATCTGCCACCCTGGTAACGCCATCTGGTCCCGGGAACAAGCGCGTAACTCTTCCAAGCCTCCAACACAGCGGAGGTACGCAATCTTCATGCAGCAGAACCAGATCTCCTATGTTCAGCTTGGCAGTGTTGGTTCTCCACTTCGTTCTCACTTATCTTTGTATGTTATAATTATAATTAAATATCTTTGTTTTTAATTAAACCAAAACCGCAAGTGTATTTTCATCAAACAAAACAAATATCTAACGAAAAGCACACCAGTTATCGCCATTGTTAACATGTAAAACTGTAATAGAATAATGTAAACATTAAAATACCTAATAATATTTATTTTTATTATTTTTAATTGAAGCACTACTGCAGGCGATCTCTGTTCCACGATCAGGTAAAACCTGTGATAACAAATACTCGCGACGCTTTCTAGGCATTGATTAAACAGGAGCATTTATTCAGTCGATCCGTACAGTACCTTCCGCACATAATTTTGGGTTTATTGCCTCTGGCGACGGATTAGACGTCTTTTAAGAAAATGCCCGGTCATTATTGCCGGTCTCGGTTGATGTATCTGCAAAAGCTCTTAGAAATTTAAAACATAATAATAATAGTTATTTGTGCAACATGAGAGCAAAGTTGTATATTATATGAGTGTCTAGTTGTATCTTAGTTTGATACACAGCGATTGCTAACTACATTACATCATACATAACTTTAATTTATTCCAATATCTAATAAAAACTCTTTGCCCTTTAAACTCAAATTTTAATAAAAACTTATTCGTAGCCAAAATTATGGCAGATAGCGGCTGTACTTGTGTGAAGGTGTGTGTGATTACGTCATATTATTAGGGCGTGTTACCCTTGAGATTTTTCAACATGTGAATTATTTTAAAAAATAATATCTCGAGAATTAGGCTTTACCGAGCCATGTTTACATTACTTTTTTTTGTCCAAATAGGCATTAGAATCTTCGGTTACAATCCGTCGGTATACTCCTTCCCACCCTGTATAATA
Organism: Apotomis capreana; assembly: GCA_947623375.1. Lineage (NCBI taxonomy): Eukaryota > Metazoa > Arthropoda > Insecta > Lepidoptera > Tortricidae > Apotomis > Apotomis capreana. The sequence goes on from OX392498.1 coordinate 30,572,834, forward strand.
AATAAGGATCACGGGTCAGATACAGAAGGCAGATACTCCTGGACACGGCGCGCATTGTCAGGTGGTTCCTCTCTGCAGCCCTAGCCGCTGGGCCCTGCCCCGCTGCCGGCGGCACCCTAGGTTAGGTTTTTTTAGAATGTGTTTATATTTGTAATGTATTTTCTATATTTTACTTTTTATATAAATTTATTGTAAAAAAAACCTAGCCTTAGTATAAAAACGAATAAGGGGAATAATAAATAATAAATATCGGACAACCTCACACAGATCGATCTAGTCCCAAATTCAGCACAAGAAGGCTTGTGTTATAGGTACTAGACGACGATATACATACTTTTATAGATAAATATATATTTAAATATACATAGAACAACCTCATGGTTGTTCTTGGGTCATCCCAAGCACAAATATTCGAGTTCATCACAGAAATATTTGCTCTGGCCGGGATTCGAACCCGGGACCGCCGGCTCAGTAGGCAGCTGCTCTACAAACTGCGCCACACGCTTCGTCATATTTAAAAATGCGGTCGTTAAAAACAATATGCTGCGATTAAAGGTTTACGCAATAAGCGTAACTACGGAACGCGACCAGATATTTTTGTATAGAATGGATTTCGCATCGCGTAGTTCCGCTGCCGCGGAGTATATTATTAGAAGTTAGCTGCTACTACTTACAAATTTTAACACAACAGAGCATTTATGTGGCATTTAAAGTGAGTGATGGATTCGATAGTGACCTTACAATAAACACTCCCTTTGTATGGCACGGCGATCAATATATAAGCCGATTAACTGCTCTTGATACTCTTAACTATCGAGTTCGTTAAATTTAATATGTTTTATAAATACAGTCAATCCTGAGTAAAGTGAGAATTGGGTAAAAGAGGAAACTAGAAGTGAAAGTATTTGCCTGCTCCTGTCATTTTACCCTCCTAAAACCTCCATAAGTAAAAACATAATAAACATGTATAAAAGACAGTCGTTTTTACTCGTGAACAGTATTAATACTTAACTTTACTACACCGTAAGCGACAGTTAATAGTAGTTTATGTAACTGTTATATAATGAGAGGGCTTAAACATGAATGTGTTTTTATTATTGCATAATAAAAGGATCACACGAGCGTTTTAAGATCTACTTAATTATGTACAGTCGCATACACCAATTTATCTACACATTATCATCAATTGATCATTAAACCCTGTTGTCCCCGCTATCCCGCGACTCAAAAATGGGTGAGAAAACGTAAATGGCGAGTTAGATAATACTTTCAAAAGTAAAACGAACGCCGGGGAAATACGGACTGTAGAGTAAATAGGTACTGTACAGTCAAAAATCACAGAAATACGAGTGTCAATGATAATTCTTTCCAGATCGAGTCACGGTTGTTTAAACGAGTATCAAAATGGCTAAGCAATGAATAGCAGACGGATTTGCAAGTCATTTTCTTCGCCCTTGTAAACATAATGTCTCATACTTTACTGAAAGTTTATGTTCATTCTTACTACGTCTTTCGCAGACTAATTATGTCTATATCTATTATTTAATGCCAAATAAGTGGTAAAAATATTATAATGCATACAGTTTTTTTAACATTTAAAAATGAATAGAACTGCTGCAACATCACGCTGGAAAATAATGCAGTCTAAAGTGCCTAAGAGCAATGATAGTGACGATTTGCAATTAACAAACAAAATTATAAACGTTGTTAAGGATAAAGGTAATTGTGATTTATTTATTATAAATAAATGTATTTTCTCCAACTTGCTTGGAAATGTTCCCATTAATGTAGACAAACTGGACCGCGAAATTGTTCGTTATTTTTTTAAGGCGTTAATAAAAATTAGAATATATATATTTATATATATATATATATATATATATTATTGGCCTCGGCCGGGAAATAAGTTTTATTTAAATAAGACGATTACGTTAAAAACACCTTAAATGAGGGTACTCTTAATTTGGCCGGTTACTGCATATTATAAGTGATGAAGTGAATTTTACTTAAAAAAATTTCAAAGACTGATTTTTCACCATACAGCCAATTGTCCAATTGCCAAGTATCAAAAACTTAATTAAAAAAATAAGAACTAGTATAAACTTTTTAATTGTTCTCTGCGTTTAGTTCTCGCACTGAACCTTTCTCGGCTCTGCTACTGTCCATGTATTTTAAATGTCGACATATTTCGAATAACGGAACGAAACAATTTAAATAATAATTTTATATACGGTAAATTTATTTTCATGATCTTAGTTATTTATTAGAGATTTCTCACGAAAGTTTTAGTTTTAATAATATGATGGTATTTAATGAGTGAATTGAAGATTAATTAGTTACCAAACGTAAACAAATAAAAAATAATAAATAAAAAGTGCGCAGCGAGTTCGCCGCAACTGCGCAACGAATTCGCTGCGTACTGACGAATGTACAGACGCGGCGAACTCGCTGCACGCTCGCTTCGCTTTCAACTCGCTCGCAAATCGCAAGTGTGATAAGGCTCGGTAATATTGCAGGGTTCATCCATTGTTGGACAAAGTATTGAATGAAATCATCCCATGTAGTGATATTATTGGCTTCAATCTCGAAATGTATAGAGGAAAAAGCTTCCGGTATATGGTTTGCCGGTAGGTGAGCTAACGCAATAAATAATGCCAATGCCAACGTATGGTGGCCATAGCCAATTTCCGTCAATTTCTTTTTTTTGCCTTTCGTCGGAGAGCCTGGGCGTTATGAAAGAAGCAGCCTTTTATTGCAGCTGTAGGAAATACCCTTACAAAACCATTTACCGTACCAATTTCAAAATCGGTTTGATAGACTTTCAGGTTTCATGTCTGGTAAATGCTGCCGTATTAACTAGAAAAGTGTGCCATATGTGTCCTGTAGTTTGTAAGGCAGTAAAGCGAAAATAATAGGGACAACTTTTGTACTGTTTTCGTCGCTGCCAATGTCTCCGTGTATCGTATAGAGCTGATGAAATGGTTTGGGTTTTGGGTACGAACTAGTATGTTCCATTTCCAGAATAAATAAAAGATTATATAAATTTAATTACTACTTAATGTAAATCTCTTGAACCCAGATAAGATAAATTTTCCCCAAGTTGCTGAAGGCTCGACATGATATATTTTATATACATTTTTAGAAGGCGGCTTGTTCATTATTTACTGGACTGTACAGAAGTAGAATGTATGCGATATTTTCTACTAATGGTTATAAAAGTTTCATGTTTGCTAATGAATGTAGCAAATATTAAAAAATAAAGAAATTGTGCGAATAAATATAAGGCAGCGCATATAAGTTACTAATTTGCTATTGGATGTATTAAGTATTTAAAAAGTATACCAATTGAGAAAGTACATAAAATGCTAATAAATCATAAAAATGTCAGTATAAATTACGCTAAGACAATTTACATGCATTTATACTATGATCGTCATAAAGATAAAAATGAGATAATATAATAATAGTAAAAAACATAAAATTTATTGTAACAAAAGATATTTACATGTCATAATCATAATGCGGTTAAATGTGGATACAATATAAGAATATCTCCTTAATAGTAGGAGAGCCAAAGAGGGGATTTCGGGAGTACCTAAAGCGCGGCAAATATATAGGGGGATACCTTGTACCCAGTTAAGTACTTCGACCAAATATGAGCCCCATATATATGGCCGCCCGTCAAGGATAAAAGATCAGATTAGTAAAAAAAAATTGTTCATCTGAAATTCTCGAGCGCGTCAGATTAAGGTCGGGTGAGTTAGTTACATGCTAAAACGTGTATATTCCTCTAATCTGACAATTTAAAGGTGTCGTAAAGAAGGCGGAGGGCTACAAAGTTGTAAAAAAAAACTTCGTCTCGACATTCTCGAGCGTGACTAATTTTTTTTTATTTAAAAGGGAATGAATCATTGATAACGCAAAATATATAATCTGACGATTTCCACTAGCCGAAGTAACAAAAATTCATCGATAAAGTTTAATGCGTGCAGTTACGTGATGCCTGTATTCCACTCTGGTTTCTGACGCCATGACAGCTGATCATGTTGTTTACAACACTAGAGTTATTAAATATTTATAGTTGCCGGCAACTTTTAGAACAAAAATAGCGGATTTGCGCATGTACATTTGTACGTAAATCGGCTACTGCGCATTAAAGATTATGCTCTAAACGTTTACCGGCAGCATTACTATGAGTGATATTAATATAAAGTGTGTATTTTGTGGTAAAACTACTTTACAAAAACAATTAAATTTACATTAGAAACATAGTTACCAATAATGTGTAAATATTTTAGAATATTATAGTCGGATTAAACCGGTTCTCCGAAAATCTCGAACAACATACGATAATCTTGAACTTTCGAGAGAATTTTCATTAAATGAAGTAAATCACGCACAGTGCTGTAAATTATTTATAGCAATAAAAATACCGCGAGTCTTTCAGTATTTACAACAGCGGCAAAGTATAATGGAATATGACAGTGCATCGGAAGTTTCTGGGAATAGAAAGAATCACATGCCTCTGCTTCTGGGGAGTGCTCCGAGTCACATTTTCCTGTTTCTGGAGAGTGCTCTGAGTCACAAGTTCCTGTTATTTTTTTTTTATTGTCAGATTAGGCGAATCCCGCTAGATAATCGTCAGATTATGAGACAGCACGTCTAGGGCATAAAGATGAACCATATAATATATCTTAATCTGTCGCGCTTGAGTATTTCAAAATGGCGATTTTTTTTTGTACATTCCAATAATAACTGCGAGTTTGCGTCACATCCAAATCGTCAGATTATTATATAAGAGCTTTTTTTTAGGTTCACTTAACATCCCCTTAGAAAATTTGACGCGCCCGAAGAAAAAAAAATTTTTTTTTTTTCATTTTCAACCCTCAAGTACGACCACCCCCATCATGGAATCAATCAGTTTAACATGCGTACATCTTTAAAAATGTGTAGGACATGGATGCTATCAATATCTGACGCGCTCGAGTATGTCCATGCAACAGTTTTTTTTTACATTTTTGAAAATCTGTAGCGGCTCTCCCCACCGATGAAAAGGATTATTTTATATGACATTTTTTCTTTTTATCATCTAAGCTTCGCAACCCAATAGGTCTCTATGACGCTCGAGTGAATCCCGATTTAGCATCGTGGCCTACCCTACTATAAGGGATTGTCAAAACTCTAAAAATACCAACTACCAACAATATTTATACACGGTGCGAAATACAACAATTATTATATATGTTACTACGTCAAATATATCAAAGGTGTCTCCTTAGAGGAATGTCCTGTATGGTGAATTATCAGTCATTGGAATAAAAAATATCGGCCAAGTGCGAGTGGGACTCGCGCACGAAGGGTTCCGTACCATTATCTGTAAGTTTGTTGTATGGGAGCCCCCTTTAAATATTTATTTTATTTTATTATTAGTATTTGTTGTTATAGCGGCAATAGAAATACATCATCTGTGAAAATTTCCACTGTCTAGCTATCACCGTTCTCGAGATACAGCCTGGTGACAGACGGACGGACAGACAGACGGACGGACAGCGAAGTCTCAGTAATAGGGTCCCGTTTTTACCCTTTGGATACGGAACCATAAAAATTAAAAGTAAAATTCTCTTTATTGCAGTAACTGGCCAAATTAAGAGTACCCTCATTTGTATGGGACGTCATAAACGGAAGGCGTGTTTTTTAACTTAATCGTCTTATTCAAAAATTATAATACTTATAATGCAGTAACCGGGCAAATTAAGAGTACGCTCATTTGTATGAGACGTCATAAACGGAAGGTGTGATTTTTACTTAATCGTCTTATTTAAATAATAGCTATTTCCAGGCCGAGGCCGATATTTTTTTTTTATTTGTACCTATTAACGCCTTATAAAAATAACGAACGATTTCGCGGTCCAGTTTTACTACATTAATGGGAATATTTCCAAGGAAGTTGGAGAAATAGTACATTACTGCCGAGGCAGGGAAAAGTCAGTTCGTGGATGAGTATGATTTTGAAGGACGAGGCGTAGCCGGATCCTTCAATAATACGAATCTGCGAACTGACATTCCCGCCGAGGCTTGTATAGTGCTTTTCTCCATATATGCTTGGAAATAATCACCAATCTACATTTTTAATTTAATATATCAGTGCCATGAAGTTCATTTGGTACTTTTTTTTTTTAGGAAAATGAAAAAAATTCGGGTCCGAATCATATGTTTGATTTGAAACAAAATATATGATTAAGAATTAAAATTATATGAAAACACAATAATAAAATATATGCACATAATTATTAATTTGAGTTAAAACAACAACTTCTAAACGCAATGATTATTTTTTAGAAACCATACCATATTTATCATTCAGAGAAGATCATAAGTTGTATATTGATTTGGATTTGGACACAATCATTTCTGTTATATTTTTAATTTGTTTACGTTCGGTTCACTAATTATTTTTCAACTCACTCATTAAATACCATCATATTATTAAAATTAAAAGTTTCGTGAGAAACCTCTAATAAAGAACTAAGAATCATGAAAATAAATTAACCGCAAATAAGATTATTATTTAAATTGTTTGTCCGTTATTCGGAATTTGTCGACATTTAATAGTACATTACATCAGAGGCCGGGAAAATGAGGATTTCCGGCCAAGTAGGTATATACGGCCGAGCGAGCGTGCGAGCGAGGCCGGATAGTGATACAAGGCCGGGAATCCGTTTTCACGACGAGGCATGTATAGTGCTTTTCTCAAACATACAATGAAATAAAAAAATATACTTCAAAGAATAACACTTAATATTGTTTGTCCGATATTTTCCGAATTTGACCGAATTTTAAAAATCCGATTTTAGATTCTGACTCAGGAGCCCCAAAAACCCCCGGATACCGAATTTCAGCCTCCTAGGACCAATTTGAAATTTTCTCCATACAAATCGTTTTTTTTTCGACATTTTCCGAATTTGACCGAATTTTCGGACAAGATTTCAGATTCATATTTTTGAGCCCCGAGAGCCCCCGAATCCGAATTTGACCGAATTTTAAAAATCCGATTTCAGATTCTGACTCAGGAGCCCCAAAAACCCCCGGATACCGAATTTCTGCCTCCTAGGACCAATTTAAAATTTTCTCCATACAAATCGTTTTTTTTCGACATTTTCCGAATTTGACCGAATTTTCGGACAAGATTTCAGATTCATATTTTTGAGCCCCGAGAGCCCCCGAATCCGAATTTGACCGAATTTTAAAAATCCGATTTCAGATTCTGACTCAGGAGCCCCAAAAACCCCCGGATACCGAATTTCAGCCTCCTAGGACCAATTTGAAATTTTCTCCATACAAATAGTTTTTTTTTTTCGATATTTTCCGAATTTGACCGAAAGATTTCAGATTCATATTTTTGAGCCCCGAGAGCCCCCCGATACCGAGTTTTAGCCGCCTAGCACCAATTTGAAATTTTGAAAAAAGATAGTCGCCATCTTGAATTTTTTTTTCCACAAGTGTCTAACAACCAACCTTTAAAAACAAAACCTGCTTTTTGTCAAACCAGCCAGCTGTGTGAATGACCTTGTTGTTGAAACCAAAAAAAAGTTACTTTGCAGGCCTAGGCCTGAAAAGCAGTATGAAATCCCTTTACAGTCCTCTCGAGTTGTTGCGCCGAAAAACCGATATTTCCGAGCCTATTATAAGGAACGCAAAGACAATATTTCATTGCATGTTTGAGAAATAGTACATTACATCAGAGGCCGGGAAAATGAGGATTTCCGGCCAAGTAGGTATATACGGCCGAACGAGCGTGCGAGCGAGGCCGGATAGTGATACGAGGCCGGGAATCCGTTTTCACGACGAGGCATGTATAGTGCTTTTCTCAAACATACAATGAAATAAAAAAATATACTTCAAAGAACAACATTTTATTAATTGACAAATAGGACATTTTAGTCTAACAACCAACCTTTAAAAACAAAACCTACTTTTTGTCAAACCAGCCAGCTGTGAGAATGACCTTGTTGTTGAAACAAAAAAAAAGTTACTTTGCAGGCCTTGGCCTGAAAAGCAGTATGAAATCCCTTTACAGTCCTCTCGAGTTGTTGCGCCCAAAAAGCGATACTTCCGAGCCTATTATAAGGAACGTAAAGACAATATTTCATTGCATGTTTGAGAAAAAGCACTTTACAGGTCTCGGCGGGAATGTCAGTTCGCAGATTCATATTATTGATATTCATACTCATCCACGAACTGACTTTTCCCTGCCTCTGCAGTAATGTACTATACTTATATGCCAACTTTTTATATTATATAAGTTAATTTTTATTTTATCATCTTCCGTATGCTCAATCATGTTCACCTACTAACTAAATTTTTGTTTAAGTTTAAAAAAAAAGATATTTCATAAGGCATCAATTTCGTTCTGCGAATTATAATTATTAGAATAAGGTTCGGGTAGATAGCTTAGTTTTAAATTGTCACGTAAGATGTTTATTGTTTTTTAATACAGTTGCTCAAAAAGTGGTACTTTTCGTAGCTGCAAATCGTGCCAAAAGTTGGATATTTCGAACTAGTGCTTTTTACTTTTCAATTTTTTTTAATTTTCTGTTGTACTAACACGTCATACCTCATACATCCAAACAGAGGTCAATCACTTTCCGACTTTATTTATAACGCATACAGCATTGCAAGTGTATATTTTATAATTATGCTTAAAATATTTAAATTGCATATTGGATCAATCAAAGGGTTATTTATTAAAATAAACTCAAAAACGGTCTTAATAATTTGTTTGAGTGACTATTATTTAATGAGCAAATGAGTATTATGCGTGACCTATAAAAATTAAAAAGAAAAGTATTGTCACAGATTAGAAAATACAGTATTAAGCGTGACCCACTCGCTGCTTTGTAAATTCATAATAATTATGAATAATCGCTATTTTTGTGTATTAAATAATACCTATATATTCGTTAACAATTATATGAAATGTAAAGAACTAAAAACAGATTCACGATGTTAATTGTTTGGAATCAATTAAATTACTGTAACATTATCATATCTCTTCTGAAATATTAAAACTATTTCTCTTTATTTGGCTGAATGATGACAGCCGACGCCATCTTGAAAAAAAATATTACAATTAAAAGTAAAACTTTCTTTTTCATTCAAGATTGTTTTAATTATATGTAGTAACTGACACATAAGATTTATAAAATAAGAGTTTTTGATAGAAAATGATGGATTCTGATGTTACCAGAATAGATTTAACAACGCTATAGGAGCCAAGGCAAAAATTGCAAGTGCGAGTATTTTAACCGCAAAATCGAAAGAAAAATTACATTGCCGTCTATGAACATTGTATTGGCTGGAAACGAGAAAAAGAGAATTATTAACAACCTGAATAAAACTATACTACTACCTACCTACTTATAGGGATAAGTTCGCCTTTGTACCTATATGTTAATTGTAATAGATGTATTTTTTAACTGTTTTGTGTACAATAAAGCGTTTACTTACTTACTCAAAACCAGAGGTCGGCGTGGGTGAGCTATTTTACGTCATTAATGTCATATAGTTGTGTCTTGTAGATATGAATATGGATAAGGTGTACCCATAAAAAAAATAAAAAAATTAACACTGAAATTATTAAACTAAAATGAAAATACATTACAAATCGAATATGAAGCTTTTTATTTATTGTAAATTTTCTGTGCTATTGTAATAAATGACTATTAGTTTTTCTATATTTTAAATTTTTAACGAGTTTCGCATTGGGTTTAATATTCATTTATAGATAGAAAAAGATCTTTCTACATCCACTGAACGAAGTGAGTGGAGATAAATGGTACATTAGAATGCTGTCCACGTCTGAAGCTTCCGAAAGATTTTTGACATACTCTCTAAAAAAATCCAAGTCTGGGTTAGACGATGACGACGTCATGAGAGAGAGATAGACGACGAGATGACGTCCTCTAAATTCTGACTGACAGAAGCAGGTGAAGACCAGTTTATAACAGATTAATTGCCTATCTTAAGAGGTTTGATATTCACTTGATTAACCTTCATAGTATCACATATGGATAATATATTATCGAAGGAAGTTTGCTTTAATACTCGTTAAAACTGTTTTTCCACTTAAGCAGAAAGCTGTACAAAATAGATTAATCACGTTCCGTAGGTTCTAATATTATTATTTTTATAGCGACGTAAAGCTCAAAGCAAAATGGCAGCCTAAATAAAATCATTTCATTCTTTTATGGGGCACGGGGGGCAAGGGCATGACAAGGTATGTCCATGTTATGCAAACAGCTGAAAACAGCTCACCCACGCCGACCTCTGCTTAAAACTTTAAACATACCAGCAAAGGCCTGAAATGCGACCCTTCACAATTGCTCTAAAAATTGTAGGTACTCTTAATTTTTATCAGACAGAAATAAACTATAATTGCCCCTTTCAATTACAGTTTTAAATTTGCATTATTGCAATTTTTCGCAAATGTATTAAAAAACGTTGTTTGGTACACGTGTGGACGTGTCATTTTAACTCGTCCCGAGTCTTGACCCTCGCCTTGCGGCTCAGGCCAAGACTCCTAGAGACTCGTTCAAAATGACATACTTTCCACACTTGTATCAAAAACTACTATTTATAATTTACCAATAGTAATAAAGAAATGTAAAAAGATTCTGGCCTCAAATGTCCAGTTCCTTGAATATCCATTTGCCTGTAATGTCCAGTTCCTTGAATGTATTTATTTTTTTATATTGAAATTTGTCAGGCAATTTATTATAAATTATAATGCACATGCTGTGTGCGTTCCGTGAACACCGATTTCGTTCAAAATGCATTTGCGCCAATCGGAACTAACGCTCTATTTTTTAATATATAATTCATATGTTATAATTAGTACTTTCAGAAAATTTACCCTCTTTTCATAAAAATCCGGAGAAATGGGGAAAAATTAAAATCAACAAAAAATGTTTCTATGAGTTTCTCGGGTTATAATAATTGAAATAAAATTATTTGTAATCGATTTTATTAAAATATATCGTCTATAATTAAACTGCATTGAACAAATTGTCATTTACCCTCATTAGGGATCGGACATTCCAGGAATAAGACATGCGGGGACTTGACTTTCGAGGAATGAGATATACGGGTACTGGACATTCGGGGAATTGGACATTGGGGGCCAGAAGGATAATTTCGATATTATGGCGACAACTTAGTGGATAACTTATTTTTAGATGGATGTTTCTCAAATAATGCTTTTCTAAATGTTTTGCTTTCTATAACCAAACTGCACAAGCTTTTCTGGCTCAGTTTCATTGGTCAATAGGGCCCGCATGCGGGGTGCGGTAGATTTCCATAACGCATGCCATTATGAGTTTCACTGGTCGTTATACCGTCTGCGGGGAGGCCCGAATGCCGTATGTGGACCGAGTTATAGACCAATGAAACTGAGTAATTCTGCGTATTCAGCATAATTTCGATAGGTAACCCAAAACTAGAAGCTCTCTATCAAATCAAAACGACCTTTTAATCAATATTAAGCAATTTTTGTTGTCGAAACAGTTTACGAAACGTTTTTAATGTGGTTAAATCTTATCAGCTTCATTTCTTTTTATTGCTTTTTAGTTACAAAGATCAACACGCAAAGAAAGAAAAAATAACGGACCGGCAATCCTTAATAACGTGGATCAGCCAAACAATTTTATCGGTAAAAAAAAATCGTGTCTTTTATAAGTATCACTTATATCTTCAAAACACTTAGCGCTCCGCGGTTTTGTAACAAAATACTGTATCATATTAACGCCGTGCCTCGAGCAAAATTAGATCAAAGAAACATTATATTCTGGTTGAGATTTTTTTGGTGTGAGTATACCTTACCTTAAGATTTTTTTTTCTTTTTACTTAGTGAGGTATAATTTAAAGTTTAAACCTAAGTCAGCATTAAATAAATAACAATATTTTTAAGGATTTTCGGTAATCCTGCCAATTATTTTTTGCTTAATTTATGTTTGTTTACTTATCTCCAAAAACAGACTGTTACATCCACACATGGCATCATGGCATATCCCAAATACACAAAGAGATTTCATAAATAATCCTACACTGTTCATCTCTTAGGTTATTTCTTCTGAACCGTACTTAGAAACGTGCGTAGGATGTTTTTTTTCAAACATACGTAGTAGCTTACACGGTCTGCGCTGAAATACCATAAAAATGCTTGTAAATAAATGATTCCAATATATATATTTCTTTTAATATATTTGGTGTTTCGGAGTATTTGTGGAGATTTCCTGGTCACTGGATCTTCTCAGTGTATACTATTTTGATTGTGTGTGTTTTTTTTATATAAAGGTTTGAACCTGAAACTTCAAAATGTTCTTAGTTACTTGTTTGATGGTTTTGTTACGAACGTGAGTTTCGTGCCCGATAGAAAAAACACAAATTAATTTACTAATTAAAACACACACTTTTCACAAAATTACAAACTCACAATTTTAACCAACTGTACTTAGACACACTAATGACTTATTCCTTTTAAAATACTGATTGTTTTAGAAATTTTTCTCTATGATCAAACATGTTTCTTAACATATTATTAATGTTACTACCTAGAAGAAGGGCTAATGGGATTTATTAGTATATATTTAAAACCTACAGTTTGAATTTTTCATTGATAATTTTTGTTTCAAAAACTACTCGAAATTGACAAAATACAGGAAAACTAGTTTTTTCAACTTATTTTCGTCTGCACGCAATGAAATCATGAAATAGCTATGTTACTATACTACCTAGAACTCGGGAAAAAGCATTATTCACTTCAAAAAGTTGGTTGTTAATATATTTGTCATAATATGAAAAATATAATTTTTAAAAGGAATAAGGGCCTCTTAAAAATTCTTCACTCCGATTTATCACTTGCTTCACAATGTATCGTAGTTGAAACTTAACTGACTCTTGCGGGCCGTCGGCGACCTTTTATACCACGCGGAATACGTACACTCTATTTCCGCGGAATATTATTTTCCAGTGAGTTCCAGCCGGAGCGTCCGGAGCATTCTCCGCTATTAATGTCTTTCTCTAAAGGTGCACTCCCTGTCACTCCCGTCTCGAATTTTCCAAGTATAGCTATCTCTTTCACACATTTCTCGAATGTTTTGAGTACAGCTATCTTTTTCGAATCTCTGTCACTCCTACTGGAAATTTCGCTTTATACTGATATGTAATTCAAAGGCCCATAAAGGGTCCTGAAATCGCCTGAAAACGGGTTGGTTTTCAGGTTAGGGCATCATCAAATAGAAGGTGACCTGAAAAAATTTCAGACGCTTGAAAATGACGGCAATTTGGGTGAAGTTATGATCTTCTGATATGTGATAGAGCTACTCCTGAAACGGCCCGAAATTACTTTTTAAAACACTTCTAAGGCACCGAAGATGACGTCTGGAGTTTAATCCACCAACGTAACAGTATCAAATAAGCTAGTTTAAAACTTGGACCAATCTGGAGATGCAATATTTACCTGTAGTGCCCATCATCAGAGGTATTTAGAACTAAGTTACCCAAGTGCTGCAAAGTCCAATAATCTAAAACAACATTCAACTATGATCAACCAATCTTAAGAACCAGTTTGTACTTTCAAGGTTTGTCAACAAGTCCATTTAGTAGTGGTATTCAAATGCCTCTTAATAGGTCCCATGAACATTTAACCAATTATTTTATCCTGTAACCAATTATTGTGTCCAACAACGAGTAAATTGATCGTGTACTATGGGCTTCACAAATGCATGCCCTGTAATTCTGCAGTTCATCACGTTTTTCGCTCTCATCACGGTCAAAAAGGTGCGTGTTTCAGTTTCCATTACTGTACATACATAACTATCATAATCATCATTAAAAAGAGCTGTCATTGTGGAAGAGGTATCAAATAAAGTTCCATAAGAGACGTAGAGAAGAGTCAAGAAAAACCTTCATCTTTACAGGTGTGAATGAATACCTATAGGTATAATACAACTCAAGCTAGATATATTTAATATCATTATAAAAGAATCCTCGTAATCTCAGTGTTATTTATTATTTAGAATATCTATAATAACTCTCAGTGTCGTTCACAGTTTTTTGACGGTGTGAACTGTAAATTCATTTTACCGTTACAAAAAAATATATATATTTAAGACAATATTTTGTTGCCGACCAAATATTTTTACATAAATATCTCGATGACTTTGTATTATTTTATGATATAATAATAGTTAAGGTTTTGGTAGGCTTTGCTTTTTCGCAAATGACGAGCACTAATAATTCAACTAAAAATGTGTAGGTATTGTGTGAAACTTAAAGTTATATGATGATGTACGGTAAAGGTACGTATGTAAGGTATGTCAACTCAATTACAACACTGACTTAACATGTTTGAAAATATAAATAGGGAAAAAATAAATAACTGACATAAAATAGTAAAAAGTAAAGCCGTATTATAATTTATAATTGCCAGATAAAAATATGTGATTTATTATTTAAAATACACTTTTTTTCTTATGACTGCGCCGAGCGTTAGCGACTGAACCATAGACCGCAAGGAACGCGTATTTAGATCGGCGCGCGGCCGCCATAGTAAAAATGTATGGAGAATTAAAAGCACTTTTTGATAAATCTGGACCTTTAATACCAAACAATAATTGATATATTTGATGCGGACAAATTGTAATGTAAACATTCATCTTTTTTGAACTGAAAATCAGAATAGATTTCCATTGTTAAAGTATAAAAATCACTTAACGCCTGCTTACGATTTTACAATTTTCGTCCAACTTTACTTAGTTTTCTAGGGTAAAATATTACTATCTTATATTTTTTCCACGAAGAAGTTGTTAACACATTCATCGAAGTGCTAAATGTATAGTTCAGAAATGAATTAAACAACTAGTTTTGACGTTGTCTACTTAACGGCAACTGCCTATTTTTTCACATTTCGCTCGGCGCAGTCTTAACTGACACTACTGATCCCAAGTAGCACAATTGGGTCTAAATAGCTCGTATATCATATCTAATTAGATGCTTAAGTGAAATTTACCACCATGACTAAGTGCTATATAGGTGGCAAGAACCCTTATGCCACCAGTATAGAACCAAAAGGAGAAAAATTGCAGCCTATTTTTGGTGCTAAATAGAATCCATAAGAGATCTCACAATAACCTTAAGTGGAAATTAGAACTATGGGTGAAAGTTATGCGTCCATAAGAGATCTCACAATAACCTTAAGTGGCAATTAGAACTAAGGGTAAAAGTTATGCGCAGTGAACGAATGAAAACATTTCAGTTCGGTCAATGAGTGATAAATGAGTCGCCAAAATTATCTTTGAGTGGCGAGGCAACTGTCAAATTGAAGTAATACGTGATCTGCCA
Organism: Apotomis capreana; assembly: GCA_947623375.1. Lineage (NCBI taxonomy): Eukaryota > Metazoa > Arthropoda > Insecta > Lepidoptera > Tortricidae > Apotomis > Apotomis capreana. The sequence goes on from OX392498.1 coordinate 30,588,233, forward strand.
TATTCATTTTGGATTTATATGTCTGTTTGATGAGTGATTAAAACTTTACGTTATACAAGCATCGAAATAAGCACGAAATTCTTGCGAATTTTTTTTTACTGTGAAACTATAGTATGTTTTCTTTGTAAATTTCGACGCGCCCTTCATTTGATCAGGAATATTAAAAAAGAGAGTGCTAAATTAAATAAGGAATAGATACTGATAAGAAATAAAACTGTTAAAAACCTGACCTAATGATTGTAGGTTACGTACAATGTTAAAGTAACATCGTCACAACTATCAAAAGTCTGTGATTATGCGTCAGTGTGATAAAATTCTGGTTAAAATAATCAATTTTCATAGGCTTCCATTTGTAAACATGGCGAAACAAAAACCGTCCAAGAGCATGTCGGGCCACGCTCAGTGTAGGGTTCCGTAGTTGGCCATCCTTCACAATAGACAATAAAATCGAATTTAAATTACGAGAAAGATTTCAAGCTCTATAAAAGGTCGTAAACGCCAAAGTAACTGTAATTACTTATTACCTTCTAGAAGTTATCGATTATACGCACCAGATTGAGCGAAATGTTTTAATGCAGTATGGCACTTAACTAATATGTGTAACGTTCGAAGTATAAGAACACCGCGGGGCACTTACGTCATTTAAAAGAAAATTATGAATTTTTGCGATAACTCAGAAACGGCTCGACCGATTTTATTCAATATAGTTTTCATTGAAAGTACTAATAGGGCCTTATTTTCATGAATTTTTCCATAATTTTTTGACCCGTGGTTGAGAAGTTAGAGGGGGGGACACTATTTTTTGGATTTACCGAGCGAATATTTACAAAACTGCTGACTTTATCAAAAAATGATCTTTGAAGGCCCCTATTGTTTTTAAAAGACCTATTCAACGACACCCCACACGCTAGTGTTAGAACGAAAAAAAAATCACCCCCACTTTAGGTGTATGGGAGGTACCCGAAAAAAAATTATTTTTTTAGTTTTTATTTACCGTTATGTCGGCGTGATACATACACATACCAAACTTCAGTTTTCTAGCACTTATGATCACGGAGCTAAGCCGCGGACGGACAGACGGACAGACGGACATGGCGAAACTATAAGGGTTCCTAGTTGACTACGGAACCCTAAAAAAGATCCTACAGTGTTTATTTTCACTTATTTGTTCCTTATTTGGAACTATCAAGTCTAATAATCACTTATTTGTATCTTGCGAGTGGCAAAGCAGTGAATGATATTACCAATAGTAATTATTTGCTCTTTTGTAGACTATTAAACAAGCAAGACTATTAAATATATTTTGACAAGGCGCAAATAGGAACAATAATAGAACTTTTAGTTCGTTAGTGGTTCGAAATAAGTGAAAATAACTGCTTTTGGTTCCAAGAACCTCCTACTGACACCTATTTATGCGTTGGAGTGGCAATAAGGTACTTCTTAGGCCTTAAAGTTGCAATATTTTTTGGTTCCAAAAGAGCCGTAAAATTATCCCTTTAGCCACTATTGGTGATATAATTCGCTATTGTACTAGTCATTTGGAACTTTTAGTTCCAAATAAGGGTATGTTCCCACTTATATGTAAAAGTTGCTTATAAGTGATTTTAAGGCCTTATATAGCACTATTGCTTCTTATTGAGTGACAATTTGAACCTGCATGCAACTTTAAGTAGCAAAATCGACTTTATCCCACCATAAGTAATAAAGTAGAAACAAAAAACGTTCCTATGCAACTACAAGTGATAGGATGAACTCATATACAGTTTTGAGTGGTGTTTAAAGCTATAAGTTGTATCAAACACTGTTAAACCACTCATTTAGAACTTAAAGCTATAAGATAAGCTGCAAAATTCACTAATGTGCTGCTTGGGGATATGATATCTTATATAAAAATATTCTTGAGTATTTTGCAAGCGCGTGAATATGTTTCCGGAAGACAGGTTCACAATATTATACGGCAACTTATGATGAAACATTAACATCTGCTACTCAACCTCCTCACCATTATAAGAGTAACAAATATTTTATATTTTTTCCTTAAATATTTTTTATTCTTTTGTAGTTATTTTATATAGGTACCTTATTTATAACCCAACTAGCTGGTTTTTTAGCCCACGCCATATTGCGGATTTTTGGTGGTATTAATTTATTTTAAGAGGCCTTATTCCTTTAAAATTGCTGATTGGTTAAGGCATTTTTCTCTATGATTAAACATGTTTCTTAACAAATTATTGATGTAACTACCTAGAACAGGGCTATTGACATTTAATAATATATATATGTAACCTACAATTTAACATTTTCACTGATAATTTTTGTTTCAAAAACTACTCGAAATTGACAAAATTCACGCGGAAAATTAGTTTTTCAACTTATGTTCGATTGCACGCAATCAAAGCATGAAATAGCTACGTTACTACCTAGAACTCCGGGATAAGTAAATTACTCCCTTCAAAAAGTTGGTTGAAATTATCAATATATTTGTGATAATATGAAAAAAAAATTTTTTAAAAGGAATAAGGCCTCTTAATGGCGTCGACAAAATGTTTAACAAGATATTTAGTAGAGAATACATGTAGTAAATTTTATAAATTCTTTTTACACCGAATTATTTACTTATATCTGCCTATACAATACACTCTGCCTGTTATTTTAATGTATCTCATGTTGTGTTGTATATTCCTTGATGTTGGAGGTGTGCAATAAAGAGTATTTGTATTTTGTATTGTACACTGAAAGCTGTATAAGATAGGCGCTTATTTTTTAATGCAGTGTGGCGTTTTTCAATATTAGCGCATCATTTGAGACATTCTGATTCTGATTCATACATTTTTGTTAAAAAAAAATATATATTAACATCCCTTTAATTTCTATTCTAATGGCGTCAACGCGACTTGCCTTAAATCCGCTGATTTAGGCCGTAGTTACTACTATTTTTTTATAAACTGACAACTGACAAACATACCTTTTTGTGTATAGGTACCACATATGTATTTTAGTCTTACTTAAATATTTTCTTGTCAACTTAATAAGTTCACATCCCCGACACTTCTATTTGTGAACAAGTCAGTAAATGGAATTTAATCGACCAGATTTCTCACCGGAGCGGGTAGAAGCATGACTGTAATGTGTGACTTACCTAAGAATTTAAAGGTACAACATTCTAAGTTATGTAAATTGTAATTTGCATAAACATTTTGCCGCACAATGTGTTTGCGTTCCTACACGAAATTATTCTGCTATTCGAATTGGCGGTGTACACACCATAGCATTGTCTCTCTAAATTTATAAGTTATCTGCTCTAATCTAACCCCTTTTTTATATAAAAACAACATTATATATTTATTACAATTAAATCAGGTTTCAATATGGACCACTTAACAAAGTATTTAGTATACAATCGGACACCAAAATCGATTGACAAAGTGGATTATGAAGCAATACAGGCGGAGAAAACAGAAAACCAGGAAAGAGGAAATCATTGCATTGATAAAAGACTACTTTTGCTATCGCCGGATCTGGGGAGAAAAGATGAAGGTACGACCATTAGCTTTAAAAGTAGCTTTACGCATTTAATAATTTCTTATTTACGTTGTTTTTATACAGTAGGTATTTTTTATCTCTATGCCTATCGTGGAATTAAACAATACGTAACCATATTTTAAAGAGTACGACAAAATCTATTTAGTTAGGCACCTAACTGTTAGGTACAGTTTGCTTCAAATTTCAAATAAGGAATCTATTTACTTTTAAATTGGTAACGTATTTACAAACATGATTAATATAACTATATAAATACGTAACTCATTCGTGCGATGCTATTAAACTTAATAAGATTCTAACACAGCAACATCTAGACGTGTAATTAACATTTCCAACACTGTAAAGGTTCAATAACGTTGTGGTTTTTCCGCGTATTCATAGCTAAGCTCGGCCTTGAAACTAATGTGGCTGCTTCAGCTGATAACTTGTATGCCCTTGATGTACATTTTTGATACTTGATAATAAAATTAACTTTCGTTACGCTGTATAATTGGGCAACCAAGTTGCACCTGGGTTTTGGAGACGATTTTTATTAGGGACTAGAAAGAGCCCGAAATGTAGTTCACTGAGGCAGGAAAAGGCACAACATTAGGTAAACTTCAGCGTTGACGGGTAAAAAAGATGGTTTGAATAATATTTCAAGCGTCAATAGGAGGCGTTGTGGACGCGTCTACAAGATACACACCTGCACATAGATAACATTATAGAGGTAGACGAGTTTCTTACTTCGGCTTGTGGAAATCGGTATTTTCTTTCTCCGTTATCTTAATTATTATTTACTTAAATATATAGATGCAAAATAATCTGCAACTAGGTACCAAATACTAAGTACAAATACTCGAAAGTGAATTGATTGTCATTCTGACATGCCACGAAAATGCCCGCTGGAGTCCGACGTTTGAGATGACCGTTTTTATCCTACCACAAACACCAATATAAAAAGTTCATATATATGGTAGAGGTACACTACAAAATGCAACGCATCCCCACTGTTATTAATCTGCCTTGCTAATGTTGCTCGAGAAAATACAAAAATCCGCTATCTTCGGCTCCCAGACTATTATGGTGACAACCGCTACCAATCTCCATGCGTTCTTAGATTGCGCTGATAAGTTTTTTTTTGCACTAAGTCATATCAAAGGCTGATCGACTCATCGAGAGACCTCTGGGCTGGCACTTACCTCTGCCAAAGAATATCTCTGGCTATTAAAAGAGGTGATGCCCTCAGCAATACTGGGGACTACCGCAGGCGGACCTCTTGGAAGAGGTATTCTTTTTAAAAGCTTTTTAGGGTTCCGTACCCAAAGGGTAAAAACGGGACCCTATTACTGAGACTTCGCTGTCCGTCTATCTGTCACCAGGCTATATCTCAAGAACGGTGATAGCTAGTTTTTTTTACATTTACCTTGTCGCATATATCTTGTGGTTTATTTACTTAGATGAAGGTTTAAACTTATGTTTATTGACTACTATTTAAGTACAGCTAGTTACAAATGCTTTTTACAGATTGTCCAAATCCAAAAAGTTTAAAAATTATAATACAAAATAAAGATCCCCATATAATAACAAAAATGATAATTAAAGGGATTTCAAATAATTTAATAATAAGTGCTAAACTATCAAAATCTGCGCTATGTAAATAACGTTCACACTTAACAAGTTTACGTACCTCGACTAGCAATTACACGCTTGCAAAATGATTGTATTTTAGTATAGTGCGGTTTTATTCAAAATCGTCGGATGCTGCCTAGTACTTAGGTAAATATAAAAAAAAACAAGTGAACGTACATATATTATAAATAATCCTGGTGTGTAGTGTTGGTAATACAACTTTAGATATGATACAATATTAATATAAATTATTCATGTTTTATTTTTGAAAGTTGTTCTTTCATATTATCATACTGGATAACAGTTAGGCTATATGACAATATGCATATCAAAAGTAGTTATACCTATAATTCAATAAATGCCAATAATATACCAACAGCGTTATGCACCCAAATCAATATACTATGAGAATATTTCCGCACGATGTGATGTGTCCTAACATTTATGTCCAAAATACGTACCACCACAACATGTTTACTATAGCGATGTGCCCTCTTTACTTTTAAATGTTACTTAACGCAGGTCAAATAGCAAATTAGATGTTTTGTTAATTCCAAGTAAAGTATACCGGCGGGAATGAAACTTTATCCATTTGAACCCTTAACCAGACCTGAAAGAGCGGAAACCAGTGAGTGAAAATTTGGACTGAAGCCCAATCTGTGGCATTAAAATGTAAATAAACAATAAAGTAAATAGTTTAAATTCAACCCTTATCTGGAGCTGAAAATGTCGAGGCGAGTTTAACTTAATCCCCACGAGATTTAAATAGAGGAAATTCGATAGGCTGATATCAACATACACTATAAAAAAAACTGTTGTTATACATTTGAAGTATTTCTTTTAGGACTCCGAAATCCCTTGCTATAACAACAAAGCCATAAGTAAACACTTTTGACTTAACGTTTATTTGCGTTAATGTTTGTTTGCTCTAACACTTTCCTGTCCTAAAAGTCATGTTCCATATTCTAATATGATGTAACCCTTAATTCCTAATGTATTTTGTCCTAATATTGCTAAACAAAAGTCTTGGTGAAATTCGAAAGAGGTTGAGTGATAGTACGTATTCGCTTTACTCAGTTGCATCCATATTAACTTAGTTACGATTTCTCAGCGCTCAACGATCCAAAGCGCGTCTTGGCCCCCGACACTAAGCTACGCCACTATATACCACACTAAGTAGAATCCATATACACAGTATAAAGAAAAAACAAATCTACTACACGACCTTCCGAAATCAATATTTTTTCCAAGACAACTAAAATAGCTTTTTATTCTGTCCTACTTAAAATGCACGACTGGCCTGACCGTACCTGTCCGTCCACAAGTTCTTTTTGCATTCCATTTACGGATGTCAATTTTTCTTATACTCTGACTCTATCGAATACTTTGCTAACAATATATATGAGCCACACTGAAGACGTAGAAACGCTTCGCTGATGTCGTGTCGTAGCTACCTCAAGTATGGTGTTTCACAGCACTTACTTGCTGGCAATCTGCTGACGCCAAATTGAGGATGAAAAATACGAAGGTAGCGGATTGTTCTCTGTGTGACAACCTTAACTCACGTGTAAAAGATGAATATTAGCATGTTATTACTAAAACCAATATAAACAATGAGCATGACAAAGAGTAGTTATATTAGGAAAGATTGAATAGTAGTTTCAACCGTGAGTTTTACAGCCACAAACCACGAAAATCAAAGTAGTGCCATGTTCAAACCGAAGCTTTTATTTGGCACCATCCAAGTGCATAAAACACAGTAAAATAAATCAGTATCCAAAATAAGAAAGAAACATTTGAACCGACACGAACAGTCTTTTCAAAGATCGAAAATAACTGCATTTCAGAAACGTACGAGGTGTTTTTGTTTTGTTGGAGTGAAACCAGACATAATGTTTGCCGTGTCGTTTTCACGGTTCATGGTTCACATGGTTTTCATGGTTCTAAAAATATCCACATATTTTTGCTCCCAAACTTTTTACAAGTAGGTACTACACTTTTATTAAAAACGTATTTTGTTTAATATAAACTCAAGTGATAGGGACCAATTTTCAAATCAATCGATAAAATGACATCTGAGGTCGCGACAAGTGCAATTTTTTTTATAGAAAATCGAACGCAATTCTTTTTAACTTGCTTTAAATATATGTAAGACAAAGATATCGAAATAGTATTTTATATAACAAAACGGGACTTAATCGCGTGCAAGGCGTCTATTTAATCACCTCGACCACCGTCGATAACTTTGACAACTGCTTGACGTCCAATCCGTGGATCTCATGTGAGTTATGGGTTATGGGCATTTGCGGCCGCCATTTTGTTTACCTCACTATACCCACATGTTATGGAAGAACATTTCAGATGTTATCATTACGGGTTTGTAGGTATAATTTTAGTCGGCAGAGCCGAACGAACGCAGGACAGGTTTTAGAAGTTCTGTTCTTTATCTTTTTCACTTTTATTTGTAGATCCTATTTTTTTACATAATCGCTTTAAATAATTGATTTCGTAATAAAACTTCGATAAGGTAAATTTTGTGTCTTTGCTTCCTCCAAAAATACTTAAACATATTCAATAATATGCGTTATGTTTTGTAAAGTTGGTGAAACGAATGCTCCTGTTACACGCCGCCATCACGCCACAGCCCATATAGCTGCGTAATATTACGTTTTCTTTCTTTACGGAGTCTACTTTTTGTTCGATTTCTGGAAATTCACCACTTAAATTAAATAGGTGGTGAAAGTTTGTACTGTAATGCCAAATCCCACGTTACGACAACATTTAAAAAACTCACTGAATCGAATGTTATAATATTTATTATTATTGAGTCATCGTAGAAGAGCTACGGGCTACGCAAGCGTAGCGTGTCTACGAAAATGTGACGTAACGAATATTTCAGCTTTATAGTTATTTTTTTAGGATTGACGTGAAATCTTTCAGCAGTTTCGTAAAAAAACACTAAATTATAGTGTAAAATAGTACCTGTGTATAACTCTATCCGGATAGGTATTTAACTAAATAAAATAAATATTAAGGGTCAATCATACACAAATTGACCTGGTCCCAAACTAAGCAAAGCTTGTATTATGGGTACTAGGCGATGATATACATAATATATAAACACATATATAGATAACATCCATGACCCAAGAACAAATATTCGAGTTCATCACACAAATATTTGCCCCGGCCGGGATTCGAACCCGGGACCGCCGGCTCAGTAGGCAAGTGTTTACAAACTGCGCCGAACGCGTCGTCGTCGTCAAATGTAAACAAACCATAAAGTAGGTGCTTTATCATGCCAATATTATATTATTTGGTAGATTTTGTATATAATAATATTACTTTAATAAAAAATAGAATATTTATTTTGTTTGAATATATCAGTTTATGAGAATGAACCATACGATACCCTATCAAGACTATGTACTTAGGTAATTATTCCCTAAGTACATTAATTTAATAATAATTTCAATATGCCAACAAATATTTTACAATTTGTGCACAATAAAGAACCTAAAAACCTAGGAAACTGCAACCTTTTCTTTTTCAAATATCATGACACTTCTCGTGTATTCGTTTTTAGGGTTCCGTAGTCAACTAGAAACCCTTATAGTTTCGCCATGTCCGTCTGTCCGCGGCTTAGCTCCGTGATCATTAGTACTAGAAAACTGAAATTTGGTATGAGTATGTGTATGTATCACGCCGACAAAACGGTAAAATAAAAACTAAAACAAATATTTTTTTTGGGTATCTCTCGTACACCTAAAGTGGGGGTGATTTTTTTTTTCGTTTCAGGCCTAGTGTGTGGGGTGTCGTTAAATAGGTCTGTTAAAAATAATAGGGGTCTCTAAGCATTACTTTTTGATAAAGTCAGTAGTTTTGTAAATATTCGCTCCGAAAATAAAAAAAATAGTGTCCCCCCTCTAACTTTTCAACCACGGGTCAAAAAAACATGGAAATATTCATGAAAATGAGGCCTTATAAGTACTTTCAATGAAAACTATATTGAACAAAATCGGTCTATCCGTTTTTGAGTTATCGCAAAATTTCATAATTTTCTTTAAAAGGACGTAAGTTGACTTCCAGAAGGTAATAAGTAATTACAGTTACTTTGGCGTTTACGACCTTTTTACAGAACTTGAAATCTTTCTCGTAACTTAAACCTCGGGCTTAAAACCGCTGCTTTAAGCCCGTCTCGTTTGAAGGATGAGCAACTACGGAACCCTACACTGAGCGTGGCCCGACATGCTCTTGGCCGGTTTTGTATATACTAGTCGGGATTTTCGCTTGCATTAGTTTTCTTGTTAGTGTGTTTTGTTATTGATCATTTTGTTATTTCATTTGTTCTGTTTATTATTAGTGTTATCAATTAGTGGTTATTCTTGTGTTTAAGCCACCTTACTAGGTTGCCCCAAAGGTAAAAAAAATGTAACTTTGGCGTACTATTTTTCAACCACTCCACTACCTAAAGGTTGTCTGGAAGCGATCGCTCTTTAGCGATAAGACCGCCTGTTGTCTACCGTTACTAAATTTTTTGTTCTGTATTGATTTTGTTAACTTTTTTTGGTGTGCAATAAAGCATTTTGTATTGTATTTTATTGTATTTTTTAGAAATAACGTAACGTGTAGTTGTTCCTTGGTAAGTGTTTGTGAGCAGTACAGAAAAAATGCATTTAGAATATTGAATGTCTATTCATACACAATATCTACACATATCGTTGCTTATCAAGAACAACGGCACAATCCGAAATGTGGCGTTATTCAATTAAAAACAATTTTTCAACAATTTAAGGTTTCTAATCGAATAACGTCACAGTTCAAATTGTGCCGTTGCTCTTCATAATCATCGATATATTCATTTCTTTTACGTATATCACTTGGCAAAGGCCATTTTATTATTTTTTCACTTTGCCGAACCTTGATCAGAGTCTGACTACCAAAGGAATAATGGAAAGTAATAATTAAAATTTAACAATTGATGAACATATTCAGTGCACCTGAATATATCAACTTTGACAGCCAAGGTTTGTTTACATTTAGTTAAATACCTATCCAGATAGAGTTATAATTATAATATTTCAGTATTCTGGTAGGTCACGAAGTTCAGTACCACTTTGAGGTAATATTTTATAGGCGAAGTCGTTTCCAACACCGAACTAGTATAGATCAGGTCAAAAATAAGAATACTGTTTGTTAATCACCTAGTATCCTAATGTGTATTTATTATAAATTAAGACTGCACCGAGCGAAATGTGAAAAAATAGGCAGTTGCCGTTAAGTAGATAACGTCAACACTAGTTGATTAATCCATTTCTAAACTATATATTTAGCATTTCGAAGAATGTTTTAACATCGTCTCCGTGGAAAAAAAGTAAAGTTGGACGAAAATTGTAAAATCGTAAGCAGGCGTTAAGTGTTTTTTTATACTTTAACAATGGAAATCTATTCTGATTTTCAGTTCAAAAAAAAGATGAATTGATGATGTTGTATGATTGATGAAGTTTACATTACAATTTATCCGCATCAAATATTTCAATTATTGTTTGGTATTAAAAGGTCCAGATTTATCAAAAATTGCTTTTAATTCTCCATACATTTTTACTATGGCGGCCGCGCGCCGATTAAATACGCATTCCCCGCGCTCTATGGTTCAGTCACAAACGCTCGGCGCCCTCTTAAGCGATATCGACCATAAAAAATAATACTCAAAAATATGTATATGCAACAATCACGTACTTATAGCAGTAATTTTAGTTTATTTGAATATCTTAAAATATACGCATTCACTGCCAGTGGCCTAAGAACAAACATTGTATGAAGGTGAACGCATATTTGCGTCGCTGGCAGTGAATGTGTACATGAATTTGACAGTAAAGGACGGTGATGTTCGTGTTTTTCCTTAGAGTAAGGATAAGTCATAATCATAATTAGAGTAAGGATCAGACATAATAAGATCCTGTTACTTTGTAGAAACCGACGACTACACATTGCTATCTCTGTAAAGTACGTCAAGTTTCCACAAAAAAAAACAAGATGACAGTACCTATATTTGTCTTCTACGTTATTTTTGTATAAAAATTTTGGTGGTAGTGATGCCCGAATAGATTTATCGATATCGATACGATATCGATAAAACTACCGTATAGTTGATAAGGTTATCATGAATATATTTATGCTAAATGAAAAAAAAAACGTTTTAAAAAGAGTTTTTATATGATTTTTTATGTCTGTAGCTTTGGTTTCACTTGGGTTGTACATATTATTATTTTATTCGTGCAAAGACGAAAAACAGAACATTATAAAAATTCTACGAATTAAGTTGTGTGATTAAATTGAGCCTCACCTTGAAGAGGATTCTTAGCTTCTTGGCTGCTGTTTTGGCTGAAGATTCAATAAAAAGCCAAGTCAAAGCACAGATTACTTAATCTGAGGGCACGGCAGTGCCCCCGCCAAGTCGAGCAAACGCTCCTGCCGGTAAATAGTTCTTGCGAACAGATACGACATTCTCATATAAAAACAATAATTCCTTCATCATTCACCCATATTTTTAATGGACGAAAAGTACCTATTTATAATCAACATTAACGGTGCGTCTCTACTGAAGCGGGGCGGACCGCAGACGTGCGGAATCAACCAATCACAAAAGTGAAGCGGAACTGAGATACAGATTTCAACTCAGGTGATTGGTCGATTCCGCTCGTCTCCGCTCCTTTTCAGTGAGGATGATGCACCTTATTGCTCAGCTCGGCTGGCGAACTGTGTAGTTTTTAGGCAACTGTTAATTTTTTGTCTGTCCGTGAAAGTGTAACAAATAAAATAAGATTAAAATTGCCTTTTCTGGGCACCGATCGAGCTGAAATTTAGTATATTGGTAACGTCTGATGATTTAGCTGAACGGTAGTTATTAGGAAATAATTATGTAAACTAACCAAAAAACAATTGCAATTGTTATTTTACTATCTTCCCTTCACTCACCTTGCTGATTAAATATACAAATGACAACATTTCATACTTCTAACAGACAAAAATTAAAATTGAAATCTAGAGAGCTTTGCGTCGTGGACATACTAAAATATTTATTTGAATTGAATTTTCTGTATGTATGTAAACAAATATAACAAAATACATAAAATAACCAAAATCTATAACTATGCTTGGACAGAGTTGTCGCCTTCGGCGTATCCACGAAAAAAATAAGCTGTCAACAACGTCAACGTAACGTCGTTGGTTTTTTCTTTATATACACTAGACTAAAGTAACCTTGATTCACAGAATCGCAAATTATCGATAACTTTTTCTACGTCACAATCTCACGATAGAAATTAACATATTTTTTCACTATTTATGTGTTTATTTTAATTGTAACCTAGTTAGATATCATTTCCGTGCAGTAAAAATCCTTTTTAAAGCTGATAGTTTTAATAATATCATAATTTCTGGTGCTTTTGCTTAAAAAACAATACCAAATTACTTACTAATGAAAACTTATATTTTAAAAACGCAAATATTAATTGTTTGGTTCTTCGACAATAACTTATAACAGACGTTATAATGCGATTAAGTTAAAAAGGATTGTCAGGACTGTCATCATCGTATGCTTTACTCGTTAACTTAATAATGGTAACATAATAATTTGACAAGAAATGGTGCTTTTGCCAGACGTGCCAGACAGTGGCCCTCCTGACGTTTAGGCTGTCGACGCTGTGACGTCATCAACGCCCTAAAATCTATGTTTAAGTTTCATACTATTCCGGCGATTTGACATTTCAGACCCTATCTCAACATACTTTATCAAGACAAAAATCTTAATCTATGGTAAAAACTACCGATGTTACGTTGTTTAATTATTATTTTTTTCCACAATGGACCTTTCTAGGGTTCCGTAGTCAACTAGGAACCCTTAGTTTCGCCATGTCCGTCTGTCTGTCTGCCCGTCCGCGGCTTAGCTCCGTGATCATTAGTCCTAGAAACTTAAATTTGGTATGAGTATGTGTATGTTCGCCGACAAAACGGTAATATAAAAAGTAAAAAAAACTTTTTTTTCGGGTTATTCCCGTACACCTTGGGGTGATTTTTTTTTCCGTTCCAACACTTATGTGTGGGGTGTCGTTGAATAGATCTTTTCAAGATAATAGGGGTCTCCTAACAATATTTTTGATAAAGTCAGCAGTATTGAATATATAATAAAAAAAAAGTCCCCACCCAGTGCCCCCCCCCCCCCCCCCCCCCTCTAACTTTTCAACCACGGATCAAAAAATTATGGAAAAATTCATGAAGATGGGGCCTTATAAGGGTACTTCCATAAAAGTTGGGTAATTTTCGCACAAAATTTGAAATAGGTGTTTTTACACACTAATTAGAAAACTTTTTATTATAAACAATAATTATAACAATTTAATTTTAATATCCAAAGTGGCCGGTCACTTTACTGGTTATTTAAAGAGAAATTTGTGTTTTTCTGAAATCTGTGTTCTAGGGACTGACGGGATATGATAGGGACGGACGCAAAACATTGTTAATAGAATAAAATCACATGTTTAACTTCCAATAATCATTTATTAATAATTGTTTACCCTTTTTCTTATTAATTGACTTATTTATTGCAAAATCCAATCAACTTTACAGACAAGGCAGTCTGTAGGAATGTATCTCTTACCAAAAACAACACTACTTAGTACCGATTATAGTTAAATTATTTATTATCAAATCGTAAGGTTTCATTTTTTGCATCTCTTTTTTATACTTTGTTATTTATCGTTCCTTTTTAGTTTTAATATCCATGATCAATTCTTTACTGGTTCTCCATTGCTGGACTACAATTTCATCACTGTTGTCGAATTCGTTATATGGTAAACTTTTCATTGAACAACCATCGCAAGTTCTCGATAAGCCTTTTTGCAGAGTAGCAATCACAGTAGCGTGTTGTAGAGAGCAGTTTAATTGGTTGCAAAATTTAAAATTTTTACGTTCTGCAATGCAACAAGTTTCAGGTTTAAGTTTTCATGGGTGACAAAAGAACAAGTGTCACGATCGGTAAGGTTAGGCTCGACAACCCAAAATTGATGTAATCGGCAGTATAAAGAATGCCCAATTGTCATTGAATTAGTAGACAGGAATTTATGGTGTTGATTTTTCAAGGCATCCAGCATGTATCGTTTTTGTTTTTTGATACTGTTGCGACTTATACACTCTTTCTTCCCTGCCGCACACCGGCTATTGCTATCGTTTTCATAAAACTTGCGAATAATCGCTATAACTCCCTTTTTGTAGACTTTGTACTTTTAAATCCCATATTTTTGTATATCACAGCTCTGCCTCCTAACCTCCTTATTATATATTTTTTTGTTACAGGACCAGACAAAGCCGTTTCCAAACGATTTTTTCTCTTGATATGTCCTTGTTTCCGCACTTGTTTCTAAGATTTCCGTCTGTATAATTTCACAAAACAGTGCTTTTTTTACTAATTCTGCCTTATTAGGATCATTCGCCATTTCTTCAATTTTACTTCTGGGTGTGAGTGACTTTTTTGATTTCTTTATAGTGCGTTTTAGTCTTTTGTTTCTGTCTCTGGTTAGTTTTTATTTAGTTCAGAAATAACATGATTCTTCTTCTGTAGTTATCTATTTCTTATCTTTTGTTGTAAAATACTTCTCCTTTTAGCTTTAGCTTGTCTCTGGTCAGCAATACCATCAGATTGTCACTCGGGATTTATTTCTTCTGGGACCTGAAGATCATTTTCTCCGTCAGTTGATGGTGGCATATTTTCGTCCAATGTCCAATTTATCAGCATTTTCGTTGTCCCTTTTCCTTTTTTTGAGGTATTTCAATCTTTCTTTTTCTTTGTACTCTGCTAGTAAAACTGGACCATTATGAATTTTTTCTAATCGTTTTTTTGCCTGTTCTGACATTTTTCTTGCTTTTTCTTCTTTAGAAAGCTGTATTTTCCTTCGTGGCAGCATATTTTACAAAAAATACAAGTTTCTTAAATTGATGAACTTGCCTCAAAGAGTATGAACGTCAGGTCCTAGCCTTTGCGTCAGTCCCTAGCCACATTTAAGACAAGGGCCTGATGGTCTAGGGACTGACGAATTTGAACAAAATCGCTCGTAATTCCCTTTTAAAAAGACATACCGAAACTTGTAAGAATCTATAATATCAAAACAAACAGATCACATTTACTCACAAATAAAAGGAAACAATAACTAATTAACTTTTTGAGAAATAACTCACCTAGGGCCTGAGAGATTGACTGGTACAACACGTGTTTCCTCAGCATGGACGCCGATTGCAAAGACGTGAAAATGGCCGACGCGGATCGGCCCACGCATATGGCTAACTTCATGTGATTACTTTTGAATTAATGAGTTTCAAAAGAGTCATTCAGCACGAATGCCGCGTATTTTTAATTTTTTTAAGTGGCTAGGGCCTGATTGTGATTATCGATGACACTACTTTTTTTACAAAAAGGTATGAAAAGTGATAATTTTTGTTTATTGAACTGTTTTGGTGAAGTAAGAAATGTAATTTTTAATGTGTTTAAGTTAGTTAAAATTCAAATAACTTCATATCGTGATGAAACCGGATGAACAAAAATAGCATTTTGGAAATGTGACAGGGCTAGGGACTGATATTAGGGATACAAAAGAAGTTTTTTTTATTATTAAAAAAATATGATTTAGGCAAAAGTGAGTGACATGATTAAAAATACGCTATTTCATGTGCCAGTCATTTATAATATTGGGTACATAATATATATAAATATAAAAATCACTGGAACACAAAGTTACCCAACTTTTATGGAACCACCCATAAGTACTTTCAATGAAAACTATATTAAATAAAATTGGTCGAGCCGTTTTTGAGTTATCTTAAAGATTCATAATTTTCTTTAAAATGACGTAAGTGCCGCGCGATGTCCTTACATTTCGAACGTTATACATATTGGTTAAGTGCCATACTGTATAAAAACATTTCGCTCAATCTGGTGCGTATAATCGATAACTTCCAGAAGGTAATAAGTAATTACTGTTACTTTGGCGTTTACGACCTTTTTATAGAGCTTGAAATCTTTCTCGTGATTTGAATGTTTCTCGTAATTTTCGTCTATTGTGAAGGATGGGCATCTACGGAACCCTACACGGAGCGTGGCTCGACATGCTCTTGGCCGGTTTTCATAGAAACTTCTTATTAGATAATCTTTTTAAGTAGGATTTCAACTATTGTGTTAAATCTCAGCAAGCGTCCAATTTCTATTAATGTGTATGTAAACATAATTCATTGTTGCTTGAGCTTCTTGGTAAATCGTGTTTCTTTATTGTAGCTGTTGTTTGAGATATGTGATTGTACTTATATGTACTTTGCGCTTACATATTCACCTAGTCTACCAGTGGTAAATTCAGTTTTGTTACACCAGCGAGCGAACATTTTGAACCGCTCACTTAAGCCAGTATGACGTGCAGTTAGGTTGCGCATTTATGTGTGCTAAAAACCAATTTATCCGGTAATATATCAACATTGTTTTGAAAATAATTATCGATTAGCTTGGGTAAATATTCTTAAGTGAATTAACTTTTTTGTGGATTTTGTAAAATTATTATATAAAGCTCAGATAAGCAGAGTTCGTCATTAGAGCGGGATAAGTAAAAGTTTAATTTCGACATGAAGATGCTTCATGGAAATCGCCATGGCTCGTCTGTGTTAAGTGAAGGTAACTATTCAATTAAGTAGTTTCATTTTAACTACCATACACGAAGTGAACAAGTTTTCTATTTACGTTTGGTGTTGCACATTTGTAATATAGAAGGATTTATAATGTATTGGTTATTAAAACCGTTGTTGGGTAGGACTGTTAAAATGTATTTGGTACGTACAGCATTTGCGGTTGGTATTTTGAAACATACGTATATTGATATGACTATCTGAATACCTAGTCAGGTAGGTATGTATGGCGGTGTGGTGTGATCCACATGTACCATTATTGAAGGCAACTGCAATATCGAATCGGAACGATAGATGCATGCCCTTGACACTTAAAGTGAGAGCGTGCAGCACGAAGGCAATTACTTGTAATGCAGTTCACATTTCACACTTCGACGCAGTGAGAAATCATTCTCCTACAAATACACCTCGAATCGCTTAGAATTTCCTTTGCGTTGGTTCACTCCGCACTCAATATTGAAAAGAATAGCAAACGACTGTAGCTTTCGATTCAGTTTACTGAGGAAATACTTTTTAACTGTATTGAAAGTATTCTATAAAATAAATCGGACAAAAAATCATTGCGATATTGAAGACTTACATATTTGTGATCAATAAATTTTATTTGTTCCTTTCACCACAATGATAAGAAAAAGTGCTCTTGGGACATCACAGGAGGAGTGTTTTGGTATATTATTTTAAAACGCTGTCAACTTTAAGTTAATTATTCATAAAGTGAATTCCTTTAAACTAAGTTACATGTATATCATTATGATGTAATTTTGTCCCTATCCAAAATAAAACAATTTTTTTCATACTAATCGAGGTTTCGTTCTCGTCTGTTTCCTCTTTCAAAACTTAACCAATCTTCACGAAATTGTAGGATCTGAATGGGAAGGAAATATGCTGTGTCGGACCGTTTAGATTTCTGCGCTTCTTATTAAGAAATTTGTGTATTAGGCGCCTAGTATAAACATTCTTTAATCATTTGCACAAAAATCGGAACGGTCCGACACAGAAAATTTAATTAAAATTTAGTTATTAAAATTTCGTGAAGATTGTTTAAGTTTTAGAGGAGGAAACAGACGAGAACGAAACCTCGATTTGTATAACCCAGTTACGTTAAGTTTGGACCTCGTCTCTATCCAACGCCATAGTTGTCAGGAGCAAACTAAACGTTAACTTATAGTCTGGAAAAAGGACCATTAGTATGACTCTTTAATAATATATACAATAACATTGTAAACGGTGCGTCCGTCCATGTAAATTGATATTTTGAATTCACGCAATCAATCGTGAAAAGCTGTCAAACTACATTCATTTCGTAATTTTACATATACCGTTCATATTTGGAACGCCTCATTGATTTAGGCTTCACAGAGGCTTTGTAAGAAGGATTAACGGATAAACGTAATCTGTTTCAGAACGAGTGTTGTATCCGCGTAACAAGTTATCACCCGGCACGAAACCGTGCGTTGTGGGCGGAAAGCCGATAACAGAAGAGCTCGCTGTCGTAAGATTATAAACATAAACCCATACCTACTTCCACACTATATTTACAGCATACTTCGTATTCTGGTTGCATTTTGCGTTACACGCTCACAATGAGAGAGTACTGTAACTAAGTGTGACATATGTCAATCGAAACAATTAATCGTAGTTAATATCAACAACTCGAATTAATTCTGAAATGTAATTTTCCGAACCTGCGTGATTCTGCCACAACACGCCAGAATTTAATGAAAATGCTGTCACATTTACGATGTCCGATTATTTATCAAGCAGTATAGTATACACACATTTTGTTGAAGTTACTTGTTGTTGTTATCTTTCTAATATTCAAAAATGAGAGTTGTTCAGTGGTATACTTAATTACTTATATCGGTTCTACAAGGACACATACTATTATTTGTTTCTAATAATTACAGGAGCTTCGCATCATAACGTTTGGCACAGCATCGTGCCCACCCCGAGTGGAGTGGATACGGTCACCCATTGCGATGAGAGCACCCAATCAGCCTTTAGGATACGGTTTGGTAGCTCCACGCAATGGCACCAGGTCTCTGTTCGCTGGTCTCCAAGCTCACATTATCAAGTGGCTGCTGTTTGATTCCCGGCCTTTAACTAAGGATAATAAGTCTGCCGAACCTCCGGAAACGTAAGATATATTATATTATATACGCACTAATCAGACTAATCCTCGAGTACTTTAATTAATCCGTTATATTGTGCACACGGGTGGAAAATACCATTACCTACTTACAGTATGTAGGTATTTTGTTTGAGCCTATGAGTACGATTATGTTTTGGTGTGTCCCACTGCTGGGTGCCACTTTTTAACTGCTCTCTATTTTGTGCTTTATCTGGCCAGTCCTTGAGGAAAAAGTCCAAGTCATAGCGCCATCGCCCGACGAGGTCTGCCGCGTCCCCGTGTTGAGTTGTGTGGCGTCCACTCTGTGGTCTTTTTGGCCCTCAGTTGATATAAATAATAAATAAAGTTGTATAATATCCTCTTTACCCTGTATTCTTTAGAATTCATTTCGCTCTATATATCTTATATAATGTTCTGTGTGCATGACACTACATATTGTATATACGATAAACTCCTCTAAAACTATGCGGGCGAAGGCGTGCGATATAGCACCGAAATGCCCGTCATAATTCTCCTGCCAGCCACGTGCTTCGGCATAAATTCTATCCATCCATGTACTTTTGTACAATATTTCACTTCAATATAGAACATTAATATCACATTCTATACGATTTACTTTTTAGATTATATACTTAATATTGTATTTAATACTTGCTGTACCTACACAGAGAAAACCTTATTTGTCAGTCCATTTGCTGCGATATAGTGCATTTTTTCTTAATAAAACCGTAGAGTACGTTATTGAAATAACATAATAACAAAGGTGATTGTAATATCTATACAAAATTAACGCTCTAAATGTTCACGGCATTACAACTTTGAGTAAGTTTCGTGTTATTAAGTTAATTTAGAACATATTTTTGAAGTTTAAGGCGAGTGATACTGCGAAACTATCGCAACAAATCATCTTTCAGTATTTGCTGAAGTCAAAGGTGCTAGGAAAACACCTTTAATATTATTACCAGGCATCGGCTATTCGGATCGATATTTACCTAAAGTTGACAAAATCATGTTGCTATCTCACTCATACGTCAAACAAAGCCGCCTATACATACGACCGAATAACAAAGCCGCCGCCAAAGTTTAGGTAAATATCGATCCGAATATCCGATTATTACATTACTATTAATACATTTTTTTTTGTTTTTTTATGACGATCATAATCATCTTAGCGTTATTTATACTAACATTGCATATTCTTATGAAATAAATAAATCGAAACTAATCTAATCTAATAAATTTATCGCTCTATTAGTTGTCTCCAAAAACTTGCCAATAACTAAAGTGGCTACTTTTGACGTTAACAAGTGTTGTAGGGTAAACACAAATTGTGTACAGTGGTGGTTAAAATATAGGTATATAAGATTTTTTTTATGACGCCTTCAATTAAGTTGGTACTTCATATAGCTAAATCATATTAAGGCTTGGGCCGGACCCGAATGGTGCGCTTGTGGATATCAGCATCAAATTTTAGTATAATGTTAGGCATATTTTCCGCTTTCAGCTATGAGGTCATCAAAATAGCCGCCGCCGTGTAAAGTGTAAATTACGCCTAAACATGCAATACACAGTGTGCATAACATAGATATTATGGACTATCGAGCATGAAATGAAACCTGTATTCCGCTTGAGCAACTCACTATTTACCTTCATTATGGCGTCCTGGCAATGTCCTTTACCTATAGCTCAAGTAAATTAAGCCGAATATGGGCAATCAGGGGAAATAATTCGTGTAGTTTTGAAAATTGGTACAGTTATACCCTATGGTGTCTAGATGAACATACTAAAAGTCCTCGAGTTGAAGGTACCTTTTTCTGATTTTCGCTCATATCTCAAATATTTGTAGAAATAGCATTATGATTACTTCGGACAAAAGTTTTCACATATAATTCCCTACAAATTTGGTCATATTCATTTTTACTCTACGATCAATACTTTGTGAGCTACAGGGTGTTTAAGTTAACAGAAATATCAAAAAATGGTCGTTCAAGAAAACGTAGTTTTTTCGTAGTTGCTCATCATAACACGCGAACGTGTTGCAACGTTGTGTAGTTGAGAAATTCCCATTACCGGTAAATTCCCATTTGGGAATATTCCAAGTAAATTCCCATTGTTCCCGGGAATATACGAGCTCGGTGGACCCATTCCTTTGATATTTCGTTTTGAGCTAATTAATTGAATACAAGCAAACCGTTTTCACTTTTTGACTCATCCTGAATCACCACTTAGAGTGATTATCATAAAATTTACCTGATGATGGACCCTGGAAGCCCGTAATGGATCGGATCTCAAGATACGTTCAACGTAGGCATGTGCGGTTTTCGCATTTCAATTCATTTTGATGAGCAGTTAGAGCCGCTATCATTAAATAAACCTGATGATGGACCTTAGAAGCCCGTAATGGATCTCAGGATACGTTCAACGTAGACATGTGCGGTTTTCGT
This sequence comes from Apotomis capreana, assembly GCA_947623375.1. NCBI lineage: Eukaryota > Metazoa > Arthropoda > Insecta > Lepidoptera > Tortricidae > Apotomis > Apotomis capreana. The sequence continues at coordinate 30,609,683 of OX392498.1, forward strand.
ATTTTAATTCACCTTGATGAACAATTAGAGCCGGTGTCATAAGATAAACCTAATGATGGAATCCTGGAACCCCGTAGGTAATGGATCTCAGGATACGTTCAACGTAGACATGTCTGGTCTTCGCATTTCAATTCACCTTGATGACCAATTAGAGCCAATGTCATAAAATAAACCTGATGATGGAATCCTGGAAGCCCGTAGGTAATGGATTTCAGGATACGTTCAACGTAGACATGTCTGGTCTTCGCATTTCAATTCACTGAGCAATTAGAACCGGTGTCATAAAATTAACCTGATGGTGGAATCCCGGAAGCCCGTAATGGATCTCAGGATACGTTCAACGTAGACTTGTGCGGTTTTCGTATTTCAATCTCAATTGCTCTTTTTGATGAGCAATTAGAGCCAGCATCGTAAAATAAACTTGATGATGGATCCTGGAAGCCCGTAATAAATCTCAGGATACATTCAACGTAAAAGAAAAATAGTTTTTTTAGGGATACGTCGCCATCATAACGATTTTTTTTTAGTTTAGAATAAGCACGCTACACAACAAGGGTACTTTACTATAAGAAGAAGCGATTTCTTTTGGACTGGAGTTTGGTCTGACATGACTGTCGAACAAACTTTGATGCGCAGTATGAAGAGTTGTGGGGGATTGACTAGAGGAAGAGGAATCACGGATTCGACACTAGCAAAATGGTTAAAAGGGACAGCACCAAGCCATGCTATCTGCTCTTGACTCGAAGAATTCAGTGCAGTTAAGTTTTCATCCGGAGAACAACATGTAGATCTGTTACTATCTCGTCAACACAAGGATCAAGAGGATAGACAGAAGTTATATGTTTGGTTTATAGATCATCATCCTTTTCCAAACACTGAAAAACTTATATCCCTCTCAACAGGAATTGTAGGGAGCACTCAAGTAAATTGTCACAAAGCAGAAGAAATTTGTAGACAGCTAATGGCCAAAATGTTAGGAAACAATTTCGCTGACATGAAAGTTCATCGTAAAGACAAAGTTCAATTGTTGGGGGTCATGAGTAGCACCATCAAGATCAATGACGAGAATGTAGTAGTCGATCCATTGCTTTTGTTCCAAAGGATTGCGATTGCCAAGAAGGACGATGAACATCTGGCATCACTTTTGGAGTATGAATTAGCACCCTATCCTTTGTCTCTATTTAATGAAAACTGCATGAGGAAAACTAAAAAAGCAGCTTTGTATGACATTCTCCCCAAAACCGCCACTACTATCGATTTTCAAAATGGAGTCATGATCATCGATGGTGTGTTTCTTCTACACCGAACCAAGTGGCAAATTGGCTCCACTTATTCTGACATATGCGACCAGTATGTAAAGTACATAAAAAATCAATACGGACCCAATTGTATTGTCGTATTTGATGGCTACGGTGACGTAGACAGCACAAAAGCAACAGAACAAAAAAGAAGGCAAGTAACAAAAACGTCTGTTGACATAAATTTTGATATTGGTATGAAGGTCACTGTTCAACAAGAGAATTTCCTTTCAAATGCAAGAAACAAGTCCCGGTTCATTAAACTTCTGTCAGAAAAAATGCAGGGTGAGGTAATCGAAACACGAGTGGCTCCTAGTGATGCTGACTGTACAATTATAAGGAGTGTCATTGAGGAAGCCGCAAACGTTCCTGTGGTTGCTGTTGTTGGGGAAGATGTAGATTTAGTAGTTCTTCTAACGGCTCTATCACCACCAGAGAAGCAAATATTCCTTGTCAGACCAAGAAGAAAGAAGGTGGAAACCATGATATTTTCATCACAAGAACTCCAAACACTCCCATTTTCTTGTGCTATTCTTTTCCTACATAGCTTTAGCGGCTGTAACACAACCTCAGCAATTTATAGGATGGGCAAAGTGTCAATTGTTAAAATATTTGAGAAGAAAACAAATATCAAGGATATAGCAGCTATGTTCTATGACCCAACTTCAACACCGGAGGCCATAGCAAAATCAGGAGAAAGGATGTTTTTGACGATATACCGTGCGCCCTCTACTCAGCTTGATCTTAACAGCCATCGATACTCGCTTTTTGTTAAATCCAGCACCAAGTCCAGAGCTGATCTTTCCTTTCTTCCCCCTACTAAAGGGTCAGCAAAGTATCGTGCATTGCGAGTATTCCACCAAGTACAAGAGTGGCTGGGGAACAAAATGCCTCCTGAAATGTGGGGTTGGAAGCGTGGAGCTGATGGAACCCTTAAACCCATTACCACCACTGATCCACCAGCACCTGACACCGTGCTGAAATAATTTTTTTGTCGCTGCAAAACTGGTTGCGCTGGAAATTGCGGATGTCGAAGGCCGGTATTTCATGCAGTCAAGTATGCATCGGATGCTCGGGTTCATGCACAAACGGTGTACCTGTACATTTATTAGAAATAGAAGACGAAGATGGCGATGTCGAAGATGATGACTAAAATAATAAAGGCGATCTGATGTGTTATTTAATTTAAAGTAAAATTTCGGCCCTGTTGTGGCATTAGCATGACTAATGATGAAATGAATGAGTAGAAGTAAAATTTTATAACCTTTATTTTGAGTTTTATTTCTTAAGTCACCAATTTTCTAAGCTTTTGTTACCTTTAACACCGTGTAGCTCCTAAAGTATAGATCGTAGAGTAAACATATATATGTCAAATTTGTAGGAAATTTTATGAAGAAACTTTTGTTCGAAGTAATTATAATGCTATTAAAATCTGAATAAAGTACCTTCAACTCTCCCTACTCACTCAGTACAGCCCTCACCCTCGAGGACTTTTAGTATGTTCATCTAGACACCACCAGGTTTATTTCAACTGTGTTAGTATGATCATCAGGTTTATTTTATAATACTGGTTCTAACTGCTCATCAAGATGAGTCGAAAAGCGAAAACGGTTTACTTGTATTCAATTAATTAGCTTAAAACTAAATAACAAAGGAATGGATCCACCGAGCTCGTATATTCCCGGGAACAATGGGAATTTTCTTGGAATATTCCCAAATGAGAATTAGCCGGTGACGGGAATTTCTCAACTGCACAACACAAGTGTTATGATGAGCAACTACGAAAAAACTACGTTTTCTTGAACAACTACTTTTTAATATTTTTGTTAACTTACACACCCTGTAGCTCCCAAAGTATTGATCGTAGAGTAAAAATGAATATGACTAAATTGGCAGGGAATTTTATGTTAAAACTTTTGTCCGAAGTAATCATAATACTATTTCTACAAATATTTGAGATATGAGCGAAAATCAGGAAAAAGGTACCTTTAACCCCCCGCCCCCCCTACTCCCTTAGCACAGCCCCCACCCTCGAGGACTTTTAGTATGTTCATCTAGACACCATAGGGTATAACTGTACCAATTTACAAAACTACACGAATTATTAATTTTCTTGAACTATTAGGCGACATTGTAAAGTTTCAATCTCAAATCAACAATTCACGTTACTTTGTCTGAATTAAGATTGAAGGAGCCTACTAATGGAATAATATCGATTTGGTAATAAATAAACGATGTGAATTCAAATTAAAACTAGATAATCCCTGCCGTAGATGGCATTTTTAGATTAGTAATAGGCGTGTAGAAAATTTGTTTTGGAGATCTTAATCGATTCTATTTCTTGGTGTGGGTTCTAATGTCTAATAGTACTATATACATTTAGAGCGCTCTGCGAGTCATAAATGACTGATAAAGATCTACATTCCTACGAATCGCAGAAAATGTTATACACAAATGGCTAGCGGGACATGACGTCATCACCCCCAAAAGGTATCGTCTAAAGGTACAGTCAAGGAAATTGATACACCTACCTTTTTCCCTCTTGTCACAATAACAATAGAGGCAAAAATGGTACGCGTTTCAGTTTCCTTGACTGTACAATTTTGCAGCGATTTTGACCGTGAAAAATGCATTTAAGTACATGGTTGCCTTACAATTATTATTATATTATTGAAATACGAGGATTCTGAAAAAAAAATCAAATGAGCTTTTAGATAAATATAAATATCATAACAATTGCGTACCTTTGCAGTCACATATTTCAAAGCACTTTTAATTTAAAAAAAAATGTTTTATGTATAGTATTTAGTATAATTCAACATAAGTCTACACCCCTATTACGAGTGTCTGTATTTGCATTTGTATTTGGCATTACAGTTACTTGCGACCTTCAGAGGAGCGTCAAGAAGAAGCGCTGTGGCGAGCCGTCAGCGAGGCGGTATGGCGGTGCGGGGGCGGTATGAATGCTTCGCAAGGGGGGGAGCCTAAAGCAGTAGTTGCACTGCCTTCTGAAATAACATATGTGCAACACAGCTCATATTACTATCAAGATGGCGTTACCGAGAAGGTAAATTAGTGACGATTTGGAAAATAAAGTGTCATAAGTAATACATTTTTTAGTTAATCGAATTCCATAATAATTGTCAACTTTTCAAATTTTCTTTTTTCACTTTAAACTAATTTTATTAATTTATTATCAGTAGAACCTAAAATTATATTTTTTTAACTTAATTATAACGAGTAGATTTTTAAATGTAAAAACATGTGAAAGCATATATATTAATATAACTTCGTTTAAGAATCAGCCCTGTACAGACACAACACACAGTGGTACAATTTCCATCCGACTTGCGACTGGAAGATTTTCTGCGCTGTGAACTTCCTGAAATACTAATCGCCTACGCTCTTTGAGAATGAGGAATTTGTCAATCATAAATTGGGATATTTTAATGTAAAAATATGGCAATATTACATTTATTATCCTTTATTTGATAATATCGATAAAAATCGTGGTAAAAAACTAAAAAAAAAGTTGTCAATTTTTAGTTTATTTTCTACTAGTTATAGAGTGATATTTCGAAATTGTAGAGGTAGAAATTGGAGTAATAAATGAATTAGGAACTTTATTTCTGCCCAATATCGGTTTTAAGAGGGCGCCGAGCGTTAGCGACTGAACCATAGAGCGCGGGGAATGCGTATTTAGATCGGCGCGCGGCCGCCATAGTAAAAATGTATGGAGAATTAAAAGCACTTTTTGATAAATCTGGACCTTTAATACCAAACAATAATTGAAATATTTGATGCGGACAAATTGTAATGTAAACATTCATCTTTTTTTTGAACTGAAAAACAGAATAGATTTTCATTGTTAAAGTATAAAAAAACACTTAACACCTGCTTACGATTTTACAATTTTTGTCCAAGTTTACTTAGTTCTCTAGGGTAAAATATTAATAATCTTATAATTTTTCCAAGGAGAAGTTGTAAACACATTCTTCGAAGTGCTAAATATATAGTTTAGAAATGGATTAATGTGTTCTGATACAGACTGAGAAACTGATACAACAACAAAAAATATATACATACTTAACAAACCTATTCTCAAAATTTTATGAGAATCGGTTGATAAATGCGACCATTATGCGTGAACATCCGAAATGTCCGAATTAATTACATACGAAATAATTTTTGCCCAAGCTGAACTAAAGGAGTGTTACCGGTTATGCCCGCCTGACTTCTGGGCACAGATAGTGCTGGGCTATATTATGTACTTATCTATTTACGAAATATATCCAAGGGTTACAAATTCATAATTGTTGGGATGTCGGAATCCTTGCATATTGTGTTCTTTGTCGTTGAGTGTATCAAAGTTTAATTTTTGGCATTATATGTATACTATTACAATTAAAATTGCATTTTTTTAAGCTCCACATATTTGAATTTAACAATTTGGAAGACGTCCAGATTTTTGTGAAGAGATATTTATACTTGGTAAGTAACATAAAGCGGATGGGTAAGCTATAATTGCTTATGCTGTATATACCTTTATGTGGCCCTGTAATATTAAAAATAAATAGACAAGTTATGCCTGCTTGCATTGCACAAAACCATGCAAAGCAAGTTGCAGAATCCATCACGAATGTTCAAGATAGAGTTAGCTTATGATGCAAAATCAGAAATATCTACTACATACAAATCTTATGTCGTTTAAATCAGTGTTAAATACACACGTGCAATATTGAGGTCAACTACTCAGTGGTTGTCGGCCACCCAAAGGTATATACATATATATCTAGAAGATATATGAACACGTCTCGATTGGTAAGAAAAACAAACTTACAGGCCAGGCTCCGTATTTAAATCTATATCAAAGTAGGAAATAATGTAATAAAAATAAAAGTAATTCGTGTTAATACGTTTTTAGTTATTATAAATATGAGTAAAGCATACATTTTTAATCGAGTTACTAGACAAATTATTTAAGTAGGTAATTAACAACCAACCAACGCTCAAAAAGAATATCCTCAACTGAAATTGATCTTAACTCAAGTAAGTACCAGCTGGTACTTGTTAATTTGTGCGGTTTCATAAACATTGGAACTATATTCATATGTATTTGTATTTTATAAATTACGTGACGTGATTTTCTAGTTCTAGTTACTTCCAAAAACAACTACTCGTATCAAGTCATACAAAATCAAAACGATTTACATTGGTAAAAAAAAAAAACATTGGCCATGACCGTTTCGTCAGACAATATGCAGTGCTTGTCGAAACAACTCTATTTATGGTCAAGTAGACCCATGAATGATAGAGCAGCACCAGCGCACTATAAAATAAATATATATATCTGAAATGAAGTTCAACATCTCTCTGGATTCTCTGGTAAATGCAACAGTCCGAAAATGTAACTATATAATAAATATGTAAAATGTTTGTAAATTTTTCAGCCAACCAACCAACCTGAAACATTTTTATTGACGTTGGTATTTATTTACCAGCCGCAATAAAAATATTTCATATTGAAATTTATACGTCATGCTCTTCGGAAAACCTACAGTCTGTCGTTATTTATTAAATAATTGAGAAGAGTACGTAACAGATAATCATATCCTAAATTATTAAAAATAGGTACCTCAATCCCGTGAAAATCTTGCTAGTAACCCCATAGTTACCACAAAGTTCACTCCTATAGCAGATTCTGGCTGTTGTTTTATATTCCGTATTTTCTTTTCGTTAAGTATAATATATTTGAATAAATAACAATAACAGCACTAAGGTTTATGGTTTAGGATATTATTTCAGTTTAATCTATGTATTATTAGTAAGGGATGTCTCCACTTAGGCTTTGTTTCTTGTAATTCAGTATATAAAAGCGACGGGTAGTGCGGAACTGGCGTCCTTTCCGATATATTTCTTATACCTTCATAAGTAGATTTTTCAGAAATAGCTGGAGTCTAGGAGCTAGCCAAATTTAAAATACCTTTTTGAAGTGAAACTTCTAATGCGACGGCCAACAAGGTTGCGTTAAACGTTTAACGTTTAACGCTACCGTGGAGGGGGTAGGAAAGCACTGTTGCGTTAAACGTTCAACGCAACAATCCCACGGACAATGAGACGGATTTAAGGTTATGTCAAGGTATACGTCTCTTGTGAATATCAATTGATTGTTAGGTTTTCTCTTTTGAAATTACAATTTCTACCCCTTCCTATCTTCATTTCCACATTACGAAGTTTCACTTCTTCCGCGCGGAGGGCCTCCACGCACTATTTTTTATATTTATTAAATCACTGTATTCAATCTGTTCACTGTATTTTACCCTACAAAACTTGTTCACGTCGAAAGCGGCCACAACAATTTTGGGCAACATTTTAGGTACAAAAAGAAAAAATTGTGTACAATGATTTTTTTAAATATTGAAGGTGTTTTTTCAGTTCCTAGACTTAGAAGTTATAGTAAAAAATCGGAAGTGGCGCTAGTTTCGCGTTACCCGTCACCCGTATAAGTCAAATATGTATATGATCTCACTATTCTTAAATGATTTCTTTGTTTAGTTTAAAACCGAAGAAGGGTGCGGTGCTTTATTGTTGCTATATGCAGCAGTATTGTCCAGAGGATGTGAGAAGTAAGTTAATAATAATCAATTTATATTATTGCAAAATGTAAGCGTAGAAGTCTAATATCGCTCGACATGTTTCGCATCGGCTCGCCTGATGAATCGCGAACGGATTCGAAACATGTCGAGCATATACTTCAACGACGTGAATGTACTGTCGAGCGATATAAGACTTCTACGACGTGAGTAAACCAGTTTCGTATGTAATTTAACATGTTCGAGACTCACGGGAGTTTTTTAAATATATTGACATATATAATTTTTTTTATACAATGTGTTACCGCCAAGTAGGCTTTTCTTAAAGTAGAGTAAAGTAACATAGATCTTTAACGTATCCATGACCTTAATTTAATTAATTAACTTAAATTCAGGCTTTATTAACTTTTTAACAATAGTACATTACATCAGAGGCCGGGAAAATGAGGATTTCCGGCCAAGTAGGTATATACGGCCGAACGAGCGTGCGAGCGAGGCCGGATAGTGATACGAGGCCGGGAATCCGTTTTCACGACGAGGCATGTATAGTGCTTTTCTCAAACATACAATGAAATAAAAAAATATACTTCAAAGAACAACATTTTATGTTGTTGAAACCAAAAAAAGTTACTTTGCAGGCCTAGGCCTGAAAAGCAGTATGAAATGAACAGTTCTCTCGAGTTGTTGCGCCCAAAAAGCGATACTTCCGAGCCTATTATAAGGAACGTAAAGACAATATTTCATTGCATGTTTGAGAAAAAATTTAATTGCCAGCAATGTACAGTAAATAAAATGACAAGTGAGTGTTAAATGACAGCGTGATATGAGTAACGACAATTACGCTGTACACCCACTACATTGAATGTGCGGATTTAAGAAATTTAATTGTGCAGTTAATTCACATAATTATGATTAGCTAATACATGCAAACAATTACTAATGGATCATATTATTACCAGTTTTAATAAATGCCCGCATGCCGGTAACAGGCTGTATATTATAAACTAAACTATTAGGTGTTACTTGTTATTGTTAACAACATTTTTCTTTAACAGCATTAAAAAAGATTTAGATGGCAAATTGACACACTTGGTATCGTCCCACGTGGAAGGTTCTCTAAATGTGGTGACATTGCTGCTGACTGGCCGAGCTACTCCGTATCTACACAATGGCGTCGTCTATATTGGAGACGAGGATCATTATGTAAGTTAACATGTCGTTTAACCGCTTCCACGTGTTTATTATTTACTTAGCCTTTTTTTTATAATATAGAAGTTAAATGAGCAGCCAACGGATCGCTTGATGGTAAGCGATTACCGTCGCTTATAGACACCGGCAACACCAAGTTACACGACAAGTGCGATGCCGGACTTTCAGACGGGAGTATGCTCTTTTCTTGAATCCTTTTATTTTATCCGACAATAAACGAGAAGCACGGTAACACACCTGCCAAATCGAAAAAATCAGCACCCGGGTTAGGTTCCTAGGATCTGCGATGCCCGTTCAAGGCGGGAAAAAACATTTTCACCTTACCAGCTCAAACATGGTGATTTTGCTGCGAGATAACAGTGTACAAAATGCGATTTTGTTTCGAGCGTGAGTACAAAGTAGTTTTTTAATATTATCAATTTTTTGCCCACGAATTGTCATGAATCGGCCACAGGTTAATTATAAAATTCGAATCTCGATGCACTCTGTTTCTTTCATATCTATAGAAAAAGAGAGAGATAAAAACATATTTATCAATTTGAAAATTGATTTTTGAATCCGAGCTCTAATAAGAACAGTTCGGATACGCGTTATACCATAAAATTAACTAAAAACACCCGAAAAAGTTTTAATTGCAACATATTATTTTTAACGACCGAATATTAAAATAATTATGTCTATTTTATATAAACAATAGATTATTGTTCAAATAAGATAAGATGTTTCAACTTACTACTGTAAAAATAATAACTATTTATAATTTCACCAATTTATAAATTTTATCATAGATGCAATAGGTATTCAAATATCGAGTTGAAATTGTTATTGTTATTTTCTTTTCTATTTATTTTGTTTGGTTTCCACACTGGACTGGTACAGTGTGGAAACGTATAATTTCAATTCAATTATATTGCTATTCCTTTTTAAGCAGCAGGTATCTATTTTCTAATTAATAATATCATTGAAATCAGCAACAAAGTCTATAAACAAGCTACACTTCCGGCCAGGGCAAATATATGTGTGCTGAACTCGAATATTTGTGCTTGGGTCATGGTTGTTCTATATATTTAAATTTATATTTTACAATGCATGTGCTCGAAAAGAGCGTATTCTAGGCATTCAAACTGTGCGGAAAGTACTACTTTTCCACACTAGTGCTTTTTACTTTTAATTTTTTTTTTTATTTCTAGCTGTATCTAACAGCCTTACACAAAAAGGTTTTATTGTTTACAAAAAGTTTGATAAATTAGTCAAATACCGATTTTTATTACATATATAAGTACAATAAAACCAATACTTCATTAATTAATTCATTTAACACGTAATTCATTACATTAAATATAAAATTTGATTAATAATCGAACTTTAAATCGTTATTCATTAATTACATTTGGCTGAATTTACACGCGCTTGTGCCATTTTGACATAAGACGAATATTAAAAAAATACTTTTGCACATGCGCAGTAGTAGATATGTCGAGCGTAATTTACAAATAACCCCGCCATTTTTTATCGATGTCTAGTTTATTTCGAAGTTGTTTTGTGCAAATCTGCTGAAATAATGTTGAGATAAAGGGACGAATTATAAATTTAAACCCGTAAAATGTTTTTGAAGAAGTAAAAAATGTTAACGACGGCCTCTTGTTGGATAAATCAAATCAAAACAGTTTTTTCCAATGCATGTTTGTCTTTGTGAGTATTATAGTAGATTGTTCAACAAGGGACTAAAACAAGCCATAACGACACGAGATGTTTTAGCCACCCGAGCTAAGCGAGGGTGGCTAATAGTTCGAGTGTCATTATGGTTGTTTAGTCTCGCGTTAAACACTCTACTTTTCACTTTGAATGCGAGGAAAAGTACTGTATCGTAAATAACTATAGCTATATAAGTGTGTATATCGTCGTTAAGTACCTATAACACAAGCGTACTTGAGCTTAATTTGGGACTAGATCAATTTGTGTTAGGTTGTCTGATATGTATTTATTTATAAAAAAAAAGTATATATATATATATATATATATATACAGGCGTCCCACGGCTATGCCACATGCAGGTAAAGTACCTTGTATTGTAGATAGACAATTTTACTGAAAGGAGACATCATTTTGATTTTAAAAACAACTTGAACTACATTTAAAGATTTTGGAATAATCGCCTGTTTGAACCGGAAATCGAAACCGCCAAATGGTAAAAAAAAATCCGTAATTTTACGACACCGATATTTTACAATTAACATAGCATTTTAAATAAAAGGTAGACCATGAAATTAAACGTTATTTAAAATAAATTACATTTTGCTTAAAATTTATTTATTCGCCAATTCGAAATTTCGATTCGATTCCGTCGTAGATTTGAAACATGTATCGCGAAATTCAACTTCGACGTGAGTTAACCCGTTTCGTATGTATTTAAATATTTATGATTCTGCGAAGGTGTGAATGGTATTGGTGTAAAATCTTATTCATTATTGTACTTATTTTAGGCTATGCCGCAGTTCGGGGTATTGTCGCGTAGCCCAGTTGGTCTATTAGTATTTTACGGAAACGAGGACAATGCAAAGAATAACGTCAACCAGCAGCATCCAGGATCGAGGCTCAAGACTCCGGCCATGCCTATTTGGGTATGTACTCGTAGATTAACAACTTGTATCAATGACCAGATATTTTATTAGTTTTTGATTAAAATAACGGGTGGAATGTCAAAGGAGTTCACTATTTTGTCTGTTTAGTATTTTTACATAGGTATAGTATAAGTATTTGTATACAGATAGGAGGAGATAACGTTGAAAGGCTTAAAGAAAAGGTAATGAGTAGCTTTCCATTTTCGCTCTGCTTCCGTAGACAGCAGCCTTAGTGTATTTGTTGTAATTGAAGTTTCGTATAATTTGCTAACATAATATGCCCTAATGTAGAAGAAATGCACTTGGATACTCTTTTCTAAGATTTACAGAGGTTGCTTACAAAAATTTTTTTTATACCTAACGCATACTCAAGGTCCGTTACAGAATGTTTATACCCATTACTACTCAATCTATCTAACTGACTACCAGAAATCACGCACTTGTATGTTATTGAAGTTCGAAACTCTTCACGTATCGGGCTATAATTAAGATTATGCTTTACAATAATTATGTAGTGCTGAGGTAGTCTTATAGAAGTATATGTATTTTTGAATTATACATGATAAAAATGAGGGGTAAAAATTAAACAGATCGGGGTATAGGTCTCCTGTTCACAAGTTTGTTAAAATGTTATTATGTACTGTAAAAGTGTACAATTTATTTGAGCGATAACGCTATGGTGTTACTTTTATTTAAATTAAATTATTGACCCATTCAATTATTGTAATAAGCGGTCAACACTCACGTGAAATTGTAAGGAACGGCCCGACTTGTTTCGAACTCGTATGGAGCTCTTCAACAAGGACTGTTGAAGCGTTGTTGTCTTGTATTATTTATTTAAAATTTAATTATACATAGGTAAAGTTAGTGTTTAGAACCCGATGTATAAGTGAATTTCTTATTTTTATTGGTTCCAGGTGACAAGTTGCTCAGGACATTATGGAGTCTTGTTTAACACCAATCGTGAATTACTAAGGAATTATCACGCTGAGAGGAGGTTTGTATGGCTCATGGCTCTGTACTGACCTGTATGACCACTGACTACAGTAATTTAATTAATGATAGATTTAAATCCATTTCAGTACGCAATCGAGATCAGGGGAAAGCATATTATTAATTGCATATTTACTTTAGACAAAAAGCTTTGTTGCTGGTATATAAATATGAAAGAACTTCTAGTGCTTCTAGTATCAAGTCGCCAACGAATTAAATACAGCTAATTATACATCCTTATCCTTCCGTTTATTCTAAATCAATTCTTCTTCTTTTTTATTGATTATTTCTGTTACAGATTTGATGTCCATTACTTCACATGCGGGGGCTGCCATGTTTTGCTTAATGTGGATACGCGCACTCACGATGACATGGCTGGGCCGATGCGAAATGACGACATAAGTGCTACGCCACTTGAGAAGCTCATTCATACCAAGTAAGTTTACATAATTCAAATCATTGCTATGGATTATTCGATTCAGCACAAAAACAGTAATAAATCATTGTATATATACATACGTACACAAAGTCACATAAATACTCTCGTCAGACGTCAAGGCCGCCCTTTTCCAACAGGTCCATGCTTCTTCTCAAGATGAGTAATAATCTTTGAAATTTTACGTTCACTTATTCATTCACTATGCCAAAACCATCGCAGCATACCTTTCTCGATCGCGATCGTGGTCACTTCTTCGTCTATTCAACATCGTTTATTTATGGACGCATTCTAGTGCTTTCATTTATTTCTACTTTATTAATATTTTACATAGAAAATAAAAAAATAAAATGTATTAATATTATTTTTATATGCGAAATTGATGAAGATGTATTTTGCATTGACACGTGAACCTGCAGTTAGTACTCAAGTTGTGTAAATAACAATAAGTAATATTTTAATACTCCTGTTCTTTTTCTGACATTTATTTATATAGTTACAACTCTAATATAAAGATATGTATTACAAAAGACTTGTCTATAGTCTATTTCTAAAAAAACACTGCTTTACGGTGTTATTTTAATCTCGCCAAAACAGCATTTCTTATTCAGTGAGACCAACTTAACAATACTATATTCCTAGTTTTCAATTTTTAAACATAATGAACGAAATGCTACCAAATTAGATGTACCATATCTATTTTTTGTTGTTTAATTGTATCTTAATTAGGACATTGCAAGTCGTAGGAAAAATATTGTAAGCAACGTTGTATAAGTAAGTCAAAAAATGCTCGTGGCATCTTAACTTACAATATCCCATGACACTCACGTTTTTTAACCAATAGAAATAATAACGCAATTATTTTTGTTACAGGTGGCAAGATGCTAAAATAACCTGGACTGGACCCGGCCCAAACATAAGCGATTCTCCAAACTAAACTATAACAGAAACAAATATGTAGCTTGTAGAAAATAATTGAATAGATGTTTAACTTATTTCCATTAGATTAAAATAAAAATGTCTTAGATAAACAACAATTTAGAAAGTGAAATGTTGACATTTAAATTAAGTGTAAAATGTAAGTTACAAATGCTATATCGAAGTTACTGAATATGATCTTCTTTCAGATTTTTTGCATATTTGGGTCAATGCGGCCTCATAAAAAACAGCTGGACGGAACTATATTGGTCTAACCTGTATCAAAAGTTGATTTTAGGATACTGGGATAGAATTATTAGGATAGCATTCTACTTCATCTTTCCAGAGAGGGTTTATTATTTTAACCGTTGCATTGATTAAGTTGGAGGGAATTCCTATATTTCTCCTGCATGCGAAGGTAAAGTAGGTAAACATTACTTTTACTAAATAGTTCAAATATCTAGTGAAGGTTACTCAAACTTAAAATATTTTTTATTGTAGACTGTGGGTTCAATACAAGATATAGGTAGACGTTACAGAGTTAAATGGCGTGCCAGCACAATCAGCCAAGTCTGGCATACACTGAACAATAAATGCATTTTCTCAAATATTACAACATAACCAACAATGAGCAATTCGTTCAATGTAGGCATCAGTAGGTACTTTTTCCGATTGATTACACGAACTTAAAAACAATAAACACGTTTTTTAGAGAATATTCAATTTACAATTATAATAATAGCACATTTAGTAGTTAATAAATGTTTCAAAATATGAAAAATGTTTTTCTTTTACTTAATTACGATACATCTTTAACGAAAAAAATGTACTGAATTTATAAGTGCAGGCCCTCTTCATACCCATAATCGATTATGCTGATGGTATATTCCTCTTAACTCACTCAGATTTCTTTGATAAGACTGCGTCCTCTCAACAACTGTATCAGATTTATTTTCGAACTTAGTTTTGACTACATATCGGACTTTCGCCGTCAACTCAACTGACTTCCAATTCGTTACCGTATTCTCTTTTGTTCGATCCAGGTGCGCTAGATCACTCTACATCCAAAGTTTCATTTGTAACTGCCCGACCAGGTGGCAGCTAGTCTTCGCACCTCTCGGAGTCTCAAACTTACCGTTCCCCTTCACCGTACTAGTTTCATGACGCACTCTTTTACAGCTGAAGCTGTTCGGTTTTGGAATGACCTACCACTCCCCATAACGCGTATTTGGTCACCTTATTTTATATAAATTACACTCACAGCCTGCACTAAATGGATCAGATCCTCGGCCGACATTTTTATTTGTGTTTTTATTTAATTTAACCTTATCACTTAAAACTATTTTATTAAAAATATACAAAAAATAACTTCAAATTTTTTAAACTGAATATGAAAAATAATTCATTTTCAATTTTTGATCTAACAACTAACCATATTAATATATTAATATAAGTCTTTTCAGCGGCAACTTTTCATTATTTTATTAGTTTTTGCATTGTTTGAGCTGCTATTGAAACGACAAATTAAAAAACCACTAAGTTTAAATTTAGTTTGAATATGAATGTTACATTAATACTGACACAAAGGTAAATTATGAAAGAAAAATGTATTGTGATCCACTGCAATGTAAGCAGGACTCGAACCTGCGACCTTACGTTTCCGGCGTAGTGCTCTCAATCACACCAAATCTTTGATTCCATAATTCTTTGTATAAAATATAGCGTTATTTAGGTTCGAATCCTGCTTACATTGCAGTGGATCATATTCCATTTTTCTTTCATAATTTACCTTCGTGTCAATATTTATAAAAATAAAAATGTGGTAGGTATTTCCGCATTAAAACAGAATCCTTAAAAAGATAATATCAAAAAAAACATTAATATTACATTTTATTGTATGTGTTCATTTTTATTCTTATTATTTATTGCGTGTAATTAAAAATGCAACCATTTTGGTATCTATATACAAAAAAATCGCTTATTGTTTTTTATGGGCTTAGAAGAATGAATAAACGAATGCCATAACCATAACGCATGTATAAATTGATATTGAAACAAAAGAAAGTTGCTTTCCTGGCGAGGCCCCTGAAATGTTGGTAAAAAAAACATTACATTCATGGTTTTCTTCGTGTCCCCCCCTTTGCCGCTTGGGCTTGAAACTTCCAAACTTCCAAGCCCAAGGAACACAATGTGCATATTACTTGATATTACATAGAATTTTTGAGAAAGATGTTTTGTACAAACATTTTCAAACATATTAAATCAAAGCAGTATTTTCCAGTTAGGTAGATAGGACAGTAATTTGCAGAGTCGTTATAATATAAAACGTTTATGATTGATGGTTTGTTCGACAAATGTAGCAATAAAAGTAATTTATCAAATGCTTGTCAATCCCAGTGGCGTCCGGGCCTCACCTTCCCTGAAGATTTTTTTCGCATCCATTTGGAACGAATCTACTTTTGATAAATAATTGTAATTTAATGGGGAAAAGGACGAGTGCTTTTGGCATTTAAGTATAAGCCTTACGTGATCAATCAAATTAACAGATAAGTTAATAATAGTAACTTTAAGTGGCAAACAAAGCACACTCATAAGCGACTCGTGCATTACTTTTTTATAAAAAACGGCCAAGACCATGTCGGGCCACGCCCAGTGTAGACGAGCTTAAAACAGCGGTTTTAAGCCCGAGGTTTAAATTACGAGAAAGATTTCAAGCTCGATAAAAAGGACGTAAACGCCAAAGTAACTGTAATTACTTATTACCTTCTGGAAGTTATCGATTTATACGCGCCAGATTGAGCGGAATGCTTTAATGCAGCATGGCACTTAACGAATATGTGTATCGTTCGAAGTATAAGGACACCGCGCGGCACTTACGTCATTTTAACACGTTCGCTGCGATATAAGGTTATAAGACCCGATGCATGTGCTCCCACTCTGTGCGGAGGTGAGAAACGGTGAATTTCCTCTGGTGCGGCGGCTGTACTATGGGTATTTCTGCATGTACAAAAGAGACAAGTATAGGTTTGAGTTTAGGACCTTAAGGACAATTCAATAAAGCATTAAGATTGTGCTAAGGTTTTTCGGCCCGATAACGCACTGGCTGATATATTTTTCGATTCCTTGCGGGTACCGGGCCGAAAGGCCCATCATAGATTACAAGGTCTTTCCGCCCCCTCCCGCACTGGTGTAGATGATTGCATTGTTTACTTCCGATTAGTGTTGTGACTGTGACGTAATTATCGCGAATGGACGTATATTACGATAGTACATAATTCAATATCTCCTAGTGTCTGTGTACGTTTTGATGTGGCTTAAAACCGTTAATAATGTCTCGACCAAATAAAAGATGTAAGCGATGTTAAAGCTGCGTGGGGCACTCACCAGCCGAGAAACAAATAAAAATGTAGAAAACAACCTTTCTGTGTGGAATGTAAGAAACGATTAATGCTTGTTTTATTTCTAAAGGGCCCATTTCTATTTAATTATTGAACGATATTATAAATAATATGTCGATAAGTTGTTGCCCATCACTAATAACTCTCTATTTTTTCCTGTTATTCAGTGCGGTTTCGGGTTGTAAGACCTTACACCTTTACATATTTATTCCTCTTAAGTAAATAGCAGGAACCCGGGGCGAGGCAAACACTAAGATAACCAACTCGTCTACTAATGATATTGATAGGTGGTTATCGAAAATTTTTAGTTTTCGCATAGTTACAGTCTTTAATATCCGTCAATACCTTACTAGGCCTATGAGCCCTACAACGCACTGCTGGATAGTTTAAGTAACAGGCCAATCGGCCTTTTAACGCACCATACGAAAAAACGTCAGTTTCGGTCCCGCAGCGAACGTGTTAATGAAAATAATGAAATTTTACGATAACTCAAAAACGGCTCGACTGATTTTATTCAATATAGCTTTCATTGAAAGTTGAAAGTACTTATAAGAACTCATTTTCATGAATTTTCCCATAGTTTTTTGACCCGTGGTTGAGAAGTTAGAGAGGGGCAACGCGATTTTTTGGATTTCCGGAGCGAATATTTTCAAAACTGCTGACTTTATAAAAAAAATGTTTGGAGACCCCTATTATTTTTAAATGACCTATTTAACGACACCCCCCCCACACTAGTGCTGGAGCGAAAAAAAAGTTCACCCCCACTATAGGTGTACGAGAGGTACCCGAAAAAAGTTTTTATTTTACCGTTTTGTCGGCGTGATACGTACACATACTCGTACCAAATTTCAGCTTTCTAGTACTACCTAATTATCACAGAGCAAAGCCGCGGACGGACAGACGGACAGACGGACATGGCGAAACTATAAGGGTTCCTAGTTGACTACGGAACCCTAAAAACATTACCTTAACATTTCTCTCTAATTTGTGTTTCGCTTGCTCTCGCTTTCGTCGAGCATAAATTAGGTCGCCCGCTTTCAAATAAACATTCAAAAATCACACAGTGGCACATGAAGGTAGAGCTCTCATAACGAGCGCCTATGTAAAACAGCATTTAAAGCAGATTTTAAGACGACGCGTTTGGCTCGGTTTGTAGACACCTGCCTACTGAGCCGGTTGTCCCGGGTTCGAACCCGGCCAGGGCAAATATTTGTGTGATGAACTCTGATGTGTGGGTCATGGTTGTTCTATGTATTTAAGTATACAGGGTGTCCCAAGAAGTAGTGATATACTGAAGCTGGGAGGTAGAGGACCTAGAGGGCCATCTAAATCACCCCCATGTATGTTCCGCGATTTTTCGTATTTTCGGAGTTATGACTTGTTTTTTAATTTTTCACCTACCGCCGAGTACGATGAGATTTTTATTTATGGTGACGTGAATTATCGCGGTAGATGCTTGATTTTTTTGTATGCTAAGCTGATAGATAGGCCAATTCAGTATGGTAACATTTACTATCGTTAGATCTTTGAATGGAATTAAAAAAAAAATTAAATGCCAAGAAAGATAAAATTACCCAGTATGTTCACAACTTCATGAGCCTTCAAAACAATAAAATCACATAAAAAAAAATTACCGTTTGGCTTTTAAAAACTTGCTCTATCTATCAGGTAGCTACCCTGAAAATTTCATTTTATTATTCATAAGGCTTCAATCAAAAAATTGAAATCTAAATGTGGTAAGTGCAAAATTTTAATTTACATGATGATTAATGCAAACAAAGTAAAACCAATTACAAAGTGTTTAATTACAAGAAATTTTCAAAATGGCCCCCCTGTTGCACAATGCAAGTGCGACATCGCCGGAAAAAGTTGTCTTTTAAACGTCGGAATGCACTTCTATTATTTTTAATGGTTTCTTCTGCTACTTTCAATTTCCGGGTTAACTCGTCCAAATTGCGGCATTCTTTTGAGTAGACTTCTAGAGTAGAGGTCTTTGTAGTATCCCCATACAAAAAAAAATAATGGGGTTTAGGTCGGGGGACCATGGAGGCCAGGCTATAAGGCAGGCGTCACCCCGGCCGCAACGAACAATCCATCTTTCAGGGTATCTTTGATTTAAATAGTTTCTCATGTCCAAGGCAAAATGGCATGGTACACCATCACACTGCAGTACTATGCTTCTGCGTGTCTCCAAGTCCACATCTTCTAACAGAAGGGGCAGATCGACGCGTAGAAAATTTAAAAAGTGATTGCTGCCCAAGCGGTCTGGCAGCTGAAAGGGCCCGATTAGCTGACCGTTAAGTATGCCAGACCAAAGGTTAACACTAAAGTGTCCTTGGAATGTCGATTCCCTTTTTAATCGCATGATCTTAAGAGTACAATAATGCGCATTTGGAAGGTCACATACCGGGTACCAGATCAGGCTGTATGGCCACTATGCCGGATCCTGATGTAGTAGATGCAGTTGTTGAAGAAGTCCCCCGTCCCCCGACCTAAACCCCATTTTTTTTTTGTATGGGGATACTACAAAGACCTCGTCTACTCGAGATAATGCCGCATTTGGACGAGTTAACCCGGAAATTGAGAGTAGCAGAAGAAACCATTAAAAATAATAGAAGTGCATTCCGACGTTTAAAAGACAACTTTTTCCGGCGATGTCGCACTTGCATTGAGCAACAGGGGGGCCATTTTGAAAATTTCTTGTAATTAAACACCTTGTAATTGGTTTTACTTTGTTTGCATTAATCATCATGTACATTAAAATTTTGCACTTACCACATTTAGATTTCAATTTTTTGATTGAAGCCTTATGAATAATAAAATGAAATTTTCAGGGTAGCTACCTGATAGATAGAGCAAGTTTTTAAAAGCCAAACGGTATTTTTTTTTTATGTGATTTTATTGTTTTGAGGGCTCATGAAGTTGTGAACATACTGGGTAATTTTATCTTTCTTGGCATTTAATTTTTTTTTTAATTCCATTCAAAGATCTAACGATAGTAAATGTTACCATACTGAATTGGCCTATCTATCAGCTTAGCACACAAAAAAAATCAAGCATCTACCGCGATAATTCACGTCACCATAAATAAAAATCTCATCGTACTCGGCGGTAGGTGAAAAATTAAAAAACAAGTCATAACTCCGAAAATACGAAAAATCGCGGAACATACATGGGGGTGATTTAGATAGCCCTCTAGGTCCTCTCTATATTTATCTGTATAAGTACGTATATCGTCGTCTAGTACCCATAACACAAGCCTTCTTGAGCTTAATTTGGGACTAGATCGATTTGTGTGAGGTGGTCCGATATTGTCCGATATTTAAAGCACTAGGAACGTTACATAAAGACCGCCTTGCTTCGTTTAAATACTTTAAATTTCTTCATCGTTGATAACAAACCAATAACTGACGTTGTGCGTGATTGCAACTTCAATAAGTACCTACCCAAACTGTCCCCATATAAACTAGAAACTTATAATCACCGAGTAAAATTTTATTGCCACCAATTTCGGCAAACTATCCTAATCTGTAGCTTACTGCGCAACAATTAGTATGTCATGTACCATTTAATGGATGTCCAGAGGCCACTCCATATCACTTCAGCGTATCGTTGCCTCAAGTCAATTGAATAAATAATAAATCAACTACATTTACTCACGGGTTGAACAAATAATTTGTAATATTTTGTTTCTAAACACAATTTTAATTATCAAAAAAAAAAAATTACAAACACTTGTATCTAGGTATATTATAGCAATTATAATAATTTGTATTTGACTATTAAGAGTATATTCAATATCATCTAACAATAATATTTTATTCCAGACTAATTGGTAATGTTTTTTTTGTATTGTATAATACAGTGAAAGTTATTAATTAGATCCGTTTCCCCTGTACCTACGTCCTACATAGAGAAAGGTGCGGTGTTCGCTTTAATATTTGGCATAATAAGATAAGATAAGATAAGATAAGATAATCATTTATTGTCAAAACTGTGTAAATAGTTAACATGTCATAAATCTATTAGTATCAACAGTTTGCCCGTTTCGGACGTACAATATTCACATAATATTTTACATTGATTCAAAATAATTATATAATATTTAATAATACATAAATTACCTACTGAAAATATTCATTTAAATTATAGAAACATTTGTCTAGCTGCCAGGCCTTGAGTTTCCTTTTAAATTGTGTGCCTTCTATGGACTTAAGATTTTCGGGCAAATGATTATAAATCTTTATCCCTGTCACATACGTGCTCTTATTAATTATAGAGCTAGAAGGGCGGACTGTACATAAGTCATACCTATATTGACCTCGCAAATTTAATAACCTTTATTATACTCACAAGTAACACCAAGAAAGCAATTATACATTATTTCTTTGTTTTTTTTTCTAACTATAATTTAGTGAGTTAATATATTATATTTTTATTAAGTGATAATACGAAGTTATAATAGTAAAAAGTCACATATCGTACTATAAGGCAATTAAAATGAGATAGAAAAGAGGCGATATAAATATGACTCTTAGTCTTAGTCAGGCTTTGAGCAGCTTTGTCAAGAAGAGGAGACCTTGCCTTGCTCCTCTTTTGAAGTCGGTAAAAATTATATTGCTGATATTTAAACACTAAATATAATTCTACTATGTTCAGAACATTCATAAAACACGTTTGCCCTATTCGTAGGTTCAATTCCTGTCATTTGGGTAAATAAAACGTACAATAACATGTAGAATGAAAGCACGCCGATAGTGTTTGGAATAGCCCGACAAATTCCGTGACCAGTCGTACTTAGTGAGGACTGCAGTGATTTACGCGTGGTGCCTGCTATTCGGCGCATTGTTTTTGGAAATTATTGTTTGGCAATGCACGATGCGTTTCGGGTACAACCAGCGGAGCTTGCATATCCATCCATGGGATGATTTTAAATGGCGCGTTTTTATTGCATATACAAATTGTATCAATTACTTACTATAATTAAGTGTTTCTTGTCTATATAGTAACTACATAATGATATTATATTTTGTGTAATAAATAAAAGAGGGTGTTATACATTTAACCGTAAAATATAGGTGTGATTTAGATGTGTAGTTACACGGCTACTATTGAAAATGGATGGGTCTTATATCTTGGAAAAACCACTCACTAACATGCGTTCGGTTCCTACCTTTCAGATGAAATAACGACGCGGTTGGCGCAGTGGTTAAGCAACTGCCTACTGAGCCGACGGTCCCGGGTTCGAATCCCGGCAAGGGCAAATATTTGTGTGATGAACACGAATATTTGTGCCTGGGTCATGGATGTTCTATATATTTAAGTATTAATTATTTATCTCCCGAATCTGAACTTGAAAACGACAAATTGATTCAACATCAAAATGACGCAGGTCCCCAACCTGATCCTGAATTGGAGCGATATAATTTCAGAAACAGATCAGCGACATAGCGACCATGGCTGCTGTAGCTGAAATAGAAAATCTACCGAAAGATCCAGACACTTACAAAGAAGCAATGGAATCAACTTATAAAGAAAAATGGCTCGAAGCCATGCTGAGGTAGATAAATTTACTGCATTAAACCAGACTTGGGACTTAGTGAATTTGCCTAAAGGCAGAAAAACATTGCCACGCAAATGAATTTACAAACTGAAAATGAATCCAGACGGATCTGTCGATAAATTTAAAGCAAGGGTAGTTGTTAAAGGTTACTCTCAACAACAAGGCCTGGACTATGATAAAACTCTTAGTCCAGTGGCTCGCCTTAGTACGATACGGGCAATTATAGCAATTGCGGCCAAAGAAAATCTAAAACTACGACAGTTTGATGTGGCAACAGCCTTTCTTAATGGTTCTGTAAAAGAGGAAATTTATGTCAAACAACCTGAAGGCTTTCACGACGGAACCAATCGTGTCTGCAAACTCAAGCGCAGTTTATATGGACTCAAGCAAGCACCACGGTGTTGGAATTCGTGCATAGCCCAATTCCTACAAAATGCCGAATTTCAACAAAACAAAGCAGATCCTTGCCTATATATATAAGAGTTAGAGACCAGTCCAAATCTTAATCGGGCTATCAGTCGACGATGGATTGTAGCGTCAAATATGTACGACCGCTGCTGCTGATGAGTTTATTGAGGCAAGATTCAAGATAACTCTTAAATCTGCCTCTTATTTTCTGGGCATGGAAATTAAAACTGAAAATAAAGAAATAACACTCAGTCAACAGAGTTACACAACGAAGGTTTTTGTAAAGTTTGGTATGCTGAACTGCAAACTAACACCGACGCCCATAACTAAAGAAAGTATCAACGATACAGAACTAAGTGTGCAAGACACCACAGTTTTTCCATATAGACAGGCCATTGGAGCTCTTACTTACTTGGCAGTGGGTACAAGACCTGACATAGCATATGCTGTCAGTAAAGCGTCAAGAAACCTAGAGACACCAACAGCTAACGACGTCATGCTAGTCAAACGGATCTTCCGTTATCTAAAAGGAACCACAGACAAAGGCCTTGTGTATAAACACACAAAAGACTCATTCAGAAACCTACTCTGTTTTTCTGACTCAGATTTTGCAAGAGATCAACCAACAGGACGATCGACTTCTGGGATGGTCTGCTTATTATCAGGAGCTGCTATAAGCTGGAAAAGTCAGAGACAAACGACTGTGTCAATTTCATTCACCGAAGCAAGAAATATTGTGGTTGAATGGCCTATTTAAAGGTTTAATCACCTTGGAGAAACTGGAACTTTACCTGGGCAACGAATCGGCTGTAAAGTTATCTCATAATCCAAAATACGAATACCACAAACGTACTAAACACATTAAGCTCAAGCATCTTTTTGTACGTGAGTGTGTCACCAACGGCGAACTGCTACTTAAACAAGTTCCATCCTCAAACCAACTGGCAGATATGCTCAACAAGCCGCTTTTTGGTCCATCATTGGAAGAATTAAGTAAAAAAATTAGATTGAAAAGAATTTCCAAATAGAATTCTCCAATTGGGAGGCACACTAAAAGGTCAAGGCAGATGTCGCCACTATCGACTGTACCTTGTTTACGTTTTGTGTCAAGAGTGTAGTTGCGATTTTTTCTCAAATCCTTGCGATTTACGTGAAAATATGTACTCGTTTATGACTGTACGTGAGCTTCAAGCTGAGCTTCGAAGGAGAAATGCGGCAGTTGCCGGAAAAAAGGCTGATTTGATACAAAGGTAATGAATTAATACATTTGAGGTTATGTTCCGTATTTTTAGTGTTAATTTAATTTTTCAATGCTCATGTGCGTCTTTTCTTTTTAGATTAGAGGCGTACGATCGAAACCTAAACTTTGGTGCTAACCTGGACGTTGAGGAGGATCGTTCATATGTGTGCCCACCATCTGATACTTACAGAGATATTAACGCCGATTCGCCTATTCCCAACATCAGCAAGCATGAAATACAAGAATATTTCCAACGGTACGTCAATAAATTTATTTCGTAACTTTACATATTACTATTCATAATCATAATGTGCTGAAATTTGACATAAAAAACCTAATGTGTAATTATTTTCTTACAGATTCAACACCCATCCGAAGGGGCAACTTCTATACGAGTCGCGTCATCTAGTGACGGCTCGTTACTCGTCCGATGGTATGTTCACCTATTTACGCGGACAGTGTAAGGCTAGCATGAAGAGTCTCACATATGTTGTGGACGTGAAAGTCTCTCAAGAAGGTTCTATAGAAGAATGTCACTGTGAGTGTGCCGCAGGGAGTGGTACAGAAGCTAGCTGCAAGCATGTCGCTGTATTGTTGTTAGGTGCACATGATATTGTAAACAAGAGTTATATATTACTACATCAAGTATGCACCCAGCAGCTGATGACATTTAGAAAACCTAAAAAGGTTTTCCAAAAATCACCTATCGCTTCACATAACTTACCCAGCAAAAGATTAAAAAGCTGCAATTATGAACCCCTGAAAGAGGACGACATTATGCAGAATTATGAATATTATGTAAGAAATTTGGCCATAGGATATGGGGAGTCATCTATGCCTATCCTGCAAACTTATGAACCTGCAAATCCTCATGGGTTTGAATGGGATCACTCATATGTTCACAATACTGTACAAGAACAAATCTTAAATGATTTGTATCTAAAAAATATATCTTCTGAACAAATAAAGGAGGTGGAACAAAAAAACAAGAGGACAAGATGCTTCTTCAGATTGGCATGAGATGCGATCCTGTAGGATTACTGCCAGTATGTTTTATACGGTGAGCCATAGCACTCATATTGGTAAAAAGGCTATAATCGAGAAAATTCTCACACCAAAGCCAGTGTACACAAGAGCCGTCACCCACGGCAAAATCCAAGAGACAACTGCAATACAAAAATATGAAGCGATGTATGGTCTCGACGTGCAAAGGTGTGGAATGTTTATTTCACAAGAATATCCTTTTCTTGCTGCATCACCAGATGGCTTGATAGGAGAAGAAACTGTCATCGAAGTGAAGTGCCCATATGCTGCACGGTACAGTGTGATCAGTGAGGTAACAGTGCCTTATCTAGAAAATATAAATGGTAATCTACAATTAAAAAAAAGACACCCTTACTATGCTCAGGTACAAGGGCAGCTGTATTGCAGTGCCAGAAAATATTGCAATTTTATTGTGTATACTTTTAAGGACATGAAAGTAATGTTTATAGACCGGGATGATTCCTATATTAATGAGATGCTCACAGGTTTAATAAACTTTTATATTCATGACCTTGAGTCAGCAATATTAAACAAATACATATATAGAGATTATTTGTCTTTAATAAAAAAACATTAAAAATACAATTTGATTTTATTTCTTTTTCTTCATTATACATTCTCTAAAGTTGCAACACATAAAACATACAAAGAATATTTTACTTGCTATTGGAATGTAACTATGGTCCAGTTCAGATTTTAATATTTTGTAGGTTTTTGTCAATCCAATAATCCTTTCTATGTGGACACGTTTACTTGCAAGTTGTCTATCTTTTATGATTGTTATTCCTGGTAACTGTGATTTTCCTTTTAAAAAAGTCGGTATTTTTACAGTAATATTTTTGTCTGCAAACATATCTTGTATTGTAAATCCTCTGTCTGCTAGAACACTGTCACACTTGGACACTAGACCACTCCGTTCAACTGTCTGTCTGTCACTTATAGACCCTGCATACGCTTGTGAGCAGTAAGATAACAATCCTCCTTGTGTGGCTCCTACTAAAACTTTAAGAGTGTTTGCATGTTTATAACTACTCCAAGAAGCTTGCTGGGACATTGGATTTTTTGGTTTCTGAACAGTTATTTCAGTTCCATCTAAAATTACTCTAATATTTTCATCATATTGCTTGAAATGCTCTGGCATGTAGTATTTAATCAATTCTTTTCTGGGCCAAATATTTATCCTACTCCATAGTTGATGAATTAAATTTATCCATGTTATAAATATATTTGACACAGTTGTTTCGCTAATGTTAAAAAACCTGCTAAGTTCAAAAATACATTTATTCTGCCGTAGTTTCATTAGAGTAAGGAAAAATTGGTCCTCTGTAGATATGCTTGTTACATTGCTACCAAAGTACCTTATCTTGGGTGCCATTGGGCTCAGTGTGGAGTACACAAAATGGAATTTCTTGTATGTTTCGAAGCCTGTATAGAAGAGTATTGCTTTGTCATCAAGTTTATACCTGTTTATTGAACCATACACATGCTCATGATCAACTTGAGTACCCTTTGACAAATATTCATGATTTGTGTGTGCGCTTTCAATAGATACTTCAATTTCCTCAATAGCACATATTTCTTCTTCTCGTCCTACAACTAGATCAACATGGTTCACTATTGCTTCTGTGCTGGTTCCAGGTTCTATTGCTTCTCTGCTTGTTCCGGGTATTGTTAGTTTATTATCTTCAAATAGTCTTCTTTGATTCCTTTTTTCATAACGCTCCTGACGTATAAGTGCTGCTGGTGATTCCTGTTTTATTTTGGTGAAACAGAATATGGATGGTACAGCACTTTTTTTCAAAAACTTTGCTACTGGTTCATTGTCTGAAAATGTAAATAAGCTTTAGAAAATAGAAGTGGTACTAATACGGACCTAGGTATGTTAAGTAACAGTGCCATGTGAGGTTATGTTAGAAATCAAGATAATTTTGTCGAAACTTAATAGTATCTATTAATATACTTACCGGTGTATCTACTTTTTCCAAAATAATCATCTTCTTTAAAATGCATCTCACATAAACGGGCAGTATCACTTGCCCTGAAATTTTTGATATGCAGAGCAGTTTCCCAACGTTTTCTCCGTGTTGGGTCCTTGGGAAATAAGTGAGCTCCTCTGTTTTTACAATTCGGCGCACTACATTGAGGCATTCTTGAAAAATTTGTAGAAGTTTAAAATTACTTATAATAAATGTCTGACAGTTCTTATGTCAAACCTAGGTACAGTCGCTTATGCGCCACCTGGCGTGATAAAATGACAGTTTTTCTCCCAATTCTTAAAAGTTCAGAGGGTGTGAAGAGACTGCATGTCTACCTTCATAGTCTATGGTATCCGTTTCTATGGATACGTTCGAACTGTTATTTTTTCACTGTCACAATTGTCATCAATGTAATACTCAACCATTTGTTGTCGTGATATTAATCTAATATAATACCTACTTGCATATTCCTCTTATTTATTAATCACAAAAACTTAAAAATAATGCTAAAACCTATTTAAATAATAAAGTAAAAAACCGTAATTCTTAGAATCTGACTGAATAACTCGTGTTCAAATAAGTACCTAAGTAGTTTCCTTTTTTAACCTATAGCTATAAATCAATCTTGGCAAAATGCAGATAGTTTATAACTTTGGAAGACAATGCAGCGAAATAGCCGGTGTCAGCGGAACGCGGCGGCGACACACTAAATCAATTTACGGAAACAAACTGCCTCTATTGTGGTGATAACTATTTGACAAAGGATAATTCCTCTCAAATCAACTCCAAACCCGGTGACTCATTTCGAACTCGTAGGCCTGTGGTTAATTACTTAATGCTTTGGCTAAGTTATCCAAAGAGGACCTTCCAATACAAGCCTCCAACACAAGAGAACATGTTTCTCTTTTTGCGCGAATTCTTACCAATTAGATATATAAAGGGCGCCGTGATCCTATTATCACTTCTAATTATTCCACTGGTATTTGAAGCGGCCAACAGAACATATTCAACTCGGTCGCCTTTCATGCACTATTTTTCTACGATCATCTTTCATTTTCTGCGGGTGACCAAGACAGCTGAGCCGAAGCGAGAGAAATAGACAATAGGGATCATTAAGTTTTCCAAAAGTAGTCATATTTTATATTTTTCCGATAGTATACGTTGTATTAATTTTACACATAGACTTATTTACTTACTTAGATTTATTTTTTAGACATAGATCACGGAAATTAACATACCTCTCAACATTTATAATTCCATCATATCGTTTGTTATAAATACAAGAACAAAATGCAATATCTTTATTTTAGTTATTTATTTATAAACCAATATCAATTAACTATGTACAAAATAATACGGACAACCAAATAATATCATTAAAAAACTCCAAATTATTCATTTTTTGCCAGTTTTCTGACTCTTTGTCTCATGGTGCCCATTAATGATCGGACAGCGACTTTGTCAAAAGTTCTAGCCACCTTGTTCCAATCAGACCGAAACTGTTGCACTGTATTGGCACTACGGGCTGTTTTACGCAGTTTGGCTTTCATTATAGCCCAATAGTGTTCAATTGGGCGAAGCTGTGGACAATTTGGCGGATTTAACTCTTTGGCCACAAAATTCACATTATTGTGTTTATACCATTTTACTACCTTAGCTGCGTAATGGCAAGACGCTAAGTCGGGCCAAAACACTGTTTCAGAGTTGTGCTTTTTGATCATAGGTAGAACTCGTTTCTGAAGGCACTCTTTCATATAAATATCGGCAGTCATTGATGACGTAGTGAAAAATGCCGTAGATTTCAATCCGCATTCACAAATCGCCTGCCACACCATGACCTTCTTGCCGAACTTCTCAACGCAAATAGATTTTTCAGCCTCCGTAACCTCTGTTCCCTCACGAACCGTATAGTACTGGGGACCTGGCAAAGAAGTGTAGTCTAGTTTTACATACGTTTCGTCGTCCATTATTACACAGGTGTGTTTTTTAGATAAAATCGAGTCGTACAACTTTCGGACTCGTTTTTTAACTGATGCTTTTTGTTTTTCACTTCTTTTTGGTTGTTTCTGTTTTTTAAATGTCTTCAAATTGTTTCTTTTCTTTGCACGTTGCACCATCCCGATACTCGTACCAAATTTTTTCGCAATATCTCGGACAGATAGTTCTTTATTACATGCAAATGCCTTTATGATCTTTTGGTCCAGTTTTGGGTTGGACGGACCTGGTTTTTGACCTGGTCGTTGCCGGTCATTGAAGGTATATTCCTCACCGTACTTACGGATAGCAGTTTGGATAGCTCCCACACTAACGCCTTCCATTTTTGCTAATTTTCGGTACGTAATACCTTTTACAGAGCACCATTTGTCCACAATAGATTTTCGCTTTTGTGGTGTAAGACCTCGCATTTTTTTATAGGGACAAAATGTTCCAAGAAAATACACAGCTATCGGTTCGGTGACAAATGTCAATCAGTTGTCGCGTATTAGAATATTTTTAAATGAGCTTATAAGTTATTTGTGCCAGGCCTAAGTTGTATTTATAACAAACGATACAGTCTTATAACAATTACGGTAAGAGAGTGTGGACGCATGCACTGCCGCAAGCTTTGAATAGATTTCCATATGACTCCATGAATAACAATACTGTAAAGCAAGTGGTGAGCATATATAAAAAATTGTTAATTAACAGCCTTCCCGACTAGTTTTTTTTATTTTTATATTTAATATAATTAGATTCGATACAATCTTTAAATATAAGATTAGAGTCAAAGTAGAAGTGTATAGTAGACTTCATTGAAATAAACAGATTAAATTTTAAAAAATTTAAATTTTTTTATTTTTTTTTTACTCTCTTTCAAGGGCTTGTGCACAAATCACGTGAGGTTTTTTCGGCTACTTTTTGACCCCCCCCTCCCCCCTGGTGATATTTGGTGAGGTTCTTTGCTAACCCCCCCTCCCCCTCACTACCTCACGTGTATTTTTAATCGCCAAAATTTCGAAAAATAGAATATTTTGAAGTATTTAACAAGTGAAGATTTATTTTTTAACAAAACCGAGAAAAAATATCGATTTTTTCTTAGTTCGTTCACTATAGAAAAATACACGTGAGGTCTCCTTATACCCCCCTCCCCCCACGTGATATTTCGTGATTTTTTCGTGACCCCCCCTCCCCCTATTGAACCTCACGTGATTTGTGCACAAGCCCCAAGGTAGACCGTATAATTTTATACGAAGCCAGCAATAGCCTTTCCGGCTGAGACAAATATAGTACTTTTCTCAAAAATGGTGTAAGAAAACAAAAAGTAAGTTTTATTAGCCACTATATGTCAAAACTGAATTCTTGCATTGACATTTTATTTAAGCATTAAATACAAAGATCAAAGCTTAAAGAAAAAATGAAAAAGGAGCTACCTGGGGGAAGAGACCAGGAATCGAACCCGGTACCTCTGGATTGCCGGTCCAGCGCGTTAACCATTTCGCCACCCTAGCTCCAGGAAGATCTGACGAATTTTTCCTTATGCTTTGTGTGTCGATCTTTGCATTGTTTATTTGAAAGGTTTTTTACACCTTAGCGACCTCTATGTGAATACGTTAATATTCGCATCTTACTGCACCACTTTACAGTGGTGACCGAGCAAGCGAGAGAGGGCGCTGTTAGTTTTTATAAATTTATGAAACATATAATGCCCAGGTAGCTCCTTTTTCAATTTTTCTTTAAGCTTTGATCTTTGTATTTAATGCTTAAATAAAAATTGTGGTGTACCTACCCACATAAAAAATGAGACATTATACCTTTTTATTTGTTTTTTTTTTTTTTTTATATAAAAAGTAAAAGTTTATTGTTCGTCCGAAAACGCCACGATTTACTGAAGACAAATAAAAAGTCGCGATAAGTCGTGTCGTAGGCACTGATCTTCCGTTTTGGCTGTTTAGGACCTGTGCTTTTTTTATACAGCCGTTTTAAATTTATAAAATTATGTACCACGACAAACTAAAGGAATTTCATACAACATTATTGTTATATTCGTCGGTAATTTATTAATACCACAATATTTGTACAGACACTTTTTATTACAGTTTCATAAAATGAATATCTGATATTGACACACATGTTTCCATAGATATGGATATGGGTGTCAGTAGGAGAGAGAGGAGAGAAAAAGTGAAATGAATGACATATTTCCCCGTGAAGTCCAATAAGTGACATTTACATTTTATCTTTAATCTATACGATGTGTTACCGCACTTGGTCCATGGTTACCGCCAAGTAGGCTTTTCTTAAAGTAGAGTAAAGTTACATAGATCTTTAAGCCTTCGGAAACATTGGTACAATTTCCATATTTGTACAAATGCTTTGGCAGTGCAATTTTGTACAAATTTTAAAAAGGTATTTTCCATATTTGTACAAATAAAATTTTAAACTATAAATGGTGTGATACTTCCTGGCCACGCCAAAGTACTATACTAAGGCTTTGCAGATTTTGAACAAATTTGTGGCATGGTTCCTAGCCACACAAATGTGTTGCTGAGGAATAAAAAACGCTTTTTTTATATAAAAAAAAAAAACTTTTAATGAGAACTTCAACATAACTAAACCATTCTGCTTGTGAATAAAGTAGCAGTATTAAAACAAAACAAAAATAATACTTTTTTTAACCAACTTATTAATTATTTTTAAACTCTTACATATTTAGTCACTTGCCAATAGCGTATATAAATCGTCACATGTGTTAACTTCATTATTTTTTTCAGTCAACTTCTCCTCACATGTGATGTCACATTCGTTAGTGTCGTTATCGGATGTTGTAAGTTCTTTTTTTAATAGAGGCAATACCCTTAGTTTATTCAAACACTCCAAGACGCTGATTTTACTGTTGAGTAGTTCATCCAAGATTGATTGAATCCTTTTATTTTTTATACTTTGGGCGGGCCTTCTTTTTTCACTTCTATATTATGAATCGCACGTAAAATTTTAAAGTCGTTACGTTTTGCTTCCTCTTTTAGAAAAGATACCACGTAGACGAGTGAGTCCTTGAGAGGACCAATGTCCCGATTTACTTTCCTGTGCCAGCCTTCTACATTGCTTGTGGTTCGGTGTTGGTCTCCGTAACAACTTAAAATTTGCATCATTTTAGGCGTCAGCCACTGCTTCTCAAAATACTCGATGAAATTTATTACATAATTCGTTTTCTTTGTGCTATCTTTAATAGTTAACCAACCTTCCGGGATGTAGTGACAAGGCATAAGAGCTAACGCTGTTGTCAAGTACGTAAATTTTATCTCAGAGAGACTCTCCATATTTAACAACTTTGCTTTTCGTGTAACTGCTTGGCAATAATGAAAGAAACAACCTTTGCATTTAGCGTGCGGAAAAACTTTTCGGATTGCATTCATTATTGCAGTTTCAGTCTATACGAAATGTTTTTGGTAGCCAGTTAGGATTTTTTTGCAATATCAAACTCAGCATTCTAGTATAAGTTTCTTCCGTTTTGTTTGGCAGTGATATGTATGTACACTAATGGAAATATATTTGATAAATTTTCAGTGCTGTTTATATCTCCATGTATGGAATAAATTTGGTACAATGGGTCCGAGGAAGATTTGAAAGTTCCGTCTCCAAAAAAGTCATCCACAAATGGAAGTATTTTCATTGCCTCTACAGTCATAAACACTATAATTTTGTCGTCGCATCCATCATTAATTATTAAAAAATCGTTGGCCAAATAGTCAGGAATTTCCACTTCCTTAACTGCATTAAATTTCAATTTACTGACATTGTATTCTTGCCTTCTGCAATTGTAAAGTCCACTTTTTATCGATTCGAATGTATTAGGCACTTCTGCTACAAATTTCATGCCTTGATCCATCAAATCTTTAAAGCTTTCATCATATATCTTCTGAATGGGAGTGCATTCTGTTCTCGCTCTTTTTCTGCATAAGTCAATGGCTTGCTGCACTTTATTACTTG
The DNA here is from genome assembly GCA_947623375.1 of Apotomis capreana. Classification (NCBI taxonomy): domain Eukaryota; kingdom Metazoa; phylum Arthropoda; class Insecta; order Lepidoptera; family Tortricidae; genus Apotomis; species Apotomis capreana. The sequence continues at coordinate 30,643,347 of OX392498.1, forward strand.
TCTCCGAGGAACTCGCTAAGCAGGTATGTTGTCTCTCTCGTAGAACACTTACTTGATTTTCATTTAATGTTACTGATCCGCTGCCCATACTACGGTGAACACATCTCCAGATTGTGGTCCCAGTTTTATTTTTACACCCAAAATAAAATCGATATCCATTTCTTAGTAATACCGGGTTTCCTTTTTCACTGTTTATGAAAACTACTTCAGGTAACTGTTTGTCGTTATCTTCCTTTGCAGTACTTTCTTTAATAGAGTCCATGATAAACGAAACACATGCGTTATTACTGATATATTCAATATTATCATTCAAGTAGTCACTTGAATAATTAAGATAAGCGATAAAATGAAATGAATACAAGAACTTCTTGAAAAAATTACAGATGAGATGAAGATGACATAAAAGCCTGACACTAATCTTTTCTCAAACGATATTTTTCATTGACGCCATCGGCTTTAAAAAATATGTATGTAAAAAGTTTGGTAAGTATACTGCCTACTATCGAGGTAGAAAGTAGGTAAATATGCAACATGCACAAATCAGAAGCCCGGTTTATACTGGGTAATTTGTAGTTGTACCAATATGGAATTGTACGAATGTAGAATTGTACGAATTTGGAATTGTACGAATCTGGAATTGTACGAATCTGGAATTGTACAAATATGGAAATTGTACCAATGTGTCCGAAGGCATCTTTAACGTATCCATGACCTTAATTTAATTAATTTACTTAAATTCAGGCTTTATTAACTTTTTAACAAAATTTTAATTGCCAGTAATGTACAGTAAATGAATTGACAAGTGAGTGTTAAATGACAGCGTGATATAGAGTAACGACAATTACGCTGTACACCCACTATTTACATTGAATGTGCGGATTTAAGAAATTTAATTGTGCGTTGGTATTATTCGTAAATGGTATTAAGCGTTTAGTTAGAATAGTTGGTATTTTGCGTATAGGGGAGAGGTGCCATGAAAGGGACAGGTTATGAATGGGACTAATTCATTTTACCGCGGCAGGAACCAATTAGTAGATTTTTGTTTTCTGCATTTTGCCAACACTGACCTATAGACAATATTGTCGTAAATGTGACTTGGTTGTCGTGAGAAACAAAATAGCGAAACGCGGTTGAGTTTTTGTGTGCTTTAAAGTATTCTGTTTTGTTGTTTTTGGGAATCATTTACGAGATCGTTGTGACAGTAATCCGCTTTCATTGTAAGACAAAATTATTAGAGGTTTAACTAGCTATCAGGTGAGTAGACATTTGTACAAACTTATTCAATAATATTTTTGGTGTGAGGATATTTATAAAAATGCACGAAAGTCTTGTTTGGGACAGCTGGGCGAGTCTTGAAAGGGACGTCCCTTTCATGACTGCCCCCTTCATAGTTTGTGGAATGTGTGCTGGTGGTTGCTTATGAATGCTTATTTGTTTCAGGATAAATGATTGAAAGTACGAGTATTATAAAATAAAACTTAAAATCCTAAGAAAAGGGTCCGAGTTGATCAGTAGGCAGGCAGTAGGCAGACTTGTGACAAAGGCTAAAGAATCGGAGAATGACTTCCAGTAGGTACTGTCCCAATATCGAAAATCGCTCTCTTTCGAATTTTTACTGTAGAACAAGAGAATATGCCTCGGCTAAAATGTTAGGTTTACCCAAATCTGAATAATTATTATTGTGATCTCACAAATGTGATAAAAATGTTCAAAATAAGAAATACGTGTTATTAGATGATTATAACACAAAGTTCGTATGATAACTGTTTTAAATTGTTAATTTAAGATTTTTATTTAAACGTGTCTCTTTCATGACTCTCAATGTCCCATTCATGACCACCTGGTCATGAATGGGACATATGTTAAGTTTTTTTATCCGGCTTTAATGCTAAAAAGTTTTGAGATAATATTGTATTTGGTTGATTCTTTTTAAAGATAAATAAATATAGTTACGACGTAAACAAAATTATGTTTTATTAAGCTTTATGTATTACTTAAAATCTTTGACTAGTTAAAATTGTCCTATTCATGGCACCTCTCCCCTATTGATTGTAGCGTTTTACGAGGTTGGCGTTTTAAGGAAGTGATAATATCAGAATTTGGTATTTTACGTTCAGTTGGTTGACGACGCAGCTGTAAACTGTAGATTACAGATCAGATGTCAGAGAGTTTGAATAAACTGGTGCCGGTGGCCGGACGCCAAGGACGTTGATCTTGGTAGTTTTGATAATACATGATTTTAATGATATATGAGGGACAACCAAGGTTTACTAAAGAAAACAAGTAAGATTGGGACTACAATTAATTACAAGAAACAAAACAAATTAACAAATAATGCTTATCTCCAAGCTCCTATTCAGGCTTAAAAAACCGGCCAAGTGCGAGTCTGCCTCGCGCACCGAGGGTTCCGTACAAATTTACACTTATCCCATCTTAATTGGCCTGATTGAGTTAAGTTTGCACCTGAAATGTATAGCACCGCATACAAACATTAAACAAAGGTGCAAACTTAACGCAATCGAGTTCTCCAAATATGATATTTGAAAAGGACTATATTTTTTATGATTTTATTACAAATGTATAGTTTTCAGGTTTTTGTAAGTATTTTGTCGTATGTGACGATATTACTTGCCAAATTTCATAGATCTAGGTCATCGGGAAGTACCCTATCATTTTAATTCCCTTGAGAGTGTCGAAATGTACGTTTTTTTCAACATAAAAGGCCGTATCTTTTTTTCAAGTTACCATAGAAGTTTGATTTTTTTACAGCTTCAAGGGACCGTAGACTTGACTATATGGTGTTAATTTCAACTCGATACTCCAGGCGTTCTTGAGATAAAGGGTCATGACAGACACACAGACGGACGGACAACAAAGTGATCCTCTAAGGGTTCAATTTTTTCCGATTGTGGTATGGAATCCTAAAAACAATTCATTTCTACGGCCATTTTAAAACCTAACTGTAAATATCCCTTAATATCTATTCTATGTACCACGTCAGGGTTTATACCGTTATTACTTCATTAGTTTCAAAAATATAAATTTTCGTAGAAAATCTAACGGCTGAATACGGTTTTCTTTAAATTTTGTTTAAATTTTTTTTTTATATTGGCGATACCGAATCGGCATTTCGGTGTCTGCTCTTTTAACAGGGGTTCCGTAAGAAATTGATGATTTTCTGGTCATTATGTCTGGATTCTATTTTAACTTTGTTTATAAAAATCCAATAGTTAGAGGCGGATTCCTGTGGATTCTTAACGTTAATCCTTCGGTTCCAACCTTCTACAGCATTGTTAGTTCTGTGTCGTTTAATACGCCACCCTAACCATCTCTAAAGGATATTGTTCAGCCACTGTGCTTAAAAATATTTTTTAAATTTCTTAGTATTATTATTTTTCGGTCTAATTTGTAATATGGATTGCCAACACTCTTATTCTGTTTGTTGAAAGCAATGGCAAATTTTCTGTCAGTCTCGTCATTCTTCTATTTTCTTTGGATATGTTCAATTTGTTTTTTCGCTTTTTCCAGACAGCCTTTTCATGTGGTAAACCTGTACTTCCGGGTATACTTTTTTAATGCCAGAATGACGGCTTATTCAAAGTTCGCTTTGAATTCTTCAATATTGACTTGTTATTTGTTCTTCATTAATTGAAATAAACGGATATACGTCTCCGTAGTTTTATTAGGTAGCAGAGCAAACACGGCTGGAATAAAAATGGACTTTTGCAAATAGGGGATATGGAGCAGATCGTCGCGGAGAATTCACTAAAAATGCATTTATTGCCATCGTTTATTGCTCTTCTTAATGTAGGACGAGACCCGGAAATATCATATTAAATTTTGCACTTTGATTTGCTGAATCACAAGTCGATGGGTTATTCCCTGGATTTATTCTCTCCAAGTGTGAACGCATCTCCAAGGGTGAAGGAGCTAGATGTTAAATTATACATTCACATTTTTGTTTTATGCGACATGTATGTGGATTAAAAAATAATAAGTCACAAATTGTCAATTAGTAATTTTTTTAGAACTGATTGTCAATGTCCTCTAATTTATGACTCGTTATTTTACATTCTAAAGGCTTGTATTATTTTTTACCATATGTTTAGCATAAAGTTTATAAATCCAGCAGAATGTCTATGGATATGGGTGTCAGTAGGACAGAGAGGAGGGACCAAAAATGAAAAAACTGACCTAATATGGCCCCGTCAAGTCCAATAAGTGACATTTACATTTTATCTATAATCTATAGATGGTATACTTCGTATGATCATACGGTGGAAGTTGGGATTCTTCGTAAATGGTATTAGGCGTTTAGTTATAGTAGTTGGTATTTTGCGTATATTGATTGTGGTGTTTTACGAGATTGGTGTTTTACGGAAGTGGTAAGGTCAGAATTTGGTATTTTACGTTCAGTTGGTATTTCCCGTTTTTGGTATTGTCCGTCGAAAGGTTTCCCCCACTTAATAAAATCAAATGATTAGGCCTCTCCTCGCAACAAAAACTAAATGACATCTAAAATATAGCAATATAGAACATAAATCTAGTAAAACACTATCAGTAGTTCTGATATTACTTCATCTTTAAAGAAACATAGTAGAACAACTCGATATTCCATCACATCCTTAGAAATTTATTTTTTTCTGTTAAAATAGCTATCATATTCTTGTCTTATCATTAATATGCCTGCCGACTCTACACAACTTATGTTGAGTGTTATCCAGTTTGACGTTCATGTGAAATGTTCCGCCCAATCCAAGTATTTAAATTATTATTTCGTGGCTGGTTGCAATGGTTAACGATATATTGCCGTAGCTAAATTCTAATTTCGTCCACAGTATTCTCATCCGAAAAGAGACATGCGGTGTCATTAAACTAAATTATTGGCAATAATTATTAGGTAATTCTTCTTTCCTTTTAGATTCAAGTCATGCCTTTTACCCTGTCCAAATTAATCAGTCAATAGGTTCAATTTCCATTACCTTTGTACATGACCGCCATTGTACGATTTGATTTTCAATTCGACAAATTACAATTTTCAACATATTTTCATTTATATAAACATTGATCGCGCTCGTTCGTTTGCCTCGTCGCCAAAATATTCGTCGGTAATTCATTAATACCAGAATATTTGTACCAAAGACAACCCCCACTAGACGGAGCATGTAAGGCGACCCGCGCGCACCAACGATATGGTACGGCAGAACATTAAATAATGTTCTATTTGTGTCTCGAAAATAAATAATAAAATTAATGAATCCACGCTTTAATTCACAAAAAAAATTTACCAAAGCAACTGAGGCAAAATAAACTTTTGAATTGAATTCGCTTTAGACAACAGATGTTACGCTTTCGCAAATGAACGCTCGAATGATTCGACAACTTTGTATAGGTAACATTTAATATTACTATACCTTTTAGGGTTCTGTACTCCAAAAAGTAAAAACGGAACCCTGTATCATATTGTACTAAGGTACCTACTATCCGTTATTCTTCTGTGTATAAATGTATTTTACACTATTTTTTTAGTTATATGTGAGGTATAATTTGTCATTAATTGAAATGAATGTGAAAACATCGAAGCTTCGACGCGTTTTGTACATGCCAAGAGATTTATTAAAATATCTAAACAATATTTAACATACAGCTACTATTTGAAGTTTTTATAATATGATTACTTATATCATCACCAGAATACCTGTAAATGACAAGGGTTGTCATTGTCACTTAATGCAACAAATTCCGAATAGCAACAGTTGATATTTATCAAAAGTTTATCAGCCATATCTCAATCAAATGTCCGAGGTGAAGACAATACACCTCTCAGTCGCAATATCTTCGATGTCAATCGAAAAAGTTCAAAGTACGTGGAACAAGTAGGTAAGTATCTCTTTAGCCTTCTATTGTGTTTTTTTAGCAAAATGTTCGTGTTTCTTTGAACCCCTAGTTAGGACCTGGTTGAGTGCACCCCATTAGCACTAGTCGTTCAAAATTCCAACAGTTTTCACGAATTGGTTCCACACCCGGCGCGTTACAAAAAAGACTAGAATGTGTCGATTGAATTCTCTAAAAGCTCGCCTCTGCGGCATCGTAATTTTTTATCGGCTATCCCACGGGTGCATTTTACCCCTGAAACTGCCACGTACGTTGCCAAAAATGGCTTCGGCTGTTTTATGGTTGATAAAACCTGAAAAACGTTAGTTGATGAACTACCTATACTTCTGCGTGAGTGTTACTTATAAATCAATGTAAGTATTTTGAGCAGTTGCTTCTGAAGAGTCTTATTTACAACTAGTTTTTATAAATACCTACTTAAAACGAAAATATAAAAAGAATGTGATTGAATTGTTTAAAAATAATGTGAATTAATATAATAATAATTAAAAGTAAGAAGTTGTAACGAAAGTTTGGACCGCTTCTTTAGCATCAGTTCCTCACATCTCACCCCATTAATACATGGATAAAAAAATATTATACTATGTCTACTATCAAATCATTCAAAAATATAAATTTCATTTGTTTACGAAACATGCGAACATTTTTATGACATATTCGACGGACATAAAAACTGGTGATTGGCTGATTGCATTTTTTTACTCACTGCAAATAGGAGCTTCTCAATTCATCGAGTTGTTGGTTTATTATACGCAAAATAACGTATTATATGTATTATTTGCCTTCGATTGGTAGCATAACGACATGCCAGCCTACGATCTTATCACGCGAAGGATACATTACAAAGCATAGTCACTTTCTGGCAAGTACGTGAGTTCAATTCGCGCAAACGAAGTTGCAGATATCATATTGCATATATCCCCCAATAATCTCTTATGTCTTTTATAACAAGTTTGATCTAATGCTCGCAGGCAACCCAGAACGGCGCGAGCGACACTTCGGGATCTTAAAGAAGGCATAAGATACTATTTACAACTTAGCTGTAAATGACAATTTGGCTTCATGCAAATACCAAATTAACTTCAATGCCTCGAATTTTAACGAACAAAAGAGATTACTTAAAGAACGCCAGAAAAAATGTAGAGTATCTCGTTCATTGGCTAAGAAAAAGGTCGCAAATCCGTTACACAAGTTTCAAAACGCTTGACAGTAAATCGCGAGCCCCGCGAACAAGGTTTTGTGTTCCAACTTTAGCAATTACGCTGGTCAGGATTAAAGTTGAGTTTGAAACTTTCAAAACGGGACGGATGGTTACCGTCGTGGGGACACATGGTTTCGACGTATGCCGAACACGCACACTCATGGAAACTCGGCCAATCAGTGCTAACAATGTCAGAACAGTTAGAATTCATTTCATAATAATATTCAAAAGCATAAGGGTAAGTAAAAGCAAAGTACTAAATAAGTAAGTAATAGACAATATAAGTAGCTTTCTAAATTGCCTTAGCGAAAACTAGCTATACACGAAGGAGAATTTACCATCATATTGCCAAAACAAAATAAACTTTAGGTACTTATGACATAGCATCTTCTTACCACTTACTTCTGCTTATAGTACGATTTTGAAAAATACTCTTTCATATTATTCTTAGAAAGGATTAGTAACGCAAAAAACATTTTAATCCCAATACCAATATGTTTAATTACTTTTTATGTCACCCTAATAGGCCGTAAGTGGAGAAGGTGATTTGTAACGTCCCAGATCGCATATTTAAGGCCCTCACCCTCGGTTCGGGCTACAAACACCTACGAATTGGATCTTTCACAAATTCACCGCCCTAGGTATATTGTACTATTTACCCCAGGTACCCCGCATAACAGCTGCTAGAAACTCCACATGATGATTTGTTGTCTATTCAGTAAGACAACAAATCATCATGTGGAGTTTCTAGCAGCTGTTTTTTCCTGTTTATATATTTTCATTAATCCGGCGTTATTAATATGTATTTATAGGTATTAGGTACTAACAATTTACATTATTCTAGTACCAAGAGTAGTTACAAATCAATCAGCTAAATTATAAGGATTTCTTTATTACGGAACCCTACTAACTACAACTTTAATGTCACACACAGTGCAAACATGCTTCGAGCTTGACATGAAAACTCTACCGGTTTAAAATAAACTTCTACTTGTGATTACACAATTTATGCACGTTTTTGTGATTCCGTAAACTTAGTCAGTTTTGCTTGCAAAATTGTTTTAAGTTATAGAACTTTCAGTGGTTTTATTTTTTACACTATTAGTTATAGTTCTTATCTAAGTTATACAGAAGTGATGCTGGTTCGGAATGATAACATACTGATTATTTTTGAGGTATAGTAGACACTGTGTTGTATAGTATGCGTCCTTGGTCATTGGGTATGCTTAGACAGCATTACGGTTGTGGGCGATTTGAGTTTACCCTTCGATGCTACTCGGAAGCCTCGAGGTGTTAATATCGATCTACGGGCCTACAACCCACTATCTAACTGGTGGTTCATCAGCAGCAAAAGAAGCTGACAATTGTACTACTTGGCATGTGTAAATGCATACTAAACAATCCTTTTTTTTTTCATTTATAATTTTATTTTATGAGTTTTTATTTTTATTTTAGTATTCTATCAATAAATTGCTCTGATCTCTGTAACTGATGATTCAAATGTGCTTGTAGCTATAGTAGAGTTGCTAAGCCGCGAAATTGTGCGCATCGGGTTACAAGCATGAAATTTCTACCACACATAGAACGTTCCACGGTGATTATTTTCAGATGTGGAGGGAAGTCAGATTCGTCCCCTGTGTGGTGGGAGAGCGGGGTGAAGAGGAGCTTTTTCTTTTTTTTATTACTGATCAGTTAAGGCTATTAGGGCTTGTGCGACATCGTTTTCGTGTAAAATAGATATCAGCTATTAATTTTTCATGTTATTTAAGAATAGTTTCATATAAAAATTTGGGTTTATTGCCGAAAAGGTAAAAATCACAACAAGTTTTTTTTATTCAGAACGATAAATTAGTTATCTATTCTAAATATTTACAATTTAAAAAAATATAACTAAACAGCAAATTTAATGTTGTTTTAAAAAATGTATACATATTGGGCACATCTGATACAAAAAGTACCTTGAAAAAAATGTTGATGTTAAGCCTAGCCTGCGTGTTCTAGTACATTTTGCTAAGTCGCGAAATTGTGTACATCGGGATACAACCACCAAATTTCTACCACAGATAGAGTATTCTGCGGTGATTATTTTCAGATGTAGAAGGAAGTCAGAGTCGTCCCCTGTGCGGCGGGAAAGCGGGGTGAATAGGACAAAGGAGTCCTCTTTTTCTTTTTATATTACTGATCAGGTAACGCTAGTAGGACTTGTGTCGTATCGTTTTCGTGTAAAACAGATATCAAGAATTCATTTTTCATGTTATTTATTCATAGTACCATATAAAAATATGGTTGTATTTCCGAAATTGTAAAAATCACAACAAGTTTTTTTTATTCAGGGAGATAAATTAGTTATATTTCCTGAATATTTACAACTAAAAAAAAATTGCAAAATAGCAAATTTAATCTTGTTTCTAAAAATATATAAATATTGGGCACTCTTCATACAAACAGTAACTTAAATAAATTGTTGATGTTGAGATTAGCCCGCGTGCTCGTGATACATTAGCAAAAAAAAAATTGTTTTAATTACATTAATTTGTTTTTCTTTGTAAATATTATATGTAAAAGCATGTCAATAATCATTATTTAATGTATTTAATGAAGCGAAATAGGATGCGTTGGGAGATTTACGTTGTTTACGCCGACGTAAAGATATATTTTTAGCTACTGTTTGTATAAGAAGTGCCCAACATTAATATATTTTTAGAAACCAAATTAAATGAACTTTTTGAAATAATAATAATAATTTGAAAATGTTCACGAAATTGAACTAATTTACCTCACTGAATAAAAAAACTTGTTGTGATTTTTACCTTTTCGGCCATTACACCCATATTTTTATATAGAATTATAAGAAAATAACATAAAAAATGAATTTCTGATATTTGTTTTACACGGAAACGATATCAAACACGTCCTGGTAGACTTAACTGACCAGCAATAAAGAAAGAAAAGAGGGATACTTGGCCGTATTCACTTCGCTCTCCCGCCTCACAGGGGACGAATCTGACTTACCTCCACATCTGAAAATAATCACCGTGGAACACTGTATCTGTGGTAGAAATTTAATGCTTGTAACCCGATGCGCACAATTATGTTAGAAAACAGCGGACTAACAACTCTACTACTAGGCCTATTTGAATAAAGAATATTTGCATGACATTCATGAACCTGATACTTACGCACTTTTGATGAAATTGGCTAACTACTTAATTATTGTCTCCATACATTATTAAATAAAAATAATTAATGTATTAAAATAATAATTACAAACGTATCGCTTTATGCATCTTTTACTTGTGTAAATTATATTTTTGTATGTAAGAATGAGTTCGAATTTGTACTAATAATACCTACTAATTAATTTATTGCACCTGGGTATTTATAATAATAATCTCTAAATTTCACTTTTGATGCCGACTGTACATTAAGCATCTGGGTGAGATTAACCTGTCCAAGTTTAGACCCTCCACCCTTGGGTTTATTCGTAAGCAAGGCTTTTTGCTTCGCGACTATTTGCGCATGGTGCGCGTAAGAAAACCAAGAGTAGTATAATTATTTCGTGTTATTGAACTTGGTACAAAACAGTATACACACACTTTATGAAAATAATAAGCTTTCGCTGTAATTTAAAAAGTGAATGAAAGACATAGTTTCGATTCGAACAAAGCTAATTTCAAAATAAACGTGAATTAATTTGGTTACGTTAGCTAAGTAGGTTTGGATATAATATAGCCTTGGGATAGTGGCGCTACAAACAGATTTCATGTGGTAATAACGGGCATACGGTTCGATTGCAAAAAAAATTTACATAGTTAAAATCATCAAAATCACGATCGCTTCCTTTGTGTGACGAAAGTTATATAGGTATGAGTAACTTTCGTCACACAAAGGAATCAATTAAGTTTTGTTTTAATTAAAGCCCTTAACTATGTAAAAAAAATTTGCAACCGACCCATCATCTATGTCTATTGAAAAAACATTGTTTACCGGAATGCAGCTCAATCCTTCGTTCTCCTCTGAAAAAAAAAAATTGAACAAAAAAAGAACCGACTTCAGTAGAACTAAAACCGGCCAAGTGCGTGTCGGACTCACGCACAAAGGGTTCCGTACTATTGATTTATGAAATTAAAGGCCTTTTGTTTATTTTTATATTTGAGTTGATTTAATGAAACGGTTTACGATTTATATTATATAAAAAAAAAACTACTTACTAGATCTCGTTCAAAACTATTTTCGTTGGTAGTTTTTATAGTAATGTACATCATATGTTAGAGGGGGGGGGACCAACTTTTTTCCACTTTGGAAGCGTCTGTCACGCAAACTATTCGGTTTAGAAAAAAAATATTTTAGAAACCTCGATATCATTTTTGAAGACCTATCCATAGAAACCAACACGTATGTGTTTGATGAAAAAAAAAATTTTGAGTTTCAGTTCTAAGTATGGGGAGCCCCCAATATTATTATTATTTTTTTTATTTTTGCATCAAAATCTTAATGCGGTTCACAGAATACATCTACCTACCAAGTTTCAACAGTATAGCTCTTATAGTTTTGGAAAAAAATGGCTGTGACATACGGACGGACAGACGGACAGACAGAGAGACATGACGAATCTATAAGGGTTCCGTTTTTTGCCATTTGGCTACGGAACCCTAAAAAGCCAAAAATAACCCGTTCACGTACAGATTTCATTTGACTCACCCTTTGAAGTCGATCCCAAACCACTCAGTTCTTATATTTATATATTATAGTTTACGCGAGGTTTGGCACCGACTTCGAAGGGTGAGTCAAATGTAATCTGTACTTGAACGGGTTATTTTTGGCTTTTTAGTTTTACTCAAGTCGGTTCTTTTTTTTGTTATTTTTTTTTTTATGCTTTTTAGTGATTCATATAAAATACTTATGGCGGGGTGATCAGGGAGGTCTTGAAGGCATGCATCTCGTTTGAATTACATATCTCCTAACTTCTAACCGTTAAGGAGTTGTACCTTCTATCATCAGTTCAGCATTGGAAGATGATGACTACCATATGCAAATACTTAAATAATTTTAGAAAATATATGAAAAATATTATGAGTGCCTATAAAATTTCAGGAATTCCTTCGATTCCTCATGGATCTCGTCATGCGATCTACACCAAAATTTAATGGGACCATCCTTGAGATGTCTATTCATGAACCTAAAAATAATTTTCCAAATCGACTCATAAATGACGGAGTTCTGAGGCAACAAACATTAAAAAAAAAAAAACATACAACCGAACTGAGAACCCCCTCCTTTTTTTGAAGTCGGTTAATAAATATTGAATCGTATTGAAAATAACTTGATTTTGATTGCTGTGGATAGTCTTGGCTTTATTATGCGAAACTTCCTTGAAATTTTTGGAATATATTATTATAGGCTGTACTGTTTCCTCTTTGTTTACAGTGACATTACTGATTTTCAACGTCAGTTACTGAACATTTGTCGTTGCCAGTAATAGTACATTACTGCAGACGCCGGGAAATAAGGGCTTGCCGGCTGAGTAGGTATAGACGGCCGACCGTAAGGGAGGCCGTCTAGTGATACGAAGCCGGCAAGCCCTTTTCACGGCTAAGGCATGTATAGTGCTTTTCTCAAACATATGCAATGAAATAAAAAAATACATCACTCAAAAAACAAATTTTATATCGCGGTAACCGAAGACAATAAATCCGTGATTTTTCAAAATTGCCGCCGTTTTTTACTGACAATTTAGGCTTGCTACACTATATACATATTTATTATTATACTACTTTTTCGTTACATTTATAACTTGGGTTGAAATTAAAATAAGATTCATTCCAATTGAAGTTAGTACAGCGGATCGCTTATAAGATAAAACACGTTTTTGAACGAAACTTTAGGACAGACATTTTGTCAATCAATTGTCTGTGACATCTGACTGACATTATAACCTTTCTTTCATTTATGATGTGTAAAGTTACAACAATTTGAAAAAATTATCAAAATATCACATAGATCCGCCGATCTAACATATATATTGCATATTACGTTCTACAAGGAAACAAGAGAACAACCTAGCATTACCTATAGATATAGATAGGCAGCTGTATTCTACATACACACTATTAATATCACCATGGATTTGTACATGCTAAGTGCACAGAACTTTTTAAAGGTACGTAACTATTATTTTTAAAACAGATTATTAACAAAGTTTTTGACAAATTTAACTGATATTAAATGACGCATTCGACATATGGGGGCAATTGCTTATTGATTTTTTTATTGTTTTTCCAGGTACACTGATATTAGTTAGCTGTACTTCCGAAACTGGTCTTGGCTGTGATAATGTAGCTGACTGTTGATTCTGCTGAGATGGCAAAGGAGGCTGAGGATCTGATCTACCGCGTGGTGACTGTGGATCATGAATTTGGCTGTGAAAATGAAAATGAAAAATAAAAATTATCAACTGGCAATATATGTGCTAGGAGATTTTGGCGGTGGACTATGATGCTTAATGTAAACAGGAGGGTCACGGAAACCGGGAACAGCCTGGCCGTGGATTTATGTAAATTGATGATGGTTGGGGTACATCATTTTGAGAGTTGGCTGCGTGAGGATTTGTCGCCTTCTGCAACTTTTATCAGCTTTCCAACCCCCATGCATTTTGACCATCAGAAGATTGGCAAGGAGTGTAGCTGAAATACAGCAGAAACAATATCCAGTATAGAGGTCGGGACAATCTAGTTCTTAAAACGTTGCTATTTGCTTAGGCATAAATAGAATTGTGTGGCGTCCAATTACTTGTCTTGTACATTTTCTTTTCTTGTAGTTTAGAAAGATTAAGTCTGCCATTTGTACTTTTACTTCTGTCTTTTGTGCAATAAAGTTTAAATAAATAAATGTTATAAGACTGAGCATAATTTTTTTTTTCATTCATGTATGTCTCCGTTCGACTTTGGTGGCAACAGGTTATTAATTGTTAATCCTGCCTCCGCCCTCAATTCTGGTGAAGTACAATTAATTTCTTTGTCGCTGTTATCATCAGAACTCATTATGAAATTATATTTATAAATATCAACAACAAATATAAAAATAGGTACATGACAAAAGTTTTTTTTCATTTTCCCTCCAATCCCCCATAATGTTTTTTTTTTATGGAAGTTGTCCGTATTTCGCGTATGTTGTGTTCCAATAGACCCTATAAGGGCCGTTATACACAACCTGATACTAAAAATTCAATTTCTATAATAAATAAAATAAATGCAGAGGATTTTAAATATTGTCTATGGGCTCTGGTGACTTACGTATAGACAGTATTTTAAATTTATTCATCAACACATTGAATTATACAGATTTGTATTCATAATATCAGTTCGTGTGTACTAGGCATTAACGCGGATATTGTTGGTCCGGTGGCTGAATGGGTAGCCACTAGAAAAAAAAATTATATCAGCTGTTCATAAACACAGACGCCATGTTTACATTAAAATTAAAAACAAATTACTTCCCGGCCTAGGCCTTCAATTTTGTATGAAATTCCTTTACAGTTCCTTCGAATTGTTCCGCCCGAAACTTGACACTTCGAAGCCTGTTTTGACGCACGTTACGACGATATTTCATTGCATGTTTGAGAAAAATAAATTAGTGCTTAGGTACCATTACAATTTCGCAATATGAAGTGGGGATAGAAAGCTACTTGTCGGGCTATATATTCGGTTCGAAAATAAATATATGACACTCACGCCGTGTGTTTGCATGAGCAAAGGATACATATATTTCATGAGAATTTTTTTCTATGATTTTATAACATCCTGGCAAGAGTGTTTGATTTGACAGTAGTCTAAAGAAAAGTGTTTGTACTAGATAGCTCGGTTAAAGGAAGTTAATTTGCATATTAGATTTTACAATTCAAAAGAGTAAACAAACAAATAATTCATGACGATGTCAACTACGAGTAAAACCAAATTATGATTTTGTTTTCAAAGTAGGTCTGAGAATGAAAATGCGCCTATTGCCAGTAGGCATGACGTTTCTGTGTGGCAGGCCAAATGGGCCACCGGTGGAACACACCGAAAGCTTCCAGAGGGTCTCGTGGTACACCGAGGACCCACAAAAATAATCTAACTGCAGTTACAGGAATAATCAGTCCATAATAAAATTTAGTGTGTAAATTATGCTCATTGCTAGTTTTGTAATTATTACAAAGATTTACTTTGGGGGCAAACGAGCAATCGGATCGCCTGATGGGAAGCGATTACCATCGCCCATAAATACCTGCAATATCAGAGGAGTCACAAGTGCGTTGCCGGCCGTTCTGGTGGAAGTACGCTCTTTTCTTGAAGGTTTGAAGGTCGTACCAGTCCGGAAATACCGCAAGCGACAATTTATTCCACAACGCAGTCGTGCGAGGCAGGAAATTTCTAGAAAAACCGATTCATTATACGATTATGCAATTCCCAGTAACGGATTCACACGAAAATTATAACGTATTTTGCTATACGGTTCTCATAACATAACCACAACCCCAGTGGCCACAATGTAATCATTAAACATAATTTAAATAGATACATGTCTCTTAAGGGTCTACCTCTGTAGGTTCAGACATATTATCATATTTATTCTTAGTAAATCCCAAGTTACAAACTGCTTAGATCGTTGACTATTTTTGTACAGATATGAGACGGATCAGGAAATTCAGTAGCTAATTATTACAAAGGCTTTCCATAACATGTACTTACTGTCTATTCTTCTTAGTCGATCACAATATGTGGAAACATTTTATACCTCTCGATTAAGTTTGAGATGACATCAGTCGTCATTCATGAAATAACTTCGTTTGATGATGACTTTATCAGGACTTTATATGTACCTAAACTAAAATTAAATATTTGTATAGAATCTTTTTATCGATTCTATATTTTTTATGCGGTAATACCACATTTTTATTTTTATAAATAATGACACAAAGGTAAATTAAGAAAGACCCCGCTTCGATTGTAGTAGATCGCATTCAATTTTTCTTTCTTAATTTACCTTTGTGTCATTATTTATAAAATTAAATCTTAATATATTTAAAGTAAGATACCTATGATCATCAAATGTAATTCAAATAGAAACAAAATGTATCTTAAAGGTATCTTCCTTTCCTCTGTAGATTGATAGATGGTAATAGTTATGTATCTTGTATTTTTAGCGTCACAAGCTACTTAGGTACCCATCATTAAATATTTCCCTCTATTAATTATCAGTTCTCCGCTCCAACCCCTTTATTAAGCCAAGCGCAGTGTAAAAGAGAAGGACCCTTTGATTGCGGTCATTCCCAAGGGTTGCAAGAGCAATATTTTATGATAATGATCTTGGTTAATAAACGTTAGTAATTATAATGAACGTATCGCATATTTTTAATACAACAGACGTCCTTACTTGGGACTAACTAACGATTCCGTTAACATTTGGTAGAATGGTGCGTGTTCAATGAGTAATCCCCTATTCAGAAAGAGCTTAGAACTTCTCCCGGCTTATCAGGGTGTTGCAAGCTGTCTAAGGTATAAATGCCTTTTCATCACATTTGCTCATAAAAGATGTTATATATTACATGCCGGTGTACTGAAGGGCCTATATACTTAATTCCCGAGGGAGTTTAGTTTTAAAAATGTTGTTCGCACACATACTTGAGACTAAGAAGGTTTCAATCCAGCAAAGGCTTTTTGTTGTATCACCAAAACTTGGCTACAAGCATATTTTATTGTATATTAAACTAATACGTTTGCTTTAATATTAATATTTTAAAATTATTTAAGGCAACAAATATTTTCACCGCCAAAAATTTTTGGGAACCCAAACCAGTATCACCTAAAAATCGTTAAGAAACAGCAAAAAAAATACTTGCGCCAAAATAAAATAGCCTAAAATTACAATGCTTCTACCTATTTTAGTCATGACTGCACTTCTAAATGTACTTGAGCACCAAATTTAGTGAATGTGCACCAAATGTTTACGACCAAATTATTACTATATTAGCACTTGAATTATATTGACTGTCTTAAAATGTACGCACACTACCAAATAAAGTATATTAATGCCAAATTAAGTAAGTCTCGGGTTCTCCCCGCATCCCCGGACACACCGCGCGTTCCGGGCGCACCCGACGTGATTCCCATATGAGTTGTGAGCTGCAGATATAAACTTGGCGAAGCGTCAGAACCGAACTGCTACCAGTAAAGTAGATTAGTGGGTTAGGTTATGTTAGAACTGTGACCACATCAGCGAGCAAAGCGAGCGTACCGCGGCAGTGGTCGGTGAAGTGCCATCAACCGAACAGCCGAATTGAGGATTGGGTCGAGTCAGCGAGGCGCCGGTAATATTATGTTTATTTAGGTAAATAAAGTGCATTAGTTTGCTCGCTAAGATTTGGTGAGCATTTAATAAATATTTTGTGTTTTTTAATTTATTTTTTTAGGTTACAAGATGATATATAGTTGAATAATTTTTCATATTAAAATGGTTATCAATTTTTGGAGACCGTTTGATTATTATTGTGGATTAAAAAATGGTTAACGTGGAATTATTTACTTTATTTAGGATAGCAAGTTTTAATATTTATGGTTATATTAACATAAAATTGGTGTTCTAAATTTGGTGCTCATTCACTATTTATTGTCGCAAAATATGTTTATTTTGATAAAAATTGTGCATTAGTTTGCTCGCTAAGATTTGGTGGGCATTTAATAAATATTTTGTGTTATTAATTTAATTTTTTAGGTTACAAGATGATATATAGTTTAATGATTTTTCATATTAATATGGTGATCAATATTTGGAGACCGTTTGATTTTTGTTGTGGATTAAAAAATGGTTAACGTGGAATTATTTACTTTAAGTAGGATAGCAAGTTTCAATATTTATGGTTATATTTACATACAATTGGTGTTTTAAATTTGGTGCTCATTTACTACGAGGGGCGTTCAATAAAAAGTGAGAATGAGATGCAAACTCTTTCAATATTAGGAAATTAAATAGGTACTGGCCGGTAAAGTTAATCTATCTAGCTAATTGATATGAAAAAAAAAAACTCAACTGCTTTTTGTTTAAAAAAAATACGGCCATCTCTTTGCAATGCTATTGAGTACGTTAGCGAAAATGGAGAAAATTGAACTTCGCGCCGTTATCAAATACTTGTGTTTGAAAAATTTATCTACGGACCAAGTCAATTTAGATTTGCTTGGGACACTTTAGGGTCTAATGCTCCTCCGTATTCGACAGTCGCACGTTGGTGCGCCGAATTTAGACGTGGAAGAACATCGACCATGGACGACCCCCGCTCCGGACGCCCTACTACGGCAGTAACTAAAGAAATTGTGAAAAAAGTCGAAAACTTAGTTTTGGCGGATCGTCGTGTCACGGTTCGTTTTATTGCTGAAAATGTAAAGATTTCAACGGGGAGCGTGCATAATATTTTGCATGAACGCTTAGGTATGAAAAAGGTATCTGCGCGTTGGGTACCAAGAATGCTTACTGACACGCAAAAACAAACTAGAGTTGAGATTTGTCAAGAAGCTTTGGACCTGATACAGCAAGACGGGGAACTTTTTCTGGCGCGATTTATAACAATGGACGAGACATGGCTCCACCATTACGACCCTGAAACGAAACTGCAGTCTATGACATGGAAAAGGCCATCATCTCCAACTCCGAAGAAATTCAAGGTGGGCCCATCTGCCGGTAAGGTCATGGGCTCTGTTTTTTGGGATGATAAAGGGGTAGTAATGATTGAGTATCTCGAACATGGAGCCACTATTACGGGCACCTTATATGCTAAACAAATAGCAACATTGCGCAATGAGATCCGCGAAAAACAGCGAGGTAAACTCTCGAAAGTTGTGCTCTTCCACCAAGACAATGCCCCGGCACACAAGTCCGCCGTTGCAATGGCTGCAATTCGTAATGCTGGATTCGATATCCTTGAACATCCTCCATATTCACCGGATCTCGCCCCCAGTGATTTCTACCTATTTCCGAGATTGAAAGAATACCTGAGAGGCCAGAAATTTGAAGACGACGACGCGGTAGTCGCTGCAGTACAAGATTTTTTAAGTACTCAAGATGAGACCTTTTTTAAAATGGAATTTTAAGTTTAGAAAAAAGATATTCTCACTTTTTATTGAACGCCCCTCGTATTTTTTGTCGCAAAAAGTGATTTTGTTGCCAATCAAATTTACTCTATCTGGTGATCAGTTAGTAGTACAATGGTTATCATTTTAAAACAATTTGGGGATAAATGTTGGTGCTCATTTATTATTTTTGATACTAAAAAGAGATTTTATTGCAAGCCATTATTTAAGGGTAAAAAATTACTGTTCGTAGTTTTACATATATAATATTTCGTATAAATCCGTTTTCTGTTTTTAGTTGATGGCCGTGTTGCCACTGCTTATAGTAAATTAAAAAAAGAAAAATCAGGAAAAAGTTGGTTGACAATCGTTTAATGTTAATAATTTGACTAATGTATTTTTTCCCAAACGTAATGAAAAATATTGTGTATGACGGGTAGTAAGGGGGTTACACTCAGGCCATTAAAAGTCCTCCGCCTTCGGTGTTGGGCTTCTCATAGACCTTCGTTAGTAATCCCCTTCTTACCTAACACCCGTATGGCACAATATACTATTTTCTAACCGGGGCTCTCAGAGTCTGGCTATTATAACTGTTATAAGCTACACTCGGAAGTGCACTGTTATAAGCAACTCTATGCGGCAGCAGTACATTATGGCATTTTATCTACACCAGTATTGTCATATTCATATAACGAATACAGAAAGCATACGCAAAGACCTACATTACTCTATAAAGTGGCGCTGCTCAGTCATACAGTCGTATTAGTTTCAGTTCATATTATACCTAGTGATGTATTTCTCTCGATATTCAACTTTATTTGGGCTCAAAATTTACGAATAGTGTATTTTCACGCTGTATAGTTATTTAAATAAGTGTTTTTAAATATTTGGTGTTGTATATTTTTGGGATGGGGTCAAATGTCCAAACAGAGGTTTTAAAATTTTACCACTTTAAAAAAATATACGACATAAAATTAACTATTTATTCGTACATTCTGAGTCAAAATAACGTAGGATGTCGGGGAAAAATATACTTAATATGAATACCTGTGGAAAACTTAGTGATCATAATTATGCTCTATAGATGGTGATGAACGTTACTCATTTGCTTTGCTATTTCTCCTGCTTTACTTCCAAATAAGGTTTAGTTACCGGTAGTAGGTACTGACCACTTCATAAATACAAGAGAATATGATAATGAGGAATAAGTTTATATTATTTAGATCACTGGTTTTCAAACTTTCCCATATCCTTAATCTTTCGTAGAAATATAAATAGAAAATATTTATTTGTTTATTTTCTTGAATACTTTACAATTTTAGTTCTTTGAAACGTTATAACGTTACGTTGCAGATCAATTAAATTATACTAGAGCTTACAGTACCGAGAAAAAATATAGTTTGGGAGTACCAGGAATTCCCGGTACCACCATATAAAAAATCCCGATTCCGCAGGCCCTAGATCATACCCATAATGCAATTGTCGATATTACATTCGTATCACATACGAGTGCATATGTTATAGTGATATGTAAACTTCGTTATAGGTACCCATATTGAAATAAACATAATTTTAGAGCATGTAAAACACAGAATAATTGTGATGCATAAGGAAGGTCCGCTTTGGGTAGTCGCGCTGTAATAATTAGTTATGAGGATGGTATTCGCGTTGACAGTAACAATGCCTACAAATCTGAATAAGGCCGGTAAGGCCAAATATTTGTGTGACAAGCAGGAATATAGTATTCCCGAGTCCTTAACGTTTTTTATGTATTTATTTAAATGTTTTATAAATAGTTATGTATTTACGTTCCGGTGTCGTTGTCACTTTAATGTGGGTAAAAAAAGGTCATGATGGTCTCTAACTGTTAGAGTTTCTTGTACATGACCTTTTTTATCCACTTGTTTATAATAATCGGTATTAGGGGATTATCTTTTACAAATCAACCTAGTTGGGACTAGGTTAACTTAGAAAAGCGTCTTACTAAAAAAAGATCGGCCAAGGTGTTAATGAACGCTGTATCAGTGTAAATGGGTGGTTGAAGTAAATGAGGCCTACAACGAGCTACGATATATCGAAAATACAAGGCGATAATACCTTTCAGGGTCCAATATAGAGCCCTATTGTGGAGGTACATAGTCAAAATAAAAAAATACCATATATTACTATATAAAGAACCGAGTCAGATATATCTGACTGCATGACCATCGAAAATTATACTAGGTGGTATCGACAAAAACACGATCAAGTATCTCCTGACCAGATAAGTATTATCTCAGATTAGTAACATAATCACGGTGTATATCAACCTTAACTGGCACCTCAACATTATGAGAATAATAACGACTGTGTCCTGCTCATACTGTAGGCAGGAGACAAGCATTAATGTGCTTTAGCAGAGTGCTCTAAGTATGCGGTGGCATGATTAAGCACTTTCGAAAAAGAATTACAAAGAGAAGAGGAACTAAAGGATATCAATCTTACATAACTGTTTTGTTCCGCAGACTGCATGGAACAGTAACCGGCGATCGACAGCCCACCTGATCATGAACCGGGTGATGTAAAGCATCCAGTGGGCGCCGAGGAAAACGACCTGTAACCAGGATAGGCAGTTAGTAACAATTTATTAATACCACAGCTTTAGCGCTTAAGCTCTAACAGTGTCGAAGCTAACTGTACCTCGACTCCGTCACTCCGTGAGGCAGGTCTCCAGAAATGTATACCTGCTGGGAAACCTCAATGAATAAATAAAGCGTATGGTATAAAGCGTTAAGTTTCTTATAATTTGCATATCGCTATAGAAAATTTTAATAAAACAGCAGATACGGTGACAAGAAACGTACTGACTTTATTCGAAAAGGACACAGATACGATACAACACGCAACAGATTAACAGATGGCAGCACTATACTGCTATACCATAAAGAATAGTATTGATATTTAACTGAAAATATAACAGAAAACATAGGTAATTTTGAAGTGGGTGCCTATATAAATAGTTTGTCTGGCCGGAGCATATGATTAAGAGAGAGAGAGAGAAGACGTGCTGCTTGATCGCCGTAGCGGACAAATTTAGCTACGCTTTTGGGGATAAATAAATCCAATTTGGCTAATAGAATTATGCGAAATACATGGCCGTCTTAATGACCAAAGTTACTTGGAAAAATAATAACAGATTAGATTACCCAAGAAAACAGCCAGGAGTACTATAATTAATTAAAGTGTCACCAAAATGCCCAGGATATAGCTAATATAGGGTATAGGCCATAAAGGATATTTTTTACCCGTCTCTGATAAAAAAATACGCGGACGAAGTTGCACCTTCTAGTATACAATATAACTGAATAGGCCATATCTCTACAAATTAGAAAATTTGAACAGTCCCCTGGCAAGTTCTTCAGAAAATGACGGCAAATTCAACAGTAAACACGATATTGCATATTAACTATGAATTTGTACATAAGTGTCAATTTTTAGGGTTCCGTAGCCAAATGGCAAAAAACGGAACCCTTATAGATTCGTCATGTCTGTCTGTCTGTCTGTCTGTCCGTCTGTCCGTCTGTCCGTCCGTATGTCACAGCCATTTTTTTCCGAAACTATAAGAGCTATACTGTTGAAACTTGGTAGGTAGATGTATTCTGTGAACCGCATTAAGATTTTGATGCAAAAATAAAAAAATAATAATAAATATTGGGGGCTCCCCATACTTAGAACTGAAACTCAAAAAATTTTTTTTCATCAAACACATACGTGTGGGGTATCTATGGATAGGTCTTCAAAAATGATATCGAGGTTTCTAAAATATTTTTTTTCTAAACCAAATAGTTTGCGTGACAGACGCTTCCAAAGTATGCGCAGTAAAAGTGAAGCATGCGCCGATCTCGAGCGCGCTCTCCATCATCAACTCTGTACTCGACGTGGCCCCGCACTGCGATATATTTGCTACTAGCTTTGCGAATCTACTGGTGGAGTGCAGGAAATATCTCGAACGGCGGTAAATTCAATGTTTGTATTTGTATTCGTATTTTTCTTTTATAAATTGTTTTGCTGTGCACTAAAGTATAGTTACTGTTTTCTTTCTTCTTTGTTGTTTTTAATTTTTAACTATTAACTTTTAAGGATATAGATAATGCTTGTTGTTTAATTTTAAGTTAAGATCTGTAACGCCTTGGCAGTTAGCTGTAAGTTGCAGGTATGTAATTATTATAAAATAAAATAAAATAAAAAATAAAATAAAAAGTGGAAAAAAGTTGGTCCCCCCCCTCTAACTTCTAAAATAAGAAAATGAAAAATCTAAAAAAACATATGATGTACATTACTATAAAAACTACCAACGAAAATTGTTTTGAACGAGATCTAGTAAGTAGTTTTTTTTTAATACCTAACTTTGCAAGTTTGCACCTAATTTATATGGGGCGCTATACATACCAGGTGCAAACTCAACTTAAACACTTAGGGATGGAAAATGTTTGTACGGAACCCTCGGTGCGCGAGTCCGACTCGCACTTGGCCGGTTTTTTTGATGGACTATTATTCCATTTATCAGAATTGGGCGATGATGGGTACTGTCCTACTGTGTATCCCCGCTGCAAAATAAAAAATCAAAATCAAAATGTTTATTCTGTAAGTAGGCTGCATATTTACGTATCTGAATCTGAATATACCGGCATTTCACAAGAGAAGACGCTGTTGAGAAGAAAGCCGAAAGAAACTCAACAGTAAGTATTTTTTTCGTATGTCATTCTCAAAACTACCTATTACAATTTTATTATAACTAGGTAATTGCTACACATTGAGGAGATGTACAAGATTCTTCAAGTCAATGTTACAGCAATTATATAAAATAAAGTAGGAATTTATCAGAAATGTAATAAAATGACTATGATATTTGTCGAAAATACTATTTATTATGATCCAATGTTCTTCTTCTTACATTCGTCAAATAGAAGCTAAATAGTGACACATCGATATTCTCTGAATATTCGAGACACGAGAGGACTGATTTTTGGGGTAATTAAAAAGGTGTATTAAGTACTTGCTTTAAGCACTTGTGACTCCTCTGGTGTTGCAGGTGTTTATGGGTGACGGTAATCGCTTTCCATCAGGCGATACGTTTGCTCGTTTGCCCCCTATGACATAAAAAAAAGTGGTCAGATTAATTTACGGTAAAGTACAAGGCAAGTTTAATATGTGGGTGTAATTAGTTCAACTTAAAACACATATTCTTGATATTTATATTAAACCGTTTTTTTTTTTAAATCCGAGCGCAACATTACGATTTTACAATAAGTCAAGAAACGCACGTAATATAATACATATACACTAATACCAAATACGTCTAACCTAAGTACTATCTTTTCCAGGTTACAGTTACCTACTATATGTTATAATATTAAAGTAACCGCAGTGAGATGTCGTTCCATATATTGCTTAATGTGTTCTGAAAATAAGTAAGTGATATGATATCTACACATAGTCTCGTAAGACTAAGGGTTGTTTAAACAAGAGTGTTTTGCTAAAAATGTCGTCAATGACGTCAACAAATGTCTAGTACATGTATTCAATACGATACTCGTCTTGCCCTCTAGCGGACACTGTGCACATTAAATTGAAGAGGGTTGAGGCTACGCGCCTACCCTCTGCTGAGGGGTTTACGCAAATGATAGACAGAGGGCATCTCGTAACTGAACCAGATTTTTCGACGGAGGACATAGCGACAGACGAGTTTTAAAAACTTATACATAGATGTCGCCTTTGCAAGTCACGTAGGTAGATTTCCAGTAATCACTAATCAGCTTTGTTTGCGGATTGCAAATTTTACGCTTTTCTTACCGCGGCGGCTATTTTTAAGATTCACAGAAACCATCGATTTCACAGAGAGAAACAATTTTAATTCCGCTAGGTTGGATTGATTTCCGATTTTAATGAACAGCTTCGATTTGAAAACAATCGTTATAAATTCTGGCGGTTGGCATTTATTTTGACGTTTGACGCTTCGATATTTAAATAATTAGGACTACTGGCTTCTATATTTTGTTTCAAACGTCGTAAGGTCCCATATTGCATATTTACACACACACCTGCGATCTGGGGCATTCACGAATTCACCGTTCTAGGTACTTATGACTGCGCCGCCGAGGGAAATGTGAAAAATAGGCAGTTGCAATTAAGTAGACAACGTCAACACTAGTTGTTTAATCCATTTCTAAACTACATATTTAGCACTTCGAAGCATCTGTTAACAACTTCTCCGTGAAAAAAGTTAAATTATTGTTTGGTATTAAAGGTCCAGATTTATCAAAAAGTGCTTTTAATTCTCCATACATTTTTACTATGGCGGTCACGCGCCGATCTAAATACGCATTCCCCGCGCTCTATGGTTCAGTCGCTAACGCTGGGCGCATTCTTAAGTAATGTACTACTTCGTCCCTGTTGAGAACTGCATGCTGTAGTTGTTGCTGCTATTAATATAATGCATAACTTGAGTTAACTCCGGTAGCAAGATAATTGTATTTTCCAAGTGACATTCCCTATTCACTGCCACAAGAGGTGGACGTGGTTCCTTAACAATGCTGGATGTGTTATATACAGGAATCGTAAAATACGAGCAAAATCGATTAAAAATACTTATCTGACTGCTCCTCCACTTCAGTGAATTTTGCTCGCATTTAATGAACCCTGGTTATATTTATACCATACGGAATAGTGCATTGAACGCTGCATACTCGATGTTTTCAAATATGAAACATAATATGTACACTCATAGCCAAAAAATATGCGTACCCGTTTTCATTACCCCTGCCACATTTAATTTTTAAATATCGCTACCTTTGCTTCGTTTTACGTAAGCACTTGTTAATGTGCTTATGTAGGTCATAGCTTAGGCGTTGACTAATTGCTACAGTTGCGTTAAGAAGCACTCTCAAGGCTTTTAGAGCGCCGACCTTTGCAGGAGGTAGGTATACGGATATTTTAAAGTAGGCAGGTCTGGCAGGTGTGTGGTCCCAGCTTAAGTAATTTCATAATTTTTGTGTAGCGACAGCCAGGATTTTACCTTTCACCGACTACGATACCCTGTTATAATCGTAGACTGATGGAAATATTTCAATGCATACTAAGATAAATCTTACCTTGTTTTCAATTTGAAGTCACATAAATATTATATCAAACGAATATGTTTTACACAAGTTTGAAATCATTATTCTTGTTACAATTTTATTTCTTTAGAGTTAGTAAGATTTGGTTTATATCGATAAAAATATATTTTCACGAGCGAATAGATTTGAATGATCCTCAAAAAATCCTAACGCTCAAGTGGCACCGCAAAAACGTAATGCGTATCCTAAACGTTTCCACGTTTCCCTGTGACCCTTTCGAGTGCGTAACAAATGACCTCTGTTTGTTTTCGAGAGCACTCGGGCGTGTTTGTGAAATGTTGGAAGTGATTTCTGGTACAATGATTTAAATCTAGCACTAAATTAGTGCGTCACTTCTTGACCCTGTATTTATTATTATTATACGGTATCAAAAACCCAGCCTTTAGCAGTATATACGTGTGTCGCTAAGAGAACTTCGGCCAAACTTCGATTATCTACTTTTTCACTACATGCATATAATACTTATTGAATAAATATAATACTTATTGAATCCTATTTTGGAACGCATGCAAAACCGAACTTTTCCGACGAATTACGATTATTCGCTACATACGTACTTGTATTTACATCGATCCAATGGACTTTAGGCTCGTTGTAAACAAACCTAATAGTTATTTTTACATGTCAATTTTAGATGTTATAGTCGCAACTTGGTCATCATATTATTTTATACAAAAAAATAACGAGTTCTAAATATTGATCCTTTTTTTATTATAATAAATGGTATATAGAAGCTCAACGTTTCGGTCGTAATTTCACATCCATGGTCTGGACAGGACCGTACTCTCGAGTTATGGACCACCGAGGTTATTGAATAAACACCTTTTTGAGCGTGATGAAGACCCGTTTTGTTATAATAATAATATGAAAATCGTGTGAGTTTAAATTAATATATAAATCCTATCGATTAATACAATTACATATTATAGACAATGTTTATTTGTAACAATTTTAGTTAGTTCGATTCATTTATTTCTGTCATTCAATTTAGAGACATAAAACGAACGTTTTCATTATGTAAAATTAACTACCCGAGTATCCCTGTTTATTATAACTAGCTGTGTTGCCCGCGACTTCGTCCGCATGGAATCTTATCTTGAACATTTTACATCTTTATTATGCTCAGATCTAAGCAATGTTCATATTACTTTTCTTTTTTTGCAAGTTGTATGAGATTTAAGTCGTCCATCTCTAAAGTAGGTAAACGAACTACTCGTCCACGTCGAGTGCCTCCTCGCTCCCGCTGCACTCGTCATTGAGCTGTCATTCATTTCGGTCGTGTTTTCAATCTGCGACCCATTAGTAACTCTGCTGCTGAGTACTCTTCACCAGGCATGGGATTATTTCTGAAATTAAGTAACGCTAGTTGCCAATCTGTCTTGTCTTCTTGCACCTTAAGGAACAGGTTTTTCAGCGTTTGAATGTTGCACTCAACTAAACGATTTTTACTTAACGGCGCACTCTTCACGTTAACAACAAACCCATAATAACTCGAAATGCACGGAGATTCGGAAAAGTGTGAGCTATTATCCGTCACCACCTTCTGAGGAATTCCTAATTGGCCAAAAAAGTCTTTCATATGCTTTATTACTGCGCCACTCGTTAGACTATTTAAAGACGCTACTTCGAAAAACTTTGAGTAAAAGTCTATAATCATTCAATAATGTTTTCTTTGAATGACTGAATTCATGCATCCTGACGCTTCAAACACTGAATTGTCACATTTTTGTAGTTTATCACTTCGTGCAATAAGTCGCAATTCAGTTCATGCCTTCATCCCAACAATGTTTGACACTCAATATCTAAAACAAATATTTTCTGCTCTGTGGTATAAGTTTTGTACCTACTTCATAGTTGCCATAAAGTATCCTACAACAGGTAAGCGATGTCGAATCAATTCTTTGAGCACTGCATTCGTTTTCTGTAATATCTTCGTACTGAAGCCTGCCTGTGTGAAACATTTCAACGACATAATAGATGTATCCATCCCTGCCGCTATCTAGTTCAAACTTTATTTATAATAATAATAATATATTACCTATTTATTATATATTCTGAGGAATAAATTCCACTGTTCATTGAGTTTACATTAATATTTAGCAAAATGACCAAAGCGCTCACACCTAAAGCACCTGACATTTGAAGCGGGACATATATCATTGTCTGTGTGCCACCCGCCGCAGTCCTCACATACACTACTATTGCGTTGGATACGGCTTCGAGGAGCAGCACGTGCAAAGCCCCCGTGGTCTGCATGTCCTCTCGTCCCGCTGCCGCGCGTCCACTCGCCAGCACCGTAGGCGCCTTAGAGTAAGGAATAGTTAATAGAGAGCGTGTTACTTAGAAGAAACCTACGACAATATTGCTATCTCTGTAAAGCACGTCAAGTCCCTGCAAGAAAAAACGAGATGACAGTATATTTGTCAGTTACGTCTTTTAAAAAAATGTAGAAGCCCATGTATCAAATTTTTCGTTGTAGTGATGCCCGAATACATTTATCGATATCGGTACGATATCGATAAAACTACAATTATATAGTTGATAAACTTATCAAGTTGATAACTTAACTTCACCCATATTCTTAATGGACGAAAAGTACCTATTTATAATTATGCACTGCACGGCTGGCGAACTCTGTAGGTTTTATGTGAAGTACGTTTTGCCATCATATCTGCTTGTTTTTGTGTTTATATTGTCAAATAATAAGATTAGAAAACACGATGTATGCTTACTGTTGCATTATTTTTTCAATCCCTGTTGGTATTGGAGCACTCCTTTATTTTTTGATATTTAGTTACAAACTAATTACTTAGTCAAATTATAAGTAACTAGTAGTAAAATTACTTTTATGACATAAAACCTAGAGCAAACTACCAGTGCACATTGTGCACTACTATTTTATGCACATGGTATTAGGTTACCAACGCATCAAGCAAGGCAAACCATTTTTCTTAAGAAGCAATGAGTGTTTATATTCAAGAACTTACAACTGCATTGAACCACCCTAATATTTTAAAAGATATACACATTTCCCAAAAACCAAACAAGAAAAAGATGCCATTAAACACAGGTATTTCAAATATAATTAATATTTGTAAAAATTTAGTTTAATATGACAATTTTAATACATATACTTATGCAGTGGCATATTTACCCTAAGGCCAGGTAGGCCGGGGCAAGGGTGGCCAGATATTGGTGGGGAGGCTCATTATGACAAAAGTGCTGAGGTTAAACTGGAGTACTAGTGGAGGATAAACTGGGGTTTAGGACTGCAAATCCACCACTACTTGTACTATAATATTTATAATTGAAAAGATGATTAAATATTTTATCAAACATTACAGATTTTACAATAAACATGGAATCCCAGGGGTAATAGGATGCATTGACTGTAGCCACTTCAGAATATTTAGCCCCAACAAGAAAGAGGAACACTTATATTACTGCAGAAAACAATATTACTCAATGAATGTGCAAACGGTAAGCATGGTTTTATTAATTCGTATGCACTATCTAAATGTTCTGGGAAAATATACCTTACCTTTATCTACACATATTTTATATTGCAGCTACTGTTGTTTCATTTCTGTTGATCAATTATAAAACAGTGCAACGAATATTGCATAATACCGGTATGTTTGTAATCATGTTGATATTTTAGCACTTCGAATCCTGTTATAAGTGTTATAACGCACGTTATGGCGACATTTAATTGCATTGTTGAGAAAGTTTATTATAAATAATGCCGATGAACTTGGTCTGTGGGGTACTTCCTTTTTGGATAGCTGCGGCACAGTGATGTATTTCAGAGTAGTCCCTACTTTAGACAGACTTTTGCCAGTAGCACTATATAGAAATGCACGAAGGCTCTTCGGAGCGACGATGGACCCACATCAAAAAAGCAACTGCATGCTTGCATCCTTCAGCTGAGCACAGTCGTGGCACTGACTGCTTACAATTTCGCTGACTATCAAAGTCACATTGTATGCTCTTCTCGTACTTTGTGTTTGGGACACATCTTACACTTAACAGTGCAAATTCCAAGCTCCCGGTGTAGTTGGACATAAGCAATCGCATCGTCGCCACATGATTTTCTTGCAGATCTGTAAAACAGAAGCAAAAGTTACGACAACAGGAATTTTCATCAACATAATCTTACAAAACTTCCGATCTTATCCGATATGATTCTAATTTCCGATATTATTTTACGTGTAAATTTACAAATTACATAATGCCTTATTTTGAGATTCACAACGAATATTTATGTTTGTAGTTATAAGATCTATCCAAAACTATTTCAAAGATCGAATTGCCTGAAATGTTCCTTGAACTCCTCGTAGTTGACACGTTGCCTTTTTTATTTAGCGGATTTACACTTTGTACGAATTGTACGTAACTTAATGCCATATTACACTGACGTTTCTGGATCACTAATAATTGAAAATCATTAAAAAACAAATATATTTATTATTTTTATTTTCTTATATTTCACCCTTCGATTTGGCAATGAGAGTTTTAACTGCAGTTGTGAGCGTATTTTTCGATGGTTTCAATAGTTCACCTGTCAAATTTGAATCTTATGGTGCGGACAGTCATTGCCACGTAAGGTAAACGAAACAATAGTCGCTACTACGGTAGCGCCATCGCCACCATGTTTTATTTTGGCCGATATTATTGTTCTTACTCATTATCCTAATTTTAGTCGGAAAGAGACAGATTGATTCGGTGTGAAGTTAGAACAAACGTTGGCGAGTGTCTCGTATACTCATACTACCGCTATTTACGAGTGTAGTAGCAACGCTATTCCGTGCGTTTGCTCGCTTGCGACCGTAGTAAGCGTATCGATAGTTTTCAAAAAAGCAATTAATGGTAGAGGTACTGCTCGTGCTCAATCATTAGTCCTTCTTGCGAAATAAATACTGAATCTTATTGAAAAAAAAAAACTTGACTTTTATCATGTAAGCTTGTATTTTATCTGTTAGATTTATTTTGTTAAAGGAATTAATTCAGAGATGTATAGAGGAAGGAAATCAAACCAACCAGTTTACGTATACAAAAATATATTGTATAAAGAAAGCTAACACTATTTTAACAGTGGTTCACAGAGAGCTTTAATTTAATTTTATAATTTGAGATATAAACCAAAATATAAGAAATAAAACATGAGACCATAAGGGTCGCTTTGTGTTGATTCGTGGATCGAATATACTGCCAAGAATGATATGAAATTTTATAGCTCTACAGTATTAAATAATTTTAGTTGACTCACAGGAATCGCTGTCAAACCGTATCTTAAGAGAAATCTCCCGTCTTCTCCTAAATTGAAATCACGAACGGTTTGAAGTCTGTAACGTCCTGCAGATCTTGTAAAGGACCTCTACTGAAGAGTCTCCATTGAGTCTTCAAAGAAATCGATGAAATGTATTAATGTATATAATTTATAATTTAACATTTATTTGTATATCATTTATTTGTCCCACCTGAAAATGGAAAGGAATAACTTTATGAGCAGTTCTTTTATCACAGGATCCACGGGTTTTTATCTTTAAACGTCCTTACCCGCTACGTCCGTGAAGACAGCCTCCCAGTAACCATATTTCAGGCACACCGCTAACACTTAAACATAATTGCTGCCGAAGAATCTGCTCCCTTTCTTATCTTAGATTTTTAACAACAATTTCCCTGCAAATAATAGTTTTAGGGTTTTAACACTTCAACTAATTATTTTCTTTCCTTCAAAACAATCCAAATCCTTGATACGAACCATGCTTAACTCGTCCTTGGTATTTTAAATACTAATATTACCGGTTTTCATTATTCCGGCTATTAATCCTCGAAAATATGTAAAAATTTACTATCCATCATAGCTCTTCAAATCTTTCTCTGACTTTTCTTCTTGACAGCTCACGAAGATTCCAAATTTTATATTTCGAATCCTGCCATAGTTAATTTTCATAGAGCAGTCCCGACTTCAAAAAGGTAAAAACTTTCGACGACGATATTCCGAAAGAGACGGACATAAGCGCGAAAAACGCTACGTCACAATACCCCCCTCCTATGAAAAGTTTCGACACGAAGTAAGAAACTGCGCTGCCCTCAGCGACCTAAGAACATATCTCGACCACTAAAAATTTGTGAAAAAAACCTTTATAATACAAATAACACTAATTACTAATCGCTTATATTAGACTAACTGTAAACTAAATTAACAACAAGTCCCTACTTCGAAGACTTTAGTAATACTGTACATGACAATCTACCTACAGTCAAGCAAAATAGTTAAAGAAGATTTCCCCCACAATTTCAAAATTCCTCTTTTATACCTCTCTTTCATATTGAAGCATCAGTTTCCAAATACTGAATGCTGCCTACACTCATACAGAATCCCGAGTTGCTCCTGTCATCCCAGTGCAGCTCAACAAACCCTACAGCCGAGTTAACGTGTTCAGCACAACGTTACTCTAGAAACCTATTCGAAACTAAACTAACAATCAAATTCGTAGTACCTATCCGGGTTAACGACGAATTGGAAAATAACACCTTAAACAACAATGACTAAGGAGTCACCACAATATTCATGTAATACGACCTACGGCTGAAGACGACTAACATCACCTTGGCGTCGTTAGTGGTAAAGCTATGTTACCACTAACACGTACTACATGTCAACAAAGTTGAGAACTAACTACCTATTAAAACAATTCTCAAGTGATCATTAATCAAAGTATTATACTTTGATATCCTTAATATGCCATTGACCTAAGAGTTTACCATCTTAACCCACTAGTTCATAAACCAACGGAGACAATACCTTCTTCACTATACATTTCAGGTACTTGGGCGCTAACTTTGACGCTTTATATTTGTCAGCATCACTTTGAGTATACGTTTTCCTCCAGACTTCTTGACCTTCTGTTAGCTTCACATCACGTCTACGCAAGTTATAATATCTTGTATTCGTAGCGTGAGCTTTTTCTAGGTTTTCTCGTACCTTGGTGAAGATACCTTCAAGTTTCCCAAATTCTCCGGCATATTCTTCTCTGGGCATTGCTACCGCATACTCCGTATCACTTGAGTCTTTATAAAATGAGCCATTAATAATTGGTTCTCTAGCGTGGACTAAGAAGTATGGTGAGAAACCAGTAGTTTCATTCACTGCACTATTGAGCGCAAACTGAACTTTAAAAATATTCTGGTCCCAAGACCTATGATCATCCTTAACATAAGACGAAATCATGGTCATGACAGTTTTATTATATCTTTCCACCATATTTACTTGTGGTGTATACCTTGGGCCGAAGTGAACACGAGGAACTTGGTAATATTTAAGCATATTACGAAATTCAGATCCAGTGAATTGAACCCCATTATCGGTAATCACTGTTTCAGGAACTCCATGTGCTAAAATAACGTAATTCTCAATGTTCTTTGCCACATTAGCGCTTGTTGCGCGTCTTAAAGGAAACAACATAGTATATTTCGAGAAACAACAAGTCACAACTAATAGATGGACATAACCAGATCGTGATTTCGGCAGTGGTCCGACAAGATCAGTACTTATAACTTGCCACGGTTTATAACATTGTTTTGGTTTACCCATCTGTCCCGGTGTAAGAGTCGTTGAATGCTTATAAGCTGAACACGTTGCACATTGTTTAATAAATCGTACTACATCACGGTACATTCCGGGCCAAAAATACCTCAAACTCAATCTTCGGTGTGTTTTGAAAACTCCCATATGTCCTGATGTAGGAGGTTCGTGGTTCTCCGTAATGACCTTCGTTCTATTCGATTCAGCTACAACCTCTTTCCAGTCAAACTCGTCAGTAAGTGAATATTTCCCTTTACAATACCTATATAACACACCATTTTCTATTCTATAATTCGGGTAATTCCTGGGATAATATTGACAACCTGAATAAACTTTCTTATACCACATATCACCATCACATGACTGCGGAGCTGTGTTGATCACGTCCACTTTCATCAAGCGAGAAAGAGCATCCGGGATGACGTTATCTTTCCCTTTTCTATGTTCGATAGTGAAGCTATATTGCGATAAACGACAACCCCATCGGGCAAGACGACCTGTCGGGTTTTCTAAATTCATGAACCACTTTAACGACGCATGATCTGTCACTACAGTGAAAGGCCTAGTACCTAGGTATGGTTCAAACTTTTCAACAGCATACACAACCGCCAGAGCCTCTCTTTCTGTTGCAGAGTAATTCCTCTCATTTTTATTCAAAGATCGACTAATATATGCAATAGGATGATCGTTACCATCAATTTTCTGAGTTAAAACTCCCCCTATGCCATAACTAGACGCATCGCAATGGACCGTAAATGGTTTCTCGAAATCAGGACAAATCAAAATTGGTGCTGATACTAAACGATTTTTTAAATCTTTAAAAGCTTCGTCAGCACTTGTTGTCCAAACAAATTTGGTTTTCGTACTTGTGAGAGCATTAAGTGGCGCAGCAATCGAAGAAAAGTTTTTTATAAAACGTCTATACCAAGAACATGTTCCTAAAAAAACTTTTACCTCCTTTGGATTTTTGGGTACAGGAAAATCAATGACTGCCTGCACTTTACTAGGATCCGTACGTAAACCATTCTCATCTACAATGTATCCCAAGTACTTTAATGACTTTCTGAAAAAATTACACTTTTCTAAATTAATAGTCAAGTTTGCGTCCTTGATTCTTTGATATAATCTATTTAACAATAACATATGTGTATCATAATCCTCGGATACAACGATAATATCATCAATGTAACAAAATACTAAGCCTTTTGTGACATCACTACAAAATGGAATTCCGAAAAGCATATCCATTAATCTCTGCTGTCGCGCAGGCGCACCAGTTAAACCAAAAGCCATGACTTTAAATTTATATAGACCCTTTCCTGGCACTGTAAAACCTGTTTTTTCCTGCGAGGACTCTTCCAAGCCAATTTGCCAAAAACTAGCTTTAAAATCTATAGTAGTAATGTATTTTGCATTTCTAAGACTATCCAATATCTGAGGGATATATGGAATTGCGTAAGCGTCACCTTTACTGACCGCATTTAATTTACGACAATCCAAGCAAAACCTCCATGATCCATCAGGCTTTGGAATCATAAGGGTTGGATTATTCCAAGCTCCCTCACTTGGTGCGATTACATCCATATCCAACATTTTATCCACCTCCTTATGTAATTCCTTTAGCTTTTCAGGTGACATGGGGTAAGGTCTACTCTTAATAGGCGGAGAATCACCTGTATCTATTTTATGTTCTACTAAGTGAGTTCTACCTAAACCCTTGCATTCAAATGAAATTCCCTCAAACTTTCTAACCATTTCCGCAGCTAATTCTTTCTGTTCCGGAGTTAAATTTTCAAAAGACATAATTTTTTCAATTTGCATGTCAATCCCGGCATTACTAATAAAATCTAAAGGCTTTTCTATGTACGTAATATTTTCAAATATCTCAGGCATCAATGCAAACTCTTTCCAAAAATCAACTCCTAAAATGACGTTTGAAACTATAGATGGTATAACGTGAAACTTAATTAGCCTGGTAACACCGTTAAAAGATATAGGTAGTAACATTGTACCTCTGGTATTACAAACAGAACCATTAGCTACTGTAACTGTTTCGTTAGTATTTATCAATGAATATCCTAAATGAATAAAACGCGTGTGAGCACCGTTTCCTAATATTGAAATTGCCGCGCCGGAGTCTAATAATCCGCAAATTGTCAAATCCAGTATGTTTACATTTAAATATGGCCGAACGTCGTTATTATCTGGCTTAAAGAGAACCGAAGTAACGGAATTGTTATTAAAATATTTCGTTACTAAATCCATCCAGTATTTTGAATCAGGTGGTACGACTTTATTCACCTGTGGAACACTACGATTCTCATTATCTAGTTTTTTGATTTCGTGTTATGATTACATTTTGGGCATGACCGTGATGTATAACCTACCTCTCCACACTGAAAACATAAAATTCGCTTATCCCTACAAGCTTTAGTGGTATGCGAATCAACCTTGCATCTCCAACAATAAACTTTATCACTAGGTGGTGATTTTTTTTGAAAATTAGACGTCTGTGGCTGTTGCCCATGCTGACGAAAACCATAAGACGACCCAAAGTTCCTTCGCGCTTGCAACGGCTGCTGCTGAGAAGTACCTGCAACTACCGCGACATCCTGTTTTACAGACTTACACCTGTAGGCGAAATCCGAATTCAAAGCAGACTGTTTTGACGGTTCCGAAAACAGTTTACTTTTCTGCCGAGCCGCCTCGACTTTCCTACAACATTGCCTCAAAGATTCGACACTAGAAATATCCTGCAACGCCAACTGCTCTGAAAACGTGGGTCTAATATTGTGAAGTAATATTTCCAACTGCTGTTTGTCATCTAAAGGTTTCAACAAGCGTGAAAACATTCCGCTCATAACCGCGAAATAAATATGAGTCGGTTCATCCTGACCTTGAGTACGCGTGTGAATCTCCTGTAGTAAACGATAATCAAAGTCTATCGGTGCAAATTCTTGCTTCAATAGAATGCCTAACTGATTCCAAGACGAAAATCTATGCTTATTCCCCCTATACCAAAGCAAACCTTGGTCTGTAAACAAACAACAAGCCGCTTTGTACAACTGCTCATCGCTGATGTTAAACGCACGCGCGCGCTCATCGACTGCTTCCAGAAACGCATGGACGCTGGTAAGGCCATTAAATTTATAGTTTATAAACTTAAGAATGTTGAAACTCGATGACTCTCTCGGTTCCTCAAACACGCTATCCGAAGTTTCCCCACCTGTAGTTGGACTAGTCGTAGTCGGTATGAACGACCTGATTACCGCCGCACTCTGTTGAAGTATACCTCTTACAGTAATTAAGGTTTCTCTGTCTTCCGCGGTATCGACACTATCCAACCGGTAAATTCTATAATATAGATGGTTATACAACGCCTTTGCACGGACTAAGGCACGTTTATCTCGGGACTTTTCCAATAACGTCACCTTCGCCTGCAATTCTCTCATTTTTTCCGAAATAATGGGTAACTCGGAAGCAGCCTTCACTTCCTCGCCTACAATTTCCTCAGGTAGGAATTCTAAGCTCAAAATTTTAAGTTGTTGTCTCATTTTTTGAACCGTGTCACCTGGAGTTTCTGCTCTAATTATTACTTCATAAGCTACCTCATCCTTAAGTAAGGAGTGGTAATAAATTCTCTTTAAATCCATTTTAACTTAAAAGATTTAACTTGTACCTTGAAATCAATTAAAATTCAAATCTCTAAGAAAAATATCAAACGGGCAATATATTCAAACGCACTACAGACGTTTAACATATGCTAAACAAAAGTAATTCAATAAACAAGTAAGTTTCCCTAATGTTTATAAAGGTATGAACCTACTTACAATAAGAAATAAGCACAATTAATTGTTTACCGTTTAGGAAAAATCTTTATATCCACTTGAAAGTGCTACTTATCACTCATGACAAACAGTTTGTATCTATATTACTTACTATTACCACAAGGTGATAAATCTCAACAACATTTTAGTATTTGTCATTAAAAAAAATCATTAAATATTATTTTTTATCATTAAATGATAAAAACCATGTTAAGAACCATTTAAAATGTTCATTAATTATTTATCAACAATTATTGAAAAAAATGCAAATACCTCAAAATATTTTAGATATTATAATTTAAGTTATTATTATCATAAATTATTATATTTGACAAAGGTATTGCTAAAGGTTACAGCTAAAGGTGGCTGTACCTTAATTCTTGGGTGACAACTCTAGTCAACAAGTAAGTTTCCCTAATGTTTATAATTCAAATCTCTAAGAAAAATATCAAACGGGCAATATATTCAAACGCACTACAGACGTTTAACATATGCTAAACAAAAGTAATTCAATAAACAAGTAAGTTTCCCTAATGTTTATAAAGGTATGAACCTACTTACAATAAGAAATAAGCACAATTAATTGTTTACCGTTTAGGAAAAATCTTTATATCCACTTGAAAGTGCTACTTATCACTCATGACAAACAGTTTGTATCTATATTACTTACTATTACCACAAGGTGATAAATCTCAACAACATTTTAGTATTTGTCATTAAAAAAAATCATTAAATATTATTTTTTATCATTAAATGATAAAAACCATGTTAAGAACCATTTAAAATGTTCATTAATTATTTATCAACAATTATTGAAAAAAATGCAAATACCTCAAAATATTTTAGATATTATAATTTAAGTTATTATTATCATAAATTATTATATTTGACAAAGGTATTGCTAAAGGTTACAGCTAAAGGTGGCTGTACCTTAATTCTTGGGTGACAACTCTAGTCAACACAGAGAAAATAAGCACAAATGTGACAATTAGTATTCACCATTAAAGAGCATATTATTTTAAAATATGAAGCACACTTTATATATTGTGATGCTGCATTTATGTTAATGAATAATAATCTATAAATTAAAAAAGAGACAAATACCCTAACCAATTTATAAATTAAGAGAGACAAATACCCTAACCAATTTATAAATTAGGAAAAAGACAAATACCCTAATCAATTTACAAATTAAGAAAATGACAAATACCCTAATCTATTTATAAATTCAGAAAAGGACAAATACCCTAACCGACAAGCTAAAACATGGGAATTGTGGTAGCAAACTGTGTTTACCTAAAAACTTACCTATTAACCAGTTTTAAATGTTAATAACAATTAATTTGTTTTGAAAACTTCTCAAGACACATAACTTTAAAGACTTAAAATAACTTAAGTAAAGGGGCAGGTTTGAAATAAAATCTGGCTAGCTACAACAACAGTAAGTGTCTAAACTATGTTTAAATTAAAAAGTCCTCGGAACCAGTGTATCAAAACACTTCTTTTATTGATTCCTCGGCTTGAAAGATATCAAAATGACAGTATATTCTCTCAGTGGGCGCCAATGTAAGCTTGTATTTTATCTGTTAGATTTATTTTGTTAAAGGAATTAATTCAGAGATGTATAGAGGAAGGAAATCAAACCAACCAGTTTACGTATACAAAAATATATTGTATAAAGAAAGCTAACACTATTTTAACAGTGGTTCACAGAGAGCTTTAATTTAATTTTATAATTTGAGATATAAACCAAAATATAAGAAATAAAACATGAGACCATAAGGGTCGCTTTGTGTTGATTCGTGGATCGAATATACTGCCAAGAATGATATGAAATTTTATAGCTCTACAGTATTAAATAATTTTAGTTGACTCACAGGAATCGCTGTCAAACCGTATCTTAAGAGAAATCTCCCGTCTTCTCCTAAATTGAAATCACGAACGGTTTGAAGTCTGTAACGTCCTGCAGATCTTGTAAAGGACCTCTACTGAAGAGTCTCCATTGAGTCTTCAAAGAAATCGATGAAATGTATTAATGTATATAATTTATAATTTAACATTTATTTGTATATCATTTATTTGTCCCACCTGAAAATGGAAAGGAATAACTTTATGAGCAGTTCTTTTATCACAGGATCCACGGGTTTTTATCTTTAAACGTCCTTACCCGCTACGTCCGTGAAGACAGCCTCCCAGTAACCATATTTCAGGCACACCGCTAACACTTAAACATAATTGCTGCCGAAGAATCTGCTCCCTTTCTTATCTTAGATTTTTAACAACAATTTCCCTGCAAATAATAGTTTTAGGGTTTTAACACTTCAACTAATTATTTTCTTTCCTTCAAAACAATCCAAATCCTTGATACGAACCATGCTTAACTCGTCCTTGGTATTTTAAATACTAATATTACCGGTTTTCATTATTCCGGCTATTAATCCTCGAAAATATGTAAAAATTTACTATCCATCATAGCTCTTCAAATCTTTCTCTGACTTTTCTTCTTGACAGCTCACGAAGATTCCAAATTTTATATTTCGAATCCTGCCATAGTTAATTTTCATAGAGCAGTCCCGACTTCAAAAAGGTAAAAACTTTCGACGACGATATTCCGAAAGAGACGGACATAAGCGCGAAAAACGCTACGTCACAATCATTGTGAATAGTTTCGGCTTTATTATGAAAAAGTGAATGAATGTGTTGCCGTTGCCGTTGGATTTTGTAATGTAATAACGCTCAAACTTAATGTTTTTTTTACAACCCAATATACAACTTAACAGACTATAAGTCTGACAATATTTATTAGTTACTGTGCCTTGATTAATTTATCTAAATTGTAAAAAAAAATATATGAAATTTCGTTGGCACCAGGCAAAAAACGTACAAGATGCTTTTATAGGATGAGTATCCTGACAAATTCTCAAACAATAACAATAATCATCATATACTGAATTGTTAACCCTTAAATGCATGAATTAAAAAAACACAATATTATAAAATATTATTTTATTTCAAATAAGTTTCTTGTTTTCAACCAGTAATTCATTTTTGTTTATGTAAGCTGCATCTTACACCATGCATTTAAGGGTTAAGATGCTTTCGGTACAACTAGTAGGTGTACGTTGTTGAATTTCAATTTTTACCCGTATTTCTCGGAAGGATTCTTGCAATAATTATATATTAAGTCTACATTTAACTCTGCAAGCTAATCTAAATTACGCTACGGTCAAGCGCTGTAAATCCGGAAACCCAATTTATCTTTGACGCCGTTTTATACTTCTTCGAAGAGCTTGGTCTTCGCCGCTGAAAAGCTTTAAGGTAAGAAAAAAGGAAGTGCCATTTTTTATATAATTTCAAATTCTTATTGATTCATTTGTTCCAGGTAATTATATTGACTAAGTACCTACATATTTAACTACTGAAAAAAAGTTGTGAAGGCATTTAATATCAAAATATTTATTATTCTGAGACTGAAATATTTTTGGACAGTTCTGGTTTTAAATATGCTTCCCGAAATTGTATAATTCGCGCCAGAGAATTTTTTTTCTCAGTGTAAATTATTTTCTGAGACGTAAACTAACGTGGCGTGTATAAGTGGGTATTTGTTCAAAGGTTCAGTTGCGTTAGATAACTGGTAGATTTTACTTATTTGCTACTTAGTAGACGTACTTGTAAGTTATGTTCCACCCTCACACACATTCATGACTCTTTTCATTATTAGTTTCATTTGTCCAAAAACAAAAGTACAGGGCGAACGATACGAAGTGTTACCAAATCCACAGTAAAAAAATCGCATTTTTTTTTTGACAATTCATTTCTATCTGGGCAATTTTGGAGAGCAAGGAGAGTACAAGAAAGCATGCCAGTATGGATACACTGAAGAAAGCGATTGTACGTAATTGGCACAACATACCGCAGGACCACATTCGTGCAGCGTGCAACTCATTTTTCGAGCATCTGAAGGCCATAGTCAAGCAGGTGGTCATTTCGAGTTAAAATATTTAAAAAAAAATTGTTATATTTTCGATTTACTTTCGTAATAATAAATAAACTTTGTTGCAACCAAAAAAATCGTAGCCTCTTGAAATCGGCACTTCATATCGTTCGCCCTGTAGACCAAAAATGAGGTTTAAAAATATTACATGGAGCGTAACATTAACCTCTCAATGGATTAGGATTACAATTTTTCATAATTCACTGAAGCAAACACGCGATCTTAACGATGCCGGAAGGTTGTGCCTACGGGGTTGGGTTCGACAATCCTTGGGGAGAAGTGGGCAGCTTACCTAACTACCTCACCAGAGGATATAATCGTCGGTGTGTAATCCAAAATCATCCTTTGTATAACCTGTTTATTGTCATAAAAAAAAGTGTGTGTGTCAGCTCCGACGCACGACTGGAGTTTACTCTTCAGGCCAGGCGCGCACCACTTTTTTGTCGCAGAAATAAGCGTACTTATGGGTTTATGAAAATCGTGGTGCGCGCACTCTCATATAAACCCATATCTTGCATTTATGCGACAAAATTATCGTGCGACTAAAATCTTGGTGCGTGCCTGGCCTTAAAGAACGTGTATAAAATATATACTCAATACTCAATACGTTTATTGCACATAATGATTATACAGGTGAAAGTAAATAGTTTAAGTATCACATTATGTACCCTGATGGGCGCTGCAAACAAGAACGAAAAGGTAGGCACACTTTTTGTGCAACCTGAATTCGAGCGCTGCGAGGAATTCGTTTGACCACTGGAATTGAATGTTTAAGCTCACTGATTTTTTCAGAAAAAGGCCTGATCTGACTTGGTTGTGAATTGTTTGCCTGGTGGCGACGTAATTGCGCCAGCACGAATGCCATGGGTTCTACTGATGTGTATATTAAGTCCTTTCTGACCTTTAAAGAAACGAATCTGGGAGCAATGTGGGCACTGTACGGAATTCTCCAGCGACAGCGACACAGACCTGGAAGCGACATTCTGAGAGGAGCCCGTGCTATTAGGATTCATCAAGTAAACTATTAAAAAACGCATTAGATAAAAACTTACGGCTACGATAACAAATAAAGTATTTAAAAAAACCGCTCCAAGTTTCGGCAAACAAATTGCCCCATAAAGTTCCTGGGGGAAGCGGTGGTTTATAATTGCACATATAACTAGATAGTACTCATGCACTGATAGCAATCACACTCGTAACATGATAGAGATTCACGCAAAATATTAGCAAAAACTTGAAAACAAAAACACATTTCTCAGCTGTTGTAGATTGACAACTGTCAGTCAAGCTGCCCGATGCGCACTTGCGCAGCAACGCGCCGTGTAGGCCGCCGGCCGCCGCCGCAGTCTCCGCGGAGAAATTATGAATATGTTTCTTGTCTATGTTATTTGTTAAGCCTCTTGTGGTAATTTAAAATAAATAAATGGAAGAGAACAATTAATATTAATTTTCTCTAACGGGAGCCATGTTTTCCCGTTGCTAAGTACATTTAAAATACATTTCATGAAATAAACATCTCGGTGAAGGTCATTTTATATAGGAACGCGGGTCTATAACGCTTAACGTAACGCATAACCTGCTAAATTAAGAAGTCGTATTTTTACCCCGATCGTATACTGAGATACGACTTTTTAAATTAGCACGGCAGATACGTTCGATTTTATACCCCATAATTTTCATACCCCGGGCTTATATATGAAAATCGATTCTTAAGGAGTAAACTCCAATATATAAATAGTAAACCATGAGTTTTTAATGAATATCGTTAACAATCAGTGATTTAAAAATTAAATTGTTGAACGAATCGTACATCTATAAAAAATTGCAAAACTAAATTAAGTCACATTTAAATTGTATTCATTCTCAAAGTAATATCAGCCAGTAAATTAAATAATTGAAGGTTGGCATTGGGTTCAAAATATCTGAGACGCATTTGCCACCTTTGTAAAATATATTCTAGCTCAACGTTTTAGAACGTACCGCTAGGCAATCACAGTAATTACAAGTTTAATTCGCTACGGAGTCTTATGCTTCCAGTTTCCAGGGACCAAGTGGCTTTTAGAGCCATGTACTTTTTGTATTTATTATTTTAAGATACTCACCATCCTCGTTTTGAAAGTTTTTTTGATTTAGGTTAATGAAAATTGCATAGGTTAGCTACATTTAAATACGTAATTTGAAATTTTGACACTTGTATGTCTCGAACGGGTATTTGTTCAAAGCCTCGGACTTTTTATAGCATAGTAGGACATCTTTCTTAATTAATTAATTAAAGTATACAACTTAAGTATATATAGTATCCTGCAAAACCGTTTGAGCAGTTTGTCCGCAGGTGCGAGTTTTTTTACAATAATTAAAACAAAGGTAGTTATTTTTAAATAAATATACTTGAGTAACACTTTGAATAAGGAAACAACTTTATAACTCTAGTGTCTGCAAAGCAATAGATGCTTTATTAAATTATTTTTAAATTTAGATTTACTTGGCTCGTGTCGGATATTCAAGGGATCGGTATGAGACTTATAGAACATACATTTACATTAAAATCCAATCCATACTCATACTCATTATCATTAATTAATTACTACTGGTGACTGAACTACTTAATTCTAAATAGAAAAGATACTATAATATTATAAAACGACTAACGCCTA
Source organism: Apotomis capreana (assembly GCA_947623375.1). Classification (NCBI taxonomy): domain Eukaryota; kingdom Metazoa; phylum Arthropoda; class Insecta; order Lepidoptera; family Tortricidae; genus Apotomis; species Apotomis capreana. Next base: position 30,687,764 of record OX392498.1, read on the forward strand.
CCAAATTCACGATTTTAATGTTATCCTGTCTACCTTATTACAAGATTATTACTAGTAACAAAACACCAAAAAATATAATTTTAGGGTAAGATTGTCAAATATCCGACCTATTTAAATTTATAAATAAAGCAAATGGTCTGTCATTTTCAGAGATTTAAACGCTAGTAAATTGACCCATTATCGTTGGAGCGTAAAAGTAGATACTCGTGCACTCAGGCGTGAAAATGCAAATATACGGGATGGAGGTTAATGGGTTGCGGATCACATTTTAATGCAAAAGCTTCAATTAGTGCTGACATTATGCAGTAACAAACGTTTCAATCCATCAAGCAACATAACACCCTCTTGCTATATACATACCTACTTACACTTAAATCTAGTGCGAAGCTCAAGCAATGTAGTAATATGCAAGTGCGAGCTATATTTTTAAATTTAGGTCTTCGTGCCTTGAATGGAGAATCTACATTGTGTTACACGGCACCGAGTAACGGATATACATTAGGAACGCAAATGTGGGGCTGCAAGACGAAATGTTAAGCCTCGGAATGGTTGAGATTAGTGAAGCAGCGTTATCTGCGTTGGTGTGGGTAAACAGCGTGTTTGCTTTCCATATTTCCTCACTAGCAAGTTACCGTATTTGTCATTGTACGTACAGTGCGCGGTACGATGACCACCTTTAGTTAATTTTTTTTCATATTTATTCACATTATTCGCATCATTTACAGACCTAAGAAGAAATGGAATATGGTCAGGAGTATAGGTACTACTCTTATTTATAGGATCAAAATAGTCTGTTACCATTACAGTACGCTAAATATTGCATTTTTAGAAAAACATATTGAACAAACAAAGACAGAAATGCAATATGTTCAGGAGTTTATTGCACTTAATTATAGGATCAAACAGTGTAAAAAGCGTTAATCACGCTAAATATCCCATGTTGAAAAGACAAAGAGACATTTTTTTTTCACGCATCACATTAAAACAGGAAGTATTCAAAGAAGTGTTTGAATTTAAGGTAAACACTTCTAACGAATCAGTTATTTTATTTGATTATACAGGACTTTCTCGTTAAGCATATGATATTTCAAGTACTAGGTATAACCGATATGGAAAAACCAAAAATGTATATGGGAAGTATGTAGATTTTGTTGTAAAGGCAACCACAGCCGGCTTCGTTTGGCCTGAACTGAGGACGGTTGGCTTGTCCTCACTAACTCGTTGAACTGCGATTAAACTTGGAACAAAGATTATGTCTTGACACAGAAAAACTCAAACAAAATATAATGAAGCAATATTACTGCGGACGATTCCTCCGAAACGTATAGTTACCTACTCTTAGCACGAAGAGATTTACTGTTTTTTTTTATTGTTAGAAATGAAATTAGGATTTAAATATAAATAAATATGCCGTTGAGCTTTCCTTTCTAATTATTTCTCTTTCACGTAAGTAATGCCAAAAAACTGATCCCAGACATTATTCTTCAACTTGTCTGTACGTCATCTAGGTACCTTATCACGAAACTAACTCTACCTGAATAAAATCTCAATTATGTCATTATTCAGATGATGTGTCTTCTGAAAACCGCAATTCATATTTTCGTTTCGCCATGAATCATGATGACAACGGATGTCATGTAAGTAATCATCAAGTGCACAAAGCTTACGGGGTGCTTATATATGATTGATTGTTTTATGTCAATCAGTCATTCTGACTCGCAAAAATATATACCTATATTTTTGCGAGTTGCGATTTTTTTTTTGTAATACGGTCTAAGACAGACCTAGATACAGCTGAATCAAACCCATCTTTTCATATGGTCCACAGCCGTTGTGGTCTTCTTTGGCCCTTCTGTGTGAGGGTCTATTTTTTCAACCTCATATCGATCTCTTCCTAACTCTTTTACAATTTTATAGGGTCCATAAAACTTCTGTTTCAATTTTAAGGCAATTCCAAATTGGGTTCTTTGGATAGCTGCTAGGTTGCCCACTTTATACTGATGTCCGCCTCGTCTTTTCTTATTATACGTTTTTCTGTTTTCTTCCTGTATTCTTAGTAATTGTGTCTTTGCTTCTCTTCTCAATTCCTCCCTTTTTTCCACAAATTCTCTTCTATTTTCTCCTTCCAGTAGTTCAACTAAATTTAGGTCTTCTTTAAGTCTAAGGTTAGTTCCAGTAAGCAGCTGAAATGGTGATGTATTTATCGATCTTTGATATGTACTATTTATTGCCCGCTGTAATTTACTCACATACTTGTACCAATGTCCTGGCTCTTCTATGCATATTTTTGTTAAAACTGAAATAATAATCCGGTTAATTCTTTCAACCTGCCCATTGCCTCGAGGAATTCCTGTTGTCACCTTTACATGTTCGATGCTCTCGTCTTGGCAGTACTCTTCAAACTCCTTTCCAGTAAAAGCCGTTCCTCTATCAGTCACTATGCGAATAGGATTCCCATAGTCTTTCTGGTGAGCTCTCAGCTTCTCTACTGTTTCTCGGGCTGTTACTGTTTTTACCGGGTATACGAGTATATACAGGTATATATTTTTGCGAGTCAGAATGACTGATTGACATAAAACAATCAATCATATATAAGCACCCCGTAAGCTTTGTGCACTTGATGATTACTTACATGACATCCGTTGTCATCATGATTCATGGCGAAACGAAAATATGAATTGCGGTTTTCAGAAGACACATCATCTGAATAATGACATAATTGAGATTTTATTCAGGTAGAGTTAGTTTCGTGATAAGGTATACCTAGATGACGTACAGACAAGTTGAAGAATAATGTCTGGGATCAGTTTTTTGGCATTACTTATGTGAAAGAGAAATAAGGAGGCAAATACATTAGAAAGGAATGCTCAACGGCATATTTATTTATATTTAAATCCTAATTTCATTCCTGGCAATGTTATGTTATGTTCATTGAAATTATGACTTTTGAAAATATGACCAACAATAATTATGTCAAAATACGTTATGGACCTTTAAAGTAAGACACTATAACTTTCTAGGAGTCAATATAGACCCATTCATATTATGTTAAAATTTCATTAATATATTATTAATATATTATGATAAAAGCATTTTAGGTTTTGATTATCTTGATTTACCTCATTGAAATTATTGAGAGCGCTAACAATCTGACTTTGACAATTTGTAAAACGTTCCATATCTGTAAAATGCCATCGCCATGTTTGTCGTGTTACGAATAACTTATTCAAATTGCCTGCGACAGATAGATACATCACTCAAATGGATTTTAGTCAATGCCATCGAATTAGACTCCTGACGCTTCCTACTAATCGTGGCGTAAATTTATCGCATTTTTTCTCAATCTTGTTTATACTAAACTTTAAACTAAAATGGGTAACCTTTTAAGGTAGTGGCAACCGTGGTGTTCTTAGATATTATTTATTTGACATGCACGTTGGCATAATGAAGTTTATCACTTCACATGATTAGGTAATATTAACACTTATGAAAATAGTCTAGTCTACTTAAATGAATAGATACTATTTTAAATAATTTAAATATGTCTTCTTTTATGCAATATCAGTTCGTTACAGCCTTGTCTAAGCTACTAACTACTAAAAAATATTAAAGCTGCACTAATAATATTTAGCCTTGTTTAAAATAGCGCTATCTACCGGCGGCGAAGGGAAGTATTTGTAAAGCATTCCTACAATCTGCTTTTCACCAACCCCGTGAGAGCAGTATTACGCCAAAACCAACTTTACTTTACCGTTAGCTATTACGCTAGCGCCTATGCCAAAAGTTTCACGAAAGAGGTTTTTCCATTAGTTTGCTATTTTGCCACCAGTAACACATATATTGGTGAAGAGATTTGGGTTTCAGAAGTGTTACTTCAGTCCGCGCTCAACCGCGCTCCTGTAAGAACGTGCGGGGAAGATATAAATAATAATAAAAAAAAATAGATTTTAACGTATTAAAAACTATAATAGATAAGTTTTTGCTTTCTTGTTTGTTGATAGTTACGTTATAAGAACTAAGTTATGTATATGGACCGTTAACTTAATTATAATATAATTAAAAATTTTGAGTTCACCTACTTATTAAACAGCATAAACAAGTGACGACATCATGACCGGTGTAATTTAGGATTCTATGGACACCTCAGCAAAAATGTGCAGTACTTCGGAAAGGTAATTAAATATGGTTGCTTTCAATATTTTTTCAAATTAAGTTATTTGCGTTTTTATCCATTTAAGTGCTCTTTTAACCTTAAAATGTTTCAGTTGATTTTTATTAGTTTTGTGTTTTACATCCGCATGACCAATGTTTTCTGTGTTAGAGCTGATACCAATACTTTTATGCTAATGTTTTGTGTTCTATTAGTATAGAATTGTATAAAATAAACTGCCCGCCATGCGATTCTTTACAGAAATAATTATTTATAAACAAACATTTTATATTCACATATAACTATAGACTGTTTGTTTGAACGCGAACATTTTTTACGTGGAATCTGCAATGCGAAAATCTTAACTATGCGTAGGTAGTATTTACTTTATTAAAAAAGGCGGCGTGCCTACATTTAAGTTCACACGCCCCAATGAAACTGGGTTGAATGAGGAAGAAGTACAAGGACCATTACGATTTTGAATTATCGTGTTTCAATGTTCTGTACCCTTCCCGACTTTTAGGGGTATATATAATACCTTTGCGTCCTTTGTATGTATAATAGTAGATTACATACCCAGGGCGGTGAATTTGTGAATGCCCTAGGTCGCAGGTGTTTATAACTCATAAATATGCGATGTAGGCCTTTACAAATTACCGCCCGTGGTTGGTCTAAAGTTTTACATCTTGCCTTGGCCAGAAAATGACACTTACGGCCTAGGGTGACGTAAATATATTTAAGGCCCATCATGCTCATGGTCTCTCTGATTATGGCAAAAAAATATCTAGGAAATAAATTACGTATTTTTCGGGTTACCTTCAAATTGCGGGTTACCAATGACTTTAGGTCTTAGTAATCAAGTAGGATTTGAACCTCAATGTTCGAAAAAAAAAATTATTCCTGTATTAATTTACCCTAATAGGTATTAATTTAAAACTGTGTTTTCTTATAATAATTGTAAGAGTGAAATTAATGGAAAACTACTAATTGTAAAAATCTTTGGTAAGATCTCAACAATTTATCCATACGACATTCGAATACGTACTTGAAAATCTTTAAAGGTCCATGTTTGCTTTTACTTTAAGTCGACGCGATTAATCAGCATAATCTATAAGGATTCTGGAAACGATATTAAGTATCATAATACCATTCTAAATTTAACCCATCTTTGATTTTTACATTTTAGCTAAAATAAATGTGGTTCACTAAGTGCAATACTTAAGCGCAGTTATTTTACAAGTTAAATTACAAAATGCATGTATTTTGCGCAGCATTACTTTCTTCGTGTAAGTTTAAAGTCATTTTACTGACATTAGCTATGTGGTATTCTTATGATCGTGTGGGTCTCTCACTTTTGATATTTCTCGTACTGGCCTAAATCATTTGATACGTATACCTCCAAGAAACATTACACTGACTGCCACAAAAAGCATATTTCCACGAATTAACCAATTATAGTTTATAAATTCCAAGTATAATTTAAATGACGTTCTTTACCAATCAAGCCAACTTAAACATTTTCCATATCTTATCGTAAGCAGGGTTAAAAAAATTGATGGTTACATGTTAAACTAAAAAATATAAAACTCAAAATAAACCCAAGAGTTAAATAAAAATAGATGGTTACACATTGCTTTTTGTTTCATTGGGATATAGTAGTAATACTCAAATATAATTAGGGTAGGTATTCTAATTCTGAACCACGACATTGATTTTGTTGTCCAAGGTGCTCCTTTTATTCATGTTGTAGCAAGGTATGTTACATTATTACTTTACAAACTTTTTGAGAAATGCTCTCCTACTGATTATGAACCATCCTCACCCGTGTGACCTTTCTCAGTGAGTATTGCCCTTTACTATATGTGGTCATTGTAATTGGAGCAAGTCGAAATAAGCGACACAGGTATACTACAGAAAGCGATAATAAAATCATGATATCCTTATATAAAAAAATCGTCTCTTTATCGTATAATAACTGTTTCTGTGAGTTTAATGTGAATAACAGGAATATCAAAGGAGTTATACAAAACTACGTTAAACAAAAAAGAAACATTATAGCAGAGCAACATGACGCAGAGGCACCGGCGGATGAAACGGCGGATTTAACGAATTTGAAACCTTGGATACAACCAGTGATCGGAATTGTGTAAAGCTATCTATCTCTATCACCTACACATAAAAACGTAACGTAAAACGTATTATAGAGTATTTTAAAAGTAAAAAGAAGAAAATCTTGTTTAGAAGCTCTTGATCCTGGAATATGTTGTCTAGCTAGGTAATTTATTTCCGCCACTACTCTATGTTGAGCCCATACGCATGTTATAAAAACAATAACATACGGAACAATAACAATATGGAAGGTGTATTAAGTCTACCTAATATCGAGCGCTGGAGCATAATGCACCTATGGCACCAAATATTTTTAGTCCCTTGTTAGTATTGATTAAGTTGTTAATTACATAGCAATTTAAAATATCAGGTTCCAAGAGCGAGGTATAGTTTATGTTATATATATTCCAATACCTCTGTACCATGTGTTTCCAGGACAACTATTCATGAAATACATATCTAACGCGAGAAAATATGTATTCTTCCTGAAATTAATAAAATAATCCACATCGAAGCTATCTTGGTACATACACGCTTATATAAAAGCTAAACGCTTTGCAAAAAAATAGAGTAAGCAATTATTGTGACAAGTTTTTACTAACGAAATTAACTCCTTTAATATTTCTCTAAAATCCGGGACACAGAAATATCTTAATTACAGGAACTTTTATTAAAACTTTACGCTCTGTATGCAAAATAATAATCATCAGTCACTGTTTTTTTAATTTAGGCCATAAAATTTCATTACTGGCGTTTCAATTAACTGACTCAATATTTCACACAAAGAGGAAAATGTTCGTCTGTCTCTACAAAGGTTTGTTCGTAAGACGTTGACTCGCGAAATATTATTAAAATGCCAGCGCAATATCGCGGCTATCTGGTATCGCTGCCACAAAGGCAATTAATTATTCATTGTACGCAAAATTGTTTTTGATATAAAGTAATTGCATAAAAATTTACAAAATAAGCTACTATTCATATTATGAAAACAATAAGGCTTGGTGTTAAAAGTATGAATAAAAATCATAGAAAAAGTTGTTTGAGTTAACTGGTGGTACATAAAGTTCGACCTGAAAACTGTTTCGGTAGCAAGGGAATATAATAAGACAACGGTAAATTATTGTACGTCAGTGGAAGGACGTCGTCCTTTGCTTGAGAAAGGAAAAGTTGGCTTCCCTCTATAAACATCATAGAAAAAAGAGCGTAAACAGGAAAAATGTCTATGCCACCTGCTCTCTCTGTCATTGAATTTATTAAATCGTGGAATATATATAGGGGTATACGGTACTTTCGGGGTCGCGTGTAAGTTTTTGTTTCGAACCCAGCTGGGTCCTTTCGTTTCCAGTGTAAGTAATGGTATATGTAAAATTCTATAGCACTTTATAAAATTCAAAATGGTGTAGTAACAGTGATGGTGTAACGCTAGTGTCAATGTGACAGTTATGGGCGTTTTTCATACATGCAACATTAGTTGTTCGGGCGTTAGAAAACGCCGAAAATACGTTCTTGGGTCTTAGCATAAGTGATGCGTTCTATTCTACCATGTGGCCATTAGCCGCCAATAGTAAGATCAATCACCACAAACACTAAGATTGTTGTTTTTCAAAAAAATCATAAAATTCCCAGGAACCAACATTAGTCATACCTGAGTTAAGGCGGAAAATACAGAATCACGGATAATCCGATTTGGAAAGGCCTTTAAATTGTCAGCGTGTCGGAAAACATTCGGCCGTGATTATGAGATACTGCTTCCAACAAATGCGCCATTTAATGTGTTTGTACAACAAAAGGAACCGTAAAAATGACATACTGTTTAATGTTCCAAAACATTTTGTATAATAAGAAACAAAGATTTTGTATGCATGGCGGACTGCAGGATAGAGAGTTTTTTAACATTTCCCTTAAGTATGTCTGAATTTGATACTATATACTCCAATAATTATATTACTCATAATAATTGGAGATACTTTGATTTTAAAATACATATATTATCATAATACAAATCCTAACAAAATCTGAAATTGTGTACATTATAGATATAACTATTATAACGTCAAATCTAGGACTTTTATGAAAACAAATGTAAAATCATAAATCAGTCTTTTACCTAAAGTTTAACTATCCGCGGGCAACGTTTTATGGAAATAAATAAAGTTTCAGAAGATACGAATTAAAAGAAAAGAGAATTCTAATCTTGGCTCACTTTTAAGTCGTGTTTCTGAAGGGTGGGTTATATATATAGTAGGGTGATTCAAAAATTTCAAGTTTTGTTCCAATTTTGGTACAGGGACAGCTGGACATCCAAAGATGGTTAAGGAAACTTTTTACTCGACTTCGGTATAAAAAAATACGCGTAATACGTTGCCTTCTAGTAATATTAAAAAAAACCGGTCAAGTGCAAGTCGGACTCGCGCACCGAGGGTTCCGTACAAACACTTTCCATCCTTAAGTGGTTAAGTTTGCACCTGGTATGTATACCGCTCCATACAAATGAGGTGCAAGGTTAACGCCACCAACTCCGTTTGTTGTATGGGAGCCCCCCTTAAATATTTATTTTATTTTATTTTTAGTATATGTTGTTATAGCGGCAATAGAAATACATCATCTGTGAAAATTTCAACTGTCTAGCTATCACCGTTCTTGAGATACAGCCTGGTGACAGACGGACGGACGGACGGACGAACGGACAGCGAAGTCTCAGTAATAGGGTCCCGTTTTTACCCTTTGAGTACGGAGCCCTAAAAAATGTAAAAATTAAATCTTTGACCGTTCATCACCCCTAAAGCTGAACCGAATTCAATATTTTTTGAAATACCTACCGGTAGCTGCGCATCCCTAGACGGTTATAGGATACTTTTTACCCGACTACGGAGACGTAAAGAAGCGGGTTAAGATTATGACTTTTACTTCCACGCGCACGACGTTCGCGGGCATCTTCTAGTAAATAAATAAAAATGTGTAAGAACCTGTACCAATGAGATAAATTATCATAATCATCTCAGCGAGCGCTGAACAAATGGTAACCGAGGTTTCTAAATGATCCAAAGATGTCGTTGTTATGTAGTTGAAGTATGTTTCACTTTAATATAGGTACTTACGCAAGATATTTGTAGAACTGGCATAAAATAAAGTTGCTGCCAAAAGTAAGTTTTCTTTATTATTAGTAGCAGAGTAATTGTGCTAGTTTCTCGTTTCGCCCGACCCTCGAATTTCGTGACTTTACATCGATGCACACGGGTTACATCGATGCACACGGGTGACGTTTCAAAGGGTTTAAAGGGCATGCAAATGGGTTTACAGAAGCGCGGATTTTTTTAAATTACAGCCTAGTGTACAGAGGGACCACTATCAAATACAGATCATTTGATCGATATGAACTTTGACATATGTATAAAAAAATAACATGTATGCTGCACGGCTTTTATAACTAGTTTTTTCGTAAATGAAGACTCGGGAAAATATAAGTAAAGTATAAGCTTGTTAATTATTATTTTCATGGGAAATTCAATAAACTGGCCAAGTGCGAGTCGGATTTGCGCACGACGCATTGACATAATTTTATTTTCCTTTTTTTTGCAGGTATTTCATGTTATAGTGGCAATAGAAATACATACTCAATGCAAATTTCAAGTGTCTACCTATAAACATCCAACCGGTAGAAATAAAAACGTAAAATCTCTATATAAATAGGTATTGGGTTAAGTATGGAGGGTATTTTTTTTTTTTTTTTTTTTTTTTTTAATGTTTGTTACCTCAGAACTCCGTCATTTATGAGTCGATTTGGAAAATTCTTTTTAGGTTCATGAAAAGACATCTCAAGGTTGGTTCCATAAAATTTTGGTGAAGATCGGATGACGAGATCCATGAGGAATCGAAGGAATTCCTGAAATTTTATAGGCACTTATAATATTTTTCACATATTTTATAAAACTATTTAAGTATTTGCATATGGTAGTCATCATCTTCCAATGCTGAGCTGATAATGGAAGGTACAACTCCTCAACGGTTAGGAGTTAGGAGATAATTCAAACGAGATGCATGCCTTCAAGACCTCCCTGATCACCCTGCCATAAGTGTTTTTAACAATCACTAAAAAGCAAAAAAAAAAAAAATTTAACAAAAAATAGAACCGACTTCAGTAAAACTAAAAAGCCAAAAATAATCCGTTCAAGTACAGATTACCTTTGACTCACCCTTTGAAGTCGGGGCCAAACCTCACGTAAACTATAAAATATAAATATAATAACTGAGTGGTTTGGGATCGACTTCAAAGGGTGAGTCGAAGGTAATCTGTACTTGAACGGATTATTTTTGGCTTTTTAGTTTTACTGAAGTCGGTTCTATTTTTTGTTAAAAATTTTTTTCAGTTTGTTTGTTGTTATAGCGGCCACATCAAATACACATAATTATAATATTTCATAGTCTCTTTCTATTACGACCGGAAAGATGCACCTTATGACAGGCGAGCAAACTTACAGCGGAGGCTTAGTTATAGCTAGCAATTTGAGGGTACGGAACCCTAAAAAGAAAAATACCCTAAAATTTATTTAATCAAAAGCTATCTGTGCGCGAACCTCAGCAATGGAAAATAAACATGTAGTATAAAATCAAGAAGAATAAGTTTGTTAAAAGATTAAGAAAATTGAATTGAATAAACTTTACACATATTGATGGCATAAGTGCTATGGTACTCAGCTAAAATTAATGTATGTTTTATAAAGCGTAAGAAAAAACTGTCTCTTATCTGCTGTAGTACCAACCAAAAGTTACGAAGAACGTTTTCGCTCTATTCGACCCTTTTTTGTGATAAAAATCATAATCCAATCCCTTTGTCGCATTTGTTTGCACATTGAATGTTCTTTGTTCGGCTGCGTGAAAAGAAAAACATGCAATGTGAGTGGTATCGCTATGGACCCCTTTTATTATTATGATTTATACAAGAACCGAGACAGGCGCTTGACACGCACTTTTATAAAGACGTTATGCGTAAAAATATTATATTATACCAACGTAGCAAATGGGGCTTAATTCGACTGACATTGACATTATAATCAGCGGAGCAAAATGTTGGTCGCTGCGACTTAATGGCCATGGCCGTGATATGCCTGAAATACCGGTATTTATATATTCAAGCAGGGTCACTGACAAGTTGCGATTAGCACATAGAGCACATCCTTGATAGTAGTCATAAGCATAAGCGGTGTCCCTCGAGCTATCAAAGGTGACACTCTTCAAGAACATTGCATTATTCAAGTAAATATAAAAAAAAGTATGCATGGTACATATGTAGGTAATTACTAGAAACTAGGGAGGAAATGCAGTGGTATAATTTTCAACCCAGTCGGATCCAGCCGGATTTCTTTCAGTCCGGTCTGACCGCATCCCACTAGATTGGTGTTGTACTGTTTAATATTTGAAATTAACTATTTTGTCAAGTTAGTGGGGTAAAAGTAGATATTGAATATAATACTGAATCAAGTAATAATATTGAATTAAATATTGACAAGAGGTTATACAAAATAACCCATTATGACACGAAGATTATTTGGACGAGCGAACGCAGTGACCGATTACGTATCTTTACAGTGAACATTTGTAAATTGACCGTAGTATTGTAAATGTTCACGGGAGGTCCTTTATAGTAGATTCCACTCCTAGATAGTCAAGACTCGTCGACATGTTGTATTTTAACGCTCTTTGCGGATTAACCGTATTCAATCTGGATCCGGTGGCTATCCAAATGAAAATGGATCCGGTTAGAATACTAGAACAGCCGGACCAGATTGCTATCCCCGCCCCGCCCGAAACTCTCATTTTCCAATATACCTACTCATGGTCTAAACCTAACATATAATAATCATAAATTAAATAGATATGTATTAAGACATAGGATACGTAATTTCTGGTAACATATATTTATCAAACTGTGGATAAATACATATTAAATAATAAATGCGAAAGTGTGTTGGTTGATTTGTTGGCGCCCCGCTCATCACAGATGAATGCGCTATTACCATTTATCATCATCGTAATCATGTTAGCGGATAGACCGCCACTACTGGACAAAGGCCTCCCTCAAAGTTCTCCATAACGCCCTCATTCAACCAACTCACGTTAGTTAAGAGTATTTAATAATATTTATGAAATCAAAGATAAATGTCTGAATTTGAGATACCTATATTTATTATATTATTCATTATTGCATCGGTTTAAAGTTTAAACCAGAATATTGTCCTAACCGAGTGATTTCACGAAATAATAGGTACGTATTAAAGACACTTCATACCATAACATCTACCACAAGTATCACAATTTTCTAAAAAAATAATTAAATTGGCTTCGATCTTTTCATAGCATAAATATTAGGTGTATATCTATTACAAGGGCAGAATAATAAGAAAACTGGCAGTACAACTTTCAGTAGTTAATTACTAGCAATGATGATCAAATTGGGCTTAAAATACTAAAGGAAAATGGGGTCTTAGGTTTGATCAAATTAGAGAGAAAATTATATAGGTAAGACGGCTTTTGTAAACAGAGGTTAATAATAGGGGATATTGGGGCGCGGCAAGCTTTTCGAGTCGACGTTTTTTTCCGCGTGGTAAGTCGCGCGCACGATTGTGTTCGAATGAATTCTAACCGACGAATTTTTCTGAGTGGAATGGCATTGCAACGGTGAATCACGCAAGTTAAAAATCTGGTGATATCACATACCTACGAATAGTGCAAAAACTTGTAGTTACAAATTGTATGCACTGTCAGAAAATTTGTTGGTCAATTTGCTAGACATTTAGTAATACTAGTTAGTAGGTATGTAAATTTAGGGATGGCCTTTGTTGTCAATTTAGGGATCTGTCAGTCAATCCCGTACGTCAGTTAGTCAATTATACGTACATCTCTCTCCGACTTACATCAGTCATAGCGACCGATCCACTCCCAATTACTAATTACTAGGCTTCTGACTTTTCATAGCATGACGTTAGAGAGTTATGGAGCCGACGTAATTCATACTTTCGTAAAACATGTTTTATGTGACTTTTTTGCTCTAGCGGTTGAATGACAATAAGTAGACACTTGAAAAATTGTAAAAAGAATATTAATACCGATGCAAAAACCGTATTTCTTCCAAGTTTTTTTGCTGTAAGTAATGGTTAAATTACAAGAGAGATACATACTTGAGATTATAACAGAATAGGTATAACAACAAGATCTAAAACAAAAAAAACATAGGGGCCCAGATTAAAATAAACCATCCAACTAGTTAATTCATCGATCCGCTCTAGAATCGCTGAAATATAAACGTGAGAGGAATGAAAAATAATAAGCTATTGTTATTTTCCGTAGGCATGATTTATATACGATGATTCTTAATCGGTGATCAGGAGTAGAACAATATTAATACCTAGCTAAAATTAAACTTAATAGGCGCGGTCTCACGCAATTACCTCACTGTTTAATTAATCAAAAAATTGAAACATAATTAAAACTAACAACCACTAGTTACATGGTCATCCTAAATACATTATTAAAGTGCGATACCTACGTCAAGTGTCATCGCTTTGGCGAAATTTTCTACGACTTCGTATAGGTAATGACAATGACAATGACAAGTAATTACTCATAAAATTATTAAAAAGGTTGTAAGCTCACAGATACAGATGAGTAGGGTGACAAGGAATTTACGACAAAATCGGTTTCAAAATAAAAATTATCATAGAAAAATAAAAGTTTGTTTTCATGTAATTACGACTTCAACGTGACCGCCATCATTTACTGAGTTAGAAAAGTTGGTACCTGATCACCGATTAAAAATCATCGTGTATAGGCGGCCCTTGCGTCTATTTCAGACGATTTATGGTGTAATGTTTGGGAGACACCGTTTCTGATGGCTAACTAAACCGATACGAGATCGACACATTCTACCGCAGGCCTGACAAGAGAAGTGTGCGACAGGTGGTACTGCGTCGCCTTGTCGACGTCTTTGTCTCTTATCAGCGAGTACCGCAAACCAGGTCTCATCGCATAACTTGCGACCCTCCACAACGCGTTTGCGCCACTCCGTCCGTTTCTCCGCAAGCTTTTCCCTTTTTTGGTGGTCAATATAGAAGGCGGCCATGTCCCTCTTTGCGCAATCTTTAAAGCGAAGCAATGGTCTGCCAACATTTCTTCTTGCATTCGCCACCGCGTCAAGAAGAACACTACGTGAAAGATGGTTCCATCCTGTACACATGCCCTAGCCAACGCAGTCGTCTCTGTTTGAGAAACGCGGTCAAACCAGACAGCTGTGCAATTTCTAGAACCTTTCGTTCGTCACCCTGTCTTGCCACGATATGCCCAAGATCTTACGAAGGCAACGCATGTAAAAAGAGTTCAAACGACGTTTTACTTTTGCATATACGTTGTCCAGGTTTCAGCTCCGTACAAGAGTATGCTTAGAATGGACGCCTGAAAAATTTGCATTTTGGTATTTGTAGTAAGATGTCTGTTTTGCCATACTCTTGCCATATGGCTGCCGCTTTTCCGATACGTATGTCGACCTCCGCATCGAGCGTGAGGTTGTTCGTGGCCCCAATGGTCTCGCTCAATGGCACGCTCAATCGCTCAAAGGCATGATTTATGTCTGATAGAATTGAATTAAAACCTAATGGAGCTATCAATAATGCTATGTAGACGATCTCAGTCCAGCAAAGCTTCTAAACGTAAATGTAGGGGTAACATTGTAGTTTCAGTAGATTTTATAAAGCCCAAATAGATAAATTATGAATTTTAATTCGTTGAGAGATTGATTAGAGGGAACTGCGATTAATGAAGCACCGTAAATTTCTAAAATATTAGCGTAGGTTTTGGCTAGTAACTATTAAAAAAAAAAATCTTGTAACGCAGAAATGTTATTTCAAAATTGAGGGTTCTTCAAAATACTTAAATATACTTTTCGATTCATATTGTCAAAATATAAGCCATATTATCATATGCACCTTTCCTTTCTTAATGAAATTAGATACAATGTATCTTTATGCTTGGATTAAAATTGTCCTAATTTAAAAATAACAATGAAGAAAAAAAGATAACTACTTAAGAAACCGTTTTGTATGATAAACCAAACTTTTTATTCAACAGTCGGCATTCCTAAATAAAATCGAAGCAAAGTTATCTGTAAGTCTTTGAATCCCCACGGATGATCGAAAACAATTTAAAGATGAGAAGCCATCGTGCGGGATTAGATAGACGAAGGAACCTAACTTAAAACATCTGTTGCCCCATTCTATTCGCACTTAAATCGTGCCTATAAAAGTACAAAACGACGCCCCAGGGACCATCTCGCAAATTGTTCCGGCGATCTCTCGTCCGACCCAAAAGGATTTACTTCTGATGGCCAAGTGAACCTTAATTATATAATTCGTAGTTTCGTTTACTTTTTCCCTGTTTCTTTTTTGCTCAGCAGCTTAAGTCTGTGATTACTGTGTTTCATCATTATTGTACCGTGTTGTTATTTTGTTTATTTGCTTTGTTTTCTGAATAATTTACAGAAAATCTTACTGCTCTTGCGTTGAGTGTCTGGAGATAGAAAGTAATTAGTTTTAATTACATTGTGGGGCACAATTTTTTATAGTTATTTTAGCTGTATTTATTATAAATTTTAGTTCTTTGGTTTATCTTTTATTTAAGGTTTCATTTTAATTTAATTGCCTACTGTTTATTTATCATAATTATAGTTAGTGAGGGATTAACCATTAAAATTTAATTATATTGTAATTGTAGTGATACCACAGACCGCTGACATGGGTTGTGTATAAAGTGTGTGACGTTTATGTGGTATGAGTATACAGTAATTGTACCGAATGGGGACATTGTGACATTCAGCGATAGTCATTTAACGTGATATAGGCATTCATGATGCTATTAAAACCAGTACAATGTTTACAGACAAGCCATTACCACGATGTGATCAATTCAATGGAGGCATTGCGAACCTTTTCACGTCGTTATCCATCCCTCGAAGCTAAACAAAAAAGTGGCCAACTATTGTATTTTTTTCGAATGCCACTACGAAACAAGCAGTACATTGTCTGTAACTGCACAGTTAGCATACAAATGTTTGTCTTACCCACGATCAAATGGCCTGTCCCTATACAAAGAGTTAGGAGTAGCTGGAAAGACCAATTCCAAAATTGTATATTCCCTATTTAATATTATGACTTAAGAATTTCTTCTAATACTATTATCAACAGCCAAGCTGAATTACTTAATTATGAACCCTCCTAAATCCGTTTTTAAGCCCACATTCAGTTTTAACGCTGAATTCAATGGAAACCGCATTTAACAATTTTATTTGGTTTAAGGCTCCAACGATTTGGATCGTTGGAGCACTACTGCTATCATCTATTTCAAAAAATAATATATCTTAGCGGCAGATATAAAACTGTTGTTTTGTGTTTCGAAAAACATTAGCTTTAATGCCATTGGCAGCCATTTTCTAATTCCTTAGGTACCTGTTTACAATCAATATTCGACCGTCCGTCCCATTTTATTTCATCGTCTCGTCTGTTCTAATTATTTGTTAACTTCCAACCTCATCCACTGTCCTATATTGTCACGTCCTATTTCGTTTATATTTCTTATTTGTTTACTTTCTTTCTTATTCACTGTATTACATTTACCTAATAACTTGTTTACTTTCTAACTTCAACAAGTTTTAGTTAATTCACTCATTTCTATCTAACCCACAATCATAATATCGTCAGTATCTGAGGATCTGATCCACTGCTCTTAGTTAGAAATATTTAGGTTGAACTAAAAAAAAAAATCTCTGACCCCTTTCGACAATTTACGTATTACGTCTCCTATTTTTTACTTCGTGCTTTTCTCTCTAACGCGTTATAAATGTAAAATGAGTAAATTATCATAACCCGATTCTCTTTCCCCTGTCCTCCCGCCCTAAGTCAGACTGATTCAGTTCAGTCTATTCGCGACGCAGTCCATGCGCCCAGTGCGCCCGCGTCACCCCAACCTAAATTACCCCTGCTGTGGCGCGGAGATAATTAACCATTAGCGGGTTATACTCCCACACAAAGTCCGACTGCTGGTAGTAAGGGCTAACCAGCCCTAACACAGTTCAAGTCATGTCTTAAAAAATAGTTTGATATTTTTTATATTCTTTACGTTTCGATTTCACCATACCGTTTGTAAAGTGTGAGTGATTTTGCAAGTTTCTCGTAGGACTCGGTATAACATGATGGTATTGCGTCGTTTTTTTGTAAAGCTTAACTTAAGAATCTTGCTTTGTGTAAAAATACCTTATGTTTGATTATTATGTTCAGAAAAATAGTCAAATTGGACACTTCTAGTACATTAAAAATAAGCCGAAGAGTCTTGCTACCTAATAGCTTGCCCTGCTATTCTATTCCGCGACACAGCGATGCCTCGAGGGCTAACGATGAATAAATTTTCCATTTTCCAGTTTCCCTCGTTTCCCTTTTACTTTTTCTTTAGCAATTGTTCAGCGGTTTAGTTATTTTTTATAACTTGTTTTCCTATTATTAACCTAAAAATAAATATTAAAGGAAATGGCATAATATCGGGCGTATTACATTTTCCCCGTTAATTTCAGACGACTCGTTAGTAGTAAGTTAGTTAACATTTTTCAAAACGAATGTAAATCTACAGAGATGGCAGATATGTGGTAGGAAAGAGAGAACTCTTTAACTAGCAATGAACTCCGAATAAAATGCAATAATTGTTTCGTTTTTACATCGTAAGTAGCTATGTCGCGTAGGTGGAATATATTCTACCTATCACATCTATAACTCAAAAACTATTATAAAATACTAAAGTTGTATTTAAAAAACTAGAAGCTTATTGCATAGGGTAGTTTCTTGAAGGTGCTTGAAGTAAGATATCGACATCCGACATCATGTAAAAGGTACACGGAAGAATCACACTACACTAATATTTAGCCTATTTGAATATGTTAAACAAAATCAAATGTTATATTAAATTAAGGTATAGGATGGCGGCTTCATAGTTCGCGTTTTTCGTGTAAATTTCATATTAATCCGGCGTGTCGACATTTCATAAAAAGTTGCCGATACGATTTGTTAGAAAACATGCTTACCTACTGTGTTATCCAACTCGAATTGGTATCGCGCAGGAAGCTACTTAGTTTTCCCGATTCTTGAGGCGAAGCCATTAAGCAGTAATGGACGCCTTTCAGTTGACATTTCGAACTGCATTTGAGCTCTTATTCGTAATTTTTCGTATATACTGAAATAAAACACGTTAAAGACTTAATTTAGTTTTGATGCAAACTAATATCGAACCTGGCACTTTTTAGGGTTCCGTACTGTAACGTTTCTTTGCTACTGAGATACTTACTCTAGTCTATCTAGATTCTGAGGGGGGGATCCTAGGTGCCCTGAGGGGTATGACGCAGTAGTTAGGAATAAAACAAATGATTACGAACTATACACTATAATCAGAACTTGTACAACGGGTAGCACGGCACTTTAAAATGGCGATGTAACGAGGCGAAGTTGTGTGAGACGCGAATGACGAGGAGACCGCGTTTCGGTTCGGGCTTACTGGACAGGTCTGGGCTGCAGCTGAAGATGCGGCACTCGAGTAGACGGGGGAGAACGCCGCTAAGGCGGGCACCGATGCACTTCGGGCTCTGTGACCTTCGGGCTCCGTGGACTGTCGACCGGGATATTAGGGCTCCGCTAGTCTGACGGCCGGAACGCCTCACGTGGTACGTTAGTGTTCGCCGCCTTACCAGGCTACGATGTAGGGCTCCAGTGACTTGTCGTCCAAGCCTGGACGTGCGCGTGCGTTACTCTTTGCAGCGCCGTCGCGGACTGACTCGACCAAAATCGCCACCGTGTTTTTTGCGCATCTGCCGATCGCGTCTCTCTCGTTCTCGCTCGCTCTCGTGCGCCTCTCGCTCGTGCCTGAACGTACATATTGATGCAGCAGTCGGCGCCGGAGTGTGTCGCGTTCTCACGGCAGATGGCGTTACTATTAACGTACATACTACATTATCTCTCCAATTAAATGATTAAAAAAAAACAAGGAAAAAAAAAGGAATTGAAATTACCTTGAGAACAGTTTCGCTCTTTAACTTTTAAAGGATTTTTAACATAGAAATGTCTATAAAACTACAACTAACTATGCCTATAATTAATTATAAGACTATTCAAACAAAACTTATAATTTCTTGTAATAAACCAAGATACTACACAATCTCTAACGGTGAGGTAAACTTTAACAACAACTAAGGAAGTTAACTTTATCGATTGACATGACATAACAGGTACAAACAGTTAAGTATGATGTGACCGAACACAACTATAAATACTGATACACATAGCAAGAACACTACAATTTACATTACTACCATTGAAAGTCTGCAAACATCAGCAGAATAACAGTAATATCACCAATTCCTAAACATAACTAGTTATCAAACAACTGTAAAAGATATTTACAGGGAAAGAACAAGAAATATACAGAAAAAAATACACACCAACAAGCTCTGATATCTAGCTTATAACAACATGACTCATTTTCTTACAGTCACAAACTCTACACGCAGCATAACTAATCTAAACTTTCCTATGTAATGGAAGTGGTAATTAGCGCTCAAATTTTTAGCTGAACAATAGTATTATGCATATTACAACACAATTTTAACTGTACAATATTTGGTGACATTACTGTTGATAATATCACGAATTGTTAATTACTGAAAATGTAAGTAACCAACGATGTTACAATGCTTACAACTAATATGATATATACATGTATATTATGAATAGTTATTTACAATATGATACATATTTACCGGAAAATAATTATTTACAAAAGTGTGCGGAGCCTAGGTTGGTCCGTCTTGGTGCTGTTGTGGCCTGATGAAGATTGCTCCCTGGCGAGTCCAGGTTCTCCTGCCTTTTGGTGTAGAGTTTGACAACCCTCTTCTCCTTTAGGTATCGGAGGTGTCAAAACTCCACACCATGGTATGGGGAATAATAGATGGGAATCTATTTGTGAAAAGTTATTGGCAGTTCACCGCGTTGTAATCTTGGTGTAAAAAAAAATTATTTAACAATGCTGTGCCTACTTGGGGGCAATGCAATTCCCGCAAGTAGGGTGAGTAAGTGAAAATAAAGGATCGTGTGTGTGTAGTGTATGGGAGTGATGGTGATGACATCGTCATCACTATCCTCTAGGGTATGTGAATCATTAATGTATTCAACAGCGCGTGAATACAGTAATGATTGTCAAGTTTAAATAACCTGTGAGGCTATAAAATTTATTCTATGGGTCTATTCTAACAAAATACTGCTGATTAGCATGCGCAGCTTTAATCTAGTGAACATGACATAACTATATACATTTGGAAAAATATGTATAGCGAGACTGGCTAATCCCTGACTGCATGAAAAGGTAATATACTGGTATTACTTATGTACCGAATCTCAATTCGACGATGGGTACACTAGAAGAAGCGCATTTCACTCACTCGCGTGAAAATGCTCAATAATTAAAGGGCTGAAAGAAAAAATTGCTGATGTGGCCCGACCATGGAATATCCCGATATAATAAAAGTTGTAAGTTAATAGCACTGTCATACGTCAGACTCTTGTTGCCACTTTCATACATCACGCATGCGAGAAAAAAAAAGATATATATATAAATATACTAATTAAATGGTGCTGACCAGAGTGATTAGAGGCGGCCGCCTTGGTGAGATGCCATGTTCGGGTGTATGGGTTAGGTAAGAAAACTGAAACTAAACATGAAATACAACGTAACTAATGTCTAAAAATGTGACTCACATGGAACAGACCTACTGGGGTTCTGTCTAGGTTACCTAGTATATAGGTGTTTTCGGACTTAACTTCTAAGACTATAGACTTTACAAACCGTGGTGCGAGCTTGTTACTGAAGAATTCGGCGGCGTTAGATTGATAATGTGCCCTACGCCATACAATATCACCAACGCACGACAACCGCCATTTTTTCAAAAACCGACGCTATCCAAAGGTCGTCACAAACACCACTATATCGCCACAACGCCACTTGCGCGGCTAAAACTACGTAACTAGATAACTGCACAATATACCGTACACTATATACACAACAACATTACACTTAATAAACAACACTATACAATATTTACACTTTCTTAACACTAAACACCATTTATTTACACACAATGCGAACTATTGCATCATACCGGTCTTCTAACACGTTTGGCGCCAATGTAACGTTTCTTTGCTACTGAGATACTTACTCTAGTCTATCTAGATTCTGAGGGGGGGATCCTAGGTGCCCTGAGGGGTATGACGCAGTAGTTAGGAATAAAACAAATGATTACGAACTATACACTATAATCAGAACTTGTACAACGGGTAGCACGGCACTTTAAAATGGCGATGTAACGAGGCGAAGTTGTGTGAGACGCGAATGACGAGGAGACCGCGTTTCGGTTCGGGCTTACTGGACAGGTCTGGGCTGCAGCTGAAGATGCGGCACTCGAGTAGACGGGGGAGAACGCCGCTAAGGCGGGCACCGATGCACTTCGGGCTCTGTGACCTTCGGGCTCCGTGGACTGTCGACCGGGATATTAGGGCTCCGCTAGTCTGACGGCCGGAACGCCTCACGTGGTACGTTAGTGTTCGCCGCCTTACCAGGCTACGATGTAGGGCTCCAGTGACTTGTCGTCCAAGCCTGGACGTGCGCGTGCGTTACTCTTTGCAGCGCCGTCGCGGACTGACTCGACCAAAATCGCCACCGTGTTTTTTGCGCATCTGCCGATCGCGTCTCTCTCGTTCTCGCTCGCTCTCGTGCGCCTCTCGCTCGTGCCTGAACGTACATATTGATGCAGCAGTCGGCGCCGGAGTGTGTCGCGTTCTCACGGCAGATGGCGTTACTATTAACGTACATACTACAGTACCCAAAGGGTAAAAACGGGACCCTATTACTGAGACTTCGCTGTCCGTCCGTCCATCTGGCACCAGTCTGTATCTCAAGAACGGTGATAGCTAGACAGTTGAAATTTTCACAGGTGATGTATTTCTATTGCCGCTATAACAACAAATACTAAAAATAGAGTAAAATAAATATTTAAGGGGGGCTCCCATTCAACAAACTTGTTATAGATTATGGTACGGAACCCTTCATGCGCGAGTCGGACTCGCACTTGCCCAATTTTTTATCGTACCTACTTTCCACAGCAGCATACTATCCAGAGATAGGAGGTTTTTTTAATTGTAAATCAAAAACCCCTTTTTAGGGTTCCGTACCTCAATTGGAAAAAACGGAACCGTTATAGGATCACTTTGTTGTCCATCCGTCTGTCTGTCTGTCAAGAGCCTTTATCTCGAGAACGCGTGGAGGTATCGAGTTGAAATTAACACCATAATATACTCAGTTGTCCGGTTCCTTGAAGCTGTGAAAATCAAACTTTACGTTAACGTGAAAAACAGATACGGCCGTTTATGTCGCAAAAAACGTACATTTCGACACTCTCAGGGGAATCAAAATGATAGGGCACTTCTCGATGACCTAGAACTATGAAATTTTGCAAGTAATATTGTCACATACTACAAATATTTATAAAAATCTGAAAACTATACATTTTTGTAATAAAATCATACTAAATATAGTCCTTTTCAAATATCATATTTGAAAAGGATACCTTCTCAACACCACGTTTGCAAACTTAACTCAACCAGGCCAATTAAGATGGGAGTCAGACTCGCACTTGGCCGGTTGATTATTTTTTAGTACGGTTTTAAAATAAAGCTTAATATTGCAATGTTGACAAGGTATCGTACATACACGTAACATACATACATATACAGACTTCTTTTTTTTAGGGTTCTGTACCCAAAGGGTAAAAACGGGACCCTCTTATTAAGCCTCCGCTGTCCGTCTGTCCGTCTGTCACCAGACTGTATCTCATGAACCATGATAGCTAGATGGTTGAAATTTTCACAGATGATTTATTTCTGCTGCGCTATAACAACAAGTACATACTAAAAAACAGAATAAAATAAATATTCAAGGGGGCTCCCATACAACAAACGTCATCGGTTGCGTTAAGTTTCCTCTCATTTTTATCCGGTACCATACATACCAGGTGCAAAGTTAACTTAACCCGGCCAGTGAAATGTGATAAGTATTTGTACGGAACCCTCGATGCGCGAGTCAGATTCGCACTTATTGATTCGGCCGGTTTTATTTACTAACTAGCTGTTGCCCGCGACTTCGTCCGCGTGGAACTTTTATCTTGAAAATTTTACATCTTTATTATTTTCAGATCTAAGTAATGTTGAAATTGCTTAACGTGCTTTTTTTGCAGTTGTTTACGAAATACATGTAACGAACCTTCGTACGCGAATCCGACTCGCTCTTGGCCTTTTTTTATTTTTTCTCTTAAGTCATAAGTATTTATTCATTTAGCAATTTACATTGCGTTTGAAATCACACTTTCGGCTAATTAGCTCTAATTACGCGGTATCACTATAAAATCAGGTACATTTACGAACGAATAACTTTACTAAATGCGATAAGTTTCAAAAAAATAAAAAATAACAAAAATCTTATCTTTTAATAAAATACCTTTTTACAAAGTTTCTAATTCCTAACTTAAAATACAACTTATACCCCATATAACCTTTCATCCTCTTTTTAACCCCCTTAGGGGTAGAATTTTCAAAAACGCTGAAATTACTTTTCTTGTATTCTAATAGTGTACCTTTACACAAAAATTCAAGTCCCGCGCTCAAAAAAATACTTAATTTCCATACAAACTTTTAACCCCTTTTTTACCACCTTAGGGGGTGAATTTTCAAAAACGCAGAATACCTTTTTACAAAGTTTCAAGTTCCTAGATTTAAAAAAAACTTGTACCCCATACAAACTTTGCACCCCTATTTAAACCTCTTAGGGGAGGTATTTCCAAAAATCCCTTCTTATCCCTAGCCCACGTTGTAAAAGTAACCTACTGTGCAAAAATAAACTCTCTAACATTAGTAGTTTCGGCTGTGCGTTGATGAGTCAGTCAGGACTTCTTCTTTTATATATATAGATTAAAAATCAAGTAACTTGACAATTCAGTAGAATAAGTAGGTTATGCTTAGGACAAGTAACACCCGACCTTTTTATGCTTCCCTAATCAAGATGGCAAAAACTTTACCCTTATAAATAATATTGTCAAATCTCTTCGTCTTCAATACGTCGCCGGCTTTTCCTTCGGGTATTGTATGTATGTATGTATGTAAACACTTTATTGTACACAAAAACAGTTAAAAATACATCTATTACAAATAACATATAGGTACAAAGGCGAACTTATCCCTATAAGGGATCTCTTCCAGTTAACCTTTGAGCAATTGAGTGGGTATTGTAATGTATTTTTAAGATTAACTCATGTAATATTACGTGAATTGGGCAACAGAGCTTTTTTTTTTTCTAGGCTTGCTGCCTATCGCGGTGAATTTGAAGGCAGCTGTCTAAATCGTTAGAACCAATTTAGTACGTAATTTAAGGAACACATAATTATCGCAGGCACTTACAGTCGAGTTTTTAAATGTATAAAAAAAATGACATCAAAAATATTTAAATACGCCTCGGTGCCGTTAGTAATTTTTGCTCACAAATTTATAAACTCGACTGTACAAGCAGTGCAGAATATTAGCTGCATAGAAATCGGTCAGATTATATCTCCGGGCCTATAATCCGATCAACTGGTGTGCTCTGATCTGATGCACGGCGCAAAATAGGCACACAGTGGATGCCCGGTGAAACGGTTATATAATAGTATTTTATGCAATCGTTGCACAATGGAGGTTCTTAAAGTCGAGTACCGCGTTTAGGTCACGAGGCTTGCCGAGTGGCCTATATAAGGTACGAGATTTTAAGACCTAATTGTGTAGCTATTGCATACAATACTTTTTATACTAGTAGAGTTGTTAGTCCGCTGTTATCTAACATAATTGTGCGCATCGGGTTACAAGCATGAAATTTCTGCCACAGATAAAATTATTTTCAGATGTGGAGGGAAGTCAGATTCGTCTCCTGCGAAGCGGGAGAGCGGAGTGAATAGGACAAAGTATCCCTCTTTTCTTTCTTTATTGCTGGTCAGCTAAGTCTACTAGGACTTGTTTGGTATCGTTTCCGTGTAAAACAAATATCAGAAATTAATTGTTTATGTTATTTTTGTATAGTTCTATATCAAAATATGGGTGTATAGCCGAAAAGGTAAAAATCACACCAAGTTTTTTTATTCAGTGAGGTAAATTAGTTCAATTTCGTGAACATTTTCAAATTATTATTGTTATTTTAAAACGCTCATTGAATCTAGTTTCTAAAAATATATTCATGATGGGCACTTCTCATACAAACAGTAGCTTAAAATATATGTTTACGTCGGCGTAACGAACGTAAATCTCCGAACGCATCCTATTTCGCTTCATTAAATACATTAAATAATGATAATTAACATACTTTTACATAGTATTTACCATACGCGTCCTAGTAAAACAAATTAATGTAATTAAAACAAAATATTTTTTTGGTAATGTATCACGAGCACACGGGTTAATCTCAACATCAACAATTTATATAAGTTACTGTTTGTATTAAGAGTGCCCAACATCTATATATTTTTGGAAACTAGATTAAATTTTCTATTTAGCAATAGCTTTGTTAGTTGTTAGTATTCAGGAAATATAACTAATTTATCTCCCTGAATAAAAAAACTTTTTGTGATTTTTACCATTTCGGAAATACACCCATACATATTTTTATATGGTACTATGAATAAATAATATGAAAAAAAAATTGCTGATATCTCTTTTACGCGAAAACGATACCACACAAGCCCTAGTAGCGTTAACTGATCAGTAATAAAAAAAGAAAAAGAGGACTCCTTTTTCCTGTTCACCCCGCTTTCCCGCCGCATAGGGGACGAATCTGACTTCCTTCCACATCTGAAAATAATCACTGCAGAATACTCTATCTGTGGTAGAAATTTCGTGGTTGTATCCCGATGCACACAATTTTGCGACTTAGCAAAATGTACTAGAGCACGCAGGCTAAGCTTAACATCAACATTTTTTTCAAGGCCCTTTTTGTATCAGATGTGCCCAATATGTATACATTTTTAAAAACAAGATTAAATTTGCTGTTTAGTAATATCTTTTTAAATTGTAATTATTCAGGATATAACTAATTTATCGCGCTGAATAAAAAAAACTTGTTGTGATTTTTACCTTTTCGGCAATAAACCCAAATTTTTATATCAAACTATTCTTAAATAACATAAAATATGAATAGCTTATATCTATTTCATACGAAAACAATGCCGCACAAGTCCTAATAACCTTAAATGATCAGTAATAAAAAAACAGAAAAAGAGCAGTACTTGGTCCTCTTCACCCCGCTCTCCCGCCACGCAGGAGACGAATCAGACTTCCCTCCACATCTGAAAATAATCACCGTGAAATGTTCTTAGTGTGGTAGAAATTTCATGCTTGTAACCCGATGCGCACAATTTCGCGGCTTAGCAACTCTACTATACGAGCAAAACATAGAAAATCATTTTTTACTTTAATCGTCATTCCCCAATATGATTGTTTATTTTTGATGTAACCTTTTTCGATCAACTTAAACTGACCTATTAAAAAAAAACATGATCGCGATGGTCATGGCGGGTGCCTCGTGATTGGTTAATTTTTTAAGGGTACTATTTAAACAGGCTTCTTTTTAATAGCATTATTCGCCTCAGAAAATAGAAGTTACCTTCTAAATTACTAAGTCAGCCACAACCAACGCGCGTCTGAATAATAATATCTCAGCCACTAGTTATCTTCTTTGTAAGCCACTGTAA
This sequence comes from Apotomis capreana, assembly GCA_947623375.1. Classification (NCBI taxonomy): domain Eukaryota; kingdom Metazoa; phylum Arthropoda; class Insecta; order Lepidoptera; family Tortricidae; genus Apotomis; species Apotomis capreana. Next base: position 30,714,916 of record OX392498.1, read on the forward strand.
TTGTAACTTAGCATGGTGATTATTTTTAAGCATCTAAATTTGAGGCATGCATTCAAATAGCAAACTTCTAAAATATTATTATATGACACCAAAATAGTAACTCTACTAGCTTCTAATTTTATAACTTAGTATGTTTAAAATGTATGTCATCCTACATTAATCGATCGTAAAATTGACCTATAATTGTCATCAAATAGTATTTTAAAGCAACTATTATTACATATGAACTATTGAAAAGAGAACAAACAAAATACGTAAATCTCATTTTAGGTTAGGGTCGCAGTTCAACCTAACACTCCTCCTCGCTTCGCTCGTCGTCGTACCTAACCTAAGCCAAGTCGGACCTGCCTTAGAACTAGATTAGAGAGAACGCAGATGAACCTATTGCAATATGAACGAACGAATGACAATAAACAAACACGGGCGGGTCGGTCGGTACAAGAATCGAATGGCGCTCTCTGATTGGTGCAAATGGCCGGTGGCTGTCATGTCGCGCACTCTCGCCAAATCGTACCTACAGTGGCTATTTTCACGATAAAAAAATATGAAGTATTATTTTACATGTTAAGTTATAATATATGATGTTGTCTATGGAAGCTCGAATATATAATTTTTGAGGAGCTTGTATTGAAGCTGTAAAATTAAAAATGATGATGAGTTGCAAATTCCGTGGCTGAGTTAGTAAATTAGTTGGCAATACAATACAATACAATACAAGTACGCTTTATTGCACACCAAAAAACATTTACACAAGAAATCACATAATTATAAACAAATTAAAAACGGTAGACAACAGGCGGTCTTATCCCTAAAGAGCGATCTCTTCCAGACAACCTTTGGCAATGTATAAATCAGAAGGACAAGTAATAATAATTGTTGATTGTGACTTGACACTTTCTTTAACATTTTTAGTTGGCGTTGTGAAGAAGATGAATTAGTTTATTAGAGGCTATCTCATATTCCCGATGCTTAGTTATTAAATGAGAAGTTCGACCAAGTGGCCAAAAAATAAAACTGCGGCCGGATTTATTATTACTCATTTTTTTCCAATTAATTTCAACCAATCAGTGAGCATCAAATATGGTGATGTTCTCTTTTTGAAATTATTAGAGCTGAGTAGAGAGATGTCTTATGAATGTTGAAGTTCTGTAGCGGGTACCATAGAGTATAGAATTTTATTATAGGATTAAAAAGTGCGTTATTGTGATTTTGTCTGTGAAATTATAATTGACAGATTAAAGTATGCGAGTATAAAAAAACGATTTTCGATACGGTAACGGATAGGCTTTTAATGTAAGTGTTTTGTATTGTAAGTTTATTGTGGTCAACAATTATGCGTATTTATAACCGAAAGTTTGTGATTGTTTCGAATCCTTATGTAAAGTTAAAATAAAATATGCTATTCTTGCCTTTGCAATACTTATCTATATGTAAATCGTGATCTTAGATTTGTCAGAATATCCTTCAAAAGATACTACTATAGGGTAATGTAATTAAGGTGTGGCTCATTTCGCGACATTTGACATAAGTGTGGCCCACAACATAACTTATCGATTGGTTAAAGAAACAAACCGTAAGCTTAAATAAGACTTTATTTAGTAGGAATTTTAACAGTAAGTCGAGGTTTTATACAGTGCAATTTCAACTGCCACAGTTCGGTTTGAAAGTTGATTCAGAGAAATTCGAAACAATCTAAAAAGCAGAGCGTTTTAACGAGTTGTAAATACAATTTTCTTATTGCACCTTGCGGTCATTTTACTGTTTATGATCCAAGGCAAAGTAAAATATTATTAGAGGTTTTTTCAGATTCTGATTAATACATGAACATTTTGGTGATAGTAATATAGTTTTAAGTAAGCAAGTTCTTGAAGTATTTGCCTTATAAAAGTGCCTGCAAACCTTGCTGTTGCTGTTGTTACCATGTACATCTTGAACTAACTTATGTAGGTATGTTGAAGCCATCTGTGTATCCATTCCGGTAAAATAAGCGAATACGTTTATTTTATCTAAACCACATAATATCATGCATTTAAGTAGTAAATATTCAGTACGCACCTTGTTATTTAATCGTATCAAACAGTTTAATTATTACCAGGGTTCGTAAAATGCGAGAAAAGTGCTAGGGCCGGCCGTCGATGGTTGTCTAGTCATACGTCATTTCAATAGATTTTGTTCGCATTTTACGATCCCTGAATTATTACATATAAGATTACTCTATATTAACAAAAAGCAATGTAATATTATGTACCTAATAGATAAAGTTTCCAATGTGAATAAAAGCGTCCGTGGACAGTTCAGTTCAGTTAAAGATAGCTGTGGTCCCTGGATAATATCCAATGGATAGCAAAACATATAGCACGATCGGATTGTTGGCATCAACTCCTGCTTGTCAGCACTTTTTTGATAATTATGGTTGACAGGTGAACTCGGTTGTATTAAACGACTACTGACGGGTCTCAATTGTGTTTACTCAATAATTTCTGTCTTCCCATGGTTTTTCACATTGAGTTATTATTTCGTTACTCATTTATCTATACAGTTTTATTTCTGGTATATACGAGTATGACCATAAAGGACACTGTAGATAATACTTGTAGATAAAAAAATAACACTTTGTTACGCCTTTAATTTTTTGCTCAACCCACTACCAATTGAATGAAACGAAAGTAAGAAAATATATCGGTGTTGCACCGCAAACGCTATTTGTACTCGAGATACGTGTAAAAACGTTTTATTTGTTACCTTGGTTTTTTAAATAAAACAATTTCAACGGATTACATCAAGTATTAATCATTATTTGTGTTTAATAAATAACAGCAGTGATATGTATCTTTCCGTATCTTATAAAAATTGAGTTTAAGTATTTTATGTATGTGTGTATACATGAAAGTATATAAATAATACCATCGATTGACATCACAAATAATGGTCTCCCCCCCTAACCCTGAAACAATATATTGCATTAACTTAATCGATTATGGAAATATGTGAATTTGATTAGCCACGTCAAATATGTCTAATCTAATAGGTCGTTCCTGAGATAAGCACATTGATATGACATGTGTGTGTGGCAATTTTAAGACTGGAAAAAATTATAACAAACTGTGACTATGAAGACATCTGTCCTGGCGTTTGTTATTCTTCGGCAACTTGCACTTCACTACATAGTATAAAACAACGTCGCTTCCTACTGTCTGACTGTCTGTCTGTCTGTCCTTATGTATGTTTAGATCTTTAAACTACGCAACGGATTTTGATGCGGTTTTTTGAATAGATAGTGATTCAAGAGGAAGGCTTATATGAAAAATATATGCATAATTAATCAGCATTGCACCCGTGCGAAGCCGGGGCGGGTCGCTAGTTCCATAATAAGCGACTGTGGCTCTACGGCCTTGTGCGACATGTCGGACCACCAGGACTTTTAATTCCTCGCTGTCCGATAGAAAAGGAATTTTATATTCGCCGATTCACAATCGAACAATGAGGAACTCGACCATCGAACCAACCACGAGTATTTTCCAATTTTATCTATTTTGACTAAATTTTAGACTCAAATAAAGAATATTTAATATGGATAGTGGGAGATAGATTGAGACAGATGGTGATAAAAACAGGGACAGATACACATAGAAAGAGATATCTATGTAGAATGAAACAGAAAAATATCTAAAGAGAGCGACATATAGTGATAGAAATAGATAGGTAAAGAGAGAGTTAAAAAGAGAGAAAAAAAATAGGTAGACTAGTGAAGAAAATATTTTTTCTGAAATAATTACCCCTCTCCTTAGAAAACTGATTTTGTACACAATTGTAGAATTTCATAATAGTATACAATATGTATTTATCACCTCCACTACCAGATGTATACAGTAATCGGGTGAAAAGTCTCCTACAACTATCTTTGGATGTCCAGCTATCCCTGTACCAAAATTGGTTAACATTTATCCAGCCGTTTCGGCGTGATGCGAGGACAAAGGAAATTATGAAAACAGATGGCGCCAGGCTGGCTTGGCTCCCCGCGCCGATACAAAACAAATGACGATCCTGCATCACGGTATTAAGATTTTTCCTGAAATCATGACCCCTCTCCATAGAGAGCTGATATTCAATACCAATCCAAAATTTTATAATAGTATAGATGATAATTGACTACAATTACGAGTGCTAAACGATTTAAAATACCTTCAGACAAAAGTATAAACTATAGAAACTATATATAGCAAACGTCTAATATTATTTACAAATATATTAGCAAAAATTGACATTAGACAAGGAAGTGAAAAAGATGTAATTAAAACCTTTGAAGGAGGCAGCGACTCGGTCCGCGAATTTAACGTTGTATCGAGTGGCCGAAAACTTGTATAGGAGCACTTATTTGGTTTTAGTGTGGGAGCTCGCAGTAACAACAATGTTAATTCGTGCTATACCAGAAGTAAGTATGTTCAAGTTAAAAACGGGGGTGTCTCCGTTTTCAACTTAAACCGATAGTTCTGCATATTAAATTACTTACTAATCTGGCTCAGTGACCCAAAGAGGATCTTGGTCTTGACACAAGAGAACGCTATTCTTCTCTGTTTTGCGCATTTTCCCGTCAGTCAGGGGGGCATGTAGGTAGGGCGCACAGATCCTTCTGCACATCGTTTCACCAGCGGTGTTTAGGGCGGTGTTTCACTCGGTCGCCCCTGATACGCTCCCTTTACGGCCCGACCGTCTCCCGTTTTCTCCGGGTGACCCAGTCAGCTGAGTCTTGTGGCTTTGATCTCGTCAATTATGGTGGGTATAGCCACCACCTCTTCTAACTCCTTATTTTTACTTCGTCTGCAACTGTCATCATCTCTTATTGGTCCCAAAATGTTTCTCCCGGTTCTTCTTTCCGCCTTTAAGAGCTTATTTTCTTTCTTTTGACCTAGTGTCCAAGCTTCACACCCATACATCAGGATTGGTCTAATTACCGTTGTGTAGACACGAATCTGGGTTGGTATACTGATCAACTTGGACACTCAAACTCTATGGAGCGTCAAATTTGTTGACTTCGGCTTCGGCTGCAATCGACTAATAGTCTGGCTAATGAAATATTACTCAAAGTTTTGGCGGGAAATTTAAAAAGTCTGCGGCTGGTCACATTTTGTGTAGTAGAAATTATAGTTTTGATACTAGAACATATTTATGATTTTCTATGCACATGTAAGGTACCTAAGGAAATAAGTTAAATATATGTTGACGTGCACTCATAGTCAGCTCACATAATTTCTACCATTATGTACAGTTTAGTCAACAACAAACACTATATGTTTACACTTTCTAACCATATACAAGGTAAAAAATTAAACGTAGTGTAAATTAGACCAGATCGATAATACCATAACATAATATTAATCTATAAGCAAAAAATATATAAACTAGGTCGATGCAGAGTCAGCCACCGGCTAAGCTTGCACCATAGATTGGAGCGGAGTTGTGCATTTTGTTTTTTTATCAGAACTTTTTAATTAAGAACAATTTCGAAATTTTCTCTTCGTCACGACCTAGCGAAATTTAATTTTTGCATTTCAGACAAAAATTTCTAAAATCGGTTGAGAACTCGCTGAGATCTGCGCATTGTCACAAAGTCTATTCGAGTCGATCCATGGGAGCTTCGCTCGCTCCGCTCCAATAAGTACCTAAGTACTATGCCAAATTTCAACTGAATCGGAATGTTAGAACTAGTACATAAAGTATCAATATTATTTATAGAGGACCCACTTACTACATAATATTAATCTATCACCAAAAAATATATATATAAGTACCTAAGTACTATGCCAAATTTCAACTGAATCGGAATGTTAGAACTAGTACATAAAGAATCAATATTATTTATAGAGGACCCACTTACTACATAATATTAATCTATCACCAAAAAAAAAATATATAAGTACCTAAGTACTATGCCAAATTTCAACTGAATCGGAATGTTAGAACTAGTACATAAAGTAGCAATATTATTTATAAAGGACCCACTTACTACATAATATTAATCTATCACCAAAAAAAATATATAAGTACCTAAGTACTATGCCAAATTTCAACTGAATCGGAATGTTAGAACTAGTACATAAAGTATCAATATTATTTATAGAGGACCCACTTACTGAATTGATGTTGACTTAAGAATTTGTCTTTGATGAAATAAGCGTTTTTATACACTATTTTCCAACCTAAGACCAAAAAACTTATACCGTATTTTACAGAGAACTAATAAATCGAATTAGATATAATAATACAGTTTTCTACTAAAATATTATGGTAAAGCAATCACAAATTCGGGGAATTATGTAACATAATGTAGAAACGTCTAACTGTGAGATCTTAATACTTTAACCGAAGCGAGGATAAAAAAAAAAAATCACAGATCTCGTGCCTTTCACGACCTTCTGGTACATTGGAAATGCACTTAGATAGGGCAAACTATAATGGAAACAACTCTTTGCGCAAGAGAAACACAAGGGTTAGTAGCAGGTACCGGCGAGTACCGTTATTTTTTATAAACGGACTACGCCCTTTAACAAAGCTCAGCCTTTTTTTCGCCTTTTGCACACACGCTTTCGTCCGCCAGATGTGGAATCATCAGCATTACCCAAGCCACGCTATTCCTACGTTCGAGAAGACGAAGTATAGAAATAATAATCATAATTTTTTAGTTGAAGGAACTTTCTACTTCATGTGTCAAACAATTTATCTTGTAACAAATGAAAAAAACAGTCTATAGGTAAGTTCTCGTTCTCTACGTATAAAATAAGATAAAGGATAGTGGAGTCATAAAGCAATAGTAATTATATTGTAAAAATAAGTTGAGACCATGAAAAAAATAGGACTTCATTGTTTATAGCCACTCAATTGCTTTTGGTAACTACGGCTACCTGTCAACGCTTTTATTTTATTATATAAATAGAGTTCAACTCAAAATTCGAAGAAAGTGAGTAGATAGGGCCGCTTACGAGCAATAATACAAAAAATTGACTATGAAAAGGGTGGTAAAGAGCCTGTCGCACGTGTCACAGTAATAATAAAATAAGTTGAAAATTAATATTTGCTTCATCACGCCATCGCCACGTAGTAGGCAGAGTAAATTTTGTTTTCTCAAACATGCAATGAAATATTGTCTTTACGTTCCTTATAATAGGCTCGGAAGTATCGCTTTTTGGGCGCAACAACTCGAGGGGACTGTAAAGGGATTTCATACTGCTTTTCAGGCCTAGGCCTGCAAAGTAACTTTTTTTGGTTTCAACAACAAGGTCATTCACACAGCTGGCTGGTTTGACAAAAAGCAGGTTTTGTTTTTAAAGGTTGCAGTTGGTTGTTAGACTAAAATGTCCTATTTGTTAATTAATAAAATGTTGTTCTTTGAAGTATATTTTTTTATTTCATTGTATGTTTGAGAAAAGCACTATACATGCCTCGTCGTGAAAACGGATTCCCGGCCTCGTATCACTATCCGTATATACCTACTCATTTTCCCTTCCCGGCCTCTGATGTAATGTACTATTTGTTTAATTTATACGATTCATTTTCAAAGTACTAGAAGGGCACGAGATTGTATGATACATAGGTAGTAGATTGTATATAGCAAATAGAGAACCAAAGAAATAAAAAAAAAAATTACATAAAAGTATTTTATTGTATACATTATATATTTTTTTTACTTACTTTATTACAAACATCTAAAAACATCAAGGTTTACAACTTAACTAAAAAAATATTAAACTTACTAGTACACGAAACTCACTAATATACGCGCGCGCCGCAGGCCGCGAAAACTCCGCCACATAAAGGTAAAGCTTTCTCCAACTCTTCCGTTTTTTGCAAACTGTAGCCCAACTCAATACCCCGAGTGTTTTTTTTTATTTTTTCGATATCGCTTTTCGTTTTTGAGATATCGTCGATTTAAGTTGAGAAGTCGCAAAATAATCACGTAATTTTTGGACATTTTCGCACTTTTTCGAAAAAAAATTGACTTTTTCAATTTTTTTTTACACCATCTTGTAGATCTCGTCAAGACACGTCTTTTGATACCCCATTGACCCGCATAGCCCCAAAATTGACGACGCCAGAGCGATGTCGCACTTTCGCTGAAAACGGTCCCCTACCAACGCGATCGAAAAAACATTTCCAATGTTAATATACTAAGTGCGTAAGCGGCCCTAAGAACGCAAGCGCCTTAACTAGTTTTAAAATATTAAGGTGAAGACATGTTTAAGTACCTGTTATGCCGCATCCATCTCCCAGCCCGCATCTTGGTTTTTTTACTTAGATATAACTACGCCGCTGCATCTGCGATGTGTCACCCGCATGATTTGCCACAATTTGCTCGTATCTATTTTCGATTGGTACCTTTTTTTTTATTATTTGTACTTACAATTAAATTTGCATTGAGGGTATTTTCGTCATTTTTCTCATTTATGTAAATTATGTAAAATTCTTATAAGGATTATTTATTCGTATTTAAACCTTAAGTATAAAAGTAATTAAAAACTGAAATCACGTCAACAAATACGAAAAGTTTTAAAATCGCCAAATAAGTTATGATAATTATCGTATTATTTACTATTATATTTATATATTTTTTCCTTGTTGCGACGAGATCAATTTATATCAATACTAGTTACAAACACGCATTTATTTATAAAAGTGGACAAACTTCTAATTAAGTAGGTAACTGGTGAAATAGTAGGTCAATCCGACCCCTTTTAGGTCGAGGTTATTTCATCTGACCCTTCCTGGGACAGTTCACCCCAAATCTAAATGACCGTAGCAACGAGAAAAAAGAATACAAAGACGTCTATCGTCCATTTTCTTAACAAACGAAGCAATTTACGAGACAGAAATGTGGCACCAATTTTACGTGAAAATTACTTTGATGTTATGCTACCAAAAATACTTCTAATTATTGCTTTTTCAGAGTTTTAAGGTTATACTTACGCTTGTTAGGGGTCATTATCAGGTTGATATTATAACATTCACATCAGAAGTATTTAATAAATTTCTTGTATTTAAGAGCCAAGCTTTTTATAAGGAATCACTACTTACACATTCTTGTCCTTTACTTTCGTGTACAACTTAAATACCTATACACAGTGAAGCAACCTAATAGTGAGTGGTGTGTTTTAAACTTCATAAAATATAATTGTTTTATTAAAATACGAATAACTTTTTGGACGTTCTTTTATTGAAATGTAGCTCTTAGACAGCTTATGGAATCTAATTATCCATACATATTTTTACATCTCAAAGTTTTATGTTTTGGGATTTCACATAATCTGTGCTATCTCTACTATTTAAGTGAATGCACGGATCTTTCCAATATTGCAAAAAATGAAGACATCTTTCGAACAAATTAGGTTAAGAATCTGACGCCGTGCCGTGCCATAACCAAGTTGGTGGCAGGCCGGAAGCGATAGACACTAGTGCTCAACTCATAACTGAGTTGCCAGATTACCAATATTTATTATTAGTATTGCTCTAAGATGCAAAAATATTATTTCGGTCCAAAGTAGAGTAATTATTACCTGTTTACAAATACTTTAGTTGGTAAGTTTCGAGGTGTGCTGTTATTTATATTTTACGAGTATAAACAGAAAAAAGTTATAGATACGATACCGGACAAAACCGGGTAAGGTGGAAAATTATTCATTTGGTTTGATATTTGTATCGTATCTATAACATTAGTGGATACTCGTAAATCGACTTTAAAATTTATGACGATCATGCAAGTAAAGCATCATGTTCTTCATAGGTAAAAGTCACGGTAAAAGTTACTTACAAATAGAAAATAGTTATTTGTGCAACAAGAGAGCAAAGTTGTTTTTGTTGAGAGTGCTGATTTTGAATCCCGAGCAAGCGAAGGATTCTAAGTTAGAATCCTGAGTGTAGCGAGGGACTCAACAGCACGAGATGCAAAAAACTTTGCTCTCGTTTAACACACATAACTTTTGACCTCAACAGCGAGAACATAATTATTTGACATTTTGTACTTTACGTTTATAGTCTTTGTTGCTGATTTCAATGATATTATTAATTAGAAAATAGATACCTGCTGCTTAAAATAGAATAACAATATAAGATTGAAATTATACGTTCCAACATTGTACCAGAACCTCACAACCCACGGATTGATCAAATGATGACAATCATTTGATCAAATTGGAAGATCTAAAATAAATAAATCAATAAATAAGATAAAATATTTTTACTCGTATAGCACCAAACAAAATAAATACACAAGAAAATAACAATTTCAACTCGATATTTTATATAATACGTTTTGGAACTGCGTCTATGATAAATTGGTGAAGTTATAAATTATTGGTACCTATAGGTATTTTGGGATAAAGTTGAAAACCTTATTTTATTTGAACAATAATCTTATTTATATAAAAATATATTGTGCATTTCCTAACAACATAGCCTGAATTAAAAATTTCATTATTCCCAAATAAAAATTCACAAAATCAATCACAGAGCTTATACTCGTACGTACTTAACCATTTAAACATTTAAATCACTCAATTTAAAGAAAACAGAGGATTTATGGGGAGCATCAGTAAAAATAATTAATCATATCATAGATTCAATTGCGCCTTACCTAGCTTTGATTTACAATAGTTGCATAGCAGAGGGAGTTTTCCCAAATCTTATGAAAATTAGTAAAGTCATACCTCTTTTTAAATCGGGTGATTTGAGTGATCTGACTAATTTCCGTCCGATATCTATACTACCTGTTTTAAGTAAAGTTTTCGAAAAATTAATGTTGAAAGATCTACTAGGACACTTCAATAGAAATAAATTACTCTCTAGTAAACAGTTCGGTTTCACAAGGGGACGTTCCACGACTGATGCAGCATCTGTACTTATTAAACACATTTATGACAGCTGGGAGGAATCTTGTGATGCAATTGGGATCTTCTGCGACCTTTCTAAGGCATTCGACTGCGTTCATCCTGGAACACTCATTTTGAAATTAGAACATTATGGTCTGTCTTCAAATGCTTTAAGCCTTATGTCTTCATATCTCAGTGATAGAATGCAAACAGTGGATGTAAATGGAACCCAGTCCAATGGAGCTATAGTTAAGCTAGGAGTGCCACAGGGCTCTATTTTAGGTCCATTTCTATTTTTGGTTTATATAAATGACTTACCATCTATAGTAGATAATCTTTGTAATATAGTACTATTTGCTGACGATACATCATTAATTTTCAAGGTTCACCGGAAATCAACCGACTATGCGGAAATTAATGGCACACTAGAGAAAGTACTTAACTGGTTTACTACTAATAATCTTCTATTAAATGCCAAGAAGACTAAATGTGTTAGATTTGCTTTACCAAATGTTACGGCGGTAGATTCTACTATATTACTAAATGGTGAATGTTTAGAAATAGTGAATAAGGCATTATTCTTAGGTATAACATTGGACAGTAATTTGCAATGGGGTCCACATATAGCAGTGCTTGCAGGTAAATTAAGTTCAGCGGCGTACGCCGTTAGGAAAATCAGACAATTGAGTAATGTTGATACAGCTCGCTTAGTTTATCATAGTTATTTTCATAGTGTCATGTCATATGGTATTCTGGTTTGGGGCAAAGCAGCTGACATTCAGACTATATTTGTGCTACAAAAAAGAGCCATTCGTTCTATATATAACCTAAATTCTCGTGACTCCTTAAGAGACATTTTCAAAGATATAAACATCTTAACTGTAGCGTCCCAATATATTTATGAGAATATTATGTATGTTATTAGAAACCTAGATTCATTTACAAAAAATTCCGATGTCCACAGTTTTAACACTAGAAATAAAAATAAAATTGCTATTAGAAAGTTTCGTGTTCGTAAAGTAAGTAAATCATTTTTAGGCCAATGTATTCATTTTTATAACAAGTTACCTGATCATGTTTTAAAATTAGCCTTTCCATCTCTCAAAAATTATTTAAAAAAATCTCTAATGTCAAAAGCATATTATACAGTAGAGGACTATCTGACAGACAAAAATGCATGGCCTGAACCAGAAACCGCGTAGCTGACTCCTTCTTAGATTGTACCTAACTAGTTTAAGGGACACAGTTCTAATAAGAAAGCATATCAAACGTACATAAATTGTGATAAACCGTCAGGCTTTCTTGTAGTTTCTATTTTATTCTTACACTTTTCCTCACTTATGTCTTAAAATACACTTTTAATATGTTTTCTTGTAGAACTACGTATAGTTAAGTTCATATCATTGTAATAGTTAAGTACTTATGCTTTCTGAAAAAATGACTGACTGTTGAGTTTCTTTCGGCGTTTCTTCTCAACAGTGGTCTCCTCTTGTGAAATGCCGGTAGACTCAGACATGTAAAAGTGCCCTTGTGGCCTACTTGCAGAATAAAGTTCATTATTTCATTATTTCATTATTTTACTATCATTATTATTGAGATTATTTTATTTACTGTAACAATGTGTATGAAATCTTTTATTTAAGTATGTCTATGATATACTGGCATTAAAAACTTTGCACAGTACTTAATCTAGATTATCTAGAACATTTTCATATTTAACTTGTATTAGCAATACTTATATTAACTGGTAATATTGCCGAACAAAGGTTAATAATATATTCGTGATTAAGCATCCTGGATATTTTCAACCGGACCACACTACGAGAAATACAGGTATGTATTTCTCGTAGAGGGACCTTAACAAATTTAAGGTTACTGAAGAGGAGCGGAGAAAATTAACCAATCAGGCTGCGTCTTTGTAAAACTCAAAAGAAAAGCATTTGAACCTAAGGAATGTGATCGGTACATTTTACACAGTTCTTCTCCGCTCCGCTCTCCAGTGAAAATTAAACTCGTGTGACTGCAAATAAAGTAATTATTCAACATGATGGAATTATAAAGGAACGTTACTTACTAGTAGAGCAATTATTCTGATGATACAAATTTGATTATAGGTGTAAGTTATAAATATCTATTAATTTATGTTATTTGTCTTTTGCTTCAGATGCAGAGCAACAAATCACAACATAAAAAAAATACCTCTTGAGAAAAAGAGACGGGAAAAAATGATTACCTGACAAACTACCTATCATTATTTTATACAATACGTGTCACCTAACAATATTAAATGTGACAAGAGCGTATGTCAAAATAAATTGAAGAAAAGGATGCTGAAAAATAATCATAATAGTCACGCAGCTCGAAGATCACTTAACTTTTACTGTTTCGCTGCAGTAATCTACCTGTCATTAAATTCTGTAAATTCCAACACTACGTATATGAATCGTCACCTTAGTGAAAAAAACAGTGTCAGTAAAGAATTTAACTTTATCGGTGGTGCACATCAGAATGATGGCCCCAATGACGACTACGAGGAAAGCGACCCGGCGCATGCTAAGGAAGACCCACATTATACTAAAGTCAATTTTGAACAAAACCCATATTACGATAGTGATAAATATTTGCATATGAAAAATAAATTTTACAATAATGAACCCAGTGCTTACAGCAATTACGAAGACTACAAAAAATATTATTTAAGCCCTGCTAATCCACTGCCTAATTCAAATGTAAAGTTTAAAATTAGTAGTAGAATAGTTCAGACTAAGTATGGTAAACTACAGGGCATAGTCTTGGGTATGGACGAACACAAATACTTAAGATCATTGGAGGTATTCTTAGGCGTTCCTTACGCCACTCCTCCAGTAGGATCAAACAGGTAAAATCCCTTCAATTACATTCATATATTTATATAATATTGATTTCTTTTCATATCGGATTATTATGTTCTGGCCAAGTTTATTAGTAGTTAAATTCTGGACACTGAATGTGTTAATATCTTTTTTTTTCTCATTACTGTACTTATTTATTAATTGCAAAAATTTAGTCAGCCATTTTTTGACAGGTTCAGCCCTACAAGAGCCCCGTCGCCATGGGACGGGGTGCGAGTCTCTGACCGGCCAGGGCCCGCGTGTCCTCAAAAACTTCCTGATCTCAACGATGAAAGGACCATATTAGAGACTATGCCTAGAGGCAGACTAGAGCACTTGAGAAGACTGATGCCTTATCTTAAAAATCAGAGTGAAGATTGTCTGTATTTAAACATCTTTGCGCCCTTGCAAAGTAAGTATTTTGCTCGCTTTAGGCTGCTTTATTATTGGTACTACTCAATTGGCACCGATACTGTTCGAATATGTTACTGTTCCTTTCGAATCCAAAGTGATTATTGATTAAACAGGGACTGGGTTATCGACAGCGGTCTAACCTGGGGCCCTCAAGTGTCTGTCTGACGCTGTTTGTCGTAAAGTCACAAATATTTTGAGATCACATAATAGGTTTAAGCATTTTCTTCCGGACTGCTCAAAAATACTTTGGGTACCGAACCCTAAACACTATCTGTACTCTTTTCTCAATTTTATTTGATCCTGCTACTCCGAAATATCTTAAATCTAAAATCACATTTTTAACTGCGTATCCCGGGTGCGAGCTGCCCTCATTACGGATGCTCAAAATCACTGTTCCTTCTCACCGCACTGGTTGTCCGATTCCTTCGCGGTACAAGCAATCCGTTTATGGAACGATCTCCCTCTCCCCAAACTCAGAGCAAATTCCTCTTCAAGCGCATGTTGCGCAAACATCTCTGCGATTAATCTCAGGATTGATTGTGTGTATGATGTTTTACTAGGGTAATTAATTATATTTTATTTTTATTTATGTGTTTTATAATATGAAATATATCTGTGTGGTGTGATATTGCCAATATTTGTACTTTTTACTACTTTGATTTATGCAATAAAATCCAAATAAATAAATAATAAAATTTCAATGTAACTATTACTAACACAAGCAGAATACATATAATGTGTTTTATAAGGTTTACTATTGGAAGGCATAAAATCATTAATCCTAATATGGTTACGCATAATTGCTTTTCGCCGAAAATGAGATGTGCATAAGCCGCATTACGCATATTTTTTTACGCATAACATTAAAAAGCATAAATACAGAAAGCATAACCGTCATGAAGACTAATAACAAAAAGCATAAGCATAAATAGGCATAATAATCAATTGGCATCATATCAAAATGCATAACGCTATTATATTATCCTATTAAAAGTTGCACTAGGTACGAGAGAAGGTTAGTATAGTGTGTATTCCGGGTGATCAATCCAAATGGGTCAGTAGGGAGAAAACGAAAACTATAAGAGATAGGGAAACCTGTTCTTAGGAACCATGGCTTCGATTTTAGATTTATTAAAAACTGCATTCAATTTTTTTTTCGTATATCTCATGCATAACCCGGAATCGAACAGATTTCTCTATCTCTTATAGTTTTCGTTTTCTCCCTACTGCCCCATTTGGATTAATCACCCTGTATGTATTTAGGAACTAAAGCGAGGTCGATGGAGGTCCGCTTCGCAGACCCCCTATTCCACGTTGCTTAGGCGCTTCGCGCCTGGTTATCATGCTAACCTAACCTAACCTAATGTACCTACCTAATGTGACCTAACGTTACGTAACGTAATATTTTGTTTTGAAATATATACATACCATAATAATAAATGCATGTTAACCACGTAACTGAGTTTCATTCATTTAGACAACTGAAATTATGGATAATGACAGATATACCAAATAATTATTAGCCCAAACAATAGTATGCGTAAAGTATATTCGGCCAATACAAATTAGTCCAACTAAAATTATGCTAATAGCGTAGTATGCCAAAAAAACAGTAGGCCAAAATATTACTATGCAAAAGTACTATTATGCCAAAACAAATTATGCTAAATCAATTATGCGAAACAGCATTAGTCTAAAAAACATTATGCGATCCGAGGGGATCCCGTTTTATAAACGTTAGTTTACGTATGACACTAAATATTTTATTTTTCAGTGGACGAAGTTAAATTAGCAATTCCTGTGTTGGTTTACATACACGGAGAAAGCTTTTCGTGGAGTTCTGGAAATCCATATGACGGAGCGGTCCTGGCCAGTTACAGTGATTTAATAGTCGTGACATTAAACTTTCGGCTTGGCATATTAGGTAAGTTATAGGATTATATTATTTGTCGGTGCGTGTAGCAAAATTTTTGTGATTGTCTTTACTATACAAGCGACTAAATTGGGAGCTAATGTTTAAAATGCCTTAATCCTTTTAATTTTTTTTTTTCATATTATGACTAATATATAGATAATTTCAACCAACTTTTTGAAGTGAATCATACTTATCTCCGAGTTCTAGGTAGTAACATAGGTATTTCATGCTTTCATTGCGTGCAGTCGAAAGTAAGTTGAAAAAACTAATTATGTTCCGCGTGAATTTTGTAAATTTCGAGTAGTTTTTGAAACAAAAATTATCAATGAAAAATTCAAACTATAGGTTTCAAATATATACCAATAGTCCTGTTCTTGGTAGTAACATCAATAAAATGTTAAGAAACTCTATGTTTGATCATAGAGAAAAATGTCTAAAACAATCGGCATTTTAAAAGGAATAAGGCCTTTTGCCGCATTTTTTTTTATAAACATTGATATATTCCGAGTATCAGTTGATCATGACTTTAATTATTTATAAATAATATATTTAGTATGTATGCTAACACATGATAGAGATTGTATTGGAATGGAGTTTTTATCTGATGTTTATAAATTTAGTGTCACCTAAGTTGCCTGTAAGCTGTTATGGTTATTAAGTGCATGCTTATTTAGGTTCCTGTCACCATTAGGCAGATTAAGCCCTATAATGTATTGTGCACTAAATTATCTAAACTTTGTCCGTACTCAATTAACTAAAACCGCACTGAACTCTGTTCGAGCACACATGAGTTTAATACAAACTATGTACATAAACCACAAGTTTTGATTAATTTTCCTAGCTCTTACTATATAATTAAAGTATATTAAATTGCATAAAAACAAAAACTAAGTACTTATCTAAAAATTTAGCCAGAGTCAAGGTTAAATTAGTGCACAAAAACATTGCTTGTCACCTAATCCTATGATATGAGTGTGTAGTCGGCAATTTATTTGTCCCGTCCGTCCCGTAAACGGCGGTCTTTCTATTTACAAGATCTCGCCGTCTTAAACTTAGTTAGGTTGTCAAAATTTAATACAAGCTATTTAAAGTAATTAAAGACTTTTGCATCAACAGGTTGAACTGTTAGACAAGATAATGAAATATGCTTTTCATATTCAAGTTATATACAACATATTTTCCCCGTAGAACACCAATTATATCTGGGTCTGGGTCCATCCAGTATTGTTACCAGTTTCAGTTTAAACCTGGACTACATTATTCGTTTCCTGACTGTAACGTAAGCTACGTTTTGTACGTTAGAAAAATTGCCGTTGATACACAAATTGACACAAATAATTTGAAAATAAATAAATCAGAGAAAATTACATTAAATTTAAAGATTAAAGTCAATAAGTTATCCACATATACCAAAATACAGTACTTAAAAATATTGTAGATACTTTACTTCCTGTCCATCATCCAAGTAATTAGGCGGTCATTTTTGCCAGACTGATGCACGAAATCTGATACCAAATTGAGCGTCTATCCTATGTCAATCAAATCTGTCATTTCTAACGGGATAAGACGAACATTTATAGCCCATCTGCTAAATTGAGGGCAATTCTTTTTATTCTACAGGAAAATCAAAGATATCGTCATTGGTATCCAGTTTAAGAAATTGGTGTTAAACTGTAAGGCAGCAAAACGCAACTTACCTACTTACCTAATAATAGATAATATGTTGACTTTTATTTCAAAGCCTTCACATATTTTGTTAATGTTGAATCATATTACTAAAATTAAAATTAAACTTTATAGTTTAATCTCGCGACTTTGCTTGCGTAGAATTAGTACTTTTTGAACTCTATACAATCTTCCACATCCCTTTTCCGGGTAAAACTTTCATAATTATGTCCTTCCCTGGTTGGGACTCAAACTATCTCTAAGTATATCAAAATCCCAAAATCGATAGAAGAACTAACTGACAGGCAGACGTAGTAAACCTTCACATTTATAATACTAACAGGAAGTAGAGTTGTCGAGATTTTGCTGTTGTAGAAGTGATTTAATCGATTTGTAAAAAAATACTTTTACCTGATTTATTTCTTTACGCTATGTTAAAATAATGTTATAGATTTTAGGACAAAAAAATGTATTTTTTCCATAGATTAAGGTTTCACGCTGCATCTAAGAAATCATTTATTGATTGCTGAGCGACTATAGTGTAATAATATTTTCTGTATGTTATTATATGTCGTAAGTATATAGTGTCGTCTTAATTTTACGAATCTTTCTATGTACTTAAGTAAATCTTTTGCAGGGTTCCTTAATGCTAATCCGGCGCCACATTTGAAAGCTAGGGTTGCAAACTACGGTTTGATGGATCAAATAGCTGCGTTGCATTGGGTTCAGCAGAACATTGCGCTATTTGGAGGGGATCCAACGAACATAACACTAATGGGCCACGGCTCAGGAGCTGCATGCATTAATTTCCTCATGATATCGCCAACAGTCATGCCAGGTAAATATGTAATGGTTATGTCAAACTAATAACTGCCTATTGTGATATACCGTTTTAACCCGACTGCGAAATAGCAGAGTTACGTCTTTGATGCGTATCTATTATCGAAAGCGGTCATACCTCATTTATTCAAATTTTAAACTACTCTCATGATTTATTAGTCGATGGTCTGAACCAGTTGTAGTTGGGTAAAGGCTTATAGGGTTTATATATATGAAATTCAAGTCTTTAAACCGAAAATGGTCCGTCAGGTATTTTTGTTCTTCTTTCTGTATAATTAATTCCGTAGTTAAAATCTCTACTTAACACTTAACATGTCTACGTCATCATCCCTTAGGATAAGGAAGGTATAACTTAATTATTCGCCCGATCGTATTTGAATAGTAATAAATAAAATGTTAGTAGAACTATCGCGTTAACAGGTGGTTGTAAGAAATCACTGCGGCAATTACCATAATTTTCAAAGTACGAGTATGTATGTTAATTATGTTATGGTACAATTTTCGTAAAATTTGAGACAACTTGGAGTAATGTAATCACTTTTCACAAAAAAATCGACGATTACTACCTCAACGAGAAGAAATTGTATTTCAGACAGGTATTTTTGTTCGAGAACAAACTGAACGAGTAATAATTTGTAACACAACTAACGGTCTTAACCTACCAATAATATTTGAAGAATTATTATTCCCTAAGTCCTGACTATTAAGGAGTTGTACTTTCCATCATCAGCACAATGATATGATGACTACCAGACGCACACACCGGAAAAACTTTAAAAAATAATAATATGAAAATTATTGTTAGTGCTCAAATTATATAAGGGTTTCCCTAGGATCCCATCATCAGATCCCGACATGGTGACAATGGGACCACGTTAGGAGTATACTCTTTCAAATAAAAAAAATGTTATGAGATTCGGTAAAAAAGAAACAGTTCAATGTTCAAAAAATAAGGATTCTTCTTGAAGTCGGTTGGAAAGTAACTGATATCTGTAACCATTCCAGCATTCCTAGTTTTTATCGAATCGTGATTGCAAATATTGAAAATAAATTAAATAAAAATATTTTTCTCGGTTAGTTAATTTTCAAATTGCACAATTAGAATATGAAAATGTATCTGTTAATAACGTAATTATTTAAGTATACTTGAAAGGCAAGCAAGAAAAGCATTTCTAATTTCCGCCTAGGGCTATTACTTAACTTTAGTGGTAAGAGTGTACAGGTTGTTATTATTTAAATGTCAACATCAATGAATTCTCCGAAAGATTTAATGAGTTTGTATTCTTCCAGGATTATTCCACAGAGCACTACTTCTGTCTGGTTCTGCATTAAGTTCGTGGGCTATCGTAGATGATCCAGTTTTTTACACGTTAAAACTGGCAAAACATATGAACTGCGCTATACCGGAAGATATGGCAAGAGATCATGAAATTATTGTCGACTGTCTGAGAGGTGCTACCACGGAACAGCTGCTGTCAGTAGACATATCTCCTCCAAATTTTATGACAGCCTTTGGTCCGTCTGTTGATGGCGTTGTCATAAAAACGGATTTCGCAAAAGATTTTTTAACCATGTATCCCACTGGTGATTTTCCCAGTTTTGGGCCTTTAAATAATATGAATCAAAATTACAACATACACTCAAAAAGGAGTGATAGTGGAAGAAGGCTTTTCCAGAATAAGTACGATTTGATGTTTGGAGTTGTTACTAATGAAGCACTGTGGAAGTTCTCAGCCCATGATATACAGAACGGCATTGATCCTGACAAAAGAGATCGCATGTTAAGGTAAACTTTTAATTATTTTTAGTTTTGACAACGAAGCAACTGCTTACTGAGCCGGCGGTCCTGGGTTCGAATCCCGGCAAGGGCAAATATTTGTGTAATGAACTGGAATATTTGTCTAGGTCATGGATTTTTTTTATACATTTAAGTATGTATTCATCTATATAAGTATTGTAGGAATGTAGGCCGGTTATAAAGAAGTATTTAGGATTTTGGTTTAAATTAAGATTCTGTCTTGATTCAGTATTTGTGTGATTCCTCTGTAAGTTGCCGCCAAACAAAAATCATGGTTCGGTCCAAAATATAATCCAATTTAACAAGTTATGTGTTTCACTGAGCCTCCACCCCCACAATTTTTATCGACGTCTAGTGTCCAGAACACAAGCTTGCTAAAGCTTACCGAGGATTGATTTATGTGAAGTATATAAATAAGTAAATTTAAATAAATGTATTTAAAGGCAATGAAATGCTTATTTCCAACCATTTGTTTTTTTGTTTTCAGAACATATGTGAGAAATTCTTACATATATCATTTGAGTGAAATATTTTACACCATAATCAACGAATACACCGACTGGGAGAGAACGGTAGAGGTTTGTTTATATACTAATGCCAACAGCATGTTTGTTTGTTTTGTACGTTAAAACATACATCTACAACTCCCAGATACTATCTCATCTTATTAATTTGTACAGTTCACGTTTGGTGGATAAAGTTATCAACAAACTTAAAATGCAATTTAAACCTGAAGATTATGCATTAACACGGTTTGTACGTTTCAGAATTTGATCAATACAAGGGACGCGACTGTGGCAGCGTTTTCGGATGCCCAATATGTGGCTCCATTAGTCCAAAGCGGAGATTTGCTTAGTGGAGGACCTAAACCGATTCCAACAGATGAAGAAGGGCCGCGTAGACCAACCAAGACATTCTTTTACGTGTTTGACTATCAGACTAAAGATGGTTTATATCCACCGGTAAGTGTGACTTATTATTTTTAGCAATAGTTTTAACGACTTGTCAGCAGATAGTTAAAGCACTCAGCTTCTATTAGGTTACGTTTACTTTTACTTTTCTCAGCATAATTATATTTTTTCTTCTGACCGTTTGATTATTAACATGAAAGGTGAAAGTTTTGAATGTTTCAAGTATATAGGTAATACTTGTTCTTATTCTATGCTATTTTCTTTACATATGTCCATAGAAAATGGGTGCTGTTCACGGCGAAGAACTACCTTACATATTTGGAGCTCCTGTAGTGGACGGGTTCGGCCACTTCCCGCAGAATTACACAAAATCTGAGGTAGCATTGTCAGAATCCATGATGCTCTTTGTATCCAACTTTGTGCGAACCGGGTAAGTAATTGTTTTGCGAATACATTGTTATCTCACATAATAGCAAACTTGCTTGATTTGCTTTTGAACCGGCCGTCTAAAATTGATACCTACAAAGTTCTGAAGTTTAATCTTCATCCACCGATACAAGATTACAAGATGTTACCTGGAAGGAGCCCGCATCTTCGTTTGCGGCGGAAAATAGTCATATTCGTCTTTTTTCCGTAGTCTGGTAAAAGAGTATCCTAAAATTAAGTGGATCTCCATCCCTGTACCAAACATGATCAAACTCCATTTCAGGTTTGTATCAACGACGCATCCATTCGAAAACAAAACTTATTTTTATTTTAAATGCTAGATTGAATTTGCTATTTATTACTATTTTCTTAAATTGTAAATACTCAGCAAATACAAAAAAAATACCGTTCTGAATTAAGAAATCTTGTTATGATTTTTACCCTTTCTGCAATACACCCATATTTTTATATGGTACTCTAAGTATGCATAAATAACATTAAATAATGAATTGTTGATATCTGTTTTACACTAAAACGATACCACATAAGCAAAAAGAGGACTACTTGGCCCTATTCACCCCGCTCTCCCGCCATAAAGGGGATGAATCTGACTTCCCTTCACATCTGAAAATAATCACCGCGAAACGCCCTACCTGTGGTAGAAATTTCATGCTTGTAACCCGATGTGCACAATTTTGCGGCTTAGCAACTACTACGTATTAATAGAAACCATGCCGTTTATCTTATTTTCGTGTCGTTTTGAGGCCTCATTAAGTCAAATCATTCGTATGAATTAGGACTATTTTTGTTATACGTACCCTATGCTGGTAAAGCTAAAGTATACGTATATTTTTTCCCCGTGCATACGAATTTACGCCGCCTTCTTAGTACCTATACGATATTATCCGAGAATAGACAGTATAACCATGGGCCTCGGCTTTATCCCGGTATAAAAATATTGGATCCGCCTTATCCTATTTAAAGTTCACCATATGCATAACAAACAAAATAGCTGCAGATTCCAATTTTAATTATATCTTATGCCACATGTGTTTATCTTGTTATAGAAATCCAAACGACAACATCAGACAGGAGGTTTTGTTGCCAGCGTCGAGGGAGCGTAATAAATTTCGGGGCATAAATTGGGAAGAGTACGACTCCACGCACCAAAAGTACTTAGAAATAGGTCAGTGATACGCGTAGTGATATACGGCCGATGTGGAGAGTGGATCTATAGCGAGACTTGATGAGTCTTTCTTTTCAACTAACTTCGAAAAGAAAAGGCTCGTCGATCTGTTTCTAACTTTATTTGTCTCCCTTAAAACTTTGTTAAGGCTGTGTGAACTTATTTTACTTCGGTATATTTTACAAATGAAGGTTAACATAACATGGAATACTCTTTGTTTATCCATATCTTTGTACATATGTTAATATTTTTCATCATATAACTATAAGTAAAACTATACATACGCTTAGTTTTTTTGTAAGTAAACAGTTGAATTACACTACTAGGTATTTTATTTTGTTTCTCAGGTATTAAGCCTCGCCTGAAGAACCACTTCAGAGCACATCAACTTTCTGTGTGGCTCCGACTTATCCCCGAGTTGCACAGAGCAGGGATGGAGGATATTGCTGCTCGACATAATTTGTTCAAAAACCACAATGAACAAGATCTATACGAAGGCATCGTTAGACCTGACCCTTTGGCGCGAAACATCAACGACAACGATCAATCGAAACGCGTTAATGGATCTGTTTATGCTGACGCGGCTTTGAGTACCGTCGATACTATTTTGGCGACATGCGTCACGCTTATTCCGAACGGCAGAGACGTACAGACGTTGAATACCACCGAAAACACTTTAGCTAATTTAGAGGCAGCAGGGTACGCTGCCTATTCAACGGCTTTAAGCGTTACCATAGCTATAGGTTGCTCGCTATTGATTCTTAATGTTCTGATATTTGCCGGGGTATACTATCAAAGGGATAAATCTAGGTCGCGGGGCAAGCAGCAGCGTTTTAATGAGAAGCATTTTGAGACTATATCCGGAAAGCATTCACATTATCATATAGATCCTACACATACTCCCAGTTTAGTCGTTGACGTCGAAAGGCACAATCGGAAGAAACATCAAATGGGCAGCGACTCGCACTTGCCAAACTTGAACTTCAAAGGACCACTCGATGTACCGAAGTCACCACCGAGCCCATCTCTTAGTATAGAAAATATGATGTTGCCCAGCAAATTGGGTAGTAGGAACAGTAGTTTTAGATTGCCTAACGTGAGTTATTCACAAATGGGTGGGTACGGTACGATGCCAAAGAATTTGAACCAGTTTAATAACTCGCCGCCCTTACAGGACTTGAGGCAGCAGAAATTCCTGCCACCAAACGGTTCGGCTTCGCAGGGCTCCCCTTTGGGGCGGGAGGACGCGGTGCGAGGGGGCCCTCACGCCACTCTCCGCCGCGGGAAGGGCCCCCACCACGCCTCGAGTCTGCCACAAGCAGCTATTGACGAAATGAGAGTGTGACAGTTAATTCCATTTGACTCTACTTTAAAAAATCTCTGAATATTTTAAAACGTAATTTGAATGTAATTTGGAATATAGTGTATGTAAATAATGGCATAATTTTATTGGTTTACCAAAAATGTTCATGTGTTTCTCAATAATTTGAGTATCATAAAGTGAAGTTTAATAAAATCGTAAGTTGTAATTGAGTTATTTATTTACGTCCAACATGAAAGGATCCCATAAAAATAGTTATTTACCGATAGTGCTGCAGCAGGGAACATTTTGTCGGTTCTAAACAATTGAACTGAGTTTGCAGATATCAAAGTCACCTACACAAATGGTATGCACAGGGTATTTTAATTAAGTATGTTTAATTAAAAGTAAAATGCTTAGCTGCGCATACCAACTTTGTCTTTGGTCTTTGTTTCTCGATAACGCACATGACTAAGAAACTAACATAGAGCACTGAGATTTCATTTTGCAGCACGAATTGAAGTTCTTTCATTCAGACATTTCCGTAGTTTGAATGACGAAATATTATATTTTGCAGTATAAATGCAATTAATATGGAAATCATATTATAATGACTTTTTTGTAGGTATTGCACATTAACTTAAAAACATCAAACGTCAGGTTATTACAAAATAAACCGTCAAGTGCACTTCCGTAACTGTAAAACACAGAAGCACATTAATACAATTAATTTTATTATTAGAAGCACATTAATTATTAATTAAAATTCCTGATTATTTACGTTTACACCTGTAAGTTTACTTCAAGGAAATCACAAATTGCAAGTTCTTGATTGTTAGCTTTACTATGGACTGTAAAACGTTGCTTCAGGTCAATCACGATTAATTATTATACTGTTAATCGTGTTATACATTTGAATTGATCTGGTCGAGTCAAACAACAATATTATCTCTGAAATTAAAATTAACGATTCTGGGGATTATACGAAACGTGTTTTCCTCCGTAACATAACGTTATGATATGACCGTGTTTCTTATACGGTAGTAAGAAACCCTTCAGTCGCGCCTACTCAGCCATCCCATGGCTAAAATCGAACAAATTTCGATACACCTGGGTCTCCATACAAGTTACTTCAGTTTTAGACTGAATGCTCGCACTTGGCCGGTTTTTCTTACTATCTGGTTATTTCAATCCATATTAAATGGGAATATACCTAAAAAATTAAGACCCTATTATTTATTAAAATCTGTAAATGTAAGCCAATGTAAAATTATAATTTCATACATTGGACTATTAGATACGTTGAATTTTTGACGATGCGGTTGGCGCAGTTTGCAAGCACCTGCCTACTGAGCCGGCGGTCCCGGGTTCGAATCCCGGCCAGAGCAAATATTTGCGTGATGAACTCGAATGTTTGTGCTTGGGTCATGGTTGTTATGTATTTAAGTATATATTTATATATATAAGTATGTATATCGTCGTCTAGTACCCATAACACAAGCCTTATTGAGCTTAATTTGGGACTAGATCGATTTGTGTGAGGTTGTCTGATATTTATTTAATTGTTTTTACATCTCAAAAGTATTTTGTGACGTCACTATTGAGTTGCATTGTAATGCAATGCAAATAAATTTTCACAGGATGACAATATAATGTCACAATCTAAATATTTATTGCGATATAAGAGCCCTATTCCCAGAAATGGTTACTGAGTGAACATAGATCGTAAAAAAATTGCATATCACAATTGTTATTAATATCAAAAAATATAAATTTATTTAGTAAATACTAGCTCGAAAATATAAGTAGTACGTATGTTAGTTCGATGAATAGAGACTAAAGTACTAGGGGTGACCTTACAAACGGTCGGTTAGTTTTGAGTGTGTGATAGGTGGTCTAAAATGGTTAGTGAGTGTTAAAAATAAAGGGGTTTTACCAGTAAATAAAGGGGTTTTACCTTACAAACGGCCCGATAGTTTTGAATTTTTGATGGTTAGTGAGTGTTTAAAATGCAAAATGCACAATTCTCACTCCTCCGCGCCCGCCGCCATATTGAAAAAACCGGCAATTTCTTCCGATTTTTGCTTATTTCTTCGTTTAGGAGCATTTTAGCTAGAAAAGAGCTGCAGAAATCTGCAGAAATTGCCGGTTTTTTCAATCGGGCGGCGGGCGCGGAGGAGTGAGAATTGTGCATTTTGCATTTTAAACACTCACTAACCATCAAAAATTCAAAACTACCGGACCGTTTGTAAGGTAAAAACCCTTTATTTACTGGATTCTGTAGACATTTTCCTTTCTCATTGAAGATCGAATATAGTCATATTACACAGTCGAGTCGACGTAAGTTGGACTTTTACAAAAAGTGGCGAATTATGAAATAAAAATGAAATTATTTTTTTATTCCATGTCTCAGTGTTTTTTCAAGAGGGAGGGTAGGTAAATGTGCCGTTTTACTTGGTATTGGACACATTAAGTCAGGAGTCGTTGCAAGAGGTAGCTTAAGCGAACATTTTGCTTCGAATGACTTGCGGTCGACGATAAACAAGGTCATAAAAGGGTCTTTGTTTGGTTCCCGGCCGGGTATGGCAGCGGCATACGTAATTGGAGAACGACTAGTGATGTGCAAGGTATGTTATACATATATTATAGTATCGACGACGCAGAAAAACTATTTAAAACATGATCACCGCCATAGTAAATCATATTGACAATGCGGCTGGCTCTGTGATGATAGTGTCCCCCAGTCCTCAGTTTCGAGTCCCGGAAAGCACTTTAATATTTGTGTATTAGAGCGTTTATGTTTATTTGCACAAATGACGTTTTTCATGTATTTGTATAATTTAAACCTAAGGTTGTCTAGTTCCCTATGGTATAAGCATCGTTTTGGACATGGTTTAACTATAAATTGAAGTAAACGATAAGAAATCGCCTTATACGTATTTATTAATTATTAAAACTTAAATAAATAGTAGAAGATCAACACGATTTACTCAATAATGAAAAATACCTTTACATGGTCCGAAGCTCCGACGTTAAACACCCTTGAATCGGGATGAGGATGTCGAGTCACTGGGCTCCCCTTTTTAATGAAATCTCTACTTTTATAAAGTTGTAAAACTGAAATGTCTGTACATAGGAGATTATTATGATGAAAACGACCAAAATAGGCTATTTGAAAAGTTCTGGGCAGGAGAACTTTCAATGAATTTACGTATTATTATTTTTATTTGTATGTGTATGTATGAGCGCGGTAGTCTACCTTTGTAGTCTAGTCTCGTCAGAAAGGCTGAACAGATTTGGTTCAAGGTTCGGTAATAATATCTAGTATGCAACTGTTCACTGGTAATTAAATTGCCCCAATCTTACAAAAAAAAAAACATAATTTTCAGTGAAAAAGACTTAATTGGGAAGAGTTAAAGTACTTGGTGGCATAATGTCTTCTAGCTTTAAGAAAACTATCACAATTTTACCTTTCTATCAATTTTTCTACTACAACATTTTCTTTAATTATTTCATTATTCATAATTTATTATTCTACAACTCCCGCGAAACTCTCAAAATTAAAGACACAAAACAACAACATAATAAAATTAGGAAGGTAGGAACAACCTTTCTTTTGAAAGCAGCGGATTCGGTCTCGATGTACGAGTACGAGTAAGTAAGTACGATAATCTTAAACATAATTAAGGTTAACTGGAAGAAATCCCATATAGTAATAAGTTCGCCATAGTACATTGATATGTTACCAAATCTTTGTGAATTGCTTTTAAGTACAATAAAGTGTTTACAAGTATTTATTCACTCGTACTTAATAATGAGATTCATAACAGAGAACATAGCCCATATAAAGGATTATACCTTCGCCGTGGTCGATAATTTATGCAAAGATGTTTAACAGATGCTTCCATTCCACTAGCTAAAATTACTGTCTCGGATTTAATGGAATACGTTACGAGTCTTGGCATTTATGTGTTTTTAGGGTTCCGTACCCAAAGGGTAAAAACGGGACCCTATTACTGAGACTTCGCTGTCCGTCCGTCTGTCACCAGGCTGTATCTCAAGAACGGTGATAGCTAGACAGTTTAAATTTTCACAGATGATGTATTTCTATTGCCGCTATAACAACAAATACTAAAAATAAAATAAAATAAATATTTAAGGGGGGCTCCCATACAACAAACGGGTTGGTTGCGTTAACTTTGCACCTCATTTGTATGGGGCGCTATACATACCAGGTGCAAACTTAACTTAACCACTTAAGGATGAAAAGTGTTTGTACGGAACCCTCGGTGCGCGAGTCCGACTCGCACTTGACCGGTTTTTACTTATTTATGATTTTGGTGGTTAGAGGTATGCCGTGGTTTATGTTTAAAGAAACGATAAAACTAACACCCAAACCAACTTTTGAAAAACAAGAAAACAACAATATTTTTTTACACTAATAATGCAAAATATATGAAAAATGTACGAGGGGTGATTGGAAAGTTCACGGCCTAACTATGAAATCAAATCCAAATATTTTATTTAATATTTTTATTTCTCTACGTAGTCTCTGTCGAGTTCTTTGCACTTATTCCATCTGGATTCCAACGCCATTACACCACTTTTGAAAAAACTTTCCTCCAGGCCTTCAAAATAGGTGTCTACTTCAGCTTGGACCTCGTCGTTGGTAAAAAATTCTTACCGCCCATTTGTATTTTTAAGTTTGGAAATAGATGGAAGTCCGATGGTGCCAAATCAGGTGAATAGGGCGGGTGGGGCAATAATTCAAACCCACAGTTGTGAATTTCTGCCATCGATTTTATTGACGTGTGCACACGTGCATTGTCCTGGTGAAAGAGAACTTTTTTTGTCAACATTCCAGGTCTTTTTACTTTCAAATCCTCTCGTAATCGGCGTAAAAGGTCGCAGTAGTAATCCGAATTAATAGTGGTACCTTTGTGGAGATAGTCAACCATTATTACTCCCTTTGCATCCCATAAGACTGATGCCATGACTTTATTCGCCGACAAAATGGCCTTCACCTTTTTGGGAGGCGGAGATCCATCACGAACCCACTGCTTTGATTGCTGTTTAGTCTCAGGCGTGTAGTGGTGAACCCATGTCTCATCCATAGGAACATCTGTCCAAAAAGTCTTGAGCGTCAGCTTCATACAGGTCGAGACAGTCGCGTGAAATTGTTGGACGAGTGATTTTTTGTTCCACTGAAAGGAGCTTCGGAACACATCTGGCCGACACATTTGAAAAGCCTAATTCATTGATTATAATATTATGAGTTCTATCATAGGGGATGCCTACGATATCAGCTATTTCTCGTACTTTCAATCGTCGGTCTTTCATTATCATCTGGCATATAATTGCCACATTATGTGGATTGGTCGCTGTGGTTGGTCTCCCGGGGCGAGGGTCATCTGCAATACTGACTCGTCCCCGCTTGAATTCAGCTGCCCACTTTTTACTGGCGTATATGATGGACAGGATTGCCCTAATGTACACTGCATATCTTCAAAAATTTGTTTCGGTGTCAATACTTTTTTATGAATATATTTAACTTCCGCACGTTGCTCCAAATTGTCCATTTTGAAAAATCTGTTGACTCGTACTTTTAAATCAGACGTAAAATTTATTTTAAATATTGTCTTGCAATTGAAATTTCGCGGGATAACAACTGAATAATGACAGTTCAAAATGGTGGCAGAAAAAAATTAAAAAGTTTTTTTTTAAAGGTCAGGCCGCGAACTTTTCAATCAGCCCTCGTATCTTCCATCTGTTTCTAAGTATGTATTAAGAATGACTACGATTTATCGTAAAATATCACGCCACACAATAAATACTTCAGATCATTCACCCTAAACGATATTACCAAAAAAGTGGTCAATAGAAAGGCGAGCTCTCCTCCTTGGGGTTGTATTCAGCAATTTTATGGTTTCATTTCTCCGGGTCCTTCATCAAAAAACTATTTGCTAAATGGAAAGTGCCGGTTTGACTTCGGGGGCGGGTCTCCAAGAAATGTAAACCAGGGCAAATAGGTAAAATCTTTTTACTACCCTATTCTCGTGCAGATCGTGGTAAAAATGTGATGTTTATCATACCTTTTGAGTTCTAAAAATACTACAAATAAAGTGCAGACACGTTTTAGTATTTTTTCTACTCCTGTACAATTGTTCGGACAACAATGTACAACAGTTACTTAACATTTTATACAGTTTTCGCGAATGTCACACATTTAGATAAAACAATTGAAACAGATTATGTCACGTATATTCATTATCATTATTTGACCCATCCTAACGTTTAACTCATATATCTATGGACCCCCATGAAACCCCATATGGAGACTCCTACGGTCAAGCGTATAAAAACAAAAGTGATGTTAATAGTACATACCCGCCCTAAGTCAGACTGATTCGGTTCAGTCTATTCACGACGCAGTCCATGCGCCCAGTGCGCCCGCGTCACCCCAACCCAAATTACCCCTGTGGCGCGGAGATAATCCCATTAGCGGGTTATACTCCCACACAAAGTCCGACTGCTGGTAGTGAGGGCTAACCAGCACTGATAAAGTTCAAGTCATGTCTTAAAAAAAAAAATAGTACATAGTTAACGTTGAATATTTGTTAAGTGATAAAGCTTCCGTCAGATTCGACAAAATGCGTGTGAGGGACAGATGCTTTGTCTTATTTTTTATCACGTGAAAAACGGAACCATCTTAGGCCCCTTATCGATAGTGTCGAAAATCATTGAAATAGAAGAGACGATGCGAGACTAGGTACGCTCCTCAGGTTATTTTACTTAATTAAAAATTGAATGATTATAGAGGTTTGCTGTGTGGGTAGATAAAATATTTCGCCCTTCGTTTACCCTTCGTTTGAAACAGACTAAGTAAATTATAAACAGCTGAACTGAAGTTTTGTAATCTGTGCCACCAATTCAATGGTTATTGTAGAGCGATATTTTAACATTGTTTAGCAGTGTTCTTTTGAGTAACATACTAAAGATTGTTACAAGGATTTAGTAAATGTATATCTTTATACTTGGTAACTATATCAAAACAATGTTATTCATAGCACCGTTTCTAATAATTAGAACGTTAGGTATGTAATTATTAATTTATCACTTTATTCCTCGTGCATACAGAAAGCAGGGATTTAGTTTACAGTTTAGTAAAACTCAAGTTTCATTCGTTCAGCAACCAAAAATCTCTTTGGCCATATTCTAATTATTGGGTATCGATATTTTAGCATTAAAAACTCTCCAGGAAATTAATTAGCCATTTATAATTAATGTGCAAAATACTGTCAGGATCAGTCGAACCAACACCATCGTTTCCTTATCGATCTCATTGTTCTGTTCTGTAATTTATTCCTGTAATTTGAATTTCCAAAGTGGTAAAATGTATAATGCTGTACTGTGCAAAAATAGAGGAGAGCGGGGTGAAAAGATCTGTATTAGAATATTTTTTTTTACTTGAAATCGTAACTTTGTAATTAAGAATTTAAAACTGATGAAAGATGCGACAGTTTGCTTGTCTTCAGCTTTAAAAATTAAGGGGACGTACAGGACTGCAACATCTTTAGGGTAATAATGCTCAGTAGGTTTTATGTCAAATTATTTTAAGACTTAGGCAATTCGACTCTGAAACGAACTCCCACTATATCAGGCAAGCTGATATCAGAGAAGAATGGCGGCGTGTTGTAAAGCTTGCCACCAAAATCTGAAATTATGACCACGACCACTCTACTAAGAGTGAAACCGACAAAGAAGACCAGGCAAGCACAAACGAAACTTACTTTCAAGCTCAAGTTGCGCCGGCAAGCAATTTAGTTAGAGGGGTGAGGGCTAATAATGATCGGTATTCTTTTGCACAAGGTACATAATGTAGCGTTCAGTTTAATGTACCTATGTATTTAAGTATATGATGTTGTGTTTGTGTATTTGTGTTAGTATATATATGTAGGTGGGTATTAAAGTTATATTATTTTTCTATTCTCGCCACGCACCATAAGTTGACTAGTAGAGAATGTCTTATAGCATTAAGTTCACCATTGTACACGTTCTTGTGCAAAAGTATAAAAAAATATCGGATGACTTTTAAATGATTTAATGAGTTATTTCAATCGAAACAACGTGTCCCGGGAACTTTTAAGCCCACTTTCCCCTACCAAATTGTGTGAGTGAATTCAAGAATTTAGGAAGTGTGGGGAGATGATTGAACAACGCCTTTTCTATAATAGTTTTATTAGAGTTATGGATATCTATGTTCTTCACTAAAATAAAGAAACAAAGTTAATGTTTAATTAAGTTTATTATTTATGTACATCCCTGCTTTTCAGATGGATTAATTGGAGAGCATTCTACATCCGCTCACAGTCGCATAATTTCATAGAAGCCACAAGAGTATAAGTTGGCCAATATCCCAATCTAATTACTTGGGACACATATTGATTCATACGACTGCACAAGATGTAGCCGAAGTTTTGAACATTGGTTTCCGATTGATGTCAAGTTGGAAGATACATAATTAAGCGTAACTCAGTCACGTTTTATGTGATAACCAAGAGCAAGCGACTAACTAGCGACATAATTAGATCTTTGTCCTATGAATCGTTTCCGCTTAGCTGACAATAAGTTGGAAAAAGGTCCATACAGCTTGGCCTATAATTTTTCTGGATCTCCGTTTGTCCGGAGTACTCAACAAGTTCTCATGAACACCTGTGAATTATGAGGAATTGTTTTAACGATTTAGTATTTTAAAATGGGCTCTCCGATGGGTGTTGAAAATGTAAAAATTACTAATTTCATGCATTTTGTTAAAAACTCTCGAGGTCTACAGCTTATACAGAGCCTGTAAAACCAAATTAAATGTTGTTATGATTACCATACCTTTATTAAATACAGTTAATAGTATGTATTTTATGAACCAAAAGGTGCCTGTTAAGTCAATGTGTCAAAAGAATATACACATAAGTACGAGTAGATGTAACTTCGAAAAATTATCTCCAAATAGTCCATTACACCATTTTTTCTGGTAAATGTCTTTTTTAGGGGTCCGTACCCAAAGGGTAAAAACGGGACCCTATTACTGAGACTTCGCTGTCCGTCCGTCCGTCCGTCCGTCCATCCGTCCGTCTGTCACCAGGCTGTATCTCAAGAACGGTGATAGCTAGACAGTTGAAATTTTCACAGATGATGTATTTCTATTGCCGCTATAACAACAAATACTAAAAATAAAATAAAATAAATATTTAAGGGGGCTCCCATACAACAAACTTGTTTTATGGTACGGAACCCTTCATGCGCGGGTCGGACTCGCACTTGCCCAATTTTTTTATTTGACTCTTTCGGTTTTTAGGATTCCGTACCCAAAGGGTAAAACTGGACCCTATTACTGAGACTTCGCTGTCCGTCCGTCCGTCTGTCACCAGGCTGTATCTCAAGAACGGTGATAGCTAGACAGTTGAAATTTTCACAGATGATGTATTTCTATTGCCGCTATAACAACAAATACTAAAAATAAAATGAAATAAATATTTAAGGGGGCTCCCATACAACAAACTTGTCATAGAT
Source organism: Apotomis capreana (assembly GCA_947623375.1). NCBI lineage: Eukaryota > Metazoa > Arthropoda > Insecta > Lepidoptera > Tortricidae > Apotomis > Apotomis capreana. Next base: position 30,748,664 of record OX392498.1, read on the forward strand.
TATGGTACGGAACCCTTCATGCGCGAGTCGGACTCGCACTTGACCAATTTTTTATAGCTCACATGTTCAGTAACAAAGGTTTTGTTACGAAAACACACTCGAGACGTTTTTGAGCTTGGTTTATATCTACTTGCTCGTAATACAATTAACAACGCTTTTGCATCCATAACTTTCGCCATTGTTTCGCTTATAATAGACAACGATTTAAAGCAATGTAAGTAAGTGCATTCCGGCTTGAAAGGTTTTTGCATGTATATTTTGCCCGAGTAGGTATCCACCTTATCTAGGTCACTGAAAACCTTGTATTTTATTTATTTATTAAAACTAGATAAAATACATAGATACTAAACATTTAATACGCCATACATAAGTTTATTAGGCATGAACCTACTATTCCCAATTCTTAAGCGTTTTTTGCGGACTAATCAGTATCAGTCTCATCATCAGCCTATTCTTGTCCACTACTGGACATAGACCTCTCCAACTGCACGCGATTGTGAACGATCCTTGGCTACGCTCATCCAGCTCTTGCCAGCCACCCTGCAAAGATCATCGCTCCACCTAGTCTGAGGGCGTCCCACACTACGCATGCAGATCCGCGGTTTCCACTCTAGAACACGTTTACCCCAATGGTTATCGGTTCTTCGGCTAATATGGCCAGCCCACTGCCACATTAAATTGCTAATATCAGTCTGAATTTTCGGAATTCGGAATTATTGAGATTTGGAATTTTGACCAGTCGACCAGTTTTGACAATGCCGAACAGTCGACTTTCTGAGTGTCAGCGGCTAGCCGAACCATCTCTTATGTTTATTATTATTAATTAAATAAATATTAAGTAAATTTACAAAAGGCACAGCGTATTTTTTACTATAAATATTCTCATCACACTGTTTACGTAACGCGTTGACACATAAGTTGTCAGCCAGACGACATAATCAGATAAGAGAGCCTTGCCTGTACAAGTGACAGTGTTTGAGCGCCTGAATAAGACATATCTCAATGTTTCTGCTTTTATCTCAGATAAAAACCCACATTTAGTAGTAAAAAATTGTGACATTATACCATATTTAAGTGGGTAGGTATGGATATTTATTTTAAATATTCGGTATATTTTAGCTTTTGAACTGTAACTTCTACATTTCTAAAAGTTTGTATAAAATACTGATAGCTTTTCAATGTAAATCTTCTCTGAGATAGACTACGGATATCCTTTTTGACCTTTTTTGATACCGTTATCAAACGTCTTTTGATCCCGAAATCTTTTAGTTAAATAATTCCTGATGTTCAGAACTTTATTCAAAGGTTAGTGATGAGAAATCCATTAGTCAAAATTTACCTACAATATTTGTTTTCAATACTCATATTTCATACATAGAAAGTAGGTATTCCTGTATAAATCATCATCATCATCATCATATCAGCCGGTAGACGTCCACTGCTGGACAAAGGCCTCTCCCAAAGTTCTCCACAACGATCGAAATTGCGCCGCCCTCATCCAATTTTTACCCGCGATCTTAACCAGGTCGTCGGTCCACCTTGTTGGAGGCCTTCCAACGCTGCGTCTTCCGGTCCACCGTTGCCACTCAAGAACCTTTCTGCCCCAACGGCCATCGATTCTACGAGCAATATGCCCTGCCCACTGCCACTTAAGTTTGGCGACTGTCTGAGCTCTATCTACAACCTTGGTTCTCTTGCGTATCTCGTCATTTCGAATTCGATCCCGCAAGGAAATTCCGAGCATAGCTCGCTCCATTGCCCTTTGAGTAACTGTGAGCCTTCTTATGAGGCCCACTGTAAGCGACCACGTTTCAGTGCCGTATGTCATCACTTGCAACACACATTGGTTAAAAACCTTCGTCTTAAGACACTGCGGTATTTGGGACGAGAAGACATTCCGCAGCTTCCCGAACGCTGCCCATCCGAGTTGGATTCGACGAGTGACCTCTTTTTCGAAAGTCGACCTACTCAACTGGATCGTTTGTCCAAGGTAGATATAGTCGTCTACAGTTTCGAGCGCAGAGTCCCCAACTTTAAGTGGAGTGGGTACCACATGGGAGTTCCATGTTCATTTTAAGACCCACTTGTTGAGGGACCGTACTGAGGTCGATGAGCATTTTGCCGAGGTCTTCCAGGGTCTCAGCCGTGACCACGATATTGGATAGGTTTCGAGTCTTGGTTTTGGACGCGGACTGACATAGTGGCATTCTCATGTAAACACCTTAGTACCTCGATATACCTGTAGTCAATTTGGCACCGCTGGAGAGACTGCAGCACTGCCCAGGTCTCGACTGAATCAAAAGCCTTCTCATAGTCCACAAACGCTAAGCATAATGGCTGGTTATACTCTTCGGTCTTCTGTATAACCTGCCGCAGCGTATGGATGTGGTCTATGGTACTAAAAGCTTTACGGAAGCCGGCTTGTTCGGGAGGCTGGAAGTCGTCAAATCTGCGTGCGAGACGGTTCGTGATGACTCTCGAAAACAGCTTATAAACATGACTCAGAAGCGAGATGGGTCTGTAGTTCCTTAAAAGGGTCTTATCGCCTTTCTTAAAGAACAGTACCACTACGCTTCTGTGCCATGCTAGTGGCGTTTTTCCCTCGAGTATGACGAAAAAAAAAATATAATCCTGAAATTAATTGCTGCTAGTTAGCGCGGAACAAAGAACAGCCTACAGCTATTTCCATACTTTTAACTGTTTTCTGTTGAATAACTTGATTTAAAGCGCATCATTTGATGTTAGGCACCAAAGCTTAACATATAAAGATAACTGGCATGTCGCAAGACTTAAACCCTTTGGTTATTTATATTGCGAAATGTCAGTTTATGTATGTTTGTGTTACATTACGTTTAGAGATATGTTTGGTCAATCCGTTAATACATTAAGTACTCTCGAAATAGAACTCCCAAAACGCGTTAAATGATCAAGACGTATCAATATAAACGATCGAGCTCCGCGAATTTACCGTATTATGACCGCATAAATTTTATAGCCGTGCGACCTATAAAAATGGCGAATTATCAAACTGGGTCGGAATTACCCACATAAATTATTACGGTTTCGAGGGGTTAGTGAGAAGTTTAAGGCCGCTAGTATACTAAAAGCCGGAAAGAATACTCCAATCAAACACTGTGGGCGCTTTAATGCGTATAAGAATTCTTCGGTATAATAACACCTATTAAAAATTACTCCAAAAATTTTTTACTAAAAATTATATATTATTCAGATATACTTACTTACAATACTTTTGATCATCTACTTTTTCATGTTTTAATGTTGCGAATGACGCATGTAAATTTCTATATCTATGAAACAGTACTTAATGCGTAAATCGAGAAAGGTAAAGCATTCGTGAGAGAGTTCTGTGCCTCAACAATAAAAACGAAAACGAAAACTGTTATGAGATCACTGCGATGTCCTTCCGTCCATCTGTGCGTCTGTCCTTCCGTCCATCAAATAGTCCGATCTGTAATTCTTTATATCAATAAAAAAAATTGCTTCTACGTGCAATCAAAAGTTACGTATTTATGATGTAGCTGCAAAATTGCATAGCCTATTTATTAATGAATCCGTTCATAAGTAGGCCACGTGATTGTGCTGCCCAAAGTATATGTATAATTATTTTGACGCTCGTAAGGAAATCCAAACCTTACCTAGACCCGGTTGACCTAGAACTATGACAATTTAGCATGAAACATTGTTGTGTACGTAATGGAAAATATATTAAAATTGATTTTTTGCTTGTAATGGAAAAAAATGTTTGGTGATTAAAATCTTATTCGTAGTTGGTTTAACCGCAACTTATATCAAAATATAGGGATAATAGTTTACACACAACAAAACTATGTTTACCTTCAATCCAGACTATCTTTTCTTTACGCTAGTTCTCTTTAGTTTTTTTTTTAATTAGCCCTCAAAAGGAAGAATTTAAAGAATGAAATTTAATAATAATACCTACTAAATTAAAATCATCTTAGTGTAAAGCCGTGTTCAATAAAAATAATTACAGTCACTCTGTATAACCACACCCTAATATTAAACTGCTTTAAACGCAGTAAAATTCACTTCTTCGACTCATTACAATGTTAATGGGTATATTGATTGCTAAACTGCAATATGTTTTCAGCATAAATATCGTTCTTTCTACTTAGGGTCTTGGGGAATGTGTTTTGCTAATTACTGTAATAAATCAAATAGTCTGATAAGATAATTTGAACATATATTTAATTAAAACAGTTTGAACAGATTATATCGCGATTACTCATTATTTGAGCCTCCCTCTGACGTTTCTTGTTGTTTTATTTAAATGTGCGACAGAGTAAAGTTGCTAAGCCGCGAAATTGTGCGCATCGGGTAACAAGCACGAAATTTCTACCACAGATAGAGCGTTTCGCGGTGATTATTTCAGATGTAGAAGGAAGTCAGATTCGTCCCCTGCGTGGCGGGAAAGCGGGGTGAATAGGACCAAGTAGTGCTCTTTTTCTTTTTTTATTACTGATCAGTCAAGGCTACTAGGGCTTCTGCGGTATCGTTTTCGTGTAAAACAGATATCAGCAATTCATTTTTTTATGTTATTTATGTATAGTTTGATATACAAATTGGGTATATTGCCGAAAAGGTAAAAATCACACCAAGTTTTTTTTTTTATCCACAACGATAAATTAGTTATAGGTACTTCCTGAATATTTGCAATTAAAAAATATCACTAAAGAGCAAATTTAATCTATTAAAAAAAATTCTGATACAATAAGTACCTTGAAAAAAATAGTTGATGTTAAGCTTAGCCTGCGCGCTCATTTTGCTTTGTCGCGAAATTGTGTGTATAATTTTTTAGAAACTAGATTAAATTTCCTAGTTTGTATTTTTTTATTTATCGCAAATATTTAGGAAAAATGACTACCTAATTTTCTTAAACAAGCTCGGAAATGTTTCACTTCCCATTTGAAAATAGAATACGCAAAGAACCTCATTTTTACTAATGAAATAAAAAAAAAGAATATTCGCTCCCTCGGGGAAAAATAAATGTATGAAAACCCATTTTTTCCCACTTCCAAAACTTTTTAAAATTTCATAGTGTATTTATTTTTATGTACAGTACCATAAATTGAAATCGACGTAAGACAAATCTCATACAGCCATGACAACCGCACGTTTAACGTAGAATTCACACATTCGCAAACTTTGCCGAGCTGATCAGATTGGCCTTCGTTTCTAATTGACGCCCGACAACATCCAACGCCATTCGAGCGGGCGAATAGTCAGCTGATGGAATCGGTAACGTGTAAAGTAAGTTTAACAGTACGTGCAAGTTTTGTTTTTTTTTTAGATGTCAGAAGAAAAAGTAAGTTTAGGCGGTAAAATTACAATTTTATTTAATTGCTATTGAGTGTATGCGCGTAAATGATTTTCCAGTAAATAAATAATATAATGCTACCTACTAAATTAAAAGATAAATATAATCAAGTGTACGACCAATTTATGTTATGGAAAGAAAGTAAACATGCAAATTCGTTTTCTACACGAACCTGACAACATTTTTAAAAAGACAATCCGATGGTTATAAAAGCAAGAAATTTAAGGTTTAGACTGGAGAAAGTGTTGTCAATTGTTTAAAGGAAGCACTACCAGATGCTGCTTGGCTGTTAAGGTAAAAGTTTGATCATAAAATGTACCTATTTTGAACGAGTTATTTTTGTTTTAGTTAAGTTTGTGCTTTACTGTAATTCAATATATTTTCTTTACAGATTGCCCTTATCATGGGACTAAACGGAGCGAGCCGCAGTTTACAATTTAAAAATATTACCATGGAAGACATCGAAAGCCACGACCAATCTATGATTGTCAAATTGTGCGACACTAAAACAAATGACCGAGTATTTGTCATCCGCGGTGAATACCTCAATATCGTTCGAAAATATATACATAGAACTTCGTACCCCAAACACTAATATATAAATCGATTTTTCTTAAAATATAAGGAGGGAAAGCCTACGCGGCAGCCTATTGGAAAGAATAAAACAAACATACCTCTACTTAATTTGTGTACTCGTACTTAACTGATTGTTGTTCGTTTTTCTTGTTAATCCTATTAAATTACTTGTTATTTTGCAAGTGTATTTTTATTATTTCCTCACATTGTTTGAGAAAAGCACTATATAAACCTCGGCGGAAACGGGGATTGCCTGACTCGCATCTTTTGCAAACCTCGCGATGCTCGGCTTGCAAACCACCTCGTCAGGCAATCCCCTACTTTCCGGGCCTCGGCAATAATGTACTATTATCTACCTGAATAAAAAAAATTGATGTAATTTTTACCACTTCGGCAATGTACCCATATATTTATACAGTACGCACAGGGGACGAATCTGACTTCCCTCTAAATCTGAAAATAATCACCGCAGAACACTCTATTTTTGGTAGAAATTTCGTGGTTGTATCCCGATGCGCACAATTATGTTAGAAAACTAACTATTCTACTAACAGTCGCCGAAACCGAAGAAAATATTACAGTAGTGGTAGTTAATAATTTACAAAAGGGTTGCCTAGCTAATTTTGAACCTGCATGATGAAATGTGCGATTATAGATGTATATATTTTTATGTAAGTACGACATAATACAAACGAAAATATAACCTTTGCCATGTCAAAAATGTGACCAATCCATGGTTGCAAGCGCGCATTTCAACATGTACGTCCCACATAGGCAACCCTATTGCAATTTAGTAACATACTTAATACAAGGGGAGGAAGTACTTAGACCGTATCTTAGACTATTAGTAAAATTCCCAATGGAAAACTTCCATTAACTAAACGCACATATTGTTAATTACACAGGTACATACATACCATTTTCGAGTCTCGGGATAAATACATGCTTTTTGTTTTATCGTTTCAAAAACAACAAACTCTTATAAGTACATAGGCGATCATGATTTGCTTGGCTCATCTCGGATTCTCAAGCCCCGGCTAGCCGTCTTGGCTTCGCCGGAGGCTGGATGGTACATAACGGGCCACCGGAGGCCCATGCTTGAAGAATCGGTTTCGCAGGCGCGCAACGACGCGCCTGGTCATCGGGCCATCATTTTGGGGATGGCTTCGGTCATCTGCTTCGCCGCCGCTAGCCCTGCTCGAGCGGCGGTAAGGCTGGGCCGTCTTCTTCTAACCACCGCGAGCAGCGCTCAATGGTGACACAGTTTGGGTCATCTGCTTCTCCGCCACGAGCCCCGATCGACCGGCGGTGCAGCTGGGCCGTTTTCTTCTTTCCACCGCGAGCGGATCTCAGCTGTGGCACGGCAGGGGTCATCTCCTTCTTGCCGCCGCGAGCGGTTGCTCCAAGTGGCGGCGGGGCACGTCTCTGCCTCTGGGGGACCTCAGGAGTCAATCAGCACCTCTCTGGGCAACGCCCTAGAGCGGTTGTTCGGGGGCCTCGTGTAGTGAACAGTGATCAATTGAGCAGGACCATGGTTGTTTGCATTTTGGAATGCATTCTCCCCGTTATAACGCACGTTATTAACTTATCATTGTATACTGGGGTTTTTCATTCGTTCTGGCGGTAAACCCATGTCATCCCATTGCCTAAAATTAATAACCCCAGTTTACCCAAAGTCTTCCGCCCCATATTCATTCTCCCATTTCTGTCAAAAGTGCTCGAAGCCATTGTTCATAAACAGCTGTCTGCTCACAATTACTCCAACCATCTTCTCTCGCCATTCCAGTCTGGTTTTTGTCCTGGCCATAGCACGTCTACTGCCCTACTTAAGGTCGTTGAAGATGTGAGACAAGGCATGGAATCTTATCAACTTACTGTTTTGGTTTCGATTGACTTTTCAAATGCCTTTAACGCCGTAAATCATGAACTTCTTCTATCATCCCTCAGTCTCATGAATATATCATCATCAGCAGTTGCGTGGTTCTTCCTATCTTTAAGGTCGGCGTCAATCTGTTCAAGCGGATGGATCCTCCTCTGACTAGTGCGATCTCACTTCTGGGGTTCTACAGGGGGCATTCTCTCTCCTCTCCTTTTTTCTGTCTTTATTAATATTTTATACTTCCATCATCAAATGCTCTTATCTTTCGGACAGTCGCTCTTCCTAACTTTCTTTGAAATATTTTACTTTGGGTACATGATATATGTATGTAAGTATATCATATGAAGTATTCGTGTAAGTGTATGGTAATTTTATATACACTCCTGAATATATCTTATATTATTGATTTGTTTTAATAACCTTGTTTCTGTGATCCTGCGCCCACTAAATATTTCTGTTTAACCCAGTGGTTGACTGGTAGAGAATGCCTAAAGGCATTAAGTCTGCCATTTGTATTTTTTTTTGTATAAGTAGTGCAATAAAGTTAAAATAAATAAATAAATGGTGAGGCGCGATTCCTCGGAGGTGTTCGTGGCGCGAGGCGCGAGTGGTCAGCGCGGTCAAACATGACACGCGCGAGCCGGCCAATGAACTTGTCCAAGGGTGCTTGGCTCATTTGCACAGTACCATCATGACATCTTCTAAATGCATCCTAATTGGTTATTAGCAAAAAGGGCGGAGTTTAGCTCATTACAAGGAACGAGGTAAAACTTTCTTAACTGGAACACCGCGAACGTAGGTGACTGTACCAATAGTTGATGTTTACTTTAAGGATGTATAATGTAGTCGAATCACGTAGGTAGTACATTAATTAAATTTTATAATTATAATTACGTAAAAAAATACAGGAATGTTTTTCTTAATTCTATGAAATAATATTCGAAAATAAAATTTAATAGTATTAAAAAACATTTTGACTTAAAGTTTCTCTTAAGTAAAATTATAAAATTGAATAATATTTAAAAACATTTTGACTCGTTTCTCTCATTGCGAATGTTGACTGAATCACTATTCCGGTCTAAGTTTTATTAATTTCCGCGGAATTGCTGGTGGCTCAAATAATCGCAAATTGCATTGGGTAAATGAATAAAAGTTGTTTTAACTATGCACATCACACATTTCAAATTAAATTTTTTATCTAGTAAATTGTGATAAATCCTGGTATCTCCTGGTAAATAAAGATACAGATTGATTCACGAAATCACTTGGTAAGACCTATATTTTTCGGTTTGAATCGATGCGGTAACATTTATAATTACAGCACTAGCTGCGCCGCGCAGTGTTACTCGCCCATCCCACGGGAGCACTAAATTTTTCGGGAAAAAAGGAGATTATGTGTTAATCCAGAGTGTCAGCTACTTTCATACCAAAATTTATCAATATTGGTCCAGCCGTTTGAGCGTGAAGTAATAACAAACGAACACATAAACACACAAACGCATTCTCAAACTTTCATCTTTATAATATTAGTTTGATAGTAGTTATAGTTTAGTTATTTGTTATACAAGGGGGGAAACTTGTATTTTACCCGCGAGTGTTTATTTGAAACACGAGCTAGCGAAAGGATCCTATGATTGACCACGAGCGAAGCGAGTGGTTCAAAATAGAATCCTGAGCGTAGCGAGTGTTTCAATACACGAGACGTAAAATAACTTTCGCCCGTGTATAACACAAAACTTTTCACCTCACTACAGCGAGGAAAAAAGAATAAGGGTTTGTACTATATCTTTGAAAAATATCTGCAATAATCAACCAATTTGCCATTTATTAAAACTAAGGTCTAATTAGCTTTCATGTAGGTATTTTAAACGGGATTTTTCAGAAAATAAGCTCATGTCAAATTTTACTTTAGCTGCGTTGAAACGTCAAAACTCTTTCTCCACATGTGGATAAAAAGCGATTTTCTCAATAGATACCAAACAAACAAACTGGCCTTTCCGAGCTAGTGAGGTGAAAAATAAATTTCATCATCATCTTTGATTTTATAATACACCATACACCCTTAAGTATTTTTATCATACGTAGTGCTAACAAGCATGAGGCAGACAAGATGAATCCATTTAATTGAGGGTTGGCGTTCATTCGGAAGGGAGATTACACAACAGTTTCCATTTTCTGGTCACGTAACAAGCTTTCGTCCGCAGAATGTGTCTGCAGTAATGACGGTAAAGTTTGTCTGTTGTATATCGAAAACCAATTCTAACCCCTTATTATTACTATTTTCAATATTTAGTGACATGCTAAGTACTAGTTTTATTGGGGTGCGTAACGATGGCTATAACAATTTTTGATATAATTTCAGTCGCTATAGGTGGAAAGTGTAATAAATTGATAAGCAGTGGGTGTATGTATAATATTGTAATTGAATTTTGCCACTAAAATGTATTAATGCGTTTTATTAATCCCTTATGGCCATTAACTAATTCTTAACAGAAGAAGTCGCGAGCTGAAGCTAATAATGCCAAGCAAATGAGGATCCAATCCTTAAACCATACATAATGTCGACACCTCCTACGTATACTGATACAAGTGCAAAATCACGATTTTACAGGAGGGCTGTTCAAAGGTATAAAGTGCCATAACTAACTCATACGTTGAAATAATGTAATGAAATTTTCAAATAATTTTAATGAATATATTTTCCTTAAATCTACATATTTACTATTTCAAAATTAATTGTAGTTTTAGTAAAAAATGTAGTTATACCAGTATACGTGAAATTTACGAGTTCTAGTTTTCGGGTATACTGAGACAACTACCACTTGATCCAGTATACGTCGTAAACCGTGATTAGATGAATATGGATAATTATATTATTTTTATGCCTATTATGCGACATGGACCATTTATTAGATATATAAACAAACTCAAAGCTCGTGTTTGGATGGATCTGATCGGTAAGTTTCATCTGATTTGTCATTTGTACCAGTATACGCCTGAATGAATCCGTTATGTACCAGTATACTGTTAAGGTTATTTTGTATGTTATGTCCAATATTAGTAAGTTCAGAAGTTGGTATTTAGGATATTTAAGCAAAACTTTTGAAAGACAATCAATAAAGCAAATTTACACTAAAATTACGTTTATTTAAAAGGTAATTAAAATCACAGCCCGCATTTAGGGAATGGTGTTTTTTGTCTTTGTTACAGCGGTATTATCAACATTATTACTGTTTTGACATTTATAAATAGTAGATTCCAGTTCCTATTTTGTCCATCACAATTGTCAGACCAAAACCTGAATTCATCTACATCATATTGAAGTATTAATTTAATTAAGTCAAATAATTTGTCATTTAGTCATGTCAACAGTACCTAACAAGTAGCATTCCCAAACCAAATGTGTAATTGAAATTATACAGTTTAAGTTTTTTTTTGCAATAAAACACGCTTAATATTACCGTGAGGAGATAACAAGTTTTTTGAAGGTCGAATACAGCAGTCGCATTTTTTTATTAAGTTTGAGTTTTTTTTCCCATTTATTTCAAGTATCTTTCCTCCATGTGCCAATGTGTTTGGTTGTTTGTTTTTCAGTAGGTAGGTGTTTTCAAATTCTCGTAAATGTGACAAGCGTCAACTTAATATTTTGACTGAAAATATCACGGTATTGTCGAACAGACTAAGCTTGCGTTTCATATTTGGTAGTATTAAACCACTCCTAGTTCAAATTATATATTTCAATGAAATTCAAACTTCCACCAGCAAAAATGTGTGTTACGAACTAGAATATTTATTCCTGGCCATGGATATTATCTCTACATGTACTTTATAAATTATGTATATATCGTCGTCTAGTACCCATAGTACGAGCTTTACTTTGCTTGGGACACTGGGTCGATTTGTGTAAGATGGTCCCTTAATATTTATTTTTATTTAAAACAAATTCGTTCACACTAAAATTTAACGTAATTTTTGTCTTACATGTTTATTATTTGTTTTCTTGGCTTGTTTTTCCTGTATTTTTATTTTATTTAAACTCATGATTAGATTTTTACTTTCTTTGTTCGTTGATCCACATATTATTTAAACTACACGTAAGTTACCGACATCTTTTTTGCTATTTTATTTTACGATTGCCTGTCGTGCCAACTAAGCAGCTGCCATCTCTAAATTTGCCAAACATGGACAAAGACTTAAAAACCCGGACATTTGGCGTAACTCGTATTTTCCCGAAAATAATAAAATTAAAAAAATAATTGCTTGATTTTCCCCCGGACGGCCTCAAACTAGGACAAATCCGGGTAAACCCAGACGGATGTCAGCGCTAGTGGTGACTCTGGTCTATACGTAGGTAATGGCGACATATACTCATAGCTATTATTGTACTCCAAACAACCATATCGGTATTGATTGGAGAAAACTGTATCATAACCAAAAGTAAGTCTAATTTGATACGTAGTAGGTAGAAAAGACGTAGGCCGCATCGACTGTCCGTCGCGCATAGTGGGACATCTTACGTCCGCAACGAACGACGAGCAAGCATACTGAGGTAACTGCCACTTGTGCCACGCCCGCGCCGCCCTTCCCCGATAAGTGTACTGCGTATAGTGGTACAAGCGACTTATCTCAGTATACGATGTTCTAAATTAGAAAACGGTGTTAGTTGTATCAGTATACGTCACTTTATTTCGAAAACTAGCAGTAATTTTGTCATGAAAATTTTATAACATGTAGATATAAGTATTTGGATCCTAAATATGCAAAAAAAGGAAAATCGTAAAAATGTCAGTTGTATCAGTATACGTAGGAGGTATCGATGTGAACACTGTTCCGGGCTGTGTTGTACACGACGCACCTCTTTTTATAGATTTATACCTCTTTTATAATTATTATATTTTTGTAAGCTTTTGTTTTATGTATGACTTTAGCTGTCATTATACCATGATATCCTAAACCAGCTCGTTTGATTCCAGTCTGCTGAATCTATCAGCAACATTTTTTGTAGTCCTTCTCCCGTGAATGGATATGGTACAAACACGCGCGGCTACGAAAGTAGCGGACAACAATGAAGGTAAGACCGTTGCGGAGAGGGAGCTGGAGCCGCCGCCCGCGCCCACCGACCCTCACGCCTCTGTGGCATCCGCATCCCTGGCGCTTTCACGTCCCGTATGTTTGTCGTCTCGTTCCTCCGCCACGATCCCCGTACGGCCAGACGGTTGGCCGCGGAGGCGCAGCACGCGCGCCGCTTTGCTGACCTGGAGCGACACACCGCCGATCTGGAGCTCCGCGCTGAACTTTTCGAGGCCGACGCAAGTCAGCGCAGTTCTAGAAGCAGCCAGCGCAGACCTATGGTTGAGTAAATTGGAAGCAGACCGCAGCCGTGATTTATTAACGTGTGATAATGCTTACAGGCGTACAGAGCTAGACGCTGATGCGCACGTTGCGCCCCATGCGCCGTCTGCGGCTGCGCCCTTTGCGCCGTCAGCGACTGCGCCCCAAGACCGCGGTGATCCCCGCAGCTGCCCGCAACAACAAGCGTGCGGAGGTTCCACACCTTATTAACTCTCTTAAAGTATTGATAGATACTGCTAATGTTGCAGTTTATGTAACCTTAACTATTCAAACCTCTTTTATAAGCATTCCGATGTTTTATATTCTTAAAGAAGAACGTAATGTCACTAGATTTTGTCACGTCAAGATTGAAATACACGTAAAATATTTTAAAGCTTTATTTTTATTATGTATTCGTTTATACTCGAATCTCCACTTCCACGGTCGAAACTATAACAGGTTATCAGTCCCACCCCACGACGAGATGGAGAGTGTAACGAAATTACAAATTGGTTTGTTACAAGGGAAATCGAATTGTGTTACATGGAAATACAAAGCCGTAAGTTTGCTACGCACCGTCCCGCACGCGCTGGAAGTAGCAGAAGGCTCATTCATGAAACCAGTCGAACCAAGTCCTGGCGCAGAAGAACCTGCAGTTGCTACTTATAAAGCAAACTAAGAAGGGTTTGTAAAAGCAGACGCAACTGTTCTTTTCATAATAACAACCAATATGAATGAAGAGACACTAAGAAAGGTCATGAGATACACGACCGCAAGAGACGTATGGCTTGATCTGCATAGACTATTCGACGGTACCGACGAAGATAAGTCTTACAATCTATGCATGAGCTTCTTTGGCTTTGGAAAGGATCCAGCAGATGACATAGCCACACACATGTCAAAGTTGAAAAACATTTGGACGCAGCTTAATCAGGAGTTAAGTAAGGACAAAACCGGTGAGCTACCAGAACTGCTACTACTATGCAAGATCCTGGATACACTCGACGAGACCTACTTCTCCTTCAGAAGCAGCTGGCTATAGCTACCGAAATCCCAGCGAAATATTGAAAGTCTCACAAGCCGTCTGTGTGCATTTGAACGAGCACTGCAGAGTAACAACGTACTTCAACAGGAAGGCCTAGTTTCAAATACCGGCACCACGTCTACTGCAGAGAAGAAGGACAGGAAATAATAAATAAATAAATAAATAAATGAAACTACTGCCAAGCTATCGGCCATCGAGTGAGAAACTGTCAGAAGTGGATCAAAGACGGCAAGCCTCCGAAAAGCAGTAATTCACAAGCGACACCATCTTCCTCCAAATCCGCGAACATGATCCTGATGTCTATAGAGAGCACAGAAATATTTTCAATCGATCCTGACCCAGAAAACTGGTACGTGGATAACGGCGCCACGAGCCACGTGACGAACCGGGCGGATATATACCAACATTTCCAACGCTTTGACGAGCTCCGTACTGTAACAACGGCTAATGGCAATTCGATTCGTGCTAAAGGCAAAGGTCCAGTAATACTCGAAGCAGTTGTAAGAGGGAAGCTACAACGAGTAACCCTGCAAGATGTTTACGTCCCAGCCATTACGAAAAATCTATTCTCGGTACTAGCAGTACACGACAAAATTCCGAGCAGTCAATTCTCATCGACGACAAAAGAATGCACCGTCTATGCCAACGGAGAAGCCTGCTTAGTAGGAAAGCGTCAGAAAGAAGGTGGATTGTACAGACTAGACGTCAGCGTCGTACATCCTGCGAATCCCGCCGAAATATATGTATAACTGTACCACGAGAGGTTTGCGTATCAAAACAAGAGGCACGTGAGAGCTACAGTTAAACGCGAACTGGACTTAGACTTTCCTCTTGACAAGGAGTTGTGCCAAGGCTGCATATACGGAAAAGCTCACAGACTTAAATTCGGTACGAGGACCCGAGCTTACCGCACCAGGGGAAATAGTACATACAGACGGTTGTGGACCCTTTCAACCAAGTTATTTAAAATTCCAGTACTACGTGTTGTTCAAAGACGACTACAAAGGCTACCGTATGGTATACTTTCTAAGACACTAGTCAGAGGTTAAGGACAAACTCGCCTTAATGTTAGCTCAGAAAAAGACCGAAGGAAATACCATAAAATGCCTGCTAAGCGACAACGGTGGCAAATTTGACAAAAAGTCCATTCGAGAACTACTAGACTCCCATGGAATTCAACAACGACTGGTAATGCCGTGCACACCGGAACAAAATGGTGTCAGCGAAAGTGAGAATCGAACTTTGGTTGAAACAGCGAGATCTATGATGTATGCACACGAAGTGATGCCACAAGAACTCTGCAGAACTTATAAACACCGCCACATATATCCTCAATAGAACTGGTCCGACAAGCAACAAAGACAAGTCACCGTATGCACTTTGGAGTGGAAAGAGACCGGCAATCAAACATCTTCGAATTATAGGATGCAGTGCCTACGTCCACATACCAAAGCAGAAACGGAAGAAGATGAATAAGAAAACGATCAAAGGAAGACTTATCGGCTATGATGAAGATGGCTGCCGCATCTGGATCACTGACGGAAACAGCAACAGGCTCGTCCGTTCCCGTGATGTCGCATTTGGTGAAAAACCGCTTCCTAACAGCGATGTTTACCCTGACTGTGTAAAAAACGACGCAAATACGAGGGAGTACACATTGCGATTGCCGATGGACAACGCCATCAGGAACGAGGAACCGGCTCAACATATCGATGCTCATCATGATCCAGTTCCCGAACCCGAAAGAGACCGTGAAGATGATCTGCTCTCAGTCTCTGATGATCATGAACGTGGCCTCGAGGGAGATGATTTGGAACCCAAAATAGTCCAAGAAGACCACGTGCATGAACCAGAACCACATCCTGAAAATCGAGGGGTAGACGAGTTCTATGACGCTGAACCGCCGCGCTACAATATGCGCAATCGCAACGAAATACGACGGCCTTACAGACTCAACGACTACGTATGCATAGCAGAGACATACCCGTCGAATTTTGCTGATGTGATGAATCGGTACGATTGTGAAGAATGGCGCAAAGCGATGCATAGCGAAATGAAGTCTCTAAAGGATCTCAATATGTGGACGGCATGTGATGTGATCTACCGAAGGGAAGAAGAGCGCTTCCTTGCAAATGGGTTCTACGAACGAAAAGAAACCCAGACGGCTTAATAGACAAGTATTAAGCACGGCTTGTTGTGAAGGGCTTTAAACAGAGAAAAAGAATCGATTACGATCAAAAATTCAGTCCTGTCACACGCCTAGCAACCGTCAGAGCACTATTGAGTGTCAGTGCAAAGGAGAACATGCACCTAGTTCAGTTTGACGTTGCTACAGCGTTCCTCAACGGAAAACTAGAAGACGAAATTTATATGCAGCAATCTGAAGGCTTTAGCGACGGAACATCGAGACTGAAAGGAGACTGAAACGAAGCTTATACGGCTTAAAGCAAGCTCCGAGATGTTGGAACTCTTGTTTCGAAGGAATTCTGCTAGAGATGGGCTTTAAGCAATGCGAGGCTGATTGTTGTCTGTACACCAAGGAAATAGACGGCAAGAAGTTGTTAATCACATTATATACGTAGACGATGGATTAGTTGCCGCAACTGATGAAGAGTTAGCAAATTCTTTTCTGAACGATTTACGGAAACGATTGCATATTACTACGAAGCTTGCGTCGTATTACCTTGGACTACAACTCGTAAGAGGAGAGGATGGCTCTGTCTTCATAAATCAGGAAGCCTACGCGAGAAAAATCCTAGAGCGTTTTGTGATGGCGGATTGTAATCCTGTAACGACACCCTTAGAAACTTCTCAATCAGGGAAAGTCGAAACTGAGACGAAGGAGAAGTATCCGTACAGAGAAGCTGTCGGTGCTTTAGCATACCTCATGGTCGGAACACGTCCGGACATTGCATACGCAGTGGGTGTTGCTTCCCGAATATTAGAATCCCCCTCTAAGGAAAATTGGCTTGGCGTAAAAAGGATTCTACGTTATGTCAAAGGGACGTATTCTTGTGGAATTATATATGATCCGTGTAAAGCAGGATTACTCGAAGGATATAGCGATACTGACCATGGAGGAGATCGAGAAACCAGCTGATCTACTACAGGCGTGGCCTGCCGATATGCAAGAGGCGTGATATCCTGGCTCAGTTAACGGCAAGCATCGGTTGCTATTTCTACTACAGAGGCAGAGTTGGTAGCCGCTAGTGAGGCAGCCAGAGAATTAGTTTGGCTTACCAGAATAATGCAAGAATTGACTGACCTCAAGAATACTTCTGCATTGTTTGTCGACAACGAAGCAGCTGTTCGTTTGGCACATAATCCGGAGTTTCACCAGCGAACGAAGCATATTCGTATTCGACATTTTTATTTTCGAGCGCAAGTTGCTGAAGGTGCAATAGAGGTGAAGAGAATCGGCACAACGGACCAGCTGGCTGATATCCTAACGAAAGGGTTGCCTCGTCCAAGATTTTGTACTCTCTGTTCAGCCCTTAGAATGCAGAAGTATTGAATAAGGGAAAGTGTTGCAGTTTATGTAACCTTAAGTATTCAAACCTCTTTTATAAGCTTTCCGATGTTTTATATTCTTAAAGAAGAACGTTATGTCACTAGATTTTGTCACGTCAAGATTGAAATACACGTAAAATATTTTAAAGCTTTATTTTCATTATTTATTTGTTTATACTCGAATTTCCACTTCCACTGCTGAAACTATAACAGTTAATAAAGGCAATAGCCACGTAACAAATAACGTTCCTTTATCCCGTTTTGACGGCCGTTCACACTTAGATTGGCTGAGCCTTAAAAAGGCTTTTCTAAACACAAAAGGCTTCTACAATGCCGTGAACAATCTAGCAAGGCTGAACGCGGCCCTCGCTGGCGTCGGCGCGCGAGCCCGGCGTGGTGCTGCGCGCGCTTGACACGCGTTTCGGCCGCCCGAGCTCATCGTGGCGCAAGAAATAGCCACGGTGCGCGGACTGTCGCGCGTCATTGTAGAAGGTGAAAATCTCGCTATTTTGATAGTCGTGTTATTCGGTTATTGGAACATACAAATATCTCGCATCGGCGGAACTTTTTCAGGCGATTATATCGAAAATTTCACCACTATTGCGATCAAAATGGCTAGAATATGCCGCTCGATACGAAGCTAGCGGTCAAGATAAGCTACAAATCCTAGCTGATTTTCTAGCGCACGAAATGGAGGTCCAGGCTCGTTTCGGCATGATTCCTGAGCCGACTGCTACGTCGCACGTGGCAGATAGTAGACGAGCCAGGGATCATGTGCACGTCATCGCTGAAAATAGACCCACGAAATCAAATTCAGCGTCGCATAATATGCGTTCATCGACGACAGCACACAAAATTCGTTCATGCGTTGTTTGTTCGCAATCGCTGTGTCAAATTCATGTCACTTTCAGTTGATGACGGATGGCGATTAATAAAAAAGAAAAGAGTGTCATCGATGCCTGAAAGTAGGTTGGCATAGACTGAATTTATGTAGAGCTAGAAATGTATATGACATTGACGTTCCGTCATCACGCATTAATACACAATCCCATCTACGAGCATGCCGCCGCCGCGCATTTGGAGGTAGAGGACGACGAGCCCGTTGCGGAGCTGTCCAGCCCCGAGCCAAGCGCGCCCGCACTCGTCGCGGCTCCTGCTGCCGCGCTCGACCCTACTTCATACGATGTACTGACTCATGCGTCTACTTCTAGTGCGTTGGAAAGCCCATTGATGTTTCCGTCGCGTCGCCCGTTGTTGAAAATCGTCGCTGTCACACCGTGTCCGGTCCTTTAGGAAGCGCGGATTGTCATGCTTTGTTAGACGACGGGGCTTCTGCCAGTTTCATCGACGCAGAGATAGCGACGAAGTTAGGTATTTGCAGCCCTGAGAGACAGATACGTATAAACTGTGAAGGCAGCCTGAGCAACTTCACGCACTTTATACGCAGAACCCGCGCGATTGAAGGGTTACCCAAGTAGCACAACTGGGTCTAAATAGCTCGTATATCATATCTAATTAGATGCTTAAGTGAAATTTACCACCATGACTAAGTG
Source organism: Apotomis capreana (assembly GCA_947623375.1). Lineage (NCBI taxonomy): Eukaryota > Metazoa > Arthropoda > Insecta > Lepidoptera > Tortricidae > Apotomis > Apotomis capreana. The sequence continues at coordinate 30,767,914 of OX392498.1, forward strand.
CTATATAGGTGGCAAGAACCCTTATGCCACCAGTATAGAACCAAAAGGAGAAAAATTGCAGCCTATTTTTGGTGCTAAATAGAATCCATAAGAGATCTCACAATTACCTTAAGTGGTAATTAGAACTATGGGTGAAAGTTATGCGCAGTGAACGAATGAAAACATTTCAGTTCGGTCAATGAGTGATAAATGAGTCGCCAAAATTATCTTTGAGTGGCAAGGCAACTGTCAAATTGTGTTTTATTAAAAGTAATACGTGATCTGCCATATTCATTTTGGATTTATATGTCTGTTTGATTGTGATTAAAACTTTACGTTATACAAGCATTGAAATAAGCACGAAATGCTTGCGAATTTTTTTTACTGTGAAACTATAGTATGTTTTCTTTGTAAATTTCGACGCGCCCTTCATTTGATCAGGAATATTAAAAAAGAGAGTGCTAAATTAAATAAGGAATAGATACTGATAAGAAATAAAACTGTTAAAAACCTGACCTAATGATTGTAGGTTACGTACAATGTTAAAGTAACATCGTCACAACTATCAAAAGTCTGAGATTATGCGTGAGTGTGATAAAATTCTGGTTAAAATAATCAATTTTCATAGGCTTCCATTTGTAAACATGGCGAAACAAAAAAGATCCTACAGTGTTTATTTTCACTTATTTGTTCCTTATTTGGAACTATCAAGTCTAATAATCACTTATTTGTATCTTGCGAGTGGCAAAGCAGTGAATGATATTACCAATAGTAATTATTTGCTCTTTTGTAGACTATTAAACAAGCAAGACTATTAAATATATTTTGACAAGGCGCAAATAGGAACTATAATAGAACTTTTAGTTCGTTAGTGGTTTGAAATAAGTGAAAATAACTGCTTTTGGTTCCAAGAACCTCCTACTGAGACCTATTTATGCGTTGGAGTGGCAATAAGGTACTTCTTAGGCCTTAAAGTTGCAATATTTTTTGGTTCCAAAAGAGCCGTAAAATTATCCCTTTAGCCACTATTGGTGATATAATTCGCTATTGTACTAGTCATTTGGAACTTTTAGTTCCAAATAAGGGTATGTTCCCACTTAGATGTAAAAGTTGCTTATAAGTGATTTTAAGGCCTTATATAGCACTATTGCTTCTTATTGAGTGACAATTTGAACCTGCATGCAACTTTAAGTAGCAAAATCGACTTTATCCCACCATAAGTAATAAAGTAGAAACAAAAAACGCTCCTATGCAACTACAAGTGATAGGATGAACTCATATACAGTTTTGAGTTGTGTTTAAAGCTATAAGTTGTATCAAACACTGTTAAACCACTCATTTAGAACTTAAAGCTATAAGATAAGCTGCAAAATTCACTAATGTGCTGCTTGGGTAGGTATCGCGCGACAGAGTATCGATAGACTACGCGTGTCACAATATTCGTATGTTTCTGGCATCGCGGAAGAATTTTTTTACGAGGACGTAAAGCCAACGATTATAATCGGTATTGATAATTGGCACTTGAGCACGCCTAGAGCTACGCGTAAGGGCAGCAGGAATCAGCCAGTTGCAAGCCTTACTCCTCTCGGTTGGATTTTGTTCGGCTTCGGCTGCAGCACCACCGCGCCGGTCAACGCCGTCAACCACGCAACTATCAGCGAGCCCATGGTTGCAGATATTAGCGATCGCACAGTGTTAGAACAATTAGTTCGAGTGCAGTATAGTCTAGACTTGATTGGTATTTCGAATCGCGAAGCGTGCGGCGCCGACGATGAACGTCCAAATTCTCGAGCACACAGCCCGTCGTCTGCCCAACGGTCGATACGAAGCTGGTCTAATTTGGAAGACCGACAATTTTCTAGTTCTTGATAGTCATAAACTTTCGTTGTCTAGGTTTTTAGGTCTAGAAAAGAAAATGTCCAGGGATCCTATTTATGCAGAGCGGTACCGTCAGAATATACACGATATGATTCGGAAGGGTTACGCTGAATTGTGCACGGAATTCCAAGACACCAAGTCACCAGTTTGGGTTCTGCCACATTTCGATGTAATGAATCTAAACAAACCGCGAACATTAAGGGTTGTCCATCGCAGCCGCTAAAAGCCACGGTGTTTCATTAAATTTGCTCTTATTGACACGTCCCGATTAACTTCAGCCGTTGTTAGGCATTCTACTTCGCTTTCGTGAAGGGAAGGTAGCTTTGACTGGCGACATACGTGAGATGTTTTTACATATTAAAATTCGTGTAGCAGATCGCGACGCGCAAAATTTTCTGTAGCGCGACAGCCCTAGAGAACTGATTAAGACCTATCGCATGTCATCAATGATTTTTCTTGCCTCTTTAAGCCCTTTCACCATAAAGATAAGCGAGAACTTTACATCTTTTCAGACGCAAGCGAAGCTGCTCTCGCCGCGGTCACATAAATATTCACACAGGCAAAAACCTGTCAAACGTATATTTTGGTGCGACTCCATGACAGTGTTGGGATGGCTTCGCAGCGAGGCGCGCTTGTACAAGCCATTTGTCTCGAATAGAGTAGGCGAGATTATAGAGATAACGGATTTGAAAGAATGGCGCTGGGTACCGAGTCATCTCAATGTTGCAGACGATGCAACTCGTGTCAAACGAGTCACGTTATCTTCAGAATCACGTTGGATATCGCGTCCTGAATTTTAACTCTCTTCCAAGTGGCCCAGCGAGCCCTGCACACCTGATTACTCTGGCATGGAGGAGGAGCGCGCTCCGTTTTAGTTCACCTCATTAGTGACGTACAAGCATGAGCCACTTACAGCCGAGCCCAGTCGATTCAGTTCTTGGCTGAGATTGGTGCGTGCGACAGCAAAAGCGCATAAGTATCTCACATTATTGCGAATGCTTAGTCTTAATCAAAGGGGTTTACGTGTAAACAATTTAGTTCGTTCCAAGGGAGGATTTTAACCTTCATGTTTCAGCCGGTGGGCACTCCTTCACTGTCCCGCGCTCTGCTCGGGCGCCAGCCGCCGATTTGACTGTCACCGACATGCGCCTTGCAGAGACGCATATTTTTCGAAAATCTCAACTCTACACGTTTCCCGACGATATGACGCATCTCCGAGATCGTCCTGCACAGCCCTTGCCACGCACCAGCGTTTGTCTAAGTTATCTGTTTTTATTGACGATGATGGACTGATGCGTTTATCAGGCCGAATTTCGGCAGCGTTTAAAGTACGTGACGAAACCAAACGTCCCATCGTTCTCGACGGAAGACATCCAGCTCTGCTGTACGACTACTTGTGCACCATTACCATCGGAAGGCCGCCCATGGCGCCCATGATAACACAGAGACAGTTGCCAACGAAGTACGACAAGACACCCGTCCGCACAGTCGCTTTCCACTGCCAATAGATTCAGCAGACTAGTGTTTTATAGAACCTATTTATATTGAATTTATGAAAACGAATGTGGTCCCAATTGTTAAGAACAGGACGGGTGATCTCAGTGACCCTTCTAAGTACAGACCGATCTCACTAGCTACAGTACTATCTAAAATATTGGAAAGATTGCTTAATCCTATACTTACTAAATGTATTCGTCTAAGCGATGCACAGTTTGGCTTCCGTCCCGGTCTCTCAACGGATATGGCAATATTCTGTCTCAAAAATACCGTCAACCGGTATGTAAAGAAAAAAACATCGATTTACGCGTGTTTCTTAGATTTGAGCCGCGCTTTTGATACTATTGACTATGATTTATTGTGGACAAAAGTATCAAAAGCTGGGGTACCGGCTGAAATTGCCGGTCTGTTGAGATACTGGTATGGGAACCAAGTAAACAGTGTCAAATGGGGAAATTCACATTCCGACCCATATAGATTGAGCTGTGGAGTTCGGCAGGGTGGTCTGACGTCGCCGCTACTGTTTAATTTGTATATGAATGACCTGATAGAGGAGCTTAGCAGGGCCGGAGTCGGTTGTCACGTGAGCGGCGTGTGTGCCAACAATCTCAGTTATGCTGACGACATGGTGCTGCTGAGCCCCTCTGTCACGGGCCTAAGGATACTTGTCGCCATATGCGAACGTTACGCAACAACTCATGGACTGAAGTACAATGTAAAAAAAAGCGAAGTAATGGTATTCAAATACGGTAGAGGACCCGATGTGGTGCCACCTGTTAAGCTGAATGGGACTGTGCTTAATGTCGTTACTAGTTTTAAATATCTTGGCCATGTATTGACTGATACACTCAAAGACGACGAAGATATTGAGAGGCAACGGCGAGCGATTGCTATGAGAAGCAATATGTTGGCACGCCGATTCGCTCACTGTTCTGACCAAGTGAAAATAACACTGTTTGGGGCACAGTAATATCAGGCGTTCTACACCAGCCAGTTGTGGTACACATACACGAAGCGTGCGTTCAATAGACTCAGAGTACAGTACAACAATGCCTTTCGTGCGATGCTGAGGCTACCGTGGCAATGTAGTGCGTCCGGCATATTTGCCACCAATCGAGTCGATGACTTTTACGCCATTATTCGCAAAAGACACTGGTCCTTTGTCAGGAGAGTGAGCGAATCGACTAATAGTATAGTGAAAGTGGTGTGCGCAACATGTTACTTTAGGAGTGAGGCGTCAGTTTTGAATATTTAGAATTAGTATTTAATTTTCAAAATATCTAAATATATTGAAATTAAATAGTAAATCTAAATTTAATGTAAGTACTTAATTTAATAATAATTAATTAATTAATGTATTAATGTAAATGTGATGGGTTAATACCTGAATAAACAAATATTTTATTTATTTATTTTTATTTTATAACAAAATAACAATAAAGGAAATGATATCTTGCTAAACGTGTTAACTGTTAACATGGATTAAAAGAAATTAATATCAAAATAAATACAAGGTTTTTCAGTGCAATCAATGCTGAGGAATATTGAGGATATTTTAAACCACGGCCTCGTGCAAAGAACATTGAAGACTACCCAGATGTTTCACTGTGCATATTCACATTATCAATGTATTTCCTTTAGTTTTATTTCTAATCACGATAATTCAATAGTAGTGGTTTTAGATAGTCGTAGTATGGTTTATGGTTATGTTATTATTTTAATATCAATACCTTAGATTATTAGGATAAGTCCTTTATTTAAACAGGATTATTTTAAATTAACACTCATTGCAAACAACTATTATTTAGATAGATTCTTATTAGTAACAAAAAAAAAGTTGTTTTTCCCGTTTCAGTTCGGACCGCGGAACACTGTGTCCATAATGTGCAAAATATCTGTATGTATGTATGTATGTAACGATCGTTAATAAATAGTTTGCCTGTCAATACAAGGCAACAAGGCAATCATTAGCTGAATTCTCTTCCGTGCAACGGACAATACCAAGTCCGAATTTCCAGCATGTTAGGTAAACCTACTCGTATCAAAGCCCGGTTCAAACAGTGGCAAGCAGCGGCGTAACATTAAACATTGCCGGTGTTGATTATTTTTACTTGAACATTTCAAATACCTATTTCACACACGCTTGCAAGGTTTACTTTTCGTTTTGCAAAAATTACAATACAAATTAAATGTATTATCATATTTCGGTTAAATGTTTTCATCTATGTTTCAATAAGCCCCTATATAGGTACTCGTATAACAACAAAATATCCTCCTAACAATCGCAAAATTTCTGTAGACTCCTACAAAGTTTTACAAAGTACGCGGCAACAATAGGAAAACCTAAATAACAGTTCTTTTAAGAGGTTATTAAGTACCCACAGTTGCACAACAACACTGAAACTTCTTGGTTTTGTCGTGACAAAAACATTTAATTTACTGTAGATTAGAGGTGTAAGCTATTATAACAATCATTAATAAATCAACAATATTATGTAAGTTTCGTACGTTTAATAAAAAACCCTGAAAGGTGTTTATGAAATAGAATTTGTCGTTTTATAAAATTACTTAAAATAACCCGTAAAAAGCTCGTATCTAATACAAAGGAAGGGATTTTGGAAATGTAGAACTTACTATTTCTTTTTAAATACTTTTTTACAAGTATTTTTTTTAGTTTATACATTTTTAAGTTAATACGAGTAATTAGCGTTGCTAACTACGGTTATATTCCGTACCGTACGCGGTACGGAACTAAGCTATCGCTAGAATGAGAGACAAAGTATATATATGTATTGCTCTCTCATTCCAACCGGCAACCACGTCCCTGCCCTCAGTCCGCTTCGCTGGGCAGTGTATAACCAGCTTATGAGATCGCGCAAAACGACAAAAACCTTGCCTTACTTGTATTTTTTAGTTGTTAGAAACCACTAAGCACCTGCCAATCTCTAATCTCTAAAATAACAGCGCATTTGCCTAAAAACTGCAGAGATATTATTAATAAAATGTATGTACGGTAATTTTAGAGTAAATACCTATGACGTAATTTTGGCAACACTGCGAGTAATAGCAAAATACCACACATCGCGATCAAGACAAGAGGGACACGCCTATCACATTCTCAAGTCAGGCCTTGAGTAGCTTTGCCAAGAAGGAGAGATGATTTCCCAGTCTGACTGAAACTGAGAAAGCTATGACCCTCTTCTCTTCCTCTTTTTAGGGTTCCGTACCCAAAGGGTAAAAACGGGACCCTATTACTGAGACTTCGCTGTCCGTCCGTTCGTCCGTCCATCCGTCCGTCCGTCCGTCCGTCCGTCTGTCACCAGGCTGTATCTCAAGAACGGTGATAGCTAGACAGTTGAAATTTTCACAGATGATGTATTTCTATTGCTGCTATAACAACAAATACTAAAAATAAAATAAAATAAATATTTAAGGGGGGCTCCCATACAGCAAACGGGATTGGTTGCGTAAACTTTGCACCTCATTTGTATGGAGCGCTATACATACTAGGTGCAAACTTAACTGAAACACTTAAGGATGGAAAGTGTTTGTACGGAACCCTCGGTGCGCGAGTCCTACTCGCACTTAATTTTTAATTTATTGATGAAAAGAACCTTTATACAATAGTACATACCGGTTTTCTTTACCTTTAAAAATGTGATTTTTAAAATTCTAACTAAATAGTAAATTTCAATATTTCTAAGTCCTTTCTTGGTGTCAAATACGAGTTTTTATATAAATTTATTGTAAAAAAACTTAACCTAAGAAATTAAATGAATATAGGATATAATAATAACAACGATCATTGTCCCGATAGTCGTTTCGGCGAACGGTTTTATAGCAAAGAGTCTCGACAAACATCTTAAGAGACTCTCGCGAGATGGCTGGATCAAGGGTCAGGTACAGAAGGCGGTACTCCTGGACACGGCGCGCATCGTCAGGAGGTTCCTCTCTCTGCAGCCCTAACCACCGGTAGCCTGGGCCCTGCCCCGCTGCCGGCGGCACCCTAGGTTAGTTTTTTTTTGATATGTTTATATTTTGTAATTTCTATATTGTATTTTACTTTTTTTATAAATTTATTGTAAAGTAACCTAACTTAACCCTTAACCACCTACCTCCCGTCTAACAGACTCATTCAAACTTAAAATTATTAATATATAGTTGAAGTAATGCAAGCTGAGCTAATCCACTTAAGAACTGAATACCATTGAACAAACCACAACTGGTAAACCGCAAATTAAGATAACGAGCTCGTAGTAAAAGCAGATTGTAACCAACTTATACCTATGTGCGAGCATCCTACAAACGTTTGTGTCCTTGTACCTTCTCCCCTCCTGCCTCAGTGCCGCGTCGTCGCTCGACAAGGTCGGTCGTGGACGCATTCAATTTTGGTGAGCATTATTACTGTCTCCGACCGTCTCTGACGGGTGGTGGGCGGATACGTATTTTTTCTTAAGGGTCTCGGAGACGGGTGGTTACGTGACTATGGATACTTTTTTTCTTTACTTAGCCGACCGCTTAGTCAGGTTGGTAGTGATGTGAAGTATAGAAAACCTGTTCTTCTTGTAACCCGAAGAAAAAATGGAACCCAGTACGTATGTTTCTAATGCAAAATATCTGTTTGCCTAGAATGTGCAAACAAACTAACATTCACTGCCGCGAACAAATTGAATAAATTAGTCTTGGTCTGCAATTTTATAAAAATATTATCTTTATTTTAACGAAACTTATTGATTTAGCATTGTTAATTATTGAATTAGAAATAATTACTTAGATCTTTATATAAAGTAAATTATTTTGTTAATCAAACCTCCCTAACTATGGAGCGTGTCTCAGATCTGTATGATTCCCAAACCTGGAAAACCACCCACAGAACCCAGCTCTTACAGGCCGATTAGTCTCCTCCCTGTAATATCCAAACTCTTTGAAAAACTTTACTTATGGAGGTTGAAGCCAATACTAGAAAAGGAAGCTATCATACCAGACCACCAATTCGGATTTCGCGAACAACACTCAACAGTAGAACAAGTACATCGTGTAGTGAACAAGATACGACAATCTTTGGAACAAAAAGAATACTGTGCTGCGGTGTTCCTCGATATACAGCAAGCTTTTGATAGAGTTTGGCATGATGGCCTTCTATATAAGCTAAAGTCTCTGCTGCCCAACTCATTCTACATGATATTAAAATCATGTTTGCAAGACAGATTGTTTCAGGTCAAAGTTGGTGATGAAGTCTCAAACTTGTATAATGTCAAAGCCTCAGTACCTCAAGATTCAGTGCTCGGACCTGTGCTTTATTCAATATATACTGCCGATCTACCATGTAGTAATGATGTAGTGACAGCGACATATCGATGGCAAAAAGCGAGAACGTAGTAACCGCCAAAATGCAAACTTTACACCAGAGCCAAAAAACTTTTCGATTTCGAGAAAAAAAATGATAACTCTTTCATTTATGAACGAAAATGCTTGATATTTGGATCTAATTCATAACTTATGGTTTTCTTTCAACTGGCATATTTAATATTTAACAAAAAAGACTGGTTTACGACTTAGTGGCGGTTACGACAATTGAACTCTTTTTTTCGTTACGCGAAAACGCTGTAAACGCCAGAAGTAAATGTACTAAAATGGTGAAACGAGTATCATTTCCATAAAGCATACATGCTGTAACCAGATGCATATTTATTTTAAGATTCAATAATTTTGACGTAAATGTCATTACGTTCTTTATAGGACTAACTGAAATGTGGTAAGTGTCCACCGGCAAAAAGAAACTGTGAAAATAAAACGATTTAAGTATCAATCAACTTTAATCAACATACTTTTTTAAAATGTTTCCAAATTTAAAATGCAGGTTTCTTACAAATTAAAAGCTCAGAAGCAACAATTACCGTCTTAACATATCAAATACTATCTAGTCTCAATTTCTCTGTATAAAAACATTACGAAAGTTACTTAAAACCTCCGTTGCTTATAACATTTCAAAAGGCTAATAAAATCTCTCATATTATAAAATCTGAATTTATTGGCATTTCACAAGAGGAGGCCGCTGTCGAGAACAAAGCCGAAAAAAATATTTTTTTTCATTTTTTTTTAATCATCATGCGAGCGTTTGCTCGAATCTTTTGATTGCCTTTAAGCTGAAGATATGCAGACCTTTGATGATATTTGATGTTAATTCCAGCTTTATACCTCCACGCGTTCCTGAGAAAAAGGTCTCGACAAATAGATAGACAGGCACAAAAGTGATCCTATTTAAGTTTAGTTTTTGGCGATTGAGGCACGGAACTCTCAAAGCTGCCGCGTCCCGCGCCCCAACATCATTATTTTCTTCCAACAAAATGTAATAAAAACATTTTTGATGTCCTTTCAATATTAATAAAGCAAATAAATATGCTAGTTATGTTTTATCCCAATTTTCCATTAAACCCGCAACATATTTTACATCCAAAAAAAGGCATGTACACAGACTACGCACACCCACTCGCTCCGGCGATCGCCGATAGACTAAAACACAGGTCGTATTCACGAGCCACATCGCCACGAGCGCACATTTTTATTGCTGTATCTTCAAGCACTACCCACTTCACGTTGTGTTTCAAATGTCGTTACTGTAGCTTGCTGTTAATTCATTTTCCAATGAAATGTAGTAAGCGTCAATCATAGATAATTTATTTTAGGATAATTGCAGTAAGCTTGGTTCGTAATTTTTTCACTACATGCATAAATGCTGCAACCGCCACGGAACAAAATTTCGGCAACGCTGTAACCGGCACACCCTTTGATTTATGAAAAAACAAAATTAGCGTAAATGTACTCGTTTAGAAAATTGCTACTATTTGGGTGTTTACAGCAATTAGATGTGGGCATCGTCAAAAAAATACATTCGTTTTGCAACGTAGTCCAGTTTTTTCTAAGCGTCGTAGAGCCATGGGACTCAGACCAGTCGACGCAGAAAAATTCGCTGATTCCGAATATGCAAAAAAAAAATTTTTGACCAAGTGGCGGTTACTACGTTCTCGCTTTTTGCCATCGATATGCAGATGATACAGCCTGTCTATCTAGTGATAAAGACCCGACTACAGCAGCCGAAAGACTTCAAATGCACTTATACAAAATTGATGAGTGGCTTGAAAAGTGGCGAATAATGCCAAGTGTGTCTAAGTCTGTTCAAATCACTTTTACACTTCGGAGAGGAGAATGTCCAGCCGTATCCCTACGAGGAGAGCAACTTCCCAAAGAAACATGCGTGCGATACCTCGGCCTTCACCTTGACCAAAAGCTAACGTGGGCCAATCACATAAGAATACAACGAAAAGAAGCTGAACACCAATACAGACGCCTACAATGGTTGATAGGGCGAAAATCATCACTACCGCAGAGAAATAAATTGTTGATATATAAATGCATCATTAAACCCATTTGGACATATGGTATACAACTCTGGGGATCTGCCAGCAACTCTAACCTCGAGATCCTACAAAGGTTCCAAAATAATATTCTAAGATCGATCTCATGTGCACCCTGGTTTGTGAGAAATACAGAGATACATGAATATCTTAATATACCAACAGTGAAAGAGGAGGTCAATAGGTATTGTATGAAATACAAACAAAGGCTACAGGAGCACACAAACCCACTTGCCAGGGACCTGGTTGTACAGTCAAACAATAATATATCTGGATTGAAAAGATGGCAAATATTGCACCTGGATCAGAGACACTAGAGAAGTGAACTCTTTTAAGTGAAATGGGAGAGTGTTTAATAGAACACCTCTCAAAACATACCAAGAAGTCACACAATCTGATTATGACCGAAATGGTCGATTGCAGATATCAAGAGGGAAAAAAAAAAAATCTAACCTCCCAAAGGATATCTTTATTCCTACTTTAGGAACTATAGTTCCTAAAGTAGGAATAAAGACTGTTTCTATATGTTAACAGTAAAAATTTGTTTTGTTCATGTTTCCACGATAATTAATAGTTCAAAAATATTTTAATATGTCTATATTGCCAGTATTGTTTTAAATTTCCCATCCGATCTATAAAATTTAATATATAAGGCCGACATTATGTATCCGTCCTGGGAACGGGAGGTAGGTGTTTGTGTGACTAAAGAAGGAGGTAGGTAGTTAAGGATTAAGAATTAAAATAAATAAAGGAGATAATAATAATAATAATATTTATTCATAGAATCATAGTAATAAGAATTAGCATAAAAAGTCTTATATCTATACAGAGCATTCATAATAGTGGTGCCTGAACTAGGAAAATCCTGTATCTCAGGCTTTGAGAGTTCAAATTATACGCTAAGTACCAAAATAATCATTTCCAATTAATGCTACTTATTGAATTCAGAGTACCTATGGTTCTGTATGCGAACTTATTGTGGCCGCCGCTTTGTATCCGTTTACTTTCGAGGTTTACGAAAATGGCCGTTTGAGAGTCGTTCGGGAGTGATTCCGGGAATCCAACGAAACGTTTACGTTTCTCTGGTAGTTTCTTAGGAGGTCATTTTAAAGCGCTACTTCCTCATATTATATCCCCTGAAGTGCCTAATTTTGACAATCAATTAACTAAACCTACCTAGTGAAAACTTATCCAAAAAGGGAGGAAGGCCTAAAAAGGTTAATAGAGGAAGGCCTCAGAGCTATCCTGTTCTGAACAAATAAAGGAAGCAGCTGTTCGTTATCGCCAGAACAACCCCGATCAACGCAAACAGACATTGGCACGTTATATTTCTTCACATCCGAAGGTTGCCGGTTGAGGAGCCGCAGTATCTCGTTACTCTGCAAGTCATCCGGAATTTCACCGAGTAGCAGTTGAACGTTGCACTGTTTCTAATCCGGAAGTTAATCGGGCAGCAGTAGCACGTTACAACAATGTACACTCTGACCAAGGAAAACTAAAAGAATTCTCAGATTATATCAACAAGTCGTATTTTCCTCGCCTAAGAGCAATTTCAAGAGAAATATAAATCAAGCACGGAACATTTGCAATCTAATAAGAGATATAGATGGATTTTTAGAAAAATCGAATGTAGTAAAAATCAAAAAATATGGACAACAAGAAAAGGTTAACAGCATTGTTGTGGAAAGTGAAGAGCGAATGAAATCTTGGAAGACGAGCTAACAGACAAATATAAAACCAAAACTTAATTGTATAACGTGTATGAAACTATGCTATTTAAACGACCTCTCATCTTTAAATAAATTAAGAATACCCATACAGAATAGTATCTCGAAAACCTATTAAATTACTACGGAAGAAATTATCTAGATCACAAACCATACATGTGTCATTCATGCTTACAAAAAATTGCAGCTAACCAACTGTCAACCAGATCAGTCTGTGATTTAAATGATCTATACGTTAGTGCCTTTCCACCACAGAAGCGTGTTAAATGCTTATGAAAAGATATTAATTCAACGCACCAAAGCATTTCAAGTAGTATGTGCAGTGTTATGAATCCCGTTGAAAATAAACATTTACCTAATAAGCATATGGTAAAAAAAGTCAAAGGCCGAATTTTCTATCTTCCGTTGCCTCTTGAAGAAACAATGAAAAAGCTTCTTAAACGCGAACACCCGATTACCAACCCTGGACTATGGTCCAAGGTACGCCGACATAGTCAAAAATTATATAGAAAGATATCGTAGACGTCAACAAGGTTTACCTTACCAAGCGTTACAATATCTCAAAAGTGTAAATGAACTGTTCTCACAAAAACAGCTTCTACATGCACCTCAACAATTGATTAGCCATAATAATGAAGCAGACAATTTGCACCATACTGTAGTCCGATAAGAATCTCAAGTGGAAGGAAACGGTGGGCTACTAACACAAGTTTCACGTGACAAAGAAACTGACTATGAACAATACACCGTTTAGCCTTGGCACGACCGCGACAGGAGAAGAAATGCTCTCATTTCAAAACTGTACCAAATGCTTAAAGTCAACGCTGCTCAATAGTGATTCTAGAGATACAAATTTAGATGTGAAGTAATTTCCTGGTCTTTATGTGGAAGGTAAATATGGTCAGTTTCATGTTCGGCAGCAAAAGCTGACATCTATTGAATATAATGTTCAAGCTCGACTAAAGTCTAAAGCACTCTCAGTTCTGTCTAAATCAACAATACCTATTATTTTTATGAAACGATGCTAATCTGCGTCAAATCAATTCAGGTATATTCCATAAAATTAATTGTGTTAATCAAAGACATAAAATCTCAGTTGAACAGTATTTTGAGATACTAAATAAAGATGAATTAGAAGGTGATAATATTCTAAGGGTTCACAAGGTTCATCCTGCCATAGCTGGAGTACCATATCAAAATTTTAAAACATTCCAACACAAGTAATACGACACATCATGAGACCCTCATTCAATGAGTGATATAGAAAATGCTACTAAAACTGAACATAATTTCAAAATCAAGAATTCTTAGCTTCAATATTGGCAGAGATCTTGTCACTTGTTGCAATTAAAGCTGAATATCTTAGATACTACTGGTCCTATTTCCACCAAACATTGCTATGAACCATCACGACGGAGAAGTATTTCAATAAAAAAAACAGAGACACAGATACACAAATACACAGATACAAGTACACGTGTTAAATTATAACACTCCTCTTTTTTCGTCGGGGTTTGAATAAACATAAATTAACAAAAATTGTACAAAGGTAAGAAAAGTGGGCTGAGAGTGCCTGGCAGATTAGAGAGACTAGATACTGAGCCCCTGGAGCATAAGTATGCATCCATCCATTGGTGACACTTCAGCTATGTTCATGTTCCTTATCTCTTTATCATATTACCTCTACAAGCCTTATAATTATAAACAGGAGTTGTTTTGGGGTGGTTTAAGTTTATCAGCGCTTTAGTAGCAGGCCAAGGTTACTACTTTAAGAACCAGTAGGTTAGAACCTGTAGGGTATATTCTTACTTATAATTAAACTACAAGATTAGGAATCGGGCATGTTTAAAATGGTAGAAGCTATTTCTTACCAGCAACACTTATATTTCGATAATGATGAATGAATAACAATATTATAACTGTTTACCTACTACAATTTGAATGTTTATTTCCCAATACGAGTTTACGCAAGATTACCGGAGACCCTCAAAGTAAATATTCCAGCAAATGGCGAACGTCTAAAAGCTTGATTAGCCTAATAGGTTCAGTAATATGTATAAATGTTTGTGTATGGTAGCCGGCAGCAATTACATGTAGAGAGGGTATGTTGTAAACGTTGCGTAGGGTAGATTGGTCGGTTAACGAGAGCGAGTTGTAACTAGTAGAAATAAAATATCCCCAGTAATAGTGTGGGAGCCGTAACGACGTTTCTACTGCCATGCCATTTAATTTAGTTATACCTAGTCCAAGCGTATTTCTCGACGGCGCGGCAGGAACCCTCATAACATTTTACACTTCGCTTTACAAAAATTAAAAATATATTATTAAGATATTAGAAAGTTGAAATACGTATTTATGGGTTAAGGGTATCAAGCCATGGGCTTAATTTGACGTTCACTAGTAGGGACTAGTGGTGATATTTTGAAGGAAGTTGTGAAGATAAATACTGTTAGGTTGAACTGCGAACCTAACAAGCGAGTGAAGCGAGCGAGCCTCAGGGGTCTATATCGAGTGGCTGAAAACTCATAACATTACCTTTTTCCTATCAAGGCAGGTCCGACTTGGGTTAGGTTAGGTACGACGACGAGCGAAGCGAGGAGGAGGGTTAGGTTGAACTGCGAACCTAACAAGTGAGTGAAGCGAGCGAGCCTCAGGGGTCTATATCGAGTGGCTGAAAAATCATAACATCACCGTTTTCCTATTAAGGCAGGTCCGATTTGGGTTAGGTTAGGTACGACGACGAGCGAAGCGAGGAGGAGTGTTAGGTTGAACTGTGAACCTAACAAGCGAGTGAAGCGAGCGAGCCTCAGGGGTCTATATCGAGTGGCTGAAAAATCATAACATTACCTTTTTCCTATTAAGGCAGGTCCGACTTGGGTTGGGTTAGGTACGACGACGAGTGAAGCGAGGAGGAGTGTTAGGTAGAATTGTGACCCTAACGAGCGAGCAAAGCGAGCCAGCGAATGTTATGACCAATATATAGTGATTAATACTTTTTTTTTCTTCTATGCGTTATTTTAAATAATAGTATTCCTTTTGAATTTGTTAATTTTGATACAAATACCACATTGAATGGTTTGCAATAACGGCATGAAATTCAATACATATGACTAATGAAAGGTTACCGAAAATTATGACTATTGAAATAATGACTAAAGACAATATGACGAGTAACGATTATGAAAAATAACGGTATGGACAAACCAAATCGAAAGTTTTATGTTATTGGAGTCAATAAAGACCCCTTAATATACTAGGCCAAGAATCGAACCCTAAATAATTTATCGCCGAACTAATTACACCACCGCTTACTGCTAACCGGTCGTTCAGGCGAATATACTTTGCGTTATTCTCTCAAACATGCCATGAAATGTCGTCATATCGTGCTTTATAACAAGCTTCGAAGTATCACTCGGGTTCTCGTTTCGTCTCGGGCGAAACATGTCGAGAGAACTGTCAAAGGAATTTCATGAAAAATTTAAGGCCAAGGCCTGGAAGTATTTTTTTTTAAATTTGGCGTTGTGCTCATGAACAGGCTAAACAGCTGAATTATATTTCTTTTGAGTGGAGTATTTTTTATTCCATTGCATATGTTACGTGCCTTAGCCGTGAAAAGCGCTTGCCTATAATACTATTCCTTAAAGCCTCTTGTTCAACATGAATTTTTATTTCGCACGTATTCCCTTCAATCTGCCACAAATGTGTAGACTAAATCTGTAGTGAATATAAATGGAATATCATATCATGTTATTAAAAAAATATATTATAAATATGTAAATGGTAAAACATGCACTTCAAATAACCAACGGCATTATGAATATTAAATTATATTCGTGTTCATGACAGCAAGCGAAAAACCGAGTTGTGGTACCAAAAACACCGATACGAAATATGTTGCAAAGCGTTCTTTTGATTGATTTATTTTTATGAATTTTAATGCCGTTTGCCGATAAAAATGAAATGGTTTTTACGTAGTAAAAATCATACAATTACTAAGCGTGCGAGGGTCGTTAATACATAGCTGCTGCTAATATGAGGTCGCTGAGAGCTGGCATGTCGCCAGTGTCTGCCGATATAATGCCTGAAGTATACAAGGAGCAAAATAATCTCGATTATTATTTTCAATATACCACTCGATAAATTTAGGTATAATACAACGATGATTCTAAAACAGAATTATAATCGCTCGCGCAAATAATTTATCACTAATCTATACTGTAACTTTATAAACCAACTGGCAAACATTATTAGGTATATACGCTACTTAGAACAGTTGCCCTAGCAGAACCGCAATACTGCCAGAAGGAGTAGGTTAGATTATAACTGTGGCTCCAACAGAAACGAACTACTGTCAGAAAGAGTAAGTTAGTTTATAACTGTGGCTCCAACAGAAACGAACTACTACCAGAAAGAGTAGGTTAGGTTATAACTGTGGCTCCATCCAACAGAAACGAACTAATGCCAGAAAGAGTAAGTTAGGTTATAACTGTGGCTCCAACAGAAACGAACTACTGCCAGAAAGAGTAGGTTATGTTATAACTGCGGCTCCAACAGAAACGAACTACTGCCAGAAAAAGTAGGTTAGGTTATAACTGCGGTTCCAACAGAAACGAACTAATGCCAGAAAGAGTAGGTTAGGTTATAACTGTGGCTCCAACAGAAAAGAACTACTGCCAGAAAGAGTAGGTTAGGTTATAACTGTGGCTCCAACAGAAACGAACAACTGCCAGAAAAAGTAGGTTAGGTTATAACTGCGGCTCTAACAGAAACGAACTACTGCCACAAAGAGCAGGTTAGGTTATAACTGCGGGTATAACAAAAAAGTTGGTCAAGCTAGAACTGCGGCTGTAACATAATCAAACTACTGCCAGGAGGAGTAGGTAAGCTTAAGTGCGGATATACATACATTCCTTTTTTAGGGTTCCGTTGTTGAATGTTAGTTTCAAAATGGTTAGGTTTGTTTTATGGAATATAAATATTTGACTGGTTAAAATGATGTAAATCCTGTTATGTAAAATTAAAATTCGCTAAATACTGTCACACCAAATAATAAATACTCCCTTCCGCTACACCCGCCAACCCCTTCGATACCTAAAAAGAACAAGATGTACAAATGGTACTTAGCTAACTTTAGAGACGCAAAGTTATCAGTTTTTAATTGTACCTACTTATGGGTAATTTTAAGACACGGAACGTGTTTTTTCTCAAATATCTAAGAAATATTGACATCGTGTTGGCAGACACAAAGCGAGAACATCTCAGCGTTCAACTATTTATTAAAAAAATATATAAGCGGTATGACATCCTGCCATCCATAAAAAAACAATAAGCTATGTTTGCAGTTCTTATAAAAACACTATAGTCTTACTTTTAATACACAAACGTTTTTTAACTTTGCATCGCAAAGGGTATCAAGTATCAAATATCTGTATACGTAAGTATGTGCCATCGAAGACACTGATAACTGGTACATTTGTAAACTAATATAAACCTTAGTCCAACGTGTTAAGGTCTATGGGTGTAGTTTACTGTTTCTTCGTTGGACACAAACTGTTAACTTAATGCCGTATTCAAAACATATGTAATAGCATTGTCGACACTGTTCAGTTGATGAACCGCTGTAACTCGATCAATATAATATTACGTAGGTACGTAAGATGTCGGGTGAGGCTACGTACACATCATAACGTTTCAAAAGGCTGTACGATAATTACGTATGAACAAAGAGTTAGACCAATTACCTTTACAGTAGCATTGAATGAATACATGCTGATGATTCATCAATAGACAACCATTAACATTAGCGCAAAATAGTAACGTTTTATGTATAAATTGCTGTATGTACATTAGCGCAAAATAGTAACGTTTTATGTATAAATTGCTGTATGTATATTGAAAATTTGTAATTTATAACATGATTGTATGTCATCATTAGAGTTCTATTAATGTGGATGTACAATTTCAATTCCATTATACCATTCAATTATAATATATCTTCACAATAATAATTAACATTTTTCAAAGGACGGGACACATATTTCATCATTATTCTTGTGAAGAGCGGTTTATGAAATACTGAACAGCGAAAATTATATATTAGATTTCCTGCTTCCAGTAATTAAAGCTATTTAATAATGCCCCACGTAAAACGTCATAACAAAATAAAAAAAGAATACTATAATATCAAGTAAACCAAGTGAACTTAGTAATAGGCGTCTCAAGTAGGTAGGAGGTAGAAATAAAAAAACAAGGCCTTTTTCAGTAACCGCTATGGAATTCTATACTTTGCACGAGCATACATTGTCAGAAATAGGTATGCTCTAGGCCGGTTATTTACCAATACAAAATGTAGGTATCTTATTTTTTCTGCGAATTCATTTTAAATAATATGATTGCTTGTCATTTTGGGGTTGGTTTCTTGAATCACACTTAACTTATTTTCATAATACTACCATCAATAAATTAGAATTAATATAAAGGTACTCATAAAAATAAATACCCTAATAATAAACGATCCTACTGTGCCACGCACTCTGCGCCGACAAATTGATGCGGAGGCTCCGGATTGTCGTGTTTCTTCGCAGCGTTTAAAGCTTTCTACCCACATATTACCGACATAACATAACTGATACTCTCAACTACGTGCATGCTGTAAACAAGCCCTGACGCCCCTGACGCTTATGTCGCGTTGAGTGGGTAGTTTCTGCCTGCGGCGCCGCAGCCGCGTTTTCTCCCGTTTGGCCCATAAACGTTAAACATGCTTGTGGTTGGATGCGGTGCTACGAGTTTCTTTTCTCTTTCAATAAATTGAAGTCTAAATTCAGAATACATTTATTCCGAATCAATATTGAGTAAGTTTTATCTTAACAACTTGAAATTTATTTAATGATTTGATATTTTGCGTGTTTTTAGAATATATATATTGTTGAAACTGTTAAAGACATTTTTTTTCATTATGTACGCAAAGGTACCTAAAAGGTTTAAGTAACTGTTTGTATTTAATTCCAAATGTACTTCGATGCATCATACTTATTGGCAGCTCACTGAAAGTTAAACGAGGAAGGCGCGGAAATAGCATGACACTTAAATTTCCTCGTGGTTGTAAGTTATATAATTATGACGCCCAAATACACCGGTGAAATCGGAAGAATGTGAGTTCTCTGTAATTGGATGACATTTACAGGTATTAGACATTATTTACACATAGCGAACGCAGAGACACGTGAGACTTGCATGGAGCACGGCGAAGGCTAGGCGAGTGGTGCCAAATTATACAGAACGGATAAAGGCGTGCTTGTTAGGGAACGGCCGCCGGCCATTATATACCTACACGAGGTGTTTTTAGAGTTCCGTACCTCAAAAGAAAACAAACGGAACCCTTATAGGATCATTCTGTTGTCCGTCCGCCCGTCCGCCTGTCTGTCAAGACCCTTTATCTCGGGAACGCGTGGAAGTATCGAGTTGAAATTAAAACCCTATACTCAGTCTACAGTCCCTTGAAGTTGCGAAGAAATGAAACCTCTAAGTGAACGTAAAAAGAAGATACGGCCGTTTATGCTGCCAAAAAGGAATATTACGAAACTGAAGGAAATTATAATATATAGGGTATTTTCCGTTGACGCACTATGCAATTTAGTAAGTAATACCATCTTAAACTACAAATTAAAGCATAACAAAAGTTAGTCTTTATTAATTAAAGTACGTCATCAGTCGTCGAGGTTAAGCAACGGTATTAAATTTGTACGGAACCCTCGGTGGACGAGTCCGACTCGCACTTGTCCGGTTTTTTATTTTCGGCAAGGTTATAGTCATGCAAGCAATTGTGAAAGTGCTCTTAGCGATAAAAGTTAAATGGTTTTCCTTTCAATTGATTATCGTCGACGGATGTCTAGATACTTAGTTCAAAACGCGTAGTGCACTAATAATATGTTAAACTTATAATTATGATGCGCAGCGCAGGCGGGGCAGGCCTAGGCGGAGATGGTGGGACGACCTGGACACGTTCCTCAACGGCTGGCCGGAAGAGGCTTCTGATCGGGAGTCGTGGAAATCAAGAGGAGAGGCCTTTGCCCAGCAGTGGGACACTCAAATAGGCTGATAAAAAAAATATGTAAAAAAATATGAAGGAATGTTATATTATCTTTTTGTTAATTATTTGTACCAAAGCATAGTCCCAACAATCACGTATAATTAAAAACATTATAAAGTCTATTATTGCTAGGCATCGGACTTCTGATAGCACGGTAAGACTATAGAGAGCTATGGAGCCGATATTAACAATTAAATACAATTCATACTCATAATCATCACGTACCGTGCTATTAGAAGTCCAATGTCTAGTTATTATATATATACATACGTATCGGTGTATCGATTACTAGAAAATACTGGCTGATGAGATGAGTTTTTTTTTGGCTTTTTTCATACCAGTGCTCTTCTATTTGAAACTAAGACTTACAGAAAATGAGATACTCCTGTAGTCTACTTAAATAATAAAGGGGTTGGT
The DNA here is from genome assembly GCA_947623375.1 of Apotomis capreana. Classification (NCBI taxonomy): domain Eukaryota; kingdom Metazoa; phylum Arthropoda; class Insecta; order Lepidoptera; family Tortricidae; genus Apotomis; species Apotomis capreana. Next base: position 30,788,916 of record OX392498.1, read on the forward strand.
CTTGGACTTGGTAGAATACAATTTGACTGTATTTGAGTTTTGCCTAGAGCTTAAAGTCAGTACATACTACATAATGGGACGAGCACTTAAATCTACTATAACACAATTGTGCATATTTTTCCTACATAGTGACACAAACCCAAATTGCCAAAAATTTACGAAATCATGGTTCGTAAGAAACCGTCACTAGATTTTTGTGAGCCCAATAGGGAACCGATGTACAGAGAATTATGTTCTTGAAAATGCTAAAATATATGTGTGTCAAAACATGTTGGGAGATGTAAAAATACTATGAGAAAGCTGTGACGGATTTTATAGTTGATTTCCCATCTGTTGATGTGCAATTTTTGCCATATGTGTCAGTGCGAGAGAATCTACGCAGGGAACTAACTTGGATGTGGTGAAAACAGAATTTGCGAAATCCATGGAAGTTGCCATTTATGTAAGACGGTTTGCGATAATGCTGATAAAAAAGGGTTGACTGCAAGAAATAATCTTACTAAACAAAACTTGACTTTCTTGTCATCTAACGAAATTAGACGGGCATGGGACAACGTTGTCAAGAACAGGCCGAAACGCGATAAATTTAATTCGTTTGTTGTTTATTGTAAGAAACAATGGCAAGAAATACTGCTTTGATTTCTTGTTGTGAAGAAGATACACAGGACTACGATTACGTTAGAAGCATGGCATCGCCGTTTGAGAACCGCATAAACACAAATCCGACTCAATTCAGTTTCTGCTTAAGCTAAAAAAAGAATCACGATATTAAAGGATGTCGATGGCAGGTGCCTTTTTCAAACGAGAGGACAAGAAAAATAAATATATTCTTTTTTTATATAAGATACTGTACAGAGTTAAGAGAATTAATAATAATAATAAACAACAAATTGGACCAATCGATTATTTTAAACTATAAATGATATTTAAAAAAAAATCTTCTCTTTTTATTTTCATTTGCTGCGTCCATAAGATTTAAAATAGTAGATTTGTAATTTATGACATATAGTTCTGTATTTATAATTTTCACCTCACCCATAATACCATGTTGGCGAAATGTATTCTAGGTTTTTTGGGTACTATTCAATCAGGAAATATAAATATATAAATATAAATTACTAATCTAATTGCTGCATGATAATGATAACTAAATGTAAGATATTCTATTTGGAAATAAATGGCTTTTATTATTATTATTATTCCTTTATTAATTTCGTATCTTAGGCTAGGTTTTTACAATATAGTATATAAAAAGTCCGGTCTGGACAGTCCAAAACCAACCCGAATAAAGGGGTTATATTATTTTATTTTTTTCGCATATATAGGTGTACATAGTTTTAGTTTGGTCTACTATTTGATTTAGTATGCAAACGTGGGGTTACTTAATTCCATTCTAGGTCTTTTGAAATTACAAAGAACAGAATACTTTGAAATAGAGCTCGGCCCAAACAGTTATCTATCGAGACTACTTAGTCGAGTGTCTGAAGGCAGACTGAATTAAGCAAGTCTGTGACCACTCCTGGTTTCACAAACTTATTCGAGGAGGGGTTAAGTCAAAGCAGTCAGAGAAAGCGTACACGTCGACTGTGCAAACCTATACTTGTTTTTATATCCACTGTAGGCAGATCATCTCTCATCGAATGAAGGAAGCCTATTTTTATCAAAAAATATAACACCTGAATCTATGTAAATAACCTTTTTATAATAATAATACCCTTGAAGGTTAACTTAGATTTTTTGTTATTGTATGTACTCATCAAATGTTATTACTTTCGAAACTAATTAAGGTTTTATTCATAATGTCTGTCTGTACGTAGAATATTTTGTCACGGATAAAATCGGACCCAGGTTCGGTGTTCACTGTTCAGAAAAGAACAATACTTATGCTTACCCCTTTTTACAAGCTTTTATTTACTTTTACCTGTCCCGTTGTCTGTAATGGAATTTTGCAAGTTATATTCGATCCACTTTCCGGTTTCCGATTGAGCTGAAAATTTTCACGAATATGCAAATCGCGTGGCATGCAATATTATGATGACGTGGACGCGAAAGCCTGTAATAGTGCAAATCTACCGAGTTTGGGACTTTTAGAATCGTATCAGTAAGCAATTGATGGATGCTTAAGGAAAAGTACAGTCAGCTATAAAAACTTGTCACAAAAATGATTTTTTTGATAACAACTTAATTGCTATTTATGTTCCTTTTATTTCTTTATGTCTATGCTAAAGCTAGGACGATGTCATTATATAGAAGAGCAATGAATAATGTAGCAGCGAGTTGGTGTCACGTGTTTCTTGATATATAAATTGGAAGTTCAGTAAGCTGTTTTAGTGTTGGGCACCCAGCAACCAGGGGAAGATTGTCCGGAACATAAAAAATGGTCCATCGAGCTGAAGATATAATAAAATATTAATATACAAAAAGAAAATCGTTGAAGTACCTATGGTAGGAGAGGACGGTTAAAATGAAAGAAGATTTCTAATACCTATTAAAAGTTTACATACAGACGTTTTGTTTTGATTTTCTAGTAAGAGTAGGGTTGGATACTCACACCTTTTAACTTAAAAAAAGAAACATCGTGTGTAAACCTGTAATTTTAAGTAAACCTAAATAGCCAAACCTTTTGTTTATTCCAGTGTAAAGCAAATATAAAAAAAAAACAAATTTATGGGATTAAACCACTATACACTAAACTAAGATTAAAATATATTATAAAACTAACACCCCTCGGTAGGGTGCCCACGACACAGGCAGCATTCCCGTTGCTGTATGGTTGTGGAAAGCCTTTGCGCGACAAAATTGCCCGCGCGTGGGTCCCATGTTGCCTCCCTCAGGCCCTTACTAAGCTCCCTATGGAGCCCACACGCACCCTTATTTATTCCAGCATTACTTTATAAATATCCAAACAGTCAGTAAATATATGCAAACATTGTGACGAACAGTTAGCCGCTTCCGCTGTCTCTCATCACAGTTATACAGAGTCGCCCACTTGGATCTTTTGTGCGCCCCCATTGTTTGCACAGGCCGTCTTCAAGGACCTGCTTTACAACCTAACTAGAAACTTGAATAGGGACTTAAGATCCCACGGCATAAAGGAATATTAAAATAGGTGCATTATTTTGAATTCAAAGTTCTCCAATCCTGTGTTCATTAATTTATTTGCGAGTTTAACTTGTTAATCATAAACAGAATCAGGGACTACGCGGCATAAGATGAAAGTATAATAAACATAGCTCTCGAAAAGGAGCCTGTGAGTAAATAAACAAAAAAACTTTACTTCAATTACAGACTTCAATAGCCATTGAAAGACTTACCAAATCGTTAAAAATGTTTTTGGTCATTATGTTAAAAATATGTAGGGTGGCTACTGTTAAATACAATACATTCGATATTTTCATCTATCATCTACAAAATCTATATTATACTTATGGTAAATTATAACAAATATCAATATCAAAAGTTCCTAATTCAACAAGAGCGTAAGTAACAAGCAATTGGTCACAACTCAGAAGATCATATAGTAGGGTTATTAGTAAGGCAGATTAACTACGGAAATTGTAAAGCTTTTCTCCTTGTGCGTTGTGACTGTCAACTTATCCACAAGGTGACGTCATCTTTAGTAACGATTTTCGGGGGACGCTTCATTCACATTTTTCTCAATATATTCATAACTAATAGGTTTTCTTAACTATTAGTTTTGAATATATTCAAATATGGGTTTACTGAACTGAACTAAGTTTAATTTGACACTATTTAAAAATATGAAATGTTGTCAACTAGGCTTATAGACGACAGTGTTCACGACGACGTAAAAGGGTCATTGTCAGTTCAAAAAGTTGTCTCTTCGGTGGCCAATAGTTAACAGCATATGTGCATAAAGTTGTATTTTTAATTCGCCAGAGTGATTTTACAGATGTCGTAATTTATATTTTCGTTATTTAGATTATTCAGAAATGATTTCTTAAAACAATGGAGGAGAATACTCTTAATTACTGATATTAGATTAACTTTTATTGATAAAAAGTGATATGTTGAAACCAAATTAAAGTTTATCAAATTACGCTCGTAAAAATTGCGTCAGTTTACTCCAGCTAATTAAAAATCCAACGAAGTTATGTTTTAACACCCAAGCCCATAGAAAGGGAAACATCGTTTATGCTAATGTAATTTTAAACTCTTTAACTTTGTACGTGTCCACCGAAAAGACGCGAACCTAACTCTGACCCATAAGCGTAATGTACGGCATTTGATGATTGGGCATCTTGAATTATAGTGCAAGAGGGAGTTATGACGTTATATTATTTTTTTTATATGACATTTGACATAATTATTGTGTTTCAAATCCTACGATGTGGCATATATAATAAAAGGACTTTAAAGAGCAGACTCTAAATATATATTACATTTTAAAATTAATGGTAGTCGAGTTCATTTACATCAAAAATCAATACTTATTACAATAAAAAAAACTAAAAATGCATTTTTGAGACATACCAAGTTTGGGCTGAATTACTTTTTATATAACATGGCTCACGGCTTTATTATGTTGTGGGTTCATTGGAACACACCTTATTCCCGCAGTAGTTTCTCAAGTACTGCTTACATGTGCTGAGGTCAGCGTTTAGTGCTATGCGCTTTAGGAGCGAGGAGTCCCTAGCGGTTTCTCTTGCGGTGACTCTTCACCCTCCTGGGAGCTCTCCTACTGCGGATGCTTTGACGCATCAGGGATACCAATCCGATATCCGAGCGCCCCAAGATTAGGTTGAACCAGGTCAACCAGGCAATAACCGCGGGAAGGAGCCTAACTTCGAACAAAAAGGCTAGTACCTAATCGCTAGCCCATTTTGGTTACGCTGGGGGTAAAATGATCAACCAGCATGTTTTCTATGTCACAGGCAATTGATAAATTCTCGGTAACATTTCTTACCTTTCATCTTATCATGATTGATAACGACAAGTTCTTAAAAGGTAAATAATAAAAAAATCAGTCCAGTCTGTACTGCGGACTGATAAGTAATCAACGCAGACAATTTGTCGTGTTCACTCTGTCAGGAACTTAAATAAACTGTAGAGCGTTGGGCGAACGCATTACAATGCAATTAATCTCTGGAATCACGTTCCGACAGAAACAACACTCACCTTTAATTTGTGAAACTTTAAATGGTGAAGTTTATATGTCTACTAAGTTATATCCCTGCGGCGTGCTTTACATCCTTAATGAAAGCTCGTTACTTAAAATAAACAATAAAATTGATAATTATTACAATTATAATTTTCATTGTGTTAAGAGAAAACTTTTGAAACAAAAGAATAATACGTATTTTGTGTGAACTGTGAAATAAAGACAACTCGTGCTATAAAATGAGACATTATAATTAAATGGACTGTGTCTGCGAGTTTTGATATTTTAGTACATTACTGCAGACGCCAGGAAAGAAGGGCTTGCCGGGTGAGTAGGTATAGACGAAGCCGGTAAGCCCTTTTCACGGCTAAGGCATGTATAGTACTTTTCTCAAAATTATGCAACGAAATAAAAAAATACACCACTCAATTATTATATTTCAGCTGTTTAGCGTGTTCATAAACACAGACGCCATGTTTAAAAAAAACTACTTACTGTCCTAGGCCTTCAATTTTGTATGAAATTCCTTTACTGATCTCTTGCGTTGTTCCGCGCGAAACGTGATACTTCGATGCCTATTATAACGCACGTTATGACGACATTTCATTGCATATTTGAGAAATCGTTTTAAGAAGGTAATTTACTTATGGACCAGGAGAGACCATGAAAATGGGGATTGCTTGCCAATTGCTCGGCCTGTGATATGAGGCTGGCAATCCTTTTTCACTCCGAGGTATTAGTGCTTTTCTCAAATATGCAATGATACAAGAATAAAAAATATCTGAAGATATTTACTATTCCAATCGGAATAAAATTTAAAGTCTGTAGTTTGCTGTAAATATTTGTTTAAATTGTGTAAAGTTAATATCACATTGTTAAAAAAAATATAAGTAAGTACTTATTAAAAGTTAAGAAGATTTTTTTTTAATCTGTTGTTAATTGTTATTTTTTGTGGGTGTATTGGCAGCATGTGACAACGCTTATGTTTTTAAGTGACTAAATGCTGTTGTTTAATAATCGATATTGAAACAAAAGAAGGTTGCTTTCCCGGCGAGGTGCCAGAAATGTTGGTTGAAATATCATTATATGCACGTTTCGTGTCAAATCCAAAACGTGAGACAACCAGGCCTGTAGTACTCAACTTGCATCATGGGCGGTGTTACTTTGCACCTTAATTAAAGAATGGCAATTAAAACACTTAACACCGACGTGACAAACAATCTTAAGCAAATGCAATCATTACTTTCTCAATTATCATAAAAATTAATATAATATGACAAGAAATAAAAAAAGAACATTTTATTATCAATAATATCAATACGATAAGGAATGTTATTATGATCGAACCACTGAAAATACTTATTTTAACGTCCGTCAGTACTTTTAACTTAACACAATTTATAATAACGAAGGTGTTTTTATATTCTTTGAGATAAGCGGGTCTCATATATTTTTCGATTCAATGAGATAAAAAAAAGGATCGTGTGCAAATAAATACCCATTTTCATCCAACGTAACTTCATTTTTATCAATATTGAATCAAACAGAAAATGGCTATTTGAATATTATGGACATAAATATAAACAAAAATCTAATTTACGTGCATAATCCCGAATAAACAAAACAATCGCCCCTGCTTCAACGCAATCACAAACAACGTCGCTTCCCGGGATTCGGGATTAGACAATATAACATTTTGAAACTGCTCCACACGTGCTGAATAATTTAAAATCTTGCCCCGGCTATATACAAACTTCAATAAAAGCGTTGTAGATTAATGCATAATAATATGTAAATTAACTAAGGCTAATTTACATATTCGATGACTCTTCTCCTTTAGCTTACAAGCGGTAAGCAAAAGCAGGTGATTTATTTATTCTTGCTTACGAACTACGAAATAAGAACTCCTTGTACCAACCCAATTTGAATAAATTACTTTAATCAACATTATCATTAAACTGATATTCAATAGCTTATTATAAAAATAATATTTCCATATAACTAAATCTACAAACATCTAGAAATCAAGAGTGGTTGAAAAAATACTTGTAGAGCGGCTTGAATTGGAAAGTTTTTGGATCATTAAAATTTGGACGGCTATGGCCGGCATTGAAAAGTATTTCCTTATTAGGTCATATAGTAAGATAACTTGTGCTAGCTAAAACTACTATTTTCTAATATTTCTCAAGAAGAAGATGGAACATGGCCGATATAAAACGATACAGACAGGATTTCTGTATAATAAACTTTTCCCTTAGGATGTAGAATGACTTTAAGAACCCTATAGACCTGGTGGAAACTTTTATAAAATTATTATATATGTATGAAACTAATTATTATACATTGCTATTTTCATGTGTCGCACTGTAAGTCTTCGTCCTTTTATTCCGCCTCGCAAATGCAGGAGATAACAATGGAGACATGGAAGTTAATATAATAAGGCCAGCCGTTACTAAAGCTAGAGCCCTCTTTCAATTACCTAAAGTCCGATTGGGGATCCACGACCTTGAATAAAAGGACCACAGTAAGAATCTATTAAGACCCAGCAAGCAAATAGGTTCGAAATGCCACGCATGTATCAAACTATATCAAATTTTCTTCTATTTTTCTAATTTTAATATAAACGAATAATGTTATATAATTATTCACACAAAAACGTACACATAAATTTGCACAACGCACCTTTTCTAATAGTATTTTACCATTTCAATGCTTTTTATATTTTTGTAAGCTTTTGTTTTATGTGACTTGACCAGTTGTCTGAATTCTATCAGCAACAATAAATGTATGACAACTATATAAGTACGCGTAATATTTTATGAACTACATTTCAAAATGCGTTTTTACATAGATAAACTTAACAACTCATGCGCGCATTAAATTTGTGAGGTCACAGTACCAGCAAGACACAGTAAATAAGTTGGTATTTATGATAATAATTATATATATTAATGATGTACTAAACACGGCGCGCATGGTCAGGAGACTCAGGAGGTTCCTCTATGTAGCTCCATACGAGGGTTGTTTGATAAATACCCGTGTTTAGAAAAAAAAAACCGGCCAAGTGCGAGTCAGACTCGCGCACCGAGGGTTCCGTACAAACACTTTCCATCCCTAAGTGGTTAAGTTAAGTTTGCACCTGGTATGTATAGCGCCCCATATAAATTAGGTGCAAAGTTAGGTATTAAAAAAAAAATTATGGTTTTCGTAATTATTCCTTTATCTATGCTATAAGACGTTGCTTCGTACCAAATTTCAAGATTCTGAGTTCACGGGAAGCACCCTGTAGGTTTTGATTCCCTTGCAAGTGTCGAAAATTTGCGGCATAAACGGCTGTATCTTTTGATTGCGTTGGCTTAGAAGTTTGATTTTTTCACAGCTTCAAGGGACAGTAGACCTGAGTAATTGATATAAATTTCAGCTTCATACCTCCACGCGTTCCTGAGAAAAAGGGTCTTGACAGACGGACAGACGGACAACAAAGTGATCCTATAAGGGTTCCGTTTTTTCCTTTTGAGGTACGGAACCCTAAAAACAACAAAGGTTTGTATACGTGTATATTTATTTTTCTACATAGTCACCTTCCAACTCTATACACTTGTTCCAACGGTGTTCTACTTTAATAAGCCGTCTAAAAAATAAGATTTCGGAAAGTCGTGAAAATAGGCCTCCGTGGCGGCAATGACCTCTTCATTGGACGAAAATTTCTTTCCATAGAGGCATTTTTTTTAAATTTGGGAATAGGAAAGAAGTCACAGGGAGCCAGGTCTGGGGAATAGGGCGGATGAGGCAGCAATTCATAATGTAATTGCTTTAATTTGGAGTCTGCGATTCTTGAGGAGTGAGCTGGTGCATTATCATGATGAAAGAGAACTTTTTTCTTATTTAGATGTGGTCTCTTTTTTTTCAAAATGGTATCAAATTCTTGCAATAAATTAGCGTAATATTGCCCGGTTATCGTTCTTCCTTTTTGTAAATAATCAGTATGGATGATTCCCTGCGAGTCCCAAAAAACAGTCGCCATGACCTTTCCGGCCGATGGAACGGTCTTCGCCTTCTTTGGAGCTGATTTCCCCGACAAAATCCACTGTTTATCTGTTTGTGGTGTATCCACGTTTCATCAACAGTCACAAAACGCCGAAGGAACTCACCCGGACTACTTTCGTACTTATCTAAACAGTGCCTTGAAATTTGCTTCCGGGTGAGCTTTTGTTCCTCGGTGAGCAAACGCGGCACCCACCTCGCCAAAACCTTCCTCATGCCTAATTTGTCTTCTAAAATGTGCTGCACGCGTTCAATCGAAACATTTACAATGTCGACAATTTCTCTAAGTTTTATTCGGCGATCGCTTAATACAATATTCTCGGTTTTTTTTGCCATATTACCTGTGGTCAGCTCAACAGGAAGTCCTGGGCGATCTTCATCAAAGATGGACGTTTTGCCTCGTTTAAATTCATTGTACCAATATCTAATGGTTGTCATAAAAGGAGTATGATCATTGTAAACAGCTTGCATGCGTACTTTTATTTCATCACAAGAATTTCCTTCCAAAAACAGAAAACGAATTACAGAACGATACTGCTCTTTCTCCATTATTGCAATAACAACGCGAACTCCGTCGTAAAAAGCCGTTAAAAGAAAAAAAAAACAAAAGAACGCTGTATTTTTTTTTTAATTTTCTAGTCCATAAAGGATGCCTAAAATGTATACGACATAATTTCAGCCAGTAACAAGAATAACTTTTTAAAACGTGTATTTATCAAACAACCCTCGTACACCGGAGGTGCTAGCTGCTGGAGCCATCCTAGGTTGTATTTTATAAGGTAGACTCAGACATGTAAAAGTGCCCTTGTGGCCTACTTGCAGAATAAAGTTCATTATTTCATTATATGTATTTACCTAACTTCAAACGTATTTTTATATTTTGCTTCTGTTCGCGCCTGCACGAACTATACGTCATCGGGAGTCATCGGACGAGGGCTGCTCCCCACCGCCAGCCGCCACCGAGTCGTCGGCGCCGCCGCGGCCCCTCCTATTTGCCCATGGTCTCCGGTCCACACACACGCGTCCATCTAACTAATTTTGTACTTTTTTTATAATGTTAATGAAATAAGTTTAAACGTGGCTTTTGATTATTTTTTATAACCTTATGTACCTACTCCTGTACAGCTTCTATCATAAAATTCTATTGAAAATAGTTTTCTAGTTAGATTTTAATGTGACCAACTTTGGTATAGGTAGGTGTAGCCGGACATCCATAAATAAATATTAATATAAAAATAAAATTATATACCATAGTTATAAAATACAGATCTCAGCAACACACATAAGGATCAGTTTTAACGATGTTATTATGTCATAACATAAGCTTTCTGTGCACATAAATGACAGAAAAAGTACTGGAGTGGATTAAACTATATTCGCATAGAAGTAATCTAATTTTATACTTATTTTGACGTTCTCAACAAATGCAGCGAATACAGCTAGGTATCTTTTGAAAAATTCAATTATATTTTTGCTGACACTATATAATTTACGTTCTCTAGCTATGAATTATTTAGGTCTTTGTTGTTGTTTTTAATCTCGTGATAATTTTAATATTATTGTAGTACAACTGAACTGGTGAAAATTTCTTACTTTCAAATAATACTTGTACCTATGTGCATTATATAACTCGTATTTTATATCACTTGTATCTATGATACTTTACTGTGTAACTATCTAACACTTTTGGACTGTATTTTGTTTCACTTCTCAATATACATCTTACGCGTACGTAGGCGTACGTAACGTAGTCAGAGACATCGTTAATAAAAGTTCCTCAAACTTACGTCTATTGCACATGCCGAACTTTTAATGGTTGTTATACTATACTCGCAACGTTAGGAGCTAACAAAATACTTGTTCGGATTTATAAAGTTAGTAGTAGTTTATAAAATATCTTATTTGCGACACTGATCGTAAATGTGGCTGTAGGCAGCATCGCTAAAACTTCATATTTTCGTACAATGAACGAAATAAACCTTGTAAATATGAAATCAGGCTATAGTATATAATTTTTTGAGGGCTAAAATAAGTAGCTTTGCAACAAAGACAATATCTGGGTGTCAAAATGACTGTTAGTTGTTTTTAAATCACTCCGTCGAACAAAAAATGTCTATACTGATATATGTTAAACATCGCACAAAACAACTAATTAATACATTATTTCAATGCTAATGAATGATTAGGTACTTAATTGCAAGTTATACTCGTAGTACTGAGTTACAATATTTTCGTGAATAGACGAGAGTTTATGCATAAGGTCAAGTAACAATCTACGAGGCTATTTATACTTTCTGTAATCCTACCGAACCCTAACGTTTCGCAACGTAATGGAGTATTTTTCGAGCGTGGAAGGTGGAAAAATATTGTTGTTGATCAATTAATAATTATTAATAACAATTAACAACTATTTGATCGGTCAGATCCAGATGTGTGCTTCGATTACTTGGGTAGACAAGGATGGCGCACGAAGTGCTCATTTATCTTTTAACTCGCTGGTAATAGTAAAAAATAAAGTCGGTTACTTTGGCGAGAAATTAATAAAATCTCTGATTCAGCGTTTTCAAAAATCGTTGCTCAGTGCTCATTTTCTTGTATTTCGTATTTGGAGAAAATTTTGGTTATTCCAACTCAGAATCCTGAGCACTATCATTCTAGTAAGAAATAAAGTGTTCAATATATTAATTCCACATAAAAATGTAAAATGTATTTAAAAATGGAGCGTAAGCGTAAGCTACGAGAATCAATAGTGCTCAGGATGTCGGAATAGTGATAAATAACCAAAATTTTCAATCTTATCATATCCCTACCAAAAATGGTTAGAATTTGTCAAATACTTTCAAGGGTGGCCGTCCACTTCATGTTCGTTCCTGTCGCCTAGTACCTTCACATTTGGTTTTTTTTTGTATTGCATTGGCCTTAACTTGTATTGGCTGTAAATGCTCCGGCCAAGTAAGGCGTTAACTATACCTACATATTAACTAAATAATATTACGTTACGTGCGTATTACTTTTTATTTCCGCCGCCAATGATGCTTGTCCACATTTGAATGTGCGTTAACGAGCTCATAGCGTGCATTAGGAATTGTTAGGAAACCGCGCACAAGGGATTATTCATTAATAATACGATTTGGGGGCACTTGACCCTCCCTCGTAAAGGCAGATAAGATTACTCGAACCTCTCGTTATGTAAGATTTAATAAAATTTTCTCAACCACTATAAATCGAACCTTAAGAACGACGAAATCGTGAAAACATTTAATTGTATGTTACAGGAGTGTAACACGATTGAAGACGTGTATACCACATCCTAATAGAATTTGTTCGAAACGAGTCGTTCAGGAATCATCTGCGAACATCTACCAATATGTTATTAGAAATAGGTGGCTGCAACAGTGCACTGGCATTTCCTTTATCGGATGATGCGAGCGCGCTGTTTAAGCTAGTGAGACTATTTAGGTCTTGCTAATCGATGAAAACGAATATTGTTACGATGATGATGGCTCAATGGAGCGACATAAGCGCTTTGCGATACAGCTCTTTATCATTTATTAATATATATTATGTACATATGAGTCGTAATCACAAAAATGTAATTACAAGAGCTACTGAAGATCATCGGTACTGGAGCCCATTGCGAAGCGAGTGGAAGGTGATGAGCGAAACGTGCTGGCGACCTGCTGCGTAGTGTACCTCAGAATAAATAAATAAATAATTAATATTAGACAACCTCAAACAAATAGATCTAGTCCCAAATTAAGCTCAAGAAAGCTTGTGGGTTGTGGGTGCTAGACGACGATATACATACTTATATAAATAGATAAATAAATACTTAAATACATAGAACAACCAGGACCCAAGCACAAATATTCGAGTTAATCGCACAAATATTTGCCCTGGCCGGGATTCGAACCCGGGACCACCGGCTCAGTAAGCAGTGCACTACAAACTGCGCCGACCGCGTCGTAGAATAATTATATTATAACCTTTAAAAATAATACTCTTAGGTATATGAGCCATAGAAGCAACATCTAAGAATAACTGGCGTAGACGACACGTGCTAACTACGTGACCCACGATTTCTTCTGCCAAGAAACTTGAGGCGGAAAAGCATCAGATAAAAAGAACTACGTTATTTTATGAATATAATATGAATATATATTATAAATAATCTGGAAGTGTTCAATTTGCGCAAAGGCCATAGCATCGTTATTAGGCGATTGCGATCTTGTCTCTGGTTTACATGCAGATAACGTGAACGGCAATATCGCAGTCATGTCAGTACGCTCGACTAATAATGTAGTCGCATATCGGTACACAACTTTATCAAGAGAGATCGAGCAATTAAGCCACCTCTTTACACAAGCGCTATATTCAGAATAGCCCAATTCCGCTAATTGGTATCGATAAATTTCATCCGGCGTCTTTAATTAAATGCTTGCACGTTAAAAACAATGGATGTATTTCGTGAACATACATTTTGATTATTAGGATTCGGAATACGCCTGAACAAAAGGCAGCGTAACAGTTTGAGTAATCGAATTTACTTCAACATAGAACTTAAAAATACGGAAGCAATTGGCGAAGTGCTAATTAAATATTGCTACACGAGCGACTCAGCCGACTCTAATCTTATTTTTAATGACACTGCACGGCTGAGTAGTACTCAATAAAGCAAAAAAGTACACAATATACCTAAACTTAAAATAAATACCTGTTCACAAAAGCGTAGCGGAGATGTGTAAAATTCCGCTGGCCATGTGAGTCGGACCACATGGCCAGCTTTTGTCCTACCGATCCCTATTAGCAGAATCATAATTCCTCATAGTCCGGTTAATCCAAAAGGAAAAAATTAAAATAAAATAAATAAAATAAATAAAATAAATAAAATAAATAAATAAATAAATATTAAGGGACAATCATACACAAATCGACCTAGTCCCAAACTAAGCAAAGCTTGTACTATGGGTACTAGACGACGATATACATAATATATAAATACATATATAGATAACATCCATGACCCAAGAACAAATATTTTGCACAAATATTTGCCCCGGCCGGGATTCGAACCCGGGACCGCCGACTCAGTAGGCAGGTGTCTACCAACCGAGCCAAACGCGTCGTCCAAAATGTTCATATCGTCCGATCGGTAGGACAAAAGCAGTCAGACCACGTGACCAGAAGGTGTAAAATGAACCAATCACATTCCTCGAATTTAAATCCACTTCTTTTGGGCTTCACAAAGGCGCAGCCTGATTAGTTCATTGGCCACTCCGCTTTTGTCTATAAATTATTTAAATATGGTTGAATTTGATGTATCTTTTTTTTTTTTTTATACCTACTACACTATATATATTGTTTTATTCTATTGTAGTTTTAAGAATAATTAAAGCAAATAACATTCGTAGGAAATAATATTTTGTTTTTGCTGACCTATTCCGAAAACAGTACTACTTTGACGTGTAGTCTTAATTTTTTCGTTGTTTCTTTCCCGTTTTTCGCATTAATTAATTTCAATTACGTGCTTCACTGGTAATGAAAACCAGAAGAAGCTTTATGCACAGGAATTTCCGTTTAAATAATCCTCATGTCGTTAAGTGAACATTTCTGCCTTGTGGTGTACGTAGTTTTAATATGTACCTAGTAATAGCGAGGAGATTGAAGGTGTTATTTTATTTCATATACTTATATTACATTGTATGAGAATCTGGTTAGGACTAGTTTCCAGTTTAAAGAATCTTTATTGTTGTGCACTCGGCTCGGTACGCGGGCCGGTTTACTCGTATTATGACTTTCGGTCCGTATAGCTTATAAGCTAGCATAAATGCGTAGTAAAACTAAATACAAACACAGCCTATCACTTTTCTAGGTTTGATTAGAAAGTATTGTGCACATGCACTTGCCAAGTCGCTCTATTGAGTCGCAAATAACATAAAAGTAGGAGCTGTGATATAAGGAACTTGACTTGGACTTTAAAACAACTTTTCCAGTTAGATCTCAAGTCTTTTATTAGCGATACCGCTTACAAGCTTGCCATTTTTTCACATTGATTTATAAACGTTTGAAGTTCATTGAAGATCAATAACACAACATTTTGATTGAATTGGAACCATATTGAAATCCATGGCCTTAAAAAAAGGAGTATAAGTAAAATATTAATCAAAAACAAAAGGTCCTAACTCTATTATGAGACTTAAGCTCCTTTACACTTAGGTTATCCGACTCCGACTTATAAGTACGACTATTCACTAGGGTTAAAGATTATATGTTTTCGTCCATATAATATACGTTTTGTACACATAATCTGAGTATGACATTACGTCCTTACATGATCGTGTGTAATGTAAATTTGTCCAAGTTATAATTATTATAGACAAGATTACTTTTCTGTTGCGTTTCATGTCTATGGTTCCTTATCAAAACACAAAAGGCGAACGATGTATTGATTTTCAACATCTTTGTCCAAATGTAGTTAAGTAACATTAAAAATCTATTATAAATATTAAAACATAAAGTTAATTCAGATCAGCAGATAGTTGAACGATCTTCACTGAAATAGCCACAAATAATACCGTTTAAATACTACCTAAAATTATTTATACATTAAAGACATGCATAAAATATTTTTAGGTAGGCATGAGACACTTTCACACTTAGTGCATCGACGTAATTGAGCCAATTGTGCTCAACGCCTCGCAGGTCTGTAGTCCCTTTGTGTTTCTGACGGAAATAAACATAAATACGAGTTAAATTTTAATTTACCAACAGGGAAGAAATTATAAATATTCATCGATTAAATTCAAATATTAATTATTAATGTTGGGGTGGACTTACTCAGTAGTCCTCCCTTATATTGAAAAACGTGGTAAATTAAAACAAAGTAATCATCTTCCTTTGGCAGCTACAGCTAAAGGTATCGCGATGGGACTTCGACTGGGGTGACAACCAAAACTCATTCAGTGTAAGTTCTTCTAAAATGCCTAATGTTTTTAACTTCCGCTATTGATAAATTCACTATCCAATAAGAACAACCTATTACAATGAAATCAAATAATTAAAAATAAATTACAAAACAGCTAGTCGACATTACCGTGGGAGTTTAAAATATAATACATATTATAAAGCGGAAGAGGGTCGAAAGTCTGAACATGGAAGATATTCGAAAAAAGTTGGTGAGGGATACTTAGAATCGATAACAGAACACGTTCCAACAGTTTTGAGATTTTTTGTATAAACAGACAAAAAATCTGAAATCTCTCTGTTTGTCTGTTTATTTGACTGTGCATCACGTGAAAACAGCTCAACGGATTTTGATTAAAACTAATTAATCTGCTGAGAAAATCCCCGGCCACATTACGAGTATATATAAGGGGGGGTAGCCATAACACTCTATTAGGACAAGTTTTCACCTGAATCTCATGGCGCTTCTACGGTCTCATTTCGTAGAAAAAAGAAACTGAAAATTCCGAAGTTTCATTTATACGAGTGCATTAATATTCATAATACCAACAAAAAAAGCGTTATCACGACAACCAATCATATTTGCTATGGATGATATTGTACACAATTAGATAATTAGCTTATGTAAGGGTTATAATTATAATGTGCCAAATATAAAGGTATATATATATATATATATCAGATTCCGGAATAGTGACGAACCGAAACTTAGGAGTTTTGTTGTGTACCTGAAAGAGACTTTATTTATTTTTGACCCAAAACCCAACAACATGAAATAAGAAATTTAAAACCTTAAGGTGCAAGAATACCCACGTTTACTAACAATGAATTAGAAAACTAATCAACTCCACTATTTTGTCCACTTTTCCTGAGAGCTGCAAATAGGCGATTTATTGCCGAATTGTGGGCACAATAGGGCTGAAGAAAAGCCTGCATTGAGAGGAAAGTTTATCAAAAGGCCCATTATTGCGGGTGGCTATTGTGTCTGAAGCTTTACGAAGGCTTGTTTGTAACTTAATTTGATTCAGGGAAGAGTAGAAACAAGAAATTTTGTTTATTCTGCCTAGTTGAGAAAATCTGTAGACTGTATCTAATTAGATAGATTATGCTTTCGCTGATAACTATCAAATGATTTACAGGGCTAGATGAAAATTTGTTCCTTTAATGAGGTAAATAATCTCTTTATTTAAGTGCATCCAATATCATAATTATAAATATTTACTTAATTTAGGATTTGTAAAACA
The DNA here is from genome assembly GCA_947623375.1 of Apotomis capreana. NCBI lineage: Eukaryota > Metazoa > Arthropoda > Insecta > Lepidoptera > Tortricidae > Apotomis > Apotomis capreana. Next base: position 30,806,289 of record OX392498.1, read on the forward strand.
GAGCGCCTTTTAAAGCACAAATATTTGTTTTACTTGTAAATTGCTGTCAGATCTCTTAAACTAATGTGCATATAAATCTCAAGTATTTAATTAGCTTAATTTTAGATACTTTTTATGTAAATAGTCTCCATTGTCCTACTTTGGCTCCAGAGTGAAATTTGAGACTGATTTACGTGACAATCCAGCACTTGATAAACCGCTATCTGGCGTTCTGCTCATAAAATATTGCCAGACATTGGCTCTGTGTCCCATCCCAAACTAAATATAGAGCGTACTACTCGTTGAGAGTTTATTTATTTCAATTGAATTACAGAGGAAATTGGAAATGTAAAATTAAAAAGGTTGGTATTTTGAAAGAAGGTACATGTTTATTTGTTTTTTGTTTTTTGGTATCATACAGCCCAGCCCTGCAAAATGTAGTCTAAAACACACAAGTTAACGTATTTACCATTGTGCCTAACAAAATGAATGCAACATAGTAAACTTTTTCTGCCTGCTCTGTAAATAAGGCAGAATTTAATCTTAATATTTGGATACTTTAGGTTTTATCATGAAAATTTTATTGATGTGGTTTTTCGATATTACTCTTAAGTATTTCATAGTAAGTATATATCATCTTATTACATTTAACGATAATACCCTACTAACTACTAACTTCGGCTGATAGCAGTCTCTGTTATTACCACATCTGGTTATATTAGGCTTTTTCAGAAGCCGATTAAATATCGGTGCCAGATATGCAGAAATCCTAAAATTGTAATAGGTACCTACATTAGGTGTTTGTTATTTGACGCTAAGATCCTCTTTGGGTCGACTTGTAAGTAAATTAGTATTTGTTATAAATATAAGAAGATGAACCTTACTTTTTATGTAAGAGCAAATAAAATAAACTTAATTGTTTTATGATCAAACTGCATATACAGCGTGTATATTTCGTCAAACTTTACTAGTTAGTTCTTGGCATAGGCCCTAATGAATGTATTTTTCTATAAATTATTTACAATACACGATTTTTTTTCCTTATAAAATAATTAAGCACGCAATGTAACTCGTTTTTATTCTCACTTAGTCATCTAGTGTCAATGAGTCAAATCAGTGTACGCAATATATTGCTGCTTGGTTTTTTTTTAATAATTATGCTACTAAATTAACAATTGGTTTAAATATCGGTTTATAGCACTAAAATCTACGCCTGGTTACTTTTTTTGGCTATATTAACAATATACGCTGTATAATCGAATAAAGTAAATTATATTAATAAGACTATATACACGAAGATTCTTAATAAGTGATCAGGAGTAGAAAATATGAATATCCAGCTAAAATTAAACTTAATAGGCGAGGACGCAGATACCTTTCTGTTTAAAAAGGTAAAACATAATAGTATTTTATGCAACTGTTGAATAAGAGGGGGCAAAAAACGCGAGTGGTATGGGTTACGATGTGAGCGTAGCGAACATCGTAAGAAAGATGCCACGAGCGTTTTTTGACCTACTTATACAACGTTGCATACAATACTTTTTCTACGACTCGACATTTCATAAATAAAATGCAAATAAACAACAAAGAAAATAATTACATGTTCCCGCTCGAAATCAACAAAATTAAAAAAAAATAGTCTCTGATAAACTTTTTTTTTATTGACGTCCATCTGTCAAAAAAATATGAACTTATACATAAAGGTATACGTTCACTATACTAAACATCTGTCAAAAAATATAAACTCATACATAAAGGTATACACTCACTATACTAAACATCCATGCACTGAAGATAAAACTTTTTTTTAAGTTGGCAGCAATGCCTTAGTTCAATAAGTTTTTTTTTTAAATTGCAAATTGTGTGAATGCTACTGTTTATCTTGGAATCTGTGGTACTAAGTGATGCTTTTTTGGCGACATTATAACATCGTTTAGCAGTGCTTTTTTGGGCAGTAGAGTATAGACTTTTACAGACTTTCATAATTTTTGTCTTTATATTAGAGTTAGTAACTATATAACTGACAGAAAAAAGTACTGGAGTAGAAAAAAACTAATAACCACTTGGTCATCCTTCCTCCTACATAAATTATTGAAGTACGTAGGTACATCAAGTGCCATCGCTTCGGCGGGAAATTTTACGAAATTTTCTACGACTTTGTTTATGTAATGACAATGACAATGACAAGTTATTACTCATAAATTGTCATTGCCATTTAATTAATAAAGAGGTTGTAAGCTCAAAGATACAGATTAGTAGGGTGAGAAGGAATTTAAGAGAAAATTGGTTTCAAAATAAAAATTTACATAGAAGAATAAAAGTTTGTTTTCATGTAATTACGACTTCAGCGTGACCGCCATCAATTACTTAGAAAAGTTGATACCCGATCACCGATTAAAAATCATCGTGTATATACGAGTATATAGTATACACAAATATACACATTATAAAGTAACAATCGGATACCAAAAGCTACAACTATGACTACTACTATTAATTTTTAAAATATTGTTAGTTTGTAAATGAAAAACAACGATAAACATATATATATGAGGTCAGGTGGGGTAAGGGAAACACACGGGAGAAGTGGAACACTTTGGAATATTTTCTATATAATAGCTTCAATAAACATAAAACGATCAATTGCAGCGACATTTATTTATTCGTTACCTACTACTGTTTCGAAAAATCGGATTCACCTCACACACTGTGATTTATTTTGAATGTTTCCCTTACCCCAATATGTTTCTCTTACCCCACCTAACAGGTCAGCTGGGGTAAGGGAAACGCATGGCAAAGTGGAACACTTTGGAATATTTTCTATGTAATAGCTTTATTAAACATGAAAGGGCCAACTGCAGCTATTTATTTTTTACCTAGAACTGTTTCGGAAAATTGTATTCACCTCACACTGTGATTTATCGTGAATGTTTCCCTTACCCCATTATGTTTCTCTTACCCCAACTGACCTTACAAAATAATATGCGAAGTCAAATCGTGAAAAACCAACAGAAAAAGATAATTACGCATATCGTTGGTTAGATGAGGGCATGGCCACGCACGAATACCTACCTTTATGTCGCATGTCGAACGAATGAGAAGGACTCGTGCGTGGACCGTGCGCTTGGTAAACTAAAAAATCTTCACTGCTATTGCAACTATATTATCTACTAATGAAATGGACATAATTAATGAAATGAATATCCCAGGCATCTATAAAATAAATCATTACCTAATAATGATCACTAATGAATTAATTGCGAATTAATTCCTTTGGAGTATTCGAGTTATATTTGAACAGTGCCCGTCTGGACGCCCCAGGCACCCCGGGTTAATTGTTCGCACGCAACATGGGCTAATTATCAGCAAATTAATTCCCGCGGCTAATAGATTATCAAAATAATAAAAATTACGCGAGGCTATTGCAACTCTGAAGCAAATGTGACTTTTGATGATATAGGTAATAGATTTGCAACACTATATTACTTCCACCACTCTTTTTTTTATATTAAGAGTGCCAAACTTTAGGCAGGGAGGGAATGGGGGGGGGGGGGGTTCTAAAATGTGCATCCACGATAACATCAAATGTTGCATTTGTCTCACAGTCGCACTAGCCTCAGCCCGTCTAGCACAACTATGCTTCGCGACTCTTGTTGCGCGAGACAGCGCAACCCATCACCCTCTCACATTACTGCACAGAAAGAGACGGGTAATTATCTCGCGCGAGAAATAGTCGCGTATGGCTGTTATGCTAGAGGTGCAGGTGAGCTTATTCTTAATAACTATAGTGTATATTATTATGTATATATATATTTATAAATAAAATATTTATTTATATGTATTTAAGTAAATGGACGCCTTCTACTCGTATATTGATTATCAGCCGTGATGACCAGTGGGCCTATGATGGATAGTTTTATCACGCGATAACTAAGTGACAAAGCATCCGTCACGTTTTGACAAAATGCGAGCGACTGACTGATTCTTTATCACTTATTTATTACGTGATAAAACTAGGCATCATAGCCCATAGGCCCCCTTAACACCAATTAGACTTTCGCATTTATAATATTGATATGAATCGTATGAAGCTGTCTCAGCCATCAGGCAAAAATTTAACGTCAATTCATAGAAGATACGGACGGGCAGAAACTTAGCTCTACCGGATAATAATAATCTTTGCTGTATGCTTTTAAGAGGATACATCACTGCTCATTTTCCCATTCTATCACTTTACGGTAAATTTGCACCTAGCACCTATAGCGTCAGATATAAATGAGGTCCAAACTTAACGTAACCGGGCTGTACAAATCGAGTATTCGCTCTCGTCTGTTTCCTCCTGCAAAACTTAACCAATAAATCCAATGAAATATTAGAAACTGATATAGTATTGCATCAGCAAAATGTTGTTACAAAAAATGCTAAATAAAAAACCGGTTAAGTGCGAGTCGGACTCGCGTACCAAGGGTTCCGTACAAACACATTCCATCCTTAAGTGGTTAAGTTAAGTTTGCACCTGGTATGTACAGCGCTCCATACAAATGAGGTGCAAAGTTAACGGAACCAATCCCGTTTATTGTATGGGGGCCCCCCTTAAATACTTATTTTATTTTATTTTTAGTATTTGTTGCTATAGCCGCAATAGAAATACATCATCCGTGAAAATTTCAACTGGCTATCACCATTCTTGAGATACAGCCTGGTGACAGACGGACGGACGGATGGGCAGCGAAGTCTCAGTAATAGGGTCCCGTTTTTACCCTTTGGGTACGGAACCCTAACAACAAAAACGTAGGTATATAACAAAAGTAGATATTGAAAAGTATCCAAATACGAATGTCTTTGAATAATTCATCGGCGGAGATACGATTCAAGCCACCGTGGTGCAATAAAAATGTCGAATTGAATTTTTATTACACTACCTAGGAGCTCTGCAACATTACGTTTTGGATTAAGTTAATTCTTTATGTTGATGCGCAATTTAATAATTAACGGTTATCTACTACTAGTCATTTCCATAGCACATTACGAATGTACCGAGCGTTGCCTGTAATAGGAGCAATCTCTAAGTCTAGCTGAACAACATTCGTTTCACCAACTTTTACAAAAATACTGATTACGAATGTTCATAACAAATTAAAATATGTATTTTCAATGTAAGTACGCCATCTAACATTGACGTTGCCCTGACTGGCAATGGCAACAGCCATCCGCGATCATCAGCCATACAGCGTAACAACGCTACTAATAAAATTATCAAATATTTCGCATTAAGCACATTTCTTCTTCGAATAAACGATATTTAACAAGTTACCTACTGTACAACAACATATGTAATATAATACAAATATAATAGTATAATGTAAGTTACATGGTACAACACTCAAACAACATACAAAGGGTAAAAAACGAGACCCTATTACTAAGACTCCGCTGCCCGTCTGTCACCAGATTGTTGTCTCATTTCTGTTGCCGCTATAACAACAAATACAAATGACCAGAATAAAATATACATTTAAAGGGGCTAACATACAACAAACGTGACCGGTTGCGTTAACTTTGCACTTTGCACCTCATTTATACATACCATTTATACATACCAGGTGCAAACTTAACTTAACCCGACCAGTTAAGATGGGATAAGTATTTGTACGGAACCCTCAGTGCGCGAGTCAGACTCTCACTTAGCCGGGTTTTTTTAAGTTGTTATCAGGGTCGATTGCAAAAAAATTGTACATAGTTAAGGGCTTTAATTAAGATAAGATAAGATAATCATTTATTTGCACTAAACATTACCATTATACATACATAGGTCTTATACAATTATTGGTAGGTTTACATGTTTAACCGTGGACGGTATGCAAATTAAATTACAAGATAGCTACCCACAGACAGCTTTACAAGGAGGTATAACCTATACTCTACTTACATGAAACAAAATAATATGACTTACATTTAGAATATCTACAGACAGTTACAGTTAATTCATGTCAAAAAATTCGTTTATACTATAAAAAATATTATTATTCATCCATTGGTGTAACTTATTTTTAAATGTATGTATTATTCATAGTTTTAAATTCATCGGGTATTTTGTTATACAGTGTGTTACCGCCAAGTAGGCTTTTCTTAAAGTAGAGTAAAGTAACATAGATCTTTAACGTATCCATGACCTTAATGTAATTAATTAACTTAAATTCCGGCTTTATTAACTTTCTAACAACATTTTAATTGCCAGTAATGTAAATTGACAAGTGAATGTTAAATGACAGCGTGATATAGGTAACGACAATTACGCTGTACACTAACTACATTGAATGTGCGTATTTAAGAAATTTAATTGTGCAGTTATTTTCATAATTATGATTAGCTAATACATGCAAACAATTACTAATGGATCATATTATTATCAGTTTTAATAAATGCCTGCATGCCGGTAACAGGCTGTACACTTTTACACACATAGTCAAACAACTTTTCTTGTGCTTGGCTGATCTAGAAGGACCATCAGTGAGCAATCTGTCGGGGTCTCGGCAGGACCGTGGATGCCTATCACAGGCTTTTGTAAAAAAGTCTCTGTGCTTATGTACAAAAACGCATAATTCGTAGATTTAAAGTGAGGGAAGTGGTAATAACCCAAGCTTTTTGAACACTGGTCGGCACGATTCGGTAGGGCGCATTCCACACATTGCTCTAACGCACTTTTTTTGCGCACTAAATGTCCGATCACTGTTTGTGCTATTGCCCCAGATTAGTAAGCCGTAGCGTAACACATACGTACTCTACATACGCATGTGAACAAGATAAAGTTGTTTTGAAATTTGTCACCTTACTAATTTGTCTAAGGGCGTACACATATCTATTAATCCTGTTACTTATATTGTCCACTTGTAACTTCCAATCAAAATTTTCATCATTTTCAGCTATTAAAACAATTTTAATTGATTCCTTTCTGTGACGAAAGTTACCCATACATTTTGTATGACTAACTTTCGTCACACAAAGGAAGCGATCGTATTTTAACTAAGCTTTTAACTATGTACAATTTTTTTGCAATCGACCCATCAAATTTTGTTTACTTTAATTACTAGTATCTAAGTTTTGTTGCTTTTATTATAAATCCCGTCTAATCGATTTAGACTGTATTAAACCAGAGGTATTCCAAGAACAACGCATACTCTTGGATGGTAATGTCAGAACTTAGCAATTCAGCCTTAGGCTGGGCTGGGCTTGACCTAACTTTTATTCTAAGAATAACGTTTGCTTTCGTATAGTAATGTCAAAACCCCATATTAGTTTGACATTTCTTTCCAAAAGAAAGCGTTATTTTTGGAATAAAAGTTTGATGGAATAATTCAAGAAAATGAGATTGAAATGTATGGAAAATTTGGCAAAATTAAAGGTCAACTTTTATCTATCAGAATATGTAGGTTTTATCTATCAGGATATGTAGGTTGTTGGTTAAGAAGTCTATGGTATTGAAAGTAACACCGTTTAACTAGTACGAATATTTATATTTCGCATGATGGCCAAATGACTAAAATTTTAAAAATAGCAATGCAACGGTTAATGAAAGTGTAACAGAAATAAATTATACATTTTTAGAAAGAATCTTTTTTATTCTTTACTTTTGTCATACATGTTTTGGCCGAGATGTGTGAAGTTTTTGAGATAACTAACCTTTTAGCAGAAAAAAAAGATCAATAATTAAAAACGTTAGTATTTGATAACAGATTGCGCTGATTTTATAAGTGATATCGCTTTTGTATGTATGAAAGGTTTATAGTAAATTTATTCAGAATCATTTCGTTCCTACACACTTTGTATATATCGTACACGGTTTTATTTTAAAGTAGAAAATACCGCGCTCCGGGACACATTCGAGGGCGCGTGGGGGGGGACGCTCACCCCTGAGAGGGGGGCAGAGTAGATAAAATTAAACTTGGCTCTATAACCTACATATCCAATAGTGATTCTACACAATATTAATTCCACACAGCTAAAGTTTATCAATGCGTTATTCTTCACAGTCATTATTTCTACACAATCTTGACTCTACCTAGTAGTGATTCTACATATAATTCTTTTTAATACGTCCGACTTGGCTTAGGTTAAGTAACTTATTAAAAATAATTATAATTATCAATATTATGACTTAATAAATGTATGGCATTTGCAATGATTACTAAAAAATAATTATATCTATCAATATTATGACGTAGTGAAATTATAACAGCGAACAATTATGACATCGTACAATTTATGCCAAAAAAAATTACCCGCAGCAACTTAATGCGTAAAGTGTTATGACAATAGTTGTTTTGCGACTAGAGGGTTGCCCATTGCCCCCATCTAATACTTCTCACCCAGCGAATGTAATGGTTAATTGCAATTGTATAGAAATATAATTGTGCGAAGAATAACGCATGCGATAAACTTCAGCTGTGTGGAATTAATATTGTGTAGAATCACTACTAGGTAGAGTCAAGATTGTGTAGAAATAATGACTGTGAAGAATAACGCATGTGATAAACTTTAGCTGTGTGGAATTAGAATTGTGTAGAATCACTACTAGGTAGAATCAAGATTGTGTAGAAATAATGACTGTGAAGAATAACGTATGTGATAAACTTCAGCTGTGTGGAATTCAAATTGTGTAGAATCGCGACTAGGTAGAAACAATAATGGCATAAACATCGCATAATCCGAATGCAGGCGTATCGTCCAACGTCCAAATCACACTAATTCGTAAGTACCTAGTCAAAAATGCACAGTTTCAGAAACATGATTAAAGTGTATCTGAAAAACTTAGTTATATTTGCAGATAGATTATTATTTACAAACAGTTGTTTCTTACTAATGCGTAGCTTTATACGCTTTGCGATAAAGAAATATTAAATCTATGATTTACGTTTGATAACTGAAAATGCAATTCAAGACAAAAGGGACCGTCGTAGAATTTGTAGACGTACCCCTACCCACAGACTGGGCAATGTTTACTTGTGTTTTGAATTTACACCTGCCGCAGTTTTACAACTTTACCTAAAAGTTTTTGTGGAATCTTTATTTGTTTGCGTTGTTTTCAGATCTATGTTCGTTTAACGCCCTTGGCAGTATTTGTTTAACATCAGTTTCTAGATTTGATTTAAAAAAGCAGAAAAATAACGCGAAGAAGAAGAAACGTGTCAATTTCCTCTTCGAGTAAGTCAATCCATAGCCGCAAGTGGTTGAAAGTTTTCACTTTTGTAACATAAAAACCTACAGTTCAGGATATAACTCAGTTTTTCCACAAGATTGATGAGGACAGTAGTAAATTGTTTGTCCGTGCCATAACAAAGGGATAAAAATAGTCGAGAAAACTATTTGAGCCGTTTGAAGTAATAACACGGTTTCCAGCAGAATGTGTTCTGCTATTTCCGGATCGATTTATTTTTTGTTTTAGTGTAAATCAACATTCGTATGATTTAAGTGCGTGTTCTCTTGTAAGTATATAGGCTTGTTAGCCTCCGTAATGCTCAAAACGTACATCGTCTTTTGTAACATATTTACATTTTCAGAATTATTTAGTAACCATTGTGTGTATAGGCTTTTCAGTTATACACATACTCATCTATGGCTTTTATAACGGATGTGGGATACTTTGAGTAATTTATTACCCCTTTTAATATTACTCAGGTCCATTATTTAACGATATTGAATTAGATATTAGCGCTAGAAAAACGTACCGAAATAAATGGCATAAGCAATCCAAAGCAATTCATACTAATTAACAAATTTGAAACCATACATGATTGGAAAATTTGTTCTGAAGAACCAAGGTGTCGAAGTAAAGCAAAACTGTCTTCGTTTTTTTTGAAACCTCACCACCCAGGAGTAAAACCTCTTCCTGAAATTATGAAAATGCCGTATTCCTGCGCATTATTGCTGCGCTAGCCTGTGTTGTGCATGTGTGCAGATGAAAATTGTGAAATGTATCGTATGATACCATCTCCAGACCAAAATCACCATAATTAATATAATCGTCTATATTGTAATCAATTTTTATTAAAGCAGTAAAGTCTGCTAACGTAAACTAACTGTTTATATAAAAGCGAAAACTTAAAAAAAATTATACTTACTTCGAGCGGGTTTTTAACCCACGTCCCAAAGTATTTCGGGCCAGATGGTTGCATTACCAATTAATTATGCTATCAAAGCCACTTACTAGCCAAAGCATAAATTTTTTGAACCATTTCTTTGTTTCTACATGCCTTAGGGCGGCATCGTAGGGCCATCTACCCTAAAGATCTATACTATAGAATATGATGATATTATAAGAAAATAAATATATACGAGTACGAGTAGGTATTATTCATAATTCTCGGTATCGATGTGTTACAGTCTTTTATTTGGGTTTTCAAAACTGGCCGTTTCGAATCGCTTACTAATATAAAAAATGAAAACATTATTTTGATTAATTATTGTATTAAGCGGTTTACACTCACGTGAAATTGTCAGGAGCGGCCCGGGTTGTCTGAGCACATACGCAGTGTACGGAAGCTGGACACGAATAATTCCGCGGTCGCTGAACATGTCGTCGAAGCCGGTGCGTCCCATTTTGTCCGTTTCGATAAAGCAAGAGTGTTGGTACGTGAAAAACGTTTTATACAACGTAAGGTACAAGAAGCTATAGAGATCGGACGGCGCCCGAATTATAATAGAGACGGCGGTTGGGCTTTACCTCCAGCATGGAAGCCTGTGCTTCCGGCAGCGAAACATATTGTGCGTTTAGACAATCCCGTGGATACCATTAGTCAAGTGTACGTAATCTCTATTGATGACAAAAGTGACGTTGGAGTGCTGGACGGACAAGTTGCGGGCTTGCAAGCACCCCCCGCCCCCGCGCAATCGGCGCGCGCCCTCAGAGCGGAACGTCGATCAAAGTATCAGCAGTGACGAGGTTGCCGCGGCGTGTAGGGGCAGCCGTCCCTGATGAAGAGCTCAATACGAGTTCGAAACATGTCGGGCCGTTCCTGACAATTTCACGTGAGTTTAAACCGCTTAATACAATAATTAAATATGTCTCACGAAAGTTTTAATAAAATTATTATTTTGATTGTTGTGTTTGTTGCAATTGAGAAGTTAAAATCACCTCTTTGACTATAATTTGTAGACGTATAGATCGGTGCGATGTAATAACTTTTTTAATAAAATATAGAATACATAGAATAACTGTAAAACGGGAAAACAATGTGGTTTGCACAGAGTCTGATCCTTCATTATAGCAATAAATTGAAAGTAATTTAGCGATATAATCCTTAATTTATAAATCCTTAATGTCGGAGAAATGAATACAGTGTTAATTATATCCATTTTAGGTTATTATGAGAGGCCTAGTTAAATGTTGAAAACAATCTAGGTTTAGGACATTATCTATAATGATGTTCGTTATAAGGAACCTTGCCAAATGAAATATAGAAAATCACTGTATAAACATTCCGTTCTCTACATGGAACAATGTGCAAAATAAATTCAAAACATAAAAATATTAATAAATATATTTAATGTTTACTAAACTATTTTTCATTACTAAGCAGTTAGAATACTGATTACCAATTATGAAATATAGACTCACGATGGTTATTTCTATGAACCTCTGTGTGAAATCGATACAATGTTACATATGACTAAGTACCCCGATTGATACCTATACTGTCTATACACAAAGTGTTTCACTGCAATAAAGTCAAATAAAATTTGATTGTATTTATCACCATTCACGCTAAACATGTATGAATAAATTATTCATGTCCAATTATGGAAATTAGTTTGAGACGTTTAGGAGTTTACTGTGAGCGAATATACCACTTGATTTACTTATTAGAGACCTGCTTGAGAAGTTCTAGTACTATTCAACTTTTATTAAAAATTAAAGTAACTATCCAGTTTTACTCCAGTTTTTATCTTTTAGGCTTACTTACTTCTTTAGATTGATATTGGCAAAAATCATGGAACTCGTTCTAATTTCTGCAAATTATTTTTAAGCAAGTATAATAAAAAATAATAAAAATGCATCAGGGGCATTTTATATATTTTACTTTTTCTATAAATTTATAGTAAAATAACCTATCCTTAAATACATGATCAAATGAGTGAATAATAAAAATGAATCATGGGCACATTCTGAAGATTATTTTACATTTGCGTTTAAGAACAAGTCTATCTAAACTACTAGACAGAATGCAATTTCAAGGGCAAAACAAGGACTAGATACGTTTATTATTATTGTACGACTAATCCAAACAGTGACGATACATTGCCTCAGAATCGCAACCGACCATGCGGGGATACACTAGTAGCTAGCATAACAGAATACTTCACGTTTTACCTATTTAATCTACATGTGGCAGAAACCTTTTAGCTATTCCAAAGGTTACCATTTTCAATTCGAGTAAGCGTAAAGAAATTGAATTTGAATATCTGTTTTATTATGCGAGATATAAATATTTTCTTCGTCGTCGTTGTGCCAAACGACATGGAGACTCAAATAATTTAACATACGCGATATAATCCGTTTTAATCGTTTTATGCGAGATTTATGTCGCATTTTGCGTTATATTGCTAAGTATATAGTATAGTGGTAGAAAAACCAGTCCGCCGAATGCCGTTCCTCGTTTAAAGCAAAAAGGGGCTCTCCCGTTAACAGAAAGCACCTTTCGGAGCACTTTATCAAGTAAACAAAAAAGCTTACGACTCTTCCCATAGAATTTTATTTTGGCGAAGGGTGCCACAATGTCAGTGATATATTTTGGGGTCCCGAAAGGAATACGAAGCGATGGGTTTTCATTTCAGCAACTATTTGTTTTTTTTATTACTTGTATTTTAAGTATAGGAATATGTCGGATTATCGCTTATTTTAATAACAAAAAACCAATTATTCATTTTAATTAAGCAAAGGCCATGGTTAGCTAATTAATAATATTGATTGAAAATACTAGGATCTGTCAAGTATGAGTCGATATATTATTCACGTGAAAATATAATTTACTTTATACACATGCTATGTAAGAAACTTTTATTTAATGTAACGACAAAAAAGGGAAAACAAAGAAACAGTAAATGAAGCAAGTACATAGTTACGCACTATGTTAAAACTATTTTAGACTTTTCTTTTGTTTTTAAGTAACAATGTGATCAAATTTTGGAAGTCCATTTTAACGAAATGAAACGTTGTAGGGTAGGTGGGCTGGTTTGGCGACGACCTTTGGTAGGCGACCATTTGACATACTTCATTTCTTTAAATCAAGATAATAACATTTCTATTGATGCCAAAAAATAAATCTTACTTGTTTTTAAATGATTTCTAAATAAGAATTGAAACCGTTTGAAATAAATGGTTTAACCCAGTGTTGTAGAAAAAATGTTCAATGTGCGCGATGACACAGTGGTGAGTGGTCCTGCAGCGAGAAAAAATAGCACGGTGCGCGGCGTTCAACGGTAAGTTTTATTACTTATTTCATGCTGTACACATAAGTTTCATGTTTTATTAGTGCAATCGTTGACTTTTATTAATCTTTTAGTTGTTGTTTGCTATTTTTGTACTTAATTTTAACATAAAATCCAGTGGTCGTTAACCGAAATGCATATTTATCAAAAACTTCGGAATGCGGCCATATTATGGTCGCAATCCACCATATACAGCAATACTTTGTTTCGCCTAGTATGGTCCTTATGTATCATTTAAAACTGTTATAATTTAAGGTGTTGTGTTGTAAAACTGTAAAGAAGCGATTCTTTGGTTTCCGGCGGCCAGTTTCTTTGAAGGAACTTTATTAAAATCAACTACAAATATTGGATGTGAAGTAGGTGGTCGTTAACTGACGTAATTGAAATAAATACTAGTAGTTACTTTGCGGCCATCATGAAGGCCTTTCACAAAGCATGTCCGGAGAGAACAGTTCAAACCGGTAGGGGACAACCATGGTGGAACAAGGAACTTCAAAAGCAAATAAAGAAAACACGCAGGGCGATGAGACAAGCCATGAAAAGGAACGACACTCAGAGCTGGGACGTGTACAGAGAAACCCGTAATGCCTGTAGCAGGCTGAGGGAAAAATACAGTCGCGATGGCTGGAGACAATACACAGAGGAGATAAACAACTACTCGGAGGGTGGTGAAGCTATTAGCAGGAGATCAGGCATGCCGGCTGGGAAGTCTGAAGGAGAGTGATAGTTTGATCACGGACCCAGGAGAGATTTTGTGAGCTATGCTAAAGACACATTTCCCAGACTGCGAAAAAGACAGGGAAGAGGAAGAGGAGACGTTAGGAAGCAATGAAGCGGACTGAAAGACGGCCGAGGAGGTGGTTGCAGAGGAGAGACTGATCTGGGCAGTCAAATCTTTTGTTCCAAAAAAGGTTACAAACCGATAAAAGGGGGCACCTGGGAAGAGTGGAAGACCGCTGCGTGGAAATCAACATGCCTACATGGCGGGAAAATTCACGGTAACGGCTCTACACAACCTTACAGTAAGGATCGAGATCGAGAGATCACTAGAAGCAAAGCACTATGCACTAGGATGTTTCTTCGATGTGGAAGGGGCCTTTGATAAGGCGACCTTTGAAGCTGCGGAAGAAAGTCTAAAGAGAGAAGGCATACTCGTAGATCCTACTATCTGGATAAGAAAGATGCTCAGGGGAAGAGCTGTAATAGCGGAACTTGGAGGAAAAGTGAAACGAATAAGACCAAAAAGGGGTTTCCCACAAGGAAGATGCTTATCACTACTTATGTGGTGCTTACTTCTAGATTCCTTAATTTTAGAGACTAATAAAGGAGGTTTATACGTGCAAGCGTATTCCAACGACAGGGTTATACTGGTGCGAAGATTGGCCTGAAATGTTGTCAGAGACTTAATGAGGACAGGAGTTATGGAAATATTAGCATGGTGTAGGGGGTAGAGACTGGATCTGAATTCCGATAAAACTAAACTAATATTATTTACCAATAAAAGAAAAATAGATAAAATGAAGCCTATCAGCATATAAGGTAAAGAACTAAAAGTAGTTAAAGAGCTCATATATCTGGGAATAACGATAGATAGTTCACTCAAATATAAGACACACATAAGGGAACAATCGGCCAAGGCCATAAAAACGCTTTATCAGTGTAAAAGGGCGGTCGGAATAAAGTGGGGCCTGAAACCATCAATGATACACTGGATATATAAGGCAGTGATATTACCAAGAGTACTATACGGCACCATAGTGTGGTGGCATAAGGCCCACATCAAAGAATATCATAAAGAACTATCAAAGGTACAGAGACTGGCATGCCTTATGATTACGGGGGCAATGAAAACAACGCACACGCAAGCAATAGAAATCATGCTGGGTCTCAAGTCACTCAAGATAGAAGCGGAGAAAAGGGCCAATCAACAGGGGAACAATGGTATAGGATGAAAGCATGTAAGGAATGGAGAGGAAGCTGTGTGGACAAGGGACACGCACTCATTCAGAGGGAAGCATGCTCGAAGATGGGGCTGCTCATCCAAAACAACGACCTTATAAAGAGGCAGGAGATGTTTGATAAAAAAATATAGGATATATATAGGAGATAGAGATAACTGGAAGATAGAGGTAGGGCACCCCGTGACTATTTGTTTTACGGATGGTTCTCGACGGGAATCCACGAAACTGGCAGGAGCCGGTATAGAGATACCGAAGCTGGAGAAGAAGGTATACATACCTCTGGGGAAGTATGCTAGCGTTTTGCAGGCAGAGGTATGCGGCATAACGAGATGTGTGCAAATAATAGATGAATGTTCGCAGGAAGGGGGATCTGTTGTAATATAGCCAGGCTGCGCTAAAGGCGTTAGACAAACAGATGGTTAGCTCGTCCTTGGTAAAGGAATGTAGGGAAGCCCTAAAAAAACTTGGAGAACACACAAATGTTACGGTAGCATGGGTACCTGGGCAGTAGGGTGAGACAGGAAATGAAAGGGCAGACGAGATGGCGAGGCTACGAGCAGAGAAGGAACTCATAGGACCCGAACCTGCACTGCCGATTTCAGCAGAAGTCACGAAAGGAGTTATAGCCAGGTTAATGGAGGAAGAGGCCAATAGACAATGGCGGGAGGCAACAGACTGTCGACAATCGAAGATGATCCTGGGAGGTATAAACAGAAACAGGACCAGGTATCTTCAGGAACTAGGTAAGAAAAATCTCAGATTATTAACAGGCATAATCACTGGACATAATAGCCTTAACAGGCACCTGAACATTATGGGTGTGGTAAGTAATCCATACTGCTCGCGATGCGGCCAGGAGGAGACAAGTAAGCATGTTATAGCAGAGTGTTGCATGTATGCGGCAGCCCGATATAGCATCTTCAGGAAAGACGAACTAGGAGAGGAAGAGCTGAAGGACATTAACCTTAAAGATGTCCTTTCTTTCTGCAGGAGAATAAGAAAGATTTGAGGAAGAAGGTTATATTTTTCACGACCCATATATAATCGAAGGACGAAGGCGGTCGTGAGAGGAATATTAAAATAAAATTTATTAGTCCGCTCCGAACTTGAATCAAATTGAAGCGTGGCCTACTTTTCCTAACATAATAAAGCAAAATTGTTAATAACTGTTAGGATTAATTATAAAATATATAACTATCGACTGACTACTGTTTCCGTTTGTTTAGGAGCATGAGGATTGGATTACACTATTAATATCTATTTACTATAGCCATTGTAACGGTTATACGCTACTTACTTCAAGGTGAATAAATAAGTCCTAGTAACTACTTTCTTTTCTTTCTTTCTTCATGTGCCATCTCCATCCATAATAATAGCTACACATAATACTAAAACAATACAATCTTATTGACTAAAATACTATTCTAATTTCTTTATTTCTCAATAGTTTTACACAGTTTTCAAAATCGAATTATTAATAATTATGTATATTGAGATCGTCATTAATAGTCATTATTTTAGACATTATTTTTGTTTGTAAGTTGCAATAGTTTATTTTAAAATAAATACAATATATTATAATTAAAAACTTAAATTTGATCAAATAAATACTTATTACTATTTACACTATAAACTATTTACATTTTTAACGAACCAAACCTCTTAGTTTGGCACTGGTTGAATAACTACGTAATACGAAAAATAAGTTGCTACGGTTGCTACAGAGTTCAAATGATACAACAAATACTTTTTACCTAACCAGCTCAAACATGGTGATTTTGCTGCGAGATAATAGTGAACAAAATGTGTTTCGAGCAAGAGTACAAGGTAACTTTTTACTATTTTAAATTTTTGTCCACGAATTGTCATTCCTCAGCCACAGGTTAATTATAAAATTCGAATCATTCGAACTTCGCTGCACTCTGTGTCATTCATATCTGTATGAAAAAGTGAGTGAGTGATATTTATTGGTTAACTTCTCGAAGCTTGTGGCGGCATTATTTAAAATACGTGGGGTACAAAAAACAAAACATTTGAAGAAAGTCATCTAAAAGTTTAGAGTTCACAACAGTCGTCAAGATTGATTAATCTCTCTAGCAGTAGTTACTACAAAGTACATTATTTGAGTGGATACAATAAACTGAAAATATTTCCTAGAACACAAATTTTACTGTCTGGGACAGAGCAAGGTATGCTTCTTGAGAGAACAATCCGAGTCGTAACTGCCTGCAGCGAAGAAATATAAGCTAACTGCTACGATAAACGTTTCTACAACTATTTAAATATACAGGGTGGCCCATTTAGATCGGTCTGTGGGGAAAAGTATGAAACTGAAAAGACATACGACGATCCGTTCTTAGGAACCATGTCATGGAATTTAATTTCAAGAAAAACCGCATTAATGCATAAAAAAAAAGCTGGACTCAGCTCGGGAATCGAACCCGGACGTTTTTGAAAAAAAGTACGAACATTATTTCTACTTAGATATCAATTGTGTAGGTTTTAAGCAGTAAATTTTACTATGAAAAAATTTTTAACAAAAAAAAGAACCGACTTCAGTAAAACTAAAAAGACAAAAATTACCCGTTCAAGTACAGATTACATTTTTTTTTTTTTTTTTTTTTTTTTTTTATTTATTTATTTCAAAAAAGCATGGTACACATTTTATAACAAATTTCGCCAAACACGAAGTTTATTGGCGAGTATTGCACTCACTTTTTTAACATTAGTACCATTAAACTTAACTAGGACGCCTTTTAACGAAAACGATCCAATCCACACAAAAAAGATAATGTGGGCTTTACACTCAGGGTTCAAATTTTAAATTTCGTTTTGTGCGGTTTGGATCCTTATCCTTAAAATACGTTCACTTAACCTTAAAAGTAGGTAGGTAACTATTTGCCAGACACTTTAGATTCTTTAGAATCAAACTAAGTAGGTAGGTAGTAACCATTACAGTAAGTGTTACACTAAGACAGGGCATCTAATAGTATCTTTTTTAATCTATTCTTAAAAATACCTTTAGTGGCGCATTCATCTTCCGGAAAGATAGAATTAAATATTCTGGGTATTAAATATTCTCTTTTCCTTTTACCATAATAATTATTTGCTTTTGGTTCCGTGTAGGTATGGCGTGACGTTACTCGTAGATTTCGGGTGTACACTCGGACAGTTTTATATTCAGTTCTTTTGAATTGTTCCGTTGCTAATATATATTTAATTTTTTCGTGGATTGGAAGAATATTTAGTTTTTTATATAAGTCCATGTAGTTATTACCCGCACAGCTGTTTTTGGTCTTTTTATCAACTATATTTTTTATCAGTCTAGTTTGTAGTTGTAGTATCTTATCAATATAAGTTTTGAAAGTACGCCCATAAGCAATGATTCCGTATCCAATTACCGCGTCCGCCAGTGCATGATATAACATATGTAATATTTTCTTATTGACTACTTTTTTTAAACTAATAATTTTACATAATATTGATCTAAGTTTATTGCATACTATATCTACGTGAAGTTTCCAATTAATATTTTTATCTATAGTTAGGCCCAAATATTTATATTTATCCACTAGTTCTATTGGTTTACATTTACAATTTAGTTTTCCGTTATGTAAGCAATCGTACGTATGTCCTACAATCCAAACTGGCGGTTGACTTGTTTTTATATATGGGGAGTTTATAAGCATAAATTTGGTTTTTTCTATATTTAACAGTATACCGTTGTCGTGCGACCATTTAAGTATGTTCTCAAGATCCTCCTGTATATTATTTTGTATGTTTGAAATATTTTTATCACCATAGACTAGGCAGGTATCATCGGCATACATGTAAGTGGAGCAATTCCGTACAACATTGGTAACGCTGTTTACATGCATGATGTACCCGACCGGGCCGTACACGGAACCGGTCGGGACACCGGTACGTACCGCTGCCTCGTCGCCACTGACTCCGTCCACGGTGACGCGCAGGGTTCTTCCCGTCAAATATGTACGGAACCACTCCAACACTGGACCACGAACACCACACTCGTCCATCGCCTGCAGGAGTTGTTCGTGGTCCAGTGTATCAAATGCTTTCTTAAAATCAATAAAAAGCACTCCCACATACTTTTTATTATCTAGGTGGCTATATACTTCATCAGTAAACCTAGCTAAGGCAGTAGAAGTACTTCTATTTGGCCTAAACCCATGTTGTGCATCGGAAATAACATTATTTTTTTCGAGGAACGTAATCAGCTGTTTTACAACTATTTTCTCCACAATTTTATTGATAACAGGTAAGATAGCTATCGGTCTATAGTTAGCATAGTCTGTGTGGCTTCCTTGCTTGTAGATTGGTCTAATGAGTGACTTTTTTAGTTCGTCCGGGTATTTACCGGAATCTACGCACATATTCACAAAATTTGCTAAAATTGGACTGAGTTCCTGTTTTATGTATTTTAAATCTTGTACTCTTATACCATCAGAGCCAGGTGATTTTTTACTAATATGGTCTATTATTTTTTCAATATCACATTTTGTTACTTTTTGAAACCTAAAACTGACATTACAATCTTTAACATATTTTTTTCGATCTAAAAACTTGATATTACAATTGTGTTTAATGTTATTTATTTCATCCGTGAAAGTTTTAGCAAATTTTGTGCATATGTTTGGTACAGTGTCGGATTTCTCCAGATATTTTAATATGACTGAGTCAACTGTAGGCTTAGGGCCCCCTAACCAGTTATTTATAGTAGCCCAGATTTTTCTAACATTATTTTCACAATTTTTTAATTCATTTTGCTTAAATTTTTGTTTAGTTACGTATATGTATTTATTTGTTAAATTTCTATAATTTGTGTAGTTTAATCTATTAGTAGCATTCTTTGGATTGTTTTTCCATATTCTAAATAGTTCATCTCTTCTTTCTATCATATGGTAAACAGTATTATTCATCCACGGTTCGGTTTTTCTTTTTTGTTTACAACGCACAGTAATTGTAGCATATTCATAGATAGTATTAAAAACATGTAGCAGTTTCCTGTATAATAAAAGCGGGCAATCAATACTAATAAAATCTTTCCAGTTCACTTTGTCCAGCTGTTCTTGAACTAATTTATTATTAAGCACACGCATCGAATGTTTTCGTTCACTTTGACTATTGTAACCGGTCCCGAGCGATAAGTTAGTACCTATCATATAATGGTCAGATAATTTACAGGTAAGTATGTGTGCGCCGATCCGCTGCGCGGGCGCTCGCACCCACACATGGTCGATGCACGACGTCACCAGCACGTTATCAAATATTTCTTCTCGCGTGCACTCGTTGATAACGCATATCAGGCCGTGTCCACACAGGGTGCTTTTGTACGCCTCCGTTGTGTTGTTTGATGTCATGATGTTGATGTTCGTGTCACCAGCCAATATTATGTGATCCGTTTTAGGGATACATTTCAATATTTGGTCAATTTCCTTTATAAACCGAAGTTTGTTAGTGTTAGGTGGTCTATATATACCTATAATGTGGGTGGAGTATTCAGGATGTTTTATTAAGGTATGTAGTATTTCAGTAGCATGTCCTAGGGTATTTTGTATGTTTATGTCGAGGCCGTATCTAGTATACATCAGGATTCCACCACCCCTACGCTTTTGTCTAGTTATAGAATGCATATCATATCCGCTAATGAAATACATAGATAGCTCTTCTTGTTTTATATTTATCTCACTTAGTATGACTATATCAATACAGTACTTTGTTTTATTAAGTTGGCATAGTAGTTCGTTGAAGTTTTTGCGTAGTGATCGTATATTTAAGTGTATTACTTGTAACTCTTGGGCTGTTTGATTAATGTAATTGCTCCATGTATTTATACTTTCAAACTTAAAGAAGTCGTAGTTATCTTTTACTTCCTCTATTAGGTCGGTGAACATAATGTAGGATAATAATCACGTAGTGTGCTCACACGCTAGCGTTCATGCTATTGTCTCGCAGGAGTCTCGTTATCTGCACATAAATGCATCGAAATATCAGTTTCGGATTTAATATTATATATCCTTGATGCATCTGTCTTCCTCACAAGTATTTTTAGGTCTTGGACCCATATGTATTTGTGGGTCCCTTTTAGAGCCACTTTGGTGTTCCAAAACAGACTTCGCAACTGCCTCGTAAGGTTCTCGTTGATGTAAATACGGTTACTATTATCATTATCAAGAAAGTCCTTGTTGGTTAGTTTGGCCTTCTTATGCTTCAGCCAGCCGGCGCGCGCGGTTTTTGTGCGTAGTCTTACTACGATGGGCCGCGGGCGCGCCTCTTCTTGCTTTTCTCGGCCTACCCTTTTTACTGTTTCTATTTCGTTCACATCTAGTTCCAGTTTTTCTGCAATTTTTATGATAAGACTCTTTGTATCCTCGTTCACAGTTTGTTCAACTCCTACTATTTCGACTTCATTCTCCACTTCTTTCATTTCTAATTGTGAGATCCGTTCTTCTAGTGATTCATTTTGTTTCTTTAGATTAATATTTTTTCTCTCCAAGTCCGCTATTTTATTTTCTGCACTTTTCTTAAACTCCGACAGCAGTTGGAATTGCTCCGCATAAAAGTCCACGGTTTCCGTTAAACTCTCGACTTTTTCCTGGAGATTGTTTCCTTGCCTATAGAGTACTTCAAGTTTTTTATTGACCTCTTCCAATAAGGTTTCAACCGTTACTTTGTTAGCATCTAATGTGATTTTCGGTGCACGCTGTCCAGCTGGGCTGCCCTCCTTTTTGCAGCACGACTCGCATATTTCGTTTTTCATAAATGCTTTGTTATTTTGCACGCACTTCTTATGAAAAACACTTTCGCACGGTCCTTTACATTTTAGTATTTCATCTTTTGTCACTGACAAGAATAACTTACACTTCTTACACTGTGTCATTTTAGCTACGGGTTATTATTATGGTACACTAATAGGGACAATGCAGCGTCCGTACGCAGAGCGCATTCGCACGAGACTGACTCGATTTGACTCACCCTTTGAAGTCGGTGCCAAACCTCACGTAAACTTTAATATATAAATATAATAACTGAGTGGTTTGGGATCGATTTCAAAGGGTGAGTCAAATGTAATCTGTACTTGAACGGGTAATTTTTGTCTTTTTAGTTTTACTGAAGTCGGTTCTTTTTTTTGTTAAAAATTTTTTTTTCGCTTTTTAGTGATTCATATAAAATACTTATGGCGGGGTGATCAGGGAGGTCTTGAAGGCATGCGTCTCGTTTGAATTATCTCCTAACTCCTAACCGTTGAAGGAGTTGTACCTTCCATCATCAGTTCAGCATTAGAAGATGATGACTACCATATGCAAATACTTAAATAGTTTTAGAAAATACATGAAAAATATTATAAGTGCCTATAAAATTTCGGGAATTCCCTCGATTCCTCATGGATCTCGTCATTCGATCTTCACCAAAATTTTATGGTACCAACCTTGAGATGTCTATTCATGAACCTAAAAAGAATTTTCCAAATCGACTCATAAATGACTGAGTTATGAGGTAACAAACATAAAAAAAAAAAAAAAAAAAAACATACAACCGAACTGAGAACCCCCTCCTTTTTTTGAAGTCGGTTAAAAATTATGTCCACAATTAATGAAATGCATTGTTTTCATATTCCATAATTTGTTTTAGTATTTAAGTTTTCGAAATGACCACCATTTTTTCAATAGAATATTCAACACGTTTAGGTGCGTAAAATTGTCTCTATGGTTGTTTGTAGCTCTTTGCTGTTGCGTACAAAACAAGTTACGATACCGTTCAAAAGGTTGTCCGATATTTATATATTAATAAAAAAAAACATTCATAGAAGACAGTGTAGTTCTTATATGAATTATTTAGTATAAAACATTATTTCTACTTAAATATAAATTGTGTAGGACCTATTAAGAACAAAAAATGTTACTTTTATTTTAAAAACGTCCGTGTTCGACTCCCGAGCTGAGTACAGTTTTTTTTTAATGTACGAGTATGTATGCAGTTTTTCTTTTTATAGAATCGATGACATGGTTCCTAAGAACAGATTTTCGTATGTCTTATAGTTTTAGACTATCCCATACAGACCGATCTAAATGGGCCATCCTGTATTTTCCCATTAGATACAAACTGTGTTAAAATAACAGAGAATGAGAACGTACCGAGAAACAAATGACGACCAAAAATTTAACTTATGCACACTGTATGTAAGTTTCCCAGATTCTTAAAAAAAAATCCTTCTAGTAGGCATCGTATATACTTATAACTCATTTAATTAGCTTAGTTTGTTCTATAAATATGCCGGAAAATTCCATAAGTATAACAAGAACCGCGTACATGTGACTTAATGAGGTACAGTTAATTTTATCATGTCACACTTTACATGTGTGAGTATATACGTAACATTTATTCATGGAAAAGAACTCTAATGAGATTTTTATACATTTTATGCATTTATTTATAAAATTGTCCTAAAACGTCGGTTTCCTATGATTACAACAAAGCTTTTATTAACCTGCAAGAAAATAATATACAAAACCTGTTACTTAGCAATGATCCACAGTATGTGACAACCCAGTTAATTAAAAATATACAAAACTCGTTATTAGGAAGTATCAAAGTAAAACATGTACCTAAAAATCGTAGAATAATTAAACCTTGGATTACTCCTGGAATCTTACGGTGTATTAGAAACCGGGACAAAATGCAACTGAATTTAAGATCCGACCCGCAAAATGAGATCCTGAAGACTAAATTTGTGAGATATCGCAATTATTTAAACAATATGATAAAAAAACTAAAACATAAATATGAAAGGGAACAATTAAATAGTTCAATGAAAAATACAAAAACTCTGTGGAACTCTATTAAGAAAATAACGCACTACAAAACGACCAAAACCAGTAATAGCGAATTATTAAATTGTAAATCAACTCCTTATGAATCAGTAAATCATGTAAATAACTACTTCGTTAACGTGGGTAAAAACTTAGCCGAAGATATCATTACTAACGGCTCGCCACCCGTGACGAATAGTTTAAATCATACACTGAAATCAAACCCCTCGTCTTTTGTACTTCTGGATAACAGCCCCGAAGAAGTAGATAAAGTTCTAATGAATTTAAAAACTGAGAGTGCCCCAGGTCCTGATAACATAACCACAAAATTCCTCAAGCTTGCCAGACCACTTGTAGTCCCAGTGATAAGTCATCTAGAAAATTAATGTTTTATGAAAGGGGTTTTCCCCCGTGAACAGCAATCAATTGTGACGCCTGTGCTTAAGAGTGGGAAGAGAGACGACACTAACAACTACAGACCTATTTCTGTCCTCCCTGAAATCCCTAAAATTATAGAAAAATTAATAAACAACAGACTAATGTCGTTTTTAGACAAATTCCAAATTTTATCCGAATATCAGTTTGGTTTTAGACGCGAAAGATCTACAGAGGTGCTGTACTAGCCCTCACAGCCCTAATAACTGAAAAAGTAGATAAGGGAGAAAAATCTATGGCTGTCTTTTTAGATCTTAAACAAGCTTTTGACACTGTCTCTCTTCCCATCCTTACACAGAAATTGGAGCACATTGGGGTTAGGGGAAAGTCACTGGAACTTTTGAGTGATTATCTGCACGGACGTAATCAGCAAGTAAAAGTTGACAATTACGTAAGCCGGGCATCTGAAATCTCATTTGGTGTCCCCCAAGGATCGGTGCTGGGTCCTACGCTATTTCTCATATATATCAATGATTTAACTAACATGCACATTAATCACGGACGGGTTTTGTCTTACGCAGATGATACGGTGATTGTTTTCAATGGAAATTCCTGGAAAAGCGTTTATGAGAAGGCTGAAACTGGTCTACGTAAAGTAAATGAATGGCTCCAATGTAACCTACTCACGCTAAACACATCAAAAACCCACTATATTTGCTTTACTAAAAATAAATGTACCCAGCCACCGACTAATCAAAACTTAAAAATACATGCCTGTAGTCGAAATACTCTGACCAATTGTAGCTGTACCGGGATAGAAAAACTTAATTCTACCAAATATCTCGGAGTTATGATAGACCAACACCTTTCGTGGCATTCGCATATAGAATACGTAAACAGCAGAATTAGGAAAATCATTTGGATATTTAAAAACTTAAGACATATTGCGTCAAAAAAACTATTAAATCAAATATACATTACATTAGCACAGTCAATTTTAGGATACTGTATTACTGTTTGGGGTGGAGCATCAAAAACCAAATTCCTTGAAATAGAGAGAGGTCAGCGCTGTTTAATCAAGGTTATGTACTTTAAACCGTACAGATATCCAACAGATAAACTGTATATGGAATCAAATCTTCTTTCAGTGAGAAAATTATTTATATTATTGACGGCACTTAAAGTACATAAGACCTTACGATATGACCCACTCGTACTCCGTGGAAGAAAAAAGTTTAATGTTGCTAAGGTACCTTCCAGCAAATCTCGGTTTGCAAAGTTCCAATTTTACTCAATATTGGCTCGACTGTACAATAAAATCAATAGGACACTAAATATTTTCCCTCGACAATTGTATAAATGTAAACAAACCATACACGAATGGTTAAAATCTCTAAGATACGACGATGTCGAAGCACTTCTCTATGGGCCAACTTAAAAAACCTGAAGTGGTTTTGAACCCACACACAAACAAACAATTGTTATTGTTAAATACATTTTAAACAATAGATCTAACATTATAGTTTTAAAATTAATTATAATAATATGATTATTTTTAAAGCTTTTATTTAGCTTGCATGGTAAGTTTAAAGTACTTACATACCTATGTATGTTCGGGTGAAATCTTGCAACTCAATTTTGAAGCAGATATCGTCAACCGATTGAGCTGAAATTTTGCATACTTACTTAACTTTGATGACAATACAATAATATGGTACCATGGGGCTGATCTGATGAGGGAGCAGGAAGGTGGCCATAGGAACTCTATAATAGAAAAAAGCAATCCTACCGAGCTTGGGCTCTTTAGAATCGTCTCAGTGAGCATTTGATGGATATTCAAAGAAAAGTACAGTCGGCTATAAAAGCTTGCCACTAAAATGTCATTTTTGACAGAAACTTATTGTTAAGTAATTTAGTGCATTTTTGGAAGAGCGGGGTCTCCTGACACAGGTATTTACTATACTTACTAGGAGAATCCAACCCTTGTTACTATTGAAACCTGTATATTTTACAGAAATAAACATTTTTAATTTTTTATTTTATTTGCAAGAAGCCACACAACTCATGCGGATCAAAGTTGTTTGCTCGAAAAGACACATGACAGGCAACGAAATATTGTTGCCTGTATCTTTCGCGCTATGCAGGCCTATGATGGTGATGTTTATCACGGTATTGATAAAGAACAATCATTATTAGGTATCTATTTGTAGCTGCGAGACTGACGGAAGTTTTAACTTTTATCTATCGCCTTATAAACACGAGCATACCTATGCATCAGTCATACAATTTAATCGTATTTATATCACAAAGTTGGCGGTTATACTTATGCTTTACTAATAAATGTTTTGTTTATTTTATCATAAAAGGTTTTTTTTATTTATATTGCACAGAGGGGAAACCCGTACAAAACCGTATACCGAGATAAAACCGTATCCAGCTTTAATATCATGTTTGTAATTTGAATTTCCCGCAACCAAATGGTTCACTGATAGCAGCCAATAAACCGAATCTAAATAAAAAAACAAATCAGTTTATTGTACTTACAGTATAGTTTTTTACAGGCATAGTAAAATAAAGTTATATTTTACCACGTATATCGAATGTTTGTATAAAACGCTGATTTTACCAATGCCGGATACCTACTTAAGGAGCTAGCCCTCGTATACCCGGTCTCCATTAACGAATTTTCTTACATCAATGTGAATACATTAAAAATGTCCTACAATCTGTATTTAATCGATTATACATTTGATTATGTATAAATTCAGGAGTACGAAAGGTAATTAACTGTAGAGTTTCAACGGCGACTTTTATTATAAAAAATGCCTTATAAAGTGTCGGAACTAACCCGCTCTTTTCAAGGCCTGCCGTAATGGAACATCTGTGTTAAAATTTGTGGAACTTTTAGCCTTTTTTTACATACCTTCTTACTCGACCCGCGTCAACACTGTCAACCGCAATGTTTAGCGAAAAAAGCGGCTCCCACAACTCGTAATATTATATTAATGGAAGATGCTTTATGATTACGGATATCTAATTTTACAACATACGAGTTAGCCCGTACCTCTTACCCCAACGCACCTTATAGCTATGTTAACATCTACTATAACTTTAGGATTAACAGAATATATTTGACGGTTGAAAGGGTATTTAACAATTCAACAGTTCAACTGATATTTTTAGAACTTTACGGGGAAACCATTAAAGGTAATTTTTTTTCTAATAATAATTATAAAGAAAGTAACAGGGAATTTGGAGCGAAATATCCACTAAATAATCAATGCCAGAAAGCCACATCATTTGATTATGATGTTGAGAAAATGAGCACAATAAATCTCGAATTAAATGTCTTTTAATACAGAGCAGTCACATTTTAGAAAAAGACAAATTGGTTCAATTGCCTCATCATTCGCCACCGGAGGCATGCAAAAGTAACGCGAATTGAAATAAAACATCGGGGGCACACAAAATAGCTGTAACGCGCATTTGAATATAACAATTTCAACGGAGTATATCGCGTGTATATTCATTATTTGAGCCTTCCCAACGTTTTGGCAACTTTGTAGTTACCGTTGTCAAAGGTAAACTGAAAGAAAAAACAAAATGTTTCTCTGCCAAAGTTACATTTGTGCAAACTTCCAATTTCATGAACTGGGTAACGGGTGTTATGGCGCCTGGTGACTCGGGCGGTATGAAAACAAGGTTACAAAATCAAGTAAGTACACAAAATCAAATTAACATTTAAAACGTATTAACCAATTTTCAAGTATTTAATACTCATTTTTGGATAATACCCCTAAGAACCCACCATATTCACCTAAATTCTTGACGTATAATATACCAACTATTTTTAGGGAAACCAAATTGAAAAAGCTGAGCGCCTAGTTAGCAAATTACCATCGTACGTGCATGAGTGACAGTGATGTGCCTAGAATTATTACATTAAATGAAACGTCTGTTTATTTGTTAAAATATGAATTAGAGATATGTAAGTTAAATTAAAAGTACTCATTAATATTTGAATTAATTATGGTCTACATTTAAATAAAACAATTTAAACGATTATAACGCTTATATTAATTATTTGAGCCTCCCTGATATTTCGGTAGCTTTCCAGTGACCGTTGTCAAAGGTAGACTGAGAAAAATAATTTTCTCAAACATCCAAGGAAATGTCGTTCTTATGATCGTGGTAATAGAACGCGAAATACGTCTTTGTATAGCAATTGTTGAAGATTCGTTCTAATTTCAAATTAGAGGTCAATAAAGGAATTTCATACAACATTATTGGCCGTGGCCAACAAAGAGATTGTCTTTTGTTTCAGTGGGGTTTATTTCTTTTATTGATAATCTACGGCATACTGCCAATAAAAAAAACGTTGTTTGCGCATGTACGTTTTATTTATTATTATTTAACTAGATAATTTAATTAGATTAAAACAGATATTCAATAAAATAAACAAGGAATCACGTTTATTTTTAAAAAATATGACAAGATCTAATTGATAAGGTATTGTCATTTTTTAATAAATAGAATCATCTTAACATTTGGTGGCAAAAACATTAACCCGAACAGCTTAAAAAAATAGATTTTGAAAAAGCAAAAAGTTGGTTGGAATAGTAAAAATATATGAATATATAACATGTGCATTTGTATTATTTCGCGGCCTCTGCAGTAATGTACTATTTCTCGGTCGAAGTTACATTGGTGCAAACTACCCATTTCATAAATATGAATTAAACATAAAGGCGTACATACATGCCAGATGGGCCTAATGTGAAAACTTCCAGCCCTTATCACTAGGATATACTATTAAAACAAAAACTTTACATATACTACTTTTAACACTTTTTTTTTTCTTACACCGTTCGAGATCCTGTACCTATTTCCAGTCTTGTATTGTACCTTGCTGGATGCTTGTAAAGTACATTAAAAGTGTATTAAATTATTAGAAATAGATAATTTTCGAAGAGTTCATTGAAAGTTACACTAACGAGTGTAACCAAAAAAAATTAAAAAAACAAAAAAATACAAAACATTAATTTTACCCATACCCATCCGTGATTATGTTAATCCACGACATCGATCGAAATATTTAAACCAAAATAGGAAACCAATATTAAAAAGGACGGAAGAAAATATTTCAAACTAAGTACCTATACTCGTACATGGAGTGTGGTTATCATGGAAGTCTGAAATACATTGTCGCAAGCTATACATTTTAATTCTACATTATTTTCACTTACTTATATCAAAAAAAGGTTAAAAAGTAACGTCAATGATTACATTGCCTAAAGTTACTAAAAATAACAAAATTTCTCAATAAAATCCCTAGTAAAAAAAATAACAGGACAATAGAACATTGTTCAATTGGTTGTCTTTTGTTCACATCCCTACTTCATACGAAACTCCAAGATAATCCTTCGACTGTAGAAATCCCATTATAGCCACCTTTGAGAAAGTTACTTTTTACATTTCGTAAGCTTTTTCTTATCTGAGTTAGTAAGATTAATGTACAATTTATATTTATGTGATTATAAGTAACAAAGAAAAAAGTAATATGTAATCTAATCAGTTACAGAATAAGTGTACCTATTAGTAATTTAGTTGTAAACCGGTTGTTGGTTGAATAAAGACAAGTATATTATTATTATTAGTTAAGATATATATCGAATTGATAACAGATGATCTAAAGGAAAAGTAATTTAAAATTATTTGCAGTTCACCCCGTAGAATTCTTTTCTTTATAGAAACTAGCACAACTAATTCAGGTATACGTATAGTAGTTACTGCACAATACGTACGTGTATCATTCTGATCTAAAATTCGAGTTTCAAGTTGCAAACTGGCATCAAACTAGTCTGTAAAAAAAAAACGCATTTTGTGATCGGTAAAGTGTTAACAAGCCGATCCTGCAATCTCGGGCAATTTTCATGTCTGGCTATTCAATTTATTCTACTACTAGCGACCCGTCCCGGCTTCGCCCGGGTATATCAACAGTCGACGACAATGGCGGGAGAACGCGGGCGGGGCTGGCTGCATCAAACGCGTCAGGATAGGTTCCGCTTGCTGGATTTTATTCATACTGTATGTGGTGCGTATTTTTCAATTTACGATAACTCAGTGCCTCCAGTAAATAACTCAAAAACGGCACTTTTCAGGAGAGACAAAAAACGATTTTTCAATCCATACTAATATTATATAGTGTGTCTGTCTGTTACCTCTTCACGCTTAAACCGCTGAATCAATTTTGATGAAATTAGGTATAGAGATAGTTTAAGATCCGAGGAAGGACATAGTTTTCATCCTGGAAATTATACCTAAAAAGATTGAAAAGTGAGTGAACATTTCTGTTGGGGTGCGGTGACCCTGTAGGAAATGTAATTATTAGACCAAAAGCACAATTGCTCTTACATTTGCTTAGGCGCTTTTAATAATCCTTTTTATCAAGTTCCACGCGTACGTAGTCGCGGGCAAAAGCTAGTAGAAGATATTTAGAACTTCAACTTTTTAAGTATTTTTATACAAGCTATGGTGTTAGGCATTCGTTTTATAAATAAAGAACTAATACTTTGACCCTGTAAATATGTTTTTTTTAGGTTTTTTTGTAGTTATACCTTTTGTTTACGAATATTTAAAAACATAACTCAATTTATATGGACCAATTTTACCGATTTTTTTGCAATTAAACGACTTATGCCCACGACGTGCATAAAAGATGAATATGACTTATACCATTGTGAACGACGTGCATAAACGAAAAAATACGACTTATACCTATGTGAAGGACGTGCATAAACGAAACGAAACGACTTCTACTAATTTTTATTATGGTATTTTAGAAATTACACGACTTATCAAGTTTGAAATTATTGGCTACCTGAGGAGTCAAATGTGGCTGTATAATAAAATGATCATAAGAAAACATTTTGATGAAATAAATAATTCTCGTTTATTACTATATCAAATATATCAATATCAACATAGATATCATTGCACTCACTGTCAATGAATGGCAACAGCTCTATTTAGATCCTCCGATTTCTCAACACTGTTAAAGTGATGACTGTTAAAGTTATACCTACTTAAGAAGATTTTTAAATCTTCCATGCCTTTTAATTGACAGCGTACATTTTTCTTTGCAATTCATCAAGTACCAAGACGAATTTAAGAAGCCCAAACTCTGTAGGATTGCGTTATAGAGTTTCGCATATCTATGTCCACCATCTGGCCCCATCATCAGATCAGGTCCATGCTTATTGTATTAACATTTCCGAGGACTTGAGTTGAAACTAGGTATGTTATGTAGGTATATGTAAACCTAATTTCAACTCAAGTCCTCGGAAAGTGAATTAAATCTTCTTTTTTTTACATACAATAAGTAAAGACAAATAAAAACTTTTAATAAAGAACGTGTTAATACCTCCTTTTTTAATCTATCCTCTTAATAAAACACTTCACGAATATAATGAGAATCACGAGCCGTTGACAAAAAGTTTAATAGATACGTCGTTCAGAGAGTCCAAACTAATTAATTAAGTATTAAATAAAATTAAGTATAATAAAATAAGTAGACACAACATTTAAAAAAAAATCTCACCACGGTATATTTTTGAGTTTAAAAATACAACATAAGTATCACCCTGTCCTATTCACGTTACACAGATCATGCAGTGAGATCTAGAAGTTTTTTAAATATTCATTCATAATTCAAGCCGCAAATAGTGGAAAATGTCATGTCATAAAACTAAAATTAATTAGAAACTGTAACTGATTCGACAGGATATTGAAATATATATGACAATGTCAGTAATAAAAGTTGAATGTATAATTATATACAATACATTACCATACAAGTACCTTGCTCTTTATTGGACACCTCATAAAACATACATAATGTTGTTAAAGAAGATTAATTTTAACTTCATTTGTGGTTAAAGTTTGCATGTAAATTAGTAAAACAGCCTAGTTTTAATGATTTAGTCCCATTTTAATCAAAAACTAACCCCCAGTTTACGCAGATATCCGCGACAAACGTTATAAAACTGATAAAGGTCTTTTTATTGCAACATAACACCTTCTTTCTTCTCAAAAGATTAAAATAATACACGTTTGCGACTATGAAATGAATAAAGGTACTATGTAAAAACAGCTAGAAGTAAAAAACTATAGTAAATATATATATATATATGCTATGTGGGTACTATACATAACACTTTTTGCCACTACAATTTCTTCTCACTGGTAAAACTGCTGCCACCTTCTGTCATCCATAGAGCTTAAGGCGATTCTCGATTTAATTTAATTATGTAAATCGAGAGGGGTTTTTTAAAATATCAAATGTTAATCAATGAAATAACTGCGGTACGCAAATACGTAGACCAATAGCAAGACGGAATAGTCGCGAAACCAGGGGCATTTCACTCAGTACTTTACAGATTTCATACATTAAAACTTGCGTGCGTTTAGTACGAGACTCCCTCGATAGATGGAGCTAAATTCAATATTTGAATTAGTGTTATTAAAATGAAATCTGTTTTTATGTTATTATTTTATCCATAAATAAACATATAATAAAAACATAATTATAAGTTATTGTGAAAGATTATGAAGCATTATTTTAATTTATCATTACAGGCAACGCTTAAGATTAGATCCCCGTTCCATTGCACTCATTTATTTTTTAGATTTCACCTATTATATTTTAAGCAGTTATCTGATGATTGTCACAAAAATTTAATATCCACAAAAAAAATGGAAAATAATAAATGCATATTTTTTAAATGTAAAAAAACAATAGAAGATAGAAAACTAAAAGACTACTTAGTTAATACAATTCGGTGTAGAGAAACGCGTAGCGTAGTGCTGTTTGACAGTTTACTTTATGGATTATGGAGTAGTTTGTTTTCTGGTGGATATTCAAACGGGTATAAGAAATTTACTTCGGCTGTGCTTTATGGATATTAGCGAATCTGCTCTACGTTGTTGACCTTTACGCTAACTTGGATTCCGACGACAGAAGTTCCAGGAAGGATTTTGTGCAATGGTTCACGATTGCCTCGTTTTAAACTATTTTAAAGTCATGGTAAAAAATGTTGTGTGTGGTAAGCGTGGTAAGCGTTTGTTCTAATTATGTTCCCCAAAATTAATGAAATAAAAATAATTAATTATAAATGTGTCTTTTTTATACCTTCCTACAAACATAACTAGTTTTAAAGCCCACTTATTATGTTAAGTGTGAGGTACAGATGAATCATATAATATGTATTGAAAGTAGGTACCTACAGTACAGTGCATAGCGATGGCTATGTATACATATGTACATGACTCAGATAACTCGAAACTCACTCAATAGATGGCGCTAGTACACAAAGGAAGCTGATGACTCTATCTCAGTATATATAAGTTACTCTATGCGCGAAACTGTCCTTTGGCGTTACTTGGTCCGGTGGCACTAAACGAGTTATTCCTTTATGCTGATGCTGATGTGTTTATGTCAAAATTGAAAAATATAACTGTTAATATTTCTTTGGGTTCGTGCGTAATTTTGATTCGAGATCATTTATTCCATTGTAAATGTCTGCAATCCAAAATAAGAGTAACTTATACCTTTATGATCCTCAACTTATACCCTGTGGGTCATCGAAAAAACTAGGTTAGGAGACAGCTAGAGATACGTCCTTTTGATATGTTATGTAGTTTGACGAGCTGATTCCAATGGTGCAATAAAAACCAAAGGGAATACTCGTGTTAGTCCGTTCTTCACTGGAGGCACTGAACTCTTACCCTAGCTCCACACTACTCGCGAAGTTGCCGAAGTATGGGTTTCCGCAGCGAAGTGCCCTCCACACTATCAATATCGCTCAAACTCGGCCAATTTTGCGAGTAGTGTTGAGCCGCAATTAAGATATTAATTTAAATTGTATTGCAAGTATACACTACACGCGAAGTTGACCCAGGTTGGTTGAATTGAATATGATAGCCTTGAGAAGCATTTCGGTTTAATGATCTGTTTCAATATATTTGTTTTAAATATTCGTATTGTTATATATTTCTTAAAATTCAGACGAAACCCCCCGTTCTCCTGGTTAAAAATACCTAAATCTAATATAGCATTTTTATTCGTACCATTGGTTTGTACTACGAAACAAAAGTCAAATATTTCGCAATTATGTTTCATGTCTCCAGACGAATATTTAATACAACATCCTTGTAAAAAAGTCCAAGTCTCTAGCGGGCCCTCGTCCGCGGTTTCAATTATGGCCACGCGTAAATATTATGCAAAAGTTGCGTTATTACAGTGATAACCAATGTTTTTGTTAAACCAGGACAGTCCCTCTTTTCAACAATAAAATTATACAGTTGGGCCATAAGGAGGTATTCTAAAATGAGTTTATTGATCTTGAAGATCAATTTTATAAATTTCCTAGTACGTACTGATGCTCAACATTTTTGTGAGATAACCAAATGGGTCCATGTGCATGTACATTAAGTGCAATTGGACGACATTGAAATTATGTTTTCTATGGAAATGTTAATACTGATGAATTTTAAAAGATTTTTAAAAATAAAACGTTTTTATTTTACAATTTCTTTAACGCACTCGTACCGTACAGTACCAAAAGATAAAATATAAAATGGAGTTTAAGATAGGTAAACCTATCTAAAGGCGTTAAAAATTAACTAAATATTTATAATGAACAATATTCAATTTTTTTTATTGTAAAAATTCAACCTTTTAATCTCGTCACGCCTAATCGGCTGACCCATTTAGAAAAAACAATGGTACACGAGTAGTTGACCACTCCCAGATAGTTATAGGATACTTTCTAGCCGACTACGAAGAAGTAGAGCACCATAACCCACTTTGTTCTGCGCGGACAAAGTTCGGCGGTACTTTCTTGTATATATAAATACAAACTTAGTTAAATTCATGCAGTTATTGTCAATATAAATCAGACTGAACTTATTTATGTATATTTGTAAAATAAACCCCAAATTTGAATAGAATATTAACACAAACATACTTTTCTTAAACTGCCTGCGAGACTTTCTCTAATTTTGTAAAATTGTGGCCCTATTAGTTATTATGAACTTGGTTCCACTGAGTATCTCTTGACGCGCAGGCGGCACATGTAAATGAGTTGAATACAAAAATATTAACCCTCTGGGAGGAAAGAGGTTGCGAAGAGGTTTGTGGTCATCTCACATTATACCGCAAACAGTGCGACGGTCATAGTCACCTTTATATTATATATTATGAAGACACTTTATTGCACACAAAACATGTAATTAAAAAAAAAAAACATTTTAAATCAAAAAGTTTGCACATAATCGAACTTATCCCTTATGGGGAGCTCTCGTCCAGTTAACCTTTGAGTACAAGAGTTTTTATTTTTACAATTTTATATTCTAAACGGTTTCAACTGACATAAATAAAGATCGAGGAGGTTTTAAATTAGTTTTATTATATATCTATTTGCTACCTCAGAACTCCGTCATTTAAAATTAATTAGGATAATTACTTTTTTGTTCGAGAGTAGGCATCTCTAAATGGGTCTCATAAAATTTTGGTCAAGATCTGATGACGAGACCAATAAGGAATCAAAGAAACACCTCAAATAGATGGCTGTCATCTATTTCGCAGTATGTCCGAAACTTATTTCGCTTATTTGATTCCGCCCAATCAACATTAGTCCAAATCTATTAAGATTTGGACTAATGTTGATTGGGCGTATTAACGTATAATTAATAAATAAATAAAATAAAATTGTATTGCTGAATTTTAGTTAGCTGCAAATTCGACCTCAAAAAATAAATTACATCTGCCAGGAAAGTAGGTTAGGTTAGAACTGCATGCAAAATAGGTTGTCGGCTTTAAGAAGTTGTGCGAAAGACCATTCGACGAAAAGAGGATTAGACGTAAATAAATTATGCGTTTAGACAATAAAACTTATAGTGATTATGAGATATAGATTGATGATAAAAAATATAAACGTAAACAGTACTTAAAACACTGTACAATTTCGGATAAAAATATTATTCTTTTACCGAAACCAATTTCGAAAGAAGAAAAATAATATTTAAGAACTGGTTTCGAATTTTGGTTTCGTAAGAGGCCGAAGGGATTTTTCTCGTCGAAGACGGTTATTTTTAGTGGAAATATGATAATATAATACTGATTTACCTTACCTAAGAAGCATATTGCTGGGAGTGCTATGTTAAATTGATGAACTCATAATATTACGCATCTCAGGTACGTCAATTATCTTCTGTATATAATCTTGATGACGTTGACAAACAAAAATATATTTATATTTTTACAAGAATTGAGACTCAGTAATTACTAAATTTCTTTTAATCCTCGTTTAACTTAATACCTTACGTTCAGAAACATTTTCTGTTTGTTAATTTAGGCAAATTGAAATTAAGGGAAAATTTGATAGAACGTCTAAGTAAGTATGTCCAAAAGTCCAAAACATACAAACCCTTCTCCAATGTACCTGTTAACGGTAATGAATTCCATATCCCCATTTTGTACACTTTATTAATTTCTATTAAAATATTTTGGTGGCTGTAGCGACGCATCTGGACGAGTGAAGTTTAACATTATTTAAAAGTTGTAAAGCCGACCCAACCCGCTTACGGATTTACGCTCGTCGCATAAGGTTACATTCAAAGTACGGGAAAACCGTACAAAGCTGTATACCGGTATAAAACCGTATACTCCGTCTACATGTGTTCGTAATTTGAATTTTGAAATAAAAATCTACACTTTTCAGCACATACTATTCAGAATATTATTATATCAAAAATATTTCTCTTTATTAGTTGTTATGCTGTTGCGTGAAAATAGAACCACCTGCCCATATTCACACACTTTTATATTAATAATATTAGGTATTAAATATGACATAAATTTTATGGGTGGTAAAATATATGTAATTGTTGTCCTAATTTGTATTACTCTCACTGCCTAATAATTCATTCGTGCACGCTATCGCGTCCGCTTTTTCCGTAACGGATCCCTTTTTGTAGGAAGTTGGACCCGAATTACTCATGTTAATGACTGTGCCTAACACTGCTTAGTGGTGGAGTTTAGAAAGCTCAAATTGTTGCACGCTTCGGTTTACATGTCATGCTTGCCTTGTTAAACTAAAAATATTGAGGGATTTAAAACTTCTAATGCTGAATTACAGAAGAGTTTTAGTTTTGTTTTATGCTCGCTTTTATAAATATACTGTTAAGTCAAGTATCATAATAATATTATTTTTTTCGAACACACGATAGCAACGACGCATTTTTCAGTAATTGAACGTATTGTCGAAGTATAAGCCAGAACAGAATCGTCACACGATAGCAACGACGCATTTTTCAGTAATTGAACGTATTGTCGAAGTATAAGCCAGAACAGAATCGTCGTGTTAGGTACAAATGGGTGAACATAAAAAAAATGCACAGATTTTAGACATTGCCTGTGACCATGTGAGACAAACAGGTCTGTTTTTCATTGTAATATAGTTATGCGAAAAATAACGTTTTCAAAATTAATTTCGGTTAAATACTTTATAAATAGTTCAACATATTTTTATTTGCTGTATGAAAATAGTATCAAACATAGAATTTACCAGATAATTCTATAAACAGTTGTTCAAGAACAAGGGGACACGCCATTATCACATTCAGACGACTATTCATTACGGCGCGTTGCAAAACCACCGCATAATTTATGACGGCATTAAATTAACCACATAAAAGTTATCTACGACTGGACTAATAGATATCAATTAATTCCCTAATTCCTTGGATAAGATTCTATCCCCATATTTTACAACCCGTGTCATGTAACTAGCTGGTTGTTTATTATAGGCGAGTATAACCGTAGTACGTAACATAATCAGCAAATCTGACGACCCCGAGGCATGTAATGTGAAGTTATGTCGGCGTGGTTTATACAGCACAACTTACGACATCTTATAAGCTACTTCACATCCCGCTATGAAAATTATCAAATTTATTATGATGGTGAATTTGTATGTATTGTGTGTTATTCGCGTCTTCAAATTGTATTTGAGCGATTAGATTGTAGTTTTATATCAATGTGTATTGTGTATCATTCAAGCGTTTTACCACTACCTATCTCAAAATATCAACATACCTACAAATAACATAATAATAACATAATTTATTAATATTAACTGTATTTAACATTTTGATTTGTATACTAATTTTAATCAGCTGACTTTTATCTTTATATTGTTGTTTATTATATAAAAATGGATCTTGATTTTTATGTTATTTGATTTCATATTATTTTTTTATTTCAATGTTACAATAAACTTAATTTGTACATGCCTACATAATAATTGAAAATCTTTTCGCTAAAACTACGTAACGAATGTTCATAATACTTTTCATTGATATAGTTTAGATATCAGAATAGGACTACGATTTATAAAATTATTAATCTATGATAGGACTAAATTTGAGTTGAATGTTTGTATATAAGCATGTGAAATTTATTCGCAGCCTGACCAGTTTATAGGTAGACATGCCAGTTTAATTTTAAAAATATACGCTGTCTATTTTACTCTTTTTGGATTAAAATGTATGAACGTTTATTTTACCAATATTAAAAACAGTAAAAGTACTCCTTTGAGGTTTTTGCCGGGGTAGAAAAACCTAACTTACAGCTATTTTAAGAATAAGTTAAGAGGAAGATCGAATACTCACGATGCAATTTTTAGCTAGAGCTAGAGGCCTGAAAGAAGACACCGATTTGCTAATAGGGCATGTACTAAAGTTTGGTCAATGAATATTTACTAATACTTACCGCAATGCATTAACTATGCGTTATTTTCATTATAGGTAGGTACTTAAATCTCGGAGCAGCCAGAATACTTCAATGTTTGTAATGAACTATTTTCTCACGTGCTTTCCTCATATTCGTAAACAGTTCATTTGAGCTGGAATGCAAGTGAAGTTACTGCGCTCCGTTATGATTGTAAATATACCGATGGGGCTAACCGGCAACTACCTGAAATAGAAACGTTAAACAACCTTGTGGTGCAGGAAATTTGGAGCCCTAAAATGCTACTACGAAGAATAACTAGGAATAGTTTGACCGGAATTATACAGCTAAGTACATAAGGTATATTATGTGGTCACAGGACGACAACATGTAATTGAAAATTAATATTTTTTATACGTGATTTAGAAAAATGTTACATCACTTTTTCCTATTTTTAATATATATTCTGTAGTCTCAAATGGAATTCCGATTAAAGAGAAGGATCATATTTATTCTTAGATTAACACAATACAAATCTGAAAATATCATCTTCAGTAAAAAAAAACATAATTAGCAGTCGCTTCTTGTACAATTTAAACCCCATAAGGAAAAAACAGCTAATTATATAATGTTTGATGTATACAAATAAGTAAATAAATAAAATAGACGTGGAAATAAATTAGGTAGTCATTGATGTTTTAAAAATCAACTTTTATTTAACTCGCTTCGTTATATTATAAATTGTAAAATAAATAATAAGTTCTTTGAATCTTGACATCCTTCAAACTTTCACAACTAAACTATTGATTTTATTAAACAGTTTAGGTAGGTAAGTACTCAAATCGTCGAAATGTCATTTTCTGCTGCTGATATGTTATACGTTCATGTAATCGCGCATTTGGCCTAAATACTGTCATACAAGTTTCGCGTATGTACGTATATTGTTATAAATTTGAGTTTCCGTCAATCTCAAAGCTCGACAGTCACTTGCAAAATTTTAGGAGTTTCATGATTTCTGTGGAATTTGGTTAATCAGGTTTGTACAGCTGCCTCCGCGTGGAGCTGTTTTCATAGCGCGGCGTGCGGTCAGTCGAAATATCGGCGGCCAGGCTTCTCAAACTTGCGTACTTTGCGAATTAGCGTCGTTTAATGTCAGTTGATTTCATTAAGGGGTTGGCTTTTATTCATCATTAGCACATAATATTATGTTATACTAGGTGTTTCCTGTAATAGGAGCAATAAATTAAAACATAGATTTTATTCGTTAAAATGAACAACATTTGTTCGGCAACTTTAAAAAAAAATCTTACAAATTAAATAGTATTTTCAATGTTATATCGTCCAACATTGACATTCCCTGAGCATTGACATAGCTGTCACTCTACTAATATCGGACATTTAGCAATACATTGCTTCTTTGTCTAAACATTATTCTACAAAATATCATTTAATACACGTTATTTTCAGCAGTTGCTTAACAAATGTTGTCCAGTTTCAAGCGAAGAATCTATGTTTTAATTTATCGCTCCTATTACAGGAAACACCCGTTATAAGATAAGATATATATTTATCAAAATTAATAATAAGTTAATAGTTACAAACTTAGTGACTTATTTTATAACCAAAACTCAAATAAGCGGCGCCCTTTAGCAACTAGTAGTACTTTACTAACTAATATTATTTTAGCATAGTACACACACATATATATTTTATACAATCGTCGAGTATCGTGTTTAGGCCACGATCTTGCCGCGTGGCCTAAGGAAGGGACGAGATTTTAAGCGCTAATTATGTATCTATTGTATACAATACTTTTTATCAACTACGAGTATAATTAGTCACTTTACTAATCAAATAAAACGGTATTCTGAGTATACGAGTCAATCATCTTAATGATAGATCTGTTAGGTACTTAAAAAATATATAGATCTGTTCCATAATTCTAAGAAAAATGCCTAATAGGGCGGAATTAAATTGGCAGGCTCTGACAAAATCGCGTCCACTTGTCGCTAGGTGGTGGTGGATGACCCTCTGGAGGTCGCCGGAACATATTGCCAGGCAGATTGATAACCCGGTGAAGGTCGCAGGAAGATCACGGCAGGTGGACTGATGATCCGGTGAAGGTCGCTGGAAGGTGCCGCTAGTCCACTAGTTAAGTTCGTTAGATATTTTTTCCAAAATATTAATTGTTTTTGGATTATTATTTTTTTCAAGGTTTTTCTTTTCAATTTTACTTACCCAACCTATTATAAAACAACACTTAACTCGGATTTCTAATTCAAGACCAAAAAAACTACGACAGATACGTCACTGTCAAAATTGTCAAAGTCATTTATGTCACTGTCAAGTAAATTTTTCAGGTTTCGCCAACCTTTTAATAATATGTTGCCTCTATAAATATAATCAAACATATTTCAAATATTAGGCAAACATCATTGATAGATTACGTTTTTGTCAAAAAATTATTTTTGGAACGAAGTTCCGTATTTTATCGATTAGCTATATGACATCTGAGTTTGTTTCTCAGCTTGTAAATGATTGCACCAAATGTTTTCAATACCTCAAGTGTTACAAGTACAATACCAGATTTTGTACCAAAAATCTTCGATGTTTATGTTTTTATTATCTCCTCTCGTATAAACCTTCCCCAAGTTGAACAAGTTAAATACCTCCGCTTTACTATTGACTCCGCCCTGACATGGTCTCCGCACATCGATGTAACTTGTGATAAGTTGTCTGCGGGGTGTTTCGCCCTGTCTAGGCTGGCCCCCACACTAACGGTCGAAAACGTTAAAGCGGCATACTCCGGCTACCTTCACTCCATTTTGATCCAAGGAATTGACCTCTGTGGTACAGCAGCGGACCGCGACAGGCCTTTTAAAATGCAAAAGCGCGCCATGAGGATTATTTCAAAGAAACCACTCGATCACCCGGCTCAGGAGCTGTTTAAATATCATAATATACTCACCTTGCCTTGTGTTTATATATTAGAGGCCTGCAAGTTTGTGAGATCTAACCTTGACCAATACACGACCCGTGGGCAAAATCATGGAAGAAACACTCGTGGACAACACGTAGAGGGTCACTCGGTGTTATTGGTGCTAAACTATATAACACACTTCCTAGTGAAATAACGAATTCTCCCAGCGATGCAGTTTTCATTAAAAGGCTGAAAAAACTTCTAATTGACCTGGCATGCTACAGCGTTGATGAATTCATACAAAGAAATAATTCATTGTATAATGTAATAGTATGAAATACTTAATTGAATAGGTAATTGAAAAGCACAAATATAAATTTATTTTTAATTTTTATGTAATAATCCTGAAATTGTAATTAATTAAGCAGTCGATTATATTTGAAATATTTTTATGTGACTTGTAAAATGCATTTGCTTTTATTAATAAATTATCTGTATCTGTATTTATGTAATAATAAATATATCTAATTATTTTGTTAAAACATAGAGTTAAA
This sequence comes from Apotomis capreana, assembly GCA_947623375.1. Lineage (NCBI taxonomy): Eukaryota > Metazoa > Arthropoda > Insecta > Lepidoptera > Tortricidae > Apotomis > Apotomis capreana. The sequence continues at coordinate 30,849,185 of OX392498.1, forward strand.
GTTATCAATAAATTAATTATCTTGTTGTGTTTAAAAAAGAAGAAGGATTTTACTATTGTAAAAATATTTTACTGTAGTGGCAACCTTGTGGTAGCTTTTTTGTAAGAAGTAGAGTTTAACGTTCTAATTATTGACAGTAAGTCGACGAGTAGAAAAAGAAAACAGTTTGTGATCAAATACTTTTTTTTCATTTAGGTTGATTGTGCTCAAATCGGCGCCGTCATTTAGTGACGCCATAATTTGTGATAATATTTTGATAGAGCCATTTTTGATTTAAAGTAAGAAAATAATAGGTACCTACGTCCCTTAATTTGACTTAGGCATATTATAATGGTATAATTACAGTTACTGTAATATAGACATTGGATCCTTACTAGAAATATGATATTAATAATATCACAGAGGCCTGTTCACTTAGTCAGGAAAGAGCATTAATTATACCGTTCGACCAAAAGTAAACGTTTTCGTTAAATTTCTATACTATGTAATTAATGATTATGCTGTAACACAGTTATTTTCTAGACGCTTCGTCTCAGAGCAGAATCTAATTAGCATATCCGACGAGGAGCTGCAAGACGTCCCGTTTAAAGGCATTAACGGTTCTTAATTAGTAATATATAATATGTTTAACATTAAAATGTATAAAATGTGTCACGTATTTCCGTTTCAGCGAAGATATCCTTGGCGTCTTGTTTCTTGTGTGATCTCGAGTGAGTCGAGTATGAATTTAATGAGGAGTTGATAAAGGCATGTTCAAAATAATAAGATGTTATTTTAAACTTAATGTTATATTGTTATTTTTAATAAACTGATGGACAAAACTGAAATTACTGAAATAGGTAAAATAAATTTTATATAAATATAATTATATACAGTCATACAAAAGGTATGGGCGACTTTCGTTACACAAAGGGATTATAGACCTTACTTAACTAAGTACACATTTTTTTGGAAAAGGTACTCAAATACACTTTTATATTTACTTATAATGATATATAAGGTTTTTTTGTAGTGCGGCTAGTAGTCGGGAGTGAAAGAAAGACAATGGTGTAAAACATATAAACTTTAAAAACTCAAAGGATGCTAACGTAATCTAGCAATATAACATTGTATTTCATTTGCATAGAACTAACAACAATGCGCGAGACAGACCAGCTCAATTTCGGACAGATCAGCTCTTAGATCTAAATTTTAAAGCACAAGGAACTTAGTCGTGTATTAAATACCTGAATGCAATGCTTACGAGTACCTTAATTCAGGCTAGTTCACATAAAATGAGAAATATATAAAATATTTATTATTGATGCGGATTTTACCTATTGCATTGAATCAATTAACCAGCGTGGAAATGCTTATAAGCATGACTGACTAATATTCAATATAATCCATACCTAATTACATTTCAGCAACTGGATATAATTAACAACAGCTGTGCTATATCCTTAATTACTATAGGTACATATACGGAAGCACGAATGGTTGTCAAATCCTTGTTTCGACAAATGCTTGTTTCGTCAAATGCTTATTTCGTTAAATGCTTGTTTTGTCTAATCTTCTGTTCGTCGATCCCTTGTATTGTCCAGTCCTTGAATCGGAATAAATTTGTTCTGTCACATACTTGTTTTGTCTAATTCTAGTTACGTCCAATCTTTATTTAGTCGGATCTTCTTTTCGTCAAATCATTGTCTCGTCTAATGCTTAGTGAGTCAAAGTCAGGTTTCGTATCGATCGTGTTTTATCAATTTTACGTGTACATGTATAGGTACAAACAAAACTTATAATTCTTATAATTAATTTATTTTATAATTCTTACGTATTTTTTGTCATATATTATCAGCAAGAGTATTTTTTTTATAATCATCCTCTTTTTGGGTAGAGGGCATTTATACTAAACAGTCACAGTTTTACAAACAAAGTAGGTACGTAGTTAATCATTTAACCCAAGACAATTTCATCAAACAGGTTTCAACTGTAATTTTTTCAGTTTGCAAATCCTGGATTATTTTTTCAATTTTGTTGTCCTTTAGTATATCACCTGTTCTTCTTTTTTTTGTTGATGCTGAACCAACCTTTAAACTTTTGATATAGTATAATAAATTGCCTTTTTATGCCGATATTTTAAGTTTTAACGTGCGATGCCATCTTTCGATGGCATTTGTAGTGCGATGTCGTTCTTGAGCACAACACCACATATCGGCATTAATTGTTTTGATCCATTGATCGTTAAAATTCTTTATAAATTTTTCACTTTCATTGCATTCTGGTGCTTTTTGGACAATGGTTAACCACGCCTCTGGTATGTACGATTGGGGTAACAGAGCAAGATTAGATGTCATATGCACGAGTTTTTTCAACGACTTTTGCTTTTGATTGTCTTGGTTTTGACAGTCCTTTTTGTTTATTGGTTCCAGCATTCCTAATTCTTTTGCTTTTTTGAATAAGGCTTCTTTCAAATGAAAAAAGCAACCTCTTACTTGGACATTTGGAAAAACTTCTTTCACTTCATTTATGACGGCTATTTCGTAGTCGTATTCAAAAAATGAAATGTTGAGCTTCAGTTGTTCCTTGAGAACAGTAAATAGTTTTTGGTAAGTCGATTGGTGTTTGCAAGGATACAAGTAGATTCTTTTGTGCTTCCTGTGTCAATATGTAACGAGTAATAGTTGATTGAATGGTCGTGGCATTGTTGAAAACGTGCCATCCCCAAGAACCAAATCTGTCCTTTGCATATATCAAGCCCCAGACTGGTGCCAAATATAAAAAAAATCGTTTCCTTCTGTGCTTTCATAAAGCAAAAAAAAATCTGTCAAGATTTCGGGAACTTTACATTGTCTACTGAATCAAATCTACTGGGTGCTTTGAAAGCAGATTTTTTTTATTGTAAAGAGCATTTGATTTAGAGCGAAAATCAGGGACATGTGGTCCATCCGAATCTGACGTATCCAACTCTTCAAAACACTCCTCATAAATTTTGGATACCGATTTGAATTCCGTGACAACCCGTTTTTTACATGTCTCGAGGCAAACTTCAACTTTATTTTTGTGAAAATCCGGCACGCAGATATGCTGGCTTTCTCGGATGAATGGTGTCGGATTTAGACATGGAAGAAAGAACCTATGAAATTGGCATGTAGCTTAAATCGTTCGAAAACCGCTGTTGCCAAACTCATACAAACAAAGACAAATCGTTACACATCACATTATTCATCAAATCTTTCATTATTGGTTTAAAGTTACAGCATTATTAACTACAAAATGTTGCTTAAGTTACGTCAGTTCTAGACTAAAAGCAACTTTACCTTGGTAATTTGCGATGGTTCGAAAATTGTAACATCTATTTTAAAAATGGTCGGAAGTAGCCATAATTCTGCTACTCGACAACAGGTGACACTGTGGTCAATCATATCTTTAGGAGAAATAGTGATGGTAAGATTAAGTATGTATTAGGTATCGATAGGTAGTTTTGTTCCAGTCAAAAAAAATATAAAATTCCATTGATAACTAAAATTTGTGGCTAAATTCGAACAAATTACAGTAGCTCTGTGACATATTTTCCGTCATAATTTTATACATTCTTTGGGAACGAAAAAATAACATTTCTAATAAGCTTTTTAAAAACTGACTTGCCAAATTAGTTGCTTCTTGTGATAAAATTCACCGGCAGTTATATCTATATTAACTTGCCTGTCATCCGTGTAAATCACAGGACCGGTTACTGTTCCTTTATGCTGATGATCAGAATAGACAGTGCTAATTTACCTGTAGTTTGTCCAAGGGCGTCACATATATGAAGGTTTAAATAGTTTCTCAATAAAACCACACTTCATAACAAAACGTTTATCAAAAATGTACCAAAATATTTACATATTAACTATAATACATATTTACAACTAAATAGAATTTGACATTAAATAGTAGATAATAGTTTCTTTGCTATTTCGCAAAAGTGGCGTGGTCTAATGTTAAAACAAATTGTGCTTACTTACACCTTCAATACAAGTTTATAATAACGTATGCCATACAAATACAATACATCACCACCAATAAGAATCGATTGTATTTACTTGCAAGTTTCTTTGTGTAGGTTAGCACAACTCGTTATCAAATTAAACCACAACGCTTTTCGCGGAATAGCAAAGAAGCTTTTATCTAGTATTTAGGTAATACGAGGGCTGCCTTTTAAGTTCTGTCGTTTGCAAATCTCCCGTGATTGCATAAAAAAAAACTAGTGTCATCTTAAAATATTTGAATTTAGAATTCGAAAACAAAATAATGACTCGAAATCGGCCCAACCGTTTTAGTACAGCGTTCATTCAAAGTTGACAAGTCAGTTGTGAAAATGGAAATTTCGAAGGAAAATTTCCCTTCGGCCGCGTACGCAACCAGAGGTTCGTAACCAGATGCGATCGAATACTTTTTCGGTCTTGTACGAAACCGATTGCGATCAAAAACTAATTCCGTCTTACCCGTAACCAGTTACGATCGAACACTTCTCGTTCTTATACGAAACCAATGTCTGGGCCATCTAGCTAGTCTAGCTATAGGTTTTTTCAAAACTCAATATAACATATTTAGATTTTATATGAAACCTTTACAGTAGGTAATATAACAAATCACTGGCCACTTAAACAGTACTTCAGGTGAGTTCTAATCTGATTACTCTAGACAATGTCATTATATTGTTAGCTGTCATTAGTTATTATTCGCATATCTGCAAATAATGTATGTACGTAATAAAAATGAATGATATAAACGCTGCAATTGATTTTATTACGACAAGAAGAGGAGGGCGTTCGATGTTGTTAGCAGGACGAAGATATCATCGCAAGAAATTTTATCGTAAAGGTTCGTTCTGGTTGTGCTACTACAACAATGAAAATGGATGCAAGGGAAGTGTAACATTAAACGATAGAAATGAAATAGTAAAAGAGAGAGAACATCATAGTGAATGTAAGCCTAATTTTGTTCAAAACAGAATTTGGAAGGAATTGGATAATCTTAAGGAAAGGTCAAGCACAAATTTTGATTCGATTCAGAAACAGTACGAGGTTATGGTTTTTAATCTTGAAAATGAAGGGTTGGATTTGATAGAAAATATGCCAACATACGAGGGAGTTAAAACAGGACTGAATAATGCAAGAAACAAAGTCCTGGGTGTCAAAAAAATTAGATTTTCTGCAGGAAGTGAAGTGATAATACCGAAAAAATTCCTAAACTTTCTATTAAGAGATTATGATAATGTGGAAGAGAATAAAAGAATTATTTTATTTTGTGGGGCAAAAGTTAGAACATCGATCGAAGAAGGAGGTTTTAAGCATATTTTGGCTGATGGAACATTTAAGTCGTGCCCGGTGGGGTTTAAGCAACTGTACACCATACATGGTCTAGACGAAGAAACCCGTTCTATAAAACCTTTAATTTTTTGTTTCCTTCCTGACAAAAAGGTAGAAACATATGAAACTATGTTGTATCTGATTAAATCAAGCTTTCCTGACTGGAAGCCGACAAAGGTTACAGTGGATTTTGAGATAGCAGCTATGCATGCATTGAGAAAAGTTTATCCAAAGATAGAGATCAAGGGATGCTTTTTCCATTTCAATAGATGCTTATTCCGAAAAGCCAAAAAGTTGAATATCTCATCACGAGTTAAAAAAAGACATGTGTCTAGATGTGCTGGACTGGCACGGCTGCCAAAGCACTTCATACAAACCGGTATGCAGTATGTAATACGTAAGAGCCCTAAGGGCGAGGATATTAAGAAATTTAATAATTATTTTAAAAAACAGTGGTTCACAAAAACAGCCTTTTCTAAAATTTGCTGTTGTGAACAGGAGGAAATAAGAACCACCAACAATATAGAAGGGTGGCATAGCCGCATCAACAGGTTTATTGGCAAGAAATATCCGACGATGGCTCACTTATTGGACGTATTATTAAAAGAGAGCAAATCAACACGGACATTCAAATGCAACAACAAAAAGGCAAAAACTTATTTAGAAATTGATGAAGAAATTGCTAACGCTGTTAAAGATTTGAAGGCCGGATGTATGTGTGTGGGCCACTGTTTAGAAATTATATGTCGGTATGCTTTTACGTTTTAATAAGGAACAATGTACAGTCAGCATCAAAATATGTACTTATACATTTCATAACTTATGTCTGTCATATTTGACAGTCAAAATTGTAAATGTACATATTTTTGGTGCTGACCGTACCTACATATTAGAAGAAAATATAGGTAAGCGATTTTGATTTTTACTGTGTGATGAAAAGCTGTTTAGTTTATTTCAAACAAAATTACTACAAACTTTTTTATTTTTAAATAAATATTTTTTTGAACTTTAAATAGTTTTTCTTTAGCAACCTTCTATTTTGTTTTTGATGCTGTCGATATCGTTGTAATGTTCCATTGATGATCATAAATTAACTACAGCAAAAGAAACGCTAAATAAATATATATGTAATTAAATTATAACAGGGTGCACCTAGTACATTAGATACTGTCGAATGAATTACAATTAATGCTTGTCGCATAACATTCACAATTTCTTGCGTATAGCTGGACTAAACTCATCGCAAAGAGGTGCCTCCATCAAGTCCTCCCAGTTATCAGCTGATAAATGGTCGGCACATACACGAGTGTTACCTGGTATAAAAAAGTTTAAGTCACACAACATCCGTACCCTTACCATGTCGGGTATCAATAATAAATCAGTATTTGGACATCCAATAAATATGCAACTATTTATGTTCTCGTATGCTCGTACCAGACTCATGGCTAATTAATACTTTGTTTATATTGACGAGTAACAACTGTAAATGTCAAGCAAATTAAGTCATAGTAGTTACTGTCAAGGAATGTCAGTGCTTCATGTCTCTTAAGCCAGTGTCTTTTAAGGAACAAGGTTATAATATTGTATTTGCCAACAAAGTATTTGAATATTATCAGATGGTACAGTCGAGTTCGTTAATATCGACGCGACCAATTGAACAAAAATATGTGTACGTACACGACCCTATACCCATACAAATAAGGTTGTGTTCACATATTTTTGTACAATTGGACGCGTCGATATTAGAGAACTCAACTGTACAAATTTTGTGTTCTGATTTTTGACTGGATATATATAACGTGTACAGTACTTATACTGTATAACAAGGTGTATAAAATATAATCTTAGCTGACATTATCAAGTTTATAGTTTATCAACGGTCGAAAGGTTTCGTACAACAATGAAAAGTGTTCGTTCGTAACTGGTTACGAAAAAGAACAAAATAGTTTTTGATCGCAACCAGTTACGTACAAGACCGAAAAAGTATTCGATCGCAACTGGTTACGAAAGTCTGGTTGCGTACGCGGCCGAAGGGGAAAATTTACGTGCGATAATTTTTTACAACTTCAAAAGGGGCTTAACGCGACTTCAGTGCTTCGAAGAGTTGACTACGGTTTTCAATGATAAAGCACCATGCCTCCGGACTGTGGAACGCTGGTATGTAGAATTTCAACGTGGTTGCTCTAGTCTTGGTGATAGACATCGTGAAGGTCGACCAAAAACAGCCGTAACCCAGGAGAACATTGATGCTGTACGGCAACTGATCGTCGAAGATCGCCATGCGACATACCGTGAGATAGAAGCTTCCTTAAGTATTTCAGGGAACAGTGTTCACAGTATTTTGCATGATCACTTAGGCGTAAAAAAGTTGATCTCACGCTGGATACCACATTTACTCAGTGAAGATCAAAAAACGGCTCGCGTTCGATTGTGTCGCAAAACTCTGCGGCAATTCGAGGAAACTCGAAACATGTTTACGACATTATCAGTGGTGACGAATCTTGGATATATGCCTACGATCCCGATTCTAAACAGCAGTCGACTGTTTGGGTGTTCCAAGATGAGCCAAAACCGACCAAAGTAATACGCTCACGGAGCACTTTGAAAAAAATGGTCGCCACGTTTGTGGCGAAAAGTGGCCACGTTGCCACCATCGTGCTCGAGGATCGTAAAACTAGTTAGTGCTGACTGGTATACCACTGTCTGTTTACCAGAAGTCATCGGCGAGTTTCGAAAAAATAACCCAAGACGTCGTATAAGACTGCACCACGATAATGCGAGCTCGCACACCGCCCGGCAAACAATTGCGTTTTTAAAAGAGCAAAACGTCGAAATTCTGGAACACCCGCCGTACAGTCCAGACTTAAGCCCTAACGATTTTTTTACTTTTCCAAAAATCAAGCAACGACTTCGTGGTCATCGGTACCAGACGCCTGAAGAAGTGGTGGAGGCATACAAAACGGCCATTTTGGAGACCCCGACTTCGGACCGGAATAAGTGTTTCGAAAACTGGTTCAATCGAATGAAAAAGTGTATTACATATCACGGTGATTACTTTGAAAAACAATAAATACCATTTAACACTTAAATTGTCTTTAGTTTTTCCAAACGACACAACTTAAAAGGCAGCCCTCGTAACAACTACAAACAAAATATTTTCTCAACGCTCTACCGGCGTGACGTGTCTATAGTTAGGCCCTGAAATAATACGTATTCATTAAGTAATTGTATTTTGGACAATTTAACTTTTTGTTTCAGCAAATGATGTATACGTATATTACTGACGTATTTTTCTATTTTAGCTTTTATCAAATCGGTTATGTGATTTGATGAAGGAAATTGACCTTTTTGGTTATAATTAATACTGTCGAATACTTTCAAACCAACAATATATTGTAAGATTTTGTTAAGTGCCACTTCTTTTTTAAGCGTTCTTGCTTCTTTAAAAACGTTGCTTCACTTTTTATGACCATTTCGGATACACGGCATATCAATACAACATCTGGTGCTGGATATGTTAATCCTCCTATGTTTTTGAACACGATAAAATTGGGATCAGAGAGCTCGTCAGTACCTGAAAGAGCTTCAATACAAACACCGCAATGATTTTTTTTTACACTGTATCAGCTACGTGCAGTTCATTGAAATCCGTGGCAGCTGAACTAGAATCCGCAAAATCGTTTTCAGTTTTTACACCACCCTTATGATATTTTGCACCGTGGAGTACTCAAAAACATATTTTTCTTCAGCTGTTATAAAGGTTGACGGCGTGAGCTAGACACCGCAATTTCGCCGATGGCTAGTGCAATTATTATTTGTAATAATGAGATTACATTCGTCACACCGTTAAAATCAATCACAACAATGGCTTGTCGCTATGTCTGGAGTCATTGTCTAAAGTATAGATAGCTATAAAAACGAGTTGAAGGGTATTTCTTAGTGGCCAGTCTGTATTATAATCATAATCCATGGAGTTTAATAGCAAAGTTATTAAAAGAGAGTGTAGAGCCGCCATTAGATAAATCATAAGATTCATGAGTAAGGAGTTTAGATCGCATATTTAAGTAAAGTCTGTTTTAAAAAAACATTGCCCAACAAGAAAATTTCTTTATGACATTGACTCCCCTTTTAATGAAAAGAGATAGCAATAACAAACGTTGCCAGCTCGTTCTAAAGTATTCTTTTACTGGTAAAGTAAAGGTAATTTATCTATTATGTATGAACATATAAAAAAAGTTAAAAATCATATTTTGACATAGGTTCATATAACATTTTTTACTCCATACGACCTCAGGAATCCTCCGCTGGTAAAGGCATTTGGATTCCTGGCGAGGACCCTGTATAGATAACATCCATGACCCAAGAACAAATACTCGAGTTCATCACATAAATATTTGCCCTTGCGGGGATTCGAACCCGGCACCGCCGGCTCAGTAGGCAGGTGTCAGTAAACTGCGCCAACCGTGTCGTCAAAAATTATAATTGGAAAGAAGAAAATGATTCTTTTTAATAATTGTAGTACATTATAATTGATAATTTATCCTGTTTTAACGACTTTCACACTTTCACCATTACAATTACTATGCTATATATGCAAGCGCAACCATACCATACATCATCAGCTAATACTTTTGGCCCATTGAAGTTGCAATAAAAGCGATAAAACAGGCAGTATTTTTTGTGGGATTTACAGTTAATGCTTACAAGCTTTTAGTACCACGAAGCTTTCGTTGTTGTGCCTACAGGGTCGTATGGTGCGTGACAATTATTAGTATTTCAAATCAATATGCAGAAATAACAATCAAATAACTTAAAACGGTACCGTAATAAATACGCAATTATAGTCGAGTCCACAAAACTGGTGCAAATTAGGTACTCGTTAATATAAAACTCTAAAGACAATAACAACTTAATGATATATACATATATAAATAAATAAATATCGGACAACCTCACACAAATCGATCTAGTCCCAAATTAAGCTCAAGAAGGCTTGTGTTATGGGTACTAGACGACGATATACGTACTTATATAGATAATATACTTAAATACATAGAACAACCATGACCCAAGCACAAATATTCGAGTTCATCCCACAAATATACCTACTATTGTAGATTTGTAATTAAATTCGTTTCCTATGGGGAGTCATGAGTGGCCATGATGAGTGGAGGTCCTGCTTTCAGGGAAAATCTTGGTCATAATTGCTTCTTCACGCCGAAAGGGCGGCTCATCAGAGTGTTTTCCATTTTTGCCGATCCTGTGCTGAATTCTCAAGTTCCTTCCAGTCGAGTCCCGTTGACATACAGATAAAAAACAAACTCCGTCATCCTTGCACCACGCTGGAGGAAGGAAGATAATAAAATAATTAATCCTTTGTGATCATCGATAGGGAAAATAACGACAGACTTTCCTACTGTAAGACGCCCTTGGAAAATTCTCGAGTTTCAATTTCAAATAACTGGAAACGGCTTTAAAATTGAACTGAGCTGCATATTCAGTAGGAGGTCAATCAATAAACTCAGTTTACTCGTAAATGTCATTCAAAATTCGGTTTATTAGGTTTTTTTTTACAAGTGACCTGTGTTTAGTATAAACATGCATGTTTCTCTAAATAGTTTTTAATCGATTAGTTTTAAGGAGCGGGTAGAGAAAAAGTACAGTTATTATGCATTGAATTGAAAAAAAAACACCTTCGATAAAATTATTATACCTACTCCAATTCTACCATCGATAAAATTAAGTAAGTACATTAATTTTGTAGCTTATCAAAGAGGCTAGGCTCTTGTGAAAAATTTGGAGGTGTTGCTGACGCAAACAAAAATTAAAGAAATAATTGTAATTTTTTATTAATTTTGTATGCCATTATATCCCATGGTTGATGTTATATAATTGTCTTTACTATTTGCACAATCTACGAGTACGTGACGCACGTCAAAATCGGCTAGCTACAAAATATTTGAGGAAGATCATATTTATTTTTATAAAAAATCTATAAAGTTTGGGGGCTGAAATTTTGCATACTTGCTATTTAAAGACCACATTATCATAAAAAAAGATAATTACAAGCCAAAACTCATTGTGGGCAGATTCATTTAGCTTTATCCTGACATGGCCTTTGCGCTCGTGCTTAATTTTTCTGAGTATAATTATTACCACCCTTCCTTCCCACTACTCGACTTTTTCATGGACATAGATTTGCATCTTTCTTACGACTCTGTTTTCTAAAGGACCTTAATTCGCAGCATTCCAATAGCTCAAAATAATAGAAGATGCATATAAGTTCAAGGAGCAAGTTATTTACCTAAAGTGTTTGAATGTGTTCAGCATGTTTCCGTTCATTGCGTATACTTATAAATATTTGACAGAGGCGTGTATGGACAATGAACTGAGAGAGGTATATTTATTAACATCCATCTCCAACAAAATCTTTAACACCTTGCCTTATTAAAACTAATCATATAACTTTTTAGAAAAAATAACCGGTAAATTCATTTTTTTTTTTTATTTCTTATTCTTTATTGCACAAAAGAAAAACTTATCGTACAAAAGGCAGCCTTAATGCCTTAGGGCATTCTCTACCAGTCAACCATTTTAAAAATATATATACTTAGATAAATACATATTTCTATAGGATATATACAAATATATACATATAAATAAATACAGATGAACAAAGTTATCAGATACCTAAGCTATGAGTTCACATTTCTGCCAACAAATAGATCACGTAAAGCTTTTTTGAAAGCAAACTTGTTCGGGACTTGCTTGATTTTGAGGGGAAGGCGGTTCCAAAGGCGAGACACTAGGACGGTAAAGGATTTAGACATAAAACTTGTTCGGTGATTTGGGATGGAAAGAGATAAATTGCCAGAAGAGCGAAATTGACGGTTAAGAGTTATACCATAATAGTGAAAGAAGTTTCTGAGATATTCGGGAGAGTTCGGGTCCTTGAGAATAGAAAATAGAGTGCAAAGCATGCGAATTTCACGTCGTTGACGGGTAGGAAACCAGCCGAGCTGAGAGCGGGAAGAAGACACGTGATCATACTTACGTAAACAGAAGATAAAGCGAATGCAATTGTTAAGTAGTCTCATAATTCAGATGTAAGAGCTACTATTAAATTAGTAGCTTATCTTAGTCTTTCTCCTGTCGGCCATTGGAGGTTTCATCTGCGCCAGCCTTGTACACATTAGAGGGCGACATATGCTGGAATGCTTAGCTTCATCATTTCTCTGACTGTGTGTACCAGGTTGATTTAGAATGTTTGATGGAATGGATGTTTGGCCTTAATCATGCGCGGACGTTCTTTATTTTCCAGTACGTATAATTTTCTAAATCTTCCTGCCACTGTAAGAAATTAATGGATTGGTAGCGATAACTATAAGTATAAAACTATCAATATAGTACTGTGATTTAGTAATCTACTACTCAGATTTAGGTGATCTTTACAAATAAACAATCCGTAGTTACTTGGGCACATAATCCCATCCACACTCATGGCACCATTCTTGTTTATTTCCCAGAGGAACAGTAAAAAACTCTTTCTTCGGCATGTTGAACTATTATATCGACAGTTTTTCATAAAACAATACTGCGTTTTTACGCAAGACATTATCTTGTTATCTTGAATAAAGCTTTTTCTATTCTATTCTATTATATTTTTAATTGAACGGGCATGTAACGACAAATCTAACGTCAATTCAACACCAGATATTAAATTTATGCGTTCACTGTCACACGCGACGGATAGTTGTTATTTATTTATGCAGAATATTGAAGTTGTATTTTTTTTTGTTGACAACATTTCTCCTCTTTATGGCGTAATTTTGACGGCTCTGCTTTTTTAAAATAAGTAACTTTAAAATTTGACTTCATGGCTCGAATAGGCTTTCGAGACAAACCCAAAAAAAATGTACAACTTTAAGTTTTACCCTCCTTAAACTGCATAATAAAAAAAATATTGTCTTTAAAATGAAATGTTGTTTAAATTGGAATTAATAATACCCTTAAGTACACTTTGATATGTGAAGTATAACCAATAAAGTAAGTCGTAATTAAATGTATTAAGTGAAATTTGGTTTTTCATTTCAAACCTTCATGGTTTAGAAAGATAAAGCTGATTCATTTTGATAAAATCATTGTTATTATCCCTGTTAACCGCACTAAAATTATCATTAAATTCCGTTTTATTTAAGTATCCAAAATGATGCGGTGAAACGACTGGAATGACGTCGCCACTCAAAATAATAATCATCATTTGAAACTAATTATTTAATTGACATTAGCCAGAATCTAACGGTTATTAATGGAATTATCAGGCGCGCAGTAAAAGATTTTAATCGTCTAATCTAGAGGAGAATATACTTATCCGACGCAGGGATATTAAATGTCAGGGGAAGACGGGGCGATGGCAAGGAATCAATTTAAAACTTATCCTAGTCAATAGGCTACTTAATACGATTAAAGTTGATGGTGAAGTTAGAAATGAAATTTCAATTTACTTAAGAGGACCTTAACGGTTATACAGTAACAGCAATTTAATAACTCTGTCTCAGGGTGTTTCCTTCTTCGAGATTTCGCCTGTAATGTAGCAAAAAACAAATGAATTTCTCGGGTGTGTAATGTTTTGCATAACAACAATTTGCGAATTTTCATTTTGCATAAAACGAATTGCATAATTTCAACCTGCATAAGTGATCATATAGCATAAAAACAAAATGCATACAAACGAATTGCATAATTTCGAAAATTATAATAGTTTAATTGCATAATAGACTAATAGCATAATAGTCACTTTGTATACTATACCATTGTCATATCATACTTTTTTCATAATAACTTAAAGCATAAATGTTGCCTAAATAAATACATCCAAAAAATATAATATTTTTTTCTTATTCATTTTTCCCCATTGCCGAGCCAAATTAGGACCCTAACCTACCTATCTCTGGGAGCAGTTTCGTTTTTAGGGTTATAAAAAAAAAACCTAACCTACCTATCTCTTGGAGCAGTTTCAAAAATAACCCTAACCTACCTATTTCTCGGAGCAGTTTCGTTTTCAGGACACAAAACCCTAACCTACCTATCTCTGGGAGCAGTTTCGTTTTAAGGGTCATGAAAAAAAAAACCCTAACCTACCTATCTCTTGGAGTAGTTTCCTTTTTAGGGTAAAAAAACCCTAACCTACCTATCTCTTGGAGCAAATTCGTTTTTAGGGTAAAAAAACCATAACCTACCAATTTCAGTGCTCACAACAACTTTTTATTCAGGACTTATTTGATAGGTATAATAGTTATGCAACTTGATAATTATTTTAAGTGTTTTTATGAGTTTTCATAATTATTCTGAATGAATGTTATACCAAGTAACATTATGACTTATGAACATTATAACGAATGTTATTATGATTATTAATGGTTATGATGTTTAAATATTATGCTTGACAAAATTATGAATTTTGTTTTTATGCAATGTGTTTATTATGCATTTTGAAAGTAGTTAAATGAAAATATGCTTAAAGTTTTTATGCAAATTGAACCGCACCCGAATTTCTCATATCATTTCAGCGTACAAAGAAGGATTTCTGATAGTTTCATACATCTTATGTTTATTATTATTCTATACTATTATAATATATCGTATAATAGTTATAATTATAAAAGCATTAGAGATTTTTTATTACCATTATTGGACCCAACAAATAAAAATTCTACGTGAAATTCTTTTGAATAAGTAATGAAAGTTATAAGAGCACACATGTACATGTTTTAACTCATTTACGTATCTTTTATTCATAGTCAACGAAAAAAAAAACAACAACACAATACCTACTAAAACAAACTATCTGTTTTTAAGAGTTCAGAGACAACATATTATTATTTGAATAATACCTATATTAATATTTTCATCCTTAAAGCTCCAAAATGGCGACATCGGCGTGTTTCTAAAACGCCTTTATTTACCAATGTATCATTTTGATGGCGCTACTCGATCCTTAGTACGCAGTCGTAGCCAGCTTCATTGGGCCCAAGTTGCATTTTGTGAAAGTTTTATGGGCCATTAGCAAAACGTGTCGCTTGAATTTAGTAAGCGTTTCGTACACACTTGACGAAAAATATTAAATACTTATGCTCTTAAACGTTCATAAAAATGCCATTACTGCACCTTGAGTGTAATTTAAAAGGACATCAATACATATGCAGTTTCTCCTTTTTTGCACCGCGCATAATAATACTGTCGAAACCCATAAAAAAGGCGTAACTTTAAAAGAGACTTAAAAAATAGTTTTTCTCTTATATTCTGCCATTTGAGACTCAATAGTGTAGTGTAGGGCGTACTAACTCAGAATATACATTTAAAATCATTCAATATAATAGGTGATAGAAAATAATATAACCACATTCGCCGGAAATAATATTAAATACTGAAGTAAATAAACGACTTCAACGAAAAGAAATTGTATTTCTGAGGACAACTGAACGAGTCGCTATAAGCCGAAACCGCTATGTGCCTATAACATTTGTGGAGTTCCTTCGATTCCTCATACATCTCGTCATCAGATCTTCACCAATATTTTTTTTGGAATCAACTTAAATTCGATTAAAAGTTACCGAGATGATGACGATGACAGATGTCAAACGCACAAAGCTTTGTAAAATAGACAATAACCTTTGAGTATTAAAGTACAGGAGACACCTACGCCGTATTTTACCAAACTAACAATATCTGCCCAAATCTGAGGGGGGTGAGGAACACACACATATTAACAAGACAAGGTTCATTATCGGATGAAGTTCTTCCAAATGTCAGAAATAATTCCCATTGTATCATATTTGCTGATAATTCCACCAACATTATGAAGACAATAAGCCGTATTTCGGGTAAATAAGGACTACTGTCAACCTGGGTTTTTTTTTGGCTTGTGTTTAAACGCGTAGGCGTTTATATATATGTTGATAAATTACTTCCATTGAGGTATTATTTATAATAGAGCTCAGACCAATTAATAGAGCCACAGACCCGAACAAAAATGACAAAAAAAGTGGCATCGTTGTCATGTTCAAGTAGATCTGATGCCAATAACGCTTATTTATAACTTATAACAACATAATTTCTTCGTACAAAAGAACTCATTGTTCAAACGTTTAAGTGTCAAATTGACTTGAGTACTTATTACCACAAATATTTTTCGTGTAAATTAACTTTTTTAGCGTGTTCTGACTCATGTCTCTTGTCAAACTTGGAACATGGCACGAATGGAGCAGAATTTAATATTTTTACAGACTAAAAATATTTTAATTATTATTTTATTAAGGTATTAAAATATATTTGTTGTTTGAACTAAATAAACTCCTAAATTGTTAATAACAAATTTAGTTACGTTTTTATTTAACAACTGCATAAAAGGGTCCCGACACTGCATAAAGGGATCAGTAATAATGAGTATGACATTATTTCTCAACTCATCTTGTTCTAAACCATGAATACCCACAAAATTGTGGTGTACCCACATTAAAAAAAAATGAGACATTACATGTTTCATAAAATTATCATCTTGTTCTAGTATGTGAAATGAGAGTAAGGCAAGTGCAAAATATTAACATTTTTAACCCTTTAAAGTTTGATGGCGTGGCGTGAAAGTCGGTGGCGTAGTATGCACGGCAGTACATGTTGCCTTTAGGTGTTCTTGGCGTTCAAACGTTTAAACCGACAGTGTCTAGACTCTAAGACAAAATAAAACAATGACTACAGAGCAAAATTTTTTATTAATTTATTAATGTAACCATATTACGCTTCTTTTGATTAAACATAAAAAAAACATAATATATGATTATGCCGAACACGAATTATTTGGCTGAAATTATTCTTGACGTCTGTCTCTTACTAAACGTGACCTCAATTTTTCATGTTGTTTAGGATCGCGTGGGAATCTTTAATAAAAAAATAGTATAATTATTTATTGCACTCATTTATTAATTAATAAAATATAAAACTATAGCGACTCCTTAATTTTTTGTTCTGTGATGAGGTGCATTTTGTAGGGACGAAGTTAATAATTCTAATCAAAAATATGCTATGATTTTACATAGGATTCGTTAATTAATCAATAGAACCTACGTAAAAAAGAATATTCCGAACTTTTTCTTCATTTTATAGCTGTTATTTCTGCAATTTTTCACTGAACATTTAGTTATTTTTGAGAACCGTCACGTGTCATGGTCTAAACGAGACTGTTCGCCCAACTAATGCGATTTGTGATTTCGCATTACTTGGGAGGGTGCCATTTTTTCCGTCTGATTGTGTCCATGTAATTATTACCTCAATGATTACTTCCAATAAATTCTTCATGCTTGCCAAAACGGATGAATGCTCACCAAATAGTGTATCACAAACTATTGTATAAATAAAGCTAATATCTCTTTTTCTTACATGCTATAAAAATATGTGAACACCGTTAAAGTTAATTTCAGACCAAATAATCTATATTATTTGTCGCGAGCGCTTCTTTATATGGGAAGTTACGTAATTACAGTGGTAGAGTAAATAAATTATGAGTATTAGAAGCGTTGCGATGGATCGAGATAAAGATGTTTCTTATTAAATTAAATCTTACCTTTATCTCCTGTTCTATGCCTTCGGGTCCCACACCTTTCGCCCTCGATACGGCCAGTCACACTCACACCCTTGCTGTCGCAGGATAGGTCACGCCTGCGGGGCTCCCGCACACCACCTGTGGTTTAAGTGATCTCTGACATCACCGTTATCACTGAGCATCTCGAGGGATCTATGGGGTCTACTATGGGAATACTAGAGCGACTATGAGAGACATAAGTTGGGAAGCCAACAACACAGTTAGATAGTAACTGTCTCAGTCATGTGTGAATCAGTCAGTAACGTCGTGGAGACTCTGTACTGTCACATTGTCCGTAAATCAGTGATCTCCCTGAGATCATACAAGTTCAAGGTAGTAAAGCTGTGAAGACTACTGATGCGCACCAGTTCCCTAGGGAGGGTTGAATGACCGAGGCATTAACGCCGTGGTTAGGCTGCCATGCACCTGTACCCCGGGGGGTTTCAACGTCGAGGGCCGCACGGGCGGCCCATGTGCACCACTCCCTGGGATTGAACGTCCAAGGCATTAAAGCCGTGAAAGGCTGCCGACGTACTCTCACCTCGTCTCGTCTGTCATAGAGGGACATTAATATCAGATATTGAAACAAGTGGCGGGATGTGCGGATTAAGTCATGAATCGGTTACATGGACATGATATCGAAAGAATAGAGTAGATTATATAAAGTGGAGAATACTCAGCTTTCGGGCCAGCCCCTGTGGTCTCCAGCTTCGTAGGATGAGCCTCGCTTCGTTCACCTCACAATCACGATTTACTATCCCAACCGTCACAACGGAAATGCAACGACTACCGACCTCCAGATTCGTTTACCATAGACTAAATCTGGTTTAATCACCATAGATGCACTACTTCCTGGCAGGGTTGCCAGCGGTGAATATGATTCGTTTACCATAGACTAGATCTGGTTTACTCACCATAGATGCACTACTTCCTGGCAGAGTTGCCAGCGGTGAATATGATTCGATGTTAGACGTCATCGCAGTGCTTGGCACTCGCGACATTATTGTTAAATGGATGTCACCAATATTTTATATTATTACTTCCAGTTTAGTCATTTTTGCAAAATATAATTGCTGGCCATGAAATTTTTTGTTATACCAAACATATTAACTACTACGTACCCCAAACACAAGTAACTTGTTTATCACTTTATGCATTCAATTAATATATGATATAGTACTTAAATAAATATTCGCTACTATTTAAATGCTCACCAAAATGGCTTTTATACCCTAAAATTAATAAATAAATATTGAGGTTTCAATTACGGGTAGTATTTAAACGCACATCAAAAAAAACCTTTTTCTATGCAAAAATAATCAAAATTTATATCAAAATTACTGATTGCACAGCAAATATTGCACTCAAAATTTTACTAAATATACTTCAATTTATATTTGTGGCGTGCATCTATTTATTTAAAAGTAAAGCATATTTAAGTAATGCATAGCTAATAATGACTACCGCACATTATGGAGCATTTTTTAGGGATATAAAAAAAAACTAACCTAACCTAACCCGGCCGAGTCGGATCTGCTCTGAAAGGTGATCAGGATTAGATGGTTACCTAGCTGAAACACTATTTTTTTTCAAAAACTGTTTATTTTTCAGAACAATTATGGAACAAACCTAACTTAACCTACTGGGTTCTTTAAAAAGATGAAAGTAATGTCGTGCTGATGTGTATTTTCTAATTATCTGCAGTACAATTTTTGCTAGGCATTTATTTTATTTGCTAATATAATAATTTTAGATTGACAGTAATATATTTTGACTAAAGGTTAGATAATTTGATTACACTAAAGCAAAATAGACTGCAATCTTTGGTAATAGTTTTGATGTTTTATGAAAACAATATTTGGTGAGCAAAAAATCCATTTTGGGAAGCAAAAAGATATACGGACTCAACGTAAAATTATTCTGGTGTAATGTATATTAATTTTGGAATACAAAATGATTTAGTTTAGGGAGCTCTGTATAGAGTGGGTTTAATTTATATGGAGGCAATTCATTTTATTTGGAATTTAGTTTTAGGGTATAAAAGCCATTTTGGTGAGCGTTTAAATTGTAGCGTTAGTTTAGGGAGCTCTGTATAGAGTGGGTTTAATTTATATGGAGGCAATTCATTTTATTTGGAATTTAGTTTTAGGGTATAAAAGCCATTTTGGTGAGCGTTTAAATTGTAGCGTTTTTTTTTTACCAAGGAGCAATATTTTGGTATTCTTTTACTTTAATATTTTAATATATTTTTAGTCTTACCCAAACAAGTATGTTTACAACGATTAATCAAAGGCCCTATTCCGAGCAACAGTTTCTAGATGGTTTAGTAAATTTAAAAGACTAGTATAGTCTCAAATTTGGCCACAGATGCGGTTGTCCTCAAACAGCAGTAACTGCAAAATTGTAAATGGTACTGAAATATTTGGGCGTGTCCATACTCGGACATTGAGATGTTCTAGGCGTTAGTTAGGGGGTATTAACACCATTCTACATCAACAATTAGGAGTGAGAAAGCTTTGTTGTCGTTTGATCCCGCATTTGCTCTCCTAAATCTATGAAATAGTAATTTCTGACTTACTAGATCAAGATTGGGAGAAGTGTCTTAAAAAAAAATGGAGAGTAAGTATTTAATTTTTCGATATCTCAATACACATATTGACTTACCAACGTATTCTGTCGTAAATGAATATTCTTCCCAAACATGCAATGAAATCTTGACATAACGTGCATTATAACAGTTATCACGTTTCGGGCGGAACAACTCGTGAGAACTGTAAAGGAATTTCATACGAAATTGAAGGCCCCGGTCGCAAGTTATGCGATGAGACCTTGGTCGCGGCACTCGCTTACAAAAGACAAAGACGTCGCCAAGGCGACGCAGTACCGCCTGTCGCACACTTCTCATATCGGTTTAGTTAGCCACCAGAAACGGTGTCTCCCAAACATTACACCATAAATCGTCTGCAATAGACGCAAGGGCCTATAGGCCTGAAGTAAGTTTTTAAAACATTGCGTCTGTGTTCACGAACAGGCTAAACAGCTGAATTATATTTTTTTGGAGTGGTGTATTTTTTTGTTTCATTGCATATGTTTGAGAAAAGCACTATACATGCCTTAGCCGTGAAAAGGGCTTGCCGGCTTCGTATCACTATCCAGCCTCCCTACGGTCGGCCGTCTATACCTACTCACCCGAGGGCCTGCAGTAATGTGCGGTACCAGGAAATTGGTCGGTAGTTGTTAAATACGAGAAATCACAGCGAGCAGGAAGCGGTTCGGGGCGAGCGGGCAGGTAGATTGTAGCACGAAATAGTCAACCCCATTAACGTTTACGATCCGTGTTTTTAGCGAACGTTAAAAACTGCTCGTGACCGTAACCATTCTACATGTTTAGCTTACGATTACAGACGGTGTGAAACAACCAACCCTGAGATGGCCTGTATTTCTTTTTACCAATCCACATCACTCCAACATTATTGTCAACTATTTAATCAATAGCAGAAGTCGACACTCTTAACGAGCAACGCTTTTAATATTTAATAACTATCTAATATTTTACTTCCTTACACTATAAGTATGACCTTTATTAACCGACTTCAAAAAAGGAGGAGGTTCTCAATTCGAACTTTTTTTTTTGTATGTATGTTACTCGATATCTCCGAGAACCGTGAACCGATTTTCAATTTTTTTTTTCTATCGAAAGGGTATAACTCCGAGTTGGTCCCGTTGGCACTTAGTCGGGATCTGATGATGGAATCTTGGAGAAATCGAGGGAACTCTTCAAATGTTATAGGGACATGTACGGAGCTTTCGGTAATTTATTGATAAAGTCAAGAATTTACATTCAGTAAATAGGATTTGGTGTAAGGAAGCTGATGATGAACACCACAGATAGCCACTAGAACTTTACTTTTAAACGGCCAGTGTTTCGAAGGTAGCGATTAGATGTGCCGATTCGGATAGTTAAATTACTAGGAGGAAACAAATGTACATGGTGCTATTGAATACGGTACCATAAAACTGGTCTGATGCTGGAACCGGAAAGGACCCTACAGAACACGGTAACCAAACAACGTTACCGAGTCGTGTTTGGTGTTACTGGAATTGTCCTGACAAGCATTCTGAGTACAGAAGACTTATTTTTTAATCGACTTCTTAATCGATATTTATTACACAATAACAGTACAATATCTACATAACAGTTCTGGTGCTTAGACGAAAGTATTACAATTTAACACGTACCTAATTATGTTTTATTTATTTACAATAATTATTTATGCTTCTGGGTTAATTATAGAAGGCATCTCCTTAATAATAATACCTATGTCATCTATGTTATATTTATATAATGTTTCAATATTTAACAATAATGTTTTATACGCAAAATGTTATGTACCTACACTAAAGATATAATATCCTACCGACTACTTTTATTTATTTATCGATAATATTGTACACGTGAATCAAATATCATGTACGTACGCTAAATTATTACTTACCTAAAAGATGTATTTACAATATTTACATAACAGTTCGATTATTTACCTATAAGAGATATTTACAATATTTTATTTATTAATTATATAATTACAGTTCCGATTGCTTAGGAGAAAGTATTACAATTTATTATTTACATATAAGAGATATTTGCAATAGTTACCTGTACACTGTACATAACTAACAGTTCTGACTGCTTAGACGAAAGCAACGAACTGTGGCAGAAAACTGATAAAAAAGGAATTACGGTAGATTGCGCAACCTCAACATTTCTTTAAGAGCTTTCTCGTCATGGGGTCTATTTAATAATAACTTGTTTGCATCTAAGTCTGATAAAACTATACCTTCTTATGTTTTGACACGACTTAGAGCCACATAGGTCTGTCCTTTAGCGATTTTTTTTTATCTAGATCAATAACTGCCTTATCGAATGTTGTACCCTGCAGTTTATGGACTGTTACGGCCCAACTTAAAATGATTGGTAGCATTCTTCGCTCGACATCTCCATATCCCCGCACTGCCTGAAAGGTCGTGGCAGCAGGAGAAATCGCTACACAGCCGTCGTGGTCTTTGATTTTAGCCCCAATAGTTGAATCGTCAAACTGAATAAAGACGGCTTCAGGCAATTCTCCTTCTTCCAGGTGATCACGCCGCAGTGCAGGCCATTTAATTTTTTTTTAAATCCCCATTGCCCCATTTACCAGTCCATCGGATTCGGAAATGTTTCGCCTCAGCATCACTCGTGATTCGACGCCTAATTTTATGGTTGGTAAAAAGCCACCACAGTTATTGACGTCCTTAGAGATAACGTTGTCTGGTGGCTTCCTACCATACGTTGCCGTCTCGCGAGATTCATCTACAGCATTAAATGTGTAGACGCGGTGAGCTTTAGCGTTTTCAGTGGTCATTTTGTATTGTATGCGTCTACCTGTCTAACTGTAGGGAAAATGCGGACAGCAGCTCCATCTGCAAAATCACCTGCCAAAGGTACATGTCGCCGCTCACATAATAATTGAAGTTGAGCTGTTGTTAAATCTCCAACTCGCAAGCTATTTAAAAGTTCAATGAACTCCAAATCATTGCGTTGCCTCATATTGATGGTCAGCTCGCAAAATGAAAACTGTTGCCATAGGGTCACTTCTGCTGTAAATCGAGGCGGCTGGATAAAGCACCAATGTCCTTTTACAGGTGGGAGTTGCAGGATATCTCCAAAAAGTAGTATGTGGACTCCTTTGAATAATTTATTGTTGTTCTTATACTCTTGAAGACGCAAGTGAATGATTCGCAAATTTTCATACGAAACCATTGAAATCTCGTCGATTATTAGCCAGTGAATGTGCCGCCATTTCCGTCTCTCGTTCTCTAACCTTTGTCCTGATATTTTAGCGTAATTCATTGTATTACTTTTTTCGATTGGGAGAGAGAATATGGAGTGCAAGGTCTTTCCTAATATTTGACGAGCCGCAACCCCTGTCAAAGATCCGACTTCCACAAACTTAGCCCTTAGCAAAATATCAACAGAAGGTGCGTAGCATCGTTTGATGTGCTCAACGAGAAGTTTTAGGACAAAAAATTTTCCACTTCCTGCACCCCCTGTGATAAACATTAGAAGGAAGTTGTTCCTCTTGACCTTGCAAATCTTTTTCCACAGCCGCGGAAACTTTTTGAAAAAGATCTTTTTGCTGCACATTTAACCCTCTTATGTTTCCAAGGAAAACATCATCGGGCATTGCGGACCTCTCAGATACGTCTTCGCAATAATTGTCATCGTCGTTCATAATTTGTTCACCGCCTCAAATTAATGGTAGAGGGTCATCATTATTATTGTGTGTATCGCGGGCAGCATTAAGTGCAACTGCTTGAACAAGAGCCTGCTGTAACACTTGTTCCGCGTGAGCAAATTCTTCAACACTCACGTTGCTTTGTAACGGTCTGAGTTCCCTTTGGCGCCTAATGAAGCACGCCTCGGCAGTTTCTCCTTCAAGCAGAAGCTCACTTTCTTCGCGGAATGGCACGTGACATACTAATAAACTGTAGTAGTAAGCTTTTTGTCACTGTTTAAGGTGAAATATCGTGTTCTTAATACTGCCAATTTATTTCTAATACGCATTCGCGTATTATCACGCAGTCGAATGAACCGTGCTGAAGGTGCTTCGTCGTCTCTTAATTCCTGATCCCCGTCCTCCTCACTCCACGTGGAGTTGGACACAGATTCGAATCGAACAGCTAATTCAGCCAAGCTAATTTCTGTGAGTTCATCTGGCCGCATTGCATAGCGATCGAAAATATTGCTGTAAATAGTTGTATCATCATCACCATCGAACCGTAGTAACCTAAAACGTTCACCAGGCTTGCAGCTATTTACAAACACTACTTTCCGTGAAGACATTTTCAGGGGCAAATAGCAAAATCGATATGCACATTCCGCCGCACTTACTAGCCGTTGTGACAAAATTGCCATTGAGACTGCAAAGAGTTGTCCCCAGACAGGACTGCCTTAGCGTTTGGCCTTCGCAACTGCTTCTCTGACAACTTCTCCCGTGTCATGAGGCTCGCATTTACTTGCGTACTTAGCAACGTAATAAGAAACTGCGGTGACGTTGCCGCAAAGCTGTACATCAATATTACCTTCCCACTATTTCAGCAAAGTAGCATTGTAATTATTCACCATGCTTTCCTGGGCAGTTCTTTTCAAACACCAAAACCTGCTGTTGTTCCCTAATGCTTCGTCAGGATCTAGGCAAACGGTAGTTTCGCAGGGGGTTCTCGGGAAACCAAAACGGCAAAAACAATCACTGCGATTTTTATGACACGTGGCAGTGTGTTTATGTATTTGCACATCTTATATTAATTTCTGCAATATAGGGTCAGTGGGATTCAAAGAGCATGAGACAACTCTTTCAATAACCTCGATTCCCTCCGGCGTAGAAAAATCTGGTTTGTTATCACACCAAACCAGCATATGTAGATGCGGACTCCCACGATTTTGGAATTCAATCCTGTACCAGAAATCCACAAGTGGACCACCTAAATAATCGGGATCGTGTTTAAGGAAACGCATGAGGGCATTCACACGAACTGTGAATTGTCTTGCGACAACTACTGGATGTCTTTGCACTAAATCCAAACGCTCCGGGAAGGTGAGTTCCTCTGCTTCATCTACATTACAACCATCTGCTATTAGTAATGCTTTGGTCATGTCAGGCCAATTAAGGTCATTACAAGAGAATGTCAAAAACCAACTGGGGGGCCCCAAAGTGCGTACCATTGCAATGAGTTCAGAAGAACATTTCTACCAATAAGATGCTGAACCTCTGATATTCCTCATAGTGAAGTGCATGTTGTCTATAAGTCCCTGTGGTGTTTGCTCACCTTGGCCCTGACGCATGCGGAAAGACACCGAAACACTCGACTTTGCTCGGTAATATTCTACTATCGATAGAGCAAAAAGCAAATAATCATTTCGATTAAATCTTCTGTCCATGCTCATTACTCGACTTTGAAAATAATCCAATGGTGTAATTGGAATATCTCGTTGCTCTCCGAAACCATTTTTCCCATCAGGAAACAGACTGTACCAAGCGAGTTCCTCTGTGCGTCTTTCGCGATCAACATTTAAAGGCGGCGCTGTTTTCCTTGTAATCTCAGCCAATTTAATCTCGTTATTATTAAGACATTCGCCATTGTGATCTAAAAAAACAACGCTTTCTAGATTAGGCACGGATTCATCGATGCTACGGAGCAAACTGGTTGTTTCGATAACTATGGTATTTGTATTAGGTAGAGCTGATTGTCTTAACTCTGATGTCATTTCTTGCTGATGAGATATTTGATTAGGAGAATTTCTACTACTTTCATTCAGAACAACTTGTGAATGCCCCTCTGAATGCTCATGCTGACCCTCAAGACGTTCTTGAGTATCTATTGTTTGTCGAGAATTCTTTGATTGTAATGCTGGTGAAGCTAATACTTGATTTTCCGGCGTTACCCTCAAAGGAGTTAACGAGTACACATTGGCATTGAGATCGTTTGGAGCCGGGCGTACGAGATATAAATTGCGACGCAATATGTTGTGTAATTCGTCTATATTTTGAAACCTTATACAACAAGCAGCACCTCTCTTTGGTGCTTTTCCCCCCTTAGGTCCACGTGCATGGGAATCAAATAACCAAAATATGCAATTGTCAGCTTCGGTTTTACAATATACGGCCACGGTCATGGCATTTGCTGTAAGCAATCCGCAACAATTCTCCCTAAAAAATTGTTCTAAAGTATTCCTTAAATTAGGAAAACCGTCAGAACTGCGATCGGTATCTATGTGACCATTGTAAACATTTTCTTTTACTGAAATGTTAAGCGTCTGTCTATTACAGACAATTTGCGGTGCAAGATCACTTCTAGATATTGTGGATTGATTTCGCCAGACGCTGGGATTTGTCTCGTAGTTATTGATTCATTAGAAATTGTATCCCCAAGTATAACTATCTGATCAATATCACTTTTGGTCCACAGGTTAGGTTCCAATGTACAAAATGTTGCACAAGTAACAGCGGCTACCGCAGTACATTGATTGCCACGAGATTCTGACCCAAACCTTAAATCAGCCTGGTGAAATGAACCTTGTAATATTGCAACGGTTTCATTAACATTGACATAATTATTTCGAGGTATAGATGAGGTTCTATTGTCATCATTGATAGGGTCTTCGGAAATTTGTACAATATCAGAAATATCTATAGTTCCCTGAAAAGTAGCCCTTATGTCTCTGTAGAGCACATTATTAGATATTAGCCAGGTTAAAGCTTTATGTAATCTATTTGTGTCCACGATAAATTCTTGAGAACGTTGCAAATTTTCCAGGTTTTCCACAACAAGAACTAGCCCCGCCTGGTTTGGCGCGAGTGGTAGTTGTTCAGCTACTTCCACAACATCCTTTGCAAATAATATGACTTGGCCCTTGCACCAATCTTGACAGAAACGGTTTTGTAATTTTATTATTTTTAAAAATGGTATAACTCTGCATAGCAATCTTTCTTCAAGTTTGGTCAAGTTAGACAGTTCTTCAGGAATAGCCGCCATTGTCATTTTGTTCCAATAAGCTGCCGTTGGAACTTTACGTTTCCTTATATTATTGTGACAACGTAAACATGTCACAATGTTACCTAAATCAACCAATTCTTCTGGTATCATCGAACTATACATTTCAGTTTGTAATTTACAACGCTGTTGTGGATATAATGCTTTGGAACAAATAGCACAAGGGACGTCTGCAAAAATATTAATAGCCTGTTCAAAATCATTTTTTCCTGAAACACCCCAACGAGTGCGATTAACTTGCCGCATAGAATCTAATCGAGATGATCTAGCTTCCGCAGATTCATTTGATAAACGTTCGTGTATCAAATTAAGCCGATGAGCACGTTGTTCTTCGGTTTCGTTAGATAAGCGTTCGTGTATCAAACCAAGCCGATGAGTACGCTGCTCTTCGGTTTCATTTGACAAACGTTCGCGAATCAAGCCAAGTCGATGAGAACGCTGCTCGTCGGTTTCATTTGACAAACGTTCGCAAATCAAGCCAAGTCGATGAGAACGCTTCTCTTCGGTTTCATTTGACAAACGTTCGCGAATCAAGCCAAGTCGATGAGAACGCTGCTCTTCGGTTTCATTTGACAAACGTTCGCGAATCAAGCCAAGTCGATGAGAACGCTGCTCTTCCGTTTCAGTCATTAGACGTTCACTTATCAAATGGAGTCTTTGAGCATGACTTTCAGGACTTTCAAGGCTCCGAATATAATTAGTTCTTAATCGCATTTGAGAAAGCCTAAATTCACGCTTGCTCGAAATCTCTTTTGATATGCTGATTAAATTTCTACGCCTATTTTTTCTAAGTCTATCTTCTCTTTCTTCTGTTGTCTCATTAGAACGGAGCTGTCTCATCGAGGCAGCTCTTTTTCACGGTCTACCCATTATTAATTTTCACTAAAAAGTACAAAATAAACCAAACTTTTTAACAAAAAATAAAACCGACTCCAAACAAAAAACCCCGCACAAAAAGATTTACACATTTTACTATTGGGCTTAAACACTAAAAAGAACAAAATATTTTTTTTCTCACAAAAAAAATGATTAAGGTACGCTAATTTTATAATTTGTAGCTACCTATGTTATATATTTACAACATTAACGTATTAGGGCTTAACAGCAGACTGCTTTTTCGTCAATAATATTTTACACGTCAAATATTATGTACCTATGCTAAATTATTATTAACCTATAAAAAATATTTACAATATTTAACTACATAACAGTTCCGACTGCTTAGACGAAAGTATTACTATTTAACACGTATTTACATTTTTACAATCATTATTTATGTTTGGAGTCGGTGCCAGCCAAACTAAGAAAAAATATTATACTTTAATACCTAAGTAATAACAAAGGTGTTCTGCCTTTTCGCAGAACTATGTTTGGCCGAATTTCATTTGCCAACCAACTTTTCGCCGATGTTTCACTTTGACTACTAACGATTACCAAATTTTTATTTGACAACTTTGCACTTGGTAGAATTATTGTAAAGCAGATTATGCCTCTAAACTTTTGACAGACTAATCATTAGTCAAATCTTTCACTTGGTGGAAAACTTTTGGACGATTAACGTTTCGTTGATGCAACAGTTCCCTTTTCATACATTAGGCAAGTTACAAATAAGAAAAAGATACATACCAATACTTACATATTTTTTGGTTGGCCGAAACTCTGGCAAGTACCTAAGAGTAACTGCGACAAAATGGAACATGGGTCAAAAACCAAAAACTGTACTGGTTAGGTTAGGTTTGTTTTATGACCATGGATAGCGGAGCGAGCGAAGCGAGCGGAGCTTCAGATTGCTTGCTTGCATGAAGGTAATATTAAAATGCTTGCAAGTATTACAAAAAAACAACATATTATACATATATTTATAATTTACTTTTAGTATAGTTTTTAATTTTAGTTTTAAATATTAGTTTGTAATTGGTAAATTTACCACATACATACCCATACCTACATATTTTTGTAACTTATTTCTCTGAAAAACACAACTTCTTTCTTTTCATTTATTTTTATCAAGAATTTACTAATAATACCACGCTACTCAATAAAACATTTGGTAAACAATAAACAACTAAGTGTATATTATGCTAACTAAAACATTCTGCTACATGAAAGGTGGCATTTTAAAAATTTACGTAATAAAACACAGACCAAAAGTTAAGTTGGTAACGGTGAGGTTGGCAAATAATAAGTTGGCAATTGATAAGTTGGAAAATGAAAGGTCAGCGAAATAAAATTCCGCGAAACGGGAGTTGGGAAGTGATAATCGGCGTAACAATTTTCTGCGAAAAATAGGAGAACCAATAACAAAAGACCTGTACTACAAAATATTTAAAACAAATTAATTACCAAATAGGTAAGTACCTATTGTACCGACTATTGATTTTGTAATTTCAAACCCTATTTTATACTATCCTACATGACCTACATCAAGAAACGACAATTGTAATTTGGATAAGCGCTTAAAAATTCAATATTAAGAGACGACCGTCAACGACGTCTGCCCTCACGCGTCTGCCCGCGTTCGGGTCAAACACCCAAGGATCTGCCCCCCCACCAGCGAGCGCGCAAGCGGGCGTGGCCTAGCACATGTATTGCTGCGCTGCGCCTTGCTTATTAAATATTGTTTTTATTAAGAATGTGAAGCAATATAATGTTGCAAATAAAATCCTTCGAAGAAAATATAGGTAATATTTGTTGAGTTGTGGGTTTTATAACTTATTATCGATAACCTGTAATTAAATGCATGCACTAGTTGAATAAAGAATACACTTTTTATTAGACTGCAAATTTACCGTATAATCTATGAATATTCATAAAAAGAATACTTACGACGAAAAAGTAAACTGCAATGATCTAATTAACTAAAACATTTCGCTGCCTGTGCCCTTTATCTGAATTAAGATTGCATCCGCAATAAGGATGACGTCTGATGGCTACCTTATTTCACATTGGGGCGAGGCGTTTATGAATCCAGCCTAAGGAGCTAGAACGGACATAAAGAACTAGCGGCAGCTTCGTACTGCCTTCTACAACCAACAAAGAATGCCTCATTACTTTTCCCACGGACATTTCGCTTCCTGGTAGTAAGGTTGCAGCTGATATTGGGAAAAATCCGAATTATTTCTTCCGCGTAAACGATAAAATATCAATTTCCTTTGGTCATTTGCGCGGCGATGCAGTTGGTCTAAATTTAATAGTTATCACCGTTCAGAATAATTCAGATTTGTCTCAGCAAAGCTTCGATTCACAACTTTCATACAACTGTTCATGTAAGGTGAGTCGGGGCTATTGTAGCTATGGGGTTATTGTATCTTCTTACCATTATAATGGTCTGTGACCCTTAAAATGGTCTGTGTATATATAGGATTGTGTATATATACCATTGGTCTGTGTATCCTATATATACACAGACCATTATAATGGTCACAGACCATTATAATGGTAAGAAGATACAATAACCCCATAGCTACAATAGCCCCGACTCACCTTACATGTTTTTTTTTAGTACAAATTAAAACTTCATCATCATCATCATCATCTCAGCCATAGGACGTCCACTGCTCCAAACATAGGCCTCCCCTTTGGACTTCCATATATACCGGTTGGAAGCGACCTGCATCCAGCGCCTTCCGGCGACCTTTATAAGGTCATCTGTCCATCTTGTAGGTGGACGTCCTACGCTGCGCTTGCTGGTCCGAGGTCTCCACTCGAGCACTTTTCGGCCCCATCGGCCATCTGCTCTGCGTGCTATGTGGCCTGCCCATTGCCACTTCAACTTGCTAATCCGGTGAGCTATATCGGTTACTTTAGTTCGTCTACGGATTTCCTCATTTCTGATTCGATCACGTAGAGACACCCCGAGCATAGCCCTCTCCATTGCTCGTTGAGCGACTTTGAGCTTTGAGATGAGGCCGATAGTGAAAGACCACGTTTCGGTGCCGTAAGTCATCACTGGTAACACACATTGGTTGAAGACTTTTGTCTTGAGGCACTGAGGTATGTCGGACGAAAAGACATTGCGTAGTTTCCCGAACGCTGCCCAGCCGAGT
The DNA here is from genome assembly GCA_947623375.1 of Apotomis capreana. Classification (NCBI taxonomy): domain Eukaryota; kingdom Metazoa; phylum Arthropoda; class Insecta; order Lepidoptera; family Tortricidae; genus Apotomis; species Apotomis capreana. The sequence continues at coordinate 30,880,789 of OX392498.1, forward strand.
TGGATTCGGCGGTTGACCTCTTTCTCGAAGTTGGACCTACCTAATTGGACTACTTGTCCTAGGTAGATGTATGAGTCAACAACTTCGAGTACCGAGTTTTCAACAGAGACTGGGATGGGCACAACCTTGGCATTTGACATGAGTTTCGTCTTGTCCATGTTCATTTTTAAGCCCACCCGTTGAGAAACTCGATTGAGGTCATCGAGCATCATGCTGAGTTCCTCCATCGACTTTGTCATGACTACGATGTCGTCGGCAAACCGAAGGTGAGTGATGTATTCGCCATTGATGTTGATGCCAAGTCCTTGCCATTCCAGGAGCTTGAAGGCGTCTTCCGTAAAGCCGTAAACAGTTTCGGGGACACAACGTCCCCCTGTCTTACCCCTCTTCTCAATGGAATGGCCTTTGTGCTCTGCTCCTGAACTCGGACCGACATGGTGGCGTTACTATACAAACACTTCAACACTTCAATGTACCGATAGTCAATATGGCATCGCTGAAGTGACTCGAGCACCGCCCATGTTTCCACCGAATCGAAGGCTTTCTCATAGTCCACAAACGCTAAGCATAATGGCAAGTTATACTCTTCATTCTTCTGTATAACTTGCCGCAGCGTATGTATGTGGTCTATGGTACTATAGCTTCTTCGGAAACCGGCTTGTTCGGGAGGCTGGAAGTCATCAAGTCTATGTTCGAGACGGTTCGTGATGACCCTTGAAAACAAGTTATAAACATGGCTTAGAAGCGTGATGGGCCTGTAGTTCTTCAATAGGCTGTTATCACCTTTCTTGAAGAACAGTACCACCTCGCCTCTATTCCATGCTTCAGGCGTTTTGCCCTCGGAAAAGACGGAAAAATTAAAACTTACTTTTATATTATATTTAAATAAACATGATTATTTTTAGCTTGCCTTGAGAACCACAGTTTTTTATTTTAATAGTGCAATAAACTAACTCGATAAAGCTCAAACATAGAAGTTTGGATAGTAACATGTTCTTGCATATATTTTTAAATTGTTGTTAGGTATTTTATACAATTATAAAAATATATGAAAATACTTGTATGTCATACGAACGCGTAGTGGTTTTTTCGACAGTTTAATGAAATGAAACGGTACTTTGGTGAGTTTTTGTTTGTTATGTTTATTAGTTTCATTACTTGAAATTTTCTGCGTGTCAAACTATTGTAACATCCAGTGAACTCTTTAACCTAGACAATATCGACTCATTCTTATATTTTGTATATAAATTATGTAAGTAGCCTAACATCAAACTTTATAGTATAGTATATTAATATGCGAAATTGTCATAGGTAAGTGAATGCCCTACAGGACATCGCAGACTTCATCCACATCTAACTGCAGTACCTCCGGCAGCAGCGTCTCTGGGGGTTTTTTCCTGCCACAAGTGTCCGCTTTGCGCTCAGTCCCGGTTCTTTAGAGAGAGTAAACGCCTCAACATACAAAATGTGTTTTTTCAGTATGACATGACTAAAGTCACCACATGCTCATTACAGTAACCACATGCTCATTAAAATTAGCCGTATGGAAAATGTGTGCCGCCATTGTGGGGCATTAAAATGGAAGTACGAAAGGGCGGGAATGTGTTGCTTTAGAGGCAAAGTAGCCATTCCTATTTTGGAAGAACCTGATTATTTACGGATGAAACCGACGAATTTTGACGGTGTAAAAGAAAAAAAAATGTCATGAGAAAACAATGAATTTCGGGCCAGTCTTTTGTGGCTGACAAAGTTCGGTGTATTTATGGGAAATGATGACGCGGAGACTGACAGACCCGGAGCAAATGCAAATTTTTTGAATCTAATAAAAACCGCATAGGCAGCGGATAAGGGGGTCCTGTTTGCTAGGACGGACAAGGGGGCCACCGGCAAAAGTTTCCTACCGAACATGCTGCTGGCAAAGTCGCGCAAAGATAAAGCGTTTGCGCTGGCTGTTGCGTCCTCCGGAATAGCTGCAACTTTGCTGAGTGGTGGCAGAACTACACACACAGTGCTCAAGCTCCCGTTGAATCTTGCAAGTGAAGAAACGCCCACTTGCAATATCATCAAAAGCAGTAGTCACGGCTATTGCAATCAATAGTGCAAATTGATCGCGTGGGAAGAATGCACCTATTTAGTCACACAAGCGAGCGTTTGAAGCACTGGATCGCAGCTTGCAAGACATTTGGGGCAATCGAACGTTGATGGGTGGAGTGGTCGTCTTGCTCGCAGGTGATTTCCAGCAGACGTTGCCGGTTATCCAGCGGCGTACCGTGGCAGACGAGATAAAAGCGTGCCTCAAGGCTTCGCCGTTGTGGGGTAAGGTGAAGACAGTATTAATAAAAAAATATGATATATATATCTATTGAGTTTCGTTATTACTGTTATTAGTAATAAAAAAATATGAACAAAAAAAGTATGAGGGAAAAAAATATGGAGAGTAATAATTATAAAAACAAATCGGTAGTAAAAAAAAATAGGAACAAATTTTTTATGTGAGCCAATCTGAACCCCGTTATATGTATAACAATATTATTACGAGTTGATGGCAGTATATTCGACCGTTTTCAAACTAAAAGAAATCAAACGTGGTGTAATGGTATAATAATAAAAAAACATATAATATAAAAAAAGTAGTTCTATTAGTGAAAGATACCTAAACAAATTCACACCTCAGAACGATAAATAAAAGCAGTAATATGGACAAATTAATATTTTTTAACTGCTAACGATACTTTTGTTTAGATTTTAGGTTAGGCCGCGATAAATACACATTATCACATCTAAACCATGTAGGCTTTCCCTTTTATACATTCCGGCCACAGTAGAGTTTCCAGTGAAATATTTACGCTCACCGTAAAGAATAACATATGTCAGATTTTACGTCGGTTTTATATTTAATCGTAAAAGTGCTGTAACATATTTACTGTGTACCTGTAAAGTTGAAGTGCTCTGAAGGGTAGGAGAAATATTATTTTTGGCTTTCCTAATCTTATTTTCGGAGAGCAGGATGATTCTTTATTATATTATATACTCAATAACCAACATCCCCAAACCACCATGCCCTGGAGGAATAATGTTTGGTTGAATGTTCCAAAATAAACGATACGACAACGAATACCAATATACGACACCGTAATCGATCTGGACAACGAGCCATGGCGACTCTTTGGTGAAGCCTATGTCCAGTAGAGAACGTTTCTGGATAATCATGATAATTATGATGTAGCAAAATATACATAGCATACATGTATATTGTTTTTCAACTATACTCCATTCCAGATAAGATTAGGCAAAGGGAAAAAGGTTCTTCTGAATTATATGATCCAAACCTAGTTCTAAATAAAATATAGAAGATGAACTTTTTTTCACCTAATTTTTTTTACGAATTATTTTTGTAACTTTTATGTTTTAAATAATACAAAAATTTAATTACGTTTACAGTAAATAAAGAACCTTCACGAATCAAGCACCTAAAGAGGCAGAGGTAAAACACAAAGAAATAGAAAGTTTAGTTCTTCATCTACCCTACCGACATATTAATTGCGTTTGTATTCGTTCACGTTGAGTCGAAATTTAATTCTTGTTTTTTTTTATGTCATAGGGGGCAAACGAGCAAACGTATCGCCTGATGGAAAGCGATTCTTGTATATCTGCCACTTACTTGTTTCATGTTTCTGTTATAGTTTTTTGTTGTGCTTATTACTATTTTTTTCTTTAAATTATTTAAATCTTAGAAAATTTAGAATCCCCTCTGGAGTCTAATCTAGAGTGGAGTATAGTCCCTTTTTTTTAGAGTGAGAACAACATCAACGGTTTTCCTTTATATGGAACCGCCACAACGCATTGCATTGATAATAGCACTTGTACTTCTTTGACCAAAAGCTATTATGCGTGCTTCCAATTCTTCGCGAGTTCTTGATTCGTTTTTAAACACTAATTGTTTCACCCAGCCCCAAATGAAAAAATCAAGCGGAGTGAGGTCGGGTGAACGAGGTGGCCGATATTGTCGACGTAGTCACTGACAGTGCCGTTAAGAATTTCGAGATACCAATCACCGTTGAGTGTTCCATTTATAAATACTGGACCAATTATGTCGTCGCCTCTAATGCCCGCCAATACGTTGATTGACCATCTAGTCAGATGTGACAATTCGCGACCAACGTGCGGGTTTCTAATTTTAGGAGCCCAATAGTAGACACATTGCTGGTTCCACATTGCGTTTCTAGCAAACGTGCTCTCGTCACTCCAAATAACTTTTTGAAAAAGTTACGATTTTGTCTTATTTTTTGCAAAGCCCAATTGGCATACATAACCCGTTTGTTATAGTCGTCTGGTTGTAACGCATGAACCTTTTTAATAGCGAAAGGGTGTAGTCGATTGCGCCTTGACTTGATTGACCTTTTTAATAGCGAAAGGGTGTATTCGATGGACGGTGGTGTGACTCATGCCTAAAATGCGTCCTGCACGTCTCGTACTAGAACCCGCTTGGTTGCGAAAATGGTCCAATACCTGCTCTTCCTCTTTCACGTGAAATTGTTAAGGCCCTCCTCGATTAATCGGCACCGGCGGGTTGTTATTTCGTAAACGGATAATCGAATTGACGATCACACGGGCGTTGTTGGGTTGCCTTCGTGCGGGAAACCTCTCCGCGTACATACTAAGAGCGGCATTCCCGTTACTCCTACACTCTCCGTAAACAAGGATCATATCCACAAGTTCTTCCGCAGAAAAGTTTAAAGGCATTATCAGTATTTTTCAGTTAAATTTCTATCTAGATTTTATCTGACACACGAACGTCAAACCTCAACTTGAAGTTTAAATTTAAAGAAAAAAGTCCAATAAAAGTGATTTAACCTGACCTCTTTCAAAATAAAATGCAGGCACAGCCATACAATAAAAAAAAATATTTATTCTTAAATGAGATGTAGTAGATAGTAATAGTAGCATTTCCTCGCTGAATCGCCAAACTGATTCTTTGAGCGAGGAAACCGCCAGCTCTCCGGTCACCAGTAACATCAATAAGCCTCTTCGAGATATCTTTGAAGAGGCTTAATTCGCTGGGGCCCCACGGACCCAGGGTCTCGACGCCAAAAGGTATGAAATTGTACTCAGCGCCAAGACCACTTATACTTATTTCGTTTTATACCTTCGGCCGCTTCTGCCGCTGCTTCGGCCCTAATTGAGGATCGGTGGAGATGTGACGGGGCCAGTGTATCTACACAGGTTGCATCCCACACTAGCACCCGTCCCTTACTCCACGGAATCAATGACATTCCGTCCGGTCTCTTGCCATCGTCTCTTGAGATGCCGGTCGGCTCTAAAAGGGCCGGCACATTGATTGACGCAAGAGAACGGCGGATGATGTCGTTCAGAGCAACATGTCTTGAGAAGCAGCCCGCACTGCTCTGGCAGGAGAGTCCGTGGTGACCCAGCCTGTCAACGTCTTTGCCGCAGGGGCATCGGTGTGAGGCACAGACTCGGACCCCGACACGGAAACAAACTGTAAGTCGGACGGTATTGGGTTCTAGAAAAGTTCCAGTACTCACGGAAGGGTGCGCATGGAGCCAGTATCCGGCCTCTGGTGCAAAATAATAATAACAAGGAACAAATGTAAAATGTCAAAGTGCATTGAAGTGAACTACAATGTTATGCGAGTTCCCTGTACCTAATATCTAAATAATTTATGATCTAAATGATTATTACAGGAAGTGGTTAGTGTTTCGTACAAGGCATATATTATGTGGTAGTGCGGTCCTAGTTGAAATTGCAGTAATCTGATTTGTGGATTAGTTTGTTTACGTTAATAAACTGACGTCTTACTGCTTCTACAGGATGTTATAAGAATCTTTAACCGACTGCAAATAAGAGGACCTAAAGGCATGTTGACATTGAACAAATTCAAAAACAACTAAAATTTAACACTATGAGTATGCTAAATATTACAACATACTCCACTTAACCATCAACCAGGTATCAGCTTTGCTTTTCGTTCTGTTACATACTGTAGCTATATTCGTTTTTATCACACAGGTATTTCCCCAGGCTGCAATTAGAATCCAAGACCACTTCGCGGATCGTTGTACTATCACCTTAGCGAAACGGTGTGTCAAGACCAAAAATAATTTTAACCGACACCAAAAAAAGGAGGACGTTCTTAGCGGTGCGGTGGATTGGGTGTGGTGTGTGTTTGTTTTTATTGGGGCCCTAAAGCAGGTGCTTCATACCTGGAAGATAAATAAATTTCATTTTATAACAGGGCAATGAAAATACCATAAGACGTAGTTAATAGCAAGTCTCATTGCGGATTGGTTATCACAATACAAGCATATCCCAACGTTCATTGATACCGCGAATCCGTTATCAACGCTTGGAGGAACACTGGAGCTTCACTTAGGCCAATTTACTCGGTGATAGCAGTTTAAATGTATCGTAACAACATAAAATGGGGCTAAGTGGTAGGTAATCTAATACAATAATAACGCAAAAATATTTATTTAAAAATACAACAAACTTGAAAATAGCGGAATTATTGCCTTTATGCATAATCTACCAGTCAAGCATAATCAGCCAATAAACTGAGTAAAACAGAAAACTTCCTAATATTATAAGACGCAAGTTTGTGTGTGTATGTTTGTTACTTCTTCACGCCGATACGGCAAGACAGTTTCGCACGAAGTTTGGCATAGAGGTAGTTAATATCCAAGGAAGTTGATACACTTAACATAATATCTAGACACGCGGCAGCGTGTCCAGCCAAGTTCACCGCAGGAACTGGCGAGCAGCAGCCGTGTGTTATATTACACGAACCGTTTGGAGCCACTTTTGACCCCTCAATAACTCCAAATCTATTCAACAGAAAAAAATGAAATTTGGCTTATGTATTTAGGTCCCTGAGAACAACTAGAACCACAAATTTCATAAATGTAGATGAAATAGTTATTGAGATATTGACGTCCAAAAAACGGCATTTTTATCACTGACTGACTGACTCACTAGTAATCAAAAACCTAACCCACTTCCAGGTGACCTAGAAAGATGAAATTTGGCATTCAGCTTGGTAATTGTGTGTGTACACATATAAAAATCAAAAACAGTGATATTTTTTAGTTTTATTATTATTATTATTTATGCTTGTTGCCTCAGAACTCCGTCATTTATTAACCGATTTGGAAAATTCTTTCTTTGTTTGTAAGATGGCACTCTCTCTCTCACACACACACCACACACACACACACACACACACACACACACACACACACACACACACACACACACACACAGAGAAGGTTAATAAATTGCCGTGGCGCGGGGACGGATAGCGAAGCGCGGGAGCGCGGCGTGGCGAGGAGCGGTCCGGCCCCTCCCTCTACCCCGCGTCACTCTAGTCAAGACAGGTGGGGCGTCAATTCAAATTTCTGTACAAAAAGTAATGATATCCCATCAAAAACATAAATGTTAAATTAGAGCCAAGTTCTCGCATGCAACGTTGTCGACTTCGCCGACAAAAGAATTGAGATCTATATGGGCGCCAAGTTCTTTGCCCTAATTTTTTTAGATACAAGGACATATGACATACTCAATGCATTTATTTTACTTGGGGTGTAATTCAATATCAAGATTTGACTTGGCTAGTTTTCACAAACTGACTTAATTTTATCAAAGTAACATAGTATTATTATCAAGCTAACAGTATAAGTAACAGGACGTACACTAACTATACCTTTACGAAAATAGGTTAATGATTAGACAAATGTAATATACATTTATATGTAAAAACTAGCCAAGTCCAGTCTTGATATTGAATTACACCCCAAGTAAAATAAATGCATTGAGTATGTCGCATGTCCTTGTATCTAAAAAAATTAGGGCAAAGAACTTGGCGCCCATATAGATCTCAATTCTTTTGTCGGCGAAGTCGACAACGTTGCATGCGAGAACTTGGCTCTAATTTAACATTTATGTTTTTGATGGGATACATACATACCTATTTCCAGTAAAGTACCTAATAGTTATCTTGGAGTCACGAAATAAGGTATAATATTAACAAAGCAAATATATACCAGATTTATATAATCATGTTTCTATATAATAATGATCAGCTTAGAGCATTTGTTAATACCTTTTTAATTAATTATTAATTACATCAGTCATCATGCTACTTTGTAAACTCGTATAGTCGAAATTTGAGCCGTGCAATGTTCAGTCAGAAAATCTAAACCAATTTAACGGGAATGCTCTTCCAATATGTTTGTACGTGATTATTAAATAAGGGTCAATTCCTTTGTGTGACGAAAGTTACCCATACATTTTGTATGACTAACTTTCGTCACACAAAGGAAGCGATCGTATTTAATGTTAACTAAGCCTTTAACTATGTACAATTTTTTTGCAATCGACCCATAACTAGAAGGTGTCCGCAACTATTATCTGGTTTTTTTTTCTTTACCGTAGACAAGGAAAAAGAATCCTAGAACCATCTTTGGATGTCCAGCTATCCCTGTTCTTATTCTTGACCAGCAGATGGCGCTAGTCTGGCATGACGCCGCGCTCCCATACAAACCAAAATCCTGCATCGTGATTTTAAGAATTTCTAAGATCATGACCCCTCTCCATAGAAAACTGATTTTCAATACGCATCTAGAAAGTTAATTTTGCTATGCATACTACGGATTAATAACAAATAAATTACGCGCATTGTTATTCGTAATTAATATTCAGCTGACACTATGTATACCTTTTTTAAGTACATTAACATATTGGAGGCGATTTAGTTTATAATGGATTAATCTGTTTATTTACTTTGTTCTAAAATGATAATATTTGCCACATCTGCTCTCGATCTAGAAACATTTACGTTATATCAACTACCACATCGGGGCCTTGTTGGTTTTAGTCTAGTAAGTGATTGAATAGTGAGTAAGAGTATTAGTATTCACTACCTGCTCTCCATTTACTATGCTAATGTAAACAGGATGTACACTTCAAGACTTCGAACATTGCGGTAAATTTATAGAAATTACAAGACGGCAAGGCATGACGCTCCTGCCAATAATGTACCATTAAATTCAGAAAAAACACTACTGCAGAGAATGGGATATGATAAATCGCGGATGAGTACGCTTTCGATAAATACGTATCCTTGACTCCGAATAAACGGTATGGTTGGTTAAAGTATTTTATAGATATACAAACGTATTTTATTCTGTGGACTTTATCGCTTTCGGCAAATAGTCACCAGAATTATATTGTATGCAGATCTCGTCGTGTACATTTGATATTTGTATAAAATAAACCGATTATTTAAGCTGACGTTTAAAAGCTTTACGTAAAAAAATTGGAGGCACGACGTGTGCCGTTTTACTTTAAATTAAAATGTAGTTGTTTCGACCAAACCGACTGGCTATGCTCGTAGCAGATTGTGAAGGTATCTAACGAACTCCAGTCAACCCTATACTGCACCTCCAGCATAACTGTGACCTGTGACACGTGACTCTTTATCGCGCGACATTGACTACCTCACACTTTGAATACCTTGCGAGCATGACAAATGAAGTTGCGTCGCGCGACAAGCGAAGTCGCGTTAAGTAAGATAATTATGCTAGCCCTGCTGGTATGGTGATTAGATTTACGACTACAATTTACCGTGGGTCGCTAGAGTGAGAGCAGACTCATGTACCTAGGTACGCTCAAAGGTTAACTGGAAGAGATCCCTTATAGGGATAAGTTCGCCTTTGTACCTATATGTTATTTGTAATAGATGTATTTTTTAACTGTTTTTGTGTACAATAAAGTGTTTACTTACTTACTTACGTACTACTTATCAGGGGCTCTTAACTAAAAGATGAAAATATTATTATCGGTAATAAAAATAACATTCTGAGATGTTATACATATGGTTTTACAATTATGACTCCATTTATTTTTAATTTTTTAAATGTAATCGGAACTGACTACTCGTATAAGTAAGTAAGCAAAAGAATTTATCCTCATTTAAGATATATTGGCCTTTGATTCTTAGAGTCAAACATAATAATACAGAAAAAGGAGACAAAAGTAGACGACATAATTAATTAATTACTGTGAAGAAAACAACATATTCCGCATATAAGTACAGAAATTTAATACCAGATGCGATTTAATGGACAAAATGTTATCGCCATAATTCTGCACGTACATAGGTATGATTATGATAATCTACATAAGTATTTACACTATCAGGCAGTTAAAGTATGGAGAACGAATGCACTAACTACAGGAATTAAGTTAAACGAATCATTTCCAGAGTTAATCCTGAGAAACAGGTTTAATTCACACCGTTTTAAGTGTAGGTTTGATGCTCAGTTAATTCTCTGCAAACGGTGTGACGCGTTTTGTGGTTTTGAATATTCATGTCCTCTCAGCGTTGCTATAGCAACGCGCGCTCATCCAACTGTCTAGTCTTATTTCGACCTTAGGGCTTTTGAGATATGAATAAAGGGATATTTAGAAACAGGCAGAAACGCTGAAATCTTGCTCGTTATCACTAACTAAGATATAACAACCACAACTATGTGTTGAGTTGACTGAACTCATAAACATTATTATATAAGGTATCTTTACATCTTCCTGTTGTCTGTCCGTCTGTCTGTCTGTCTGTCCCTGGCGAGGCTGAGCGACCCGCCCCGGCTTCGCACGGGTGCAATGCTATATTATGCATGTATTATACATATAGACCTTCCTCTTGAATCACTCTATCTATTTAAAAAACCGCATCAAAATCCGTTGCGTAGTTTTAAAGATCTAAGCATATATAGGGACAGACATACAGACTTTGTTTTATACTATGTAGTGATAGTGAAGCATATACCTACCTACATTTCATTTTTCAATGGAACATCCTCGAATAATATTCTCCTTATCTTCGGATGGGTATATCAAGCTTTTATCTTCTTTGGTATTATAATATACTAGCATTAACCCGCGCCTTCACCCGCGTTCCTATACAATGTACATTATCCTACGGGAACGATGCTCTTTTTTCAGGATAAAAAGTAGGCTATTTGTTAAAGTTAGGGTATTATCTGCTTATTCCTCATGCATATCCGTCTAGCCGTTTTATTGTTGAAAAGCTTGAATGCATTTATTACGGCTGCAGGTAGTTTCCCGATGACTACTCCTCCAGTCCCGCCGCGCCGCCCGCACTGGCCTTGACGCCAACCGAGATGGCACCAAATACATCTATAAGGATCCATACCTCAAAAGCAAAAATAGAACCCTTATAGGATCACTTGTAGCTGTCTGTGAGTCCGTCTGTTAAAACCGATTTGCTGCAAAACTACTGCACCGATTGATTTGCAATTTGCTTTTCCCTCTTCCCTCTTCCCTCTTCCCTCTTCCCTCTTCCCTCTTCCCTCTTCCCTCTTCCCTCTTCCCTCTTCCCTCTTCCCTCTTCCCTCTTCCCTCTTCCCTCTTCCCTCTTCCCTCTTCCCTCTTCCCTCTTCCCTCTTCCCTCTTCCCTCTTCCCTCTTCCCTCTTCCCTCTTCCCTCTTCCCTCTTCCCTCTTCCCTCTTCCCTCTTCCCTCTTCCCTCTTCCCTCTTCCCTCTTCCCTCTTCCCTCTTCCCTCTTCCCTCTTCCCTCTTCCCTCTTCCCTCTTCCCTCTTCCCTCTTCCCTCTTCCCTCTTCCCTCTTCCCTCTTCCCTCTTCCCTCTTCCCTCTTCCCTCTTCCCTCTTCCCTCTTCCCTCTTCCCTCTTCCCTCTTCCCTCTTCCCTCTTCCCTCTTCCCTCTTCCCTCTTCCCTCTTCCCTCTTCCCTCTTCCCTCTTCCCTCTTCCCTCTTCCCTCTTCCCTCTTCCCTCTTCCCTCTTCCCTCTTCCCTCTTCCCTCTTCCCTCTTCCCTCTTCCCTCTTCCCTCTTCCCTCTTCCCTCTTCCCTCTTCCCTCTTCCCTCTTCCCTCTTCCCTCTTCCCTCTTCCCTCTTCCCTCTTCCCTCTTCCCTCTTCCCTCTTCCCTCTTCCCTCTTCCCTCTTCCCTCTTCCCTCTTCCCTCTTCCCTCTTCCCTCTTCCCTCTTCCCTCTTCCCTCTTCCCTCTTCCCTCTCCCCTCTTCTCTCTCCCCTCTCCCCTCTCCCCTCTCCCCTCTTCCCTCTTCCCTCTTCCCTCTTCCCTCTTCCCTCTTCCCTCTTCCCTCTTCCCTCTTCCCTCTTCCCTCTTCCCTCTTCCCTCTTCCCTCTTCCCTCTTCCCTCTTCCCTCTTCCCTCTTCCCTCTTCCCTCTTCCCTCTTCCCTCTTCCCTCTTCCCTATTCCCTCTTCCCTCTTCCCTCTTCCCTCTTCCCTCTTCCCTCTTCCCTCTTCCCTCTTCCCTCTTCCCTCTTCCCTCTTCCCTCTTCCCTCTTCCCTCTTCCCTCTTCCCTCTTCCCTCTTCCCTCTTCCCTCTTCCCTCTTCCCTCTTCCCTCTTCCCTCTTCCCTCTTCCCTCTTCCCTCTTCCCTCTTCCCTCTTCCCTCTTCCCTCTTCCCTCTTCCCTCTTCCCTCTTCCCTCTTCCCTCTTCCCTCTTCCCTCTACCCTCTACCCTCTACCCTCTTCCCTCTTCTGGGATACAGGGTACCAAGTTATCTAATCTTGTTTTCCCATACAAACTTTGAATCCCAATTTCACCCCCTTAGGGGGTGAATTTTGAAAAATCCTTTCTTAGTGCACCCCTACACCTTATAAGGAACCTACGTGCCAAATTTGGACTCTCTAGAACCAGCGGTTTGGGCTGTGCGTTGATATGTCAGTCAGTCAGTCAGTCAGTTTCTTCCTTTATATATTTAGATAGCAGATTATCATGAGTTTTTCTATATTCTATAATGTTACACTGTTTCTTTTCATATCAAGAATCCATTTATAGGACGAATGCTTTATTGTTTCTGGAGCCAACAATGATACATTCAGACGGACCGGATCTAAAATTAAGTTCACTGAAACCATTAATTACCAGGTGCCCAAACTTACGTTGACATTTCATCGATAAATTAATAACGTTGACATTTTATCTACGTCGACATCGACAAATTTATCAAAAATATAAAATATGTTACACTGATAGCTACTCTATTATGAAATAAGTCTTGTTCCTTATGTAATTTGCACTCGATCGTCCGATCCCTACCTAATTATTATATTATGAAGTAAGTTAACTGACGAAAATAAAAAGTTTATCATTGTTGGTGATCAAAATGTTGATTACCTATGCGATATGTAGTATGAGACGGAGGGTTGATGACGTACTCAATAGCTAATGCTGCGCAAACACTGTGACGCTGTTCTCCCACTCGCGTATCTGAGGACTCTGAATCATGCATCGACTGCGGGATAGCAAATCACGTTAGCGACTGTCTCACTGTGACACCGATGAATACTGCCATTTGTGATCACAACGCACAGCGATATGTCCTCACAATAGAGGGCATTCCCCCTGTGACATCACATAATGATTTAATTGAACGCAGGTTATTCAATAGCGAATCGATTTATTTATTTTATTCTGACTTTTCCAATTATAATTTTTTATTTTATTTATGATGACACAATAGACATTGATTTGAAATGTTATTGGGCGTTTTTGACCCGCTTTCCGAACTTTCGCATACAGAGACCAAACTAGTTTTTAAAATAGTGAATTAAATCTCACTTTTCTAAATATGTATTTTTTTTTAATGTATCAACCGGCAGAACAAAGTTATTCAACAGTATGTGTACGATGTAGTGATACTAAATATTAATTAATGTTTATTTTGATCAAGCAGAATGAAAAACTGGTTTTAAGAACTGGATTTTATTTTTGTTCCTCTTTATATTAAACAATATAACAACAGCAACAGCAGCTATTCAAAGTATTTTTGAAATAATTCCAATAGTTCTGACTTAATTCATTGCAAAAAATGCTATAATGATAAGAAATGATTTTTATTTTTTTTCTCAATTCTCTCATGGTTTACAAGAATGCGACTCATACCACTGAGTAGCAGATACATTTACCTACACACCTAGCCCTATTTCGTTTGTGTACGCCGTGGGTCATATGTCCGAATGCCCAATGACCTTTAGCAAGTTATTTAACATATTGTTAACATATTACATGGACTTACATTTTCCTTTAAAACAGGTAAAGATACAAAAGAAATCATCTGTCCCGTGGCTCACGGATAGGCTGTGTGGATATATATGCGAAAACATAATAACCTACAAGAAATAAGGCGTCATATCCTAACAACCCTCTCATATCCGAATGTATTGACCATTACTACCAGCTCATTAAGTTAGAAACGCTTCGAGCTCGGCAGGCCTTCATTGAGACGAGGCTAGCAGAAAGCGAGAATCCGTCCAAGGATATGTGGAGAGTTGTTAATGATGAGATAGATAAAAAATCAAATGTTCAAAACATTTGTCTACAAAGTCATGAATCAAATTCCTACTTATCTCACGACGAAGTCCCCAACGCCTTTAATACTCACTTTATAAACATAGCATCAAACCTCACGGTACAAAGCGACGCATTATTGTCCACACAGTACGTCCGTGATCACCTTAGTAGCTGCGATATGCCTAAATTCAGCCTCACTATTGTAACACGCGAGCTTTTGGACAACTATTAGACGTATACGAAATATCATTTAATTCAAATTCAAAATTCAAATTCAAATTCTTTATTGGTAACATCAAGTTACATGTCAACATTAAATATAATATCAAGTGTCTGGGCAGTCGTTTCCAAAATCCTGGTGGTATTCTCATCAATAATGTCTTTAAAACTGGTATATACCCGAATGTGTAACTTGAGATACGGATTAAAAAACATTTCTGAGCGAAATATCACATTGGCTTTGCAACCTGAACTAGTTAAAACACAAACAATGCTAAACTTTGAAGCGAAATAGCTTTATATCCCGTCTAGGTGATAATTACGATTGTGATCTGCCATATCGTATTAGTTCGGGCGAGAGAAAATCCTGTATTTTTAATTATTCAAACTACAGTAAAATCTATATTTTTCTAGAATACGGGAGATAACCCTACCCTAACTATTAAAAACGGTTTCTGTCGATAATTTCATTTTTGTGACAAGCTTTTATAGCCGACTGTACTTTTCTTTGAATATATTATTTCAATTGCTCACTGAGACGATTCTACAGACCCCAACTTCGGTCGGATTGCTTTATATATTACCGAGTTTCTAGGGTCACCTTCGGCTCCATCACCATGCCCATGGTACCATATTATTGTATTGTCATCAAAGTTAAGTAGGTATGAAACATTTCAGCTCAATCGGTTGAAGATATCTGCTTCAAAATTGAGTTGCTGATTCCACCCGAATAAACAAGCATAAGTAGTTACATAGATACATTGCAAGTTAAATAAAAGTTTGTAATAAAACATCAAGCGTTTTGAGCATTTTCATTTATTTCCTAGTCATGTGTGGAATCATTTATGCTCAGCAAAGTATGGACGCCAATGCAAGTCTGACAGCAAAGTTTTCAACTTCTCGTAGGTTTAAGTCTCACGAGACACATACGTAAGCCAAACAATTCCTGCACTTTTAGTTAGTACGTTCATATTATAGAAATCATTATTGCTCGGAGCTCTGTGAGCTTTAGACCTCCGTCATATATCCGCCGTTTTAAAAAATTTAGAAAAAATGAAGTTTTTACGTTTAAGTGGAACGTGTCACTAACGTAGGGGGAAGTCCCCTAACGCCGGACGGCACCTAACGCCGGACACTCGAACTATCTCGGCAACTGGAAGCTCGGCAACGGCAACTCGGCAAATGGAAGGGGCGCGGGGGACCCCCACGCACCTTCCACTTGTCCTTGATTTTCTCGCGTTGCTAGTTGCCGAGATAGTTCGAGTGTCCGGCGTTAGGGGACTTCCCCCTACACGTTTATAAAAAGAATTTAATTCGTGGAGTCATCAACACCTTTGAAACATGAAACCGCACGGTCGAAACGTTAGATATACCGAATGAAGGTAAATACCAAAGTTTTATTGATAAATAGTTAGTGAGGGTGTTTCGGACTGATACAGCTGTGTTAGGTGCGACATAAATATAATTTCTTCGTTTTATGGCCAAGTATAAGTAAACTCGTCTGCGATAAACATTTCGCGCTTGTGAAATTTTAATGTGAGTCCTATTAGAGCGCAGATCAATACGGACTTCAAGACTGACAGAACGGACGACGTTATCCCCATAAAGGGATATCTCTAAGTACTTAACGGGCATGATAAGTAGCTTACTTAAATACACGATATAATCTCAGAAACATCACACAGGCGCACAAATTTGCGTGTAAGGAAGTCCTTGTTTTTTATTGGCGAATTTGATAGTTTGCAATATTCAATTTGCCTTCAGCCAAGAATATTTCGAACCGTCAACTTTCAAAAAGCAATTGAAAGTGGACGTAAAAATGCGTTAAACTATGTCGATCGAAGTACCTACCTTATTGGCATAAGTTAAACAATACGTGCCGGATCTTTTTAATTTTGTCTGGCAATGTTATTTTTCATTAATAATCCCGTACCCTCCGAGGTGGGCTGTAAACACGGAGATCCTCAAGGGCCGACCGGCCCTCTTTAGTTTAGCTATTTACCCCATAGTCAAAAATTTAAAGACAAATTTTAACGTCTGGTGTTGGTAATTTAGAAGGTGAAGTAAACGTGATGTTCGAAAATCTACAAATACTCATTGGAAAAATTGCGGAGATAGAACTAGATCTAAATTTTTCCAAATGCGAAATATTGTTTTCAGATACTTGTCTTTAAAAAAAACTTGCCTTATCTAGTTTCCGTGCAACAGCATCCAACATCAAATTAGCACTTCTCCCTACTAGTCAAGTCATTGTTGATGAAGACAAAGAAGACATTTATTATGTCATTGTATTTGTATTGCAGAGACGTGTCAAACGTGTGTTCTGCTATAAATAGTATAAGTTTTATTTTGCGTTTTCTTTGCCGTATCAATAGTATTCGTACTTGTCAAAAGGCTGTAGGGTAAGTGGCAATATCGAACGGAGCCGCGTATACAATATAAGAAAAAAATATTTTTCTACGTAATCCAATCACAGAGTTATTGGTTGCTAGAGAAACGCAGCTATATGATACTGTGTTGATTCGCAACGCCGAAATTGTCTAGATATCGATAGAAGTGGATACTGCTTCAGCAAAAACGACAAAAACTTAACAACGTAATAAAGTTCTCGTAGTGTTTAAAAGTGTGTAATATTGTAAGAAATTCACTCCGTTTAAGTTACAGTTTACTCAAAAAGTAGGGCTTTGATTACGCTTTTCGCTGATTTTACTATCTGTGGATCTTCTCATTTAAATTTTTGATTAATAAAAACCGTTAGTAAAATCAGAAATAGTGCTACATGTCTTTGTGAATATATTTTTGGTAGCGATTTTTATAATATTTTCTCTATGTTTAAGCAAAATTTCGGGCCATTGAAGTTAGAAGGTCTCTGTCATGAAGGTGAATAACTTAATTCACATGTACCAGTTTTTATTATTATGAATTATATATTTCATTATTAATCCCTTACCCTCCGAGGTGGGCGAGGTGGGTTATTGTATTATATTTATTTGAACTAATATGTAGAGCACCTTATTTAAAAAAATAACCTGTTAACTGTCACTCTATAGATCACTTGATTTACTCGTATATACCAACGTCATTTAATGTGTATGTTTATAGGTATAAGTAAACTTAAATACTTGAACGCTACACAAGCGCGGACTACTTAAATGTGATAATGGTGTTTTGGTGAATAAATAACAGCGCATCAAAGTGTCGATGTATGCTTATGACACAAAACAGTAACGTTTACTTGACAGTAAGTAGTTAATTGGAAATATTTTAGTTTACACAGGGTTTTGAATTTTCCTTTTTACAATTAATTGTTTTGATTGAAATGGCTCTAAAAGTATCGCATATGCCGCACTTTACTTATGGACCGTATTTTAAAGTTTCTACCCTTCTAAAAAAAAACAACTAGGTACGTCTTGTCTTTTAACGAATTGCAAAAAAGAAACTTAATAAATACTCACTTTGATGCGCGTATTCATTTCTAAGTTATATGAGTAAAACATAAATTAGTTTTATTTATTCACCGTGACTTCCAAAACATAAAATGATATAAAAGAGTACTGAAAATAGAACTGTCTTATATCGGGACTCCGAATAGAACTACACGGCAGAGCGATAACGCAATAAAAACACACATAAGAAACGCGTGTCAGAATAAAGTAAGTCGTCCACTCACAAGCCAACCGACACGACAGAGGAGGACGGTTTCTGCTATTATTGAACTTCTGGCTAGAAAACCTCTGCTTTAAAACTTGACACGCATTTCGTTTGCATTTGGCTACTTATACACTAAACTGTAAGTAGAGTAACAACTTCGTTCGCAAGAGAGAAAAAAGTTCTTTTTGTTGCTTCCAGTAGTCGGGTGAAAAGTATCTCATTAAAATTCTGAAGTTTTATTCTACGGAGTGGACAGTAATATGTTTTGGCGTTATTATACTAGCGATGTCCGCAGCGTCACCAGATAGTGGAATTCATATTTATTTGAATATTAAGCCTGAGACTCATACACAAAACTATTTGAGAATTAAACTAACTTCATCTCTATTTGTAACATTCTTGACAATTTCCAAATACCGCGTAATTTTACTCGTATTTCCTTATTTCCTCTCTTCACCATTTCATCTTTGAAAACACAGTAAATAGATGTTTGGATATAGATATCTATAGAAACCTTCACCCGCTATTTTATGTAACGTCCCATTTAAAACGTCGAAAATTACCAAAACAAAGCATTCGAATGAAATATACTTCAAAGTTCGGCTTGGCTCTGGTATTGACAGAAAAGTATTTAAGTCCAATAAAAAATCTCGTGAACTAAAATCCTGTGGGAAATAAACAACATGATAAAAAGCTCTTAGATAGTCTTGCTGACACGACACGGGCACGAAAATGCTGTAAAATTTACTTACAATAAATTTCCGGGGTATTTCATAAAATGTGTTCACTCAGTGCAGGTGTATCGGTTTTACGGGTGACCGCTCTTAATAATGCAGCGGTGGTGGGAAAACAGGCATTAGCGCTTTTAGCCTTTGAAGTGCATTTTACGGCGGAAAGTATCATTAGTGATACATTAATGTGTAAAACGTTCTAGGAGCGTTGTACTAAGCTATTTATGTGCTCGCGATTCAAGGGCTCATAATAATACTGCAGTTAGGTTAGTTAGACAAGGAAAGTACCCAATATCAAGTGTTTACAAATAAGTAGTAAGAATTAAAACTTTTCACTGAATCATTAAAAATATTAAAATTTATAATATAACTTTCATAGCGTTTAGAAGACTCTAAATAATTATATTTAAATAAAACGTACCTATATGTAATTATTCAGTTACCCCATGCATTTTTAAAATTATTTGAGTTTTATAAAAAGTGGTCTTATTATTCCGCGGCCATATATTAGTATCATTATTATTATTATAGTTTTTTTTAGTTTATATAATTTTTTGAAAACAACCTTAAATGGAAAGTTATTAAGTATACTTAAAAATAAGTATGACTGTATTTAAATTACATAATGAGTTTAAGAATTAATTAGACGTACGTATTTTTGACTACCTATTTATAAATGTCCTTAAACGAATGTATTATAAAGTGATCAACCTTTACACAACTACTAAACATATTCGTAAACTATAAACAGCTGCAAATGGTAACTTAATATTAACCCCTTTTTGAATGCCGAAAAGATGTTAAGAAACGCAACAGATGCGAAACAATTCCTTGGATTTAATGGTAAAACATAGTAGAGGCTTTTATTCGTAGGTACCTACCCACATCACGCAACTTTGTCACGTATCCGGCCCCAAGAGAGTTGCATGAGAATAAATTGCATGGAATAAAGACTTCAGATCCACTCACGTACCAGATTTCCATACATAAATACAGTAATCAAGCTAGATCTTTCCCTTGTGTTAGAAAATCGAATCGATAAAAGACTGAATTCTTCAGTAAAATTATAATGGTAATTAAAATATGTTTATTATTATAAGTACCAAGCCGTATTTGTACGATTTACAAAACAAATTTATTTACTATACACATGTACAGTCGCCATCAGATATATAGCAGCGTATAAGGCGTTCATAAATATCTGAACATGACTCTTATTGACTGGGCGTTACAGTACATGTTCAGATATTTCTGAACGCCTTATATGCTGCGATGTATCTGATGGCGACTGTACAAAAAAACTTACTTTTATTATAATAATATTGTGTTTAGTGGCAGTGGCAAATGTGCTGTACTTAAATAGGGACTTCCTGTCAATGTCCTTTCA
This sequence comes from Apotomis capreana, assembly GCA_947623375.1. NCBI lineage: Eukaryota > Metazoa > Arthropoda > Insecta > Lepidoptera > Tortricidae > Apotomis > Apotomis capreana. The sequence goes on from OX392498.1 coordinate 30,901,157, forward strand.
TTGATAATTCTTTGAAGGCTTCTATATAGCATTTATCTAGGGTCAAAAGTGAGAATTAGTGGTTTGCGATGGTCTCAAGAACTCTCCCTTTCTTCTTGTAATTTAACGTTGTGTTGTAGTATTTCTAATTCTGTTATTTCACAAGGCAACTGAAAAATATAATAAGTCAAATTCTTGTAATTTTATCTATTGTAGAGACTCTACTCTGACAAGAATTTGACTCTTTCACTTAATAAATATCTACAGTCACCATCAAATATATCGCAGCATATAAGGCGTTCTTAAATATCTGAACACGACTCTTATTGATTGGGCATTACAGTACATGTTCAAATATTAATGAACGCCTTATATGCGACTGTACCTATCTCGAACAAATTGTTGCTAGCTTTTTCCTAGTTCAACGCTACTTTGTGACACGTGAAAAAAGCATACACTATTAGACAGATTTTCAGTTACATATAATGCGGTCAATTAATTAGAAAGGATTAATATTTTAACTTTTATCAGGGAAACCAATCGTTCTGAAAACAATCACGGAGACAATAAAAAATATACCATAAAAGAGGAAAATGCATTAAGTTACCGATACCAATTAAATATCAAACATCAATGAGGTTTTTAATGTTATGTAAAAGATTTATTCAAAACAATCCAATAAGGGGTTGGAACTAATTAACATGCAAGGGTAGCAAAGCGGATTTAATGTATTTCACATAGAAAACTACAGTGAGTCTCAGACATATTAAAATACATACTATGTTTAAAAATAAAGCGAAAATTGAAAATTTTAATGGTTCGGACAGGATTCGAACCTGCGTTTCCAACGGCTTTCCGGGCCAACACGGGCGTCCTCCCAATTGGACCACCGAACCAGATGTCAGAGCCATTGAATTTTTCAACCAGTTGCTTCATCGTCGTCAAACTTTATCGTCGGCACCATCGTCTCAAATTTGTTGAGAATCGATAGTAACGATGTGCTACACCCGAATTACTTATTTTTATTGAAGCAGTAACGTCTGCTAACGTAAACTAAATGTTTACAAATGAAGCGAAAATTTAAAAATTTAATGGTTCGGACAGGATTCGAACCTGCGTTCCCAACGTACGTCCAAATCTTTACGGTAGATGGCGCTACGATGCCACCCTAAGGCATTTTTTCGCTTCATTTGTAAACATTTAGTTTACGTTAGCAGACGTTACTGCTTTAATAAAAATAAGTACATTCTATGTAACGGATTTACTCACGTGAATATCGAATATCGCACGACATGTTTCAAATCGGTTTGCGATTCATCATCAGGACAGCCGATCAGATACATCATCTGATTAGATGATCAGAATATATACGGGAGGCTATCGAAATGAGTCGTTATCAAGAACACCCCTTCTTTTAATTTAATGTTTTCTTGTACAATTCTGTTATTTCATAAGGCAACTGAGATACATATTTGTAAGAAAGGGGCATTACTTTATTTTTATTACAACACATATTTGTTTAAAAGCATACCTAACTTAAATAGCCAAACAAGTAGTAACAATATAAAATAACACAATGAAAAGAATAAAGAAAATAAATTTATGAATTTACTTTTGCAACCGGAGACGGATATTAAAGTCATCGCATCAACTCTTTACGGTCTAATTAAACTTTGTATTTCCACACAAAATTTACAATAAACTCAAGTATTGAGTTTAGTTTATACACTATTAGGCGAATTGCTTTAATAATTATTAGTCAACACACGGGTCTCAAACAGGAGTGAAAGAGTAGTTTGTCATACGTAATGCAAGAAGAACTGAAAATATTTACCATTAAGAGATTAATACATGTCTTCGTTTTGTCAAAATATAAGAGCAGACAACCACCACACCAACATGCACAATAGGTTTTCGTAATATCAGTAACGTGAAACGTAAGCACAAACTGTATCGATACATAGTAGGGTATCCGTCTTACCTCATTGTTCGGAAAAGACACGCACCGGCACGACGATGGGAAAACTTCACTAATAGGACCACTTTTCCTGCCTTACACCAAACTTTCTCAGTCTCAGTTAACAAATGCCCCGACCTATATGTACTTTTGCAAACTAGTACATTATTGCCGATGCTAGTTGTTAGTTCGTAGATTTGTATGATTTTGGATTTCCTTCAATTAATACAGATCCTTTAATTGACATTTCCGCCGAAGCCTGTATAGTGCTTTAATGCTTATCTCCAAATATGCGAGACAATAGATAGATCATAAGTCAAAATTACATACTATTTTGAATAAAAAAAAATCCACGCTATTTATTACATTAAAATATAACCTTTAAATTATTATAAAATTGTTTGTCCACAGTAGGAACGAAGACCAATCAAGCTGCGTCTTTGTGAAGCCCAAAAGAAGGTCATTGAAATTTGAGGAATATGATTGGTCTATTTTACACATTTCCGCTCCGCTCCGCTTCTGTGGACAAGAAGCCTTAAGGTTTAATTCTTTCAGTACCTTAATACGGCCATTTATTTTTTTGCTACAGATTCGCGGTTCGTGTCAATTGCTGAAAAATTTACAAAATAAAACATGTCAAGCTAGAAGCGCTCGCGGAGCACTAAGGATTTTTTTTCGTAGAACTCCGTCAACACACCTATTTTATTCGATCACAAAATGGAAGTAGCTCAGACACATTCATTAATGATGAGCCGAGTGCCCGATAGGATTTCCATACAAACTTTCATTCAATGTTTAATCCCCTAAAGAGAGGAACTTTCAAAACCCTTAGTAATCACTTACGTTGTGTAAGGAATTACGGCTGTGCAAAATTTCTTGCTTCTAGTCCCTCTGGGTTAAGCCCGCGTGATCTGTCAGACAGCGTTAAGAATTCTAATAAATTGATATGTTATATTAGAAAGTGTAGGTTAATAAGAATGAATAAAAATATATTATTTCCATCGTTTATATAATATGTATCCAAACATACAAAGACCTAAGAGAAAGGTACTGTAGTTGTTTCAAACCGCAGGCAGTCGTAAGATAGGTTTTTACTATCTTTCTACCATGGGACGTAGGGAAATTAACTATATTAAATCCTAACAGGTGTCTTAAATTTGACTTTGATGTTAACTAAATTCTGATTACCACGGAACTATGTCAAGGCTACATATAGGTGGTCAACGGTCCTTTTTAATCAATTGTAAATAAAAGCCTTATAGGTTCGTTAAATTTGTCACTTCAATCATATGCTTTTTGACTAAAACCTGTAAAGTGACCTAATTCAAAATTGTTATAAGTAATACATTTCTAATGTGGCTTAAATCCCTCTAAGTATGTAGATCCACGGACGAGTCGTTTTGAGCGTGGTTTCGACCACAGCTCCTTAATTCAAACCCTTTGTCTGTGAAACAAAAGGAGCTAACAATTAAAGCACCATTGCGAAGTGTGATAATGAGACTTTTCCCGTTTATACTGAAATTCACTTACTTAAAATAAAATACAAAACAAGGGTAAGAATTTCAGAATTTATTATATTTATGAATAAGTTCCAAAATACCACAAATGACGGTAATCTTTGTGTTAAGGTTGGTTCTGAAAAACGTTTTAAAAATGAACAGCTTAGGTTATTGGTTTCGTTAGGCTAAATTCAGTGTTATAAAATAGAAGATAAATATTTAGTTCCTTAAAATTTGTACCTTAGATAATAAATGCTTAAAGGTCGACATATTTTGATAGTCACGTTTTTATGTTTATATCTTGGAATTGAAATTGTAAAACGCAGTAGGTGACAGTTTAAAGGCGTGCGCTGTGAATAATTCACACATCCCTCGGGCTCATTTCAGGCTACGCGAACACTCAAAAATCTAATTTCGGGGCAAATAACGGGTTCGTGTTAAACGCGCTATTTTTCATGTGACAAAGAAGAAAAAATATTGGTCTATGTAACTCGTGTCAGGAAAATCACGTAGACATTAATTTCCCTCGAGGAAACCATGCTGTAGAGATAACGTCGATTCTGATTCGTCCGCGAACGACAGGATAAATATTATTTTACAGCTTTTACAGAGTTTAATTAACCAGTTAATATTATCTCTTATTGCTTTTCTTATTTGTCTCCAAATGGTTCAAATCAAGTCAGTACTTTCAGCAATATCTATTTCTTAATAGCAAATTTTACGATAGTAAAATTTCGAACATCGGAGTAGCCCTTCAGGTAGGTATCACGTTCCGATACGCACATCTAAAAATGGTACGAGCTTTGATTATGTACACCCGCTTGGTAATTGAGTATAAATAAAGTGGTAAATAACTGAGTATGCAAAGATAGGATAATCAACATATATAAATCCTGATAATATTATAAACGTGGGAGTATTTACGTTCGTTCCACTTAATTTTAAACGATGATTGATGGACGGTCGCAAATCGTCGTAAACAGCCAATTGTTGAATTATCTCTTCCTAAAGACCGATGTGCAATATTTATCGCCGAGTACAGTATTAGTGCATAAAGTTTTTGTATGTTTTTTTTGCACATTCTAATAATAACTGCGAGTTTGCGTCACATCCAAATCGTCAGATACAAGAGCTTTTTTTAGGTTCACTTAACATCCCCTTAGAAAATCTGACACGCCCGAAGAAAAAAAATTTTTTTTTTTTTACAACCCTCAAGTAGGACCACCCCCATCATGGAAACAATCAGTTTGACATGCGTACATCTCTAAAAATGTGTAGGACATGGATGCTATCAATCTGACGCGCTCGAGTATGTCCATGCAACAGTTTTTTTTTTACATTTTTGAAAATCTGTAGTCGCTCCCCCCACCGATGAAAAGGTATATCTTATATGACATTTTTTTTCTTTTTATCATCTAAGCTTCGCAACCCAATAGGTATCTATGACGCTCGAGTGAATCCCGATTTAGCATCGTGGCCTACCCTACTATTCCACACAGCTAAGTTTGAGCACATGCGTAATGCTTCACAGTCATTATTTCTACGCACTCTTGTTTCTTCTTAGTGTCGATTCTGCACAAAATAAATTCCACACAACTGAATTTGATCGCATGCGTTGTTCTTCACATTTTTTTTTAATTCTACGCTTCCGAGGGTACATTAATATTTTTATACGGCATACTTATTACATTTAAATAAGTATCATAGAAATATATACCTTTTACCCATCTCTTATCAATTGTAATTTTACGAAACTGCATTTCGGGGATGGCTATGTCAAACAGTAGACATCGGTTGGCCGTTACCGGTTCGTTACAACCAATTTTCAGAATACCCTATTCGATACTTAGACTTTATCTCAAATTGTCTTAGTACCAAAATGACAAATATCTCAAATAGATTTTCTATCTTTATAAAAAAAAAACATTATGACGTACACAAATTACACTCTTATTCTGAAATATAGTTGGTAAAAAAAACAATTCCTTTTAATGTCGAATTTTATTAAGATGAAAGGTGAAAATGCATTGTTTTTTAGTGACAGGGACACTACCTAAATTATATTTTTCACCTCACTCGCTCGGAAAACCTCCGTCTATAGGGCGAAATCTGCGTGCAAAAGTCTATTTTATCCGCTAGCGTGCAAAAGTCAATTGAATTTCGAACACGACGATTTTGATTCTCTGTGGTGCATGTAACTTTTTTATATTTAAGACTCCTTCAATGCGTGACTGATTTCATCAGTCGATAAATCTTCGAATCAACGCACGCTAATAAAGGGCGATCTGGTCAGGCCGGCTAAAATCATATGCACGTTTGAGTACTTCTTTTAAAAAAAAATACACCTACAATATCACGTCCGGAAACCTGGTTTGTGGTTACAGATTTTTAAGTTTTTATTTTTTCTACACTTTATTTTATGTTGAATATGTTTATGTATGTATATTAATAGTAAGTATTTCAGTTTCATTTACATATTTTGACTAGTAAATATATTAAATACAACACAAATTTTAATATTTATTTGTTATAAAAGTTGGAACATAAGAGTTTAATTTCTGAACGCACCCGAGAAAAAATTAATAATTAAACAGTTGGAAGTTTTCACAATTCATGTAAACAAAGTAAATTTGTTCTGTGGAGAATACTACATACTGTTGTCTTACTTTATACGAAAACAAGAAAGTTAAGCCCAATTTGGAGTATTTATTCAATGCTAAAAGCCTGCATTAAAACGAAAAAGGATTTTTTATAAATATTTGGAGACGATAAGTATAATTTACCGAAACTATTGGCGTTTTTAAAGAAGATTTAAAGCCGAAATAATCTTGTTCGGATCCCATCGTCCAATAACGTCCAAAGCAAGTGTTATGGAAAATACTTCCGAGTAGCCAACTAATTCTTCCCAGAATGCCATTCTCCCACATTCACAACGAATGTGTCAAGTAGTTTCAAATACAAATATAATATAGCAGTGCTTAAGAAAAACGCAACGATAAAATATACACGACGATAATACAAATTATGGCCATATTACATTTCGATACCTTTGGGTTCAATTGGCGTAAAGGACATTTTGGCGAAAATGAGTTATATATATAGTTTTGTTCAGAATTTCAAGCTCTATCGTTCTGTGTAGTTAAAATTTCGATAGCTTTAAAAAAAATGCCTTTACGACCCAGTTTTTATTCATCATGTTCGCAAATCTAGCTCAGGTTAAGGGACGTAAGTGTCCAGTTATAAATTACGAATTAAAAGGTGTATCGTAAAGTAAACCGGTAAATATTAATACCGTCGTAGATGACGTATTTTTTTCTTGGTAACCTTTAAGCCCTTAATTTCTCACGATTACTTTCCATTAGCGCATAGTCGAAATAGGCGTTAAGGACATGTTTTCTTTTACTTGTCCTTTACGACCTGCATTCAAATTATGATACTCGAATTTGATAAACCGAATAAGGTTGTAAAGGGCATGTATTATTTTAGTTGTCCTTTACGACCTCCTTAAAAATGATTACACCATTTTTTGATAGAATTAAGTAGGTTGTAAAGGACATGTATTCCTTTACATGTCCCTTACGACCTACCTTCGAATTATTATACTTGTTTACATACCGTAATTTGATAAACCGAACACGGCTGTAAAGGGCAAGTAGTCTTTTAATTGTCCTTTAAAACCTGCCTTAAATCTAATTATAGCACAGTTTTTTAAAAAGAGCTGGGTCGTATAGGGCTAGCCTTTATATTTGGCATTTACTGCCACAAATGTGTGTATAAATTCTGAAAAAAAAAGCAATTGACGTAATCGTAAAGGTCTAAAATATAAAATAAATAGTTTTCTTGGTCCTTTATAACTACAAAAAGTTGTTCGATCAGAAAGTGGAAGATCAGAAATGGAAGTTAAATGTCCTTTACAACTGGTAAAAATGCTATCAATGTCATTTACACCCGTGACTTTTTGGGGTATTTGGAAATGATGGGGTTGTAAATGACGGTCTCAGATGACTTTAGTCTAATTTCGGGGCGTAAAGTTAATAGCTATGTAATAAAAATGGACAGTTTTCAACTTAATTTACCTTAAAGAGACTTGAAAAATGTATTATAAAGATAATGAATTCAGCTAGGAATGTCCAGATTATATTTAAAATGAATATTTTTTTGGAATACGCAATAATAACTATGAAAGAACTAACTATTTTGTAATCAGATTTGAAATAACAAAAAATATTTATTGTTTATAAACTGACTAGATTGCGGGAACAAGGAGGGAAATAATGTCATACTAGTGTTCTACTCTCTTCCAATAGCACTAAATAATAGTAATGGAAGTGACAGAGTGGCTAATGGTTATCGACATTAGGATGTCAAACATTATTAGGACGAGTACCTACGTAGTGAGTAAAATACTGTAAATGTAAACAATAAGTATAATAGCATGAAAAATAATGCAGTCTTGCGTACATAATGACAGTTACATTAAAAAATCTTACTACTAGGTCTTATTTTAATTAGTAATATTTGTACCTCATGAGAAAAGTCACGGTACAAGTATTATTTATTTAGTTTCACGTAACTTGTACTTGTACGTTGAAGCATTTTCCACTATACATTTCCATTAGGGTTTATTGCCCAAATTTAAAACAAAAACTTAATGGTTTCAACGATTGTTGAATATAGAAATATAAAAACTTAACAGATCTTAATGGACGTATTATTTATTTATAAATTTGTAGCAATATGTTTCAAACACTTTATAAACCTTACGTTGTTTTTTACCCTGCAATCCCTTCATTCACGATTAACTACAATAAAATGTTAGAGACCAATCGAAATATTAAATTATAAATACTTATATATCAGGGACTGGAACCGGTAACCGGAATTCATACAAATATATTTGTATGAATTCCCGGTATCGGATAAAAGCTTTCCTTTGTTTTTCGTTTATTATTTTATATTTAATCGGACAATATAAACATACGTATTCGTCATTTAATACATGATTGAGTCCCGTATAAAGAGCATAAAATATTGGGTTATTGCTGCAAATACCGGTTCCGGTCCCTGCTATATATAGGTACCTAATAGAAACAGTTTAAACTTATTATTGCTCTTCTACTCACTCTCGATCTCATCTTCTTCGTCAGTTTCTGGAAGTTTATCTTTTATTTTTGATTGGAACGGTAACGTTGCGTATTCAAGATGAAAACGCCGTGGTATAGTAGCCTGGTCGCAAAGCTTTTTCAGGTCTCTATACTTTGCTTCTGAAATTGGCAATCGTTCAGTGTATAAAGTTTTTGGTCTCATTACACCCACATCAGACACTGTTTTTACTGTTTTTTTTTCCTTTTCCCTTCCCTTTTGATCTCACTTTAACCGGGCCAGAATCAAATAGTATTACAGGGTGTACTTCTGCACCAACTGCCATAGAATATTTAATTTTCATCGCATTCTTGTGTTTTTTTCGGAATGTCGCTACTCCCACTGCACGCATTTGAATTTGACTCAAAACTTTGGTCGTGAATGCTTTGTTAGTAAGGTCATCAAACACGCATTGACTTTGCTACTATACCACGGCGTTTTCATCCTGAATACGCAACGTTACCGTTCCAATCAAAAATAAAAGATAAACTTCCAGAAACTGACGAAGAAGATGAGATCGAGAGTGAGTAGAAGAGCAATAATAAGTTTAAACTGTTTCTATTAGGTACCTACATATAGCAGGGACCGGAACCGATATTTGCAGCAATAACCCAATATTTTATGCTCTTTATACGGGTCATGTATTAAATGACGAATACGTATGTTTATATTGTCCGATTAAATATAAAATAATAAACGAAAAACAAAGGAAAGCTTTTATCCGATACCGGGAATTCATACAAATATATTTGTATGAATTTCGGTTACCGGTTCCAGTCCCTGATATATAAGTATTTATAATTTAATATTTCGATTGGTCTCTAACATTTTATTGTAGTTAATCGTGAATGAAAGGATTGCAGGGTAAAAAACAGCGTAAGGTTTATAAAGTGTTTGAAACATATTGCTACGAATTTATAAATAAATAATACGTCTAGTCAGTTTATAAACAATATTTTTTTTTTTATTTCAAATCTGATTACAAAATAGTTAGTTCTTTCATAGTTATTATTGCGTTTTCCAAAAAATATTCATTTTAAATATAATCTGGACATGCCTAGCTGAATTCATTATCTTTATAATACATTTTTCAAGTCTCTTTAAGGTAAATTAAGTTGAAAACTGACCATTTTTATTACATAGCTATTAACTTTACGCCCCGAAATTAGACTAAAGTCATCTGAGACCGTCATTTACAACCCCATCATTTCCAAATACCCCAAAAAGTCACGGGTGTAAATGACATTGATAGCATTTTTACCAGTTGTAAAGGACATCTAACTTCCATAATTCATTGTTTACAGGAATAACTGTCATAAAAGGTTAAAGATATGGACAATTCAAATATATTTCATATACATGTCAAAAATATAGGTCGAGAAATAAAAAAAGTAAAGCCATTTTTTGTAAAATAAAACAGTTTTTTGCTTCTCCTCAAAACCAGCGTTTTGTCCTTTACCCCAATTGAACCCAAAGGTATCGATTTAATTTTTAATTTGTGCTTCTCTCGTAGTATTTATTTGGTTTGGATTTGAGTGTGTTAAGTTTTAAATTGGATGTGTTAAATAGAAGGCAAAATTAAATATGATTATTTTTATGTTTTAATTGTTTTTCTTGAATCTTGCACTTTCCTCGCTGTAGTGAGGTGAAAAGTTGTGTGTTCCGCATGACTGCAAAATTATTTAGCTTCTCGTGTCTTGAAAGCCTCGCTATACGCTCAGCTTTCAATTTCAACACTCGCGCCAAATAACAACTTTGCAGCCTTGCATAACAAATAACTATTATCGAATTCTTAGGAAAACTAACAAAATAATCATCATCTTTAGGCCAAAAAACCTCGTTTTAAAAAAACTGAACAAAGTGTGGTCATGTTGAAAAATGTCAGCATCTGATCGGTCGCTCTGTATGAGTAGATAATTATGATGGTCAGAATTGGCATCCGTATCACAACTATTATTCGTTTCTGAACCACTAGCATCCGGAGAGTTTCTAGGCCATGATTGTCATACCATTCTGAGCTAGAGTTGTCATAATTTACAAAAAACCAATTTATTATGATGACTATTAGTCGTCATAATCACAAATGGCTTTTATGGCTTCTGCTATTGATATTTCGCCGTTTAAAAACTTTTCTGCACGTGTGTAATAAAAAAAATTTCGCCTTTTTGGATCTTTTTTTGTACAATACAGCCAGATTTCGTTTAATTCGAAAATCTTGTTGTTTTCAATTTACCCATAAATAAAAATAGTTTCGGATGGCGACCAAATCTAACACCAATACGGTGGTGCCATCCTTCTTTAATTGATTGTGACAACTGAACATTTTGGGTTTTATTTTCTTTATCCATTCTCGTTTGTAATATTTGGTGAATTGAGTAAAGACGGTAGTCATAGGCATAAGGTCGACAATCGCACGAAAACCTTCCGGTACATCCGCTGGTGGAAATAACGAGTCGTTCTTGGTGCAGAGGCTGCCCATCGCGGTCCAGCGCGGTAACGCGGCGAGCGTGTTGGGCACTTTTGCACCGGGAACGATTCGGGCGGGCTTTTTGATTAGATAATATTTAGGTTTAGTTATTAGTTTTATTGTTAAATTTAATTTATTGTTCTATGGCAGAATACGTAATATTTTAATAAAGTTAATCACTTTTATAGGAACTACAATACTCATAAAGTATGTTGAAAACATTTAAAGTAGGGTTTCACTACATTTTTAAGTAAGTAAAATTTACAAGTTGGTGTTTCGAACGCGTTCCCGACATGACGTTATGACCTCGTTTTTTGTTAAATTGGTGACAATTACTTATTTGTGAATTAATCTTCCGTATAGATGTATCTAACGATAACTTACATAACTTTGTTGTTATCTTTTTACCAATCGAATGGTCAGTCACAGTTTTCCAGATACATTGTTGATAACGGAAAAAATAGCCATTTGTCGCCGCTAGCTCAAAGTCACTCGTAAATTGTAAAATATTTAATGACAGTTTTTCCTTCAGTATGGAAAACAATAGCTCGTATGTGGTATGTGTTCTGCAATTTGTTTGGAAGTAAGGCATTTAGGTATTATTGTATACCGGGTACGATTGTAGTAGCTTCGTGAGTATACTAGCTAGACGTGTAGCAAACACATATATTATATTGAATTCATCGCTAACCAGAAAATCTTCCGAAAGAATTTGAGGTAATGTTATGTCGTGAATATTTTCAAAAGACCTTTTGTCGACCATCAACGCTTTGTACCGTCGCTTATACATTCCGTCTCTTAAGTTTTTAAATTCAGGATATTTTTTAGATTCACTTACAGAGGCTTCCTCCTGTAAATTCTCAAACTATGTGCACTTGTGCACTCTCTCTGAGCACATTTTTATTATCTTTATCAATAGTTAATTGATGAACTTCACGATAACATATTTACGCAACGCCAGTATGTACCATTGATACGGTCACTTCTGAAATAATATTGGTATCCACGTTTTAGTAGAATATCCTTCCCCTTAACGCTTTTTATAAACAGTACTTCATCATATTCTTCCATACTTATTTCCGGTTTTCACTAACATTAAGCAATCGAAATTTATTTATTCTGACGTATGGACAATTCAGATAATGTTAATCACGACTGTTTAATATGACGATATAAAAACTGTTTGTTACATATTACGCGGCAATCGACAAAGAACCCCTAAAAATGCATAATATGTTTCTATGATAATTATGTCAATATAATCGTACGTTATATAGAGCATATAATAATTTGACGCGGTCGGCTGCCGCCGGGTGCTCCGGCGTCCGCTGCGACGTGGTGGCAGCCGATTTCACCCGGCCCGGTTGAAGAACGCAGTCGGTTACGGCAGGGTGCCCTAGCGTCCTCTGCGACGCGGCGGCTGCCGATCCAATTCGGCCCTGTTAGTGGTACGTTACTTTTCCCTAAAGTGCAAGATCCTTATATTATCATATATTCGTAGTAACTTTCATGGAGTCAGATTTACATATCATGCACGTAATTACTGTACATTTCTTTCACAGTAACCTGTTTACCATCAATAATACGCCAAAAGAAGTTAACTTCAAAACCCGATCAGAGACAATCTACTACCACATTCTTTTCACAGATACCTAATGGAATACATGCGTGACTATCGACTTTTATCAGGGGAGAATGTGCAAAGGTATTTCGTTTTAGCGAGTCATTACTCTTTCATGAGTTCCTAAACTTAATGATACGCCATCAGGAAAAGGTCGTATTGCTAAGCTTTTGAAAGTATTTCTAAGTAGCTAGCTATTCATGTGTATTAGTATATTAGATGGATAGATCAGTCCAACTAAGTATTTTGCTATCACGAGACAAATAAGCTTTTGTGGCAAAAAAAAAAGACAATTAACTAAGGACATCATTCCGATATTAAATTTTTATATTATATCAATAAATGTTTCAAATATGTCGAGCTGACATTGCATAAGTAAATATTAAGTTCACCGGATAAAATAGATAATAACTAAATTGGTGATTACTACCTATAGTTGTTATACAATGATTATAAATAATTTAAAATTTAATTATAACTCATAGGCATCTCATAGGCATAATTTTAATGGATTTCAAAGTTTAACAAACTTCAATATTACCTATTCCCGTCAATTTTACTGAGCGGACAAGACTGTCATGTTTTGTCAACGTTTTAATAGATATCTAAGGATGAAAAGCGTTACCTTTTTTATCGACCTATACGAACTTTATACTATATATTGGTTGCAAACTTGCATATAGTAGAGTTGCTAAGCCGCGAAATTGTGCGCATCGGGTTACAAGCATGAAATTTCTACCACACATAGAGCGTTCCGCGGTGATTATTTTCAGATGTGGAGGGAAGTCAGATTCGTCCTCTGCGTGGCGGGAGAGCGGGGTGAAGAGGACCATCAAGTACTGCTCCTTTTCTTTTTTTGATTACTGATCAGTTACGACCATTAGGGCTTGTGTGGCATAATTTTCGTGTAAAACAGATATCAGCTATTCATTTTTTATATTATTTAAGAATAGTTTTAAATAAAAATTTGGGTTTATTGCCGAAAAGGTAAAAATTACTACCATTTTTTTTATTCAGAACGATAAATTAGTTATATATCCTGAATATTTACATTTTAAAAAAATATCACTAAATAGAAAATTTAATCTTGTTTTTAAAAATGTATACATATTGGTCACATCTAATACACAAACTACCTTGAAAAAAATGTTAAGCTTAGCCTACGTACTCTAGTACATTTTGCTAAGTCACGAAATTGTGTGCATCAGGATACAACCACGAAATTTATACCACAGATAGAGTATTTTGCGGTGATTACTTTAAGATGTGGAGGGAAGTCAGATTCGTCCCCTGTGCGGCGGGAAAGCGGGGTGAATAGGACAAAGGAGTCCTCTTTTTCTTTTTGTATTACTGATCAGTTAACGCTACTAAGGCTTGTGTGGTATCGTTTTCGTGTAAAACAAATATCAAAAATTTATTTTTTATGTTATTTATTCATATTACCATATAAAAATATGGGTGTATTTCCGAAATGGTAAAAATCACAAGTTTTTTTTATTCAGGGAGATAAATTAGTTATATTTCCTGAATATTTACAATTAACAAAAATATTGCAGAACAGCAAATTTATTCTTGTTTCTAAAACTATATACATGTTGGGCACTCTTTATACAAACAGTAACTTAAATAAATTGTTGATGTTGAGATTAGCCCGTGTGCTCGTGATACATTAGCAAAAAAAATTTTTTTTATTACATCAATTTGTTTTTCTAGGACGTATATGGTGAATATTATAAGTAAAAGCATGTTAATAATCATTATTTAATGTATTTAATAAAGCGAAATAGGATTTGTTCGGAGATTTGCGTTGGTTACGCCGACTTAAACATATATTTTAAAATAATGTTTGTATGAGAAGTGCCCAACATGCATATATATTGTTAGAAACCAGATTAAATAAGATTTTTAAAATAATAATAATTATTTGAAAATGTTAACGAAATTTAAATAATTTACCTCACTGAATAAAAAAACTTAATAATATAAAAGCAGTGGTAGCCTAGTGGTTAGGGCATGCGACTTTCAATCCGGAGGTCGCGGGTTCGAACCCGGCCCGTACCAATGAGTTTTTAGGAATTTATGTACGGAATGTCATTTGATATTTACCACTCGCTTTTCGGTGAAGGTAAACAGCGTGAGGAAACCACCTAAGCCCAATAAGGCCTAGTTTCCCCTCTGGGTTGGAAGGTCAGATGGCAGTCGCTTGCGTAAAAACTAGTGCCTACGCCACATCTTGGGATTAAGGTAGCCGACCCCGATTGAGAATTTATTCTCCAAAAATGGGACAAAGGCTAGGAGGATGATGACTGAATAAAAAAACTTGTTGTGATTTTTACGTTTTCGGCCATACACCCATATTTTTATATGGAACTATACAAAAATAACATTAAAAATGATTTCCTGATATCCGTTTTACATGGAAACGATACCAGACAAGTCTTAGTAGACTTAGCTGACCAGCAATAAAGAGAGAAAAGAGATATACTTCGTCCTATTCACTCCGCTCTCCCGCCTCATAGGGGACGAATCTGACTTCCCTCCACATCTGAAAATAATCACCGTGGAACACTCTATCTGTGGTAGAAATTTCATGCTTGTAACCCGATGCGCACAATTATGTTAGAAAACAGCGGACTAACAACTCTACTAATATCATATTTTACGTTAATCTCGTAGTCATAAATGTCATAAGAAAATACAAGTTTATATCTTTGAGATGTCCTTAGGACAATTTTATTTGTGTCACAAAACTTCTATGTCTGGTTATAATTTATCAAGATGTAAAATCGGCTACGTCGACTGTATAATGTTATATATGTAAGAGACAATAAAACAGGGATAGGGATACAACGCAATTTTTCAGTTTTCTATACTTGTTTCAAAATTTACAATAGTGTTATGTTTTAGTACAATTGAGCCTCCTCAATATCTCGGTTCGTTAACTGGTTATTAGTAAGATAATACATGTAATATCTATGTTAGATTTAAAATATTAGGGGACAATCAACACGAATCGTTCTTCCTCAATGTTTGTTTGTACTATACGCGCTAAATGACGAGATATTACAGGAAGGAATATTCGACCACATCACACAAGTGATGAATCCAGTAGAAATGTGACATTCGGACGTGTTTGCATTGAAGGAATGCTAAGATCCAGTTGTCACTTCCAGAGTCCATCATCAATTCATCTCCATACCAAATTTCGTCTAAATCGGTTCCGAATAAGAAATTCCACTCCCCTTTTCACCGCCTTAAGTGATGATTTCCGGGATGAAAACTATCCTTTGTCTTGTCTTGGAACTCAAACTATACCATCGGTTTAGCGGTAAAAAATATATATTTTATTAGCCGTTAAGGAGGTGTTACGTGATAAAGGTGACAAACACACGTACAGAAGAATTACATATAAATATAATAATAAAAAAAAATGTTTTGACCGACTTCAAAAAAAGGAGGGGGTTTTCAATTCGGTTGTATTTTTTTATTTTTGAGTCGATTTGGAAAATTCTTTTTAGGTTCATGAATAGACATCTGCAAATTTTGGTGAAGATCTGATGACGAGATCCATGAGTAATCGAAGAAATTCCTGAAATTTTATAGGCACTCATAATGTTTTTCATATATATTTTCTAAAACTTTTTAAGTATTTGCATATGGTATTCATCATTTTCCAATGCTGAGCTGGTGATGGAAGGTACAACTCCTTAACGGTTAGGAGTAAGGAGATAATGCCAACGAGATGCATGCCTTCAAGCAAGACCTCCCCGATCACCCTGCCATAAGTATTTTATATGAATCACTAAAAAGCAAAAAATAAAATAACAAAAAAAGAACAGACTTCAATAAAACTAAAAAGCTAAATAAATAGTAATAATTTAAGTGACATTGGGCTGACCCTGCCCGAAAAACGGATGGCCGTAGGGGCAGAAAAGTCCTAGAGTGGCGAACACGTATAGGAGAGCGCAGCATGGGTAGACAGATGACTTCGTCAGGGTTGCACCTTGTGGCGAGCTTTATGGGCGAGCCCTGTGCAATTCAGAAATCAGCAGTGGACGTTTGTGGCTGACAAATATGTAAATACTTAATAGGTAATTTCGACCATACCAGAATTAGCGGATTTATGCGTCTTCTAGCTGGTAAGGTAAGTGATACTTTAATGATCTATAACTTACAAACTACATGCATAAATTAATTTATTATAATTATGATGTTATTATGCCTAAGTTTAACGAGTAGGTACACCACGTATATCCACGTAATAACCACGTAACCAGATCCAGGAAGTAAATTGCATTAATTATAATACCTGAAACTAGCTAATGCAAAATTAAATATATAATATTATTCAAACTATCTACACTAAAATTTGATATACTTACTTTATAGGTAACTTTTGTGAAACTGAGTAACTTATAAATACTAACCATTGGACTTAATACATCAAACGAACCACAAAACAAAACTTTTTCCAAAGCTCTGCGGCTCAACATACGGTAGGAAACTAGAACTCAATTTATTAAACTTTATACTGTTTGCTTCAAAAGATGATTATAATACATATTTTGCCGTTGTTTATTTTCATAACACACGAAAAAAAAGCGGCGCCATCGTGTCCACTCTTTGTTTTGAAATGGGATAGTAATTCACTTTGACTAGGTTGTATTAGAAAGGTTTTCTGGAAAGCTTTGTGAATAGCTACGGCATTAATTCTGTTTAGCATAGTCAGGAACATTTTATGAAGTCTTGCGGTGCGGAACTCTAAAATTGCCTAACGTATTTAGGCAATTTTAGAGTTCCGTACCTCAATTAGCTATAACGGATACCTTATATCGGGTTTCCAGAAAGTATAAGTGCAAGTTTAAAGACCTTTTAATTTATTTTATTTATTTAAGCTGGCATTTTCTTCGCACAATGCACAGCATTTAAAAGTTATTTTAGCTGTATTTAATTAATTTTAGTTCTTTATTTTTATAATTAACAAAGTTTATTTTATATATACATACCTACTTATATTTATATATATATATTACTTGATATGCCATTAAATCGTGCATCTATAAATATTTTAAAGGTATACTTTGGTTGACGTTCACAAGCACGTTATTTGGCAAGTAGCAATCTTATTCAAAAACCGGCCAAGAGCATGTCGGGCCACGCTCAGTACGGTTCCGTAGTTGCCCAAAACCGCTGTTTTAAGCCCGTCTATTGTGAAGGATGGATTTAAATTACGAGAAAGATTTCAAGCTCTAAAAAAGGTCGTAAACGCCAACGTAACTGTAATTACTTATTACTTTCTGGAAGTTATCGATTATACGTGCCAGATTGAGCGAAATGTTTTAATGCAGTATGGCACTTAACTAATATGTGTAACGTTCGAAGTATAAGAATACCGCGCGGCACTTACTTCATTATAAGAAATTTATGAAATTTAGCGATAACTCAAAAACGGCTCGACCGATTTTTAACCGACTTCAAAAAAAGGAGGGGGTTCTCAGTTCGGTTGTTTTTTTTTTTTTTTATGTTTTTTACCTTAGAACTCCGTCATTTATGAGTTGATTTGGAAAATTCTTTTTAGGTTCATGAATAGACATTTCAAGGTTGGTCCCATAAAATTTTGGTGAAGATCGGATGATGAGATCCATGAGGAATCGAAGGAATACCTGAAATTTTATAGGCACTTATAATATTTTTCATATATTTTATAAAACTATTTAAGAATTTGCATATGGTAGTCATCCTCTTCCAATGCTGAGCTGAGGGGCCAAACCTCACGTAAACTATAATATATAAATATAACAACTGAGTGGTTTGGGATCGACTTCAAAGGATGAGTCAAATGTAATCTGTATACTTGAACGGGTTATTTTTGGCTTTTTAGTTTTACTGAAGTCGGTTCTATTTTTTGTTAAATTTATTTTTTATTCAATATAGTTTTCATTGAAGTATTTTCAATTAAGTATTTTATAAGGCCTCATTTTTATGAATTTTTGCCATCGTTTTTTGACCCGTGGTTGAAAAGTAAGAGGGGGGGCGCTATTTTTTGGATTTCCGGAGCGAATATTTACAAAACTGCTGACTTTATCAAAAAATAATGTTTGAAGACCCCTATTATTTATAAAAGACCTATGCAACGACACCCCACACGCTAATGTTGGAACGAAAAAAAAATTCACCCCCTCTTTAGGTGTACGAGAGGTACCAGAAAAAAAGTATTTTATGAGTTTTTACTTCACCGTTTTGTCGGCGTATTACCTACAGATACTCATACTAAATAAATAAATAATAAATAAATAAATATTAAGGGACAATCATACACAAATCGACCTAGTCCCAAACTAAGCAAAGCTTGTACTATGGGTACTAGACGACGATATACATAATATATAAATACATATATAGATAACATCCATGACCCAAGAACAAATATTTTGCACAAATATTTGCCCCGGCCGGGATTCGAACCCGGAAACCGCCGACTCAGTAGGCAGGTGTCTACCAACCGAGCCAAACGCGTCGTCGTTTACTAAATTTCAGCTTTCTAGTACTAATGATCACCGAGCTAAGCCGCAGACGGACTAGTTGACTACGGAACCCGAAAAACCGTTAATTTCTAATTTCAACATTAAAATATGTATTTTGCGATTATATAGTTATTTCTAGTTGGTAATGTGGCGACTGCCGGGGGTTAGCTTCAGATGAATAATTAATAAAGCAGAGGTACTTCGTGAAGTAACTACTACATTTTATTTTATTGACGGATGTCACGCGTCTTATTCTAAATATAAACATACAATATACAACTTTATTTTTATGTCGGTGGCCATATAGCACCAACAGTGAAGCAGAACCTTCACATTTCCCGCCGTCTCGGGGTGAATGGGGAACATTCATCTTACTACAGAAATACTAGACAGAACTACTCCTGCCTAACATATCATAAGTCCCTACCTATGCAGGGATACCCATACATTAATACCCAGATGGTCTCTTGCTAAGAGATAACCAGGGTCAGGACATGAGCAGACACTAGCCTATGGCATGTTACGTAATCTGACATGTTGACTGACACTGGCTTCGCCTTGACAAAAACCTGCTAAAAAGGCAAGGCACCAACTTCACTAGTCCCCAAAAATCATCTGACTTAATAGACAAAAACATCGACCATTCGATACAACATCAAAAATGATAGGTCTTAACAATTTAATCGCCCGGAATAAAACCGGCCTAAATAAATTGTCTCGAATGTTCGCACCTTAACTGCCTGGAGTATGACATATGACACACGTCGCATGCCCCAAACAGTTGTACTGAGTTGTACCGCGGTATATCACTGTCCTTATATTAGATGCTTGAAAACATTGTCTATGACACTCGCTTCAAACATCCATACCCACTCAATTGCTTCGAATTTTGAGTTGGACTCTATTTATATAATAAAATAAGAGCGGTGACAGGTAGCCGTAGTTACCAAAAGCAATTGAGTGGATAGAGGACTAACAAATAGTGATACCCATCTACCACTAGCTTTATATTAGAATCCTGGCGCATATATATTAAATATGCCCCAGCATTCTGTACCTTAATTACTTTTACATTAGAATCCTGAAGCATATGAATTATGCTTCAAGATTCCGTACCGTAAAAACCTTTACCGATAAAAAAAATTACCTCATAACTAATTTCACGACCATAGACGATGTCATGACACGTCATATTGACATGTCAAATGCAATGTCAACGTCAATTCGTAAAATTAGTTATCAAAGAAAAATACGAAAAATTCCTTTATTTAGATTCCTACCTATCTCCTAGTTAAAATTAAATAAATTATTTATTTATTATAAAGGCAAAAAGAAACAACAATACAAAATCTTCAGACTGCATCGGCCCGATGCAGGCCGCATGAAGTTCTTGGCACCCCGTGCCAGAACCTCTGCCGCCCCTGGATGACGAATGCGCGAGGCATTCAATCACACCAGCAGCTGAAATCCCAAGGAACTGGGACAGCAACGGCCCTTGCAGTGTCGAATTACATGGAAAAGAAAAAACGTATTAGCATACACAAATTAAAATGCTGGAAATAAAGTATTATAAATAAATATTGGAGGTCTGAGGAAACAATAAGTTAAAATTATTTCAAGTAAAAGGTACTGAAAATGCAATAAATTCAAAGTGCAATAATTTATAGTGCAGGAAATTATAAATTGAACTCCCTATAGTAATATCTTAGAAATGCAGCTAATATCTTGTGGAAATAAATTAAATTATATTTACAACAGTGACACTTGTAAATGCAACAAATACAACTGCATCCTTGTACAGTCAGCCTGAATTAAAAATTTCTGAAAAATAATAGTTTTATTATTTACACCCTAGAAATATATAGAACTGTTTATATTAATTAGGATTAACGATTAAAGAATTTCTTTAATCTGTTAATATGAATTATTACATTCTTGGCACGACCACTGGGAGTGAGTTTTTGCACCACATAATTCAATGGAGACAATCGGTGTATTATCTTATATGGTCCTACAAATAATCTACAAAGTTTTAAACTTCTTCCAGTCAACCGTCTTGGTTTTATAATCATGACCAAATCATCAGGTTCATATTGGACTGATTTTGTCTTCTTGTCATATTGTAGTTTTTGTGAACGCTGAGCCTTTTCAATATTTTTCATTGCTTTCTCTGATAAATCTTGTATGTAGTTCATTTTCTCCTTTAATGTAGTTTGTTCTTCCTCATGAATTCTTAATTTCAAATCTTGATTAAAATACGGCTCCCGTCCAAAAACTATATGATATGGCGCAACGCCTGTAGATGCTTGAACTGAAGTATTGTATGAGAAGACAATTCTTGGCAATGCTGACGACCAGTCCTTCTGATCTTCTTGTATACATTTTGACATAGCTGTTGTCAATGTCTTGAAGAATCTTTCTATTAAGCCATTCGCCTGTGGATGATATGCCGTCGTATGAAGAAGTCGAGCACCAAATTCTTCTACTGTATTTTGCACCAATTTTGAAGTGAAGACTGAACCTCGATCTGTGATGATTGATTCGATGCCCCCGAAGATGCAGAATATGTTCTCAACAAGAAACTGTGCGATAACCTCTGCTGTGACTTTAGGTACTGCTTTACAAATGGCAAATTTGCTCATGTATTCTATAGCCCCAATGACATATCTATATCCGTCCTTTGATTTGCAGAATGGGCCAAGCACATCCATTGCTACTCGATGACCAAAGTTTTGAATCTTCACATTTTGCAGTGGCGCCCTCTGGTGTAAAATATTCTTTTCCTGACACTTTGTACAAGATTTTATATAATTTTCTATTTTCTTTTCTGCATTTGGAATATAATATCGATTCTTGAATTTTCTTAAAGTTTTAAATAAGCCAAAGTGTCCTCCACTCCATGTGTTATCATGTAATTCTGCCATACACTCGTTAAATAAGTTTTCTGGTAAAACTGTGACACTTTTCAGCTGGTTATCAACCCATACTTTCTTGCATAAAATATTCCGTTTCGTGTGATAACCTTTATATTGGTTCATATTTGATAATTTTTCAAATATATTTTTGTATTCCTCGTCAGCCTGTTGTTTCTGTAATAAATCCATTTTTTCAAAACTATACAAACATAAGTCGTCCTGATTCGGTGTGATATTCTCTTCTGGTTTTTCCTCATTGTAGAGGGGATTTCTGCTTAGGTAATCTGCATGAATATTATCCTTTCCCTTACAATGGATTATTTTAAAATTCCACGGTTGTATAGCTAAAGCCCATCTCGCCAAACGTCCATTCATGTCTCTACGTGATCGTAACCATACCAGGCTCTTGTGATCCGTAAATACTTCAAATTCCATGCCCCATAAATATTGTTTAAAATATGATAAGGCCCATATAAGACCTAAACATTCTTTCTCTGTTATTGTATAACGTTTTTCTGCGTCGCTTAATTTCCTCGAAGCGAATGCTACTGGCCGTAGATCTGATTTGCCTTGCATAATACATGCTCCCACAGATTTATCAGATGCATCTATATACAATCTCGTTGTCACATCTTCATCTGTTGTGAAATATCTGAGTATTGGAGCTTCACAAATCTTGTTTTTCATTATATTGAAGGCCTTTTGCGCTTCTGTTGACCATTCAAATTTACGTCCTTTCTTCGTCAATTCTGTTAGAGGTAATGTTATTTGAGCGAATCCGTCAATAAATTTTCTGTAATACGAAAATAGACCTAATACTGATCTTAGTTCCTTTAAGTTGGATGGTGGCTTTGCATCTTGCATTGCCTTCACTTTCTCCATGTCGGGGCCAATTCCCTCCTTCGACACAGTATGTCCTAATACTGTTAAGCTTGTAAACCCAATTTTACACTTCGTCGGCTTCAAAGTTAAATTTGCCTTCTGAAATCTTCGCAAAACATTTTCCAAAGCTGTTAAAAACTCTTTATATGTCTTTGCATACACAATGATGTTGTCAACATATACCAAAACATTTTTGTATTTCATTTCCGCTAAAACTGTGTCCATTGCTCTCTGAAAATGAGCCATACTTGTTATCAATCCCATGGGTAATTTTTTAAATGAATATAGACCTGATTGACAAATGAAAGCTGTCTTTTCTTTGCCTTTTCCGAGACATAGTTGCCAATATCCTGAATTTAGATCCAGTTCAGCAAAGAAACGTGCGCCTTCTAGACACGTCAATAGTTCTTCAATGCGCGGTATTGGATATGCATCTGGTTTAATTTTCTTGTTTAAACTTCTGAAATCTATACAAAACCTTGGTTTCCCATCTGCTTTCTCTACAATCACAACTGGTGATGCGTACGGGCTTTGACAACGTTCTATTACGTCATTCTTGAGCATTTCTTGAACTTGTTCTTCAATAATTTGTTTCTGTTTCTCGGACATTCGATATGGCGGTTTATGTACTGGTACTTCATCAGTCGTTTCGATGTCTATTTTATATCCGTTGTATGCCCCTAGATTCGAAGGACTGTAGGCAAATCTATCTTCATATTTATTTAATAATGTCAGTAGTTGCTGCTGCTGAGAATTGTTCAACTCCTTGCCAATTTGTATACTATCCTTATTCTCTTCTGCAAAATACACTGTTTCACATCGGATGCCTTGTTTATTTGATTCTTGCAGTGGCATTGGTTTTCTTGATTCCTTTATTATATTATTTACCAAGGGCGTGGTAAATCTTCCTTGTAAGCATATTTTATTTTCCTGAAAATCAATTTTGGCACCATTCTGTACCAAAAAGTCATAACCGATGATGATTTGGTCAGAATTAATGTCAATAATGTTAAATCTGTGATTAAATACTACATTATCTACAATTATATTTAATTGTACTGAACCCTCAGTACAAACAAATTTGCCACCGATTATCTTCAAAGAAATCCTATCATCATCATTAAATTTAATATTCAAACTTTTGACAATAGACAGACTAATGCAAGATACGCTTGCTCCACTATCTATCAGAGCTAGATACTTGTCATTAAATATTTCTACATTTATATAAGACCTATTATGTAAAGGTTCATTATTGCCTGTATTAGTATCGGAGCGTAGTGTGTTCAACGCCGCGTCGCTCCGGTCCCGCGTCGTCCATCGGCGTTTGGGCGATTCTCTTCATTCCGGTACGTTGATCTCGAAGGTGCATTTCCTTGGTAGTTGCCCCGATAATTTTGTTGTGGTCTTGTTCTGAAATTATAACTTGGATAACCACGGTTCACAGGCGTGTTCACCGCCTGATCGTTGGTTAACGTAGCAAACGCTGGTACTGGCGTATGAACTGGTACTGGTGTAGAAAATGCTGATTGGGGTGCCGTCGATACATTTGGGGATGAAACATTTATTGGTGATAGTGATAGTTCACCCTGTTGGCTTTGGATCATTGGATATGGAGTCTCGTTAATTGGTATAACAATTGAAGTTACCCCGCGCCTCCACCAAGTGTGGCGACTGCCGGGGGTTAGCTTCAGATGAATAATTAATAAAGCAGAGGTACTTCGTGAAGATGTTTATTGCCCAGAGGCCACACGATAACTAACTACTACATTTTATTTTATTGACGGATGTCACGCGTCTTATTCTAAATATAAACATACAATATACAACTTTATTTTTATGTCGGTGGCCATATAGCACCAACAGTGAAGCAGAACCTTCACAGTAAACCAATCTCGACTAATCTCGATGCATGGGGACAATAGCTTACCAACGGCAAAGTTAAGTTTGATTCACGAATCTACATTATGAAAATCTGTGTCGTCAAGTTCTTTTTGCCACGTTGATTTTTTTAAGAAGGCGCAATTACTGTTTATTTTATTTAAACACAAATAACATTGAAATAAACTGTGTCTCTCGCTTACGACTGTGGAGTGTGGACGTCCAGACAAGAGTATCGAGCGCTTAGTCCTGGAGTGGTATCTTATAAAAATATACAAGTCTCACAAAGGACTTCAAGAATCTCTTCAAAGGAACAATTACTTACTTGAACGAGCACAATTTTAGTTGTTAGGTCTATTTTAATGTCAATGATATATTATATTCTTTGACTTGTACCGTAAACTGGGGTGAACAGAAATCACTTAATGGGGGGAAATATTTTGGGAATGCTTTTGATAATTACGGCATCAACCTTAATTTTTGTTTAAGGCCAATGTTCGATGGTTTATTAAAGAATTGAACATTTGTTTATTACGATAGCAACACGAAATAACGTAATATTAGCCTCAAACAACATATACATACTCGTAATTAATATTTCTTGTTTTTTATCATAGTAATGTGTCGGTCTCTATCGTATCTTAATTATATAAGATGATATTGTGAATATTATTCCTTAACTTATATATTAAGTTTGAACATAACTGTCGTAAGAAGTCTACAAAAACATAGCGTCACTTGTAATATGAATTAAGGTAACCGCCAAATGACGATTTTTCAGGAGAAGCCAAAAACGAAATTGCAAATTAAAAATAGTGCAGTACCTTTTTATTTCCTAAACCAATTAAAATGATGTATAGTAGTTATACCTTAATTTTGTAAGATCTTTCAGTTAATAATGGCCTCGAAAAGACTGCTATTATAGTTTAGAAAATAGCATGGCTCTTTCGTTAATTTTTTCCCAAAAAGGAGGACTTACGTTAACATTGATTTCAAAAAATGAGGAACTGTTTAAAGTAAGTCACAAAAAGGTAAAAAAATATAACGTAAGGGACACACATTTTCAAAACGTGGACTTACATTAACGGAATTCAACTATGGAATTTTTAAACTTATCCAATTGTAATAAGGTTTAACATAGAGTTATTTCTTGTTTTTCAGTTAATTAGTGGCAGGACAGTAAGTCGTGATAAAAACCGGTTTATAAGCGGGAAACAGTTTCTTTTTTGTTTATAAAAACCAAAATTGGTACAGGCGCCGTTAGATTTAAAGATTATTAAAAAACACCTAATTTTCCAATCTGATACTTTTCCTTACTGTCTTTCCTCACTTAGCTTTTCTTTTTCCCTTTCCTACAATATTTATGTACCTTTTTTACCTACGACTTCTACTGCACATTCTGCTTTCCCTTTTTCTCTTTCTTTTTTATTTCTTTCTGTACAGTTTTTTTCGTATTTATTACCTTCTTTCTGTTCCATTCATCAACTCCCTTCTTTTGATTTTAGTGACTTAAGTTTAAACTTCAGCTTTACGTTGTATAATTTCGTTTAAATAATCAATTTTGTCTTTACAAAGCCTAAGTCCTATTTTCAGTGTAAGGCTTGTCCCTGTCTGAAACTGTCTGAGGCCGAATGATCTTTATTTGATTCTTTATTAGTAATCTGACCATTTCCTGGCAAACTGGTGACTAAATGTTTCGTCACATAATTAGTAACTCCATATCACTATTATGAACTTGAACATCAAGGGGTAAATTTACGACTGAAATGCTTCAAATACCTTCGCTATTAGGCTGTTTTTGGAGCTCATCAGCTCACGGTCATCTTTCTTATAGAGCTGAAACGGATTTAGAGATTTTCTTATATCTTGTAAGCGGCTGTTTTCTCGCGAACTTCTTATTTGAAGTATCATTGGTGTCCCGTTATTAGCAGAAAGTATGGCCCAGCTCAACGCCTTTCTATGGCTGAAAAAAAAATGGCTAAGGGGCAAGCAAATAGATAACGTATTTAATTTAATCATCGCATCAATACAATGAAATTACGTTGGATACGTAGGCTACTGAAAAAAATGTTTGGGAGTATCTCAATGTCACTATCCTCCACCATATCACTATTATTACCATTATTCATTCCTGTCTCTTGTTTTCTAAAAATGATTTACGAGTATATACATTTTATTATGCCTACATGTTGCTACATGGTAGTGGCAGTGACTGATTTTCACAGAAAAAGTTTTCACAGTCCGTTTGACCAGACATTTAAGAGATTCCCTAAAAACGAAATGCATTAAGCCAGATTGTTTCAATAAAAAGTACCTAATTCGAGAATTAGACATGGTATAAATAGGCACTATGGCTAATGAATAACTAACTTAACTTTAAAAAGTTTAAAACATCAAGTTCTATTTGATACTGGAAATCCCGACGAACTTCATTCCGCCTTAGAAATACGACTCCCTTTTGAGGTGATAACAATTATATTAATTATTAATTTCTAGAGTACTTACTTAGTACTTATCTTTTTCAAATTTCCCTTTATTTTGAAAAGGTTTTTTTGTGTCTTATTATTATTATTTTATGTCGTAGAGGGCAAACGAGCAAACGGATCGCCTGAAATAAAGCTATTAATGTACTTAACACGTAATTTTTAACTGTACTTATTGATGTATAACAACGCAATGGCACAATAGTGTCCTTATCACGAATTGTTGGAACCAGGGATCGTTACCGGTATTCATAAAAATTACAAAAAAATTATTACAGATTTTATTTTAAATGCCATTACATATAATTAAAGTATTGGTACAGAACTTTGAAATTAGCTCAGTAAAAAAAGAAATGTGTAATAATAAGCGAAATACCGAAATTGAATCGGTAAACTAAAGTAACTATCATATCCATCACAAATCGTAAACAGACGCACGCGGTAGTGTTTGTAATTGCTTCCTACAGGCAAATGTATGGTCGTCTCACCGGTATCTACTCATTAACCCTGCAAAGGAAAGAGATGGTCGCAAAGTTCCTGGTAACCAAAATAACGTAAGCACCAGGTCCGTCTAAATTAAGTACATAATTTTAATGTAACCGTCATCACTCGAGGCTTGGGAAGACAAATAATAATGTAAGAGGCATTAATTGCTTTAAAAACTACGAAAACTTTAATGTTACTGACCGAATTATATATTCACCCAGCTTGCAGTAGGCACAATTTGTGACAAGATAAGACTATAATTGACTTTAAATGGTTGCTTTTTTATAATCTCGTTTAATTTTTTTTTACCTTTCTAATCTGAGCATGTAAATCATTTATGTACCTTAATATTTACATGATTTGCTTCAAAAACTATATGTATAACCCATTTAATGTAAGAATCATTTTATAATTTGTATCTAGCTTTGAAGCTAACGTAACAGTCAATCGGTAATAAAGTGCTATAAATTGAGTAATGTAAGAGTCATTTATTTACCGATGAGCCTTACATTAATGATTTTTGTTCAATTTTGGCCAATACTTGTGGTTACGTTAATCTTATATTAAGTAATTTACTAACAATGTGCCATACACCAAAATAAATACAGAAAACTTTTTGTTTAATGTAACCAACATTTTTTTCAAGATATCGTAATTTTAATAACAAGCAATGGATAGCTTGTCAAATTTACGGACGAACTGTATACTTAACTCAATTTCGTCATTTTGGCGGTTACATTAATTCATATTACAGGTGACGATAGTATCCCCAGTCTTCGGCGCTATGTTCGGCAATGGACATTTCTATATTGAACTCGTGGACGTATTACCTAACTCCATTAAAAACCCTGCGCGTGCCACGTTTCCCTAAGTTCTTTAGAGATAGTGACTACGAAAAGAAAGTTGTCAAATACATGTGCCAGCACCAACTCATTCAATTTCATGTTGACAACCCTAATTAAATCCTCTTTATAAGTCGTAAATATATACTAACCCCGTTTTTCAAAAGCGATAAACAGGGTGTTTTTTTAGTTTTCTCGGTAAATTACTCAAATATTTTTGGTTTATTGATGTAAAATAAATCAAGACTCACAAAAGAAAATCGCCTATATTTCCCTTACCATAGCAAAAAAAATCCTGATAATACGTTCAAAGTCGAAAATCGTTTCTATCCACCCTGATTTACGTTACCTCATACTGTACAATAAGTTAGTTAAGGTTTTGAATTTTTGCAATTCTAGTTTATGGCTATACAGAGTACAGTTAGAGTGCCATGCAACTAACAATTTTTATCGGTGACAGCGAATGTAGTGAGCATTCCAAGGTGCAATCTCGCACGGTCACGGCTATCTCGAAGGCAGTAAATCTGGCAAGCTGGCGCATCGCCAGTCGGGACACGTAACGTCAGCTTTGGAAGGTTTATTGGTGATCAGCGAACCCCCATCGTGACGTTTAGCAACTGACTTGGTGCTGTTTAGGTATAAACCATACAAGCAGTAGCAGCACCAGACGTCTATCGCGAGGCTTCTAATTATCTTTTTTTCCCTGATAATGTAAACATCGTCTTTATTTTTAATGTCATAAACGAGCAAACGGATCGCCTGATGAAAGCGATTACCGTCGCCCATAGACAAGGCTAAGGCAGGGCAGGGATAAGGTCGTATCGGTCCGGAAATACCGCATGTATGTACATGTACAATGACATTACCTTAACAAAAAACATTCAATCTAAACATTATTGCATTACTTCATGAGGATGTGGTTTTATAATACCTGCAATTTGCATGCTTAAGTGACTCTGCGAACGGTACATATACCTCAATATATACCTATAAGTTGAACATACTCACGAAAGTTTACGAGAATCGATTGAGACATGCGGCATGTAGGCGAGAGCAGCTGCAAACAAACATACGAAAGAATCTTCGGCTAAGCTGAAACGGAAACGTTTTGCTAGCTCGATTAATACTCACTTAAAATAAGTTACCTACATACCTATCTTCAGTACCGACCAACACTTGTATTATAGCATGATTATTATTTATACACATATTTGACACATCACAGGACCCATATAAAGTAAATATGCACGACTTATTGAATTTCATTAAAAAAAACAAGCAATGTCATAGTGGTTTTTCTAGTATCTATAAACGTTTAATACTTCCTATTTGATACAATTGAGTTCATGTTTTTCGTATCACGGTGTTGAAGTATTTAAGGATAATAAACCATTACATAAACAGTTACAGTCTGACCAAAAAGAGTAGAAATAAAAAAGTGGCAATACTGTAGTGCCGTCCCCGTTTTCTTGAAGTGATTAGAAAGAGACGACACTACAGTATTGCCACTTTTTAATTTAAACTCTAGACTGTACGTACTACGTGCTTTTTTTTAAAAAAAGCAGTGCTGTGACCAAATCTTGCGTTTCGATTCATGTAGTATTTCTGTAAATTGGTAGAAATCGATTAAATCGATAAATTGATAACCTGAAGAAAGAACGATAAAACAAATTACAATTTTACACAGAAAGCTCCAGTGAGTCCGACGGATTGTAGCTCAAAAAAATATTGATTTACACAAAATAAAGAAAAATATATGCAGGTCCGGAAAAATATTCGGGTTACCAGTCAGCATTCTGCGACGACGAGCTGTGTCACGGATTTGGGGTGGTATCTTAACTAAAAACAAGTAGTAAGTACTACTTCTTCCTAACATTAAAATTGAAATCAATTTCTTGGCTTGACGTGGCTTGACTCATTTTGAGTAAAGGACCTGCCAAACAACTCTGCCGTGTAGAATTAAGTATTTACATAGTATCGGTAGATGAATGGGTAAATAAACATTTAGTTAGTTAGACGGTATTGATTCTTAAGCGTCGTAATACTCATAAATTTTATAAAATAATTGGGTCTACCAGGCGTACAATTAAGTAGTAAAAAGAAATGCAATGTTACTAAGAAGCCCGTGTATAAAGCACAATGGTTTTTTCTCCCGATGTTCGGCTTAATTCCAAAGTCTTTACTGAACCTAATAACACTTACTTACCACGATTTTTTACCTGTTTCATTTGAAAAGTATGAACTCTGTGAAAACTAGACGGCGGAATTGCTTCATCTACATATTCAAAACATTCAAGGTTCCATCATCACTCACTGTCTTAATTACCAACTCGGAGAAGGAATTACTTGCGTTGTGTTTCTGAACGTATGTTTTGTTCGCTAAATTCTGCAACGTTTATGATACACTGTTCCGTACTTAATTTAATCACGCGGTGATGTGTCGGTTCATTTATTATATTTTACATGCTATTCACGTTACAAATAGCCAAAGACTACAATTTATACCTAATGTCTCTTTATTTTTTAAATATAGCCGCTTAGTAAATGAATGAAGAAAAGTAATGTAGATAGACGTTTTAATAAAAACAGTTTACAAGTTTTATAGAGTATATAACAGTTGTTAATAGTTATTGTCATTGTATTCCTAATACATTTAAGTGCCCACTACTGCAAAACAAAGGCAATAATCATCGATAACTAGAATTAATATTGTTAATGGAACGTGTGCTTGAATGAAATTGAGCCAATTTAACTGTCTCGTCTCGTCTCACTCTACGTTACTTCGGATCTGTACCTCTACCATGAGTTGCCTTCGAAATCTTTCGATACGCTTACCATGCTCGCTAGCGAGCAAACGTGCTTCGAATCGAGCTACAACTACACTCACAAAGTGTGGTAGTGTGAGTTCAAAACCAATGAATCTGTCTCTTTTTAACTAAACTTAAGAGAATGAGTAAGAGCCAAAATAAAACATGGCGGATATACGGTAGCGAGTATCGTCGCAAATTCGGCACCATGAGATTCAAATCTGACAGGTCCACCTCGAAACTATCGAAAAATACGCTAACGAGTGCAGTTTAAACTCTCACTGCCAAATCGAAGGGTGAAATCATATTAGAATTTTTGTTTTATAAAGTTTTTAAATTATTAGTGATCCAAATAATGTCTGCAAGAGATTAGCGAAGGCTATAATAATATGAAGAAAAACCACGCTATACAGAAACGTGACTGTAAATTGCATTAAGTTATCCACTGTGTGAAAAAGCCTACGATTCAGTCAAAGATGTGCCCCGAATACAAAGTACGAGCCACACCATAGCAGCACAATGTGACTGATTGTCAACGAATGTGACGTCGATGTTGTGCTTCGGCTGAAGGATGCGAGCATACAGTTACTTTTTGGATGTGGGTCCATCGTCGGTCCAAGGAGCCTTCATGTACTTCGATACAGTGCTACTGGAAAAGGTCTACTCTGTCTAAAAAGTAGGGGCTACTCTGAAGAACATCACTGTGCAGTAGCTGTGGAAGTGCCTGACAGACCAAGTTCATCGGCCTTATATGAATTTATTTCAGAAGCATAAAAGAGGAAATTAGACAACTTACAATTGCTGAAATATCAACATACTGTATTATACATTACTCATTACACTCTTTTAACATTGATCAACCAGCTGAGATTAAGACAAACGTAGACAAAGACAAGCTTGTTGAAACAATGAAAAAAACATTCACAGACTCCGGCAATAAGGGACAGAAGAAGCGATAGGGAAGCAGAAAGAACAGCTTGTGGTGTGAAATGAGAGATGGCCGAATCACAATCAAAGCTTCGAAGGTACATACACCAGATGGTGTGATAAATATATAAAGCGGTGCGACTCTAGTGCGACTGTCTGTCCTGGACGTCCCAAGGATAGCCCTCAGACCTCGCCAGCGCGACCTGTTGGCTGTGCCGCCGTCGTCCACCGTGTCGCTCAGGAACTTGCCGCTGCCCCGAGCCCTCTCACTTCTCAATGCGCTCCTGGCATCGACACCTGAGTGCGACTTGTTTGGGTGGTGATGGGTGGCTGTGCGCAGTGAATGCTTGAGATTCTGTGAGGCGATGGATGCTAGGTGCTCAACTGTTCCTATGTAATTTTGTATGTTTCCTTTAATTTTAATCTAAGTTTCATGACGCATTGGTTGTACTGTAATGTCATGTTAATCTTTTTTTTAAATTTAAATAAATTAAAAATAAATAAAATATCATATAATGAAACATGTACATACAAAAGTCTATTTTATCCGCTAGTGTGTAAAATTAATTTGTATTTCAAAACAATGATTGTGATTCTCTTTATATGTATGCTTTTGTCTTATTCATATCATTTAGATTTGAGTGTGTTATCTTAAATTTGTAATGGTAGGCCTTATACATTTTTGAATGTATTATTTTCATATTCTGACAAATATATTGATAATTTCAACCAACTTTTTAAAGTGAATATTACTATTCCCTGAGTTATAGATAGTAACATAGCTATTTCATGCTTTCATGTCAGAAAGGCTCAAACAATGAATATACACAATGTAATCTGTTTAAATTATTTTATTTAAATATTTTTTTATTTCCCTTGCAACATAATAACATCTTGTATGTAATCACAAATTAATAAAACAGCTTCTAATCAATTTTGTTATCTCTACCACCCAAAAAATGAAAATACTTATTTAACTTTCTACCAAAAGAATATTATACATTACATTCAGTCATAATTTACTTATTCTAACAAATACTTCAATAGTTTATATAGATCACTATAAAATTATACTGAACAACAAAAGTTTCGGTAATTGTTCAACGGAGTCCGTAATGCTTAATGATGAAATAGCTATGAACGGTGACAAATGAACAGTATTTCTCTCAGCCGTTTTGACAATGCCTGACTTCATTAGCAATGGCTTTTTATGCAGGTATTTGAGGACCTGTAATAGTTTCTTCATCTGCTTTTTTGTAATTCTGAAAAAATAAATATTCAAAATAAGTAAGTACCTAAGATAGCTTAACTGTAAAAAATTATATAAATAATATCATGATTTTTTTAATAAACTTATATCATACCTCAAGTCTCAATTATTTGTAGTATTAGGTATAACATCATCTTTCAGTGTGCCGCGTCTAGCATTCTTTTAGACAGTGAAATTTTGTTGACACATCCAACTATGAAAAGTATCTTCTAAAGCCCATTTTGTACCTCATGTAGTGTGTCTTTTTCCATCTGAAATTTAACATCATAGCTGATATACCACAAAACAGCACAGAAACTATACTTAAAGAATATTTTTTTGTAATCCTAGAGTGCAGAACATTCAGGAGGTTAAGAATTAAAGATCTTGTTT
This sequence comes from Apotomis capreana, assembly GCA_947623375.1. Lineage (NCBI taxonomy): Eukaryota > Metazoa > Arthropoda > Insecta > Lepidoptera > Tortricidae > Apotomis > Apotomis capreana. The sequence goes on from OX392498.1 coordinate 30,935,211, forward strand.
TGTTCTATGTAAACTTATAGTAAGTAATAGCTGGTATGTACCTTCTATGGTCTACACACATAATTCATTTTAATGTGATAAAATGGCATTTGGATCTCTCCGAGCCAAAGTATCGCCTCATTTTTCGCCTTGTGCGTGTTAAACAAACAGATTCTGTGGACTATTTATAGATTACACATTGCGGCACCAGTTAGGTATACAGCATACACCATTTTCTCCAATAATTTTGAAGAAAGTCGATGATTGTACTTATGTTAAGTAAGACAAAACAAGTATTTATTTTTTATTTATTACATTACATGTGACTTGATGTGACGTCTAGTCTAGGGTTGCCAACTCCAAACAAAATTAACCCTAAATCTGAAGTTGAAACTAAAATCCGCTCCAGACCTTCGATCCGATCCGATTTATCGAAGCAATCGGATACTGTGTAGTACAATTGTCCGATTTATTGGAAGAAATCGGATAATGTGTAGTACAAATTTGTTAGGATATTTTTTCCGATAAATCGGATCAAATCGAAGGTCTGGGGCGAACGGACGGGCGATGCTATGACGTGCGTTAAGTTTTTAGTTTTTAAAATATATGCTGTCATCTGTCTTGTTTTGGTCTTAATATAAAACTCAAATAGAAAACATTAGTTATCTTGTTTGTGTTTATTTTATTGCCATTCCAATGGTTAACTGAGTACTTACAACTTCCAAATTCCACTGCTGGGTCCAACATTCGTTCCCCACTTCAATATACACCCTAATATAATATTTAAATATTTATAAGAATATACATAAAATAACCCTAATCTATGACAACTATGTCTGCATAGATATTTAGTCTTCAACCTATCCGTGAAAAAATAAGCTGTCAATAATTTCAAGCCCAACGTCATTCGTTTTTAGGGTTCCGTACCCAAAGGGTAAAAACGGGACCCTATTACTGAGACTGCTGTCCGTCCGTCCGTCCGTCCGTCTGTCACCAGGCTGTATCTCAAGAACGGTGATAGCTATACAGTTGAAATTTTCACAGATGATGTATTTCTATTGCCGCTATAACAACAAATACTAAAAATAAAATAAAATAAATATTTAAGAGGGGCTCCCATACAACAAAGGGATTGGTTGCGTTAACTTTGCACCTCATTTGTATGGAGCGCTATACATACCAGGTGCAAACTTAACTTAACTACTTAAGGATGGAAAGTGTTTGTACGGAACCCTCGGTGCGTGAGTCCGACTCGCACTTGACCGGTTTTAGATTGTTTTTTTTAATTAGACTCCAGACCTAAACCGGTTCCAGACCTTCCGATCCAAACCGATTTATCGGAAGCAATCGGACAATGTGTAGTGCTGTGAATTGCACTACACATTGTCCGATTGATTTTCATATTTTTAATACTACAATTTTATTACTTTTCTGTATTCCGCTTAAAAAGAGGACTTAATCACTGTTTTTATATTTTTTCCAGAAGTTACTAATTATTTTAATCATCATCCTCATCCTCCTAGCCTTTGTCCCATATTGTAGAGAATGAATTCTCAATCAGGGTCGGCTACCTAAATCCCAAGATGTGGCGTAGGCACTAGTTTTTACGCAAGCGACTGCCATCTGACCTTCCAACCCAGAGGGGAAACTAGGCCTTATTTACTAATTATTTTAATATGAATAAAAAAAAAAAACTTATTCTAAAAAGTTGTAAGTCTAAAATTATGACACAATGTATATGTTACTTAAAACCCGCTCCAGACCTTCCGATCCGATCCGATTTATCGGAAGAAATGCCCTAACAATTGCACTACACGTTATCCGATTTCTTCCGATAAATCGGACAATTGCACTACACATTATCCGATTGCTTCGGATGAATCGGATCAGATCGGAAGGTTTGGAACCGGTTTAGGTCTGGCGTCTAATAAAAAAAAAAATGAATGACGTTAGGCTTGAAATTATTGACAGCTTATTTTTTTACGGATAGGTTGAAGATTAAATATCTATGCAGGCATAGTTGTCATAGATTAGGGTTATTTTATGTATTTTCTTATATTTCTTTACATACAGAAAAAAATATTTAAATATTATATTAGGGTGTATATTGAAGTGGGGAACGAATGTTGGACCCAGCCAGGGATCGGATACCGTTATTTTTGTATTACCGTTATTGGTCACGTGACGCTAAACCAAAATGAATATTGGTAGTGGTTTCGTTTACCGGTATTATAACGTTATTCACATAATACCGTTATTTAGCAAATTCCGTTTCTGTTTAACAAAATTAACCGTTTAATTTGAGTTTGACAGAGATAGAATGAGTCGTTCTGTGTTGCGATTTTGATTTTACGTACGATTTTGCGTCGCGGTAGTCGCAGGCTCGCAGCGCAGCAGTGATTTGATTTTCCGCAGTTCATGTGGTTTGGTGTGCGATTTTGTCTTGTAAGTTAAAAAAGGAGTAATGTATGTATATATCTAAGTATATAAGTATTTATGTTTGTCCGCGATTATCTCGCGTTTGGCTGATGATGCGGTTTTCAGAAAAGAATTTGTTACACTTAGGAGAAGATTAACGTAATTCGACTTAAAAAAGAGGATCTCAGTTTGACCCATATGTTTGTCTGCATTCATGTGTATTAGATTACATTTGATTCCTGTAGTCAGATTGTTTAATTATTTTTAAGGGTCCTCGGGATGCCGATTACGAGAAAGATCCATTTTGAAATCCAAGATGGCGGACATTATTTTTTTCTTAAAAATCAATATGGGTGTCATCTCCAAGGTTCCTCAGGGTTCCGATTACGAAAATGACATCCATTTTGAAATCCAAGATGGCGGACATAAATTTTTCTTAAAAACCGATATTGGTGCCATTTCTCAAAAATATATCTGCGCCAGTTTTAAATCTAATTTTTTATTTTGAAATGTATACCCCCCAAAAAACCCAGAAAACGACAACCATGACGATTTTAAAAAAAAATTACGTCCACCATCTTTACTTCCAAAATGAGATCCATCTTTGAAATGTACAACTACTTTTTTAAAGTTCCAAGTTTCAGAATTATTCTATTGTATGTGTACTAAAAATAACTTACCTACCAAATTTCAGCTTTCTAGGTCATCGGGAAATACCCGAGAGGTTTTGATACGTCAGTGTATAAGTGTGTATATAAGAGTGGCAAAATCGGCGTATTTTAGGTACCAATAAAACCTAAAGTATAAAAGCTAGATCAATGAAATTCAGTACATTTTATATGTTTCCTAACAGCATCTTAACCTGTGAATTTGGGCGCTCTGGTGTTAACTGGGCCAAACCTATGAGGGTTTGAAAATTAGACGAAACGGTTCGAGAAAAGGTAGGTAGTGCCCCGCTTCTTTTTTGCTCGTCTTGGCGGGGGCACTACCGTGCCCCCAGATGTTGCATCGAATTGCTATAAATAATATTTGCATGTCCGATTATGCATTCCGCAGAAATCTAAATCTCATAGTATTTAGTTGACATAAAGCAGGATAAAATTTTACTGACTATTACTGGTAGCAGTTTGGTTCTAACCCATTAAACTACTTCACTGGTAGCATGGTATAAGAAAACAAGGTGTAAAAAGTAACAGTGGGCCGACGCCTTTGATGTTTGCGTAAGTGCCGACACCGCTCAAGGCCGCCGTACCTACCAAGGGTTGTCACAGACTTACGCAACTGCCCAAAAAAGGAGGGTAATGTTTTTAGGGTTCATGTATGTATGTGTACTAATTTTACATATGGAATCCATTTTGGAAATAAAGATGGCGGACGTCACTTTTTTGAAAAAGTTGACGTGTCGTTTTCTAGGTTTCAGAGGGTGTAAATTTCAAAGATGGCATCCATTTTGGAAGTAAAGATAGTGGACGTAATTTTTTTTTAAATCGTCATGGATGTCGTTTTCTGGGTTTTTCGGGGGGTGTACATTTCAAAATAAAAAATTAGATTTAAAACTGGCGGAGATATAATTTTGAGAAATGGCACCAATATCAGTTTTTAAGAAAAAATAATGTCCGCCATCTTGGATTTCAAAATGGATGTCATTTTCGTAATTGGAACCCCGAGGAACCATGGAGATGACACCCATGTCGATTTTTAAGAAAAAATAATATCCGCCATCTTGGATTTCAAAATAGATGTCATTTTCGTAATCGTAACCCCGAGGAACCTTGGAGATGACACTCATATCGATTTTTAAGAAAGAATAATGTCCGCCATCTTGGATTTCAAAATGGATGTCATTTTCGTAATCGTAACCCCGAGGAACCTTGGAGATGACACCCATATCGATTTTTAAGAAAAAATAATGTCCGCCATCTTGGATTTCAAAATGGATGTTATTTTCGTAATCGGAACCCCGAGGAACCTTGGAAATGACACCCATATCGATTTTTAAGAAAAAATAATGTCCGCCATCTTGGATTTCAAAATGGATGTCTTTCTCGTAATCGGCATCCCGAGGATCCTTAAAAATAATTAAAAAATCTGACTACAGGATTCATATACAAACGGAAGCAAGGAACAATTTCTTGCTTTTTAAATAAAGTCTTAAACTACGTAACTCGTAATTTTTACTTAAAATAAGCTATGAAACATGTCCGACATTTTGAATTTCAAAAATTCATGTGACATGTCAGATCATATATTTTTTGTTTACACAGAAACAAACAATTATATAATACTAGCTGTGCCCCGCGCTGTTACCCGCTCATCCCACGGGAACACTAAATTTATTCGGGATGAAAAGTATCCTATGTCCTTCCCCGGGACTGAAACTATCTATATACCAAATTTCATCTAAATCGGTTCAGCGGTTTAAGCGTGAAGAGGTAACAGACAGACAGACACACTTTCGCATTTATAATATTAGTACTTATGGATAATAGTATTTGAATTTTACTGGCAGGCGTAACGCTTTTACATCCGCCATTTTAGCATGCTCGTTAGCATGACATGGAAAAATTTAAAACTTAGGCGCTATAAAATTTCGCACAGCACATGTCGTATGCACTATTTTAATTGTGTATTGCAAGTTGTAAGACGCGTCAGCCCTCAAAGTCAGCACCCTCATTACTAACAATTTCGTCGTATGACACATGGGGTGCGCCCCTCCCGCCGCCGCCTCTGTCACCTCGCACGATTGCCCTGTCTAGACGCCTTCGTCGACCGACTGTATTGTTTCTTAAACTGTGGTATGGCGCTGACAAACCCACCGAATTTATCTAGATAATTATAGATTGACACAAAAAAACGGGTAAAAAAAGTCCATACTTACCAACATTAAAAAAATATTACAAATAGAGGTAACTGTTTTTTTTTTCGATCGTTCGAAGTTTTACTAGTCATGTTGTCGAAAGCGATTTATAATTGCAAGATGCTTAAATATGACATATATTTTTTTCATAATCTTTAACCACTGTTTAATATGTTTACGACTCATTAAAAAGTGAGCGAGTTCGGCGTCTACTGGGAAATAGCACCTTAAGTGATCGCGCCGGAATTGACAACATTTCATATTTATAACAGGTGGAAATTAATATAGAGATCGACAGGGCTTTATGTCGTGTACCTTAAAAAAAAATCTTGGAATTTATTCTTCTGTATTTAAAGAAATATAAGAAAATACATCAAATACGAGGGGCAAACCGAAATGATCGGGAATTTAAAAAACTATGTGCACTATATACATAAATTATATTTTATTGTTTTTCGAAGTATTCTCCGTTACATTCAATGCACTTTTGCATTCTTTTAAACCAGTCATTAAAACAATAATTCCAGTTTGAAGTAGGCATTGCCAAAATGGCCGATTTATAGGCTTCCACAGCGGCTTCTGGGTTCTCAAACCGCTGACCACGCAATAAATCTTTAATTCTAGGGAACGTAAAAAAATCATTTGGACTCAGGTCAGGGCTGTATGGAGGATGGGACATCAACTCAACGTTTTCGTCGTTCAAAAATTTAGTTGTTTTGTGGGCGGTGTGGGAGCTCGCATTGTCGTGGTGTAAGATGACGCGGCGTCTCGGGTTCCCTTGGCGAAGTTCGGCCAGCACCTCCGGCAAACAAACTGTGATATACCAATCAGCGGTAACGGTTCTTTGTTCTTCTAGAGGAATTGTGGCAACATGCCCCTTTTTTGAGACGAACGAAGCCACCATCTTCTTCGACACGCTTCGAGAACGCACAACTTTCGTTGGTTTGACCTCGTCATCGAAGACCCATACTGCCGACTGGTGCTTTCTTTCAGGCTCATAAGAATAAATCCAGGATTCGTCACCCGAGACCATATTATAAACGGCTTTTGACTTTCCTCCATTGTAGCATTTCAGAATAGATCGGCACCAATCAACACGAGCCGCCTTTTGCTCTTCAGACAAATTATGGGGTACCCATCGGGAAATCAATTTTCTGACACCCAATTCACCATGCAAAATAGTGTGAATTGCAGTCATTCCAATGCCTATGGTTGCCCGAATCTGCTCGTATGTCACATGTCTATCTTCTTTTAGTAGTTTTTCCACAGCCGCGATGTTTTCAGGCGAAACCGCCGTTTTCGGCCGACCTGATGAAGGTACGGTGCCAAGAGAGGCACGACCCCGTCGAAACTCAGCATACCACCGATATATTGTCGTCTGACTAGGTGCTTCAATGTCGTATATAGTAACAAGCTCATTGCGACATTCATCTGGAGATAAGCCACGACGAAAGTTATGGTAAATAATTGCACGAAAATTTTCACGCGTCAGCTCCATTTTGTTCATCGAGTTGTCAATTTAAAAATGGAATTAAAAAAATATATCGTTCTTTTTTAAATTGTAAAAACGGCATCGTGATTGTAAGTCGCCAGTATGCATGTGACAAAAAAGGATTTAATGTAACTCAGTTTAAAGTACTCTATTCCCGATCATTTCGGTGTGCCCCTCGTAACTGCAATCTAAGACAATACGGGCTGAATAGGGTTGTTGTCTAAACCAAAGAGCGAAAACATAGATTTTTTTTTTATTTGACGTTGACAGATGACAGATGCATAATACCGAGTTTTATGAAGTTTTTTTTTAATCAGAAAACCGACTAAAGTAACCGTTCCATTAAGTTCTGGTTTTGGTGTTGCCACATTTTAAAATGAGTATGTTTCTATAAATTAATAATAAAATAAATAATCATCTCAGAAAATAAATAAAAACAGAGATTACTTCATCTTTTTAAGCAGAATTCAGAAAAGTAATAAAATGATAGTCTTGAAAATATGAAATGTTGTCAATTATCGTAATGCAAAAGTCTCCACCACAATAACAATAAACAAACAATCCTTAGCCGGCCGGCACGAGTCAAACAGAGACAAATATACAAAATATCCTTATGCGTAAACAAGATAGCGATGCGTCGGCGCCTACAAAGGAAAACGCGCAGTGAAACTGAGTAATACCGGTTAATACTGTTCAACGTAACGTTATACATTCGTTTTTCTTGAATAACGATAATCGAAATTATTTTGCTACTTTTTTAAACGTTACTCTAAGGAAACGTTATTTCAACAAACGAAATTTTTAACAGTTATCGAACAATATTAACCAGTATTCGGATAACGGTATCGATCCCTGGACCCAGCAGTGGAATTTGGAAGTTGTAAGTACTCAGTTAACCATTGGAATGGCAATAAAATAAACACAAACAAGATAAATGATGTTTTCTATTTGAGTTTTATATTAAGACCACAACAAGACAGATGACAGCATATATTTTAAAAACTAAAAACTTAACGCACGTCATAGCATCGCCCGTCCGTTCGCCCCAGACCTTCGATCTGATCCGATTTATCGGAAAAAATATCCCAACAAATTTGTACTACACAGTATCCGATTGCTTCGATAAATCGGATCGGATCGAAGGTCTGGAGCGGATTTTAGTTTCAGCTTCAGATTTAGGGTTAATTTTGTTTGGAGTTGGCAACACTAGACTAGACGTCATATCAAGTCACATGTAATGTAATAAATAAAAAATAAATACTTGTTTTGTCTTACTTAACATAAGTACAATCATCGACTTTCTTCAAAATTATTGGAGAAAATGGTGTATGCTGTATACCTAACTGGTGCCGCAATGTGTAATCTATAAATAGTCCACAGAATCTGTTTGTTTAACACGCACAAGGCGAAAAATGAGGCGATACTTGGCTCGGAGAGATCCAAATGCCATTTTATCACATTAAAATGAATTATGTGTGTAGATCATAGAAGGTACATACCAGCTATTACTTACTATAAGTTTACATAGAACAAAGCAAAATAATATCTTTAATTCCTAACCTCCTGGATGTTCTGCACTCTAGGATTACAAAAAAATATTCTTTAAGTATAGTTTCTGTGCTGTTTTGTTAAATATAATATTAGATTGTTGGTATATCAGCTATGATGTTAAATTTCAGATGGAAAAAGACACAACTACATGAGGTACAAAATGGGCTTTAGAAGATACTTTTCATGATTGGATGTGTCAACAAAATTTCACTGTCTAAAAGAATGCTAGACGAAGACGCGGCACACTGAAAGATGATGTTATACCTAATACTACAAATAATTCAGACTTGAGGTATGATATCAGTTTATTAAAAAAATCATGATATTATCTATATAATTTTTTACACTTAAGCTATCTTAGGTACTTGCTTATTTTGAATATTTATTTTTTCAGAATTACAAAAAAGCAGATGAAGAAACTATTACAGGTCCTCAAATACCTGCATAAAAAGCCATTGCTAATGAAGTCAGGCATTGTCAAAACGGCTGAGAGAAATACTGTTCATTTGTCACCGTTCATAGCTATTTCATCATTAAGCATTACGGACTCCGTTGAACAATTACCGAAACTTTTGTTGTTTAGTATAATTTTATAGTGATCTATATAAACTATTGAAGTATTTGTTAGAATAAGTAAATTATGACTGAATGTAATGTATAATATTCTTTTGGTAGAAAGTTAAATAAGTATTTTCATTTTTTGGGTGGTAGAGATAACAAAATTGATTAGAAGCTGTTTTATTAATTTGTGATTACATACAAGATGTTATTATGTTGCAAGGGAAATAAAAAAATATTTAAATAAAATAATTTAAACAGATTACATTGTGTATATTCATTGTTTGAGCCTTCCTGACATGAAAGCATGAAATAGCTATGTTACTATCTATAACTCAGGGAATAGTAATATTCACTTTAAAAAGTTGGTTGAAATTATCAATATATTTGTCAGAATATGAAAATAATACATTCAAAAATGTATAAGGCCTACCATTACAAATTTAAGATAACACACTCAAATCTAAATGATATGAATAAGACAAAAGCATACATATAAAGAGAATCACAATCATTGTTTTGAAATACAAATTAATTTTACACACTAGCGGATAAAATAGACTTTTGTATGTACATGTTTCATTATATGATATTTTATTTATTTTTAATTTATTTAAATTTAAAAAAAAGATTAACATGACATTACAGTACAACCAATGCGTCATGAAACTTAGATTAAAATTAAAGGAAACATACAAAATTACATAGGAACAGTTGAGCACCTAGCATCCATCGCCTCACAGAATCTCAAGCATTCACTGCGCACAGCCACCCATCACCACCCAAACAAGTCGCACTCAGGTGTCGATGCCAGGAGCGCATTGAGAAGTGAGAGGGCTCGGGGCAGCGGCAAGTTCCTGAGCGACACGGTGGACGACGGCGGCACAGCCAACAGGTCGCGCTGGCGAGGTCTGAGGGCTATCCTTGGGACGTCCGGGACAGACAGTCGCACTAGAGTCGCACCGCTTTATATATTTATCACACCATCTGGTGTATGTACCTTCGAAGCTTTGATTGTGATTCGGCCATCTCTCATTTCACACCACAAGCTGTTCTTTCTGCTTCCCTATCGCTTCTTCTGTCCCTTATTGCCGGAGTCTGTGAATGTTTTTTTCATTGTTTCAACAAGCTTGTCTTTGGCTACGTTTGTCTTAATCTCAGCTGGTTGATCAATGTTAAAAGAGTGTAATGAGTAATGTATTAATACAGTATGTTGATATTTTAGCAATTGTAAGTTGTCTAATTTCCTCTTTTATGCTTCTGAAATAAATTCATATAAGGCCGATGAACTTGGTCTGTCAGGCACTTCCTTTTTGGACAGCTGCTGCATAGTGATGTCCTTCAGAGTAGCCCCTACTTTAGACAGTAGACCTTTTCCAGTAGCATTGTATAGAAGTGAAGAAGGCTGAATGAAGGCTCCTCGGACCGAAGATGGACCCACATCCAAAAAGCAACTGTATACCTGCATCCTGCAGCCAAAACACAATTTGGCCGTAACTTTCGTTGACAATCAGTCACGTACGCGGCTCGTACTTTGTGTTTGGTTCGGGGCACATCCTTGACTGAAAAGTTATTTTTTCATGCAGCGGAATTACACTTTGTACACAACTAAGTGCCAATTTACTCTCCCGTTTCTGAATTGCGTGGTCATTTTTCATGTTATTATAGCTTTCACTGACATAATATTCTACTCTAAAAATGTCTTGCATTGCAGATAGCATAATAAATCGTACTCCAACTCCATGTCTTCTGGCCAATATTATTCTTATTCAGCCTTGGCAATATAGTTAGAAAGAGACGACTTCGTTTCGTGACGTTTTGATACACGAACTTTCGAATCGAGTTCACGTTAGCGTGCTCATACGACTCATGGTGCCGACCGCTTCTGGTAGTTCTATAAGTATCCGCTAGAGGCGCCGTAAAAATTCTTCATACAAATCCGCTACGCAGTCGCAATCGAGCACGGTATTTGTAAACTCATGGTAGAGCTACTGTATCGTGTAGTGAAAATCCATTACGATCTGTTAGGGATGAATTTACTGCGACGCACGCACGCCGTGCACGCCACGCACAAATGCATGGGTCAGTTCAATTGCATGACATGACAATGACACAAGCCCTAAATTACCAATGCGTTTTACAAAATGTCAACACAAATTCTTATGTTTATATTTATATAAAAGAGGCACTCAAAACTCATTGAGGCAGAAAAGAATTATACGCCTGATCCTTATTTGATCGTAATCGGCTGAAAAATATAACGATCTGTCGATGCCCGTGTATAATAAGCTGATTAAATCCGTTGAACGGTTTTGATGTGATGAGCCCCCAAAACTCATACATAGATACAAAAAAACGGTTATCGATATTGTAGTATACCTAACCCTATGCCAGGCACAGTACAGCTGTTTATATAGGTCACTATGCTAGAACTTAGCTCGACAACGCACCACCAGTCTCCGCAAGGGTCGGTTACCAACTAACCCCACTCCGTTGGTCTGACGTATGCGCACGAGATAAGGATAGCAACACTACATCCCTTTTTTATTTTAATTAAAATTAGATTAATTGGTGATCGTATAAATAATAATATGTGAATCTTTATCTATTAAAATAAAAAGTTGTTTTCACTCAAAACCCATAAAGTATTTAATCAGTCTTGTTTTATGTTATCTAGACCGGTTAATAGTTTAATTTGTGATCTCATTTGATTTAGAACTAGCTTTGCAATATAAACTTGCCGCGAACCTTGTTGACACAACAATATAGAGGATACATCGAGGATACACAAAGGATACCGATACGAAGTCGCTTCAGCGTGCAATATGCTGTAGTCGCCGGTTAGTCTGTCGCAGCTAACCGGCCCCGTACGGGTTCGCGATAAGGAAAAGTTCTCCCACACCAATGTGGATAGGGAGGGAGTAGTCGCACTGGTGGAAAGGAAGAGCAAGGCGCACTTGGTGCCCCGCAAGACTAAGTGGCACAGGCGAGCCGGTTAATTCAGTTCTTGGGATTGCGACACCGTGTCCAACCAGGACATGAAGGTGTACCACTTCAGACCTGTCTCTACGTGCAATTCAGCTCGTTTGAGCTACGCGTGTCCCAGCCGCTACAGGCTGCTACTATCTGCCTAATCCTACGCCAGCCTGTCTAGCATAACCACGCCTCGCGGTTCCCGTCGCGCGACAGCGCTAGCCATCATTCCCTTACACCACTGCACAGCTGCAAGAGATAGGCAAATATCTCGCGCGAGAAACAGTCGCACATGACAGCTATGCCAGAGGTCAAACAAAGCAAAGGAGCCACGCCATTATGTCGCTTAAGCCATTAAGGCGCTTATTGAATTAAATCTAACTAGTCTTAAGTTTGGTCTGCATGTAGTTCTGTAGTTCCAAAGCATGTAGGTTATATTACTGTAATATTGTGTAACTTATTTGAAAAATAAATGAATTATACAAAACAAGGGTTATACACTTCATTCTAGATTTTTTAAGAGTTGTGACATGTAGCCATATCTGGATAATTATTTCACAACAACCACCTTGTCAAGCGCTTAAGGACTATTGCTTGCTCTTTTCCCCTTTTACCATCTTAAAATATATTTTTTTTTTAATGAAACTGAAACTGAAGTATATATGTATTTATCATAGTACTGTTCATTTGTTAATTTTAATTTCTTGTTTAAGGCATGTCTATAGCCGCATTCTTAACGAACCTGATGTGTATGATACGATTTCCACGATACAGGCTGTGCCTAGTGTGGAAGTCACTGTTAAATTATGTTAAATGTAGAAATGCTTCTTTTGGTAAAATAAAAATTATTCTATTCTTTTCTATTCTATTCTAAGTAGCTAACTTGCTTTACACGTCATCATGTACTCTCGTTCAATATTCTCACTAAAGTCATCATTATAATTTGTCATCTGAAATTACGATATAATATACCCTTCAAAATCCCAATAAATATATATGAGAATCCCAATGAATTTTCGAAATTGCAACTAAAGTCCAATGGAATTGAGATTTTGAAACCGCGTCTTTTCCTATTCGATCTAGATTTTAAATCACCGATAAACAAATTCCAATTTAATTGCGGCATTAATTTAGAATACCAGATCATTCTCAATATAAGGTTGATACATAATTCCAGTTTAATGGAGCCATTCATTTGAAATACAGGACCATCATTGGCAATTTAATTAAAATTGTGAAACGATTCCTATTTAATGAAGGCACTTATTTGAAATACTAAACTAAATTGCAAATCCAATTGAATTGAGGTTTTTAAACCGACACATTTCTAATTGGATCAAGGTTTTAAATCACAGTGATATACCAATTCCAATTTAATTCCGGCATTTAGTTGTAATACCAGACCATTCTCAATTGAAAGTTGATAAACAATTCCTATCTAATGGAGGCATTCGTTTGAAATACCGGACTATTGTCAATTTACTTAATGTCTTCAAACGATTCGAACTTAATTAAGCTCTTAAGGAAGCTCTTATTCGAAATACTAAACTTTTGTCAATATAATCCCACCAAAAACATTCTGTAAAAAACTAGCCAAGTCTCGATGGAGCTGCTTGTTTATCTCTAAAAAGTAATGAAATCTAGACAAAGTCATACCAAGTCTAAGGTTCCTTACTGCGATTTCTTTATTATTATAGTTAATGCTGTGTGACTAGGCCGTTGAAGGGTACACCAGTATGGGCTATTATCTCGCTTAACAAACATAGGTAGTTACAACAGATATAACATTACGTGTAAACAAAATTGACTTATAGCGGTTCTGGCCACAGATTGGTGCAATGGTGTCATGGAGCACCTGGTTTTGTACCCTTGTGTACCCTTCAACGGCCAAGTCACACAACATTAACTATAATAATAAAGAAATCGCAGTAAGGAACCTTAGACTTGGTATGACTTTGTCTAGATTTCATTACTTTTTAGAGATAAACAAGCAGCTCCATCGAGACTTGGCTAGTTTTTTACAGAATGTTTTTGGTGGGATTTCACTTCTTTTTGTAGAAACGTGAGCATATTGTTTTATAACAACCTGCTAATTAACTTTAGCAAACCTCACGAAATAATAAGCGAAATCAACGAAATGCAAATAATCCCTCCTAATCCCTAGCAAACGTTTCCAACGCAGTAGACGAATGTCGTAAAGGACTGTAACGCGGCCGGTTGCCACTTCGCCATATAAGATTATCGGAAAAACAAACGACGGCGCGTTTTAAAATACAGTCAGCGCCATCTAGCGACGTGTGCGGGTATCACCGCCACTCTTAGTCCAATGCATTATATTTTGACCAAATTTTGAGCGAAATTAATATTTTGGTGTAATTTGTTTATTTAATTTGTGTAATGTTCGAGTAGAATAAAGTTAATCGTTCGACTATTTCTTCTTGTAAACTTGTAAGTATAAAAGCCAGTCTAGTCTTGTCCAGAGTTTTCCTTTAATTTTATTTATATGCGTATTAAAAGCAGAAGGGGAGGCATTCGCCCAGCGGGTACGTATTCCAATGCCGAAGTTCAAAATACCGAATATCATAAGACCTATGGACGGAAGGCCGAAAATTAAAATGTCGAATGTTTATTTGACCGAAAGTTTAAAATCCCGAAAGAACGTTTGATCGAAAGGATGAAATACCGAATATTATAATCCCGAAGACTGTAATCCCGAAGAATGTAATCCCGAAGACTGTAATCCCGAAGATTATAATCCCGAAGACTATGCTCCTGCCTGAAGGTTGTAATCCGGAATATTATTTAAACTTTCGAGAATTATCTCGTATTTCTGTTGTCTTACAGATTCTAATGTTTATTTTATACAAAGAATATTAACCTAAATTACGTAAGTAACCTACTTGCCTACTACTATACTTACTATTTATAAATGAACTCTTCTGTGGAACCGATCTGCTCCGGCGCTGTGGGATGTGCAGCCCCTCCGCCCTAGTATGCTAGTACTCTTTATTATACTGTGGCCCTAGCGTAAGAAAGTGCGGGCATCAAGCGAGTCGCAGCGGCTGAGGCTGGTCGCCGAAGGTGACTAAAAAGCCGAAGCTGCGGAGGCGAGCGTTGACAGCTTCGGTTCCAGACAAGTTCGGTTCGGTTGGCAGTCCATGACAGAATATTTTATCATAATATCGAATATTTAGTGTCATACTTAATTTCCCACTTTCCCGGACTCTTTCCTTTTCTTAATCGACTTGCCACAGAACCGAAGCTGTCAACCCCGATTCCACGTGGTCTTGTCTGCCCTACCCCTAGAGTGTATATAAAAGCCCGGAGGCGCGGAGGGAGGGCAGCCCCCGGCCGCCGTAAGAAAGTGCGGGCATCAAGCGAGGCGCAGCGGCTGAGGCTGGTCGCCGAAGGTGACCAAAAAGCCGAAGCTGCGGAGGCGAGCGTAGGTGCCGCACTTTCTTACGCTAGGGCGGAGGGGCTGAACATCCCGCAGCACCGGAGCAGATCGGTTCCACGGAAAAGTCAGATTAGTTTAGTGTCCTGACACTTTTAAAGTGCTCATTGACTTTCGGGATTATAAAATTTCGAGATTTTAAAAATTTCGGGATTATGAAATTTCGAGATTTTCAACTTTCGATTTTCTGAAAATAGGTAATTTGAGCTTCGGTTTATCGAATATCAGCTTTTTGAACTTTCGGTATTTTGACCATCGGTATTTCAACTGTAGGTATTGAAATGATATGAAATGAAATAAATTTATTTGCTGATTATGGGTATAAATACATAGGCGGTATAAAAAATTTGGTCAACCATAACCTGCTTAAATAAGCACGCAAATATCACATCACTTTCGAGAACATGCCAAGAAATCAGATGTGAGAATCATGATGTCACATAATCACAATTAAACATATATAGGGTACATTGCAAATCTATCGTCGTCATTTTCGTTACATAGTGCGAATAAATTGGAAAAAACAAATTAAGGCAATGTCAGAACAATACATATTTTACATTGTTATACAATAATTAATAATTGGAACTATGTTGTCATGAAGTTCTTAAAATTAAAACAACTAAACTAACTAGAATTACAAAATGTCAATAGGTGCATGGGTATTTATTGTGCAGAATTATAATTTAGGTATTCATTTATAGAGTAAAAGCACATGTCACAAAGCCACACGAATAATTCATTTTTAAACTGTTTTAAAGGAAGTTCGTTGATAGTTGGGGGTAATTTGTTAAATACCTTAACGCTACTTAAATACCTTAAATACTACTTTCGGGATTTTAATACGTAACCCGCCCAGCTGTGGAATGCTATAGGCTAGATTAAATTAGATGTATCCCACTACGCTGGATTTTGGCAATGACAGTCGATTTTTTTATGTACCAATAGTAGAAGGGGGCATTACCATATCTCTAATACAGCTGAGACCAGCTGAGGGTTCTTCATCAAATAAATAATAAATAAATATCGGACGACCTCACACAAATCGATCTAGTCCCAAATTAAGCTCTAGAAGGCTTGTGTTATGGGTACTAGACGACAATATACATACTTATATAGATAAATATATACTTAAATACATAGAACAACCATGACCCAAGCACAAATATTCGAGTTCATCACACAAATATTTGCCCTGGCCGGGACTCGAACCCGGGACCGCCGGCTCAGTAGGCAGGTGTTTACAAACCGAGCCAAACGCGTCGTCAAAATACTTCAGACTTTGGATTTTTGACATCAAATGAAGCGGCCCACCAAGTTGAATATTAAAATACTTAAACGGGTTTACTCACGTCGTAGAAATCGAATAACGCTCGACATGTTTCGAATCGGTACGCGATCCATCATCAGGAGAGACGATCAGTCGCGACGGCGGCCAACCGAACACAACAAGTTGAATATTTTTTGTAAAGGCGGTATGTCGATCTCTAATAGTTTGGTGGGGCTCTTGTGTTTTCTAATCAGAGTACTCCAGATCTTCGATTATCCTAGTTTTTAGGGTTCCGTACCCAAAGGGTAAAAACGAGACCCTATTACTGAGACTTCGCTGTCCGTCCGTCCATCCGTCCGTCTGTCCGTCCGTCCGTCCATCTGTCACCAGGCTGTATATCAAGAACGGTGATAGCTAGACAGTTGAAATTTTCACAGATGATCTATTTCTATTGCCGCTATAACAACAAATACTAAAAATAAAATAAAAGAAACATTTAAGGGCTCCCATACAACAAACTTGTTTTATGGTACGGAACCCTTCATGCGCGAGTCGGACTCGCACTTGGCCAATTTTTATAGTTTTCGCTTTATGTGGCCATTAAACCCTAACTCTGTACCAAATTTCAGCTCTCTGAATTTATGGGAAGTACTACTTCTTTACTGATGATCATGAGTGAGTGAGTGAGTGTCGTAAATGCGAAACTTTGCTTTCGCTTAACTTCGGAACTAAATGACCTACAGACTTGAAATTTTGGATTTTAAGTATGTGATTATAGCTTACTGGATGACGAAAATTTCTGAGTTCTGGTCTTATCCAGAGGTGCTCAAATAGGGGCCTGAAAATGCGGCGAAATGGTTCCAGTAAAGGATGGTACGGCAGTGTTTGCTTCGCGCTCGACTTGGCGGGGGCACTGCCGTGCCCCCAGATGGAGGTTGTTAAACAATCCCACCTAATATAGGCATTCATCTTAAATGCCACTTTTGTCAATTTAAAAATGATGTCAAACTATTACAGTTTTATCCAGGCATTCATTTGAAGTACCAAACTATTGTCAATTCAATTAAGGTTGTCAATCAATTCCAATTCACTGGAGGCTTTGAACCTCGAGTATCCCAATTGAATGGGAGTCAAGAACACGTCATATTCCCATGTTACCGGCCCTCTGATACCTCAGATATTCCAATTTAATAGAAATCCTAAAACAACAGCCTTTTCCAATTGAATGAAAGCTTTAAAGCACAGTATATTTCAATTTAATCGACGCGTCGAAGCCATCGATATTCAAGTTTTAATGGGAGTCTCAAAAGCACATACTCCAGTTTATGAACGCTTTGAGCTATTTAATATAAATTTAAAAGAAGGTTCAATACATATGGTCTTTCAAATTGACCTTCCAGCACGAACGCGGCACTTTACATACCGCTTATAATATATCTATGGTCTATCAAATTGACCTTCCATGCAATTGAATTTGCTTAGCCGTTAAGCCTTACTATCTTTCTTACGAATAGTTTGGTTCCCGCAGTCTACTAAATAGACGTTTCATAATGCCTTTCGCTTACTTTAACAATCCGCTTAGCCTATCATATTGGCAATCAAGCGTGGTCTATCAAATTGACCTCTCATAAAGTCTTAGCCTATCATATTGGCAATCCAGCATGGTCTATCAAATTGACCTCATAACGCCTTAGACTATCATATTGGCAATTCAGTGTGGTCTATCAATCTATTCCCTCGAGGTTAGACGAAATTATGTGCTGACTAGTGCTTGTAAAATCTTGCGAGGATGTTCTGACTGTCCAGAGCTGGTCAGTCAGGTTATCCGATTGTTCGTCCCTTCTAAATCGAGGTTCAATTTTCGTCCACGCTGCCGGCTACTGTTGGCTGCTCCTGAGGCGCGAACCATAGCGCGGAAAACTCTCTTCTAGTTCGAGCCTTACGAGAACTTAATGCGCTTCTCGCATCAGCATCGGATTTGGACGTTTTTTGGAAGTAGCTGGATAATTGTGTGTCGTGAATGTTTAAGGTACTGTAAGGCGATGCATGGATGTAATTTTTCAGTAATTGAATCTACCTAATATGTAACATGTTATATTAAATTATTCTTGTAATTCACAGTGCATTAGTACTAACTGTAAGGCTGTGTAATTATTTGAAATAAATAAATCAAATTGACGCCTGACATAAAGCTATTAGTTTCCAGTAACAATACGAGTACAGTCAGAGCTTATCATATTGACTAATGACTTTGCACTTATGAGTCTTCCATATCACTTTTAAACCCGTTTGGCCTATCAAATACTATACCTATATCAAACTATACCTTTCAAGACGTATCTACTGTTATTTAATTATTGATTTTGTTATACCCAATTGACTACATGTGACATTTGCACCTATACGTGTCATATGTAGCTAATAATGCACAACCCTTAAGCTGGATGTTCATACTGTTTATCAACTACATATACAAGATACTCTAGATAATTATTCCAAAAAAATACATTTTCAACATAAAGACAAATTAAGCTTATCACACTATAATATTTAACCCGTCAATATATTTTGGAATTCAGGACAATCAAGCCCACTCCATAGGAAAGTATTAAGTAGCGTATTCAATTAAAAAAAAAAAAAAAATTTTAGCTGTTTATTTCACAGAAGATTCAAAAATACATAAAAAAAACTTAACTTCTAATCTTAAATATTAAAGATTTTTGGAGTTAAGGAACTTATAAATTGCACTTGATTAATACGACACAGTTTCAACATTGTGGTAGGGTAACACTGTCCTGTTTTTATATATATATTAATTAATCAATATGACACAGTTTCAACATTGTGGGAGGGTAACACTGTCCTGTTTTTTAATATATATCTCTTAACAATGCGCTTTGTTTGGTTACTAGTTTTATTTTCAATATCAGTTAATAACTCGGTTGAAAACCTATTTAATATACGCGGGAGAATACACATCCAAGTTCTCTGACCGTATTCGTTAGTATTACGCACGCACAAATGAAAAGTCGTGCAAATTATATAGATGCCTAGAGTCCAATCGTTTTCCCAATTTGTTCATAATTATTATATTGTGATCCGTCATCCACTGCGCCACTGCGCAGTCGAAGATTAGTAACACGACCCATTCGAGAATAACGCTAAACTACTAAATATTCATATTCCTCGAGTGCACAACTACTAATTAATATTCAAAATACACTTTGCCCGTTTTCTTATTTATTTAAGCAACTTTCCACCTAGAGGTGCATTGTGGGTAGGCCTCAGCCTCATGTCATGGGTAGGCCTCAGCACGAACCCCGTGACTAATATACACTACCCAAAATAAAATTATCTTACATTTAGCAACCGAAAACTTGTGTTTTAATAGTTTTTATTTTTATTTTTACGTAACTGTTGTTAGGCATTTTTCCGTGATCTGATCAATGATGTGTTCATATTCATCTTTATAATTGCATTTATCGGCTTGTCGCCGCCGTACAAGGAATTTCTCGAACTTTTCGTCCTGTTCCTGTCAAACGGAATACGTGGCGTTCATATACCGTACTTTGTTTGCAGGAGCAAAGTAATCATCGAATTTTGCTAAGGCTATCGTAAATATGTACATCTATGCCGACACCTGGCTCCGCGTCCGCTCCAGGGATATTGTAATATACGAGTATTTCTTAGAGCTCAATTCCTCCGAAATGCAAGAGGCTTGCTCTCTTCTTTTGGCTATCTGTGATAGCTGACACCTTCAAATAGACATGGAGTGCTCGTTTCGAACGCTCTCATCTCAGACCGATCGAAGAGGTCTCGCCTTTGCAATGGATTTTTTCCAAAGTTATGGCTGCCATGGGTACTTTTGGGGCGTCCCGGAACCAATCAATCAAATGATTCAAGCGGAGCATTCATCTAACCGCTTGCTAAACAATTTAATGTTCGTGCTGGCCCTTTAGCCATTAGTCGTTTTAACGACCGCTTAACTACTGCTATACCATGACCTTGGTCAATGTTAGAAGTGTTAAAACAATATGTCAATTAAATGACACAACATATTTGATTTCAGTTGCTAGGTGTACACGACCTTTGTCTTATTCATCAATTGAATGATCAGTATACCATAATGACTAGTAAACATTTTACTCTTGCCAATTAAATGGCCAGGTACAATATACTCTGCTTACAAGTTTATTTACAACACCAATCATACAGTTTAACCACTCATAAACACATATACCTACACGGATATTTCATCATACATATTACGTTCCCGTAAATAACTAAGTGAAATAAACATTAAACACTTCAATGTTTACTTTCATACATATTGACCCCGCAGCGCAAGGCATTATTACAATGTAGTTAGTTAGTTACCTATTTGTCAACCCCGTAAACAATTTATTTATACTGCACCCGATCTAATCTGCCTCAAATGCCGTTAGAAGCAACCGAAGTTTATTTATAATTAATGATAATGTTTCTGACAACTGAACTGTTTACTAAAGCTAGTTTACTTGAGTAATTTTGCTATCGCAAACTTTCAAATATATCTACCTACAAGCCGTTATTATAAATGACTATAAACTTGCACTTCTAAGTCAGATCGTTATTTCATAACTAATATAACATTTTATCACACTTTATTACTATTATTCTTATTTATTATATGTTGTCCAATGGTTTTTTAACTGTACCATTGCATTAATTTTACGTTGTAGGTGCGAGTAGATAGGTACTTAGATACGTTGCGCTTATTAATCAATACCTCCTTATTGTGCCTAGGTAGGTACATAATTATTATGGTTTACACATCTTTTATTATATACGAGTCGCGGTATCGACGCGTTTCCGATAAAAATATTAGACATTAATACCGTTAGTAAATATCGGACAAAAATAATATCTATAAGTGAGTAAAACTGCATGATTCGCCAGGAGTTATTTGCAAATGTGCAATAACCGTTATTTTTTAAACGAATGACCCGAATCATTACGAACTAAAACTTGTTTACGAGTCGATCCCTGTACTGGGATAGTTGAGCAGTGCAACGCTACCCACTAGGTAGATGTCTTTTGTTCCACAGTTATTAGTGAAACTATAACTTGGATAAATTAACTTCAATGACAATGTATCATATCACTATCGAGCTTGCCCTGTATTTATTATACATTTACTGTGCAAGTACACGTTAGACTGCATTTGTCGTGTTCCCGCCTATTCTTTTTTTTTTTTTTGAAGGCGTAATTAGATTTCTACTCACTTTTGTCCTCGTCGCCACTTGTAGTATACCTAACCCTATGCCAGGCACAGTACAGCTGTTTATATAGGTCACTATGCTAGAACTTAGCTCGACAACGCACCACCAGTCTCCGCAAGGGTCGGTTACCAACTAACCCCACTCCCTTGGTCTGACGTATGCGCACGAGATAAGGATAGCAACACTACAGATATATTACATATATCTATATAATTGCGTGGCTCAACACACTTAATGTTGACATCTAAGTAATTTTAGTTTGATTTGATTGTGACATTGTAATTTTAACTAATTGCCTATATTCTATTTTAGTAACGCCATAAGATTAAAGAAATATATATTATTTATACATATTTTAATCAGAATAAACTTATAGCTTCAGGGATAAGGGTAGATATTTGTTCGATACATGATGCCGAATGGCAATACTAGCATCAAATCTGGCTTAACTGGCCCCGTTCTTGTTAACTAATGGAATAACGCCTGTCGCAAACATTTTCATCCACACTTTATGGCAATAAACAGTTAAAGGGGCATGAAATGAGAAAATTTTTATTGAATATTCAGACGGTGCGAGCTAGTGACGTTGATACATGAACCTGCGACATTCTTGCTTGATCAATAGAAAGGCATCTTTAGACACATTCAGTTAGGTACATACTCGTAGTCTGCGTAATATCATGTTCGTTAAACCTCAGAATAATAGACACTACAGAAGCCACACTATTTTGTTATTTGCCGCTTTTGCAAAGGAATATTAGCCTACTTGTATCTGATTGGCAATTTTTAATCGCGTCATACTCCTAGGGTTGCCTACATTTACAAAAGGGAAACTACTTCTCTGTATTTGTACTTATTTTAAAAGATACTTTTAATAAACAGGTCCAAAATAAGATGGTAGCGCGATCACTTTATGTAATTAGCATTAAGATCCAGTATTATAGAATTGACCAGATTTGGACCCTGGATATGCTTACTAGATCTCAAGACTGGTTCAACGTAGTCACGTGCAGTTTTCGCATTCCGTTTCATTTTGATGAGCGATTAGACCCAGTATCATAAAATCGACCTAATGATGGACCCCAGAAGATTGTACTGGATCTCAGGATTGATTCAACGTAGACATGTGCGGTTTTCGATTTTCGACATAGGTACCACGACAAACACTTCGAGCCAGTATTCTAAAATTAACCTGATGATGAACCCTGGAAGTGCCTACTAGATCTCAAGATTGGTTCTGTTGTGGGTACTTGTGAAAAGTAATAAAATCAGTTGTCATTCAACCGTCTTTGATTATCACAACATGGTGACAGCGGTGCTGTTTTAAATTGGAGAGTGCGATTCTATAATTGTATCGCGATCGTATAGTTTGCGGCATAAACAGTGCGGTGGTGCGCGATAGAATGTTGCGGATGGACGAGTTAAGTTTGGACAAAGCTATCAAGATTTGCGAGGCCGACGAAGTATCGGCGGATGGCAGTCGGTGCCTGGAGTCCCGCGGGGCGGGCGCGGGGCCCGCACGAGTGGACGCCGTGCGTGTGCGCGGCGCGCACGGGCAGCGCGGAGGCCGGCGCGGCCGGGGCCGGGGCCCGGGCCAGGCGCCACGCGCGCCGCGCGCACCCGTCGCCACCGGGAGTCGCTCGGGAATGCAGTGTCACGGTTGTGGAATGCAGTGCTTACCGGGAACGTGTCCCGCTATCAATGTGAAGTGTTATGTGTGTTTCAACTACGGTCATTATGCGCGAATGTGTAACATGCCACAAAATGTAAAAAAAATGTACGACATTGAAGTGCATAATAACAGCACGGAGGACTATGAGGACGATTGTGAGTTATTTTATGTTTCTATGGTCGAAAACATTTCGCTCGCGGGGCGGTCCGTTAATGACGAGTGGTACGAGACTTTGATTTGCAATGGTGGTTCGGAACGCTTTAAATTGGATACTGGAGCCGACATTAACGTACTGTCTTACGAGCGGTTTCGTCAATTAGGTTATGATGATTCGATAATACAAGAAAAACATACCATGAAGTTGCAGTCTTATAGTGGTGATGTCATACCAATAAAAGGAATATGTTATACTAGCGGCCGCCCGCGACTTCGTCCGCGTAGATTTTTGATGATGACAAAGATATTAAAATAGGTAAGTGAATTTTATTCTTAATTAAAATGGTCTAGACATATTACATTTCAAACAGTGGCAGACACTGATATGCAATTGTTAAAGAATTTCAGAAGATTTTCCAATTAGATTACGGGAATTGTTTGCAGGATACTTAATATTTATTCCGTCAGTTACCTGATGCTTTTAATCTTTGGCAAAAATGACTCTGCATGATATAGAGCGACGCATAGATTTGGAGTTAGAAAATGGGGATCTTAGTTATTATGAGTGAGATTAAAAAAAAAGTTAAATATCGTAAGGCTGTTAAAACAATCTTAAACTCAGCACTGGAAATCGAGAGATGGAGGCAGTTTAATGAAGAGTATCTCTTTTAATAATAATAAAAAAATTGGTTGTCTGTAAAGTCGGTTTACGGACGATGGTTTAACGTGACAACGTCATAATAAAACATTGATGAAATGATTGCATACTTTAATGAATTAAATTGAATCATTTTTATTGAATTATCACTATTTTGTATGGATACAAAGAAGGAGTGGAATGAAATCTACAATAATAATAATCTTAAATATTTTTCAACGTTGGTTAAAATTCTCCCACATTTTAAAGTTTGAGAATCTGTGAACAGCATGATGACGTAGGCTTGTGTCAGTCACGTGGTTCCCCTTCCCTTCCACGGCGCTACAAAGTCAACATTGCTACAATGAGTCATGTTTTTTCGTATGCGCGGCCGGCGTTCATCAATTTATTAGACGTTGTCACGTCAATAAATAATAAACTTTATTTCAAAACAATAATAAATAATGACCTCTTTTCATAAGAAGGCAGCACTGGTATTTGTACACGCCGGCCTGGCTATTAAACGAAAAGAGTGGTGTGGCGAAGTTCCCGAGACTGGCCAATATGTTTCTAAATGGTCTAGCCCACTTATTAAAAGGGCTAGTGTTTAAAGAAAATGCTGAAATGTGACCATTAAAAACTTAATGCACATAAGCGAATTTAATGATGCGATTACTATTTTGGTCTACAGGCTAGTAGTATTGTTTGATGACAATATATTCTGGTGCTTCAGTTCTCTATATTTTTGAAGAAGCTAAATAACGTAAGAATAGGTATATAAAGTATAGATTATTCATGTGCTGATAGACAACTCACTAAATATAGGAATACATAAAGTTTGGAACACAATTACTTAAGAGGGCGCCGAGCGTTTGCGACTGAACCATAGAGCGCGGGGAATGCGTATTTAAATCGGCGCGCGGCCGCCATAGTAAAAATGTATGGAGAATTAAAAGCACTTTTTGATAAATCTGGACCTTTGATACCAAACAATAATTGAAATATTTGATGCGGACAAATTGTAATGTAAACATTCATCTTTTTTTTGAACTGTGAATCAGAATAGATTTCCATTGTTAAAGTATAAAAAAACACTTAACGCCTGCTTACGATTTTACAATTTTCGTCCAACTTTACTTAGTTCTCTAGGGTAAAATATTAATAATCTTATAATTTTTCCACGGTAAAGTTGTTAACACGTTCTTCGAAATGTTAATATATAGTTTAGAAATGGATTAAACAATTAGTGTTGACGTTATCTACTTAACGGCAACTGCCTTTTTTTCACATTTCGCTCGGTGCAGTCTTAATAAGAGACATCACTGAGAAAATATTGTTGACAGTCAACCATAGAAAAGGGGGTGCAAGTTCGTTTTAAAAAAATTACGTAGTCACTGGGTAGGAGATAGGAAATAAAAAAAATATAAACTGATAACCTTAGCGTAACACTTCTTTATAAACAACATTAGCGGTGTTCCCCATACAAACTTTGCACCCCTTTTTAACCCCCTTAGAGGTGAAATTTTCCAAAACTCTGAAATAACTTTTTTTGTATTTGATTAAGTAAGCTATCTACAAAGTTTCAAGTCTCTAGTTCAAAAAATAAAGTTTCTCCCATATAAACATTGCACCCCTTTTTAACCCCCTTAGAGGTGAAATTTTCTAAAACGCTGAAAGTACTTTTTGTGTTTCTGAATAAGTAATCATTCTACAAAGTTTCAAGTCTCTAGGTCAAAAAAAAAAGTTTACCCCATACAATCCTTGCACCCCTTTTTAACCCCCTTAAAGGTGAAATTTTCCAAAACGCTGAAATTTTTTTTTTTTGTATTAATGAAATAATGAAATAATGAACTTTATTCTGCAAGTAGGCCACAAGGGCACTTTTACATGTCTGAGTCTACCGGCATTTCACAAGAGGAGACCACTGTTGAGAAGAAACGCCGAAAGAAACCCAACAGTCAGTCATTTTTTCAGAAAGCATAAGTACTTAACTATTACAATGATATGAACTTAACTATACGTAGTTCTACAAGAAAACATATTAAAAGTGTATTTTAAGACATAAGTGAGGAAAAGTGTAAGAATAAAATAGAAACTACAAGAAAGCCTGACGGTTTATCACAATTTATGTACGTTTGATATGCTTTCTTATTAGAACTGTGTCCCTTAAACTAGTTAGGTACAATCTAAGAAGGAGTCAGCTACGCGGTTTCTGGTTCAGGCCATGCATTTTTGTCTGTCAGATAGTCCTCTACTGTATAATATGCTTTTGACATTAGAGATTTTTTTAAATAATTTTTGAGAGATGGAAAGGCTAATTTTAAAACATGATCAGGTAACTTGTTATAAAAATGAATACATTGGCCTAAAAATGATTTACTTACTTTACGAACACGAAACTTTCTAATAGTAATTTTATTTTTATTTCTAGTGTTAAAACTGTGGACATCGGAATTTTTTGTAAATGAATCTAGGTTTCTAATAACATACATAATATTCTCATAAATATATTGGGACGCTACAGTTAAGATGTTTATATCTTTGAAAATGTATCTTAAGGAGTCACGAGAATTTAGGTTATATATAGAACGAATGGCTCTTTTTTGTAGCACAAATATAGTCTGAATGTCAGCTGCTTTGCCCCAAACCAGAATACCATATGACATGACACTATGAAAATAACTATGATAAACTAAGCGAGCTGTATCAACATTACTCAATTGTCTGATTTTCCTAACGGCGTACGCCGCTGAACTTAATTTACCTGCAAGCACTGCTATATGTGGACCCCATTGCAAATTACTGTCCAATGTTATACCTAAGAATAATGCCTTATTCACTATTTCTAAACATTCACCATTTAGTAATATAGTAGAATCTACCGCCGTAACATTTGGTAAAGCAAATCTAACACATTTAGTCTTCTTGGCATTTAATAGAAGATTATTAGTAGTAAACCAGTTAAGTACTTTCTCTAGTGTGCCATTAATTTCCGCATAGTCGGTTGATTTCCGGTGAACCTTGAAAATTAATGATGTATCGTCAGCAAATAGTACTATATTACAAAGATTATCTACTATAGATGGTAAGTCATTTATATAAACCAAAAATAGAAATGGACCTAAAATAGAGCCCTGTGGCACTCCTAGCTTAACTATAGCTCCATTGGACTGGGTTTCATTTACATCCACTGTTTGCATTCTATCACTGAGATATGAAGACATAAGGCTTAAAGCATTTGAAGACAGACCATAATGTTCTAATTTCAAAATGAGTGTTCCAGGATGAACGCAGTCGAATGCCTTAGAAAGGTCGCAGAAGATCCCAATTGCATCACAAGATTCCTCCCAGCTGTCATAAATGTGTTTAATAAGTACAGATGCTGCATCAGTCGTGGAACGTCCCCTTGTGAAACCGAACTGTTTACTAGAGAGTAATTTATTTCTATTGAAGTGTCCTAGTAGATCTTTCAACATTAATTTTTCGAAAACTTTACTTAAAACAGGTAGTATAGATATCGGACGGAAATTAGTCAGATCACTCAAATCACCCGATTTAAAAAGAGGTATGACTTTACTAATTTTCATAAGATTTGGGAAAACTCCCTCTGCTATGCAACTATTGTAAATCAAAGCTAGGTAAGGCGCAATTGAATCTATGATATGATTAATTATTTTTACTGATGCTCCCCATAAATCCTCTGTTTTCTTTAAATTGAGTGATTTAAATGTTTTAATAACATCTACTGTATTTACTGGACTAAATTGAAACTCAACATCACATTTCTTACAATTAGCACAAAGTAAGGTATGGGCTTCGGACGCAGATGATTTTAAACATTTTGTGGTATTAACTGCAATGTTAGAAAAATAATCCTCGAATGCCGAGGCAACATCATGATTTGACATAGTCTGCCCGTTTTCACTGACAATGTTGACTTGGCAATTGCGAGTTTTGGATTTACCAGTTTCTCTGTTAATAACATTCCAAATAGTTTTCACTTTGTTGTCCGACATTTTGACTTTAGAACTAATATAATTTGCTTTTGCGGCTATGCACACTTGCTTAAACAATTTTGAATAGTTCTTAACATAGTTTAAAAAATCTGCGTCCTTGTTCACTTCCTTCTCTGCATACAGTTCATAAAGCCTGGTTCTGCTTCTATGAATACCTACAGTAGCCCATTCACTAAACTTTGTTTTTGTAGTCGACCCAGAAATAGTTTTCTTTTTGAAATGTGTATTAAATTGATCCATTATTATGCCAAATAAATCTTTATAAGTACTATTTAAGTCATTACATGAAAGAGGTAACATACAAAGATCATTATGAATGTCATTTTTGAATGATTCCAAACGATAACTAGTTATGGGTCTGCATGTTATAGTTTGTGGTTGTAGTGTTTCCTGTAAAGTGTTAGGAAAAGAAGCTTTCTGCCCTCTATGATCTGAATTAAAACACTTAAATATTTCCTTTTCTAAGTAATCACAATCACAAAAAATATTATCTAAACAGGTTTTACTAGTTACACCTACCCGAGTAGGCTCCAGGAACATATTGAACAAATGAAAAGATTTGAACAAACTTAACAGCTTAACAGTATCACTGGTCATTTCAAGTAAATTAACATTAAAGTCTCCACAAACTATAACATGTTTTTTACCTTTACATGCTATTTTTAAAACATTTTCCATAGATGATTCAAATAAATGAAAATCAGTTGCCGGTGGTCGGTAAACACATATAATTACATAATTCTCTAATTCTACACAAGCAATTTCTATGACTCGTTCTATTGAAAAATTAACAATATCTTCTCGTTCTTTGGATTTTAAGGAATTTTTAACAATAATAAGAGAACCACCATGAATGGAAAATTTTCTAGTAAAACAGCTCACTAATTTAAAATTAACAAAATCAAAAATCAACTGTTCTTGTCTCAGCCAATGCTCAGTAATACACATAACTTGAATATTCTTATTATCTAAAAATAAGCCTATTTCTAGTTCCTTGCTGGAAAAACCCTGAATATTCTGGTGAACAATGTTAATATTCAGAGATGTTTCCGCTGTCTTACAATCTAGTTTAAATGTGACAAAGGTGTATTTCCACTGCAGACATGCTTGAGCCCACTAACTGAGGTATAAAATCTATTTGGCTCTATGTTAAAAGCTAAAAGATCCACTAGTGTAAGAATACACTTCTTTATTGGATTAAGTAAGCTTTCTACAAAGTTTCAAGTTTCTAGTTCGAAAAATAAAGTTTCTCCCATATAAACCTTGCACCCCTATTTAACCCCCTTAGGAGAGAAATTTTTTAAAACGCTGAAATCACTTTTTGTGTTTTTTAATAAGTAATCTTTTTACAAAGTTTCAAGTCTCTAGCTCAAAAAAAAAATGTTTCCCCCATACAAACTTTGCACCCCTTTTTAACTCCCTTAGGGATTGAATTTTTCAAAATCGCTTCTTATCTCTAGCCCACGTTATAAAAGTAACCTACTGTGCAAAAATCAACTCTCTTACATTAGTAGTTTTGGCTGTGCGTTGATGAGTCATTAAGGACTTCTTCTTTTATATATATAGATAAATTGGTGTCATAAAAACTGTCAATATCTACTTAAATTTGCCATAGCAAACATGAATTGTGAAAGCGTACTGGGTCGTCAGGCATGTTCACAATTGGGATTAGTACATCGGATTCGCAGTGTCAATTTGAACGACTACAGCGATCTATTCGAGGGCTTAGGTTGTTTACCGGGCGAGTACAGCATTGTAGTCGACCCGAGCGTACCGCCGGTTGTGAATGCACCGCGCAAGGTGCCGCTTGCGCTGCGCGACAAGTTGCTCGATGAGTTGAATAGGATGACGGAGTTAGGCGTGATAAGAAAAGTAACACACCCTACTCCGTGGGTAAACTCAATTGTTTTGGCGGCTAAAAAAAATAATGACATTAGGATTTGCCTAGATCCACGGCCATTAAATTGTGCTATACGCCGCGCACATTTTCAATTGCCGACGATTTCAGAGTAAGCTTCAAAATTACACGGTGCGTGTTATTTTTCCGTATTAGACGCGAATTCGGGATTTTGGGCCGTGAAGCTAGATGAGGCCAGTGCCGACTTGTGTACGTTTAGTACACCGTTTGGGAGATTTCAGTTTACCAGGTTACCGTACGGAATTAATAGTGCACCTGAAATTTTTCATGCAAAAATAAAACAGTTACTAGAAGATTTAGACGGGGTTGATTCTTTTATTGATGACATTATTTGTTGGGGGCGAACAAAACAGGAACATGATAAAAGGTTAATTGCATTATTAGAAAGAGCAAGAAGTATAAATATAAAATTTAATAAATCTAAATGTAAAATATGTGTGGAAGAAGTGACGTACTTAGGTCATGTTTTTAATAAAAAAGGAATGAAACCGGACTACACAAAAGTTAAAGCGATTTTAGAAATGCCACCCCCCGGGGATAAAAAGGCTCTGGAGCGTTTTTTGGGCGCTACTAATTACTTGTCTAAATTCATACCGAATTATTCGGAACATACAAATCCATTGACGAATTTGTTAAAGAAAGATTCCAGCTGGGTTTGGGATGCAGTACACCAAAATGCGTTAGATAAGCTAAAAAAACTGCTATGTGAGAGTCCGGTTTTAGCCCTTTACGACGTTCAGCAGCCAGTTGTGCTGTCGGTAGACGCCAGCAGCGTCGCGCTGGGCGCGACGATTCTCCAGGGCGGCCGCCCTGTGGAGTACGCGTCGCGCATGCTCACGGACACGCAGACGAGGTACGCTCAGGTGGAAAAAGAAATGCTGGCGATCGTGTTCGCCTGTGAAAAGTTTCGCCAGTACATTTATGGAAAAAAAAATGTAGTCGTTGAAAGCGATCACAAACCCTTGGAAAGTTTGTTTAAAAAACCGTTAGAATCGGTCCCAGTACGCTTGCAACGGATGTTATTGCGTCTACAAGGGTTAGATTTGTCAGTTATATATAAGCCAGGCAAATATATGTACTTAGCAGATACTTTGTCGCGTGCGTCTCTGCCTGACAAATATGATGACACTATTAGTAACGGGATCAGATATCAGGTGAATTTGTTATTGAACAGTATCAATATGTCAAAAGGTAAATTGAATTTGGTTAAGGAAAAAACTTTACAAGATAAAGTGTTAGTACAATTGTTAGACTACATAAAAAAAGGCTGGCCAAAAAATAAGTACGATATTCCCGAAAATGTTAAATGTTACTGGTCAATAAAAGATGAGCTGTTTGTGGTGGATAATGTGATCTTTAAAAACAAATTAGTCCTAATTCCGAGTTCTATGAGATTTGAAATGCTACAGATCATCCACGACGGCCATCTTGGCATTGACCGGTGTAAAAGACGCGCCAGGCAAGTGTTGTTTTGGCCGGGAATCAATAAAGATATTGAAGTTTATGTAAGACGTTGTTCAGTATGCCAGGATAACATGAATGCGCCTAGTAGGGAGCCTTTAATACCGCTCGAGGTGCCTAATTTGCCGTGGTGCCAAGTTGGAACAGATATTTTTGAATATTCGAAAAAGTATTACTTAATCTTGGTTGATT
The DNA here is from genome assembly GCA_947623375.1 of Apotomis capreana. Classification (NCBI taxonomy): domain Eukaryota; kingdom Metazoa; phylum Arthropoda; class Insecta; order Lepidoptera; family Tortricidae; genus Apotomis; species Apotomis capreana. The sequence continues at coordinate 30,967,076 of OX392498.1, forward strand.
ACTACTCAAGCTTTATTGAAGTTACCAAATTAAATAATATTACAAGCTCATCGGTTATTCAGTCACTAAAACAAAATTTTGCTAGACATGGTATTCCGCAAAAGGTCGTAAGTGACAATGGTACACAGTACTCGAGTCGGGAATTTAATCGGTTTGCAAAAGATTGGGGTTTTGAGCACATCACGTCCTCGCCAAATTACGCCCAAGCGAATGGTAAGAGTGAGCGAGCAGTGCAAATTATTAAAAATATTTTAAAGAAATCAATAGAAAGTAATTCGGATTTCTATTTAAACCTGCTTAGTTATAACAACACTCCTCGCGACAATCTGAGCTCGCCCGCGCAAATGTTAATGGGCCGCATGCTGAGGTGCAGACTGCCCGTGCATCCCGATCTGTTGCAGCCCAAGCCTGTACAAGCTGATCAACATAAAATAATAATTAGTAATCAGCAAAAGAGTAAGCAGTACTATGATCAGCGATGTAAAGAATTGCCTAAACTGAATAAAGGCGATAATGTTATTGTACTGGATAGGAATCGTAGAACCAGAGCGCAAATTGTATCAGAGTGTGACTCTCCCAGATCATATCTGGTTAAAAATAGAATGGGGATCTATCGTCGTAATAGGAGGCATTTAATTAAATGTGAACCAGAATGTTCATCATCCGCCCCGAATGAGCCCCCTACAAATGCAGATAAATGTGAGGTTGATGGTGAGTGTGACTGTGATCCCGATACGATTATTTCACTTGATGACAATAGTGACGATTCTTCAGTTGAAACATGGGAGGATACAATTATAGAATCGCACTCTCCAATGATTACTCTCAGGAAAAAATAAGTTTTATTTTATTTTATTGGAATCTCAGTAGCTATTCACTGTTTGCTAGATACTCAATACAAAAAAAAAAAAAAGATTTCCAGGAAGGAGATTAGTCCTTATTGTCAACAATGAACTTATTATAATTATTAGGTACTTAGTATATAAGTCATGTGACTCGTCATGTCGACATGTCACTCGGTGGTGGTTGTTTGAAATTTTTAAAAATACTCTTCTTTAAAGGAAAAGATGTTGTGGGTACTTGTGAAAAGTAATAAAATCAGTTGTCATTCAACCGTCTTTGATTATCACAACAGGTTCAACGCAGACATGTGTGGTTTTCGTTTTTCTACTCACCTCAATTCTAAATGTTTTAAAGCCAGTATTATAAAATTGACCTGATGATGGGCCATAGCAGTGCCTACTGGATCTCAGGATTGGTTAAACGTAGGCATGTGTGGTTTTCGTTTTTCTACTCTGCTCAATGAACACCTAGAGCCAGTATCATAAAATTGACGTGACGATGGACCCTGGAAATTCATACTGGATCTCAGGATTTGTTCTACGCAGTTACGTGCGGTTTTCACTTTTGGACCTACCACGACAAGCACTTAGAGCTATCATAAAGTGATATGGTCCTGATGATGGACCCTGGACGTGCCTAATGGATCCCAGGATTGAATCAACGTACACATGTGCTGTCTTGGCTTTTCGATTTTATTTGAACAGCACTTAGAGCCCAGTGTCCATAAATTCGCGTATGAAACTCTCCTCGGCGCCACCTATGATAACGACCACCAGACCAGTAGATCAGCGCAGGGTTTTGAGTAGTGTTATACTGAATTGGGACCATTTTAAGGTATAGTCATAATTATAGTTATGTCACTTAAAACTATGAAGACCGGGAACTATATCGACGGTGGAAAGAGGAAACCGCTTAAGCGACATTTTGCTAACTTTACAGGAGAGCGTTTAAAAATATTAATTTTCTTGAAAAAAATCGTGATTTTTTCTAGTTTTTTTAGAGACTTCAGTTCTATGGACGTATTTTATTAAATTGTAATACCTATCCACCAATAGTAACGTTACTGAAAAAAACTTAGAATCTTCTGATATAAATGTCGCTTAATTTAAATTGACCTGAAAAAAAACCCAGATAAACCCTCTAAGCGACATTGCAATTTTTAGGCAGATACTAGAAAAAAACAATTAAACGACCTTTTATATCATATTTATTACTAGAATATTACTTTAAGCGACTATAGTGAGGAAAACATTTTCTCATGATTATTAAAGAGATGTTGTGGTCCGGAAATGTGTTATGCAACTAAAAAAAACGATAATGTTTATTTAAATTTCAAGTTTCCACTTTCTTTAATTTTTCTTGTGTTTTTCCTAATCTTAAGTCTTCGTAATTTATTATAATAACACTAATACTAGTAATGGCATACATAATTTTAATATTAAACTTTAAAGGCAGGGATACAATCAACATAACTTTATAAATAAGTTCTCTTATCATAGCTAATGTCTCATTAATTCTTATCAGGCTTAAAGAGATCAATTACCTATAAAATCAGTCTTTAATTAGACAACTTTCTAATCTAAGTGATATGTGTAATCTTTAAATTATAGTAGTAAAGTTTACATTATAAAATAAAATAAAATAAATAAATAAAAATGTATTTATTCAGTAACACAGAAATTCAGCTGACAAACAGTGTTGGTACCCCTTTTTAAGTATTTCATACTTGTGCTAAGAGGCACCGCTCTTCTAGGTGGTAAATTATTTGTATTATTGAACAATGTATTATAATTAAAATCTCACTAACTATTCTTAACTAGTTTAAAATCAATTTAAATATGAGAAAAATATTGTGTGTGTGTGTGTGTGTGTGTGTGTGTGTGTGTATGTATGTGTGTGTTTGTATATTTATTATTGTATTGCTTGTGGAGAGTTTATTTTATGTATTATATTTCAAAAATATTTTGCAATAAGTTTTCTATTTCGTGGTAAGTTTTATGTTTCAGCCAGTTGTTTAACGCGTGTTTGCATTCATAATGTGATAAGGGATAGATATTAATTTGTTTATTTATTAAGTTATATAATTTTGCAGATCTAATTACATATTGCCTACTTGCAAACGTTGTATTAGAAGAACAGGTTGGTATTATGTTATCTTTTCGCCTACGGTCTTGTACATCTGGTGTATATGGTGTATATTTATGTAATCTAAGAACTGCCGACATTATATAGAGTTTTCTAACTGATAGAACATCTGATATTCTGTATAATTCTAGGGTGGGATATCTATATGGTTTAAAATGCATAACCTTTAGGAGGGATCTTTGGGCTCTTTCAAGTTCTAAGAATTTGGTTTTGGTAGCGCCTCCCCACACCGGTATACAGTAAGTAATAATCGACTGAGCCAAGGATAAATACACTTGCGTGAGGAGCTTTTTAGTAGCAACATGTCTAAGATTTTTAAAAACCCAGATTAACTTCCTGATACGAGTCATGATTAACTCTGAGTGCAAGTGCCAGGTCAAACGCTGATCAACTATTACTCCTAGATACTTAATGCTCTCTACTTTATTTATCGGGGTACATATACAGTTTTGATTTTGAAAAGTACTACATGTATGGATTTTTATGCTGAAATTATTGTCTGGTTGAGTACTATTGTTATTTGTGAAGCAAATGTAATTAGTTTTAGTTGTATTTAATGTAAGTAGATTATATTGTAACCAGTGGGCTATCTTGGAAAGTCCTTGCTCTGCAGATTTTTTAACACTGTCCCAAGAGCTCCCAGTAAAAACTACTGCAGTGTCGTCTGCATAGGAAAATATATGTCCCTCATTAATTTGCATGTCACATAGTGCATTAATATATATTAGAAATAAGGTAGGGCCAAGTACACTTCCCTGTGGGACGCCAAATGTAATATTTGCTTTGTTACTGAAGTGATTTCCTATTTTAACCTGTTGGGTACGGTTTTGAAGATAATCTATAAGTAGCTTTAGTGGGACATCTCTTATACCTATATTTTCTAGAGTTTTTACAAGAGTTGGAATGGAAACGGTATCGAAGGCTTTTTTCAGGTCTAGGAACACAGTTAAGCACTTTTTATTTTTATCGATATTGTCTACAATCAAGGAGGATAGCGCACTTACTGCATCTTCAGTGGATCGTCCTTGTCTGAAGCCGTATTGATTTTTTGAAAGAATTTTAAATTTGTTGAGGTAGTTTAGTATGCGATTGTTAATTAGTTTTTCGAGGATTTTTGAAATTGCTGGTAAAACGGAGATTGGTCTGTAATTGGATATGTCGTCTCTATTTCCACTCTTGTAAACTGGGGTTATGATGGCTTCTTTAAGCATGTTTGGAAATACTCCCTGTTTAAAGCAGAGGTTAACTAGATAGGTGATAATGGGAACAACAATACTGCTAGCCATTTTAAGGAACTTCGCTGGTATGTTATCCCATCCAGGGGCACTATCTGCTTTTAAGCTCATCAAGACCATAAAAACTTCATTGCAATCTGTGTCTAATAGTACAAAAGAAGATGTTAGGTTATTTGGTGTTGGGTTGATACCATCAGTACAGTGGGTTGTACGTGTTTGATGAGATAAAATGGTTTCAGCTAAACATTTTCCTATATTAGAAAAATAGTTGTTTACAGAGTTTACGGATTCAAGTGGAGTATTGCTGATGTCTAATAATTCTTTATTATCTGTTTTTTGTGATTTTCGGTTTGTTATGTTATTTATGGCTTTCCATAACTTTTTTGGGTGTTTTCTGGCTTTATCTAACAGTTCTTTATCATATGCTCGTTTCAGATTTTTTATAAGATTATTACAGTGGTTACGGTATCTTCTATATGTAATTTTAAGTATTTGGTTGTCAGGTTCAAGACGTAGTCTCTTTTGCATATTGTTTCTATTTTTTATACAGCGTAGAATGCCTAATGTTATCCATGGTTTTATGATGCGTTTGCTTCTAGGTATTTTTGTGATGGCGGTATTTTCTATTAGGCAGTATTTTAGTTTATTTATTAAGTTTTCTGTTAATGTATTTGGATCTGTGTATGTGTGTAAATATGAGAGGTTTTCTTTAGATAAACTACAGAGTGCTTGATTAAAATCTGTGACAGACTTAGTTTGTTGGTAACTTTTTTCTGTGTCTAATATTGATAACTTCAAGAATATCATGTAGTGATCGGTAATAGTCGTATTTAGTACAAATATAGATGCATTCGTATTACATTTATCCAATTTAAGCATAAAATGATCGATGCAGGTTTTTTCCCTTGTTGGGATTATGTGACCAGGTAATAGTCCGTGCATGGATAATATGTTTAGATAACTAAGTCTGTTTGTGCGTTCGTGTGATTGTTCGTTAGGCTTGTAAATAATTTAATTTAATTTAATTTCCTCGTTCAGCGCCTCCCTAAGTTGCATTTCAGTTGTACTCGTGCCTATGGTGTGTCCGAGTGTTTTCGTTTGGTCTGCTGGTTCAACTTTGTTAATGTAGACAATCGCAAAATTCATTATATAAAATTATTATTTACTGCGAATGTTTATATTTAAATCGCCCGTTAAAATAATTTGTTTACAAGTTTTTATTGTTTCCAAGTGAGTATTGAGAGACATTAAAAAGTTTTCTGCTTTATGGTTTGAAGGAGAGCGATATATACCTAGTATTTTTATATTTCTAATGGAAACCTCTAAGCATGAAGCTTGTGATAATTGTATTTCTTTGACATAAGCTTTGTGTATATTTTTAATATAAATAACCACACCATCATTCTGATTATGATAATTAGTCGTAAAATAACTTATGTAGCTATCTATATGCGGTATAGGTTTATCCGGGCTTAATCTACACTCACTCAATATAAAAATGTCGATATTAAAGTTTAACTGAGATAAAGTTATGATCAGATCATTTATGTTACTATATATACTTCGAATGTTTTGAGATATTATAGTTAAGTCGGTTTGGTTAATTTTAATATATTTAGGTAAGTTTTCTATTTGGCATTCGGTTGATTGTGCGGTAGCTAAGTTGTCTAATTGATTTAAAGTATCTAGTGTACTATCCATACTTTTTTATATTGATGTATGTTTGGGTGGACATCGGTGTTCCATGTATATCGGCAACAGCGTTTAAATGTAGTATGTAGTTAAGTATTGTGTTATCCGTAAGGAATTCTTTTGTGCTTACGCGTATTTGAGTGAATATTGTGTGTACATTATACTTATACATATGTTGATAACAATGGTAGGTTTCTATTATGGTAATAATTAACTCTTTTAAAGTGTTTTTATCTAGACTATATGACAATACTGTCATTATTTTAAAACTAGTTTGAACACAGTACCATAAAACATTTCTAATTATAAACAAAAAACAAAAACAAAACAAAAATAGTCATATTCCTTGCATCAGCTTCTGCACTTGAGCTTCGTTATTAACCAGTATAACTGGGGAGGTCTCATTTCTTCTTACGAAGACTCTGCCCAGATAAGTCCAGCAGAAAGAGTAGCCTTTCGATTTCGTCAGATCACTTGCCAGGAACCGCAGACGGGCTGCTTTTGAAGTCAGATGTTCAGTGACATAAATGGGGGTGTTTTCATTCTTGGTATGGCCGAGATGTTTAGCACTAAGCTTATTTGAGCGGTTCTTTATGTTGTGTTCTTTGCATTTTTTTAGAATGTTTGATTTAAGCATAGTTGATGACATCTCGACGATAATCGACGTATTGTCTTCTTGCTTCTTTCCTCGTAGTTTATAAATGTCCATCACTTCAGATTGATCTATTTTACAATTGATGTTTTGCGAAAGCTGCGTAACCATGTTTAATAGGTCTTCCTTAGTTTCCTTGCCGTTGTTGGGGACATTTTTAATCTCTATGTTTCTCTTACGGCTCTCTCTTTGTGTTTCTTCCAGCTTATCTTCTAGTATTGTAATATATTCCTTGTCCTTTCTGTTGCTGATCTCTAACTGCTCGACTTTCTTCTTAAGCTCTTCATTCTGCTCCGCGAGAAATGCGATCGAGTGCTCGATATTGCTATTTGTTTCCTTGATTTGCTGAAGCGTAGGTGTTATCCGTTTCAATTCAGTTTCTTGCGATAGCAGCAAATTTTGAATCATGTCTTTAATTTCCTTTTTAAAACTTTCAAAGTCCATATTTGACGTGTTGTCTATTTGTTTTTTATTTTGTTGTGAAGAATTTGAGGGCTCATCATGCCTCGTATTCTTATCCGTCGTCGCTCTTGTCATCATACTTTTCATGTTGAATATATATTTTTACGTACCAGGCGTAGAATAACAAGAGGTTAAACTTTCTAGAAATTGTGTCTAAGTCGTGCGCCGTTTCAAGGACGCTGAAGCACCGTCGACGGTCCGGATGGATTCCCAGAAATTCCTAGTTGGGCGGGGCGTCGCTGGCGAATAGTGTCGCTGGTGGATAATGGCGGGCTAACTGCGCGCGCGCCAATTCGTCGGTTTTAGTTAAGGATGTCTGCGTTACCTTAATGTTGAAGTGTGCGTGTACCAGGAGCGCAGCAGAACGCTAGTGAAATTCTTGGGTCTTGTTTTGAAAACACTTTCGGTCACTTATGCACTCCTATTTTTTTTTGTCTGATTTATTTTCACAAAATATCGTTTTAAATATTAAATAATACTTCAATGGTCACGTCTACACCCTAAGGTGGTCAGGGGGGAAGAGGATTACATTAAAAATAGACACTAACGAAAACGTAGAACTTTTTTTTAAAGTAGTCTTCGACGGCAAATAGCGAGACAACCGCCTCCCCACAATGTTCGCTGCCGACTGAAGCGACCGACTGGTTACTTCGTGTTTATAAAAACGCCATTCACAGGTATATTACACTAAAAATGGTTCACTGAAGCGACGATTGACAGGTAAGACCGATAATTCAAGCCCCAGGATACCTTTTAGATCTTTCACTTAAACGACTAAAGCAAGTTTTAACGAATACATTAAGCGACATAAATGCTCAAAATTCAACGTGTCGCTCAAAATTCAGCGTGAAGCAAATACTGATGTAAATTTTGTGACAATCAATTAACCGACAGCTATTGTTGTTTATAATTCCAGAAGACACGATTAAGCCCCTAACCTTATATAATTTGTGTTTGTAACAAAAACTTTAACGCCATTGCTACAAATTCAAGCCATTTTTAAAAACACTTTAAGCGATCACGTATAAAATTGTGAGTAGTTTAAGTGACGTAGTTCAAATTTAAATCAAATTATGTGTCGCATAACTGGGTGTTTTTTAAATCGGTCCACTATTTATAAGCTACCTTAACCGACATCAAAGTCATCAGATCGTTACGTAACCCGGCTTAAAAGACGCAGAAAAAAGCTGATTCCAACGATATACATAACTCAAATTCATTGAAAATGTCGCTTAAGGGGTTTCTTCTTTCCACCGTCGATATCATAAATAGTAGCTACTCAAAATACTTAACCAATAAAGAAAATACTGGAAGGATCTCTTTGGTTGTTGACAGCAGAACTGGCAACTAGATTTTATATTTAAATACTTTAACTTTAACGTTAAACGAAACGTTATAACAAACGTTACGTGATTCAATCTTCGGTATCACTTAAATTTATAAATTAAAGCCAACTTAATAAATATAAACATGAACAAAGTTGTTGGGATTGTTCCCAGTGTAATAAATATGACGTCGTCGTCATGCCGGCTTTATTATGTAATATTTATTACCCAAAGGTACTTATTTAACCCTTTGACCATTATTTTTTTAAAGCAATGAATCGAGAGCTTTAACGATATGCACAGCATGAATGATTTTTTTTATGATTTTTGAGAAAGAGAAATGTATATATTATTGCAGGGTTTCCGAATTATAAGACGGCAATATGTTTGCCGCTATCAGCCAAGGGCATTAAGTGACAAGACCGTCATGTCAGTTTGCCGGGGGAAGTACGGGTGGCACGACGTATCTAAAATAAATAAATTAAAAACCAATAGATAATAAGAAATAATTAAAACCTTTATTTAACTTAAAACTGAATTCTTTCAAATAAATAACCGGGCAAGAGCATATCGGGCCATGCTTATAGTCAGGGTCCCGTAGCTGCCCGACCTTAATTCAAAACGTGAAAATCTCTGAAGCATGGGACAGCACAAAGTGGGACTTTACAAGTCTCGCATCCAATTTTTGACCTTTTATTATTTTTAGCTGAGCTGCACATTCGACAACGTCTGTATGTAGCCAGATCCTCAGGCAAATGCACGCCTACATTATTGTACCTAATATCATCAGGTACCCCACATACTCGTTTTTGGCGTGAATTGTTTTCTGTTTTTTTTTCGTTTTAAATAATTAGCAGCATTTGAAAACTGATTTTTTCTAAAAGTAAAATTGTTAACCAACTGTCTGGATAAGGCAAGACGGAATTCTTTTTGCTTCTGAAGGGTGTCTTTTCCTGTCTTTAAGCAATATAAAATGTACGCATTTGTAATTGCGACATCAACAAGGAAGTAAAATATTCGCATCCACCATTTAGTGCTACGTCTCCCAATTTCGTACATAGCTTTTTTTTGATCAAAACGATCAACCCCGCCCATTCTCCGCGTATATTGAGCCACTGCTTGAGGACAAGGTATCATCTTTTTGTCACCATTTTTCTGGGTTCGGCGGCAAAATGTTTGATTTATTTTAGGATGGTATGCTGAACTCAGAATGGACACAAGTTTGGAGTCCTTCCAGATCATAAAGGCAACATTTTTTTGAACTCTCCATTTAAACTGCCCCTGTTGTAATTTCTTTAACTTGTCTCCTTGCTATTTCCTGATTTGTTTTTTATTTTGTCCTTTACTAACTGTTGGCTTTTTTACAAGAATTGGCATATTTATTCGGTCTTTTCTTACAGTTGCTGTACAATATATGCCTTTCTCGTACAAGTTTTGTATGAGGTCAAAACTCGAAAAAAAGTTATCAAATGCGACATGTCCTGTGTAATGTTGTTGTATTAAAGGTTCGCATAATGTCATCACAACTGAGTGGCCAAGACCTTTTGTCGTATTTTGTTCCTTTCCGGTATATATCTGAAACTGATACAAATAACCAGTCTCACTGTCAGCCCTAACCCAGACTTTATACCCCCTCTTTATGGCTTTCATGGGCATATATTGCTTCATTGTAGATCGTCCTTTGAATTTTATCATAGATTCATCTATAGACTGCGAATTTGAATTAGTAGCATTGTTTTGACAAGCTAAATTTATCGCATCAATGAGCGGACGTAGTTTGTACAGTCTGTCATAATTATTGGTACCTCGTTTAGGCATTTTTGAGTTGTCGTTAATATGTTAACTACTAGTTATACTTTGAAAGCGTTTCAATGTCATTGTTTCTGCGATCTCAGGCACGCCGATTAATGGATCGCTTGACCAGTAGTCTTCTACGCAGGGTAATTTATGAATGCCCATTTGTATTAACATACCTAAATAGGCCCTCAGCTCAATAGTTTTAATGTCAGTCCAGTTCTGTACTCCTGACTGTGCTGCAAATCTATTAGTCTCTACGACAATTAGGTCAATGATCTCGGAGTCAAAGAAAAGCTCGAAATAGGCTTTCGGTTTTTGAATATTGGGCCAGTTTTTTTGGAATTCTATTTCGACATCATTAAAAAGGCCTTGGGTCCAGGGGGTTTTTTCCACAGTATTTCTTCATCGTCCGATACCTCTGTATCAAATTGTGCCGAAGGAGCGAGACGCGAATCACAAGACGTTGATTCGGATGCCAACGAAGGGCTCTGAACTCTTGGAGCACCTTCTAAAATTTGCCGAAGTTCTTCATTAGTTGGAATAATACAGTCTTCATCCTCTTCATCTTCCGAGAAATATCTCCATTTGGTATTCCAAACATTAGCTCGAATTGATCTTCGACATCTTCCGCAGTTGATCTAACGTCATTAAATTCACCAGTATACTCATTTAAGATTTCCATTGCAGAGAAAGTAACTTACAAAAAACTAAGGTTTTTTTCAGCCGACCATTCTGACATTTGTTTCATGTCATTTAGATTTTTTATTTAAAACGCGAATGGCCAGGTATTATAGTAGCTAGCTAGGTAAGTACTTTCATAATCATAACCGCTCTTTTTACACTTCAGATACTATTATCATATTGTTGAAGATAAATTACTTGTACATAAGTCAATACTAAGAACTATAGCATATTTTAATTGATTGCGTTAGGTATTATTATTGAAAATGACACTCGTAATAGAGAAAAGATATTTATTGTTTAATATTCAGAGGCTGAAAAGATCGCCTGCACAGTGTAAGCAGTACAAAGCTTGAAGTGCTATTAAGTCGACGCTGTGTTGACTGATTACGTTCATCGAATCATCACGACCGTCGTATGCCTGGTTGCAATCTTCGCATACACCTGTGACTTGTAGCCTTGCTTCTTGGAGTGATATTAAAATGTCCGGTAAAACTTTGAAAAACAGTTCGGTCCAAATTTCTAGAGGAAGCATCATGCCACGTATCTCGCATTTTATATCGTGTATCTGAAAAATAATAATATCTGCAAACAACGTTAGGACAGTGCTAAGGAAATATATCTGCACACCTTCGTGGAATCCTTTCTCAATGAGCTGTGGCTTGTTATTGCCAGCGACGTCACTATGGCGTCCCGGTGGGGCAGGCTGACTGTATCCCTATCTAAATCGCTTTATAGCAACCTATCGTTGCGTTGACATTGGAATAGCCTAGAATGCCTAGATATATTGAAAAGCGTTCAATTTCAACTCTAAAGACAAGAACTACTCGTTTCTATTTACTTACGGCATCCAAAATAGACACTTCATATTTTTTAAGAATTTGATTTATATTTGGTTCTATTATTTCCATGACTTTAATCAAGCTCAGCTGATAAAGCCGTCTCGGACTTTTACCAAATATTTTCTGAATGGCCATCGTCTTCAATTTCATTTTTTTTTCAATATTATATTCATGACTTCTGTTAAGTAACACACTGACGGATCACGCGACTTACGAAACAAAAGGATTTTTTTTAATACATAGACATTGAAAGAGAATATGCCTGAAGTGAAGGTATAAAGTTATAACAAACCTTTTTATAAAATTAAAAATACCTAACCTGCGAGTTAAGCAACAACAATATTTTATATTATAAGATTGCACGCACGAACAATCAACACTTTTTTTGCGAGATTTTTTTACTTCCGTTGTCATTTCTAACTAACACGGCTAATTCAGCAATAAAGGTAAAAGGCAAATTTGAAGTATTGAATTAAGCTATTGCTCCATATATAAATCAATAACAATTGTAGCCTAACCCACCCTTTCCTTTAATAAACACCAGACACTTAACGGATAGTGGCAAATATATTGCCGTCTTCATTTTTTTCAATTATCAAATAACAGATTTTTTTTCTTTAAACTTTATATCGCCAATCTTGTCTCTGAAAGTAGAGAATTGTGACTATCGGATAAATCCAGCAAACAAAATTTTATTTACAAACATTTTTGTTCAATCGTAAGGAATAGTTAAAAATCTAAGTTCAGGCCTAAGAATCTTCATTTAACATGGGTTGAAATAACGTTTATCTGCTATTCTTTTTTTCGTAAATTAGTACGAGTATATTCTCTTATGCGAACCAAAAGTTATATTAACTAACATAACAACACGTTCATTGAGAAAAAAAATAAAATATCTGAGTCGTATGACGGCAAATATCTTGCCGTTACCCACTAAAGGGTTAATGGATAAATCAAGATGATAGCCAAGTTAGCCTCCATATTTAGGGCAGGCGATAGGAATGACGTTACGACCAATCAGTATCCTTTGTTATCTAATCAAATATTTTAAAGTATAATATAATACACAGCATATGTTTTACTTCTCCTGCTCAAAAATAACGTAATTTTTTTTACCTTTCCGCTTCGAAAAACTACATTGGAAATTTTAACCCCCAGGGGTTAAAATGGAAGCCATATATATTGCTATGAAAATTTAAAATGTTAGTGCTCAGCTACATACTAGACACGGAATGTAATTAAAAACAAACCAACCTTATTAGATAATCAAAAAATTCTGATCATATGACAGCCTTTTATATAAAAATTGGACATTTAGACGTACGACAATTAAAGTTATTATTATTAGGCAATTTCTGATCTTACAATTTTTTATGCCAAACGACACTTGCCACAGTTTAAAAACTCGGTGAAAAATATTTTTTTTCTCGCAGTCGAAGTGAAAAGCAGAGTGTTTAACACGTAGATAAAAACCATTATAACAGTCAGATATCCCACGCTCACTTCTTTCGCTCGTCCAAATAATCACATCGTGTCATTGTCATATTGAATTATTGTACTTTAGCTTAGGCCATTGCCAAACAATCTTTAAATACACAAACAGCCCTAAACAATACAGTTTATGCAACAACTTTTACTTGGGCGTCACGTTTTTTTCATAATATTTATCAACGATTTATTACACTGTATTATTTATTTCATTTAAATATGAAGGTATGTGCAAATGTTTAATTGTGGTAAATAAAGAGTTCCCTTTACCTATATGTTTCAGGTCATTTGCTGCAAAAAACTGTAATGGAAAAAAAAACACTTATGCGATTATGTCATGTAAAAAGTGTGTAATGACGGCCATAGTCGCTTTACGAACTTTTAACAGCTTTATCCCTATAACCTAATTATACCTATGATAGTTGCGTTTATCACGCGATAAATAAGTGACACTCACACTCGCATTTTGTTAAAACAGGACGAATACTTTGTCACTTATTTATCGCGTGATAAAAGGAACCATCATAGGCCACATATATTACTAAAATGCAGCATAAGCTGCAAAATTAATCCATACAAAAATGCATGAATAAAGATATAACAACAAAATAGGTACAATGACGCTATAAAATTACTAATGTGCGACTTAGAAATATTTTTTGATGTTTTGTTTGCCATCTTTAAAATGGGGATTATTAAATTTCAGTGTTGCGTAAATGCGCAGTCGAATAAAAAACTTCTGGGGATATGGCTGTTAAAAATTCGTAATTTTTTTTTGGGTTATTTTATTATTTTTTAAGTCTTGAAAATTTTGTACAAAGGTTGATTCTAACTTTCGAACATATGTTGAGACTTCTACATTTTATGGTGGCCTAAAGATGCCGCCATCTTAAGGCTCCCATAAAATGTAGAACTTTTATTGTAAGCTTTAAATTGGGTTAATAAATTCATGTTATCACGACATTGGACAGATTTTACAACTTATTCACTGCTGGAACATATATGTTTATTCATACGCTTGTACAGCAAATTATCTGACACATAGGTTAAGGCATTTTCTTCAGGTAGGTTGATTCAATAATCTGTCTCTCCATTTAAATCAACGACAGATGGTGGTAATGGCGCACAGGTGATTGAAATACTACTATTTTTTACATCTTCAGCTTTTAGCAGCAGGTCGTAAATGTCTGTTTCGCAGTTGGCACGTGATGATTTTTTTAGCATATTTCCCACGAATAGTTTGGCGTAGGTTCACTACAGGATCCACCCTGCTAACGAATGGCTCCAAATATTAGTTAAAGTGCCGTGTGAGTAGATATTTACAACCTTGTGCTTTTAGGTCTTTAATCTCGCTTCTCAAATCTTTGATAGCTTCGATTGATATTTGAAAATTCACAAAAGACTTCATGTGATTCGTATTATCATTTCCGGTTTTTATATTCATTAGCCTTCAGAGCTTTAAATATATGTTTTCGTATCTTCCAGAATTCTTTCTTGCCGGGTTGACATCGGTCTTTTTAATTCGTTTACACTTTTTAATTTACTAGAATTTAGCACGTCAAATACTTCATTCAGTGTCTCAATGAAGTTTGCGGTTGCTCTGGTTTCTTCAGTTAGTTGATTAATATCAATGTAGGCATGGAGAGCACCAGCCACTGTCCTGCTAAAGATTTGTATAGCATATTTGACGCGCGTTTTTTTGGAGATTATTTGGATTAATATGAGCTTCCGTAATTTTCGGTATGAGCCTTACATTTTTGTTTTTCTGATCATCGTAAAGTTGTCTTATGTAATTCCATGAAATTGTTGAAGTATAAGTCACTGGTAAGTAAATTTTTGCGAACACATTTCACTGACCTTAGTACGACAAATATGAAGTAAACTTTGTTTTCATTGTTAAAGAAGTAAGGCGCTTCCACTGTCAATCTTTTGATAACTTGCAAATTGGTCAAAGTTTGACCCCTGTTCAAATATTATGGCATGTACCATTATGCCAATTCCTGCGAGCAAGAGACAATGGTACAATGTCTTGCATCATCAGGTAGATTTTTATTTTTTTATTCCAAAGCGCCAAGTCTCTCCCTCTGTTTCCTCTGTCTTTGTCTGTTATTAACTCTATAAATGACGACATGGCTCACATTTTAAATTTGAGCTATAGCTTTTGTCTGAAAATAAACCCAGTAAAGACCTAAGCTATTATATTTGGTAGTGCTATACTTATAGCCAGGTCGATTTTGATAAGATGCCATTAATTTATTTCGATGGTGTCTTAATAGCTTTCTCACGGGTTTATTTTGGACCAGACCTTATCTTGAGTGCCTCAGGTGAATGAAATTAGCAGGAAGATGCAGCGGTGAGCTCTCTTAGAAGACTCCGTAATTTTCTGTGAATTCTGTGGATCATGAATTTGGCTGTGAAGAACTGGTGGTTAAATGAAAATGAAACTGAAATCAAAATGAAAAATAAAAATGAGCAGCTGGCAATATATGTGTCCTAGGAGATTTTGGCGGTGGACTATAATCCTTAATGTAATCAGGAGGGTCACGTGAACAGCCTGGCCGTGGATTTATGTAAATTGATGATGGTTAGGGTACATCTTTTTGAGACTTGGCTGTGTGAGGACTGGTCGCCTTCTGCAACTTTATCGGATTTCCAACCGCCATGCCTTTTGAGCATCATAAGAGTCTGGAAGGAGTGTTGCTGACATACGGCAAAAACAATATCTAGTATAGAGGCATAGATAGAATTGTGTGGCGTCCAATTAGTCTTGTACATTTTCCTTTCTTGTAGATTAGATAGATTAAGTCCGCCATTTGTACTTTTACTTCTGTATTTTGTGCAATAAAGTTTAAATAAATACATATTATCAGACCGAAGAGCATAATATTATTTTTGTCATGTATTTCTCCTTTCCGCAACAGGTTATTAATTGCTAATTCCGCCTCCGCCCTTAATTCCGGCGGAGTACAATTAATTTATTTGTCGCTGTTATCATCGGAACTCGTGAAATTTTATTTATAAATATCAACGACAAATATAAAAATCCAGCTACATGACTAAAGGTTTTTTTTATTTTCCCTCCAATCACCCATAATGTTTTTTCTTACGGAAGTCGTCCGTATTTCGCGTGCGTAGTGTTCAAATAGACCCGTTAAGGCCATTATACATAACCTGATAATAAAATTTTTATTAATAAATTAAATGCAGAGGATGTATTGTCTATGGTCTCTGGTGAGTTACGTATAGACAGTATTTTAAATTTATTTATTGCAACACATTGAATCATACAGATTTGTATTTTTAATATCAGTTTATTCTCTCCTGGTTTTGTACAAAGAGAAAAAAGTAGTGTTTGGCAACTAGTTACGAACGGCCGAAGGTTCAAATTTTGCAAATGGTTTTCTTCCTGATATCTGATTGACCTGAAAATAGCCCGCTATGAGCTTACGTGGGGACTACTAGCCCATTCACTTTCATTTTATTAGAAGTGACTGTACATAGCTAAACCAATAAATAAACACAAATAGCGAGATAAGACTTACTGGCAAACCTCTTCTTTGGCAGTTGCAATCATTTGTCGCACCTCTAATTTTGTTTTATCTGGACGTCACGCATGTAGGTTTTCACGCAAGATTTTTATTCGATCGCGATCTAAAGTTAATGAAGTTGAACATTCCCACCTATTCGTGCATCTCCACCTTTGAATTGACGCTCTCGGAACTTTCAGTGTACGTATATATATTGCCTACTACAAGCAAATCGTGGTGGCCTCTCTGAGATTCAGTAAAAAATAGATTCGGCATTTTACTATTTTACTGTTAGAAGTTTCTGATTCAGTGACTTTGACTGAATTGACTTGTGTGTCATTGAATCATAGATAAAGTAAAATGTCAATGTGCACTTCATATCTTCAGTGCTCACTTATTTTCCGGCCAGTATGCGATGGATACAGTTACTACTTATTTGCTATAAAGTTGTCACTTGTGAACGAGTTTTAACATCAACAAAGTAAAAACCACAAAGAAAATATAACGTTGACGACAAGGCCTTCGACTTTGCCTACTGTGCCGATTGTCGCGGGTGGTCACGGGTTCGATTACCACTTTGGGCAAACATTGTGTGATGAGCACGAATGTTTGTACTCGAGTCTGGGTGTTCAATATTTTTCCTATATGTATAGTTGACGAGTTAGCACTGTGGTCTCAATAGGAATGTTGACGAGTTGGCACTGTGGTCTAAATAGGAATGTTGACGAGTTGGCACTGTGGTCTAAGTAGGAATGTTGACGAGTTGGCACTGTGATCTGAATAGGAATGTTGACGAGTTGGCAATGTGGTCTAATTAGTAATGTTGACGAGTTGACACTGTAGACTAATTAGGAATGTTGACGAATTGGAACTGTAGTCTAATTACGAATGTAAACGAGTTGGTACAGTGACCCACGTAAGAAAGCAGTCAAGATAGGGAAGTGACGATATAGGAATGCTGGTGAATCGGAACAGTAGACCAAATGCGAATGAGAACGACTTAAAAAGGTGACGAAATGGAACTGTGGCCGAAGTCATCCTGAGGCATCAAAATGACATATTCTTGATTTATTCTATTTCACGCCATTAAAAATGACGCGCTCTAGAATAAATAATATTTGTAATTTTTTGAATGTGAATGTCGTCTTGGCTATCATTCTTATTCTTATTCAAAATAAAATTTGTCCAACTCTGCTGTCAACAAAAAAATTGATCTTATAAGGCTTCCGTTTTTACCGACTAAGGTAAGGAACCCTATAATGAGGTTTAAATCATAGACTTGAGAGTATAGATGGCATCTCCCTCACTCTTCTCTCAGACACTATTTAAATGAGAGGAAGGACACTAAAGACGGACTGAAAACATGTTTCAAGCGTCTGTAAACGACGGCAACTTGGGTGAATTTTTGATCTTTTGATATGTGATAGACTTCTGAAACGGCCTGAAATTACCTGCTGAAAACGTTTCTAA
This sequence comes from Apotomis capreana, assembly GCA_947623375.1. NCBI lineage: Eukaryota > Metazoa > Arthropoda > Insecta > Lepidoptera > Tortricidae > Apotomis > Apotomis capreana. The sequence continues at coordinate 30,985,235 of OX392498.1, forward strand.
AGCTCTGAAATTGACGTTCGAAGTTTTTGACCTAACCTACCGGCGTTTTTTTTTTTTATACTACGACGGTGGCAAACAAGCATGCGGCCCGCCTGATGTTAAGCAGTTACCGCCGCCTATGAACGCTTGCAACGCCAGGAGCATCACGCGCGCGTTGCCGACCCTTTAAGAACCTATTTACTCCCCTCTAGAAGAACCCCTACCTCTTGAACGGCGTAACAATACTATAATTTGGTATGGGTATAGGTACTAGCGTTTATTCAGCCTGACACCGTAATAAAATGAAACCTTGATTAGCTATTGTTAAATGTAAGGTAGGAGGGCGACTACTTTTATCTTGAATGAAAATAATTCTTCGATTATAATATTAAGATTATTAGTTATGTATGAAAATGCAATGCCCTAACATAGTTTTATAAACATACCAACATAGAATTACCATACCATACATTGTAAAATAAACAAGATTCGTAATAAAATAAACATTATGAATATAGTTCAGAGTCGAGTGTGTTTCTAATGTATTTGTTTAATACTCTATCGGCGTGATAAATATATATATTTAAATCGAATTAGAGCTGTTCAGTAGCCACAAAAATTTCTGAGCTAAGCTGCATTTGAACCATCAGATGGAGCTTGTCAAATTAGAAAGCTTCCTTTTCTGAAATTAATCTCTAGTAATTTTCTTAAGGTGACTATTGATTTCATGTAACGTTCCGCAACTGGTTTAATTTCAAACATCCGCGACGTTCCGCGGCCGCACTAAAACAGAATTTATAAAAAGATTCTATAGGAAAACGTTGAGAAAATCGCCATATCTTTCGCAGTCTTTAAAGACATGGGGACTGGGGATCGTGTAAACGCACATCCCAGGGTATGGCTAATGCGCATAAGCATTTTAAACACATATGACGCAAAGGGCGCTCCAGTAGCGTAGAATTATGGAATCAAAGATTTGGTGTGATTGACGTAACGATCTGATAGCTCAGTCAGGAGAGCACTACGCCGAAAACGTAGGGTCGCAGGCCGCAGGTTCGAGTCCTGCTTATATTACAGTAGATCACATTAAACTTTTCTTTCATAATTTATCTTTGTGTCACTATTTATAAGAATAAACATGTGGTATTTCCACATAAAAAGATTCTATTAAAAACGATGTATGTATCTGTTTAGTTATGATTTATAAATAGTTACAGTTTCCTTTGAACTATATTTTAAATGCTTTTAGAAACCTGTTAACTTAGACAGGTACATTTTGAAGCGGTATGCCAGTTAAGTATGAGCAAGTTCGCGACGCTTTATTAAATTCTGGAAACTTCAGGTAAACTCTCAACACTTAAAATTGTTTTGATAATGTTATTATTTACAGTTCACGTGTTTGTATAAAATTATGCATTTTGGAAAATGCACAGCATGTCTAAGTGAGTTAATAGAAGCTAAATAATATGTTTTGAGACTCTTGAGTATAAGAACTTTGGAAACATTAGAAATTGTGCACCAATAAAGTAATATGTTTAAAGAAGGAAGATTTAACTAGGTAAGGACTTTATCAAAAGTTGGTACAAGTTTATTAGTGCTAACACGTTGTTGATCTATTCAAAGTATAATCGTCAAGTGTGACCAGGCAACCATCTTAATATTTTGGATATATTAAGGTTTATTTTAAAAATATTATTGATCTTGTTTTACTCATTGGGATTGACATCAGTGTTTTTTTTTATATTTGTGTATTTACTGAACTATCGCCTAGTCGAACTTAACAATTAAGCATTTCTCAAAAAGTTTGTACACAATTAAGACAGCAAAATTAAAGTCAAATATAGTTTTCCTATTTTGATACCAATTTTTATAGCAATGTTATGGCTATGTTCGATAATTGAGGTTCTGTTATGCTTATACTTTTTAATTATATGTAATCTGATATCAATGTATTATATGTTAATCTCAAAAAAAATTGGTAATTAAAAAAAAATATATATAGGACTTTAATTTTCTGTCTAATTTTCTGTCTTAATTCTGTTATATAAACATTTCAGGGCCATTTTTTTCACCCTCGCTAATAAAGAGCTCGAGAAAGGAATTAGTTTCGAAAAAAAATTTGAGGTTTAACCAAGGGGGTTTCACTCCTCGTCGCGTGCCAAGAAATATACCTATACATTTCGGGTAACAATTGTGAGACGGCCCACCCATCGCCCCGCTTTTATTCGGCTAGGGTCGGCACGATCGAAGCAAAGACAACGCATCGATTATATTTTTATACTATAATAATAATTCGTTTATTGGCAGGCAAGAAACCCATATTACAATAATACAATAAAATTAAAATACAATGTAAAAATAAAACTTACACTCTAAAACATAGAAATAAAACGGCCACAAATATAAAAATATAAAACTACAATTATAAATGTGCGTTCTCAGAGCGGTGCAGGCTAAACCAGTGTTTATGAAACTCGTCACTGTAGTCGTTGGCTATCAGTGACAGAATTTCGTTGCCTGAGGTTCTCAGTCTTGTCTGAAATGCCGCAGACCGGGCTCTTAATATGGCGAAGAAGTCAGGTACTCTCGCGTCAGCAAACATACCCTTCGCACTGCTGAAGGGTGGTAGTTTCAGCAAGATACGAAAGGCGTTATTGTACTGAACTCTTAGCGCGTTAAACGAGCGTTTGGTGTATTCAACCCACAACTGACATGTGTAAAAATACTGACAGAAGGCCTTAAATAAGGCACATCCCAGGGTACAGGGTGACAATTACCCCTTATACCACAATTATATAATTTATTTAGGAGTTTTTTATGACATACTCGGTCAAAGGCTTTGGGCATGTCCATAAAGATAGCAGACACAGGTACTCTGTCATTTCTACATAGAGATATAACTTTGACAAGCTCATATACAGCTAACGATGTTGATTTATTAGCTCGAAAACCAAACTGAGCAGAGGATAGTGTTTTATGTTTATCAAAAAATTCTGTTAGCCTCCGGTAGATTATCTTTTCCAGAATTTTTGATAACACTGGAATAAGAGCGATCGGTCTGTAGTTGTCTATGTCTGTGGATTGTCCCTTTTTAAAAATAGGTTTAATAATCGTCCTCTTAAGTTTATCAGGAAAACATCCGTCCCTTATAAATAAATAAATTAATAATGTGACTGAGCGGGTAAACGAATAGATCCGCGTTTTCCTTTATTACAGAAGTTGGGATATTGTCGTATCCTACTGAGTTGGTATTACGCAATTGTCTTATAACTCTCATTTTATTTTTATTTTATTTTATTTATTTCAAACAGATTACACAGCTTAACAGTGAGATACCAAGGCGCTGTGAAATGTATACAATGTTAATCTTAAATGCTAACATTAAATTGTTTTATACAATACAACAATAACAATATTAATAGGTAACAGAAGATATACGATCATCCATCACCTCACATAACCTCTTACATTCATCACAAATCATCTTCCAACTGCTTGCAAAAACATCGCAGTCAGGTGCTGATCTGAGAAGCGCGTTCAGATACTGTAAAGCGCGAACTAACGGCGATTTCCGGTACGCTACAGTGCGCGTTTTGGGAACTGCCAATAGGTCGCGATCACGTGGTCTAAAATTAAATTTTGACTGCGACAGAGAAGGCGCGAAGATGCGAACCAGTTGCGAGACCAGTTGAGGACAGTCTGAATCCCCACGCAATATTCGGCATGCCCCAGTCACGAGTGCATAATTACGCCTTACTTCTAATGAGTTAAAACCCAGGGAGCCAAGCAAGAATTTTGTCGGGTAAAGAAAAGGATAACATCCTCTCTCATGATCTCTGATGGCTCAGTTGGGTTAAGGTAAATAGTTGAGGACAAAGAGTTATGGTTTTCTGTGTACGAGATGTCTTTAGTTCTTTCATTATCATGATAACCTCTACTAACTTCATCAATAAATTTGTTGTTAAAAGCAGTAGCAATTTTTGTAGGCGATGAAACTATATCACCATTGATATTAATTGTCTCTAATTGCCTGTTTAAATTCCTGTCCACAGTATTATCCTTAATTATGTTCCAGGTGGCTCTAACGACATTATTGCATTTACCAACGTATTTAGCATTATAAATTTTGTGAGACTTAAGTATACATTTTTTTAATATGTTTGCGTATGTCTTATACGATTGCTTAAGATTTTCGTTGGGACAGTGTACGTACCTGTGGAACCTGATTCTTTTCGCTTTTGACGATATTTTTATACCTGGTGCTAACACCAGGTATAAAAATGGCTAACCATTTCACTTTTCTTGTATTTTGAGTTTTCACTTGAATAAGCGGAAAGCATAATTCAAAGAACAAAACAAGATGGTTATGAAATTCCGTGAATGCCTCGTCGGTATTATCCGCTTTAAACACTTCACTAAAAGACAGGCTGTTCATACACTCTCTAAATTTATTTCGGTTATGTTGGCTCATATCTCTTTTCCAGGTGTACCATGACTGTAATATTTTTTTTATATTTAACTGGTATAGCTATTGTTTGGGCAGTATGGTCAGATAGCTTAAGGTCACAAACCATAGCAGCATTTTTGTTTTTAAATTTGAGTGCAAAATTATCTATGCAAGTTTTCGTTGTGGAAGTTACTCTTGTAGGCTTGTCAATTTGTAGTTTAAAATGATATTCTAAGAGAAGAGTTTCAAAATAGTTATTAAGAATATTTTTCTTGTGGCGGTCTATATTAAAATCGCCACATATTACAATTTTTTGCTTATGTTTTTTGGACAGTTTTGACAGCATAGTATCCAATTTTTCAAAGAAGGTTCTGATGTTAGAATTTGGAGTTCTGTATACACAAACGACTATTAAATTAGACTCTTTGATAGAAACACCACAACATTCAAAGCAGGATTCAATACATAGATCTTTAATCCAATCAATAGATTCACCCCTCAAACCATTACGGAGCAATATGCATGATCCACCACGACTAGCTTTATCACGACAATAACAGGCACTCAAATTGTAACCTTGTAGTACCATGTTACTCTCTTTCCCACTTTTGATAAAATGCTCCGTTAGACATATTACATCCATAGAGTTATGCTTAGTTCTAAAGTCATTCAATGCAATAGTAATACTATCAAGTTTGTTAAGAGCACCGGCAATGTTTTGATGGAATATATTGATTTTATTATTATTATTGTTCACGAAAAAACGTGCTCTTTGGTGTAATATTGGAGTTAATTTTTGTTGAGCTAGTGTCCAAAATCGAATCCTGTTGCGTAGGTTTTTGTATGACCTTGTAATAATTTGTTATTGTGTTTACCTGTTTACGCTTTTCATTATTTGATGATATTATTTTACGTTGCGAAAGTTTACTATTCGACATATTCATAACGCCCGCGCATTTTTTGTTGACCTGGAGAAGGTGACCTTGATTATTGGTTAGGCCATTTATAAGATAATTCTTACTGTAATCGTCATTATCGATAACTGTATTGATCATAGCAGAACGGCGCCTTACATTTACTGGGCGCTGGAAAGGGCTTTCAACTATATTTAAATTTATGAATGTACAGTTTGGAAATATTTTAACTAAAGTTGCTATACTATTATTTAATTTATTTTCGTTTAAGTACCGGTTTTTCATTACACTAGTAACAATAATTCTAGGTTTAGATATTTTTGTTAGTAACACAGCCAGATCTGCAAGGAATTTTGTAGGGTTATACTCATTTGAACCGAGACATAACACAACCCAGTCTTCCTCGTTAAACGTTTGTTCTTTGATGGCAGGTTGTTTCATGATATAATTAAGTGTCGCATCTGTGTAAGTGTACCCTATTATAGTGTACTTTTTAGGGTTCTTGTAGTTTTCTCTATGAAGCAGGAGTGTTGATGACAATTGTTTCTTGCTTCCTGATCTCCAACGATAAAAATCTTTCTTCCGTTTGTTTCTGACTGATTGGTTTGTAGACGACCGGCGCCGACGGAGCCGGGTCGCGGTTGCACGAGCTGCTCTTCGGGCTGCGGCTGTACGGGTTGCTCAAGTTCCATTTGGGTGGATAACCGCTGTCCAGGTTGTAATTCATTGAGCGATTGCCGCGAAAGTTCTGATTGAGTGTGTTGCTGTTCGGATTGTAAATTAGAGGGCAAACGCTGCTCTGGTCGAGTCGATAACTGTTCTTCGGTGGCGGAACTGATATCCTGTTGATTTTGATTAGCGACCAATTTTTTATTTGAGCTGGGGATGAGTGAGGCACTCTTTATGGTGTTGTTATTTTGAAGCAACGACTTACGACTATTAGTATTGAGCTTTAGAGGGGACGCTGCACGGGGCACATTTCCTGTCATGATTGTTTTGTACATCTCAATTTTTTTCAGTTGGTCAGCGATAATTTTATTTAGATTTGTAGCCTCGGTATTTAACTTTTCTATCTCAGCATGGGCGATGGCTAGTTGTTGTGAAAGGTTGCCGACTTCATACTTTAAATCGATCAACATTACACTTTCCGTCACCGAGATGTTTGGTAAACTGCGATGTGTGTCGCCATCTAGTGTTGAGTTGTGAGAGTTCAACTCGGAGTTTGCCTACAGCCTAGCAACTCGATGTCGGTTACAGCCGTAAGGCTACCGAGTAAGCCACCATTTCTGATCTGATCTGATGCCATCTTCATCCACTGGCGAAGGGGAGAGTACCTGATCCGGCCTAGGCTTCCTTTTTGTAACGTTGTCCGGTTCCAGTGATATTTCACGTGTATTTGATTTAATATTTTTAATTTGAGACCCAGATGTAGTGCAGGCAGAACATTTCCAGTTTGTTTTTTGTTCTTTAGTAATTGAACGGGGTTTGTTTGGGCCAACATTGGTCTTGTTAATTAAATACGTTTTCCGACATATCGAGCACTTTAAGCTGTCCGCTGTAAGTTTCGAAGAAGTTGCGTTTATTTCAATGTTGGATACTGGTGATGACATCTTGCGGATTTATGTAGTAACAGGTTCTATAATTAGCGTTGCAGTCTTGGCTTTAACCAAACTAACGTGTTGTTATCGATTATTCATCAAGGTTCGTTCGCGCAGTACGAGATGGCGTTGTAGTCAATGAACGGAATATTTGACTTTAGTTGAGTTATTACTGGCAACACGAATTATTTCTGTATTGGTGGTACGATTGCGTTCGTCAACTGTCATTAGTTAGTGTAGTGTCATCCAATCAGCTGTTCATTAGGTTAAGTAATACTGATGTTAGCTTGATAATTTACTTTGTTTCAACGTTGTTTATTAATTTCAAAATAAACGGCTAAACATATGTGTCTCACCGAGTTCCAGTTCAGTGCTTTTCCTTGACAATTCCGTGCTAGTAGGATGATATATGAAGGTAAGGTTGCTAAAACGTCTTGACAACAGTTAATCACTGTATTTTGCACTATTTCACCAATTATGTTTAAATATAATTCGAAGAGCTCTTTCATGTTGTGTTTACTTGGCTAGGGTTGCCAGGATCTATTTATTTATATATGCCTAGTAGATGAAACAAACTCAAAAGAATATACTTATTAGCGCTTTAACGCACTGCTAATGTTGGTTAACATTATAGCAGTGCGTTAAAGCGCTTGGCGATGGTACTTGGTGTCGATCGGCCTTTTCGTCGGGTATCTGAAAAACTCCAACGGCCTGAGGACCTCGATGTCGAAATCGCCTTTATATTTGTAGGCTTTCGATTCGCCGGCCGCCCGTTAGCCTAGTTGAAAGTTCTATGAAAATAGAAAGGATGGTGTCTATACAGGGCGCCAGCCCTTTATATTCTATTCGTCGTAAATAAAATATACGTCTTTATTAAAAGTATGTAGCTGTCTTTATGAAGTAGGTACTTATTTCTCAAAGGAAACAAATATCTTCACATGGGCCTTTTATAATATTTAACAGGATATTTTAGTAGTCTTTGTTTCAAAAAGTAACAATTGCGGAGCTTTTCCCTACCTTTACCATGTTATTAAAGCAAGCTTAAATTTCATTGCAAATTTGATATGTTCTTAAGACTAATCCTGCTATATTATTAAACAAGGGTTAAGCCAAAGTAAATGATGATGTTGTCTTGGTGTCTATGACTGACACGTATACATACATACAACAGATGTATAAAACTTCTCAGATGAATCTTAATTCTTAGTCTCTCATTTCTCTCTACTAACTACCATGGAACCTATTAGGGTTCTTTTTTAGGGTTCGGTAGCTCAAAAGGAAAAAACGGAACCCTTACAAGATTGCTTTGTCGTCGGTTCGTCAGTCCATCAAGACTTTTTATCTCGGAAACGCGTGGAGGTATCGAGCAGAAATTAAAACCTATATTCAGGTCTACGAGGACCGATTCGAAAATTTATAGTTAAACAAAAAATAATAAAACATAATAAAACTTTATTTACAATTTTTTAAAGTATTCCCCTGCTACATTTATGCACTTATACATTCGAGTGAACCAACTTTCAAAACAGGAAAAAAACTGTTCTTGCGGAAGGTCAAAAAAAGTCGCCTGAATTCGTCCACTGCTTCATCCGCCGTCGAAAATCGTCGTCCACGTAATGATTTTTTTACCTTGGGGAACAGATAAAAATCACACGGAGCCAGTTCAGGGCTAGAGGAAGGGAACGGTAGCAGTTGCACTCCTGATTTGTTAAAATAATCCAGAGTTCTGGCAGCCGTGTGAGCAGGAGCATTATCTTGATGGAAAATGATGCCCCGCGTTCCAGTACTTGGACGACTGACACTCAGCTCCTGGAAGGCCTGTGGCAAGCAAACTTCGGTGTACCATTGGCTGGTAACTTTTTTCTGATCTTCAAGTGGAATAACGGCTACAGGCCCACTACGTTGAAAAAAACAGCAACCATTTTTTCTTTACGCTTCGACCGCGAAGTACTTTAGTGGGTAAATCCGTTCCGTAAGGAACGGCGTTCCTTAACCGTGGTACCATCAAATTGTACCATCAATGGTACTATGGCAAAAAATGTTTGCCGTGGTTTCATTATTTGTCAATGGTACTACGGCTAATATTATTTTTTACCCTTCGGCCGTTTTTGAAACCACAGGTTCGAAACCAGTTGACGAAACAGAATTATTTTTCTTTTTTAGAAATCTGGTTTCGAATCACGAAAAATAATTCTGTTTCCTCAACTGGTTTCCGATACAGAATAAACAGTCTTCTTTTGAAACTTAGTCATGGATATAACAGATATGCATTAAACCTATTTAGAGCTTTGTTATCCAAAGTCACAAGAATTAAGAAGTTCACTTAGACGTCAGATATCTAGCAATTGTGCATGGAATTATAAATCTGGTATAAAAATTTCTCTAACCTTGGGTAGCCAATATGGAAAACGCAAATCCGTTGAGGAGAGCAATGGTGGTAGAAAATAAATGTCTCTTTAACTTGTGTTATGAAGAAGATCTCCACCGCCCTTCAGATTTTCATAGGGAGTTGTTGTTGTGTAAACATAATTTGTATTTACCGCCAAACACGAACTTATGTTCCTATCACATAGATACAGAAGAATGGAGTCATGTCATTACAACCGGTGCAATACCTACAGATGTTTTTGACGACGAAGTAACGCAAGATGTAGTTAATATATTCAAAAGTGTATTACAACATGTGCAACTTACAGTGTCTTCTGCATTACAGTAGCTATAAAATAAATAACTGAGATAATAATTAATCTTGTTTTATTTAAAATTTGCCTATCTATTCGCCCGTACTGTATACATTTTATTCACTGTTGTAAATAAAATAATATAGTAAATACTTACTGGTAGTTTTATTTTTCATTTGTGCTAATTACAGTTTTAACGTGTACAATCAACATCAAAAATAGGAATACATGAAAAAACAAATTAAAGACTTTACTTCTGAAATGTATACCCGCTTTCTGATGCCGACTGTACCTACATAAAAAGGTAGTAAATGAAATAGCTTAATAACACAAGGTTGTAACTGCAAATACTTATTTAAAAATTAAACGAAAATGGCGATATTGTTTCAATACAGTGTCCAACTGAAATCTTCTTTCGCAATAGCTGTTCTATAGTTGAGTCGATTTCGTCATTAATTTCTTCGTAGATTTTAGTTTTCTTGTTGTTTTGTTTACCTATCTGTTTCTCATTCTTTAAAACATCCAAAACATGGGTTTTGTGTAGGATTTCGTCGGCCAATAAATCGATTAATTTTTGAGTGCCACCCTTCGTGATTATTTGTAGTTCTTTTTTGCTCATCGCTACAGCAACCCACTTTACGAAAATCGTTTTAGTCAAACCATTGTTTCTTAAAATATGTATGAAATTTTTCCATTTCCGGGCCTATCGGGCTTTTTTCTATTACGTAGGATAATCCTTTATTTATGAAAATCGAAGGCAGGCGTGCTAGCCCAGCACAGCGTGCCACGTGTCTTTTCTTGACAGGTGAACGTATTTTCAGTTTTTTGGCCTTTCGCAATGATGATCAGTTGAAGTGGTAGTAGCACAACTTTATTTTAATACTTGGGAATACATTTTGTATACCTTTCATAGCAGCCCTCTCAAAATGTAACGTAACTTTTTCAGGTACCCATAATGGAAACTGCAACTTTATCAATCTGAACAGTAGTTCATATTCGATACCTCCTACGTATACTGATGCAACTGTCATTTTTACGATTTTCGTTTTTTTGCATATTTAGGATCAAAATACTTATATCTACATGCTATAAAATTTTCATGACAAAATTACTGCTAGTTTTCGAAATAAAGTGACGTAGGTATACTGATACAACTAACACCGTTTTTTAATTTAGAACATCGTATACTGAGATAAGTCACTTGTACCACTGTACGCAGTACACCTATCAACTACAAGTGTCAGTTATCTCAGTATGCTTGCTCGTCATCGTTGCGGACGTTAGATGTCCCACTATGCGCGACAGACAGTCGATGCGGCCTACGTCTTTTCTACCTACTACGTATCAAATTAGTCTTACTTTTGGTTATGATACAGTTTTCTACAATCAGTACCGATGGTTGTTTGGAGTACAATAATAGCCATATGTCGCCATTACCTACAGTAAACCAGAGTCACCACTAGGGCTGCCATCCGACCGGGTTACCCCGGATTTGTCCTAGTTTGAAGCCGTCCGGGGTTTAATGTCAATAAAAAATAAAGCAATTATATTTTTTATTTTATTAATGGGGGAAATCCAAGTTACGCCAAATGTCCGGGTTTTTAAGTCTTTGTCCGTATTCGGCGAATTTAGAAATGGCAGCTGCTTAGTTGGCACGACACGCAATTGTAAAGTAAAATAGCAAAAAAGATGTCGGTAACTTACGTGTAATTAAAAAAATATTTGGATCAACGAACAAAGAAAGTAAAAATCTAATCATGAGTTTAAATAAAAAAAAAACGGGAAAAACAAGCCAAGAAAACAAAAAATAAACATATAAGACAAAAATAACGTTAAATATTAGTGTCTGAACGGTTTTTTTTTTTAAATAATAAATAAATTTTAAGGGACCATCTTACATGAATCGACCCAGTGTCCCAAGCAAAGTAAAGCTTGTACTATGGGTACAAGATGACGATAATATATATATATACATACTTTATAAAGTACATGTAGAGATAACATCCATGACCAGGAATAAATATTCAAGTTCATCACACACATTTTTGCTGGCGGCTGTTTGAATTTGATTGAAATGTATAATTTGTACAAGGAGTCGTTTAATTCTACCAAATACGAAGCGCAAGCTTAGTCTGTTCGACAATACCGTGATATTTTCAGTCAAAATATTAAGTTGACGCTTGTCACATTTACGAAAATTTGAAAACAACTACTGAAAAACAAACATCCAAACACATTGGCACATGGAGGAAAGAGACTTGAAATAAATAGGAAAAAAACTCAAACTTAACAAAAAAAATCGACTGCTGTATTCGACCTTCAAAAACCTTGTCATCTCCTCACGGTAATATAAGCATGTTTTATTACAATAAAAACTTAAACTGTATAATTCACAGCATTTGGTTTGGGAGTGCTACTTGTTAGGTAATGTTGACATGACTAAATGACAAATTATTTGACTTAATTAAATTAATACTTCAAGATGATGTAGATGAATTCAGGTTTTGGTCTGACAATTCTGATGGACAAAATAGGAACCAAATCTACTATATATAAATATTAAAACAGTAATAATGTTGATAATACCGCTGTAACAAAGACAAAAACACCATTCCCTAAATGCGGGCTGTGATTTTAATTAAGTACCTTTTAAATAAACGTATAATTTTAGTGTAAATTTGCTTTATTTATTGTCTTTCAAACGTAATTTGCTTAATTATCCTAATTACCAACCTCTAAACTTACTATATTGGATATAACATACCAAATAACCTTAACAGTATACTGGTACATAACGGATTGATTCAGGCGTATACTGGTACAAGTGACAAATCAGATGAAACTAACCGATCAGATCCATCCAAACACGAGCTATGAGTTTGTTTATATATCTAATAAATGATACATGTCCATAATAGGCATAATAATAATATAATTATCCATATTCATCTAATCATAGTTTACGACGTATACTGGATCAAGTGGTAGTTGTATCAGTATACCAAAAACTTAGAACTAGTAAATTTCACGTATACTGGTATAACTACCTTTTTTACTAAAAGTACAATTAATTTTGAAATAGTAAATATGTCGATTTAAGGAAAATATATTCATTAAATTTATTTGAAATTTTCATAACATTATTTCAACGTATGAGTTAGTTATGGCACTTCATACCTTTGAACAGCCGTCCTGTAAAATCGTGATTTTGCACTTGTGTCAGTATACGTAGGAGGTATCGATATGTTGCCTTCTTTTTATTTACAAGGACGGCAAAAATAAAAGGTATCACTGTTTGCGTTTCTTCATCAAAGCCATGCACGGAATATAGTTGCTTGAATGATTGCGGGCATGACTTGAATGTACCGTCACATAATTTGTGTTTAAAATCGCAAATCTTCTCTCTTACATTTTGAGAACAAAATATTATTAGTCTATTTTCGTCGTCATTGTAGTCAGCTAAAACCATCGTCCGAAATTTTTTAGGTACAACTACTTCACTGGGTAGTTTAAATCTTAATTTGGAAGCACCCAGTAACTTATTGCGTCCATTATAGAGACCAGATTTAACATTCTCGAATGCTGGTAGATCTTTCAATAAAGTGACTCCGGTATCATCCATGTGACTTTTCATGTCTTCATATTGTTTTTTGACCGAGTCAAAGTTAGTACTCACTCTGTCTTTGAGCTTGTCCATATTTTTGAGAAACTCAGTTCTTGTAGTATTCGCTACACAAAGAATATTGTGAGGGTTTTCTTTAGTTATCACATTCTTATTATCCAGAGTGAAATTTCCCTTACAATCTTCTTTATCACAGTACCAAAATGTATCACCCGATTTATACAGTTTCTTCCTGTGGTATTGGCGGCCCCCATATAACGCTGCCACACCACCTCTTTTTGTTGAAATAAACTCAATTTTAGTCGATGACACTGTAAAACAATTACATTAAGTTAAAGCTGTTCGCAATATATATTCACAATAACAAATCACTTAAAATTCATCTGCTCTAGATATCTATCAGTTCCATAACACGCCTATTGATAGTGAGATGACGTATTGTCATTGATGTAAAATATTTCTAAGTGGCCAGTAAATTATTTCTGATCAAGTAGTTTGTATGTAACATATAAAAATTTGTGAATGAGTTTCAAACGAAGAGTCTCCATTCTGTATTGAAAACCAGTTTAGGCAACAGAATTATTTTTCTGCATTAGAAACCAGGTTTCTACAAAAGAAAAATTATTCTGTTTCCTAAACTGGTTTCGAACCTGTGGTTTCAAAAACGGCCAAAGGGATTTTTTATTAGCCGTGGTACTGAAAAATGGTGAATTTGTTATTTACCTAACAGTCATGACATGAGGGTAATGGTTAAAGCAAGTAAAACAATGCAACCCCACAATACAGTTTTTTAATTATTCATGCCTAGTATGGATGACACTGTTGTATGTATTAAAAGAATTGCACTATTGTCAGAGTTATGCGCATAACTCTGACAATGTCCTCCGTATGAGCTAGACTAAAGTGCTCGCAGACATTTGGTGCCTCCGTCAGATCATCCCACGTGCCAGCTTCTAAATGTTCGCCGCACACACGGGTATTTTGTGGGATGTAAAAGTTCATGTCACATAACATTTTCACTCTTACCATGTCGGGTACGCACAACAATGGTGTGTTTGAACATCGAATAAATTAAATATACATCGAACTGTATCTTTGTACGCTCGAATAAGACTCATGTTTATATCCGACTGAGCCTCTGTTCATATAACAAATTTGGAAACAACCTCAATGAAGAACTTTAGCTAGTATAGATATTACTGACAGATATAAACTTTTTTGATATTACTGACAGTCAAAAACTGGCATTCGCCAGTGATTTTGAATCAACAAAAAGGTCAATTCGTATTGCATTATACAAATTTATACATTCATTACATCACATGCATATTTTCATGGAACTCGAGGCACAGAAAAAAAAAGTACAGTAATCAATAGTTTAGGTCTACACTCGCAATTTCTCTAAGGCATGACCAACTTCAATCTCACCATTAATCAATTCCATCTTTACAAATGTTATGTATTTTTTAAAATATTCCCTTTTTTACGCTTCTGTATGTAAGCCAAATATTTGGTTTTTTTATATACCGCTCTGCATTCCACTTTAATATACTCCCATCCTTCTAGCAATCTGGATGGTGGCAGCAAAGGTAAACTGGCACACAAAGGAACGATTCATCTTTCTGCTTTGCTGTTTGTATGTTTTTAATACAGTTGCTCAAAAAGTGGTACTTTTTGTGGCTGCGTAGCGTGCGAGAAGCTCAATTTCTCGAACTAGTGCTTTTTACTTTTTAGTTCCAAACTATACTTTCGAAACGCAGTAATTTTATATTAGATTTTTTACTTGGAAATTATGAAATTAAAAACGCTTACGAATACTAGGAGTACTATATAAATGACGAAAAAATATTAAGAATTTGCATTTTATAGCCTACTCTGTCTTAGGTATCTATGTATGAAATATTTACTTTCCTAAAAATCGTTCTTTGATTTGGCTGAATGATACAAGCATATGCCTAGAAAAAAAAAGTTTAAAAGCAAATCAGCCCGCCCTTTTGAAATAACTTCTAACATTATTTAAACACATTAACGCATATAAATATATAATTTGGTACGAGAAGTTATAAAAAAATATTGAAAATGAGTGATTCAAACATTGATATGACACCACCAGACATTCGTGCTAGAGCAGCAATTGCCAATGACTGTGTTATTCCAGAAAAATCTAAAAACCAATATAATGCCGTCTATGTAAAATTTATCGAGTGGAAAACCTTACATAACGCAAAGTCTTTTTCAGAGACTGTTTTGATGGCCTATTTTCAAGAGCTGTCTGAAACCTATCGGCCATCAACATTATGGTCAAAATATTCTATGTTGAAAGCTGTTATAAAGTTAAAACATGACATAGATATAAAAACTTACACCGGATTGACTGCTTTCTTAAAAAGGCAAAGTGCAGGATTTCAGAGTAAAAAATCGAAGGTACTAACAGCTGAACAAATTGAGACGTTTATTAATGAAGCTCCAGATCAGAAACATCTAGCTACAAAGGTATAAACTTAAATATAAATCTAATAAAATATGTACACAATTTAAGTAAATTAACTCTAAAAATAAAGTAGGAAGTTAAAAAAAATAGAATGAAATAAACAATTTTCTTACAATATATAATAAATATGTAACTTTGTTCATAGGTTGCTCTTATATTTGGAGTCTGTGGCGCATGCAGACGCGAAGAGCTCACAAATGTATCAGTAAAAGATATAGAAACACATGGGGACATACTTCTTGTCAAAATACCAAATACAAAAAAAAAAATTCCCAGGTCCTTCACTATTGACGGCCCATTTGCAGAAATAGTCAAGAAATATCAGAGTCTGCGGTCTTCTAAGGGCAAAAGTGACCGATTCTTTCAGAATTTTCAAAGAGGCATCTCTCGGGCCAGCATGGCAGTGTCAACTTTTACATAAAAAAGTTTGTATTGAAATTTGCCTTTAAGCTACAATAAAATTAAATGAATAGGATTATAATGATACGCCTTTGACTAACTATTTTCAGATCGGCCCTCGTACAGTTCCTGAAAGTTGTGAAACAATCAAACTTCTAAGTTAACGTAAAAAAATACGGCCGGTTGTGTCGCAAAAAACGTATATTTCCTGTGACCTAGAACTAAATTTGGCAAGTGATGCCGCCTTATTCTTATTATAGTACAAGTATAGGGAAGAATTTGAAAACTATACATTTGAAAAAACAAAATACAAAACATAGTCTTTATTTAAATTACGAACAACAGTTTTCCAAAGGTAAAGTCAAATTTGTTCTTTTTTATTTTCATTAGAGCAATATGCAACCGCTTTCATAGTTTTGTAGGGAACCCTCGGTGCGTGAGTCCGACTCACACAACACGTATGAGACGTTGTTGCGAGACTGTGTTTATTTTCACGAAATTATTTGCAAATGTTACACGCGGTAAAAAAATCAGTTATAGTCGCCACTCACTGTACTTAGTGAAATGGTAAGATAAAACAAAAAGAGGCGCCTTGCTTCCGAGCGGCGTGTTATTGCTTCCTTTCAACTGAAGTGCTGGAACATTATCCGCCAGTGCAAGTGGGCGGTTGTTACATCTACTCTTTTTCGTTCTTAATGATGTACAAGTTTATTAGTGCCTTCTAACATTTGCACCTACAAAAGTGGACAATAGAAGAAGAAGAAGAAGAAGAAGATACATTTATTTTGCAAACCAATTACATTTAAAATTTACATCTAAATAATTGAACTACATTTTTATATTAAATTTAACTTTAAATCTATACTTCGATAGAAATTCTATGAGAAACGGTGTTCTGGTTGCAAAAATGGAGTCCACTCAGCATATGTCATAGCACTCTTGAGCACCACGACGCTGATCTTCCGTGGATCCAGATCAGGAAAAATGTGTTGAACAGCGTGCCGTGTAGTGTATCTGTGTTGGTTTGTGTAAAAAGATAGATATGCAAATAATGGGTTGTGATGTTTTAGAGTCACTAGTCGACATGTAACTACTTGTATACTTGGTGTGCATAATCAAGTCAATGATATATTACCACTCCAGACAAGTCTAACTGAGAAGCGCAATCATATGTCAAAGTTCGTCCTTCTCTCTCTGAAAGCTCGACAAAACCCTCAAGCTAACCGCCCGAACATAATTGTTGTTGTGTCAATAAATACTCCTTTAAACGTTTTTTTTTAAACAAACAATGAAAGACAAACAATAATGTAGGTTATTACATATCATACTGTTAATAACATTAGGAGAATTCCGCAAGGTAAACCAACGTAGTTAACTCGACCTCTACATAATAATTAAAATAGTAAATAATACTAGTGGCTCTGTCAGCAGCAGTAGCTCACAAGTTTGTTTCAAAATGGCTGAAATTTGTTTTGATGTTTTACTTTTTCTACCTCCTCCGTTTTGAGAAATGTCACTTATCGAACCTACTCACAAAATTTCTTGTGAATCGGTTAAGAAATAAGATCTGTACGCAAGAATAGCCAGAGAATCATCCGGATATACGAAGAATTTTTGGCCAAACAGAAACGGAGACGCTTCTCTCGCTCGGCCACAAATGCAACTAACCTTCACTCTAACTATAGTTACCTACTTTCTTAATTTTCCTATACGACACATGTACGTGTAAATTTTCTCTTATTTGTTTGGTGTAGTAGTTTTCGACAAGCTGCAAACCACATTCGTTTAAATTCTACCAATGTTTAAAGTGGTTCTTTACAGTAGTCCAGTATCAGTTTCTAGATAGGGCAAAGCTCTGAGCTGTTTTGGAGTCTTATTTCTATACAAAATATCTTTCAGCATCTTCCAGCTTAGTTAAGCGCTTAATAAATCAGGTTAAAACGGAGAGGGATAGTATGCTTACGATAGACGTGAAGTAAAAACGGTTTAGAGTGTATTTTTTAAGTACTTTATCCAATGTATCCAATTGTTTTTGAGATCAGGTATTTTGTTTATTAAATCTTTGTGTCAGATAGATAAATATGAAAAGTGATGATGTGAAAATGTGGTGTTGTAGGCATGTCTAAATTGCTTTAAGTAAGTACATTTCCCTGTGCGTTTTTGTATTTACATAGTCAAATAATTTTGCACCAACGCTAACCTGCATTTGTAATACACAAATTACGAGTACGTAGCCTGTTGGTAAAATCTCAAAACGCGCGGCACGTCCCTAGGCGCCGTTAACGTCCCCTTAACGACGTGAACACTTCACAGACCGTGGTGCTGTTGTGAGCACACTTCACCTGTTACGAGAGACACTCTCCATTGAATATGTTAAATCAGAACACCTAACAACGAATTACAATATCTCGTAATGATGTTTTTTCACTATCCTGTTAAATCCAAATATAAGAAAAAAGGAAGGAAGAGCACACATAATTTTATTTATTCAGTAAATTTCACAAAACACAAGGTTATAACATGAGATGCGTTTAGAATATGTAGGGCGCTAATTCGATGTACTTTGAAATATGGCCAAATATGAGATGTCTCAGGTATATCACAGAGGTATATTTATTAGGTATATATATCGCCTTTAGCAGTAATTAATATGCGATGTTCGAGCTCCATAAAAGGAAATTTTTTGTCACTTCCCGTTCCAGTTAAGTTTACTCCTGATATCTTAGAGCTTCGCATATAAATAAGGCGCAAAATTAACTAGACAGCGTTGGCAAAAGTCGGTATGCTAGATATATCGGAGATATCTTTGAGATATGACCTCAGATGTGGAAAGTCTACTCGGGCCCAACTTATTGCATTTTTTTACACTTTTACTCTTTACGGAGCAAATGAGGCATGAACTCAAAACTCACAATGTGATTTCATAAGTTTAAAAAAACAAGGTAGTGCCGAGACTCCTCTCGTTGTTCTGATGAAACGGGTTATTTGCATCCATCTACTTTGTCTACTTCGTTACCGGAAGTGGATCGCATTAACAGCTAATACAGACACTGCGCTATCACGTACATAACGTACATTTTGTAACTTAAATTCTAAATTCAGTAAGTTTTTAAGATTACCTATCCTGGCTATAATAATTATACCAAAAACCTATTCAACTACCATTACGTGATGCGGTTACAAAGACATTCGGTATACTATATGCGCACAGACATGCGAATAACCGTAATAAAATACGTGTGGGGACCTCAAAATAGCCACGCCATTTCACATTCTTCCACCTGCTTCAAAATAAATTATAAATTATATCTTCGTGAGCTCAAAAGGGCCATTTTTGACACTTTAAAGCCCGCCACTTAACCTCAGTTTTAAACTTCTTAGTGTCAAGTCAATAAATTGCTTTTAGTAGAAACTGCACTTTAAGATTTAGTAGGTATGTATGGATTTTAGAAGTAATTAGCGAACGTGACTAGTTGCAGTATGTGTAACCTAGTTTTACTCGACCCGGCGACAACTGGCTCACTGCGTACTTTTAATGATTCCCCATTTGGATCTATCGACGTTTACCAAAATGGAAAGAAATTAAACATGTGAATTTAACTTATAATGTACAATATAGGTATTTTATATACTATTGGTTATGTATACACGGATGTGGTTTGCTTTAGAACCGCTGCATTTGTAAAGTTTCCTCGTGTGGTAGATAGTGATGTAGGTATTGTACCTATAATACGGTGAATAGAGACTAAAGTACTATGTGTGACCTTACAAACGGTCCGGTAGTTTTGAATTTTTGATATGTTGTCTGGGATGGTTAGTCAGTGTTTAAAATGCAAAATGCACAATTCCCCCCCCCCCCTTCCGCGCCCGCCGCCATATTGAAAAAACCGGCACTTTCTTCATATGTTTGCTCATATCTTCCTTTAGGAGCATTTTAGCTAGAAAAAAGCTTCTACAATGTTATAGAGAGGTAAATTGACTACATTTTCCATTTTACATTTTCTTTCTAGGACAGATAGTTACGGAGATATGCACATTTAAAAAGCAGGAAAAGTCGAATTTTCCGAAAAATTCTCAACATTCTTGGTTTAGAACGCTGTCATTCAGTTACGGACTAGTCTAGGACAAATTAAAACATGTAGGAAATATAATTGCTTATAAAACTCATGTCCATTTTTACATACATTTTCGGAAAATGTGACTTTATTTTTTACATATCTCCGTAATTATCTGTCCTAGAAACAAAATTTGAAATGTAAATTATAGTAAATTTAATTCTCTACAAAATTGCCCAAGCACTGTTCTAGCTAAAATGCTCCTAAACGAAGATATAATCCAGAAGTTTGTTTTTGAGTTGGAAATTGCAATTTCTTAAGTTTTATTAAATATGCATATCTCCGTAACTATCTATCCTAGAAACAAAATATAAAATGAAAAATGTAGTAAATTTATCTCTCTATAACATTGCAAAGCTTTCTTCTAGCTAAAATGCTCCTAAAGGAAGATATGAGCAAAAATATGAAGAGAGGGCCGGTTTTTTCAATATGACGGCGGGCGCGGAGGGGGGAATTGTGCATTTTGCATTTTAAACACTGACTAACCATCCTAGACAACATATCAAAAATTCAAAACTACCGGACCGTTTGTAAGGTCAAAATCCTTTATTCGTTTTCTATGTACTCTGTGGGTGGAGCCTTGTTGTTGGCGGGGATGTAAACCCCTTGAATGAGCTCTAACGAGGAGAGAACTAGATGATGTCAATATTTATTTTCTTCTTGTTGTTCTAGTTTCTCATTGTCTCCACTCGCTGTCTACACACTCTCGTTGTCTACACTCGCATCGTTTGGTTTATTCATCATTATCATGCTCACGGTATTTGTTTATATATCAGCCCTACCTTTAGCTATAAGGTATGCACATAGGTATATGAAATCATCAGACCAGATCACATATCAAAATTAAACCACACAAATCGCAACTAATTGCTGCACAAAGTTGTATAAATAGAGGAAATAAGCCCGTTTGTACGTAACTATATGGCGCCAGCAAGTACATCATACTTGTCTTGTAAGCTTGCACGTGCTAGGGATTACGTGTCACTATTGATGTCACAACGGGTTCAGAAAGGCAGAGAGATATTGTAGCACTAATTGAAAACCAGGTTTGTAAATATTTATAATTTTAAGAATAGTTAGTTAAACATTTATTTCGATTTGTAGCTCGCTTTAGATAGCTAGTACACGTTATATTTGTGTTTTTTTATATGTTTCTATTTAGAATTTGCAAATATTTTCCATAGCCATTACAATATTAAACCTACGCGCCGAAATGTGTGTAATGTAAGAACGCGCAGAACCTCAGAACGACTGCCCCAATTTGGTATATTTTATGTTGTGCTCCTTATTGTCTTCTCAAGATTTGTAACAGTTTTTTTAAGAATCGTACGGTTTTTTTTATAAATGGCTTACTATGAAAGCAGAGTGAGAAAATGATAAATAGAGATACAACGAGACAAACAGAAAGAGGAGAGAAATATAATGAAACCGACAGGAGACAGATACAGATAGATAGAGATAGAAAAGGATAAAGACAGAATAAGATAGGTAGAGACAAAGACTGTGAGAGGGATATAAAGACAAAAGGAACCAAAAAAGAGAGCGATATTTAAATAGAACGCGATATATAGCATTATACTGAAACATAAACATATAGATTATTGTCATTTTTTAATCTACAGTGCAATGTCTTTGAACGATAGATTAGTATTCAGTGATCGAATAGAAGGCATGATTTTGAAAGAACGCTTTTACTACGCGTTTAGAAGACCAGTGAGCCAAATCATATATGTCTACCGGCAATTTATTAAACAGTCAAAGGGTAGGTATAGCAGGATAGCCTTTGAAAAATTGCCCCCAGTGTTTTTGGTTCAAAACTATAACCAAACGATGCCTTTTGAAGGTGTAATACCCTGCACAAAGTTTCATCCCTCTGTTACCCCCTGGGGGTCGAAAATATCCGATAAACTCCAAAATAGTTTTATTTTTTCTTCAAAACTATTTAAAAGTGATGAATTTCAAATGTTGTACAAATATTGTTGTGAATAAAAGCTATATACGTAATTAAAACACCTGTATAACAAGTTTTCGGCTCGTGGTACAAACACCATTTTTTTTTAAAATATGAACCATCTTATCTACCTACATCATATTAAAGTTTCATCGAATAATAGCCGCGCAAGATTAATAAACAATTGCCTGTGACCGGATCGCTGCTTAAGGTTAAAAAGATATTTTTTTCCGTATTACACAGTTGAGTGTGGACTTAATTCCTTCAATACGCTTTCCCTTGTAATATTAGGTAGCTATGTTTGATATTATACAGCACCTTTGTTTCTTTATCCAACGAATAAACGAGAAGGAAACTTAATTTTATAAATATGCTATACATTTCTGGGCTTCCATTTTATAGGTACCTACTCATGCATTCATTCACCCAGTTAAACAAAAATGAGGCTTGGGGTTTTCCTCGCTGACGTAGTTGTGAACAAAAATGGGAAATGTAACAATACGAGGACACAGGCATGGTTACGTTATAATTACCGCGAATACGACGATATTACGATAACGAATGAAAAGTTTCCCATCGCTTATTTTATGTAAATGGTTTGCAAACTGGTATATGATACTGCCTCTAGATGTTCATTTAGATGACTAGAAAAACGAAAGCCAAACATGTCTGCATTGAACCAATCCTGAGATTTAGTAGGTAAGTGTTCCATCATCAGACCTTGAATTAATGGCAATGTGGAAAACCGTAGTTGTATACTCATTTGAATAAAAAAATCGGTTTACATTTTACGGAGAAATTCGGTAAACGTACCTACATTCAAAAGGATTCAATACAGATGAACACTTTTTATTTATTTTTTCAAGTTGGCTACAAATAATAAATAATCATAAAAATATATAAATAATAAAAATATAATCGATGCGTTGGTTCCGCTTCGAACGTGCCGACCCTAGCCGAATAATGGCGGAGCTATGGGCGGGCTGGGTCACAATTGTGACCCAACATTATTAGGTATATTTCGTGACACGTGGCGTGGTGAATCCCCCTTGCTTTTAGATTAAATGTGACTTAAACCCCGTTTCACTAATATCATGGAATTCTCATTATTATTGTTCACAATGCATGAACTTTTTTCCGTGACTGCCTATTAACCAACTGCCAATCACTGAGGAAACTTCTGGAGCTAGATTGTCGGGTGTGTGATTCATCATATATCTATAATCAGTCACTTATTTACGTGCTCCAAATGCAGAATTATATGTTTTCATATCCGATGCCCTACTAGCTTATCCGCGCCAGATGCGACCCTGAAGCTGACCACGATCCTTAGACATGAGGGACCGACTCCAGAGAGAGAGAGAGAGTACACGAACATATTTTAATAGTTACTTATTCACATGACAACGTACCAGAATAATCCCAGTAATTATTTAATGTATTTAAATGTACTCGTACATCTTAGAAGTGTCCAGTCGGAAACCATAATTTATAATTATTATAATTGGATATCATAATCAAGATATCATATTCTTTGTGTATCGATCTTTGCATTGTTTATTTGAAAGACTTTACACCTTAGAACACGTAGTAATATTTTCAAGTGAAACCGTATAACGTCTTTGTACTGGAACTGGAATACTAATACACAAGCACCCCCGGATTGATGGCGTCGTTAAACAGAGAATACGGTCGTCGGGAACTTTGTGTGTCCTAAATGCCACTGATTGACTTAGCTGACCCTTCGTGAAAGTTATAATGATCTTCTGTAATTTGAACTGTTGGAGGCCTATTCAAGTAAATTAAGCTAATTTTAGCAATCCGGCCTGAAGTATACCAACAGGATTTGATTAAGACTGCATTTTACTCTTTACATAATTCAGGTATATACTGGACAAGACATATATTCTTGTAATAATGTGAGCATGACAATAAATAATGACTTACATGATAAATCTTTAATAAGCAATCTATAATCTGTTCTTTTTTTAAATCGGTAAGCACTTTTGTGGCCTGTTCATTTTCAAAATCGGTTTATCGAGTGTGCGTGGAGTAAATTGTTATAAATATTTGATAACGATGTTATGAAACTATTTAGGCTTTTATATATGTTATGAAGACTTAGTGACAAGAGAGACAGCTTGTCTGTAAAATGCAAGGTGGGTGCAATTGACCAGCAAACGCCACAAAAAAAGTAACTTATAAGTTATAAGTTGTCACAGATTTAATTAGTACCTAGTACTCGTAATTTGACATTTCTTTACTAGCGGCAACCGCAAATGCAATAGACGATAAATATTAGTTGTGAGTGGAAAGCAAAAGCCGAGGTTTTTTAAACAATGTGTACATAATATTTTAATCACTTTACTTACTCTGAAACATAAATATTTTCGAACCTTAAAACAGTTAAAACATGCTAAAAACGGTTAAATGTTTTCATTTACAGATTAGTGTATATTTTTATTTTATTTTAATGGACAGTGTCGTAGGTACAGTACGACACGTCTATTGTAGGTAGGTACTTCCGAAACTTAAACAAAAAACCATCTTAAACGTTTGTATGACCAGTTATTACAAATGTTTTGTAACTGGTCCTTTTAACCCTACCTACGTACATATACTCGTACAATTAGAACATAAAACATACAGTGAATTTACACACACATATTTTAACTCATACATGTTTTTATAAAATGCCCGACCTATACAAGATCATAATACGAGTATATCATAGCTTAACTATCTTACTTTCTTATTATGTCGTAAAATTGTTGTGACACTTTACTTCAAATTGCGAAAATACCGGATAGGCACATGGCGAAAACATACTCCACCTTTCGGCTTCCAACATGGTTGGGTAAAATGGGCGACAATGTTGTTTCTTGTCTAAATGAACGCAACATAGAATAATTTTATAAAATAAGGTGTCGAAATGGTTTGTTAAGTCCAACCACTCATGAATGTCATCAGGCCCCTGAAGTGCCTATGTCCAAGTCTGAAGCGACTTTCTTTTCAAAAATAATAATTAAAACGATAGTAGAAAAAGCCGGTCAAGTGCGAGTCTGACTCGCGCACCGAGGGTTCCGTACAAACACTAATTCCAACTTAACTGTCGGGTTCAGTTTGCACCTAGTATGTGCAAAGTTAAGGCAACCGGGTACTCTAAATGTGATTTTCGAAAAGGACTACATTTTTATAATTTTATTAAAAAAGTATAGTTCTTAGGAATCCGTACCCAAAGGGTAAAAACGGGACCCTATTACTGAGACTTCGCTGTCCATCCGTCTGTCACCAGGCTGTATCTCAAGAACGGTGATAGCTAGACAGTTGAAATTTTCACAGATGATGTATTTCTATTGCCGCTATAACAACAAATACTAAAAATAAAATAAAATAAATATTTAAGGGGGCTCCCAGACAACAAACTTGTTATAGATTATGGTACGGAACCCTTCATGCACGAGTCGGACTCGCACTTGCCCATTTTTTTTATTGGAGCGTAGCGAGCGAAGCTCCCATGGATCGACTCGAATGGACTTTGTGACAATGCGCAGATCTCAGCGAGTTCTCAACCGATTTTAGAAATTTTTGTTTTAAAATGCATAAATTAAATTTCGCTAGGTTGTGACAAAGAGAAAATTTCGAAAATATAAAAAAATAATAAAAAAAACCGCTCCAATATATGGTGCAAGCTTAGCCGGTGGCTGACTCTGCATTGGCCGGCGGTCTGATTTGCTGACATGGTGTGTTACTGTGATTTATGGTGAATTTAATCTTGATGCTATCAAATGAAATTACTTATCTCTAAGGATGGATTCCGCTCGAAATTATTATCAACGCGGCAATAAGGCGGCAACAGACAAATCTCATATTATTGTAAATTCTCAGAACTTTCGTAAAATATAAAATATATAAATCATTTCAGTCTCAGCCTGTCCCACTAGTTCATAGTGTTAGATTTGTAAATTAAAGTAGCTATACGTATATGATATTAGTACTATGGAAAAATGCGTTTTTAATGATAATGTGATTTGGTTGTTTGCATAATAACAACATTGTAAATTTACACAATCCGCCTTACGCTTGTTTCTTGCAACTTGCGGATTACTTCTCTTAATATTCTACGGGTCAAAACCCGGCAGGGTTACAGGAAAACCACAGGTTACCCAGTTAACCCTATAAAGTACACCTTTAAAATTAAAGGCATTTTGTGACGGCAGTTGCAAAAACCGTTAAAGGCTAAATGTACTTTTAATTCTTCAAAAACAACATACGTAAATCAATTTTGAGCGAATTGGAATTTATGGTTTGTATTTTAGGAGAATAAGTATTACGTTAGCACATATATGATAAATGGATTAAGCAGTTCAAACTCACGTGAAATTGTCAGGGCGCCTCACGGGAAGTTTGTCACTAATGACAAATGACAAACATTAGTGACAAGGTTACCCGCGGACCGTACGGGTAGCAGTCCTCGATGAAGAGCTAACATGTCGGTCCGTTCTTGACAATTTCACGTGAGTGTAAACCGCAAAATACATCTGTAAAAATGGAATCATTGTTTGAGTAAAATATGTCTCACAGAAGTTTTAATTCGTCTTAGCGGGGGACTACGGTCCCCCAGATAAGATTAACACATAAATGATTTAAAAAATCCGACAGTGTTGGTTCTCATTAATATTATGTATAATGCTTACAACAAAAACACATAACAGCCCACCGTTTAGCTGTACGACCCTACATTGTAAGTGACAACAGATCGCAGCTGAGAGAATCGTGCTTATTGGGGTGATAAATTGATCTTTTGCCGCCGTCTTACGAAAACATCAAGTTTCCGGTTGCCAAACAGACGCATAAAAATCTGTCATAGTATTTTACGTTTCTTTCGACAGTACGCGTTCGGAACTGCGAAAGCGTTATTGACAGAAAACTTTGCACTTTCATATTTTATGATTTCATTTTCTTTGTTTTGCGAAGATTCAATTATATTCCATGTCGATATTCATCAGAATCACAGACACGAGACAGTCGGAAGCCTCGTAACTTTATAGACACTATCAATAAGACATGTTTATATACTTATATTTGTTATATTGCTATTGTTGGTGCGTCAATAAATGATTTAAATTGGTCAGCATTAAGAAAACTTGAAAAAAATAAAAACTAGACTTCTTGCGCGTGGCACGGAATGTCCTACGAAACGTAAGTTTTTACGAATAAGCAGTTATAAAATCCGTTAAATTGTTGTGCCCTAGTTGGGCTGCTCCTTGCTTATATTGTACATACTTCATAATTTAAATATTAACCAAATAGCAGGCAGGGAGGTAATGAAACGAGCTATGCTCAGAGTTTCCTTGAGTAATTTTATCAGAAATGAGATCCGCAGGAGAACCAAGGTCGTCAACGCAGCTCATCAGATAATTGCCAGACTTAAGTGGCAGAAGGCGAGGCACATTGCTTGCACAAGCCATGGTCGTTTGGGTAGAACACTACTTAAGTGACGCATTGCAGAAAGGCCATCGTGTGGATCCTTTTCAAAATGACTCGAATTTGTTGGATACGCCGGTCAATTGCACCTAATGAATTATTTGATTTACCCTCTTCATCCACTCTAAACAATATACCTAAACTATAATCCCGCTTTATAGATAGCTACAGACTTCAGGTTTCGCAGTTCTTCTGAAGTATATAATATACTGAACTATATTATTATACTCAAATACTAACTGGCGACAAGGTGTACCGAATCGAAACCAGAAACTCACCGCCAGTTTACTGAGAACCAATAAAGCAAAATTGTAGGAATAATAACGGGACATAATACTCTAAACACACCTCTTTAATTTGGATATTAACGGACAGCCCCAGTCTTCGATACAGTATAGCGGGGACACTTATACAGCATCACATCAGCTTTCGGTTAGGTACTGTAATATTTCACGATATTTTACTTTACAATATTACATGCACGATGTATTGTAATTTGTAAGTTGCACTTCATTCCAAAAATAATTACTACGCCTACAACATTAACAAACAAATTTTCGCACAAACATTATAAATTAAACAAAAACTTGTAATAGTCACATTTCTTCAGATTACCTTCTCTATAATTTCTCTGTCGATGTGCCCGAGTGAGCAAGGGTCGGAGTTTTAATCTTAGCTCTTTTGGTCGCGCACGACCTTGAATGAGCGTCGCAATACCTACTCGGGCTAGTCGACGTATTTAGTAACATGTCTGCGAGATGTCACTACTATACTATATACCTGCTTTAGCGACGTGCGTTATACAAAGTTAGAGTTTTTAGGGTTCCGTAGTCAACTAGGAACCCTTATAGTTTCGCCATGTCCGTCTGTCCGTCCGTCCGTCCGTCCGTCCGCGGCTTAGCTCCGTGATCATTAGTACTAGAAAGCTGAAATTTGGTATATGTGTGTGTATGTATAACGCCAACAGAACGGTAAAATAAAATTTTAAAAAAATTTTTTTTTCGGGTACCTCTCGAGCACCTAAAGTGGGGGTGAATTTTTTTTTTCGCTTCAACACTGGTGTGTGGGGTGTCGTTGAATAGGTCTTGTAAAAATAATAGGGTATTTTAACATTATTTTTTGATAAAGTCAGCAGTTTTGTAAATATTCGCTCCAAAAACAAAAAAAAATAGTGTCCCCCCCCCTCTAACTTTTCAACCATGGGTCGAAAAAATTCGGAAAAATTCATGGTCATTACCATGAATTTTGAAAGTACTTATAAGGCCTCATTAGGCCTTATAAGTACTTTCAATGAAAACTATATTGAACAAAATCGGTTGAGCCGTTTTTGAGATATCGCCAAATTTCATATTTTTTCTTTAAAAGGTCGAAAGTTGACTTCCAAAAGGTAATAAGTGATTACAGTTTGTAGGGCGTTTACAACCTTTTTATAGAGCTTAAAATCTTTCTTAACGTAAACCTCGGGCTTAAAACAGCAGTTTATTGTGAAGGATGAGCAACTACGGAACCCTACACTGAGCGTGGCCCGACATGCTCTTGGCCGGTTTTTTTGTATTTATTTTTACTCGATCGGTAATCTTCATTCACCATGGAACTAATAAGGCATTTAAGCAACGTGCAATGGTAAGAGCTGTGCTCGGAGTTTCTTTGCCAGATAGAATCCAACGTAGCTCTGAGGACTGCACGGTTGAAGTGGCAGAGGGCGGGCCAAGTAGCCCGGAGAACGGATGGTCTTTGACGCAGCAAAGCCCTGCAGTGGTGACCACGTATAGGAAAGCGCAGCGTGTGACGGCCCCCGACTAGGTGGACGGATGACTTCGTGAGGAGGCGTGGTGGGGAATAGATGGATGAGGTCTGCACGGGATCGCACTTTGTGGTGAGCTATAGAAGAGACCTACGTTCAGCAGTGGATATTTGTGGCTTATAAATAGATAGATGTATGTATTTCAGGTAGTCATATTGATTTAAACATTGTTAGGTAAGGTTTGCCGATATACGTTTGTCCAAAAATAAAAGTTCCGTTAGTTTGGGTGTAAGCCGACGCTTACACACTGCGAGCCGTGAATATTGCACTGAATTGGAAATGTTTCAATATTGGATTCAGAATTAACCTTCGTTTGTTATGTGCATATTCGGGTATTATTTGGTCGCAGACCATAAGTAATTGGAATTAACTACACACATTAACTAGGTACTAGAAGGTTCATGTACCTATGTCAGTAATAGCCATAGCCCTAGGTATACCTTCACTTGCCAGAATTTCACATGCCCGAATTTCGTCTGCCATAATATTCAATTATCTGAATCTTGTTTCTTATAATTATGTTTCCCATAATCATTGTTTACCATACTCGTATTTATCCTATGCCAGAATCTTTGTTTCCCATAATATTCATTCCAATAATCACATTTTCCATAATGATTGTAATCCATATTTATCACATGCTATAATGTCATATGCCATCCACATGGAACATAGGTCGTAAACCGAAATCTGTAGGTTAGGTTAGGTTTGTTTTATGACCCTGTATAGCGGAGCGTCAAAATACAAACCCAATCTATCCTAGTTTTAGAAGAACTGCGACCAAATCGAACCTGGATCCAAAACCGAAAACTGATTGGGTTAGGTTTGTGTTCTGATCCCGTATAGCGGAGCGAGCGAAGTCAGAATGCTTGCTTCAAAATACAAATCCTAACCTAATTTACAGTTTTAGAAGAACTACGATAAAAGGGAACATTGGACCAAAGCCGAAAACTTTAGTTTAGGTTAGTTTTTTATTGTGACCATATAGTCATATTAATAGCACGTAGTATCTATGTAAGTACATGCGTGGTCACAATATATAGTCAAAATGCTTACTTGATGGATTCGCAAAGAAATAATATTTAGTATGGCGTTTAAATATTCTATCAAACAATATTATGGCACTTAATACTATGGAAAACAATACTTATGGCATTCGTATCATTATGGCATATAATATTCGGGAATACAAGAGTATGTCAAATGACTTTTCTAGTAAACGAAACATTGTGGCGAATGTAATTCGGGTAAATGAAATTCGAGCAAATCAATATTATTGCATATAAATTTCAGTCAAACAATAGACAACCCATATATACTTAGGTTTATTTATACAAAAAACTGAACCATTTTTTGTCTGCTCACTACCCATCGTAAAGCCTATTTAACTTTTTTAGATATCTTTAATTCTACTGTGTACATCTTTTTTTAAAAGTATGTAATTAGATAATTATTGTTTACCTACACGATGAATTCTTGTTGATACATTTTGCAACTGCTTCAGCGTCAGTTAATTTTCGTGAGATTTTAACAAGGCAAGTAGGTAATACAAATGAACTCATAACTATTGTATGGCTCTAGGTAAACGTCTTATAATGAAACCAGAGTTTAGTCTCACTGAGATAGATCAAGATACTTACGAGTATTAGTAACTTATCTGAAATTCAAGGGGAAAAGGCAAACCAAACAACTCTTATACTACCTAAATATAGGGTATATTGTATATCCGATACAGTTTCGGCAGCGAAATATTTACCTTTGCGTAATTGCTATAGTTCCAAAGTAGGTACTTAAAAAAGTTTCAACAACGGTGAAGCGTAGCGCCGGGCTTACTCGGTCGCTTTCTCAAGAGACTGACTGAATGGATCATGTATGCGTTTTAATCTTGTTACCGTTGAATGTATTTACGGCTTCAAGTAATATAATAAATCTCTGAACGCTAAGGTCAATGTCAAAAAATGCTGAAATATAACCTTATAAGTACCTACACTCGAAAATAATAAGTCGATAAAATGCGTAAGGTCAATATGTATTATATATGTTGATTTCTAATTAGTAACCAAAACCCTTTACACATTTATATTATAATACACGCCTTCGATATGAAATAAAGAAGCAGTTAAAAAGCGTCACGTAACGCAGGACACAGGCAAGTATTTATTGCAAAAAATAAAAGTGACATCGATTCCAAAGTGATCCTTGAATTCTAGCAGATATAATATATATATATATATATATATATATATAATAACAATGTAAGTACCTAAAATCTTATTTAACTGTAATTTTAGGCACCCAAATGAATGCCGAGGTGGCTGCCCGGTTCCTCCGCCTTTTCACGCCCCCGCAGGTTAAATGATGGATTTGAATTGGGCTGCGCAGCCTTGCGCAAAGTATGGTTTACAACACGCGAACAATATACTTCTTGATAATTATTTATATTGTTTTAAAGATGGGCTACTTTAGGAAATAAAAATACTGACGACGTCTAAGCAGACAATAATAATAAGGCTCAGTCACAACGCAATGAAAACTTCTTGTAGCTAAAGTAACTATGATTGACATTGGATTATTATTGCTTTCAATCACGTGAAAATATGCATGAGACTGTGTTGTTATACTCATATTCCTAGTTATTTTGTTGTTCCATACTATCTAGAATTTGCTCTTATTGGCCTCTATATATAATTTAAAACATTTCTTATACTCCTTATAGTTATAATTAAAACTTATTAATTCGGGTCTATCGCAGTAATTTTTTTTTACCTTCATTTCCTGACTTTTTTTAATAGGAGTCGTTTTGCTAAGGTGAAAGCGTGTGCGTCAGTAAGCCATGAAAGGAGCAGGAGTGAAGATAGCTCTGAGATGTGGAGTCACTGCTTCCTGGAAGAATATTAATGTCTTGAAATTTAGATTATGTCATACATATTTACCAAAACATAACCAGTAAGAGGCATATTTAACGATTACTACAACTTAAAGGAGGGTTCCTGTTCAAAGCTATAGATAAAAATATAAAAGCAAAAAAAATACGCTTGGATAAAGAAAGGTCGTGAAATATTACGTAGGTAGGAACAAATTTACCAAAAAATGTTCCCAGATCGTCTAACGGCCCAAGTGACGGACGTTAATCGTATGACAAAGCAGAGAAAGGTAAATTTACATATATATTGCTCAACCCCCTTACATACTGGTATGTGATTTTCCTGGTACCTATTGTTGTATTTTGCAACCATCATGTTTTTAAAGGACACGTATAAATGTACTTTGAAAATATTGTCAATTAAATCAATTGTTAAGAAATTTGTAGTACGCTTTCCCCAGATTTACCCTTTCATAAATGTGTGGCGGTCTTTACTTTGTTTATTTTGGTTTGTCTGTTTTATACTCTTGTTACTTTTTATACTCCCATTGAATTACCATCCACGTTATTTTTTGCATACTTTTTATCCCAGATATATTTAGTAATAAATTATTATACCAATTAAACAATTAATTTACGAGTAACTGATTTTGAACCAGTATTGTGCCTGATCACCTGATCACTAAGATCCCAAAACAAAATAATACATTATTCTTACTATAGAGATGACTACTGATAAATTCTGCATGTATTGTACAAATAAACCTTCCTTCCTCTTGAATCACTCTATCTATTAAAAAACTGCATCAAAACCTACTTTTAAAACATACATCGGGACAGACAGACAGACAACAGGCAGCGACTTGGCCGTGAGAAATAATTATGTTTACTTACCTGTAAAGACACTCCATTGCAAGAATTTGTTGTTATATGAAATAATGATTATGAATATGTTTGATGATCAAAAGGTTTCCTTTGGCAGGATGACATTTTGAAACCCTAAAAACATTTTAAGAATGAGAGCCATCTTGAATTTTAGAGCTGGAAGAAGTTATGACGTCATCTATTTTTTTGTATGGGATTTTGAAATTTTGTGTTCTGAATCCTATCATGTGGTGAATGAAAGGTCTTAATGAGCTGATTCCAAATATTTACTGTAATATTACATAACTGCCAACAACGCCAAGTATCTGGAAGAAAACTGAAACAAATTATCGCTACGTATACCAAGTTTGGACTCTTGCAGGTAGGAGACGGCTATTTACTTTTTTTTTACGCCAAATATCTCGTAATATACTCATACCTAACGTCAAGTAAAGAGTTTTGGAAATATTTTAATTAACTATGTATTCTTTTGGAAATTTCAAAATCCCGTTTTCACGAGTGTGTCGCGGAGACTTTATGTTGATTCGAATCATCGCTTGATTGGGATTGTCGAGTTGATTCGAACTGTAGAGCTGATTCAAATCCGCGAGCTGTTTCGAAAATAATCACACATTTTTTTTAGTAAAACTATATAGAAATAAGATTTGGGTCAAGTCTAATGCGTCGCTTGTTGCACACAACAAGTCCATCGCTGAAAATAATCTTTCTGCCGGAACCAAAGTTGCTGGTTAGTATACATAAATACTTAATAGCCATTTTGTACAAATTCGAATCGTCATATCGATTCGTATCGAGCGTTAATTCTAATAACGATTGGATTTATTAACTGGGTGATTTAAATTGATTTCAATACTGATTTTCGATTCGAGTCCGTCGTATTAGGCGCCATGTTTGCGCAATTTTCTTGGAAAATTAAGTCAAGGACTCGTAATAAAACCAATATGATTTAGCTATTCCATACCTCAAAACGAATCTCTTTGTCCGATCCATCATCCATACAAGACTGATATTAAGACATAAACCAGTTAAACGTTAAAACAATTAGCAAGCAACCCTTCCGGTACATAAAACAAACTACCCAACGTTAGACGTGAACCCACAGTATTTCAGCATTACACATCTCGTTTAACAACGGTCATAAAGACCATTTCTTTTCACGCCAACTGTATCCTTCATAATAAACATGATATTTGTATAGAAAGAAGCAGCCTTGGTAAATATCAAATTGCACCTCAAGGCTCCTCACACTTTTGCACATTGATGAAGGTTAAACAACGGAATCTTATGAATAGCAAACACTTAAATCCATATCAGTATTCTGTTTTTGCTGTATTGGCTAGATACGTCAAGTCAGGATTCCAATTCGTGTGAATAAAGTATCTTTTCCTTTTCACAAAAAATCATATTTACGACTCGAAGTTTACGAGCCGGGCCATTCTTTTCGTTTCGTTTGTATACGTATGGCACAAGGGTTAAGCCCATGTAATAATATTCACTTTGTACTCTAGTGACTTTTTGTTTATTCATATAATTATATTAATTATAGATTCAAGTAGATTAACCTATAGCTACCCACACGTAGGCCACATTAATACAAACCAAAATGATTATATCTGTAATACAAATGGAGGAATCCAAATCTTCATTGAATTGCAAATTAATATTTTCTTTGATAAAATCGACTAAGTCTTATAGGCTTAGTAATCTTGAAAGTATTTCTAGTAAGTAATTATAGTGAAGTACAATGATATACCTTTGTAAGTAGTACAAGGAAAGGGTTGGCCTCAGAAACACCATCTGTTCAGCTGATGATAGCTCAATGAAACACATGAAAAAAAAACATACAGTCCAACTGAGAACCGCCTCCTTTTTGAAGTAGGTTGAAAACCGCATTAGAACTTCTTTTTAATAAAAAATAGAATATGAATATGTTAAAATGATTTTACACATATCCAACCATTCTAAGAAGCGTTTAAGTGTGTTGACAAGCATTCGCTTTACTCTCAAAACTTAATACTGTTGTATTACGTCACGTAAGTCATAAGGATCGGGGCCCGCATAAAATGTGCATTAGTCTGAACAAATAAACGCTCTTATTCCTACATTCTGGGACGGGATTTGTGGGATGCCCTACACTTGGCTATAAGCGTGTGTGCGTGCTGAGTTCTCTTGAACTCGCGAATCTCATGTCCGCCGATTATTGATTTTCTTGTTTTGTTAGTAATAACACTTTGACACTTATGAAACCACAGCGATACAATAATATTACATAAATACTCGAAAATACCTATTATTCCTGTCTCACTAAAATTATGCTATGCTGAAATATTATCTTATAAATTTTCTGTATAATAGCGGTCAAAAATGCGAGTGGCATTGGGTTATGATGTGAGCGTAGCGACGGTCTTAAATAAAGATGCCACGAGCATTTTTTGACTTATTACTTGTAAGTTGCATACAATATTTCGTCTGGGTTCCCTTTATCTTGCATAATATCGATTCTCCGAAATACATTTCGCATAGCAGCTATCACCGAAACATTTTTAGCCGAATGATTCTTTAGCATAATCATATATGTATCATAATTGTTAGTTAGCATACCACTAATTTAGCATAATTTTAAATGGCAGAACACTAGTATCAACGACGTTTATTTCACATAATTTTATATGGCAGAACATTAATATCGCCGAATTTATTAAGGCATAAAGACATACTTTACGGGACAGACTAGGAAACTAGTTTAGGTTAGATTAGGCGATTATTAACTAAACTGATACCAGTAAAATGGGTTAGGTTAGGTTAGAACTGCGACCACAACAGAACCGAACTGCTGCCAGTAAAGTAGGTTAGGTTAAAACCGAACTTATTGGGTTAGGTTAGGTTAGAACTGCGACCACAACAGAATCGAACTGCTGCCAGTAAAGTAGGTTAGGTTAGAACCAAACTTAATGGGTTTTTTTTTTTTTCCGCGGGAGGAAGAAATCCTCATTGGATACTGCCAGGCCGGTCCTGACAGCATGCCCGACTCTAGTGGAGGTGGTACCCACCATATTACAATTGGGTGCCACCCCCACTAGCCTACGGACTAAAACCTCCTCCCTGTAGAGTGTACTGTTTCAGAAGCGCGGCGCTAACGGTGTACACGTTGCTTCTGGGTGTGTATACATGTGTGTGTGTATGTGATATGATGAGTTAATGTACAGTGTTATTAGTGTGTCGTGGAGTGTACCTAATGGTGTGAAGGGCAAATTGGCGCACATATTACGCCCACTCGCCCCCCACTAGATATTACATATATATTAATTAAGTATTTATTTACAGTACAAGACAATCAACATAAAAATTTACAGAACGTATGTCCATCCGCGGGGCGACCAGAACCCAAAAAAGATTTGGTCGCCCCGCGCATGGACTGATTAGCACAGATGTTAAGAAGTACGACTTAAGGTAAGAACGATATAGATATATATATATATATATATATATATATATATATATATATTTTTTTTTTTTTTTTTTTTTCCTTTATACATTTTAAAGGTAAATAAAGATGAGACAACTAAACTAAACAAAAATTTACAATTGTGACATAAAAAATTTACAATAGTGCAGTCCGTCCGCGGGGCGACCAAAACAACACTAAATCGATTTAGTCGCCCAGCGCACGGACCCGTTTACAATATACGGTGTAAAGTTAACTGATTAACGAGTTAGAACGCAGATCTACGAAATGAAAGGCATATATATGTAAACAGTTAAATAGCTATAGAATTTTGCTTAGAAGACCGAAGTGACAGATTTTGATTTACTGCGACCATAACAGAATCGAACTGCTGCCAGTAAAGTAGATTAGGTTAGAACCGAACTTTAGGTTAGGTTAGAATTGCGACCATAACAGAATCGAACTGCTACGAGTCATGTGGTAAGTAGAAATAAAAAAGGAGTAGTTATCGTATTTCATTTATTTGAGACATGCAAAATACATTAAGGTTAAGGCAAATTTGCTGTCAACAAATGCAAATG
Source organism: Apotomis capreana (assembly GCA_947623375.1). Lineage (NCBI taxonomy): Eukaryota > Metazoa > Arthropoda > Insecta > Lepidoptera > Tortricidae > Apotomis > Apotomis capreana. The sequence goes on from OX392498.1 coordinate 31,022,497, forward strand.
TTTGTGTGTTCGAAGCAGAAAACAATGTTTTCTGCTTCGATCAATTTTTATGCAATCTAAATATTATGAGATATAAATTTCTTCGAAATAACTATTCGGACATGTAAATATTATGCTTATTCATATTCTGCCATATGAATGTTCTGATATACTTAAAAAAATTATGTGAAATAACAATATGAGAAAAAAAATATGCAAATTAAAATTCGGAGAAATGATGTTTCTGTCGAAGGTTGTTATACAAAAAGAAATTTATGAGTATTAATTTTATGCAACATATTAGTGAACCATTACGTCTACTATTTACTTTTCAATAAAATACAATAAAACAGTAATAATATATCAATATCATCTGAAATATGAACAGAAAAATTAAAAAAAAAACGCCGAAACATGATGATTGTCATAAATGTCTATGGTAATCTTTGTTATTCCTTGACGTCTGTTTACACCTAAAAATATTCGTCCAGTCGTCAATGTAGTGAAAATATAATATAAAATCCTTTTTATTTTTCAATGTCCGCTTTAATTTATTTATAATTATTATTATTATTTTTTATTAAAATTACAAAAATGTTAACCGGGAGGACGGTTTTAAACTTTCATCTTCGTAGAATCCGGTGACCAGCAAAAGTAAATCACATAAAATAGATCGTTCTGAAACTACAGATTTCGTAAGTGTTGATCGAGTGGCAATTCCAGTGAGCAAACTGACAATAAAGACCAAGTGCGGGTAGTTCAAAATACTCGCGCGACATGAAGACTTTGACGCCCGCCTCTTCAGTTCCTTCAAGACCATGAACGTTTGAACGTAACATCGGACTTCCGGTTCGTGTCCCAAGATGGCCGCATGCGTTTAAGTTTAGTTGTTCATTATTTATTCATTTTAGTTGTTCAATGTGTAGTATTGATAGCGTATTGTGCAGTGATCTAACGTATGAGTGAATAGCTAATGAAGAATTCAACTTGAAGCGTCCATAGCCCTTCCTGGGTCAAGGCCCGATAGTCCGCGTGGTTTTTTGTAAATCGCTATCACTTTACAAAAAGCACGATTTTTTCAACTCACCGTCACCGTACAACGTGGTATCAATCCTCTATCTAGTCGCCTAGTGCGATTGGCAACGAGACATTGGCAGTAATGGTCGCTTAACTGTGACCGGTTGCCATTTAAAAAAAAAATAGAATAGAAACGTAACATCGCATTCGAAACGTCGACGTAATTAACACTTTTTGAATACGATTAAGTCCCGTTCTTATGATAATTACTGAATATAAATAGAATATAGATAATTGAAGTTCTTTTATCTGTATCACCAAGATATGCTTTTAAGCGACATTATAACATCGTTGCACAGTGATTTTTTGGGTTCTACAAATCTTAAGTTAAGTATGTCTCTATATTACAGGTTGGCAACTATATAAATGACAAAAAAGTACTGGAATAGAAAAATGTGTTATATGTAGGTATAGATACGAAACTATGAATTCAAATTAACCCTTATTTGTCAATACAAAAAACCAAGGTTCATGGTTAAAAGCACAGATAGGGTTGAGTAAAGCAAACTATTCTGGTTTGAAAAATAAAACGATGGTCTTAGAGTATGTGCACATTGCCAAGCTAAGGGTTAATTAACATACAATACATACCTACAATTATTAAAATACATAAACGGGTTAACTCGCATCGTAGAAGTCGAATAACGCTCGACATGTTTCGAATCGGTACGCGATTCGTCATCAGGAGAGCCGATCATTCGCGGCGGCGGCCAACCGAACACTCACGTAAAACATACCATTATTGCAAATGTTACTAAATACAACAATATATTAACAGTATATTGATGCTCAGATTTACTTTTAAGAGCAACTGACGTTACTACAAAAAGGGACAGGACTTAATAAAAACTTGTTTCCATACCTAAACATTTTTTTTTTATATTTTCAAAAAGATATCAAAGACTCAGACAAATAGATGATGGGCAAGCAGGTGGTGGCAAAAATAAATAAATTAAAGCACATAGTTAACAACGATCGCACATCGGCACATTTATATTCATTACTTGTTTCGGAAACGGATAAACAAATTAATGAACATAAATTAAATTGAATTTGTTAAACATATGCAATGTAATGGTATTAGTAATTAAAGAGTTGTTCAATTTACAATATAATTAAGTGTCAAGAATACGCCGTTGCGTGCTTGCAGCTAAGTACCTATTTATGCATCTTAAACGAGGAGAGTCGGAATTCAGCGAATCTCGCTGCGCTCGAGTTTGAAGTGCGATGAAGTCGCTTTGCAGATTTTCCACAGTCGTATAGCATTTTGTTCTTCAGCCGACGTATAATCCGAGTTAACTCGGATTGCCAAAGACTCGATTCGAGTTTCATCGTTTCATAAATCGACTCAAGTTAGACCAGTCTACTTGCCCATCGCTTTAGCGGTTCGTTTAAGAAACAAGACACGATCATAGAGTAATTTGTTTCAGTCCCAGCCAATATCCCTCCTAGACGATGTTTTATTGTGCCCATCAATTGTAATCCACGTAATACAGTTTAAAATTAAATGAATTGTCCAAAATATTGTAATTCAGATATATACCAAAAAATACGAAAGCTATTTTAAACTTTAAAACCGGTCAAGTGCGAGTGAGGCTCGCGCATTAAGGGTTCTGCACCACTACTACATATCAGCTAACTAGGTACTATGCTTAATATTATACAAATACAAGTACTCTTTATTGCACACCTCATAAAATATACAGGAGTAATACAATGCAAAACATTACATTAGAGGTAAACAACAGGCGGTCTTATCGCTAAAGAGCGATCTCTTCCAGACAACCTTTGGGTAGTGGAGAACTTGAAAAAATAAGATTTTGTTATTAGGCGGTGCAAAAAACGAATAATTAATAATAATATGTATTTGTGTAGCATGTAAGCGTTTTGGTGTGTAACTGTGAGCTTGTGTGTGTAATTTAATAAACAATAAACAATAATAATAATATATACATAAATATATAACAAACAATAAATAAATAAATTATGAAAGGGATAGATAGTGTTCTTTCAGTTGAGTTTTGAAAGAAACAAGAGATTTAGCGCGACTTAAGCTAACAGGCAAGGAGTTCCACAAACAGACAGCTTAAAAGTAAACGAATTACTTATTATAAAATTTTGAGACGGAAGAAGGTACGGCAAGGAGCAATTTTTGGGCAGATCGAGCAGAAGTGAGATAAGTGAAACGCTCCTTGAGATAGCGGGGAGTTGCAGGATGAAAAAGTATACTTTAAAGAAGAGCAAGAATATGAGAGTTACGACGAAAACGGATTGGGAGCGTAACTCAAATATGAACCGAATGCAAACATTTTGAATGCGATCAAGCTTATCAAGTTGCTCCTCTGTAAGATCGAGATAGGAGATGTCAGCGTAGTCCAGAATAGGGAGAAGTAACGTTTGAGCCAACGCAATTTTAGTGGCAATGGGGAGAAAGTTACGCAGCCGTCGCAAAGAAGTTACTGCAGCAAACATCTTCCTGCTAACCTCACACATTTGCGGCACCCAAGATAAAGAACTGTCCATTAAAACGCCAAGATTTTTCACCTGGTTAGAATAAGGTATTACAATCCCATTAAAAATAATCGTCGGGAGGTTTAAAAAGTCGATCCTAGATACCATCTAACTACTGCCAATGATGATGACTTGCGTTTTCGCTGGATTCACTTTCAGACCGTTACTGCTACTCCAGTATAAGATACGTAACAAGTCATTGTTCGTAGTGTCGATGGCAGCGGGGAGATCATCAAGTACGCCTTGCGTGTAAATTTGAAGATCATCGGCATAAAGGTGATAATAAGATGAAAGGTTTTGAGTAATGGAATTTATAAAGATCGAAAACAATAGTGGAGACAGTACACCGCCTTGCGGAACGCCTGCCGATATACTGCACCAGGAAGTACGAGAGGACTCCACCTTTATTCTTTGCCGACGACCGCTTAAGTAACTACGAAACCAGTCCATCACTGCAGGAGATATGTTAAGAGAACGTAAGATGGCGATCATTATGTCAAAATCCACAGAATTAAACGCATTGCTGAAATCTAAGAGGGTTAAAACCGTGAACTTCCGGTTATTCATGCCCATTCGAATATCATCTGTGATTTTAACAAGCGCAGTATTGGTACTATGACCAGGACGAAAACCAGATTCAAACTGGTTCAAGAGGTCGTTCTGGTTCAAGAAAGAATTTATTTGTCTGTGTATAATGATAATTTATTTCACCCATATAGTTAGGTACTTAAAACTTGCACAGCCAATAGATTAGGAATAATATATGCCTTGTGAACAATATTCTCTGACAGTAACTGTAATTCCATGATCTTAATAAATTACTGTCAATTTTTGCCAATTAATAAATTCATTCATACCTGCAAATAAATGTAGTAAATAAACTTTGCTTAAAGTTTTATTGTTAACCTTCTTTGCAAATTTCGTTTCACTAAAACAACTTTTCTTAGTAGGTCTAAAAATAAGCGAGTCCCATTGTAAAGGACCAATCTTGGCATTTAAGCAGTTGAACTACCGATATTATAATGCGTGTTAGATTAACTACATCAATTATAACATAGCTTTTATGCAATGAAGTAAACAGTTAATGTCCAATCAAGCGCTATCAGGGAAAAGGCTGAAAAAGGTCATATTCAGCTTTTATAAAGCTATTTATTTATTTATTAAAGTGTACAGCTAAAACATATACAATACCCTGCAAAACGGTTTGTACTGTTTGTCGGCAGGGTGTGAGTCTCTATACAATATTTCTACAAATGTTATTGCTAAACACTTGAGTGACACTTTGAATAGACAACTTTATCGCTCAACTGTCAATAATAGGTGTTTTTAAGCACTTTTTAAATTTGGACTTATTTGGCTCGTGTCGGATATTCTCGGGCAAACTATTGAGTATGTAGGGAATCCTTTTGCGCAATGTTCTATCTCCATAGTAGTTCCTGACCCTTGGTACTTCAAATTTGCCCGCGGATACCGACCTTGTTCCATGTTTATGTTCTATTAGTATTGGGTTATGCTCTCGATTGCCGTGGTTGTTAACTGATAGAAGATATTTACTCACGTCTAAACAAACACTTTTGCTCTATATGATACTTGAGAATTGAGCTGAAAGGAGCTTAGGTAGACATATATTTCAACTACTCTAAGGCCCATAAACAAAATCTCAATTTGAGCAACTTAGACGTATCAAATACAACACATTAGTAAAACATTACAGTTAGATATAATACGCTATTAAAGTTTAAGGCTTTTAACTACACCAATATACATTTTCAAATTGAAATATAACGGTTTTTCAATAATTATTAAGCCACCCTGACACATTAGGCCTTTCTGGCATGTGTACCTTCCTTTATTTTAATCCATAATTATTAACAAAATGGGTGGTTTGCGCAAATGTAACTTTGACAGCTGTAAATTATAATGTTTACTTTCCTAACAAGTGAGATGAATCAAACTACATATTCCAACACTTGAAAATCTTTTTGTTTACTTTCCATTCAGCAATAGGAATACTATTTGCTCCAATACTTACTTATGTACGTGCTAGTTTTGTAGGTCGGCAAAGTAATTTTGAATGTAGAAGGAAGATGATTGCCACCTCGACAAATCAAATAATTGTCAAAAATATTACTTAAGTAATCACATAGCCAACGCTTAATACTCGCGGGAGACAATTGACCATAGTTATGCAGGAAGCGACCAAAGATTTTTTTTCATTATGCAAAAAGCGACCAAATTCATTAATTGATTAAGACATCGTAGATTATTTGTCACTTTGACAAAAAATCTACGATGGTCGCTTTCTGCATAACTATGGTCAATTGAACATGCGCAGATATTTACGAGATTTGTCAAACTACAAATCAATTGGCAATCTTATGATGATCTCATCTTACACTGAAATATTTCTAACCGACAGATTATATTCTGTAGCCGTCTGTGAACTACATATTGAATTTATTGATTTTCATGATCCGTTATACTGTTAATAATCATTTCAAGCTGCTTAGTGCTTGTAATTTACTTACGCGGCGGTAAGCGCATTCCGAGGCGGGTCTCTATATCGACATGTATCTGCACAATCAATAATAATGTGATATTTTAAATTTTCTCAGAAACGACTGACTTTTAGGATTGTTACAAACCTAGGGGTTAGCTAACCCCTAAGACGATGCGGTCAGCGATGTCGTCGTACAGCCGCCTACTGTGCCAGTGGTGCCAGCGGTCTTGGGTTAGTATCTCGGTAAGGGCAACTAGTTGTGTAATGAACTCGGATGTTTATCCCAAGTTCTATAAGTATGTACATCATCGTCTAGTACTCATAACACAAGCTTAATAGAGCTACTTTGGTCTACTACATTCGTGTCGATTTGTGTTGCCCGATATTTTTATATTATTCAGAGGCCTTCTTCCTTTTAAAATTTATTTTTTCATTTATGACAAATATATCGATAATGTCAACCAACTTTTTGAAGTGAATAATACTTTTCTCCGAGTTCTAGGTAGTAACATAGCTATTTCATGCTTTCATTGCGTGCAGTTGAAAATAAGTTGAAACAAGTAATTTTCCACGTGAATTTTGTCAATTTCGAGTAGTTTTTGAAACAAAAATTATCAATGAAAAATTCAAACTGTAGGTTTCCCTGTTCTAGGTAGTTAACATCAATAATATGTTAAGAAACATGTTTGATCATAGAAAAAAATTACAAAAACAATCAGTATTTTAAAAGGAATAAGGTCTCTTAACCCAACTGTATTTACGTTAAGAGGCGTTATTCCTTTTAAAATTTATTTTTTCATTTATGACAAATATATCGATAATGTCAACCAACTTTTTGAAGTTAATAATACTTTTCTCCGAGTTCTAGGTAGTAACGTAGCTATTTCATGCTTTCATTGCATGCAGTCAAAAATAAGTTGAAAAAAATAATTTTCCGCGTAAATTTTGACAATTTCGAGTAGTTTTTGAAACAAAAATTATCAATGAAAAATTCAAACTGTAGGTTTCAATACCAATACATCCCAATAGACCTTTTCTAGGTAGTAACATCAATAATATGTTTGATCATAGAGAAAAATTTCTAAAACTATCAGCATTTTAAAAGGAATAAGGCCTCTTAACCTGAAGTTGAAGCTTGACAACAACTCTCAGAGAAAAAGGATGACTAATGATTTAATGTCAATAATTGCATCATGAGTTTCAATAATAATTATTGAAGAAAACAACTCTTGATGAAGCCTAATTATTATGCTTCATCAAGAGTTGCTTTCTGTGGCATTCTTTAAAGCTCTCCATTGATATCTATGGTATTAAAAATCTATGATATTAAAAGTAACACCGTTTAACCAGTACGAATATTTATATTTCGCTCAATGGGCAAAAATGAACTAAATTTATAAAATAGCATAGCAACAGTAAATGAGAGTTTAGATATAAATTATACCTTTTTAGAAAGAACATATTCTATTCTTTACTTTTGTCATACATATTTTGGCGGTAGAAAAAAAGATTAATTATGAAAAACGTTAGTATTTGCACAGAATAGATAATAGTACAAGTACAGAAGGCACATACACACTACTTTGATCTTTACAAAAGCCGCTTTTTTTAGCCGAAAAAATATGATTTATGGCCCTTCTCAAGTCGTCGTCCCCAGCGCAAGCCAAACGGAACGTTAAAGCTGCGTGCCAACAGTGAAAATGAATTGGCTCGCTTGCCGCGTCGCCGAGAGCGAGGGCTGTCAACGACTAAAAATAAAAATGTATTTCCCATTTATTTCTTGCATTCAATATAGAGAGCAATATATTTATATTCTTCATACATTATATTTTTTTTAATATCATATGTTATAATTTATATTATAATATAGAGGAGATGTACAAGATTATGTCTATAAAAACATTAAAATAGGAACTATAACTAAATAACATTAAAAAAGATCGGGACCCCGTGGTAGGGTACCCAAAACGCAGGCAGCATTCCCGCGCTGGATAGCAATGGCTAACCTTTGCGCGAGAAAGCTGCCCGCGCGTGGATCGCCTGTCGCGTCCCGCAAGCGCTTGCTGACACATTTGACCAGGAGGCGTGCCCCCTGGCGCCATTATATTTATTATTTCATTATTTAACTATAAAATAATCAATCTCAGAATTTGGACGAAAAAACCACCAGGCCGCAAAACAGTTTTTAATACGTATAATATAATAAAATAATGCAACGAATGCGTTACCATGCAATTAAATTCTTGAGCTTCATTTTGTTTTTGCTTAGTTGTCCGATATTTATTTATTTATATATATTCATCACTACACACCTAGCATAAAACAAAGTCGTTTCCTGCTGTCTGCCTGTCTGCCCCTATGTATGCTTAGATCTTTAAAAATACGCACGGACGCACCGTGCGAAGCCGGGGCGGGTCGCTAGTAACAAATAAAACATGTACGAAGGCGAACTTATCCCTATTAGGGATCTCTTCCAATACATTTCTTTTAACTCATTATTTATATATTTTATATACTTACCTATCAAACTATTACTCAATCGTTTATTCATTACTAGTAATTTTACAAACTTGTAATTAAATATTATTATAAAAACCTCTATGATTGTTGATTTAGTAGTAGATATACTTATTTTACTAGAATTTAAATTGACAAATAGGTATCAGCAAATAATCTACAATTGACAATTAAAATTGTTCTGAGTAACCAGTGTTAAATATGGAAGTAGATACACCTGCAATATGTTTTTTATTATTATTCAGTTACTACTTATTATATATTATGTTCATTTTCTTACCTTTCAGCATCCTTCGGACGTGTTGGGAGAACTAAAAACGCGTGATTCCAATTTCGATCATTGTTCCTACAACCCGCTGCGATACAATATCTTTTCGCTGTCTTTTTACTCATTTAAACACTTTATATTATAATATAACACTGGTATCAACAGATGAATGCGGAACGTTCACTTGCGACGTACCTAAATCGTGAGCGAGACGCGCGCGAAAATCGTGTAGGTACGTGCGTTCCGAGACAGAGCGTGTCAGCCACTGAATAGTCCGCATGCATGCGGCCACCGGCATGTACTTGTAGCGGGAAACGTTAATCGCGGAGTGCGCCCCGCCTGGTATTTGGTAAAAGATTGCGCTGAATTTATAAGTGATATCGCTTTTGTATGTATGAAAGGTTTATAGTAAATTTATCAAGGATTATTTTGTTACTATAAACTTTGTATGTATCGTTTAGGGTTTTCTTTTGAAATGGAAAATACCGCGCTCCGGGACACATTCGAGGGCGCGGGGAGAAGGGGGGAGAGTAGATAAAATTTAACTTTGCTCTATAACCTACATAATAATATCCTGACAGATAAAGGTTGTCCTTTAATTTTGCCAAGTTTTCCATACATTTGAATCTAATTTTCTTTAACTATACCTACAACACAATGTGCTGGATATCCCTATGCCAATTTTGTTATCATATAATATAAATTAATAGTGTATGTTTATCGTTTAAACAAATACAAAAATACAAAATTATATATTTTTTTAATGTGAGTGGTTATAAATGGTGGCAGGGTAATGGTGGTAACGTCCTTAACAAATAATAGTACGAGTAATAGGTATGCGATGGGCTAGTATGTTAGCTGTTCTAAGTTTCATAATTTTGCGTCCTCCGTTGGCCAAGAAAAAGCAGTAAATAAAACGTCCTCTGGTGTATTTACGCTGTTAAGCGAGCAATACAATATTTTCTCATTTTTAAAGCATAAAGGAAACCGAGAATAAGCCACTTTATTACTAATATTATGAGAAACTATGCAAGGAAAATATGAAAATGTTGGTACATTGCGACAAGTCTCCTTTAAAGAACTTGCATGGGGTTTAAAGTTTAAAGTAAGAATTACAGCGAGAAAAGCTTAATATATTATATAAAAAATACTGGCCATATTACCTACTACATTCTGGATTAAATACACCTTTCATCCAAACCTCTTTGTTTGGTACTGGCTGAATAATTTTGCACTGGATGGCGTAAACGAACTACCTACACTGAAAAAGAAAACATTAGAAACGAATGAAAAAAAATAACGTTGTGCGATTGCATGACGATGTGACATCTAAAATGTTAGTAATAATAATAATAATACACCCTGTACATATAGTTATACTTTAATTCTATGAGTACATATTTAAATTAATGTAAAAATTTCTATAGATTTGTACAATATTCTTTTATGTACAGTTCATGAGCTATATCTCAGTTACATTGAAAATAACTTCCTGTGTTTTCCCTGATGAGTGTTGCGAAAATAAATTTTACTACAGGTTAAGCTTCTTCATTTAGGAGGATATCTAGATATATTTAGTTGTATGTTACTATGTTTGCAATTAGTTTTTACTGTAAATACATAAGTACTTAGTAACGATTTATTTTCATTATTATATCGCATATTGCAATTTTTACAGCGTGCATATTAGATATAACCGCAAACTGTACTTTATTTGCACTTAGTCATCTATTGTCAATAAAAGTCAAAATGTCAAATAAGTGTGTAGGTACGCAATACATTGACGCTCGAAAAGATTACAAAAATTAATTACGCTCTAGTAGTTAACACTAAATTAACAATTTGTTTAAATATCGGTTCATAGCATTAAAATCTACGTCTGGTTTCCGTTTGTGGCTATATCAACAAGACACGCAAATACAAATCGATATAAAATCTATCTTCTAATTTGCTTTCTAGACGTATTTAAATATGAACTCAGATTTACAACACTCATATCAAACTAAGAATCGTTCTTAAGAAAGGGTCTCTTACATTATGAAAACGTGATAAGCAAAGTGTACAATAAATAATCCTACAATCTAACCGCTTGCTGGGTCCTAACGTCGGGGTAAATTTAGCAACCAGATGAATTTGCATCAGGAGAAGTTCTCGCAACGATCATTATCATTTCAAAAGGAGACACGGCCGTACCGTAGTTCTATATCAAGATTTTTTACAAGAGATTCTTTACATTAAACATTGTGGCGAGTGTATATTAATAGTATTTCTTGCAATAATTGTATTAAGATAGGTCAAAAAATGTGTGGCGCGGATTACGAGTTACGGTGTGAGCGTATCGTTGACTTACTTATATGCAACATTAGATACACAATCTGTGACTCAGTACTTAAAAAAAAAAGTTTTGTAACCTGTGGTGCCAAGGAATGCTTTTTTGGCGTCATTATAAATAATAAATAAATATTAAGGGACAATCATACACAAATCGACCTAGTCCCAAACTAAGCAAAGCTTGTACTATGGGTACTAGACGACGATATACATAATATATAAATACATATATAGATAACATCCATGACCCAAGAACAAATATTTGCACAAATATTTGCCCCGGCCGGGATTCGAACCCGGGACCGCCGACTCAGTAGGCAGGTGTCTACAAACCGAGCCAAACGCGTCGTCGTCATTATGACATCAACAGCAATAGGCTTATGTAATGTATATATTTATATTAAAGTTGGTAACTATATGATATATAAATTACCACAACGTATTAGTTGTCATTTATTTAATAATAAAAAGATTATATAATAAATAAATAACAGTTTTGTTACATATTAATTATCAATCGGACTAAATGTAATGCGTTCAAAGCATTTATTTTTTAATGTTTCGTGTTTATATAAACATTTGGTTTACCTACTCTAGCCGACGTTACTGCTTTCATAAAAAACACTTCAACATAGTTTTCCAGTAGACTCCGTAAATACCTATAGACTATCACGCAAAGTAAAAACAAAAGATAAGTTCGAGTTATAAACTTGGAAGCAAGGTGTCAGTGACGTTAAGTATGAAAAATCCTGCTTAAATAATACCTTGACTAAAACGTGGCTGTTTAAATAATATATTCATCGGTATTTCATATAATGTAAGCAACATATTTATGTATTTCTGCGTCACAAAAAGGCTAGCGGTATCACGTAGATAAAAGCCAGACACTATAAAGAGTTGTCAACGTAAATAGTGCACTTAGCGAAAAAGAAGATACAAACAATGGAAGGGCGATTCTGGTTACTAACCACATGAAAATAGAAAGTGAACCATTTTGCTTCTAAAATATCTATACTATTATAAAGTTTTCCATGGAGAAGTGAAAATCAGTTTTTTATGAAAAATGGTCATTATTTCGAAAAATCATTACGGCGTGATGCAGCAGCCTGGCGCTAGCCGTCCAGTGCCATCCGTTGGGAAATTATATAATTATGATGATGAGAGGACCATTAAGTCGAAACGGCTGGATATGCAAAGAAACTTATAACCCGATTCATTGTTATCATGGTGGCCTATCATTTATCCAATCTTGGATCTAGGCCTCTTCCCTCTTCTTCCGATCTCGGCGATCCTGTGCCCAACTCATTCAATCTCGACCCCCGTATCGTCTACTGTCGTCCACCTAGTGCTGCGGTGCAAGGATTCGCCTTGTCCAGCGGCTCTCGTCCATTCTTGCAATTCCAGCCTATGCCAACTTTTTCTTCGCTATGACCGCCATGACGTCTTAAACTTTAAAATATCTCTCTATTCCTCTCTGTGCGACTCGGAATTTCACTTCAATCGACGTTATGTACCTTTTAGTAAAGTATACACAGCCCGTTCATATAGACACTGCCCCGTGCATTTAGTAATCATAATTTCTGATTTGTTGTGATTGTTAAAATACTGCAGTTCGTCATGATGCTGCCTCTGCCACAAGGCAGCATAAAGTCTAGAAAAGAAGTCAACTATTTCATACTAAAATAAACTTTTGACAATTGTTACTATCACCGGGATATTCAGATTATTCAACTTTCCTATCTCTACATAGAAGGATTTTACTGCCGCTTGAGTTTGTCCTATTTTTTCCGGCTTTGCGCGGTTTGACCATAGTAGATATACCTACTACAAAAACTATTCAATTATCAAGAATCATAAGCAGCCTAAGATGGAATTAAACACTCGTTGTTTTATAGCGCTGTCAGTCTTAGTCCATCACTCGCTTTAAGATTCCCTTAAATTCTCTAAGACAATTTGTCAGAGCGAGTAACGACAAGTAACATCGATCAAGCTTAATACTCTCTCAATCGGTCTTTCAAGATGTCTTCATTGCTAAGTCCGATCGATGGGAATGAAAAAACTAATATCTATAATGTTTACTTACTTACTAATTATCATTAATGTATTATTGTATTTTATTTACTTTGATGAAAAATATACGAGAAAAGAATAAACCACATTGAACAACCCCGTTTCCACGTTTTTTACTTAATGGTCACCTTAAAAGCTGTAATTATAAAATTATGGCATTCGAGATAAGTAACATCCCCAAAAGACGAAAGTTGAATTTACAAAGTTTCAAATTAGTAATTTGTGATTTTTCTTGATCGTTTGCGCCAACCCATAACCTCTGCTAATTCCCTGAGTTTACCCTCTTTATGGAAACAATATCTGTTAAAATGGAATAAAGTTTTTACATTTCGTTTTATCTTTGGTTGGCTACTTGGTAATTTATTCAAAGCTGTTTGCGGTCGAAAACTGAAGTTAAAAAAGGCATGATTCAATTGCTAAAAATATATTTTAAGACATGACAATAAGTGCCTTTATATTGTAGGAACTTTAGTGTAGGGTAGGGGGGTAGGTATGGGATAAAATCACATTTAAACTTGTTTTTAGCTAGAGTGAAATAATGATGAAATAATGAACTTTATTCTGCAAGTAGGCCACAAGGGCACTTTTACGTGTCTGAGTCTACCGGCATTTCACAAGAGGAAACCACTGTTGAGAAGAAACGCCGAAAGAAACTCAACAGTAAGTAATTTTTTCGGGGTTCTGCGTTTTCGCCTAAAATTATTTCGCCAAATGTCACTTCCCAACTAACTTATTGCAGAATTTTATTTGGCAAACTAACCATTAGCATACTTCTTCGCATTTTTTTCATTATTTGAAGTTCTTATTTAGTAATATTCTACTTGTGAATGTTTTTTTTCATAAAAATTGTTTTAGGCAAACGGGTTATTTTGACTAATATTTAAATGCCTAAAAATATTTGCTTTAATTAATACATGGCAAACATTCTTTCGTTGGGAAGAAAAATTTATTGATTTTTTTTTGTTAATCAGATTTTGTTAATTATTATCATGATCTCTGGATCATGATAATAATTATACGAATTTTTGTTGACAATAAGTTAAATTATGATTGGATTAGTAAAATCAGGTTTTCTATTAAAAATCGCTGTCACAAAGAAACTTGGTAAGTACCTCTTGTTAGATTAGATTTGTACGTCATGTCATCGAGAAAAAAAACAATAAAAAGCCCCCGCATAAAAAAATATCCAACCAAAACCGAACCGCTGGGTAAGGTTAGGTTAGAACTGCGACCACAACAGCGCGCGAGCCGAGCGAGCGAAGCGAGCGTGCCGTGGCAGCGGCAGCGGTTCTGCGAAGCCCCAGAACTCGATTGCTCGTTAGGTATCCCATGACCCCCCCGTATAAAAAAAAACAACCAGAGCCAGAGTAATAATTAAGGTCTAAATTTATGCGATGTAATTTTTTGACAAAAAACAGTTTGGCAAATGATACATTTGACGAAAAAATAAATGGCATAATGAAACTTGAGTAAGTGACTAATTGTTAAATGATAATAAAATTTGCCAAACAAAAATTTGCAAACCGAAAAAAAGGAGATATGACATTATGCCATATGATTATTAGCCCAAATGAAAATGTAGGAAAAATTGTTTGCGATGTGTAACTCTGCGAAAAAATTTTAGGCGATACGGCAGGGAACCCATTTTTTCGGAAAGCGTACCTACTGTATTTAATAAGTGTAAGTAGTAAGTGTATATTAGAATTTCTATTTAAAATATTTACATCAGAAATCTAAAAAAACAAAATTGTTCGGTTTGGTGTCACGCCGGGTTCTATTTTCTCACGAGAATTGGGTTAGCAGTCCCTCTATCCTATCGATTTCGTTTGTCAAGCAATAACCACTCAGCAACGAATAGGATGATAACATTATTCTGCACCGAATGCTGCGTATGTTTCCGCCTACCAACCAAATTAATTATGGATGCCGCCTGTCAGACTAGAACCATTTGTAACACAATGAAGAATGCTACATATGATACCAGATTGACACATGGTTATAACTTATAAGAAAATTAGATTTGTTGTTTAGGGGTCCTTTTTAAAAAAAAGCCGGTCAAATGCGAGTCAAACTCGCGCACCGAGGGTTCCGTACGAACTATGAAAATAATTACTTTACCGTTGGATAACTGTTTAACGTAGGTACTTTAAAACATAATATATTTTTATGATTTTATTATAAATGTATGGTTTTCAGATTTTCTCAATTCTTGTACAATAAGACGGTACTACTTGCCAAATTCTAGGAAAACGGAAAGTACCCTGTGAACGAGACGTAAGTAGACAGTGAACGAACTTTTTTAACTCATAAATGGGTCCTAAATTCACGTATAACGACGTGAATTTAGGACCCATTTATGAGTTAAAATGAGGGCTCACAAGTAAAAATATGGAAAATATTTTGGTCATTCTTTTTTACTGGCGAAAGTTATTTTCCGCATAGCCAGAACAGGGATATTGGAATTTCATTCATTACTAAATTTATCGTTGTAAACATATAAATTATAGTAGGTATAATAAATTTATAAAATATCGAATAATATTTTTATTAAGTTCGGAACAGGGTTAAGTTTTCAAAATACCGGAAGTTTACCCGAGCCTTGTTTATAAGTTTTATGTTTCTTAAGCGCATAATATCCGCAAATGAGGATTTATTATTATTGAAGTATTAAGGAAGACGCCTCAGCCTTAAGTTTTAAGGTCTGACGCACACTCTAGCTACAAAGCCAGGCTGCTTTGTAGCCTAGAGGCCTTGATATGCAGTTATTTATTTATTGTTATTTATTTATATGTGTTTTTGTACTGGTCACTAAGAACGGGCCTATTTATAAATAAAGTAAAAAATAATAGGTGGAAGAAACATAAAATATTTTTTGCGACTTTATGTAATTATTATTTATTTCACTAGGCGTGAAAAGCTTTTTTAGCTTCGGCCGAAAGTGTTAATAGATGGACTATATAGGGTTATTCGAGAACCCACCAGGAAACCTTACTCGTTTATAGAGTGCTTACTTTCCAGCCTCTACAACAATATACTGTTTACAAACAGGACGCATTCATTAAATTCGCATTTTATTAAATGTATACAAATAGAGTAATCAGAAAATGTGAACCTGTGCTTGTGAATAGAGTTGACACCCAAATTTTTTTTAGTGATATTTGTTTTGTTTAATCAGTTTGTTCCAGCTTTCTGATTTTACCTTTAACGATATTGCTTGTAACAACAAACAGATAGATATATGATGAAAATATGAGCGAATCGAATATTGAGATAAAGCTCTAGTTGTCACAGCTGTTACTTCTTCAAACACATGTCTATAGGATGCAATATTGGAATTATCTTTAAAGAATAAATGGCAGATTGCGCCGACATTGATTGATCAATCTGTTCCTGAATAGACAAGACCGTTCTTACGCGTCTGATTTTATTTATTTATGAAACGCTTGCTACTTAATTTTTACCTGATTTTGTTGGAAGGAGGATTAGGTTTTTTTAAATGAGGTTTACGTTATGTCTATTATTACTTAGATAACGATATAATTATTTACCATTGCACCCATCTTTCCAATATGTTCTTATAAGTTTAGCAGAATGTTATTTTGTAAAATCATAACATTGAAGTAATAGAACTCTAACAGTAATGAGTAGAATCCTTAGGTACATAACAAATATACTTCACGTGGGATCATGATCGAATACTTTGATACACTGAAGTATAAACAGCTGCTCTCTGAAGTATCGCCCCAAAGAAGGTTTATAATATCATTATTGGAACAACAGCTCAGAACCAAAATTACACAACGTGTGTAGATTGAAATTGCCTTTTATACAACACAATTCGCCCGTCAGTCTGAAAAAATGCTATGTAAATTATTCACTGATATGGCACTGAAATTTGCATACCACAGTATGGATACATCGAATTTGGATAGTAATTTTAATATTTTTGCATTAAAACATGGTTTACTAAGTATTTATTACTTAAGGGCGTTTCAAGTTAGCAAGTCTGCCACTGTCAGGTCATTAACTTTCGTAAACGAAAAGGTTTTAAAAATACTTATGGTACTGAGATGTAAGTTGATGCCGCTAAATATATTTTTAAAAAAGATTTTAGATAGAACATTTTTATGAAACAGGCTATTGAGTAAAGAGCTTAACTTAATTAAATTTTAAACTAAAAAAAACGTAGCAATTATAATGACGAATGAAATGTGAGACATTTTTAAAATAAGTTTAGTACTACTACAAGTCGTTTTGTTGAGATATTATAAACAAAGGCAATGACCAGGGCGACAATAACTTAACTTCATTCTGCATTGGAGTATACATATAAGGAGTAGTAGTATAATTATGTGTTGCCATTTGAACTAACATGTTATCAAGTGTGCAGCGATACAAGCGACGAGTACATAATATGTACGTCTATATATCGGACGTATCACCGATACAATGAACTGAGCACTCGGTTCATTGATTCGCGATACACTGTCTAAGTACTTCGTCCAGTTTCAATTTGGACAAACATGGTTTCAGATCACAAAGAAATTCTGATAATGGTTGAAATAAGATAATAGGATTTGTTGTTTTATAAGTTTAGAAGTAGGTCATTTTTATCGTATGTAAATGTGTAAATGCTTATAAACTTTTATAAAGCAGGTAGGTATGCTTAATCAGTTAGTACTATCAATTTAAAATTGTTAGGTACTAATATTAGAGCGAAATTAATTTATTGGTAAAATAAATAGTATATTTTATGAGGTGTAGCCAGAAAAACATACCGTTGTGTTATTCATTGTCACAATAAATGAGTCTCATTTCGTGTTATGAGGAAAAAGTGATGCCGACAATCGCTCCGGCTTTCCGCGGGCGAGTAACTCGTTTTTCATTGTTACCGTTATGTATAAATATCTTTTGCGTATGAAGGTACGGTCGGATTCAGCAATACGTAGACTACGCAACACATACCTAAGTATATACAAACGTTCGGTTTGTTACAAAGAACCGATTTAATTTGTATAATTACGTTATATTCGTATCATCCTTTTCCAGAGTACACATTTGAGTCATTTTCAAAAAATATGTACATGATTAAAGGCTTAAAAAAACAAAATTACGATCGCGTCTTTTGTGTTACGAAAGTTACTAATACAAAAGGTATGGGTAACTATCGTTACACAAAGGAATCAATTAAGTTTTGCTTTGAATGAAAGCCCTTAACTATGTACAGTTTTTTTGAAAATGACTCATTTTCCGTATTTCTTAGTCACATCCTTATTTATGAATAGGTTATGTGAAACTGAATTAATTAAGAAAGTAGTGTAGATATGTACGGTTATTCAAGTCAATGCCGAACGTGTTAGTTGGTGCACACACTTAATTGAGATTTCCACAAGTCGTATCGTCGTGTAAACGAAGATAAATCGTTTGCCAAACTATCATCAGTCTTACGATGCCACGCAACGAAACATTCATGCCAACAACGCTAATTTAACGAAAAATAAGCGATGGGCTGTTACCGATATTTACACTGACCCCTAAAGACGGTTGTGTTTTATTGTCTGAGCAGAGAATAGTAGAAGTTCTACTAAAAATATGCGCCCATAACAGGTAAAGGTACTCTAAAAATGACAGTTTTTTATGTAAAATCTAAAGAAATTGACCGGAATGGTGATACGATCCTCCGACCTCATCCCATTTTGTTCGCACTACGGTGATTGTTTATTAGTTCGTGATAATAATCGATCAACGGCTTTGCACATCTATCAAACGAGCGTATATCAATATTCTGCCGTGTGTCACAAATGCCAAATTGAAAAGTTATTTCTCGTTACGGCAACCCTAGGTTAGCAAATTATATTAGTTCTAAAGTCAAAATGTCGGACAACAAAGTGAAAACTATTTGGAATGTTATTACTAGAGAAACTGGTAAATCCAAAACTCGCAATTGCCAAGTCAACATTGTCAGAGAAAACGGTCAGACTATGTCAAATCATGATGTTGCCTCGGCATTCGAGGATTATTTTTCCAACATTGCAGTTAATACCACAAAATGTTTACAATCATCTGCATCCGAAGCCCATACCTTACTTTGTGCTAATTGTAAGAAATGTGATGTTGAGTTTCAACTTAGTTAAGTAAATACAGTAGATGTTAAAACATTTAAATAACTGTATTTAAAGAAAACAGAGGATTTATGGGGAGCATCAGTAAAAATAATTAATCATATCATAGATTCAATTGCGCCTTTGATTTACAATAGTTGCATAGCAGAGGGAGTTTTCCCAAATCTTATGAAAATTAGTAAAGTCATACCTCTTTTTAAATCGGGTGATTTGAGTGATCTGACTAATTTCCGTCCGATATCTATACTACCTTTTTAGGGTTCCGTAGTCAACTAGGAACCCTTATAGTTTCGCCATGTCCGTCTGTCCGTCTGTCCGTCCGTCCGTCCGTCCGTCCGCGGCTTAGCTCCGTGATCATTAGTACTAGAAAGCTGAAATTTGGTATGAGTATGTGTCTATATAACGCCGACAGAACGGTAAAATAAAATTTAAAAAAAAATATTTTTTTCGGGTACCTCTCGAACACCTAAAGTGGGGGTGAATTTTTTTTTTCTTTTCAACACTGGTGTGTGGGGTATCGTTGAATAGGTCTTGTAAAAATAATAGGGGTCTTTTAACATTATTTTTTGATAAAGTCAGCAGTTTTGTAAATATTCGCTCCAAAAACAAAAAAAAATGTGTCCCCCCCCCTCTAACTTTTCAACTACGGGTCAAAAAAATTTGGAAAAATTCATGTTAATGAGGCCTTATAAGTACTTTCAATGAAAACTATATTGAACAAAATTGGTCGAGCCGTTTTTGAGTTATCGCCAAATTTCATATTTTTTCTTTAAAAGGTCGTAAGTTGACTTCCAGTAGGTAATAAGTGATTACAGTTTCTAGGGCGTTTACGACCTTTCTATAGAGCTTAAAATCTTTCTTCTCGTAAACCTCGGGCTTAAAACAGCAGTTTATTGTGAAGGATGAGCAACTACGGAACCCTACACTGAGCGTGGCCCGACATGCTCTTAGCCGGTTTTTTTTAAGTAAAGTTTTCGAAAAATTTATGTTGAAAGATCTACTAGGACACTTCAATAGAAATAAATTACTCTCTAGTAAACAGTTCGGTTTCACAAGGGGACGTTCCACGACTGATGCAGCATCTGTACTTATTAAACACATTTATAATAGCTGGGAGGCATCTTGTGATGCAATTGGGATCTTCTGCGACCTTTCTAAGGCATTCGACTGCGTTCATCCTGGAACACTCATTTTGAAGTTAGAACATTATGGTCTGTCTTCAAATGCTTTAAGCCTTATGTCTTCATATCTCAGTGGTAGAATGCAAACAGTGGATATAAATGGAACCCAGTCCAATGGAGCTATAGTTAAGCTAGGAGTGCCACAGGGCTCTATTTTAGGTCCATTTCTATTTTTGGTTTATATAAATAACTTACCATCTATAGTAGATAATCTTTGTAATATAGTACTACTAGCTGTGCCCGCGGTGTTACTCGCTCATCCCACGGGAACACTAAATTTATTCGGGATGAAAAGTATCCTATGTCCTTTCCCGGGTCTCAAACTATCTCCATACCAAATTTCATCTAAGTTGGTTCAGCGGTTTAAACGTGAAGAGGTAACAGACAGACAGACAGACACACTTTCGCATTTATAATATTAATTATGGATTTGCTGACGATACATCATTAATTTTCAAGGTTCACCGGAAATCATCCGACTATGCGGAAATGAATGGCACACTAGAGAAAGTACTTAACTGGTTTACTACTAATAATCTTCTATTAGGTAAATGCCAAGAAGACTAAATCTGTTAAATCTGCTTTACCGAATGTTACGGCGGTAGATTCTACTATATTACTAAATGGTGAATGTTAAGAAATAGTGATTAAGGCATTATTCTTAGGTATAACATTGGACAGTAATTTGCAATGGAGTCCACATATAGCAGTTCTTGCAGGTAAATTAAGTTCAGCGGCGTACGCTGTTAGGAAAGTTAGACAATTGAGTAATGTTGATACAGCTCGCTTAGTTTATCATAGTGATTTTCATAGTGTCATGTCATATAGTATTCTGGTTTGGGGCAAAGCAGCTGACATTAAGACCATATTTGTGCTACAAAAAAGAGCCATTCGTTCTATATATAACCTAAATTCTCGTGACTCCTTAAGAGACATTTTCAAAGATATAAACATCTTAACTGTAGCGTCCCAATATATTTATGAGAGTATTATGTATGTTATTAGAAACCTAGAATCATTTACAAAAAAATTCGATGTCCACAGTTTTAACACTAGAAATAAAAATAAAATTGCTATTAGAAAGTTTTGTGTTCGTTAAGTAAGTAAATCCTTTTTAGGCCAATGTATTCAGTTTTATAACAAGTTACCTGATCATGTTTTAAAATTAGCCTTTCCATCTCAAAAATTATTCAAAAAAATCTCTAATATCAAAAGCATATTATACAGTAGAGGACTATCTGACAGACAAAAATGCATAAACCTGAACCAGAAACCGCGTAGCTGACTCCTTCTTAGATTGTACCTAACTAGTTTAAGGGACACAGTTCTAATAAGAAAGCATATCAAACGTACACAAATTGTGATAAACCGTCAGGCTTTCTTGTAGTTTCTATTTTATTCTTACACTTTTCCTCACTTATATCTTAAAATATACTTTTAATATCTTTTCTTGTAGAACTACGTACAGTTAAGTTGATATCAGTGTAATAGTTAAGTACTTATGCTTTCTGAAAAAATGACTTGTAAAAGTACCCTTGTGGCCTACTTGCAGAATCAAGTTCATATTTCATTATTTGGTATGATATGCAGTAATTTTCAATGATTTCTGTTGCTGAATTGTGCGTTGTAGCCACAACAGCCAATACAGCATATATTACAAAATTCCAATTGAAATCATACGCATACTTTTTGAATCTATACTTCATTCTCGGATTTCTCGTATTAAGTAATAAAAAATAAATACAAAATAAGAATTAGTTTATTGTACCATATATGTATATAACCATCTATAGGTAGCGCCCCTAAAGACACCAAAATGTCAGGCTAAATAGCATTAGATTACGTATGTCTTGTTTTGGAATCACTACACTATTGTTTTTGAAATTCATCGCCTCGTTTTGGCGTCTGGGGCACAGTTAGCCGTTGACGAGGTAAGCGCTCAAAGGGTTACGGCAACGACGACGAACGTTCCCTCATTCGTTTAACGCTATAACAAATTGAACCATGTCAATAACTTCGACTTCCCTGGAGACTATTCGAGCACGATTTTCAATTCCGCCGTCAGAAATACGACACTGTAAATCACAAGGCTATATACAGAAATATAGATAGGTATAACGTTGTAATTTTGCCTGTAATCCCCTACGCTAACAATAATTTAAGGAAAAATCCCGCGCCTTGTGGGCGTCTCACTCAGTGTGTAACTCTACCTTGTATACGAGCCTGGGATGTAAGAAAAAGCTGAAATGTTGGTGAATCTGACAAAGGTAGCGTTCGCCTTTTGTAAGATTGCATAGAAAATTCTCGTTGTAATTGTAAGTTACTTGCTTACTTCGTTCTTGCGTTTTCTTTTTTTAAATTTCAAGTTTATCCATACGATTAACTTGTACGTAATTAATTTACTATTTTTGACATTATGCTTGTACAGTCATATTTTTGACGTGTTACTTATAAATTGTTATTACTTTTTCTAAAAATTTGATGGAAATCTGTTACGTAGTTTTTACCTTTAAATAAGTGAAACGAATACCCTCACATACTTTCACGTTTGTTATAAAGATAGGAAGGTGTATCGCATACAAAAGAGATCCATCACAGTGCGATTTCTTATGAACAAATATTTGACACATGAACATGACAGCACCCATTATAAAGTAGATGTGCATCTATTTAATTTAATAAAAGAGCATTTCTTAAAGTTTGTTAAAAATGAAGACGTCAAATTAAAGTTCAATATGCTTTTCCTATTTTGTTACTAATTTTCTTTGTGATTTCCAATACATCGATCGGTGATAAATAGTGCGGTGTTGATTATTTTTTGACGATATGTCCTACCTCTAGGAAGAAAACACCCCATTCGATTTAATCTCCCCGCTTGAACCGACCCACTACCCCCACCAGGAGGTCTACCGCCCCGACATCCTAGATGTTGCCATTCTGAAAAACATATCCATGTGGATGAGATCAATAGACCTATTCACCGGGTACATCGGCCCTGCGCAGAGGGAGGCCTTTAGGGAGGTGCCGCAGGAGGAAGCCCTCCGCCGGCCCCTGTCCGAGGAGCTGTTGGACCTGCTGAGTAGGAAAAACGCCGCCCTTCGGAAATTTGCCAGATTTCCCTCTCCCAAGAACTGCATAACGATGCGCGCCCTGCAGAGAGAGGCCAAGCGCAGAGTGGCCGAGTTCCGAGCGAGAGAGTTTTAAGACCTGATGAGAGAGATCGCGCCCAGCCACTTAGCCTACTGTAGAATTGCGCGATCCCCCAAAACCGACTCCTCTCTCACGGTATCCTCTGGTGAGAAAGGACCACCCATCCCCCGGCCCTGGAGGATGATAAAAAGGTGGAATGCCTAGTCTAGCCTCCAGCATTGAAAACCAATGCTCCCCAAACCCCGACCTGATTGACCCCGAGCAAGTCAACTTTATTAACGCGGTGGTTGTTGCCGCCCGTAGCGCCCCCCCCTCCTGATCCCATCTCCCTAGATGAAATAAAACTCATCATCAAACACCTCAGACAGAGAAAGGCGCCCGGCTCGGACGGCATCTCCAAGAAGGTTATAAAAACGCTCCCGGATGAGACCCTGTCCATCCTCATCAACTCAACTCAGCCCTCGCGAGGAACTACTTCCCACCAGTGTGGAAGGAGGCCACTGTGATAGGAATCCACAAATACTCGTACTGCACATACCGCCCGACCTCCCTTCTAAGCTCCCTGGGCAAATTGTTTGAAAAGCCTACTAAACCGACTGCTCAAACTCAGTTCCTCTAACAAAATCATTACAAACCAACAATTTGGTTTCCGTGAAAAGCACTCCTGCACCCACCAGATCCACAGGATTCTGGAACAAATCCTGGAGGGCTTTAATTATTATTCCTGTATGTCGCACCCGCTCACGGGACAATAGTGTCCCGGACCTTTTGGAGGCGTGCACCGAGCCGAAGCCAACGCGTAGAGGCCCTTTCGACAATTTAATGAAATGCAAGGTGTACATCGAGCGGATGCTGTCCCTATCCGTGTCATGGGACGCACACAGAAACAGCGCCCGCTAGGTGCAAGAACTATTGATGGAGACATGGAATCTAAATACAAATTGGGCTATGGGGATGAAATGGAGGACTGGCTAATTGGGCTATGGGTTGAGACTATCGGGCGTCTACCAGCAAAAGTGTCTCATAGCAAAAATAGGACTGGTAGACGATGACTCGCCTCCCGCTAGATGGGCCCCCACAAAATAGCGACACATAAAGTGGCCTAAGGGCAACACCGGTGCGGATGGCTAAGGGCGGAGAGGTGTAATACTGGGCTTTAAACCGAAGCCAACTAACCCCTTACGTTTCCACATCCACCCCCGAGCCGAAACTTCACGACTCCACTCTGCCCGGCCAGTTAAGGCAAGACAGAGGCGGAGGCCCCGACCCATCACCCCCCGTCAGGATCCCCCAGGAGCGCTCAGGTACGTGGGGTCGCTACCCCCCAACAGCTCGCCATAAGCTGCCCTGCGTGACTGATTGCGCTGGTAAAACCAGCGGGCGATGGGGTCGTCACATCCCTACGCCATTATTATTATTATTATTTAAGAAGATGGGTAGCCTCCACACCGGGGCTTTTTTCCTCGACTTGGCGAAAGCCTTTGACCGGGTCTTCAAACTATTCCAGATGGGCATGCCGGACAGCCTCGTTCTTACAATGCGAGACTTACTCACCGGTCGAAGCTTCCGATACCGCCATGAACCCTCTCGAGCCTCCGCCCCTTGAGAACGGGCGTCCCCCAGGGTTCAGCCTTGTCCCCTCTCCTTTATACCCTGTTCACCATGACATACCGATCTACCCCCGTGTCTACATCGCGCTCTTTGCGTATGATACTGCCCTCTATGCCACAGGGGAAAAAATCAGCATTGTCAGGAGAGACCTCCAAGCCGCCCTCGACGATCTTGGGAGGGGGTTTCGCCTGTGGCAGATTGCTGTGAAACCCGAAAAGAGCGCGACCATCATCTTCACCACCTGTATAAAAGATCCTGATCAAATGTGCAACCCACTTAAACTCTACGACCTACCCATCCCTGGACCAACCAAATGTCAAATACCTCGGAGTAACCCTTGACCGTAAGCTCACTTTCAAAAAACACATCAAATTAGTCAGAGACAGATCAGCCTTCATCCTGGGGAGACTGGGCCCCATGCTAAACAGCAGAAGCAAGATGTCCATAAAAAACAAACTGACTCTTTATACAGCTTATAAAAGAGAGGATGGGCCTCACTCCTACGCCTGTCCGGTATTCGCACACACGGGTGAAACCATACTGAAACCACTCCAAACCCTTAAAAACCGTGTCCTGCGCAAAATCTCATACTCCCTGGTACGTCTCAAACCTTTCCATCCACTTCGACTTAAAAACCAACCATCCACCAATTCATCCGTAACTCAACCCGCCACTTCCTCGAAGACAATGCTCCTGCCCATCCGAACCCCCCCACCCGCAAAGAGGTGGATTACAACGTAGCGACTTGCATGGTGAGGAACGTGCCTGGAACCTTGGAAGAAGGTCTTCATCACCTCGCGCCAACTATTCATGATTATAATCGCTAGATTTGACATATAAAATATGTCTTGCCTACATCAGAACATCATCAGACAAGTATCAAAAAATATGTATTCTTAGAATAATGTCACTGTAGTCTATAAAATGTTTATACACTGTCATATAACTCGATATCAATTTCGCCAGTAAGTTTCTGCCAAGACACCGGTGTTGCTAAAATGTACATGTTTAGATACTGTTTGAACGTGACAATTAACGCACTTTAAATTATTAGATAGAAAACGTAGCAAGATCACAGGAACACTAATGTTATTACGGTTTGCAAGTCAAGTTTCTGCGTAAATTGATTTCATTTAGTCAAATTCTATTATTTGGAGCTGTCTCCTTAGAATGAAAAGTATTTTATATAAAACTAAGTCGATTTACGTCCGGCATCCCCTCGCACGAAATATGTCTACTGCTGAAAAAGAATGAGGGTAAATTACCATCCTCGGTGACATTTTTACCACCAAACCAGCTCTATGCCTGCCAGGAATAAAGTATCTACGTAATTCTATTCGATCGCTTTATGTACGTCTTATACCAATCTACCAAGGTAAAACCTTATAGTAAGGACTATGGACAAAATACGTAGTACATTACTGCAGACGAGACCCCGGGAAAGAAGGGCTTGCCCTCGTCGTACCGTATGCTCCATTGACCTGCACTAAAACAATGGTGCAGGTGAGACTAATTAGTTTCCATTCATTAATTAGTTTTCAGCCATTAGGTACTGGTGCAAACTAAACCGTGGATTGGGTATTGCTCAATGCTCATCTGCACTGCACTGGGTTGTATATTTAGGTATTTCCTCAAAGTTCTTCCTCTTTGCTTGTTCTAATAAGTATTATTTGTGTTGACATATATATGTCAACACTCATATATAGCCATTTTATTTTTTAGGATGATGCGAAGGTTGTGAAAAAACTTGAGCATTCCAATAACTGTATGCCTGATCAATCTTTGCAGAGGGAGAGCGTGGCCTTCATTTAACTTTGAGATAGAACAGGCCGTTAACATTAATAATATACGATTACTACTAACTGGAGAGCCGTTTTGTGTTTTCTTGTTGCACCCGTATTATCATTGGAAATGCACAATCAATATACAAAACAACCCATCAATATGAACATCCAATACGCCAATAATCGACCGTAGCGGAGCGCTAACTGCCCAGCTCAGCTGTCATCAGTATTTTAGCACTGACATGAAACCCTGAGGCCTTGCGAAATCAGAAAAGTAACACCTAAATAGTTTAGAGATCACTATTTCAAGCATAGTTACGAACTAGATGTTTTACTTCTAGACTAGCATACTCTGCTAATTTTTGCACGTGTATGACATATGCCACTTGCCTTGACAATTTTTTTTTTCTCTTGTCGATAAAAAACATAGTTTATAAAATTGATATCCTTATAAAAAAATTAAGCTTATATCCTATTTCGATATGTAAGTAATATGACTGAAGTGTTTAAGAAAAGCTGTTACTACCCGGTTACAATATCTGTGGACCTGGCGTCGATGGCTTCACATTCCAGCGAGGTCCACAGATATTGTAACCAGGCTATACGTAGTTTTGTTCGTGCAAGGGATAATTAAGCAAGTAACTTTATTGCAGATAATATAAATCCCATCGAAAAATTTTTTTTTAATGAGATCCAAGTTCAATATCGCGTGCAACGTTGTCGACATCGCTGACAGTTGACTACAATCTTTGCTACTTAATAGTTAATATAAATTCTTAAATTATAAATATCAAACAATTATTTTCGCAATGCATTTATTTTACTTGGGGTGGAATTTAATAGCAAGACTTGACTTGGCTAGTTTTCACATACAAGTTTATATTATTTTCGTTAAGGTAAGTACGCAAGTTAGTGTACATCCTCTTACTTATCTATTCTATTAGCTTGATAAAAGTACTATGTTACTTTTATAAACTTTTGTTTGTTGGTGAAAACTAGGCAAGTAAAATCTTGATATTAAATTTTCCAAATCGGTTAATAAATGACGGAGTTTTGAGGTAACAAGCATAAATATAATAATAATAATAATAAGGGATGACAACATGATGTGACGACCCCAACGCCCGCAGGTATGACTAGTGTAGTCAGTCACCGCAGGGCAGCTTATGACGAGCTGGGGGGTTGGGGGGTAGCGACGCCACGTACCTGAGTGCTCCTGGGGGAATCCTGACGAGGGGTGATGGGTCGGGGCCTGTTTTGCCTTAACCGGCCGGCCAAAGTGGAGTCGCGAGAGTTGTGGCTCGGGGTGGATGTGGAAACGTAAGGGGTTAGTTGGCTTCGGTTTAAAGCTCAGTGTTACACCTCTCCGCCCTTAGCCTTCCGCACCGGTTTTGCCCTTAGGCCACTTTATGTGTCGCTATTTATGGGGGCCCATCTAGCGGGAGACGAGTCATCGTCTACCAGTGCCATTACACATGAGACTTTTTTCCTGGTAGATGCCCGATTGTCTCAATCCATAACCCAATTAGCCAGTCCTCCATTTCATCCCCATAACCCAATTTGTATTTAGATTCCATACTCGTATATCCATCAATAGTTCTTGTTCTTGCACCTAGCGGGCACTGTCTCTGTGTGCGTCCCGTGACACGGACAGGGACAGCATCCGCTCGATGTACACCTTACATTCCTTTAAATTGTCGAAAGGGCCTCAACGCGTTGGCTTCGGCTCGGCGCGCGCCTCCCAAAGGTCCGGGACACTATTGTCCCGTGAGCGGGTGCGATATACAGGAATAATAATAAAACTAAAAAAATCACCGTTTTCTGTTTTTTATATACGTACACCCACAATTATCAAGCTTAATGCCAAATTTTAAGTTAGGTTTTTGATTACTTTAGTCAGTCGTAAAAATTGCGATTTTTGGACTTTAATATCTCAATAACTATTTCACCTATATTTATGAAATTGGGCTCTAGTTGTTCTAAAGGATGTTAATACATAAGCTAAATTTCATTTGTTTATGTTGAATAAATTTGGAGTTATTGAGGGGACAAAAGTGGCTGCAAACGGTTCGTGTAAAATAACACACGGCTGCTACTCGCCAGTTCCTTTGGTAAACTTGGCCGGACACGCTACCGCGTGTCTAGATTCATACAGTTAAATATACTCTCTACTGTTCCTTACGAAAATATCGCTTACCTACATAAATTTTATGTCATGTACTGATATCGTTTATCGAAACTTTTACCCTGGCTCCTGCACTAACTATTAAGACATATTATTACGAGTAAATAGGAACAGTAACTTGCTAACTTATTAACATATGGCGTCTCCCAAGTCTGGGCCGCTTTTCCACACTGGATGGTAAAACTAATCTTTTGGACGAGGAATGAGCCGGCGGCGGTGTACCTTACTGATGTTTTATTTGTTAATAGTCGTTACGGGTCTGGTCTATCGCGCCATAGATACATTTTAAATAATAATGCGCTTTGAAAAGGGCTTATGTAATTAACTATCGCGTGGCAGCCGTTATTATCATAATAATATGCCCAGGACCTTACTAAAAGTTTTATCCCACAAACGTAGTCCCATTTTGATATAACTCAAGTCCTCACTCAACACCTCAGTGAGGATCGGTTTTAAATAATAGGTGTAAGATGGAATGGGATGTGCTTAGTTTTGATTCTAAATGTTCAGCACGTATTTACACTGTTGTCTTTGCTCTAACATCTTGAAATTTTTGTTTTCCTCTTATAATACGAGAGCGATAAATATTTTCATAAGCACAACACCGCCGTCTCGTTTCTCTGCCGGCGCGAATATTGCAGCAGTAAATATTTTGTGAATTCCTTTTTGCCGTCAAAGCAAAGCAGTGCAATATAAAAGTGTAATTTGCGATTTTTTAATTACTTTCGTATAGCATTTAGATTAAAAATGAAGTGGTCGACGCATATAATAGTATTTTTTATACTCGCGTACTTTAACCTGTGATTTATAATTTGACAGACAAAATCACAATATGGCACTTTTTAATCCTGTACCAAAATTCTCGCCATGACCATCGCGATCATGTTTCTTTTTTCAGATTTAGTTTAGTTCAAGAACCTTAAAATTAGTTGAACGAAAAAGGTTACATCAAAAATAAAATACTATTACGCAATCGATGCACAATGAAGGTTCTTAAAGTGGAGTAGCGCGTTTAGGTCACAAGGCTTGCCGAGTTGTCTTAGTAAGGTACGAGATTTTAAAACCTATTTGTGGATTTATTGCATTCAATACTTTTTATACGACCAAAACACGGTTTTTTTTTTTACTTTAATCGTCATTCCCCTCTATGAATTTTTATTTTAAATGTGACCTTTTTCGTTCAACTATTTTTGAAATTATTAGAGTTGAATAGAGATGTCTTTTGAATATTAAAGTTCTGTAGCGGGTACCATAGAGTATAGAATTTTGGTACAGGATTAAAAAGTGCGTTATTGTGATTTTGCCTGTGAACATATAAATTGACCGATTAAAGTACGCGAGTAAAAGTATAATTATTAATTATCATTATCAGGAGATAGCAGTAGGTACAACTTACCTCTACCTTGTCACAAATAAGCCATCGTGTAACGCTCATGATGCATTCCACCACGCAGTGATTCGTTTCACAAATCCGCTAAGCAGCCACGATTTCTTATGCAATAGTAAGGGGAAGGTGATGCCCATGTGTACCCGTGTAAAAGTAATTCCTGATTCACGGCTAGTTACGGCCTTCACGCGCTTAATTAGAGCGCAAAGTATGCATGCAATTGTCTAGCTATCAGTAATGATACCTGAAGTTCACGCACGTATTAAATGCAGCTTTAAGGAACGTGAGTGGTGTAGATTTATTTTCTAGACAGGCATCTAGTTTTATTAACACTAACAGAATAAATGACAATTATATCTCTAAAACCAAAGAAGTTTTCAGTGACAAGGACAAATTGTTGTTAAAAGTAGACCTGGAAAGTTAGGTAAAGTCCTTTTCATTGCAAATGTAGACTGAATAGTATGTTTATAAAGTACTGCACCAGTGAATTGTGCGACACGTTCATTTGTTTCTTTCATGAGAGTTGTGTGGCGTCGTGGTGTGTGAGAACAAAACACACTATCCCTATATACAGACTTATGTTATGAGTAAAATACCGTGTAATCGTCGAAGGGGCCGATGTGGGTATGTCAGGCGGGGCGAATGCGTCTTACGAGGCATACAGGGGAGCTCACCCCTAAAAAAAGAGACGACGATGTGGAACATTGAGAATCCCAAATGGATATGGCGACTTGTGATAAAAGTTACCTGGCGGGTCTCCAAAAGGAATCCAGCGGGATCCCTCCCGCTCATCCAAATCGGTGGGTGACTGCCCTGCGTACTCAGGGGTGAGCAGCAATCGCCCTACCGCCCTTTGTGAACACGACTTCGGCTTAACGTTGAATACGGACTTACAGTTTGCTTCTTAATTGGATCTTGTTGACATGGAGGTGAAGGACTGCGACCCGATGTCGCACACAGACACCAATGACTGGCATGAGCCTGCAGTCAGTGTGGCCGCAATTGCGCGTTGAGTTGACGCAAGCTGAGCAGCAGCCTGTAGTGTTGCCGGAGCGAGCGTGTATGGAGTTGAGTCTCCAAGACTTGCACACGCAAGAGGACTCTGACACTAGCTAGAAGATGAGGGTCACAAGGTCGGTCATGAGGTTATCCCTTGCTTCGGTCAAGCTAGAAATGGTGGAAATATGAGAGGGAGCAACAAACGAAAGGAAAGCGTCTGCATGAAAACTGCGGGGACAATTCCGAACTATAGCCGAAGGTCGGCGTGAAGCGGAAAGGGTCACTAAACCGGCATAGCTACTGCTAAAGCCCAGCTTAAGGCACTAGAGACGAAGGTGGAGGCGGCAGCAGATGGCTACCGCTGTTGTAAAAGTGGTTCTGCCGTCACGACGGGCAGAAAGAATGGGACTCCTCCCGGATCGAGGGATTTTTGGATTTATTTGCATGCAGTACATGTACGTTAATACAAAAAAATCTGCTGGCTTTTCCACGCCTGTGGAGAATTTTCAGTGACGATGTCAGCAATGCACAGAAATACGCGCACAAAGTATTCTTTTTAAAATCGGTCTGTTTGCCTTTATTAGGTCTCCACCGATGGTGTTGCTGTCAGGTCCCCGGCGGAATTAGCGGGGGACGACTGCGCAAGGTCAAATGCGCTAAGCAGCGGGGTATCAACTGCTTACCATACGGGCGACATGTCGGCGAACCATATGGCCATAGAGGCCACTCTGACCTTTAAAATTAAATGAAATAAAATTTTCTTTATTGTTCGATTATGGAAAATTCACATTGGTGAAAGTGTTACAATTTTCGTAAAGTCACATGATCTACCCATTAGAGCATGTAATAGTGGGTTGAAATTGGAAATTAAATATTACACACAGAATTTTAATTTCGACCAATATAAACAATGACTAAAATAATTATAATGTACGTTGTGACACTACTTGTGACTATTATTAACAAAATATAAATTAGATTATTACACTTGTCATGCATTTCATTGAGCTTCAATGTTTAAATCATAACTATACTTGTACTGTTTATTGTCTTCGCAGGTGAGACAAACAGCAACTGTGTTAGGTTTATACAGGGTTGTGAAGGTATAAAGTGGTAAACGATTTAAAAATTAGAACTTACTAGCTAGACACAATATAAACACCAAACAGTATAAATGTAAACAAACAAAAACACTGTCACCAGTTCACAACCGTAACGTCACTTCGGCGGGAGCAACCCTTGAGTGCCGGGTGTGGCAGTATGTAGTATAAATAGCGGTCGGTTGGGCAGACTCCAGCGGCTTCCAACTCCAGGTGAATGACGAAAAGCGCACTTCATAATTTTAGAACGCAAAAATCGATTTAATCCCGCCTTGATGATAAATATTCTTGATGAAATGTGGTACACGCATTTCTTTGGCGTGAAATAGTACATTACATCAGAGGCCGGGAAAATGAGGATTTCCGGACAAGTAGGTATATACGGCCGAGCGAGCGTGCGAGCGAGGCCGGATAGTGATACGAGGCCGGGAATCCGTTTTCACGACGAGGCATGTATAGTGCTTTTCTCAAACATACAATGAAATAAAAAAATATACTTCAAAGAACAATATTTTATTAATTGACAAATAGGACATTTTAGTCTAACAACCAACCTTTAAAAACAAAACCTGCTTTTTGTCAAACCAGCCAGCTGTGTGAATGACCTTGTTGTTGAAACCAAAAAAAAGTTACTTTGCAGGCCTAGGCCTGAAAAGCAGTATGAAATCCCTTTACAGTCCTCTCGAGTTGTTGCGCCCAAAAAGCGATACTTCCGAGCCTATTATAAGGAACGTAAAGACAATATTTCATTGCATGTTTGAGAAAAATAATTTTCCTAAGCTGGGTTTCTCCAGTACCTAGGACCCAAAAATTTATAAATTATTATTTAAATACGGACAAGCATGTCGGCTGCCGTCGTCAATTATAAAACACACTAACTCACTAAATAAAGTGATTACTGTATCAAAGTACCAATTTTATGATTTGTATGTGAAATCTTCATTTAAACACTTTATGTATGAATTATGGCTCGGTAAAGTAGTATTTACAATATACCGTGTGCATATTATATTTTTATTTCCATTTTGCCCAACAAAGAGATTAACTTTCAGAGATATTTAGGCTCTGTCCAAACCGAACTGGATTAAACGAAAATCACGTATATCTAGACCCGTGTGGATCTAAAATGTCGTTGTTATCCAGTTCTTGTTTGGGGCCCAATTTGGCGCTAAAATCAGTGAGGACTATATTCCAAGACCCACGGCGTTCATCGCAAGCCTTGTTGAGAAGGTCACAAAAGTCTTCCACGTCTTCGTCACTATGTGCGGATGTTAGGGCAAAGACCTGTACATTCACCAGGTTTTGTTTAGCGGTAAACTGAAATTCAAGAACGGCAATCCTGTAGGGAACTGCAAAATTCGAGGACATTATTTTTCAATTTTTAAACACCAGAAAACCCACACCATATTGTGTGCTGGTGATTCCAAAAAGGTAAAATATGCACCGTTCTCTCTTTTGTCTCTTCACCCTGTCTTTTCAACTCGGAAAAGCCTATTATGTACCACTTAATGTGCTTCCGAACGTTGTTAATGTTTTATAACATTTTTTATACTCGCGTACTTTAATCTGTCAATAATAATTTCAGAGACAAAATCACCGTGTCGTTGTCTCATTTTATATGCCGTGGTCGTTTTATGGGGATGGTAACCGATTATCACCCCCTGAAGTCACCAAGAGCCTAGACGGTATTATTTCTTCAAAAATAATCTGAGTTTTCTATAAGCTCTATGCTTTATCTCCGCATCTGTTGTGCACAGAATTTGGTGATTGATACGCCAATTAAAAAAAAATATATCAAAACAAATACCTATATATTTATGTGACAAATTTAATTACAATAACATAATATATCTAGAACAATTTTTATAATGATATACATAATGCTATTGCAAAAACAAAAGTCATCGACGTCTGTCGATTTTATGGCAAGTAAGTCATTTTAGTTAAATATTCAAGATAAAAAAAATGTTTTGCTTAGCAACATCCATATTTATTGAGTTGAATTGTTCAATTCTAATAATGATAAATAATGTACCCTAACGCATAATAAAATGCTTACAATTTAGCGGTATCATGGAGATTGTCCGTATGGACAATTGGACAGCATACGTACATAAATTTAAGACACATCATCCGTTGTTTACGATGTCACGTCGCAGTCGTAAATTACATCCGAAACTTGATTCACGACTAGCACTATATTTTGTGCTTAAGAAGAGACTTGGAGCAATTTTCTCTAGCTATATGCGAAGTTAACTAAGTTGGAATTAGAAACAACGATACAATGAGTGACAACATATAAATATTTCAATACTACGAGTATAAACCTTCTTTTTTAGCACTCATGGAGCATTTTTATATATCCTTGTGTACATTTATAATTATATTATACATACCCTGTATATTTGGAACCACGGAAAGAGTTTTGGACTCAAAGTTTTTCTAGAAAAGTTATACCTTCTTAACAATAAAAATCACACAAGAAAAGCTCGGAGCCCCAGATTATTTGGTTTAAATTGTTTGCAGGTTCCGTAAGTAGTTACACATGCAAAACTATCCGGCATACAGGCACCTTTTGTAGTACTCACACAAACTTTTCTTTTTTGTAAACAATGTTTCGGCGGAGTAGAAGTAAACAAATCTGCAATGTAAATCGATACACTAGTAGTATAATTATTTATTATTGACATTTTGATTTAAAGTACGATGTATCTACTTATTGTAATTTTAACATTGAAAATGTTTGCTTTCCTGATCGAATATAGTGCCCCGATATATGAAACTGTGACCGTTGTCTGTAGTTTCGAAGACAAGAGGTACGCGGATGGGCCATACGTCAAAATGTGCGTCTGCCGGAGGGTTTCAAAGTGAAATTTGATATCGATTTTGGGAATTAACGTAGCTTTTTTAGATTTTCTAAAAAGACAAAATTTCAACTTTCGATCGAAAATTTCTCGACTTGAATCGGGACAGGTGATCGTTCCATTTTCAAAAATCGATCGTTTGGGTCATTTTCAGTTCAAAAAACAAAATTCGTCCCTTCGGTGGTCAAAAGATAAGAGCTTGTATATAAATCTAGGTTATGATGCTATTACATGGTATTATAGATGAGAGAACGTTCTTTATTCTCACAGGCATTTAATCAGAAAATTAGGCCCTGGAATCCTTAATTTTGCAAATGTCCACCGGAAAGACGCGCACCTAAATCTGTCAATGACCCGTTTACGTCTTCCACCTGGAGGACCGAGAAGTGTATGAGTACGATGAGAGTATGACTGGTGGATGGGGATTTACCGTCTCAATAGAACTCGGAGGTTATTTTGTTCGTATTTGAATTTTCTCACTTTAGACGCGCTTTGACAAAAAAATTGTGAGTACATTCGTTCAGGCAACTTTCTATTTAGAACATTTAAGCAGGGATGCTATTTGAGATGTAGTTTGAAATTAGAGGAACAAAATGTGCTACATCTTATTCTTTTCTTGGCTTTGCTGATTCAATACATGATAATTTTTATTAATAATTGCATTTTTTTTTACTTCAATGGCTCGCTTCATAGGTATTGTTTAAACTTCGCACACTATAAATATTTAAAGTAACATGTTTAGCGAAGTTTTTCACATTTTTCTTTTATCATTTACTATGTGTCAATATTTAATCTCATATTTATCATGTAAAGCGAAGTTTAAAAACTATTACAAGTGTAATTCAAATTTAATTCTGTCTCGAGTTTGCCGCGGCGTACGTGTATATACAAAAGCTACAGAAATCTAATATATAAATAGGCTGAAATTCTGTTAATTTCAAGTTGAATCACCCACTCTTAAATTAGCTTTAATATTTAAATGACCACGTTGGAAAGTGTTAATTTTCATTTCACTTCGCTAATCCTCTTACTGTACATTTGCGACACAGACGTAGACGTCGTCCATGCTTAATTGCTTTTAATTATTTTTCCCTAGCACAAACCGTTCATTGGCTTTTCTAAAGTTCGTCTAGATTAAAATAAAATAACGCAGAAAAACGGTTAATATCCACTTTGCTAATCTTCTTACTATACAATTGCGACACAGACATAGATGTCATCAAGCAATCACAAACAATCAATAAATTTTGCATTTGAAAGTAGTATAAGAAAAATAATTGCAAACTTTAGTTTTTTTGTTTTACCTAGAAAACAAACTGAGTAAAATAAAATTCACGTACGAGTATGGACGTGAACGAGGTTTATTCCTGTTTTTTCTGTGCACTTTAAAAACTTCCGCATTCACACAATGATAAAAAATTCCAGTCAAGTGCGAGTCGGGATCGTGCACCGAGGGTTCCGTACAAACTATGAAAGGACTGCATGTTGCTCTAAGGAAAAGATAAACTAGATTCCGAAACAAACTTTACTTTGCCGTTAATGAACTATTATTCCCACTCATCAACATAGGTCGGGGTTTAAAACCTGCAAATAAGTTTGTAATCACAAAAAAAATGTAATGTAACTGCAAATGTCCGGTTTAAGCTCCAAGTTTTTTATATGGGCTACATGATTTTGCTTCATGTGTAATTTCATGATTCTGGGTCAACGGAAGATTTTGTTTGATTCCCTTGCCAGCGTCAACAAATTCATCTTAAAACGCTATTTATTTAGATTGCGTTGATTTATAAATTTATTTTTTCAGGGCTCGAAGAAGTAACAGAAATGAATCTTACTCGAAGATATTAATTTCAGCTTGATACCTCCACGTTGTTCCCAAGAAAAAACTTTTGATAGCCGGAAAGCCAGACAGATAGACAGACCGACAGCATAGTGATCCTATAAGTGTTCTGTTAAACCCTAAAGTTAAACAGAAAAGGCATATTTCGGTAATAATACCGAAACACTAACTAGGAACATTGTAGTCACACGCACACGATAGATCTAACGAAGAAAAGTAAAATCCTTACTCTAATCACCATGTAAGTATTTAGTATACCAATCTCGTCGACATTGTGTCACAAAAATGTAAGCCTGATTCATAGTAACTCGTTTGTAAGTGTCATTTTTTATCTCTTAATCTCGTTTCGCGCTTTTGTTTATTTCTATTTAGAGGAACCTATTTACGACAATTCGCCTTTTATTTGATAAGCAAAACATGAAAGTAGAAATGCGATGCTTAATACTTCTAATTAAAATGAAAAAATGTCAAGTTTAGTGTTAAATATACCGTAGGGTATGACAACTTGCTGGTATAGCGATTAGGAGCCAGTGTCAACTGGTTAGTGAGCATTATAGTGCATTGGTTATCTGTTATGCTGTGTCTTAATTAAGTTACATAAATAAATAAATAAATTATGCATTAAAGCCCTCTGCTTCTGGTTCACTTTAGCTGGACCGTTACGCCTCTCGCCCTTACGACCCATGCACACTACCAAACCAAACTCACAATGTTTTTTCTTCTTTCGGGGGCTTGCAAAAGTCCTGTTTATCGGACGTGTAAATAAACCTTAATACATATACCCATATAAGAGAGTATAAAAGACTATTCAAATAAAATATCAGTAATTAAAAATATTGGCCATAAATAAAAATACGTGTGATCATCTAGTAACTAAATGTAGGACCCATTTTACGTTGTGTTAAAGAAATTGGATTAAAATAAATCCGACTGTTGTAGTATGCGTAGCGTCGGGGTGGTAGGTGGAACGGAAACTCGTACTACTTTACATCGTTTATATATAAATAGTTTTAACCAACAACTCTCTTTACTCTAGATTACCGTCTAACCTCAGCTATATCTTAATTCTATCTCTAATGTTAAAATACTTAAGTATATATATAATTAATCTACGTGATCAACGTGTTCAAGAGAGGAAATCCCTTATCGGATAGATAGGCACTTTATCTGATTTTTATATGTCTATCTACGTACGTGTAGATGACACTGTTTGCCTATCACACCTCCCCTGAAAAGGTAGGGGGTTCCCTCCCCTGAAAAGAACGCTATTCATAATATAATTTTACTCTATTCTTATGTACTAAATAATCTTTTCCATCCTTAATTACATTTAAATTAGAACCTATAATATCCTTTATTTTATATGGACCCAAATACAAATTATTGAGCTTGTTGTAGTTTTCATTTTTAATAAGTACTAATTCTCCTATCTTAAAGTTTACAACGTTAGACTTGCTGTCATAATTTAATTTTCTTTTAATTTTGCTTTCTATTAAATTGTTTCTGGCATCTGTATATGCTTTCTGTAACCTAAATTTTAATTCTAATGGGTAATTATCATAGTTATATAATGGTTCAACTCTATTTACAACGTTACTTGGTATATTGCATGGTTTCCCAAATACTAGTTCATAAGGTGAGTATTTTGTACTTGTGTTTACTGAAGTATTGTACGCAAAACACCAATACTGAACCCATGAGCTCCAGTTTGTGGTATAATTCCTAGTTTGTATTCTTAGATAGCTACCAAGATGCTTATGCCAATTCTCTAGTGAACCAATACTTTCGTGATGATATGGTGTTGAGTTGATTTTCTCGATTTGTAATAATTTACACACCTCGTTCAAGGTTGCATTGATAAATTCTGTACCACAATCTGTCGCTATGGTTTGGGGAATACCATACCTTAAAACAAAATTTTCAACAAATGTCCTGGCTACATTTTGGGAATCCTTGCTTTCTAATGGATATGCCTCTACATACTTAGTTAATTCACATTGCAAAGTTAGAATATACTTATATCCTACATTATCCTGATCTAATGGTCCAACTATATCTAAAAATACCTTTTCAAAAGACGTTGTAGCTGTGGTAGTTATTACCATTTTATCTCTCGTTTGTCTACTATTAAATTTCTGTTTTTGACAATCTTTACAACGCCTCACAAACTCGTCCACGTCTTGACGCATGTTTTTCCAATAATACTTCTTCTGAATATTATTTATCATACTAGTACTACCAGCATGTCCACTAGTTGGTAACAAATGATAATCATTAAGTATAATTCGAATCATTTCCCGATCGGTAATTTTCGTTTTTTCCTGTATGATACATAACCTAGGTAATTCATCTTGTCTCGCGCGAAAGACATTAGCTAACATGATAACATGCTTTTTATTGAGCTCATTTTTACTAATCACCAACTCTACTTTATTTAAACTTTTACACATCCCAATCAGGTCTCGTAACGCTACGTCTAAGCGTGCCTTCGTTAATAGAGAATCCTGATTCATATAAATCGTAGAGTCTACACAAATTATATCATTATTACTTTTATTCGCGGTCCGCTTCAAATCTTTCATCAGTACTGACATTTTCATAAATTCTTTACTCGAGCAAATTATTAATTCCGTATCTTCTCGTGTCCTTTTTATGATATCTACTACTTTAGGCTGGCCGGGCTCCAAAGACGTAGTACCTAATTCTCGTGCCTCATTTATTACTTTCGATGAGCGCGCCATTGAACGAGTAACTACTCCAACGAAACTCGAATTCAACGACTTTAACTCATCCGATGTGATGACAATTCTAGATAAGGCATCTGCCGTAACATTATCTGAACCTTTAATATATTCAATCTCGAAATCATACTCCTCCAAAGTCAGTCTAAACTTCGTCAATCGACTACTAGGATCCGTCATGCTAAACAGATGTACCAAGGGTTTATGATCCGTTAAAATCCTAAACTTCCTACCGTACAAATATGGACGAAAAAACTTAACTGTTCACTCCTGAATCACATATTAAAACTTACTTTTTTACAACAAAAATCCTTTAAGACAATAATGGTAACTTTTATCTAAAGAAGCTACACCTACCTGATTAACTGTTTACTAATTATTATAAAACAAAGTATCTAAGTATAGCATCTTCGTAAGACATGAAAAATAATTTTGTCTGAGTCACGCACTGCAACTGCTGACTCGGTGACATCAACATTACGCTGTCCGTTCGATTTAGTGCAATAATTATATTTTTTCTTACTCTCGACGTAGTCTCTGACCTTGCTGACTCGCATTGCGATTATAGCTTGAGTGCGCAAAATTCTATTTACAAATGCTATTTTTACGTGGAACTACTGTTAAATACTCTTTACGTAATAAACCACTACTTGTTCGAAAACTTGAACCTATCAACTAAGGGTTGATTCATTAAACTAACTAGCCATAAAACTAATTTAACACATAAAACAACAAACAAAATACTACTTAATTAAATACATTGTAAAAAAAAACCTCCATGAGATGCGGGATCGCCTGCTTTCGACGCTCCTTGAAATTCGGCATCTCCTGCTCCAGACGCTCCTTGTTGTGCGGCATCTCTGCTCTAGACGCTCCGTCGCCGCATCGCCTCCATGATATTTGCTGCTTGTTACTTGAGGCGACTTCTCCTGCCGCTCCATGACATGACACCCTGCTTCCGCGGATCCATGTCGCCGACGATACGTCCCGATTCTTGTCGCTGCTCCATTTTTCCCCGAAGATAGCTCATCCTCCCAGTCTTCTTAACGCAGAATCTTCACTTCGTCACGCAGAATCTTCATTGTTTACTTCGTCACCCACGTCCCGGTCAAAACTGTCTCGGTCACAACAGTCACGGTCGCCATGTAGTATGCGTAGCGTCGGGGTGGTAGGTGGAACGGAAACTCGTACTACTTTACATCGTTTATATATAAATAGTTTTAACCAACAACTCTCTTTACTCTAGATTACCGTCTAACCTCAGCTATATCTTAATTCTATCTCTAATGTTAAAATACTTAAGTATATATATAATTAATCTACGTGATCAACGTGTTCAAGAGAGGAAATCCCTTATCGGATAGATAGGCACTTTATCTGATTTTTATATGTCTATCTACGTACGTGTAGATGACACTGTTTGCCTATCACACTGTAAATGAATAAATATGAAGGAAAATAAAATCCGCAAAAGTAGGAAAAATAGTTTCGGTTTAAAATGAAACCTTCCGCATTAAAATAAAATAATAAATCAAAATCCGTAATAAATGTAAAACCTCGGTTTAAAGTAAAACCGTTCGCAATAAACTAAAATAAGAAAAAGAAAATCCGTAATAAACAAATTTCGGTTTAAAGTAAAACCGACCGTAATAAAATAAAGTCAACGAAACGCAATAATTCCGATAAAACATAAATTATTAAATGTTAAAGTAAATTGAAACAAATCTTAGTGAACATGCAAACTCACCCAAATCAGCATAAGCTAAACCGGAATAAAAAATAATTAAATCATATTATAATTAAAATATATAATAGTAAAACGAATTTATATTAATATTAAATATAGAAAGTGAACTCTGGCTCGGTGATAAACAACGACGACCTGAAAACCCGACTTCAAAGGGACCTTAGGAAGTTAGACCTTTAATGGGGAAACCTAGCTTATATATATATTTTTTAAGAACCGGGTCTCCCTTCACGCCTATAACCCGGCCAAGCAGCAAGTCAACAGACTTCACCTGCCCTACGACCTTATTGATGGCCTAATAAATCCATTAAACAATCAAACCGTCACTCAACATACTAGTCGACATCATCCATTAATTCGTCTCTCCTACCTACGTAGCCTAAAAAGAGGGAACCATAGTGGTTAAGGGAAAATATTTCGGGACGTATTTCAGCCGTCACTGAATCTCGTCCTACCAAGTATACTCCGACCGGTCAGAGACGATCTCGGTGCCCTGCCTAAGCTAGCAGCAAGTAGTCATCACAATCGAGGCGTACACTACTGGTCCTAGTGCTGCGATAATCCCTAAGTAATTTATAACTCCAATCAGGCAAACCGACAAGACGGGAGCTACATAAGATTGGAGTGAATTTAACTATCAAAGCCAACAAGGTGATGGCCTGGGCGCAGATGCCCTTAATACCTAACTACCTATTTAAAATACTAACTGTGAATTTTGCGACAAAAATATTGAAATACAAAGATAAATCACCTTCATCATTTTTAGACGATATAAAATAAAAAATACAATTTAGATCCCTAAATATTGTCTGGAACGCTCGTACTCTGGAACACTCAAGCTCGTCATCCTTGTGGTCGAACAATTGCAGAAGTGATCTACAATGACAAGACAATGACAACGAAGGACGACTCGACTTGAAAGTTGCAGAACACAGCAGCACCTATTATGATGAAATAGAAAATGTGTACTCCCTGTTATACCTACTAAACACTACATTAATTAACACTAGATTAATTATTAAAAGCAAAATCACTAGCACTTAAAGTATGTAATATAAAGTCTGTAGTCCGTATTTTATTAAACGACGTAAACGATTCCGAAACCTAAGCTAACACTCGCGATTCGCGTTTATTCACTTATTCGTCACTAATAAAACCTATTCTACCTAGAATATTTCATTTACTGAATGTAAAGAAAATCAATAATAAAAAGGGCTCGTATATACGCACGCGTCACCGACCAGCTCCCAATCCGAACTTTCAATCCCGACTACCTATTATTTTTTCAAAATAATATTTTACGCATATCAATACTGCGGAACTAAACGGTCTAACACCTATAAAATTACTATCAATATATGCCCTTTTGTTTTAAAGGACAACGCATTCAATAATAACAAGGTATAACGCATATGTTAATCTAATGTTCATACGACCTTTTCATTACTTGTTCTAAATGAGCTGGACACTTGAGATTTCTCACGAGACGATAGTTGAAAAAATTTTCGCTGACCATAAATTTGCTTATTTATTGTTTTATAAACTAAACACTTGAATCTAGACGCGGCGACAGTTTTTTATAGGACCAAATTCCAAAGAAATACTTCAATAATATCAGCTATTTATAAAACACACGTATTTATTTAATTATATTCAAAGGTAGGGTAGGGTGGTCTAAGAATGCGCGGTCGATAAGACTGCGCACACGTCGTAACAGGAAAGCAAAGTGGAGTTTGTAGCTAACTTCAGTGCTATTTTGAAGTGTCATGGTGCCTGTTACTGCTCCCGAAGTTTATTTAGTTTTCTGTGAAAATACGATATTCCAGGTGAGTTTAAAGTTTTTATCGCATTTTGATCCTATTTTTCTATTTGTTGATTGTGTTATTAGTTAGTAATTTGAAGTAAATCAAACTTTATAACCTGGAGTTTGCCGAGCACGCCTAGTAATGTGTTTGAACCGGCGACGTTAGTTTGAGTCTTACGACTTAGATGGCGATACTAGTATGAATAATTGAAATTAGGCATTTTTGTAAGACTGCGCAAGGTACGGGTGTGTAAGACGGCGCGCGCAGTCTTAAACATCCATTTGAAGTTTATGTTTTTGATTTCAATATTTTGCAGCTCTAATTATATATTTTTATCAACAAAATGTCATCAAGGAGGAAGACAACATCAGACAGGTCTCTTTGTCCTCAAGAAATAATAGATGTGGCTTGTAAACGCATTGCAGAAGGAGCAAGTAAAAGATCGGTTGAAAATGAACTTGGCATGGCAAAATCTACTTTACGACTTAGATTAAATAGAGGTCATTCAGAAAGCAGTCTTGGGAGGTATGATACTACTTTAACCTTACCTCATAATACTAAGAAAACTTGGTCAAGCCCAAGTTGTGGGGAGAAATATAAGGAACCAATAACTGA
The DNA here is from genome assembly GCA_947623375.1 of Apotomis capreana. Taxonomy (NCBI): domain Eukaryota; kingdom Metazoa; phylum Arthropoda; class Insecta; order Lepidoptera; family Tortricidae; genus Apotomis; species Apotomis capreana. The sequence goes on from OX392498.1 coordinate 31,066,881, forward strand.
AGACTGGATCGCATGCACTGCTTGTAAGGAGTGGTGGCATGCACAATGTACAACACACACAGGTGCACGACAATTCACATGCAATTTATGTGAATAATTTAGCTATTCTCAAGAACTGCGCAGTCTTATACTACCCGCGCAGTCTTACCTATTTCACCGCGCAATCTTACACAGCTGGTAGTGTAAGAATGCGGATTTCCCATTTTTTTATTATTGTCTAATATCTTAAGATCCACTGATCTCATGAAAACAACCTTTAAAAGAAATGTTGATTCATTTGTTAATGATTAAATATAACACACGTTTATTTCTATTATATGGTTGGTTTTTTTTTCTATAGTTCATAATACGTTAAGCGCGCAGTCTTAGACCACCCTACCCTACTGTAAACCTTTCGTTTACAGACGGAGGATGAATTCTTAACTCTAGACCTGAGCTTTTTTTTATTATTATTATTTATTACATATTATTTAACTGGACGACACGGCAATTGTTGGGCCCCATGGCCTAGGGGACCGGAATTCACGGGGCTCACGGCTCGTCCAGTTTGCCTTTGGCCAACGCTATCAGATCACTAACAGCTATTTCTTTAAAAAACCTCACCGTAGGTGGACGTGGATTTCCCCAAATTCCATAACTAAGAATGAAATAGACTATATACTCTCATCAAACAAAAATATTGTAAAGAACGTGGAAACCATCAATAACATAAAATTCAGTTCCGACCACCGACCACTGCGAGCCAAACTTACTTTCAACAGTAGAATTTTTCGTCAGCAACTTATCAGAAAAACATTAATACGGAAGCACGACACAGACACCCTCATCATACATAAACAAGAGTTCAACTTACAACTGAGCAATTCTTTCGAAACACTAGATAAAGTCGCAAATGAAAATGTAGATGATTTATATAGCAATATCATAATGAGCATAAAAATGGCCAGTAACAAAATAAAAACAAAAAAGAAGCAGAAAAAACTAACAGCAGAAACATTAAAATTAATAGAAGACAGGCAATCTTTAACCATATCAAGAAATAGTGACGAATACCGAGCAAGGGACAGAGAGGTAAAGAGGAGCATTCGCAGAGATATAAGAAACTACACTACCAAATTAATCGAGATAGCCTTAAGCAAAAACAAATCTTTGAAATCCGCCAAAGGAGGAACATCTCAAGGAAAACCTTGGATAACTAGTCTAAAAGACAATGTTGGCACTAAACAAGGCGACAGAAATAAAATTTTAAACATAGTTACACAATATTACCAAGCCCTCTATTCTGAACCGCTACAAACACCGTGTTCTATCAGTAATGAAGATGTCGATACCATCCCACCCATTACAGAACATGAAATTTACCTTGCACTTCGTAAGATGAAATACGCTAGAAGTCCCGGCGAGGATGGTATAACGACTGAAGCACTGAGAATAGGAGAGCCTTCACTAATCCCACACATCAGTAAGCTTTTTAATAATATTGTAAATTCAAATACTTTCCCAAAACTAATGTGCCATTCTAACATAATCCTCCTGCACAAGAAGGGAGACAAGTCTGATATTGGAAACTACCGTCCTATCAGTCTTGTTTCCCATCTTTACAAAGTATTTATGAAAATAATAGAGACCCGAATTTCAGGACAGCTAGATCGCGAACAACCTTCCGAACAGGCCGGGTTCCGCCCCGGCCTCTCCACTACCGACCACCTTCATGCCCTGAACCAGATCCTTGAGAAATGTCAGGAATACAATCTGCCTCTTTACCTCGCATTTGTGGACTACTCAAAGGCATTCGACAGTTTATCACATAATTCTATTTTCACCGCACTTCAAAGTCAAAACATAGACACTAGCTATATTAAACTACTACGCAATGTTTATAAAAATAGTACAGCTGCAATTAGATTACAGTCCACTGGTCCCGCGTTTGATATACGAAGAGGAGTCAAACAAGGAGACCCGCTATCGCCAAAACTATTTACCAGCACATTAGAACATGTCTTCCGAAAACTTGTGCCGAGCTGGGAGGGAAGGGGCCTTGTCGTCGGAGAAAACAGATTGACGAATCTGCGATTCGCCGACGATATTGTCCTCTTCTCTTCGACAGCTTCTGAGCTACAACTCATGCTTGAAGACCTAAGTAACGCAAGCCTCGAGGTTGGACTGATGATGAACATGTCGAAGACTAAGCTTATGACCAATAGCACAAAACGTAGGGTTGAGATAAACGGTGAACCCATTGCATATGTCCATGATTACCTTTATTTGGGCCAATTAGTCTCCTTCCAGGCGCGACAAGAAAAAGAGATCGAAAGAAGGACTGAAAACGCCTGGAGGAGCTATTGGTCCATGAAACACCTGATGAAGGGTGACCTCCCCTTATCACTAAAACGGAGGCTCATGGACATGTGCATCCTTCCAGTTCTCACCTACGGTGCTCAGACTTGGTCTTTGACAGAATCTCAAAGGTTCAAACTCGGGGTCTGCCAGCGAGCCATGGAGCGCAGCATATTAGGTGTGAAATTAAAGGATCGCATCCGGAACACCACGCTGCGCTCCAAGACTCAGATAGTCGACGTAGCTCAGAAAGCGGCCAAGTTGAAGTGGGACTGGGCTGGTCACGTTTGTCGAATGCCGAATGAGCTGTGGGCCAAGATCGCTACAGAGTGGAAGCCCAGCAGCCAGAAACGGAGACGTGGCAGACCTCATCGGCGATGGCGGGACGAGCTAGACTCTTTTCTAAAGGAATGGCCAGAAATTGCCCAAAACCGGGAACAATGGAAGAAGAGTGGGGAGGCCTTTGCCCAGCAGTGGGACATCACGGGCTCATAATAATAATAATAAATTTATTACATACAAATTCACAGTACATATGACCAAAACATTTGTATGGTATACAAAAAGAAATACAATTAGGTAGGTACTTAAACATAAAACAAGATAACAATAAAAATAAAAGTAAAAACAGTAACATCTAATAAACAAGAAAACATAAGACGATATAAGACATATCATAGGACACGTTTACCATTATTTATTACTACTACTTGTAATAAATAATGGTAAACGTATATCAACATGTGTAGTGCTTAGGTAGGCAATGATTTTCCTGCAAAATGCACCAACCTTATCAGCAAACATATCAACGTCCTCAGCTTCAAGCATAACGCGGTTTAGGATGGTAATCGCTCGCGCCGTTGGGGCGTTAGCGCCGCGGTGGGTGCGCGTGGCGGGGCCCGCCAGCAGCCGGCGGGGCCTCCGCGCCGGCACCGCGCCGTCCGCACCGCATGCCCGTGGTACCAGCTGACCGATGCGTTGTAAGACAGACGGATTATTCACTTTATTATTGAGGAGACAATAATAATAGGTAAAAGATGGTTCCGTAAATCCCTTATAAGTGACTCCACTGAGACATAACTATTTGACATGCGTAACTTTGCGCCTTCAGACAGTCTGCCTTTTAAAACAAAAGTTATTAATGTATTTTTGCCTGCATCGCTTAACATGCCCGAATACATATCTATGGCATCAATCAAACGTTTCGTAGTATTTTCAGTACCGTCCATAAGGGGTATAAGGCTACAGGCTGATTTTAAATCGAACTCCATGTTTACAATTTCTGTACTACTTGTTTGAATATGCGAACTACTACTACTACTAGTCTCTACTGTAGTATTTATACATAAAATCAATATCTCATCATATATTTTGTTTATATTACCGTGCAATACATTGACCTCTTCAATTACCTCAGGTTTGACATATTTTAACAATGAAAATTGATTTAACCATTCGTCGCACTTGTGCTTAATCACCTCAACATGTGACAGCTGATTTTTTGCAATGTTTCCTTCAAATCTAGCTTTTCCTTTTTTAACTAAATATCTTCTTATACTTGTTAATTCGTCATAATATTGCAATAATACATCAGCCATCACAAGCTACAGTGGTAGTTAATATAACAAAAAAAAAACCTTAATTAATGTAACTTACATCTTATGCCGCAATAGTCTCTTACGTTCCCCGTTTCACGTCAGCGATTTTAACGAACAAAACCGTACACAGGACACTTCACTGCTAAGTTTATATTAAAGGCACTAATAGTTTACTTTAAAAACATCACCTCTATACAGTAGTTGAAGACCCGCGAGCAGATCGCTGCAATGCCGACATTGCGATCTCCTGTCGCATCCACTTCTTTTGGATTCTTTGGCACCTTTTGTAGATGGCGTAGCTGCCCCCAAGGACAAGGATGACGAGCATTGTCCCCAAGATGATGTTAGTCACGCTAGCGTGGAAACGTAATTGGTCGGTGCCCGCAGAAGCCTTGTTGTCGCCTGCAGCTGCAGTTTGCGCAATTATAACTTCTTCCTTTGATTCTGTCGCGCCCATAACGACTTTAACAGCGACGCGCGCATAAGCAGATGAAAACCATGACCACCACGGTTGCAAATACAGCCACGAAGATTACTGAATAGAAATACAGCGTGTCTTCTAATTGTTGCACAAATCGACTATTATCCACTTGAGCCATGTTTCAAAATTAATTATAAAATCAATTAAGTTCTCGAATTCACTCGTTACCGACGAGCGCGCGCGACACCGTTTATGGCAGGATCGCCATGTAGGGTGAGAGTGCGGAGTTGAGTAAAAAGCGATAGATCCAGTACGATGATCCTTTATTACTGACTACATTAAATGAGTACAGGTTATATATATGTATCTACGAGCTACGTCATTAGCCTACATCACAGTACCATAAGCAGTAGTTTGCGCCGCAACTCAAGCGTGTGAAACCCGACCATACCCGTCACGAAAAGAGATGGATACAAGAATGGATAATGGCCATACAATCGCTTATACACGTATCTAGCAAATTTCTTTTGGATTTTTTCCACCATGAGGGCATATTTGTCCTCATGGGGATCCCATACCAATGCTCCGAATTCCAGCCTGCTACGAATATAAGCGTTGTACAGCATAATAGCCACCTTGATAGTGGAGAACTGCGAAGAGACTGAAGAGAGTCTCATAATGAAACCTAGAGTTTAAGAAACCTTTTTACATGTCTTTGTTATGTGCTAGTCTGAAGTCAAGTTGTTTGTCCAGTGTCAGTCCTAAGTCTCGTATATCGTCAGTTTGTTGAAGCACAACGCCGCTAAGGGTGTATTCGGTAGCTAGAGGTGAGCGTATTCTGGAGAAGCTAATTATCATGCATTTAGAAGTATTAAAATGCAACCTGTTATCCTCACTCCATTTCGCAATAGCGCTTATGTCGCTTTGTAGGTGTGATAGGTCACGGCTATCACCAACATTATGAAATAATTTAATATCATCTGCGAACATTAAACACTTTGCCGTGCTGACGACATCCGGCAAATCATTGATCATAATTAAAAATTGAGTAGGCCCTAGAGTACTGCCTTGACTCACACCTGAACGGGTGTAGTAGGGTTGCGATTCATATCCGGCAAGTTTAACGTATTGCTTTCGATTTTGCAGATAACTCGCAAAGAACTGTAGGAGCTTCGGCGTAAATCCCATATTTGCACACTTGCGCAGTAAAATATCGTTATCTACAAGATCGAAAGCTTTTCGGAAATCAAAATAGGCTGCGTCGACCTGTTTACGAGCGTCCATAGTCTCAGCTACATAATCGACCAGTACTACGTGGTTTGTCGTGGTCGACCGCCCGCGACGAAAACCATGTTGTGCGTCATTCAACTTGTTCGAAATTTGTTGAGTAATAATAGTATCTAAAATAGACTCAAATAATTTGCCAAATACCGACAACACAGCAATAGGCAAATCCAGTCACATCCGTCTGTTGGTTACCTTTGGGCACGGGAGTTACTCTCGAAGATTTCCAACAGGTAGGATAGGTGGAGTATTGTAATGAAAGATTAAATATATGTATAAGAGGTGACTTAAGAACAGATATACAGTCCTTCGCGATAAAAGTAGGTATTCCATCAGGTCCGGCAGAGGAGCGCGGTTTTAGTCGCTTGACGGCGCGGCGCAAGTCCCCGGCGTCGATGGCGTCGACAGCTACCCGCGCCGCGTCGCCCGCGCCACTCGCACGCGCCGCACTGTCCCGCGCCGCCTCCTCCGCGTCCAACCGGGGCTCCTCGCTATGGAACACCGAACCGAAGTATTCAGCGAAAGCCTCCACGGCGTCTTGTCCCGTCACAGTCCTGTCGTTGTACGTGTAGTCGTCTTGTTGTCGTCTGTCTTTACGTTTGCTCTTTACATAACACCAAAATTTAGTAGGATCGTCAATTATGTCCCGTTCAATTCCTGACATATACTTTTTATATGCTATATTTATTAAATATTTTGCTTGCCCTCTGTAATATTTAAATAATTCTTTATTGAATTCGGTTCCGGATTCCTTGAACTTTTTAAAGTGAAAATGTTTATTCTGAATGGTAAGTATGTACCTACAATTGACAATATTTCATATTTTTAAGACTATCATTTGATTACTTTTCTGAATTCTGCTTAAAAAGATGAAGTAATCTCTGTTTTTATTTTTTTTCTGAGATGATTATTAATTTTATTATTAATTTATAAAAACATACTCATTTTAAAATGTGGCAACACCAAAACCAGAACTTAATGGAACGGTTACTTTAGTCGGTTATCTTATTAAAAAAAAACTTCTATTCTATTTTTTTTTAAATGGCAACCGGTCACAGTTAAGCGACCATTACTGCCAATGTCTCGTTGCCAATCGCACTCGGCGACTAGATAGAGGATTGATACCTCGTTGTACGGTGAGTTGATAAAATCGTGCTTTTTGTAAAGTGATAGCGATTTACAAAAAACCACACGGACTATCGGGCCTTGACCCAGGAAGGGCTATGTACGCTTCAAGTTGAATTCTTCATTAGCTATTCACACATTCGTTTGATCACTGCACAATACGCTATCAATACTACACATTGAACGACAAAAAATGAATAAATAACGAACAACAAAACCTAAACGCATGCGGCCATCTTAAGTCACGGACCGGAAGTCCAAAAAAAAAAAAACTTAATAAAACTCGGTATGCATCTGTCATCTGTCAACGTCAAATAAAAAAAATATATATTTTTTCGCTCTTTGGTTTAGACAACAACCCTATTCAGCCCGTATTGTTTTAGATTGCAGTTATTTGATGTATTTTCTTATATTTCTTTAAATACAGTAGAATAAATTCAAAGATTTTTTTTAAGGTACACGACATAAAGCCCTGTCTATCTCTATATTAATTTCCACCTGTTATAAATATGAAATGTTGTCAATTTCAGAGGTGTTCCAACTAGGATATAGGTACGTATTTTCCGACTGTGGAGGACTTTCTTTTTTTCATAGGGACATGGTCAGATATACATTCTCTTAATTTAGAATAAAATGCGTCAACCACAGATTTAGAGTTTAATACGGTACCCCAATCAATTTCGGCGATAGCGGCATATAATGCAGGATAATCTGCTTTACGAAAGTTCCATTCCGGTATAGACGACGTATGAATACGCGCAGGAACGAGGACTGAATCGGCCCTAACGCGCGGTAGCTCCAGTGTCACTTCGAGCGGCGGGTGGTAGGCGTCCGGCGGTACCAGCGCCGCGACGTCGCCCGACACGCGCAAGCGCGCCGGCTGCAGCCCGCTCAGCACCAGGTCTAACATGCCGTCGTGACTGTTGAGAATGCTGTTGTGCTGGCGCATTTCGCAGAATTCGAGGAAACATTCGAACTGATTTTGTACATAAACACTACAAGAACTAAGGTTGAAATCACCTAATACTAATACGTGTATATCTGAATATTTACATAATGCGTTTTCTAGACAGTTTAACACTTTCAAGTACTAATCGTCTTTATAATTTGGCGGTAAATAGACTACACAACATAACAGCAAGGTATTTTTACACTCTAATTTAACTATTAATAGTTCCATATCATCTGTTAAACCATCTATGTCAGTCACCAGGCGCGCGGAACAATCATTTCGCACAGCGAGTAACACACCTCCCCACCCGGCGTCCCCCTCGCGGTCCTTGCGGAGCACCACGTAACCGGGAGGAGACAATTCGGCGTCGTTTACGGAACTAGTTAAAAATGTTTCAGTAAGGGCAATGATGTCATTATCTAATGTAAGCATGTTATTATAAAACAATTCGGTTTTGGATCTGACTCCTCTAACGTTTTGATAGTTGTATCTTATAAATATAAGGTGGGCAACACAAGGGGAACTGTCAGTGTGTGTTATGTCAAGTATCGAAATAAAGAGCATGTGAATTTAACCATCGAGTATTAATTAATTACTCCAGCTATCTCTGTTAAAACCGAGATATAACATTGGCGACGAGGCAGTGACGATCCACATCAGTGTTTGTGTAAATTGTAAAAAAAAAAAACGAAAAAGTGTGCATTCTTACTAAGCATTCGTGGTTTGACATAACCTAAAAATTATGAGTGATGCAGTCAGTTGAAGATCTGATCAAACAAGGAAAGAAAGCTTGGATACAGGAGAAAACGAAAGAAGAACTAATAGAGATTGCTAATACATTGGCGCAGACGGCATTATTTTCAAACGAAAAAAATACAATCGCTGAAGTCCGACAATATTTACGCGATTGTTTGGAGGACGCTAAAATTGCAGCCGGGCGAGTTAACTTAAGCATGGCTTCGATTACGGGCTTAGAACCATTTACTGGCGATAACTGGAACGCATACCAGGAACAATTTGAATGTTTTGTGATGTTGAATGACATTCCCGACACTAAAAGAGTGCCATTGCTGATAACTAAATTGAGTACCAATGTGTACCAATTATTAACTAACCTGTGCACACCGAAATCCCCAGTCCAAGAAACTTACAAAAACATATGTGATAAACTTAAAAATTACTATCACCCTGTCAAAAACTATGCACTGCATCAAGCAGAATTTAGGAAAAGATGTCAAAAATCCAATGAATCTATTGATGAGTATATTATGGAGTTGAAGAAATTGTCCAAAAACTGCAATTTCACAGATTTAAATGGTGAGATAAAAGAAAGGTTACTGAATGGTACATATTGTGATTCGGTAAAGTTTGAATTGCTTAAACAAGCGGACCAATCATTGGACATGCTGACTCATATTGCAAAGACAGTGGAGACAGCGTACAAGTTGGCATTCAGTAACAACAGGGAGCAGGAGCAGACACAGATGTTTAGATTACAAGGCAAAAATTTCACAAGGAATAAAAGTAATAGTATCCGGCAGAATGCAGCACCGGGAAACAAACAAAACCCTACCTGTTTTTGCTGCGGGAAAAGTGGACACATAAAGGCTCAGTGTTCATTGCGTGAAAAATATTGTAGTGAGTGTGGTTTAAAAGGTCATATTTTCAAAGTGTGTGGTAAAAATAGGGAAGTCAAAGTTAAAACAGTCAATTTAGTAGACAGTACAAGTTTAGAAAATTCTCAACCAAATGAAGAAAAAACAAATATCTGTGAAAATGCTGAAATGTATGATTTATTTTATTTTTGTGATAGTGGTAAAATTCCTTCAGCTACATTAAAAATCTCTGTGAATGAAAAAGTGTTGGAGTTTGAAGTTGACACGGGAGCAGATGTGAGTACAATCACTTTAGCTGAAAAACAAAAGTATTTTCCAAATTTAGAGATAAAAAAGCAAAATGTTGTATTCACAAATTTTGACCAGTCAACTTCAATACCCCTGGGAATTATCGATAATTTATCTGTGGAATATGAATCTGTAAAAGTAGATAACCAGCGACTGTTTGTGGTAAGAAATGACATGCCTAAAATAGTTGGAAAAGATTGGCTCTCTTTGTTGCAACTGTGGCCTCCAAAGTTTAAACAAAATATCTGTGAGGAAGCTATGCAGGTAGTTGATCAAGAAGTTACTAAAGACAAATTAATCACAGACATAAAAAAAGAGTTTTCAGATATTTTTGAGCCAGGGATGGGTGTATATAAAGGTGAGCCAATCCACTTGTCAATGAAACCAGATGCTAAACCTATATTTATGCCTGTAAGATCCGTTCCATATGCACTAAAAAATAAAGTTAAAGAAGAAATTAAAAGACTGATTGAAAACAAACGCATAGAGCCCGTGGAGTATTCAGAGTGGGGTACTCCAGTGGTGCCAGTCCTTAAGGCGGATGGAACGGTTCGATTGTGTGGTGATTATCGAATTACCATTAATAAGTATTTGCAGATTGACCATTACCCATTGCCAACATTAGATAATATATTAATGAAAATGCAAGGTAACAACTACTTCTGTGAGTTGGACTTACAAGAGGCTTATCTACAAGCACCTTTAGACGAAGAATCTCAGAGGTTAGTTACCATTGTGACTGAGGAGGGAATCTACAAATACTTATATCTACCTTACGGTGTCAGCACTGGTCCTGGATGTTTCCAAAGGTTGATAACACAAAAATTGAATGGCTTAGACATAATAGTATATATAGATAATATATACATATATGGAAAAACTTTACTAGAAACCTATAACAAATTAAAGCAGGTTCTTCATAGACTAAAAGAGTCAGGATTAAAATTAAAAATGAATAAATGTAATTTCTTTGAAGATAAACTAAATATTTTTGGTTTTGAAGTAAATAGAACAGGTGTAAAAATTATCAAAAGTAACATAGAACCTCTGCTAGCTATGCCGCCACCAAATAATGTAAAGATGCTAAAATCATTTTTAGGAAAAGTAAATTATTTTAACCGATTTTTGCAAAATATGGCAAAAACTTTGAAACCATTGTATGATTGTTTAAAAAAAGATAAGTTTGACTGGACAGATGAATGTGATCATGCATTTTTAGAAATAAAGAAAGCTTTGGGAAACACTTCCTCTCTGTCACATTTTGACCCAAATTCAACCATTATATTGACATGTGACTCTGCAGACAGTGGTGTAAGCGCTGTTCTATCTATAAAAGATAAAAATAATATAACAAGGCCAGTAGCGTTTGCTAGCAAAAAATTGAATGACACCCAAATAAAATACCCCATCTTGGAAAAGGAAGCTTATGCTATAATTTTTGGAGTTAATAAATTTTATGAGTATTTATTTGGGCAAAAATTCATATTGCAAACAGACAATGAAGCATTATCAAAAATATTGGGACCTAAATATGGTATACCTAAAATGGCCGCACGGCGCTTACAATACTGGTCCATTTTCTTGAGTGCCTTTGATTATGAAATTCAGCACATTCAATCAAAACACAATTGCGCTGACTATTTATCAAGGGTTGCAAAATGCCAAAATGAAAATTTAAAAAATTCTGAAGTTGTAAATAAAAGTTACGAGACTACTACTGTACTTTATATAAATAAGTCTGATTTGAATACACTAGACTGGAAAATTGTTCAAAGTGAAACGAAAAAGGATAAAGTTTTATGCGATGTACTGAGATATTGTAGAGATGGCTGGCCACTAAAAAATGATCTGGGTGAAGTCTATGAGCCATATTTTAAAAGGAAGAATGAGATATCTATGGATAAAGATTGTCTATTGTGGGGGTACAGGGTAATAATACCTGAAAGTATTAGGGGTGAAACAATGCAAGAACTGCATGCCAGCCATTTAGGAATAACGCGAATGAAAGAAATAGCCAGATCTTATTTTTGGTGGCCAGGCATAGATCAGGAAATTGAAAATATAACAACTAACTGTTTAATATGTTTGCAAAACCATAAAAATCCTGAAAAAAATAAATTATTAATGTGGCCGCAACCACCTACTGTATGGAATAGGTTGCATGCAGATTTTTTGGGTCCATTGTATTCAAAAATGTTTTTGGTAATTGTAGATGCATACTCAAAATGGCCAGAAGCAGTGGCCATGACTAATATAACTGCGAAAAAAACAATTGAAGTATTGAAGAGCATTTTTATACGCTATGGGTACCCATTAAATCTGGTTACTGACAATGGTCCTACATGGACTAGTGGAGAATTTAAAAGTTATTGTAAAATGGTAGGAATAAAGCAAATTTTCACCCCGCCATACCATCCAGCCTCAAATGGTTTGGCCGAACGTTTTGTTGAGTCATTTAAATCTCACATAGTAAAAATAGTAGAAAGTGGTTATAATGTTGATTATGCTTGTAATCTATTTCTTTTCGATTATAGATGTACTGTACACAAAACTACAGGTCAGAGCCCTGCAAAATTAATGTTGGGTAGAGAGTTGAGATGTCGTTTCTCTTTACTCAGGCCTAATCCAACCAGCGATAAAATAGATAATGAACACATAAAAATAACAATGAATAGTAAGGATGTGTACAAAACTTTTTCTACTGGTGAAAAAGTTATGGTAAAAGACTTGAGACGAAATCGAAAAAGCTGGTCTCTCGGTAAAATAACTGAAGTCTTGATACCAGGAGTAACATTCATGGTGGAGGTGGAAGGGTTAACATGGAAGCGACATGCCAACCAGCTACTTAAATGCGGGCAGTTACTAGACCTAGGATAATAATGTTAAATTTTTTTTTAAGTGTGGGAGAGTGTTGTATCTTATAAATATAAGGTGGGCAACACAAGGGGAACTGTCAGTGTGTGTTATGTCAAGTATCGAAATAAAGAGCATGTGAATTTAACCATCGAGTATTAATTAATTACTCCAGCTATCTCTGTTAAAACCGAGATATAACACAGTAGTATTTAGGAATGATTTATTATCGTTTTTTATCGCCTTGACGACGAAAATTATCACGCCACGGCTTTGTACATATATCTTGGGCCAATTTTCACAAGCTAATACCTGATTTACCAGTTGTGGCGGTACACCTAGCTTGAATGAGGCGTAGTTTACTCGTGACTTGAGACCTACTACGGTGCACACATCCTGACATCCATTAATAAAATTCAAATGCTGTCTCACTTGTTCTTCAGTCGTCCCCTCTTTGACGTAAAAGAGATGAAGATATGTCGTCTTTTCTGAAGCTAGTAAAGAAGTGGAACCCGGGGCCGCAGAACCTCTCACCACGTCGGTTATTGAACGACGAATACGTTTAGATTTCACCTCCGTCCATCCTTCATCATCAGATGCATCATCTTGCGGCTCGACGTAGACCGTGGGGACGGGCGAGCTGGAGACGGCGTTAGGTGCGGTCGGCTCGATCAACGGTGCTGAAGTTTGTTTATGAAGCTGAACCGTTTTAGCCTCGGAGAGCGACACGGTCCCGGGCTTACCCTTCTTCTTCAAGCTTTCGGTAACAGGATTCAGACTATGAGTCGGCGCGTTGGACAAAGTTTTAGAGGGGTTCTTGTTCTTACTCTTATTATTCATCTTAGTTAGTACAAGGTTCTGTGGTAGTTCGGAACAGGCCGCCTCCGTGGAATTGTTATTGGTGATATTCGTCGCTGCAATATTCAATGTTTTTGATGTAGATGGTTGCACCCGTAGTGCCGACACCGACACTGCTGGCTCCGCCTGCGGAAGCTGCTGGAGGCAAAGTTGACGTTCAGCCAAACAATTTTCTAGGAGACTAACTTTATTTTCTAAATTCGATATAACATTAAGCATCTGCTCATGTAAGACGTCATTTTGCTCATGTATCATGACATGACTATTTGGTTAGTTATAACTTTGCTGATGTTGGCAGTAAGAAGATCGTTGAGGTTTCTGAGCAGCTCTTCTCGTATTATTGTCCTTATATTTTCAAGCGACCAAGTATTACTATTACATGGGCTGAAATATAATGTAGCCAAAACAGAACTGCTGGTGTTCGAGGCAGGAAGAGGTCCGGATAATGTGCCCGAAGTGCAACTTAATGGGGAGAGGGTTCGTGTTGTGCAGCAGTTTAAATATCTTGGCCATGTACTTTCCGGGGATTTGAGGGACGACAAAGATATAGAGCGTGAAAGGAGGGCATTAGCCGTGCGTGGAAATATGATAGCCCGGAAATTTGCCAGGTGTAGCAAGGGAGTCAAGTATACGTTATTTAACGCTTATTGCCTCTCTTTCTACACTTGTCAATTGTGGGTGAGGCACAGCAGGAAAGCGTATAGCGCCATCAGAGTGCAGTATAATAACATATTCAGGATTCTGATGGGGCTACCGAGGTACTGCAGTGCCTCAACTATGTTCGCCGAGGCCGGTGTCCCTGATTTCTTCGCCGTGATGCGCAATCGTATCGCCTCCTTTTGGGAGGGACTACGCCGCTCCAAGAACAACATCTTGAGGGCCGTGTACAATGATATGAACAGTCCTATTTTTAGGTACTGGCTATCTGTGCAACAGGACGGGAACAAGAAGTAATGATTGTATTACTCGCATTATGTTTATATTTTATTATTTTATTTTTATTCTACTTTTTACATTTACATTTGCTTTTGTTTTTAATTTTTAATTTGTATATGGGTGTACTGACTTGCCTGAAATAAACATTTATTATTATTATTATTCCTGTATGTCGCACCCGCTCACGGGACAATAGTGTCCCGGACCTTTGGGAGGCGTGCACGGAGCCGAAGCCAAAGCGTAGAGGCCCTTTCGACAATTTAATGAAATGCAAGGTGTACATCGAGCGGATGCTGTCCCTATCCGTGTCATGGGACGCACACAGAGACAGCGCCCGCTAGGTGCAAGAACATGGAATCTAAATACAAATTGGGCTATGGGGATGAAATGGAGGACTGGCTAATTGGGCTATGGGTTGAGACTATCGGGCGTCTACCAGCAAAAGTGTCTCATAGCAAAAATGGGACTGGTAGACGATGACTCGCCTCCCGCTAGATGGGCCCCCACAAAATAGCGACACATAAAGTGGCCTAAGGGCAACACCGATTATTATTATCATTATTATTACTATCTAATTTCGCATTGGACACTTGCTTTCGTCGCATGCTCGAACGTAAAGTAATGTTTTCATAAGTATTGGTGGCAAGTTGTTCAATGGTGCTATTTAGAGAAACTGTACCAGTGTCCGCGCGCTTGTCAGCCACTTCATGATGGTGGCCAGCGACTTGCCTGCAGCTACGAACCGGAGTGTTTGTATTGTCTGTCTTCGGCATGTTACAGCGGCAAGCGTGACATTTCCACGACGACTTTTGCTCTATTTTCATGGTATTGTAGAAACATTCGGTCGGTACATTAGCACATACCAGATCGTAGGTATTACTGCATAATGAACATATCAGAAGTTCACTATTAAATATTTCAATAAAGCAGCCAGCACAGGAGAGCGCCATCTTTTAAATGTTAACTTAATTAAAATTTCTGATAGGGAAAGGTGATATTAGGTTGGCGAATTTCTAACAGATTGCGCCAGGGTTTGTTAAGCTGTGCAGATAGTCCTTCCTGTTTCTCATGCCAAGCAGTTCATTCACAATCCCACAGATGGCGTTAGTAAGTATAGCATGCGATCGATATTGGACGTGCACTAAGTGAGTTCAACGTTCTTTAGGCGTGGGTTCGAGCGGCAGTTACTAATTTAAAATGTACAAACTTTTCGTTTAAGGTTATTTTTCTTTAACTGTTCAATTATTAATTAGCACATGCACACAGAGCTTATCACACAGTTGACATGCACATTATTATGAGAGTTTATTAGTCTGTAATTACTTTTTACTTGCTATTTTCAACACAAACTTTTTTCGTCCGTTCGCACTAATTACACTTTATTACTTCTAAAGTCTTTGGTATTTATTACTGCAAACAATTACACTGAATATTTAGAAATACTATTTCACTTCACACTAGTTTTTACTTGGAAATACGGAGTTATTACTTTAAAAATTAATAAATTTTAAGGAGCTACTAATTCGGCTTCGGCGGCCATCTGTGTTTTTTCCCCCAGAGTTTCAGTCAGGGCTACACAAGACACACATATTATCATCGTGCCAAACTGATCTCAATCTAGATAACGATCTTGGACTATGAAGATTCTATACCAAAAGATTATGAATGGTAAATAGTAAAATATTACTTAAATTACTAAAGAATAAAAAGCGACCCTCAGAAGGCGAGTGGAAAACCGTTAATTTTGGTGGAGCTCGCTTAAGGGACGAATCAGAAGTGTAGTGAAGATGTTTTTTTTTACAGAGGGAGGGAACAGAACCGTCCGACTCCTGGCCCTCAGCCATATTTAAGCTATTTTCGAGAGCTATCACGAATTGTCGTGGTCACGTAGGTTCGACTACAAAGCCTTACAAACAGCCTGATTCGAAAAGACTTTAAGAGGCCTTATTCCTTTTAAAATGCTGATTGATTAGACATTTTTATCTATGATCAAATATGTTTCATAACATTAATATTATTATTGATGTTACTACCTAGAACAGGCCTATTGAGATTTATTGGTATATATTTGAAACCTACAGTTTGAATTTTACATTGATAATTTTTGTTTCAAAAACTACTCGAAATTCATAACATTCACGCAGAAAATTCGTTTTTTCAACCTATTTTCGACTGCACGCAATAAAAGCATGAAATAGCTATGTTACTACCTAGAACTCGGGTAAAAATATTATTCACTTCAAAAAGTTGGTTGATATTATCAATATATTTGTCATAATATGAAAAAAAATTTTTTTTAAAGGAATAAGTCCTCTTAAAACCATTAGACATAGTTAAAGTATACGGAAAAACTCCCTCTCTGCGTTAGTCGACTACGAAAAGGCCTTCGATTCGACAAGTCGACTACCGGTGTGTCCCTGTGTTGAAGTGTTTGTAAATACAGTTAGATCCAACTTCGTGAATGAGGTCAATCATCAGCTGGGTAGTGTTGAGGATGAGAAGGCTCAGCAATCGAGTCATCGTCTAATATTGCGCAGTGTCTTGAGACGAAAGTCTTTGACCGGACTTGGTGTTACCAGTGATGAGAGCCAGAAATCTGGTTTGGAATGTGTCTGCGAGATCGCTTTCCACAATGTCAAGCAGCCAATGTAATATTATATTTTGCGCAAAATAGGCATGTATGTGTTGAACAGACGGGTCAATAAGTCAATATAAGAGACCACCCGAGTAGTAAAACAAATCCCATCCCTACATACAAAGTCATATTTAATTTAAAGTTCTATATACGCTTAGGCATACGATACACATCACATTGATATGAATTCTGTAATACAATCAATATTAATGATAAAAATGCTGCCTAAAAAGAATTTTGCTCGAACGATTCTATCTCATCTGAATGCGGGACTCGGAACGGGTTGAAGGGCCCTTGGGACTTTCATGCAGCGGCGGTTATAACGTAGCCTTCATACGTTTGGCATGGAGAATGTCGAGAACGATTTTGGAGAATTGAGCAAAGTTCTCCGAATACAAAAAACGTGGACGGCGGTTTCATTTGTATGAAAAAGTATTGATAGAAAGAAAGCGTGCATCAAAAAATATATATATATACCTAAAGTATACTGATCATTATGTTTTGCTAATAAAATATGTGCAAAAGAAAATGTGAGCTATTAATGCCACAGTCTCGTAAAGCAACGAATATTGTCACAAAAAATGGGTCGGGTATATGTAAGTATTTTTTAAATATTATAAAATTATAATATTGGGTTGTAAATTAATTTTCTAGGGAGGGATAATATCTTAAATGCGCGATACAGGCTTTATATAGGAGCGCTGTGTTATCCATACAGTGCCATCTGTTGGCAAAAAATCCTTTGTCTTCTCATCGCGCCAAAACGGCGGGCGGTTTTATACCAATTTTGTTACAGGGATAGTTGGACATCCAAAGGTTAGTGTTACTTACATTGATTGACAATATCTCTCTGAAGATCTCATGAATATGGAACGCTTGAAATTGTTTTCATAGTTGAAGTTTTTACTATAGTAATAATATTCTGTTATAAAAGATTGGACGGCTATTAGCTTCTTTGAGATTGAACGCAAAAGGCTTGTCAATCAAAATACACGATTCGCGATCGCAAGGTTGCACCGCGCAAAACACCATGGACTTTATTGAAATTTTAGGACGATACTAAACCTACATAATTATGGATCATTCAGAGAATCCCATCCAGTCAATTATATTTGTAGAAGCTGTAACAGAATCGATTCTAGGATATTGAAATATTATACAAAATTGTATTACTTAAATACAGTGTCATAATATAATACCTATTTAAGTAATAAATCATATAATTTCTTCTATAATAACAATATAAATCTTTAATTAAATTATATTCTTATAAATACCTACATAATAATAAATAATAATTTCTTCTCACGGAAGATTAACTTTTATTCTGTACATAACACCTTTATCCATTGAGTTTAAGGCTTAAAAAGATTATTCAATTAGGGAAGGGTGTCATGAGAACTTTAAATGTTCATTTGTTGAATTGAATTTAATGTTAAGTTGTTTCATTGAATTTTGAAAAAAACCTTTTTTGTGATAATGTTAAATTTCTGAGACAAAGAAATGAGTAGTTACATCCCGTAAAGTATTCTGATTTGAATAAAACCGCTGCCGCATAGATATTCTTACCCAATGAGCGAGTTGGAAATTGAACACATTAACAATTTAACACAATACAAATAAAAGCAATCTGGAACAACCAACAGTAGGGATGTTGAAATTCCCGGCATAATAATATAATCATATGCCGATTTCTGTAACACGTAATAGGTAGTGAACCCTACACCTTCAGAATCAAAGTGATGGCAGGTGTCGCAGTAAAATGGACAAGGTTGTAGTGTAAAGCAAACTTCCTCTTCACAGGCCATTTATTTACAAGCCTAAAACCGTTGACAAAGACATTGCATATTCATGACTCGATCCATAGTTGCCTTTATGAATAAATTGGTGAAGGAAAATGTATGGCTAATAGGCACCGAAGCTTTTTCGAGATGCGGTTAGTTTATTACATGGTCCCATGATTGTAGACACATTTATTAAACAAACAGCCAAAGGCATGCCGGGTCATATTGTGTGTTGGGTTCCGTACCCGTTGATATAAGTTGTAAACAATTAATTAAATCGCTTGTAACTCGAGAATGAAAGTAAATATCCTCATTTATACAGGACAAGTTTCCTTTTAACTTTGTTTGCTTGGAGATTGCCTCCTCACCGCGCGCCTCTTGAACTTCGTGCCTGCTTACTGCGCGCCTGCTCGCTTCGTGCCAATCGTGCATACATACAACCGGTCCTGCACTTTCAACCCTTTGCTACACACTCTCACTGATTCCAATGAAGTAGACCCATTTCTTTTATACAACACTGCCAAAAATTTGATACTAAATATACGACCTCGACCCTTATCTTCTGTTGTTCTTTTTTATATACCTTACCTGTTTCGTGGACTTGCAAGGCCTTGGAACTAATGAGACAATTTATATTATTACTAACGTAGCTCTCATGCATAAACATGTTAGGTTTGGCTCAAACGGTGTCTGTTTGTATAACAGTAGTGAGTAGTAAACGAAGTAACGAATTATTCGATATTCATGTCAAACTCGTTTTTTCCTATTCGTAGTACAGGACAATTTGTGTTTGAATTTGTTACCCTTCATTAGATATGCATTTATTTTGTATTAAATGATTCCTAATCATGTTCCCGGTCAGTTCATAGAGCCTTGTCATATCAACTACATTGCAATCTTCAGTTTATGATCGAGTGTTTCTCAAAAAGTTGTCCACTTTCTTAAAAAGGAATTGTCCCTTGTGACGTCCAAAATTTCTTGACGTCAAGAAAACGTCACGAAATTGTGTGAGGTAATTTTGTGTGGCAATCTTTTTTTATATACTTACATCAAAACAATCCATTTAACCCGATATATGAAGTCTCCAAAGTAAAAAAAAAAAATGGATTAAACCATCAATTTATGAATGTATTAAATTATAAGATTACTTTATTTTTTGTATTAAAATTCCGTCAGGAAATATTTTTATAAACGTTCTTCATGAAGGGACAATTTCTTTTCAAGAAAGTGGTCATTTTTTTGAGAAACACTCGATCACATTTTATTGTTTTACCGCTACTGGAAAAAAATAAAAATATCAAAGTAAGGAAGAGGTAGGGGATAAAATTGTGTTCATTAAAAGCGAAACGGGGAAGGACATTATATTAAAAAGTAGATATACGAATATATTTACGAATCGAAATCTTTGATATTTAATAATTGGCGATGCTTCAATCGGTTATCGTGTAGTGCATCTATTGCTATCGATAACACTAACAAGGTGCTCAGGCAGAGTGTTCATACGTGCAAGCCAAATGCCAAAAAGCGTTTAAAAATAAAGTCGATGTGTTAAGGGTTGAGAATTTTTTTATTTTACAATGTGTAGTATCCGCATAGAACTACCTGCGTGGCAACGTCTATGGTCGCCAAAAATCACAATAAAACGGGTGCGTATTTTCTCACATAACTTTTTAAGTTCTATTATCGGAAGTCCGAAAATATTTCTCATACTATTTTATATCATAATGATCACACTTCATATTTTTAGGGTTCCGTACCTCAAAAGGAAAAAACGGAACCCTTATAGGATCACTTTGTTGTCCGTCTGTCCGTCCGTCTGTCAAGACCCTTTTTCTCAGGAACGCGTGGACGTATGAAGCTGAAATTTATATCAATTACTCAAGTCTACTGTCCCTTGAAGCTGTGAAAAAATCAAACTTCTAAGCCAACGCAATCAAAAGATACAGCCGTTTATGCCGCAAATTTTCGACACTTGCAAGGGAATCAAAACCTACAGGGTGCTTCCCGTGAACTCAGAATCTTGAAATTTGGTACGAAGCAACGTCTTATAGCATAAATAAAGGAATAATTACGAAAACCATAATTTTTTTTTTAATACCTAACTTTGCATCTAATTTGCAAATTTTCGACACTTGCAAGGGAATCAAAACCTACAGGGTGCTTCCCGTGAACTCAGAATCTTGAAATTTGGTACGAAGCAACGTCTTATAGCATAGATAAAGGAATAATTACGAAAACCATAATTTTTTTTTTTAATACCTAACTTTGCACCTAATTTATATGGGGCGCTATACATACCAGGTGCAAACTTAACTTAACCACTTAGGGATGGAAAGTGTTTGTACGGAACCCTCGGTGCGCGAGTCCGACTCGCACTTGGCCGGTTTTTTTTTTTAAATAGGTACTAACGATGGAACTCATAATCATCAGAACTCATAAGATCACTATTCATACAACTTGTTTATACTTACTAATATTTGTTATCATATATTTTTTTACACTACTAATCTACCTCATTATCATCAGAATTCATAAATTACAAAATTTGAACGAGCGAGCGAGCGAAGCGAGCGAGCAAAACCTTTCAGAGCAGATCTGACGTGGCCGGGTTAGGTAAGAAGGTCAGGCGGGAGCGAAGCGTAGCGGGCTCCCGCCTAGGCTTCGAGGTTATTTTTTTTTTGCGTACCGAATAGGTTTTGCTTGCATTCATACTATTTACCTACATACAAGAACAATCCACCCAACCACTTTCAGGAAAGTATTAATAGGAAAATTATGATAATTGTCTGTTATGAAGTAAAACAGTGATGAAAAGAAAAATTATGAGTATGAAGATTTCTTAGTACTTAATGACATTATTAAGAAAACAAGTATGATAACTGAATGTTATCAGTTCCGATGGTAGTAAAATAATCGTATGAAGAAAAAAGTATGAGGAAAAAAAATATGAAGAAAGATTGTTATGAATAAAAATCGGTGGTGAAATAAATAATAGAGTGTGCTGTCGTCCAACAGAACTATAAATAGATTTTAATATTTAAATAATATTCATTTTCCGCATTCATCAAAATGTAACCGCTTGTCTTGTTCCTGTTTCGTTGCCGCCGTTTTATACGTACAGGTTAGTGAAACCCCATTGTTTTATAAACAAAAATCGGTTTAATTTTTTGCCGCATTTATTTAAAATTTTCTAGGATGCCCACGAAATACAGTCCAGTTAAAGCTACACCACACGATGTTTCTTTAGACAACTGCACAGCTAATTCCTGTTTCGTTGCCGCCGTTTTATACGTACAGGTTAGTGAAACCCCATTGTTTTATAAACAAAAATCGGTTTAATTTTTTGCCGCATTTATTTAAAATTTTCTAGGATGCCCACGAAATACAGTCCAGTTAAAGCTACACCACACGATGTTTCTTTAGACAACTGCACAGCAAAAGTCACCAAGACTATGTAACCAGTACAAGAAGTTTTTAAAAACAGTTTGAGTAGTAGCGAGACGGTCCGTGGGTGAATCAAAACTGATTTCAAATTTTGTAACGGTCAGATATTCATTGTGTTGGCGACAACACAAAGCACTTAACATTAAGAAGAGTACATTCAAAACACATATCTATGTGTTTGCTGCACCCCAAGCTAGAGAAACTATTAGAACAACAGTCAGTCACTTGGGACATGGTACATTCAAAACTACCTCCTCAACCATTTTACCAACTCTATACGCCCTACGCTGACTTGTGAAAATGTAACTATGAATTTACGACGCTTTGTTGTCTAATAAATTAGAAAATATATACGAGCTGTTAATTAAAAAAAAGAAGAACAAAGAACGGAAATAAGATAGCTTGTCATCTGATTATATGAAGTCAACTGAGGAGACGATTGGTATAAGACACAGGGGGCTCAGGGGGTGGAGCCTCCCACACAAAGAAAACCAACAATGATGAATGGAAAAGGTATAAATCTTCTAATTTGCAAGATCGTCGCAGTCAATTCCCTTTAAAGCCAGGGTTCCACATTAGAAGTTGTTATAAGTACATAAAACGCCCTGTATTTTGAGGTCAATGTTATATGTCGCTTGCTCACGTGCTACTTGCGCTCAAGGTTTGTTTATTGTAACTGAATCTTTTCGTCCTCCACGTCCACTATTGGACCACGATTCTATCGTAATAGAAATGCAAAAGCTGAGAAATAATCCTCTTATACCCATGTATCGATTTTTGAGAGCCCCAAAGATTATGTCAAATTATTTTCATAACGTACAATCACTACGTAAACAGTTGCAGGATATAGTGAGCGATCCTCAGATAATGGCCTCCGATATTTACTTAGCCGCTTTCGGCTGCTTTAAAGCTTCCTTCGACATAACGTCATTTTTTTCATAATTATTAATAAATATCACAAATCAACCGGCGAAGAGAAAATATCGAATGAATAGTTACAATCTCTATCGGTACCTATACAGAGACCTTATTATTAGATAGAGCTAATCTGAACAACTTTACTTATTTTCTAATTAGAATGCTAGTCACTCTCTTAGACATAATCATTTGGCTTAATCTTACTCATTAAAAACATTTAAAATACTAATTACTTACGGTTTTAAAACGTAGTATATATCAGAAAAACAACTTCTGGTATGTTATAATTATGTAGTAACAACTTTTACATGTCTGATATAACTTTGTTACTTTTTATTCATGTCGTCTTAATCTGACTCAAAACACTTAACGCAAATATAATCAATCGGCATTGTTTGCCGCTGCAGGGTTTATTAATAATGATTTCGAAATATTTTCGCTAAAGGAATATATAGAATAACATTCTGCATTCTCATTTATAATACTTATTTAAGTTTTAATAAGAATGTAAGCCAGTCTATCAGACATCATCATTTCGCTTATTTTAAACTAAAAAAAAACTAAATAAAAGATAACAGTTTCAATTCTCAATTATACTTATTTTCTAATTAAAATGCTCGTAGTCAGTCTCTTAGACATAATTACTTGACTTAATCTTACTCTTTAGAAAATCAAAATACTGATTAGTTACGTATTTAATAAATAGTATATATCAGCAAAAACAACTACTTCTCGAATGTAATACGTATAAGGGAGTGAAAACTTTTACATAATTTGTCAAGGCCAGGTTGGGTAAGAGAAACACATCGGGGTACTTAAGGGAAACACTTAAAATAAATCACAGTATATCCCTTCATGTGGCGTGGTATGGCAGGGTGAACAAATTCTTTGACCATCTTTTTCCATTTTTTTTCGAACCAGAATTTTTTGCTCTATTTTACCATAACGAGGCTTGAACTAGCGACCTTGTCTCCCGGAGCGGGAATCTGCCACACGAAGGGATAAGTGGTAAATCCGATTTTTAGAAACAGTTCTAGGTAAAAAATTTATAAATGTTACTATAGTAGTTGATCGTTTTATGTCTATTAAAGCTATAATATAGAAAATATTCCAAAATGTTCCACTTCCCCCATGTGTTTCTCTTACCCAACCTGACCTTAATTTTTTATGCATGTTGTCTTAATCTGACTCAAAATACTTGTCGCAAATATAATCAATCGGCATTTGTTCGCCGCTGCAGGATTTACATACTTACCCAATTTTAACATGCAATGCATTTGATCATTTCATGAGAGATAGACAGTTTTTGACGATTGCAAAGCTTACGTAAAAACTTTCGAGATACTACCGTTTTTAATGATTTATATGCCGGTGGTACGCTGTCTCGTTTTATTATTTTATATTTTTCGGTGACGTTGGGAGAGATTTTTTTTTCAAATACGTTTTTATCTTACTGGGGACTGGTAACTGATGAATGATTTGGTCGTGGTTGTTCCCACCATGTATCGATATTTTCGTGGCTCTTTACTGGTTTTAGGACCTTCACTCCTTTTAAAGGTTTTGGTGACCACATATTACCTGGCTTTCTTTTGAAATTATTTAGACAGGTTACATCTTCTCCTGCAATTGTGTAAAGTTAGTTTTCTCTGTTAACAGTATTACTGGTAGCGCTGGAATGATTCTGCAGATTAATCAGGTCTTGATCGACAAAATGGCGATCATCAGTGTAAATTGTAAATTTCTGACAACAGACCTCGTATATTGGTTTCTTTTTAAATTACCTGAACAGGTCATATCGTATCCTGCAGGTGTGTAAAGCGGGTTTTCTCCGTTCGCGGTAGTCCCCTAGTATGATTCTGCAGTCTGATCAGGCTATGATCTACAAGATGGCAGTTATCGGCGTCAAGGTCAAAGTAGGGAATTTCTGACAGTGTAACATTAGGTTGTTCATTTTTGTTGTGTTGATATTTTCGAGATCAGAAATATGTACGCCACTCCGGTCTTGAGTAACTTCGCGCAACTGAAGACATGGAGATCGATATTATTGATGTCTTGTATTTCAATCTGAGTTTGAGTGTCATTGCCGCCAAAGATCATAGCGGTCTCAAATATCCTGATTTTTTTTCGGTTATTAAAATATCCTTGAGGTCGATCAAGCCTTGGTCTGTTTGAAATTTCATCTGCTGTGTCCATCAATCCCTCTGCCCGCTACGACTGGATTTTTAATGCACTTTGCTCCACGTCAATCACGTTTTGAGTTGGAATATCCTCAATGTTTCTGTGGTCAGAAAGCATTGTAGTTTTTAATATCACTGACGTTTTGCCCGTAATTTTTTTTCTCCAGGAAAAATATGGACCTTCTGGGCGAAACATTGGCACAAACCATGTTTGTCATCACAAAAGCAGCTCAAGTATCTAAATGAAATTTGGCCTTTTTGTTACCTCTATATACCGTTAGATAGATAGGTAAGTACCGTTGTTTGCAGGTAGTTAGTAACAACAGCTAAGTATTTTTACTTTCTATTTGGTTTGATGGCTCGCCTCCTCTTACATATTTTGCCGCACCTTACCTTAATTCACTCACTTCTTTTTACGACCTATTTTTATTTTATTTCGCTTCTCTCAGTGAAATTAAATTACTTATGTGTGCGTTGTGCTATTTTAATGCCATCTGAGTCTATACGACTACAGTTATTGTGAGTGTTGGTGTGATATTTAATTTGCGTTGTATTGTTCTCGTATAAATATTGACTATAATATTTATTCCTCTAAACGTTCTCAATTAATGTTGTAGGCATTAATTTTGTAGAAATATAATTTGTGCGTAGGATCCCGTTTGCTGTCCTTGCATGTTCAAAATTGCTCTTGTAAATATTCCACTTTGCATATCTAGCTTAAATAATATGTCGACAATCTTAATAGCAATCGGATGTTTCGGCACTACATTGTATATTGTTGGCAACCATTAACAAACTAGAATGTGAGTGCATTGGCTCGATTAAAGCAGGTCTGCAATTTCAGCCAAGGGCAATAATGTGTTGTGGGATGTTATCTTTGATATATGGATAGGGCGAAGTGAACACGAAGTGCCAGGTGGTAGGGACACGTCAATTAACCTTGATAGATATTCCCGTTGTTCCGTTTGCCTCGCACTCTCTCCACCCCATCAAAGCTTGATTGCGGAATGTAATAAAGGAAATTATTGCCGCAAGGCCATAACTTGTATTATATTTATTTAATCAAGCTTCATTACACAGAAACGTACTCACGGGTTTGATTTCGTTACATACTTTTGGTGTTTCCGTAGCTAGATGAAAAAGGTATCCTTAAGGAAGCATAATCTATTACACCTAGCGCATTTGTTCCAATTTCATGAAAAGATAGTTAAATAGTACCTCTGAGCCTCATACTTAAACACAGCTTATTTAGTTAAATTTTCATCCTTGAAATACATTATAGAGGTAGGAAATACAATACGTAGTAAAACTGTAAACCAGTAAAATACAATCGAGACAAAAACGTGTTTTGTTTTTGCTTTAACATTAGATATAACATATCTAAGACTAATTTAATAGTATATTACTGCAGACGCCGGGAAAGAGGGGCTTGCCGGGTGGTAGGTATAGACGGCCGATTGTAGGGGGGCCGGATAGTGATAGTTATGAAGCCGGCAAGCCTTTTTTACGCCTAAGGCATGTATAGTGCTTTTCTCAAACATTTGCAATGAAATAAAAAAAAATACTCCACTAAAAAAAGTATAATTCAACTGTTTAGTCTCTTCATGAACACAGACGCCATGTTAAAAAAATTACTCCCCCGCCTAGGTCTTCAATTTTGTATGAAATTACTTTACAGTTCCCTTGAGTTGTTCCGCCAGAAGCGTGACACTTCGAAGCCTGTTATAACGCACGTTATGACGACATTTCATTCCATGTTTGAGAAAAATGTCTCATATACAATATATTATTTGTCAAGTGCCCTATGTTACCTGGCTGCTGCCATCGCAGCCAATGCCTCATATTTTATTTATTATCCGCCGATGTATTTGTTAAGAGTTTGTGCAAATTTATGCAATAGCTAGACGTGCATTTTCAGTTTAATTAATAAGATCATAAATAAAGATGCCAGATTGTCGGCAAAGTCGCAAGAAAATAAAATGAGAAACCGGAACGAAAAATAACAAACCACGCCTTTAATTACAAAAATTACAAACACCAACTGACTTGTGGGTAATCTAGCCTTTATTTAGAAACTAAATTACCAATTTTATAAGCGTCACTTTTGGTTGAGTTGGTTGTCACGTAATTGTTAATTAATTTTCAAGTACTTAATAATTTCTGTTTATTGACTTACTGACTAAAGAAAATGTCAACAGAAATAAATCAAGCCATTAACGTTTCTAAGTTAAATTTAGATCCACAGTCCCAGAAGAAACAAACAAAAGAAACAATTTCATGAGCTACCTCAAATTATTACAAAGTTGTAATTTATTTAGTAGCAAGGTTACAAAATTAATCTCAAATTTCCCTCTCTCCGTAAAACGAATAAAAGTAGTAATTGCGTTACTTGAAAAGAAACTTTCGGTTTAATTGTGTATAATGGCTTTGACGTCCCTTCATTTATTGAAGGCCTCATTGAAGTTAATTGGTAATTAACTTGACTTAAAATAGTTTTTCCTTTTCGGTACATTTGTAGGCCCAAATTACCAAGCCTCTTAAGGCAATAAAAATGTATTACTCGTAGTCATTGAATGTATTTTGGGTCTATAGTCTAAAGTCTACAATCGATGATACTTACTTGTATAAGAATGAGGCCAGTTTGGTACTAAATTTGAATAGTGGTCGTCTCTTTTACAAGCTTTTATTTAACTTGCATTGTATGTATGTTTAAAGTATGTTTGTTCGGGTGGAATCTGCTGAGCTCAATTTTGAAGCAGATATCGTCAACCGATTGAGCTGAAATTTTGCATAATTACATAACTTTGATGACAATACAATAATATGGTACCATGGGGCTGATCTGATGATGGAGCCGGAAGGTGGCCATAGGAACTCTATAATAGAAAAAGCAATCCTACCGAGTTTGGGCTCTTTAGAATCGTCTCAGTGAGCGTTTGATGGAAATTTAAAGAAAAGTACAGTCGGCTATAAAAGCTTCTCACTAAAATGTCATTTTTGACAGAAACTTATTATCCATCTGGAATTATGTTGTTTTGAATAATGCTGAACATGTACCGTTTTGATAAAGTAATAATTCTACAATAACAAATCATAGCCACAATTTATTTGCATGTGTTTAGTAGCAAATTTCAAGAACTGTACTCTGTTGTTAACATTGTTAGAACAAATGCCGGTGTCAGCGACTTAATTTAAATCTACTTAACTATTTATTATCCAGAGAACGAATAAAACGTACAAGCATAACTAGTGTCAGAAAATGATACCACGAAAACTGGGTCAGAAAAGGCGGGGCGTCAAAATTGCGTCAAACGGCTGCTGTCTATTTACACATGGCGCCGCAGCGTGTCAGTCGCATTAAATGAAATATTTCAAGTTCCAATGTAAAAATATATGCCTTGCTGTTCAGTAAAATTTATTTAGTGATATGAGACCCTTTTTTTCAACTGATGGAGTGAATTTTGGCCATTATCATGCTATGATATTTTTAAGATTTTAAATTTGCTCAACCGAACATCTATGTTTACAACGATTACAGTCAATATTAAGAAACTCTGCTTCATTTTGAGCAACAGCTTTCACACGATTAAATGAATTTAAAAGGGGCAAAACTCTGACCTCGAAGGTGTCCACAGAAGTGGTTGCCCGCTAACAACAGTAACTGCAAAAAATGTGGGGACTAATTACTGAAATATTGGTGCGAGAATAGAAAACCCACAAATTACATGAATCTCGACGTATTCTCGTAGGCGTTAGTTCGGAGGGCATTACCATTCTACATCAATAACTTGGAACTGGAAGAAATGTTGTTGTTTAATGCCGTGTTTGCTCTCCAAAATCTATAATTAAGTAATTTCTGATTTTGCTTGCTTGCACCGGGTAAGGAATTTACAAAGTTGCTTTAATCGAATGAAACTTTGTATAGAAAATAATGGAGAAAATGGTAAAAAATGTAAAAAAAATAGCGCGAATATCTTCATTAAAACTATTCAATATCTCAAAAATAACTCAGTGACCTACGTACCAAAAGTGAAAGGAGTAGTAGTAAAGTTGAATGACGGAAGGACAGCTGGAAACCCTACCTAGTAGAATTAGATGGAGCTGAAAACATCCCAATCCCACGTGGCCGATGACCGAATGGTGCTCAAGGAAACTGCAAGCACGAGTCAATTTATTCTGTAAGGCCACCTCGCAAGCGTTCTCAGCTGTGGCATATCTTAGATTACCGCTGATCGACGATACGTGGCATTTCGTAATGGCACGCGCACGGCTAGTTTCACTCAGTATTGCCCCGACTTGAATTCCATGCCGCCGTCATGGACACTCACCGCACCCCGGTCCCATGAACTTCTACAAACCCATATCGAAAAGTGACTGAACCTTCATTATTAATGTACGATTCTGTAGTGTAAGTTTCGCTGAAATTGTCTAAGGAAATCCTCATAACATTCCTGTCACACAAAATCTGACATTATCATGTCAATGAGTTTATGTTGGATAATATTATATATTAATTTAGAATAATATATCACATATGAATATTATTTAATTAAAACGAAAATGAGAACAATTCAGATAGGTTGTTGTCAAGTGTTGTTAAACTTGTTTCTACTAATATATTTTATATTTGACTGCGAAACGTTAAATTTTATAATAATGTTATAGTTTAAATGTAGATAAACCTACTTAAATACCAATATTGGTAAAAGTAAATTCGACAATAGTGTAACATAAATTTTCCATACCAACGGTTGGGAAGCTGTGCTCAAACGAAGGCGTAACTTTGGCGTGTAAGTTGACTTGTAGATAAGAACGAAGCTCTTTAGTACCTACGATAGGAAAGCGGGTCATATTTAATTATAATAACATTTCATTTAAACGAAATGGTAACTACCCAAGATAATTTATTTTAAATGAAAATAAATGCACATTATTTCTTCTGTGTAATGTAACCTTGATCCTTAAGAATGGTGTCTAATTGACTGGTAGAGGATGCCATTTGGTATTAAGTCCGCTATTTGTACTGACTTTTGTTTTGTGTAATAGTCCTAATAAGTAAATGGTTATGATTATACATAAGTTTAGGTCGCCTAAATATCAGATTATCAGATTAACGCAAACGGATCAGAAAGGGCAAATAAAAAACCGGCCAAGTGCGAGTCGGACTCGCGCACGAAGGGTTCCGTACCAATATTGAACAAAAAACCCGTTCTTTGTATGGGGTCCTACCTTATTTTTTACTTATTTTTATTATTTGTTGTTATAGCGGTAACAAAAATATACATTCTGTGAAAATTTCAACTGTCTGCCTACGGTTCATGAGAAAATGCCCGTTGAACGAAATATCATGCAAAGAGCCCTATTTTTGTATGGGAGCCCCCCTTAATTATTATTGTTTTATCATGAATAGTATTTTTTGCTATAGCGGCAACAGAAATACATCATCTGTGAAAATTTCAACTGTAGCTATCACCGTTCTTGAGATACAGCCTGGTGACAGACGGACGGACGGACGGACAGCGAAGTCTCAGTAATCTTCTTCTTTGGCGGTACACTCTTGCCAGAGTGGTCGTGGCCGTCACGTCGTTGATTTTGTGGCCTGCTTTACAATGCGACGCCATTCTTCTCGTACTGCAGCCCTCCTGGTACATTCGTGTAGAGGACCGTTGACGGCGGTTTTTACTTGATCCGTCCACCTCATCGGTGATCTTCCGCGTGGTCTGGTTCCCTCGACTTTGCCTTGTACCACCAGGCGCTCGATAGATTCGCATCCACCCCGCGATACGTGTCCAAAGAAAGTGAGGATTCGAGCCTGTACTATGCTTGATAGCCTCTGTCTGACGTCTAGCTCTCGAAGAATGGACTCATTGGTTCGGAATTCCGTCCATGATATACCGAGCATTCTCCTCCAGCACCACATCTCTAGAGTATCGATACGCTTCTTCTCACTTTCTCGTAGGGTCCATGTTTCAGCAGCATAAAGAAATATGGGGAATATGAGAGCCTTGACAAGTTTTGTTTTGGTGACCTTAGTAAGGTTTCGGTCCTTCCATATTTTCTTCAGCTTATCCATAGCAGATCTGGAGATGGCCATGCGCCTCTTGATTTCGTCTATGCAGCCGCCGTTATTTGTTATAAGTGCTCCGAGGTAGATATATGATTGTACTACCTCACAATTCGCTATTCGTGTAACCTCTGGCGAGTTGCTGTTCGCACGATCGACTATCATCATCTTAGTCTTGCTGCGATTTATCTTGAGACCGAAATCAAGACTAATACGTTCCATTCTATGTAGGAGCTCTCCCATACGCTCAACACTACTTGCAAAGAGCGTGGTATCGTCTGCGTATCGTAGGTTCGAAATCGTCCTGCCTCCGATGGTGACACCGTCTTCCCAGCCTTCGAGAGCAATCCTCATTATTAGCTCTGTGTAGGTATTAAATAGCAATGGAGAAATTATACATCCCTGTCGAACTCCCGCACTGGGGTGGAATTTGCTAGATAGGACCTCGTCCGCTCTTACTGAGGCTGTTCCGTTTTCATATAGGTTTCGAAGTAGTGTCACCAGGTGTTTTGGGTGTCTCAGTAATAGGTTCCCGTTTTTACCCTTTGGGTACGGAACCCTAAAAAGAATATTAGAATGTCACTGAAAACCTTTTACAAGACATGCGTGCATGAAACATAATTCAAGTGGGATCACCTCTAGTGGAATAAAAATTCTTGTCATAAATTTGATTGTCATAACTCATTTCGCATAATGGCTTTCCTTATACATGTTATTTGTCATTAATTATTATTTGCATAACATTTTATATGTCATAATTGTTGTTTGGCAGGCTTTTCATAAGCATAATTTAGTGTGGCACAAAATTTCAAGTAATATTATTGAATATCATAATAATTGATAGTACGAAGAAGAGCAACGCATAAATTATGGTTTTCATAATTAATGGTAATAGAAATTATATAGTATAAGTTATATCACATGTACCAATCATAATACTTTATAACATTTGAAATAATGATACAAAAATTACATGAGCACAAAAACAAAAAGGGGGACGGGGGGGCGAAGCCCCCCATAAGGGGGGCTCGGAATAATGAATAATAATAATAATAGAATTGTAAACCTACAAATACGAACATCGGCCAGAAAAGTAGGTTAGGTTAGGTTTGAAAGAACTGCGACCCCCTCAGAAATGAACTGCTGCCAGAAAACCAGGCTGATGTTGAAATAAAAAATTAGGAGCTTGATATTTATGTTCTTCAGTATTATGCGCCAATGCACGATATGCATAAGAACATTATGACGATTAATGATTATGATTCAGGTTGATATGCTCCAAAATTATATGACATTCCTTACCTATGCGTAAAAACATTATGGTCATAAAATTTATGCGGATCAATTAATGACTATACACCTTAATGCGCAAGGACTATTATGACAAAAGTGGTTATGCGCACCGACATTATGGCTTTAAAATTTATGCAACCCAATATGGAACCAATTCAAGTTCTTGTTTTTATGCCTTTATTTCACATACTTAAAGAAGAAGTAGGTACCTACATAATATATTATGCGGAAAATCAAATTTATTCATGTTCACGCCTAATGTATGTTTATTGATTTTCGGAGTTTATGACAACCTTACCCAGGTTGTTTTGAAAGATAATGCTGATCTTTGATAAATAGCGGCTTTTCTTTTTAATTCATAAATGAAGATTATAAAAAGTAAAGATGGTCTTCTAAAATCATTTTTGGTAAGGGTTCTGGGATATGTTACAACAATACAAATATGCATTTCGCATTCACATTTATAAAAGAAACAAATTTATAACAATCGGTCAAAAAACGGTCAAGTGCGAGTCGGACTCGCGCACCGAGGGTTCCGTACAAACACTTATCCCATCTTAACTGGCCGGGTTAAGTTAATTTTGCACCTGGTATGTATGGCGCCGGAAAAATGAGGTAGGTACAAAGTTAACGCAACCAATCACGTTTGTTGTATGGGAGCCCAACTTAAATATTTATTTTATTCTGTTTTTAGTATTTGTTGTTATAGCAGCAACAGAAATACATCATTTGTGAAAATTTCAACCTTCTAGCTATCATGATTCGTGAGATACAGCCTGGTGACAGACGGACAGACTGACAGTAGAGTCTTAGTAATAGGATCCCGTTTTTTACCCTTTGGATACGGAACCGTAAAAACGGTAAACAATAGACTTAGAGATATAATTAAGCTGAATGTCAATAAGTTATAGGTATGACATTATGCAAGCCGTATATTTTTTTCTAGCCATTTCGAACACACTTTAAAACAATTCGAATTTAATAAATAAACATAGTTTAAACCTGTATTCAAAGTAATTTACATAAATAAACATAGTTTAAACCTGTATTCAATTGTGGTGCCTGTAATTTCTTGTAATTTGTTGAATTTAAGGCTTGAATTTTAAAAGAAAAAGTCGAAATCGTGACGCTAACCAATCGTGTACTTTACTGAACGAAGTGAATTTTCCGGAGACATTAGGCCAAATCGCACATCTCGAGGGGTGAACAGATAAAGCAGCATAAAATATAATGTCAGCTGAAAGTGAGTTGCCTTGTTCGAGATAAAATAGCAAGAGGATTTTAGATATTATTACCTTCGCAATTTATT
The DNA here is from genome assembly GCA_947623375.1 of Apotomis capreana. NCBI lineage: Eukaryota > Metazoa > Arthropoda > Insecta > Lepidoptera > Tortricidae > Apotomis > Apotomis capreana. The sequence continues at coordinate 31,100,773 of OX392498.1, forward strand.
TGAAAACTAGCATTGTTGTCGTTTACATAATATTTATAGGTATGCTTTATTAGATAAATTGAATATAAAACTAAAACTGTTATGCATTGCCTAAGCCCGTGGCATATTAATAATAAAATTGTGTATTATTGTAATGCATTTCATTTATTAATTATGTTGGTGAATATATTACATAGACTAAACAAAGAAATAGAACCGCCCTCAAAAATAAAATGAAAAGTCAAGTCTTTCGAAGTCGAGTCGGTATTAAACGTATTAGTCAAAGAACACAGATGGCACGCATGAAGCCTAAAATATTGGACTACAGGTACTATGCAAATTCGAAAACCAAATTTCCGTGTAAGTTTAAAGAAAGAAGTTTACGTGAGGTTTGGTTTGGCACCGACCTCAAAGGGTGATTGAAATTTAATCCGATCATAAACGGATTATTTTTTAGGTTACAGATTAATATTAAATGCGTTTTTTTTTAGTAATTGCTTTTTAGGGATTGATTAGAGCAACATAAATAATGACATACAGTCAAGAATGGGGAGACTAGGGAGGCCTTATTTCCATGCATCCCGTTTGAGGAAATATGCAATAGAGAAAAAAAACATTGGTTGCAATGTCAAGGATAGTCTTAAAAGACCGTCAAGAATAGCTTTCCAAAATCCGAAAATATGTAAGGTCACCTGACGAAATTGGGATGTACCATTTTTTACGCCCTATGTTAATTCAGAAACCATTTCTGGGAATAGGGCTCTTATGCCAAAATAAACTATTAGATTGTGACAATATGATACACATGAAAGTTATTCATCATTAATTATTTCACTTTCACTTTATCCTTGCCGTTTTGCAGTACAAGTCAATAGTGACGACATCACGAAATACTTACTAAAGAGAAAAATAATGAAATGAAGTAATTGGTAAAATTAATCACCTTACTCCCAATTTTTTTTTTTACAATCTGATCGGCGACCTCGGTATCACGTAACCTACAGGGTCGAGGAGGTAGCTCGCTGGTTCAGCAATAGCCTATTCACTCTTGCCTTGAAGAGACCCAAATTAACGGTCCTAACCTTCGTGTAGTATTTGAACAACTACCCCTTAACTCCTATCCGTTGAAGTTGTACTTTTCATCATTAGCTCAGTATCATGAGATGATGACTACTAAGACCAAAATCTGAATAGTTTTTGAAACTATAATACAACTTTGTTAGTGCCTATAACAATTGCGGGTTGCTATTGATTTTCTCGAAGATCTCACTATCATTACCATTAATGGGACCACCTCAAGAGTATACTCTTTCAAATAAAATAAGAATTCAAAGAATCAATCCACAATTGGGAGAGTTATCGGTGAAAATACAAAAAAATATATATACTGTCAAAGATAGAACCCCCACTTTTTTAAGAACTTGGTCAAAAATGCAGCCAGCTAAGAGTGTGAGCGAAAAAAATACAACATTTTATTGTACTATTTTGGCAGCGTGATTAATAATGTACCAACACATGGGTTCCTTGTTGATTACAGAACCATACGGTTTATATTACTATTTCGGACTAATAATACGGACATGAATAGTGAATTGTAACTACATTGTGGCTTCCGTTCATGGAAAGCTACCAAAATTGTTGTAGGGTTGGACCCGCTTAGGCAATATTGTTTTTTTTTTAGCCCTACTACTGCATATTCAATACACAGGATTGTTATTTCGTAGGTAATATATCTAAAATCTGGTCGTACCAGGAAAGTTCTTAGTAACCCCTTAACGTCTTTGGCTCAAAAGTTTAATGGGCAATTATTAAAACATGTCGCCGCCTAATTCGATGAATACCGGCACTACAAGATGTGAGTTAGGGGAAACTTTTCTGAATACAGTAATGATTTAGTAACTTCTTTTAATAGCACAAGGCAAAATTGTGTTATTAATTTGGTATGTAATTACTTCTCAATGAAAACAAAAATATAATGACCCATTTTTTTACTAGAATCGTAATAGGTATATAGACCAATTTAAGACAATAATAATATATCGACCGAATTTCAATAATATTGTTTTGTTCTGGAGGCTGTTTCTGTTATATTTTGTCTTTAATAATGTGTGATATTATGAATCCCGGCCGTAGAGCCGTAGGTTTATTATTGCAACAAGTAACACTACTGTAATTTGTTGCAATAATAAACCTGCCGTATAGAGATTACCCGCAATCACATAACGATTAAGCGGATACCTGACCATATCATAATATAATACGTCCGTGTCAGGGTTTTCGTGAAACATGATTTTGATTTACTCGTACACTAAAAAGGGAACATTTAAATTAATAGGTCATCCCTTTTTTATTAGGTATTTTCTATAATATTATAGAAAAATAATTCATGTCAATCTTCAGAACGTTTCTTCACTAGCATTGTTTGTTTATTAAATGCGGATGCTCCTTAATTAATATCTGTTTTCGTAAATTAACTTTAAAAACTAGCATTTACAATAGTACATTGTTGTAGAGGCTGCAAAGTAAGCAGTAGATGAACGAGTAAATTTCGAAGGCTGACCCGCAGGGGAGTTCATCTATTGCAATCTCAGCCGAGACTAAAAGTGCTCTTCACAACTAATGCAAGGACATATATTAATACGAATTTGGTCATTAAACTCGGCGCCTTTTTGGAGCCTCATTGTTGTAATAAATGAAGGATATTAAATATATAAAGCTGATCGTGTCATAATAGTCCAAACGAAGTAACGACGATTTTCAACTGGGTTATGAGGAAATAACAAAAATATTCAAACTTACCTAGCTTTGAACTAAGTAAATACCATTAAGTCCTGGTTTCACTCAGGTAAACCACCCTACAATACATTCTACACTGAAAGGTGTAACGGTACGTATACGTAACATTAATACATTCCTAATATTATTTATTTCGTGAGTCAATGTTAACATTATTAAATTAATGACAACACAAAACCAATATTTAATATTTACTAAACCAAAAATTGTTTTTTAAATATGGCGGGCTGCCCCGTAGAGCATGCATCTCATGTAATGGATTCATGGCTTTTCAGTCAAATCTAAACATGGGGGGATGATGTTACTCGCGTCCGTAGGTTTTACCAGCTTCTCCTAGACCCACCCTACACGTGTACCCTGGGTGGTGCGAAACGAGTAACAATAACAACGCCGAGTATCAGGCGGCGGTAACTACCCTGACCTACCAGACCTAACAAGTCTTTCCAGTGTTGATAGGAAATGATCAATGCTACCCGTCACCTCGTGGTCATGTTTCGCGAGAATGGGGGCCTTGGCTTCACCACCTGGGCCAAGAGGGGCGTTACCCTCGATAATCAATAACCCTAATCCTACGGTGGGAAACACGCCAAAAGGATGAATGGCTGACAGGTAATCAGTCCTCAGTGCCTACCTCAATGGACCTGGCCAACGTTGTTGTATAGTGCCTTCACTCGGGAATGGGCGTCACCCCGTGTGCGACCTTCTTTATCGACCCTGCTCGTGGGAACAAAATGGAAACCCTAAACCCAAAAACCCCCTTAACTGACAACCCAATACACCCAAACTCGAAACCTGAAAAACAAGCTGGTAAATCGCTCACCCAGCAGCTCTTCCATCCGGGCTTATTTAACCGAACTAGATCTCAATCCTTAAGCAACATGGGAGACTTAAAGGATAAGGAAGAAGAATCATGGAAACCAGCACCAAGTGGGAAGCGTTCCCGTAACAGCCCAGAAAAAAATACCACACAAAAACAAAGGAAGCTTGACACCTACTGGCTGAGCCAAGCGGTCCCTACCTCAAACAGATTCTCAGAGCTTGAGCTTGACAATGACAGCCAAGATGAACTAACTCCAACTGTAAAACCCGAATTCAAACCACCACCACTGTATGTGGATAGAGTCAGTAACATCCAACCACTACTAAAACTACTACATGAAATAGCGGAAGATGGTTACATTTTAAAAGTACTGAAAAATGATCGAGTCCGAATACAGCCTAAAACTATCGACCTATACAAGAATATAAGAAATAATCTAGTACAGAGAGGTACCGAATTATACACGTACAAGCCAAAAAATGAAAGATCCTTCAAAGTTGTCATTAAAAACCTACACCCCTCCTCCAACCTTGATGATATCAAAATAGAACTAGCTGACAACGGACACAAGGTGACTAACATTTGGAATGTGAAACAAAGAATCACCAAGAAACCACTACCAATATTCTTTGTTGAAATTGAGCAACACGAGAAAAATAAGCTTATCAACGACATTAAAAACCTACTGCATTGTAGAATAATAATAGAACCACCTAGGCCTAAAAAGGATATCCCACAATGTGGTAACTGCCAACAGTATGGACACACAAAAAAATTTTGCTACAGGCAGCCGAAATGTATCAAATGCGCAGGAGATCACGCGTCATCAGCTTGCCAACGCAAGGATAGGTCGGGTCCCGCCAAGTGCATCCTTTGAGAAGGACCTCACCCAGCAAACCATAAAGGATGTCCTGTATACAAAGAACTTCTAAAAGTCAAGTATCCTCCTCAACTCCCAAAGCAAAACCAAAGAATCAAAACCAGACCCAATAGTGAAATTAATACGGAACCTAATACAAACTCCAACCACCCGGAACCCCACAATGGACCGACCGATCGAAACAACATGAACTATAAAGAAGCTCTACTGAAACCACCACAACAAGGAAATAGTACAACTTTCCAACAGAACAACACACAAATGCAAGCAGATAATTGCGACTTGAAAGAAATGTTAAACACAATGAGACAATTAATGCAGCAAGTAACAACTATGACTAACCTTCTCTTAGAGTTCATGACTAAAATATCAAATTCAATAAATTAAAACTAGCCTTATGGAATGCCAATGGGCTCTCACAACATGTCCTAGAAGTTAGGACATTTCTAAGTTTAAATGAAGTAGACATATTTCTCATCTCGGAAACCCACTTCACCGATAAAAGTTATATAAAAATACCTGGCTACACATTTTATCATACAATGCACCCCGATGGTAAGGCGCATGGAGGATCAGCTGTATTAATAAAGAATAACATTAGTCATTACGAGGCGAAAGCCTACAAAACTGCAGAAATCCAAGCAACAAATGTCGTTGTAGAAGACGTTCGGGGGCATCTGACAATAACCGCGGTATATTCACCACCCAAACACGCCATCAAAAAAGAAGGATACGTACAATTCTTTAAAACACTTGGCACAAGATTTATAGCTGGTGGCGATTACAACTCTAAAAATACACTTTAGGGATCGCGACTAACAACCCCAATAGGTAGACAGCTGCAAGCTGCCCTCAAGTAACTAAAACTCAACGTCGTATCAAGTGGAGAACCAACGTATTGGCCAACAGACCCAAAAAAAATACCGGACTTGGTAGACTTCTGCGTGTTAAAAGGTATCCCCCCCGAAAACTTAAGTTGCATATCCTCGGATGATCTATCGTCGGATCACAGTGTCGTGTTTTTAGAGGTTTGTCAGAAATTTATGGAAACTAATTTGCCAGTTAGGCTTCACTGCAAAAATACCAATTGGGAGACCTTTCGCACCTTAGTAAATGCCTCTCTAAAAAAACCTACCACTAAAAACTGAAGATGAAATCGGGATAGCAGTTGATCACTTTAACGAATGCGTCCAAAATGCAGCGCGTAACAGCACACCTACAACCGTAACACAAGGCAAACCCTATACACCAAAGCTCATTAGGGAACTTGTTACAGAGAAAAGACGGGCCCGTAAACAATGGCAAACAACTCGTTACCACAGAGACAAGAAAAGATTTAACTACCTGACAGCAAAGCTGAAACAAGTACTGAGCACTGAAAGTAACAATAGCGTACAGGAATATCTAAGGAATCTAGATGCCACAGCAGCCACTGACTACTCGTTATGGAAAGCTACAAAGAATCTCAAAAGGCCAATTACTTCTAAGCCACCAATACGTAAAAAAGATGGCACGTGGGCTACAAGCAATGCCGAGAAAGGAGAAGTCTTTGCCTCCCACCTGGACGAAGTTTTCATACCGAACAGCACTTCACGTACAACAACATCAGATGATAATGAAATACTTCAAAATCTTGAAGAACCTCTTCAACTTGATTTGCCTATTAAAAAAATCACAATTAACGAAGTGGTGAGTAATTAAAAACCTAAAGCAAAATAAAGCCCCAGGAAATTACCTGATTACAGCCAAAATCTTGCGTGAACTCCCCAAAGAAGCAATAGCATTCCTGACCCAGTTATTTAACTGTATCTTAAAAAGAGGTATCTACCCAAAGCCATGGAAACTTGCCAAAATTATTATGATATTAAAACCGGGAAAGTCCCCCGAGGAGGCATCGTCCTACAGACCCATCAGTCTTCTATCAGTAGTATCTAAAGTCATGGAAACCCTATTCCTGAAAAGGCTCAAATCAATAATTGTTCAAGAGAAATTAATCCCCGACCACCAATTTGGATTCAGGGACAAACACGGTACTATAGAACAGGTCCACAGGCTGGTGGAAGTAATTCATAGGGCATACGAAGAAAAAAAATACTGCAGTGCTACTTTCCTGGACATATCACAGGCATTTGACCGAGTATGGCATTTGGGACTATTATATAAGATCAAGAACCTTCTCCCGTCAAACTACTATATTTTTCTTAAGTCGTACCTTACAGACAGGTCTTTCTCTGTAAATTGCGGATCCAACTCGACCGATCTACATAAAATCCACGCCGGCGTGCCTCAAGGTAGCGTCCTCGGTCCGACACTATATCTCCTCTTCACGTCTGACTTACCTCTGACTGATGGGGTAATAATTGGCACTTTTGCTGACGATACAGCAGCTCTGGCCACAGACGAAGATCCATCTGAGGCCAGTAAAAAAATACAGCAGTGCTTAATCAATATAGCACACTGGCTACAAAAGTGGCGCATAAAAGCAAATTAGTCTAAATCAGTACAAGTAACTTTCGCAACAAGGCGTGCTACCTGCCCTCCTGTGCTACTCAATGGAGTTCAAGTACCCCAGGCCGACGAAGCCAAATATCTTGGCCTCTATCTTGATCGCTGCTTGACATGGAAAAAACACATATTCACAAAACGAAAAGCTCTTATCCTACAACTAAGGAAAATGTACTGGTTAATAGAACGGAAATCCCAGTTATCTATGGAGAATAAAGAGCTATTGTACAAATGCATCCTCAAACCAATCTGGACATACGGTATCCAACTATGGGGAACCGCTTCAAACTCTAATATCGAAATTTTGCAAAGATTCCAGTCTAAAATCCTGAGAATGGTAACAAACGCCCCATGGTTCATAACCAATGAACAGTTACACCACGACCTAAAAATTTGCACTGTAAAAGAAGAGATTAACAACTCCATGAAATCTTATAAGCAAAGGCTTAACAATCACCCGAACATACTTGATACGCCGCTGATGCAAGAAGAAACGAAATTCACTCGCCTAAAAAGAAAAGCCCCTAGAGACCTACTGTTAGTATACATATAGTGCCGTTGTCGCTGGATAACGTGCTCCTCAAGTCAAAGCAGTAACTACTTAACCAATTGCTGAAAGTCCTAGAGAGACAGTATTGCAATACAAAAAGGAAAAAAAAAAGATCTAAACATATTATGAACTCATAATCTCTCGTGATGAGAACGGTTACGGTTGAGTAGTGCTGTCTTTGCGCTTCGAAAATTAGCACCACTAATCTCGGGAGACGCGTTAAAACAAGTATACTTTGCTCATTTCCACTCCCTCATGTCATATGGAACACTTATTTGGGGTAACTCCACTGACGCAAAAAGGGTTCTAATAATGCAAAAACGAGCTATTCGCACTCTTGTCGGAGCTACACCTAGGCACCCCTGTAAAAAACTTTTTATATCGCAACGCATAATGACGCACTACTCACAATATCTTTTCGACTTACTTCTATTTGTAAGAACTAATATCTCTCAGTTCGCGCGCGTCCATGTTGCAGGTAAACACCTCCGCACTACCGGGCGACTCAGAACCGTGCCTCGTCGCATGGCGCTTTCAGGCAAAAACCCACGGGTCATTGGCCCAACTTACTATGAGAATTTACCTGAAAACCTACGAAATGAGCCATCTTACGAAATATTTCGGCGTCGACTGAGAGACATTTTGTTAGAAAACCCTCTGTACTGCGTGAGTGAGTATAGTTGGATTTATCTAAGCTGAGCTAATCCACTTAAGAACTGAATACCATTGAACAAACCACAACTGGTAAACCGCAAATTAAGATCACGAGCTCGTAGTAAAAGCAGATTGTAACCACCTTGGAAGGTTAATATAGATTATCGACTCTATTTCCTTGGACATTAGACTACAAAATGCACTAACAGAATAATGGTGATCATAACTTTTTGGAATATTACAACCGTCCGACCCTGCTCAAGAACGTATTTTCTTGAAAAAGGACTATGATCTCTCGTCAACAAACATTTTAAACCTATTCAACAAGGAATAAGGCTGAAAATTCAAGATCCACGCAATGTAGTTCTAACCTTTTTTTGTAAGTAACTGGTTGGCGCCAGGTTCGCGTTTATGGGAACAAAAGCAGATAGGATTGTATTAGACACAATGCTATTGTGAATGCAGGTAAGTGGATTAGCTCAGCTTGTATTACTTTAACTATACATGGAACTAAACTTCTAATTATTATTTGTTATTGACATTTGATTTAGTACCTATTTTATTTTATTTTGTATTGCGACGATGATTTTATTTTGTATTATTAGATGTCATCTGATTATTATTTTCTGTGTATATAGATAGTTTGCTTTGTTTTAGTTTAATGACTTAAAGTTGTGATGACGATCCTTATTGGGAGATTATATTGATTATTATTATTATGGTTAACATTTCGTGTGCTTGACATTGTTATAGTTCGTTTTATTATTATATTTTTATTTTGACGATCATGATGTGAATACTTATATTTTTGAATATTTAATGCAAATGTACCTATACAGTTATTTTCACATGAAATAAATGAATCTGAATCTGAACAAACTCATGTTGAAGAATAAAAGATTTTTAGAATTAGGAAATAGTTTTACGCGCCATTACGCACTTTAGGGATAAAATTCGTCATGATTTTTTACCTTTTTAACGAAAATGTATTAAAGAGTAAACCTTAGGCGTATTATCTTACTTGAGAAAATAAACTAATTTTGCGGGTATTTACACGTTTAAGAAAAAATATACCTCATAAATGACGCATTTTCATTGGTCAATTTAATTTGACATGCAGCAGACGATTGATTTGATTTAGCTTTGATTGGTTAAATTGTCGTTTAAGCAGGCCAAGAAAATAACTCTGAATAATGATTTTAAGAGTCGTATCTTACTATGAAATCCACGTATAGATACAAACTGTTACCGTAATGTGCTACAATGCTGTCGTCTTTCGAGCGATCATAGATATACAGTATACAAAAGTACAAATATAAGAAGTTTTGTGTACTCGATTTAGGTAATCCATGAACATATTTTCGAAAAATATATTTATTTATATTTAATTGGGCAACAATAATTAGAATTTTCCATGGAATTCTGTAGATGACAGCAGAAATAAGTAATAGCAAATCATATCGCCCAATAACGGACCACGGCGCAGAATCATGATCACTTACACACCACTATCAAATCACTGGTGATTCGCATGAGTAGGTACTATCCTATCCAACCGTTTCGACACGATTGCACTAATTCCCCCTTCTATGATAGTAGTATGTGATTATACAGCTGTGTACGGCCATGCATAGACTGTATTCAATTTGTTTATTGAATTAACGGCACGGTAATTGGGCTTCACTATGATGTTATGATATGAGCAAGTACAGTAAAGGAAACTGAAATGCATACCTTTTCGTTTGACCATACCTTGACCCTTGACATTGTGACAAGAGCGAAAAAGATACGTGTTTCAATTTCCTTTCCTGCACATAATGATATTGATATTATATGAACCTACACAGATGATGGCTATCAATAATGGAACTATATTTTCCTAGCTGCGTGGCACTGCTAGGATCTTTTCGTATTCACTTCTCCCTGGGCTACTGCTTACCGAGTTCTTTATAAACATGCCGCCGCTTCATTTCATCGCGGCTTTTGTTTACCGGCTGTACTGAGCACTTCATACATACAAAAGAAAATGTGTGATTATATTGATGATGAAGAATATAAGTGCAAATCAGCGATTCTCACACTTTCCTGTATAGTTAGTAGCGGTGCTCAAATTTTTCCCAGTCTCATGAAACTTCATAGAAAAAACTTGATGCACTAGCAGACCGTGTCTTGTGTACCAACATAAAGGAGTAGAAAGATTTTGTTGCTATGTTTAAAACAAGCGTTTTACTTAGTACAATTTTATTTTACAGGTATGACAGGAATAAAACCGGCCAAGAGCATGTCGGGCCACGCTCAGTGTAGGGTTCCGTAGTTGCTCATCCGTCACAATAAACTGCTGTTTTAAGCCCGAGGTTTACGTTAAGAAAGATTTTAAGCTCTATAAAAAGGTCGTAAACGCCCTAGAAACTGTAATCACTTATTAAAAAAAAAAAAAAAAAATCAAAAATATTTATTAGGTTTAAAAGTTTATGTTACAACATGAAGTGTTGGGACATTCCTTTAAGCACAGTTTGCTTGTATCGGAACGACCCGCTCTTCCATCACTCGGAGGTTTGCAATAAACCAAATAAATACAAAATTACTTAGGTGCTATTTACTATATCTACTTAACTAGAATGTATATACAAGAGTGTGTGAATATGCATGAGTGAGTGCTTGTTTTTATTATTACATTTAGACAGTTTGACTATGTTAATATATTTTAAATTCATTACATTAGATTTATTATATTATATATACGTTATTTACGACAGATGTTTTAGGAGTGCCTCTGTTTCCTCGTAATTTAAATTCATGATCCACAAGGTAACTGCTTTTTTACAATTGTGAAGTTGCATTGGGTAAATATCAAGATGGATATCAATGTAGTTATATAGGTAGGCAGCTTGTGCCGCGAACTGTTTCATGGCGAAACTAGATTTAGTAAAAGGGATAGGGGCTACTTTGGCTTTTCGTCTGCGCATAACAGTCTGCGGCACATAGCTTAGGGTTCTATGAAGTTTAGTCACGCTGAGTACAATATACAACTTACGCATTGAAAGGAGTTCACATTCTCTGTAAAGATCTGTTGTGGGATATCTAAAGGGTTTGTTGAAGGTTACTTTAAGTAGACACCTTTGCGCCCGCTCTACTTCAAGGAGTTTAGTTTTATTTGCACCACCCCAGACAGGTATACAATAAGTCATTATTGATTGTGCAAGAGTTATATAAACTTGTTTTAAGAGTTTGAATGATGCCACATGTTTTAAAATTTTAAAGATCCACATTAATTTCCTAATGCGCCCATTTAGGTGCTCTATATGATCATGCCAGGACAATCTATGGTCAAGTACAATGCCAAGGTATTTTATTAACCGACTTCAAAAAAAGGAGGGGGTTCTCAGTTCGGTTGTATGTTTTTTTTTTTTTTTTTTTTTTTTTTTTTTTTTTTTTTTTTTATGTTTGTTACCTCAGAACTCCGTCATTTATAAGTCGATTTGGAAAATTATTTTTAAGTTCATGAATAGACATCTCAAGGTTGGTCCCATAAAATTTTGGTGAAGATCGGATGACGAGATCCATGAGGAATCGAAGGAATTCCTGAAATTTTATAGGCACTTATAATATTTTTCACATATTTTATAAAACTATTTAAGTATTTGCATATGGTAGTCATCATCTTCCAATACTGAGCTGATGATGGAAGGTACAACTCCTCAACGGTTAGGAGTTAGGAGATAATTCAAACGAGATGCGTGCCTTCAAGACCTCCCTGATCACCCTGCCATAAGTGTTTTTAACAATCACTAAAAAGCAAAAAAAAAAAAATTTTAACAAAAAATAGAACCGACTTCAGTAAAACTAAAAAGCCAAAAATAACCCGTTCAAGTACAGATTACCTTTGACTCACCCTTTGAAGTCGGGGCCAAACCTCACGTAAACTATAAAATATAAATATAATAACTGAGTGGTTTGGGATCGACTTCAAAGGGTGAGTCAAAGGTAATCTGTACTTGAACGGGTTATTTTTGGCTTTTTAGTTTTACTGAAGTCGGTTCTATTTTTTGTTAAAATTTTTTTAGATGGGACTTTTTCAATGATGGTAGAATTACAGTGTATAGTGTTTGGATTGCAATTGTGTAGTTTTAATTCTAAATGCTCAGATGACTGTGTGTTTCCATACTTAGAGAAGCAGATATGTTTGGTCTTGTCGGCATTAAGGGTAAGGAGGTTTTGATTTAGCCAAGAGGCGATTTTATTTAATCCTGTTTCAGCCTTATGATAAACCCCTTCCCAGGAGTCACCTTCAAAGATCACCGCAGTATCATCTGCGTAAGAAAACACACATCCATCGTGAGAAGGGAGACTGAGGAGTTCATTAATATATATTAAGAACAGCGTGGGGCCAAGTACGCTCCCTTGGGGGACGCCAAAAGTGACATGTTGCTCGCTGCTTAGGTGGTTGTCAATCTTTACTCTCTGTGAGCGGTTACGCAGGTAATCTGTAAATAGTTTTAGGGGTACACCTCTTATGCCGATAGCTTCGAGCCTACGCAACAGGATGGGCAGTGAGACCGAGTCGAATGCTTTCCGCAGGTCCATAAAGATAGCAAGGCACTTGTGTCCTTGATCTACGCGGTTCGTTACTTCAGTAGTAAGTGCCAGAACCGCATCTTCCGTGGACCTACCCTGACGAAATCCAAATTACTTATTACCTTCTGGAAGTCAACTTACGACCTTTTAAAGAAATAATATGAAATTTTGCGATAACTCAAAAACGGCTCGACCGATTTTGTTCAATATAGTTTTCATTGAAAGTACTTATAAGGTACTTAAATTCATTAAACAATATTTTAAAGCTATATTGAGGGTTATTTTAGCATTTTAGTAGACTAAAAAAACTATACTATGACTTGTTACGAATAAAACTACAGGTTACTTAAGAAAATTCGCTGAATTATGTACTTTAGTACTAATGGTCAGAAGGTATAGGCCAATTCGTGTAACACCCGAAACAGCTACTTTTCAGTGATTTTCTCGTTATTGTCCTTACACTATAATAACTGTTATTGAGGAAAAGAAAGTATTATCAAAATAGTAGATGATTTAAAGTTATAACCTCTAGGTCTTTATAATACAACATTGAATAAAACCTTATTTTATGAGTTCAAGTGTAAGACCCGAAACGATGGAATGACCCGGTAGTAATTATAGTTCAAAACTGTACGTGAAATCTGTAATAGGAATATTTTATACAATTTACAAGTTAGTCATTCGAATTATGGCTTCTCAAAACAACTACTTCTTACTTAACCCTTAATTTCACGAATTAATGTATATTTTTCGACCATCTTTTTGCATTATAAAGTTTAACAAATTTTTGAGATTTTTACATGGATATTTCCAATTTTTTTTGACCCCTGGTTGAAACACATTTTTTTTTTGTTTTTGGAGCGAATATTTACAAAACTGCTGACTTTATCAAAAATAATGTTAGAAGACCCCTATTATTTTTACAAGACCTATTCAACAACACCCCACAAACCAGTGTTGAAAAGAAAAAAAATATTCACCCCCACTTTAGGTATTCGAGAGGTAATCCGAAAAAAAAAAATATTTTACCGTTCTGTCGGCGTTATAAGTACATTTAACCTGCATGCCAGTTCCTTGGGTTCTTTCTTCCATGCTTTTAGTTCGTGTCCGGATAAATTCCATTAAAAAGTGACGCACATCTTCAACTATTCCTCACTCTTTACAATTAGGCGACGCTTTCATAAGGTGTGCATTTGCATTTCCAAAGCTGAAAAGCTATTAAACTTATTGTACTTAACACCAAAATCCACCTTACTTTATCCATCCGCTAGGGAACACAAGCATGTCACTGCTTGCTATAGTTTCACATACTAAATTCCATACAAACATGGACGGTTATTTATGTTTCTTGCAAAAGGGTTGCGTCTGAGAGGCACTTGAATATGCCGACCTTTTTAACATATTTTCAATTTCCTGAGGCGCTAGATGCCATCAAAATAAAAAATGCTAAATTCAAATTGTTTTTGGGCCCTTTTTGTTGCCTTTAATGGTTATAAATTGCAAGTATTATTAGGTAAAATAATGCGTCACGTTATTACGTTAGTCATTTCTACAGCAGCTGTCGAGTGAGGTTGTCTCTGATGACAGTTGGTGCTTTCATTTTTAAGTAATTAATATTTCAAGTTGCGCTACGCCTGCGCTGTAGCGCTGTGTTTATTTTATCATGGCGGTGACGTATTTGCCTATCTAGTGCGGAGTTGTCATTTTTAGTTTGGCCCCGCCCTTGCGGGCGGTGCTGTCTATGTCATGTTCTTGTGTTTACATTAGTGCATGTGCCTAAATTCAAAGTGTTTTGATACATTACCGTGGAAGTGTTGCATGTTGCATGTATGCATGTACTATAGTGCGGTTGACGCTTATATTCAATTTATTATTTGTGACTGTGGTTTGTGAAATTTAGTTTTAGTTTATGTTTGTTTGTGAAAAGATTAATTCAATCTTTTACGAGAAAAGAGTAACTCGTATGCAAGGAAAACATTTTACTTGTGCTTACTGAGAAAAGATTAGCTCAGCGCGAGAAAAGATTAACTCGTGTTTCTTTTGTTATCTCTTCTGTTAAGTGCATGTTTTTAATTTATTATTGTTGTGTTATTATGTGCAATTAATCTTCTGTTTTGTTGCTGTTTCTTTCATATTAACTATGGAGAGCGGTGTTAAGAAATCGGTTACCCTGGCGAATTTCCTTGTCCAAACACATCCGGACATTATGAAGGAGTATCTGGCCTACACTAGGGAGGAGCGGAGTGCCTGTGACCAAGGTAAGGTGCCTGTCTCTCTCACTAGCCTGAATGTAAACAAGACTTTGACTATGACTTCGGCACATGTGCCGTCATTGACTTCATCATCTCGCACTGACATTTCGTGTGACAGAACCATTTCTTCAGGTTTGCTTAGTTTGCCCTCCGGGCCGCGGTCTCCTTCTGAGACAGATAGTCCTGCCTCTAGTCCAGTGCGGAGGGACCCGCGTGCGTTTATTAGAGCGAAACCATCTGTGCGCTCGCGCTCGCCTTCTCTTTCTCGACCGTCTTCAGTCACCTCTGGTGGTGATGATGAGGGAGAGGATGTACATTGTAGTGATAATAGTCGACTTGGTATTGCCGGTACCAGCAATACTGTTGACACTCATTTAGATTTGGGCCAACCTACTCCTGACACCCAGTTATTGTTAGGGCAGGATAGTGAATTGGACACACTTCATAAATATTTCTCGGGGGATGTTCCTCCTCCTCCTATGTTAAATTCATTATCTTTACCTTCGGCTGGTCCTTCTGGAGTGTTGCCTGACACTGCGTCAGAGTCTGAAATGGAGTTTGCCTCAGGTGCCTCCGGTGACGAGGAAGGTTTTCAGCCGGTTAAAAACAGTAGGAAGAGGTGCAATGTCAGTCCTTCTGGTTCTCCGGGGAGGAACAAGGGCGCCTCTGTTTCTTCCAATAGGTCTGAGGGTGTTAACTCTGCGAGTGGTCCCTCCCCAGCCCGTTCCAAGCGTCTTAGATCGGACGCTTCTTTATCTGCTCCTTTACCTCCTCCGGTGATTGGGGAGGAGGACATGGATGTTCAGGCGGAGTTGGCAAGGAAGGAGAGGCGTCCTCCTTTGCTGGTACTTAAAGATAAAGCTAGGTGGTTATCTTTAAAAAAGGAAGCTAATCGCTTAGGTGTTGGGATCTTCAGAGCTTTTTCATATAGTGATAAGGTGGGATGGCCTGGGGGTATTGCCATAGCTACCTCCAACATCTCTCAATACAAAGCATGGGTTGAGCTAATGGGTGCGGGTTTCCATACCTACAATCCAGAGAAGCTGCTTCATGTCGTTATCAAAGGCATTCCTACGGCGATTGATAATGACTCAATATTTGAAGACTTGGTTGAGCAAAACCTTCCAGTTAGGAGTATAACAAGGATGCGTAAGGGGGATAGGAGAGAGCCTTTCGAGGCTGTCTTTGTCTCCTTAGAGCATTCTCCTGCTGGCAAGGCTGTTTTTAATTTAAAATATTGTTGTGGCCTTAGTGGGATTAGGGTTGAGCACCCTATTAAATCAGGAAGAATTCCACAATGTAAGAACTGCCAGTACTTTGGTCACACTCACAATAATTGTAAGCTGCCTCCCAGATGTGTGAAATGTCCTCTTCCTCATCACACCTCTGAGTGTGATAGGAAGAAGGATACAGCTAGTGGTCCACCTACCTGCTGTAATTGTGGTGGCCCTCACCCTGCAAATTTTTGGAACTGCCCGGCTGCTCCAAAACAAAACAAGGAAAAGAAAAGGAAGCAGTCTAAGGCTGTTCGAAAGCAGTCTGCTAAGCAGCGGCAGGCTGTTGACCTCAGTAACGATCAGCGTTCTTTTCCTCCCTTGGGGGCTGGCAGGGGAGGGCGTTTGGTTTCTAGTATTCCTAATTCTACAGTGGGTACAGTTCCTCAGCCGCAAGCGTCTGTGTGTGCTCCTGCTGTTATAAATGTGTCTGATAGCGTTCAGCTGGAGGAGGCAGTAAGAGTCTGGTCTGACTCTCAGGATGGCTCTTCTCAGAGAGTTGCGAACCTGTCGGATTTGGCTCCTCACATCAACCAAACCCCTCTTCCTATTCAAGGAAGTTTGGGTGGTACTCAAGGTACTCAGGGTGTTTCTTCTTTGAGTTCGGGTAGTGTAAATAATCGAGGGGTTAGCAATCGTTTAAAGGTTGTGACTACTGCACAGGTTCATAATCCTGTTGCTGGCCTTCGGGCTAGTAATCAGGTCGATAATCCAAAATCTGTTTCTGTGGGTTCTCGTGCAGGTAATTCTGGCAATCAGCGGTTCCTAGATAATTCTAGGCAGGGATCTCATATTTCTGGTCCCAGTTATAATAAGGTGGCGGCTAATAAGTCCCATTCTGCAGCTATTAATACTGTCAATCAATCTTCAAGTTCTCGCCCTCATTTCAGTTCTAATGCTGTTGCTAGCTCGGGGAGTCTTGATTTAGACTTGGCCCTGGTTTGTGATGTGGCTGAGAGGATTGACCTTAGTCAAGTTAGTGGGTTTGCCCATGACTTCAGATGTGCATCCACTCTGGGTGGGAGACTAGCAGTGATCAACAAATACTCGGGTCTTATTATGGCAGTAAAATCTTTAGGTGTTGATCATGGATAGTATGCCCAGCAGAGTGAAGCCGAAACATTTGACGTTTGCCTTTTTTAATGCAAATGGAATTCTAGGTAAAAGAGATGAAATTGCTCTTTTCCTTAGAGAACATAACTTAGATATTCTTCTTTTCCAGGAGTCTCACCTTAAGCCTGCGCACAGGAATCCCAACATTGCAAATTATAAGTTAATCAGAAATTATCGTGGTGGTAGTGCTTGGGGTGGGACTCTTATTTACTACAGGAGGGCTTTACATTGTTCGTCTATAAGAGTTGATGATCCCTTGCCTCTAAAGTCTTTAGAGGTATCAATCTGTCAATTAGCTCTTACGGGCCACGTTCCCTTAATTTTAGTTTCGGCATATCTATCTCCAAATAAAGATCTTCACTATTCTGATCTCAGTGCTGTGTTTGGGTTGGGGTCTTCTGTCATTCTGGCAGGTGATCTTAATTCCAAGCACTTGCTCTGGGGTTGTAATTATTCGAATTCAAATGGCTACAGGCTTTTTAGATTTACTAATTCTTTAAAAATTGACGTTGTGCCTCCTTTAGAGGCTACTCACTTTCCTGGTGATGTTGAGAGGAACCCTGATGTTTTGGACATTATGATTCTGAAAGGGGTTTCTCTTCAGCTCAAATCCATTGCTGTTCATCATCAGCTTTCTTCTGATCACAGGCCTGTAATTGTTAAATTAGGTTCTTCCGATGTTTCCCGGCCTTCGAAAACTGTAACGAATTGGGAGAAATTAAGTAGGGTTTTTGCAAAGGAGGATGTTGCTTTGCGCTTCTCCAATATTCAAACTTTTTTAAATTCTAGACTAGACACGAATAATGCCATTGTTGCTCTGACTAGTGAGTTGGGTGACTTAGTTGGTGAGTGTTCTAAAGTGGTTACGGCTGATGACCCTAATCACTGGAAACTTCCTAACTATCTCTTACAGCTAATCAAAATTCTAAATAAGGCGGTGAAAGCTTTTGACAGATTTCCTTCTCCGTCTAATAAAACTACTCTTAATCGTCTGCAGCAGAAGGTTAAAAGACAGGTTCGATTTTTTAATAATTTAAAATGGGACAATTTGCTTTCGGGTATCTCGCCGGGGCACCAGGCTTACTGGAACCTTGCGAGATCCCTGAAGGCTGATACTGTCTCAGATATTCCTCCTCTTTGTTTCCTGGATAATGGTGTTGATCGGACTGCATTCAGTGACCTTGAGAAGGCTGAGTGTTTGGCTGATTCCTTGGAGGCTCAATGTTCGCTGAGTGCAGAACCTTTTGATGAAGAGCACTTCAAAATTGTTAATGATGAGGTTTCGAGGCGTGCCTCTCTGGAACTCTCTTCTCCTCCCTTGGAGCCTATCTCCTTGTCTGAGTTATCTGCTTTGACTAGGAAATCCAAGATCAAGAAGGCGCCTGGTAGAGATGGTGTTTCTAACAGGCTGGTAAGAATGCTCCCGGAGTGTGTTCTTGTCATCTTGTTGGCCATTTTCAATGCTGCTTTGGCCAATTGCCATTTTCCGGACATGTGGAAGCAAGCAGTGGTCATT
Source organism: Apotomis capreana (assembly GCA_947623375.1). Lineage (NCBI taxonomy): Eukaryota > Metazoa > Arthropoda > Insecta > Lepidoptera > Tortricidae > Apotomis > Apotomis capreana. The sequence continues at coordinate 31,119,687 of OX392498.1, forward strand.
GGTATTCATAAGCCTGGCAAGCCTCGTAACAGACCTGACAGCTATAGGCCTATTAGTTTACTTTGTACCTTTGGTAAGCTGTATGAGAGGCTTGTTAGGGCAAGACTTCTGAAATTGGTTAGTTCTGAGCGCCTGCTGGTGGATGAGCAGTTTGGCTTTAGGGCCGAACACTCTTGTGTCCAGCAGGTGCACAGAATTACAGAGGACATTTTGGATGCGATGACCACTTGGCGTCGTAAGATTCCAACTTGCGCGGTCTTTCTTGATATAGCTAAGGCCTTTGACCGTGTCTGGCACAACGGTTTACTATATAAATTGTATAGTGCTGGTGTGCCGGATAGGCTGGTCGCCATCATCAGGGACTTTTTGACTAATAGAAGCTTTGTGTATAGGGTGGAGGGCGTTTGTTCGAGTGCCCATCCAATTCGAGCGGGTGTTCCGCAGGGTGCGGTTTTATCGCCGACTCTCTTCACTCTATACATAAATGACTTACCAAGATCTTCTGGTGTTCGTTATGCTCAATTTGCCGACGATACTGCTATTTACACTTCCTCTTCTCTCGTGCAAACTCTTCACAGACGTCATCAGTCTGCGGCTGATGCTTTAGGGCATTGGTGCAGGCAGTGGAGGATGGATGTGAATCCACAGAAAAGTGCTGCTGTGCTTTTCACGCACAGTACTAATACCAGGAAATTGGCAAAGGACGTCATCCTTCTGGGTGTCCCCATTCCCTGGAAATCTGAAGTTAAATATTTGGGGGTTACCCTGGACAGGAAGTTGTCTTTTGCCAAACATGTAAAGACTGTTAGGAACCGAGCGGCCTTTTTTATGGCTAGGCTCTCTTGTCTTCTTTCTCGTAGATCCAAGCTGTCGAGAAGGAATAAATTGACTTTGTACAAGACCTGTATTCGTCCAGTCTTCTCGTAAGCGTGTCCTATCTTTGCACAGGCTTCGCCTGCGAGGATTCGGACGTTGCAGGTCTTGCAGAATAAATGCCTTAGGAGAATCTCCGGTCTTCCTGGGTATGTCAGGAATGTCCAAATTCATGCGGATTTGGGGGTTCCCTCTGTATTGGAGTACTTCAGGACTCTTTCTAAAAAGTTTTTTGAAAAGGCTGCTGTTAGTCCTAATCCACTCATTAGGAGTGCGATTAATTATCAGCCTGTAGTTCCGCCCAAGAATAATTTGAGGCGGCCCAAACATGTTTTGTTGGATCCACCTGACCCCATTACCATTAGACTTAAGCAGGAGGCGGAAATTGATGTTGAGTTGCGTGATCGTTTCCGTCGCCTGCTTCACTACAAAAGACTAAATGACATTTCTTCTGACTGTGACATTGATGACGCTGACTTTGGCTGTGGTGAGGCAGTCGCCGTACCTGCTGTTGTTGGTGCACCGTCTATTAGGTATAGACCTCTTTTGAGGGCTTTTAAACGTCATAAAGTCCGGGGGCCTGACTACGAGATTCGCCAGGAGTGCGATATTGCTGTTCGTTTTGGGCCTAGATTGTATTGCAGAGGGCAAATACAGCAATAGCCTGCAGAAGGTTGGTTTTTCCTTGGGATATTCAAAGTCCTGTCCACTGTGTGGCAGGCATTCTCTTTGTCTTTTTCTGCAACTTGACTCTTCGGGTCAGGTTGCAACTTCATTAAAATTAGTAGGTGGCCAGTTTATTGACCAAGCTAATTATTGGACAGTACCAAAAAAAAAAAAAAATAATAATGCGTCAATACTATTCCAGGGTTCAAAAACCATGGATTATATTACATCATAGATGTTGTTCACTTAAAATTTTAGAAGGTATGCACATGTGCTTTTATTTAATAACAAACGTTGAAAATGTGAACCATTTGGAAAACAACAATGTACTCAAGTTTGTCCATAAAGACATTTTTTTATTGTGTAGGTATGTACTAAATTTTAAAATTAATCGGTTCTCATTTTTTGGGAACACAAAATTAACTACTGCGCACATTACACAATTCATTGTTCTGCCCAGCGAAGACTTGGACTGGGATCGGTATGTCATAGATCGTGTAAACAGCTCCCAGCGTCATCAAAATATATTTTTCAGTTTGACATGGTATCTGGAGATAAACACTCTGGCCAAGAGTGACTGAACAAAATACCTAGTATGAAAAAACGCGATACTCGGGGTTCTGCACATTCATTCGATTCGGATACGACTTACTACACTCGTTTTAAAGGTAACTGTAGTGGCGAGAGAAAAGTTTCTCATTCCGTGGTCTCATTTTAATCGAGATGGTCAGTGCCCCCTAGCTGGAGAACGATTTTGGATACTGCGTCGGTGGTTGGAATGGACAAGACCCCGCTTCCCTCATGGACCAACTATGTATGCACAACTAGTTGTGCCATCCCAGATAGGTATTCCTAATGACACAACTAAACACAACCAAGCATAACTAAGCACAAGCAATTTACTACAACCATTCCTTGTAACACAACTACAGTCGAAATGGGAATTATACATACGACAACAAACCTCTTCAGATACTGGTGGCCAATATCATTAGGCCACTTTCGTCAAACCTTTGCAGTATAAGTAATAGGTAATTATAACTGTCTTGTCATTTCTTCTGTGCAGAGGCAGTCGTTAGTCTAATTAGCCAAAAATAAATATTTTAGTAGTAACTAGTTACAATACTGAGCATGTCAGAAGACGAAGATATTACCTTCGCTGATAATAAACGTAGGAAAGTTGCTTTATACGGTTTAGTAGGTAATCATTGGACCAAGGTCGAGTACTGAAGCATTAATCTTATTTATTTATTTTTTTCTTTTACATTAATAATATTATTTTTATTTAATAATGATTTCAATATTTAACTGAGTGAACACAGCGGCAGTTAAATCTTTTATGGTTTTGTCCGCAGGGATAGCAACAAATGTATCTTTTCATTATATAGTATAAATAAATTAAAAAATAAAATTATTTAGTTCTAACATACAAAAGTGGTGCGTCTATACTGCGATGCTCGAAATACTGTAACAAACTGTCCCCATTGATATTCAAGTAAATTTTTAAAGTTAGATATTATTTACAGTTTGGTAGTGTTATTTTTGTTCCGTTAAGTAATAACGTTTGATATGTTTTTTAGGCTTCAAAGAATCAAATCCTAAGGAGCATTCGTACGTCGTTGATAAATCTAAAATTAACTATTTGAAAAATAATGGTGAGATAAAAGACTTAGTGAAAATTTCTGACAAACCTATTTCTCAGTTGTATAAAGACATCGTTGTAGATATAGTGGACATGGGACTAGATTTGGTAGATTCGGGATCCCCTTGGATCGCATAATGTTTTTTAGACTAATGCTGTTTCGCATAATTGATTAAGCATAATTTGTTTTGGCATAATAGTACTTTCGCATAGTAAAATTTTGGCCTACTGTTTTTTTGGCATACTACGCTATTAGCATAATTTTAGTTGGACTAATTTGTATTGGCCGAATATACTTTACGCATACTATTGTTTGGGCTAATAATTATTTGGTATATCTGTCATTATCCATAATTTCAGTTGTCTAAATGAATGAAACTCAGTTACGTGGTTAACATGCATTTATTATTATTGTATGTATATATTTCAAAACAAAATATTACGTTACGTACATGACGTTAGGTCACATTAGGTAGGTACATTAGGTTAGGTTATGTTAGCATGATAACCAGGCGCGAAGCGCCCAAGCGACGCGGAATAGGGGGTCTGCGAAGCGGACCTCCGTCGACCTCGGTTTAGTTCCTAAATATATACAGGGTGATCAATCAAAATGGGGCAGTAGGGAGAAAACGAAAACTATAAGAGATAGAGAAATCTGTTCTTAGGTTTTATTGGCAACAAATGTCTGTAAAAGAGTACATAAATTTAGAGTGCTCTAATAGTCAGAAACTGCTGTCAAAGCTGAAACGCTCCATACAAATATGCGTGTCGTGTATGGAAAAATAACTTTTTCCATTTTGACCATGATAATTTCCGTTTAGGTTCATAGTTGTCATACAATTATTGTTTTGTTGAATTATGAGGGTATTGGAAACAATTTCATATTTGCTTTTGCATAAAAAAAAACGTAAAATGTTCATAACTTAAAGGAATGTCACTCTTTAACAGCAATTTCTGATTCTTAGAGCATTCGAAATGTATGTTTACAGCTTAAATTATTCTCTACTCAATTTCGACCGGGTTCGATTTCGGGTTATGCATGAGATATACGAAAAAAAACTGAATGTTGTTTTTAATAAATCTAAAATCGAAGCCATTGTTCCTAAGAACAGGTTTCCCTCTCTCTTATAGTTTTCGTTTTCTCCCTTCTGACCCATATGGATTGATCACCCGGTATACACACTATACTAACCTTCTCTCGTAGTGCAATTTTTGATAGAATAATAGCGTTATGCATTTTGATATGATGCCAATTGATGATTATGCATATTTATGCTTATGCTTTTTGTCATTAGTCTTCATGACGGTTATGCTTTCTGTATTTATGCTTTTTAACGTTATGCGTAAAACATTATGCGTAATGAGGCTTATGCACATCTCATTTTCGGCGAAAAGCAATTATGCGTAACCATATTAGTATTAATGATTTTATGCCTTCCAATAGTAAACCGTAGATTCTGTTCCTTCTTTTTTGGGTATAAAGACTGAACTATACAATACTGGGGAGAAAACTGTTGGAGCGAAAAAAATAAATTTCGATTATGAAATTGCTTTTATAAACGCGGTTACAAAGGTGTTCGCCGACATCACGATTATGGGTTGCTACTACCACTGGATGCGAAATGTATGGCCAAAGGCCAAAAAGCTTGGGCATCATACAAAAGTAGAAAATATAATTATAGGAATATGTGTGTAGTTTTGCTTCTATTTCCACCAGATGCGATCGTTGAAGGCTAGGCATATATTAAATCCGAATATGAAGATGCCAACCTAATAGTGACCAAGTTCATAAATTATATAGAGAGATATATAAGAAACAAAAATTCAGTTCCAATGATGTTCGTGTTTGGACACCGAACTAATAATTTTGTAGAGTCGTGGCACTCTACCTTGAATAAACGCTTAAACAAGAACACGGTGACGTTGTTACGACTACTAAATGTTCTTATATCGATAGATAAGTACAATGTTGCTGCAAAACATGCGTGTTTAAGAGTCCGCAAACATGAATACATCATTAAAGACGACTTTATTCGCAACACCCATCTTCAATACATGAATGGAGTAATCACATTGAGGCATGCACTAGAGAAGCTTCTAGATAGATTAGGAGTTCCAAAATACCATTTACATTAATTTATTATTTAATAAAAATACTTAACAATTCATTTTTTTCATATATTATGCGTTGCGTTGTTGGTAAGTACTTAGTTGTGCGTCGAGGAACTAATATTAAATGACAATGACGAATTGTCATTCTCGCCTCCGCTGATGACACCCGGATCTAGAAACCGCGTGGAGAGAGCGTTAGCTCGCAGTGTTCACTTGTCCGCTGCCGCGACTGATCGGAGCTCCTGATGATTAATTGCGTACCGATTCGAAACATGTGGGGCAATATATGAATTAAACGCCGTGAGTAAACCCGTTTCATATGGATTTAAGTATATGTGGAGATCTTGCCGTAGAAATATATCCTTGCTAAGTATTTGCTAAAGTGCTTGTATAATTGAAACGGCATATTTTTATGGATGAAAAATGAATTTAGTACGCCATTATGCACGTTTTTAATTAGTGGAGACAATATTATGTTTTTTCCATTTGTCCTGAGGTCGCAGAACTTGGTAATATGTAATTAACGCTCACTTTTAATTAATTTACGTAGATGAACCAACTTATGAAGAAAAAGGATTTTTATGTCACTCCTATGCCATAAAAAATAGTAAAGTTCTATTCCATCCCAGGGCACATCGCACTCTCCACTCTTTAAGGCGCCTACAGAACTTTCTGCCAATTTCCACCAAGATCACTCTTGCCAGATCTCTCTTGCTCCCTCTACTAGACTATGGTGATATTGCTCTACTGGATCTTAAGGAGGAACTACTTGACAAGCTTGAACGCCTACAAAATGTGTGTATCAGGTATATATTTGGATTGCGAAAATATGACCACATCTCTTCCTTTCGAGCGCAGCTGGGTTGGCTACCGATTCGTCGGCGTAGAGACGTGCATGTCCTTTCATTGCTCTTTAATGTCCTGTTTAATCCTACTTCTCCTCCTTACCTTAGTGAAAGATTTTCGTATATGGCTGATGGCAGTGGTCACCGCTTGCGGTCTAGCGCCAATCTCACTCTGGCTGTACCGTTTAATAAGACGCGTACCTACAGCAAGTCTTTCACGGTAAGCGCAGTGAAGTTGTGGAATGAGTTGCCTTTGTCCCTTAGGAAGTCTCCATCTGTTGCATCACTTAAGATTAACTTGAAGAAATTGTGGCTGTCCGATGACGTGTGAATTCATTGAATACTATATTTATTTACGCATTTATATGTATTATATATAGATATGTATATATATATTATATATCTTATAAATAGTATAAATATATGTGTATTATTACTTACTTAGTTTATGTACTTATTATAGTTTTATTAAGTATAATATAGATATCTTGGTTGTACGCAGTGTAGTTTGCCTATTTTCTTCGAATACCCATTCCTTCAATTGCTCAAAGGTTAACTGGAAGAGATCCCTAATAGGGATAAGTTCGCCTTTGTACATATTTCATTTGTTATCAATGTATTTATAACCAGTTGTTGTGTACAATAAAGCGTTTACATACATACATACATCGCACGCATGGGTTGAAATTAACAATACCGACTGACGTCAAATGTCCAAGTTCTAACGAGATTTGAACAACTTACCGCTTGTTACTGATTTGAGTCTAAGTTGCAGACATGGCTTGTCAGAAATATAGCAGAGTATTAAATCATTCTGTGATAAATGTAATTCCGTTGTGTTCTGTTACTTACCAAAGTCAAACAGTCGCTCGTTTACGGCGGGGAGGAAATAACAGTTATGAAAAACAATAGTCATTTATTCAATAAACAATATAAATTGTGATTGAAATAGTGGTATACAAATTAATTTACATCTTAACAATACAACAATAAATTAATAATTTGGCACTGTACATGAAATCAAACTACATCAAATAGAAGATAGAGTATTAAATTAAAAATTATGTCACAAAATAGGTATATCACAAAAGGAAAAATACAAATTATTTCGCAAATTAGATATATAAGTGTAATATTATAATCATTTCCGATATCAAATAATAAATTAAATTTCAAATTAATAATTAATTAAAACAAATCATAAAAAATAATTACCATTCATTAAATAATATCATACTCGTAATTGTTAACCGAATTCATCAATCGAGTAGAAACATTTCTTTAGCAAAAAAGCTTTAAGCTTGTGTTTAAACATGTTTGCGTTTGTCAGTGACTTAAATTCAACAGGCAGTTTGTCGAAAAGAATTATAGAATGATAACCAGCGGAATGCTTAACAACTTTAAGTTTGGTTTGTATCTTCTGTGGCAAGTCTTTCCTTCTCGTAGCCAGACGCGTTTGCCTTTCTTCAAGCGTCTCTATATCTGCTAAATGCTTTCTTATGTCAGTGAGAACTATAAGTATGTAAAGGCATGGCACAGTGAGAATTCCGAAAGCAGTAAAAAACTCTTTACAAGATGGGGTACTCTAGCCATGATTCTAATTGCTCTTTTTTGAGCTGTGAACGCTGTTTGAATATTGTACTTATAACTATTTCCCCAGAATTTTATACTGTACCTGATCTTTGACTCTACCAGTGCATAATAAACCATCTTGAGCTGGGACAATTTTATTTCATCTTGGAGACTACGGAGTGCATAGCAGGCAGAACTCACGGAGTTTGCAATTGCCTGCAGCTCATTCTTCCATTTCAGGCATGAGTCAATATGGACACCGAGAAATTTTACAGTTTCCATTTTCTCAATTATTAGGTTATTAGAGAAAATATGCAACACGTCTTTATTACTTGAGGTTGTTTTAAATAGCAAGGCATTGGTTTTAGCACAGTTAAGTTTCAAAGAGTTAACCGAATACCAGGTGTGAAATGCTTCCATAGCATTATTGACTCTGATATTTAACTCTACCATGTTTTCCGCTGAAATAATTGCGTTCGTATCATCTGCATAAACCACAAGTTGAGTATCCGAGAGAGTGTTACAAATATACGATATCAAGTCATTCGTGAAAATAATGAAAAATATCGGTCCCAATATGGAACCCTGGGGAACTCCTTTCTTTGTAAGGAAGTACCAGACGCAACTTGGCTGTTAAGGTAAAAGTTTTATTATAAAAAGTACCTATTTTGAAGTGGTTATTTTTGTTTTAGTTAAGTATGTGCTTTACTGTTTTTTTTTTTTTTAACAGGTTGCCCTTATCATGGGACTAAACGGAGCGAGCCGCAGTTTACAATTTACAAATATTACCATGGAAGACATCGAAAGCTATCTATGACTTATGAATCTATGATTGTCAAATTGTGCGACACTAAAACAAAAATTGACCGAGTATTTGTCATCCGCGGTGAATACCTCAATATCGTTCGAAAATATATACATAGAACTTTGTACCCCAAACACTAATATATAAATCGATTTTTCTTAAAATATAAGGAGGGAAAGTGTACGCGGCAGCCTATTGAAAAGAATAAAACAAACATACCTTTACTTAATTTGTGTACTTAACTGATGAACTGTTGTTCGTTTTTCTTGTTAACCCTATTAAATTACTTGTTATTTTGCAAGTGTTTTTTTATTATTTCCTCACATTGTTTGAGAAAAGCACTATATTAACCTCGGCGGAACGGGGATTGCCTGACTCGCATTTTTTGCAAGCCTCGCGATGCTCGGCTTGCAAATCACCTCGTCAGGCAATCCCCTACTTTCCGGGCGTCGGCAATAATGTACAATTGCTTGATTTGCTGAAGGCAGAAAATTGCACGGTTAGTTTGAAAAAAAAAACAGTTATCTGGGGGCACACGGTAGTGCCCCCGCCAAGACGAACAAAAAAGAGGCGGGGCACTACCGCACTACCTACCTTTTCTCGAACCGTTTCGTCTCATTTTCAAACCCTCATAGTTTCGTCCCAGTTAACACCAGAGCGCCCAAATTCACAGGTTAAGATGCAGTTAGGGAACATATGAAATGCAGTAAATTTCATTGATCTAGCTTCTATACTTTAGGTTTTATTGGTACCTAAAATACGCCGATTTTGCCACTCATATATACACTGACGTATCAAAACCTCTGGGGTACTTCCCGATGACCTAGAAAGCTGAAATTTGGTATGTAAGCCAGTATTAGTACACAAACAAAAAAATAATTCTAAAACTTGGAACTTTTAGCCCCCAACCCCTTAAACTAGGGGATGGAAGTTTGTATGAGACTTCTGCAAATTTTGGTACTAGAGGTCTGAAAATTGATATAGGGACTCCTTGTTATAAATAAAACATAATAGTCTAGGATTTTTAGAAAATCACCCCACCCTTTAAATAAGGGGATGGAAGTTTGTATGGGGTTCCCATTGTATGGGGTTCCCATAGTAGGGGATAAAAGTGTATATTATATATGGGGCTCGTAAGTATTTCTTAAATACACAATTATTACTACTTCTGTATCTGCACTTTGACTTCGTATTTAAAATATTTCTTTGAAGACCTACCAAAATTAAAAAATAAATGCAGCGCAATTAATACGCGGAATTTTATATTTTTGATTGTTGTATCAATGATTTTAATATCCATCTTAAAAGCAGATTTAAGCGTAAGATGAATGCGTAAGAGGAAATGATATCTACAAGAAAAATAGGCAAAAATAGAGCTCTGAAGACTGATACTCAACTTTAAAACTAGGTCACCTTACAAAAAGAAATGAGATCCCACCAAAACATTTCATGTAAAATTGGCGGCCTAACGCTTTCGCTGTAAAAAGTTATCAGATCCCAGGAAAAGCCAAGCCCCTAAGCCCTGACTTTACTAACCCTACACCTTGGTTTCAAAAGTATGGCTTGGCTGTTTCATAGGTTACCGTAAATATAAACCGTAATGGGCCAAACGGTCCGTTGGACTTATTTACGGTACTATGAAACGGCCAAGCCATATTTTTGAAACCAAGGTGTAGGGTTAGTAAAGTCAGGGCTTAGGGGCTTGGCTTTTCCTGGGATCTGATAACTTTTACAGCGAAAGCGTTATGTGCATGTGAGTCTTGGCCGCCAATTTTACATGAAATGTTTTGGTGGGATATTTTGTTCAGTTAGCACCCCCGTTTTCAGCAGTGGAATATTCACCTAGAAGTTAGAAGCATAGTTCTGGTTTATCTTAGGCGTTCATTGTATTTACATTTAGAAAGGGATATTACCCTTCGTTTTGTTAGGTCGTAGGTATCCTTTGGCCTCGAGCGATTGGGGATGAACTCACACCAAAGACGCGGTGCAGAGAGGACAAGGATATTTGACTTAATTTATGTAAATACTAGTGGGTCAAGAATAAATGGGTCTTTGAGTGACTATGATTATGCGTAAAGCATATTAAATTTCTAATAAATAATTAAGGTAGATAATGCGCTACATTATATTAAGTGAAACACTAACTAATTACATATACGGCGGTCCTGGAGGATTGTAAGTCTACATTAGATCCTGTAGAAATGTACCTTATAAGTAAGTTATTCTTATCCGACCTACAGATGTTGTCAGAAAACACTTAAACTCAACCCCGTTTTTTTAGTTTTTGGTCTATGTCATAATTATGTCACAAGCTATTTCGTTAATCATTTTTGTAGGAACCAGGAAAAAAATATCCGAATGATGTACGACTCGGGTAGGATTCGAATTGGCGAAAGATCGATTGGGGTCCGAGAGGTCGGTTGATTGATTACACTACTGGAGCCCTCGCAAATAATCACATTTGTCAAAACGCGACGAATAGGTTATTATTACCTCTTCAAAAGTTTTCTTATGTAAATATTTTTTTAATAATTCGTGAGTTTTTAAAAGCATTCCTTTTAAATAATGCACTTAAGGCCGTTTAATTTTGGCTTGAAGTTCAAACACTTCTTGCCCTGCTTGTTTGTCTTTAAGTTTTTAATGAGGGTTATTATGTCATACAAATGACGAATACATTATTGAGAGATTTAAATATTTATAACCAAAAAGGGAGTTCGCCTTTGTCAGCAAGAAATATGTTAGGGATTATCTTCTTTAACATCCTGCCGCGTTTGAAGTAACGTCTACAATATTCCCTGTAAATATGCATTAAACAGAGTATTCGCATTAGAAATACTAATGAAGACACGTGGCAGCGTGTCCAGCCAAGTTCACGCCAGGAACGAGCGAGCAGCAGCCGTGTGTATTACACGAACCGTTTGGAGCCACTTTTGACCCCTCAATAACTCCAAATCTATTTAAATTAAAAAGAAATTGGCTTATGTACTTTGATCCTTTAGAACAACTAGAAACCGTAATTTCATAAATAAAGATGAAATAGTTATTGAGATATTAAAGTCCAAAAACGGTATTTTTATCCACACACGCACGCACGCACGCACGAACACAAAACACAGAACTAGCCAAGTCAAGTGTTGACAATATTGAATTACGCCGCAAGTAAAATAAATGCATTGAGTAAATAACTGTTTGTTATAATTTAAGAATTTATGTTAACTATTAAGTAGCAAACATTGTAGAAGTATTGAGAAACAAGAAATTTGTTACATACCTTTATTTTAGTATGTTGCATGTTCTTGTATCTTTAACATTTTAGGGCAAAGAACTTGGCACCCATATAGATCTCAATTCATTTGTCGGCGAAGTCGACAGCGTTGCACGCGATATTGAACTTGGCTTTCATTTAACATTTATGTTTTTGATGGGATGAATATTACTTATCCTCATTACTCTCATCAGTTATTGAACGCACCTGATCCTCGATTCCACGTTTGATTTTGTCATCAATCCGAGATTTCGCCGTTACGTATATCTTTATTTTATCGATATACGATATTTGAAAGTTGCCATAATGTCATTAAATAATATTCTTCTTATTGAGATGAATATACCTCTAAAATGTAAAATTACCATATACATGTAAAATTCAAGATATCGCTAAAGTACAAAAAAGAGTTGTCTCTATGTCTCATTTTACCGTATCTCCTTTTCTTTCTTTACAGATCTATTACAAAACGATTAAAATCAGTTAACGATTCGGATTGTATATCTATCTTGCTCGTACTTATGCCATTTTAATAAGAGCGTGCGTGAGAGGGGTAAAAGCCGAATCGTTAACTGATTTTAATCGTACTGTAGCAATAATAGTCTATCCGGAATTAGATCAAATTATGTCAAACTGGTAGAAGTGAAAAACGACCTTAAATTTACATGTATACAGTTGTTTGTACCTTGTGCCAAAGTGACTTAATTTGATCTTAGAGATCGGACAGACTATACCTAAATTAATTCGTTTCCCATACAACTCCGTGATAAAATTCAGTATAGCAATATCTCTACTCCGTGATAAAGTCTATTGCTATACTGAATATATATATCGCAATGCGCCGTCGAGTTTGCGTCCTAGTAGATCGATCACTCGTCGGGTCTTGGAAAACTGATTAAGCTGTGCGCAGCAGCTAAAAAGCAAAAAAAAATTACATATATTGATAACACGAATATTTAAGGAAAATAATAGCAAAACATTTTGTTTTGATCTTTTGGTAGGCATTCGGAGCGTTTCAAAAGCGTATCAACAAATAAGGCACTAATTGGCCAGTGCGCCCAAGGAAGGAAGTTTCCAGGATTTCGCTAATAACTGTTCATTCACAAGTTTACGTCATCATAACGATACGTGGCGTGCTCAATAGTCCCAATAGCCTTCTCAAGCTGATTTGGGACTTTCTCTGTTTAACCTTTATTGAACCACTCAAAATCATTACAATAAAAATCAATACATTATTAATGTTAATTTCAAATGAGTTTCAATTAACTGATATGTGACTAGAAGAATCTAGTATGAAAGAAATGTACTGTTTTATTTACCTACTGTTATTTTTTTTATTGAGGACTTTTATTACAGACTAGATCGGTTTATCGAAAACACTTCATAAGATTTGCTACACGTTTTCTCTTCTTCACTTGTAAGTATATATAAAAATAATCGGAAACCTTTTATATTTATAAGTAAAAATACGAACATTGTGAAAGACAACGATAAGATGCGCGTACTATAATTTCCCCAGAGACGGGTATGCTTGAAAAATTCAAATTGATTTCAGATCTTTCGGGATCATGAACGACATTTTACTTATTTGATATTACTTACGTAAAAAATGTTTTTTGTGAAAATTGTCAAACCAACCATAATTTAACAAAATAAGACAGCGGTCCAGCGCCGAGTTGAACTTACGCACGGAGGGTTTCGTACTAACGCACAATATTATTATTGTTTTCCGATAAAATAACAGTCTACCGTAAATCAATGATGTTTTTTAAAAAATTAAATTAAATTTAAATTATTTATTACTGTAACAAATAATAAGTACAATATTACAAATGACCGGCGGCTCCTTGTATGTTATTAAATAACTTGTGCCAGGAGTCACCCGCTCTTCCGTGTATACAAGTTAACAAGTAGGTAGGTACTATACAATTTTTAGTGTTATGTCTAAATCTATACAATTTTATAATCTACTTAGCTTGTAATTATAATTTATAATTTGTGAATATGTGTTTAAATAAGGTGCGTGTGTGCGTGTGAGTATATGTGTATGTGTGATGAAATTATCTCGGTAACGTCAAATCATTCAATATGCAGTCATTTTAACATCATCATGACGCTGCCTTAGGGCATGTGCACAAATCACGCGAGTTTTTTTTGGCTACTTTTTGACCCTATCTACATATACCTACGCCTCTGTTACTTTCAGGAGATCAACTAAAGCTACCAAAAATACATATTTATGTAACAAGACTACTAAACCTCAGCGGCGATCGATATAAAGCGCGTTTGTTAACAACAAATTAAAAGCTCGAGTCATGACGCAAATAAATTTAACTTACGCTTTACTTACTACATTCAACATAGCAAATTTATTTTTGCAGCTATTAAAATTTGAAACCTTTTATTCATAGGTTGAAATAAGATCTAAATTGTTCGTCCAAAACGTGTTTTTCACAGCAAACAATATGATGTTGGCAAAAACAGAAGAACCCAAATACGTTGACTGTAACCCGCGACTGCCAGTAAACATGTTTTTCTCATCTACCCTTTAACCGCTTTATTTATGCTTCTACAGAGCATATTTATTTTGGAAACGAATTTCATTTGATATGTACTTATTGGCTGCACAATTGCATGGCTTATTATGAATAGGCCATGTTATTCTGCAGGTTATAAATACAAAAAAAGTAAGGAATGACAATATAAAACCTTAATCTAAATAACCCATAACTATAAGAACAAAAGAGTCATGAACATCCCTTCTAAGAGGTCCGCCTGTGGCATGGTCCCCAGTATGCTGGCGGCGTGACCTCTCTGTACACTCAGAGTAATTCAAAGCGCCAGCCCTGGGGTCTCCTGAAGCTTTATTGTTTTAGTTATTGTTGCGTAGTTTGACCACCATTCATTAGCGTAAATAGAAAAGTTTCTGAAATAATTATTAGCATTCGCATTAGTTTATCGGTTTCAATCAAACATATGTCTCTTTTTACAAAAAATATTTAAATTTAGATTTACTTCAAAAAGGGCAAAATTATGATTTAAATTTTAGACGCCCCTATTTATTACCCAAGGTTTACAGCATAAAATTATTATAAAAAATTTAGACGCCCTTAGTTGTATTACCCAGTGTCTAAAATGCAATTCACTAACTTTACTATCTATATATACGCATGCATTTGCCGTCCCATTTACGTTGTCAGACTATTGTGCATCGGCCGAATACAAGTGTTACGCTCGTTTAAACCGATTTGAAATGGCCTTTCAAGCGAATTTTCCAACTTTTAGATTTTTGTTTTGCAACAAAATATCGTCGGGCATACAAAACAGAGATAAACCACTTTAAAAAATATAAATGACACCAAATTAAGTTATTTTAAACGAAATTTGATATTATCATGATTAAAAAAAAAATCATAAACAAAGAACTGATTTCATCTTATCATTAGAATGAAAAATAGGTAGATCTACCACCAGTACGTTTTTAATGATAAACAATGCGTAAACAGTGTCTAAGTGTTTAAAATCGCGGTAATTTCTTTGCCTCGTCAATAAAATTGCCGCGAAATATACAGTCAGTTGTCACCGACCCAAGAAATTGCCGGCAAATATACTGTCAGCTGTCACTGTCAAGAAGGTGTAGTCACACCTCACTTAAAGCGCTACGTAGTGATGAAATTACAAGATAGGCTTTGGCTCTATGGCTATGGCTATGGCTATGACTATATATTTAGTAGTAAGTGAGTAACATTTCGTTCCACGCGTTGAAATTTTTTACGATCGTAAAATTTTAAAAAATAGGTAGATTTGATGCTGATGCTGGTAGAACGTATAACGGAGTATAACGGAGGCAAAATAGGTAGATCTACTGAAAAGTTAGTAGATGTGACAACACTGATAAAGACAAAACAATACTTTTAAAATTTATGAGCAGTGAGCTGACTGACGGAGACCGCAATCCGGAATTACTCGTAATGTGCCCTTTTCTATGAATGCCAGTCATAAAAGAATAGCAATGATTAGTTGTTTGAGAAATATAGAATTAATACTAAAACCACAGAATAAAGACACTACAGAAGCCCCACTCTTTTGTTATTTGCCGCTTTTGCAAAGGAATTAGCCTACTCGTATCCCATTGGCTATTTTTAGTGACGTGCGACGCTGTTGGTTGTAGCTTCTGTGCGGCGTGTCATACTCCTAGGGTTGCCTATATCAACAAAAGAGAAACTGCTTCTCGGTATTTGTACTTGATTTACAAGCTACTTTACTTTTAAAATGCCCAAAATAAGACAGACTTGGCGCGATCTTTATGATGATGGGATCCAAGAGCCCTACTGGATTTTAGGATTTCGCTTTTTAAAATGCCTTGATTAGCATTAAAATCCAGTACCTATTATAAAATTGATCAGATGATGGATTCTGGAATTGTCTACTAGATCTCACGACTGGTTTACCGCAAACATGTGCAGTTTTCGCATTCCGATTCACTTTGAGTTTGACAGCAGAAAGAGCCCAATATTATTAAAACGACCTTAATATTTTGTGCCAATAAACCGTAAACTTGGGTAATTTTGATTGTTGGGGTCACATTCATAAAAACTTCGAAAGTATTTATTGTAAGTATATAAAATAGATTATTACTAATCAATGCAGAAATTATAGTAAGTAGACAAATAACAGTGAGCGGGGCACATTGCTCATAGAACCGATGACAGTTGGGGCAGAAAGGTTCTTGAGTGGCAACCACGCACCAGGCGACGCAGCGTGGGAAGGCCCCCAACAAGGTGGACTGACGACCTGATTAGGATCGTGGATAGAAATCGGATGAAGGTGGCGCAAGACCGATCTGTGGAGCACTTTGGGGAGGCCTTTGTCCAGCAGTGAACGTCTATCGGCTGGTATGATGATGATGATGATGATGATGATGATGATGATATTGATGATGATGATGATGAGGCAAATAATGCACGCCGAGGACACTGCCTGCCGAGGTTTTCCCCGGGAGCTTCATGCGGTTCTTAACGAGGAGAGTAAATAGGTTCTTAAAGGGTTGGAAAAGCGTGTGATGCTTCTGGCATCGCAAGCGTTCCTAGGCAGCAGTAACTGCTTAATATCAGGTGGGCCGCATGCTTGTTTGCCTAGTATTACGACAAAGGGTCAATATCATCAGGGCAATTTTATGATACTGGCTGTAAATGTTCATTAAAGTAAGGAGAAAAACGAAAACCACACTTTTCGACATTGAACCAGTTACGAGATCCTGTAGGTACTTCCATGATCCATCATCAGGTAATTTTTATGATACTGGGTCAAATGTTTACTGAGGTGTATCGAAATTTGAAAACCGCACATGTTTACGTTTAAGTAATCTTGAGATCCAGTGGATATTTCCAGGGTCCATCATTAGGTCAATTTTAAGATCCTGGCTCTAAATGTTCATCGAGGTGATTAGAAAAACGAAAATCACACATGTCTGCGTTAAAACAATCCTGAGATCTAGTAGGCAAGTATCCCCATCTTCAGATCCTGACTGTAACAAAGGGAAAACAGTAATTATATACTCTTATTAAAAAAAAGAAAATAAATCTGTTTTTATTTTACGGAGAAAGTCGGTGAACATAAGTACAAAAATATTCAACACCGACGAACTTTGAATCTCTTTCTTTTTAAATTCGGTTAAAAATAATAAATAATCATAAAGACATATAAATAACAAAAATATAATTGATGAGTTGACTTTGCTTGGAACGGGCCTACCCTAGCCGAATAAAGGCGGAGCGATGGGCGGGCTGGGTCACAATTGTGACCCGAAATTCGTAAGTATATTTTTTGACATGCGGCGCGGAGAGAAACCCCCTTGCTAAAACTTCAAATAAATATTTTATTTGCTATAAATGGTTATTTTAATAATTATAAATGTCTGCATTGTGGTCAAGGTGCTGAATTAAAAGTTACAAAGTGAATCTTTTGCTGATTGTAATATTTTTTTTATAGGCGAAATAAATATTCATATGAAATAATATAAACTTTTGATAATGTACCAATAGAGTGACAATACAACATTACTGGAATTTCGATGTAGGTATATTTAATTACTAGCTTTTGCCCGCGACTACGTCCGCGTGGAACTTGGAAGTATGGAAGCAACCTCGTACAACACGATAGATATCCACCTAATCACCTTAATTAATAAAAGGGATTATTAAAAGCGCCTAAGCAAATGTAAGAGCAATTGTGCTTTTGGTCTATTCATTACATTTCCTACAGGGTCATCAATGTCATCATGAATTACTTTCTCACTTTTCAATATTTTTAGGGAGAAGAGGTAACAGACAGACAGACAGACAGACAGACACACTTTCGCATTTATAATATTAAGTATTTGATATTTCAAGGAATATTATTTTTAAAAAAAATAATAACCGGAGCGGCAAAATTTACAATAATGTCGTTTTCGAGGATGATTTGAGTTTCTAACCAGCATTGTACAACCCGCGTAAGAAATATTTTATGTAAGCGCGTGAGCGAATGCGGGTATAGGCGCCGAGCCTTTTGTGCCACGTGCGATACAAGCGTTGACGCACGATGGTGCCTACGATTTTATAAGTGAGAGCCGCTAAAGATGGGGTTAAAGCAAAAATAAGCCCGTGTACGCTCTTCCGGTTTTTTAAGCGTGTAAATGTAGCGCGCGTTGAAGAGCGTAAGCCGAAACGACCCCAAAAACATACCTACGCTGCGCGCTGGCTAGTCCTTTGATTCTCATGAACAAGCTTATCTGATTTGATTCATGAATAAATTAACTTACCCCAATCCTTATTTATTTAGCTAAAATTTTTCATCTTTTATAGCATTTATTGATCAAAGAGGCTAGAAATTTGTTTTTGAAGTTATAAAGTATTGCAAAAATTGTTAATACGTTTCAATAACAACCCAAACAGTGTCTGCAAATATATCAATGAAGAAAATGTTTGTAGGTACTGACAATGCCACATTTCTCAACCAAGCTAGGTAATTTATTAGAGCACCCAGTGCAGTCACTAGCATATTATGAAGATGCACACGAATTGATGCACGGAAAATTACTGTCAGATTCATGTTTTACTTTGCGATTATTTCACCGCGCCCTTTAAAGCCCATGGCTTACTTTAGGTAAACGCGAAGTCCATGGCTTACTTAGGTGAACGCGTCGGCATGCCTCACAAATGACATTGCAACATTTCTCAACCAAGCTAGGTTATTTATAAGAGCACCCAGTGCAGTCACTAGCATATTATTAAGATGCACACGAATTGATGCACGTAAAATTACTGTCAGATTCATGCTTTACTTTGCGATTATTTCACCGCGCCCTTTAAAGTCAATGGCTAACTTAGGTAAACGCGAAGTCTATGGCTTACTTAGGTGAACACGAAGTCTATGGCTTACTTAGTTGAACGCGTCAACATGCCTCACAAATTACACAAAACGATTTAATTAAGTAATGTATGAAACGTATTCGGGTGCAACTGTCTGCAAAACAATAAAAGTGTTATCATTAATATGTGTAGTGTAAATTAATATGTTGTCTATGATAACAGACTTTCTTTTACAATGACATCATTAATTATCATGTCGTAAGAAATATAATTTTACAGAAGTTACATTACAATCGCTTATAATAATATTATAATATTGGCAACGATAGCGGATGAATAAGAACTTGCCTACCCGTGAAAAAGGCACCAATGGTCACAAACTTTCACCTAAATAAAGCGATTCCCGTCATGTTTACAGGATATTCAGAAAATTCTAAAGCATACAGGATCCTTCCAGAAAGAAAATTTTAATGATGTAGAATTTCCAAGGAAACAAACTTTAAATCCGTCACAACAACCATCACCAAATAATTCAGTGACTACTATGCTTGAAAATTATGAAAAAGGAAATGTTAAACCATAAGACAATATAGTGGAACGGCTGAAGTTGTAGACGATACGTTGTAACAAAATTTACATAGTCCGTCTGTCATCGAAGATGTTCAACAAGCGGAACCCGCAAATTATGAGATTGAATACGAATCTCTTTCCAGTTCTACAATACAAACGATGATGGTGAAACGGAACACGGTACTGATGATGAAGAAAATGCTTTTATTCAAACTCGCACTTTGAGGATACGACGACTTTATTCTGGCAGTTGTTACAGAAATCAAAAATTTCAAAGCCATAGAATCTGATACTTTTAAAGAAGTGTTAGAATCTTAGAATCTATTAACAAATGCAAAGAAAGAAAGAAATACATTTATTCGTGACGTGACCATAAAACATAGTCTCGAAATTACAAACACTTTCTGAATATGAACTTTTCAACTGTCTTGCTATCACGGTTCATCAGCCTGGTGACAGACGGTAAGACGGACAGACAGACGGACAGCGGAGTCTTAGTAATAGGGTCCCGTTTTTACCCTTTGGGTACGGATCCCCTAATAAATTAGTCACTTTAACCATTTCATACATATATATATGATAGCCCTTCACACAATAAAATTAAAATTACCAAGCGAGCGAACAGTCTATGTTCCAGCACAGCCAAAATCGCTTACGTATACGTGTTTATGGGCAGGTTTGATAATTATTTGAATGGCAGATATGAGTGTTGAAAACGAAAAACATATCAAATTGTAGGCATTCCGAAATAGACTCGAGAGGTCTACAGTGCAGTTACAATCACAGAGCCACGCGCGTTAAATTAATTTCGCAATAAGGTGACGACAGAATTACACCTCTATTGCAGTTGCTATACAACCAGGGGAAGTATTACGAGTATCAAACTAATTTACGAAATATTCATTAATACTGAAGTAAATTTGTCTCTGGTCAGTAATATGGGCAGACCCACTGGTGACTGTCTCCAGAAAAATGAATATTCCTAAACGTCTACCACGTTTAATGAGCAAGCGAATTAGTAAGCGAAGTCAAAGTTTTCTCATTTCCCTAAAAAGATTAACACGTTGTACAGGCGACGTGATCTGAATGCAAAATTGCTTTCGGATTATTCATTTTACGTCAATATTTTATCTTGCCGACGGTTTTTCATCATCCTTTCTAAGGAGTTTTGTTACCATTTTTAAAAAAACATTTAATCATGTCAATATTATATGAATAATCATAATACTCCGTGCCTTTAAGGTTTTAATTTTAAACCCCTCACGAGTATGCAATGTCAAAAATTTGCTAATCAAATTTATATTAACTGATATTTTATCGTAAGGGTCACGTCTAGTTTTAAGATAAATAAATGAATAAATATCGTTATAATTAGGATTAAGATTATAGCCTGTAAAAAAGTCAATACTATTGTTACGGACAGCACAGCGAGACGTCTAATTTTAAGATAAATAAATGAACAGATATCATTAGAATTAAGATTATAGTCCATAAAAGAGGTATTTACTATATCATTACTTTCTCGGGTAATCACTTATTTAATGTAAAGAGCTCCCGTCCTAGTAAATAAAATCATAACAAAGATGACTCATCAGAAACTTTCAATTCGTAGACACAAACAAATTAGTCATCTTTGTTTACATTTCGTGCAAAATTTAAGGATAATTTTAAAGTAATTCCTAACTGCGTAAAGCGTATAACCATTCCTTATGATAATATAAGTAAATTCACTTAATTGGAGCGGAGCGAGCGAAGCGAGCGAAGCTCCCATGGATCGACTCGAATGGACTTTGTAACAATGCGCAGATCTCAGCGAGTTCTCAACCGATTTTAGAAATTTTTGTTTTAAAATGCACAAATTAAATTTCGCTAGGTCGTGACGAAGAGAAAATTTCGAAAAAAAAAAAACTCCGCTCCAATCTATGGTGCAAGCTTAGCCGGTGGCTGACTCTGCATCGACCTAGTATTATGCCGTCCGCAACCTACTGGGAGCGCGACAAATCATGAAATAAAAGGCGCCCAGAGGGTATCACCTTAAGGCTAACAAGGCAGGTGGACGTCTCGGACGGTGCGAGCGAGACAGCCTCTTACCGAAGACAAAGAAACTGTGACAATTTTTGTTTCACACAGTCAGACGGGAGCTCTCACAGCGTAAACACGCTAAATTCCATGTTCGTCTCATAGTAGTCAATCTAATACAAACATAAGTTAGATTTAAGCCAAATATTGTATTTTTATGTAATTTGATTTTATTCAAAAAGGGCGGGCGTCCGCTTAAGTGTTCTGATTACAGCCTTCAGCTAACCAGGGACCTAATTCGAGAATGCCGTTTGAGAGATCGCAAAACGTCAAAACTCTATTAGATTACAGTGATATCGCCTTTGAACTGCCATTAACATGCGATGAGCTTCAAGTGACATATCTCATCTCAATTTTGGAAATACGAAGGCGATAATGATTGTCAAAAATGCTATTCATGCATATGAATTTCTGTTTTGAACGAAACGTAACTGACTAATTTCACACACGCGGCCAAGTTAAAATATGCGCCTGTTATTTATGCCGTCACATACAAAGGAAATGCAAATTAAGCGCGACCGGATAAACGAAGTTGCGATGTTCTAGGGATATCGCCACTTGTCAAGTAGTGACACGTCAAAAGTGACGAATGGCGATGGAATGGAGAGATCTCCATCATCTCTCTAAAATTGGTCGAATCACCCCCCAGTTTGTTTGTAACCATCTTATAGTTTAGCAGTTTCAGTTTTAGCGTAGTACCATCGGTCCGCGATTTAGTGTTAAATAGAAGTGTTAAATTTGTAAATTCTACTCCGATTCTTTGTTTGTTTTGTTAATTTGTGTTTAATATATTCCGTTTCGTTTATTTTGTCTTTTCTTTCGTCATTCGTCCGTTTTAATTTAATTTCGTTCTTACCCCTATAAACTTACAGTCCACTCGCTCCGTATAGCTCGTCCCTGAGCTTCGGACTTGTCCCTTGTAGACGGCCATCGACGGACACGGTCTTCGTCTACATGCATACAAGGGGTTATTGCTTCGTTTCTAAACACATGGAGTACATAAACTATTTCAATAAAACAATTTAAACGTATAATATCGCGTATATTTATTATTAGCCTCCCTGACGTTTAGACAACTTTCGAGTTCCCGTTAACTCAAAGTTTGACTGAAAAAAAAACACAATTTTTATTTATTTATTTTATTTATCGGACAACCACACAAATCGATCTAGTCCCAAATTAAGCTCATGAAGGCTTGTGTTATGGGTACTAGATGACGATATACGTACTTATATAGATATACATATATTTAAATACATAGAACAACCATGACCCAAGCACAAATATTCGAGTTCATTACACAAATATTTGCCCCGGCCGGGATGGATTCGAACCCGGGACAATTGAAGGGATGTTTACAAAAACAACATCTGACACTTTTGGCAGATTTAAGTTATTGGCATCATAGTGTTCGTCTAATAAGTAGCTACAAGTAGTGCAAAAGGTAATATTATCAAAAAATACCCCATTTGCCCATAATCAATCCCTAAAAGTATACCCATTCTACAAAAACTACTTACATATCTGTTAAGAAACGTTTAAAAATTGTTAAATTTGTAATCCTTATTCTTATTATATTTAATATTCAAATATTTAATTAATTCAATAATATAATAATGCCATAATAATTTTCAATCATATTGCATATTTTGTAAATAAAATATTCAATAAAATGTATAGCTTGAACTTAGTCAGTACAAAATGCATCAATGTTTTATTTTTTTTTTATTTTTTATTTATTTAAACTTTATTGCACAAAACAAGTCAGTACAAATGGCGGACTTAATGCCAAATGGCATTATCTACCAGTCAACCATAGGGCCAAACAGAGATACTAGAAGTGGGTGCAAATTAGAAATCTGATGGTACAGAGAGGATCTAGAGTACAAGTAAATACAAAATATTATATTGCTGTTTATACAAAAATACATATACCTACACACTTTAATATAATATACAGGGTGGAACGAAACGACGTTATTTCCTTTAACTGTGGCATTATACAGGCTTAGAATATTATTTTCTCCAAATAAACTTTATTAATATCTCTCACCGTTTTCCAGTTATAGCATGTTAAACTTTCATACGAAAAAGTGTGTGTGTACAACCCTATTTTAGAGTGCAATGACCTCTTCATAACACAGTTAACTTTTGTAAACAAACTTTTTACAAATTGCCTAGCCATTTCTTATCGGTTTAAAAACCTTTGAAAATACCCTTAAGATTGTTTTTAGACTTTTTAGTTGACATGATTGATAGACGTTACATTGACTTTTTGTATCGTATGCTGTGTGCAAAAATGCCGGAATTAAACGCTAGAGGCTATTTGAATTTGCTTCTTTTGTACGCGGAGTGCGATTACAATACTGGAGAGACTTTGCGCCAATACCGGAACAGGTATCCTCCTCCTCACCCAACACACTCTAGTACGATATTACGCGCTCTTGACCGTGTTGGTAACAATCGTCCTATTGTGCCACGAACGGGTCAGGATGACCAGCGCGGAGGACGCGTTATTCAACATGATGTCAGATTGGAAGAGAGAGTGCTGCAGTACTTCGAAGATTATCCGAGGTCAAGTTCAAGACAAGCGGGCCGACATTTTCGTATGACTCATACGAAAATACTCAGAATACTAAAACGTGAGGGCCGTCACCCTTACAAAATACAAAGAGTCCAGGCATTACTACCAAGAGATTGCCCCGTTCGCGAAGCCTATTGCCGGTGGCTACTGCAAAAGGTGTTAGAAGACCGAGACTTCATCAAACACGTAATATGGAGTGATGAAAGCTTGTTCACACGGAACGGTATGTGGAACAGGCATAACGAACACGTGTATGCCGAAGAAAATCCGTTTGCCTACCGTTATACGGGACACCAGTATCGTTGGTCTGTTAATGTTTGGGCGGCGATACACGGGGATACAATAATAGGCCCTGTATTTCTGCCTCAGACTTTAAACAGACACGGATACATGGCTCTGTTGAGGATAGAGCTCGACGACTATCTGGATGAGTTGACGCTGGCAGAAAGAAGACGCACTTGGTTCCAACAAGATGGAGCACCAGCTCATTCAGTAGTCGAAGTACGTGAAACACTGAATAATGTGTTTGAGGATCGCTGGATCGGCCGATATGGGCCGCACCGTTGGCCTCCTAGGTCTCCAGATCTCACACCCTTGGATTTTTTTCTGTGGGGCACCGTAAAGGACATCGTTTACAAGACTGAGTGTGAGACGGCTGAAGAGATGAGGGAAAGGCTAAGGGTGGCCTTTGAAAGTCTTCGCAGAAGAAATAACCGACACAACATCTTGTCGAGGGTGCATCGCCACACGCGGGCACGAGCAGCGGCGTGTATCGTACGCCACGGCGGTACTTTCGAACACCGGATGTAAATGTAGGTAATTGTAAATACTCCCAAACGTCAAATAATAGTTTAAAAAAACTAGGGTTGTACATACATTAAAAAATACAATTTTAATCGATTTTCGTTTTTTTATTATTAAAAGAATTTAACTATTGCAGGTCGATTACATGAAATACATAGCATTATAGTTTCAGGAATGAACATCGCTTCGTTCCACCCGGTATATATACAGATATATACACATAATATAATATGTATATACAAATATATACGAAAGTCTACAACATGGGATGATGGATGAACTATATGAGCTCTTGTTCCAGCAGATGCTTACGCAGCATACACTTGAAAGCTACCTCGCTTGGGGCTTGTCTGATAGAGAGTGGGAGTGAATTCCAGAGACGGCATGCCTGAACGGCGAAAGAATTAGACATAAAACCGGTATGGTGCGAAGGAATGGAAAGTTTGAGAGTTCGAGAGGAACGAAGTTCACAGCCTGGACGGGGAGTTCGAAAAATGAATTTACTTTTGAGATATCCTGGTGTAGAAGGCTCGAACAGGATAGAAAACAGACAGCAAAGGATCCTGAGGGATCTGCGACTACGTATAGGAAGCCAGTTAAGCTGACGGCGAAATAATGAAACATGATCGTATTTTCGAAGTCCCAAAATGAACCGTATACCATTATTAAGGAGACGATCAAGTTTGTTGAGGGACTCTTGTGTGATGTTCGTGAGGCACACATCAGCATAATCAATAAGAGGTAACACCAACGCCTGCACAAGTAACTTTTTGGTACTTACTGGAAGAAAATTTTTAAATTTATAAAGGTTGCGCAACGTACCAGTGACCTTCCGACTTACCTCTGAAAGTTGACCATTCCATGCCAGGTTAGAGTCTAAAACTAAACCGAGATTCTTGACCTGGTTAGAGACGGGAATGTGCTCACCATCGAAGAGGATCGGAGCAACAGAGATGGCAGGGAGCTTAGAAAGTTGCCGCTGACTGCCCAAAATTATAGCCTGGCATTTAGTGGGACCAATGCCAAATCTACTGGACCAGTCAGCGATGTGGTTCAGATCATCATTAATCAGTGAGATAGCAGAGTTAATGTCACTGACGTCTGCTTGGGAATAAATTTGTAAGTCGTCAGCATACAAATCAATGTTTTATTTGGCAACATTATTACCAAAATCTACTGACTCACGACTCTTGTAACGGACTTGCTTTCTTTGTACTTTTTAGGGTTCCGTACCCAAAGGGTTAAAACAGGACCCTATTACTGAGACTTCGCTGTCCGTCCGTCCGTCCGTCTGTCACCAGGCTGTATCTCAAGAACGGTGATAGCTAGACAGTTGAAATTTTCACAGATGATGTATTTCTATTGCCGCTATAACAACAAATACTAAAGGTAAAATAAAATAAATATTTAAGGGGGGCTCCCATACAACAAACGGGATTGGTTGTCAACTGTCTAGCAGTTGAAATTCTCACATAATATGATGTATTTCTTTTGCCGCTATAACAACAAATACTAAAAGTAAAATAAAATAAATATTTAAGGGGGGCTCCCATACAACAAACGGGATTGGTTGCGTTAATTTTGCACCTCATTTGTATGGAGCGCTATACATACCAGGTGTAAACTTAACTTAACCACTTAAGGATGGAAAGTGTTTGTACGGAACCCTCGGTGCGCGATTCCGACTCGCACTTGTTTTATGTTTACTTCGAATTATTTATACTTCAATTAAGTTTTACAGTCCACTTATTATTACACCACCAAGATATCCTGAAGAACTGAAGACAGTTACGGATTTTATTCAATATCTACATTATTTTTTACAAAAAGAATTAACTGTATGGGTTCACGTAAAAAAAATATTTCGACGAATCCAGAAATCTCGATTACATCTTAAAAATGGGTGGAAATCATTCATCTGCAGAATCGTTGAAAAATATTACCTTAAAGAGTATTGCCAAAATTTTAAATCGAAACATAGAAATTTATCTAGATGGGATGAATGGAAAAAATGATGAATTTGACTTTTACATAGAAAACTATCGTGAGTCTCAGACATATTAAAATACTTAAACGGGTTTACTCACGTCGTAGAAGTCGAATAACGCTCGACATGTTTCGAATCGGTACGCGATTCATCATCAGGAGAGACGATCAGCCGCGGCGGCGGCCAAACGGACACTGCGGGCACGCGCCCTGTCCGCGCGGCCGCTCGACGCGGGTGTCACCGGCGATGGCGCAAAACTACCCTCATCATCACGCACAATGTCAATTGTCGGGTTGCACACAACACTCACTACGTTATTTACTAAGGTCTCGTCCACACTAACCACCGATGTAGTATCCAAAACCGTCCTCCAACTAGGGGGCACTGACCATCCACAATCTCGATTAAAATTCCGATGACGACTAATTTCGATAGCCTCCCGTACTTTCCGCGGAATGCAAAACTTTTCTCTCGCCAGCACAGTTACCTTATCGAACCGAATATAGTGAGACGTATCCGAATTCAGTGAATGTTCCATCACCGCAGAACCCCGGGTATCTTGATTTTTCATACTACGTATGTGTTCAGTCACTCTTGTAGAAATGTTCCGGCCAGTCTCTCCTATATAATTCTTCCCACAGGAGCACGGAATCATATAAACTCCAGGATTACTTAGAGGTTCCTTATCTTTGGGGGAACGCATCAACTGCCTGAGCTGTATATGAGGGCGGAAAATCGTCTTGATGCAATACCTACGGCGTAACAAGTATCCGATTTTATCCGTCACGCCCTTAAGATAAGGCAAGTAAGGCAGCCTCTCCACTGCAGTTGGGCGGGGACGAGCCGATGCGTTCGGAACCCGATTACTCTGCCTCCAGTTGTAGCCGTTGCGCTCCAAAACATGTTTCACGTGACTTAGTTCACCATCCACAAACTGAGGATCACACAGACATAAGGCTCGATTGATCAACGTCCTAGGCACAGAAGACAAATGACTCGGGTGATGATGTGAATCCGCCCTAAGGTACCGGTCAGTATGAGTTGGTTTACGATACACTGTAGTCATCAGCCGCCCACAAGGTCTACGCATCACCAAAACATCCAAAAACGGCAACCGTCCTTCACTTTCCTTCTCCACCGTGAACTTGACCTTATGATGTAATTTATTAAGGTACCCCGTAAATTCCAGTAGGCCGGTCTCCGAGACAACAGCAAATACGTCATCCACATACCGCCACCAATATCTAGGTGTGATAGGCCCGCTATTTAAAGCACGTTCTTCCAACCACTCCATGAAAATATTGGCCGTGACGGGTGCTATTGGCGAATATCATATATTGCTGCAGGATATCCAACTGAACGAAAATGAAGTTATGGTGAGTTTTGACGTCACCTCCTTGTTTACTAATGTACCGGTAGAAGAAACTTTGAACATTATTTCTGATCTTATTAGTGCTACTGATTTACCTACCGTCTACATGAAAGCCATTGAGGTGTGTCTGAAAGTGGATTCTTGTTGTGGCATGGCGATTATTACCTCCAAGTTGATGGAGTGGCGGTTTGCCAATAGCACCCGTCACGGCCAATATTTTCATGGAGTGGTTGGAAGAACGTGCTTTAAATAGCTTGCCTATCACACCTAGATATTGGTGGCGGTATGTGGATGACGTATTTGCTGTTGTCTCGGAGACCGGCCTACTGGATTTTACGGGGTACCTTAATACATTACATCATAAGGTCAAGTTCACGGTGGAGAAGGAAAGTGAAGGACGGTTGCCGTTTTTGGATGTTTTGGTGATGCGTAGACCTTGTGGGCAGCTGATGACTACAGTGTATCGTAAACCAACTCATACTGACCGGTACCTTAGGGCGGATTCACATCATCACCCGAGTCATTTGTCTTCTGTGCCTAGGACGTTGATCAATCGAGCCTTATGTCTGTGTGATCCTCAGTTTGTGGATGGTGAACTAAGTCACGTGAAACATGTTTTGGAGCGCAACGGCTACAACTGGAGGCAGAGTAATCGGGTTCCGAACGCATCGGCTCGTCCCCGCCCAACTGCAGTGGAGAGGCTGCCTTTATACTTGCCTTATCTTAAGGGCGTGACGGATAAAATCGGATACTTGTTACGCCGTAGGTATTGCATCAAGACGATTTTCCGCCCTCATATACAGCTCAGGCAGTTGATGCGTTCCCCCAAAGATAAGGAACCTCTAAGTAATCCTGGAGTTTATATGATTCCGTGCTCCTGTGGGAAGAATTATATAGGAGAGACTGGCCGGAACATTTCTACAAGAGTGACTGAACACATACGTAGTATGAAAAATCAAGATACCCGGGGTTCTGCGGTGATGGAACATTCACTGAATTCGGATACGTCTCACTATATTCGGTTCGATAAGGTAACTGTGCTGGCGAGAGAAAAGTTTTGCATTCCGCGGAAAGTACGGGAGGCTATCGAAATTAGTCGTCATCGGAATTTTAATCGAGATTGTGGATGGTCAGTGCCCCCTAGTTGGAGGACGGTTTTGGATACTACATCGGTGGTTAGTGTGGACGAGACCTTAGTAAATGACGTAGTGAGTGTTGTGTGCAACCCGACAATTGACATTGTGCGTGATGATGAGGGTAGTTTTGCGCCATCGCCGGTGACACCCGCGTCGAGCGGCCGCGCGGACAGGGCGCGTGCCCGCAGTGTCCGTTTGGCCGCCGCCGCGGCTGATCGTCTCTCCTGATGATGAATCGCGTACCGATTCGAAACATGTCGAGCGTTATTCGACTTCTACGACGTGAGTAAACCCGTTTAAGTATTTTAATATGAATTTGACTTTGTTGAAAAAGTAAGTTTTTATTCATATGAATTTATTATACCTACCGTATTTTTGTATTTATTTGCTCTTTGTTGTTTTGGAATACTTTACGCGGATTGGGTAGGTATGCAGTGATTTTTTTTATTGGCATTACCGTCCAAACATATTATCATATAGCCTAGTCCTGCCCAAGTATTTTTCGATAGTCATCCCGTTTCTGCCCAATGTTCTCAATAATTAACACATTGGATTTAGTTGTTCCTGCCCGAGGCTTTTTTGTTTATACTTCAGGATTCTGCCTAACGTTCTCAATTAATCACATATTAAAATTTGGCGCCTAGCGTCTCAAATTTTCGTGATTTGCGGTTTTATTTGAAGAAGCGCTTAGAGACGTTATTTTTAAAAAAGTTTATGAAATTGACAGCATAAATGCACAAGATACATACTTGATGTCCCTCATTTTGATATAACAACCAAAACGCTTATTTATTTATTTAATCGTAAGGCAATATGTTTCATGCAAGTAATCAAAGAATGACTTTCGAATTGTTAAGCCAGGCGGCTGCGTCAGGAGACATAGAATACAGGTCCTCAGCAGATCCAGCGTATGAGTAAAGTGGGCACCAAAACGCTGTACGACCAAAACACCTATTAAGTCAAGAAGGGTTTCTTTTTCATACAAGTTGCGTTTTGAGACTTGAGATATCAGTTTGTTTAACTGTAACATTCACGGTGTTACAAAGGGCCGTACTCGTATTAGTTAGAAGGATTCAAAATAAGATACTTAATAATGTAGCTAACCTGCAAGATATGCGGGGGAAATCACTTATCCAGTTTATTGGTCAGTGTTCAAAAATAAATTCAATCTAAACTTTGGCCTACCACGATCAGACACGTGTGCTACATGCGATTCATTAAGTTTAAGATTAAGCTTGCTGATGATGATGAAACTTAAGGAGCTTTGGAACTTGAACACAAAAACCATTTGTCGAAGTTTAAAAAATGCACTGAAATAAGTTAAACCAAAAAAGGCAAAAGAAGGATACTTTTAAGCTTTAATTACCGACATACAAAATTTGCCATTGCCCCATATTCGAACAAGTGATGTTTTTTACTGTCACCAACTATGGATGTACCTGTCTTTGGCTTACATGATATTGGAAATAATCATGTAACTTTAAATAGTTACATTGGAACAGGGGAAAAAGTAAGAGAATGATGCTATATCATTATTATTTTCATACTTAAATGAAAACGATATTTTCTCTAAAAACTTAGTTTAGTGATGGATGCCCAAGACAAAATAAAAATTATGTAATGGTTGCCATTCTATATTGTGTAATTCATGTGCTGGGAATTTTTTCGTGCAATTAAATACATTATTCCCATCAGAAGACACACCTATTTAACAAACGATCAGGAATAGCCTTATTGGAAAAAAGAAAAAGACGTGTTCTCCAGAAGTGCGAGTGCTAATAATGGAATGCTATAATGGAAAGTGCGAGTACAAACGTTCTAGTAGAGTTGTTCATCCGCTGTTTTCTAACATAATTGTGCGCATCGGGTTACAAGCATGAAATTTCTACCACAGATAGTGTTCCGCGGTGATTATTTTCAGATATGGAGGGAAGTCAGATACGTCCCCTGTGTGGCGGGAGAGCGGGGTGAATAGGACCAAGTATCCCTATTTTTCTTCCTTTATTGCTGGTCAGTAAAGTCTACTAGGGCTTGTCTGGTATCGCTTTCGTGTGAAATAAATATCAGAAAAAAAAATGATATTTTTGTATGGTTCTATATAAAAATGGCTAGAGAAGATCTGGAGGAACAGAGGTATCAGCAGGAAAATGAAAACAACGCTGAGAACCCTGATCTTCTCTATATTTCTATACGCTTCAGAAACCTGGACCCTTAAGGCACGCATTCGGAACAGGATTGAGGCATTCGAAATGCGGTGCTGGCGAAAAATGCTAGGTATCTCTTGGACGGCACTTCGCACAAATGCGTCAATCCTGGCCGAACTGAAGATCAGGTGCCGCTTATCGACCATTTGCCTCCAGCGGATCCTACAGTATTTCGGTCACGTGGCTAGACGCGAGCCTGATAGTTTGGAAAAGCTCATTGTAGTTGGCCACGTGGAAGGAAAAACGGCCCGTGGGAAATCACCGACCCGATGGACCGATGCCGTGAAAGTAGCCTGTCAGGAAACTCTACAGGCGTCATTCCGGAAGGCGGACTACACCGTGTGGAGTGGAGAGCTTTGGTGCAACAGATAACGGCCTCAAATAGTCACGACTGTCAGTCATGAGGAAGCGAGGAAGAAGAAGAAGAAGATATAAAAATATGGGTGTATGGCCGAAAAGGTAAAAATCACAAGTTTTTTTTTTATTAAGGGAGGTAAATTAGTTACATTAGTCGTCCCATTTACGCCGCTCTCCCGCCACGCAGGGGATGAATCTGACTTCCCTCCACATCTGAAAATAATCACCTGTGGTAGAATTTTCATGCTTATAACCCGATGCGCACAATTTCGCGGCTTAGCAACTCTACTATTCATCACAATTTATGGTAAAAAAAGTCACACATTAAATATTCATTCCACAATATAAAGGATGCAGTTTTAAGTTACTTTTTGCGCGATAGTAAGCCTGATATGAAATTGAAAGAGGATAGAATGATAAAATAGGACAAGACACAAAATTATGTCTGTTCGCTATTCATTCACGGGACCTTGGGTTACCATTGACATTAAAAATAGGAAAAATTGCCCGAGAATTTAAAAAAACGTGCTTATGAGTCTTCACTTCCCCTAAATTATCACAAAGTATGCGACTTGAGGAAATTGATGCAGTTTTTGGTCAAACCATCGAGCCATCAATTCTACCAATCCATTTTGTCTCCAACTTAACAACAATCGTCGTCTCTGGAGGTAGATAGCGATGACAATAGCAACGGATGTGAGGATTAAAATCAGTCCACATAGTGAAGTAAAATAAGCGTATATTTCATTTTTTTTCATAGAATAAGAAGATAATTTATAGACAATTTGTTTTATTTTCGTACAAAAAGAACATACAAAATTTGACAAAAACATTAGTGACGAACCATTTTTTTTTTAATGCTGTTCTTTGAAATGTGTATATTTCTAAACTATTGGCTACTTACTAAAATCACCTACAATATTATATTTTATCTCTAATAACGAGTATGTAAGAAGACATTTGGTTTTTTTCGATTCCTGTTTAATCATGTCTAGTGTAGATGTTGTTTTTGTAAACATCCCTAAAAATTTTCAGTGTCAAAGTTACATTTGTGGAAACTATCCATTTTATAAATATAATATGTTTTATTTAATGTGTGACAGTCGCGGAAACCGAAGAAAACATGACGCTGATTAACATTTAAAATTTGAACTTTTAACTAATAAATTATCTATCCTATTATCCGTTCCCTTGCAATCGCCTGTGTGCCTGCGGTCCTTAAACCCTTCGATATGGCGATAGACAATGTGGCAGAGCAACTTTGGTGCCGTGCATCCAGGCGACCCGCTTGAAGGCCGGCGCTGCAGCTGACCGAGCCCAAATTATCAAGCGTCACAAATTGCAAATACTCATCGTTTCTTAAAAACTACGAATTTGCGGCGCTTGCAGTGGAGAGATTTGGCCCATGGTCAGCTGACATGATAATTTTCATGAGATCCTTGTCGAAAAAGCTGATCAACGCTTCGGGAGACCCCTGGCTAGCGCTTATGCGGCTATTACTCTTTCCTAAATTATTCACCATCGTATTGCTGCATCTCTCTCAGTGACTAATTTAGAAGAGTGTAATAGCTGCATTACCTCTGCTAAAGAATCTCTCTGCGGTAATGCCACCAGCATACTGGGGACCATGTCGCATGCGGAACTCTTAGAAGTACCGTATTATATGTTATAGGTTATTTAGATGAAGGGTTCATACCTCTTTTCGTATTATTTTATTAATTTATTTAGAAACGACATAGTTACAAGTCACAAACTTAAGAACTTAACTAAGGCTTACACTATTGAGATATAGATGTGTCTGTTACTCAATTACAACTACGCACAACATTTTAGAGTGTTTGTAAAGTGCATGCAACTATGCGCCAGCATGCAGTAATACCTACATTACTAAGGTTAGTTACACCAAAATTACTACCTGTTTAATATTCTGCGGGCAGTACAAATAAGAACACTAATTTTAGAAGTAGATATGTCTAAATCTGGATTTTCCTTTAATAAACTATCATGACCGTCATTCGTGCTATGGGGGCTATTATAGAATACATTATTAGTAGCTCTTGGAACAGGGCCTAATATTGGCTATATAAAATGTGAATTGGTTTAACAGGTCGGGCGAGTCAATTTTGTTATTAAGGATCTTATGACACGTTACGAAATTTGTTTTTTTGCGTCGAGATTCTAGACATGAAATTAAAAATAAGTGCGAGAGATTTTCTAAGCCCAAATTTGAAACTGGATGGCGAATGAAGCGCTTCTGGATGTTTTTAATCCGCAGTATATGTGTTTGTAACGTACTGTATAACAGAGTTATTGTTTTTTGTTTTTTGAAAGGTAGCTTATTCTTATTCTTGTTACTTATCAAATGTAATTAGTATAAATACCGCCATAACCTAATTACAAAAACAAGTATTATACAATTTAAGCCTAGAAAAAACTTATTTTTACATAAAAAACCGGGTTTCTAGTTTTTAAAATGTCAACCAACAGTGAATTGAAATTTATTTGGTTCTGTTATATCATACTCATACTCATACTCATTTATTAATAAAATGTCAACATTTTACAAGTCAATACATTATAAAAGTTCTATTAAATTTCAAAATACAAATTATTATAAGAAAAACATTAAGTAATTATTAAATAAAAATTGAAATAGGTAGTTACATTTCATTATTAAATTCGTAAAATTCGTCCATGTTATAAAAAGCATTGGTTGTTAGCCATTTCTTTAATACATTGAAGAACGTTACATTATTTTCAATATCTTTGATATTGACGGGTACTTTATTGTAGATTTTTGGCCCCACTATAGACATTGTTTTACCCGACTTTGCTAGCCGACAACGTGCTGTGGACATCATGTTTACGTGTTTCTGTGCAATACGTGTGCTTTTGTATGTAGCCAGTGGAAAGAGATGTATATTACATCGAACGTGCTTAATTATGTAAAAAATGAATTGTGATGTGAGTGTCATTATGTTTTTGTCTTTAAAAAGTTGCCGGGCGGGAGTGCCTGGTGCCACATGAGATATTATTCTCAGTGCTCGTTTTTGGAGAACAAATACTCGCTGCCAATCTGCTGCTGTGCCCCAGAATTCAAGCCCGCAACACATCGTCGAGTGGAACAGCGAAAAGTAGCTAGATCTAAGTTGCTGGTCTGGTAGCACCTGTGCCAGTCTGCTCAGGGCAAAACAAGCGCCCGATAACTTTCCACAGACAGTCTCGATGTGCGCATCCCATTTGAGTGCCGCGTCCAAGGTCATACCCAGGAACTTGGTTGTGGTTACTTGGGGCAGTACTTCCCCATCTACAGCTATTGTGAGTGGAGCTGGAGGTGGGCCCCAAGGTTAATGTGTATGACTTGTGTTTTTAGCAGATTGAGTACTAAACCATTTGTACGGAACCAGTTTTGTAACTTTAAGATATCAGAGGCAATTTTGTTCTCTAGTTCTGGGATAGTACTCCCTGTAATTACATTACACGCGTCGTCGGCAAAAATGAACATTTCGCCATCTACGCTTTCCGGTAGGTCATTGACTTGAATTAGGAAGCATAAGTTTGCAAGGGAAGACCCTTGGGGTACGCCTATGTCGATTCTCCCACTCTCTGATGTGATTCGACCATTATTAATAGCGACACATTGGTGTCGTTGTTTTAAAAACTCCAACATTAGTTTGAGTGCAGGACCGGGGATGCCTATGTGTTGGAACTTTCTCTCAAGGACGTCATGGTCACAGAGATCGAAAGCCCTCGTCATATCACACAAAAGAATCGCCACCAGCATTTGTTTTTCTTTAGCATCGATTATATTTTTTATGATGTCCCGAATTACAGATACGCATGATCTGTTTTTCCTGTACGCATATTGTCTTTCACTTAATAAGTTAAAGTTTTCTAAAAAGTTACTTAACCGTTTCGAAAGGCCTTATCTTATCTGTCTTGATCTTGTTTGAAGATATGTAAACTTTTGAATACAAAATATGAACAAAGCCGGGAAGGGTCGCTAGCTGTTTAAGTATGAGGGTGAATAACAATTTTGTAAAAAAGGGCGCCACCTCTATATTTATACGCGCCTGCTGTCAAAAAGCTCAATATATATCTACTCGTACAGGAAAAAGGGCAAAGTAATAAGATCTATTTGTTATCCCGGACAGGTTTCGAATGAGTCCGTGAAATGGGTACAGAAGGTTACAAAATTAGATGAGCATAAGTTGTTTAAAAAGTATGGGTGATGGCAGCTTTCTGATAATTTGTCTTAATTAATCATAAGTATAATTATAATAATACCATATATACAGTAACGGCAAAATCAATCATATCTGTGTATTTTGTATGAAAGATGCACGTCTTTTACGATCGCAAAAGGTTTGCAAACCTAATACTAACCTGCCATTTCACTTTTAGCAAATAAATAAAATGTCTAATATAGGACGATATACATACATATATAGATAAATATATATATATACTTAAATAAATAGAACAACCATGACCCAAGCACAAGCACATTAAATATGTTAGAACATGGTGGTTTTTTGCCGCTAATATAGTGGTGTGTTTACATCGAGGCAAAACATTCTGGAATACGATTACCTTCTGAGAGATGTTGATTTTAAATGTTTGTCCTATCAATTGTACGGTTTTAGTATTTTGTAGCAGTAAAGATCTTAAATGGTAACATCTCATTAGAGCTGTAAAGGGAAAATAATGAAAACCCGTATAGGCTATAGGCATTTCAGCACGTTCAACGGTGAGCCCGCTTGAAATTAAACGTTTAGTT
This sequence comes from Apotomis capreana, assembly GCA_947623375.1. Lineage (NCBI taxonomy): Eukaryota > Metazoa > Arthropoda > Insecta > Lepidoptera > Tortricidae > Apotomis > Apotomis capreana. Next base: position 31,156,692 of record OX392498.1, read on the forward strand.
CAATACTTACATTAAATTACTTCGTGGTGTAATTCTTAACAGTTGATTGCATATCAGATGGTTCTTTTTCTTTTTACCGATGCAAAAATAAGAGTAATAAACGCGAGGGTAAAAGGTATTGTTAATATTCAAATTGCGTTTGTTCTTGCACTCTGCTCATTCGCACATACAAACAACCAAGCCGTTTGCTTGCTTTAAGCTCCTAGGGTCTTTGAAGCAAACCAAAGGATAACATATTTTTGTTAGTTATTTTTGTAGTCGAACATAAAAAAACTCGCTCCTTTACCAGACATCGAAGAAGCAAACAAATGGGTCACGGAGAAGAAAAGTTTCGTATGAATTAGATACTAAAACAAGTAAAATTAATTCGATGAAGTGCATTCCGTCTTTTTTTAACTACAGGAAAACAACATTTTGGGAATATCTATGATATTGACCGTCTATCACTATGTTAAGCAAAATAGTTCAAACGATGACTTCACAAGGATTTATGTGTTCAATTTCAGAGGGTCCTGAAATATGAGACAATAAGGCGGCGGGGTCTTACAATTTTGTGCAATTGTGTAACTATACGGTTTTTGTTTAGTCTTATGAGCATAATATTATGCATTATGCATGTATTTCCAATCGTTATTTGAATTTTCTTGTTTGTATGTAACTCGGTTTTCTCAAGCATGCATGCGGTGCACAAAGTTTGTCGTATAAGGCACCTGCATTATTTTCCTGGCGTAGGCCAATAAAGTACATTGTTGTAGAGGCTGTAAAGTAAGCAATAGATGAACGAGTAAATTTTGAAGGTCGACCCGCAGGGGAGGCCTTCGACAGTACGAGTTCATCTATTGTACTTTCAGCCGAGACTGAACAGAGTGCTTTTTACGACTACTGCGAGGAAATACATTAAAATACGAGTATTTTATATTTATCATTAAACTCGGCGTCTTGATGTAGCCTTATTGTTGTAAAAATTAGGGCTATTGTATACGTAAAGCTGATTATGCCCGCAGATTCAAATGACGCAACAAACAACTCATTTATGAAGAAATAACTCAACTTTCAACCCATTTATGAAGAAATAACAAAAATATTCAAATTACCTCAGTTTCAACTAAATATAGACATTTAAACATTAAGTCTAGGTTACACTCAGATAAACAAATATCACCTCTAAATTACGAGTAGTAATATTAAATGTATGGGCCTTCCCATATTTATGTTTTTGTTATTTTCAGGAGTTTTATGAACTTTATTTTGATGTGGTTTTACTCATTGTCAGAACAAAATAATTTTCGTTCAGAACCGGTTTCGAACAAGACCGAAAAGTTTTCTATCGCAACTGGTTATGAAACTCCGGTTACGTACGCGGCCGAAGGGTTTATTAGATTAATTTTGCCATTAGGCTGACAAGTTAGATAAATCTAAATGTCAATTTCAGACTAGTCATCATTACTATTAACACGAATGCAAGAGCATTCGTGTTAATAGTTAACAATGCCAAGAAATTTAAATATTCAAGAAAGAGCAACTAGTATTGATCAACACGAAGATGCACTACATTATTAGTGATATATCGCGAAACCTAAATTTAACCAGGTCTGAGATTCTGGATTCGAAGATATGCTGAAGAAGGTGAACTGATTGATCATCGTCGTAATTCTGATCGCCGCGAAAGATAGCGGTTTTGTGTCAACCAATTATTATGCTCAGACATAGGATTCCAAGAGGGGCATAATTTTATGACAGGTAGGAAGTTCCTATATCGATAAACTCAACTGATGTATCAGATGGAACATCAGTTCGACAAGCCAAAGCTGCACTAAATAAATCAACTCTTCAGGGTGTACTTAAGTTTATTGCCGAAAATCTGTATATTATCAAGGCAGATAAAAGGTAAGGAACTACAATGTTCATACGAGTAGTAAAGAGCGTACGCCGATAAAGATTTTATCGTCGGGGAACTAGATGCCTCCGTATGTATCAAAATGAATTAAAACGGCGTTTCAGTAGCGACATATAGACTGGTAGAAAAATGGAAATATCGGCTTCCTTTGCCGTCCTAACGGCATTTTGTGAGCCATTTTGGCAACATGACTTTTCCGATGTGAAAAGCCTGCTGAATTCGATTCTAGATGTTGCCAAGCCGAATTTTGGCCCCCTCCCCCATTTACCCCCATTTTACCTCCAAATATGTCCCTAATCACGGTTTTAACCCATACCCTTGTAACGGTTCTATATAAATAACTACACATAAAATTAAATCTACAATATTATTTACTACAAACACTAACCTTATTAAAAACTTAAATCTAATCGTTTAATCATTTTAAACTATTTGCATCTGTAATAAATTAAACCTCTTTATTCAGCACTGGCTGTATAACTACGTACTGGCCGAAAAAGAACTCGTGAAAAGAAAACAAGAGACGATCGTGAAAAAAAATAACACGGCATGCGCTGGCATTGTAATGTTCGATGAAAAATTATTAACTATTGAGAAATTAAATTGTATTTCTTGAATAAATCTATAAATATCGTGTAAATAAATTGCTACCGATGTGTAATTAATTCTTTTATCTATCCAAATATCATAAACCCTCCATGATGCGTTCAAGAACCGCACATTATGACCACCATAAAAATAGACTGTTTTATTAGAACAAATTTCTTGTGTGAAAATGTTATTATTGCTAAATAATAACATCGATTTCGATAATATTGTATATTCAAATTTCGAACATCTTTGAAAAACAAAGAAATTTGATTTGACCTCTATTCTAATATCAGTCGATATGACGTTTAGTTCGAAATGAATTGTCAATTTGCATCAAATTTGACAAATGTCGCACGTAAGTAAGATATCGAACGATATGATAGTAGGGGCCAACTCTAGTTTGTCTCTGAATTAAAAAAAACTATGACAGCTGCCAGAAAACTTCATTACCGCCATTACCGGGTAATATTTGTCGTAATGTGCGACTCCTGAATGCATCATGGACTCCTATGATATGTGGCTAGATAAATTAGTGTATGTAACTGTACATAATTAGGCATTAAAACACTCGTGTGATGTTATTATGAAACTTGCCTTCGGCGCGTTTCATAAACCCACACTCGTGTTTAATACCCTTCATTATGTACAGTCACATAAACTACTATTATGTACAGTTTTCCTACTATGTCTGTACGTTTGTAAATAAGTTGCTGTGTTTTCCCCAATACGGGTGAGTGTTGCGAGAATTATATTTTACATAGGTAGAGTCTCTTGATATCGCCAGATATCATGTCTAGTGCTGATGTAGATAATTATTTAATGTTAAATATACTATATAACTAAATGAAATGGTAACAATTTCTTACTTATATTACCTTTTTTATATCTGTAAAAAATATATTTTGATCTCGATTTGGTCTACTCTAAATATGAACTATTTTCTAAATGTATTTCTTTGCTTTAATGTTATTGTGCTTGTGACTGCCACATCATTGATGACTAATAAATGCTTAGGAGTTCACTTGACTAGCCGACGAAACTCGCGTAGCCATCAAGATGTTGCAGTCACATGCCGAACTTCAACTAAACAGTATGGGATTTCCAGGGAGCAACCCTAGGGCCACCGAACCTACCCCGGGGCCGGAAAATCTAACCTACAGCCGCGATCCCGGCTTCTCATCCTGACGCTTCCAAGACTAAGCCTGGGGTTTGCCCAGGACTACATGAAGATCATCAGTTTGGAGCTAGTCTGCCCTACCCAGACTCCAGGACGGCTAGAGCTAACCTAGCCCGAACCTAGCCTGCTGCGACGAAGACGACGTGTGCAGGGAAGTGGCTCCTAACAACGACTTGTCGCCTATAAAGTGTATTCAGCTCGGATTAACAATCTAAATTACCCACGACCTAGCCGGATCTACCTATTTTTACTTTATTTTACTTTTATTAAACATTTGTACAGTTCATTCTGATTTTCATTAATTCCTTACTAACTAACTAACCTATCTATAACGTCTACACTAATTATCCGTTATACCCTGGACTAAAATTTGTTAGGCAACCCATATGCTGTGACGGTCGGCGTTTTGAAAAGAAAACAACGATTGTCAATCACAATAAAAAAATATTTAATTATTAAATAAAAAGGTCGTGGATTATTTTAGCCCGTCTGGTATCGCAACGCAGGCCGGTACTCCCCTGGTGGTGGCGAGGTCAGTTGTGCCAGTCCGAGGAACTACGTTCTGGAACCCCGGGGTAATGCCGTGTGCGTCGGTGCTGTTGTGGGCCGGCTCAATGTCCTGGCAACCATTTGCCGGATGTGTCGACACGTCTTGTTATTGAAAAAAAAAAAACGCTTTTCTCCAAGTCGCACCCCTTTCGGGGTGCGAGGCGAAGTAAAGTTTTATGTACACTTCTACGATTATGCTTAACACGCAAGAATAGGGAAACAGGTGACCACTGCCGCTACGTATTTTGGTGTATTTACTTAACGAGTAAATATAAGTTCCAAATATAATAATTTGCAAGCGCGATAGACGACACGGAGCGGAGCCCGTGTACGCACCAACAAGCTGTTGCCCTTAAGACGGTCTAGCGGGGTATCGCAGGCGAGACGCCGCTGGCGGGGATAGCCAGGCGACGCGCAGCTGGTACCTTGCCCTAACGGTATCGTCGAGCGCAGGAGTGTTCCGTATCGTTTACTTTTTAATGATTTATATTTAATATTGTTTCCTATTATTATGTTAATGTTAATGTTGAATGTGTATTAAACTATTTAACCAGGCTGATTATGAAGTAAAACTATAAATTAAATATGTATGATTATAATTATTTTTAGTCTGTTTCTTTTTAATTGAAAATATTTTTAAACAATATATATCTATGTACGTGTAACGTTACATTACCCGCGCACGCCACCAAAGGATTTAATTACTCTAAGGAATTAAATCCGCACTATCAACGTATGCATTCGCAGTTTCCTTTCGAACTTCCCTAACATACTTCATACATGTAACCAAATGACAATAGCTACCTTATGGCTATTGGCATATCCTAACAATTGGTAAGATGACTAGTTTATATAAACTAATCATCCATACGAATGCTATGTGCATTAATGATGATACATGTGACCTCGAGGATAATATCACGTTCATATGACGCGTCTACTTATCTAAGTATCGCAAGATTAATTACTATGTTCACTGTGACCCATTAACTTTATATCTTTAATATGCCAGGTACCTATATTTTTACCAGACATATCGGCCAGGACATAAACAAGGGGAGACTTCTTGTCTATAACGCGGCATTTAATAAATTTCGGAGCTAACTTTTTGCTAAAGAAATTATCCTTGTTACTCAAGACGTAGGCGCGCTTCATAACAATATCACCCACATTGAACTCTGTCGGTTTGCGCCGAAGGTTGTAGTGAGATGTATTTTTTATGTGAGCTTGCCACAATCTAGTTTGAACAGTGTTGAACACTTCGCTCAGGCAGCCTAAATTTTCAGCGTAGATATCTCGAGGAAGGAACAACACTTCGGTGCCCAAATCAGTATCCAAGTAATGAGATCCACAAGGAACAAGTTCCCTACCATAAACCAGGAATGAAGGAGTGAACCCAGTTGCCTCATTAACAGAGTTGTTGATTGCAAACTGCACCTGTGGTATAAATGTATCCCAACTACGATGATCGTCCTCGACGAAAGTTGAAAGACACGTTATGATGGTTCTGTTGTACCGCTCAACAAGATTGATTTGCGGCGTATATTTTGGTGTGAAGAAAACATTTGGAACCTTATATCGTTGGAAAAGTGATGCGGTGACACCGCTTATGAACTGGCTGCCGTTGTCCAAAAATATAGTTTGTGGAACCCCATGAGTGAGGAAAAGAGAGTCCTCTAGAATTTTCGTGACTGCACTAGCAGTGGCATTCTTAATTGGAAAAATGTGGCAAAATTTTGAAAAACAGCAGGTGATGACAAAAATATAAGTATTCTGTTTCCTGGTTGTAGGCAGAGGGCCCATGAGATCAATAGATACCATTTGGTATGGCCTGGAGCATTGTTTGGGGCGACCCATCTCGCCCAAAGTTTGGTGATTTTGAGCTTTATAAGCCAAGCACTTTTCGCAGGAACCAACGAACTTCACTACATCCTGATGCATACCGGGCCAGTAGTAACGTAAAGCAATACGATGGTGAGTTTTAAATATACCAAGATGTCCGGCTTCAGGAACAGAGTGATTTTCGCTGATTACCTGTTCTCGTAACTCATTTGGTACAACCTCCTTCCACAAAAATTCGGTTGTAAGTGAATTTTTAATATTCGCACGCCTAAACAGCTTATTGTCCTTGATAATGTAGTTAGAAAACGTCTGTGGTTTGGAAAGACAAGAATCATATATGTTCTTGTACCAAGCGTCTGTTGTTACTAAGCTTGAGCCTGACGTGCTTATTGAGGAGATCGGAACGGCTCTGGAAAGGGCATCCGGTATGACGTTATCTACTCCCTTTCGATGTTTAAATTCGAGATTAAACGAGGACAGTCTCACACCCCAGCGAGCTAACCTACCGGTTGGATTCTTCAGAGATAGGAACCATTTTAACGCACTGTGATCCGTATACACAATGAATGGCTTCCCATTCTCCAGGTAACAACGCCAGTGTTCCAGTGCCGTGACCACGGCCAAGGTCTCCCGCTCCGTTATGCTGTAGTTCTTTTCTGCTGCTGACAAGGACTTGCTCATATAGGCAATGGGGTGCTCTTTGCCGTCTACAGTTTGAGTCAACATAGCACCCACGCCGTAATTACTGGCGTCCGTATGCACCTCAAACGGCTTGTCATAGTCAGGGCAGGAAAGAACTGAAGCGGATACTAAACACTCCTTAAGCCTTTGGAATGCCAGCTCAGCGTCAGCGGACCAGATAAAAGGAGGTCCCCCTTTTTTATTCGAAGTCAGTTTGTTTAAGGGTGCTGCTACAGTGCTGAAATTGGGTACGAAACGACGATACCAGGTAGCAGTCCCAAGAAAGCGCTTGACGTCCTTCCGACAAGAAGGTGTCGGGTAATTGAGGATAGCTTGAACCTTCTCAGGATCGGTACGTAGACCACAACTATCAACGACATAACCCAAATACTTTAATTGACTACGAAAAAACTGACATTTCTCCAGATTTATCGTTAGGTTTGCTCGTCTTAGCTTATCCAACACGCGAAGTAATGTGGAAACATGGGAATCGAAATCATTCGTGGCGATAATTATGTCGTCCAGGTACGCGAAGACTTTTAGATCGAATTCCCTAAACAATAAATCTACCAACCGCTGTTGAGTCGCCGGAGCGTTAGTCAAACCAAAAGCTGTACGCTTAAAACGTAGCGTTCCCCGGTTCGGCACGTAGAAAGCAGTCTTGTCGCGATCTTCCGGAGCTATTGGAATTTGCCAAAAGGCCTTAGATAAATCGATGCTTGTCAAATAACGAGCATCGCGAAGATTATCCAAGATCTCTGAGATGTACGGAAGATTGTAAGCGTCGCGTTTAGTAATTGAATTGAGCTTGCGGCTATCTAAGCAAAATCGAGGCTGACCATTCTTTTTATTAACAATAAGCACGGGTGATTGCCAAGCACTTTCGCAATGTTCAATCACGTCAAGGGACAACATTTCATCTACCTGTTCAGCGAGAATGCGCTGTTTCTCGGGGGACAATCGATAATACCTCTGACGAACCGGCTCTGCATCTCCGGTATCAATGCGATGAGTGACTAAACTCGTCTCACCTAACCCCTTCCGTTCCGCCGAGATATCACTAAATTGTGAAATGACATTGTCAGCTATGGCCTTTTCCGACTCATTTAAATGGTCATACGCCTGGATAACAGATGGACGATCAATGCCTAAACTAGCGTTCAACACTGACTCACCAGAGAAAGTAATGCTCGTGAGGTGACTAGGAAAAATTTTGAAATCACGCCAAAAGTCAATACCTAACACAAGATCAATACTAATATCCGGGACAACATGAGCTTTAATAACATGATAATCCGCTTCAAAATTGATTGGCAAATATACGTAACCAATGCTTGCTAAAGTTTGACCACCCGCAGCAGTAACATTAATAACATCATCCCTATGTAAATGCAAACCATGTTCTTCTAACCTCTTATGAAGTCGATTTCCCACTATGGTTACAGCAGAACCTGAATCTAAAAGTCCAAATATTCGCAAATCATTTATTTGAATTTGAGCGTAGGGTCTAAAATCACCTAATGGTTTATTCAGCAGAATTGTATCGATCTTATATGAATTAAAAAAAATATTGATGGTCTGGAGCCAATTTTCCCAGTCCTCTCTATCTAACCTTGGTACCTGTTGGTTATTGCTACAATTCTGCTGAGTAACTAGTTTTTTGAAGTACTAGGTTTATTTTTACCACAATTCGGGCAGTCAGGAGTCTTGACACCTTCGTGGCCGCAAACAAAACAAAATATTTTGTCCTTATTTGCCCTACATTGGCGTAAATTGTGGGTGTTACTACGACACCTAGGACAATAAAACTGTTTGTTCCCTGATCCCTGTATTGCATGAACGTAATTGTTATGTTTTGTATAACCCTTGCTAGCAGAATTAGAGTTACCATATTCATTTGTATTTTTATTGGGATAATTATTATTGTAATTTTTCCCAAAACTATGATTAAATTTTGACGAAGCCTGGCCAACATATGCAAACTCGGGAGCCAATGTCTCCGAAGTAACCTTGGGTGGTTCATGAAAACCGGCTAGACGAGCCTGGATACTTTCATAGTTACGGCATAATGAGCGCAGAGTGTTAAGATCGGGAACTTTGGTGACAGAAGCCAGCGTACTTGCATAACACGGACGGATATTATGAAAAATGATCTCGAGTTTGTCCTCCTCAGACAAATCTTTTGATAACCGCGAAAACAGACCAGTCATTATAGATAAGTAGATTGTAATGTTCTCTGTCTCACCCTGCGTTCTTGAACGAATCTCAGCCAAAAGCCTATAGTCATAATCAGCCTGATCAAAATCATTTTTGAGGCGACTTACTAAATCACTCCAGCCCGACAACTGGTCCTGAACGGCACGGTACCAGTGCAACGCATCGCCGGTAAATATCTCCGTAGAATAGGAAAGTAATTTAGCTTCCGAAATATTCCTTGACTTCTTAAACTCTGAGATACGTTGAATGAAAGCACGAACGCACGACTTCCCATCAAACCTAAGTCTAGTGAGCTCGCCAGCCATACCACGATCGCAGCTAACATTAATATTAAATGGTGAGGCCCCAGCTTGTGGCTCAGCAGAAACCGATGTTGTAAAATTTTCAGATGAATTATCTTTTAAAGAGTGGTAACGGTCCGAAAGGGCATTGTACTCCGTAATACAAGACTCAAAAACCTGCTCTGTGGCATTATCAACAACAATCCGATTTAACCGGTGGTGGAGATGATTTAAAAGATTTTGAGCGCGTAACAATGTATTTTTCTCGTGAGGTGCCTCGAGATACGTTCTCAGCTTAGTAAGGGCATCACTAACACCCTTAAGATCCTCACTGATCGAAAGTGAACTCTCGAGTATATCTTCCGAAGGAAACTGTGGTCCCAATTTAGCTATTTGAGCGCGTAATAATTGAACAGTAGCCCCGGGAGTGGCACCTCGAATAGAAACCTCGTATTCTAATTCTGCTTTTTGCAAGGATAAAAATTTTATTGGATAAGCCATACTACTTGTTAGTAAATAAAAACAAAAAAAAACTGATCTGACTTAAAAACCGCGAATGGGTAAGTGTTGAGATAAACTTAATCTACTCCGTTCTGTCACAATCAAATGAAGCTGCAACGTTATGGTTGACTAGATTGATTGGCTTAGTAGATGAAAATGATTGATTGGCTTAGTAACAAAAAAAATAAAACTGCCACCAAAAAAAAAAAAATTAGGAAGCAGTGTAAAAGCACAACAAAATAAAAAAAAAATTCAACTAAAGTGTACGATGTCAATAATTAAAAGAAATAACAAAAATTTGTAAAAAAATAAAATATTATTTTAAGTTACACTTGTGCGACTCAACTGTACTAGAGTTCACCACAAGTATGCAACAATAAATACAGAGTGCAGCGAAATTTTGCACCCGAGCTGAATTACATTAAAATAAATAAGTTAATTAATAAAATTTATAAATAATTAAAATAATAATTTAAATTCACAATTCAAGAAATAAAAAAAAAAAAATTACAATAATTCATTAAAATTTAAAAATTAACAATTTAAACATTCAATTCATTAAAATAAAATGGACTACACAATAATTGTACACTTTAGTTGATATGCAACCAAAAATTAAAAGCATAAAACGTTTTACAAACACAAAAACAACAAAACACCAACTACTTCTACGAAGCGATACCAGACCTTTTTATCTACCACGTTATAGGCGCCAGTGTGACGGTCGGCGTTTTGAAAAGAAAACAACGATTGTCAATCACAATAAAAAAATATTTAATTATTAAATAAAAAGGTCGTGGATTATTTTAGCCCGTCTGGTATCGCAACGCAGGCCGGTACTCCCCTGGTGGTGGCGAGGTCAGTTGTGCCGGTCCGAGGAACTACGTTCTGGAACCCCGGGATAATGCCGTGTGCGTCGGTGCTGTTGTGGGCCGGCTCAATGTCCTGGCAACCATTTGCCGGATGTGTCGACACGTCTTGTTATTGAAAAAAAAAAAACGCTTTTCTCCAAGTCCGAGGCGAAGTAAAGTTTTATGTACACTTCTACGATTATGCTTAACACGCAAGAATAGGGAAACAGGTGACCACTGCCGCTACGTATTTTGGTGTATTTACTTAACGAGTAAATATAAGTTCCAAATATAATAATTTGCAAGCGCGATAGACGACACGGAGCGGAGCCCGTGTACGCACCAACAAGCTGTTGCCCTTAAGACGGTCTAGCGGGGTATCGCAGGCGAGACGCCGCTGGCGGGGATAGCCAGGCGACGCGCAGCTGGTACCTTGCCCTAACGGTATCGTCGAGCGCAGGAGTGTTCCGTATCGTTTACTTTTTAATGATTTATATTTAATATTGTTTCCTATTATTATGTTAATGTTAATGTTGAATGTGTATTAAACTATTTAACCAGGCTGATTATGAAGTAAAACTATAAATTAAATATGTATGATTATAATTATTTTTAGTCTGTTTCTTTTTAATTGAAAATATTTTTAAACAATATATATCTATGTACGTGTAACGTTACAATGCAATATATTTATTGACATATTCAATTAAATATAAAATACATTTCATCAAATAAACATCTCGGTGAAGGTCGTTCTATATCGGGATCTTACTCGTAGACTACTAGAAACAATCATTGTATTAACTACGGTGGGATTATATTATTTGTTAGTTTTCTCATATTTTCACATACCTTAAAATTTTGAAACTGCTATTATATTTACATAGTTTTATGTAGCGAATTATTACCATGTAAAATTACGTAATTTGCTTATTTTTATTAAAAAGAAACGCATAACTATTGGGAAATTTTCAATCGTATTTTAAAGATTTTCTAAAATCTTTAAAATGGCTTTCAAATGACATTATTTATCCACACGCCGAAATTCAAAGATTTTAGAATTCATAGGTTGATTTTCTATTTCACTCTAATTTTACTGGACTATTAGTGTTGAATAAATTAAATGATTACGTAATGCATTCTGGTTTATTTTAAATACATTGATAATCGTTTAGTAGAGTTGTTATTCCGCTGTTTTCTAACATAATTGTGCGCATCGGGTTACAAGCATGAAATTTCTACCACAGATAGAATGTTCCACGGTGATTATTTTCAGATGTGGAGGGAAGTCAGATTCGTCCCCTGTGAGGCGGGAGAGCGGAGTGAATACGGCCAAGTATCCCTCTTTGTTGGTGCGTTCCCCCAAAGATAAGGAACCCTTAAGTAATCCTGGCGTATATATGATTCCGTGCTCCTGTGGGAAGAACTATATAGGAGAGACTGGCCGGAACATTTCCACAAGAGTGACTGAACACATACGTAGTATGAAAAATCAGGATACCCGGGGTTCTGCAGTGACGGAACATTCACTGAATTCGGATACGTCTCACTATATTCGTTTCGATAAGGTAACTGTGCTGGCGAGAGAAAAGTTTTCCATTCCGCGGAGAGTACGGGAGGCTATCGAAATTAGTCGTCATCCGAATTTTAACCGAGATTGTGGATGGTCAGTGCCCCCTAGTTGGAGGACGGTTTTGGATACTACATCGGTGGTTAGTGTGGACGAGACCTTAGCAAATGACGTAGTGAGTGTTGTGTGCAACCCGACAATTGGCATTGTGCGTGATGATGAGGGTAGTTTTGCGCCTCCGCCGGTGACACCCGTGTCGAGCAGCCGCGCGGACAGGGCGCATGCCCGTAGTGTTCGATTGGCCGCCGTCGCGACTGGTCGTCTCTCCTGATGATGAATCGCGTACCGATTCGAAACATGTCGAGCGTTATTCGACTTCTACGACGTGAGTAAACCCGTTTAAGTATTTTAATAAGTGTGTCTTCTGGTAAATTACATTTTTTGAAAAATAAATGATTAGTTTGAAATGTGTTCTTATTACTTTTCATCTTAACATAATAATATAGGTGTATATCACAAGAGTAAAGAAACTGAACAGAGACTAAGCTTCAAAGGAGCGTGCGAACTTCTTACCTAGTTTGGTAGGGTTGGCAAAGGAGAATAAAATAAAATAAACGCAATGTTTATTAGCTTTTAATTATGTACATGAGATTAGGTATTTACAAATGATGAACTCTAAATATCTTTTTTTTTTGCAACTAATGACTTTTAATAATTTATAAATCTTTTGATAGAACGATAAATTCTAAATCTGATATATTTTAAATAAGCAATAGGGAAGCATCCGCATGGCATATTATTTAATATGCCAAAATATCATTACCATTTGTCAGTTTGTAATTTAATAGTGACGCGTTTTAATTCTGCTCGATTTCAAGTTTTGAAAATAGCAAGAATAATAATTTATGTAAGTTACCGAAAAAACACGGTCGATAGGTAAACAAATCAGAATACTGTTAAATACAACGTAATAGATTAATGATATAAAGCATAAATGAGACGATAGGGAAACTAAAGATGACATAAAGTAGCTTAAAATGCTAAAAACAGTTAAAACAGGAGCGCGAAACAAATATGGCAACCGTTGCACAGCCCTCAGCTTGTCTACTGGCGGAGCGCGCGTTTTAAACCGGTTTTACCCAGTTGCGGCGTATACGCGACGCAGCGGCTAGTAGACAAGCACACATGCTTGTAGTAGTGTACAGTCACCATCAGACATATCGCAGCATATAAGGCGTTCATAAATATATGAACATGTACTGTAACGCCCAGTCAATAAGAGTCGTGTTCAGATATTTATGAACGCCTTATATGCTGCGATATGTCTGATGGCGACTGTACCTAAGACAGCGCGGTTGTTTTTAAGCTTAGTCTTTGTTCTGTTTCTTTACTTCTGTGAGTACTGTGAAGGTTGGGCTTCACTATCGGTGCCTGGCCACTGATTTAAGTGAGGGAAATAATACCAGTTAGTAGAATAACGGGAATATATTATAGAAGGAATATTAAGAATCAGAAATACATGTAAAGGGATCGGAACGACAGATGACACAGAGAGTTATTTTTCATACGTGACACTAGTGTTAGCTAATGTCTAGCAAGGAGTATGTTTACTTCTTCCCAACATCCTCCCTTAAACATAACTCCATCATCTTCGCACAGAAGACTATCTTCGGGTTGTGACGTAGCCTTAATAGTGTCGCCGTCTGGCCGGACATCCTTTATACTTAACCACGTCACCCTTTTCATATGTGTTTTTCTTCAACACCCACTTGTATGGTAAAACGAAGTCATTACCAGATAATGTCGTAGCTTCATTTCCCTTCCCGTTCGACATTAATGACTGGTTCTTCTCGTCTATACCGTCCTTCCAATTCTTGGAAGTAGTCCTCGTCAGAGTCTCTTTCACAATGAGCGGGTCTGTATTTTCTGTAACGCACATGAAATTATTCCCTCTCGGGTGTGATCGTAAAGTCATAGTATGTCTAGTAAAACTTTCGTTGCTGTCATAATCCTCACTCGTACCAGGAACGTAAGTTTCATCATCGCTATGTCTGTTCACACAACTGTCGAAAGAATTGTCTGCACTCGGAGATGACAACGTGACATCTTGCAATTGCATCATCGATGCATTATCGGTGTCAGTATTTACACTCGGTGGTAAACATCGTACATTCTGTGTTTCATTTTGTGGGATATTAATCTCCTCCCTTCCTTCAGCACATTCCTGTGTACCGTCGCTCTCAGTCTGTGCGGTCAGGGATATGGTGACAAACCGTGATGCTGCGGTAGGGTGCGGTGTGATTTTCTCTGCATTCTCGCAATCCTCCATAAAAATCACATCCCTACTGACCACTAATTGTTTGGTCTTCAAGTCGTACAGCCTGTAACCTTTCGTATTATCGCAATAACCCACGAATATAAGCTCACGTGATTTCGGGTCCCATTTCAAGCGCTTCTGCTTCGGAACGTGGACCATGGCTTTCGAGCCAAATATCCTCATATTTGAAATGTTAGGTTTCCTCCCTGTCCACATTTCAAACGGTGTTTTCTCAGCAAGAACCCGTGATGGCGATCTGTTTATGACGTATGGCGCAGCGGCCACTGATTCAGCCCAAAAACCTTTCTGCAGTTTTGCCTCATACAACATGCTCTTGCCGCGCTCTACAAGACTGCGATTCATCCTCTCCGCAAGCCCGTTTTGTTCACTCGTGTACGGCGCGCTAGTCTGATGTTTGATGCCGGAAGCTGCCAGAAAGTCAGAAAACGTTTTATTACAATATTCATTCCCATTGTCACTGCGTAAGACCTTAATTTTCTTATTCAACTCATTTTCAACTTCGTTTTTGAATTTAGCAAATACCGATTTTATATCCAACTTGTTCTTTAAAAAATAGACATACTTTTCGCGAATAATCGTCTATGAAGGTTATGAAGTACTTCGCGCCGCCAAGAGACGGTTCCTCCGTCGGACCACATAGATCGGAATGTATTACTTCCAATAAGTCATTCGCCCTCGAACCGGAGTGTGGAAACGGAAATCTAGGTTGTTTTGCTTTACAACAAGGTACGCACACAGTATGTTCGTCTTTACCGGTAATCTGAATACCTTCAGCACAGGACTCGAGTCTCTTAACATCTGCCATATTCAAATGACCCATTCGCTTATGCCAAATATTAATGTCTGCCTTATTCTCACACGAAGAAATCGCATATGCATTGCCAGTAACAGTGTTCAGCTTGTACATGTTATTGGTTAGTCTCGCTGTCGCAACAAGGATCTTTTGACGGTTGTATATCTGACAGCCCGTATCGGTGAACTCAACTTTGCATCCGTTCTTAGTGAGTTGACTAACCGACAACAAGTTCGCGCTCAGCTCAGGAATAAACAAAACGTTTCTCACCTGGATCCGATGTTCGTCATTGCTTAAGACGGTATGGATGTCTACTTTACCCATATTCTGCACGGAGACGAAATCGTTGTTGGCCACCATTATTCGTTGAATCGGAGGTGCCTCCATCTCATAAATCCAGTCGGAACGCCTTGATATATGCATCGTCGAGCCTGAATCGATGTACCAATCATCCTGATTCACTGGGCTGTTAGCTGAAAAAATGGCAGAAAAGACATTATTATTAGATAAGTTCTCAGTGCATTGATTTTTGAAATGTCCGTATTTGTTGCACTTGAAGCATCTCGGGCCTTTCGATTGTGCTTTTCCTTTCGGCTGCGCCTGATGACTAGACTTATTCTTGTGCTTCGTAAAGAATGCGGAAGACTCAGAAACTTGCACTTCCTGCAAAAGTTTTGTCTTTATAAAATCTGACGATATTTTCGTGCCGGAACTCTCCAAGCCCATGATCATCGGTTTATATGTATCTGGCAAACCAGCCAGCATGAGCGTTCCCAACCACTCGTCGTCTACTGCGAACCCAATGTTTCTCAGTTTGTGCGCCGTGCCCAATATTTTATTGACGTACTCTTCAACCGTTGCGCAACTGTCTAGCGACGTATTAACCAAATCTTTCAATAAGCCGACTCTCCTCGACAGCCCGGAGTCCTCGAAAGCATTTTTAGGTTTATCCAAACTGCACGTGCCGTATTGGCCGTCTCAATGTGAACGTAATTCACAGGATCTACCAACAAAATGATTTTGGACTTAGCTTTCACGTCCTTCTTGGCATCGGTTTCGGTTTTGCTCGGATCGACGAAATCCCACAAATCCTCATGCTCGAGGTATGTTTTAACCGCAAACTTCCAAGTAGCGTAATTTTCTCGGCCGACAAATTTTTCTATTTGAAGATTTTGCGACGCCATTTTTCCCGAGTATTTTTATTCTTCGGAATTCACTTCTCGGTAATAATTCGACTACTAACAGGAATGGATTAGCCCATAACCTGAGGGAAATAATACCAGTTAGTAGAATAACGGGAATATATTATAGAAGGAATATTAAGAATCAGAAATACATGTAAAGGGATCGGAACGACAGATGACACAGAGAGTTATTTTTCATACGTGACACTAGTGTTAGCTAATGTCTAGCAAGGAGTATGTTTACTTCTTCCCAACATTAAGAAGTAAAGATTGTTTGAAATTCAGAATGGACGAATGACGTCCGTCAATAATTGTAGAAATTGTAAAAATATGATCATTCTTTATCTAGCCTTCGGGCAATAAAGTAATTTAACGAAGTACCTCTGCTCTATTTATTCCTCCTCTGAGGCCATCCCCCGGCAGTCCCCACAAGTGGTGGAGGCTGCGAACGTTTATATTTAGAGTCACGCGAGTATTGACAAGTTCCCCCGATCCCAATTAATTTTGTCCACAGATTCTCGGGGATCTTACTATTACGTACGGAAAGCTTACGGTTTGCATAGGAGCCGGACAGGAGCGAAGCGCACCGTCTATACGCGCACGAAGCTCTACGAAGAATAAGTGCACATTTGGCAAGTGCGAATTGCCATCGGTGTGGTATTGTATGTATTGACGGCACTGCCGTAAAGGAGCGACTTCGACAGACGGGTGAAGTTGACGAATCATTGAATCACCCATTATCATTTTTCATTCCATGCGATTATAATTTGTTTGTGCATTTGATTTGTTGGGATTCCATACGAAATTGGAGACGAGCACAATTAATGGCTTTTCCGACGTTTAAATATTGGCCCGTGTGAAAATACGTAATAAAATAATCACAAATGGCAATTACGGTATAAATTTTCGGGGACCGTATTACAGAATAATTTCAGACATCGTTTGAGGATGTTCTTTCAGTGTTAATCAACTAATTCCCGTCGAGCCAAAATAATGTACAAGAATTTTATCATCGTCGGCGAAAATCGCAAGAATCCCCAATAATTTGTTTCTTTACGCTTGAAGCACACGTTGTTGACATCAGACAAGCAATTGTCAGTGAAAGTATGGAATTTTGCCAGTGAGAAACATTCTGTTTCAGAGTTGTCAAATGATGTAACAAATGTTCTTAAAGAGTGGAAGCCTTCAAGTTCAACCATTATCATTAATTATACAATATGTTGCTAGTAAAACTTTATTTGATTAATATGTGCTGTGCCGGACCGAGTGCTTGTCAAAAAAAGTGCAACACCAGGAACAGCGTGCCTGAGCGAGGAGGGCCGCTCAAGAACTGAAGAGCGACGCTGGACACCGTGGACGCCGATCGAAACGCTACGCTTCTATCAGGCAATAATGAACCATAATATATAATTTGTAGAATATGTGTTTATTAGAATGTAAATAATTGTCTTATAATATTTGTGCTAGGTGTATGATAGTTCTAGATATTAGTAGGGTCCTACAAATAATAATCGTTGTGCATAAATTATTACCCTATAAGATAATCCACCGATTGTGTTTATTGAATTATGTGGTGCAAAGACTCACTCCTAATGGTCGTGCCAAGAATGTAATAATTCATGTTAACAGATTGAAGAGATTCTTTAATCGTTAATTCTAATTAATATAAACAGTTCTATATTTCTAGGGTGTAAATAATAAAACAATTATTTTTCAGCAATTTTTAATCCAGGCAGACTGTACTTAGATGCAGTTGTGTTTGTTGCATTTGCAAGTGTCACTGTTGTAACTATAATTTAATTTCTTTCCATTATATATTAGCTGCATTTCTAAGATATTACTATAGGAAGTTCAATTTTTAATGTCTTGCACTATAAATTTATTGCACTTTGAATTTATTGCACTTTCAATACCTTTACTTGATATAATTTTAACTTATTGCTTTCTCAGGTCTCCAATAATTATTTATAATACTTTATTTCCAGCATTTTAATTTGTGTATACTAATACGTTTTTCTTTTTCATGTAATTCGACACTGCAAGGGCCATGGCTGTCCCAGTTCCTTGGGATTTCAGCTGCTGGTGTGATTGAATGCCTCGCGCATTCATCCTCCAGAGGCGGCAGGATCATGAGGTCTTGGCCAAGGACTTCATGCAACCTGCATCGGGCCGCTGCAGACTGAAGATTTTATTTTATTGCTGTAATAAATAATTAATTTTAATTTTTAATTGGAAATAGGTAGGAATTTTAATAAAGAATAACTTTCTTGTTTTATTTATGACTGATCTCACGAATTGACAATGACATGGCATTTGACATGTCAATATGACGTGTTATGCCATTGTCTATGGTCGTGAAATCAATTATAAGGTAACGGTTTTATTTTTTAGGATTGGTACAGATAGCTGGACTAAAGATAATACTTTAGTCCAGGTATTTATTTAGGATAAGAGGTAATTAAGGTACGGAATCTTGAAGCATAGTTCATATGCTTCAGGATTCTAATGTAAAGGTAATTAAGGTACGGAATCTTGAAACATAGTTCATATGCTTCAGGATTCTAATGTAAAGGTAATTAGATAGGTGTCACTATTTGTTAGTCTGGTATGGATGTTTGAAACAAACGTCATAGACAATGTTTCAGGCATCTAATATAAGGACAGTGACACATCATTGTACAATTGTTTGGAGCATGCGACGTGTGTCATGTGTCATACTCCAGGCAGTTAAGGTGCGAACATTCGAGACAATTTATTCGGATAATTTATTTAGGCCGGTTTTACTCCAGGCGATTAAATTGTTAAGACCTATCATTTTTGATATTGTATCGAATGGTCGATGTTTTTAAGTCTAGTGACAATTGGGGTAGTTAAGTTGGTGCCTTGCCTTTTTAGCGGGGTTTTTGTCAAGGCGAAGCCAATGTCAGACAACATGTCGGATCACGTAATATGCCATAGGCTAGTGTTCGCACATGTCCTGACTCTGGTTATCTCTTAGCAAGAGACCATCTGGGTATAAATGTATGGGAATCCCTGCATAGGTAGGGACTTATTATGTGTAAGGCAGGAGTAGTTCTGTCTAGTGTCTCTGTATTAAGACGAATGTCCCTCGTTCACCCCGAGACGGCGGGAAATGTGAAGGTTGGGCTTCACTATCGGTGCCTGGCCACTGATTTAAGAAGTAAAGATTGTTTTATATTTAGAATACGTAGTTAGTCTTCAACTAGCCTCTGGGCAATAAACAGCTATATCGTACCTCATGCTCTTTTACTAATCCATCTGACTGCATCTCCCACAGTACCTATATTTATCCCATAATTCCAGTAGTCTCAAAGGTTAACATATATCATTTTAGTACCTTGTTATATTTTTTAACTTGACACATTCTAAAGGTGCGTACGCATTTTAAGCAGTTTGGGCTCGGTATTTGGTCGTCCTGAGCGGCGAGCTGCTCGCGAGCAAAACTTTTGCACATTTTATACTTGGATGAGCCTTTGAGCACGGTTAAAAGACCGCCTCCGGCCGGCTCGCCGCGAGCTGCTCGCTCGCTGCTCGCGCGCGGCGCGTGAGGCAAGTACGCAATAGTCAAGATACTCAATGATCTATTAAAATATGAGGTAAAGATAATCCATTTATAGCCCCACGGGATGTTTTTCAACCCACGCCACATATTGCGGATTTTTTGTGGTACTAATTTATTTTACTGGTAACGACACATTTTTGGTAACTGACGTTGGAATTCGGTGAATACAACTGATGTAAACTAAGAGAAAACAGGACTAAATATTCCGCAAATATCAAGTATTTTTTGCATAATACGTAAAGCCAAAACTATCCACAGTGATGAAAGTCAAGTTTTTTTCAATAGAATTCAGTATTTATTTCGCAAGAAGAACGAAAGATTGAGCAGCATTTCGATAAACAATGTATTGAAAAATGTGTTACTGACAAATCCTTGACAAATTGTCAAATGTATGACGTATGTTCATTATTGCCATATGAAAGCTGTTTTTAGCGCCACTATCCCTGGACCAGACCGGCACTTGATAGGCTATAATATAATTATTTGGTTTTTAGATAAATGCGAAATAATCTCAGAGCGCTATCATATCTACAACATACTAACAATACTACTGAAACTATCGCAAATATCTAGAAAAAATATAAAATAATGCTCTTACAAACATATTCGAAGTAAAAACATTTATTCCTAAAAAAAAGGGTCACAAGTTATTCCTCGGAAATATAACGTTTTGAAATCAATAAAATAATGATTTAATTTGCAATGAGATAAACTTTAAGTAAAAATGTGTTTTTTTTTTTATATTGAGTTAGAATCATTTTAAGAATTATTGTTATTTGAAAGTAATTATAATTGCCTATTAAATCTGAATTAAACTTTACCATTTATCTTTCCAAGTTTAAAATTTAATCAGATGTACTACGTGATTTTGACCGTCTATACATCCATAAACGAATGACAAACCAAAGCGACGAGTGAGGTATAGGTAGCATAGGAACTCTATTAAGGTATACGTCATGTACTTAAATCGTTTAGGTTACACCCTTTCACGAACCTCATTGCAAAGCACAATAGAACAACAGAGCTGTGCGTGACGAAAACCAAGTGATTTACGACCGGTGCGTGAGGTGATAAAGCAATATCTATACCAGTATACCCTACTTACTTACAGAACCTTATCAGTGAGCTTATATAGTTAAATATTTTGCCTGTATGAATTTTAAGCGACATCGCTTAGGAAAAAGTGAAGTCAATTATTTTGATTAATGTGAAAATACATTATCTAGTTCCACATAATGCACACGATGAAGATTCTAAGCGACGACGTCATTACAAAGACAATCCATTTGTCACAAGAGAATATAGCATTTTCCGGGCACATAGTAATTAATCTTTGGACTTATGGAATAAATTATCTTCACTAACCTAAGGGTGTGGACTAGATTTATTCTCTTTTTATCGATCCGGTACACATCTGAAATTATTATTATATTTCCCCTTTATCAAAATTATTGACTGTAGTGGAATGTTGTTTTCCTTCAGCGGACGAAGTGACGGGAACTTACTAGCTATTTGCAATTTCCTAAAAAGGAATCTTATAGCACAGGAGCTCACAAGACCACCCGGAAGAAAAAGTCTTAACCTACTTCTTAGAGATCCTTACCTCGATTAGCAAAACTGAACCCTCATCGGATCACTTTGTTGTCCGTCTGTCAACTCCTTTGTTTCTGGAACGCGTGGAGTGGAGGTATCAAACTGAAATTAATTTCAAATACTCTTGTATACGTCAAATACTCTACCTCAAAATCAAACTTCTAAGTCGCAATCAAAAGATACGAGCATTTATGTTGCACTCGTTGAAGCTGGCAAGGGAATCAAAACTTATAAATTTGGTAAGAAATAACATCATTTAGCACGAGTAAATAAAAACATCCGAAAACCACAAACAAAGTTATATTTTGTAGTTCAATAAATATATATATTTGTTAATACAAACTTATTTCCAGTTCATTCATAAACTGACCCCGATCTACAAATGGCAATGTGTGCGGACAACAGTTGCCCAACTGAACAGCAACATTAAGTTTTTTCCTCAGAACAGTTTAACTTTTCGTTAGAGCAATATGAGCAGCAGTGCTTTTATAGTTTGTACGGATTCCTCCGTGTGCCAGTCCGACTCCCAGTTGACGGTTTTTTGTTTACTAGTCGGGTAAAGATATCCTATAATTGCTGACCATTTTATGTGGACACGGATAATTATGCCCATATAACAATAGTAAATAAATTACTACAGAGTCCGGGAAAATGCGCCTTCTGCCGAGGAGATCTAGCCTCGGCTAGCGATAGTTACGTGGCTGGCAATACTTTTTTTACGCAGAGCTATAAAGGCATTTTTCTCAAAAATGCAATAATATAAAAATAAAAAAAACATCGGACAATGACATGTATGTTTACAAGATTTTGCGATGTTATTAAATTATTGCCTTTGACTGTGTACATGCATTTCCAAAGTTCTCTTGACCCGCCCGGCTTCGGCATCTTTAATCTTAGAAACTTCGGTAACTGCCGGAGGCCACTACACTTATATTAAACATTCCTCGACAATAGATATTGATATTACGTCACAAGTGAAATTCATACGCAATAATAATACTTAATTTACTGTAAGCTATTTCCGTTATGCTGTTCAGTGAAATTATAATGCATATAGGAAACTACGCGTCTAGTTACGAGTCAAGTCAATGACTAAACAGGCATACGTAGGTACATAAATTTACTATTTAACAATATAGATCAACGTGCGGCGTTCGCAAAAAATCGTCGCATGTGTCATGTTGCGTACGGGATACGGCCGGGGAGCAAATATTTTGACCTTATGACTGAGGGCTTTAATGACACGAGTTTGTAATTCCTTCCACCAGTCACGTACGACATTTTTCACACTTGAGAGGAAATCAAACAAAAGTAATAAATAGCAGTTCAATACCAAAATATTTATAATGGCACAACATAGTGGCTCCACTTCACCTGATGGTAAGCAAAAAGGGGAGCCCAAGTCGCAATGGCAACTGACGAGAAACCAACGGTGCCAAGTCAGTTGACACTGCCATGCTGGCCCGAGAGATGCTTCTTCTAGCTTCGTTTGAAGGGTCCCAAGTTATAAGAAGGAGGAAACACATGAGCCGGCAAGGAGTTCCATACTTTAATAGTTCGGCAGATGAAGGAATTGCCAAACTTCTTGGTACGGGTGGGAATATTCTCCACGGTGAGGCGATGACATCGCAAGCTGGCACGTGTGGTTCTATGACGGAAAGGGGAGGGTGGGATAAGAGAAAATAACTCTTCAGAACACTCGCCATGGTATAGGCGATGGAAAACGCTCAGCGACCCAATGTCCCTACGTAATTGAAGGGGTTCGAGGAATCTGGTACTTTTCTCGTCACCTATGATGCGGACCGCCCGACGCTGCAATCTGTCAAGAGCATCGAGTAGATATTGGGCGGAGCCATCCCACAGATGCGAGCAGTACTCAACGCACGACCGAACTTGAGTCTTATAAAGAAGGCAAAGCTGTTCCGGCGTGAAGATCCGTCGCACCCTGTTCAGGATCCCCAGTTTTTTGGAAGCTGTGGTAATCAGTGACTCGATGTATTCGTTTTGGTTAAGATTGCAGCGGATGTCCATGCCTAGCATATTCAGGCTATCACGCAAACCAAGAGGAGTGCTCTGGAGACTAGGAGTAGGGAGAAACGAAGACGTCTTGGTAGTGAACGCACACACCTGGGTTTTCTTGGCGTTGAACTCAACCAGGTTAACAGATCCCCATTTGCTAATGAGGTCCAGAACCTGGTCCAGTTCAACGACAAGATTCTCACGTTTCGCGCCGATTTCTACCCTACAAGCTCCCGGCCGGCCAATATATCGACCATGGACCGTACTATCATCTGCATAGCAATGTACTCGTATGTTCCCTAATGGTAGCATATCATTGATATGCAGAAGAAAGAGGGTGGGTGATAAAACAGAGCCCTGTGGGACGCCAGCATTCACTGTCATGAACCGCGAAGCGCACCCTTCGACGAGGACGCGGATTCTACGCTCATGCAGGAAGTCAGCAATCCATTTACACAGTTGGATGGGCAGACCGTAGGCAGGAAGCTTGGAAAGAAGTGCTTTATGCCAGACCCGATCGAAAGCTTTGGCAATGTCAAGGCTGATAGCCAAAGCCTCGCCGTGTTTATCAATAGCCTCCCCCCAGAGGTGAGTCACATACGCTAGAGGATCGCCCGTTGATCGTTTCGGTCTGAAGCCATACTGACGATCATTAATTAGGGAGTGATCTTCAAGGTATCGGATCATTTGGTCGTTGATGATCCGCTCCATGACTTTGCACAACACTGAGGTTACGGCAATGGGACGGTAATTAGATGGTTCAGAACGGTCTCCTTTTTTGGGGACTGGCTGCACGTTAGCTTCTCTCCACGCTTCCGGAATACTACCGGACGAGTACGAGAGATTATAGAGGCGCGACAATACCGGAGACAACTCCGCTGCGCAGTTTTTGAGTACAATCGCCGGGATACCGTCAGGACCACTGGCTTTTCGGGTATCGAGTGACTGTAGTGCCCGACGTACATCATGATGCCTAAAATGGATTGCAGGCATCGTGGCACCACAGAAAGGTATAGTTGGCGGTGGCAAGCCACAGTCATCGACACGCGAGTTGACGGCGAAGAGGCTGGCCATGAGATCGGCTTTCTCTTGCGGCTGGTGAGCCAGCGAACCATCAGGGAGTCTCAGCGGTGGCAGCGAGGGTTGGCAGAAGTTAGATTGCACGGTCTTCGCTAGTCGCCAGTAGTTGCGCAACCCAGTTGGGTGCGAGACTAGTTCGACTGAATAATAATTTCGACTGGAATCCTTTCCTTCGATTCTTGTATTTGATTTGACGGCATCAATTACAAATAGTCTTAGAATAAATAACGCCTAGAATGATAGTTTCATATGGCCGAGGTGCCACACGTGAGGCATAAAATGGATTAATGTAGTTGGGAACTACTCGTATTTACACGCACCAATACGCATACAAACACAACAATAATGTTGCTAGTGCAATCACATTACCCTGAAATTGAGGGTATACTCTTGCCAGTGATGATTGGTTATTTTTTTTTATTAATCTTAGAACTATTGTAGACTTAAAAACTATTAAATACAATAAACAAAGGCTTTTTTACTTATTATTATTAATTTGCAACATTAGAATGTAGGTATGGTCAATCTATCAAGTCAAATTTGACCAACTTCCCCTAGTCAGAATTGAAAGGCCATGGCAGGTAAGGGAACATCTTGTGCCTTAATAGCTTTTCCCACTTGTTTTTCTTAGGTCACGACGTTAGTAAGTGCTATACTAAATTTCAGCATTCTCCTCTTCTTATTTTTGAAGAAAAAAATAAATAAGAAAAATGAATTTTCATGAATATCTTCGCTTTAATAGAGCGAAAAATTTCGTGCTTCATACATATAATACACTTAGCTAAGACACATAATATGTCACTATAAGCCGCATGACATTCGATATAAAAAAAAATTAAAATTGATGTTGACATTTCTCAAAAAAAATTTTTTTATTACTTATAAGATAGAGACACCTCCAATTTTTTTACTTATGATAGCAATTTTAATTAACTATAACATATATTTAATTCAAGCTTCTAGCATCGGTGCCTCGTAACAAAAGAAAGGCTCGACTTAATCGTCCTCGTCACTATTTTTTAATTACAGTACTTAAGCCATTTTTAAACAGATTGCTCAGTTTCTCGGCTGGTCTTGGTATTTTATCTAAAAACCTACCACGTGATAAATAATACACGATTGCAGCAATATGGGGGCAGCAGCTGACTGTACGTAAACCGCAAGCACACTCACAAAAGAATCTCTTAATACCGTAAATTTCATTGCAATTTGGAATATATTCGACAAAACAACGATAACGTTTTCTAGACATGTGTCTGGACTGGACCTGCATTTTTAATACGTTAGATTGGTCTTTTACGAATTGCATGTTGATAGTTCCATCCTCCAGAATCATTTCCCCCAAATACGACATACGAGTAGCTTGACCCATTTGATATATACCTGTAATTTTTTTATTAGTTGTTGTTCTGTCAATTCCGGAAGGTCAATGATTTCTGTACTATTTATTGGTTGTAATGACAATTTTTTTCTGAGCCATCCATGTTCTACGACTTGTTTAATTATAACATTCTCTTCGTCTCTTTTTTCATTCATTCTTTGTATAATCATTTCTGTCGTAGAGTCATCTAGTGTATTCTTTTTGCCATAGCGATTCAAAGATAATGATGCAATGCGATAATAATTTTTAATTGTAGGCAACATTTTGTTGTCTAAGGTGTGGCTAAGTAGCTGATTTTTTTCATTTAACATTCCATGGACTGCTTCGACGGCCCAGCGTAATTTTGTTACAAAGCGAGATTCGTTAGCTTCAACACTGCTGAGTTGTTTTCTATTCCCTTTGAAGGCGGGCATTAGAATTTTGAATCCTTTAGCTTCTAAGTACGGCACGATGTCACAAAAACTGCGATCTAGTACAAATATATCTCCTGCCTGCATTACAGTACAAAGACCATTGGGATCGTCCATGATTTGTCGAAGTATAGCTGCATCGTTGAGGTTGGCTAGAAACGGACCTAACCTATCTACAATAGAATCAGTCGTCGTGCAAATAGTAAAGGGTTTGCAGAGCAGAGTTTTTTGGCCTGAAAATGATTTTCTCTGATATTTGTTGTTGCTACTCTTTTCATGTTGGCAATATGTTCCATCGCATATCAAGATCAGGCAATCTGTAGTATTATGTAGTTTTTTTGCAACGCTACCAGTTTGATTATCTATTAACCATCGTCTTGTTTGAGAATGCATACCAAACTTGTGCGATAGAATATCATTTTCAAAAGCCTCTATGACAATATGATAATATTCAGATATTAGTTGATGTGCTTCCAGCTCAAATATCGAACACAATAATCTATGAGATCCACCAGTCCGTAACTTAATAAAAAATATTATCAATGCTTGCATTACTGTGCGTTTAGATTTATTACGCATTGATGTAACCTCTTTTGTCAAATCATTGATTTTTTCCCAACTCAGACCAGTCAAAACATGAATTTGTTCATCTGAAATTGATTGGTCATTTATGAATAAAGTATAATATTTTTTTATTGATAATGTTAGTTATCTCGGTTGTAGTAACTTCAGCCGTGTTTGAATGGATGGACAAAAAAAAAATTCTAGTTTTTCGGGAATAAGCTGTAAATTGGTTTTACCTTTACAGACGCAGCAATAACTATGTGTAGACACAGTTCTTGGAATAGGCAGTAATACTTTCTCAGTTGTCTAAATTTTTACGGCAGAACTGGGCAATAAATACGTGCTGTCATCATCAATATCCGTATCTGAGTTACTGGAGTCCATTCCGTTATCCTTTTTTCGACATTGAGGACATAAAATATCGTTAATAATTATAGTTTTAGATAATAAGGCTGAGAAAACTACAGATTCTTGTACAGTCAAAATAGTTTTCTTTTTACCTTGAATTTTTGAGATATGTTTCAAACAGCAAGCACATTTTCTCTTAGTAGTTTGAATACTCGATGACATTATGGCTAGTATCTTAATCCAATTCCTTATTAAAACAATTATTACGATACTTATCTTACATAATGATTAATGCGAGAGAGATATGACTTATTTATTGACACATTTAACACATGTACTCGTATAACACTGATCCAGTTATACAAGTAACGCCTACTTCATTAGATTATTAGCATGCAGTGCGTTTAATGCGTATTTGTGCGACTTCAATACAATTACAGCGAATACCGCAGCCACATTTTATGAAGCAGTTTCCTGTGCACACTTGACAAAAAAAAAATATTAAGTCCAATTCGACGGTACTATAATCTTCATCGACTTCCAAGTTAGTGGAAATGCCACAATTTGTACATACTCCTATGTACACGACTTCGTCTTCTTGGAGATTAAATTTAAAACTTAAATCCTTTATAATGTTTAAGAACAAATCTCGACAAATATGTGAAGGAAGGCGTAGCTCGTAGACCTTCGACTTCAACCGAATGATCTAAAACAATAATGTTAATTTAATTCGATTTTATTATCAAGAAGATCGAGACCAAATATTTCAATAGTTTCAGAAAACATGATACGAGGTTAGTATCAGTTCCAGCGAAAGAACGTCGTCAAAACATTTAAAGTCCACTGAATCCTGTATTTGTTTTTTTATTTTCAGTAAGCAAATTGAATATAGATTAATCTTATTTTATTTCAATGTTTATTCTGTTCGCATTCGCAATAAATATTATTTTTGTCGATGTGTCAAAAGAATGTCCAACATCATAATTTCGAATTCGGAAACAGTATTATGTACCAGGCCTGGTCACTGGCCAGTTACATTAAATACATAGTACACAATTGCAAGAAGGTTTAATTTCATTTAGTTTTAATTACGTCAACCAATGCTAGAAGCTTGAATTAAATATATGTTATAGTTAATTAAAATTGCTATCATAAGTTAAATAATGGATGTGTCTCTAAATTATAAGTAATAGAAAAATAAATTGAAAAATGTCAGCACATCTATTTTTATTTTTTTATATCGAAAGAATATATAACCAAAATATGGGAGATGTGGATTTAGCGGATAGGATGCTTTCCATTGGACCATCACGAAGCCGAACAACGAAATGGGCTGTTAGAGTTATCGCACATATGTTTGACTTGGCGGCTGTTAACTCCTGGGGCCCAATTCGAGAATGCCGTTTGAGATATCGCCAAACGTCAAACGCCATTGAACTGTCATTTAAATGCGATGAGCTTAAAAGTGACATATCTCA
Organism: Apotomis capreana; assembly: GCA_947623375.1. Classification (NCBI taxonomy): domain Eukaryota; kingdom Metazoa; phylum Arthropoda; class Insecta; order Lepidoptera; family Tortricidae; genus Apotomis; species Apotomis capreana. The sequence continues at coordinate 31,185,620 of OX392498.1, forward strand.
TCTCAATTTTGGAAATACGAAGGCGATAATGATTGTCAAAAATGTTATTCATGTATATAAATTTCTGTTTTGAACGAAACGTAACGGATTAATTTCACGTACTATGCGGTCAATTTAGAGTATGCGCCTGTTATTTATGCCGTCACATACAAAGGAAACGAAAATTTTGCGCGTCCGAATTGACAAAGTTGCGATGTTCTGGGGATATCGCCACTTGTCAAGTAGGCACGGACAAAAGCGACGGATGGCGATGAAAAGGAGAGATCTCCATTATATCTGTAAAATTGGTCGAATACCTCCCCAGGTTTCAGTATCGCGCCACGGAATCGGAAAAAGGCACGAGACGATCCCAAATAATGAAGTTTCGCGATTACAACATTCAATCTGGGAATCAAAATGGTCGAAGACAATGATTTCGAAAGTGATAGCGAGAGTGATCCAGATGAGGTAAAGGAACTTGCGCCAAAGCACAAAAAACGCAAGGTGTTGATAAAACCCGTCCCAACGAAGGAACGACGACAGAAAAGAGCTGCTCATATGCCTGATTATAGACCAAAACAGTCACGCTGCAGAAATAAGTTTTACAATAAAAAGACTACTGTATTTTGCAAAAAGTGTGAAGTATACTTTGCTTTGTTCCAAACAAAAACTGCTTATGGATATGATATGGATGGATTTTGATAAAAATAAACGAGTTTTGTTTTGTACCATAGTTGGATGATTGGACTATAGTTGGGTAGTTTTGCGGTTCCAGGTTTTACGTCCCATCTAAAGGTGGTTTTCCACTGGCGAGGCGGGGCGTGGCGGGGCTAGAATTGAAATAAGTACCTATGGCAAATTTTCAATCCCTGCCTAGCGGATCTTGGGTGGAAATAGTAAGGATGGACGAGGATGTGCGGGACTTGAATTGAAATATTTGTTTGTGTAAAAATGAACCTTATTGCTTTTAATATAGAGTAGAGATTAAATCTGATTTTTACACCGGCGAAGCGAGAAGAGGAGAGGCGAGGCGAGGCGAGACGAGACGGCGGGGCGGGAATTTAATTTGTATTGCATTTTTTCAATCCCCTCCCAGCGCATCTTCGGTCGGTTGAAATAGTAGGAATTGACGAGGATGTGCGGGACATGAATTGAAATATTTGTTGGTGTAAAAATGAACCGTCTTGCTTTCGTCAGATTATAAATTAATTAACAGAAAAACCGTTTCACGCGATCGATAGGGGTTTTGTTGTTCGTTACCGCTGCCGTTTATGTCTTGATTCTCTTTTTTAGGGTCCTTTCGTCCATCCGTACTATTTCACAGACACTCTTAGTACTAGGTACTAAGCTGTAATTTGGCTGGTGTATAGTACCTATATTAGTCACGGAAAAAATGTGGTAGAATATAATTTAAAAACAAACAAACGGTGAGTTCGTTTTCTTGAAAGCACAAGAGATTATTTCTCGTTGCATTATCTTCATCCGATTCTTCTTCCATTAACATATTTAATAAAACTAATTCACGAGACATGATACAGCAATCACGTGTGTATTTCACTGCGAACTTAACAGCACTACATCTTAGTCCAAGCCTACAATCTACGGCGGCGCGGCGGTCACGCGATAATGTCAACCGCGAGATCGGGCAGGCACGCGAGGGCTCGCGCGGGCTCGCGATAGCTATTAATGACAATTTTTAGTGGAAAAGGGCCAGCGCGATTTCCATTCTCGCCCACCTCGCCCCGCCTCTCCTTGCCAGTGGAAAACCACCTTAAATGTGGATTTCATACCTTTTAAACATCATAACCGATAAATATGTGTATTCTCATGGAGTTTTTTGTATAATAATTAGCATCAATTACCGCTGGCAAGTAAGCAAGAATATAGGGTTACTCGTACATGGGCGATTCTACAGGGCCGTGCATGGCCCGATGTGAAGAACATGTTGGTGACGGTGAACAGGCTCTTCCTCTCACTAGTCTCTTAGCCCAGTGGATCAAATCCTGTCTCGGTGTTTAAGTTCATATATGTTAATAACTACGTAAAAAGGACTACTTCAGTACCGTAGTATAGTTAGTGTGAGCTCACTGAGTCGAGAAGTTTCTCGTAAAGTACGAAATAAAGATATCAACCAACTGACCGGAAAATACGAGCAATTTTATGATTCTGTTTACGACCAAGAGTATGTGAAAGTTAGTTATATTTGCTTACATATCTTCTAAGTTATCGTTAATGTGAAGCCAAAGTGAAATATTACTTTACTCAACCATTTGGATAAGCATACTTTTAGTGTAACAAACACCAGATAAAACAAAACTAGACAAGTGCGATTTACATTTACGCATCGAGGGTTTCGTAACACATTATACAAATATTACGTAACAAGCTTTACCCAGCGGCTTCGCTCGCTCAGACGAAGGAAATGTTCATAACGAATTTTCTACCTGTTAATATGAATTTTGAGCATGGACTCAATGTCATCACTGTGTTCTGTTCTTCCTTATTTACGTGTTCCATGGTAAACGGAGAATAAAATATAGACTAGACGCTGGCGTATACCTTTGAGTGGTGGAGTTGGAGTTGGAGCATTCCATCATACGGGACGAATCGTACGCGTTTTTAGAGATATTTCAGGTCAGCCCAGTCCACCATTATTTCACCTCGATTTACTCCTCGGTCTTTTGTATAACACGGCGCAGCGTATGGATTTGGTATACTTATGGTGTTAAAGCTTTTCGGAATCCAGCTTGCTCAGCAGGTTGGAAGTCGTCAATGTAAATGATAAACTTATTTATTTTTGTAGTTCACAGTGCCTTGGTTTTATTACGTACGGTAATGCTGTGTCAGTTAGTTGAATAACAATTAAATAAATTATAATTTTGTTTTTGTAGGCACTTAATCTAAATAAATTTAAATCAAACAATAACCGAAATGTGCAACCGCCCGTAATAAAAATGTGTAATGTGATACTCGTAGTTACTATAATAGTACTACTTTATATTTAGTACTAGCTTTTGCCCGCGACTACGTCCGCGTGGAACTTGGAAGTATGGAAGCAACCTCGTACAACACGATAGATATCCACCTAATCACCTTAATTAATAAAGGAATTATTAAAAGCGCCTAAGCAAATGTAAGAGCAATTGTGGTTTTGGTCTAATTATTACATTTCCTACAGGGTCATCAATTTCATCATGAATTACTTACTCTCTTTTCAATCCTTTTAGAGATAATTTCCAGGATGAAAACTATCCTATGTCCTTCCTCGGATCTCAAACGATCTCCATACCAAATTTCATCTAAGTCGGTTCGGCGGTTTAAGCGTGAAGAGCTAACAGACAGACAGACACACTTTCGCATTTATAATACTAGCTGTGCCCCGCGGTGTTACCCGCCCATCCCACGGGAACACTACATTTATTCGGGATGAAAATTATCCTATGTCCTTCCCCGGGACTGAAACTATCTATATACCAAATTTCATCTAAATCGGTTCAGCGGTTTAAGCGTGAAGAGGTAACAGACAGACAGACAGACAGACAGACAGACACACTTTCGCATTTATAATATTAAGTATGGATTAGTATAGGTAGTATGGATCTCAGTACTTAGTAGACTACTAAGTACCTATATTATGATAAGATCACAATAGTAGTACTTAACGTACGTATTGAATTTTGGTGTATTAGACATTGTAAATAACAAGTTCTTGATAACAAGTTCTTGATAAAAAACGGTTTACGTGCGCCATAGGCCGACAAAAGAGAAACAAAATCTTAAATATTATAAGGATTTTAATGTTCCTGTAATTATTATTTTCAAAATACTTATTTATAGTAGAGTTGTTAAGCCGCGAAATTGTGCGCATCGGGTTACAAGCGTGAAATTTCTACCATAGATAGAGTGTTCCACGGTGATTATTTTCAGATGTGGAGGGAAGTCAGATTCGTCTCCCGTGTGGTGGGAGAGCGGGGTGAAGAGGACCAAGTACTGGTCTTTTTCTTTCTTTTACTACTGATCAGAGGGCTTGTGCGACATCGTTTTCGTGTAAAATAGATATCAGCTATAATTTTTTTTTATGTTATTTACGAATAGTTTCATATAAAAATTTGGGGTTATTGCCGAAAAGGTAAAAACCACAACAAGTTTTTTTTTTTATTCAGAACGATAAATTAGTTTTTTTTTTTTTTTAAATTAGTTATCTATCCTGAATATTAACAATTTAAAAAATTATTACTAAACAGCAAATTTAATCTTGTTTTTAAAAATGTATACATATTGGGCACATCTGATACAAAAAATACCTTAAAAATAATTTTGATGTTAAGCTTAGCCGGCGTGCTCTAGTACATTTTGCTAAGTCGCGAAATTGTGTACATCTGGATACAACCACGAAATTTCTACCACAGATAGAGTATTCTGCAGTGATTATTTTCAGATGTGGAGGGAAGTCAGATTCGTCCCCTGTGCGGCGGGAAAGCGGGGTGAATAGGACAAAGGAGACCTCTTTTTCTTTTTATATTACTGATCAGATAACGCTACTAGGACTTGTGTGGTATCGTTTTCGTGTAAAAAAGATATCAGCAATTCATTTTTCATATTATATAAAAATATGGTTGTATTTCCGAAATTGTAAAAATCACAACAAGTTGTTTTTATTCAGGGAGATAAATTAGTTATATTTCCTGAATATTTACAACTAACAAAAATATTGCTAAATAGCAAATTTAATCTTGTTTCTAATAATATATACATAATGGGCACTCTTCATACCAACAGTAACTTAAATAAATTGTTGATGTTGAGATTAGCCCGTGTGCTCGTGATGCATTTGCAAAAAAATATTTTGTTTTAATTACATTAATTTGTTTTTCTAGGACGTTTATAGTAAAATGTAAAAGCATGTTAATAATCATTATTTAATGTATTTAATGAAGCGAAATAGGATGCGTTCGGAGATTTACGTTGGTTACGCTGACGTAAAGATATATTTTAAGCTACTGTTTGTATGAGAAATGCCCAACATGCATATATTTTTAGAGATTAGATTACATGAGCTTTTTAAAATAATAATAATAATTTGAAAATGTTCAAGAAATTAAACTAATTTAACTCACTGAATAAAAAAGACTTGTTGTGATTTTTACGTTTTCGGCCATACACCCATATTTTTATATAGAACTATACAAAAATAACATAAAAAAATAATTTCTGATATTTGTTTTACACGGAAACGACACCAAACACGTCCTGGTAGACTTAACTGACCAGAAATAAAGAGAGAAAAGAGGGATACTTGGCCCTATTCACTCTGCTCTCCCGCCTCACAGGGGACAAATCTGACTTCCCTCCACATCTGAAAATAATCACCGTGGAACACTCTATTTGTGGTAGAAATTTCATGCTTGTAAGCCGATGCGCACAATTATGTTAGAAAACAGCGGACTAACAACTCTACTATTAATACAGGTTTAGTTAATAACTTATTAACCGTCCTCAATTTACGAATGAAATTTTCACTGTTTTATTTGGTTCATTTTTTTAGTTAAATTTGCTTAGTATTGCATAAATATAGTTCATTTTACATACCGAGGCCCGCGATTTCACTTGACATTAGGCAGTAACAGTGGATCAATTTACATATAACGATAAGGATAAAAACTTTATTGATTGGTAATAAAATAAAAACACGTGCTAATATGAAAATAATAGATCATAAAGCAATTAAATAGTCAGCAAAATATTATTATTATGGTCTCATTGTGTATTCTCAAGTGGAATCGGGTCTTGGAATATTCAATGAACTTTAACTGACCTAAAAAAATATTTACTTTTTATTTTAAGGCGAAAAAATCTAGAATTTTTTCATGTTTCAGTTTCATGAGGGAAATAGTAAAATGCGGATTTAAAAATATATCATTTCATAAATTCGGCCATGGTTGTCGCTCTGGAATCGAAATATCTGGCCATGTTTGTATGTGCCGCTCTTTATTGGACGACGTATAAAAAATCTTTTAGAAAGAGGCCACAGGATTTACTTATCGATAACATACCTACAGGAAAACGCAGCGTGTGCTAAAAAGTATGGATAAAAACTTCGCTACTCTTATACAAGCAACACGTATATATTTATAGTAATTATCATGATGCGTATTTGGTTAATTTACAAATCAAGTTTGCCCTACGTCCCCTAATGATCAACCCTCACTAAACTTTTCAACATACAGTTATTACATTTACTAATAAACACAAAAACATTAAAGTTACCTTACAAGTTCGTTGCATGAAAAAACTTATTATGATTCATCATTGCTTCAAGTCATTTTATTAACTTGGCTTAACAAGTTAAGGTCGCTCAGAGAAGTTGGTAAGTAACGCTTTTTAATTAAAACACAAATCCAACACGAAAACCTTCAATAAACAGCTTTTCTTCAATAATCCAAAATGGCGAAGTGTCATCTGTCAGTGTCGGCTGGGATAGACGGACGCTTATCCTGAGAAATTGCCGCTATATAGTCTTGCTGAAGGAACATCGGCACTATCGCCAGAATGCTCCATCGTTTTGCGTAAGCATTACTAAATAGCAAAAAGCGGCTACTGGAAAACTTATTTTTATGGCAAGTACTAAACTCTTTTATAATTTAATGGAGTTAATATTCTAGGTATTTTGTTTTCTTTCACGTGATGTTAGTTGTGTACGTTGAGTTACGTTCCTTTTAAACGTTTATGAATTATGGCTACTTAGTAGAGTTTTAATCACTAAACTAAATAAAACACATCGCTAGAGTAAACCCAGTATTATCAGCGTTCATTCATTTAAATAAAATAACTGGTTAAGAGCGACTTCGTAAATTTTGATTACATTTAGCAGATGCCAGTCCCAAATTTATAATGGTCTCATAATGGTCGAAAATGTAGGCTTTTTTTGATAAAAAAACAGGATGCGAAGTGAATAGTTTATTGTCAGTCAACAATTTAAAAAGTAATGTTGTATACCTTCGGAATGTAACCAAATGTCACATCGTGGTTTTAAAAAATGATATTTAATAAACTATACGACGTAAAATATATTAACCGTAGCACACATTATTTGGATTCATATTCTACGCGAGAAAAAAATCCTCTGAAAAACTTAATGTTCCCAATTATTAAATAAAATATACGGGAAATACTAATACACTAACATTATCTAAAGAAAGCTCTTAAATACATGAGTAAAATGTCGCCAGTGTGTTAAACATGGCATTAGCTTTTTATAGACAAACGTTTTAGGGAATCGAATGTTTCATTTTAATTATATTGCATAATATATTGTTTATTGTTTATTCCATACAATTAACACTGACAGTTCAACCTTACGTGCTAATTGGTGTAACATTTCTTAATAGTTAACATGCATTATTATGTGACAGGTAAAGTGAAATTATTATTATAAGTACATTTGAAAATTAGAAGACATTACATTGGGCTATTACATAACAGAACAGATATACACGATGATTTTTAATCGGTGATCAGGTTCCAACTTTTCTAACTCAGTAAATGATGGCGGTCACGTTGAAGTCGAAATTACATGAAAACAAACTTTTATTTTTCTTCGATAATTTTTATTTAAAATATCAGTTTTGTCTTAAATTCCTTGTCACCCTACTAATCTGTATCTGTAAGCTTACAACCTTTTTAATAATTTAATGGCAATGACAATTTATGAGTAATAACTTGTCATTGTCATTGTCATTGCCTATACAAAGTCGTAGGAAATTTCGTAAAATTTCCCGCCAAAGCGATGACACTTGACGTAGGTATCGTACTTTTAATAAATTTATGTAGGATGACCGTGTATCTAGTGGTTGTTAGGTTTAATTATGTTTCAACTTTTAATTAAATAAACAGTGAGGTAATTGCATGAGACCTCGCCTATTAGGTTTAATTTTAGCTGGATATTAATATTTTTCTACTCCTGATCACCGATTAAAAATCATCGTGTATATTCATTTGTAACTACGACGCTCTCAGAATGATAAGATTTTACACTGCCCTGTGGTTGACTGGAAGAGAATAGCATTTGGAATAAAGTTCGCCATTTGTACTGACTTTTGTATTGTGCAATAAAGTTTGAAAAAATAAATGCACAACATAGATACGACGCTATCTAGAACATTCCTGTTGAGTGCGCGCCTTTGTATAAACTTGGTTAGTCCTCATGAATTATTCGTCCATATAAGTAACAAATTCAAATATCAAACGTAGGCGTTTATAGTAGGTACGCTATTAATTATTAAACGACGTTAAGCCAAAATGATTCCACTGTGCGACAACATTAATCTGTCCCTTTCTTTAAGAGCTTAATCCTAAAATAGGCTATAAGCACGGGCTAATATATTTTAATTCAAGTCGTTCACAGTGACATGCTCCTCTTAATTAACTCAGAAACGGCAACTTTATTACCTTCTCGGTTTATTTTATCTGCGTAGAAAACGCGTGATGCGTGCCGCGTGGGTGTAGGTAGACATTGTGGAGTGTAGTCACTGCCGTCAACTGAGACATGCTGAAATACACAAATTAAAGCTGTATTGCTGCACGCGATGGATAAAAGAACTTTAAATCGCTTATATATACAAACATATTTTATAAATACAATCCATGGTAACCGTCCGTAAAATGAAAGTCAAGGCAATCCATTCAGTAGTATTTGCTATTAAAATAAGTGCAGCCGGTGCACTGGTGCACACTAACACCTTAAATATAATATTTTTATCACCTTACCAGCTCAAATATGATGATTTGCTACGAGATAACTGTGATCAATATGGTGATTTTGCTACGAGATAATCCTCGCTACACTCAGGATTCTAACATAGACTCATCAAACATAATTAGAATCCTTCGTTTGCTTGGGACTCAAAATCAACATTCACAACAAAAAAACAATTTTGCTCTCGTGTTGCACAAATAACTATAGGATTATGATTCGAGCTACTCTTAAACTTGTAGCCTTAGTGGGTTAGATAAAGAATGTTTTTAATCGCCTAATAGAAGTAATTTATTTTATAACGATCACTACCAAAACCATAAAATCGTTATTGGGAATTGGTGTATAAAATGACATATGGTGCAGTGCGCCGACGACGGTGATCGTTAATAAATATAAAACTTCTTAATAGCTTCTGCCGCTGTTCGATTTTTCAATTCTACTTAAAATATCCTGCCTGTTGACAATGGGATTTTTGACAAGCCATTTTATCGGTGCAATATTTTTTGATGTATTATGTTTTATCTCCTAAGGATAAAAATAACATTCAATCGGCCATTTGTAGAAACCATTAAACATTACATTTTGGCGAGCAATCACTTAAATTTGTATTTTAAGTATGTCTTTGTACTCTTTGTTAGTAAATAACAAAAGAACTACATTGTCATTTAAACACAACGTGTTAGAATATCTGAATAACCGTTTATCAATTGGTGCAGTAACCCTATACAGTATTAGACCGTACCTTCATCACATAAAAATAATGTTACTCGTTTTCTTGTACATCCTAAGTACACAATAAACGTATCGGCCGAAGTTTACAAACTAAACCCATTACCTGATAAGCTATCATATAATGAACATCATTTGCTCCTATCTCATATTAAATTATTACCGATAAAAGAAGTAGGTAAACACTAAAAATAAAATTAAATATACACATTAAAATGTTCGATTTCGATTATAACTGATGATACTTTCGACCGAGTCGCCTTCCAAATAGACAACCGGTGAATAATAAATGTAGGCTTACATAGCGTCCGATAAGAATCAATAATTCCATAATAACGCTTAGATATTATATTGCTAAATTTAAATTTAACAATGCTGTCGATTGAAAATCCACAACTTACTCTCTTTGAACTCCGTGTTATAAGAAGGCTACCAAGATTACGAAGTTGATAGGTAGCAGTGATATGGCAACAAACAGGCGACACGGCATTTAGGTTGACTGTTTAACTGAGTCCTCCTCCACCGCCAGCTCCGCTTTGTATCTTTATACTGTGCGCGAGAACTGAGTTAGACGGTTAACCCATAGGCGATGTTACTGACAGGCGCATTGCTGTTAGAATGCTCGTGCTAGTAAGTTTTGCGAGCATCCCAAAGCTAGCTCTGTAGGTACTGTGCCATTGAAATGGAAAAGAAAAGATAGTAGGTATTTGATTTGATTTCTTTCTTTATAACATTAAAAAGTAATCGTTTATCATTCGTTTCGTAGCGATTTATGCAAGTACCGTTGTTTTCTATATATAATTCCATCGGTAAAACGTTTTTTACCGGTGTCACGCCATGGGTAAAAGCACTTTGAATGTGTAATCAAAGAATTTTGTGAGGGGCATATTAGTATTGCTTCATTAATTTTAATCCTCACTGAAACGGGAATTTCACGATAAACCAGCCGTCGCACGTTTTGATATTCACATAAACGTCACGAAGCGCATGGCGGTTAGGGGGTATATTGAACGAAAAATATTGCCTCCACTCGAACCCGGAATGAAAAAAATCTGATGATTTAATAATTTAGCATTCGTTGGCGCTAAAATAACAATACAATCAACGTGCAATATGTCATTTTATGAAGAAATAAAATTCGTGGTGTGCCTGTGCAGTGTGCATATACTCGTACATACAGGATATTATTTTAGCTATGAGAAAAATATTAAACTGTATAAGATGGAAACCTAAGAACCAAATCCTTATGGATGCTTAGCAATGCGTTTTGCCTGACGTATGTGGGTGCAGGTCATCCATGTGATGATTAAATACTTCACGCGAATATTTTTTTATTGTATCTATATGCATTTTTTTTAATATATATTATTTTTATATAAATATTATTATTTATTATTCAAACGTATTACACAGTACTACAGTATTAAAACCAGGGCACTGTGAACTACACAACTACATATAGACAAGTCTTTTTATACAGGGTGGGCCATTTAAATCGGTCTTTATGGAAAAGTCTGAAACTATATCTGCCGTGTCAATCCTATCTCATGTATCTTAACATACATGAGATACGCGTAACAGCTCTAAATCGTATTTTTTCGAGTACCTCTATGGACCCTCATACCAGGTTTTTTAATTTATCTAACCAATTTCCTGTACGGGCCTGTCACACAGCTCATGTAACTGTGATTTTGCCATGGTAAATTATGCTTAAATACTGTATCTTAAGTTACATCAATTAGGCGTGACAAGGTTTGTAAACGTCGCGCAAATTCTATATCAGGTAACTTAAGATACACGATTTAGCCGCGACTGGATTGCGTGTGATCCTGCTTGTCACTCGTCGCGCGCGCAGTACTTTCTCTACCCGTCTCTTTCTTCCGCCGCCGCTCCGACCTGTATCGGCGACGAATTAGTGTTTAGTTTTGTATAGCAAGCGATCACGGTCATTAGTCATTACGCGGTGTGACAAAATAATTGTTAAAGCAGTTTTCGTTTAGTTAATTTGTAGTTTGTGCACTTTTTTTTGACGACGTGGTTTACGCAGCATTCCAAGAAAGTGTTTAAATCTAATTTAAAGTGGTGCCAGGGCCGGCAGGAACAGATTAAAATGGATAAGCTGGCCCTTGCGCACAAAAATAAGAAATTTAGAGACTTCTGGAAAGGCACTAGACAGTTAAATATAAAGCCTGGCCTCCCGGTGAGTGTAGAGGGCAAGTCTGACTGTACAGAAATTGCAGAATTGTTTAGGGCGCATTTTACTGTAAAGTCTTTGCGTAACGGGGAATCTGCGGTGGAGGGAGAGCGAGGTTGTGTGACTACTGGAGATAGCCGTACTGCCTTCTTTACAGCGAAACAAATTATAACGGTAATAAGCAACATGCAGAAGGGTAAGTCTCCAGGGCATGACGGGTTAAGTGTAGAACACTAAGTATGCGGGGTTCCATTTGCCTCGTCTTCTCTCCATGCTGTTTAACTTATGTGTTGGGCACTCTTATCTTCCTGAAGCACTAATGAGGACGATTGTTGTACCGGTGGTTAAGAATAAAACAGGAGACCTGTCTGTTAAGGCAAACTATCGGCCAATTTCACTTGCCACAACTACCGCCAAAGTACTTGACCGTATGTTGGACGCCGTGCTGGAAAGTCATATAAATATACATGACGCCCAATTTGGCTTTAGGGCCGGACTGTCCACGGACAGTGCAATCTTATGTACAATCAGGATCAATCATACGGTCAGGTATTATACGGATAGGAAAACTCCCGTGTATGCCTGTTTCCTGGATCTGTCCAAGGCATTTGATCGGGTTGACTATGATCTGCTTTGGCAAAAGCTGAGTAGGACGGGCATACCGGGAGAATATGTGGCTCTCTTTAGGCACTGGTACAGCAATCAGCTCAATCAGACCCGGTGGGCTAACATTTTGTCAGGCGAGTATAAATTGGAATGTGGGGTAAGGCAGGGCGGGAATACTTCTCCTAAGCTATTCAACTTATACATCAACGAGTTGATTTGCGAACTCAGCAGCATGCATGCAGGATGCTATGTGGGAAGCACTTGTATAAATAACCTGAGCTATGCTGATGATATGGTGCTGCTGAGCCCGTCGATCGGCGCGTTGGAAATACTGCTTGGGACTTGTGAGAAATATGCCTTAGCCCACGGACTAGAGTACAATCCGATTAAAAGTGAGGTCATGATATTTAATGCGGGAAAGATCAAGCCCTACTATGTACCTCCTATTTTACTTAAAAATACTCCGCTGAAGGTCGTGGATAGAGTTAAATATCTGGGCCACATTCTAACAAGGGATCTGAAAGACGATATGGATATGGAGAGGGAGCGCAGAGCGTTGGCAGTCCGCTGTAATATGCTTGTCCGCAGATTTGCTCGATGTACATATGAAGTTAAGATAACGCTTTTTAAAGCTTATAGCCAATCTTTCTACACGAGCAGTCTGTGGATTAGGTATACGAAGCGGACTTTCAGCGCTCTGCGTGTCCAATATAACAATGCGTTTAGAATGCTGATGGGACTCCCTAGTCGGTGTAGTGCCTCAGGCATGTTTGTGGAAGCCCGCACTGATAGTTTCCAAGCCATCCTGAGGAAACGGATAGTCTCAACTTAGAGCCACCTGAGACAAAGTCCTAACAGCATTCTAAAAGCAGTTGCTGGGAGATGTGACTGCCCTATACAAAGATGGTGGACAGAGCAGGTTAAAGGCGTAGCTTTATTTGTAAAGCAAATATGTAAATATCTCGTTTAATTTTAAGCACATACTAACCTTAGTTTAAGACCCTACTAATATGCTATGGATTTTATTATGTCCGAAATAAAGATTTTCATTCATTCATTCATTCCGAAACAAAATATAAGTACGTTTTTTTATGAATAGCACGAGTTTTTTTTCTCTTTTAATAAGTACCTACTTAGGTAAAAATATTTCTACTTGCCTGCCCACTTCCTTGTTATGACATTATAATAAAATTATACCATGCAGCCAGCAGCAGCTTTATAAATATAATTCGCATTTCACGCCCTGATATGCCTAAGTCATGTATCTTTAGATACAGATTGTTGCATGACAGGCTTAGTATGGCGAGCCTGTCACGCCTAACTCTGTTAGAGCTCATAAATAATTAAATATACACATATAAAAATATTTTCAACACAGAAAATATGCATTAGCCTTTCACTGATATATCAAAATATATATTTTTTAATTATTGCATGATATCGTTGAATTATCAACAATTTACGAAAAAAAAACTTTAAACTGCTTTTTCTCAAAACTATGTTTTTTGAGATACATGAGATAGGATTGACACGGCAGATATGACGTACGAAGATCTGTTCTTAGGAACCGTGTCATCTATTTTAATAACAAGATAATCTGCATTCATACTTTAAAAAAAACCAGTACTCAGCTCGGGAATCGATCCCGGACGATTTGAAAAATAAAACTAACATTATTTCTACTTAAGATACCCATCCCATACAGACCGATCTAATTGGACCCTGTATATTATCTAACTAAGTCAATAAAAATTGGGATTCTAGCCAGCTCTACGATACCATTAGGTAGGTATGCATGCATGTATTGCATAGTTATAATTATATATCGATCTTCAAATTTTACTTGTAGATTTCATTAGATACTACTGGGTGTGGCCTGTAATAGAAACAATATATTAAAACATAGATTCTGCTCTTCAATCTTAACAACATTTGTTCAGCAACTTTTTAAATAAGTCAGTTTTCAGAATTATATAAACCTAAAAACAACGACCTTCACTAAAACTTCTTACATTACAAAAAATAATGTATAAGTAGAACGTAAATTATACGTTGTCGTCGCTGATATAGAGAACAACGGAAAACTTCTACAAATCCAGTGGCATTAGACAGAACTCAAATCTGTAATGACGCAAGTTTTTGGAGCTCATGCCATTTTAGTTCAAGATGGCTGTCCTAATTGGCGTGAGTTATCATGAAACAAAGCTCTTTTATTGAAGATCATGACTTCAAAATTACAGTTACAAACTTGCATCCTTTGATAACGGAGTTTAATACTGACTTTAACGACTCCGGGTTAAATCGGAAGCATAAGCGAGGAACTGGAATGTCTAAAGTCTGCGCCAATGCTTGTTGGACTATTTATTTTTCTCGGTGGGTATTATAAATACGGCAGCGGCTACTTTGATATCGTCATAACTTCGATTATCTCTCGGCAGTTTTAGGAATAAAAAATACGCTTGTTATAGGTTCTAAAATTCAGTCCTGGTATCTAGTATCGAACTAACTACTACTCTGGTAGGTCTGTCAGTCATAGCCCGCAATCTAGGGTACTAATAGGTAATGATATTATTCAGGGAAGATCACGCGTTTGAAATGTAATAAAACAATAAAACACTTTACAAAGTATATTTTTAAATGCATTCAGCAGCGCAATGCGTGCAGCATAACCTTAAAAATCAAATCATTAATAAATTAAGAATACTATCATGCGGCTTAGTCGTATACAAGTATAACTATTTACAACAATTTTGTTTTCCAAATGTGAACATTCTCAAATGGAGTAACCTAATGTTTAGACTGCATGTTTTCCCAAACGGTGCATATCTGAAAAATATGCAATATCATTTTCTAGACACATACTTACGTGTAGTGTACCGTCGTCATATCCTGTAATTTCGCGTGTTCTACATATCTTCGCCTAATTTGAAATAAGTTGAGATTTACAAAACATTTCTAAGGCAGGGGTTACATACATCGAAACTACTAACATAAAGAATATTTACTGCTGTCTGATTGAGGCTAGTTTCACATAGATGACGTTCAGTGAGTTATTTGCGACATAAACACAAATCTGTCATAGTCACAAAACTGTCTATTTGTTATTGGTAAGGCATACATATAGGCAAAGTTAGAGAAAAATAGACTGCGCCTATCTCTTTTGGGACTTCGCCTAACTCTTATGGGATCATTTATTAACCAATTTGATGCAAATCTAAAGGTATATAATAAGTAAGCTAAGAGTAACTAAAATCTGTGTAGAACACCATCAAATTTGGAAGTATTCTTAGAAGCGAAGCGACAGAATGAGAATGCGAAGTTACAGGACACTACGCTACCTACAATGTATTTTTTTTTTATTCAGGGGTTTTGGTTAAAGTTTAATTCAGGGGTTTTGGTTATAATTAAAGTTTGGTTCAATTATTGTTCACATATCGACTTAGAAAGAGCAAAATGTTAATTTGAAAAAGTGTACGAGCTTTAACTATACCTAAAATTTGTAAATGAGACCCCCTGTTATGCATTTTAGTCATATAGGCATTTCATTAACGTTTCTAACAATATCTTAAAGCTTTAGGTACTACAGCAATGAAAATATTGTTGACTTAGGTAGTGCGAGACTTACTATAAGTACATGGTTATTATCTATGAGTATCACAAAAACGACTTAAATTTACCTTACTATTATACAATGTGTCTAAGATTGTCATCTAACTTTCATTAGTGTTTGCCTGCACGTCCATCTAAATTGTATTAGTCAGACACTTAAATATTTAAATATAATAGATGGCAAAAATGTAGATCAGTTCTGTTACCTTAGGTACATCAGTGTATGGAGAGGAGATTACAAAGCCATGAATATAAATTATGTAAAATTGAAGACATGTATTATCCGGCTGCGCAACAACAAAATACCTCAATATAAGGTGCTAACGAATTGGTCACGGATAATTTTACCTCTAATAGTACTCGATTCTCGGAGTACATTTAATTTAAGTATGAAACATCATAGGTATTGTTATGTTTTTTTGGAGAAAATTAGGAAACAAATTTGCTACGTTAAAACACCCTGTTAATAAGATAGTTAAATAAGACCTCTGTAGACATATTCTAGAACCTCTAAAACGTGGCTTCTTAAAGTTGAAAAATAAAATACTTGAATGTCAATGTCATGGTATTTGCTCTCTGATTGTGTCGGTTGCAAATAAATTTAATTAATTAGAATTACGCTATGTATTTATTTAACGCGTATTCACGAACTGCAACCACAGTATTATGAACCACGTGTATTATTCAGTCAGAGGTTTATTAGAAAGTTAGAAACCCCAGACGTAACATACTGTGGACCGACGAGTGTACATTTGCGAGGGTGGAATTATTTAAAATTCACAATGCACACTTTTGTTTGGAAGAATCCCCATTTAGCACATCCTGACCACTTCCAGACTCGCTTCAGTGTTAACATGTGGGCAGGATTCCTTGGCGATTATTTGCTGGGCCCTGTCTTTCTCAACCGCCTTAATGGAACGAAGTATCATCAATTCCTACAAGAAGGCCTACCGGAATTGCTAGATGAAGTACCAGTCGATCTCCGTAGAAGAATGTACTTTCAACATGATGGTGCCCCAGCCCATTACGATCGTAACGTACGAAGGTAACGGAACTTAACGGAACGATTCCAATTACGATGGATTGGCTGGGGTGGGGTTCAAGCAGGTGCAGAGAACTGGCCAGCCCGCTCACCAGATTTAACACCACTTGATTTCCACGTATGGGGACGCGCCAAAGACTTGGTTTATGGAAACGACGACGGGCACACAATCAGAACGTCAGAAGAATTACAAACACGGATTACCGACGCCTTTCACGTTATGAAAATGGAAAGAGAGATCTTAATAATGCGTGTTAATGAAAATATCCAAAAGCGAGCACTATTGTGCATTAAAAACCAGGTTCACCATTTTCAAGAAGTTTTGTAAAGAGTTTATGCTAGTAAAAGTTTACTTATGTCCGTGTTTGCTTTTTAAATTACTTAGACTTGTTAATTAGGTAGGCTAGCATTCGTTAAATATCTAACTTAATCATTATTAAATGTGAAAGCTTGTATGGGTGGATGGTTGTTTGTTACACTATCACGTCACGCCCAAACAGGATGAAATTAGGCACAGAGATAGGTTATTAGTATGGAATAGCATACGACTTTTTTACATAAATTGTTCGTATTGGACAGTTTTTTTGTTCCACGCGGGCAGAGCCGTAGGCATACGCTAGTATTTAATAACCTACTGTTTTCCCGCCAAATCATAATGACATTTAAGAAAAACAACTTTTGACGTGACATGACAGACAGTGTTAAACATCTTGACAGGAACATAATAGGGTTGATTATTTTAAAAATTAAATAAAATATTTTTTTTTGTTCGGTTATTTAAAATTAAAAAATTATATACAAAGGTTCCTTAATTACAGTTAAAAGTTAATTGTTTTAATGTAATGTATTATCTCTTAAAATATCCGTGACTAATTTGTTAGCACCTTATATAGTAAATTTCTGTGGTATAGTTTAGTTAGTTGTGATTGTGAATCATCACAAGTTTTGTGTGGGTTTCAATAATTGGGATGTCTCCGTAGACATTCCGGGTTACGCTAATTCTGGGGTCAGTTCAGCCTATCATTCTGATCTGTCAGTATACTTTCATTCATTCATTTGCTGTTAATTTATAAAAATATAATTATGTTATTATATTGTAATAGTAGAGTTGTTAGTCCGCTGTTTTCTAACATAATTGTGCGCATCGGGTTACAAGCATGAAATTTCTACCATAGATAGAGTGTTCCACGGTGATTATTTTCAGATGTGGAGGGAAGTCAGATTCGTCCCCTGTGAGGCGGGAGAGTGGAGTGAATAGGGCCAAGTATCCCTCTTTTCTTTCTTTATTGCTGGTCAATTAAGTCTACCAGGACGTGTTTGGTATCGTTTCCGTGTAAAACAAATATCAGAAATTATTTTTTTATGTTATTTTTGCATAGTAGTTCTATATAAAAATATGGGTGTATGGCCGAAAAGGTAAAAATCACAACAAGTTCTTTTATTCAGTGAGGTAAATTAGTTCAATTTCGTTAACATTTTCAAATTATTATTATTATTTTAAAAATCTCATTTAATCTAGTTTCTACAAATATATGCATGTTGGGCACTTCTCATACAAACAGTAGCTTAAAATATATCTTTACGTCGGCGTGACCAACGTAAATCTCCGAACGCATCCTATTTCACTTCATTAAATACATTAAATAATGATTATTAACATACTTTTACATATAATATTTACTATATACGTCCTAGAAAAACAAATTAATGCAATTAAAAAAAAATTTTTTTGCTAATGTATCACGAGCGCACGGGCTAATCTCAACATCAACAATTTATTTAAGTTACTGTTTGTATGAAAAGTGCCCAATATGTACATGTTTTTAGAAACTAGATTAAATTTTCTATTTTGGAATATTTTTGTTTGTTGTAAATATTCAGGAAATATAACTAATTTATCTCCCTGAATAAAAAAACTTGTGATTTTTACAATTTCGGAAATACAACCATATTTTTATATAATATGAAAAATGAATTGCTGATATCTGTTTTACACGAAAACGATACCACACAAGTCCTAGTAGCGTTATCTGATCAGTAATATAAAAAGAAAAAGAGGACTCCTTTGTCCTATTCACCCCGCTTTCCCGCCGCACAGGGGACGAATCTGACTTCCCTCTACATCTGAAAATAATCACCGCAGAATACTCTATCTGTGGTAGTTATTTCGTGGTTGTATCCCGATGTACACAATTTCGCGACTTAGCAAAATGTACTAGAACACGCAGGCTAAGTTTAACATCAACATTTTTTTCAAGGTATTTTGTGTATCAGATGTGCCCAATATGTAAACATTTTTAAAAACAAGATTAAATTTGCTGTTTAGTAATATTCTTTTAAATTGTAAATATTCAGGATAGATAACTAATTTATCGTTCTGAATAAAAAAAAACTTGTTGTGATTTTTACCTTTTCGGCAATAAATCCAAATTTTAATAAGAAACTATTCTTAAATAACATAAAAAATTAATAGCTGATATCTATTTTACACGAAAACAATGTCGCACAAGCCCTAATACCCTTTACTGATCAGTAATAAAAAAAAGAAAAAGAGCAGTACTTGGTCCTCTTCACCCCGCTCTCCCACCACACAGGGGACGAATCTGACTTCCCTCCACATCTGAAAATAATCATCGTGGAACGCTCTATGTGTGGTAAAAATTTCATGCTTGTAACCCGAGGCGCACAATTTCGCGGCTTAGCAACTCTACTATAACAACTGGTCTCGTTTAATTTTCCAATACATCCGTATTATGACGAGAATAATAATATAGTAAAGTAATGATTTATTTTTTATTTTTTAGTTGATATACCTAATAATATTATTCACAATCAATACGAATCACTCATGGATTCCTCACTAGTTATATGATCAAAATAATGAACCTTTTTGTAATAGATAAAAAAGAGGATATTTTATTTCATTATTGGTTTTTGTTTTGTTTTTACCGTTTATTGTTAAAACAATAAATGCAAGTAGACGGTCAATTCTATATTTATTTCCTTTTAACTAGATCTGCTTTTTTTATTGTGCCTGTACTTGCTTCAGTATCGTTAGATGAATCGGAATTTGAATGTTCTAGTTTGTTAATACCAGTTTTATTTTTATCATCATTAGATTTTACGTTTTTAAAGCCACGATTAAGTATGGTGGACGGTTTCATGAAACTCTTTTGAACCACCTTCACAGCCTTTTCTGGGGGTTTATGAATACTTTCACTTCTTCGTTGTAGTTTATTAATGCCATAATTTGGTTTAATTTGTGCTGTTTTCTCAACATTAGTACTATCCGGTAATAGTAAGTCTGTTATGCACACGTAATTTTCTGTTGTTTTGGGGGGCATGTAAGCTGTATTTACTTTTACAGGTATTATTTCCACTTTTTTCTCAAATATTGTGGCCGGTCCCTTAGAGTCTAACGTATTTTCCGAATGAGTCGGAGAATCGACTCCACCTACAAGCTCTTGTATAAGTTTATCTTCTCCAATATCATCCGTGAAATCATATTCTGAAATATCTATGTCCTCATCAGAACAAACTGATGAGAATGATGCTACTATATTATCATTATAAGTGTGAAAATTATCGGGCAACCTAACTCTGGGAACATTACTCGTTAGACTTGTTGAACTTGGTGATGTCTGAATTATATCATTCAACTCTGGCGAATGGGCGATATTACTAGACGCTATAATTACTCTCGGATATTCTCTGTTTTGAGTAATTACGCTATTTTCTGTGTTTGTATAAGTATTGGCTCTGCATGGCGAAAATTCTTCAATGTTCTCATAGTTTACAGGAGAATTTTCAGCTTTACAACATGTTGTCGCTATTGGTGTTTCAAAGGAAGATAATGGATTGGAGTTTTTATATGCAACGCGGCGATCCAAAGTTGTAGTTCTTGGAGGAGGTTGTGGAGGAACCTTAAATTCGTTCTCTATGTCGCGAATGTAATTCCGAAAAGTGTGGAGTGCAGTAGGTTGTAAAGAAAACCTCTTTTGCATTAGAGGTAAATCCGGCAAAACTTTCGGGAAATTCCGCCTCTTAATAGTCATTAGGGCTTCTGATGTAGTCAATGGCTCTGTTTCCGTAGTTTCATCTTTAGATGTAACATTAATATCATTTCGAAATATCGTTGGCGGCAATATCTCTTCGAACTGTTTATCTGACTTCAATTTATTTTTCATAATATTATCGTAGTTAATATCTGTTACTGGATCCGATGTGGAATGTTTATGAGTTATTTTTAAAGGCATCTCATTTTTTTCAATTGACAATGTTACCTCGTTAGTAAATTGTAATTTAGTACCTTGACTTTCGTATTCGGAATGTTTCTGTTCATCGAATGTTTTTGTTAGCTCTATAGGCTCTTGTTGGAGAATGGAATTCGTGCGAGCTGATGGCGTAGCGTCTATTGCTACAGAGACTTTTTTAGAAGTCAAGCTTTCTGTTCCCTTACTTTTTAGAGAATCGGTAGATTTACCTGTATCTCTTTTACTAGAGTTTATAGACATCTTGTGGCTGGAAATAGAGGAATTAGAACTCAATATAAAAGCAGAAGTATTTTTTTTCTTACTTTCAGTATTTATTAATGATTCTTTTACTTGAAAATTTTCTCTTATTTGTAATGTATTCGCTTTTGAGCTTTTCTTATCACATAGTATTTCTTCCGATCTTGTAAAATGGTTTGAAGTTCCCGTGTGTTTATTGTTACGAAAATCAGTATTTGATTTTCGGACAATAGTGGGAGAGCATCTATGCATGACTTCGTTCGCTATCCAATCTCTTACTTTGGTATGAGCATCCAAAGTACTTGTTGAAAGATGTCTTCTCATTTGAAATCGTTCACGAAATCCACCTGAATCATCTGATTTTGGCGTTTTACATGGTTCTTGCTTTTTTTTTGCATTTTGGCTACTTCGCATTTTGTTAATACTCATGGATTTTATGACGCTACATCCAGTTTTTAAAGTCCGTAAAGCATTTTTATCATCTTTTGAACTTTTTTGTCCTATAATATCCACTTCCCCAGCATCTGCACGACTTTTGGGCTGTGCCATGGTTTCTCGTAAATTAACTTTCCTCTTCTTAAAACATAAAACGGCACATATACCAATGTTCAAAGCTAGAAAAAGTATTCCAAGAGAAACGATAAGAGTAATCGTTGATCCGGATGTTTTAACCTGAACATTATCACTGTAATTTTTAGGTTTTAAAGTTGTTGAATAAGCATTAGTATTGCTTTGTACGTTCGGTGAAATATGTTTCGGCGGCGATTTTATTGACTGTATTTCGCGGTAGATTGAGTCGCTGTTCGGTGAATACACTGGAGGGGAGTAGGGCTTCAGTCGTCCGTACATGGGTGAATTAATGTGAGGCGTATCACCACCGTTAGGTTTCCAAATTCTTCGGATAGGATCTGAAAATGAATGATAATGGTTTATGAAATTGATACTAAATATCATTCAAGAATAAATTTTCAGCTAGCTGTTAATCGTTTTAATTCCTTCAATTGGTCATAAATGCGTGTAATCCGAGGTTAGTTTTGGCAGCTAAGTAGCTTAAAACTTCAAATTCGGTTCAGTGGCACAGCCAAAATCAAAAGTTGATAACATTGATAAAATATGAACAGTAATGTAATAATTATTACAGGTTAACCACCAAGGAGGTTTACTTAATAAAATACAAGTTTGCAACTTAATGTAAAATTGTCTCGGTTTCTAAATTTCGATTTTGGCGGTGCCACTGAATCGAATTTGAAGTTTTAAATGCTCATTCGATGCAAAATGTAACCTTCTTTAATATTGAATACAATGACATTTCCCGTCGGATGTATCGTTTTCAAGCACAAAACTGAAAAAAAGCTTAAACTTCGCTAGATAATTATGCACACCTCCAAATGAAGGTACTAAAATGATTTCCAGCTTGCTGGAAATAATTTCCTTGACCAGCAATTTGATTGACCTACAAAATTTCTTTACTATAATGAACCACAATGTTTAGAATAATAATATAATTACCTTGAGATTTATGAACTGCTTTAGGCTTTTGCGTAGTTGGTGCAGGAGTGAACTCATACAAAGGGTCATGAACGTACTTTGTCATGTTATTAGGCAACGTATCAATCCAGAATTTTGTGTAAGTTGATCGATAAAAACTTCTTATCAAAGGAGGAATGTCTGAAAAATAAAACAATAATACATTTTTAATGTAACTCTTCTAGTTTTAAACTCATTATTATTTATTTTTATATTGCAGAGAGCAGATACTACTATCCTGTCAAAAGGTAAAAGCCAAGATTGAACTGAACAGTACTGCGTTTAATTTATTTTATCTTAAATTAAAGTAGAAGTATATTTGGCAATCAATCTTTTGTTATTTATCAAGTGTCAAGCATTTTAAAATATCTTAATAATAGTGAAGTTGCTAAGCCGCGAAATTGTGCGCATCGGGTTACAAGCATGAAATATCTACTACAAATAGAGTGCTCCGCAGTGATTATTTTCAGATGTGGAGAAAAGTCAGATTCGTCCCATGCGTGGCGGGAGAGCGGGGTGAATGGGACCAACTAGTGCTCTTTTCCTCTTTTTTTATTACTGATCAGTTAAGGATATAAGGGCTTGTGCGGTATCGTTTTCGTGTAAAAGAGGTATCAACAATTAATTTTTTATGTTACTTAAGTATAGTTTGATATACAAATTTGGTTTTATTGCCGAAAAGGTAAAAATCACAAAAAGGTTTTTTTTATGCAGAACGATAAATTTGTTATATTTCCTGAATATTTTCAATTTTAAAATATCAATGAATAGCAAATTTATTCTAGTTTTTAAAAATATATATATATTGGGCACATCTCATACAAAAAGTACCTTGAAAAAGAAAATGTTGATTTTAAGCTTAGCCTGGCATTAACATTCGGCTAAGTCGCGAAATTGTGCACATCGGGATACAGCTACGAGTTTTCTACCACAGATAGAGTGTTCTGCGGTGATAATTTTTCGATGTGGAGCGGCGGCCCCCTGTGCGGCGGGTAAGTGGAGTGAATCGGACAAAGGAGTCCTCATTTTCTTTTTTATTACTGATCAGTTTTCGTGTAAAACAGATATCAGCAATTCATATTTTATGTTAATTGTGCATAATACCATGTAAAAATATGGGTGTATTGCCGATATGGTAAAAATAACAACAAGTTTTTTTTATTCAGGGAGATAAATTAGTTATATTTCTTGAATATTTACAATTTATAAAAATATTGCAAAAAAGCCAATTTTATCTAGTTTCTAAAAATATATACATATTCGGCACTTTCCATACAAACTGTAGCTTAAATAAATTGTTGATGTTGAGCTTAGCCCTTATACGAGCGAGCAAAAAAAAATTTTTGTTTTAATTACCTACATCAATTTGTTTTTCTAGAACGTATATGGTAAAAATTATATGTGAAAGCATGTTAATAATCATTATTCAATGTATTTAATGAAGCGAAATTAATTCAGTGAATAAAGTATTTTGACCTTACAAACGGTCCGGTAGTTTTGAATTTTTGATATGTTGTCTAGGATGGTTAGTCAGTGCTTAAAATGCAAAATGCACAATTCCCCTCCCTCCGCGCCCGCCGCCATATTGAAAAAACCGGCACTCTCTTCATATTTTTGCTCATATCTTCCTTTAGGAGCATTTTAGCTAAAAGAAAGCTATTACGACAATACTCGTATTATAGAGAGTTAAATTAACTACATTTTCCATTTTATATTTTGTTTCTAGGACAGATAGTTACGGAGATATGCACATTTAAAAAAAACTTAAGAAATTGCAATTTCCAACTCAAAAACAAACTTCTGGATTATATCTTCGTTTAGGAGCATTTTAGCTAAAACAGTGCCTGGGCAATTTTGTAGAGAATGAAATTTACTATAATTTACATTTCAAATTTTGTTTCTAGGACAGATAATTACTGCCAATCCACATTTTTATATGGAACTATACAAAAATAAAAATAAAGAATTAATTTCTGATATTTAATGTACACGAAAACGATACCAGAGATACTTTAATTGCTCTCATTGGTATATTAACTGCTAATAATAGATACTGATTCTTAAAATAACTAAAAATATTAATTAAATACGACTAGTGGCAGTAGTGGCTATGTACGCTGTAGACCTCGCGAGTTTCTATAACTCCGCCATTTTGAAAAATTATGAAAAACTGAATCCTTAATAAACCCTATATGTATAATACCTATCGAACGTACTCACAAAATTGTATGTGAATCGGTTGAGAGATGTAGGCGAGAACAGCCTAGAATCCGAACATCCAAACATCATCCGTATATACGAAATAAATTTTGGCTAAGCTGAAACAGAGACGGTTTGCTCGATCGGTCAGAAAAGATATAAAAAAAAGTCACCTAATCTTAAATACGATTTATGTTCGACGTTGTACTCCGGCCATTCAACATTATATTGATCCCATTGTCTCCGGTCTAGCGTCATGTACTCGTTCACACTCTGCGTATTAGGTGTCCTGAAAATGATTTATGATTACTCATATAGCTGAGTCGAATGAGTTATTTCCTAGGACTGAATTCGATTGACAATTTCGTATTATTTGGGTTTAATATAAGAGTGACCGTCTAGTACCCATAGTACAAGCATTGCTTAGTATGGAACTAGGTCGACTTGTGTAAGATTGTCCCTTATTTATTTTTCATATCAACATGCCGCAGTTCTAAACTATTTGCTTGCTGAGCGTAAACGTTACACCCATAATAAAATTATGGTTCAATCCGCCATGACACTCACCCGATTTTTACAAAATTAGTCCATAATCTCATTATAGCTTCACTCAACAATTTTTCTTTTGGCGTGTATTCGGAATGAAAATGAGTATTTGTACCTCCAAGAGGCACTCCTAATACATATGGTAATTCTTCGCCGTGAACGCTTTTGTTCAGCTGCAATAAACAAAAAAACAGATGTTTTGATTTACGATGTACATAAATAATTTTCCTCTTTTAAATCAGAGTAGGTACTATTAAGTATTATTTATATACCTAAATATGCCATGTATCCCTTCTATAACTTGATTCATTGTATGTATGTATGTAAACACTTTATTGTACACAACAACTGGTTATAAATACATTGATAACAAATGAAATATGTACAAAGGCGAACTTATCCCAATTAGGGATCTCTTCCAGTTAACCTTGTGTCATTGTGGTAAGCTGTTTGAATTTTCCAGTTAAGTCTGGTGTCAGCGGTAATATTCTCTTTTTTTTTTGTGAGAACATTAATTTTTATTTTTGAGACTAAAAAAAAGACATAGACTGGTTATTGATCGTGCCCAAACTCCAAAGGTGATGGTGACGAATGCCGAAAGAGCCCGATTAAGAAAAATACTTAACACCAAGTGTGACCAAATATGATAAAACTACCAACAAAAATGACAAAAGAAGAATGGGTGACGAAAGCAGAATGAGACGAATTAAGAACTTTACAAAAAACTAATGAGGCGACCCAAGCTGACACCTGTGTATTTACTTCACTTTTTACAATCATAAACCTACTTTTTACAATAACATACATAAAATCTCAACAGATTTTTGTTATTATACATTTTCGCACATTGATACATAAAGTGATGTCTAGCAAATTTAGATTTTAGTAATTATTTCAATGAAGCTACATCTTATTTTCGTATAATTACTGGTCACTGACTCATACTTGCTCAGGCTTGTCCGTTTTCTTATTGAATTTGACACAAGTTACAAAGGACCATAAACTCATAAAATTAATGTCGCTTTTCACTTGTGCCAGTTTGACATAATTCAATCTTAAATCTCCGGACAGACTATGCTCCTGAAGTTAAAAAAAAAACTGCGTTCTGACTATCGACTAAATTGAATCTATTAAGAAAAAAATATCCTTGGTAATCCACATAGGTAACTTTATATTGTCCATTTTTACATCTTTATACATAGTTGAAGATAATAGCCATTTCAAGTATTTCCACAAAGACGCTGTATAAAATCCTCCTATAACGATGTGAAGGCCTATGATGATAAATTTAATAACTTGGCTCCCCCTCTTGTGAGAATACTGTTATCAAAATGTACTTTGAAAAGCTGCATCACATCATATTTTAATATTATACATCGAAATTTTAGCAGAAATACACGAGGCAACTAAATTTATGTACAATACCACAGCCGCTTGAACCAGATGATAAGCATCTATAGACCAGGCATCAGAAATAAGCCGAAATACACGAGGAAACTGAATTTGTTCCCTGGTCTATGGATGCATATCATCTAGTTCAAGTGGCTGTGGTATTGCACCGGTGAGATATACACAGAAGAACTATGGCCTGCTGACAATAGGTATGACAAAATCTAATTCTATTGCGAACATATCACAGTCTCACTGAAGTAGAATTTGACTAATCCAGTATCTTATCTTCGTACACAAAATCATTAGGTAACCAATTATCCTTATTCACACCTCTTTTTTGGAAAAATTCTTCAATCTTTTTTTTTTTGTAATAGTAGGTAAGTATATATCTATAGCAAGTATACATCATCACATTTGTTCAAAAAATACCTCAATATTTATTGGGGGCAGTTAATTTTTAAATAACAGTTTTATGCTAACCATTTTCTTTGCACAGTTGTTTTCTACTTGTTCGATATTTTAACTTGAACATTGTCTTGAACACCTGTTGGAATGTAAAAGTTTAAAAGTACTGGAAAATGTCACCACGTTGAAGCCGGAAATACTTCTTTTTTTATTCTGCATTGTCCGAAGTCGGAAACAAAGGGAAACTTTTACGTACCAATTTCTACCTTTTTTACCGCGAGTGAAGTTAAGTTAAAAATTCAATCGTCAGAGCTACTGAAATTTGTACAGCTATCGTACATAGAAATTGCCAATCATGTAGTAGTAAATTGATTAATGTCAAGTTGAATATTGGTTGTTGTATAAAATATAAATGTTTACTCACGGGAGCGTAGTGAGTGCTCACAGAATTATGTCCAAATACGTAGAAATAAGATTGCATATTCGCTTTCGAATGATAATTGGCAAAGCTGACTAAAGGCGACAAAGTCCTGGCGTCGCTGAACAAATTAAGGATTACGTCACGATTAGTTTCAACGCTCCATCTTTGTGGATCCAACTTTGAAGGGGAATATCTGAAAAAGATAATGCTATTAGTAAGTGTTGACAAAAGCGATTTTGGTAATAGGTCGCTAACTTAGTCTTTTTAAAGGTAACTTTCGATTACTTTGTGCGAAAAATATTGATAAAGTGATTATTCGTTTTTTGTTTTAGTTATTAAAATAAATCGGCATTAGGACGTCTATATAACTTAATACGGATGCGGTGGAAGAAAGTCATTACCTTATTAATTTTTAAAGAAACTTTATAACTATTTCGGAGTAATACAGATAATTAGGTGAATAAAGACTAAAGTACTATGGGTGACCTTACAAACGGTCCGGTAGTTTTGAATTTTTGATTTGTTGTCTAGGATGGTTAGTCAGTGTTTAAAATGCAAAATGCACAATTCTCCCCCCTCCGCGCCCGCCGCCATATTGAAAAAACCAGCACTTTCTTCATATTTTTGCTCATATCTTCCTTTAGGAGCATATTAGCTAGAAAAAAGCTTTACCAATGTTATAGAGAGTTAAATTTACTACATTCTCAATTTTATATTTTGTTTCTAGGACCGATAATTACGGAGATATCCACATTTAAAAAAACGCAAAAAATCGCAATTTCCTACTGAAAAACAAACTTCTGGATTATATCTTCGTTTAGGAGCATTTTAGCTAGAACAGTGCTTGGGCAATGTTGTAGAAAATTAAATTTACTATAGTTTACACTTCAAATTTTGTTTCAAGGACGGTTAGTTACGGAGATATGCAAATTTAAAAAACTGGAAAAGTCGAATTTTCCGTAAATTTCTTAAAATTCTTGGTTTAGAACGCTATCATTCAGTTACGGACTAGTCTAGGACAAATTAAAACATGTAGGAAATATAATTGCTTATAAAACTCATGTCCATTTTTACATACATTTTCGGAAAATGTGACTTAATTTTGTACATATCTCCATAATTGTCTGTCCTAGAAACAAAATTTGAAATGTAAATTATAGTAAATTTAATTCTCTACAACATTGCCCAGGCACTGTTCTAACTAAAATGCTCCTAAACGAAGATATAATCCAGAAGTTTGTTTTTCAGTAGGAAATAGCGATTTTTTACGTTTTTTTAAATGTGGATATCTCCGTAACTATCTGTTCTACAAACAAAATATAAAATGGAAAATGTAGTAAATTTAACTCTCTATAACATTATCGAAGCTTTCTTTTAGCTAAAATGCTCCTAAAGGAAGATATGAGCAAAAATATGAAGAAAGTGCTGGTTTTTTCAATATGGCGGCGGGCGCGGAGGGGGGGGAATTGTGCATTTTGCATTTTAAACACTGACTAACCATCCTAGACAACATATCAAAAATTCAAAACTACCGGACCGTTTGTAAGGTCAAAATCCTTTATTCACTGAATTAAGAGGTGACGACACCTACTTGTATTTATACGTACAAAAATACACTATAAATTTTCGCAAAGCTGTACAGACATAATTTTTGTTAAACTACTTACTGTTTCAAAATGTCCTTAAGGGGAACGTCCTCTGCTCCGTCGAATATTAACTTAATAAATTTAGTGATGAATTCATCACGCTGTGTTTCCAGAATTCCATGTTCAAGTTCGATTGCTCCAAAATCGTGATAACTTTCATATTCCGTGACTCCGCTCAAAAGTTGATATCTGAAACATAAAATTCGTTTTATCTGTAATGGAAAATATCTGCTATGAGCATGTTTATTGTTTCTGGGTCATGGTCGTTTTAGCGTTCCGTAGTGATACGAAGGACTTTTATAGCCGACACTCATTTTAGAAACGAATGCTATAAAACAGTTGAATTTTTACCAGACACACATGATAAAACGGTCCCCGTTGCATTTAAGACTGCGCCGAGCGTTAGCCGCTAACGCGCCTATAACCATAGAGCGCGGGAAATGCGTATTTAGATCGGCGCGCGGCCGCCATAGTAAAAATGTATGGAGAATTAAAAGCACTTTTTGATAAATCTGGACTTTTAATACCAAATAATAATTGAAATATTTGATGCGGACAAATTGTAATGTAAACATTCATCCTTTTTTTGAACTGACAGAATAGATCTCCATTGTTAAAGGTTAAAAAAACACTTAACGCCTGCTTACGATTTTACAATTTTCGTCCAACTTTACTTAGTTTTCTAGGGTAAAATATTAATAATCTTATAATTTTTCCACGGAGAAGTTGTTAACACCTTCTTCGAAGTGCTAAATATATAGTTTAGAAATGGATTAAACAACTAGTGTTGACGTTGCCTACTTAACGGCAACTGCCTATTTTTCACATTTTGCTCGGTGCAGTCGTAAATAAGTTTATTTAGTATTATTGTTTTAGCGTTAGATAAACGAGACCCGTAGACTTACTTGCTTAAGAGGTTGGGATAAGAAGCCATGACCTTGAATGGTTTATCTGGTATAAACGAACCAGCTACTACCGGCCCAAGTGGAGTTTCAAATTCTCTCGCCAGAATTTGAATTTTCTTTATTTCTGCTAATCTGGAACATTATTAGTCATTATATAGGATTGAAATATGATATAAGACAATTGATGTCTTTCCTGTGGACGATAAAATAATGAATACTTTGGGTTAATGCAATATTATAACATATCTATAGAATTCTTAATTATTAACTAGATATAGGCAGGTACCTACTAGGCAAATATCTATACAATTATCAATTTAAATAATTTATATACTGTCGAGGTAATATTTTAATTTAAGTAATTAGAATGGCCTAATAATAATGAAATGTTACTTATGTAGTATATCCGGAACTGTAGGATCAAATTGATGTCAAATTATATCGGTTTAGCACAGCTTACAAACGACCGTATACTAGCAAAAATAAGGTAGTTTTACATTTCTGCTAGTTTGATTTTTTTTTTTTTTAGGGATCACTAACAACCATACAATATGTATTACAATCAGAGTTACATTCAGTAAGTATTACAATATGCATAGCCAACAGCATTATCCACGGGTTACTTTTAAATAGGTTAGGTTGTCAAAAGTGGAACAGTTGTACAAACTTAAGGATTAGAATTATTATTAAAGTTGCTTTACTGAAAGGAGAAAAACAAGTACAAAATGTGAACCTGGTTATCTGATGTGAACTCTGTGTGGTACTCACTCCACCAAGACGCACTTCTCTTTTATGTTATGTCTAGTGGGGCAATCGTTAAAAGTGAACAGGTCGGCACGTCTTCGCGTAGTGATCACCAACAGCAGTTATTAAACGTGATTGTCTTATTGGGTGAACGGATATTAAATACGTGATTAAAATATAAACCTATATCAAACAATTCTTCTTAGTTAAGTCTATAAGTAGTAGTCGATAGGTGAAAAATGTCTATTTCGGTGTAGTATTGGTAGTATGAAGCGAGAAGCCGGCGGAGAGGAGCTCGCGCGCCGGCGTTCGTGCGGCACGGGGCGGCCGCCGCGAACTGCCGGTAGGCGCGAGTCCCCCGTCGGTTAACGCTCCTGGGTACTGTGAAGGTTGGGCTTCACTATCGGTGCCTGGCCACTGATTTAAGAAGTAAAGATTGTTTTATATTTAGAATAAGACGCGTGACATCCGTCAATGAAATAAAATGTAG
Organism: Apotomis capreana; assembly: GCA_947623375.1. Classification (NCBI taxonomy): domain Eukaryota; kingdom Metazoa; phylum Arthropoda; class Insecta; order Lepidoptera; family Tortricidae; genus Apotomis; species Apotomis capreana. The sequence goes on from OX392498.1 coordinate 31,217,320, forward strand.
TAGTTAGTCTTCAACTAGCCTCTGGGCAATAAACAGCTATATCGTACCTCATGCTCTTTTACTAATCCATCTGACTGCATCTCCCACAGTACCACATAGCATATTTTGTTTACAAGTTGTGCGCAATCGATTTGGTTATTTGATGCGGCTTGATATCAATTTTATGTCTATAAAAGACTATACATAGGTAGTCACGATTACAATCTTAAGCTAGCTATACCTCAAGTTGCATACAAGCTGCATAAGCGCTTATACAGTCCTTATACAACTTAAATTAGCTATACAGGGGGTGTATAGCGTTTATACAGTCTGTGTACTACTTGGGACTTTCGGAATCCTGTTTCAAAATTCGTGTTTTAAAACTTGTACCTATTGGATCAAATATAAACGGATAATTAAACGGATAACTACTGTATAAATAGGAGGTACAGACATGTCTCGAATTTTATATTAGCTGCTTTTAAAAATTGGGGCTTAAATGAAACGATAAAAAAAGGGCATGTATTTAAATCGATATCTGTATATTCCCTTTTTTCGATCAAAATATTTGAAAGTTTCACCAAAAATACTGACTTGCACACTAATTATGCACACTAAATAATGCAAATTCAATATACTATTTAAAGGTATTTGCAAAACTGTTTTACTGGATATAAAAAAAAAAAAACTAACCTAACCTAACCCGGCCGAGTCGGATCTTAGTGTGCAGTGCGAGGATAATTAGTGTGCAAGTCAGTATTTTTGGTGAAACTTTCAAATATATCCGATGTACGAACCATATTTTTGGTGGGAATTCGGTTAAAAAGGTCATCTCGTTTTGTATGATGTTTAAGTTTTTTTTTTGTAGGACATGTTCAGTTAATCAATTCTTTTTTTTGCACAGCATTCGTTTTTCTGGTATGCATTCAGTTAATTAGTGGAGTTACCTAGTGTACTGAAAAATTATACAGATGTGCATTTAAATATATCCCATAAAAAAGTCGTTAAATCGCCCTGCCTATTCGTATATCCAAGTTCTAAACCAAAGGACATTGGGTACTTTACTATGAAAAAATCCCCACGGCGGACAAAGCTGAAACATACCTCAATTGAAAGCTTTTAACTTGTAGTTTTGCTAAGCAAAGGGGCATTATTGTGGCGTATGTGAATCCATACTAATATTATAAATGCGAAAGTGTGTCTGTCTGCATGAGATACTTTTCATTCCGAATACATTTAGTGTTCCCGCAGGTAACACCGCGGGGCATAGCTAGTACCGAAATATAATTGCATTAATACGTCAGGTACTTTAATATTGTACTGTATGTAAATGTTTAGTATTGCATGTAGATATATTTAGTGTTATTTGATGATAATAGCTTGGTATAGATAGCGGTTGAAGTGGCAGACTCAAGAGGTTGTGGTTTATAGTCTTGTTTAGTTAGAGTACCTACGCGCACATTTTGGGCGGGCTGCTATGGGCCGGCCAGAAATCGCTCTCGAGTATTTTATATGAACTACCCAAGCAGCACATTAGTGAATTTTGCAGCTTATCTTATAGCTTTAAGTTCTAAATGAGTGGTTTAACAGTGTTTGATACAACTTATAGCTTTAAACACAACTCAAGACTGTATATGAGTTCATCCTATCACTTGTAGTTGCATAGGAACGTTTTTTGTTTCTACTTTATTACTTATGGTGGTATAAAGTCGATAAGTTGCATGCAGGTTCAAATTGTCACTCAATAAGAAGCAATAGTGCTATATAAGGCCTTAAAATCACTTATAAGCAACTTTTACATATAAGTGGGAACATACCCTTATTTGGAACTAAAAGTTCCAAATGACTAGTACAATAGCGAATTATATCACCAATAGTGGCTAAAGGGATAATTTTACGGCTCTTTTGGAACCAAAAAATATTGCAACTTTAAGGCCTAAGAAGTACCTTACTGCCACTCCAACGCATAAATAGGTCTCAGTAGGAGGTTCTTGGAACCAAAAGCAGTTATTTTCACTTATTTCAAACCACTAACGAACTAAAAGTGCTATTATAGTTCCTATTTGCGCCTTGTCAAAATATATTTAATAGTCTTGCTTGTTTAATAGTCTACAAAAGAGCAAATAATTACTATTGGTGATATCATTCACTGCTTTGCCACTCGCAAGATACAAATAAGTGATTATTAGACTTGATAGTTCCAAATAAGGAACAAATAAGTGAAAATAAACACTGTAGGATCTTTTTTGTTTCGCCATGTTTACAAATGGAAGCCTATGAAAATTGATTATTTTAACCAGAATTTTATCACACTCACGCATAATCACAGACTTTTGATAGTTGTGACGATGTTACTTTAACATTGTACGTAACCTACAATCACTAGGTCAGGTTTTTAACAGTTTTATTTCTTATCAGTATCTATTCCTTATTTAATTTAGTACTCTCTTTTTTAATATTCCTGATCAAATGAAGGGCGCGTCGAAATTTACAAAGAAAACATACTATAGTTTCACAGTAAAAAAAAAATCGCAAAAAATTTGTGCTTATTTCAATGCTTGTATAACGTAAAGTTTTAATCACAATCAAACAGACATATAAATCCAAAATGAATATGGCAGATCACGTATTACTTTTAATAAAACACAATTTGACAGTTGCCTCGCCACTCAAAGATAATTTTGGCGACTCATTTATCACTCATTGACCGAACTGAAATGTTTTCATTCGTTCACTGCGCATAACTTTCACCCATAGTTCTAATTACCACTTAAGGTAATTGTGAGATCTCTTATGGATTCTATTTAGCACCAAAAATAGGCTGCAATTTTTCTCCTTTTGGTTCTATACTGGTGGCATAAGGGTTCTTGCCACCTATATAGCACTTAGTCATGGTGGTAAATTTCACTTAAGCATCTAATTAGATATGATATACGAGCTATTTAGACCCAGTTGTGCTACTTGGGTATCGCTCACTGCGGCGGGCCGCATCGCACGATTTTGTATGAGGCGATGAGGCCCAGCCCGTTGCGGCCCGCCCTAATGTGCGCGTACTCTGCAGCACTCAAGGAGGACATAAACAATTGAAAGAAGATAAACAAAAATAGTAATTTATTATTGGTCATAATCTATTATTATATTATTGATGTAATTAGGCCCCGCCTTTGTTGGTGTGATTCGGCAATTGTCAAACGCACATAGCCTTGCCGTATTGGCACAACGTGAATGGCCGCCAAGATTGAAAAACCCCAAAGGCATAGCGGGAGCAGGTTGTGGTTGCTCAGGTTGTGTTTGTTCAGGTAGTTGTGGTTCAGGTAGTGGTTGTTCAGGTTGTGGTTGATCAAGTTGAGCTTGTACAGCATGATCAGCTTTCTGCATGCAAGGATGGCATATAGATCTTGCTCCATTAAATGCGATCTGAAAAGACGTAAACATTTTTTTTTGCTATAAGTTGAATAGTTAGATATAAATAGAATGGAAAAGGCTCACAGACCGTGACTGCGCCGCCCCAACCGTCAACCGGCCCCCATCGCGCCATTGCCGACCACAGTGCGATTCTTATTTTTATGAGATATGTACTACTCAACAGAACCTACTGCTGTGAGATAGAACATCTACAAACTATAATATTCTCTTGCAACTCCTGCGTAAAATATTAAATAACCATGAATGAATGAAAAAAATAATCATGGCAATTACAATTATACAACGTACTTATAAAACCAAAAGAGTAGTTATAAATAATGGATGCATGGTGTACATACCTCTCGTGGTGCTATTTCTTGTAATATGAATTCCACCTGACCTCTATTTCTCTCAAAGAACGCTAGAGAAAGGTTATGTTTTCTGCGCCGTAGCACAGATCGAGGACAAAGAACACAACGATTTGGGTTTTCCATTTCAACCAAGGTCCAATCAAACGCAAAATCGTAACAGTCCAGTACGAACGATGCCAAACTTGTCATGTGGGTAGTTGTGATTTAGCTGGTTCACAACTACCCACCGAAAAATCCAGCCTTATGCCCTGAAAGACAACGCGGAAGTATCGACGCCGATCTCCAGCAAGAAGTCCTCCAAAAACCGCCAGAAAGCGACTTCAGTAGCTACTATCATCAAACCTTGTTGCTGCGGTATTAAAAATCCAATTTTTCTCAGCTTTCCCATTATTATTATTATTCCCTTTATTCATTTTTGTACTTAGGCTAGGTTTTTTTTACAATAAATTTATATAAAAAGTAAAATATAAAAAATACATTACAAATATAAACACATTCTAAAAAAAAACCTAACCTAGGGTGCCGCCGGCAGCGGGGCGGGGCCCAGGCTACCGGTGGTTAGGGCTACAGAGAGAGGAACCTCCTGACGATGCGCGCCGTGTCCAGGAGTACCGCCTTCTGAATCTGACCCTTGATCCAGCCATCTAGTGAGAGTCTCTTAAGATGTTTGTCGAGACTCTTCGCTATAAGACCGTTCGCCGAAACGACTATCGGGACAATGATCGTCGAGTCAACATCCCACATGGCGGTCACCTCGTGAGCCAAGTCAAGGTACTTGCTGAGTTTGTCCTTCTCGGCCTTCACGAGGTTCTCGTCATGGGGGATGGTGATGTCGACGAGCACTGCCTGGCGCTTGGATCGATCTACCAAAACGATGTCAGGCTTATTGGCTACAATAGTCCTGTCCGTGATGATAGATCGATCCCAATAGAGCGTGGCACGACCATTCTCAAGAACTGGCATCGGTGCGTACTTATAGTACGGCACCTCAGACCCCACAAGACCGTATTGAAGAGCAAGTTGCTGGTGAATGATCCTGGCTACTTGGTTATGTCTGTGCAAGTACTCACCGTTAGCAAGATGAGAACAACCGGAGATTATATGCCTGAGTGACTCACCGGGACGGCGGCATGCCCGACAAATGTCGACCGTACCGTCCTTCAGGATATATCTCCGGTAATTGTTCGTCATCATTACTTCGTCCGCAATTGCACAGACAAAACCTTCAGTTTCCCCGAAGAGATCCCCGAAGCGTAGCCAGTTCACCGACGCGAGCAGATCTACATCGGGCCCCGTAAGGGCCTTGTAGAACCGCCCGTGTAGCTCCTTGCTCTTCCATACAGCCCTGCGGTCATCGGTGCTAAGCACCTTTGGTCTGCGCCAGTTCTCGTTTGCTAAGGAGAGAGAGGTGAGGCCTTTGTCAACTGCTACTACATCGCGATGAATCCCACACTCGTTGTTTAGGAAATACTCCCTAAGACTGCACACCTCGCGGTTATGGAGGTCCTTGGCGTTTAAAAAGCCACGGCCCCCACACTTACGCGGGATGTACATTCTCATAACTGACGAGCGTGGGTGCCTCATGCGATTTGTAGTAAGCAGCTGACGGACCCTCGTATCCAGGGCGTCCAGCTCAGTCTGAGTCCACCTTAGTATGCCAAAGGAGTAAGTGAGCAGAGGCATCACCCAAGCATTGAAGGCGCGCGCCTTATTGCCACCGGACAAAAGACTGTTAAGTACTTTTGTCAAACGACAAAAGAAACGCTCCTTCAACGCCTGTCTAATGTCTCCGTCCGCAATACCCAATGACTGTGACATACCAAGGTACTTGTAGGTTTCGACTTCGGAGATAGACCTGAGGGACATTGTCTCAGAAAGTTGTAAGTTCGCGGAATTTACGACTTCCCCCCGCTGTACATGCATGACCGCACACTTGTCGACACCAAACTCCATTTTGATGGCGCTACTGAAGGTTTCTGTTACTTCCAGTAGTTCCACCAAATCCTGGCGTTTTGGTGCATACAGCTTAAGATCATCCATGTATAGCAGATGAGAAATGACCTCACCTCCTCTTCGAAGTCGGCAACCTAGTCCTGAATCCTTCAGCAAAGTGCTGAGCGGATTCAGGGCTAGGCAGAACCACAGAGGACTCAAACTGTCACCCTGGAAAATACCTCTCTCAATCCTTATCAAGTCCTGTGGGCCAGGGGGGCCATCTCCGCCACCTGGTTGACGAAAGACTGTGGTCCACTGCCTCATACATGCGCCTAAGAGGGATCTTAGAGCTGTATCGATTTTATACAGCTCTAAGATCCTCTCCAGCCATGAATGAGGCACCGAATCATAGGCCTTCTTATAGTCAATCCAGGCGGCCGAGAGAGACCCCCTGTTCCGCCGAACTTGTTGGCAAATGGTCGTGTCAATGAGGAGGAGCTCCTTAGTACCACGGGACCCAACCCTACATCCATTCTGAGAAAAGGCCAAAACGTTATTCGCAACAATGTGCGTGTTAATTTTTGTTCTTAGAATGGACGTTTATTATTATTATTATTATTATTATTATTTATAATGAGGCAGGCAGTTTAACAACTGATAGTGCCTATATCCAGCGATCTGTGTCTTGAGATCGTTGCTCAGTGGTATGCTTGTCTAATTTATTCTTAAAATTATTGACGTTAGGCGCTGAAATTACATCCTCGGGGAGTTTGTTCCAAGCACTCACAACTCTATTGACCAGAAAGTGTTTATGAGGGTTGTTGTGCGACCTGCAGGCAACTAGCTTTAGGTGATGACCTCTCAGTCGGGTATTGTTGTTGCGTACAAATATTTCGCAAAAGTCCTTGAGGTCATAATGCCTAGTCAGAATCTTGTACGTCTCGATCAGGTCTCCACGTTCCCTGCGGCTCTTCAAGGTTGTTAGCTTCAGCGCCTGCAGTCTATCTTCATATGATTTATTTTTTAATTCCCGTGGTACTTTGGTGAAACTACGCTGAACTTTCTCCAACATCTCAATGTCTTTAACAAAATAAGGACTCCAGGCTTGGCAAGCGTATTCCAATAAGGGTCTGATATAGGTCTTGTGTATCTTCAACATCATTTCTGGTGTCAAGGCCCCAAAGGCTTTCCTGGTGAGGTAAATCAGGCTTTTCGCTTTCTTAGTGATTGTGATTATGTGCTCTTCCCACTTAAGATCTTCTGAGATTTTAATACCAAGATCTGTTTGCACTTTGACGGCCTTAAGTGGAGTATTTTCCATGTAGTAGGTTAAGCCAGGGTTGTCATTAGTTATGGAAATAAAAAATAGACGTGTTAAAGCCCGTAAAATTACCTAAAAACTTTAATTGGTTTCGCTTGTGTCCGCTAGTAGGGCAAAAGTGGGGAAAAAAGTACCCAATGTCCATTTCTTACCATTTTTATAACGCTTAGTTTTATTTTGAAAGGGGAAACAAAATCATAGGAGTGTATTTGTGTATTTAGGCGAGATCACTTCGAGATCACCACAAAAATAACTATTCAAATCGGATTATCTGTCTTGAAGTAATCGGTTTACAGAAATACTCGTAAAAGTAAATTCGCGGAACATTGCTGGATTTCGTTTAAGACGGCGCAGTGTGATTATTTTTGAATCCACTTGGCATACCTCGCGTTTTATCGGTAAAAATTAAGTCTCACATTTGGATGTAGGATCTTAAAAATCCTTTAGGTGTTATAGAAGGAAATAATGCATTCCTCTACTAGTCTACTATAATGTAGGCATAAAATGTAGTAAAATTTTAATTTCCGTAGAAAATTGTTTCTTGATCAGAAATGTTTCTTCTTTCATTTTAAACTCATAATTATGATTTTATAAATAATTTTGCCAAAACAACATATAAACACGAGGTTCGTGCTATACTAACAATATTGGTTGCATGAAAGAAAAAAGGTTTAACTTAAAACCCGTATTGTTTCAGATCGTTCTAAAAATTTTAGAATGTATTTATCACTGCTAATAATCTCTATATCATGTATACAATGTATACAATATCCCGTAAGAAACATCCATTAAACTTTTAATAGCGTAGTGTCAGTACCGAGTGTTAACGAAGACAACACAGATTTTGAACTTTTGCAATTTCCTTAGAACAGTCATTACTTACGGCTTATTCTGCAAACAAGTCATCAAGTTCTTAGATGTCGGATTACAGCCCAGGCTCTGAGCAACTTGTAAGGTATATTGTGTTGGGTCTTTTGTCAACGCCCAATCAGATAATGCCGAGCCAGACATAAGTATGGCTCGATGAAATAATCCTGTAAAGAATTATACTATTTAATCCGATCCAAACCATCAAATTGGATAAAGATGATAGGTGAAAAACAAGTAAAAGTAAATTAATTAAGTATAAGAAATCAACTTCGTCCGCAAAGAAGCAAAGACATAACAATGCCTCGTAATAGCTTCTTTCACCTTATTTTAATAAACTATCTTCAATGATTATTTACATTAATCAATCTAAAGATTCTTTATTGTTGTATATGTTATAATTAGTTATACCGGGTGTGACCTGTGACAGGAGCAGGAACGATAAATTAGAAACAGATTTTACTCTTTTAACTGAACAACATTTATTTGACTAACTTAAAACAAAGGCATTTTTCAGAAATTAATTATCAGAAACGAATTAAATACTACTTTCAATGTACCCATCCAACATTGACATCACACAGACTGAAAATGGCTATCACATTACTAAATATAAAATATTTGGTAATACAAAACTGCTTCTTTGAATAAACAATATTATACAAGTTACTAAATAAAACAATACAAGCTATTTTTAAAAGTTGTTAAATTTAAAGTTGTTTAGTCTATGAGTAAAATCCTCACTTATAGTGTAAATAGTTTGTTTCCATCTTGAAAATTATACAAATAATACTTTCTAAATCTCGACATACCATTTGATATAGGCGACAACATCAAAAAGCTGACGCATGCTGCCCCCGTCCCATGACCCATTAGTGTGACGGAGTTGGGGTCCCCGTTCAGATCCTCGATATTATCTTTAATCCACTGAAGTGCAGCCAACTGGTCGAGGAGACCATTGTTGTTGTAAACATATTCTGTTATGCTTGGCTTCAGGAAACCTTAAAACAAAGTACAGGCTCTAGTGACACTATGACAAAGAGGAAGAAAAACAGGAGTCATAATTTTACTAGACATCTAAATATTTTTGGTCATACAGGTCTAAATTAGTAGGTAAATAGTTAGTACGTGAGAGTAAAAATTTAAATTTGTAATAGAAATGACGAAGATCGGTAACGTTTAACATGTTGTTTTTGCTACCCTTTTGCTAATTAAAAAAAAACCTTACCGAGGATTCCTAAACGATAATTGACGGTTATAACCATGATATTGCCGTAGGAAGCCAAAATTCTACCGTCGTATGGATTCCCTGAGCTCCATTCAAAAGAATCGCCATGGATGAATACTAAGACAGGAAACTTCTTTGATTTTTGTTCTGAAATAGAAACAATATTTGTATGTAATATCTTCTGTTTGAAAAATATAGACGTATTCTAGACCTGACTGTATAAAGGTGGTTTTCCACCGGCGAGGCGAGGCGGGGCGTGGTGGGGTGAGAATTGAAATTAGTATGGCAAATTTTCAATCCCCGCCTAGCGCATCTTCGGTGGAAATAGTAAGGATTGACGCGGATGTGCGGGACTTGAATTGAACTATTTGTTTGTGTAAAAATGAACCTTATTGCTTTTACTATAGGGTAGAGATTAAATCTGATTTTTACACCGGCGAAGCGAGAAGAGGAGAGGCGAGGCGAGACGAGACGGGGCGGAAATTTTAATTTGTATTGCATTTTTTCAATCCCCTCCCAGCGCATCTTCGGTCGGTGGAAATACTAGGAATTGACGAGGATGTGCGGGACATGAATTGAAATATATAAGAAAAACATCTTCACGCGATCGATAGGCGTTTATTTGTTCGTTACCGCTGCCGTTTATGTCTTATTTTTCTTTTCTAGGGTCCTTTCGTCCATCAATACTAATTCACAGACACTCTTAGTGCTAATACTAAGCTGTACTTAGGCAGGTGTATAGTATATTAGTCACGGAAAAAATATGGTGGAATATAATTTATAAACAAACAAACGGTGAGTTAATTTTCTTGAAAGCACTATGAGATTATTTCTTGTTGCATTATCTTCATCCGATTCTTCTTCCATTCATATTTAATAATACTAATTCACGAGACATGATACAGCAATCACGTGTGTATTTCACTGCGAACTTAACAGCACTACATCTACGTCCAAGTCTACAATCTACGGCGCGGCGGTCGCGCGATTATAAATGCCAATCGCGAGCTCGGGCAGGCACGCGAGGGCTCGCGCGGGCTCGTGATAGCTATTAATGACAATTTTTTAGTGGAAAAAGGCCAGCGCGATTTCAATTCTCGCCCCGCAACTCCTCGCCAGTGGAAAACCACCTTAACGCATAGTTTTGTAAAACACAGACTGCAATAGATTATGAGTTCCCCCCGAAACCAATTAATTGTTTTATAGCTAGAGAGACATACTGTTATTTGGACAGCATTTTGTTTGACTTTACGTACACAAATTGATATACTAATTGTTACCAATATAATAGATGGTACCCACGATTAGGTCTGCACGAAACAAAGCCATAATCCTATTTTCTGGTGTACCCTAGTCGTGTCAAAATATTCTGTGATACACGAATACTGTGTACCAACCGTTATTGTGATATGTTTTTTTTATTATTATTATTAACGTCGTAACGTAAAAGTTCCATGAGGACTTTGTAGTTATCATAATAATTACATTTATATTAAAAATAGGTAATTTAATAGTAAGAAGTAAATAAATGAAACTTTCGTTTCGTTTTATTTAGTTCCGCGCGGACCCTAAACGAATCCTTTGTTCGCAAAAAGACGTTGAATAGAGAAGCTTCCTTGCCTCTCGCGCGCCGCGCCGCTCTGGCCAGTTCTAGTTTAATTTTAACAGCACAGCACACTCGGTTCGCGCAGCCACCAAGAGCGGACGTTTCATCCCAACGCAAGCACGACTTATTTCGTGTGCGCGAGCTCTGCCCAATTTAACTTTTTATTTTAATTCCGGCAATAAAGTTGGCCTTAGGAAGTTGTTAAATTAATGTGAGTGTGGTAAAACCCCAGATAGGGTAAGTGATCGTGAGTAATTTACATATTTCATTATGGCAGGTAGTTTTAAGTAGGGTGTGTCCGTTTTATTTCGCTAAATACATATTTGTGCATAATTTCATCTTAATATTTGCCTTGTAACATTCTTGCAGCATTGATACATGGAATTGCGCCTATTTTCTTTTCTTGTGTAATTTAAATTAAAAAGAACTTTATTGCATATTTATTTTGATGAATATGTTTTCTTTGTTAAGCCTTATGCACTTTGCAGCAGATTGCATATTGAAACCATAATGTAATATTACTAAATATCAGTTGGCAGTTTGGTTTAAACAGTTAAACGCTTGTTTTTTTCTTCTTTTTCCACCAACATATTTGTAACTCCGTCTGATTGTGACTTTGCACTACGAGTACCATCATAATATCACTCTCGCACAATACTTAATGCCGCTTCGCTTACGGTCACAATCAGCGGGGTGGAACTGTGGACTTTATTTTCACACCGTTCGTGGAACATTCCAGGGTGCAAAGTTACGACTGTAGACGCCGACGGAGAGGAGTTCCGGAACTGCCGAGTCACTGTGGGTGACATTCCGCCTTCACCGCCCGTCCCTGGCTATCTGCACATCTGTCCGTGACTACCGTCCCACGTACCCCGTCCCAAGGCCACCATCAGGGCAGTACTGTCTCAACGGACAGCGAATTTAAAATTTGAAAATTTAAACTTGTAACGGTCATTTACCGAATTGAGAAACCAGACGGGCCCTAATACCCAAACCCTATTTTTATGCTGGCAACGGTTGTGCCGTTATTTAACATTTTTAAAATTAATGGAATAAAGGCGTTTTTACATTTTTTTTAAATCCTTTGTTTCATTTTACACACCCGGACGCCGCAACGTATTAATACGATAACGAAGGATTTCGCAGTCTATTTTTACTACATTAATGGGAACATTTCCAAGCATCTTGTAGAAAACAAATATTATGGGGATTCTGTTCCATCTCATGGAATGGTACACAAGTGGTTTACAGAATATCGTTTTGAAATTTGAAATTTATTTGGTGCTGAACATGAGTTTTTACATAAATACATATGTGGTCTTAAATAGTATTACAACTTTGGTTCCAGTACATAACATGTTCTACTGTATTTACAGTTTGCACTTACATTTGACACTTAATAATAAGAGATATTTTAATTAAAATAGTTAATCAGATACATAATTTAAGTATTCCGTGACTGAGTAAAAACATTTCTCTATTAGCCATTCATTTATCCATTTCTTAAATTTATTACTATCGAGTTCCCTACAGAACTTGGGCAGTTTGTTGTAAATTATGATAGCCTGATAGGCCACATTTTTCCTATAGATGTATGTATTTGCTTTGGGTAATGCAATGGTGTGCTGTCTTCTTATTGACTTAACATTATTAAATAACTGTGGATTCATTTTCACAAATATACATATTTCTTTAATGTAGTGTGGCGACAGCCGGGGGGAATAACTTCAGAGGTGGAATAATTAATAGAGCAGAGGTACTTCGTGAAGACGTTTATTGCCCGAAGGCTAGTCTAAGACTAACTACTACATTTTATTTTACTGACGGATGTCACGCGTCTTATTCTAAATATAAACATACAATATACAACTTCATTTTTATGTCGGTGGCCATATAGCACCAACAGTGAAGGAGAACCTTCACATTTCCCGCCGTCTCGGGGTAAACGAGGGACATTCGTTTTACTATACAGACACTAAACAAAACTACTCCTGCCTAACATATAAGAGGTCCCTACCTATGCAGGGATACCCATACATTCATACCCAGATGGTCTCTTGCTAAGAGATAACCAGGGTCAGGACATGAGCAGACACTAGCCTATGGCATGTTACGTAATCTGACATGTTGACTGACACTGGCTTCGCCTTGACAAAAACCTGCTAAAAAGGCAAGGCACCAACTTCACTAGTCCCCAAAAGTCATCTGACTTAATATATTAAAGCATAGACCATTCGATACAAAATTTAAAATGACAGGCTTTAGTAATTCAATCGCCTGGTGTAACACCGGCACAACACTCGACTTAATTATCACGAATGTTCTAACCTTAACTGCCTGGAGTATGACATATGACACACGTCGCATGCCCCAAACAGTTGTACCACGGTATATCACTGCCCTTGTATTAGATGCTTGAAAACATTGTCTATGACACTTGCTTCAAACATCCATACAGGACTAACAAATAGTGATACCCGTCTACCACTAGCTTTATATTAGAATCCTGGCGCATATATATTAAATATGCCCCAGAAATCTGTACCTTAATTATTTTCATATTAGAATCCTGAAGCATATGAATTATGCTTCAAGATTCCGTACCGTACAAACCTTTACCGATAAAAAATTACCTCATAACTAATTTCACGACCATAGACGATGTCATGACACGTCATATTGACATGTCAAATGCAATGTCAACGTCAATTCGTAAAATTAGTTATCAACGAAAAATACAAAAAATTCCTTTATTTAGATTCCTACCTATCTCCTAGTTAAAATTAAATAAATTATTTATTTAATATAAGGGCAAAAGAAACAACAATACAAAATCTTCAGACTGCATCGGCCCGATGCAGGCCGCATGAAGTTCTTGGCACCCCGTGCCAGAACCTCTGCCGCCCCTGGATGACGAATGCGCGAGGCATTCAATCACACCAGCAGCTGAAATCCCAAGGAACTGGGACAGCAACGGCCCTTGCAGTGTCGAATTACATGGAAAAGAAAAAAATGTATTAGCATACACAAATTAAAATGCTGGAAATAAAGTATTATAAATAAATATTGGAGGTCTGAGGAAACAATAAGTTAAAATTATTTCAAGTAAAAGGTACTGAAAATGCAATAAATTCAAAGTGCAGTAATTTATAGTGCAGGAAATTATAAATTAAACTTCCTATAGTAATAACTTAGAAATGCAGCTAATATCTTGTGGAAATAAATTAAATTATATTTACAACAGTGACACTTGTAAATGCAACAAATACAATTGCATCCTTGTACAGTCAGCCTGAATTAAAAATTTCTGAAAAATAATAGTTTTATTATTTACACCCTAGAAATATATAGAACTGTTTATATTAATTGGGATTAACGATTAAAGAATTTCTTTAATCTGTTAATATGAATTATTATATTCTTGACACGACCACTGGGAGTGAGTTTTTGCACCACATAATTCAATGGAGACAATCGGTGTATTATCTTATATGGTCATAATTCAAGCAGAAAAATGATTATTTGTAGGACCTTAGTAACATCTAGAACTATCATACACCTAGCATAATTATTATGGGACAATTATTTACATCCTAATAAACATATATACTACAAATTATATATTATGGATCATTATTGCCTGTTAGAAGCGCAGCGTTCCGATCGGCGTCCACGGTGTCCAGCGTCGCTCTTCAGTTCTTGAGCGGCCCTCCTCGCTCAGGCACGCTGTTCCTGATGTTGCACTTTCTTGATAAGCACTCGGTCCGGCACAGCACATATTAATCAAATAAAATTTTACTAGCAACATATTGTATAATTAGTGATAATGGCTGAACTTGAAGGCTTCCACTCTTTAAGAACATTTGTTACATCATTTGACAACACTGAAACTGAATGTTTCTCACTGGTAAAATTCCATATTTTCACTGACAACCGCTTGTCTGATGTCAACAACGTGTGCTTCAAGCGTAAAGAAACGAATTAATGATGATTCTTGCGACTTTTGCCGTCGATGATAACATCCTTGTACATGATTTCTTGGCTCGACGGGAATTCGTTGTTTAACTTTAAAATAACATCCTAAAACGATGTCTAATACTATTCTGTAATGCGGGTCCCGAACAATTAAACCGCAACCGCCATTTGTGATTATTTTATTCGTATTTTCTCACTTGGGCCATTAATTAAAAATCTCCAACGTCGGAAAAGCCATTAAAAGTACTCGTCTCCATTTTTATGTGGAATCCGAAACGATGCACAAACAAATTATAATCGCACGAAATGAAAAATGATAATGGGTGATTCAATGATTCGTCAACTTCACCCGTCTGTTGAATTCGCTCCTTCACGGCGGTGCAGTCAATAGTTACATACAATACCACAAATGTGCACTTATTCTTCGTTTTGCTTCGTGCGCATATAGACGGTGCGCTTCACTCCTGTCTGGCTCCTATGCCAACCGTAAGCTTTCAGTACGTAATTGTCACCACTTCACTCCACTTCCACTTCAGAGGTGGAATAATTAATAGAGCAGAGGTACTTCGTGAAGACGTTTATTGCCCGAAGGCTAGTCTAAGACTAACTACTACATTTTATTTTACTGACGGATGTCACGCGTCTTATTCTAAATATAAACATACAATATACAACTTCATTTTTATGTCGGTGGCCATATAGCACCAACAGTGAAGGAGAACCTTCACAGTACATACATGGAAGAGGCATAATTTTGTGCTCTTTAAAATAAGGTTTGCAGGATTCTCTGTTATTTATTCCGAATATTGCACGCACACTTTTTTTTTGGGCCCTGAACGCCTTTTCTACGTGAACGGAGTTTCCCCACATGATAAGTCCGTACCGTAGTACCGACGCAATATATCCATAATATACTGTTACAGCAGCTTGTTTGGATACTAAATTTCTAATATTTCGTAACGCAAATATGAATCTATCAATTTTAGATACGACATTTTCAACGTGTTCTTTCCAATTGAAGTTTTGATCTAGCAACATACCTAGAAACTTAATACATTTGACAACATCTACATTTTGACCTTCATAGGATATGTTAAGATTTAGAGGAACTGAATTATAGCTACAAAACTGAACTATCTTTGTTTTCGTTAAATTTAATGTCAAATTATTTATTTTTAACCATTCTATAATATTTGTTAGTGTGTTATTAACGTCTTGCTCCAGTGCTTGTTTATTTAAAGCACTTATCACTATTGTTGTGTCGTCAGCAAATAATATTGATTTATGTCTAGTTATATGTGGAAGTTCATTTATATAAAGTAGAAATAGTAGGGGACCTAAAATGCTACCTTGGGGGACACCACAACCTTTTTGTAAATAGTCAGAGCATGCTTTACTTTTCCTATTTTTTTCGATAAATTCTATTTCTACACGTTGGTAACGATCTTTCAGATAACTTTGCAACCAATCTAGACACGTGCCTCTGACTCCATAGGTTTGTAGTTTTTTTATTAGGTAATCATGTTTTACAAAGTCAAAGGCTTTTGTTAAGTCTAAGAATAGAACAGCAACGTACATTTTATTATTCAAACACTCGGTCACATGTTGTATTAAAGTGCAACAAGCCATGGAAGTGGAATATTGTTTTCTAAACCCAAATTGATTTATGTATGGGTTAAGTATGTTGTGTTTGGTAATAAATACTTCGATTCTTTTGTACATAATTTTTTCTAATATTTTCGATATCACTGGAATAAGAGTGACCGGTCGATAATTATTCATATCTTCTTTTGACCCTTTTTAGGGTTCCGTAGCCAAATGGCAAAAAACGGAACCCTTATAGATTCGTCATGTCTGTCTGTCTGTCTGTCTGTCCGTCTGTCCGTCTGTCCGTCTGTCCGTCCGTATGTCACAGCCATTTTTTTCCGAAACTATAAGAGCTATACTGTTGAAACTTGGTAGGTAGATGTATTCTGTGAACCGCATTAACATTTTGATTCAAAAATAAAAAAATAATAATAAATATTGGGGGCTCCCCATACTTAGAACTGAAACTCAAAATTTTTTTTTTCATCAAACACATACGTGTGGGGCATCTATGGATAGGTCTTCAAAAATGATATCGAGGTTTCTAAAATATTTTTTTTCTAAACCGAATAGTTTCCGTGACAGACGCTTCCAAAGTGGAAAAAAGTTGGTCCCCCCCCCTCTAACTTCTAAAATAAGAAAATGAAAAATCAAAAAAAAACATATGATGTACATTACTATAAAAACTACCAACGAAAATTGTTTTGAACGAGATCTAGTAGGTTGTTTTTTTTTTAATACCAAATACCTAACTTTGCACCTAATTTATATGGGGCGCTATACATACCAGGTGCAAACTTAACTTAAACACTTAGGGATGGAAAGTGTTTGTACGGAACCCTCGGTGCGCGAGTCCGACTCGCACTTGGCCGGTTTTTTTATACAACGGCTTGACAATTGAGTACTTTAATCTATCCGGAAATTTTCCTTGTTGAAATGATGATGTGACAAAGTGGATATGCTAGGTAAGGGGCACATAGTTTTAGTAAGTTAGTATTTATTTCATCGTACCCTGTAGCATTGGTGTTTTTTAACTGCATTATGGTCGTAATTATTTCATTTTCGTCTACAGGGGTCAAGAATAGACTTTGAGAAATATTTTTACCGGTATTTACTTTATGGTTATTTGAGATATGAGTAGACGATGCTGACTCAGTAATCTTTTTGAAAAACAAATTAAATTGATTACTTATTTTGTGAGGATCGCGAATACATGTATTATTAATTAAAAGCTTTGATACTTGAGCGTTTGCGATTTGGGTGCCTATATTTTTATTAATGATTGACCACGTAGCTTTACATTTATTTCTTGACCTATATATTTTATTATTGTTATTAATTGTTTGACTTCTTAACAAGCATTTTTTCAGTAATTTTGAATACCTTTGGTATGAATTTCTCTTTTCTCTTCTATTCTTTTTTGCGTTATGATATTCGTAGTACAGTTTTCTTTTTCTTTTACAGCATCTTTTCAACCCTCTCGTTAACCACTTAGCTGTTGCGTGTTTGTTAGAAACTTTGATATTATTCACTGGAAAACATAAATTAAAAAATAATTGAATGATATCATGAAAAGCATTAAATGACTCGTTTACATCGGATATGTTTGTTACATCTTCAAAAGATAGTGCCATAATTGCTTCAATAAACTTCCTTACATTATCGTTATTAAAATCCCTTCTCTTCTCGTACCACCAGTGTTCAGCAACATTTTGAGCTGAGGGTACCTTTAGAATTTGACTAGTATTGTGATCCGACAGAGCTAACTCGTGCGTTTCTCCAACACTTTCTTTTTTATTACTGACTATTAAATCAATGCATGCTTTTTTTCTTGTAGGTGTAGTGATGTGGGATACAAGTTGGAAATTTTCAAATAAGCTTACTAATTCTTTTTTTTTATCACTATCCTTTAACATGTCTATATTCCAATCGCCGCAAAGAATCAGTTTCTTTTTTTATATTTAATTTGGTACCTTTCTAATAAAGAGTATAGATGTACAAAAAATGTTGCATAGTCACCTTGTGGGATTCTATATACGCAGATTACTAGGATATTCAAGGAGATCAACTCGATTCCACAACATTCAAAATGAAATGCGCTTATCAGTTCTTCTGGAATGGTGAGTGTTTTAAACTCAATACCTTTGTTAACCAAAATACATGTCCCACCTCGTTTTTGGTTTTTTCTAGAAAAGTAACTAGCTAAAACAAAATTATCAACATTAAGATTAAATTCTGTACCTAATTTAAGAAAAGTTTCACTGAGACAAATTACATTTATAAATTTTCCATTGTCGCGGAACGTTTGTAGTACAACCTCTAATTCGCTTTTTTTGTTTAAGATGCCTGCAATATTTTGGTGAAAGATAGTTATATCCTTATTCTTACTTAACTCATTTATGTCCTGATTACTACATTTAGCGTTATTGCCGACGAAAAGTATGTTGACTGCGATCATCCGCCAGTAAGGAGCTTTCGGTGGAGCTCGTTGGCGTGATGCCCGGATTAGGTGTTTTTTTAGATTTTATACATGTCGTGAAATAGTCCTTGATTTTTCGTTGTTGGTATTTCCTATCTCTTGCAAAGGTTGTCGATCCCAAAACTTGTAAGTAAGAGGTGATAAAAGTGCTTAAGTGACCGATAATATTGGCCATTCCAATATTATTCAGCTTTCCCGTTATTTTTGAGAACATGTCAAGTGATAAGTGTAGGTTAGAATCAAAAGAGTAATGCTTTTCATGGAATTGAGTATCAGCTCGTAACAAAGTGTTAAAATTCTCCACTTTGGAATTATATATTGGCTTTCCACAAATATATGTCGGACATGCAACTATTATGTTAGTATGTGCTATAGAATTGAGGGTTTCTGTTATATATTGCACTAAACTTGAGCAATCCCCTTCATGCTGTTGCAGGTCTCCCTCATCCATAAAGATAATACAATAATCGCTTTGAGTAAAATTAGACAATTTGTTCCCTATGCCATAAAGTTTTTGCTTGATCCCAGCTCCGGCAGTTATAAAATGACAGTAATCGACATTTCTTAAGGAGATACCGTTTTCTATAATGTTTGTAATTTTGTTTATTTTATTACTGCTCAGGAGTAATAATTTGTACTTATAGGATTTTGTACGCTCCATGTGATGTCCGTTGTTTTTGTGTTGGCCAAGATCGTTTCCAAGAATTGTGTTTTTCTCGGTTGAAGTAATTTGGTGACTGGACGTATCACCACCAATGCCGCAGAAACGCTCTTTACGGTCGATTGAAGTGACCACTGATGACATCGTGAATAAAGTCTACGATATTGTTTTGGATGACCGTCGAGTGAAGATACTACGGTGAGATAGCCGAAACTTCATTTGATCTAAACAAGTTTTTCATAGTTTCATAATATTTTAAGTATGAAAAAACTTTCCGCAAAATAGGTGCCCCGTTTGCTGACAACCGTGAACTTCCGTGCAATGCTTAGCGAAATTGAATGAAAAAAATCCTAATGATTTGTTTCGTCCATTGGTGACAGTGGACGAAACATTGATTCACCATCATACGCCAGAGACGAAAAATCAATCAAAACAGTCCGTCTGCTAGCGAACGGGCCCCGAAGAAAGCGAAAACCGTTAATTCGGCAGGAAAGGTAATAGTCATTGTGTTTTGGGGACAACCAAAGTATTTTATTTATATCGATTACGTGGAGAAAGGTAAAACAATAACTGGCGTTTATTATGCTGTTTTGTTGGCAAAAAATAACGCAGAAGGTGTGATAAAACGGCCACATCAGTCAAAGAAGAAAAATACTGTTTCATCACAACAGTGCCCGGCACACTCGTCGGCAGAAGCAACAGTCAAATCAGTAGAATAGCGTTATTAAATAATACTCCGGATTTGGCCGTGCGATTTTTTGAAATGGCTCGGTGGGAAAAGATTTTCACTGAATGAGGAAGTCATAGCTGAAGTTGGAGCATAATTTTCAGTTTTTGATAAAAAATATTTTTTCGAGGGATTACAAAAGCTGGAATATCTGTGGACAAAATGCATCGAATTGGGCGGTTATTATGTAGAGCAATTTAATAAAAAAAAAAATTTTTATTTATTACTAGTTGACTGACTTTCAAAACGCCCTCATATATATAAATATATACATATAAACAAATAATTTTCGTGAGCCAATAACAGGGCCTAAATGCGTTTACTCGAAGACATCAACAAAAGATTGTTTTCAGCAAAAATCCTTTGATCAATACGGTGTAAAGTTTAGCTCTAGCCTTCGCCCAAAATACCGAACAACCTTTCGATAGGATACACTTGCCATTTTAAGCCTCATCATGAAGGAAAAGAGTCGAAACTCAATCAAATACCAGCGAAATGCAATTACGTCGTCTTAATTTCTTTGCTTTTTCGACCATACCGGGATCGAATGTAATAATTACAGATTAGTTCCGTTGTCAAATAAAAGGAATGGTTAGTTTTTCGAGACAATTGTACTCAATCAAAGTCCTCGTTAATGAGACTTCTTATAGATGGAGTTTCTCAGTGTTGTGTAATATATTATATATCTTGAAATATTTTTTATGTACACTCGAGCGATTATGGCATAATTGATTATGAAAATATTAAGTTGTGTTAAAAATCAGGCCGGAAACTGACTTGGATTTGTACAGAATGGCAGCTAAGTATACCAAAATACGAGCTTAAAAAAATTATATATCTAAGAGATTGTGCTCGAAAATATTTTAAATGGGTATATCAATCACTAGTTATATACGAGTAAAGATATTGTACATATACCATTTCATAATTATACATTTCTTAAATAAAAATAACCTAGAAACCGAAGAATATATTATGAAAACCATACTAATAAAGTTAATTAATATAGAATTTGTGTATTGACCCCGTTTGCGGCGGAAATAAGGCCAAAATAATAAGCGCAAATATCGAAACGGTCCGTCACAGAACATTTTCGTTCCCATTCAGTTCCAACAATTTCGTAACGATTGGTTAAGGGGACGGGTAATGTGAAACTAGCGCCACTTTGTTGTTATTATATCTTCCAAACCAGATCAATTTTCAGTAATTGCAAGATATTAGGAGCTGGAAAAACACCTTAAGGCGCTCTTTTCCCAGTAGACGCCGAACTCACTCATTTTGGAATGAGTCGTAAACATATTAAGCAGTGTTTGAAGATTATGAAAAACATATATATCATACTTAAGGATCTTGCGATTATAAAATCGTTTTCACCAACATGATTGGATAAATTCCGCTCGATAGAAAAGAATCCCAAAGTTACCTCTATTTGTAATATTTTTTCAGTTGCAAGGCTAAAATACGAAGTTTTTTTACCCGTTTTTCGCTTAAATGTATGGATACTAACATTATCTAGGTAAATTCGCTAGGATTGTCTCGATACAATTATTTATTTAATCACTAGAACTAAAAACCTGCTAAAAATCGTCGCGCGTCAGCGCTTGAAGAGCGTCAATTAGTTCCGCGCGACCACGGCCGGACAAAATCGCCTTAAGTGTTTATTAAATCACTATACACAATTTCTTGTTCTTTAGTTGTCTCTAAAAACTTCCCAAAACTATTGTGGCCGCTTTTGACGTGAACAAGTTTTGTTAGGTAAACTACAGTGAACAAATTGTATATAGTGCTTTAATAAATATTAAAGGTGTTTTGCTTGCTCCTAGACTTCAGCTATTTGAAAAAAAAAACAGATTATGAAGGTATAAGAAAAAAATCGAAAGTGGCGCTAGTTTCGCATTACCCGTCGCCTTAAGTTTTGAATGAGGAAACAGACGAAAACCAAACTTCAATTTATATGGAAAAATGAGCTGTGATATTTTCTCTCAATTACCTATGGTTGAACAACTTGTAATGTAAGTCTTCACTTTACGACGATAGAAAACTAAAGAATAGATAGAGGTAGCATAACAAAAGGCCATCGGGTACAGAAACTGAGATGTAATGGATCGGATTACGATGATGAAACCTAACTAAATTTCATTAATCCGCGTTCCGTACGAGTTGCTTTATTGTTTGCAATAAACAATTAAACAAAACAACAAATTTATGAATCTTAGAAAAAAGAACGAGCTTTTAATGCAGAGCTGGAGCGAACCTCGAATGTTCGAAGCGTTCATGAACAAAACAAAAAAGTTACTACCTACCGAAAATACCGATATGCTTGTTATATGCTTGTAAAAGATGTACCTATAAAAGGCCGTGTTTACATTCGGATTTTTAAAGCATTCTGAATTCAGAATTTGGCTTCGGAATAACACTATTTTTAGGTTTCCGTAGTCAACTAGGAACCCTTATAGTTTCGCCATGTCCGTCTATCCGTCTGCCCGTCTGTCCGTCCGCGGCTTAGCTCCGTGATCATTGGTACTAGAAAGTTGAAATTTGGTATTAGTATGTGTATGTAACGCCGACAAAATGGTAAAATAAAAATGAAAACAATTTTTTTTTTGGGTACCTCTCGTAGGTACACCTAAAGTGGGGGTGAATATTTTTTTTTGTTCTAACACTAGTGTGTGGGGTGTCATTGAATAGGTCTTTTAAAAATAGTAGGGGTCTTCTTAATATTATTTTTTGATAAAGTCAGCAGTTTTGTAAATATTCGCTCCGAAAATAAAAAAAATAGTGTCCCCCCCCTCTAACTTTTCAACCGAGGGTCAAAAAATTATGGAAAATTCATAAAAATGAAGCCTTATAAGTACTTTCAATGAAAACTATATTGAATAAAATCGGTCATACCGGTTTTGAGTTATCGCAAAAATTCATAATTTTCTTTAAAATAACGTAAGTGCCGCGCGGTGTTCCTACACTTCGAACGTAACATATATTGGTTAAGTGCCATACTATATTAAAACAATTCGCTTAATCTGGCGCGTATAATCGATAACTTCCAGAAGGTAATAAGTAATTACTGTTACCTTGGCATTTACGACCTTTTTATAGAGCTTGAAATCTTTCTTGTAATTTAAATCTTTCTCGTAATTTTCGTCTATTGTGAAGGATTGGCAACTACGGAACCCTACACTGAGCGTGGCCCGACATGCTCTTGGCCGGTTTTTATAAATATCTCACTGCCCATTTACGTATGTTATTTTCTGATTTTTGTTTAACTTTATATCGTGTTATTAGTGATTTGTTAAGATCCTTTTATTATCTTTGATTTTTCATTTACATAAATTATTGTTGTTACCACGTGGCGCCATCTGCATCTACTTGTAGCAACATTTGATCAGTAGCAACAGGAAATAAGAGGGTGGTTTGAAACACAGCAAACTTCACTAGTCGGAAAATGTCCATTAGATGTCACTAATAAGCTTAACATACCGTACAAAATACTTTCAGTTCCATCATACATACGAGATGGTGCTTCGGTAGTCTAAAAGTGACATCTCGTTTGTTTTGAATGAACGCACACCTTTGTGTGCCCATGTAACGATTTACGAAAACAACCGAAGATGGCGCTATCCCGAAACAGCTACCATGCATATTTGCGTCAGCAGTCACACAAATCATGCGGAAGATGGCGCTATAGTTCATTTGTAGGTCGATCAATACGAGACACGAAAAAGGGGGAAGCTGTGCGCACATCCCTAGTTTATTTGGAAATCGGTTTGAATATTTGATGACCTTGCCTATTGAACTAGGGGTTCTAGATTCTATTCCCGATTGGTAAGGAGATTTAGAGTTAAGCCCAAAAATAGTTTGTTGATAATCTAAGTACATAATATGTATGCAGGATGAAACATTTCTTAAGACTGAGCTGACAGGATAGTGTCATCTGAGTGATCTACAATCGACCTATTATAATTGTAAAGCAGGATTTAAAAGTAAAAAAAAGTCATTAAAATAAAATATTTTAATATCAGTGACAACCCTACTAATTCAAAGGTTTATTTACCTACATTTTAAATGACACCTGTCTTTAACTTAAGCCATGTTCAAAAGATGCTAGGGTTGATATATGCAGATTTTTACACTATTTTTTGACAAACTGTATCTCAAAAATGGATACAAATATTTACATAGTTCATCGGTGAAAAATTAAGTACTCAGTCTGAACAATTCCCTGTTTGTTTAAAAGTCATTCAATCTGTTCCAACCTGTATATTATGTACGTATTATAGTAACTTGTATAGTAGAGTTGCTAAGCCGCGAAATTGTGCGCATCGGGTTACAAGCACGAAATTTCTACCATACATAGAACGTTCCACGGTGATTATTTTCAGATGTGGAGGGAAGTCAGATTCGTCCCCTGTGTGGTGGGAGAGCGGGGTGAAGAGGACCAAGTACTGCTCTTTTTCTTTTTTTTATTACTGATCAATTAAGGCTATTAGGGCTTGTGCGGCAACGTTTTCGTGTAAAATAGATATCAGCTATTACTTTTTCATGTTATTTAAGAATAGTTTCATATAAAAATTTGGGTTTATTGCCGAAAAGGTAAAAATCACAACAAGTTTTTTTTATTCAGAACGATAAATTAGTTATCTATTCTGAATATTTTCAATTTAAAAAAATATTACTAAACAGCAAATTTAATATTGTTTTCAAAAATCTATACATATTGGGCACATCTGATACAAAAATTACCTTGAAAAAAATGTTGATGTTAAGCCTAGCCTGCGTGTTCTAGTACATTTTGCTAAGTCGCGAAATTGTGTACATCGGGATACAACCACGAAATTTCTACCACAGATAGAGTACTCTGCGGTGATTATTTTCAGATGTGGAAAGAAGTCAGATTCGTCCCCTGTGCGGCGGGAAAGCGGGGTGAATAGGACAAAAGAGTCCTCTTTTTCTTTTTATATTACTGATCAGGTAACGCTAGTAGGACTTTTGTCGTGTCGTTTTCGTGTAAAACAGGTATCAAGAATTCATTTTTCATGTTATTTATTCATAGTACCGTATAAAAATATGGTTGTATTTCCGAAATTGTAAAAATCACAACAAGTTTTTTTTATTCAGGGAGGTAAATTAGTTATATTTCCTGAATATTTACAACTAAAAAAAATATTGCAAAATAGCAAATTTAATCTAGTTTCTAAAAATATATAAATATTGGGCACTCTTCATACAAACAGTAACTTAAATAAATTGTTGATGTTGAGATTAGCCCGTGTGCTCGTGACACATTAGCAAAAAAAAAATTGTTTTAATTACATTAATTTGTTTTTCTAGGACGTTTATACTTAATATTATATGTAAAAGCATGTAAATAATCATTATTTAATGTATTTAATGAAGCGAAATAGGATGCGTTCGGAGATTTACGTTGGCTACGCCGACGTAAAGATATATTTTAAGCTACTGTTTGTATGAGAAGTGCCCAACATTCATATATTTTTAGAAACCAGAATAAAATGAACTTTTTGAAATAATAATAATAATTTGAAAATGTTCACGAAATTGAACTAATTTACCTCACTGAATAAAAAACTTGTTTTGATTTTTACCTTTTCGGCCATTACACCCATAGTTTTATATAGAACTATACAAAAATAACATAAAAAATGAATTTCTGATATTTGTTTTACACGGAAACGATACCAAACACGTCCTGGTAGACTTAACTGACCAGCAATAAAGAAAGAAAAGAGGGATACTTGGCCGTATTCACTCCGCTCTCCCGCCTCACAGGGGACGAATCTGACTTCCCTCCACATCTGAAAATAATCACCGTGGAACACTCTATCTGTGGTAGAAATTTCATGCTTGTAACCCGATGCGCACAATTATGTTAGAAAACAGCGGACTAACAACTCTACTAGTATGCCCACTCCAACAACTAATAAACATAAATAAAGTCAGGTACCTGACCGCAAAAGGTGTATGGCGACATGTGATAGGTATTTTTGAGGGTATTTTTTACGTACGGCAGTACGAAACTGTCCATAACCAAATTCTCACTTGGCCGATTTATTATACAGTAAGTTTATTTACTGAGCGAGCGAAGTGTCTCTGTTTCAGCTTCGCCAAAATTTCTTTCGTATGTCATGATGTTTAGATATTCGTATGTCCAGATTTCCGGCTGTTCTCGCCTGCATGCCACATTTTCAACCGATTCTCATGAAATTATGTCAGTAGGTTCGATAAGTATATTATTATAAATTTCTTGATCCGCTTTTTGAAATTTAAATAATAAATAAAATTCATTCAGTCACAGTCAGCGCAAAGCATGTTACAAATATTATCCCTAAAGAGTGAAATATAAATTGAAATGATAGCCGTTTTACAGGGCTGAATACGAAAATGAATGTGTTGTTTATCTATATGACTGTTATAACAGACCTAGAACAACAAAATAGGTATTTCATTTCATTTATTGTCATGTATGGACAACGTACTAGTTAGTTGAAAAATAACTAAAATAATGTAGTTACAAGTAACCCAAAGATATTGCAATCATTAGAATTGTAAACCTGATATGAACCGCATAAATGGAGTAGAATATATGTAGTTACTATGGCACTCAATTCAAATGTTAATTATAAATAAAAACAAATTCGATAATAATGTGTCCTCTTCGCGTTACGAGTACGAGTATTTGCATATGGTATAAATTTGGTGGAACGCTCGTGGTATTATTACATTTGCATGGTGGTGATTCTTAAGGCGGTCTAATTTTAGATGAGACGAATTTGTCTTTTTATGCTCTTGGATAGAAACCGAGTCAAGTCAGTGTCAGACACGAATGACACGATGTAAATGCCTATTCTTACGCTGAAGTATTAAAGAGAGAATGATATTTGAAATGTACTGTGTTTCCTCATCATATTAATAGACTAAATTTCGAATAACACTTCAAATTAAATAGATTCAATATAAAGTTGCGCAAATTTAATGTTTATCTGTACATATTAAAGCAAATTATGAGCTTACCTTAGGTGTCCGTATATTTCAATGATAACATAATTATTTATATACGAGTAGCAACCATGTTGTTAAAAGGAATCACATACACAAAATTGTTTTTATACATTACCGAAGGCCAAGTATTTATAGCAATTAGTTCGGAGCGTCTTACTGTTCAGTAGAAATGACGAACTTGGGCTATCATTTTTGATCCTTAAAGCGCTTAACTGATAATTACATTTTTATAAATATCTTAATACCACTAAAATATGACTTATTAAAGAGTTTAAAGACATACAAAACGTATAAACGTATATGTAAAAAGTGACGTTTAACACATGTAGTGTCTTTAGCGGCAAGAATAGTGTAGCTTAAAAGGTTACTATTAAATACGTTTTACTATACCTACATACATAGCAGTATAAAGTATGTACATTTAACTGAAAAAGGATAAATATCGCACAGGTAGTGCATTCAAAAATATCTCCATACATACCTATCTTCTCTCAGCTCAATTTATTTGCAGTTGATTTATTTATTTAAACTTTATTGGACAAAACAAAGATTAGTACAAATGGCAGACTCAATCCCAAACAGCATTTACGACCAGTCAGCGTTAGGGCCAAATACTCGTAATAATAGTAGAGGGGGTGCAGAGCGTTTACTGCATAATTCTAAGAAACAAATATACCTATTTACACGTTATAAACTTTACTTACCTAAAATTATTCTTTTAATAACCTTTTTTGTAATATTCGCACAACTAAAAGAACTATGAACTCCAACTTTATATAATATTTGTAAATAATAAAAACAAATATACCTATCCAAATGTCTCCTGAATGGGATGACAACAGGACTATTCAAGTTCTTGTTTTAGCAGATGCTTGACGTTAACTTTGAAAGGTGATTTCGCTTTTGAGATATCCTGAAGCAGAAGGCTCAAACAGGATAGAAAGCAGGGAACAAAGGATTCCAAGGAATCTACGATTACGAATTGTTGCTTGTACATAAGAAAGATAATGGTTTTAGATGTGAAAATTAAAGTTTTTAAAGTAACCCTGTGTATACTATGTTGTCGCGTAGCCGTAAATTGTACAGAAAAGATCAGAATAATTTCATTTTTAATTTCATTGAAACATGATTACATCAAATATTTCTAAACTATTACTTTTAAGATTTTTTCTCGTTTATGAAAAAAATCTCTATGAATAACACAACCGGAAATGAGCAAACAGGCGCGCCGGCGTCGGCATCCGGTTCTAATCAACAAAACGGTGGAGCGCTTTTTAGCTTTGATGCGTTTCCGCTCCTTTTATAAGCTTTTGTTGTTATAGAATTTTTCTGTTGCATGGAACATTGATATGGTTCGCTCTGAACCTAACGAGAAACAGGGTTTATGCGACGTACATTGAAGCCTATCTGGAAAGTGATAATCACTAGTGTTCCAAATACTCTCAGTACTATTTCTTGTTTCTGTTATTCTAAACGTCATGCTTTTGTCCACGGTTGACTGACAGATAATGGTATAAAGTACCTTTAATCTCCATTAAATTCATGTGGGGCAAGTGTACACAGTTTGTAAATGTGCGCAAACCATGAAACATGATTTCGGACTGAAATACATGGCTTTGCGGACACTTACCCGCTGCGTTCACTTGCCACCCGTGAGACATGACTCTAAAGTTAAATAAAAAAAAATCAGAGGGTTGGATCAAATTAAGAGCTGCAACGTGATAGACTTATATAAGTCATGGTATATAACTTATATATAAAAAAAAACAAAAAGGTTATTGGTATCATATGTAGGGTTACAATTCTGCACTGGTGCCTCTTTTTAAGTATACGAGATACTTGTGCTAAGAGAACACCGCTCTCCCTCAAGGTGTAAGTTATATGTTAGTTATATAAGTATGTAAATATATGTATAGTATATGCTTTTAAAGAGGTAAAAAGAGAATGATAGTTTCTCAATCCCATGAAGACCTCAGGAAGTTTGATGTTAATAGTCATTTCAGGTTAGGTTACGTAGGTAACATAACTATTTATGTAGCCTGTAATGATCAAAAGCGTAATAGCAATTCTATACAGATCCCAGGTACAAAATCGAATATCCCTTTTTGGGATCTGTTTTAATTAGCGATTGAGTAGATGAGACCAAATTCGAGAAAATAACATTCAGAATTCTACTTCGGCTAAAGTAAACACTAAATTACTAAATATATTTATTAAAAATAAATTTACGACATTTACGACAGGTACGATGATAAATTACAAAAACACGTTTAGTAATCAAATTACAATGGATTCATCAAATTGGCTAACATTTTAAAACATGTGCCTGTAAATAAATTCTAATCCACATTTCCAACTCACCCAGTTAGTCAAGATTAAGTAAAGGAAGCTTTATTTGTTGTTCAAAACTGATGCTTATTTTTTTATGTGTACCTATACGTAAGATACAATTAATATTTTAAGTAACCTTTTTTTGTGTAATTATTACTGTATGTATTGGTTGGCATAACTTAAAATTGGACCATCATTTAATATTTTTTACTACCTATGTAAATATTACTTATGTACATATTACCTAGTTGACAGCAATATTGGGTAATATAAAGAAACTAAGTATCTAAAATTTATGAATTCATTGTGATTAATAAATAATTTAACTTGAATATTCATTTTATTTGTTGATATTATTATGCGTCAAGTCCAATGTTCAGTAACAAGAACGTCGCACATCCACATTTTTGGGCGTATCTACCTACTGATATATTATTACGACTGATTCCAAAATCAACCAGAATGTACGTAGAGCCAAAGTATCGTAATTTTCTGTTTCTAACTTTATCTTGCATCAAAAAGATAAATTTCCATACCGCTTCTTATAATAGTTCTCTTTCCAGTCTTTATTTTTTATAACAACAATGACCTATTACTTATTTAGTATTTCAATGCACGTTCGTAAGAACATGCGGACAATAATTGACATAGGTACATCCGTAGTTGGTTTGTGCAAAACGGTGACTAAACGCCAAACGGGGAAGTGGGACTGTCAAACGGGTAAAATATGCCGAGTTTGCTTACGGGTCTTGCCCTAACGTGTCGTTAAAGTGCTTAGCAAAGAAGTATAGTATTACTTATAAGCTATCGAATGAAGTAAGTTTATTGATTCTTTACGTCGTAGTACTTCAAAAATTTTAGAATGAACCCAATTTAAAGCATAATGTCAGAAATTTATCTGTAGACAAAATAATAAGCAATCGCGTTTCAAAATTAAAGGACTGAAACGTTTGTACAAGTCTGACAATATGGTTTCTGTTAGTATTTCCGGACAGCTCACTGCATACAGGCAGCGCCTTAAATAAGTTTGTGATTCCCAAATGAATTCCATCGCAAAATATATGTAATAACCTAATATAAATCAATATGGTAAATAAATTAAATTTGGTTTCATATTATTTATCCTATCTATTCAAATGATTTGCCTCGCAAGCCGCACCTGCTAAGAGAATACGACGTGCGTTTCCTACAAATGTTTTACTTGTTATCGTGTTGTGCCAATGAACTCGACGACCACCGAGTGTAGGTGACGTAAAACACTTACAATAGTTAAGTATCAGTGCAGAGCTGGGCCACACCCCTGCGGAATAATGCAAATGCATAGTACGTGGATTTTACTAATCGACAGGTCACAGGCGTCCATCGATAGGTACTCTGTACTGAATAAAGAGTGTGTCATCGACCGATAATTAATGCACTGACTGTATATTCCCTAATTGAATTGGGAATATTAACATTTCCAGAGTTCAACTAAAATATTTCATTGGGATTGAAATTTCATGTAGACCCAAAAAAAACAGGTGTGTTACGTAGAATTTCGTCATTAGTATTTTTATTATTTTATTAGGGTCCCCGCCGTGTAAGACACTTCAATTGAAATAATGAATAAGTACTTACATATTATTTTATAGTTCGCCATTGGCAATAGCAAGTGGCTATGTCAATAATTCGATCGTATTCAATTCATGCTCAGTCAACTTTGAACATGGATAAAAAAAATTGGTACAGGCATTGACTCTGCATTAGATAGCAGATTTTAGGTTTTCCGTTATATTAAATACGTTTTACTAATCCAGTACTTTTTTCTGTCATTTATATAGTTACTAACTCTAATATAAGATATAAATTATGAAAGTCTGTAAAAGTCTATGCTCTACTGCCCAAAAAAAACACTCCTAAACGATGTTATAATGTCGCCAAAAAAGCATTCCACCACAACAGATTACAAACTTTCAGTTTAGTAGTCTATATTTTAATGGGTTCCAAACTAGCGTTAAATGAAATACTTCGTGTTACTAACTTAATAAACACCTGCATTCACAGACAACTTATTGTACTAAGGCAATGCTGCCAACTTAAAAAAAACCAGTTTTATTTTGTATAAGTTTACGTTGTATAAGTAGGTCTAAAAACGCCCATGGCATCTTTTCTTACGATGTTCGCTACGCTCACATCGTAACCCGTGCCACCCGCGTTTTCTGACCCCTCTTATACAACTGTTGCATAAAATACTATTTCGTTTACGTTTTTTAACAACCTTGCTTGGTTATACGATTCACTATCACTAAAAATGATTAATAAGCGTCGCTTTGCGCAGCTCTGAAAATCCATCTAAAAACGTTATGTTTGTAAATATAATCGGGATAAAATTACTGCATGGAAACTGCAATATATGCAGTACCTAATTAAAATAACTTATAAAACATTCGCATACGCAGTTATCTGCAAGATAGACACGACCACCAACGAGAAATATATTATGATTCGCAAGCGAGAAGACGACTAATGCAATCTAATCTAAATGTTATAAAGACGTTAGTTATGCTTTTAACAAACTATATTATTATAACTTATACTAAGATTAAGAAAAAGTACAAAACAATAGGCATTTAATAAAAGCGTATTCGTGTTCGGCAAAATAAAATCCAAAAACCAAACAAAGCCATCGTGGCGCTTTGAAGAGCTCGCCACACCACCTGTATCGATCATTACGAATAGACTTATCACTACCTAAAATTCTTACTTAGTGGTTAAAGAGGTTTTTTAATAAAATAACTTGATGAAATATCGCCTATTCTTCTGTTAATTCTTAGAAGCACAGCTAGAAGTTAGAATTGTAATTGTTATCCTAAGGGCTAAATAAAACGTTCACATTAGCTTTGTTATACGAAACTTTAATGAGATGCTGATCAAGCTTATGAAAGAAAAATACATTTTGCTCCAACGTACTCGTAAATGTTTCCATTGGTGTAGTTAAAAGCAAAGTGAGGTTCTTTTTCATAAATATGAACGCAAATTATACCTTTAAATGAGAAATCATTATTTCACAATCGCAAGGTGCAGCGGCCAGGAAATAATAACACAATTGGGCCAAGTTCCCTATCGTCTATCACGACGTATACAAATTTCAAATGAATATGCGAAATAGACGAAATATGCGAAATGTTACAATACTGTTACAGTGGAATTTTTATGCCAAATATTTGACACATGACAGCACCCATTATTACTCGTACGAGTATAACGTTAATGTGCACGATCTATTGAATTTCATCAAGCATTGACATAGTGGTTTTTTAAGTGTCTATATTTTTTTCTCTTCCTATTTGATACAATTGATTTATCGATGTATATTTTTTCTACTTATTAAGGAGCTTTGATCATTTTGATGAACATGCCAGCTCCAGCAGGCCTCAAACACGTCGAAGTATTTAATGATCATAAAACAGTCACGTACTACGTGCTTTTAGTGTAAAAGCTGTGTTGTGACCAAATTTTTCGTTTCGATTCAGCTGCCATTTACGTGAATTGATGGAAATTGATTAAATCGACAAATTTATAACTTGAAGAAAATACAACAAAATAAATACTATTTGACAGGCATATTAAAATCAATCCCCTCCTATAATAATATGGCCACCTCCTCAGAGTTCGGCGTTATGTATTAAAAAGTTCGGTCATTCAAAAACCACGAGGCGATGCTAGCGCCATCGAGCTAATATCTAATTCCTCACGATGCGCCAGATCAGATCAGAAATGGTGGCTTACTCGGTAGCCTTACGGCTGTAACCGACATCGTGTTGCTAGGCTGTAGGCAGCGCACTGCCCCAGCGCCTAGCGTGTGTGTGCTGGCGTGCACGGGCACTCGAACCAGCTGACGTGTACCTAGCTTGACAACGTCGTCTGGAGGTCAGTCTGTATGTTGTAGGTCATGTAGCTTGATTCTAAGATATCGTGTAGTAGGCAAATGTATTTATCGCGGTGGCCGTCCCCGCCGGCGGAGGCGACGGTGTGCACGAAGAGTGTTCCTGTTTTGTCTTTTCCTGCGTCGTTCCTGTCGTCTATTGTCCCTATTGAAGTAATAGTCGGCGTCGTGATTGACGCCAGGATCAGGTTCTGACTCACTACCCGATGACGAGTCGTCAGGGTACCATTCTTTGATTGTAGCTGTGATGACGTCATCGGGGTCAGTCAGAAGGTTCCTGGGTCGTCTGATATGTCGTATTTTTGCGCGTCGGAAAGCTATAATATCCAGTTGAGTGGTTGTGAGTTGTGTCAGTACTTGTAGTCTGTCGGTCATGTCTGTCTATGTACTGGTTAGGGAGGGGGTCAACTATCGGCACCTGAAGGGTGAAGTCTGCTGGTGAAGGGTCTGGGATCGGCACGTATCCCACCATCTCCCGGATGAGCGGGTTTTTGTGATTTTCGGCTTTTTGGTAGTAGGTCTTAGCGCTTTTTCTTACAAAATCGGTGAGGGTGGGATACATGACATCGTGGTGGAGCTGTAAGTTGGTGACGCCACGCAGGGGTGCGTCAGTGGCTCGTCTGAGGAATTTATTCTGTATGGCTTGGAGGGGGCGGAGCTTCCTTTCCCTTACATGAAAAAACACTGGTCCTGCGTATGTTATTATAGGCCTAATGCAGGTGGAGTACAACGCGAGCTTACTGCTAAGCCGCATTTTACTCCGCCTGCATATCATCGCCCCTAATCTGCCTAGTATGTAGGTGGCCTTGCCCTTAACCGCCTTTATGTGTCTATTGAAGCTTAACTTTGTATCCAGGTGCACCCCGAGGTACTTGACTTCCTTTACCCATGGGATTTTCTCATCGTGTAGTTTGAGGTCGGTCAGTTTGTCCTTGTACGAGGTCGGGTGGAAGAGGATAGCGGCGCTTTTCTCCGGGTTTACCTGGATACGCCAACGGTTAGTCCATTGGCCTAGTGCATCCAGGGAGGACTGCAGATCTTCGCAGATCCTCAACACGATGCGCTGTCAAACATA
Organism: Apotomis capreana; assembly: GCA_947623375.1. Taxonomy (NCBI): domain Eukaryota; kingdom Metazoa; phylum Arthropoda; class Insecta; order Lepidoptera; family Tortricidae; genus Apotomis; species Apotomis capreana. The sequence continues at coordinate 31,251,809 of OX392498.1, forward strand.
CGCAGGTTCGATAAAAAGAAATCGTCAGTGAAATCGATTCGATCAACCATTCATGATTAAGGCGACAGGTAATGCGAAACTAGCGCCACATTCGATTTTTTTCTTATACCTTCATAATCTGATATTTTTTTTGAAATAGCTGAAGTCTAGGAGCTAGCCAAACACCTTTAATATTATTAAATCACTATATACAATTTCTTCACTGTAGTTTACCTTACAAAACTTGTTCACGTCAAAAGCAGCCACAATAGTTTTTTGCAAGTTTTTAGAGATAACTAAAGAACAAGAAATTGTGTATAATGATTTAATAAACACTAAAGGTGTTTTTCCAGCTCCTAATATCTTGCAATTACTGAAAATTTATCTGGTTTGGAAGATATAATAAAAATTCGTAAGTGGCGCTAGTTTCGCAGTACCCGTCCCCTTAATAATAATCGTTAGATTTGGCATAGAATATGTTTTAGCTACGTACATACTACAAAGTACAAACATCAACATCATCAAGTGTCAAAAATATTTGTTGATAGGAAAAATAGGATAATAGCGAAAAAATCTATGTCAATCAATTATTTTGCTTCGTTTCAGGCATGACAACTAATTGCTTTAACCGACTAAGAAATATGTGAAATTTTACCATATTTAAAGCAAAAAAAATAAAGATTAATCTTGTTGTTAGTTAACTTATATCGTTTCAGAGGAGATGGAGAAAACTTTAAAACATGCCGCTCGCTACGAGCGTACTTTATTTAAAATTGCCTACTAAAAATTAGTTTTCCGACATTCATTGGTTTATCTGCTATAGGAGCCCGAGAATTCGAACGTTTTAACCGCGCGGTTCTAAGGTTAAGAAAAGCAAAGCACTTCAATTTTGAGGGTTCCGTACCTCAATCGGAAAAAATGGAACCCTTATAGGATCACTTTGTTGTCTGTCTGTCTCTCAAGACCCTTTATCTCGAGAACGCGTGGAGTTGGAGGTATCGAGTTGAAATTAACACCATATTACTCAACGTGAAAAAATTATACGGCGGTTTATGTCGCAAAAAACGTACATTTCGACACTCAAGGGAATTAAAATGATACGGTACTTCCCGATGACCTAGAACTATGAAATTTGGCAAGTAATATCGTCACACACTACAAATAGTTATAAAAATCTGAAAACTACATTTGTAATAAAATCATAAAAATATAGTCCTTTTCAAACATCATATTTGGAGAACTCGGTTGCGTTAATTTTGCACCTCGTTTGTATCCGGCGCCATACATTTCAGGTGCAAACTTATCTCAACCAGGCCAATTAAGATAGGATAAGTGAGTTTGTACGGAACCCTTGGTGCGCGAGTCAGACTCGCACTTGGCGGGTTTTTTTGTTTCTTGTTGCAGACAAGTTTTGAGGTTTCTTCATAAAAGTATCGTTTAAGGATTTTAGGCTAGTTCGCAGTCAGGCCTTGTAACTGTGAAATTTACGTCCTCTAAATAGATTGTGTAACCATTAAAAAGTTAGATTGCCTCTTCAACGCTACCGAAGCGAGGATTATTTTTCAGCTTTACTCCACAAGTGTTAACACTTCTCGTTCCGTATTATTCAAAATCGTCACTCAAAAAGGATTTGTTTAATCCTTTTCAAGTGATGAAATTTTAACGTTACGTCATATAAAATCGAAATCCGAGTTTGAAAAATTAACACATCACTATACCTACTCACTCCTTTTGATTAAAATTTTATTGGGAAGTTATAAGCGCTTTTAAATTTCGTCGCTTTTCATTTCAATAGTCCAAACGGCGAGTAATAGCAGCACGTGAACTATTTTCGACACATTTAGTTGACTGAAATAGATTCTCGAAATGAAAGATGGAGTTGAGTTTACTCACTAGAATTTTAACATGCCAATGTTTATTTAGGCAATATTGCTAAAATGGCGCGTTCGTCTAAATAGTTCACTGGATTTATGTTTGCGCTAAATAGTGTAAATAATTATAAAGAAAACGGTTACTCTAAGAATCAAGGATTTTTTGATGATGATTTTTTGATAATTCATGGAATAAAGTACCGTAATTAAGGACTAAAAGCGATGGGAATTTAATGAATGTACCTATATTAAGATATTTTCCCTCGCCCAACTTTATTTTAGACAGGTCATCAACCCCAGCAATAACCGTTTACATGTTTACGAGGCAGTGCTAAGTTTCAGCAGTAAGCAGTCATACCTATAACATTACCACATTTCTAGAGGAATAAAAAGGCTTGTAAATTTTATTATATTGATTTAAACTGAAACGATTTACACATATTATTGTAACAAAACGGGACTTAATCGCGTTCAGAAAGTGTTTTTTTAATTACCTTGGCGTTTCGAATGTGATGTTGGACGACGTGGTTGGCGCAGTGGTTAAGCAACTGCCTACTGAGCCGACGGTCCCGGGTTAGAATCCCGGCAAGGGCAAATATTTGTGTGATGAACACGAATGTTTGTGCCTGGGTCATGAATGTTCTATATATTTAAGTATTTATTTATGTAATATAACACACGGCTGCTGCTCGCCAGTTCCTGCGGTGAACTTGGCTGGACACGCTGCCGCGTGTCTAGATCTATACAAGTATGTATATCGTCGCCTAGTACCCATAACACAAGCCTTCTTGAGCTTAATTTGGGACTAGGTTGATTTGTGTGAGGTTGTCTGATATTTATTATTTATTTATTATTATTTATGTTACTTTACGACTGAAGAGGCGGCCATCAACCTCTCCTTGTCAAGCGTGTATTTCGAACTACCCGCACTTGGTCTTTATTATGAGTTTGCTCATTGTACCTGGCTAAAGACCTACTTTATGTGACTAACATTTGCTGATCACTGGATTCCACGAACACCTAATCTTAAAACCGTCCTCCCGGTTGAAATTCTTGTGTTTTCCTATTTCAACTGTTTCACGATCACAATCCTGATTTTCGTCTTTCGTCTCGTATGCTTGATTTAGACAATCGATGACCACATTTTTGAGCTGCGTCGTGAAAGACAAATTTATTTCCCTATCAAAATTCCATTGAAATGATTTACGCAATATACGTGGATATTAGTATTCTGCTTTAATTGGTTTTTATTTTATGGTTTGTATTTGTGTAACAATCGTAATACCAAAGAGAATATGTCAACATTTTCGAAAATGTATTTATTTATTTATTTTACTAACAATGTTTCAAAAGAATCAAGGATGTGACCTGTAGGCGAGAACAGCCCGTAATCCGAACGTCCGATCACACAATATAAATTTTGGTATAGTTGAAACAGTGAAGCTTCGCTGGTTTCTCTCGTTCGGTCAATAACCACCAGAAAATTATTTACATTTTTTTTTACAAAATGGTAGCCCCCGTTTATATGTAGGTACATAGTTTGTTTAAGGACCTAACATAAGCATTGCTAAAATATATCTACCGAATATGCATTTAAATATACTACTTAGGTAAAAATATATATTTACTCGTACCTCTATAAGGAACGTAGATATTGAGGTACAGACAGTCTTCTGACTCGTGCGCTAAAAACGGCTCCAGGCGCTCCATGTAACGCTGGCGGCCCAAGGACTGCGGATCGCCTTTTTTTTTCGGGGGAAGCGATTGTGGACACACGGGAGCAAAACGCGTAGCCATTTTGACATCCGACCATGATGGCGCGCTTGCTGTAAATATATGAGTAAGGTAAAAATAAAACGTTTACATATTTAAAAAAATCGAAGGCAGTTATGAATTTTCATAGTACCTGGAGGCATGAAACGAAAGTTTCCGATAGGTGGTGCAGCGTAGGGTATACCCAAAAACATTTCCACGTTCTGCAAATCATACTGGCGACTTGGCTTTACAATTAATCCTCTGATCGCACCTTGCCGTAGATCGTACTCTCTTGTTAGTCTTCGTCCTCCTTCATCATTTGGAGAACGCCGTTTATCGTCGAATGTTCTCGCCGCACTTTCAGGAGCAGTCGGAAGCAAGAGAGAGACGAGAACACAAATAAACATATTGTGATTTATAAGTGGAATCGCGTGCCGGTTAGAAGCCATCTTGTTTATGTGCTTCGATTTGCTCGTTTTACGGTGTGCGGGCTTAAAATAGTAATAATTTTATTATTTGTTTGTGCTTCGGTTTTGTTGGAGTTCACTATCCTTTAACCTTATGAATGATATTTATTACTAGGTTTAGTTATATAAGACACGCGTTAAATCTAATTTAAAATAATCATATCACAGATGTAAATAAGAGTAACTTATTTAAAACGTTCAGTCACATGTTTTGTTGTCCTTATATTCGCACAAAATTACCTAAATACTTGGTCACTATTTAACGTATCACACACTGAACGATTAAAAAATCTGGTGAGTGGTTGAAACACACAATGATCCGTTTCTGATAAATGTTTGTACGCTCGCGGCGTGAGCTAGGCGCACGACTGGATCGCATCCAAACTGTCCCTGCGCGACTCTAATACCAAAATACAACAGAATGCGGTGCAGAGGGGATAACATTTCTGAGATATTTTCATCACGAAAAGAACTTTAATAACAGCCATATCTCTATAATGAGATCAGAAACTGTATTATAATATGCTACGCTTATCATTAAAGCAGTGTTGTAATAAGATAACAACATCGACATCCATTCTGTTCTTTTTTGTCTCCGCCTCCTCTATGGGGATATCCTCTATAGCATGATTGGAATTTTATTCAGTTTACTATGTTTGGTTTCTGAAAAAAATTATACCTAGTTTATGATAGCACGTGTGTATAAGTAGTGTATGCAACCGAATGTCATTAGTAGCAATACCTATTGGCCAGAATACATATATTATATGTAGTAGGAATGGCAATGCAAGTCATAAACAGCCAGTAAAACTGCTTTATTAATCGCATCTATCAACCCATACCTTCACTGCATTTACTTACGTAATACAAAAAAAAATGTGATATTAATATTATTGAAGAGATAAATCTTATAGAAATGCAAAAACTGAAGTGGTATTACAAAGAATACGAAGCAAAACAATTGAGTCATATAGAACCGTAAACAACATACAATTTTTTTAATGTAGCAATCTTGAATGTAGTCTGGTATTATACCAGACAGCCACAATGTGGTTGAAAATCGTATAAGTTATTTATAGTTAAAATAACTTGTACGATTTTCAACCATATTGAATGTTGCTGACTTTGCTTCTACGAGGGGCGTTCAATAAAAAGTGAGAATGAGTATGTTATAAACAACTTTTATTAAATATCATTTTATTTTTCGACATAGTCACCTTTAAGCATTATACACTTTTTTCTAAACTTAAAATTTCATTTTTAAAAAAGGTCTCATCTTGGGTACTTAAAAAATCTTGTACTGCAGCGACTACCGCGTCGTCGTCTTCAAATTTCTGGCCTCTCAGGTATTCTTTCAATCTCGGAAATAGGTAGAAATCACTGGGGGCGAGATCCGGTGAATACGGAGGATGCTTAAGGATATCGAACCCAGAATTACGAATTGCAGCCATTGCAACGGCGGACTTGTGTGCCGGGGCATTGTCCTGGTGGAACAGCACAACTTTCGAGAGTTTACCTCGCCGTTTTTCGCGGATCTCATTGCACAATGTTGCTATTTGTTTAGCATATAAAGTGCCCGTAATAGTGGCTCCATGCCCGAGATACTCAATCATTACTACCCCTTTATCATCCCAAAAAACAGAGCCCATGCAGCACCGGCAGAAGGGCCCACCTTGAATTTCTTCGGAGTTGGAGATGATGGCCTTTTCCATGTCATAGACTGCAGTTTCGTTTCAGGGTCGCCATGGTGGAGCCATGTCTCGTCCATTGTTATAAACCGCGCCAGAAAAAGTTTCCAGTCTTGCTTTATCAGGTCCAAAGCTTCTTGTCAAATATCAACTCTAGTTTGTTTTTGCGTGTCAGTAAGCATTCTTGGTACCCAACGCGCAGATATCTTTTTCATACCCAAGCGTTCATGTAAAATATTATGCACGCTCCCCGTTGAAATCTTTACACTTTCAGCAATAAAACGAACTGTGACACGACGATCCGCCAAAACTAAGTTTTCGACTTTTTTCACAATTTCTTCAGTTACTGCTGTAGTAGGGCGTCCGGAGCGGGGTTCGTCCATGGTCGATGTTCTTCCACGTCTAAATTCGGCGCACCAACGTGCGACTGTCGAATACGGAGGAGCATTAGACCCTAAAGTGTCCCGCAGATCTAAATTGCTTTGGTCCGTAGATTTTTTTTTCAAACACAAGTATTTGATAACGGCGCGAAGTAAAATTTTCTCCATTTTCGCTCACGTACTCCATAGCGTTGCAAAGAAATGGCCGTATTTTTTTTTAAACAAGAAGCAGTTGGATTTTTTTTTTCATGAGCAATACGCTAGTTAGATTAACTTTACCGGCCAGTATTTAATTTCCTAATATTGAAAGAGTTTGCATCTCATTCTCACTTTTTATTGAACGCCCCTCGTATATGATTCAATTCCCTTTCATGAATTATAATTTGTAAGATTAAAAAAATGGTAAATTCTTTAATTGATCGTGGCGCGCTCGCGCCATGTGGCATATATCATTTTAGCTCGTGCCTCGGCCTATTGAGAGGGTATATTTTTGGGCACAAACCTAGCACGTGCTTATGGTAAACATCCGGACGACAACATTAACGAGGTTTGGCCACATTTTTATCAAAGATAATAGATAACTCTAATGTTAGCTGTGATATTCTTTTCATTCTTCCTTTTAGTATGTATGTACGTTTATGTATGTTTATACAGGGTGTAACCGACAGCGTACCGAAAACGAAAATTGTAGTTTTAGACCATAATCACGAACTGAAAACGAGTGTTCATTTTTTCGGAAAACTCAAGGATAAGATTTTCTAAAATAAATTATAAAACTCGACGCGCAATGTATTGCGTCAAATTCTCTCGGGTGCAGACGCGCGGGGAGGGGGCACGCGGCAAGCATCGACCGTTCAAGGCGCTCCCCACTCCACTCACGCGTAGGCGCAAAACATACCGTTACGCCAATGCGCATCGAATGACATGAACATGAATGAATGCAACCGCAAAAACAACGCAACCACAGATCACAACTAGTATGTACTACATACTATGTAGTACCTCACACCAGGATGCCAAGAGACATATCCGCAAGACTCAACCGAAGCCCTCCTACACTTACACTTACGACCTTGCTGGACAACTTCATTGCGTACCTTGTAATCGCATCTTCAAGACGAAGTTTGGTTTTGCGAGTCACATCAGAGCCTTTCATAACCCGGACACGAATAATTGACGGAGTCGCTGTCGCCGGACACGGCGAGGAGGACTATATATAAGGTGCCAATGGTCACGGATATTTTAAGAGATAATACATTACATTAAAACAATTAACTTTTAACTGTAATTAAGGAAACTTTGTATATAATTTTTTAATTTTAAATAACCGAACAAAAAAAAATATTTTATTTAATTTTTAAAATAATCACCCCTATTATGTTCCTGTCAAGATGTTTAACACTGTCTGTCATGTCACGTCAAAAAATGTTTTTCTTAAATGTCATTATGATTTGGCGGGAAAACTGTAGGTTATTAAGTACTAGCGTATGCCTACGGCTCTGCCCGCGTGGAACAAAAAAACTGTCCAATAAGAACAATTTATGTAAAAAAAGTCGTATGCTATTCCATACTCATAACCTATCTCTGTGCCTAATTTCATCCTGTTTGGGCGTGACGTGATAGTGTAACAAACATCCATCCACCCATACAAGCTTTCACATTTAATAATGATTAAGTTAGATATTTAACGAATGCTAGCCTACCTAATTAACAAGTCTAAGTAATTTAAAAAGCAAACACGGACATAAGTAAACTTTTACTAGCATAAACTCTTTACAAAACTTCTTGAAAATGGTGACCCTGGTTTTTAATGCACAATTTTAGTGCTCGCTTTTGGATATTTTCATTAACACGCATTATTAAGATCTCTCTTTCCATTTTCATAACGTGAAAGGCGTCGGTAATCCGTGTTTGTAATTCTTCTGACGTTCTGATTGTGTGCCCGTCGTCGTTTCCATAAACCAAGTCTTTGGCGCGTCCCCATACGTGGAAATCAAGTGGTGTTAAATCTGGTGAGCGGGCTGGCCAGTTCTCTGCACCTGCTTGAACCCCACCCCAGCCAATCCATCGTAATTGGAATCGTTCCGTTAAGTTCCGTTACCTTCGTACGTTACGATCGTAATGGGCTGGGGCACCATCATGTTGAAAGTACATTCTTCTACGGAGATCGACTGGTACTTCATCTAGCAATTCCGGTAGGCCTTCTTGTAGGAATTGATGATACTTCGCTCCATTAAGGCGGTTGAGAAAGACAGGGCCCAGCAAATAATCGCCAAGGAATCCTGCCCACATGTTAACACTGAAGCGAGTCTGGAAGTGGTAAGGATGTGCCAAATGGGGATTCTTCCGAACAAAAGTGTGCATTGTGAATTTTAAATAATTCCACCCTCGCAAATGTACACTCGTCGGTCCACAGTATTTTGCGTCTGGGGTTTCAAATAAGCCTCTGACTGAATAATACACAGTTCGTGAATACGCGTTAAATAAATACATAGCGTAATTCTAATTAATTAAATTTATTTGCAACCGACACAATCAGAGAGCAAATACCATGACATGGACATTCAAGTATTTTATTTTTCAACTTTAAGAAGCCACGTGTATGATAGTTTAAAGAGGTTTTAGAATATGTCTACAGAGGTCTTATTTAACTATCTTATTAACAGGGTGTTTTAACGTAGCAAATTTGTTTCCTAATTTTCTCCAAAAAAACATAACAATACCTATGATGTTTCATACTTAAATGTACTCCGAGAATCGAGTACTATTAGAGGTAAAAATATCCGTGACTAATTTGTTAGCACCTTATATAGTACCTCACACCAATAACAACTGCACGATAAATTAAGTAAAACAGTCTAACAAGATTATTTTCATTCAAGCAAGTAAAGCAAATAAAATGTGCGGGTAGGTAAACTTTAAACATGCGTCCGACCGTAACGGCCAACGGGCGCGCACTGGCGGATCAATGACCGGCCAGTACCGTTATCTGTCCCACTCTACGCGCTTACATAATAAAGTTTGTGATACGTTGCGTGTTTTGCGGAAAATGCTATTCTCATGCGATTTTTCATGAAAAATTGTTACCGGTAGAGTTCGATTAACGGAAAAATAGAGAAAAAATGAAATCTCGCGAGAAAATTTGTGAATTTTCTCAAAGAAATTTCCACGATTTTCCAGCCCAGAATAATGGTCTGAAGCCATGGTTTCAGTTTTCGGTACACCGTCGGTTACACCCGGTATATATAGATACTTATTTGTGTATGACCTATCTGTCTTTAATATTTTGTATGTATAAATTGCTTAAAGTTCTTATCTCACCACCTACTATTTTCTGTTTAATTTTGTTTTCTCCGCTACCCAAAGGTTGTCTGGAAGAGATCGCTCTTTAGCGATAAGACCGCCTATTGTCTACCATTGTTTAATTTAAGATTTCTCATGTAATATTTTTCTTGTTGGTGTGCAATAAAGTGTTGTTGTATTGTATTGTATAACGCATATAACTTAGGTAATCAAGGCGGATTACCAATGTAAAATAGCACTACACTTGTGTAACTAAAAAACAACTATAATTATGCAGATAAATAACATATTAAAACTACTACTTTGTTTATAATTTTGATTCCGAGTCCGAGTTGCAATTATCTTAATCTAGAAGTCAATTTACAATCCGGAGGGCACGGAATCGAAAAAAGACTAAAATTATGTTTTAAAGAGTACGCGTGTATGCAACAAGCGCTGGAGCGGGGATAGCTGGAAATATGATACTTTTTAACTGACTGCGGTAGGAGAAGAAAAAAGAGGGTTGTGACTTTTTATTTTTAAATTACGGGTACCTAATGACACTAATATTATAATACCGAAAGTTTTTGAGTGTGTATGTGTGTTTGTTTTATCTTCACGCTCAATCAGCTTGATTTTTTGGAAATATAGGGCTCACGTAGGATGAGCGTGTAATACCGCGGGGCGAAACTAGTCATAAATAAATATTTTTGTAAACATCGCGAATCTCTACAATAGCTGTTTTTCTTAATCTAATCAAATCAAATCATTTTATTGCAATTCATGTTGTACATTAAGGGTCTTAAATACTAGTAAAGTCCAAAACATGAGCCTTGTCAGGCACAGCAATATCTTACAACTAGAACTAAAATAAATATGAATATGCCGGGAATTTACACATAAAACAAAACAATAATAATAATATTTCAATATAGGTTTGGTCATAGTCATAATGTTCATTAATTTTCATGATTATAATACAATACAGTAATTTCATAAATTTTATAGTAAATAGTATTCAAGTTCATTTAAATTTGTTAATGTCTTGTGTTTCATTTAGGAATTCCTGAACAGTGTAGTATGCTTTTTCTATTAAATAGCTTTTTAGAGTATTCTTAAATTGATTTATATTGTTTATGTCTTGGATAGCTTTAGGGAGTTTATTAAATATTTTTACGGACATAGAAAAGGAATTAGAGTGGACCAATTTCATTTTAGAGTTAGGTAAAGCTAGTTTTCTCCTAGGTCGTAGGTGTTATGTTGTCTACCGGGTATTATTGTAAATAATTACACGGATCAAATTGTAGCAGTATATTGTCGGCCATTGCGCCGGTGAGACAAGGCCAAAAGCATTCTATACATCTGTCTTATTCTAACTTAAGGCTACGTTCAGGAACACGTAACATTTCCCTTATCGAAAAGAAAAAAAAGACATTGACAAGTGATGAAACATGAAACGGAACGTAAGTAACATTATTTCTTTTTAAATTTTAGATGTCTCGAATATCTCTAGTGACGTCTGTCAAGGTGACATTCAAACTTGACTGACGTCTGACAGTGACATACATTAATCAACAAGTTTATTAACTAACTAAAAGCACTAATACACAATACAATATACATTAGACAAATTAATGGAATGCAGCAGCTTAACAACTAAACTTATTACCAAAATCTTCGGGGCTTTATAATAGCTCGACCAAACGACGAGTAGGTATGGTTTGGGCGGCCTGTATGGCTATTAGGTGTATTTAATGTATTTGTTCTTGTTTCAGGGTTTGGGGCAGGAGTGTCTGGACAAGGAGACTGATAGTTCGACAGAGGAGACGACGGTTGTGATTTAGGAGCGTGCGGAGGAGTGCTAGGACGATTATTGAGTTCTGGCAACTGGTGTGGACTATGACTGGAGGCAGGCAAAGATGGAGATAGTTTTGGTTTGAGAATGTGCTCACGATTGCGACGGAATGTACCATCTGGGGAGGCAATGGTGTATGACCGGGGTTGTGGACCTACGTTTGAAACAGTTCCAGGTGACCAAGTGCTATCTGACTGTTTCTTAAAGTATATTTTATCACCAATGTTTAGTGAAGTCAGAGGCTTAGTATGTTTGTCATAATAAAATTTCGATTTATGACTCATTGTTTGTGTTTTATTTGCTAAAGTCCTATAATTAGGTAATTTAGGCTTCAAAGTTTGTTTTAATACTGGGAGTTTGGATCTAAGTGTCCTAGACATGAGTAGTTGAGCAGGTGAGTACATATTTTCTTTTGGAGTGTTCCTGTACTGTAGTAGTGCTAGATAGGTATCAGACTTATCAGCGATGCATTTTTTCAATATATTCTTAGTTGTATTTATAGTTCTTTCTACGAGGCCATTAGATCTTGGGAAATAAGGACTGGATGTTATATGTTGTATATCCCAATCTACTGCAAAGTCTTTGAACTCTTTTGAGTTGAATGGAGGACCATTATCAGAAACTAGAATGACAGGACTTCCATGTCTGGAGAAAATAGATTTTAGTGTACTGATTACAATCTTACTAGTGGAACCACCTATTAATTTAGTGAGTTCGACATATTTAGAGAAATAGTCAACGACTATGATATACTTCTCTGAATTCAGATCGAAAAGATCAACACCGACTTTATGCCAAGGGACTGGTTCAACTTCATGAGGCTGTAGAGGTTCTTTGGAATTACTGCGTCTGTATGTGAGGCAAATGTGGCAATTATTTATGTATTTTTCTATGTCTGAATACATGTTGGGCCAATATACTAAGTTTCTTGCTATTCTTTGGCAACTGTGAATACCTTGGTGGCCTTCATGAATTTGTTTCAATATATCATTTCTCATGCAAATAGGTATTATTATGCTATTGTTTTTAAAAACAATGGCATCAATGACATGCAAATCAGTTTTTAAAGGAAAATAGGGCCTTATTATTTCTGGGACTGATTTTTTGTGTTCTGGCCAACCTGATATGCAATATTTAATTAAGAGTGTCAATGCTTCATCTTGTGAAGTCCGCTCTTGGATTGACTTTAGTTTACAGGGACTGACGGACAGCGACTTAAGGACTAAATTGACATGCAAATCTAGGTCTGCATCAACATCGAGTAATGACTGTTCCGGTAATGCTGCTCTGGACAGAGTATCAGCGACATAGAGGTATTTGCCAGGTTTGTAAGTCACTTTCAAATCATATGGTTGTAATCTCAACATGATTCTTTGTAGTCGGGGAGGAATATTGTAAATTGGCTTATTACAGAGTGTAACAATCGGCTTGTGGTCGGTTTCAACTAATGTATGTCGACCATAGACATATTGATGGAACTTGGTAAGGCCAAATAGGACTGCTAGAAGTTCTTTCTCAATTTGTGAGTAAGACTGTTGACATGAACTTAGAGAAGCTGAAGCATAAGCAATAGGATGTTTATCATGGGAAATCATAGCACCCATGGCATCTTTTGAGGCATCGACAGACAGGGTAATTGGTTTCTTTTGATCATAATATATCAGGACAGGTGCTTTCGTTATATATTCCTTAAGAGCATTAAATTCTGACTCGTGTACCTCTTGCCAAGACCATTCATTTTCTTTAGACAGAAGTTTTCTTAAATTGGACGTCTTTTGTGACAAATTCTCAATATAAGAGCCTAAGTATGTGACCATTCCTAAAAATCGTTGTAGTTCAGTAATGTTTGTAGGAGGTGGCATTTGACTTATGGCTTGAACTTTATTAGGGTCGACTTTTACACCATCCTTACTGAAGACATGTCCTAAATATTTTACTTGTTTCTGACAGACATTGGACTTTTCTTTATTAAATTTAATGCCTATTTCTTGTGCTCTTTGTAGAACTTTTTCTAACCTCGAATCACGTTCTTGTTTACTACTACCGTAGATGAGCAAGTCATCCATCATGACTTTAACTCCATCAAGATCATGAAATCGTTTAGACATTTCGGCGTGAAATATTTCAGGAGCTGCATTTATTCCGAATGGTAATCGGAGGTACCTATAGCGACCTAGGGGTGTTATGAATGTACACAACTTGGATGAGGATTCGTCTAGTTTTAACATATAGAACCCTTTATTTGCATCAAGTGTTGTGAAGAATTCTGCTCCTGACAGGCTATGCTTAATTTCGTCAATTGTTGGGAACTGATAGTGAGCTCTCATTATACTATTATTGAGTTTTCTTGGATCTATACACAGTCTTAGTTTACCATTTTTTTTAGAAGTTAGGACTAGCGAGTTAACCCAATCGGTAGGTTCTTGGACTTGGACTATGATTTTATTTTTGACTAACATTTCAAGTTCTTTTTTCAGGTCATTGGCTAGGGAGAAAGGGACTCTACGACAAGCATCAATGGACGGGACAGCATCAGGTTTTAAGGTAAGGTGACATTCGAAGTCTTTAAGGCAGCCAATTCCTTCAAAAAGGTTCGAATATTCTGACAGTATATCTCTCTCAGGCAGATTAAAATTAACATTATTTATTCTTTTGACAAGTTTCAAAATCTCACAGCTTTTGCGACCAATTATGTTTTTGCAAGGCAAGTCTATAATATGGAAATTAACATGAAATTCTTTGTTGCTGTGACTGACTGATAGAGTGCATTGACCTACAGTAGGTAAAATTTCTCCACTGAAGGTGGATAATTTGTGACAGCTCTTTTTTATAATATTCAGAGGCAGTTTCAGTTTCTTATAACAGCTAAATGACAATATATTGGTGTCGGCCCCTGTGTCAAGTAAAAAATCAACCTTAAAGTTATTTATAGACAGACTAGTCTGATAAGGGTTATCCGAATTGACAGAGATCTCATTAGTGAAAAGGCTGTTCAGAAAATAGGTATCAGATGAATTACTTATTACCACAGGATCTTCTTCGATGAGTCTTATGTTCTTCCTGCGGCAGCACTTAGCAAAGTGGTTTGGCTTGTGACAATTGCTACAGATGATCCCGATGGCTGGACATCTTGTTCGGTGAACTTGACCGCATCCGGAGCATGTTGTAGACGACTGCCTGACTTGACTATCATGACTGGATCCCTGTTGACGACTGTGACTTTGACTTCTTTGACTTTGACTTCTATGATTTGACAGGTTTCTTGGACAACTGTGACGATTTTGACTGTTTTCTTGACGATTTTGACTGACGACAGCACACACCTCTTCTCTTGACAAGGCTTGTTGATTCACAAGCAATAAATTACTAAAATCATGAATAAAATATTTTTTTTTACAATATTTCAAACTCCCAATTTAACTCAATTTATTGTCAATATCATGAACTTTCTAGTCATAAACGGATATTCGATCAATATAGAACCCAATTTACTCCAGAAAACATGGATAGAGTTGCAAATATTTACGTATTATATGGTGGCGAAAAAAATAATGCCTACACAAATCAGGTCTTTGTTTATTCTTCTGACTTTGTTCTTGACTATAAAATTAAAATTGCGAATGAAATACACTTATGAGTATGAGTATGAGTATAAAAATAATTTTAATTTGAATATCGGCTCCATAGCTCTCCATTAGTCCTACCGTGCGATCGAAAGTGCGACCCCTGGTCATCTATATTAACTAATATTCTAAGGCAACGTTTTTGGAGTCTGAATAAATGTACGACGTCTGTACTGTTTCCCCATAGTATTATACCGTACTGTAGCCAGGCGTGAGCATAGGCGTAATAGGCACAAGTGGCTGTTTTTATATCTGTGCATTTTTTCAGTTCATAAAGGGCGTAAGTGAATCGACTTAACTTAAGTGATATCTGGTGTATATGTTCTTTCCAGTTTATAGTGGAATCGATGTGTATGCCCAAAAGGGAAAAAGTATTTACGCATTCTAATTTTGTATTATCAAAGCTAAAATTTATGTTCATGCTACATTTTTGATAAGGTCTAAATTCCATAAGTTTCGTTTTTGTAAAATTTATTTCGAGATTATGTTCATTTAGCCAGGTTACTAGACTAAATATCGTTTCATGGAGACGTTTTTCTAAATTTTGATTATTTTCGCAAGGAATCACCAAAGATATATCATCTGCGAAAAGGGTAGACGAGCAATTTATTATTTTGGGCAAGTCGTTAATGTAAAGGAGAAACAAGGTGCATCCGAGTACGCTGCCTTGGGGTATCGACTGAGTGACTTTAGTTGTTTGTGATTTGACGGTATGTATAACGCCTGTTATGTAATTATGGTGTTCCAATTCAACACACTGCATGCGATTTGTGAGATAAGAGACAAACCAATCGTAAGCGGATCCTCTCACTCCTATTTCGTGTAGTTTTTGTAACAAGATCCCGTATAGGACACGATCGTAAGCCTTACTCATATCGAGCAAAATTCCTACGGCATACTTCTTTACGTTTAGTATGTTCATTACCTCTTCCATGTATTTAAAGACAGCTAACGCCGTTGATCGATTTTTCCTAAATCCGTTTTGGGAGTCACTAAATATATTATATTTCTCGCCAAACGAGTATAAACGGTTCGACATTGCAGTTTCGATGATTTTTGAAATAGTTGGTAAGAGGGCTATTGGGCGATAATTATTACAGTCGCTCTTTTTTCCTTTCTTATGCAAAGGTTTAATAATCGAAAATTTTAGTAAGTCTGGGAAGCTACCCTCAGAAAACGACTGATTAATGACAAACGTTAAGGGGTAGACTAGCTCTTCGGCACATTCTCTAATCAGGCAAGGTGGAAGTTCATCGTGACCAAAACTTCGCTTGTTTTTTAGACCTTTGATTATTTTAAAGATTTCGTGAGGCGTAACAGGGTTTAAGAATATAGAATTTTCTAAACGTGCGGTTGATGGCCGTCCTCGTGGAGGTACAGTACCAGCGCTAACAGCGCCCACGGATGAAAAAAATGCATTAAATTGGTCAGCAATTTTGGTAGGGTCTTCAGTTTGTTCATTGTTTATACTTAATTTTATGTTAGTTCTTTGTTTAATTGTAGTTTTGTTCGTTTGTTCTTTGACAATATGCCACATTGATTTTACTACATTTGATGCCTTATAAAGTAGGTACTTCAGTATTTAAGTAGTATATATTCTTTAATAAGTGACGCTATTGTCACATGACTGTGCAGTATCCGCCTTGCTAGCACGGCATTGAAAGAAGATATACCACCAATACCTATTTGGGTGACACCTATGGAGGTACACCTATAGAGGTACAGGATTGCAAAAATATGCGCTAAAAAGGATCTCACATAAGACAAGTATTTTTTTATGATGTCGCCTAAATATAAAAATGCATAAACATAATTTCCACAGTCTCTTGAGTATAGCCATTATACCGTATGATATATCCGTGGTTCTCGGTGTTAGGTTAACAAGGCTATTTTAGTTCATTTCATCATTACATAGACCAAAGGCCCGTCACTGCTTGTCAGTGCTTGTTACTAGCGTGTTACATGACGAGGTTGACAGTTGACCGCCTTTAACAAATTTTCGCAGTAATATCGAGACTTTATATCGTTGTTTAGCCAAAAATTTGGTACGTCTTGCTCTAGCTAAACCATCATTTACCGACTTAAAACACGGAAATCGGACTTCATTGGGTACGTTGCTTTCATTAATGTGTTAATGACAGGCTCTTTCAAAGTTTAGTTTGACAGATTTCATATTTTCACAAACATTATCCTTTGTCTTGTCAACAATAATGTCCCGCACAAATTTGTTAGGATCTGCTTCGCAAACATGTTGAGCTTCTCAAACAACTGTATCGTTTTTAGGGTTCCGCAGTCAACTAGGAACCCTTATAGTTTCGCCATGTCCGTCTGTCCGTCCGTCCGCGGCTTAGCTCCGTCATCATTAGCACTAGAAAGCTGAAATTTTGTATGAGTACGTGTATGTATCACGCCGACAAAACGGTTAAATAAAAACTAAAAAAAAAAACTTTTTTTCGGGTACCTCTCGAATACTAGTGGGGGTGATTTTTTTTTTCATTTCAACACTAGTGTGTCGGGTGTCCTTGAATAGGTCTTTTAAAAATAATAGGGGTCTTCAAACATTATTTTCTTATAAAGTCAGCAGTTTTGTAAATATTCGCCCCGAAAATAAAAAAATAGCGTCTTTCCCTCTAACTTTTCAACCACGGGTCAAAAAAATATGGAAAAATTCATGAAATTGAGTTTATAAGTACTTTCAATGAAAACTATATTGAACAAAATCGGTCGAGCCGTTTTTGAGTTATCGCAAAATTTCATAATTTTCCTTAAAATAACGTAAGTGCTGCGCGGTGTCCTTATAGTTCGCACGTTTACATATTAGTTAAGTGCCATACTACATTAAAACATTTCGTTCAATCTGGCGCGCATAATCGATAACTTCCAGAAGGTAATAAGTAATTACAGTTACTTTGGCGTTTACGACCTTTTTTATAGAGCTTGAAATCTTTCTCGTTATTTAACCTCGGGCTTAAAACTGCTGTTTTAAGGACGTCTATTGTGAAGGATGGGCAACTACGGAACCCTACACTGAGCGTGGCCCGACATGCTCTTGGCCGGTTTTAACTTAATGTTATCGACGCACTACACTCCTCTCGCTTGTTGCATCGCCAAAAAGAAGTCCCTCTTTTGCTATCCGATACGTGGTTATACGTCTCCGTATATGCAGGTTTTTTTTTAAAATATTTTTAATGTATATAACTTTGTTCTTTTCTATATTTGCCTTTTCGTAAAAAAAATCAGCAGTGAATCAGCAGCGACGCAAAGAGAAAATATAATATTACCTGTCATTAAGTGTCATAGGTACTTGAAATGATGAGTTTTAAGTGATGGCCTGTATTGTTTCCTGTTTTGTAACCAACCTTTATGTATGTAATTGTGGAAGAATCGTTTTTGGTAATGGATGTTAATCGGACCCTTTAATGTATGATAATGATGATACGACGATAATATTTATAACTTTTATGCTATTTTAATAACAAATATTTTTGCAACAAAGCCATTTTGAGATTAAGTTCTTCCGCGATCTAGTCGTTTTACTAATAAGGCGTTTTTCGAACTAGTCGTTCTGATACTAAGCCATTCAGAGATGAAGACCTTCTGCTCAGTGGTCGTTTTGGCAACAATGTCATTTTGAGAAATATACTTTCTGCATTTGTAGTCATTTAGCGATCTAGTCCTTATGCAGAACAGGTCATTTTGTAAATCCAGTCGTTTTGATACCGACCCGCTATGACTGCGGCTTCCTTGGAATGAGTTTGTACTTGTTGTTCGTAACAGTCCATTCTAGAACGTCGTATTAATTGAGTAATACATATTAGTCAACTTAGTCAATTTAAATTGTATCCATAGGTGTATTTAAGCCTAAATATTTTCGTTTCGCAGTCTCTTTTAATGTATTAATGCTTTCAATTTTAATATTCTGCTGAACAAGCTGTACCAAGGTTGAGAGGAATTTCATTTACTTCGTTCTGCTTATGAGTCTTTGAAGGTGATCTCCTAGAACCTCTCCAGAACTAACCCAAAGTATCAACACATTTTTAAAACAACCATTTTTTATTTAAACCGTCAATACAAAGATCAAAGCTTAAAGAAAAATTGAAAAAAGGAGCTACCTACCTGGCTACCTGGTGGAAGCGACTGGGAATCTAACCCGGTATAAATAATACCCGTAATAATTATACTTCTGGATTATCGGTCCAGCGCGTTACCTACTTCGCGACCCTAGCTCCAGGCAGACCTGACGAATTTTTCCTTATGCTTTGTGTGTCGATCTTTGCATTCTGTTGATTACATGTTTTATAAATTTATAACCATTATGTTTGTATCAAACTATGTAGACATGGGGAAAATCGTTACTTTTTGATATCAGTGACTGGCAATCCCGTGCCAAAAATGACACAGTGAAAGTCATCGTTACTTTGTCACGCCTGTTACTCGTTTCATTTCACTGTATGATATTTATGACAGGCCACGGTCAGTCACGGTGCTGTAATTAACGTTATTTTTTTCACACTGTTCTTCAGTTCTGTCCTCAGTTGACCAGTGATTGCGGAAGGGGAAAGATTGCGTTTGCTCGAAAAACATGTCTCGTAAACGAACTTTACGGCTCTTTCGTTGCTTGCTTGCTTTAGCTTTCTTCCACTTTAGTACTATTATCAATAACCCTAACAACCCTAACCTGCCTCAGTATCAAGCACAGGCGACGACGGTGATATGGTTACAACTGAGAGTTTGTACAGGTTTACCGCTTCGTGTGTGTGCTCCACCCAGCTGGGGTTTTCCTGTGCAGTTGAATTGTCCGGGTGGAGCTGCGCCGGCATACCCTAGCGTGTATGGCGAACTTTACATTTATGACCGTGTTTATGGCACACCGTTATCATTATCATACAAGTTATTAATCCAAAATAACCTTTACACTTATTTACAGGCTTAGTGTCTTACTTTCGCACATTATAGTAAAAATATGTACTTACTTATAGTGCTCTTATGGGAACAGTATTTAAGAATATGCGGCGTGTTTATTATTTTGGATCAACTTTATACAACGATTTGTATGTACATCATTAACATGGAACCTATTTAAACATCTCAGTGGTGTAAAATTAACAAAATGGCATTAAACACAGGTAAATGCCTCCACATCACGTCTACGCGTAACAAAAACATCGTGATTACTGAATATAGTATAAATGGCAAAATATTAGAAAAAGTACCAGTTGTGAAAGATTTAGGCGTAATGATTGATAGCGAACTTAATTTTAATACACATCTTGATTATATTATCAAAAAATCATCGGCAATGGTGGGCTTTGTGGCAAGGAACACCACGTTTTTCAAACAAACGCGCACCAGAATATTGCTTTTTAATACTCTTGTTCGAAGTACACTTGAATACTGCTCGCAGGCTTGGTCTCCCTTTTACGATGTCCACAAAAACCGCATTGAGCGAGTACAGAGACGATTCTTGGCAATCTTGAGTTTTTATGGCTGCCAAAAATCTCGGTCCTTAAGGTCATACCAAGAGCGCCTAAAATTCTTTAATCAACTGTCACTCAATCACAGGAGAAAGGCTCTTGACCTGATATTCCTGTATAAAGTGGTCAACAGTAAAGGAATATCATGCCCGGACTTGCTAAGGAGCATTAATATTACCTTGCCAAGACGGCTACCTCGCAAGGGCACATATAAACTGTTCAAGGAACGTTTCAGAAGGACAAAGCTGGGTGGGAACTCGCCACTATCCAGGATGACGAAGTTTTATAATCACGTTCCGGTCTCTAGGGAGATTGATATATTCCATGACAAGTACTCAAACTTCAGAAAAAGTATCATTGCATATCTGGTCTCCCTGGATTCCGGAGCGTGATGAACCTCTGAATTCGGATTTGTACTGTCTTTTTATCCGTGTTATTTGTATGATTGTTTTTTATTTGTTTTTAGATGTAAGGGTTTTTCTTTTTATGTACCCGCACTGCCTGCTATTACGCTCAACATAGATTGACTGTAATGGCAGTCACTGCTTAGTAGCAATTTTATTCTTTAAAGAACCCAAATGTTAGCCGTGGTTACCTATAATTGGATAAGCATCCTGTTTGTTATTTGTGTACTTATACTATGTTATAGTCTGATGTGTTATCTGTTGGGTAATCCTTAAATAAATAAAATAAAATAAATAAAATCTTTTTTCATTATTAACATCTTATTTACATTTTTTTTACACTTTTTTCTTTATTCTTACGACAGGTTTCTTGTTCGTATTTGTAGGTTCATAGTTCGAGTTGAGAAACAAGAGCTGTTTCATCTTCCTTACGCCAAGTCTTGTGCGTTTTTCATTCACTAGGTTGCCAGCTTTGGGAAATAACTGCTCGCATGGCACTGCTGTTGCTGGGAAATTCAATCCTTTTTTGGCAAACACCGCGATATTTGGGAAATTGGGCCAAAATGAGCGCCACCAGTCAAGAGGGTTCTCTTTTTTCGCTATGACGGGCAACTCTAGATATCTCTGAACCTCTTGTATGGCCTGTGAAGATGGAGTTCCCTCGGGACGTGCTGTGCTCATAATGGTGTCGTATTCTCTCCAAATATAGTTTTTTTGTCGTTTTGCTACCGATTCTTCTGTATTTTGCTCAGATGATTCGCTTAGCCTTGGCAGGGTTCGTTTGATGTTATTAGTGACCAACTCGACAACCGATTTTTTTCACGTCCCTTGCATAGGCCTGATTTTTAAATACATGGAGCTTGAATCTAGGGTCCAGAATTGTTGAAATACCGATAGTTTTACTAGCTTCCAGATTTGGAAAACGCCTTTCCGTTTCTGACCGCAAAGATATAATTGTCCTTCTAGTAGCTTCGTGCAGAGTATCCACGAAATCATGTTCCTCGGGCTCGTCCATACTTATGCGCAGCATTTCTGTCAATGCTGACATAAGTCCGAACGTTAGTATTAGTATTTGGCTACCCGACACGTAACTCTCGACGCTCATTGTCTCCGTGAGTTGATCAAAAGGTTTGTACTATGTAAAGCTCTCGACAAATTCTCCATTCTTCTGCTGTTAAATTATCCATTCTCTCGTCAGCCAATGGCGTTGTAGCCTTAATGGTATTTTATAATAGCACGTTCAAGCATTTTTAAAGTAGAATTCCATCGGGTTGATACGTCCTGAAGGACCTTTTTTGGCTGTGCCACCCCATTTTGTGTGTGATATACAATCAGCGCACACCAACAGCGCGGATTTCATCTCGAAATTATCATCATTATAATGCGTGGTGAGTTGGAGGTCCAAATATCAGTTGTTAGACAAACACTTTTAGCGTGAAGTTGTAATTTTTCTTGAACTTGAGCTGAACATGTGGCGTACATAGCCGGTAAGAAATAGTTTGGCAAGTAATATGATGGGTTCAAACCCCCAAAAAAGGCCCTAAAACTTCTATATTCAACTATTGAAAACGGTTGGTAATCAAATATAAAAAGTTGCATCAGCAAATCTTCAAGCTTCTTTTTTCACTTGGAGTCAGGTTTCGTTTGACGTAGCGAGCTAATGTGTTATTCCAGTTTGCTTGCGCCTGCTGGTGCTGCGGCGGTTGTTCAAATGGGGCGGGGGCTGCTGCGGCAGTGAGCCTGATTGCGCTGGTACAGGCTGAGGTGATTGTTGCGGTGGTGGTAGCGGCAGCGACGGTGGTGGCTGCTGCCTGGTCTGGCGGTAACTGCGGTGGCGGCTGCGACGGTGGCTGCCATGGTGGCTGCTTACTGGACACAAACTGAACTGTGGGATGCTTCCTCTCCAAATGTTTTTTTAGGTTTGACGTCGATGATTTGTAGCTAAGTTTAACCCTACATATGTTGCAGGTTGGCATTTTTGTGTTGCTGACTCCTTGCTCAAAACAGTTCCACAAATCACTTGTTTTTAATTTTGACATATAGCCAAACTTGGCACCTAAGCTAAGTTAAATAAACCCTATCAATTTATTTTGTACACTTACTTAAATTTACACTAATATTATTTACAAAAACTACACAAATTTCGCCACAATTATCACAACGTATTGCACCGAACGAAAGTGAATAATTAGTGAAGGTCAAAAAATGTAAACAAAGTTCGGAGCCATTCGTTTCAGAGCTTTCGGCCAAGGTCAGTTTTCTATTATTATTGATAAACTTTAAGAACAGATACGACACTAAGTGCAGTTAGTACATAATAAAATAACCTACGTAAGTAATTAAATACATTTAAAATATAAATACCTACACAAAAAGTATAATACATCACATTTCTATTTTATTACAATAAAATAAAAAAATATGTATGAGTAATTATTACTTGACCAAGGAAATACGGCTTAAATTTAATGAATTCGAAATTTCGAATGAGAGATTCATTTATCAGCAATATAAGAAAATAGGATGATTTTCGATAGTTGCGAGCAAAGCAACAGGTAGTCAACTATAAATAAGTTGTCGAAATTTCCCAATTTATATTTAAACTAGCTGACCCGGCGAACTTTGTTCCGCCTTAATGTCAATAAATAAGCATTTTTTTTTTATTGGAAAAAATACAAAAAAAATTAAATTTCTACATCAATCATTCATAATTATTTCTGTATTTTAGTACATAGTTTGCTCTTCATTTAAGTACCTTGTGATACACGACATTTTTTGTTTTATTATCAGGCGCAAAAACAAACAACGCAGATGGTCTTCCGACCCGTGAACATGCCACGTATAATTGACCATGGGAAAAACATGAATGTTCTAGATTTAAACCACAAACTTTTAAGGATTGGCCTTGTGATTTGTTGATGGTCATGGCAAATGCAAGACGTATCGGAAATTGAAGTCTTTTAAATTCAAACGGCATATCGGTTGGGATCATCGGTATCCTCGGAATGAGAACTTCCTCACCTTTGAATTTTCCTATCATTATCGTAGCGTAAATTACATTGTTCATCAATTTTCTAACCACCAAACGCGTACCGTTGCACAGTTTTGGTTGGTTTATGTTTCGAAGCATGATTACTACGGAGCCAACCTTTAGGCGTAAATTGTGCGGTGGTAAGCCAGGCACGTCCAATGAGTTTAAAAATTCAATTGGATAGTTGGTGGCTTCATCTTCATTTGTGACGCAGTCAATAGATTTGAATGAATGCATTGTTCCAATGATCTTATTTTGAATTATGTAGTTTAGGTCATCTACATCTTTATTCTTTGCCGCTAAAATTGCTCGCTCACTCATCCATTCATAATTTTTGTAGTTAGAAATAATTTCTGGAAATACATTGTTGATAAGTTCGTCTTTTGATGAGACAAAATTACAGAAATTATTTGGAAATTATATTAATCCGCTCGATTCATCGACAGGTACTTGACCATTACCGATAGTCAGCAATTGCTCCGAGAAATCTTCAGCAGATGTATCATTAAGCAATGTAACTCTCATGTTTGTTGTCAGTTGCAGTTTCTTCACATGGCGCCATAGATTTGACGATTTGAGGCAAGCGTTTATTTCGTCGGCAGCCGTAGATCTTGGAATTACTGGCAGTATTTGGCGGAAATCGCCAGAAAGTAAAATCATTGCTCCTCCAAAACATCTCGAGTCATTGCGTAAATCTTTTAATGTTCGGTTAAGTGCTTCTAATGCACGTTTATGCGCCATTGTGCATTCGTCCCAGATGATGATTTTCGATACCGCTAAAACTTTGGCCATTGCTGAGGGTTTTGCAATATTACACGTTGGTTCTTCAATAGTTTGAAGATTTAACGGTAATTTGAATGCTGAATGAGCCGTACGGCATCCTTCTAACAATGTGGCTGCTATTCCAGAAGAAGCAACTGCAACCGCTATGTTACATCTCGCCCGAACAGTTGCTAAAACTAATGATATGAGGAATGTCTTGCCAGTTCCACCAGGGGCATCTAGGAAATATAAACCACCATTTTCATCATCGATTGCCTTCATTAAAGTATCATAAACTTCCTTTTGTTGGTAATTCAACAGGGGTACATTCGTTTGAACTACTAAATCTAATTCCTGGTGATCATATTCACGTTCCCGTTCCAATTCTCGATTAAATGCGTCATTCATTTCACGATATGGTGCTGGCATTCCTAACCTGATTAATAAATTACCGCACATGAGGTAACACATATCCTCGATCAAGAGTAAAGCACGATTATGTATCTCCTCATTCATCTCAATATCGTGATTTCTGGAACTGACACGAATTTGATGTAAAATATCTTCTGACATATTATCCTTGTATTTGTGCCACAGGTTACATGGGTTTGATGGAAAACATGTCGAAATTATGATAGCGAATAATGTGCGTATCTGACTTGGAGATGCAGAGATAATGGCTTCAGCGATTGTCGTATCCCAATGACTATCGTTTTCTAATAACTTCAATTCTTCACATGCAGCACGATATGTTGGGAATATTACACCATTAACAGTTCGTAGTGACTCAAATGACGTTGGCCCACGCACATTTACCAGCAACAACCGCAAATAGAAACATTCATTATTCTTTGGATGAACTGTATACATACGACCAAGAGCATCAGTAGAACGCACATCTGGATACCCAGGAACCGCATCGCCTTGCTTCCGTCTTTGAAAATTCTTCGATGAAGCATTCCAAGTATAAACGTGGCATCTCCGAGTAAAGCAAAGTTCGTGCAAACTGATCGCTTTGGCAGATTGCAAAAAAACTGGTCAATGTAGTTGCTGTAGGTGTTTCAGCACGTTGCGTAGCATTCGAAGCCGTGAAATATACTCGTTGACCATTCTCCAGATGCACCGCCAAATGCGTAACAGTAGGATGACGTTCGTGAATGGGAAATGCGAATATACGCCAAATCGCTTCATTACAGTTCACATAACGACCAACTTGATAGCGTGAAATTTCATCGTTGGTATTCGAGGATTGCAATCCAAAAACCGCCATATCACTGCCTTTCGTGACATATTTGCAAATATATTTTATGGACTTAACTGAATTTCAGTATTCAAAGTTGCAATGTGTCTTGAACGATTTAGAAATAAGTGGCGAATATGGAACAATCCAACTGTTGTCGACAACGAAATCCATTCTTTTCACTTTCGTTGTGACAGTTCGACCGTTGTCATCTGGTGATCGACGCCGATACAGCGGATAACCATCATTGCCAGTGACAGTCTCCGCCGTTAATTTCCGTGGATATCCTTTAGAGCACTTTCCATCGACCATGCAAGGTGATTGGGGATTGATGGCACCACACGGTCCATGAATCATATTAGTAGTAACAACATCATGTAGGTCTGGATCGACTTCATAATCAGGAATCTCAGCACATATGATATCATCTATTTGGTCAGGCTGAATTCTTTCCACTAACCAAATAAGAATGTGTGCGTGCGGCAGGCCTCGCTTTTGCCATTCGATTGAATACATCCAGCATCGAGTATCTCCAAAGACGCGTTGTTTAACAATAAAGTTCATCAGGGACCGATTTTTTTGCCTGAATATACGTGCTGTGATGTCGTGTCTATCACTTGATGTTTGTCCGGGAAGCAGCAATTGAGTAATTTCTATCCATTTTGGATTACAGGTAAAAGTAATAAAGAGATCGGGCCGACCGTAATGACGAACATATGTCATTGCATCTTGTGCATATTCATGCATATGACGTGGACTACCAATGTATGTCGCCGGCAGAATAGTTAATCGACCAATATTAGCTGCATTTCCTTCAGTACTAACTGCATCACGTAAATGGATGTACTCCTCAGAACGCAGTTTGGCTTGGTTCAACCTAATGAATGTTAAACGTTCCGTTTCTATATTTACATACATGTCAACGCAATACTGCTGAAACAATCGACGAAACCGCAGCAAATAGTTGTCAGCATTTTGACGAATCATCAAACGATATGCGTAATAATTCATTGAGCTAACTTTCCTTGTAGTTTCTTCACCTGAAATTAAAAATTTGATAATTAACCATTTCAAAGGCAAATTTTAAAGGCAAACAATACCGACATTAACCATTTTTTTAATAATCATTATTTTAAATCAGTGTCTTTCACAAATAAATGAAATAAATTATGATACTGATACTCACCATTCAATGGATTTTTCATTTTAATATTAAAATAATATCCATCTTCTCCTTGCCAAAACATCAGCGGGTATTGCAATGTGTCATATGATCGATGAGTTTCAGATATTTGTTGCAGTTGCCCAGTATCGCGACGTGTAAGCACAATATCGCGTTTTTCCAATTGTTCACCAACAATCAGGATGGCAACTTCGTCTACTGTTGGAGCATTAAATGTCCTTTCGTGTGTTCCAGATGGTCGTTTATCTGCTTTGATAACAACTTTATAGTCATCACTTGGCATGCGCTCTAAAGCACTCTTAAACAACCTGACCAACGCATGATGTTCATGAAGCAGACACTGCAAGTCTTGAAGAATTGCTCGCTTCATTCCTGCATTGATCTCTAGGCGTCGATCAAGTTGTTCTTCCATGTTGCCCATGAAATATATTTGTAAAAATTTATTCTGTGTATCTTCGAAAGGTAGTAATGATCCAATTCGATGATGAATCTGTCCTTGTATCTACAAAATAAAAACCAGACAGTATTAACTGGGTTAGAAACACTTTTTTCGGTGGGATAGTAGAGTTCAGAATTAGCAAATATACTACATAGGTACCAATAGATAAAGTAAGTTATTCTTTAACTACATTCTATATAAGTACAAAAATAAATACCTTAAATGTCGGATTAAATCCCCGTTCTTCGATAATATCTGCCCCAAATGACGTCATCTGGAAACAACCATTGTATTTTTGAGTATTTGCAAGAAAGTGGCGTGATTCTTGTGTTTCGCCACAAAGCAATGAATACAATGGCTCTGGTGGCGGAGTCAACAATGGCAATTTCACTTTACCATTAAGGCAGCATAATCCAGGCGTTTCTCCGTTTAAACTTTAATGCACCACAATACTCGCAAACTACGTCCATTTGCCCAATGCAAACGCTAGGATGCAAGCTGTAATCATTGCTGCAATCGTATTGAAACGCTGCTCGATTCAAATCAGCACTTGATAAATATCTTGTTCTGCGTCGCAAATTATCTATTTGTTGACCTCTGTTGTTCGCTCGACGATTCTGCATTGCCAACCGAGCTGTTTCACGGGCTGCTTCACTTTGCTCTCGTGATTGAGAAGCACGAAGTCGAGCCATACTATCGCGGCGCTGTTCACGTGCAATTTCTTGTTCTTCTTCAGTCCTTTCATTTGCAGTATTTCGTATTCTTCTTGCATCACGGCTTTGTCGGGAAAGATTCGGTCGTCTTGGTCGCGGCATTATTAATTAAACTTCACTTCACCTAAAAACTTAAATTTTCAACCATACCGAGTTCGGCTTTGTCGGGAAAGATTCGGTCGTCTTGGTCGCGGCATTATTAATTAAACTTCACTTCACCTAAAAACTTAAATTTTCAACCATACCGAGTTTTATAGTTCACTTCACTGTTTATACTAATGGGCAATTGGGCAATAATGTTAATTATTTATTTAATAGAAATAGTTTTATTATTCATTTCTTACAAATATCAAATTGTCATCCATACGTCATTACATACGTCAATTTTGTTATTCCAAGTCTGATTCTTTTTTGTTATTCCACGTTTTATAGTGACTGACGTTACGAGTACATGTCAAGTCACACGGGAATGATGTCGAACGGGATAAAAAGTATCCTATGTCCTTCTCCTGGCTCTAAACTACCTCCCTGCCAATTTTCATTTAAATCGGTTCAGCCGTTCTTGAGTTATAAGTGAAGTAACTAACACGACTTTCTTTTATATATATAGATTATGCAATACATACTTACACCAAAACCAACCAAAAATCAAACATTATGTACAGCATCTATAATTAAGAAGCGTTACAATTTTATTCTAAAATTACTTACTTAGTTTATTATTAATGAGATTATCATACGGATACATATGCCACGCCCACTTCATTTCATTAGCAACTCTTTGGTACAGATGAGTGTTGAGTGAGAAAGCATTGATACCTTTACCTTTCACGCTATTTCACTCGTTCTCAGACAGTTCCGAACACTCCCGACTGAGCCCGATTAGAGCCGAGTTGAGTCACAGTCACAGTACTCCCGCGCCACGCCACGCTCATGGCGTTTGTCGTGATCGTGATTTCAGTAACAGACTGCGCTCGGAACAGTAGGAACGTACATATCTGATTTTGTAACGTTGTTACTCTGTGAAAAGTCACAGTCACAACTTTTGAAGGCGACTCACTGTGACTTTGTCATCGTGACGTTATTTATCCCCCACGTATATATCAAACAATGTTCATAATAATCAGTTATATGCCTCAGTTCCAACTATTGGCACTAAAACATGTAAATAGTTTTCCTTGTTAAGTAACATCCCGATGAAACTGATATTTCTTCCCTGGGATGATGATCATTATCTCAAAGGTTACCTGAAAGAGGTCCCTAGGGATAAGTTCGGCTTATAACCTGTGCTTGAGTACAATAAAGTGTTAAGGTAAACGTTCCTGTGCTCGATACGCTAATGCCTAATTGTTGACACCATGCTGTTACCTCTATTACTAATGACATAACATTCAAGATGGCAACTATTGGGACAGTGTCGAGCACAGGGATGTTTACCTTACATACATTTACATATCAATGGAACATCACTGTACAAGTAAAATACACACTTCTGATAGTTCGGAATACTCAAGTATTCCTATATACCCTAGTATATTAGTCCTTGGAGAGGTACTTAACTTTTTACAAATACAGACAATCGAAGTAACTTTGTCTGTTCCGCATAACATTAGCCTACACCTACACACTGCCAGTTTTAATTGGTTTACTGCTAAGTACACAGATGTTAGACTCTTATACTTATGTTACAAATTACGTCTATGCCATTAGATAAGTATTGTTATATATTAGTAAGGTGAGGCCAGTACATGTGTATAAATATTGTAATTAATAAGTATTTTGTTCCGGCGTCGCCGATGGCTGTTAGCTGCGATAGTAGCGACATGTACGACGTGTTGGTGGCCATTATTGGAACTAGGCGTTACTTGTGCCGCGCTAACAGCTGTCAGCCGACACTTGTTGTTGTTTCGTTTTTTTACGTTGTTGTGGTGATTTTGATTTTTGCTAAGTAGCGTATTAGTGAGAAAGTAAACATTTGTACCTGTTTAACTATAATAAAGGAACTGTGACAATCACCAGAGTTTGAATTACAGGAGTTCGAACATATCAGAACCGGGATAATAGCTTAATAGCAACAAAATTAAGCTATAGTGATCCATTCCCACATATACGTGAGTGAGTAATTTTGCTGAGAAAAGGTGAGCTTTGTTTTATTATTGTATAACAAACATAGAGGTTAATCACGAACAGATGATATACGTTTTTTTTTCCTTCTTTCTGATAAAATAGTGCAAAGAAAAGAGAAACGCACAGTTTCTGTGTTGTCCTAACCTATTTTCTGCGTATATCACGCGATCAAGTTTCCTATTATACTTGAAACTTAGCTGTTTTGCTATTATATACTCCAGGATTATATATTATTCTTGTTATCAGAAGGTATTTACGTATATCAGTAGTTAACAATAACCTGACCTTTGCCAATACGCTGCCGGTAAACATTTACCTGTAATAAGTTACAATATTACGAAGCTGATATAAAAATGTTTGAGAAAGCGCAAGAGTAAATAACTAGCTAACTCTTCATCTTGCATTTGTGTTCTATAATTCTCATACATGCGATTAGAATAGGAGCGGAAATACAAGGCGTATTTGAGGTTATTAGATATTGGACGTCAGTGAACAAGAATTTGAGTATGTTTTAACATTAACTTGATGCCTGTATCATTTACAGTATGGATGATGAAAATGGCAGGCAGCGTGTTTCTGGCACGCCATGCTTGGAGAGTCGGCGGTCGCGAAGCCGTACCAGGCGCCAATCACGCAGCCGTCGTAGGACCAGTTGGCGTTCGGGCAGCCGCTGCGCCAGCCGGCGGGCAAGCAGCAGGCGTTCAGGCAGCCGCAGAGGCAGTCGGCGCTTAAGCAGACACCGCGCCAGCCGGCGGTCAGGCAGTCGGCGCTCGGGCAGCCACCGCGCCAGCCGGTGGTCACGCAGCCGCCGAGTCGACCGGCGTTCGCGTAGCCGTCATCACATCCGGCGCTCGGGCGGTTACGAGTCCAGTTCGAGCTCCCGTGCCAGCCGGCGCCGCTCCCGCAGTTGTGGCAACGGTCGAGTTCGACACCGTTCGCGTAGCCCTAGCCACAGGCGAGCGTGCAGCCGCCCCTCGCGCCGGGCTTCGCCACACACACGCAGCACTCGTGACAGTCGGGGGCGAAGTAGATCATCCCATCACCCGCAGACCGTCAGCACCGAGCAGTGTGCGGTACAAAACCCCAATATGACGTTTGCTGGTGAGTTACAAAATAGTAATATTTCCACTGAGGTGGAACGTGACGTCACAATCGCTCAGTTAATACAAGCCCTACAAACCATCGGTAACAAAAATAACAATGTGGTAGCTAATCAGAATACTGTCCCTGAGTTCGACCCCTCACGTAAAGAGCAATCCGTAACGACGTGGTTACACAAAGTTAATGAATGCGCCCTTATATATAAATGGACTGAACAACAAACGGTTCATTTTGCGTTGCCGAAATTAAAAGGCTTGGCACAAAAATGGTACGAAGGTCTAAAGTCGGTTATGTTCTCGTGGAAGGAGTGGCAGGAAAAATTAGAACTTGCTTTTCCTAGTAACGAAAACTACGGAATACTGCTCACTACAATGCTAAATAAAAGGGTTAAGTTTAACGAGTCCTTAGAAGAGTACTATTATGACAAATTGGCGCTACTCAATCGTTGTGACTTGGATGGTAGGAAAGCTGTTGACTGTATGGTACTAGGAATTGACGATCATAGTGTTAGGCTTAGCGCTGAAGCGGCACGTTTTGAATCACCCGATCAGTTATTACCATTTTTGAAAAGTGCAAGATGTAATCAAGTAATCGATAGAAAAAAGGTACGTAATGAGTTTAGAGATTCGAAAACCATAGGACGCAAGGAAAATCCTAAAGAAAAGGCTGTGACGTGTTTTAATTGCTCGCAGGAAGGACATTACAAGTCCCAATGTACTAAACCTGTTGTAAAATGTGACAAATGCCGACGGTTTGGCCACACATCCGACAAATGTAACAAAACCGACAATATTAGCACTTCAAAACCAGTTCAACTGATAAACGGCGTAGACAAGGATTCTTCTAAGTATTATAAGAATGTTTTTATTAACGGGGTAGAAAAGCGATGCTTCGTAGATTTTGGGAGTACCGCAACTTTGATAAGAGCATCTGATATCAGAGACGTTGTTTCCGATTGTGTCATTACTGATACTCCTTCTACCCTTAAGGGTTTTGGAAATGGTATCGTAAAAGCTTTAGGCAAATGCGTAGTGGACCTTGAAATAGATGGAGTTGGGGGTACAGTAG
Source organism: Apotomis capreana (assembly GCA_947623375.1). NCBI lineage: Eukaryota > Metazoa > Arthropoda > Insecta > Lepidoptera > Tortricidae > Apotomis > Apotomis capreana. The sequence continues at coordinate 31,284,251 of OX392498.1, forward strand.
AGATTCTTGTGGTGCCTGATTCAGCTATGCAGGTTCCTGTTATAGTGGGACAAACATTTACCGAGCAACCCCATGTTGTCATAGAAAAGGATAGCGTTTCGTTGCGTATTCAGTCGATAGATGATACTTCTAGCGTAAAAGTAAACCTCATATGTGCTAACGATACCACCGTTAATGGCCTAACACCTGTCATTGTAAAGACAGAGCCACCGTTAACATGCGATGTTTTCGTCAACGGTAGTAATAGGTTCCAAGAAGGTCGTGAACATTGCTTGGTGCAGGGTTTGTTTTCTATCATTAATGGTTCAGGAGTAGCTTTGTTAAATGGCTTGTCTACCAAACCTTTTCTAGTCAAAGAAGGTTCTCTGCTAACCCGTTGCGGAATCGCTCGACAGTCATCTAATCATGAGCAACAACATAACGTAATGAGTATAGATCCTGTAGAACTTCAACCCATTAAAAACGAGGATATGAATGTCGATATCACCTTAGATAAAGAAAGTAAAGATACCCTTCTTAGTTTACTTAATAAATATAGACGTGCTTTCGCGTTCAGTCTACAGGAACTTGGAAAGACTCACCTAGTAGAGATGTCAATAAAACTGAAAGATGACGAGCCTGTAGTTTATCGACCGTATAGATTGTCATATAGTGAGAGGCAGAAGGTCCGTGATATGGTACAAGAGCTAGTGGATTGTGAGATAGTTAGGCCATCCACGTCAGCATATTCCAGCCCAATAGTTCTAGTAAAAAAGAAAACTGGCGACGTAAGACTATGTGTTGACTATAGGGCTCTAAATAAGAAAACACTGAGAGAAAATTACCCCTTGCCTAGAGTCGACGATCAGCTAGATAGTCTTGCGGGTTATAGTTATTACACCACATTGGACTTGGCATCTGGGTATTACCAGATTGCCATAGATGAAGCTGACCGTCATAAAACTTCCTTTGTTACCCCTGACGCTCAATTTGAGTTTAATCGAGTCCCATTTGGATTGGCCAATGCTCCTGCCAACTTTATGCGAATGATTAATATGGTTTTAGGAAACAATAACAACAACGCTACCGCCTATATGGATGATATAATCATTCCATCCAATTCTGTGGCAGAAGGGTTGACCAAGTTAGAGACAATTTTGAATCTTTTACAGCAAGTTAGAGACAATTTTGTCTGGATTGACACTGAAACTGTCGAAGTGTTGTTTTTTTAAGCGAACTGTTGATTACCTAGGTTTCGAACTTAGTAAAGATGGCATTAAGCCAGGTAACAGGAAAATTGAAGCCGTTAGAGACTTCCCACAACCACGTAATCAACAGGGCGTGAGACAGTTTATTGGTCTTTGCAGCTTCTTCCGCAGATTTGTGAAAAATTTTGCAGTCATTGCCAAACCATTGACTAGCTTATTAAAAAAAGACGCTGCTTGGGTTTGGGATAAAGAACAAAACGAGGCGTTCAATATCCTTAAATCCGAACTGTTGCAAAAACCTACATTATCATTGTACGATCCGAACGCTAGTACCGAGCTCCATACGGATGCGTGTAAGATAGGAATCGCCGGTATTTTACTACAGCGTAACAGAGATGGCCTACTGAAGCCCGTCGCCTACTTCAGTAGACAGACGACCACGGACGAGCAACATATGACTGCGTACGAACTCGAGACGTTAGCAGTAATTGCTTCCTTGCAAAGATTTCGGGTATACCTTATTGGCATAGACTTCAAAGTACTGACGGACTGTAATTCCTTACGTGCAACATTTTTAAAGCGCGATCTAATACCCCGCGTCGCTAGGTGGTGGATTGCTATGCAGGAATTTAACTTCTCAGTTGAATATCGTCCCGGCAAGTATATGAGCCACGTGGATGCCCTGAGTAGAAATCCGCCACCTGCTGACGCTACATGCTCAGAGAATGTTATCGAAGTGGCTCGAATTGAGGGACGGGAATCTGATTGGCTAAGTACAGTGCAGAGTGCAGACACTGAGGTACAACGAAAGATCTCAATTTTACGTGATCCCAACGCGGCTAATGTAGTAGATGTTACGAAGAATTTTGTTGTTAAAAACGATAAGCTCTATCGCATAACGGACCAAGGTGAACGATGGGTAGTCCCTAAGGGAGTACGCTGGCAAATTTTAAAACAGTGTCACGACGACATAGGTCATTTTGCATTTGAAAAAACCCTTGCCAAAGTTAAGGAAACCTACTGGTTCAGCAAAATGAGGCGTTTTATCAAGAAGTATGTAGAGTCTTGCCTTGAATGTGCCTATTCCAAATCTACATCGAAGAAAAGACCACCATTGCATCCAATACCCAAGGTAGACTCTCCATTCAGTACGGTACACATCGATCATGTTGGCCCGTTCGTCAAAAGCTCTAAGGGTAATACGCATTTGCTTGTGATTATAGACGCTTACACGAAATTTATCATGTTACGGCCCGTTAAGAGTACTAAAACATCCATTGTAATTGAAAAACTGACCGAATATTTTAGCATATTCGGGGTACCTAACAGAATTATATCTGATAGAGGCTCATGCTTTACAAGCTCTAAGTTCACTAGTTACGTAAGTGGTCTTGGCATCAAACACATACTGAATGCAGTCGCAACGCCTAGGGCTAATGGACAGGTGGAGCGGTATAATCGGACCTTACTAGATGCTCTTACAGCTAAATGTACGGGTGCAGATGAAAAGAAATGGGACATGCAGGTACCTGATGTCCAGTGGGGACTGAACAATACAGTTAATAAGGGCATAGGGAACACTCCAGCTCAAGCTCTTTTTGGTACCAAACTTACTGGTGTAACGGAAGGCAGAGTAAAATTTAGTATAGGTGACGATATTACAACAAATAACGAGTCGTTAGATGATATTCGATCACAGATAAATAGATATATAAGGGATTACCAAGAGCAGCAAAAAACGGCTTATGATAAAAAAGCAGGTCACCCCAAAATATTCAACGTTGGGGATTTAGTAAGTGTTGAAAGGGAAGCGCCTGCAACCGGTCAAAGTAGAAAGTTGGTCCCAAAATATCAAGGTCCATACCGTATCACTGCATCGTTAGGAAATGATAGATACCAAGTTGAAGATACTCCGATCACCCGGAAACGAAATCGCAAGTACAGTACCGTCATCGCAGTAGATAGACTAAAACCATGGTTAAATTTTACAAGAACCGATGCCGATTCCACTAGCGATGAGCAGTCAGGGTGTGAGTAGTTGCGAGCTGAGCGGGTGTTACGTCATTCTGTAGAAGCTACGAATGCTAACCGCTTAAAGAAAGTAAAGCCAGACTCCGGCCTAGTTGTAATCAGATCCCGGCTTAGTAAGGCAGAAGTGGCCAGAAGATACTGAGCCGAGGTCTGACGAAGGTTATGGCAGATTAAGCCAGATTTTAACTTGGACAGATTGAGCCAACTAGTATAAACCGTAAAGGACAGATTTAGTCCTATTCATGGCAGATATAGCCAGAATGTTCCTTCGGCTAGACAGATCAAGCCAATTATTATAAGTCATAAAGGACAGATTCCGTCCTATGCATGTCAGATACAGACACAATTTACCTTTTAATTAGTATTAGTCATAGGACAGAATAATAGGATGTTAAGTTCTTCATGGTTATTTTTGGTTATCTCGGATCTGCACTGTTAATCATAACAAACTAAAATAACTTATTCGTATATTCTGGCAGAAGGCAAATAATGAAAAGTAACCGGTAGTAGTTATCGTTTTAGAGTAAATTATAGTACCTATATGATTTTTATGTACCTGACAATAACAAACGCGATTAACTACAAAAATATACTCTAAACTTGCTAACTCAGTAATCTTGATTTTCATGCATAACATAACATTATTTAGGAGCTATCTAAAGTTATTAAAGTAATCTTACAGATTGTATTTAACAGTAATATAATAGACCCGGAGACAATATATACATACATCTTCCTGTAAAATATGCCCAGTGATTTGTCTGTTTCATTAATATTACTGCTATGATGTTATTAGTAGGTAATGTAAATTGTAAAAGGATTTTTTGGATTGTAACTTAGAATTTGACATGTAAAAGAGCTCATGTAGCCTACATGCAGAATAAAGTTTTGATTTTTGAGTAGTACATTTTTCAAATGTCATATTGCCTTGTATAAACATTATAAATGCTTAGACAAATGTCTTATGTGATGTTATACCAGTTGAATAATGTAAAAATAAGTGTATAAATTAGTTATGTACGTGGTGTCATGTATTATACATACATGTTCTTGTGGTTGATTCTCATTTTCGAGTATACACGAGGACGTGTATATTGGACGGATGGCCGAATGTTTGACTCTTATACTTATGTTACAAATTACGTCTATGCCATTAGATAAGTATTGTTATATATTAGTAAGGTGAGGCCAGTACATGTGTATAAATATTGTAATTAATAAGTATTTTGTTCCGGCGTCGCCGATGGCTGTTAGCTGCGATAGTAGCGACATGTACGACGTGTTGGTGGCCATTATTGGAACTAGGCGTTACTTGTGCCGCGCTAACAGCTGTCAGCCGACACTTGTTGTTGTTTCGTTTTTTTACGTTGTTGTGGTGATTTTGATTTTTGCTAAGTAGCGTATTAGTGAGAAAGTAAACATTTGTACCTGTTTAACTATAATAAAGGAACTGTGACAATCACCAGAGTTTGAATTACAGGAGTTCGAACACAGACAATATTGTATATACCAACAATAAAAATATACATTATTTTTTACTTGACAAGATTGACTGTAGCTCTCGTTATTATTTTGCGCAGTGGATATTTTAACCCTTAAATGCATACAATACAAGTACACTGATTTTATTTCTGAAATGATGTAATTAGCAATGAAATCCACGTTTGATTTGCGATTTCGGGACAATTTTGACAAAGTCTTTATTTAATTCAGTGAATAAAGGATTTTGACCTTACAAACGGTCCGGTAGTTTTGAATTTTTGATATGTTGTCTAGGATGGTTAGTCAGTGTTTAAAATGCAAAATGCACAATTCCCCCCCCTCCGCGCCCGCCGCCATATTGAAAAAACCAGCACTTTCTTCATATTTTTGCTCATATCTTCCTTTAGGAACATTTCAGCTAGAAGAAAGCTTTGATAATGCTATAGAGAACTAAATTTACTACATTCTCCATTTTATATTTTGTTTCTAGGACAGATAGTTACGGAGATATCCACATTTAAAAAAACGTAAAAAATCGCTATTTCCTACTGAAAAACAAACTTCTGGATTATATCTTCGTTTAGGAGCATTTTAGCTAGAACAGTGCTTGGGCAATGTTGTAGAGAATTAAATTTACTATAATTTACATTTCAAATTTTGTTTCTAGGACAGACAATTATGGAGATATGTACAAAATTAAGTCACATTTTCCGAAAATGTATGTAAAAATGGACATGAGTTTTATAAGCAATTATATTTCCTACATGTTTTAATTTGTCCTAGACTAGTCCGTAACTGAATGACAGCGTTCTAAACCAAGAATTTTAAGAAATTTCCGGAAGAATTTGACTTTTCCAGTTTTTTAAATTTGCATATCTCCGTAACTAACCGTCCTTGAAACAAAATTTGAAGTGTAAATTATAGTAAATTTAATTCTCTACAACATTGCCCAAGCACTGTTTTAGCTAAAATGCTCCTAAAGGAAGATATAATCCAGAAGTTTGTTTTTCAGTAGGAAATAGCGATTTTTGCGTTTTTTTAAATGTGGATATCTCCGTAACTATCTGTCCTAGAAAAAAAATATAAAATTAAGAATGTAGTAAATTTAACTCTCTATAACATTGGTAAAGCTTTTTTCTAGCTAAAATGCTCCTAAAGGAAGATATGAGCAAAAACATGAAGAAAGTGCTGGTTTTTTCAATATGGCGGCGGGCGCGGAGGGGGGAGAATTGTGCATTTTGCATTTTAAACACTGACTAACCATCCTAGACAACATATCAAAAATTCAAAACTACCGGACCGTTTGTAAGGTCACCCATAGTACTTTAGTCTTTATTCACCTAATTAATTGGCAATATTCAGATTTTGACTTGTGTAATTTCACTAACCTGTAATGACGTGGTTAAAACAATACAAAGAGGAATTTTACATTGACAACATCCGTGAGTCTCAGACATTAAAATCCATATGAAACGGGTACCAACGGGTAGGGCTCAGCAAGTGACGTAGTGAGTGTTGTGTGCAACCCGACGATTGACGTGTATGATGATGAGGGTAGATTCTCGCCTCCACCGGTGACGCCCGCATCTAGCAGCTTGCAGTGTTCGGTTGGCCGCCCTCGCTACTGATCGGAGCTCCTGATGATGAACCGCGTACCGATTGGAAACATGTCGAGCAATATTCGACATCAAAGACGTGAGTACTGAGTAAACCCGTTTCGTATGGATTTGAATACTAATAGGTTCAATTTTCCCAATCGTAAGTTCCGGTTTTAAAGAAAAAGCAAGCAATGTAGCGCCACGTATTAATACGAGCTTTATCTTTGTTAGGTAAACTACGCCCGAATCCTAAATACGTAATTGGATTTTTTTGTACAACTTATAATTTGCTTTCACTTTGATGCCTGATATCTATATTTTGTTCACAACTCAAAAATAATGCAAGCAAAGTATTTGCAATCCGTTACTAAAGGGTCACCGGCTTTTCCTAAAATACTCACTCCTGTCACACGCTCGCCGAAATGAACAAAAAGTACCGTTAGTCGCCGCATCGCGTTTAGACGGCACAGCTGCTGTGTTCCAGAGATATCGATTATAAAAGGATAGAAAAAAGAAGTTAACGGTTAGTACACAAGCGTCGCATTATTTCAAGGAAACGGTTTTAATGCCTTGTTTTCACTGAAATTAAAGTGGTATTTACACTCGCCTGATTTCTGTCACCGACTCCCTGATAAGCGACGAAGGGAGAATAATTTTCCCTTATTATTTCGAGGTGTAAGTATTTTATTATATCAGAATATAGGTATCATTTTATTTATGATATTCAAACATGATGCTGAATATAAATTATTTTATGAACACACAATAAATTATGAAAATCTTCTTCACTGCCACGTTGTCTACGAGTTTTTTTGGAATATAGTTAACAATAGAACTAAATTCAATGAACAATCGTGATGGGAGATGCATCTGAATGCCGAGAAATGCTAGTCCACATCGGTATCGACAAATACTCATGAAGGTTGAGTAGAACAAGCTCCATGTGGGATGATATTTCGACGACCCTTGTACCCGGCGCGATAGTCGTTTCGGCGAACTATACCTCATAGCAAGAAGACGATCAGTCCTTCAAGAAACCCTTGTTAGATGAGTGAACCAGACTGAAGATTCCGATTCTATAGTCTGTACTTTTGGGTATTTAAAAGAATATAAACAAACCATTAAAAGGGTTGTTTATAAGATAACGTTTGGTTCCTGTTAATTTTTTTATATTATAAAATAATTGACCTCACTACTGCAGTCCGTTCCATTTAAATACCATGTGTTACCGCTTAATTTTACCGAATATAATATATGCAAATTCACGAATACAAACATATATTTATCACATTATGTAAATATATTTTATATTTTTTTCTCAGTAAATCGTCAATAAAAGTACCCAAATTTCCAGAGATTTAACACGCTACATTATACTGGAAGTAACACGACTAAAATAGAAAGTCACTGGTTTAAAGTAGCAACACCTTTACGTGATTTTCAACTTTGTCGGTTTGACCTTCGCCATTGCTTGCTGTCAATTTGACAGCTCCAGTTTGTTTACATTTTTAAATACCTAAAAGACTTCCGGTTTGTGACTTAAGATGACCGCATGCCTTTAAGTTTAGTTGTTCGTTATTTATTCATGTTGGTTGTTCAATGTGTAGTATTGATAGCCTATTGTGCAGTGAACTAACGTATGAGTGAATGGTTAATGAAGAATTCAACTTGAAGCGTACACAGCCCTTCTTGGGTCAAGGCCCGGTAGACCGCGTGGTTTTTTGTAAATCGCTATCAATTTACAAAAAGCAAAACCTCACCGAACAACGGCATGCTCTACGAGCAAACTTGAAATTGGCGAAATCATCATTAACCTGATGGAAGCCATATTTTAAAATTAGAATTAGAATTAGAAATACCTAAAAGTACAGACTATAAGAAGGGTAAATAGGGGTGGAAAGTGAGCTCAGTCTCACAATACGAATTAAATGCGGACAGAGCTTCGTCTACAGCTAGCATTTGATAACTTATAGATAAATATTAGATTTTTTGTTATGTAACAATTGTTATAGACGTTATATGTTTTGGATATACTTGCTCATGGCTCGGTAATTCTACGTTGAGGTCGGTTAAAAATAGTGTGTACCGGGCTTAACGCTAAGTAAATTCTTAGAGTGACAATAAATATTTGCGCACGGATTAGACCAGCTGATGCGTCGTGGGCGTTTTCTTTTATTTTTCCTCGAGGCGAATATTGCTTGTAATAAACTTTCGAAATTGTACAATGTTCTGTTTTATACAGGTATTACGAATTTAAGATTAAGAGCTGTAAGGTTTTCGTTCATTGAAAAACACCAATCTATTTAGTATGTTCCCCGCTTCAAAAGAAGTAGGTTCATACGTTTTTTACGACTATGTTTTTTGTACGTTTTGTGACCTTAGATTGTCATTTAATATTTTTTATTTTATTTGATTTATGCCTAAACAGTGATCGCATTTGTTCAAACGCATTTGCAATGCATGCTCCGCTGTGTTTTCCTTCCCTAGACGTGTAGTGTTGTGCTGTGCTTTTAGGTTCGCTTAGTGTAAACACAAAATCTAACGATTTATTACCCTAAATATAAGCGACATTATTATGCCGATATGTAACAGAACTGGTTCAATTAGAGTAAATTTTTGCAGATATGTAATGTGTAGGTATTTATTTAAATATATAAAGAAGAAACACTAATTGTCCGTACGCACATAAGTCACATTCATTTCAAAGCACTTTTATAATATTTGTGTTTTTATCTTTCATGGCATTAGCTTTTTTATCTATATAATTATAGTATATTGCATAATTCCACATTAGTTTTCACCTTCCCAAGTTCAAAAAATAATAATCGAAACGAAATATTGTTTAAAGACTATAAAGATTTAAAAACCCACCAAAACTATGTCCGAATATGCTAAGAGGGTTGATATTTTAATAGGTACTTACATTTAACAAAGAGTATTTGAACCAAAGCTCAAAAATAAAAAAGATCAAAGCACAAAGAAAAATTTAAATACGTAAATTGCGTAACATGGCGGAGGTTTTTGGCATGTATTTTTATTTATTAATTCCTTATTTCAGTTTAAGAACCTTCAAACTGCAATTTATTTACGTAATCGAGGTATTTTTTTTTATTGTTGTATTGTATTGTGTATGTAGAAAGGCTTGCAAGATAGCGTAACAACAAAAGTACGCTCTATTGCACACAAAAATACATTTATACAAGAAATCAAATACAAAGAAAAATAAACTCATTTTTAGTATGCATAGTTAAAAAATCGAATCTTATGCGCAGGCCAGATATCTGCACCTGAAAAAAAAACAGTTTTATTACGTTTCACAGGTTCTGGGATAAAATTAGTGTCAGACATACAGATTGACATGACGAGCCTTAAAAGGATCTTGATTTGACCGTGGAAACCCAAAATGGAATTCACATAGGTATTATACCTAAATAATACTCAGAAATCGTATCAAATCATTAATGTGAAAATTTAATTTAAAAGTTTAAAAGGTTAAATTTCATTACTGATATATTGGCCGTGGAAGGTGACAAGGCAACCATACCGTATGCGTCTGATGTCCGGGGAGCTTGGATGGCTCTCAAACCGAATAGTAGCGCGCCAGAAAAGCCGAACCGCCAGCGCTTGTGGGACGATGCAGGGGTGGCGCGGATACTGTGCTCTCTTGTCGATGGCGCGGGTGGATAGACTGGATAGGGCAAGTCATAGTCATAGTCATAGTCATAGTATTTTATTCATAAACAATACAGGTATTGTGTTTGAAATACAGTTTTAAATTAAAATTAACACAATAATAAGTACAGTTTTAAATTAAAATTAACATGATACAGTTTTAAATTAAAATTAACATGATAAAGCAATATTTTAGGTGACAAAATTTAAAATATAAAAATACTCAGCCCATCTAACACATTTACACGTTTACTTATCGTCTATATATATTTCATCAACACTGTAAAAGCAACCTCTCAACAAAAATGTTTTCAATTCCCTATGAAACAGCGAGTCGTTCGTAATGATTTTTAGTTCCATAGGCAGTCTGTTAAAAAGTATTACGGCTTGGTGACTAGCAGAATGTGCTACGACCCTGAGTCTAGGACAAAGAGGAAATCTCCTGTTTTTAGTACGCGTTAGTAAGCGTTCACATTGCTCTTCACTAGTCTCATTTTTGAGGAATTTTGTGAGCAGCACTAAGACATATAAACTGGGTACCGTGAGAATATTTAGTTCTTTAAAATAATGTCTACATGAAACCCATGGAGGTAAGCGAAACATAGTACGAATTGCTCTTTTTTGACTTATAAGCGCTCTATTAATATTATATCGGAAGCTGTTTCCCCAAAGCTTGATACTGTATCTCAATTTAGATTCGATCAAAGCATAATAAACTGTCTTGAGCTGTTCGATTCCCATGACCTCTCTAAGACACCGTAAAGCATAGCATGCCGACGCAATAGAGCTCTCGACAACTTCCAGCTCATGTTTCCAATTTAGATGGGAATCGATATGCACACCAAGACATTTTACGTGGTCCACTACATCAATGACAGCTCCATTCATTAACACTTCAAGTTTGTCTGACTTCTTAGAGTTATATTTAAACAAAATTAATTTAGTCTTGTCCGTGTTGACACGTAAATTATTTATGGAGAACCACTCACTGAAAATTGAGACTGTATCATTCGTAGTTTTATTTAACTCATCAATACTATCAGCAGAAACAGTCGCATTTGTATCATCTGCATATACTGTCAACTTACAATTTTTAATTTTATTATTAGTGAAGTGTACGAGGTCGTTCGTAAAAACAAGAAATAGTAAAGGACCCAAGATTGAACCCTGAGGGACGCCTCTTTTGACATCAACAACATTAGAAGTTATAGATTTTTCGTAACAAGCTTGAACGTTCCTAATTTCCACGAATTGTTTTCTGTTTTGAAGATAATTCAACAAAAGCTGGTATGCATTGCCTCTGATTCCATAAAATTCGAGCTTTTTCATAAGAATCGCATGGTCCACAGTATCGAAAGCAGAGCCTAAGTCAATAAAAAGACTCGCCACTCTTTTGCCTTTATTAAGTTCGCTCACTATATCATTTACAAGACAGTCAATAGCATCAGTGGTCCCTATATTTTTTTGAAAACCGTATTGCCGAGGACTGATGATATCGTACGCTACGAAATGGTCTAGAAGCCGTGATTTTATGAGTTTCTCAAAGATTTTAGAGAGGACTGGTAGTAGCGAAATCGGCCGGTAATTCTTTAGGTCAGTTTTTAAACCCTTTTTATGAATGGGTAGGATCTTAGCCACTTTTAACTGTTCAGGAAAAACTGCAAAATTAATACATTTGTTAAAGAAAAACGCTAAAGGTCCCGCCAGCAAGTCTATACAATCTTTGATAACCGAAATCGGCATTTCGTCAAAGCCACAAGATTTTTTGTTTTCCATACTTTGAACTATTTTCACAATTTCAGTTGAAGTAATTGTTTTTAAAGATATGTCATTGAATTTCCTTTTGTCAGATTGTACAAGGACATTTATAGAGGAATGTAAATCACCCGTATTTGGGTCACTACTGTGATCAAAACCTTTTGAAAATAAGTTAGCTACCTCTTGGGGATTATCGAGAACCTCATTATCTACCTTCAGGATAAGTTTACCCAGTTGACTTTTGGGTGGTTTGTTACGATGTTTGTTGACAATATTCCATATGGCTTTAGAAGACCCTTTAGCGTTACTTATTTCTGATTGAACTGCAGTCCGTTTTGCGTATCTAACAACTCTTCTATAGATATTTATATATTTTGTACTGTAGTCTAGTACAGATTTATCACACGTTTCCTTACTTAAATTAGTCAAGACGCGCTTCATTTTGCTTGCTACTTTTATGCCCTTTGTAATCCATTTAATTTTAGATTTTTTTCTTAAATTGATTTTTTTCTTAGTCTTCCTAAAGCTTTCACGAAATGATTGTAAGGTTTTCTCAAGAAATTCATTAATGCCTAGGTTATACCAGTCAATAGATTGCAATTTACACCTGAAAGACTGAAGGCTTACCTTATCACTAACCATTATTTTGTCCTTAATTACAAAATGTTCTTCGAGTTTATTATTCTTATCATCATCAGTAACCACTTCACAAAAAATAGCAGCGTGTCCGTCAGCTAGACCGTTGTGATCAACTTTTGTGGACACAATGGACTTCGAGGGTAAATTTGTTATGAAGTTGTCGATGCAAGACTCAGAATCGTTTCTTCTGAAGGTGATGTCATCAATAAGATGCCTGAAGTTATAACGTTTTAACAGACTTAATAAATCGTTACGTTGTGTATTATCAGTCATTAAATTAACATTGAAATCACCACAGATAACAGATTTTTTATTAAAAAGTTGCTCTAACAGTAATTCCAATCTTTCCATGAAAATAGCAAAATTGTTAAGGTATGGTGCTCTATAGCAACAACAGATGTACATATTCGTATTTATATCTCTCACACCACAAATTTCGAACCCTTCAGATGAGTACAGTTTATCACAAAAGGCTAAACTTTCTGTATCTCTATCATTCAAAGTCAAAATTAGGGTACCCCCCCTTTTCTTTGCTGGCCGTGTGTTATGAACAGCTATTTCATAATTTTGTAAGCACAGAGCAGTAACCGAGTTTTTGTTAAGAAAATGTTCACTTATGCATACATATTGTAATGGGCTATTTTGCTCTTCCAGGTAGATCTCGATTTCCTGAATTTTATTTGAAAGACCACACACATTTTGGTGGAGCAAGTTTACAGTTTTATGAATTGGGCCTTGAGACACGAAAAAAATCATTTTTATGACTCTTATCACCAACACTGCCAACATAGTCAGATGTTCTTGCGATCCAGGAAATATTATGTAGCAGGTTTTCAATGATATTTTTCATGCCTTGATTATTTAACCTACCACTCCAAGCCGAAAACATATGGAGTTCTAAATTAGCATTACTATCATAGACAAAGAAGTTTTTATTATGGTTACACAAATCGTTGAGCAACATGTAATTAAATCTTTCTACTCTTTCATTGTAGAGAGGTCGACCGCATATAAATGTTGGGCAGCTGTGGCTCTCCGCCTGCGCTGCGATGTTTGTGAACCACATTTATGCATCTGCGGTACCAGGGTGGAGAGCAGCGGGCGCCATGCGTTGAGTTGCTGTCGGTGCGCGGGGAGATTCACGCGCCATCACGCTCTGAACGACATCGTGCGGAGGGCACTAGTGTCAGCCAACATACCGTATGTTCTGGAGCCTTCAGGGTTGAGTAGGTCGGATGGGAAAAGGCCGGATGGTTTGACCTTGGTGCCGTGGCAGAAGGGCAAGTGCCTGCTGTGGGACGCAACATGCGTCAGCACTTTCGCTGCCTCGCACCTGGGTCCTACCATCTGTGCGGCCGGTGCGGCGGCCGAGACGGCTGCCCTTAGAAAGCGGGACAAGTACTCCGCCCTGACAAATTACTTATTTGTCCCTCTCGCGGTGGAGACGACAGGCTGCTGGTGCTCAGAAGCCAGAACGTTCTTGGCAGAAGTCGGGCGCCGTTTGCGAGAGAGAGGTCATGACCCCCGTGCCGGGTAATTCCCGTTGCAAAGGCTGTCGATCGCGATTCAACGCGGTAATGCAGCGAGCGTGATGGGCACCTTTGCTCCCGGAATGACTCGGGGCGGGTTATTTGATTAATACTTATTTGGGTTATGTTAGGTTAAGTGACTGATTACCTATTGACATTTTGTATTATTTTTGAATAAAGAACTTTTTTATTTAAAAGTGTTCTAACATTGAAGTAATGGTGGCTTGGATATTTTTACACTATAAAGAGAGAACAAAAGTAATGTCAATGAGAACGGTACCTGATGAGTTTGCCAAAAGGAGCCCTCGGTGATTTTAGTGAAAATATATTTTCGCCGCGCCATTTTTATTCTTTAGAAATGTGATGTCTGATGTATATATTATAAGATAGTGAAGTAAACCTACGATGTTCAGTCTCATAAATAGAAGTTGCCCCAGGTGCCCAAGGAAGGTAAAGTTGTACAGACTGTTATGGAAACTCAGAAAAAGCAACTCGATTACTCTTTTTTGGGAGTTATGACTTATGACATGACATTGTACATACTTTAAATCACATAATAAAACGTGTACCCGTTTTCGTTGCTCTTGACTTGACTAAAGACGAGTTCCGCGATTTATCGTCCAAACACTCTCAAGTAATGAGATAACAGAGATTTATTTGTTTGTAATTTCGCTCAGCTGCTGCGTTAATGTAGATTAGAATTAGGAGAAATGGGTCAGTTTATTTGTAAGTGCCCGCTTTTTTTTCTTTTTTACTTGTTTTTAGCCGTGTTAATTGCACTTAAGAAATGAGAGAGGTTACCTGATAAGACGACGTAATTAACTGACGGGTTTCGGTTTCTCCTTATAACCAGACTTACCAGACAAGGAAAAACAAGCAGTATTTTTTTAGACTCAAAACAATCGTGATTTTGAAAGCTTATTAAGGTGATTAGCTAGCTTAAATATTTTGCTTTTTAAAAGTCGAGAGGGAGAAACAGTTTGCGATTTGTATTAATTACGGACATTCTAAAGATTAAAAGTTTTTGTCACTGTTATTAAAATTTATGTGAAGTACAAGAAAGAAGTACCCTATTTTAACGGCTCATGTGCCTAATAGGTGATTTCACTGATACGTCCACGAGGCACAATACATATTGTGTCGAAGCGAGTCCAACAAAATGGTCGCTTCGCTTAAAAAAAAGGCTTAATGCTACAATTTGGGAACAAGCCGTACAGTACCGCTGATTGGTATTTATACTGTGGTTTGTTTACCAGAAATGATGACCGAACTTTGCAGAGGTAACTCGACACGTCGCGTCATCTTACACCACGATAATGCGAGCCGCGACACCGTCCATAAAACAAAAGATTTTTTGAACCAGGTAAACGTTGAGTACAGTCTGATCTGAGTCCAAATTTTAACGTTTCCTAAATTAAGTACATTATTACAGAGGCTGAGAAAATAGGGATTGCCCGCCGAGAAAGTATGGTCGAGCAATACTAAGCCGTAGATTTGGGCGGTAAGCGTCAATTTCGGAATAAGCCAGTTGAGATTTTTGACAAAATCTGGATAAGTTTCTGATCAGATTCTGGTTAGTTCAGTTTAGCCATAGATCTGCTTCTGAGTGAGACAGTTTAGGAAAACAACTTATGAAGCTAATACGTCAGTTTCTATTCAAGTCAAGTTCTGGGTATTTCCGATTCTTACTAGGTTTCGGTCATAATAGTATCAAATCAGATGAGTATTAAGTAAGATTGGAAAAATTACAGTTTCTTATTTCGTCCGACTTGAATAGAGTTGATTCTGAAATATATCAGATTATTAAATAAATTGATCCAAAAAAATAGCATATCTTAGTAGATTAGTTCCCATATACCTTATATTCTAAAAGGGCCATGTATAAATCGGCAAGTAAAAAATGCATTGCAGTAGATAATTACTCATTGCCAATTAAAGTAGATATCAAAGATATTTGATGATGACAAATGTCATATTAGTGTCTCTCTTTGTGAAAAATCTCTAAAATGGAAATTGAAAACTTGAAAATAATAAAAACTGCGAATGATCGGCCTGGTATACTTTTTTTTAAATTACCCAAAAATATACACAACTGAAAATTAAATTAAAATACCCCAATCAAATATACAAATCACGTACAATAAACTTTAGATACAGAAGTATGTGCACTGTGCAGTGCATCTTTAACAGTGAATCCGTCAATGACTGCCATTTGTCGAGTAAGTGAACATACATGCTTACCGGAATATGTAAGAAATTCAATTAAATTGGCGATGTTCTGCTGCAAGGAAAAGGCGGCGGAGTCGTTTGAACCCTACAGCCTATAGTCGAGGAGTCATTACAAGAGCTCGAAGACTTGCACCACTCAATACTCAATTGCCTACCTTTTCCTCAAAATAATACTCTATAATTGCATGGAAGAAAAAAGCGTTGGGACCGAACGGGTTACAATTTGATAGTCCACAGGATGTGCAAGTACCAAAAATCGTGAGCGAACATTTTTTGATTCGCGAAGAAGGTGAAGGTGATGACATTTTTTTTTATTTTCGGTTCCGATTTGGCAAAAAAGATTTATCTAAGACCACCAGATTTCCCGGGCATGACAATTTCAAAGTTGTTTCGAAACCATGCCATGTTGAACTACGAGACCGATAGTAAGTAGTCGCACTATTTTGCCAATCAACTACGCTCGTCTGCCTGACAAGCAGGAACAAACGTACGTCAGACTGTTTGACACACTAAAAACATTTCTGGATCTAAATATCAAACAAGGCCGATTTCGAGTTGGGAGCTTTGAATGCCGTGTCCACTGTCCAAAGTATACCCAACTGTGAATAAATCTGGATGCTACTTTCATTATTTAAAACGTTCTGGAAAAAATCCAAAGAAATAGAATCTGCGAGAACGATGAAAAAAAAATCGTCGGTTTACTTATATATTTACCGTTGCTGCCGATTGAATACCTTAAAAGCATGGTGTAATCACATAGAAAAAATTCTGCACGTGACACACATAGAAAAATACGGTAAATATTTCGAAAACTATTAGTTTTCAATAATCACCCCTGAAATATTTAACTGCTCTGAGGAAAAGTATCGCACGAAAAATCACCTTCAATGGCAGATTGAACAAAAAACTTTGTAAACAATCGAATATAATCAAGTTTTTGTTCACTTTAAACAAAAGAGGCGAGACATAACGACTTAACCATCAAACAAGCAATATATTCACTGAGAAAGTAAAACATCATGAGAATCGTCCTCAAATACGACCGACACGTGACGAATTTGATTAAAGATGTAAAGAAGAAAACTAACAACTGTTTTTTTTTTTTTTCAAAAAAAGTGTCTTAAGTACTTGAACTTCGAAAGACCAAGATTAATCTACTTGACGAAGACAATGGATTTGATTCTGAGTCCACCCATTCGAGTTCAGATAGCCTAATTAAATAACCCAATTAATAAAGAATCTGTCATAGTCAAAATATTTTAGATAACGCTGAAATTTGAGCATAATATAATAATCTAAGCTACTCAGAATTTGATATTATGAGAATCTGAATTTATATGTAATCTGAATTACATAGATTTTGGCTTATAAATAATCTGACGTTTTAGGAACTTGACTAAATAAAAAATTACCTACTTAGAATCATACTCACTAAGAACCGTAATTCATGAGAAACTGGCAAGCTTAGAGTTAGACTTATCTATTGACCAAAATCTTAACTGGCTTATTTCGAAATTGACACCTTCCGCTCAAATCAAGCCGTCTAGGGATCCGTTGCTGGCAATCCTTTTTCACGCCAAAGTATGTATATTGCTTTTCACAAATATAAATATTAATCTAAAATAATAATATAAAAATAAGAAACATCGACACTGAAATAAAATCTCAACATGAAAAAAAATATAATTCAATCACCAAATGTGAAAAATGTACCTATGTCAAAAAAGTAATGTGTATTAAAAAGACGGCATTTTTTTTATAAAGGCCCATATCGCCCCTGGTATACGCAAAAGTATTGATTCTGATATGAACATTTGTGATCTAGTGTAAATATTTAAAATAAAAAAAAATACAATGGCGAAAACGTACAAAATACCACTTACAACCGTATATTGTACTGACAGTTTAGTAAAAAAAGACCTTTGTGCGTTTGTCCGTCAGTTCCATAAAGAAAGGCAATGTTGATGAGGGTCTGGGTACAACTGGGCCGGGTGCGGGTAGGTCTCCCATGATTTTTATTCATCGTACTCAGGCTTAAATTAGGATCATAAACGCGTGTGGCCATGTATGTCAAAATAAGTTTTTATTTAGTTTATACCTTAAGCTTCAAAGATTAGTCGAAAATAAGTAAATCCTGTTTTTTCATACCTTTTTACAACGGGGAGTTTAAACTTTACAGTTATAGTTGAAATAAATAATGAACTTTATTCTGTAAGTAGGCCTCAAAGGCGTTTTACCAGCATTGCATTAAAGGAGACCTCTGTTGAGGAGAAACGCCCAGTCAGTTGGCCCAAAAGAAACTCAATGATGATCAAAATATATCAGGCACTCATTAAAAAACCGGCCAAGAGCATGTCCGGCCACGCTCAGTGTAGGGTTCCGTAGTTGCCCATTCTTCACAATAGATGGGGGGAGGGCGCTTTTTTTGGATTTCCGGAGCGAAGAACTGCTGACTTTTTTTTTTACCGTTTTGTCGGCGTGATAAATACATTCACATACTCATAACAAATTTCAGCTTTCTAGTACTTCACGGAGCTAAGCCGTCGATGGACAGACGGACATGGCGAAACTATAAGGGTTCCTAGGTGACTACGGAACCCTAAAAAAGGTAAAAATATGTGCATACATGAGATCTACTATAGGTTGGTATTGGTCCGAATCGATATCATTCTCGTAACTTACAGAAGCGAACGCAACCGTTGCGAGTGACATTTTCATTTGTAGATAACCCCGAAATCGAACTCATCTGTCAGTTTTCATTAATAAATCTCAATCGGTCGAATGCTGCAGTGGTTCACTCAGCTGTAAATTATTTGTTCCAGATCTATGTGAAACACTTAACGTTAGTAAGTAAATGCGCCAAATGATTCATTTTATCGAGTAGTAGAAAATACTAGCAATTTATACTGCGCGAAAGAAAACATATAATCCGCTTTATTGCAACAACGTCGCTGGGCTATTGATACAATTCTTATATTTAATGCTTAGATGCCAGTACCAACGCATACCAAAAATAAATGCTAGGGATAAAAAAGGCTAACTTGCCTTAAATAGTAGATTGTACGACAAGTGCATAAAACGCACCATTTTACACGAGACGTTTATATGAATATAAAGTCGAGTGTAAAATGCGTTTTATGGACGAGTTGCACACTCTACTTTTCACTTCGATTGCGAGGAAATGAAACTGTATCATGTAAATATTAGGTATACTTAAAAATTTAAATTTACACTAATTTAACTTTAAATTTTAATTAATTGCTCTAAAGCAATGAGAAATATTAGTTTAAAAAGTAATAATTGACAGTGAATAAAAGTTACAAGTTTATTTCAAGAAGTTTTATTGTGTACTTTGGCTGTTGGTATCTTTGCCTTGGTCTTAGAATACTAACGAAACGAAAAAAATAAAGAGTTAAAACCCGTTCCAGACCTTCCGATCCGATCCGATTGATTGGAAGAAATCGGATAATGTGTAGTGCAATTGTTAGGATCTAATACACTACACATTATCCGATTTCTTCCGATAAATCGGATCGGATCGGAAGGTCTGGAACGGGTTTTATTCTATGAAGTTTTTTTTTAATCTGTTTATGAAGTGTCTTTTATCGTGTAGCTGTTGGACCGATCGCTTTGGTCTTCGACAACGATTTTAATTTATGCTCTAGGGCATAAAAAGCGACTTTATGTCGCCTACGCACAGCATAAAGTCGAACTTTTAGAGCAAGATAAGTGAAAAAGCCTTTTTAATCCCTTTAAAAAGAATGATTAATTCCAAAAGCTATGGCCCAGTAGGGCTAGCATATCTTGAAGCGACTTCGCATCTCGCGCGACTCACTTGTCTTGCTCGCACGGTATTGAAAGGAAAGTGACATGTAGTATTTGTCGCGTGTTGAAGAGTCGCGTGTCGTGGTAATGCTCGACGTGAAGCTCTAAGAAGAACTCCGGTGCTTTAAATTTAATGTTAAAGTGTAGTCACTACCTATAACAAAGAATACAACGTATTGAAACTGTTTGGCATCTTATTTTATAAGTTTTGACGTAAACATTTATGTAATTAATTTATAAATTACCTATCTTGTGTCATTACTGCTGTATTAGTGTTGTGTTAGTATTATTGGCAACGTTCTGTTTTAGAACGTTTACTGAGCAACATATTACATGAGGCATGTTACGTGATTAACGCCGCTATGTTTTGTTTCGCAAGAAATGGTGATTTGTGTCGTCAGTAATAATAGATTGTACTGTTAAGATGATCTTGAGAAGAACAGTTATGATATGAATATAACTGAAGACGATTTCATCGTCATTAATTCATCATGATATTAAAAGCAGCCGAGTAGCACCAATTTTCAAGCCTGCCCTGGAACTAACGTGTTTATTTTTTTACTTAGGTACTTATTGAGAAATCAATAAAATGTTTCTTTGTTTGTTTAAATATAAACATTAAGAATTATTCTTCTTTAAATAATTGTCCAATATCTACCGCGCAAGCTTTGAAGAGTAGTACAAATAGCCTGATCAAAAAGATAAGTTATAAAACGAAGCGTTAAAACGAAATCTAAAGAGTCTAAACTGAATTACATGCAATAAATATTTTTATGTCTACATAATTGAAAATATTCTCGCTTTTGGTTATTTACCGTGAAAATTGCGCTCTCTTGGGATTTGTCTCAGTATTAGCCTTTAAATGACGAAAGAGTATGGTACAATATTATCTTATAAATGTCGTGGCAGTTCAGTCTAGTCCAAAATCTAAATTACCGAAATAAACTAATGTACTAAGTCTGTATTGCTATTATAAACTTGTAGAACTGACCAAATACCAGTATAAGTCAGACTGGTGGCACGCAGGGCTCCGTGCCACGGTATTTTTGCGTACATTTACATGATTTACACCGAGAAACTATTGGATTTTAATGTAAAAAAATACCCCATAAGCAAAAGGAAAAAACGGAACTCTTATAAGATCCCTTTGTTGTCCGTCCGTCCGTTCGTCTGTCGAAACCCTTCATCTCGGGAACGCGTGGACGTATAGAGTTGAAATTAAAAAATATGCAAATTTTTTTTTTCTACAAAATTGTGATAGTAATTGTGATATACAGGGTGTAACCGACGGCGTACCGAAAACTGAAACCATGGCTTCAGACCATTATTCTGGGCTGGAAAATCGTGGAAATTTCTTTGAGAAAATTCACACATTTTCCTCGCGAGTTTTCATTTTTTCTTTATTTTTCCGTAAAATGAACTCTACTGGTAACAATTTTTCATGAAAAATCGCATGAAAATAGCACTTTCCGCAAAACACACAATGTATCACAAACAGTATTATGTAAGCTTTACGGTACTACACAGTACGCGAGGAGTGGGACAGATAACGGTACTGGCCGGTCATTGATCCGCCAGGCCAGTGCGCTCAAAGCGCTCGCGCAGGCCGCTGCGGTCGGACGCATGAGTAATGTTTACCTACCCGCACATTTTATTTGCTTTACTTGCTTGAATGAAAATAATCTTTTTAGACTGTTTTAATTTATCGGTCAGTTGTTATTGGTGTTAGGCAGTACACTAGTTGTGATCTGTGGTTGCGTTGTTTTTATGGTTGCATTCATTAATGTCATTCGATGCGCATTGGCGTAACGGTATGTTTTGCGCTGACGCGTGAGTGGAGTGGGGAGCGCTTGAACCGGTCGATGCTTGCCGGGTGCTCCCCTCCCCGCGCGTCTGCACCCGAACGAATTGGACGCAATACATTGCGCGTCGAGTTTTATAATTTATTTTGGAAAATCTAAGCCTTGAGTTTTCCGAGAAAATGAACACTCGTTTTCAGTTCGCGATTATGGTCTAAAACTACGGTTTTCGTTTTCGGTACGCTGTCGGTTACACCCTGTATATATGAAATGAAATGAAATATTTTATTTGCCAAACAGAACTTAAATGTATTCAAGATGGATCACATTTTAGTAAGCAGTCTCAGTAATGTTTACAAACATGAGACCTTATATCAGGCATACAAAATTCATATTCATAAAATCAATCATATATGTCAAATGCATCTAATATAACAATTTAATATCTATATAATTCAATAATAATAAACACTATTTAATTAAATCTGTCACTGTGCTCGAATTCTCATCTTAGCATATAGCTGAGAATTTGTGGAGTTTTATTAAGGTATGTGCTAGAAACTCTTATACAGAGTAAAAATTATGCTCACCCTGCCACTTTACTAGAGCATTAGAAAATTTTCTATGTGGAAGATCAGCTATGCGATGCAATCTTATTGTTACTTTTGACTGTCAATACCCGTTGCGCTATGCGATATAGTGCTGAGTTGTTATATATTTTTTTAATTAGGGTTAACTTTGATAGTGCTACTTAACGTAATAACCAAGTTTCCTAAATAATCCATTTTTTTTAATTAGAATTATATATAACATCAACTTGTTACTTGTGCCAGGCGCCAAGTTTTTAAGTGGTCGACGAGTTTTCTTGCAGAATTAAGATAATTAAAATACTTGATGGCCAAGTTATTGGGTGCGGTTCATGAGATTTAGATGAAAAGTGAGCTCAAAAGTTAATTATATTACCGAAGTTATTGTTCGGCTCAAAACAAAAAGAAGACTTTATAATATAGTCATGACTTTTATGTTTTTTAGGGTTTCGTATCCTGAAATAGTGTCCAATAGAACCTCTTTGTTTACGTAAAGCACTTGGGTTACGGGTCATGCATTCTTCAGCCTTCACTTTAAAACTAATAAATAATTATGACTTACTTTAAATCCTACGGGGATGGCATATCTTGACGCGACTTCGCTTGTCGCGTGACTCAGGGTCAGCTGTCTTAGTCGCACAGTATTGACAGGAAAGTGACAGGTAGTATTTGTCGCGCGTCAAAGAGTCGCGTGTCACAGTTATGCTAGACGTGCTGTAGCCCCCAAGGTGGGACGTCCACAGTAGGTCCGGCTCCGCCAATGCATCCTTCCTATCTTGGGCTACGGCGCTTTGCCTTAGACTAAGTTACCCCGATAGTCTTTCGTTCCGTTGCTGTAGCTTTCAGTAGGTTGTGATGGATCTTCGGTGGAACTCCAAGCTTATCTGGCCGTGAACATATTTCGAACCATCGGACTGTTCCGACGGCTTTTTCCATGTAGACGAAAGCTAGATATACATCTCCTTGCTATTCTGATGCTTCTTTCACAATTATTCGACGTGTGTTTGGCTAGTCCGTGCAGGAACTGTTGGGTCTAAGCTTACCTAGCTTATTTCCTGAGAAGTGGATCAAACCACTTACAATCTATCCAGTAGCACTTTGCAGAGGATCTTGGATGGAACGGTGATCCGATGCCAATTACTGCCCTGGCTAAAGTCACCGCATTAATTAGGAGACCCGTGTGCCGTCACAGTTGCAGTCATAGTTAGATTTTATGTCGATGTCTCTAAGACTAGGATTTTCAGATGAAGCGCTCTACATACCGACACTAGATCCCATATATACTCATTTCATTTGTACAACTCAATTTAGTTATAGACATCGGCATAGTTGCTGAACCTGAACTTTTTTATTTTTTTATTTTATGATCATTATAAGTGTAAAAACAAGTGCCGTAAAATATACTAATATGGATGATGACGGCAGTTGGGGAGTTAAAGATGGGGCGGAGGGAGAGGTTGATGGAAAAATCTTGCTTGGTGAAGAATATGCGTGCTCCGTCTTCACAATCGATGGCCTTGAAATGTCTTCTGGTGCCTCTCATTCTTATGGAGACGGGTCTGGAAAATTGATCTCCAGACTGAAAAACAAATTTAATACGTACAGACAAGCGCCTTATTATTCGTCGATAACTTAGCTGTTTAAACTTAGCAAGTTGTATATTCAGCAGCAAGAAAAGTACAAACATTATTTTTAACAACTCGGCTTCCATTCAGATCTTAATCCTTTTATCGGTGAAGCCGGAAGCATTCTGCATTCTACATTTTCTTATTTCCTTTGTAACAAACTTGGTCCTTTTTTCCACTTTCATGTTTCAGTAAGGTAAATTAACAAGTTTCGGATTTCTTACTCTTGCTATGTGATCAAGACCTTCTTGTTTATTGCATTTAAAATAAATAACCTTTTTTTTTCTTCAAATTTACTCCTTTTTAACAAAAAATAACTGACGTCAACATTATGTTTAATGACATTGGGACAAACTAGAAAGTTCAAACAAATCTGTTAAGCTGTTTTCGTGGAATCAGGAAATTATATAATTAATAAAATAACTGAGTAAATAAGTGAGACTCATATATATAGTATGATATCCTCAATATTTAATGACTGGAGGTAATAATTTAGTATGGTACCTTCAGAGTAATAGACCCACGACACTTTTCCTTTCTACGCTGGCTGCAAACCCAGAAAACGTTCTCATTTTTATATGTTCGTCATTTATAGTACTGCAACTGCCGGCCCTCCAGTAGAAAAACTGTTTCACCTTTACGTTTCACATATTTTAAGTCCATTTTTAATTACTAATATAAGAGCCCAACTGACAAGGCTGAGTTAGAATTTAAATAGATATTAATATAAGAAGGAAAACAATTTCACGAACGTCGCGTCGCTGAACCTGACATTTGACATTAACTTATTACTTATATTATTATCATCTTTGACTGTACATACACAAACTGCATGCATACAGCGTGCTGAAAAGGTGCAATGTCAATGAAGTTTGACCACGAGTAATAGTAGGAGAGCCAAAGAGGGGATCTCGGGAGTACCTAAAGCGCGGCAGATTAATATATAGGGGGATACCTTGTACCCAGTTAAGTACTTCCACCAAATATGAGCCTCATATGTATGGCCGCCCGTCAAGGATAAAAGATCAGATTAGTAAAAAAAAATTGTTCATCTGAAATTCTCGAGCGCGTCAGATTAAGGTAGGGTGAGTTAGTTACATGCTAAAACGTGTATATTCCTCTAATCTGACAATTTAAAGGTGACGTAAAGAAGGCGGAGGGCTACAAAGTTGTAAAAAAAAACTTTATCTCGACATTCTCGAGCGTGGCTAATTTTTCATTTATTTAAAAGGGAATGAGTCAATGATAACGGAAAATATATAATCTGACGATTTCCACTAGCCGAAGTAACAAAAATTCATCGATGAGTTTAATGCGTGCAGTTACGTGATGCCTGTATTCCACTCTGGTTTCTGTTGCCATGACGCCATGACAGCTGATCATGTTGTTCACAACACTAAAGTTATAAAATTTTTATAGTTGCCGGCAACTTTTAGAACAAAAATGGAGGATTTGCGCATGTACATTTGTACGTAAATCGGCTACTGCGCAGTCAAGATTATGCTCTAAAAGTTTCCCGGCAGCTGTACTGTGAGTGATAATAATATAAAGTGTGTATTTTGTGGTAAAACTACTTTACAAAAAACAATTAAATTTACATTAGAAACATAACAAAAATGTGTAGGTAAATATTTTAGAATATAGTCGGAGCAAACCGGTTCTCCGAAAATCCCGAACAACATACGATAATCTTGAACATTCGAGAGAATCTTCATGAAATGAAGTAAATCACGCACAGTGCTATAAATTATTTATAGCAATAAAAATACCGCGAGTCTTTCAGTATTTACAACAGCGGCAAAGTATAATGGAATATGACATTGCATCGGAAGTTTCTGGGAATAGCTCCGAATCTCATGCCCCTGCTTCTGGGGAGTGCTCCTCGGAGCTCGGGACATGAGTCACAAGTTCCTGTTAATTTTTTTTATTGTCAGATTAGGCGAATTCCGCCAGATAATCGTCAGATTATGAGACAGCACGTCTAGGGCATAAAGATGAACCATATATATCTTAATCTGACGCGCTTGAGTATTTCAAAATGGCGAATTTTTTGCACATTCTAATAATAACTGCGAGTTTGCGTCACATCCAAATCGTCAGATTATTATCTAAGAGCTTTTTTTAGGTTCACTTAACATCCCCTTAGAAAATCTGACGAGCCCGGTAAAATTTTTTTTTTTTTCATTTTCTACCCTCAAGTACGACCACCCCCATCATGAAAACAATCAGTTTAACATGCGTACATCTTTAAAAATGTGTAGGACATGTATGCTATCAATATCTGACGCGCTC
Source organism: Apotomis capreana (assembly GCA_947623375.1). Lineage (NCBI taxonomy): Eukaryota > Metazoa > Arthropoda > Insecta > Lepidoptera > Tortricidae > Apotomis > Apotomis capreana. The sequence continues at coordinate 31,310,504 of OX392498.1, forward strand.
GAGTATGTCCATGCAACAGTTTTTTTTACATCTTTGAAAATCTGTAGCCGCTCCCCCCACCGATAAAAAGGTATATCTTTTATGACATTTTTTATCTAAGCTTCGCAACCTATCTATGACGCTAGAGTGAATCCCGATTTAGCATCGTGGCCTACCCTACTATAAGCATAATTCCTCGTAGTCAAACCAGTTGGACAAAATAGTTTGACTACGTGGAAGGACGGACGACCGTCACCGCTTGTCATGTCGTGCCTTTAAGCTAAACTTGTGTTCATGAAACAGCGCATTCTACAGTATATAACTGGGCCTTTTAATCTCGTTACCTCTCTATACTAACAGTTACATTTGGTACTACCATGTGTTAAATTTTTACTTTGTTACTAGGAATATTTTAAAGTTTTAAATTATAATTTTTTCAGTTCTTTGTGTTTCGTTCCTACCATTTGTTTATTTTGTAAGATACAAATGTGCTAATTCTAACTCATAATTATTATATTTTCAGTATCCTGCTTATAAGGCGCAATGATAGCTCAAGATGGAGAAAAGGTGGAATTTAGTATAGAAATCAAAACAGCTGGACTTTTGAAATGCAAATTATTTAATTGACACAAGAACAAGACAGCAAGATGACAAAAAAAAACCGGCCAAGACCATGTCGGGCCACGCTCAGTGTAGGGTTCCGTAGTTGCCCATCCTTTACAATAGATGGGCTTAAAATGAAGTACGAGAAAGATTTCAAGCTCTATAAAAAAGGTTGTAAACGCCAAAGTAATACTAATTACTTATTACCTTCTGGAAGTCATCGATTATACGCGCCAGATTGAGCGGAATCTTTTAATGCAATATGGCAGTTAACTAATATGTGTTACGTTCGAAGTATAAGGACACCGCGCGGCACTTACGCCATTTTAAAGAAAATTATGAAATTTTGCGATAACTCAAAAACGGCTCGACCGATTTTATTCAATATAGTTTTCTTTGAAAGTACTTATAAGGCCACATTTTCATGAATTGTTCCATAATTTTTTGACTCGTGGTTTAAAAGTTAGAGGGGGGACACTATTTATTTTTATTTTCGGAGCGAATAATTTACAAAACTGCTGACTTTATCAAAGAAACATGTTAGAAGACCCCTATTATTTTTAAAAGACCTATTCAACGACACACCACACACTGGTGTTAAAACGTAAAAAAAAATTCACCCCCACTTTAGGAGTTCGAGAGGTACCCGTAAAAAAGTTTTTTTTTATCGTTTTGTCGGCGTTATACATACACATACTCATACCAAATTTCAGCTTTCTAGTACTAATGGTCACGGAGCTAAGCCGCGGACGGACGGACAGACGGACAGACGGACAGATGGACATGGCGAAACTATAAGGGTTCCTAGTTGACTACGGAACCCTAAAAAGGAAAAAAGAATCATCAAAAAAGCAATAATAGACAATATAAAATACAAATAAAAACTAATTATATTCAACCTCAACATTCCACCCCCTTGTGTGCGAGAAAGAAAGAAAGAAAGAAGGCTAAAGAACGCCTTACTTCATGCTTCCAGCCTGATTAGTTTCTTGGAGGGGCGACGAAGGAGACCACTCGGTGTGGCTACGTCCACCACCCTAACAATACCATCCATGCCTGGGAAGGTTGCAGTAATGCGGCCTCGTGGCCATACTACTCTGGGTATTTTCGTCTACGATCAACACGAGGTCGCCGATGCCCAAGTTGCGCTCCTTGTTCTCATCTAGTTGTCGGGGCGGCATGGCCGGCAGAATTTCTCTCACCCAACGATTCCAGAAGTGGTCGGCGAGTCTCAGAGCTTTCCTCCAGCCTGCTCGTCGAAGGAGATCTCGGTCATCCAGAGTTGCGGGCAGACCTGGTTAGAGGACGGCCTATTCAAAAGTGAAAAGGCGTCGAGGTCTCCTCGTCTTCGATGCTAACAGGGACGTGAGTCAGCGGTCGAGAGTTGACTATGGCCTCAGCTTCGTGCACAAGTGTAGCTAGGATCCCTCTGGCTTTGGCGCTCTTTCGCTTAGGGTAGCGTTTTTCGCAACTTCGATGGACCAGCAACAGCTGAAATAAAATTCCATTTTATGCCTCTGTTGGCAGCAAAATCGTTGACCTCTGAATTATAGAACTCGCGCAAGATTCGGTCAGCGCCAAAAAAGGAAGTGCCGTTGTCGGAAAATATTTTATCGGGAGCGCCTCTCCTTGCAATAAAGCGTTGCTAACTCATTATAGCTGAATCAGCAGGAGGGTATGAACAATTTCAAGGTGGACAACTCTAGATGTCATGCACGTATACAGAGGGCTACGTAGCGCTTTTCCAGCCTTGTACCGATCGTGGTGTTTATAGGGCCGAAATAATTCAATCCGAGGTATGTGAATGGGCATAAGGTGCAATGATAGCTCAAGATAGAGAAAAGGTGGAATTTAGTACTATAGAAATCAAAACAGCTGGACCTTCAATTCAATTCAATTCAATTTTTATAAATAAATGGCTACTTACTACTAATAATGCAAATTATTTAATTGACACAAGAACAAGACAGCAAGATGACAAAAAGAAGAAACATCAAAAAAGCAATAATAGACAATATAAAATACAAATAAAAACTAATTATATACAATACAACCTCAACACTGCTACAGTGACATCTCTTGCAATTTCACCAACTCTAGCTTTTGTTGTGCGAGATTAATGAAGCTATCATCGATATTTTTCTGTGTTTTAAAAGGAGGCCCTTCACTTTTATCTGAAATGATGTGGAACATTAGATATAAGTGCTCATTAAAAGAAAAGCCTAAGTTGAAAAGTAACAAGGAAGTGTACATCAACATATTTTTTTATTGAAAAACTGTGTACATAAGATGTAAAAGTAAATTTGTCACAACAGTTTCTCCATTTCTCGGGCATACAATAGTTATGCCACGATATGCTTAAAAACTAAGTTATTTAGCTAAAATCTGAATTATTCACCAAGGTTATTTTAAAGTTAGTTTGAAATGTATTTCCTTTTAAAACCTTTAGTTCGCTTGGTAACTTATTAAATATTTATACTAAGATTATAAACTAAATAAAGTAACGCTAAAACTATATAAAACTGTATTATAGCAGATTTAACATATCGGACCCCTTTCGCATAGTCCCAAAGACGCTGGCAGTATTTCCGCGCTGTATAGCAGCAACGTTAATAATAATATTAGTAATAAGGGCAAGGGCCAGATGCGGAAAGAGGTTCTCCTGGACACGGCGCGCATTGTCAGGAGGTTCCTCTCTCTGCAGCTCTAACCACTGGTAGCCTGGGCCCCGCCCCGCTGCCGGCGGCACCCTAGGTTAGGTTTTTTATAATGTGTTTATATATTTTGTAATTTCTTTATTGTATTTCACTTTTGATATAACTTTATTGTAAAAAAAACTAACTTAAGATTTTAAATGAATAAAGGAGATAATAATAATTCGTTAATTTCAAGCATCAAAGGCTCATAGATTAATAATTTAATAAATAAATTACCTTACAATCTAACCATACATATTAAATATAAAAATACTAAACATCTAGATCACATTTTTTTTTATTCTACGATGTGCTGCGTAAGTCCGTGGTGTTAGGTAGTCGACCGCGGAAACGCCAGAATAAAACACCTTTCGGCCAAAATTCTTCCTTTATGAAGGTTTTTTACTGATCAGTCGGAACCCTCAACACATAAGAATTAAAATTCACATTGTGGCGAGACTCCAACTTCACGACCCTCAGGATAGTTCCGGTCTTCACATGTACATACTCTACGATCTCCTCGGCCTTCGTAGAGTAATGTAGTGATACGTTGCGTGAGTAAGATACCAGCTCTTCGATATCTCGTGGTGTCGACCAGTCCTTTGGATAGTTGTTTAAAGAACTGATGTCTGCTGGGCCCCCAACCCGGAGTATCAACCCAAAATGGAATAAAAACATATTATAAGCTAAAACTCATATTAAGAGCCAATAAACCTGTATAATTTTTGGCCGCTACTGCCGCCCCGGCTGGTTTATGAGAAGTTCCATGTTGCCAAAGGAAGAGTGTCGGGCTCAAGGAAGATGCCTTTCTTGGTAACAGATGTTAATAGTCGAGCCCTTTCCGGCCCTGAGCTGTGGCTGTGGGAATCTCAAGTAATTTGGAACCTATAATGTCTTTCCACCTCTTTTGGAACTTTGGGTGGTCAGGGAAATCTTTTCTCAATTGAGAGAGCAATTGACCACGCGTTTTTAGCTTCCTCCAAGTCAGCCATTGTACGTTTGTTTTAATGAGATCATCGGCCAGAGGTTACAAAACATTTTAAAACCAGAACTAAACATAACCTATTATCTTTTTATGTTGAGGTTCTTTTTTTATATATTTCATGGGACTAGTGAAGTTTCTTTATAATTCTCTCAACTTCCTGCCAGCCTTTTCCATTGAATCCCATGGCGATTAATAAGTTTTAAATCTGGGTAAAAAATAATGCTTGTAAATTTTACAATAAGATTAGGAAATGGTTTGGGTGCAAATCTTCGACTGGGAATGTTGCTTCTTTATTTTGGACTTCAACTTCTGGCAGCAACTTATTAAATTGTCCACAGTTCGTGGAACATGTTTTGTAATAGCTTTATAAATTTTTACACACGTCTGCTTAACCTTCTTCTAAAGCGTGTAAGGAGGATAGTTTTTTTTTTAATTATAGCTTTTATTCACAATAATGTTTGTACAACATTTTAAATTCATCACTTTTATAGTTTAGGAGAAAAAATAATAATAATAAATCAGTTTTGGGGTTTATCGGGTATTTTCAAACCCCAGGGGGTAGCAGAGGGATGAAACTTTGTGCAGGGTACTACCCCTTGAAAAGGCATCGTTTGGTTATAGTTTAGAACCAAAACCGCTAGGGGCAATTTTACAAAGCCTATCCTGCTATATACCCTTTGGTGCAAACCGCCCTTAGGTCTACTTATGTATAGTACCTAATTATGATTTAAAGTGATTCTTTCTCGTTCAGTGTACAGCATTTTGTTGAAAAGAAATCCTTTTTTCCCCCAATATCATCATACCCTCATGAAGTACCTACTATTTTAAGAGCAAAAAAAAAAAGACCGGTATGAGTACAATCATGTCATTTCGTATGTATTTTGTTCTAAACGCAGCTATATCTTTTAGACCCTAATAAGAATGATAAAAAGGAATTGTTTATTTTATATGAATTTAGTCGATGGAACTCGTAAGGAATAAAATTTGTACCACAATTAATCTTCAAAGTAGCCCTCGACGCAAACTTCTGTGTAAACTTCAAAGCAGATAACAAGAGAACCACTTTCACGGAGACGATCCAACTGTCTTACTTACTCGTGTAAACAAGACGTTTGATGGTAGCGAACGATAAAAGCGAAGCGATCTTGTTTACTATGCTTTTTTTTCAAATTGACGACCATTTTTCAAAATATATAGGTACTATTGGTGCTTATCCTAAAAATATATCCTTAGCGAATAACTTAATTTCAAATATTCTATACTTAAATATATTGGTAGGTACTAAGTAAGTACAAAGAAAACATCCATGGCTCAGGAACAAAATATTCGAGTTCATCACACATATAATTGTCCTTTCCGGGATTCGAAACCAGGACCGCTGATTAATGTATGATATAATAAAAAAAGGAATTGTGTCTTGGCAATCTTACTTGCTTGAATAATAAATAATGCGTTATGACTTAAACCAATCTTAAACGAACAATGTATTTCTTAAACGAATAATGTTAATGTAGTTAGTCTTAGATTTATAAAGAAGGGTTTCAACTTCAAATGTTTTGAGCTTATTTCATACTTACGGCAACTACTAAGTGAACCTGTGACACAAATTAAAATGCAGTATTTAAAAAAAAAAAATATTTTTAATATTGTTATATTTTTATGCAATAAATATCTTTTATTTCGAGTATTATGTGCTTAGAAAAAAATCACTTGACTTTCATTAAAAAAAAGCAAGATTTTGATAAAAAAATTTTTTTTTCAATATGGGCTTGATCAGAATATTAAAAATGACAGTAGAGGGCTGAAAGTAGTATTGAATATTTTTATTATTATTTTTCTCGTACATCTGGCAGCCTACTGCAACGTTTTAGAGACGTTCTGAGTTGAATTTCCAAAAAAAAAAAGTCGCTCCACCCTAATGTATACCTTGTAGCGTTGCTACATAAAACTTACGTTGTTTTCTTGGCCATTACTAAGCCACACAATCCCGGCCGCCACACACTCTGTAAACATCCACAACACATTCTCCGCCAGTATTCAGTATTCAGATGTAAATTCAATTTCTTACAAACAACATAACCTGTAATTAACAACAGCCGTCAGCTGTCAAAACTGACAACTGAATATATGCGAATGTATAATACCGGTTTGACACTCTCAACAACTATTAAGCAGATACAGGAAGTGTGTACATTTGCTCAAATGTTAGGAAGCCGATGCAGACCGGAATGATTAAAAAAAGATTAACGTCAGTGTCTAGTTAACGGATTTTTTTTTTTTTCAATAGGACTTGAGAGTAGGTTAGGGACTTCCGGTTTGTGACTTAAGATGGCCGCATGCCTTTAAGTTTAGTTGTTCGTTATTTATTCATGTTGGTTGTTCAATGTGTAGTATTGATAGCCTATTGTGCAGTGAACTAACGTATGAGTGAATGGTTAATGAAGAATTCAACTTGAAGCGTACATAGCCCTTCTTGGGTCAAGGCCCGGTAGACCGCGTGGTTTTTTGTAAATCGCTATCAATTTACAAAAAGCAAAACCTCACCGAACAACGGCATGCTCTACGAGCAAACTTGAAATTGGCGAAATCATCATTTACCTGATGGAAGCCATATTTTAAAATTAGAATTAGAGTAGGTTAATGTTAAAACGTGGATAGAAGATCTTTTCTGATTTGGGTGTGGTCAGAAGAAGACCGCACAATTCCTTGTAACACATTTTTGTGAAGAGCTTAGTCTGCTGTGATAGCCTTCGTGTTTTCTGCTGGAGCGTGAGACGGCGATTTCGCCGCCCGCTTCGGACTTCAACCTCATGGCGTGCTGGTAAGCCAGCCGCCAATCCCCCCGCAGGACTCCGAGTAAAGGAACCCGGCTTGGAGGCCGACCTGTTCGCGGCTACGCCGCGCCAGGCTGGCGATTCCAAGGGTTTCACGGCGTTCCGCGACGAGGTGTCGGCCACCTTCACCCTCGGGGCCACGCCAGGCTACCCCGTAGTCTGACCGTCGGCCCGGGGAGCACCGCCCGCGCGCGCGCACGCTAAGCCGCGCGCTCAGCGGCGCCGCCCGCCACCGAGCCCACCACCAGCGCCGCCACCTCGCCGTCCTACATTTGCCAACGCCGCCGCTGTCGTCGCTTCATCTGTTTCCGTTATTGCGTGCACGCCTTTTTTTTATCTATTTGGCGAAGTAGAAATTAGAGTCAGTGGTTCACCGGAACACTTTCGCGTAAACATGTGTCTCGCATAACCTATAGCCCATCGTGGGCGACCGTCGCGTCGTACCAATTGTCGGTTTGCGCTGTATTGTCGGTTAATAAAGCGATGTGTAATTTATTAAAATACTTAAACGGGTTTACTCACGTCGTAGAAGTCGAATAACGCTCGACATGTTTCGTGATAATGAATCGCGTACCGATTCGAAACATGTCGAGCGTTATTCGACTTCTACGACGTGAGTAAACCCGTTTAAGTATTTTAATATGTCTGAGACTCACGATAGTTTTTCGATGTGTAATTTATAACCTGACTTTTACAATTTATCTCCCCGCCAGGCACACCAACAGGATACATAAGCATCACCAAGAGGACCCTTGTACTTCAAAGGTTCATACCTCTCCTCTGAATCTATCTAGGTATTTTTATTAACAAAGTAAGTGAAGTAATGTATGTAGTGAACCTGCACACGTTAGAGTTGGGCTGTCGCCAGCGAGTCCGCGAGAGGCGTTCCCGACTCGAACCAACCAAAACTTTTTTTTTCACTACAACCTTTGGGGAGACATTCATTGAATAAATAATCTTACTTGGTTCGAAATGGCTTCATTCTTCTATAGACATGTCGTGACATCGAACTTTGTTTTTTTTTTCCTCCCTGAATTTAAAGACGGCATAGTGCCTCCAACTGTTATATTAGTCTTCTGTTCTTAGAAAAAGCAAAACTGTGTGTGTAAAACTAGACCTAATGTCTGTGTAGTAACAATGTGTGTGTAAGTAAAAATGACCTCGCCAGAGTAGAGTAGTCGCATGTGAAGTATGTAGTCATCATCTGTGAGGCCGTAAAACGACCTGCACAAGAGTTGGGTCATTGTCCAAAGTCAAACTGTCGAAGGGCGGCGGGATCAGCGCATTCCATCTCTCGATGGTTGCGGTGATCTCGTCGTCCGGGTCAGTCAAAGTATGTTTAGGTCGTCTTAAGAATTTGGCCTTCTCGTGCCTAGAAAGAAGATGAGTGGGCTTTTTGCTACAAACGGAGGCAGAGGAACCAGAAAGGTCCCGACTTCCGAGTCACTATCAGGAGCAAGAGCGTCCAAATGCGAGTTAATGGTAAAGACAATGCCAGGATCATCGGGAACAGTCCGAACCTCATAATTTACAATATTACCTACTGACCAAGGGATTGTCATGATGGGGAATGTTCCCGATGAGCCGTCTGGCATTGTCCTTAATCAATTTAACAATTGTCGGTATTTTAGCGTCAAAATGGATGCTGAGATTGGACTGGTAATAAGGGGCGCGGAGCACCCTGCGGAGCAGTTTGCTCTGCACCACCTGCAGGGACCGGAGGATGAATCCATCGATATGGGCAAAAACCGGGCAAGCATATGTCATAATGGGCCTTATGCAGGTGGTGTAGAGCCTGAGCTTATTTCTAATAGAGAGTTTACTTTGTTTGCTCAGCATAGGGCCCAATCTAGACTGAACAAACAAAGCCTTCCCTCTAACAGCCCTCGCGTGAGGACGGAACGAGAGTGTCGAGTCCAATATTACCCCCAAGTATTTCACTTGGCGGGTCCATGGTATGTCGACACCCGACATTGACACTGGCGTTATTTTCATTTCCAGGTTATTCTTGGTTCTGGTAAAAGGAATCGCTTGACTTTTACCCGCATAAGTTTCGATTCTCCAGAGTTTGAACCACCGATCAAGATCGATGATCGCACTCTGGAGATCGCGGCGAAGGATGAGGGGATTATTTGTGGTAGTATATGAAGCTGTATCGTCAGCGTATAATGCCAGTCTCACTGTCGGAGATTACGCGGAATATCATTGGTGTACAGAATGTACAGAGTTGGGGACAGGGTCGAGCCTTGGGGCACCCCTGCCGTGATCGTATGGGGGTTGGAGAGCGCATCCCCAACCCTGCACCTAAGGGACCTGTTGGATAAAAAACTGGCAATGGTCCGGGTTAACCAGTCTGGCACACCAATCTCATATAATTTATATATGAGAAAGTTGTGCCAGATCCGGTCGAAGGCTTTGGCGACATCTAAGAAGATGGCGCCAGTGGTGATGCCGCTCATACGAGAGAATCCCCCTAAAACGTCCTCGGTGATGCGCATGACCTGGTGGACACAAGAGTGTCGCGCTCTAAATCCGAATTGTTCGTCTATTATAACTTCATTATCATAGACTATATACTTAGGTACTTTAATAAAATTGGGGGAGCATTGAGGCTCTAAGGTGACCCATATATATAATAGAAATGGAAATAAAACACTAATAGAAAATATTCAAATATATACTCGTATACGTAAAGTGGTTCATTATATCACAACCTTCACTGCGTAAATAACAATCAAGTCAACAAATAAGGATGCACATACTCGTACATATACTTATATGTGGTTTGTTTTTTTTTTACCTATTTGCACATCAATAAACAGTGGATTCGAAAACAAAACATATTTTATAATAAAGATACATTTTGCTCCGCCGGTTAGTATCATAAACTTGACAGATGTCGATCTCAGCACACGGTATCGGCACTCTCGCTTATTTCTCTGGGGACTGAGCAGAGCTCTGTCAGCGCCGTAAATTTTTAACAACTATAAATGGATTGGCCACACTTCACTTGACTGGACATTGTCCTGTTTAATTTAATAAACAAATGACAGGCGGATATGGCGCTTAATTATTGCACACAAGAAATACTTGTTATCATTTTAGTATCTTGGTAGAGTCATATCAGTACCTAGACTATATAGTAGAAAAAGATTTAATTGTCATCAAAAAATATCGCCCAATTTGAAAAAAAAACTAGTATTTTAATGAAATACGAGTATAACCCATAAAAATACATTTCATTTGATTATTATTTGGTACTAATCCCAAGATGTTTGAGACCCGCAGAAGTTTGTTATCACAGTTAGCGTGGTTTTGTTTAAACTTAGGGTGTACTTTGAGTTTTCGATAATCCTGTAATTCAAACTCGATTCAAATGCTGGCTTGGTTGTAATTATTAACGACTAAGGCTAGTATTACACCGAAGCAGTTATTTCCAGTTATCGCCCGCGAGGGTTTTCAATAGTTTAAAAAACAATGATGTATATGAGCACAGCGTGGTGCATTCTTCAACAACAGACACCACAGCTGTATGCAGAAGCTGAAAATCCGCATTAAGCCGTGCCTAGTTCGCCCTGGTGTTTTTAAGTGTAACACATCATGAGATGTCCACCTATATCAGGGACGAGATAGATGCTGTATAATGCGAACTCTCGAAAATACACACTTGTTACTAATCGACAATAGGCATGCAACAATCTCACAGTACATTATTTTTCTTAGGTAAAATACGAATATTACGAATTTGTCTTACAGTAAGACCGAAGACCTATACTAGGAAAGTTTCAATGTAGCTCATGAATGGCTTCTCATGGCTTAAGTTTCAGATAAGAACTCGAGGTGAGCGCGTGAGGAGAATTTACTAGCTTGCTCGCTTGCAGGTTCTTTCCTGTTTTTATTTTTATTTTTTAGGAATAGAGAATGGCCTCCACTTGGGCTTTAAGTTAAAATTAAATTTGCTATAGTCCACTGTAAACATGGATCTATTTAGGAATATAATTTTATAGTAATAATTTAGAATTCTATATACAAGCTATATAAGCTTAACAATCTAGATAAGCTATAAGTTTAAGCTGTCATAGTCTTCAGTTTATTATTATAAATAAATAAATAAATATCAGATAACCTCACACAAATCAACCTAGTCCCAAATTAAGCTCAAGAAGGCTTGTGTTATGAGTACTAGGCGACGATATACATACTTATATAGATAAATAAATACTTAAATACATAGAACATCCATGACCCAGGCACAAATATTCGTG